>OU744285.1:20017500-24817500 GCA_916610205.1 Griposia aprilina | reverse complement strand
AGTGGCGTAAGAAATTCCCGAACTAGTATTCTATAATAATTATGAATTTGTGCCAGGGCACACCGTATTTTGTCTTCTGTTCACTATTGTGGCTAGCAAAAGTCGTTGGACCTTCATAAACTGACTTATCGTTACTACACTAGACTGCATAGAATACATGACTTTATAACTGTCTGGCGGTTTTGAGTACTTTTTACGTGGCCTCGGTAAATGTTCTGCAAATCTGGTAGAGTCATATGACGAGTCGTTGAGCTCTCTAAAATAATACGATTGAGTTATACGATGACTTGACGAGGTTAAAACTGTGACTAACAGCTACATCCAGGTTGGTCGCAATTACATATCTATTTTGTATTGTTAGCATAAAATGGGAATAATGATATGAAAAAGAAGGGAGTGACTTATAGCGTGATCGTTGACAGGGGCGAATGGACAAAGAAAACGTGTACCGCTGACCACAACACGGGACAAGGGCAGGGAGATGATGATGATCTGAACCTAAAATTTAACCTATACATGCCTGCCTAACTGATTTAAAGCATGCCTTGTGGCTATAATTATTTATCGTCACGTCGGTGTAAGTATAATTTTTATTTTAGAAATTACTTGACAATACAATATTTTAAATTGCGTATTATGATTTTTCTGTAATTACGTAAACATTTTTTTGTGTCTAAACGTAATGATCGTTTCCTACGAAGTCTATGAGTCAATTTGTTTCCCAACTTTTGTGCACAACCAATTTTCCTGTATCATATACATGGCTTCAAGCCTATCTAAACTACTGTTCCAACACGAGTTCTCCGAATATCTCGTTACCCTGAACACTACAATATTCATAACCCATTCCTTAAACTTCAAACAGAACTCTAAACTTGCGGGAACCCCATAAAAGTACCAAAATAACTTTCACTTACAATGTTTACAAATAAGAGCTTCGTTAGTATACATGAAAGGGTATCGTAATGTTTGGACGACACCTGGTACACGCATGCGCTTTACGGCCGGTTCAAAGTAACGCACCTACCTAACGGAGATAAAGGAAGTGCACATACATGCGATGCTTGAGATTTTGTCAAGTTGCGTTAACCAACCAAACCACCAACACCACCAACCACCACCACCAATATTAACCATTTAATGGCACTGCTTGCCTGTCAGCTACAATCACAGGCAGCATCTTCATCGTTTTTTATTTCTGACCAATGTCTTGGGACATATAATATGTATAGTACCGAATCGTAAAGAGATGTTTTCACAACGGAAGGTGTCTTAACACTGACTTGCATTTATATACTTGAATTATGTTTATTTGTCAAAAATAATATGCAATATTTTAATTCCCAATCTGATACTAAACGAAACTATTTTACTGCTATTCGTGTATACAATCAGTTACCGCCAGCTATTAAGCAATTAAATGGTATGTTTAAAACAAAATTAAACGAAACTGTTAATAGAATTATTTGGTTTTTTTTTTGTTAGTATGTAATTTATAATTCCTTTTCATATCCAACATGGGTAACTTTTGAGTCTAAAAATGTTATATTTAATTAAAAGAAGAAGAAATATGCAATAAATACAATTCAATAAATATATCTTTATCTTTATTCTGATAAGAGCAAAATTTTGAGACAGTTCAACTTACTATCGATATCGAATAGAATACTCTTACTTATGAAAACATTGTAATATATTCATAATTAAGAGTATTCTTTTCTATTCTAAATTGACAATTTGTCAACATGTAACAAAGTTAAAAACACGTTAACTTTCTACACTTATAGCTGGCACCCGAGCGAGTGTATACCAGGCCCTAACGTAATTTATCTCGCCTCCCTCATCAACGCACGCTGTAAGCAGCGTTTAATTTTAGAAGCTCACCGGTATATTCCATCGTGAAAGCTTTACCAACAGTGAACTTTCATGGTAATCCAGGGAAAGACAGGTGGGCTTTTTTTTTGACTGTTGCGAAAAAAATGCTGCCATTTATTGAGATTAGACAAAAAAATAAGAGGGCTGTACTGATAAAAGATTTTGATGGCTTGAGAATTTTTCATAAGGCCACCTCGTATAATACGAGAAGCTGAAGCCTCATATACTATAAGGAATTTAAACATAAAACACATATGGGATAGGCGGTTCTCATACGAACACGCAGAAACAGATACTTTGGCGTTTGAAAATATAAAATACTAGTTTTTGCTTGCGGCTTCGCCCGCGTGGAGGTCGAAAATGATCCCACGGGAACGTACTACCGGGATAAAAAGTATCCTACGTGTTAATCCAGTTTATAAACTATCTGTGTTCCAAATTCCATCCCAATCCGTTTTGTAGTTTTTGCGTGAAAGGGTAACAAACTTCCATCCATCCTCACAAACTTTCACATTTATAATATTAGTAGGATTAATTCAGAAACGTATTATGAAGAGAAACTAAGATTTTACAGATACCTATTGACAAAATAGGTTGAAATCTGTATAAAGACATTTACTTAAAAAAAAAAAGATAAATCTTCAGAAAGGACTAATGAACTCCTTAAATTTTGGGCACCAAGGACAGACGTGGCCTCACTAAAATCTAATTTAGCTGTAGATACATATAGTTTAGTACTAACGAACAATTTCAAAGCTTAATTTGTTAAATCTCGTTCAGACAGACGGTAATCCGAACTGAAGTAATATTGTAGAGTATTTCAAATAATGTCTTGACACCTACAACAATTTAAACAGTAGTAATTGTTTAAATTGCTATGAGGAGATTACTCGATCAAATATTTCTGTGACACTTATCTCCTTCTAAACTTGTTGAACAGATTTAATAAAAACGCTTCAAAATACACGTAATGTCCACTTCTGAACAGAAAATATGACAAATTCTGAGCGTATAAAAACTGATGCAGGTTATGGAACTCACTGGGTAGAAATTGCGATTACAAAACACAATGTTTCTCACGTCTTCTTGAAAGCGTTATAAAACGCTTTAAAAGCTCAGGCCTAAGAATTATCTTTACCTATAATAGGTACATTGTCTTAGTCCACCCAGCGGCGGCAGATGGACGCGGGCGCGCGACCGGAGCAGTCGCGTGGCGACGCTAACGCCTACGAATATTGTCATAGTGGTTACGCTGTGTAGTGTCATGTGCGTTATGCTATTGTGATTCTTGCAGGCGTGTGTGAATGTGAGTATCATTTTCTTTTGTACGTTTTTGTGATACTGTATTATATTTATTGTTTACATTATATTGATGATTGATGATATTATATAAAATGGACATTATAGAAAATTATATGACCAGTGCCGCATGCATCAAGATTTATTTTATGGGCAGACCGCGTGATCATAATGTCTGATTGTTAAGATATTTAAACTACATACTAATACTCGTAGAAATATTATTATCAGTTACATCATAATTTTATACAATATTTATTTAATGTAGGATAATAAGAATAAAATAAAATTTTCATACTGGTGACCCCAACAAAAGGTTCAGCCTGTAAAGGAATTAAAGTTTACCGGGACAATGGGACCATTATAATTTCACGTTGACAGCATTTCTCTTAGTGAAATATTATTTTTAACACAAAATGAACCTTATCATTTAATTTTAGGTATTTAATTTGTTAGGAATTAACACATTCAACTAGATACTTATTAGTTATTTTGGAAGTATTTCCTATTTATTAATGTATAGACATCAATACTCAATAATAAATTAAACATGAATACTGCGATGCCTATACTATTAATTTAAGTAGTTTCTATTTTTGCATTTTATAGATCTATTGAAAACTGAATCTGGCTACAATGAAGAGTTGTCTGTGTATCAAAGACTTCACGCCAATCCTTCATGCATAATAATGTATCAAAATCCTTCCATAAAAAAATATATTTTACATATACCTACGTACATTATCGAAGTACAGAAATTCCTCCAATTCGTAAGCCGCTGTCGTTTTATTCCGGATGTCTTGTTTGAAGTCTGCATCCTGACCATTCCCTTTCATCAAAACTGAAGAAGAGACCTTGCAACCCTCTTTGCTACGGGTTGTGTATTCAAATAGCCGCAGGGTTCCTACTATGCACATTTTTATTTATTAGTGGTTTGGAAAACGAGTTATAATAAAACCAGTACTTCAGAAATCACACAAGAAAGAAAATAATTTAGTGCTTGACACCCACAATTTTCTTTGTGAATATTATGTATTTTTCATAGACACGTACTCCCGCCTTTTGTCCATGAAATTAGGCAGAACGCTACCAGCTTGGATTCTCTGATACTACTGTAGCGGTATCAACATCGCCACATGCGTGCTACACGTCATACTGACGTCACGGAAATCCTGCATCGCGCAAGCAGAGTTTACCGCGCGACTAGCATATAGGTATACAACTTCCCGACATCAACCGTCGGGCAGTTGCCCACCAGACACAATACCCGTCTGTTCGGAGGATCCTCCCTTTTCCAAAGAGTATGAGTGAGCTTTACACCCTGTTCCTCATACCTCTATACTACATTTATATTAAAACTTAAGCGACAAAATATATTTTCAGCGCAGGCTTAAAATCGCTTTTTCTCTACCAAGAAACGACGTCACGTATCATTTCAATTTACAATAGGTACCCAAATGACCACAGCCCTCGGAACGGAAGGCTGGGGTTCAAATCCGCCCCCATTGAAATATTATGACAGTATTATTCAGAATTCTATTCTAAATCCACTCTCAAAGCATTTTGGCCTAGCCCAAGGGGCTAAAGGAAATATTAGAAATATATTATGAGTAAGATTATATTTTATACCTATCTTTTAATGTCCACAAGGAATAATAGGTCGTCTTCCCGTACGTGTTAAAAGAACGGGATAACGTAGTAGATACTTATATTAATTATTAAGCACTTGCTTTTTCCTATTAATCTTTTAGCAGACAGTACCTATAATAGTTGTGGTTTTAAGCCCTTGAAATTATAATTTCATGGGCTAAAACTATACTCCCATAATATTACCACCAAAAATCACCTAGGGTTTTTTTAATGTTTTTCTCAATATAAAACTACGCTTTGTACCTTTAACTTGTCTAATTTCTAACTAACTAACCCGACTCGTATGACAAATCAAAAGTAGGTACTGTATGTAAATGGTTAATTGATATAAATGCCTTAAGTTTAAGTTTTTCATTTGGCAAGAGTCGTTATTATGGCCATAACTCTTGGGTCGATATTCATTAAAGAGGCTGAATAAAATTCATCTTTCAAGTATATTAGTAAATGGCACAGCTTCTGTTCTCAAGGTTAAGGGTATAACTCCCGCATCAGAACAAATATTTGTGTGGTCTACAGTACTGATATTTGCTCGGCGTCTGGATATTAGTGATTTGTGTATTAATGGCGCCCAGGCTAATGATTTTGCGTAAGACTTGAATACTCTTTAAGATGTTTTATTTAAGTTTAGCGCTCTCGCTTTCTCCCACAAATAATGTTGCACTTAATATCGTGTCCAGCGTGTCCTGTTGTCTGCACGCTACAAGAGTTGATGGGTCGACGCTACTGAAGGTGCCAAGCTCGTTGCCAAATTCTGATCTGACTGCATTTAGATTGCCATCCACACGCTAAAAAGAAGAAGCGTTCTCCAAATAGCCAATCATATACCTAGTTTATGTACTTCTTAGCTTTTAGTCTGCATCGTTCGCCGATTGTCTCGTGCAGTGCCATTTCATTTCAAATAGTATGAGATGTTATATAATCGTGGTCTAAGTTTTTCTGTTAGAAAATTGTTTCTGTGTGGTGATTCGGATTGTTGTTCTTAAATTATACAAAAAGCTGTAAATGCACAGGTAATAATAATATGAAAACTTCCAAGAAAGGTCAACGTTTTAGTGAAGTGATTGTACTATTACCTACCTTTGATTACCAATCCACAGGCAATATTTAGGTACCCGATAAATATAATGTCAGCCACGTCTTCTAAGGATGTAAATTCAATATATTACAGAGAAAGTTTTCTAGGCAATCCTCTTCCTCCACTACAAGTAACTATATTTGCTACGATAATACTGTTGGGGATAGTTGTAGTTTTAATAATGGCATAGGGAAACTGATATTATGCTTAAAAACGTGGTCATATCTACTACGTATTATTATGGAACTGCGGGGTAATTGCATAATACAATAGTAGAAATAGTTTGAACATTTTGACAGTTCAACAACATTGATTGCGTTATTTACGTTGTTGAGCAGATAGATTTTTCGAACATATGAAGCAATATCCTTCAAAATAAATCAGATTGCGATTGATAGGGTGTTCCGCAATTAGAGTGCTGAACTTGTTTTTCGTATAGTGTTACGGCCACGTGTGTCGTTTTGAGGTTTCTGCCGTGGAGAACAAAACCCTAAGTTTGTGTAAGTATGTATGTTTGCACATACGTAAACCAATTTAGACTTGATCTAATTTAATGGTGTAGTTATGATTCCTATATTTCATATTTCTTTACGAAAGGTTCGATCAGGTTTCGACTATTGAATATTATAGACCACAAGAAACTGTAACAACACCTTTTTTATACGTCTCAGCAGTCACGGTATCATCAACAACCACGAAGACTTCCAGGAAGAGAACAAAATAATCAATTACATTTTCAGATCACAAAGAGAGATGGGTTTCAGGGAGAGTCAATCCTTTACACACAGCCTTTCCGCTTCAGTACAGAAAATTTCCCGCAATATTTTTCATGAATGTTGGTAATTATTTTGCATAAACAAGTATTGCCTAAGTGAACACTGATATTTATCGGCTTCAGAAAATAGTCTACATTTTTAATTTTATACCTGAGCCAAATGTTTTAACGGTTCGAGGTGGTCTCGGGGAGCTTGGCAGAGAGCCCGGTCGCTTGGCCAATGCCTCTGTTGTATGTACCTATAGTGCTTACACATGTCTTCACGCGCTGCAATGGTCAAATAAATAATTATTGTTTTACTGCTTCAGTACATTTAGTGTGTGCATGCATTCAGTTTACGATGTGTGGTTTTTCCTCAAAAGACCATTTCAGACACAAATCTACATGGTCTTCACATGATCTGACCAAGATTATCTCTGAACTTTAAAACCGAGTTTGTTTCGGCCTTTTTTCTTAAGAGTAGTCGGATAGGAAACGCCGACCTCATCTATTTTATAAAATATGATTGACGTGTAAAAGAATTTGTACAAATTTACTTACAGAAATAAAATCATGCATCATTTATTTATCATTTAATCTAATTACATTTCGAAAAGAAAGGATTTTTTTTTTTAAATTAAACCTACGGGGCCCGTAAGCTCGCGTTAACCACGGAATTAAATGACTCTGAATGAATTCGCGTAAAACTTTCCTTTTTATTCCTTTGTCACTCCTAGGGCCTCCACTAAAAGACATTCCACCTGAACTTAAAGTGTCTTCCAGGACTCTTTGTAAGAATATTTGATCTGCGATTTGGTGATGTAACTAATGTTTCGCTGAAGGATATTGAGACATTATTACCCTGATAGCATCAGATTGTGATTCTATTTGTCAAGCTTGGTGACGCGAATGTAGTTCTCTCTTACGTCGTCGTAACGTATCGTTAACTGTTTTATTTTTATCACCAGCCTTACATTCGTGGATATTAATGGTATTGTGTTAGTTTATCGTTCGTTTCAAGTCTGTTAAATATTTTTTTGCAGTAATAATATGGTTGGTTAGTAAATTATTGTGATTGTGAAGGATTTTATAAGATATTATTATTAGATATTTTATTATTGTGGTTAAGCGATTGACTGCTGAGCTGCGTGTCGCGGGTTCGATTCCCGCACGGAACAAATATTTATATGACCTACAAGTAGTTGTTGCGGGTCTAGAGCTGTTTGTGTATGTGAGTTTAAATGTTTGTAAACGCACCCACAATACAGGAGAAATTCCTAGTGTGGGGCAATGTTTTAAAAAAAAGATTAAAAAAAAAGATAAAAAAGATATCGCGGCAACCTACGGGTAAAGTCTCATTGTTCTATATAAACAGCATTGGAATGATCAAATTAGTTACTAAATCAAACACCTACTGAATGTTTATAAGGCAATCCCGTTCATTTTACTCGGACAATCATAAAGACAATAAACAGCAAAAGACTAATAATCGTAATAATAGAAACCCCAAGGGCTTATGTTTTGAATGTGTTAATATCAATTTGTTTCGAGGCCACATCTGTCCCTTTGGGCTAAACATTTGAGCAAAGTTTTGTTTAATTAAAATCATCGGACTGTCCTCAGTGTAAGTTAGAGCTATCAAAATTACGTTAAACTTAGACAAGTGTACTGTGTTTTATGAGGGTTACAAGAGGCACAGGGAGGGAAGGCTAGTTCAGATTGTTTAGGCGAACTATGTTATTAGATTTAGCTAAGAGATGTGAGGGATTCTGAATCCGGGGACTTGAGACATCGCATCACGTAGGACTCTATAATAGGATTATGTCAGGTGGATAGCAGAAGTTCTGGCTTATTGAAGCAGTTTTACTTGTGCCCTGGTGTTCATCAATCAGTGTACATTATAGAATATATATATATTTATAAATAGCATTCCCGGGCCATTGCTTCAAATTGTTTTTTTGCTGTCCTTGTGGAGTTACCTTGTGGAGATACCACTTTCTGTGCTTTTTGCTACTACTTGTAATCTTTATAATTAATTTGAAGATGTCACTAAACAGAACTGTAATCATTTTCAGGAGAGATACGAGTATTCTCCGTAGCTACCCGTACCCACAATAATATCAAGTCTATTAAGTAGATACTTAATGGACTTAAAGTGAAACGAAAGATACTTTGTACTTTAAAAACATTTCGTTTCACTTTACATTACATTCTATTAAGTCAATTGCTTGAAATCACTTAAGTTAATTGCTTGAAATCACTTAATTTTTGGATCTGATTTCAGAAACATTTTGTTCAGTAAAATAGAATTCTGTCGGTATATTTGATTAGTGTCACTTGAGACAAACCCTCTTAATGTACTTGAAATACGGTAAAAGCACCACATTTTTTGTATGTGGACCCGGCGAATAGTTTTATTTATGTAGGTACGCTATTGTTTTCGAAGCTCTGAGGGCGAAAACCTTTCAAGGCTGGTTTTTTATTTCGAAACGGAACTTCTCGTGTTTCTAAGGCTTAGGTCGTTGTAACTCAGGTTTAGATTAATGAAAGGTTCATACGATACTTTGAATTACAAAAAACTGCCACGGCCACTGTCACCGCCTATTATTATATTATGACTGACTAAAAATTATGACAATAATTTTATTTATACTGATACCTAATTGATTCGGTTGTTAAAATAGTTATGGGAAAAAGTTTTTTCGTATTTTATAGGTTTGTAGTAAAAACTCTTTGGCTGTACTGTTTGTATGTGGCTGGTTTGGATACCATTAAATAGATGAAATTAAAAAAATAAAAACAAGAAGTAAAAACGACTTGCCGCCATTTTTCAATTGTTTTTCTGTCCGCCAACATGAGTGAGTCCGCCACACGCCGTACATGAGTGAATCTAACGAAAAAAGAAGTTTTATTTCATAAGAGGGAAAATGTGACGCGGACTTAACGCAGTGTTAGAAGAGTAGCACAAAGTTGGTTCAAGCTTCTTCAGTCCGGGAATTTTGATGTCAAAGATGCAACTCGCACTGGTTGCCCTGTTACGGATAAAGTCGATGCCATTTATGAAAAGTGGAGCAAGATCGCGGCATATTAGTAGTTACGACATAGTTGAAGACTTAGGGGATAACTACAGTTTTGACCCATTTAGAAAAGACTGGGTATACAAAAAATCTCGATATGTGGGTGCCACACGAGCTCTTACGTCTTGAATTTATATATATAAAAATACGAAAGAACTTTTTCTTTGAAAGAGAATGTCTCTCAATTGATTAAACCCAATTACACACCGTTATTCAATGAGACCACATCTCCGGACAGTGCATTTCACGTAACAAATATATAAATAATAGATTCCTTGGTGCCTGCACTCCGTTTCTAAGACCGCAGTCGATTTATCTCAGTGTCGGACACTAACTCACTGTGTCCGACTTGTGCGTCCGCCGGATAAGCTTCGGACATTAGGTGCATGTACTGAGCCTTAGGCTGGTGTAAGGCTAAAATAGAATAAAATAAAAATAATCTAGACTTTTGTTGTTGACGCGCCATTTTTTATGACGACTTTAAATTGTTGCTACAGTTTTCATCAGTTTTGCACGGAGATACTATTTATAACTTTATTAACAACTAGCTGCTGCCCGCGGCTTCGTCTGCGTGGATGTCGGAAATTATCCTACGAGATCGTACTACTGGGACAAAAGTAGCCTATGTTACTACTTATAACATCAGCTACCTGCTCGTCAAAACAAAATTCCGGATTAGCCGAAACAAACAGATGGACACAGTTTGTTATTATTATTTTGTATTATATTTTCCATATAAACTTTCGTATGCATTTAGTAAAAAGCTTTTATTGTGACATTACAAACAGACACTTAAATTTTATTTATTTACATGTCTCGCTTCAATACCACCTGTATAAACTGAAAAGCGAACTTTTGCTGATGATGTTTTAAACTTGCACCTATACAGGGTGACTTGTAATTTGACGTATTCCTTCCAGAACCTGACCATTTATTTGCAACAAGTAAAAGCACCGCATAAAACCTAGGCGAAAATTCATGGAATTCGAGAAAACCCAATCCTCATATATTTTTGAAAATTTCCCAGAATTTGTCACCAAATATCACTTTCAACTCTCAAATTAAATGGCCTTCATTGCTATTCCATTGAGTTCCTAATACTTTAACACACCTTTTGATGTAGCCAGATTTTCTTAAACATCAAACAGTTAAAAGTTACAGGTAGTAGTTATTAACCATTTTAAAAAGTCATCTGCTTACATGAACTTTGACACCAATTATCTCAAAAATTTACTAAGACATTAAGCGTACAAATTACAAGGAAGACATCTTCATTTAATCAGCTATTTAACGAGGTACAAAAATTAAAAAGAAGTATATATTGTGGGTTGCCCATGAAACAGTCGATAATGCTGGCAAAGGTAGAATTTGCAAATTGTTAAAATAACAAAAAATAGCGTGATTATCAAATTAATGAACTGTTTTACGTCATCACTGTTTTACCGCCCAACAACATTTCCTGTATTAAGTTGCCAGGTTGATGCGTCCAGGCCCTTTTCACCACCCAGACCATCTTTCGTACGTTATGTATAGCTAAAGTTTGGATGCCGCTTTTGAGTGGTTAGTATTAATCGCAGTCGACGCGCTGATGATTACTGATCACTTGTCGTTTAGTTTACGTGTCTTTAAACTTCTGCGCACCTACAAACTCTTAATTATTTAATAAACTTCAAATTTTGAAGCTTTTGTAAAAGAAATAACTTTTTATTAACGTGCACTGGCAGTACCAGACGAGTAAAGCTCTAAGTAACCAACAGCAACCACGTTCATGATTTCTTAAAGGGCTTGTGCAGCACATTTGCGATAGACGGAGTTAATTAATTAGTTGGTGGGTTGAACTATTACTACTGCATGTCGTAAAAAATTGTCATAGGTACAAAGTTGGTAGCAGCGAACTCTTTTCTTCTATTAACAACAATCACCAGTCTGTTGACAAAGATTACGACATTGATCTTTCTCTAAGTCTAAATCAACAAAAATATGATGTGAAGAGTCTATATTGCAGACTAATGATACATAATAAATAAAAAAAAGATTCTTTGTCAAACGCTTAAAAAACCGAAGTATGTTCAAAATTTAAGAGTTTGTACGTGCGTGGTAGTTTAAAAACACGCGAACTAAGCGACAAGTGATCAGTAATTAGCTCATCTTCTGCAAATAATAATAACCACTCGAAAGTGGCGTCTTAACTTGCGACCTGGTTGCGACGACCTAGCTACATAACGTAGGAAGGAAGGTCTGGGTGGTGAAAAGGTAAAGAAAGGGAGGATAACATTTGCAAACTCGACGGTTGCCAGCATTATCGACTGTTTCATGGGTATCCCCTAAATATATTTTTTGTTTGTACCTCGCTAAATAGCTGATAAAATGAACTGATAACTGGTGTCAAAGTTCATGTAGGTAGATAATTTTTGAAAATGGTTCTGAAACTTCTTCCTTTAACTTTTAACTGTTTGTTTTTTTTTGTAAAATTTGGTTACATCAGAAGGTGGGTTAAAGTATTAAGCACCCAATGGAGTAGCAATGAAAGCCATTCCATAAGAGATTTTAGAGAAATGTTTTTTTAAGGATTTTTTCAAGCATACATAAATAGAGTTTTCTCGAATCCCATGAATTTCACCTAGGCTTTATGAGGTGATTAATTGTTGCAAATGGATCACACTATCACGGCCAAGAAAGAAAAGTCAAATTACAAGTTAAAAATATCATGAGCAAAAGTTCGCTTTTCAGTTTATACAGGCTGGTATTGAAGCGAGACAGGTCTATTATTATAGAGTCCGAAAGCTACTGCATCCACCTGACTTTTTGCTCGGAAATAAGTCGTTGGGAATATACGTCAAATTAAAAGTCAGCCTGTATAGATACAAGTTTAAAACATCATCAGCAAAAGTTCGCTTTTCAGTTTATACAGGCTGGTATATAAGCGAGACAGGTATATTATTATCAGAGTCCGAAAGCTACTGCATCCACCTGACTTTTAGCTCCGAAATAAGTAGTCGGGATGCCCATTACATTTTATTCTCACATCTGCAAGGAAATTGCGTTGCATAGAAATTATGTAAACAATATTCTCGTCTCAACGTTTGACGGCATTATTAGTTTTGTTTACTATCGTGGAATATGCTAAAATACACTAAAGTTGTGAGACTTGGTGCTTTCGGCGAGGGAACTGACCTATGAAATGTATGTGAAAAGTGGAAAGTTAGAACTATTCGGTTATTTTATAGACTTTAATATTTTGCTCGTTGCTTTCGTATTCATCCTAGTTTTATTGGCAGGGTCTGCTCGAGAAAATGGTTTGGCACTTATTTTTAGAGTAAGTTTATTTATTTTAAAAATGGCAAGATGGATGAATGGATTTCTGGTTTTATGCTGGAGCATCTGCCAAAAATAATCCATCCTGTCTGCGCATTCTTTGTGTTTTCTACAAGGCGGCTTGAGGGTTAGTTACGTCGAAAATATTAGGCTAGGCAGATAGGCAGTTTCCAATATTATCAATAACAAGTCATTCACCTGCGCGCGTCCCCCCTCCATTTGCTCAGCACGATAATATTGACTGTATTGAAATGATGCTTCCTCACGACGACCGTTCGTTTAAGTGGTCATTAGGGCTTCCTAATGATCACTTGAATAAACAACCTATACCAGAAGGATTTGCTAGTGTTATTATCAATCAGCATATAGGTACCGTCAAACGGGGTGAATAGGGACGCAGGGGTGAATCAGAACGAAACTTTAAAATGGATTTTAACATTGAAATAATATAGTTTGTTGCCAAAAAGGACACTAATGTTTTTACTGTATTATAATTAACGATTCAGTGCCCTTGTTGGCAATAAATTATATTATTTCAATGTTAAGATCCCTTTTAAAGTTTCGATCCGATTCACCTCTGCATCCCTATTCACCCCGTTTGACGGTACTCATATAATAACCCACGAAGCATTTGGGTGCTTTATTTCGTTATGTCTCTAAAAACCTTGTTTTGTTTGAATTGAATTTTGATACTTAAAGGAAAGTATGCTGGAATTTATAGCCTCAATTTAAAACACTGACACGACGCAGTACCCGGACATTTTCTCAGTTTTATTACTAGGAGCACCGAGTAGGTTACATTTTTCAGCGAAAATATTGGATAGTATTACTAGTGGTTGTTGTTCAACCCACCTCTGGTTACCTCTAGTAACCTTACCTACTGTTCTTTAGTTCAATATAAAACGAAAACGAGGACCCAGTAGCCGGATAGACTGTACGTGTGCAGTGTTCTCGCTTTACAAATCTTGGAACAAGGCCTTAGTAGCTTAGAGAAAAGGGCTGGAAATAATCTTTTCCTCGCATCACACGAATAACAAGTTGGTGAGGCATCACCGTTGAACTAAATAATTTTAATACACTTTGCGCACAACTCAACAAAGGCAAATGGTAATTAGGAATACAGATCGAGAAAGTTCCAGTAGTCTCGCGTCGCCCGTTAAAATATGCTCTTTTTTTGTCTCTGACGGGTGCAATCCAATAAAATTTAGAAGTCAATGAAAGAAAACAATGGAAAAAGAAACAATAAAATTGCTGCCATGTTTTTTTTTTGTACTATGCGTACTGCGTAATTCATTAAAAGTACATAATAAAATCTTGTGGATATTATGGTTAAAACTCTTTAAAAGTTTCTAGATAGAAAACATCTGGGGTCTTTTCATGCGTGTGCCAACTACAGCGTTAGCCATTAAAGCGTAGCGGCTTATAAGAGTAGAACATCTTTTCCTTTCAAAAGGTATAAAATAATGAATTCCTCACAATATTACTCGTTACCTAGGTATATAAAAACATATATTTTTATAACATGAAAAACACAGTAAGAATAAGTTACCGGTAAAACGGGGTGAATAGGAACGGCAGGGGTGAATCGTAACGAAACATTAAAAGGAATTTTAACATTTAAATAATAGAATTTGTTGCCAACAGGGACACGTAATCGTTAATTATAATACAGTATACACGTTAGAGTCCTTTTTGGCGACAGACTATAATATTTCAATGTTAAAATCCCTTTTAAAGTTTCGTTACGATTCACCCCTGCCGTTCCTATTCACCCCGTTTTACGGTACTTAAAAATATGACGTAATTTATTAAAGAAAAGACAATTAGATCGTAGGTAGGGAAACGATTACTCTGTTTCAAACGATTTACTATATGAAGCTCTACACATCGGGCGGTGCGGGGTGGTTCTTTTATTTTGAAAACCTTAAATTTTTGGATCCACAAACCAAACGCTGACCGTGTGAAAACGCACCTGGTGTTTGGCAGTCCTTAAATTTTGTTTAACTAGCTAATATGTGAGGATTTGGATAGGCAGATATCTTATATATTTCAGCTAGGGTGATGATTCACCATCCAAAAGCAACACATCGCAAGCAACCAAAATTAAAGATATAAACATCCAAATATGTCCTTATACACGACAATTATATTTATACTATTAAAACAGTACATAACAAGCATTATGACGAAATCAAAAACCCAAAACAAGAAACAATCTGTACATACCACTGAAGCGTTTGTACCAACAAAACGCTGAGCATTGAGTGAACCTGCGGGCGTTTAATTCAATATTACCGACTGCTTCCATCAGTAGCTTGAAATTAAATCATGGCGATGCGCCTCTGGCACCTGGCCAGGGGACGCCCCATTAATATTGTGTTAGAACGACCAACTGCACTGCACGGAGAAGAGCGTGATAAGAATGCTGTTTCGGACATTTTTTTTCCTGAGTTTCTCTCTACTTAATTTTTAGTTCGTAATTTTTCCTGTTGTTTCGTGAAAAACAAAGTTATACTTAGCTATTTTTTTATGACTTTGATTAAACACAGTTTTTGTTTTTGTTTTCGATTGGTTTTTAAAATACAGCTACACCTAAGTACTAAGAAACACGTGAGTTTAAATCAGGGGTAATTTCTATTGTGGTACACAAAATCAACAAGATGGAATACGATCCTCACAATATAGAAGAAAAAACAAATTAATACATGAAATTACTATCAATAAGAAACGAGAAAGTTTTAAGATTATGAGTATATTGGATTTTATTTTTGCAGTTGTGGGCTACATATATAATTCTATGCAAATAAACATTTATATTCTATGACAGAGTACTTTGTTATCGACTTTCATTGAATAAGATTCATAAACTGTTTGTTATTACATTAAATGTGAAACTCGTAACTTCAGCAAGCGATATACTTTAAACTCCTAATAACATAATTACAAAATCGTATAAAACACTTAAACATTTTCTCTATTTGACTTTTCTTCAATCAATACCACAACACAATAATACCACATGGCCTTATTTTTTCTGAACAACAAAAAGTATTTACTTATACCTCGATTGAACATAAACAACGCAAAAGAGTATTACACGAAATGTAGAATCATATATTCAGCAATAGCCATATGCGTAATGTATCGTAAAAACACGGAGGTACCTAACATTAAATAATCGTTGTTCGCATCGCACGGTGTCATAATAAAACCCTTATAAACGCTATACGTAGGATGCGACGGTAATATCATTAGGGAGGAAATTAACGACGTCGCCAATCCTGTTAGCCGCGTCGCCTTTATAATTACCTAGGACTATTTGTCGTTATTATTATGTAAGAGAGCCATGTGCTTGGCTTACCTATTCTGAGACTATACATATAGAGAAAAAAAAAGATAGATAGATAAGATGGACAAAAAATTGCTATGAAAGTCTTCAATAGTAGTAATAAATCATTACTGTACCTACCTATTTCTGCCCTTCAAGCTGTGTCGTGTATCGGTTTGAAGGGTAGAAGGTGTCGATGTAATTAAAGGCACATGAAAATTTCATGCTCTTTTTTCGGGATGGCAACGCACCTCTGAGATGCCCTTGGTATTGCAGATGTTATTAGGCGGCAGTTATCACATAACCCTAGTTGTTGAATCGTAGGTATATGCATGATTGCAAGCCAATACCATAAAAAAATAACTTTTAGAGGGGAGAGGAGGAAAGAGGCTCCTTTTTCAGTTTTTGCTCGTTTTGCATCTTTGAGTTTTAGATACGTCTATATGCAACAACAACAACATTGTTGGTATATACATTGGTAACATTCTTTTCTGCACATCTCCGAGTCGATGTAGCTTTTATTCTTCAGTTTATTTCGGGCACTCGTCGCTTCGAGTATGGCCTTAAGATTCACTATATCTTGGAATTCCTACACCACTGCTGGTTTTAAAACCATTTTCTTTTTGATCCCGAGTACACAAAAATGTGGTATTGTAAAGAAAGAAACAGATCAACTAATTAGATAATAAGGTTTTTATTTGATTATTTTTCAATGACATTGTTACCACATAACTCACCTTACATTCCCACAAACAGTACAGCACTGAACATAAAAAATATTGTTAAATATTTTAAAAGAGTAATGATAGGGTTTCTTGTCCATTCTTCTCCATGCGAAACTACCTTTTGAAGGTGCAACTAGAATCCATTATTTTTTTTTTGTAAATTTTGACGTTCAAAAGTGCCCTTTATGTGCCTATTTGAAATAAATGATTTAACTCAAACTCAAAGCATACGAGTATATTTCAAATAAACCAATTACAGGCACTTTTGAATTGTCAAGGGGTCGGTTGGTCAGAAAAATGAAGCTAGTTGCCCATTCCAAAGCGTATCAGGTACCTATGGAGAAGAACGGGCAAGAAACTCCATGGACACTCTTTTAACAAATTAATTAAGTTAAAAAAAAAACTTGGTTACATCATTCATGTTGAAATTATACATGTGAGAACGATGTAAAAAGACGTGCAGGTTAAAAGCGTCCGTAATAAAAACAAAAAAAATAAGCCGTAGCAGCTAAGAGATGACCAGTCCCTACTGACGGCGCCCGTTCACCATCACCATCAGCCCTATTCAGCGCAACCATTTTGGAAGGAACTTAATGATCCAGAACGCTTTGAATATATTTTAATCGTCTGTCAGCCTCTCAGTAAAGGTTCACGTCTCGCCGGTACATTTCAGCCAGTATTACTGCGATCGCATGGCGGCGCTATCTATCGATATTCTCCAGACATTACGCACGTCCGACTTTATTGTGAACGTGTGGATTTCAACACGGTTTGCCTACGTGTTTTATTGGTTTATAGACTGGAGTTGTACCGGAGTAAAATTAGAGGGTAATTTGAAAATACTAGCAAACGTTTTTAGTTACGAACTGTTGTCATTCGTTTAATTCAAATTCAAAATTATTTATTTTAGGGCAACTAAATCCAAAGTTTAGTATACAAAAACTTAGAAAAACGAATGTTAGTACTTAAATACAATTACAAAGGACAACACTCCTGAATACATTTAATTTTATACACAAAAATGCCCCTGTGCTGAGACACCCCGCTTCGTCAAGATAACCAATAGGGAGAATACCTCCCTAAATTATCATCAGACGAACAAAATGCCTCAACACAGGTGCACGTACATCTTCAGCTATAGTTTTCAGGATGCTGTTGTGACTCCCCCGCACCCTCCTCATAAGTGACACGACTTTCTTCCGAATGACGGCATGAAAATCGTCAGTATGAGTTTGCGCGAACATCTCGCGAGGCACTGCAGAAACGGGGAAGTCTCAACATCATCCTGAAAATGTTATTGTATTGGACGCGCAAAGTGTCCAAGGATTTTTTGGTATAACTAACCCATAGACCACCCGTGTACAGACCCTGATAATACGATTTAAACAGTAACATAGATTTAGCTCAGTAACATAGATTTTGACAAGATCGTATGTTATCATTTAAGTAATTAGATCATCTCAAGAATAATGTTGGTTGTAGTTTTTAGATCGCTTCATGCCATTCAAACCTTTTAGTATGGAATTCTTATTTGCATAAAATACCGTTGTTTATACACATGCTGCCGGTTTCAATCTACTTATTAATATGCGTTTCAGGTAACAATTCTTCTTATTTTTAACCGACTTCAAAAAAGGAGGAGGTTCTCAATTCGTCTGTATTTTTTTTGTATGTTAGCTCAGAACTTTTTTCTAAGTGAACGATTTTGATGTTTTTTTTTATTTTTATTTGAAAGCTGGTACTTTGCATGTGGTCCCATATCAATTTTAACAAGATCTTACCAGTACTTTTTGAGATATCCTTAATAATGCGTTTTTTTTCCACTAAGCTTATACAGGATAAATTTTTAACCAGTGCGCAAACTGTAACCATGAATTCAGCATAATTATAATTGTATACCCCTAGCGTAGAAAGTTTTCGTCAGTTATGAAAAAAAAAATAGACATACCGCCATGTCCGCGTAGGTATTGCACTTTTCTATGAGACAGCTATTTTTTTTTTTATATTTACGAGAAATTTCTGCGCTAGAGGGCCTAGATTTCTAGAATCATGTGCTGAGTTCATGGTTACAGTTTACGCACTGGTTAAAAATTCATCCTGTATAAATGATGTGTTAATAAGTTCCTGTCACTGTTATTTACATATCAAGTAGTGGTATACGAATTTGTCTGGAGTAGGTACCACAACTAAAAAGTCAAAAATAAAAACTTTTTTTCGAGTTAATGGTATTTTACAGATAAGGTAACAATTTAGGGCATAGAATATTTTAATCTTGTAATCTTCTAAAAAGACCTAAAAATGTGGCAAAAGCTTAAATATTTATGAGTTTCATATAATTTAGGAGCTTAATATATTCAGGTAATAATGTCTAATATACAGTAAAGATTAAATATTCAAAGTGTGTCTAGACTAAACAATAACTAGTTTTAGTTTTTAGCCGCTCGAGTTCATGCTTCATCATTAAGCTAAATTCAGTTTTAGTAAATTTCTAGTTTAACGCCAGCGCTAACCAAATTTGTTTAGGGAGTGGACGTAACATACCCCTATAATTTAGGTATAGTTGGTGTTCACAACAACTTTTAACCTGAGGTAGTTTCAGCATGCAACTACACTTTGAAGTTGACGTAGATGTCATGCAGAACTGGCTATCAGAGAACACACACAGCGTGCAAAGGGCGATTTATCACTCAAGTATCTTAAACCAGCTAATACGAACTGATCATTGCAGAAATGTTAATAAAGTACTGGCCATTAAATTGACTATAACTTCGATGTCTGAGATTTAATGCGCTATTATGTATTATGGCCGAGTTGGAGGTTGAAAATAGGTCAGGGGATAGTATGATCTATGCTTTCAATTATTGGCTCAGAAATACTCCAATGGGCACGATCCCTGTTGAAGTTTTGCTTTTTACGAGTAGTAGGCCGATACAGTGAAATGGCAAAAGGCAAAAGAAGCATTGAACGCTGAAAATTTTAATAGGGTTGAAGTACTCGAAAGTTCCAAGTTTTTTTAAAACTTTATATCACGAAAACTAGTTTAAGAATGAGTTGCACGTAGTTATATCAATGGTTGCACCACTCTCCAATTATTAGATACATATTCATTATTTTCGCCCAAATAAATAAATAATATCAGCTGCATGATTGAGAGAACCAAACTGTTTATGACGGCCCTTAACGGTTTTGCTATACACATGTTTTAAGTGTAATATTCCATCATTATAACTCTCAACGAGACAAGTGGGAATTAACCGTCTGATTTGTGGCTCCCTTCAACTTGAAAGGGAACATTGATGTAGAAAATAACTCTTGGTAACCTTTGAAATTAGGATTAATGATTTTTGTTTGCTTTTTTGGCTTAAAAATGCTGATCTCAATACATAACTCATTCAGATTCGGAATAGAAATATGGAACCACATGTAAATTTGCGTTTTTCGAAAGATATCTAAGGCACTATGCGGCAACCAAGTTTTAAAAAAAGTTGTCTCCTCCTTTGCCAATACCCTACCTCGTGTTGTTAATTTGTTACAAACAAGTACGTAATTAACTCTGCCCAGAATTAGCAAACCCAAACGAAGTCGCTGGACACGAGTTAATATCTCAGAATACATTATGAGTTCAAAGTCCCAATTAGCTGCCTATCCCCGACGTCGGCGCTGGTCCACCGCAAAACTCGGCTTATCCGAACTACGGCTACGGTGCCGCCACATTTAAGCCATGTTGCCTCAGCTAGAACGTCATTTTCCAGAAATACTGTAGGCAGCGCTTAGGGATTTATATAAGAAGAACGAATGGCAATACAAGCGGAAAGGAGATGTTTCATTTTTGTATGGAACTTTGGCTAGGACTTGTGCATTCCAGAAAATCTGTGAAATGTATCTATAAACGTGTTACAGGCAATGATTTATAGAATTTATGTGTATTGTAGACGTATAAAAATAAAATTGAAAATGTTTGACATTTGTTGTGAGAAAAATGGAGACATAATGACAGATGACAATGACATTAATGTCATCTTTCATTAACCTAAAACGGGGATATTTTATGATTGACAACGACACTCCCGACAGTGTATGTCAAAATAAAACGTTCGGAAATCGCAAGTACACTGGCCAAGTAGATTTTATTAATCGAACTAGGATATTATTACATGTTTCCAGTAATAACACATTAGAAATAGGTATAATAGATGAATTAATAATACAGCGATACCTTTTTATAATAATTATATTTAATATTTTTGTATTTACGGTTTCACATTAATTTCAGATCTATTCTGATTTCAGAACGCATGTTGTCAGGACGCCACCATAGTGGCCACAACAATGGCAATAATTGAAAAACTTTAATTTGTGTGTACAACAAAGATAACATTCTCAAATTCACAGATTAATATTTTTTCTAATTTCAGTGTATTTTTCTCCGTTTTTTTTTATATAATGGGCAAGTGCTAGCCAAAAATGAAACATCTCCTTTGTAATTTAGTTACAAAAAAATCATCAAGCGTCCCCATTTGATGTTAAAAGTTGCTTTTATGAAATGAACATATTAATGAAAACTCAGCTTAGTGCAACTAAATACTAATACTAATTTGTACAAAAATTAGACCCCAAAACTTTTAATTAAACGGTTAGTTACTTACATAATGTGACAATTTAAACTGCTCTTACATTTAAAATTACTTGTGAAGAGTTTATTGAATCAGTTAATTTTAAGGGTTTGCGATTTTATTTTTGATTTTCTCGTAGGTTTAGCATCTGGAACTACGTCTAAAGTTAAACAGACTTATTATCGAACTAGCTGTGCCCCGCGGTTTCACCCGCATAAGTCTCGTTTCCGTGGGAAATAACGGGATAAAAAGAGTATCCTCTAATCCCCGTCATGGTCTACTCAGGTGCCAAATTGCATCCAAATCCTTTTAGTCGTTTTAGCGTGAAAGCGTAACAAACAAACATACTAAAAATCAGATCTTTTCTCTTTATAATATTAGTTTAGACTCTATACATATAATAAAATCGTAGCGAAGTCAAAACTATCCATTGAATATTTTTGAAAATAAGTAATTGCTACAAGGTCTGGGACCTTGTAAGGCCGAGAATATAGTTAATTTTTGTCTGTTTGTCTAAATGTATGTTCCAGTATCACGCAAGTACCTACCCGATAGATTTTGTATCAGTTTTGAATAGATATTCCCTATCAGCCTAATCATTCTGTGGGTTCTAAATTATCATGGTATTTGCTATGGGAGATGAGCAGTATTACAATTAGTTCGTATTCTTCTATAGATTACCGCAAATTGTAAAAAGACGAGCCAAGCAGTCAATCATGACATAATACAGGTGCATTTTTGAGATGGGGCAGTTAGAGCAGTAACCGTTGTCGCTACAAGAAAAGGCGTTACGATTTGAAAAAAAAAATGCAAGAATTTACAGTTATTTGCACAACAACTTTACTTTTTTTGTTGCCAATCGATCCTGTTCCTCATAAGGATCAAAAAACTATCGGACCAACTGAGGTTTCAGTACTAGAAAACTCAAAAAAAACACTGTACTGGGCTGAATAGGGAACGAACATTATGAACCTAAGCAGTCAATCATGAAACTTTCAAGAAAGCAAATAGCTAAGCCGGACTGCTTTGCTTTGCTTTCCTTTCGATTCCTAATAGTTCATATATTTTGTGCTTCTTTTTTATATTTTGTAATACTATTTCGTGATAGTTAGTAGAACGATATAGATTACACAAAATTCCTTTATGTGTACGTTCCGTTTCCGTTTCGTTTCACATTAGATATTTCCATGGTTAGGTGACTGTTAATGAGGAATCCCGTGTGTATTATTTTAGTGATATCTGTTCGTCAGAAATAATCTGTAAGAATGCAACAGTCAGTGTATCAGTGTTGTCATCGTTCTCACATGTATAATTTCAACATGAATGCTGTAACCAATTTTTGTAACAATATTTTCATTTAAAGAGTGTCCGTGGAGTTTCTTGCCCGTTCTTCTCCATTGGTACCTACTACGCTTTGGAATTGGCATCTAGCTTCATCTTTCTGACTGATCGACCCCTTGACAATTCAAAAGTGCCTGTAATTGGTTTATTTGAAATAAATGCTTAGAGTTTGACTTTGAGAACAACTGTTCGTCGCTTGCTCCCGCGTCACCAGTCCTGACTCTGTATATTTTGACTACTGAGACCAAAACTACAAACGTAGTATATACGAAAGTTTTATAAAAATGTGGTTGTTATTTTAGTATATTGTGGTGCCGACTTTCAACGTGAACGAAGTCGAGGGCAGAAGCTAGTAAGGTAATAAAGAGAAGTGTTACATGTTAATGACTCATGTGTATACAGCTTGTCTGTGTGAACCCAAATGGTTAGTTATGCCCGTACCCTTCCTCCTAAAAGCCACACTATTCATAGATTTATGCTTAAAGAGTGAGAAACTGAGCATTAAGCCGCCGACTACACGTAATATTCGTTAATGTTTCACAAATTCCTCGATTTATCAGGACTTTTATTAAATCATTAATCGATTTATCAAAGGTGTGCAACCAAATGCATTTTCAGTGAACATTTAATTTAAATCCATTGTTGTTAAATAGTAATGATCGTTATTAATTAGTCTGGATTCAAGGAAAGTTGATAAATAAAGAATTTAGAGATTTTATTTCTGATCCTTTAATAGTAGATTATTTACTAAGGGAATGGATAAAGCAGTGTCTTAAGCCATGGGCGCTATATTGAATGCCGAAAGTAACGAAGGATTCTAGGGCTCCCGAGCGCAGCGATGACGGAGCTCTGACTTACGCTCCGATCAGCTGTTGCGATGACATGCCGCCATTACCGCCACAGATAATGTAGAAACAGCGGGTGGATGAGTCTAATACGCAGATTATTCATAATTTTGGACTTGCCTATATACAGAACTAGCTTCTGCCCGCGGCATCGCACGCGTGTAGGTCGGAAATTATCCCACGGGAACGTACTACCGGGATAAAAAGTATCCTACGTGTTAACCAGGTTATTAACTATCTGTGTTGCAAAATACATCCAAATCCAATCAGTAGTTTTTGCGTAAAAGAGTAACAAACATCAATCTATCCATCCCTCCATACATCCTTACAAACTTTTCACATTTATAATATATAGTAGGATAGTAAGATAGATATTATATTAATATTTTTTTGTTTAATACATATTAAGGTTACTTTTTATTTCACTACAGCTTCTCTATTAAATTGCGTAATTTCATTACTTTGTTCGTCGACAGCAACTTAAAGCTATGAAGAAGAACTATTTGGTGGAGATGAACTTTAGCAGAAAAAGTTTTTTTTGTTGTGGTAAAAGTTTTAATACAAATTGTTTTAGTTGAGGTTCCAAATTCAATCACATTATGTACGAGCGGGTCATAATGAAATTCACTACAATATTAATGACCGGCTAGAGCCTAGGACTTTAATGACTTACTTTAGGTTAGCATGACATTATAATTTGACATTACCAGGCAGGTGGTGTGAAACAGTAGTTTATGAAACTGTTGCATAATGAGGGGAGTTTCTGTTTAATTTAAAACCGACTTACGGTTTTACGGGTGTATGGGACACACGAGTGTTTTTATACCTAGTTATGTGCAGTTTCATACACCACTTTATCTACTCTCATACATTGGGATTGAACCTACTAGATAAAAGATCAAACTGTCTCACGAAATTCAATACAACAAAACGTATGAATGGCGCCAAAACCCAGCACATCACCGCACATCCGCTAAAGTGGGCGCTGCCTCAGACAAGTAAAAATTAGAATCAAAACTTTTTTTGTAATGCTGTAAAAATGGCACGCCCTGCATATTCTAAAAAAATAATTGACGGAGACTCCTTGGTGTTATTAACTTCTTGGATTTGCCCTGTATTGTATTGGTTAGAGAAAAAAGTTTTATAATATGATTCCATTTTTAAATTTTGGTATTGTGTTTATAAACTATGTCAATTTATACTCAAACTTATAATTCGAATTTGAAAATATAAACGTAGATTAAATAATTTAAGATCAGTAAAAGTTAAAACAACATCCAAGCTTTCAAAACATAGCAGAAAATACGGCGTCCAGAGTGCTCTTAAAATAGTTAATAAAAATATGTGTTACCTGGCTTTCATGGTTGGTTGCGGAGGTTAAAATCATAATATCAATAACATAATTGCGTATACTATATTTCCTAAAATTTCCTTTGACTCCGTTTAATTAACAAAAGTCTTCGTTAGCCACGTACAGAACCGATAGTAGCCGATACTGAGGTTAAGTGCCCAATATTAATTAGTACAACCGTTTGTTACCCTTTGTTGATATGTTACGTGGAGTTTCGGGGCGGAATAATTGGAGTAGGGTGAAGGTCTCAACGTGTAACTACGCGAAGTAGTGGCACCTGTCATCACATCATCTAGATGCATATTATTATACCTACGTATAATATGCAACGACATTGTTTGACCCAAGCTTGGATATTTGGACGGAATGTTTGGGTTATGTAACGTTGCAACGCTTTAAAAAAGTGTTGTCTATCATACCCTTTACGATATAATATTTGAGATAACACACCGTTGAGCGATTGCTATCTCACGAATACTTAGATTTAAGACGATGTCATTTGTGGAATATTGTTGTGGCATATCTTTTAACTCGGGTTTGCCATTCCTAATATAATCTCAGATCAATGACAAAGTACAAATGATATGCAGGAAAATTGATTAAAACATTGTAAAATAACTGAGAGTTAACTCCAAGTGTATGATTTAATCTGTATTTATTCTCTAATACTTATTCTCCTTTTGGGCTTCGCCGTAATCTGGTTAAATATTTTTTTTTATTTTTTTTTATTAGTTCCTCAAATGCCACGTTCTATTAATCTTTACTAGTGTTTAGGATTAATGAATACAATTTAAATAAACGTAGGTCAGTCATAGTTTATTATAAAGGTTGAGGTTGCTGTTTGAATACAGTAGTGTTTAGTCCCTTCCGTCCCTTCTTTTGTTATTAATAGTGTACGTAATTATAAATTAGGTTTTTATGGGACACTGGGGTACATAATCGTTTATTAGCTGTTATTCATGTATGAGTGAACTTTTTGTAGACGTTGTATTTTCATGACTAATGTGTCCGCGGTAACTCAAAAAAGTATTATGTTTTATGCTGTTATAACTTGGCAATAGGCTCAATATTACAGTACTTTTTCACATAGTTTGAACGGTGCCAATTTGACGATGCCTGAAGTTCTGTAATTTCAGATAGTGTGGTACCTACTGATGGCGAAAAATATTTTTCTCATAGCTTTGACACTTTTTTCTATCAGTTTCCGTCACTTAAAACATAATACACAATTATCCATACTTAAATTATTTTATTATAAAAAAGACAAAGCTCTAAATGCCGTATATGAATCTAATCAACTTATTCCGCGTCATTTTAACTTATTTCAGTGTAGCGAAACAATCGATTTTATGTGGCTACACTATTATATTCCAGTATTCATTAATTTTATATAAGTACGTAATGCAAAAAAGATAAACTTATCTTTTAATATTATGCAGAAAAAAACACTGAAACTCGCATTTGCTCCAGTAGGCGTAAAATCAAACCGATCTACAGAATAATATGTCTAATTTGCTTACAAGTTACCACATTATCTGATCCCGAGGCTTCACTATTTTGTAAGCGCCCGCATTGGACCGCCCACTCTCCTAATCTAACTTTGCGAAGTTCCAATCTGAAGTCAAAATGGAAAAGGTTATTCCCACATCTGATACCCGAATATTTTAACGTCATGATTAATGTGATACGGGTTCTGGGTGGCTTATTTTGCTATGTTCCGCCGTTTCTGTCTGAATACAGCACCATGAAAAATCATTCTATGAGACGCGCCTTTACTTTTTTCCACACCTTAATATAAATTCTCTTCGTTTCAGGTAAACAGAAGCCAGATTGATATGATTCGAGCATGGAGCGGATACTTGATATTCATTCTCGTCCTCGCACAGGCTGGAAGCGATTGGCTCAACTGCGCTCATATAACAGAATGCCACTGCAAATGGTCCTCAGGAAAGAAAACTGCTTCGTGTGTTTCAGCAGGCTTGAAACAACTTCCAAACTTAGCCGCAGACATTCAAGTCTTAGACCTACACGGAAATCCTTTAAAGATGCTAGAAGAAGACGCTTTCGTGAATATAGGTCTGTTAAATCTTCAACGCTTGAACCTCAGTTTAACAAGTTTGCAATCACTACATGCAAATGCGTTCCGAGATCTACTAATATTGATAGAACTGGATTTGTCCCAAAACCAACTCCTCCAACTATCACCTGACACGTTCAAAGGCGCCGAGCGCCTAAGGTTGTTGATCCTTAACGATAACCCTATGAGCGTTTTAGTCGCGGAGCAATTCCCTCTGTTGAAACATTTAAAGAAACTGGAAATATCGCGGTGTAAACTTCGAACAGTGCATCCGTTTGCATTTATTAATCTTCAAGCGCTAGAAACCATCAACATACATCAAAACCTACTATCATATCTCCATCAAGACACTTTTAATCTCCCGGTACTAAAAACTCTAACACTATCAGACAATCCTTGGTACTGTGACTGTCGATTACGGGAGTTCCACGACTGGTTTTTAAATAGTAATTTAGGGAATGAAGAGGTATTTTGTGGAGGACCAGAAAAGAAAGCAGACATGTCATGGAGAGTTTTAAAAAGGGATGATTTTGTTTGCCCACCTTCTGCAACATCATCACCAACAGTTATAAGAACAGAGACTGGAGCTGAAATATCTTTCGGCTGCTTTGTCAGAGGAGACCCAAAACCTACAGTGTCATGGTCGTTTCACCACATAGAAATAAACAACAGTACGGACAAACACAGTGATATTATGATCAATAAGTACCAGTTAGACAATTTTGACGAATATAACGATGATTTCTTAAATAAAAGTGCGCAGTGGGTCAATTTGACTATTACAAATGTGACTAGTGACTTATCAGGAGAGTGGAAATGTAGTGCTAAAAGTCCTGTAGGAGAGGCAAATGCTTATCTCACTCTGTTTCTGCCTAAAGCTAGAACAGCGACGGCGCGAGTTGCACCCGACTACTCAACGTTTTTTCTAATAGGTGGTTCACTGCTAACCATGACCACAGCAGGGTTTATATCAGCTTGTATTTGCTGGAAAACCAAGCGCCGAAGAGTGCCGCCGAGTAGAAGTTTCACTGATCAAGAAAAGAAACTATTGGATACTTCTTTAGCAGTTAGTTGTGACAGAACAAGTGGAGACTTAGGGTCTGCTTACGGCTTTGAAATGCTGGATAGATCCATTTCTATGGAGTCTGACGATGCAAGATGCTTAGAACCTGTACAAATCACGATAGAAGGACCACCTGGTTCTTTTCCTCCACCTCCTGCAGAGTTTGCTTTACCAGCTCCATATGGTAACATATTTATTTCTGTCCAAGTGGCTGGGCATGGTGATGAGTACCCAGACCTCTTGGGAGGTGGTGCCACACTCCCAAGAAGAAGTAGAACGTGTTTCCTAAAATCTGCTTATGATAATATGGGTCCCAGAATCACAGCTGCTGGTAGTTCCACCTGGTCACTTCCAGGTGCTAATGCTGATAAAAATGTAGACCAAGATCCTCTGACTGTTCCTTTATC
Organism: Griposia aprilina; assembly: GCA_916610205.1. Lineage (NCBI taxonomy): Eukaryota > Metazoa > Arthropoda > Insecta > Lepidoptera > Noctuidae > Griposia > Griposia aprilina. Next base: position 24,788,705 of record OU744285.1, on the reverse strand, counting down.
AACCTTTTCTACTGAATTTACCGCTTTGTAGATCAGGATTTTTTACGGGTAAAGTCAGGTTAAATACCAGATTTTACAAAATACCATAATTACATAGATCGATCAAACACATCATATTAAGATTAAATAAAATTCGCTCTGTATACAATTTTCAGTAATATGTGTGTACCAGTTTTTAATTACGCATTACGTTTCAAACATAGGTAATATTGTTATTAAGCTCCTAGTTTAAACCTACCAATTTCGTACAATGTTACTTTTGATGTGTAAACATCTTAGCGCTCGGTCTACGGTAGGGGCTAGCTGGGTCTTTGAGCGTCAGACGCGTAAGCGTAAGACTTCGAGCGTCAGATAACGTCAGCGTAAGACCCGTGTATATGTGAGCGCGTGAACCAAACTGATGCGAGCTCACATGTTTACACATCAATTTTCGTGAGTGCCAAACCAACTCACACCGATTTTTTCTTCTTCAATGTTTTTTTTTGTTCTTGTAATACCATCGTTACTTTTTGTAACTAAGTACTTATAGCCTATATTCTATTAGCAAAGCAAGAAATATCTCTGAAAGAAAAGATTGCCTAAGTTTTGGCCTAGACTCGATTTTAGCAATTTACAAGATAATGATGAAGATAATGTCTAACATATCAATTTTATAGCTGTAAATAAAATAAGTTTGACATTTTTATCCCCATAATTGCATTTAAATTATGTACATAATATAGTATACGAGAAAAGATGTATTACAAAGATACAATTTGTACTGATTACCTTTTCTGACCAATGTTTGAATTGAAAAAATCATCGATGTCGATCATTCTTAATGCCCGCACTATTTCGAAGCGAATATGTTGTGAGACGAGTGATGTGGTACCACGGTGAATAAGTCCTTCATAGCGTTGGGACTTCCTTGAAACTCGATTCTAGAAACTAATAAGACATAATATAATTATGTATTATGTATTGTCAATTTCTATCTATCTATCTTTAATTGCAGGTTTTACACCAAGGTTCCCTGTGTGATCGTAAGACAAAGCCAGTTTTTTTTTGAAAAGGTTTTTTGTGGAGCTTTATTGTTTTCTACAGATGAAGGTTGTTTTATTACATAGATGGTTGTTTTTGTAGTAACCTCGCGACAAACTTTTTCGCAAAATTATATCACCGTTTTAATTCAAACTCGTCATGACAATGCATAAGAGTCTGGTTACAAAACTGTATAGTTATCTCTAAGTTTATATACCTAACTATAGTTTGTATTTGTAAGAATTTGATCGTGGATCATTGCTTTAAATCCAAGTGATGAGATAATAAAAGGAGTGCAAACAATATTGTCTTTCTTTATTACTGTTATTCTTCGTTTTACTGTTTTATTTCCAATGTCTTTTTCTTGAGAATTGCTCGGTAAAAGTTGGCCACTCTTTTTTATATTTTTTACCAATTATACTGGCAACATCAGTGTTTTCAAACGTGTTTCATATTATGATAATTATCATCGCTGCTGTTTTATGTAGTGCAGCGTAGAGCGTGCAGCTAGCACGCTCTGGGGAGTCGAACCCCGGCCGTGAGGTAGCTAAAAATCAAACACCGCAAATACACGTAAAATTTATTGTAATTAAAATTAAAATCCGAAAATACAATATTAAGAGAAAAGGAAAAAAAAATGATAAATATTTTAAAGTTTTAGTCGTTGGAATTAAGGTTAAAAATGCAAAAAATTTAACAATCGGGACTTGATTTTGAGAATAAAACTTAAAATATGGTACCAAATATATATAGTGTGTTAAATGCGCTCTGACGAAATAAAATTCGATTGCAATTGTATGAATTCGAGTCGCTCTATTAAGAGTTTTAGGTAAATAAGTGGAAGGTTAAGGTTTTTCTTTACATAATTCATTCGGACAATTTGGAATTACACTATAAGATCTGGTGATTAGAATTAAGTAAGCACTGATGACAGATTGATTGACTCAGAACGAAAAACATCTCTCGTCGGTGTAGTAACTTATTTTGCACCTGATGTTTCAGCTGATGTTTGAAATTGGAGCCTCACTCGCCGACCTCACTCGGCAACGGATCCGCGGTTCCACGATCGCTCGGACTTCGGCAGCCGGCAGACGAAAGGAAGAAGACAGGCGAACAGTCAAGTAGTTGGATAAGGCCAAAACAGGTGGTCTTTCGAACAATAAAAAAATTCTGATGAAATCCTGGGAACAGAAGGACGATCGATAAATACGATTAATATTCCATAACGTGGGATTCTTCTTAGTTAAAAATCTATTATTTGCTATTCATAATCGAAGAATGACGAAAAAAAATGTTTTTCTATTGGGAATTCCATCGACAAAATTAAGCTTTCAAATTTTTAAACAAGCTTGTTTGGAACAATTGTCAACGTTAATCTTCAAAAAAAAAAATTTGAATAGTAACAAGCTGACCGAGTGACGCGTAAAAATAATCTATCGATTTGTGAACAAAAGGTATGTAATTGCGGGAATTACACTGCAGTAGGTACTAATTCCTTTGTTACCAGCAGCAAGTATTGAAATTACTCGTAAATTACTCGTTTATTTTGGAAGTACTCACTTCCAAAATAAGAGAACTAGATTGTTAGTGCTACGCGGACAACATTTTAGTCACTATAAATATACATACAATCTTCGACTCGAGATGATGGAGCCCAGAGTTCCAGAAACCAGACATAACGAAGTATGGGAAAATCAGAACCAACATAGATTATCTACTCAAAGCACTATATAATAATTCTCAACATTTCATAAACCTTCAGCTCTCAGCTAACTTTAAAGCCAATCATATTTCCACCACAACTCTTAACCTTAAAATTTTAAGATATATCGGTACCGTCAACTCGGCCGAACTATAAAATCAAACTGTTATCTACGACTTGCAATCTGTAAAATGGACGAGAAAACCTATAGACGGAAATAAGACGACGGTAATTCATTTTAGAGAAGCGGAGAGGTGGGATTAACTATTTTTCGAAGTTTTAAAGATATTTGAAGTCAATATTCGTAAGTAAACAGAAGTAAACTTACGTAGTCGAACTGACGTACTGTTTTGTTATTCGAAAATTGATAATGGCTTTGAACATGCTTCTTACGACGGAAATCTCGGATTGTTTTTAAATTAATCAAGAAATACATAACAGTTATTTCACACCTATAATTAAAATAATATCAAACGGGTTTTCTGGCAACTTTATATACACTTGTAGCTGTAGATCTTATAAAAATACTTACCTAGGTACTTAATAAAAACTTTGTCAAAACCATTAAGTATTTATGTTTTAAAAGGCTTTTGTGGAGGAAGTTAAGAAGAACGACAGAACTTTAGGTATTATAAAATAAAACGCCGAGTAACGTTATTGTTGTGAAACAACGTTGTTATTTGAATATCTTAAAAAAATAACTTTTAGCGAGCTTGCGTGCCGTGCTTTCTTCTGCCTACACAAGAGACGGTATTTAACAAGAACGATACGAGTTCCTGGATAGTATAGGCTTAATCTTTTATCAAGGTAAGGTGGTTTTTCAATAAATATAAGGACCAAAGCAACATTACACATATTTTCCAAACTTGACGGGCAGCCATTAAATCACACGCAGCGTCAAAATCTCGTCAAAAATTTCGACACGGTCCGGTAGAAGCAAAACTTGGCCCTACCATCTGGAAAACACGATAGTCAAATCAGCCCGCTGACATTTCAATTCGTATAAAATAATGGATACGAAGTTGTCAGTCGCGGGGCGTCCGAGAACCGACGCTGTGCATACCTAACGAATACTCCCGAATATTCCCGATAATCATGGGATTTGACGACTGGATGTGGCTTTTGATAGGATATTCAGAACGTGAAAGGTTCGTTTAAGAGTTCATTTATACTCATGCGGCATTGGAAAGCAAAGGAAAATGTTTCAGCAGATGGCGGTTATGTTTTCTTGCCAAATATGCGTACATATGTAGGTATGTATTAGCATATGAAGCTATTACACAATCTTGAATTAATGAACAATTGTATTTAAAAGTCAGATATTTAAAATAAAACTTTTTTAAGTTAGAACTTAGAGGTGCATCCAAATGTGTCATGTATGAATAATGCTTATGCCTTGAATTTACTGTTTGCTTGCGACTGTTTGTAATGGAAATGACATTCCATAATAACTAAAATTACGCATAATGTTATTATTTTCTGTTGTCGTGTGGTGAAATTTATTTCTTAAAACTTGTTTTCGGAGTTAATTTAACTGTAGGTATACTGGCTCTTTGTGAAATTTCAGGCCTATCGTTTATAACAAAGTTTATTGACTCTACTTACAAGATTAGTTAAATTAACAAAAATTCACTTCCATGAGTAAGTACTTAGCACAAAATATCCAGGTTTCAAAATTTTCGTTTTCGTCGAACGATACGACAGGTGGACACAGTATTGAATAAATAAAGTATTGTTTTTTTAAGGTGATAACATTTAACAAACTAGGTTTTTTATTTTGACATTTTTTTTTGCTTTTGTTGAAGAAATATTGCTCATGGCATTCCACTCCAACTTTAATTTATACTTCGATCATTCATGTCTCCCATATATATAATTACATCCACCATTTGAGCTTTATTTCTACGACCATTTCCATAATTAGGAGCCTGTACTGTGAGACTGTTTTCTCCCGGTAGCACTTTACAGTCTTCTATATACTTTAAGTTGTTGCGTCGTACTACAAGGTAATCAATTTGTGTCTTGTGGTTGCTACCTTTGTACGTGATTAAGTATCTATTGTTCTTCTGTTACCAAATGTTGGGTACTACCAGGTCAAATGCGGTAACTGATGAGCAAAGTCTCTCCCTCGTTATTTTGATTTCCAAATACCCTTCCTCCATGCACTATTTCATAAACCCTTCTCATTATTCTCACGTGTCCATTAAAATCACCTACAACTATCAATTCCTCATACACCGGGAAATTCATCAAAACTGTGTCAAATTCCTCTCAAAACTTATCTTTCATCACCCTTTCATCACATCCTATGAAATTAGTGTCTATGTAATTGCTGAATAATTAGTGGGTATGCGGTGCGTTCACACTAATAATTACATTCGGTATTGCATTTTATAACATAACTTTTACAACGATCAATCTATAATTGATCATTTTTACCTCCATCACGCCTTTTGTCAAATTACTGGCTAACACAATTTTCACGCTATTTCGTTTCCCGTCACTTCCACAGTAGAAATACTTGTATCCTTTACAAATTTTCCTCGCTTTAGTTCCTTCCCATTTGTTTCTTACCTACCTGAATCTCACTTCCTGAGCTCGCCTCTTACGTTGCCCTCGCCCGGCGTGGGCTCTAGATCTCTTAGAGTGTCGTAATTCTTTTCTGAGTATAAACTGTATCACACAGACTCTTAAATTTGGATGATAAGCTTTCACAGTTTGTTGCAAAAACTAGTATGAGCAGTGTTCCAAGTTTGTTTAGAAGATTTCTTTAACGTTCTTCTTGTTTATAAAATTCAATATTCCGATCAAATGCACATAGTATCAAGTATAACAGTATGCTTTTATTAAAGTCTAAATTACAACATCGCTGATTTCGACAAAATTTGACTTATAAATCCTACAGTACGTTAGTATTTTTACTACCGAAGTGCAAATAAAACCTCCAAATACCACCCAGAAATGCTGACCCTGGCCAAATGATTTGTTTTATCATAACAAATTAAATTTCACCAACCCAGAACTACCTGACCTCAAAATATGTATATGCGTCCATAGAGCCTTTCCAAGGTCTGGCAGCGTTTATATTATCATTTATTAAAACCCTAACTTTCGCTCGGGTACCTGAAAGATGAAATTTTATAAGATTGGGAACGTTTATGCCTTGAAATGCTAAGACTAAGGTAAAGAGTATTTCAAATCTGCTTTAGCAGGATACCTAAAAAAAAATGTATTGTACTTGCACGTTTTTTTGTACCAATGTCGCTGAATTCATATTTAATTCGATTACGAACGGAAGAAACGAATTATTTTCTATTTCACAGACTAAATGCAAACATGACGTGCGTAGGTTATACCGTCTAGTGATTTTGACAAAGAATTATATTATTCTCATCCTGCGGGTGCTATAAGAAGGTCGTCAGAAGCATCATGCGCAAAATCTCCTCTCCAAGTCATCCGGCAACAGTCTGGAGGCCTCTGGGGCCTGTAGTCCGTTGTGCTCGCTCAACAACGAAAGTTTGTGGTGGGCTCGTTGTTTAAGCAATTAACGAGAAACTTGTCAATTATAATAAGCAAAGTTCTAATATTACATTCTAGCGATCTAGCTAGAGCATAAATGGGTACATATTTTCCGCAGCACTGAGCATTTATAAGTAATTTAATCACTCCGCCACCCAAATATGAAGATACGACGACCCATACGGACTTCAAAGGCATATACAGTTAATAGTTAAGTAGTTTCGACTTAGTTTTGCCGCACGAGGTTCGCTTTTTTTCCCGTCCAATAGTCATTAAGTAACGCTAAGCGCCAACTAAGTATGTTTAAGCACAACTGATGGCTGGACTGCCATTTGTAGGAAGGCCGTTTTTTGGTTAGTTGTAATATGGATGAACATTGTAATTCATGTCCAATTTCCTATTGTTAATCATGCCGGTTTTATTCATGCACTCGTAACATCACCACAGTAGAATGAATTTAGAAGAAGAAGAAGATTGTGGAAATAATTCTACGGCATCTTTTAAATAAATGAAGAAAATAAACAACTCTTTGTCTGCGTAGAATAGAGAAAGAAGTGGAAAAATAATGTCGACTGCATAAGTCCCAAACTCGCAGAGGATATTGAATAAAATACACAATCTGGCAAAATGTTTTTCGAAAACAAAGAGATCTTTTCAATGTGTGCAGACAGGTCCTTAGTTACCTAAATCGTTTTCTCTTTTGCGTCTTCTTAATTTCTATTATATCATCAATTACTGGTATATGACTGGACGCTTTTTTCACTTTGACAGATATAGGTAACCCATCTGACTTCAACATATAAAGCTGTCATAGGACCCAAGCTCTGTGCCATGGAAGACCTATTCTCAAAAGGTAATGTATACCCCTTTAAAAGAGGTGAGCGCCGTATAGACCATATTTACTAACAATTCTACTAAGACTCCGTCCATTTTTGTGAGGGGCATCTTGAAATAACCAATCCTACAAAAAAAGAAAACACAAGAAGGCCCCATCTCCATGGTACCACATCCATTTTCTGTGCCGCGCAGGCTGCAATACTCGAACCTCTAGTACCTGAGATCTTTCCTTTTTGCAGGCTCTTTCCCCACTTCTAGCTATATCCGGTCCTACTGTAGGTTATGTTGCTCATCATCATTTCATGCTGCATCCTTTTTGCATATGTATGCCAACCGAACAGGTGGCATGACAGATTGCTCGTAGTCCACTGACAATTTACGTGGCGCTACTTATAGGAGTGTATATAACTACCCGCTAACAAAAAGCAATTGAAATATTTAACTGAAACACTAGGAAAAAGAAGCTACACCCACGAAGCTGATTACCACTTAATTCCCCTACGATACACGCTTAATAGGTTCCAATGACCACGATTTATGCGAAAAGCTAATAAAAACGGTCTGATTTCCCCGGACAGTTCGCTTCGTTAGCGGCCTGTGTTGCAGTCGGCTTCCGTTTACGACCCATTGTCACCATAAATATACTGAGTTCCCTCTTAAGGAGGTCGTGTGAGGGTTACTGGGATCGTGATAACAGAACGTGCTTGAAAACGGGGTGGTTTTCGAAGCTAAGCTTGCATGAGAATGTTAGGGATGATGGTATGTAAAAACTATGTTAAATTGTATTGTTATATTTGAAATATGTACGAAATAAAACAATTGATATTAAAAACTTAATATTTCACAGTGGGAATGTTAGAAATTAAGGGTTGATTTTTGAATAATAATTTTTGACAGTTTTTCCATATAAAAATTGCCTGTCGAATTTAATTCCATGGATAAAAGATATTTGATGTTGGTAAAACCAGCCCTGAACCATTAAGACTTACTTGGTCAGCACAGATTTATGCCTGAATGCTGCTACAACTTATTTAGTATACTTACAATTATTAAACGGTGTACCTCTGTTATAAGTACGTAGTTACGTACTACCCTCAAAGAAATTATACACAAATTGTCGTAAAAAATTAAAAATTAAAAGTGCAAAAATCTAATTTAAATAATAGCCTAAGTTATTTTATTTTCAAAACAATTTATAGCCAGTTTCAAGGTATGAAAACTCATTAGTTTATTACAAGCCCACAACAGGTCGGACCTCTGGTTTTCCAGCGAGGCTAGTCCCTAGTGGGCCATAACGGCTTAATGTACAATACAGACGAATTTGGCTCTAAATATATTTTTGGCCAGGAAAATATTAGTAGTGGTATCTAAGTATAACTTTACAATGTTTACAATTTAGGGTATTGGGTAAATTCCGTTGTAAAATTAACCTTATTTATTAACTTTCACATCCATCCATACCATACCACCAATTCTCTTATATATTTTTTTTATTATTTCTAAGTCAGAGATGACAAAGACAAAGTCGACGATGGAGTGAGCTTAGCCAGGATAAGCCTGTTCACTCTCACTTTGAAGAGATTTGGGTTGTATGCGTTCGGAAACACAGACGCAAGTAGAGTATTCCACTCTTTTGCTGTGCGCATTATAAAAGATGTTTGGAAGCGCTTAGCGCTTTCTCTTGCAATTAATATACCCTTCATTAGCAGCTAACCTACCTACGGAGGCGGAATTTCCGATGAAACTGATTTAGGGTCTAAGTTTTTGAAAACCTAAAAAACTAAAGTCCGGGATTTTGTGTAAACCAGGATTCAGCTACCCGACCCAGAAAATGAGTCTCGTAGATTAATCTCAGATGTAATATTTTAAGAAATAATCCTTGATCACCAATCGTACCAATCTTTTAAGTGAGGCGCCACTGACGCGCGCACTCCGTACTCTCAACCTCATAGCTAGTGACACGGACCTATTCTGTTGTTCTCTGAGTGAATCCACAAAGAATGCATTATTTGTAATAAGTTACAAAAAATAATTATAATAATAAGTTAATATAAGACTTTAGATAAGTACACTATCGCATTAGGTTACCCCTGTAATGATAGATGTAAGTTGGAAAAATAAATAAATAAATAATAAGTATTGCCCATAACATGCCAAGGCTGCCACTGCATATAATTAATTACTCATTTTCCAACCTTACAAGTTTAACATGCTGCTAATGTCCCGAAATTTCTTCAGTCATTTTCAGTAAATGCGGTACAAAAGATGGTAGGTATTAAATCGTTACTGCAATGACACGTGCTAATTTCAATAAGCTAATCTCTAAGCAAATGATCACAAATTCAACATTGAATTATTTAAAGTAGTTCTAAAAATGACACATATTTTAAACAAATGATCCGTACACCCCACCCAAATTTTAGGCTTCTGTACCTATTATTTTCGGTTGTGTAAACCTAAGAGCAACGAAAGTAATTATTTTTCAGTTGTTAAGTACATTACATACACGTGAAAAGGGGCATGCTGGGTTCATTATAATTCTCTTTCAGGCCTTACCTTTAATGTCACAAGCTTTGAATAAAGTTATTTCAGTGATTTTAACACGGTGTGCGGGGTTGGTTGGTTGTTACTTTTGAATATTTTTGTGATTATCGTACTCGTATTTTTGTAGCAATATCGATTGAAACTTATTTTTCAGCCAGTCAGTGACCATATTTTAAGCCAGTAAGTATCCGTCGATAGAAGGTATATGTTGAATATACAATTAGTATACCATCACACTCTATGATACAAACACGATAAAAAACCTGCAAAATAGTACTCTATAACATGTTAGAAACGACAAACAAAAGCAATTTATATCACCCTTCCAAACAATGGACAACTCACAGAATTTCAAAGATTTTTATGCTGCGATCAAAAGATGTTTGCCAACAAACAGTGTGGCTGACGAGGTCTGTCCCGAGGAATCCAATAAAGGAGTTCCTACGATTGGCTGACTCCACAAATTGGATTAATGGATTCTCTTCAGTTGCAGCAGTGACAACTGAATCGTTCTTGCTTAGGGGAAAGTTTTCAACTCAGTTCCGTTAGTTAGGATTGCTATTTAATTTGGAACGTGATTCCGTGTGTGCGTTTTGGTTGAAAGAGTTTTATTAGCAGAAAGTTTGCTGTAGAAGTGTGACTGTGGGAAAGTTAAGATGATTTATTTTTATTAGTTTTATATGGATAGACCGAACAAGTTAGTCTGGATTATTTTGTGCACGGTTAATGGCAATAACATCGCCCTGATACGGACTCAAACATAGTGAGTTACTACGGAGTAACAGCTGTGCCTACCTCTTCGGGTTAGGTAGACATCAGTGTGGCCTTTTGAAGAATACGCTCGTCAATGTTTCATATTTACAGTCTCGCAGAGCTGATGTAGCGTTATTTTATCTAAAGATGAAAGCCACACAAAATGGTATGGGCCCTTTACTTCTTCTAGTCCATAAACCTCGGAATTAGATAATTCTGAATATATTTGTGTTAATCCATATCCCATAATCCCATCCCCATAATAATTCCCCTCGCTTTACATGCATGGCAGCACATTTTTCCACACCAAATTTCATCCTGCTGGCGCTACTGAAAGTTTCAGTTAGCTTCAGTAACTGAAACTTTGTAGTTCCATCAGTCACAATTTTTTGGGGGCAGAAAGTTTCAAATCATCCATGCAGAGGAGCGTAGATATGACCTGACCACCTTTCCTCAACCTTATAGCCTAGACCTGAATCCTTCATTTTGGGTTTAGAGGATTCTGGGCTAAAGCAGAACCAAAGTGGACTCAAACTGTGTCGCCCTGAAATATTCCCCGTTTAATCCATACAGGATCATCTCTGGTGGTCTACTTTAGTCCGCCAACGAAGATACGGGCCCGTCCAAAAGTAGTTGTTCCGTCAAAACAAGTCTGTAATTCATCCTTTCGGACGGGCAAAAACACGTTGGGAGTAGGGACATCTGTCAAATCGTATTGTCATTCATTCTTAGTTTGGGCCCAGAACTAATCTTATGTCCATAAGTGATAAGGAGTAGGAAATGCCTATGTGTCGCTCGAGCTTGGTGCAACTGCCACGGCCGGTGTCACAACACTCTCAATGGGGCTGAGTTCCGGCGGCGGCAGCGTCGGGGTGGGAGTTGAGCGACGAGTCCGGAGGCCCACCTCCGGACTGCTGATCTCGTGTTTTATAGTTAAATGATATATGATTTTATTTCTGTAAGTAGGTTTGTACAAACACTTTTACACATCAATCATATTTTAAAAACTAGATAAGGTTGGCGTTTCCTATCTGACTACTCTGAGAAGAAAGGCCGAAACAAACTCAAGAGGTCGCGGATTGTTCGAAAGAGTTACCGTCGCCCTGGTGCACCGGCAACTATAAGAACACGGGTGGGTTTTAGTCAGTAAGAGTCTTACACGCGCTCCCGCTCCGCCCAGAGCGGAAGACGTCATTTTATGATTTCCCACCAAAAAAAAAAAAGGAAGAGGTCACAGTCTCTTTTAAAGTCCAGACATAATCTTGGTCAGATCATGTGAAGACCATGTAGATTTGTGTCCGAAATGCTCTTGGTTGGTCTGAGTTGGTTGTCCTATCATCAAAAATATTTGTTTGCATGGGAAACTTGTTTTTTTTAATTCGTTTTTAATTTTATTGCTATATATTTTCCCAGAGATTTTATTTTGATTTTCCTAATTACTGATACTATAACAGTGACTAACAGAAATAAATAACTATGAGAAATACGAGATATGAACAATCAGACGTTGTTGACTTGCCAGTGTTGCCAGTTATTATTATGTCATTTTATTGTTTTTCAGATACATTTTTAAATATTTCTTAAAGTAGAAAGCTATAAAAACATTTAAAAATGTATAAAATAGTAGTCCCCCGGCGTCAGCAGCAGGGTCCAAAAGCTACCGTTGATTAGGGCTCCAGAAACAGAAACTTCCTCACAATGCAACTACAATCAATTATATTTTCTTGTAAATTTTTACGTTAAAAAGTGTTTTTTTATTTTTTTTATTGGGGAAAACCAACAATTACACATTAAGAATTACAAAAGTTTAAGGTACAGCAATTATACAAATGTGAAATCAACCACGTTCTCCACAGATACACAATGAGACAATTTGGTAAATTTTAAGAATAGCGTTGTAAATAATAAAAAAGAGGAATATTAATAGTAAAATATCAATAAAACATATAGCTGTAAATAGTGTCACATATGTGGAACAACGGTGTCACATTAATATACCAATATGTTAAGTAACATGAGTCTAAACTTCCTATATGGTAAAGAAAACAGATCCAAACTGGAGAAATTCTTATTAAAATTGCTCATAAGGTGACGAAGAGGCGCACGCAAGTACGCATTTGTACGACTGGAAGTAGTGGCAAATACAGGTCGTGCGTTTATGTGCCTATTTGAAATAAATGATTTGACTTTGACTTTGAATGCGAACCGTATCGAGGAGTACTGCTTTCTGAATCAGGCCCTTGATCTTACCGCCCAACGAGAGCCTCAGAGATGTTGATGTATTGGTAAAGCACCAAATGCATTTGGCACATGGACATTATTTATTTATTTATGTTACTTCTAAGGTCCTAGTTTATCATTTGTGACTTCAAGTTAGTGCTATATGAACATAATACAGCATTGATGAAAGCGGGCACAACCTTTATGCCGGGAGGCTTTCAGTTAGGTATTAAGTTCTGTTACCTCTTTATTATTTATTTCTGCTTGAGTATAGTTTTCAATGTTTTTTTTTTGGTAAAAAAAATACTGTTTTGTGTTTTGTAATGTTAATTACGTACTATTTGATATAATCCAGTTCTTCTAACTGAACAGACGAGCTGATGAGCAGATGAGCTGTGCTGCTGGGCAGTTTGTTGCGCCACTTCTTCTTCCCAGCTAAAGCAATAGAAAGTGGTGAAGGGTGGGCGTTTTGCGGGACTGTCTTATGTAATTGACGTTCGAAAAGTGCTGATTCTCAGCCTAGTTTGAATAAATAACCTTTGATTATAGACAACAAAAAAACTAAACCAGTTTTTTTTTTAAACTTTTCCGATACGAAATTGTTCAAATGTTCAGAGGGCAAATATTATTACAGTCCTGCGTCCAATAATGGGTGGACCTAGGCTAATAAAGTAGACAGCTAGGCATAAACTAAGGGTTTCATTAAAATAGGTCCCAGAACGAGGCTAAGTGTCTAATAAAATGGTAGTAATATTGGCTACGTAATAAAAAAATTACGTTTGTTTATAAGGGGTTATAGAGAAAAACTGTGAGGTTTGCACAAACAGTAGGAGTACTTATTTTGGGATCCATAGGGAGTAAGAATTGTAGTGGCGGCTGGCCGGCGCAGCTGAACATACCAGTTCGAGTGATGGAGAATGGGTTTTAAAATATATCTACTGGTATACACAACCTGTAACGAAAAGGGTTTATCAATCCAAAAGGGGTGAAGACTACATCAGTTAGAGATCTCTATGCAACGTTTCAGCTCAAAACAAATGACTCAAAGAATTCATACTTAATTTTTGGTTTCTTCACGGTACGGCGTTTAAACCGCGCCATAAAAAAACGTGTCTGTCACCAAGGTTCCATAGTGATCCATACAACACTGACGACCATGCCTACACACAGCGAATAAACCGTAGTATTTCACGGCAAGAAAAACGTGTGTGTACAAAGGGCCTTACGAGGGTAATTAACTTTTCACGTCACTAGCTATTAAGTATAATGCACGGAATCAAACGAGCCGACGACACGGAGAAGCTTGAGCGGTTGGTTTGATGTACTGATTCTTTTTTCATATGTTCCTAATATGTAGACATATGATTTATAATTTTTATTTATTATTTTTATTAAAAACCCTTGCCCTTGATAACATCGAAAGAAGCCGTGCACGTGATATGCATATAGACTCTTTCCGTTACACGTTGTACTCGTATATAGGTTATACTTTTTATGTGTCAGTTTTCACCGCAGGTAACCAAGAGAGGAATTATTACAACTTTAAAATAATTATTCCATAAATAACTAAGCTGCAACGTTAACCAACAGATGCGAAAGAAATTATATTTCCAGATTACATCTACAAATTCAATCTAACTATGAAACCCTAAAGGGTTCTTTAGAATAGCAACAAATTCCGTTTTACCTTAATTTAATGTATGAAATTCAATTTACAACTTGATCCGTTTTATCAGCCGCCGAACAGATTAAGGATGATTACACCATGTTTTAATTACATGGTCATCGCACATTATCGTAAATAACTTGTATAATGCAAACAATATCGGTTATTAATGTTTACCGACATTGTTTACGGTTTTTACGGGTGAATACTGATGAGATTGTCTGTGTTCCGGCCAATTAATAGAGTTTCTTGTGTCTTCTCGTTGGTAATTAATGAAATATGCTGTGATAAAACAGTCCCTTACCAGTAGTAACAGAAGAGGGTTTAAACCTACTAATGGTAAGGCTATTAAAATTGCTTAGCTGGAAAGTAAAAATAATTGCAGTCGAATTTGGATTTTTTTCATTTTTAACCGACTTCACAAAAAGGAGGAGGTTCTCAATTCGTCTGTATGTTTTTTTTTTTTTTTTTTTTTTTTTTTTTTATGTGTGTTAGCTCATAACTTTTTTCTGGGTGAACCGATTTGGATGATTCTTTTTTTATTTGATAGGTGGTGCTTCACATGTGGTCCCATTTAAATTTGATTAAGGTCTGACCAGTAGTTTTTGAATTATCCTTAATACTGCAGATTTTTTCCACTTAGTCTATATGGATGATGTGATTATAATTTCCTGTCACTGTTATTTACACACCAAGTAGTGGTATACGAATTTGTGTGGGGTAGGTACTGCAACTAAAAAGTGAAAAATAAAAACTTTTTTACAAAAAAACAACCGACTTCCAAAAAAAACACTAAAAGACGTGAAAAATAACTTTAATTTCGGAAGTCGGTGGCCAAACACGAAAATACAAAACCAAAGGCACCGACTTCCGAAATTAAAGTTATTTTTCACGTCTTTTAGTGTTTTTTTTGGAAGTCGGTTGTTTTTTTGTAAAAAAGTTTTTTATATGTATTTATTCGTCTTCGACCTTATTTTGATACCCCACATATAGCCATGGTAGACTTTTTTTTTATTCAAGAAATTACAGTACGTAAAATAAACGCCATTTTGATTTCATAAAAACAAAACTTAGTCGATGGACAACTCATGTACTCAAATCAATCCAGCCGTTAGGATGCTTCGACGGTATAATGAACCCCATATACTAAGGTATATTATAGATGCGCGTGACAAACAGAACCCTGTAAATAAAAAGGAAGATTAAAAGACCTTAAAAATATACTTTATGGGGTGATTGGTAAGTAAGGTAACTTAACAATCACCCCATGGCTTCACTCGAGTGAAGGTTCATTTTTGTTTCATTCCACGTTCTCACAACAACGATTTTCAGACAAATTGTCGGTTCACCAATTAATACTTTTTTTTCTCTTTTGATTCATTTTGTGTTCAGACGTTTCACTTCGAGTGTGGAAGATGCCGAATGAAAGACAAAAAGTGAAGCGTTTTCATATGTGCGTTAGTAACAAGCATTTTTGTCAAGCAACGGGTGGTGTTGTTCGAACTCATCACAAACAGACTCTGCCCCTCGTCAAACCCCGAATAGCTAGCTGTTGGGTAATTGACACCTAATTTAATAATATTTACTGAAAGCTTATTCTTCTACGCCTATTATTTGTGTGTTCTTTTCAACAAACTGGTTAGCAACACGCATTTAAATATAACATATCCAAATTCAAATCCCAAAGGTGACCACTATAAAATAGACGCGTTAAAATTTTCCACAATCGGGTTCGGATTTAAATTTTCTCGAAAATATTCCTCCTTTGAGGGGAAAGTTTCTGGGGCGGCCAAAGTGGCGTTTTATCATACAACTTATGAATGGCACCGCGAGGAGCATTTAGCGCTGATCTATAGGAACATTATAGCACGGCCCGATGGCTCGCGCGATTTCATATGCCATGAACACCGTATGTGGCGTCTGCGAAAGATTGTTCATTTCGTACAGCTATATTTGAACGGAGATGGAAGATAGTGGTTAGTCTTAAAAATTGGTTATACACAAGAGCTTTGTTTCGTATGGCAAAAAAACGGTACAGAATTAAAATGATTTTTTAACCAACCAATTACATAGTCTCATCAATCATGATGGTTTTTATGAAGCACTAATTTCAAAGTTTCTAGTTTGTTATGTGAGATAGTTGTTTTAATATTGTAATATTATCGGATAAGGTCCTCATCGGGTGTAATGCTATTCTCAGCATCGTTCAAAGGTTGTTATTATTGATACATTAAATATTTACACGACTCGAATAAATTTTCATTCCATACAAGAGATGTAAGGAGCAAACCTTTTCACGATTGTAAAATACGGAAAAAGAATCTCCTATCTTTTCTTTCAAAACATATTTCTTTACAAATTCAAATACTTTCATCGCGTCTACAATAAAAAAGTAACATTTTAAGTAGCAAAACCAACATTTGTGGTCATTCGCTACCAGATACCGGGTTGTGATTCATGTGTAACCGAGTGTTCCGTTTCGCCCTGTTGACTCTGCAGTTAAATAAATTGCGCTGTTTCAACTAGGAATATAAGATATTGAAAAAAGTCCAGCTCAAACCGGTTTGAACGAGTCTGAACCGTTGTGAACGGCTTTTGTGAGACAAAAATATATCCTTGTAAGTATTTTATTGAGGTGAAATACGAAGGGTTAGTTATTTTCAACAGAGTTTTTTAGTTTCCAAGCTGAAAATGGAAGTGGAACATGGCATTCCGCAGTTTGGAAAAGATGATTTTCTTTTATAGAAATGGATTTGTGTGTCTAAGGAAATACATTATTTACAGATATACTCGTAGGTATGCTTGTTAATACTTTAACCTGACTACTATTGAACTTTTAAATAATAAACGATGATGATGAGATTAATTTTGTGTACCTATGTAATCGATCTCTCCATTGTATTCCAGATTTAATGAAATCCTTAGTAAAGAGAGCGGATGCCAGAAGCGCCCGACTGCCTCTCACCCACAGCCAGCAGGCGGGCACGCTTGGCGGTATTGGTGGACGTATTAATTAGATTATTTCGTACCAACCTGAGAGCGGCTTATCCCACTGTCACTGGGAAGGTGGGTTTACGGGCCGATCTGTATCCGGGCAAGCTACTTTCCAGGCGTTCACCGCATCGGTCAAACACGGCACTTCAGAGTCAACCAGGGAAGGGGCTAAAACCCGATCATCTTTTCAGTGCTGTGGACAGAGGACAGGAACTCGAGTGAGCTACTAATGCGGGGAGGACGCCCATGCCAAAAAATCTGATGGGTAGTATGGTTTGAAACCATGTTCGGTCGTCCAAGGCCACATTTAAAATGGATGTTAATGTGCTGTGCATAATTTGGTAAATTTTGTCAGTTTCTTTGGCCGCTTCTATAAAGGGGAAGAACGTAGAAAACATAAAATTTGGGCCAAAACAACAATATCTAATTAGCGTGAATGTTTATGTAAATTAATTTTGGAGAGTCTGTCCGAAATGACGTTTAACTTTTTTGATTTTTTCGTAAATTAAAGGAGAAAAGCTGTCTTCTAAAATTGGGGAACCTAGGAGGTACAGTGTACTTTATTTTCTAAAATTTAGATTTTTGGGGATATTGCATGATATTTCTTTAGGGTCAATTAATTTTCCTGTCCGTAATGTCAGAAAGGTAAATTCACATTTTGATGGATTAGGATTCAAGTCAATAGATTTAAATAGCTACGTGAGGAGTTATAGGTCTTTCAAAATGGATATCACACGTAATATTTTGAAATTGTTTCTGGATAATTGGATGAATAGCCAAGCTGAAAATGACTGGCTAGAGAGGAGGGAACCTTGTTGGCATCCAACTGCAGATTCCGAAATATTGTCCTTGTATAATAATTTAGAAGAGGGTACCTGAAACATTGCCATATAAAACCATAAATTCAGGGTGGTTCCTTTTTGAATTCAGCCAACAAATTGCGTCTGTTTACAGAGTTAAAGGCATCCTTAACGTTGACCTTGAGGATGACCACATCCTTGTTGGGAGTTTAAAAAGGTAGAAAGGGCATGTACGGTAACCTAACAGCCCTCTTTTGAGCCAAAACCAAGCTGCAGGGGTCAGCCCCTGCAGCACGAAGTTTCAGTACTTAACTGTAAGCGTTTCGCTATACAGCTTACAGCATGTTTTGGCTACCGTGTACCGGTGTATACTTGTAGGTGCACCCAACGGCGATGGGACTAATGCCACCATCCTTCTTGCGCAGGGCACATAGGCTAGTCTCGTGTAAGACATCAACGGCGCCCTCATTCACGACTCCGGTGAGCATAAGGTTAATCAGGGCCGCAAGCTCCTTCAAAAGTGACTCACCAAGTTCCCCAGCGTCTCAACTCAATTGATCCTTTAGATGTTGTGGAGTCAAGCCATCGAGGCCGCCGGCGGAACCACTTTGGAACGAGCTCACGGCTGCAATCAACTGGGAAGCCGAAACGTTTAAGAAAGTTGAATTTTGGTCGGGAGGGTCGGAAAAGGTGAGACCATTCGCAGGCGCTGGGTGTTTACTCTCGTAGAGCTGTTAGAGTATCTGGGAGAGTAAGGCGCCACCACATTGCTGCTGAACGGTATCCCGGCCGCTCCCCTGTAAGTTACCTTCACTTAATTTGGATTCCACTTTTGAACATAAGCCTTTTTGTGATAGGTTGTTAAATGCAGGTAATTTTGGATCTAAAATTAGGGTTGAATCGTTACAATTACGTTAATTGGGTTTGATAAGGTTTTTTTAGTTGCCATATTTGTTTGGACATCAAGAATCCTTTAAAGGAAGGTGAGTAGTCTCTCCCAGGCACTTCGTGAGTTCTCCTGGGGTCGCAAGACTCTGAGACATCGCATCAAAATCAGTGCGTCTCGCGCCCCGGGGAAGGAACTCTCTTTAATTAAATCTGGGGTAGTTTATTTTTATTTTTCTATAGTTTGCCACAAGGTTTGGGGTCAAATTTAAAGTGTACAATGTTAGTGTTATGTTGGTCTCGAGGTGATGGATGTTGTAACGTTACTATTAACCCTCACGTTACAATTAGCCGGAGGGCTAAACTCAAATTTCTTTAGTAAAAGAGTACAACACATAAATTATAATACGAACTTTTCAGGGGCTTTGGAACGGGATTCAGTAGCGTGGAGTATCAGGAGCTTTTCAGGTGTAGAACTGGAGCTGGATGAAGTAGCCACGTCGAACAGGATCTGGAAGGCCGCCGTGGAGGAGGTCGCGTCGTGGTCCGTCATGAAGAAAGCATTTTCAACCCGTTTCATCTAGTCTCTTTAATCGTCTAGTCTCTTTAAAAAATAAACGCCAAGAGGGTCGCGTTTAGCATCTTCGGCTAGTGTAGAAGGAGGACTTTGAGCTGGTCGCCGGTGCTCACCGGGATTGACTTTTGAGCCCGTCGCCGGTGCTCACAGGGATAATAAAACTGATTTATGTGTTTGTGGGTTAAGAGAAGACTGTAGACTGAACTGACTGAACCTTATTACACTGGATTTAGCATGTAAGGTTTCTAGAAAAAGAAAAACTGACAGATGACAATTTACAAAAAAAATGTCAATGTATAAAAATATTTTGTGTAAGGACAATGAAACAGTAAAATACAGTACTTTGATAAGAATCAATATATAATTTATGCTTACCTGATAATAATGCAACATAGTTCTTGTGCGAGGTGTCAGAGAGCAGGGAGGAGGAACCACAGATAAAAAACACTTGTTATCCCTAACAGCCCCTCTCAATATTTATTTTAAATATTGTTTACAATGTTATCTTAAGTTTACTTACAAAATAATTATTTCTTTCTCATAGCAACAAATAATAGCATGTGTTCAATCCATTAAGTTGTGCATATAGGGATGTTCGTATTCCTTTCTAAGAAGTTCAATGCCTCTTCATATGCTTGTGAAGCAGTCACACTTTGGCGTTTAAAGGGACAGAAAGTTTATCACCCTCGTAACGTTACGGTTAACCCTCTTGAATATTTCGAGAGGGGTAACTGTAAGTCACCAATGATTTTAATAATAGTGAAGTTATATAATGCAAAACATAGTAACAAATAGCGCAGTGAATCGCCATCAACACGCCGTATCAGGACTCGTCGACAGCACGGCGAATCAGGCAACGCCAGCAGCATGGTGAATCAGGAATCTTCGGTAGCACGGCGGACCAGCTCCAGAAGTACGGCGGGTTAGAAATCTCCGGTAGCACGGCGGACCAGCTCTAGTTGCACGGCGGACCAGCTCCAGTAGCACGGCAGACCAGCTCCAGTAGCACGGCGGCCCAGCTCCAGTAGCACGGCGGTCCAGCTCCAGTAGCATGGCGGTCCAGCTCCAGTAGTACGGCGGTCTAGGTACCTACAACTGCACGGCGAGTTAGGGACCTCCGACAGCAACTTGTTAGAGCTGGTCGCCGGTGCTCACCGGGATGTAAATAAAACTGCAGTAATTGCGGATAGTATTTCAAACTCTGGTTGAGACTCTGCTTTATTTGGCACGGAAGCCTTTTCTTCAAATCCAGATCGACATTCACATTTTGAAAAATAAATTGATTACCTTATAAATGGCATGTTTACTAAATAGACAGCATTAATAAGGTGCTTTTTGGGAGACAAACTGGCCTTATAAACACTGGCTTTAATAAATTAGCTACATAGAAAAACAAAACTGACAAGTGACAAATAAAAAAAAATGTCAATGTATTAAAATATTTTAAGGCTACAAAAGGATGAAATGAATGGCATTTCATGCAGTTTTGGATGTGTAAAACAATCAAAGGTAACTAAAGGTTTGTTTTTCAGATAGTGTATGAGTGTTCTGTAATAGCCTAATAATTGTTCGTACACGAACAGCCCCTTTAAATATATAATAGATAAATTAAAGACGTGGTATACCCATACCCTTTAGTCAAGATATCGGCACTACACATTGAACAAGCAATTTTGTATCTGACACTTAGTTTTTCTTGATTGCATTCTAGTTCCCTTACAATAATTTCAAACTTTACAAAGTAGTCTTCTAATTTTTCCTCGGGTTTTTATTTCAAGTTTAATAGTTTTCTTCTTAAGTGTATTATTTAAATTATGATTTTTCTTTCGAATATATTTTTGAGGATGTTTATCGTGTCTTTTGCGGTTTCGCATGACTTTATTATATTAAAGTATTTATCTGGAACGCATTGAATGACTATGTTTTTTGTTTTAGCATTTGCTTTCATTAAATCTTCGTTTTCATGTTTTATTTTTGGTTCGTCCATTCTTAGGATAGGCAATAATTGTTTTTCGTCCAGTAAATTCGGCATTGAACTCTGAATATCCAATTGTTGAAGTTATCTGGTTTCGATTGGGGAATTTTTACAATGTCGTACAGATCGGATAGTAAATAAAGTCCCTGGCAAGCTAGCACAATCCCGATACACCATTTGCACGATTTGCACCAAGATATAAAAGAACTCGCCGTTTTCATCAAGAAAACTTCACACATGAACATGTTGTCATCAAGACCAAACATAATTATCATGAATGACATCCCATTTATGTTTTCGACAACTTAAATAGTCTGAATGCCTGAAAACCTTTACCAAAACAGCAAAAACAAGAAAATTTGTGAAACAAACTGCTGAGAAAAGATTTTCCTTCAGGAGACAATTTGGGGCAGTTTTAGAGGTTTCCTTGCCACGCTCAGGCAGTAAAAAGACGTGACAAACTTATAATAGAGGCTTCATTGTCTGTTTAAAGATCAGTAACAAGAAATGGTTTCATAAAAACCAGAATGGAAACTATACAAGACTTGTCGTAATCCACTATTGCACTATTCCATATCAAATTGGTAAGTATTGTCACATAACTGTTTTGGTCACTCTGGGGGGTGACGGGTGACTGGTTTTATATATAGTTTTATCGTGCTCAAAACTTAGCCATAAAACTTGTATAAAATGTGAGTTCACACCGGTTTTGAGAAATGTAGCAATTTAATAAGATGATGTACACCAAACGCGTGTTTGTAATCCATCATCAATGTAATAACGGGGAAGTTACAACACCTATCACGACAATTAATTTTTTTTTTTTATTGTATCTAAATCCAATAACGACAAAAACAACAACTAAAAAGGTAGGTATATACAAGATATCACAAAAAGACAAATAAAAAATCCGGAGTCACACGTCATCTAAACAAATAAATTTCGAGCAGTTTACGTGTCACTCCGGATTTTTTATTTGTCTGTCTGGGATGTCTTGTTTATACCTTTTTAGGTGTTGTTTTTATCGTAGTTAGTTTTTACTAACTTTTATTTTTATTTCAATTATTTTGGGGTTTTTGTTTAAATAATAGATAACCAATATATTTTCAGAAATTACTCCATAAGGCCTTTCATTAGGTATTAAACACGATACGAGTATATTAACATATATTTTTTTTCATACCGCCATTTTGGATTCTTGTAACGGCACATAGCCTCTAACTAGCGGACGATCAAGACGCTTCCCACGATAACTCATTTGTCAAAGTATAATAAGAAGTTTAGAAGTTATGAGGAAACAAATGAACATCATACATACATACCGGTCCTTTTTGCTTTGGCGTGGTCGGGTAAAATTAAATAACGCACAAGAAAGAATTTCGCTTTCATATCTTCGGAATGACGTAAAATATGGGCGTTGTTTTATAAACACTCAGATGTATGGGATTCCCTACGAACAAAACAATGCTACTACACAATGGTGCGTAGCTCAGTTGAGGTAGGTACACCTGTTAAAGTGCGCACGCGTCGACAAAGTTTTAATTTAAAAGTGAATTCAATTTAATCAATATGACTTCGCCGTATGAAAAGTAAGTTTGATTTGGTACAATCTTTTTGATGGTTTATGGTCAAACTTGAAGAAGGTAATGACTTTCTTCAAGTTGAAACATAACCTTAAATGTGGTTATTCTTTCTGTCTTATCAGAGTCGTTTTTACTTGGTTGAAGTTAATTAAAATTATTGGGCTTATTTAGCTTCCAAAAAATCCTATTGTGTTTCACAGTTAACAAGATAATATTCATTACATACCATACCTACGCATGTGTCCAGTTTCTTTTTATATAACCCTGTACAAACATTGCTTGTTAGTGGAATAATATTAGTCTATTTTTCGCATTACAATGCCTCAGCACTTTTTAGTAAATAAGAAAGTAAGTACTCACGTGCTATTTAAGATTCTCTAGGATAATTTCCTGAAAAAAATCATACCATGTTACCGTTATTATTTGTTTATTGTACATTGGCTTGTTACGGTTAGTAGTAGTATGTTGTAGTTAATTAGGAATCATAATCATAAAGTTTATTTGTGAAACATAGGAAGATAAACAGTAGATTGATGCTTGCCTGGCACAGTTTCAACAGTAAATTACACAATCAGTTGGATAGGCATCTTTAATTTATTTACAATAAAAATTAGTTGATTTAAAAGCGATTGGGAATCAATTCTACAGCCTCAGGTAAAATTATAGAAAGTCATTTAATCAACAGCAGAAAGGAAAATGTATTGAAGTTTTCAGATTCATAACCACAGATTATTAACATATGGGATTGAGATATTTGGATATTCTCTCCCACAAGTTTTTGGTGCTTGGCGTATGAAATGGCCGCGTAGTACAGGTCGGGAAAGTGCGAGTGATTCAACTCCTGTTGAACTGCCTGGCTCCTGACCCTTCTGTCGGCAAGGTGCTCATCCTCGCTCTGTGCCGTCGCCCACTTGTTTTTCAAATCAACGGCCTGATTTAAACCTGCCGGAATCTCTAGAGCGCGGCAGTGGGGTTAGATGAAGGCATCCATGTACTGGGCACCGCCTTGAGAGAAGCGTACCTCCACTCCATTTTGACTTCTGTTAGAACGCTCAGCTCTACACCCGTTTTCTGCATGCTCACTACCCGATCAACAATAGCAGCCCGAAGTGGGTCCCACCCCGAGATTATACCCTGAAACCTCGCACCCATCTGGATTATCGTTGGTCAAGAGGCATCGAGAACCTTTTCTGTTACACTCGTTGTCATGGTCCACCGCCTTCCATCTCGTCTGGTATGCCTGATGGTCCGTAGGTGCTATGGGCTTAGCTAATGTCATAAAGGATATCAGGATGTATGTGAGTAGCCGCCCTTGGTCTACCATCGTAGAGTCTCTAGGACTCAGGGGCTTTGGAGTAAAGGTGCAGGCTCCGGCCCCTGACACAAAGGGAGACTCTTCAAAGGAGCAAAGTAGCTCAAAACTACGTAGAGGACAAGGTCCCGTCACTTGCTTTGTCGCACCACCCAAGAGATCCCCGCTCCTGATGTGACACGCCCTCCAGTTGGTAATGAATGATGATAGGGTCCCCGTTTCCCCAGTCCCAGAGGTGGCTCCAGTTCAGCTATGGTATACATGATACTCTGGGAATGGTGTCGGATAAAAGATAGCGCCATGTGGACCGGAGCGTTGTCGTGAAAAAGCAACATGCCGGTGGTCAGTTTACCCCGTCTTTTTTCTTTAACTTCATCCCATAAATCTCGTAAAGTGGATGCGTAGAGGATGCTCTGTTTATGGTTTCACCTTTTTTGTGTACCTAATCAGCAAAATTCCCTTTGAGTCCCAAAACACTTGGCCCATGACTTTCCGGCAGACGGAACGACTTTGAATTTCATAGGGAGCGTAGTACCCTTCTTGTGCCACTGCATGGACTCCTGCTTACTTTCAGGGTCATAATGATGAACTCACGTTTCATCTCAAGTAACATTGTTGCTTTTTTTTTCCTTTTCAGGTAGTTTTAATCTTAGTCTGGCAGTTTGAGTAATTTTTGTGGCCTACCCAAATGTCCTTTCTTTGGTATTGTTCGTTGAATCGTTGAGCTCCTTAAGTTCTGAGTTGAGCTGCACGATTACTGACAAATGCGTGCACTGACTGGACAGGTCCACTCAATCTGTGTGGTTTTTCCTCAAAAGACCATTTCAGACAAATCTACATGGTCTTCACATGATCTGACCAAGATTATGTCTGGACTTTAAAAGAGACTGTGACCTCTGAGTTTGTTTCGGCCTTTCTTCTCAGAGTAGTCAGATAGGAAACGCCGACCTCATCTAGTTTTAAAATATTATTGACGTGTAAAAGTGTTTGTACAAACCTATTTACAGAAATAAAATCATTTATCATTTATCAATTCGATCGAATATCCTTGATAGAACTTCACCACAGACCTCTAAAAACTATACAGCACTCGATTCGCACTTGTTTTTGAGGTGCCGTGAGCAGTCGCGACACCCATCTTGCACTGACTTTTGAAAGGTAAAGCAGGTCAACATGAAGAATAATGAGCATGATACCAACGGAGAGGCGAGTCATCTCTGCTATCATTTTCATCTTCATTCGGGCATCCTCCAGTAAAAGCTTCTCAGCCTTTTTCACGTTTTCTTCCGTAGAGACAGTAACCGGGCCGCCCGCGCCTGAGCGGGTGTCGTCTTCAATACTCTCACTGCCCCTTTTAATCTAATTTAACCACTTTTGAACGGTGGATAACGACGGTGCAGAATCTTGATAAACAAATTTCTTCGTGAATAGTTTTTTGACTTTTTCCTTATTTGGTAAGGATTTAACAGCGTGGTGCTTGATTTTCTTCAACTTTGTCACGTTAGCCATTCCAGTTGTCATTGACTAAGGATAACTAGCAAACTAATGATCACAACTATAATTCTGAAATTTTACCTTTATATACTTAGACAATTTCTTTAATTAATTAATTCACCCCCACATCATTAATCACCCATCATCACCACCCGTCATCACCCTTATACCGAAAATACATACGTGTTATCTTTTCGATCCTTATAATAAATACCTCTCAACAAAGACGGCACGGTTGACATCTGTCGGGCATGTCACCGTCCGGGAGAATCAATCAGACACATTATCTCCGGGTGTTCTCGTCTAGCTAACGAAGAGTACAGCATAAATACAACCTTGTAGCCAGGATTATCTATCAGCAACTTGCTCTAAAATAGTTTTTTTTTTAAATAAAAAAACATTTTAAAACGCAATTTTTAAGTATTTAAATGAAATAAAGGACATAATAAATAATAGTCATAAAAAAAAAACAATACAATGTGACATATTCGGTGAGCCACACAATAAGCGTCACTTGTGTCTTGTGGCTCTGGAGTGCGAATTTATATTTATAATATCCGACAGTAGTTGCCGAAACGTTGACAGCTGGCTCAAGCATCTGAAAAAAAGAGAGCATCCGAACACGGTACGCAGTCTGATTGTTTCCCCCCTCAGTAGCCCCATAGTACGAGCGCATGACGTTTTCATTGATGGATTGATGGATGGATTGGTTCTACATTTATATCTGTAATTTTTATGATGTACATAATAAAAGAGTATTCTATTCTATTCTATTCTATTGTGTCCATCTCTTGCGCTGCACACTTTCGGCAGGAGTTGGGACGTGGGCCGGAAGAAACAATAGTCGCTCGAGCTTGATTGCTCGACGCAACTACCGCGGCTGGTGTCGTCACAGCGCTCACGGCGTGTGTGGCTGGTTACCGGGTGGTGAAACGAAGCTGAGTGAAGAGTCCATAGGTGTTGGGAATGCTCGTCGTGCGACTGTCTCTTCAACATTTCTTTATCATTTTCATTCTTATTCTCTGATTAATTTCTGTTCATCGGTGGTGACATGAAATATGTTAGTCTAATAAATGATGGTGAATTTTTGTTCTTTTTAGATTATATTTTGGGTTCCTGGCTTGTTTCGGGTTTCTTATAAACTGTAAAACTACTTCGAAAATTGTTAAAATTGCTGAGAACAATTTCCGTTTACGTTGGTGTTGCCAGTCGTTATTTATTTCATAATTATCATCATAATCCTTGGCAAGCAAGAATATAAAAATTACAGTATTTCACCGCCTGTATATTAAATTCTAACACACGTTTATTTAGTAAAAAAGGCCTGTTTCTTTCAGTGAACTGTTAAGTTGTTATATGCAGTTATGTTATGTAAATAGAACCTACAGAACAGGACAAGGTATATCATGTTTACATAGAAACATCCAAACATCGCCAGGCGTAAACAGATTTTTTTAAACATAACTCTGTTTGTTTGTAACACCACGCTTCTTCCGGGCGGCAGTTGAACAAACGGATGACATTGTGATGACGAGTCAATTCACTGTTAGCCAAATAATATTCTGAAAGATATTCAAAACAATTTTAAATTAAAAATCATTTTTGGAATACAGTTTACAACAATCTGTGTACTTTAATAACTGCAGCATTAGTAAAACACTGTGTCTCAATCATTAAACATTGCTAATGACCTCTCAAGACTTTGTTCATCACGAAAAGCAAAACTTAAAATACACCTAAATAAAATAAAAGCAGCACAAGATCTTACACCTAGACAGAATTGGTGATAGTGCCAAAATGGGTGAATTGTATGTGAGTGAGATGAGTGTTGTGTGAGAGGAGTACGGTTGTACATGTATGTACATGTAGTGCGGTGAGGTGTGGCCCTCCCACACATACATCCGTATCAATTACTTTGATTTAGTCGTTAATTAGATATTCGGTTGCTACGGCATTCTTATCTGCAAGTGAATCTAGATCAGAAGCAGAGTCTCTCTCTCTCTTCAATACATTTTACGCTTCTGGATATAGTCTCATCTTTTTTTGATTTTCAGTTTCACCTTTTAGCGTGTCTTCTAAGATTGATTGGAGTGGGTTATCTTTTCACCTTTCTCATTTTATTAGCAATATAAAACAGTAGGTAATTACATGCTTAATTGATTTTGTTTTTCCACTAATTAGTCAGTTAATGAGAAAATGATTGCACTTAGAATTTACTTGATTTTCATTTGAAGTTAACTGAAGACATCCAAATTATTAAAATGCGTGTAGTATCGCTGGTACGACTGGACTGGCTTTTTGGACGGCATTCCGCTTCTAAAACGAGGTGATTATCAATAATTGTGAATATCTTTTTACATTCATATTTTTTTTACTTTTCTATATGCACGAGCTGTACAAGAATAGCTCATGCCGTGGTAAAAATATATGCATCAGCAACATGATAGCGTAGCTGACTGCTCAGACTGCGAGATTTAACAATAAATGTAAAATACCACAGCATCCATAGCTTACAACTGATATTAGAAAAGCCATTTCAATATCAGCTTTAGGCATCTGTCCCACCACCGACGAGGAAGCGAATATCAACGATTTTCTCGCTCATGAAACGTATAAAAGATTGTAGGTCCCGTGTTAGCAAAAAATAATAGTTGATCGCTGATTGTTCACATCGCCGGCGAGTACTCGTTTGTTGCAACGACAAGAACTCGAACTCAATGACGCTCACTTTTCGGGCAGGATTCTCGCTGAGAGACACACGCTTGGTACATACGCATACCCGAGAGTAATCGGTCATCGCAATCGCTGCTCATTGTTCACCAACTCGTTTTTAGTTGCTAGTTCTACTAGTTTCTCGTTAATCGGCGGCGGCGGGACAGGTGTCTATGGCTATGATCTGATCGAAATTCATACCGTCTAAGATTCTTAGTTTTTTTATGCTTCAACTTTTTCTATTGCGTTACAGCATCTACCCAAAAGAGAACGAGGGCTATTCTCTGTTCTCAAAATGCTGCTTCTGCATACCCTTGAAGACCGGCTGCTTTATACTTGGATATATTAGTGTGGTAAGTGCCAATTAAGCAGCTGTTTTTATGAGTACTAGGTAAGTTAACGTTAAATAGTTGATATGGTTCTGATTTAACTTTAACTAGCGTTATTCAATCTTAACTGACGTTATAAATGTTAAACCAAAAAAAAAATGAAGTATTAAAAAATATAATAATAATTACATGTTTTTTTTTATTTCTTTATCAATTTATTTTCTTTCCAGGTTTTAAACTTCATAATTACCTTATTTTTCATCGGGACTCTCAGTTTTCTAGCTTTTTACACCCACGGATTCCGTTACATCCGTCTTAAACAAAACGAGGATGGTGCCGTTGTCCCAGATCTGGACTCCTTGCGCAAATCTAGTTTAAGTGTGACTATCACAATTCTACTTCTGGTTGGATTCCTGAACATCGCCTGGTTTTTTATGAATATCGTCCTCCTCATTGGTCTACACAGGGTGAGTATATTTAAAGTACCTATTTGCTTTTGCCTTTTTAGTAGATTATTTTGAAAAGGGTAGTGATTGTAGAAGTTTATATTTATTTTTTCTTTTGTAAGAGTTTAGTCTTGATCAGATCTGCACAAATTTTACATCGGATCTCTGGATACGATACTCATGATCTTCGATTTGTAATATGCTATCAATTATTAACCCCTGACGGAAAAAGAGGGGTGTTATAAGTTTAACGTATGTATATGTAGGTATGCCTGCGGCATCTTAGCTCCCAAATGGCTGAACCGATTTTGATTTTTTTGAAAGCTGTTTTAACGGAGTATACTTAGCTAAAAAAAAAGAAAAGAAAATCTATTCAGCGTTTTTTAAAGGTTTTTGTTTGTGCCGGGGTTTTTTTTATTTTAAATTGAACTTTTTATTGATTAATAGCTTTAGGCACACTAAACATTTCAAACGTGTTGAAATCAAAACGTAACGTAAAGCAATGGACTTCAACAGCTTGTGTAGATCACGGGACATAGCCATTAGATCTCATTTTATTTACAATCCAGATTTATTTCTAATCAAACCAAAAGGTATACACCCTTTATTTTAAACCAGTATTTACATTTAAGAGAGAAACAAACACAGTAGCCCCAACTTAAGCCTTAGTTCACTTAATAAAAGGTCCAACAGCGCATTCCGGACGCGTCGCACGACGCGGTGTGTTCAACATTATCTACGGCCACAATAAATGTACGTTCTATTTGAGTTACTTAGCTGGCAAAATGCCAGTTTGTACCAAATTACAAATAGGTATTGCCAACTTGTTCCATGATTTTTGGACAGTGCTTCCTTTCAAAATTTTGGAGTAACACACAAAGATTGTAAAACTTTTGCACTGATGTTTATTACTTATTGCATACTAGCGTTTGCTTGCGGTTTCGGCCGCATGGATGTCGAAAAATATCTCACGGGAACGTACTTACCAGGTTTGCCGGGAATTTTACCGGGGTTTTCATATTACCCTATTGGTTGACGCGGCGCACGCCAATAAAGCTCCTAGTCAGCATGATTTTTCCGACATCTTCAACAATCATCGTCATATTTCAGCCAATTTACACATAACTTTAAGCTTTCCTCATGAATCACTCCGTCCATTGGTGAAAACCGTAAAAAAAATCCGTTCGGTCCTTTTTGAGTTTATCGCGTTCAGACAGACATACAGACGCAGCGGGGGGCTTAGTTTTATAATATGTAGTGATGTGGAACAAGTTGGTGTCTTGAAATTACTAACTGATATTGTTACAGTAACGAATTCAATTTACCGCAATGTAGATTGTGTATTAAATCAGGAAAGCTCGAAGCTTTTAATACCGCAGAAGCTTTATTTTTAGGAATTACAAAGTCATTAAATCATTTATTTAAATTAGGCACATAAAGTACACTTTTGACAGTCACAATTTACAAGAAAATGGTATTGATTCTTTTTGCCCTTCCAAAAAGTAGTTTGGAGAAGAATGAGAAATATGCCATAGGTTACTTTTTTAAAATATCTTATAATATTTTGTATACATCAATCATAATAATATATTAACAGATTTCAAAAAAAAAATGTTAGAATGACACAATTGGAATGCACATTTCTGGGTTTTGCCAAAAATTATCTAGTGCTCAATAGATTATGTCATCAATAAAAAAAAACTTATTTTATTTTATTTTTATTTTAGATGGGTTTGCTCTTGACTCTAGTGTAGAAACACTACAGTCAATTTATCTCATTTCAAAACTAAGATGGTAAACCTACAATAACCAAATTGAAATACATTAGGAAAATGAGTTCAAAGTTTGCAGTTGGCAACATCTTTACGAACCCAGCACTTTGTACTTAGTTTGTATCCCCTTCCCTCTCTGACCTACAAGATCGGCGATTAGTAATTTTATGGCCCTGCCTTTAAGCAGTTAATAATGGGGGGCAAACATCGATAATGTTCTTAGGTAACGATTAAACAATCTCATAGTTTACGCTAATGATCTTTAGGGAGATATACGGAGTAGACTATGAATTAACTTTGCGGTCTGGTATGACTGATTCCTTTATTGTACTCGTACTGATCTCATAATGAACAAATATCAAAATCACCTTTTCCCAAAATGACTGATTTTCTAAATGTCTTTATTTTAGATTGTCGGAAATAAAACTGTCAAATTCATGTACAGTCAGTAACACTATATTTTTAAAATTAAATGACGAACATTCTATTCTTTTCGACAAAGAAAACAATATTTTTCTTAAACAACGTCAAGAGATAGGATTATTGCATTCTCTTTTTTATAGTTGCAATATTTTTTAGAAACTGAATTTCTGTTATATCGCCGGATTGTAATTCATTCAACTGTTTTTTGTAGCAGTTGTCGAATATAATGTCCCGCCTGTGCCTAGTAGCACCGCTAAACAAAGTATTTTTAATTCTTGTCCTGATATTTTGCCTCGTTCCTTAATTTGTACAAAATCGCATCAGGGTTGGTTTGTGCGGCATACGTGTGTTTAATCTTCTGTGCCAACACTCTATCACATTGAATGTGCGGTGCTTATCATTTGTGCAACTAATAAAAGACGCACACAAAGACACCCACTGTTTATTAAAGTATTCTTGAAATTTGATAATTTATTTAGTTTGCGTGGAAAAGGGCTTGCAAAGAAGACCATGCAATAGGAATACGTTCTTGTGGAAGTAAAGAAAAATTTGCACACATCCTTACTAATTCTCTTTGCTCTGTAGTGGTCGTAGCTTTTAATTTTTTTGCCTGCTTCCACACGGCCTTGTTATAATGATAATAACAGCCTCATAATAGAAGGAAAACCTCTTTTATGGCATTGATTAAAGCAATTTCATAGTCGCACTTAAATGTATGAACTCTTAAACCCATTTTGTCATTCAACAATTTAATCATTCTGGTGTCCGTCTCTTGAGACTTATTAGGCAAAAGCACATACACAAGAGGCACCACGTTCGTCGATTTATTGTTTCTGCTAATATCAGCGTGTATTGTGAAGATTTGATAAAATGGATTGGAGGTTCTTTTAAAAGTGCCATCGTCATAAAAATATGTGTTTGTGTAGTCACGACTGAGTATATCTCTGCCAACTAATGTCGAAAAAACTAGGATCTTCTCATCCTCGCCATCTTAAATCACAAGAAAACTATCCGATAATAGTTTTGGAATTTTTATATCCGCCAATCGTTTAAGTTCAATATTATTTTGATCCAAAATTTTATGCCTCTTTCTATAAAGGAAACTTTTTTATCCTCAAACGATGGCATTATTGTCTGACTTGAAACTTGAACCTTTGTAAGACAGTTTTCCTTCTTAATAGGTGTCATTTTGGCAGATACTGCCTTTTTACAAGTATCAATAAATGTAAGTTCATCATTTTGGTTAAATGATAAATGATAAATGATAAATGATTTTATTTCTGTAAGTAGGTTTGTACAAACACTTTTACACGTCAATCATATTTTTAAACTAGATGAGGTCGGCGTTTCCTATCTGACTACTCTGAGAAGAAAGGCCGAAACAAACTCAGAGGTCACGAACGATCGTGCGATCGGCACGCGTGAGTACTTTGTGTAATGATACTACTTTTTTCAGCATTCAGAGTGACCGACGCCGAGCATTCAGTACGATTGATACACCTCCACATGTTAGAGCCTGATTTATTATTATTAGAAAAATTATACCTGTGTCCGTCATGCACAATTATTTTTTTTTTGGATGGGAAATCATCAAATGACCTCTCCCGCTCTGGGCGGAGCGGAAGGGCGTGTCAGACTCTTACTGACTAAAACCCACCCGTGTTCCTTCAGTTGCCTGTGCGCCAGGGCCACGGTAACTCTTTCGAACAATCCGCGACCCCGGCAGGCATCGGCCCTATCGGACCCCGTCAATTATGCTGACAACTATTTGAGGCGCGCGTGGAACACAACGCGCCGTCGACCCGGGCCTGGTCCTTACCGGACGGCGAGCTAACTCATGCACTAAACCTGGTTTCCCTTTTTGGTTGTCTAAAAATTTCAGGCTATTATTTATTCATTTTAAAGCACAACATTGGTTATTTTATATAACAATACTCGTACAGTATACAAAGAAGTGATAAAATACTGGTAATGACAAGGACATAATATTATTGTTTTTATTTTCAGTGACATTAGTCATTATTAATGGCCAGTATAACATGTACGCTACTATCCTAACAGACCGGAAGGTACAGTAGTACGTATAGTCTAAGATCCGAACTTGAAACGACCTTCACCCATCTGTTTAATGGATGAAAAGTATTTTATATCAAATTTAATATATTAGAAAATATATCTGGAGTGGGTTTTCAAAAAAAAACCTGGCCAAACTCAGATTAATTAAAAATTGAAACGTGTCTCTTTATTAGATATTGCACTCATGAATTTAACGAATACATTTAATACCAACCGAAAGTATGAAGCCTATAGAATATACAACGTAACTATTTGGCGTAACTACTGGGTTGGCAGATATAAACAGGTACTCGTAAATCGATAATAGTTATTTTCACCTCTTTGTTTAATAAATAAATCTTATATCAAAATGAGCGCTATTTAATTGCGAATACGATGATATAGGGATGTCTGTAAAAAATTCTGGCCTGAATGACGGTTGTCGAGTTTTGAAAGGTGAAAATTTTATGCGTGTGGAAACTGGTGATAAAGAGGTCCGAGCTAAATATCCTATTATTATTAATATTACGGTTTTGGGCGTGTCGTGGCCCTCAAAAGTGTAAATACTCGTTTTAATTCCCAAACTATATGAACTATGAGATCATGCGTTGAAACCATTCAATCGCCGCCGCGGTTCGTTCCGTGCCTCGGAAAGCACGGTTGGTTCCGGCTCTCATTTGTGGATCTATGACAGTCGTTGCGGGGTCGGGGGGGAAGCCCGAAAATCTGACAACCAGTCTTACTAAGAGGTATCGTATTACTTAGTTGCTGGGCTGTGGAGGTCAGACTGGCAGTCGCTCCATATGAAACACTGGTATTTTGCTGCATCCAGTTAAGACTGGAAGCCGAACCTATCGTAGTTGGGAAAAGGCTAGTCTATGATGATTCTACCTGAATTAGTGTTGGGTAAAAAGTAATGCACGTAACGTCTAATTTAACAATATCAAGACCGCACTTCCATTTAAAGTAAATTTTTCATGACCCGTGTAGTGATGATGCTGCATTGTAATCTGTATGTCCACACTGAATCTCCTCTGGACATAATATACAGGGTGGTTGGGACATCGACGAGCAACCTGTTAACATGAATTCAGTACATGACTCTGAACCCGCCTACGTTGAAGTGTTTTATCGATTATTAAACCGATTATTACCTGCTCCATAAATTTCATAAATTTTGACCGCGTAGGTATTTCACTTTTCTATGAACCGACGAAAAATGTCTACGCTAGTAGTTCCAGAATCATGTGCTGAATTCATGGTTACAGTTTGCGCTTCGATGTTCGTGCTACTCTGCTTAATATCAGTATTCAATAAAATCCTTGGTATCATTAGTATCCGGCACAATCCAGGATCATGTATAAGAGGATTACTATTGATATTCTGGAAAAAAAAACCGTGAAAACTTATGTAAAGTGAGCTTGCAGTGAGCTGGCATTCCACCTGATTCTAGGGACTGTCACTATGACTTGGTTTGGATGACATCTTACTGGCTAGAATTTATGTAAACACAACACATATCGCCGCAACAGCGTCTCGCTCTTAAGATTGTTATCTAATCTTTTTTAGTAACTAATGATTATAATTCTCATTTATCGTAATCTTGATAATTCCGCCCTCTGTGGGATATTGTTACAACGCATTAGTATCGATTGCTGTAAGAGCACAGCGTCATCTATCATCTAGCGGTTTTTTTGTGAATTAGAACTCAACCAATATTCCTGGAAGATTAATTATTAAACTAATTTTGTTTGGGAACTCTGTAATATTTTGATTTACAAGATTGTTTATGGAGTTTCACGCCCGTTCTTCTTCATAGGGTTGGTTTAATTGAAATAAATGGTTTGAGTTTGGGTTTAGTGTTTAGTGTGACTGAAATTCAACTTTTCAAAGCTTTCCTGGGTTCCCCAGCGTGTCATACACATTATAGTTACACGCACACCATTAACTGGACTCACTTTGTGAATTGTTTGTCAGATAAAATCTGAAATTTCTGTATAGAACGGCGTTAATGGAAATCTTAACGTGTGGTTGCCATGAGTTCATCCTAATATTAGATATTCAAAATTTCAGAAACGACCCGGCCACATCAAGTTGCATGTGTCAGTTGCTACCATTCGTCTCGTACTGTCAATCGTCGGGGTGGTGTTGTACGGCCCTCATCACACCAATCACTCCATGCTGATTTGCTGCGGGGAGATCGGTAAGAATTTGAAATATTTATTTTGAAAATGCTTTTTTTAACCTATTTTTTTTATATTATTATTGTATATCTCTCTTTCTTTCTCTTTTTTGTAACGAGTGGTAAGAATTTGCAAGGTCTATTTTGAAAATACATTCTTAAACCTGTATTTTTTATATTATGATTGTATATCTCTCTTTCTTTCTCTATTTTGTAACTCATCTATTATCTGAACTCTGTTAGTTATTAAAAGACCCGTTAAGCATTTTACTGTTTTTGAAATACAGTCGACCACACGTCGGTGGTAAAAGTTT
Source organism: Griposia aprilina (assembly GCA_916610205.1). Classification (NCBI taxonomy): domain Eukaryota; kingdom Metazoa; phylum Arthropoda; class Insecta; order Lepidoptera; family Noctuidae; genus Griposia; species Griposia aprilina. The sequence goes on along the minus strand of OU744285.1, from coordinate 24,752,591 downwards.
TACCTTGAGCTAGACTAGCATAGTACGGAGTTTCAATAGAATAAAAGGCCAGCTTACCTATACCTATACTGGTTTTGTTGCTACTGAAGTGCGGACTACTGTACGTTTCTAATGTAACTGTAACTAAGTGTGATGAAATTTTCCCTTAAGTAAGGTTGTAATATAGCAAAAATGTATACAAAATGCTCGTAAAACCAAGACATTTGTTGACTTTGATCAGGCCCTACATTATTTAAAAGAAAAGAACCTGAGTGAATTACTTTTCTGTGATGATCCTGATTCTCTGTGTACTCTATTGATACAAACTCTAGCTGATTCCATCAAATTAAATACAATCACATTAAAGATCCCTAGTAAAAAACGCATTTTAAAACCGTGGATTACCAATGGTATTTTGCGCTGTATACAAAATCGGAATAAACTCCAAAATAAACTTCGTCAGGATCAAACCAATGAAATTCTAAAAATAACATACAGACGTTACAGAAACTACTGTAACAATTTGATTAAAAAACTAAAAAGAGAATATGAAAGGAATCTGCTATCAAAATCAGTTAATAACAATAAATTACTGTGGAAAAACATAAAAGCTATTACCTACTCACAGAAAACAAATAATTATGATGCAGAATTGTTAAAACTTCAGCCAACCCCGTCTGATTCAGTAAATTTTATCAACAATTATTTTTCTAAAATTGGCCATGACCTGGCTCAAAAAATCCTACCTACTACCGTCAATTATGCCTTCGATCACAGCAGTAACGCATCAAATCTAGTTAACTCTTTTGTGCTTTTTGAAACTGACGCCAACGAAGTATACAGAATATTAATTAACCTAAAAGCTGACAGTGCCCCTGGCTGGGACAACATCTCTACGAAATTTTTAAAGTATGTAGGCATGGAAGCCGTCCCTATCATAGCTCATCTTGCGAACCTCTGCTTTAAGTCTGGCATCTTCCCTGACCCGTTAAAAATAGCCATTATTACTCCTGTGCACAAGAGTGGGGGTAGAGGCGATATTACCAATTATAGACCAATTTCTGTTCTTACTAGTATATCCAAAATTATTGAAAAATTTATAAATGTTAGGCTTCTTAATTACTTAAACAAATTCAATATCATCTCCGACTCACAGTTTGGTTTTCGGCAAGGTATTTCCACTGAGGATGCCGTCATATCACTAACTTCTTCAGTGGCAAATCATCTTGACAATGGAGATAAGTGCCTAACTGTCTTTTTAGACCTTAAAAATGCATTCGATACCGTCTCTGCGCCTATTCTTGTAAACAAGCTGGAAAAAATAGGTATTAGAGATATCGCACTTGATCTGTTTAGGAATTATCTTTCAAATAGGAAGCAGAGTGTCAAAGTGGGGCAACATATAAGTGATGTCACAGATGTATCATACGGCGTCCCCCAAGGTAGTGTATTAGGTCCAACGCTCTTCTTGATATACATAAACGACCTGTGTAACATGAAAATTCCTAATGCCAAAGTCCTGTCGTACGCCGATGATACAGCTGTCATCTTCTGTGGTAGGTCATGGCATAATGTGCAGCGTAGTGCTGAGTTGGGAATGTCCCAGGTTGCGAATTGGCTTAATTCTAATGTTCTCACATTAAATGCCTCCAAAACAAACTTTATAAGTTTCAGCATTTGCAATCGTACTCAACCAACCGGCGATTTTCGAATCATTATACACACTTGTGATGGTAATAATGTTGATAATTGTAACTGTTCTAGTATTGGCAAAGTTTATAGCACAAAATATTTAGGGGTAATGCTGGATCAGAGATTGTGTTGGTACCCCCATCTTGAGCAGGTGGCGAATCGGGTCCGCAAGCTAAATTGGATTTTTAAGAATCTGCGTCACGTGCTCCCTAGGTCTATACAGAGTAGCGGTAAGCCTACTGTTCGAAATGTGCTCACTCAAGTCTATATTTCTCTTGCGCAATCAACATTGATATACTGTATTCCTGTTTGGGGTGGGGCAACAAAATCTAATTTCATCCAATTGGAGCGAGCACAACGAGCCCTGCTCAAAATTATGTATTTTAAAAAAAGGAGATTGTCTACAGAGAACCTCTACAAACTTAGTGATGTACTGTCAGTTAGGAAACTATACATTACACAAATTATTTTAAAAATGCACAAAACTTTACCTTACAATCCGGATATACTCTCTAGGAGAAGAAAACACAATATAGTTCAAATACCTTTAACCAAGACCAAATTCGGATCTACGCAATTTAGTAAACGATCAGCTCAATTATATAACAAAATAAATAAAGAAATTTTCATATATGAAAAATCTTATCATTTAAGTAAAGAAATGTTGATTGACTGGATAAAACCACTGACATATGATAATACGGAAGCTCTCCTACAAAACGTATCTTAACAAGTATACGACCCGCTCATCCTACACATACATTCACACACACATACTCATACAATCACACATCCAAAACACTCATGCACACTCAACAGCACATACACACTCATGCACACGCTCACACAAGTTCACATAATTATAATTTGTCTTTTTACTGTATTTTTTGTTGTTTTATACTGTTTTTTATTGTGTTTTAAGTAAGTACTTACTGTTGTGAAGGAGAGGAGTCCTCTAATACAGGCATTGCTTAAATGAAGACTCCAAACCCAAAATTGTTCATGTATAATTTTTTGGACACAATAAACGTTATTATTATTATTATTATTAATATCCAAAATGATTAATATTATGTTTCCTTTACTTAATCCATAAAGCATAATGAACAGGAAGGTAATTAAGTTGCTTTCATCTGAGCTCAAATAAGAACGTAACTTTGCCCCCTCGCCGCCCTTGTAACGATCTAACTTATAACGATTAACGCAATTCGCTCTATTTTATAAACAGAAGTGGTATAAATAAAGTGATAAGTAGAGCTATGGACGCTGTTTTGTGTGGTGGCATGGATAAAGCTAATTAAAGATATTTTAAGGAAATAGATCTCAAACCCATTTTTCTAGGTGCCATAAAATAATAATAATAATATATAACTAGGACGATCTTCTTTTGCGCTAATATTATTACATACCTAAATGAATTGCAATAAAAAATAAACAAGCATTCTTCTTTCTCTCTCCTACTAAACTATGCAAGGCCCGAAAGGGCCCAAAATTGTTACCATATCTTAAACCTACCAACTGTTTTAAAATTAAAATAAAGTTAAAGTTATTAATATTATAAAACATCTAGTGATTGCCTATGCTAAACCAACGAATGTTAATAATACTGAATACAACGCACTATTATATAACTTAAATATCTCTAATTACAAATTAAATCAAATATGTCTCAAAGACGGCGCGGGAATTCAAATATATTTATATATATCTATGTACATACATAACATCACGCCTGTATTCCCCGAAGGGTTAGGCAGAGGTGTACTTCTAGTACACCCACATTTCGCCAGTTATGTTTAAGTCCCATGTAATAGGGGGCGAGCCTATTGCCATCAACCGGGCACAAATCCAGACTCCGGGCTGCTACCGAGAAATTCCAGATGGAAAAACCCAATAACACTTTGCCCGACCCGGGAATCGAACCCAGGACCTCATGCTCAGCATTAGCGCTTGCGATCACCGAGGCAGACCAACGAGGCAGTCTATGTAGTAGTATCTATTAGTAATAAAATTAATTATAATATAAGTACATATTATGTAAATGCTTATACATTATGTGCAACATCTATTGTATGATAATATATAATTATATAAACCTGCTCAGCAGTAGCGCTTGCGATCACCGAGGCAGACCAACGAGGCAGTCTATGTAGTAGTATCTATTAGTAATAAAATTAATTATAATATAAGTACATATTATGTAAATGCTTATACATTATGTGCAACATCTATTGTATGATAATATATAATTATATAAACCATTTTAAGCCACCCTTCGCTTGATTGAAAGGAAAACATGTGGGCCCAGTTAATTATTATCAATTTTTAAAAGGAGTTATTGGTCCGTAATTCCAGTTCCATAGTAACCCGTAATTGAATTAAAGTTTCTGCATCCATACCTGGAGGGTACCTCCTAGGGCATACGTAGTAAATATATTAAACCTCTCAGAATAATATACCTCTTTTTTAGTAGCATACTGTTTGATTAATTTTGTAATCATGTGGTCCCTCACATTTTTGTTTGTGATTTTGTGAATAATAGAACGCAATAAAGAGTAGAGCACTAATAATAGGTACTCTATTCTGTATTTCGTATTCTCTGTCTATTTGCTCTGCTCTATTCTAAGTTCTTTACGTTTCTGGACGATTAATTAAAGTTCGTGTATTATTTCCAGCTCTAACAGCGTACTTCATTCTCATCTACTACATGTACGCCGTGCAACTAGAACAAACACTGAGACCCAAGGAATCCAGAGAAGTATCAGATATCGTGGCCGACGTACTCTTCAGCTACCCACAACATGGTGACAAGGTTAACTTGACTGAGAAAAACGATAATAAGTCTTTTAGCGCCGCCTAAGATGATTCTAATTGAGAAGCGCTTTCATAGTGCCTTTATTGATATTATATATGTAATGTATTTTTAGAGTAAACACTGAATTCAGACGATGCATCTATTCTGGGGGTAAATCACAATTTCACATGATTAAGACAATTATACAGTCACGATTGGGTAGGTATATTTAGGCATTAAAAATATGATTGTTTTATTTATTGATAAATTATTTCCGCATTTATGTCGACAACAAAGCACATTGTCGATTTTTAGATAGCGTCGTATTTGTTTTAAATGTTTTTATTAACCCATTTAAATAAAGTTTTAAAAAAAAACTCATATAATGCATAAACTACTCCTTTTTACGCGACTGCGACAGCAAAGACAGGGTTATGTTATTTCGAAGTTGGTTAAAAGTATAATAGTATGTTATTTTTTTTTATTAATATGAAGGAAGGATGTTGCTTGATAGTGTTGTAATGCTTGCGGATTGTGTTATTTATGAATACTAGTTAAGTATATTAAATGATGTTACTTTGTATGTGAAACTACGAAATCAGAGTGTAAAACATAATTATAAAAATAATGGAACTGTTACATGTTTTGTGTTTTTTGCAACATTAATTTCAAATAATTAATAAATATAGAGGCTTGTCGCTAACTATCCGTAACCAACAAATAAATAAAAATTAAATACAGAGGTTGTAACATTATGGTTAACCCTCTTGTATATCTTGAGAGGGCTAACTGTAAGTCACCAATATTATAAGTAACAAAAGGAATAAAAAATAAAAAGTGAGAGTGTAGGAGCTTCAGGTCGACTTCAACTTTGCGCAGCTCGGGATGCTCGGAGTCAGGAACAGGATCAGCAGGATGTATCAGGATAAACAGGGATTAGTGGAGCTGGATAAGTACGGGGCTGCGGTGTCCTACGCCGAACAGGATGAGGAGAAACCTCCTCTTTTCACCACTCCCTGTCCTGAAGATAGTGACAGGAAGAAAAGTCTCAAAAAATATTTTATTAGTAACGCTTCGTTAGCGGCTTCGTTACAACACTTTATAGCGTTTCACGCCGGCGGCGTGAGGGCCGTGTGGGTGTTTTACACCTCGTGACGGTAATGCTCTGACGTCAGAGATAGTACCTCGCGCTCGGCAGAAGGAGTGTCTCGATCTTCTATGGTACGTGGAGAAGCGCCCCAGCGTCGGAGACCTCCCCATTTAGCCACTCACGCGCTTGTACTTACGCGTGACGTAGGCCGAAATGCCCGCGAACATTTTTTGTCGGCGCGCGCCGTGCGCCTAGCCACTTATACACGACTTCTACACGAAATATTTCTATGAACTGATAGTAAACTAATGACTGTTTCATATAGTGGACAGACCAGGCTTGATTATACATTTTGTTTTAGAACTATATATGACGTAGTTTTTTTTTTATTCGCAAATAAATAATAAAATCTGTTTTATTTCACTAACTAAAGCGTTGACCCTATGTTTTTTTTTACAAAAAATGAAGTCCCATTCATTAACTACACAATGCCATCATAATATTTACTATTTTCTCCAAAGTTTTGAAATACAAAGAATAATAACATCGCGGGAATATACTCTCGAGAATGAGTCATGGCGGCCATTTTGAGCGTGAGAATAAAGCGCGCTATTCACGGATGTTTATTATTTTTACCTGACTACCAAGAAAGGGTTATGTGTATAGTTTGTTTGTTTGAAATTTACTGAAAATGTGTGTAATTTTAATATTGTAACTTTAAATATTGCATGTATGCAATTAATTGTCGAGTATCGGCCAGTATTAAGTGTATTGGGGTATAATTAAGGATAAAAAATAAAAAATGTACAACGTAATTATAACTTTTATTTCACAAGTAGTCATTTATTTGTTTATCATTGGATCACCAACATAGGCTACACAATTACATGCAAGTTAACATAAACACGGACAAATACAAGTGTGCGCCTCCAATCAAACCCAGCCAGACAGCCGGCAGACTGGCAACAAGAGTACAAATGGCGAAAGCTGGGAAGGAGCTACACGTCGGGTTTCTGCCTGGAGTACCTATATTTTTTTTCTGCTTCATAAGTCTGTAATAAGTATAAACATCAATATTTATATTAATTATTATGAAATGCCTCGTTGGTCTAGTGGTCGCAAGCGCTACTGCTGAGCATGAGGTCCTGGGTTCGATTCCCAGGTCGGGCAAAGTGCTATTGGGTTTTTCCATCTGGAATTTCTCGGTAGCAACCCGGAGTCTGGATTTGTGCCTGGTTGATGGCAATAGGCTCGCCCCCTATTACATGGGACTTAAACATAACTGGCGAAATGTGGGTGTTCTATAGGTACACCTCTGCCTAACCCTTCGGGGAATACAGGCGTGATGTTACGTTATGTGATGTTATGTAAATATTATATAATGTTTACAGGACACAAAATCCCCATACATTCAAAACTATACATTCACATTCATACCTACATACATAAATATTCTAGTACATTTTATTATCAAATAAGTTTTAATTTAAACAAGAATAATAAATGTAATAATTTAGTTATTTAATACTAAGGACATGTTTCAAAACATACATACATAAATAAACTCACGCCTTCTTCCCATGGGGGTAGGCAGAAACTACAGAAAATCCATAATTAATTAAGTATTAATTCTATTTAAAACATTAATTTTATACTTTTTGCTGTGCCCTACAGGGTCCATAATTGTGCCTTAGCTTTAAGCCCATTGTAAGATCTTCAAACATTATGAAATGCAAATAAAGATATGAACACATACTCTTCAGCCGGGGTCAGCATGGGTGCTGCGGGGCTGGGTGTTGCGGGACTGGGTGCTGCGGGACAGAGCTAAGAAGGCCCTGGCGCTGGCTCTGCCTCTGGCACTGGCCCTGCAGGTGTACTGAAAAAAAAACAATATGAGTTAAGAAGTTGAGAGAACAATTTGATTTCGAAGTTGATCCCGTTAAGTTTTTCAGTTCGATGCTATGTAGCGTAATCAGTCTAGAATGTTCCCACTGCTGGGACACAGGGCTCCTCTCTTTGAGAGGGAAATGTATTAGATTATATACAATTTGAGATAACAAGTTGATAGAACAATTTGATTTTGAAGTTGATCCCGTTAAGTTTTTCAGTTCGATGCTATGTAGTGTAATCAGCCTATAATGTTCTCACTGCTGGGACACAAGGCTCCTCTCTTTGAGAGGGAAATGTATTATATTATATACAATTTGAGTTAAGAAGTTGAGAGAACAATTTGATTTCAAAGTTGATCCCGTTAAGTTAGGTAATCAGTTCGATGGTATGTGTAACTAGCCTATCAAGTTCCCACTGCTGGGACACAGGGCTCCTCTCTTTGAGAGAGAAATGTATTAGATATATACTTTTTATACAGCTACTATACCTCTTTTCAAACAGGTACTTATGTATTTGATATACATTATACACTATACCTCTCTCCAAATAGGCATCGCCCTCGCCCTCGCGAGCGCCTGCGACCTGCTGAGCCTCGCCTGCCACCCTGTCCTTGAATAATATTATCCATTTTGCATTTTTTCTGAAAAATATGGCAAAAATCGAGATTGTTTTTTTTTTTTGAGTAATTATCACAAATCAGAACTCAAAGGTTTCAAGAGAGAAGAATAACCACAATTTATCATGAATAGGTTTCTTTAATCCGTGTCAATGAACTACGCCACGCCGCGTGCTTCGAAAAAAATTGGCTATTGGTTTTTGCAATTAGATTTTGTACTTTGAAATCACAACGAAATGATATAATATTGGTACCAAACTGTTCGTAATTAACCAGGCTACATGGTTAATACACATTAATTTACGTAAAAAGTAGTAATAGATTCGTTTTTATTACGTTTTTCAAGAGCTAAGAATTTTTCAGACAACAATGAAACATATTTCTAATTATAGGAACGATTTTAAAACTCGAAATTCAAATGTAGTATAGATAACTCGAAAGAGCGTTAAATCACGAACAAAATGGTATATAATGTTGATTATAATCATTACTTACCGTTTAATTGTGTATCATAAAATCCGCGACGACGAAATGGCAGATTGACAGCCCACAGTACACTTCGCAAACTTATTTTCAACCACAGATAATTTTATTCTTACGTCCGATACACACACATGGCTTTCGAAACAAAAATTCAAAATTTAACCACCTTTCCAAAAAACATGAAACAGAAGGGGTGGGTCCACGCATAAAATTCAAAAAAATAAAAAACAAACGTGCTGTCCGCTGACAGTTTGAAGTGGTGAAATAATGAAGATGGGGGCGTTTCACGGATTTCAAAATTTACTAATTTTTGCATTGGGGCGCGTGAGTGGTTAGGAATGGTCAGCTGCGGCGTTCTACGCCACTCAACTAGAGTGCCTTTAACGTCAGAAGCCTTCCTCTGACGCAGACGAGAGGGCCGGAGGCAGCGGAGGAAAAGGGTCTCACACACAATATTATAGATATTTTCTATCAATGAAAGAAGTTTCTTCCGTGAATCACTGTATTTAGATCAATGAGGTTATATAAAACTAGAGGAGCAACGTCGTACTAAAAAAATCTGAAAAACGTAACCACTTACGAGTTTAAAGTCGTAGCTTTGAAACGGATACTAGTTATGTCAATCTGTCAAAAGAATCGTATGTTTGTCTCATTTCTTCTATCGTCAAACTAATTACATTGGAATGAGACAAGACATTATTATTGGAAAAGCGGCCAGAGTTGCCAATCATCAACATAATTTCCCCAGTATGAATTAACGTATTTATTGAATCAATTACTATATAGACAGGTTGTATTATGGAACTTTCAATAGATTAAAGATTTAAAGAAACTGACAAGGATTAGGTAAATATAGGAAGAAGAAAAACAAATGCGTAAACGTAAATATTTCAAAACTAGATATTAAGATCGTGTCAAATTACTGTTGTGTAAAATGGAGTGATAATATTTCTATGTACAATCATTTATACAATATATATGTACTGTACAATATATCTGTTTAAACCAAACAGACTTTAATAATAATAATTTAAACTTCCAGGAACATACATTCGTCATTCACTAAACTCCCAACAGTCTGGCAAAATCAAAATCATTTTTACAGGTAACACTGATGGTAAAAACAATGTTTGATAAATTTATTTCGTGTCGTAATGTTTTTTTGGATAATTTAAATAAATTTGAGCAAAATTATTTATAAAATGAAACACCAATCTTTATTGATCTTTTCAGACCGTGTCATACAAATATTAATCGCATATTTCACCATTTTGGGATTTTTTTGCGCTAAGCAATCGCTCACTTGACGTCAAGCTGACGACTGAAGTCAGATATGCTTGCGGACATATACGACGTGGCAACGCATCGGCGCCGTACACTGCTGATCTAGTCCTATATAACATCATTGATTTAGATGGTTTAAAAAATACAATTATAACAGAAATTAGGCTAAGAGCTGAACTGAAACTTCGTTAAAGAATCCGAGCCTGCCACCACTGACCGCTACTCTTGTTGTCCCTTTCTAGTCCTTCTCAAAGTCACATTTTTCACATATTTTAAACATTTCAAACAAATCAAATTATTTCGTATTAGATTGTCGGCCAGAAACAATAAAACAGTTTACATAGAGAACCTGACCTTATTACTGGCTTTACTTTTTAGCAATATAGAAAAAGATAAACTGACATATGACAATTTACAATATAAATGTCAATGTATAAAAATATTCTAAAATTATTAAAAAGGAGGAAATACTATGAAATACAGATTTGGATGTATAAAGCAATCAAAGGTAACTAAAGATTTTCTTTTCAGCGATAACAGTGTTCAGAAATACATAAAATGTGAGTAGAATGAGTGTCACACATTTTCATACTTTAAACATAGATTTAGGTACTGGATTAGAGCAATAATTGGTGGGCACAATAGTTCCCTAAATATTAAATATAGAAAAGAAGATTAGGTGTAATGAAACACCGCAAGGTCAAACCCTCGAATCTTTACTGCGCCATTTTGGCGAACGAACACGTTGTCGCGCTTTTCTTTCAAGCCGTCGCAGTTCCACAAACTAGTATCCCCAAACGGGTTACGGCGATGCTTAACAAAATTGCATGCACAAGAGAATGCCTTGAACCGGATGAAACCAGATGAAACCGCCTCGAAGGAGGCAACAAAACTGATTTAACTTTTGCCGTAATAGTTTCTGTGGCAGGCCCAGGTCGCCAGAAAGGATATTAGGATGGACGAGATTATTGCGATAAATAGAAATTGTAAGTGGATTGTTTTCATCTTAGATAAACGTAGTCCTCACGTAATTCTGTTTATCGTTATTAATAAGGTTTTATACAGGGATCCTTTATAAAATCAATGACCTTCAGCTTTATCGCAGTTTTGAAATGAATACACTCTTTACAAGTACTTTTGCCAGCTGTAGATATATGGCAGAGATTTTTACTTAAACTCCGAAATATAACCAACGGCGTGACATGAAAAGAAAAAATCAACAAAATTTATTTTACAAAGAATCTTGTCCTGACTAAATATATAAGTACACTCAGCCCCAAAAACCTGTATACACGGCGAAGGAACCATTTAATTGTCTACAACCATTGTTCCATAACATTGTATCCACCGTCCAGGTACAAAACATAGTATACAATGTATTTGAGCAAAATAATGTAAAAAAAATGTCCCAAAACGTCTATACATATTATGACCAAAACAAGGTCATCTAAATAAGTCTCACAAATATGTATACAGTAATCATTCAATAAAGAGGTAAACAAATTTAAAAGTTACTTTAATTCAAAAGTTGTCGAGAGGAGGTGTTAGAAATAAGTATTTAGTTAAAAATACGATGTTATAACGATTGATATTTACTCAAACGCATCAGACTGACATATTATTATTGTCATGGCAACGATCACATCTTAAGGTAGTCACTCACCGGGAGCAAGTTCAGATTCAAGTATTTCATCAGTGAATGCGTCCAGGCGAGCATATTACAGTGCGTTCCTGTAATTATACAAACCTGAGTCGATGTTACATGTACCAATACATAAGTAAGTATTTGTTGTTGTAAGGAGGTTAGTCACTGCGTAACTGGCGTAGTATTGTAAACGCAATGCTTAAAATCAATTCATGGAATCTTAATAACACGCGGTGAGTGTCCGACCACCTTAAAAAGCCTAAGCAACATTCGTTATAAACAAAAACCATGATTGATTTACCTATTTGTATTACCCCACTATAATACAGTATCAACCAGTACGAGAGGTATTGTGACTATTACTGGCGTCCTTATTATGTATTATAATGTCAACACTATGCATATGTTTGGTTTCTGTGTTCAGGGTAAAATAAAGCGACTCTTCCTGGTTTAAAATATTATCTATATATATAAAAATGAATCTCTATTTCCCTTGGTCATCGCATCACGCGTGAACGGATGGAACAATTTCACTAATTATTTTATTGTTGTGTTAATTATTGTCAGGAGAAAGTTCTTATGAAAGAAAAAATTAAGGAAGTTGAGCGGAACATTAGAAAATTGAAAAAAACTTAACGCCATTATTAATTTTACATAACTGTCAGCGATTGACAGAATGCGCGCTGCAAATATCGTTTAACACGGATGGATCGGTTGATAAATGAGTCTATAGTTTTAGTTTTAGTCAATAGTCAAAACTAAAACCAAACCACATAATATGACATTCATAGTTAAGCCAGGAAATATGCATCATATTAACTGGCCACTATTTGAATTATAACGGTTTTCCGACCGAACGACCAGAGATGGATTTAGAGTTGATATTTCAATCCCTACCGCACCTTTTACAGATCTAGTAAATTTTATTTTCGTCAGTGTTGTGCAATAATTTATATAGAGGATAATCTTTTACTGTTATAGAATCCACAAAATTTCGTAATTTAGAGTAGGGAAGACGATTATGCTGGCAATACCTAATAAGATTAATACATGTACCAGTTATTTCCTTCTTTTTCTTCTTTTCCTTTTCTCTTCTTGTCCTTTAACTTCAGAGCTGAACTCCATAATATTTTGTACCCTATACTGAGGTTGAATTAATGAGTGGGTGATATAAACAAATTCAGGTTTCATACCCGACATTATAGATAAATGGCGGTTTTTTTTTATCGATCGATTTAAAACAGTACCCCATGAAAGATGAGTATACTTTAGCCAGTCTGAAACCTGGTTGACCTAATAGGTAAGATATTTCTACGTATATTACTATTGTATCTTTCACCTCTTTTACTAAAAGGATGTAATTTTTTTCTTACAAACGTGAAGTTTTCATAGATATATTTGTCAAGGTACCGTCATGATGTTAATATCCTTAAACAGTTCCCTTGAGAATCGCGCCTGCAGAGATTATATATGGTTCTGATGGCTCTTTTATACATAATAAAAATAGACTCGATGTGTCTGCAGCCCGTTCCCAACGTAAAATACCGTAAGATATGATACTATAAAAGTAATTAAAATAGACTCGCCTCGCAGCATCTACTTTAGCAAATTGACGGAGTTTTCTTACAGTATATGCTGCTGAACTTAGGTGTCCTGCAAGAGATATTGTTCTGAACCTAAAGGCTCAGAATCGAAAGTCAAAGTAAAGTCGAGCGTGATCTCCAGGAAAACAGTTTTATTAACGAATTCTAGTTTCTCTTGATTCAATACTATCTCACAATCACTACTACTTTGACATTTGGTAAAGAAAATCTTATGCACTTAGTTTTTTTTCTATTGAAATACTAAATTATTAGCACTGAACCAATTTTGGACCTGCACTTAGGGCGTTAGTTATTTCGTCAAAATTTGTAGCACGTCTATCTACCTTAACCTATATATCAATGATCTGCCCGGTGCTATTAACTACCCCATGACCCTATTTGCAGATGAAAGCACAGTGACAATAACATGTAAGAATAATGACGTTTATTTATGAATATGACATTAATGAAATTTTAACGACAATAATATCATGGTTAGATAGGAATAATCTTAAAATTAATTTAGATAAGACGACAATAATGCATTTTCGTCAACGAGTACACGCTGATATTGACATTGAAGCCCTCTACGATGGCACAGTAGTAAATAAAGTCGACGATACAAAATTTCTTGGTATAATGATAGACGCAAAATTGAACTGGAAAGCGCTCATTGAATATATAAGCAAAAAACTGAGCTCTTGTGCGTATGTCTTGTACAAACTGTCCTCAGAACTTAACCCAGATGCTTTGGTGACGGCCTATCATGGATTAGTGGCATCAATTCTGCGCTATGGTATCATATTTTGGGGTAACTCTACAGACAAAGAAATAGCGTTTAAATCCCAAAAGAGGTGCATTCTGGCTATGTTTAAGTTACAATCGACAGAAAGCTGCAGACCATTGTTTAACCCTTATACGGGCCCCATGCATCTGGATGTGCTACGTAAAATTTGAATACAGTTTCATGTTCGCGAAGCATTGTAGAATATAATACCACCAAAAAAAAAAATTCAATTAAAAAAAAAAAACATGTGGTTGAAATTTGCACTCTGCCTGTTTCGTTGATTTGTGTAATCTGACAGTTTGTTTCCATTCTACCACTTCATTGATTTTGAATTTTCGCTTAACGACTTTCGACGCGCTTCCACCTTTTGAATGGCTGAGTAAACGCGACAAATTTATATTTTTTTCTATAGGTTGCGTAAATCATAAAAAACAACTATTTATATATATATATATATATGAAATATGTTTAGTAATAAGATTTTATTACATCGTTTAAAATTAACAAAAACACAACTTTTCGTGAACTAAACAACAGCGTGAAATTCTCCATTTATAGATCTGTAATTTTAGTGAATAATTCACCACCACATACTTTACAGTAAAAGTCATATAACGCTACCTCGTTGTTTAAAAAATGTCTCAACGATTGTTTGTGACCGTATTCCTCACATGTTGTCACTAGCCTCATTCCTTCATCCCTTAGCGATAATGTTCCGTCAGGTAATATTTCCAAAAATAAATCGACGAGTACCGTTGCTGGTAGTCTTAGTTTGTAAAACATTACTGGAATATTGAGAAGCTGTAAGCAAACACAATAAATGATTACAGAAAAAAATATATATCACTGAACAATAATCCACGCCTGGTCACCACGAAGACGGGCTAGGCTAGGCGCGGCAGCTGTTTTCGTGGCACGGCCGTAAGGGCTTTGATTCTCACATTTTCATTGAATTCTTGTAATTATTCAATTGCTCCTCTATTTGAGTCTGCATGATTTTTACTACTGTTTGTAAACTTATTATGTACAATTTCTTTGGATTTTTTGAAAATATTTTTCGTAATAAATTATTATAATTCATTTTACAATGTTTTGATATGTAGAAGTCATGTAGATGAAAAAACAAACGAATAGCGTAGCGTACTGGCCTTTTTTTGTTTTTAGGTATTGGCCAGTAGCACAATTTCAGCAAACAGATTGTTCATCACAATGAAAAAGTTCAAAGCACGGGTAAATGCAAATGGGAACACTACAAACTCTACACATATAACTGGTTCTTTTGGGAGCTGCTCTAGTGCTACAAAATTTGCACCGTTTTGAGGTTGTAGGAATCGGCATATGCAGGCCCACATTTGATAAGCGAGTTTCTTTAGGAACTCCAAAAAGATCCCTCTTATTAACTGTATGAGTTGATGCAATCCGTTTGCGTGAACTGTAATTATTAATTAAGGCTCTTCCAAGTCTTAAACGAAAATCACGATGAGCACAAGTGTCATGACGGTATCGGTATAGTATATACGAATTAATGACTGCGGCTTCTAGTAAGTACCAGAATATTCTATGCCAATTCTTATTAGATCTCCGGCCGATGGGATACGAAGACTTTAAATGGTCGAATTTATCGACACCTCCTATTGTCTCAGTGTATTTACAAATAGCCTTCGGACAATACATGTCTTTTTTAGTTCCATCTTTTTGAGTTCTCTGAATTATTTGGACTTCCCTTGGATCAAATGCATTCGTCATTACAAAGACGTCTTTAGAGTCGTGCCATTTGATGACAGATATCGGGGAATCATATTCGTACATGAATTCTTCAGGTTTTAATTGTTCTATTTTTCTTGTGGGCTTTTCACTTATAGATAGATGGTGGTATCCCAACTCGGTTCACTCGAAATGTACAAACACAAAATAAACCCCTTTCGCACAGAGCATCTAAGAGGGGCAGGCTTGAAAAGAAGTTGTCGAATGCTAACAGGGTGCCTTGTGGCACTTCTTCACATAACGATAATACTACTTTATGACCAAGCCCACCACCAGCCCAGACCAGCTATTGATTCTTTTTTGTTGTCCGTTTTTCCTTTATAAATGTCAAAATTGTACAAATAACCAGTTTTGGAGTCGCAGCGTGCCCATACTTTATATCCTCGTTTAATTGGCTTATTCGGCATATACTGTTTAATAGAGCTGCGACCTTTAAATTTAATCATGCTTTCATCTATAGACTGATGTTTTGATTGCGTTGCATTTTCTGAAAACGTGCGGTTCAATATAATAATCATATCTTTGATTTTGGACAATTTATCATGCCCCAGATGACTTCGAGGAAGAATGTCGTCATTGTTGCATACATGTAAGTTTTCTAATATTTTTTTAACCTTTTACAGGTCATTACTTTTTGAATGACGGGGTTGCCATAGAATTTGTCAGTTGACCAGTACAATTCTAGGCTTGTTAAAGGATGAAGCCCCATTAAGATAACCATACCAAAAAAAGCACACAATTCATCATAGGATACATCGACAAATCTTGCTGATCCTTTTTGTTTTGCATAAAGATTAGTGTTTAGTACAATTAAGTCCAATAACTGTTCTGGAAATAAGTTGCGAAAGTAATCAAGAAGTTGACTTTTATTTGAATAGTCTTTAGATGGCATTAAATCTTCGTCAAAGTTTTTCTCTATGAACGAACCAGTAAGGAGCTCGTTCCCAATTTCTTGATTTGGTTTGTCCCTGCATTAAGGTTGATTTATTTTGTTGTGGTCCTGTTTGTATGTTTCCTGTCAGGATACTCTCGATTTCATCAACATCGTAATTTACCGCTTGCATTTGATCCAGCATATCATTTAAACTATATGATACATTGATATTGCTAGAAATCTCATTGTCACTATTTTCATCTGAAGAGGTAAACAACTGCCTCAAATTGTTCTCTATCTCGTCGTTTTCACTTACGCTCATTGTCTCACTATACACATATAAAACAATGCAAAATAATTAAATATTTCAATATATAATTCTTCTTATAAACTCCCAATATATAATTATAAAGCGCACTATAAAGGAATAATGGATGACAGATTAATTATTATCAATTGTTTATTTCCGATAGACGTCAAATTCAAATGCAAATAGTTTGCAGTAGGTACCTACTTATCCATGTACCGTGGAGAGTATAATACACATTAAAGTGTAACATACTCGTACTACAACGATATTAGAATTGATAGCTCCTCTAAAAATACTCAAAAATCTGCGTATAACAGGCCTGTGCTGCATAGCAAAATATCCTAGATAAGTAGGTATAATGGAAACTGTTCTGCCCGTCAAGAGTAGCAAGTTACAGTAACTTGCTACTCTTGACGGGCAGAGTGCATATATTTACCACATATGTTGAGACATTATTTACCACAATATCATAAACAGGGAAAAAAACTGAAGATACGAAATGAAAGGTAGACATTCTAGTAATAAAATAATATTTATTTCAGCTCAAAAATTAGAAGGGTTTTTCAGTAAATTCATTTTAATTATGAGGTTTTTAAATAGCCTCTGCCTTAGTAAGGGTTAATAAATACAAATTATTAACTTTACCGTCTCTATATATTTTTAAAGTTGCATCGTTTGTAAAGTCTAACCCTCAACTCTTTCCACGACAATCTGACACTTTTCCGCGCAACAGACGTAACAACAGCCAAATTTGCTATCATTCGGCAAAAACTGCCCTCATGGGGAAAAGCTTTTTTTGTATGGCCCCGAAAATATACAACAAAATACCACAGTCTTATAGAGCTATGACAACAAATCGATTTAAAAATAAGATTCAAAATCTATTAACAGACAAGTGTTACTATAATATAAATAACTTTTTGATAGATACCTTTTGACATGATTGAACTTTATATTATTATTTCTATATTATTATTATGCTCATAAAATTTAATAATGAATGTTAGTACCCCAATAGCCAGTCTTTGGTTTATAAAAATGTGTGTTTGTTAAAATAAATAAAAAAACTTGTACGCCTCGTCAGGCAAAACATGTACGGACTTTTTACATATATTTAAGATCTTGCATGCTTGATTTGTATGTGTACACCCATGTTTGACAAATAAATTATCTTATAACTTTTTTATCTTTTATCTTTTAAAATTAAGGAAGTATCGTCAGCAAATAAAAAAGATCTCGATAAGCCCATACCGTCAATGGAGGTTCCTTAACATATAGATAACGTAATATTTTCCTTATCGCATAACTTTTTCATTTAAGATGGAAAACTCTACAGGAAAAATATCGAGGATATCAAATTATTTTGTTTATAAAAACCTCATTCAATATCGTTACGTCGGCATAGTCGTCCCGTGGTGCATTCTCTCCGGAATACGGACTTGCAACAAAGATTGTAACAACTTCGTACAACTTTACAGATTAATCTGTCTTAAGTGTCTTTGATCGATGACATAGTCCGTGCAACATTAACATAAGTACTAAGTTTCGTTGTTCAACTCGTCTTTAGGCGGTTTACTCTTGTTGGGTTTCTAGATGCTGTTTGAACTATATATATTGGACAGTAACGACGCGGCATGGAGTGTATCCTTGAGCAGTTTCCCTCACTCGTCAGTTTATTTCATTCGCCAGTCGTCAATTTGACAGTTTTATGAATTATACACAGTGGTGTGACTTTGAAAAAAAAACAAATGTGGATAATTTTACCGACTATATCGAATACCTTTAACAAAAACTTCAACTTCACAATGTAAAAAAAAAATTACTAACTTGATTCGGTGCGTCGAGTTTTGGAAAACCTTTTTTTATTGAGTTGATTGGTATGTCATCAAGAAAGTCGAGAGTTTGCTGGCTTCTGATAAGCATCCGGAGTCTGCGGAATGCAAAGACCTTAGGACTTGGTTAGAAGTGAAATGACGGATGGCTAGGTTGGCTCCCTTATTCATAAATCGTCTTTACACTGCCGTACGTATTCTTGTTATACACGTGACTTGCATGCATCTATAGCTTTTTGCACGAGATTTGAAAGATAGTCAGATGTGCATGAGACGCAGTTTATGTTAGAGTTGTGGTGGGATCTGAATTTCTGGTGACACTATCTTCACTAGATGGCCTTTCCTAACAATGCCATCACGAAGAGCCATTTTTATTTAGCGCATGATGTTACCATTTTTTAGGACTCTTCACCCTCTTTCAATTTCAATGAGCGTAAAGGTTTTATAAGTCTTAGATCAATTTGTGTCAACCTGTTTTTAATTCACCTCCTAAACATTCTATCTCCGGCCAAGATGTACAAGATGCCAAGATTTACATGTTATTACAGCTAGTAAGCATATTAGGACGTATACACATCAGTACATCACAGCAATACATTAATAAGCCCTATCCAGACATATTTGAAATAAAACCGCTTTTATGATATGATACCGCTGTATAAGTTGACGAAGGACGGTGTCAGGCCGACCGTGAAAATGTACGCTTAAAACCTGGCCAAATTGGCCGTGGGTCATGTTTGTCTCGTCAATTTCTGAGTAATTTGTTTCATTCTGATCTATATTTTTATACGGATTACTTCCATAATCTACTTATAATAATAATAATTTGTTTATTTTAGACATAATTCTAGTCCATAGTTTTACACACATACATTAAAAAATTATAAACTATTATAAATATATAATATATATTCAAATTTACTAACTACACATTATTCATGTCCGGTATTTTCTCAATATAGAAATTTCATTCACGACATTCACCCAGAACATCGATGAAAGAAGGAAATAGGATTACAAACAGATGTCACATCAAAGGATATTGATAAAGTTATCTCATAACAACCATTATTATGGAGTTAGTAGCGTAGAGCTTATCAAAGAGTTTGCCAAAAAAGTTTTTCCTAAAAGAATTGATTTTTCTTTGTTTGGTTTATTGCTGGCTTTGACCGCTGGCTAATGAAAATATTTACAAATAAAATGACGTATAATTTCGTTATCACATCACTCATTGACGTTCAAAACTAGTGTTTAGAACACTGATGATCTTGCTATTATCACAACGGCATTTAAAACCAAGCAAATAACTTTCATTGATCAAAGTCTCAATAATATATTTCTTTTTTTCCGCTTAAAAACCCCTAAACACCTTTTAAAATACCACGAGACGATAATGGTTGGCCACATATGCCAAAAAATTATGCAACAAACAACTACAAAAACATCATGTTGCATTCAAAAATCTCTGAGCACCAGTTACCATGTTTCGCAGTAAAATGAAAACTTTTGCAAATGATCTATTGTTTCGTGGTACGTATGCTCTTATTGTTTCAATGTAATTGAGTAGGCAAGGCAAAGTTCCCCGAGCTCATTTTGTGGCCCCATTGTTAAGGCTGCGGTCAGATCGCCGAGCTATTGTTAAAAAATGCGCCCCCTTTTTCGCTTAAAACGGCGCACGCTGACGCGTAGAATAACTAAAGAAATGCGATCATTAAAGCTGGTTTTTACACGCTTGTATTTAACTTGTCATGTTAGTTAGTGAGTATATGTATTGGTCAAATCTTGCTAGCTGACTTAAAAGCACTTCTTCTTATCCTACGGAGTTGAAAGTTTACAATGTTTCGCTTTGAAGTTATGTTTGAATTAAGTGAGATAGGGGTGCAACTTTCTGCGGAACCTCTAGTTATTATTGATACACAACATCCGCCGTTGGTAATTAGCGCCAGGCAATCTCATCGAGAACCAGAGGGTAACCGGGGGTCAAGTCTACTAATTTACAAACATCACAATGGTCTCTGCATTGTTAGTTTTTGACAGATTTTGTATGGCAAATCTGTCAAAAACTCACAATGCAGAGACCATTGTGACGTTTGTAAATTAGTAGACTTGGCCCCCTGGGACTTTCGCGGAATGAAAGTGTTTTGTCACTCAATAGACACAGGGGGAATTTTAATACAGCTGATTTTCTAGTTTTATATAATTCATTTAGGTTAGTAAATTGAGAGTGCTTGTTTAACATTCAGAACCCCGAGGCGGCTTTTAATTAAATTTATAAAATAGTGAATGGGCTCCTTGACGAGTGCGTTCCTAAGAAAAAGTTTAAAGTAAATAAGCATGGGTCTAGGTTTAGTTATTCAGAATGGTACACATCAGATTTGATAAGGGATATTAAACATAAGTGGCGTTATCTATCACAAATTATATATAACAACTGGATCGCAAAGTGATTATGAAATGTTTTCTTGTTTTCGAACTCGTGTCAAATTAAAGATAGCTTCAACCAATGATATTATATTAAAATATCATTGGATTCAATATATGAAGTCTATCAAAACAGACTTCAGAAGAACCTAAAAGGGGATCCGAAATCGTTATAAAACTTTATTAGGAGTAAACTATCTAGGCGTAATAAACCCTAAGTCACAAAGGACGACTTATTGCTCAAGGAGGAGGAGTGTGCAACATGTTTCGCCACGTATTACCACTCGGTGTAAAGCAAGAAGCCGCCGGCGCTGGACCCGGTAGCTGAGGAGCACGTGGGTGGCGAGCCAGCGAGAGCGGTGCGCGTAAGTTTTGACCACATCAGCGCGCGACTCTCCTGACGGCATACCACCTTACATTGTGAAAGATTGTCTATCGTATGGTTATTGAGGAGCCCTGTGGTATTTTCCTACATCAAAACCACATCTTTTATTCTATTTATTTATATGTTTAACATTTAGGGAGCTGTTTTTCTCAGCAATTATAGCAATAATTTAGTACCTAAATCTATGTTTTCAAGTTTGAAAATGTAACCCATATAACTCACATTTTATGTTTTTGAACACTGCTACCGCTGAAAAGCAAACCTTTAGTTACTTTTGACTGTTTTTGCATCCAAATCTGTATTTCATACTATTAATTTCCTCCTTTGATGTATCTTAGAATATTTTTTATACTTTGACATTTCTATCGTAAATTGTCATTTGTCAGTTTTCTTTTTCTATAAAGCTTACATGTTAAAGCCAATTAGTGTAATAAGGTCAGGTTCTCCCTGTAAGCCGCTTTACTGTTTCTTGCCGACATTCAAATATGAAGTAGTTTGATTTATATTTGAAACGATGACATATACTTCCAGGACGTCTTACCAGGGACTATAAAAGCGGCCGTCAGTTCTGGCAAAAGGTAATATTTTATCAGTGTTCAGTTCTGTTTTTACGCAGTCTTTAATCAGTCCTGGCTCAGTCTTGAAGCAGTCTTAAGGAGACTTGAATCAGTTTTTAGCGCAGTTTTTAGTGAAGTTTTTAGCGCAGTTTTTAGTGCAGTTTTCAGTGCAGTTTTCAGTGTGATTTGTATTACCCAAAAGAATAATAAATTAATTCAGTTAATTTTGGAGAAAATTATTCTCCGAAAATAACTGAATTTATTTTTAGTTTCATTCCCAGTGAGTCCCTGTAAGTATTCTGTGTGTGATCCGTTCCCTCCGCTCTCAAATAGTGTAGCGTGTGACGCCGCAGCCTACCACTCCTGGACCGAGTGGTCTCCGATACTGGGGAGCCCGTCCCACGTACCGGGAAATTCCTCCTGGTGAGCGCCAAGCGCTGCCTCAGACGAGGCGTTTCTGACATTCCACTCACGTGAGTTAACGACGACACGACCTCCTCCACGTCGATCCACCTGATCTGTTCGGCATGGCTGCCCCATCCTCAACTAGCTCCACTGCTACCTGACGCTTACATCTTGCTCCTGATTCCATGCATAAGCCTACTTGAAGCTCCTACACATTTTTCTATTCTTTGTGTTTTCATGTTGTTCTTGTTTTTTGTGTCAATGTGTAACAATGTTTTTGTGTGTGTCTGTTTAATCAAAATTAAGAGAATAAAAATAATAATTTCCAAATCAACAAGCTCTTTCATTTAATATATTTTAAATTAGCCCCAAAATTAGGTCATACAATTGCCAACAAACGTTTGAACGCGTTTGTACGGACAACGGCTTAGGTTTAATACGTCCAATAAAGAAGATCATCGATATGTACGAATCCGTCTTTCTTTTGTAGTCATTCGAATTTGGTCGGATAACCAGCCGTTGTTTACATGTTTTGTTTTTTTTTTTATCTAACATTCCAAGCTGAATATTTTCACTATATATTTTTGACTAATCGCAATAATTTTTGGTTTATACCTACACATCTTGGGTTGAGCCGGTTTCTTGTATCTTGTCGTCAAAGTTATGCATCAGTCGTTTTGACTTTTACCAATATTATTCAATAACGCATGCATGTACACTTTTGAAACTTTTTATGGTTATTATAAGCGTCAAGAAGGACCGAATACCATTTTCAGCGAGCTTATATGTTTTCTCATTTAGGCGCTGCGATATTTTTTCGGGTTTTCAAAAAGCGTAATTACTTGAAAATTATAAACATTTTCTTAAATCAAATTCTCTTACAAATACGCACAAATAAAGAGCTTCTCATGTATGTTTGTTCTACAGGCGCACATACAATGGTTTTAGAGATACACGATTCTGCAATACGTGACTCCAGCAGGAAATGCAATATCTCGGAAACCTGAAGATGCACAAATTATATTTTCGGCACAAATTTTTGCACAACTATAAGCTCTCTGCCCATGTACAATATTTCTCTGTACGGACATTCGTTTAGAATGTTCCTGTTGGAACAACGTTACTCCAGCAGGAATAACTTTTTCCGTTTTTTTCCAAAACGACAAAGTGCACGATATTTCATGTGGCGCACAAGTACAGTAGATTACGCACTAATTATACGTTCCACTCATATCACACTAGGATCCACTTTCCTGCTGGAGTAACGTACACGATGAACACACTCGTAAGGGTTAATAATATTAGTAAGGGGTTTTTTTTGAGAACTGGTCCTTCTCGAAGGGGGTATGCTGACGGGACATAGCCTTCGCAAAGTGTGTTTGGTGACACAATTGATTTCTACCGATGATTGATGACCCACGGTCAATATGGGCTAGTAGTAAAATTTGCGGTTTCACGTTGACTCCAGTTGAAGTTTTCTTTTTGTTTTCTTTTGGAGTGAATTCATGAGTTAGGTGTAAATGTGTGATAAACTTACATAGATCTGACTTTCCCTTCCTCTGACTCCATAACGTTTGCTGAGGTCGAAGCAAATTGTTGTATGTTGTAAAATACTTCCTCTCTCCTTAAACATCATCATTACTTTTAGTTTCCTTGCTCTTGTTTCATGTTTATTGTTGTATATATTATATGTAGATAATTATATGTTTTATGTATGTATGACATATGTATTTGTTGCATTTATGTAAATGGTACACCACTGACTACCTGCATTATTGTATCTCCTTCTCCCTTGAATCCATCCAAAGGTTGTCTGTAAAAGATCGCTTTTAGTGATAAGACCGCCCATGGTGTCACCCTATCTAACACAGAGGTACATCGATAGTTTATAATATAATTTCAAAGATCGATTTGTTAACCAGTAATAGCGTGGATCTGAGGATGCAATGGATTCCCTCGCATATAAGTTTGAAAGGAAACGAGGAGGTTGATAAGCTGGCAAAGAAAGGAATATTTGAAGGCAGTGGTCTAGATATTAAAACGATTTTTTCAGAAGTGTTGCCAAAATATAAGGATAAATGTAATCAACTTTGGGGGGAATATTTTTATTTGAGGTTTAAAACTAAAAGTATTTGGTATAAGACGATAGCTGCGGAACCTCCTCGTATACCTTGGTTTACTAATGGTAAGTTGAGCAGACGATTATTGGTAACTGCTCTCAGATTGAGATCTGGACACAGGCCTCTCAACAATTTTGGATTTGTCATGAAAAAGTGCATTTCTCCAAACTGTGAGACATGTGGTAAGGTAGAAGACGTTGTGCATTTGTTGACGGAATGTGTCCACTTTCAGACTGAGAGGGAAAAATTAATAATAGATCTACAATTAAATAAAAATAACATAGGTTTGTTTCACGAGATTTTGTATACGAGTATGCCACTGTTTGATGCTGCTAAAAGTCTGTTTAGATTTGTAAGTCTTCGTTGTAAGTCTACCTAATGGTGTTGATATTTGTCTAAGAAGTGAATAAGTTTTTTTTGTATTTTAGCTGTAATAGGGTACGATGGGACTGTCATGTATTTTATATAAAAGTCCCTAAATTAACTAAAGAGATAAAAAAAAAAAAATATATCTGTAATTTTTATGGTGTACATAATAAAGAATATTCTATTCTATTCTATGAGGTTTTATTATATTTAACCCCTTCTGGGCTGATGTGAATTGTCACGTCAGTTAGCTTGTTCTTATGAGGATGCGTCGCATCTTTTTCGCCAGTTTTGGTGCGACGAGGTTCAAGCAGGACGACGTTATTTTGTGTGGGGTGCACATTAGCACACATTAATGTTTAACTTATCTGACACTTGTTGTAGCATCAGATTATCGCAAGTCGTTCGTCCTGATTTAATTACGCTTCCTCTTTCAAGATTGTTCTTATAGGTATAGGTACATTAACTCGTTGTTTGTTTTAGAGGGATAAAATTGGACACTACGGTAGCCCTATTTTATCCACTAGGGGCGTAGCTAATTCAGAGGTTATAGCCTATTTGGTACTTACATGCAACGTCGGCGAATCCGGAAAATATGAATAGAAGAAAATGCGTCAGATTTGTCTAACAAGCCAAGTCACAATAGAAAAATATAAAAAGTTTTTTAGCATAAACGATCCCCTAATAATTAATTATTTATGCTATCTGGAAGATATTGTTCTATTTATGTAGGTTCTCTCCTACAGTACCGATATAATAGTAATAATCCTTCCTAATGTTTTAAATGAGAAAGTTAATTTTCACGTAACTGCTCAACAACTACAAGTAAGGCTTTGGAGTTCTCGTGCGTGTAATTTTCCTGATGAAATAACACATATGGTTTTTAGGAAATAATTGAGTTTGACCTGAGTACCACCAAAATTGCGATAGGTATCATAAAGCCTGTATAGACCTGTAGAGTAAATCTCCTAGATTTATTACTTGCCATAACTTATTTTTACTAAGCTATAAAGTAGGAATTTGCTAAGCGCCTGTCAAGACTTCATTCGATTAAGAGTACTGCACACGACTAATTATATTGATTGATTGCGAAAAACTTGTTTTTATCATATGATTTTATAATCCCCAGAGAGACTGAAAACATCGTGAGCGCAATATCAATCAGTTGAAAAGCTTGCAACATAGTTAACAAACCACTGTTAAATGGTGAACATAAACCTTCTATTTTTACAGCACATAAAGGAACCATGACAATTGCCGTATGGAATGAAGTAATAAAATGAAACGCTCCTAGTTTCATTCTACCAATGTTGTGTTCATTGTGTGCTTACTTAGTTTATTAAAAGGATTGCGTGGATAAAGAGAAACAGTGGAAACGGATTTTCCAAGTTGAGACAAACTTTTTAAAGCTGGCTGGTTATGAATAAGTTACGCTTGCGACTTTTTTCTTTATAAAATAAAGAAGAAAAAAATGAATCACTTACAGCTGTTCACTTCTACTTCGGACGCATAATGCGGGTGTAAATTGCATATAACAATAATACATATACTTACTACATATTGTGCAAGTATGCAAAGTTTATCATTGTCAACACACTTGCTTAAATGTTTATATACACTCGAGAGCAATGAATCCGGGTCACTTAAAGAATCCTAAAAATCTCGGAAACTAAAAATGCTAGGTTAATGCAATAAATTGTATTTAATAGACAATGTAATACTCCTTAAATGAAGGTATTAAAACTTCTTAGTTATTGTAAAGTTATATCATAAAAAAATCAAATTTGAAAAAGGGCCACTTTCGAAGATGGAACTACGAAATTACAGCATTTGGTTTTGCTTTTGTTTGTAATCTGTCATTTATGTGGGTACATAAACCATGTTGATAGTGCTCTATATTCATTATTCAAGCTGAAATTATGTCGCTTACGCCTGAAGAATGCACCAGAATACTTACAATGCTGGAAACCGGCCGGAGTCAGCGCGATACAGCCAGGACTGTCGGTGTGTCGCTGTCAACAGTACAAAGAGTTCTCCGACGTTACGAATAAACTGGTTCTAACCTACGCAGACCAGGAACGGGCAGAACCAGGTGTACCACAGCACGAGAAGACCGATACTTGGTGAACACCATGCTTTGAAATCGCTTTCTCACAGAAACTGAACTCACAAATCAGTTTCGACGCCTCGGAGGAAGTAACCCAAGTGCATGGACAGTAAGACGTCGGCTTGCTGAATCTAACTTAAAACCCCTTAAACCTGCAAACGGCCCTAAACTGGAGCGTGGGCATCGTATTTCAAGACTAAGATATGCCCAGAGCCACGTAAATTGGAGTATTGAAGATTGGTCAAAAGTTATGTTCTCCGACGAATCAAAATTTATGCTCTACAAGCACGATGGAAGACACAGAGTGTATCGAAGACCAGGGGAAAGATTCAAGCAAGCATGCATCGAAGAAAAAGTAGCCTACGGTGGTGGGTCTGTACTTGTGTGGGCCGGAATTTCTTCTGAAAGTCGCACAGAGCTGGTGATCATAGAAAACGGCTCTTTAACTAGCGTAAGATATGTGGAAGAAATCCTCAATGATCACGTTGGTCCATTTATGGTCAATTTAGGTGAGGATGCTATATTTATGCATGACAATGCCCGACCTCATACAGGTAGGATTGTGAATGACTACCTTCAAGAGATGAACATTACTCGTATGGAGTGGCCAGCGCGCAGCCCGGATATCAACCCGATCGAGCATGCTTGGGACGAGCTAGGCAGATGCGTAAAACAACGAAACCCTCCCCCAATCACGCTTCGTGAGCTCAAAATTGCTCTCACAGAGGAATGGGAGAATATTCCCCAAAATCGTATAAGGAACTTGGTGTACAGCATGCCAAACCGCGTAAACGCAGTAATGGAAGCACGAGGAGGCAATACGAAGTATTAAAATTCAAGAAAATCGTAATAAAGTTCAAAAATTTCATGTTTCCTATTTTTGTTTTAAGGAGAGATCAGCAGTTTTTTTCTTTATGTAATTTTGTGTTAATAAAATGTATGGTGACTCATATTTTTTTTACTTTCATTTAAGGAGTATTACATTGTCTATTAAATACAATTTATTGCATTAACCTATCATTTTTAGTTTCCGAGATTTTTAACATTCTTTAAGTGACCCGGATTCATTGCTCTCGAGTGTACATGACGGAGAAGGTACGTCTCTCTCGTTATCATCAGCCATATTTTAACTACTGTGGGTGTACTATGGGAAGTGTTAGTTATTGCGCAATAAAAAAACCGTTTGCAGTTAAAATCAAATTATAATTTACGATCAAACAAATCACACTAGCAATTCGCACACTGAAGGTACATGGTACTACTATACGGAACGCGCCACAGTTTCTAAAAGTGTTCACTGCTTGACCGCCAGCGACCAATGGATGCCAGATGGGCTTGCGGATTTTTGTTCTTCATGACAAACTCGTTGCCGCCAAACACCTTAAAATTAAAACTAAAAAAATTATAGTTTTTTATTTATTTACAGAATACAAATTATTGTTATTTTCGTTTCTAACATCTGTCAGACAAACAGCAGCTGTCACCACAACCTCTTTTTCCTATCACGATAGACTTTCAAAAAAAATAAAAAAATCTATCCTTTAAATATTTAATTTCTCTTACTAATGGTATATCTACACTAAACAGTCCTAATAAAGCACAAACATGTGGCGTTCTGTACTTTCTGCCTGCCCCCATGGGAAGACGGTGTAAGTTTACGTATGTGTGTATCAAAGAACCCCATCATAATACCTAAAGAAGATATTTCCATTTATTTTTTGTATCGCAGCTCTAGCACTTTTTCTAGTTTAAAAGCAAAATAGCAAGTTGACAGGTACTTAGGAAGGATGCCTGGAGCAGTGAATGTTCAACGCCCGCAATGACTCAGCAAATCTCCTCGACATCTCCGTGACTAGGGGCTTAAGATTCAAGTTCTTATAGCTCAGGAGCTCGCCCTATAACTTGGAACATTATCCAAAATGATTAGGTTAAACGGTATTCTGATAAAATTTCATGTTGTATTCTAATAGTTTTAAGAGTAATAAAAATAATTTACGAATTTCCCATATTGGTTTTATATTTTCCATGCAATAACATTTTTTTTAACTTGAAGCATTGCAAATTTCTTGAAAATTTGTAAGTAGGTAGGTTTTTCTTTAAGCGCCTCCAATTATAAAGTATAGACCATATCCATAGCAGCTTAAAATATTAGTAACTTAATTTTAACATTGTTTTTGTTCGATTGTTACACAATGACACAGATTTGAAAAAAGAGCCCATAGTTAGATAATAGGAATTTTAAAAAAGCTCAATAAATAAAATTAAGACTGCGAGCCGTCAGAGAATACCGCATCGAAACAAAGACATTGATTCATTTCGGACATTTAAAATCATTAACCTCATGTTCAACTTTTAACCAAAGTTTCTCGTACAATTTTCAACAGATTTTGTTACCAAAAAGTTCCCGAGCTACCAGCCTACATGAGTTACGGCCTGCTCGCCACGATCTCACAAACTGAAGCACGTGGCTACGTGCCTTCACGGCAGTTTTCATGACGGCTTCACTCTTACATGATGCATCGTTTATTCAATTATTTCTGATTCATGTACAAACAACAACTACGGGTAAAGTTATAGTATGCTTAGTTCTTAGATACTAAAGGATATTGTGTAATTTTCAGTTTCCAATAAAAAAAACCCCATAAAAATAACCTCACCTCGCTTAGCTCATGGCGTATGCCGATGGATAAGGTTCGCACATGCATTAATCTTCTGCTTTAGAAAGTCGATACGCTCTGTGGCATGGGGCATATTTAATCGAGGGTTGATAGGTCCAGTACCTATCAACCCTCGATTAAATATGCCCCAAGAACGCCCGCCTCACGACACGTATCGCCCTTGGTTGAGTATTTTCCTTCCTGAAGCAGATTAGTTTGCCGATGAGTATGTACCGTGTCTCATCCCATATGACGTACAATTCTACACTACAAAAAAAAATATGACTTAGTGTAAAACCGACACAATGTTGTATGCCGCCGCCGTTGCGCAGCTCGGGTCGGCTTCCACCATGGCGAAAGTATTGGTTGGTGTTTCACTTCTTCTTTATAACAACTTTCGGTCAAACGGAGGCGTAGATAGACGATGACAGAGAAGTGTCTGTCACTGTATCATCGGCACGCTCTGGCTGACTGAAATGGCGAGTAAAAAAAGAAATAAATTTTAAGGCAAGGCAAATATTTATTCGCATAAGCGAAAGAGGAAGTAACTGGCATATTATACTGTTCTGAGGACTTCACTTTTTTTTGCAAGGCTATATTCCCTTCATATTGTAAAAACTCTATGCAAGTCATATTATAGTTTATCTGACACTAATATCGACAGCACAGTTTTTGACAGCAGAAAATTTGTCTCATCAGTCCACTAAGCCGACATTTAAGAAAATACCCTTTCCACTGTAGCGTTGTGGGCTGGAATTGCAAACAAATATTGACATAGTTTAAGCATGTGTACCATTTTCTTTCTGCAATTTCAGTTTTTATTAAAAAAGTAAGTCCATCTCTCTTTCACAGACTTGTCCGACTTCCACTCTTCAGATGTACGTTTAGAGTCCAAAAAGTTTTTCAGATACGTATATTGTTCAAAGCATCTGTCGCCCAAAAGCGCCACACCATATTCAAGAAGATAGAAAATTTTATTATCAATCTTTGCCCATTCTGGGATTTCAAGTAGCGTCATCCAATCGAAAATTTCATACTTATTCAATGAAAAATACCACTTTTTCAGATAATCTACTATTACTACTATTAGCCTGCATCAACCCACTACTGAGCAAAGGCCACTCCCCATGACTTCCAGCTCTTTCGATCCAGGGCTAATGTGAACCACTGGTAGTTTGTTTTATCCTGCTCGTCTAATCTACTACTGTATTAAAAAAACAGTATAGTCTCCTCCTCAAATTTAGAAATCAATATTCCTTTTATAAGTGTAGGATTCTCATTTTTAAGTTTATTCAATTCCATTTTAGTTTGCATGCCAATAAATTTGTCAGTTTTTCTTTCAAGCAGTTGTTTTTGCGTTTCATCTAAGATGTTTCTGATTTCAAAAATATTTTTTTTATTCTTTTCAACGCTTTTTACATTTCTTTTAAATAAGCTCAAGTTGGACAGCAGAAATAGGCAATAAACCTTTCTTCAGCGTCAAAATTCTTTACCGAGTCCAAAGTTTCAGATTTCTCTCAACAACGGGCATTAACGACAGCCATCTTGTTCTTGAGTGCGACAAAAGAGTAGCAGAACTCTTTCATCTGTACGAACTGTATATATTGAAAAATAGTGAAAAGTCTAAAAAGACGTGGACTTCGACATTCACAGACAAAATTCCCGCAGCGCTGGATACTGTATTATGCATAATGTGGGCCGGACATCCAATACTCCTAAAGGTTATCTTAGGTCTTCCTTCATTCTGTGGAAATCATTGTGCTGATCATGTCGATTAAGTCCCCCAAAGTTGGTGTTGGTGTTGTCCCCACAAAATGCAATTAGTGTATCCAAATAAATCTGCAGTTCTATTAAAGAATTAATACAATAGCTCGAAATTGTTTCCAATGTTTCATTTTTAAAGAATCAAACTACAACAGCATTTTTTGGATTCCATCGGTTTCAGTAAAAAAATGCACAAGTAAAAGAAGCATCCTTTCAGCTTTGTGATTAGACGCATCCGTGCCTATGCCATAAAATGCAACCTCTTGAGTTTTTTTTCAGTTTCGTTCAAGGAGTGTGTGGAGCGAGAATATTTGTTATAATAATAGCCTTTGTCCAAGCCGTGGACTCCTTTGCAGCGATTTTTGAGTCGGGATACATTGTATAATTGAATTTCAGAGTACAATCAAGAGATTTGAATGATTGATGGTGTTCAACATCTTTACAAGCTGTCGTTAGTTTCGCTGCAGCAACGAGTACATCGTCTAGGGGATTTTCTTTAATCATAGATCCAGTAAGATGACAGCACCAGTGACGGGGTCGATAGGGCCGATGCCTGCCGGAGTCGCGGATTGTTCGAAACAGTTACCGTGGCCCTGGCGCACAGGCAACTGAAGGAAAACGGGTGGGTTTTAGTGAGTAAGAGTCTGACACGCCGTCCCGCTCCGCCCAGAGCGGGAGAAGTCATTTGATGTTTACCCACCTAAAAAAAAATACCTTGCTGTCGATACAATCGCGAATTGTAATTGGTCGTACCGCCGTGAGAAACCGATATAAAAAAGTTACAAATACTGCACATAGCTAGCTTCTTCATTTGTAGGTCCTCTCTTTATGAAACTCCACTCTTTTGTCTAATCGTCCGTGAAATTACACTTCCTCTTTCTCGCCGTAGACATTTTCGTTTAAAATCGAATAATTAGGTATTTTTTATTAGCACACGATGTGCTTATAACAAAAAAGGCAATATACCGTTAGGTACATGCCTATGCGCACGGGGGTGGAGGGAACTGACTCACGGGCAGTGTGGTCAACCCGTAACCACTATTTTCCCTCACCCCCGCGATTACGATTTGCACAGTATCGAGGTATTTTAGTGTATTTTTTTTACAGTTTTTGAAGCTTTCCTGCTTAAGGGGCTTACAAGAGCTAAAGCGCGGTCACTGTCGGATTGCATAGAAAAGAAAGAGACGCGCGATGACACAACGCTGGTAATTTATTGCAAAATATGAAGCAATTATGGATTTACAAAAAATCTATTCATTGTACTAAATAATTAAAACACTATTACGTTAGTATGTTACTTGTAGAATAATCTGACAAAACATCTGAATGTTTGCATGTACGAGCCCCGATGCAAAATACTTCGTCTAGTATGGAAAGTAGTGCAAAGCGTAAAATATAGAAAGTAAATATTGGTAAAATAGTTAAGAACGTTTAATAAAAAGTAAACCACAATTAGAGGAACATTTTAAAGTTTATTTTAACATAACTGAAATTCTTTCATGACTTTACATAACATATTTTTTTTTAAATATTCTATAAAACATAACGCAAAAGTATTCGTCTACCCTTGTCACTCACGCAAAATAGTTCGTCTACCACTTAGTTGTGTCGCCTTTGCTCTCAATGACAGCTTTAATGCGAAGAGGCATGGTTGCAACCAACGCTGCACACTCCTCAGGCGTAATTGATTCCCAGACAGCCAAGAGTTTAGCCTTTAAGTCGCTCTTCGATCTTGATGGATTTTTACGGAGAACTTTTTTCATTTTCCAGGGTTTCGATCGGCGACAAGTCCGGGCGGCCATTCGATTGTAGGGATGCTTTTCGCCACTAGCCACGACTTGGTTGTCCTTGCAGTATGGCAGGAAGCACCATCCTGTTGAAAAATGAAGGAATCTTGATGCTTAAGTGACGGAATAGAGGGCAGTAAATTCTCTTCCAAAAGGTTTTGATACCTTGCAGTATTGATAGAACCATCCACAAACTGCATACCACCAACACCTTGTGCAGACATGCAGCCCCATATCATAAGAGACGCCGGAAACTTCACTTTGCGTTTGAGACAAACAGTATAAAATGCCTCATTTTTGTTCCGAATCACTTTTTTCCTTTCATCGCCGACTGTCACTTCAAATTTGGACTCGTCACTCCAAATGATACTACGCCACTGATCAGAAGTCCAATTTAAATGATCACGAGCAAACTTCAACCTCTTTTTCTTTTGTA
This sequence comes from Griposia aprilina, assembly GCA_916610205.1. Lineage (NCBI taxonomy): Eukaryota > Metazoa > Arthropoda > Insecta > Lepidoptera > Noctuidae > Griposia > Griposia aprilina. The sequence continues at coordinate 24,718,963 of OU744285.1, read as the reverse complement.
CAGCAGTCAACAGTGGTTTCTCCTTAACGGTGTAAAATCCGTTACCCATTCTTTTTAGGACTCTTTTGCAAGTTTCAACTGAGACGTCTTTGTGAATCATGTCCTTCCATTGCACCGTGAGATCTCCAGCTCGAGCACGACGATTATTTTTGATAATTTTCTTCAGGATTCTGTTTTCTACTGCACTTGTGATGCGTGGTCGACCAGTTTTCTTCAAACAAGAAGTCGTTCTATTATTTTTATAGTGCTGAATGATAGATTGGACTGTAGACCTGGGAAGTTATTAAGTCTTTAGATATTTGGTAACTTGATTTGCCAGCATCGACCCCAGAAACTATTCGCTTTCGAAGCTCTTCACACACGGGTTTACCACGACCCATTGTTATTTGAAAACTAATGAAAAAAAACTGAAATTTTCAGAATTTATACTGTCTCACTTGACAAATGACACAGAATTACTTTTACAAATTTAAATTATGCAACATAATTGTACAAAGAAGGAATACTCTTATTTAACTCACCGATAGACGAAGTCTTTTGCATCGATTAACAATTAGACGAACTATTTTGCTTATAACTTCTTCGAATTTAAAACAGGATATATATAAATTTAAAAAGCTAAAATAGTTTATTGGTTCATAATTAAAAAATGGCATAAGTAACGCGACATGTGATAGTAGAACAGCTTAATATTTTATATAGATATACAAAAATAATGAAGTTAGAAAAAATCTCACAGAGAAAATTATACACTAGACGAACTATTTTGCATCGGGGCTCGTATATTAGTATGGTTTTTAATCGCAAAAAAACTTTTTTCGAGTTATCTTCGTGATTTTTTTCTATCATATCAAGTTTATTGTATTATGTTTTCAACACACTATCTAACTAGCATATATCCTGCAGAATATCATATATTTTTCTGATTTTGGTTACTGCAGTGGATCATATATTTTTAGGCATTATAAATTTGCGTTTAGGTCATGTAGTCCCCTTAATATTTACAGATTTGCAGTGCTTGCCATAAAAAAAATAGATGGCTTAAGATTTACGGCTGTTCTTTATTTTCAAATTTGACTTTGGCAACATCAGCATTGCTTGCCATAAGAAAAAATAGACCATATTCGTTGATTTACATAAAATTATCATTTTCTTGAATATTTTCCACCTCTCTGATATATTTTTCGTTGAACAGCTATAAATTAAAAATACCATCTCCATCATCCGAAAAGCTAATCGTTAATATTTTACATACTTCCTAACAAAACGATTTTAATCATTGACTTGTAAAAAAGGCTTACTGTACCGTGCAGATCCAATTCGATTTCTCGGTCTGCCGAAGCAAGATATTTAATTTATTCCCTTCAAACTGGCCGAGTCTGTGCTTACAGGTCTGTTGTTCGGAAAATAACACAGCATTTTGTTCACTAGAAATCTGATAAATTGCTTTGTTACGTTATTTCGAACAACTGAGGTATTGACACGAAAAAGTAGTTCTTTTATAGTATGATTACTCAAATACCCGGCGCGCACTTTACTTTAAATTCCCCAGCTGTTCACTTAATTAATAATTCCTCAATTTTGTATACCATTTTTATTAAAAAGACTTCCATTGTTAAACTTAACCTCTTGATTAATATTTCATTAAATTCCTAAAATCAGTAGATACCAACTTTGAAAATGCTTGGCTTTCCGAAAGCCTTTCATCTGCCAGTGCTTTTCACAGTCTGTAGGTACGCGATTTTTTAACTACACTCACCATCAAGGGATAATCATAATAAACCTTTCATATAATACCCCCTATCCATAATATTATTTAATCATATACTTCTAACCCAAAACAAACCTTCAATTATTGCGATCGAGGGTCCCTTAGAGAACTTTTTATACATAAAGCAAAAAAATTAACGACACTACAAATCATGGTCAGTCTTACATAATAAAACAAACCTATTTATCTGGAAAACCTCTGTACCTCAAATAAGAATGGCCATAATAAAAATTTATAGGCAATTTGTGGGGTGAAATACAGCTACCTTACTCCCGTCTTTGTTTGGATAATGAAAGTTTTCGGAGCCAAATACAAAGACAGAATAAGGTAAGCGAGGGCTGCCGGAATAGCTGGGTCTTCACGCTTGCTTTCTATTTTAGGGTAAACAGAACTCTTAGTTAAATTGTGAGTACAAGGATTTGTAGATGATTTATAAGTTTTAGTTATCATCTTTACTACAAATACTACTCGCTGTGAGATTCGCGTAGGCAACGTCCCACTCCTTGGCAGTTTTTTCCAGTGCATAAACTTTTTTAGTGTAAGTAGGTAGTCGTGTCCTTCTATTTAGCAGACCCTCATGTGCACAATGTGCTTTAGTGTTTTTTTGCATTCTAAAACTGTATCGACTAAATCATCGTTACAGTGCCATAGAACATGCGCTTGATCCGGAACCCAGACAAACCTCATTCATTAGGATTTGGTACTATCTTGCACATCGACTTTCATAAAACCATGGGCTACCATGTTTTAGAGCCAGTCAAAAATACAGTAAAAATAAAAATAAAATGCGAAAGACCAGGATTTGCCTACGAATCTATGACAAAATAAAGCAACGTACAAAGCTACTAACCACAGTCGTTTCCTTATCTCTTAACTTCAGAATAAAACTTTTGCAGCGGTTCAAATAAGCTCTCAAAGCTGTACAAGCCTGGGTAAGGCTTACAGCTCGCAAATAGTAACTACACAAGTATTGTCAACTTGTAAGCTGATCCCATCGAGCCTAGTGACCTAGTTCGCTCAATTGACCCCTACATTTCAGCGCAACAATACGACTAATTCTCGCATAAGTTAGCTGGACATTTTCTAAATTGAAATGTGACCTATTTACAACTTTTCTTTAAAATTAAACATTGTACAGTTGAATTTGACGCTGTTTGTCCGTCAACATTGTTTTTTAAGGAGTGTTTGTGGAAAGCCGAGAGATGGTATAGGTAGTCCTAGCAAGATTAACTAATAAGGCACACCTGTTTTACCGCCGGCAATTAACGAGAATCGAGTAGAGCTAGGAACTAAAAGCGAGTTGGCGAGCAGCGATCAGCGAGCAGAGCTACATATCAACTAAAAACGAGTTGGCGAGCAGCGATCAGGAGCAAGTGCGCGACGGCGACGAGCAATTACTCGTTGGCATGTGTATGTACCAAGCGTGAGGCTATTGGCGAGTGTTCTGGTGGCCAAGCGAGTGTCGCTGAGCGAGTGAGCTCGCTCTTTGATAGATCTTGTCGCTGCGACAAACGAGTACTTGCCGGTGAACAGTCAGCGATTAACTATTAACTATATTTTTTTTCTAACACAGTTCTTACAATCTTATAGGTACCTAGTTTTCAGTTTCATGACTACCCTATAGTGTAAAAATGAACATAAGAGATGTTTGAAAAAACATATGCTGGACAATATTTTTTCAGTCGTTTCGGCTCGAAACTTATTAAATCCTGATTCCAGTTTTCAATTAATTTCAACCAGCTTAAAACTGTTCCTCGTCAATTTCCCCCATGAAAACAGCCATTCTCTCCACTCACAACATTATGTAAACAGCTTAATATGAACCTTCTTTCAGGAGAGAATTTATTATCACTGTGGTTGCCATGACAACCGCTTTTTTCTGTTCATTCGGGATTATTTCATTTAGTCCCCCATGTTCAGCTATTTTAATCCATTAAGGGGGTAGCTTCCGGGCTGCAAGGGGTTGTTTGCTTATCCGTTTCGGAAAGTTTGCTGTAGACTTTTTGAATTTATATTATGTATTTTAGGATGATTGTAAATATCTTAAATAGGTTTGTTATTCCAATGTAGTGTTTTTTTATTACAAGCTTTTATTTAACTTGCAATGTTTGTATGTATGTATGTTAGTTCTGGGCAAATCTTGCAAGCAGAAAAAAAACAACTTTCACTTATCATGTTGAGTTGAAATTTCACACGTTGATTTTGTTTCGAAGACAATGTATTTTTATGATGCATGACCTGTGATTATACACCCAGGATTGGCTCCAGACAATGGATCTCCTTAACGATCAACGGTGCAGACATGACATTTAATATACACATTTAATTATGGTTTAATATACACATTTAGTTCCTTCTAAAGTCCACCATGACCTGGCTGCTGCACTGTAACATTACGGTTAACCCTCTTGTTATTTAAAGGAGGGCTAACTGTAAGTCACCATTTTTAATAAGAGAGAAGTTATATAATGCAAAGTATAGTACCATAAATAGGTCTTCGACGGCTTGATGTAGCAGCATGGCGAATCAGGAATCGTCAACAGCTTGCTGAATCAGGAATCGTCGACAGCACGGCGAATTAGGGACCGCCAGAAGCACGACGAACCAGGAATCTCCAGTAGCTCGGCGAAGCACGGCGGGCCAGGAATCACCAGTAACACGGTGAACCAGCTCCAGCAGTACGGCGGGTCAGGAATCTCCAGCTGCACGGTGAAACAGGAACCTTCAGCTGCACGGCGGATCATGAACCTCCGACAACATGGCAGGCCTGGAACCTCGATTAACATGGTAGACCTTATGAGCTGGTCGCCGGTGCTTACCGGGATGTATAGGTACATGAGCTGGTCGCTGGTGCTCACCGGGATGTAAATAAAACTGCAGGGATTGAGGAAGATTGATCTCCACGCTTAGACTGGCTGAGACTCACCTTTTTTGGCTCAGAGGCCTATTTTTATAACATGTGGAACATTCACAATTAAAAAAATATTATAATTACTTTATAAAAGGCATGTTTACTAAATAGCCAGCATTAATAAAGTGGATTTTGGAAAAGAACCTGACCTTATTAATACTGGCTATAAACAAGTTAGCTACATAGAAAAAGTAAACTGACAGGTGACAATTAGGAAAAATGTCAATATATAAAAATATTTTATGATTACAAAAGGATGAAATTAATGGTATGAAATACGGAATTGAAGGTAAAAACTGAAAGATATAGGTTACTAAAGGTTTGTTTTTCAGCGATAACAGTGTTCAGAAATGTGATTAAAATGAGTGTTCTGTAATAGGTTCAGGTACAAGAATTTTTTGACCATAAACAGCGGTTGAATATATTAGGTTGGGAAAAAAGTCTTTTCGCATTATAGTATGTATGAACTTGTAATAAAATCTCTTTGGCTATACTATTTGTATCTGGCTGGTTTTGGTATCATTGAAAGTTTAAATTTTAAAGAACATAATTCCAAATTCAAATTAGGAAAATGTGTGATTTTCATTTGTTTTTCGTACTGTCAAGATGAGTGAATCTAATGAAGAAATTCGATACATTATAAAATTTTACTACAAAAAAAGTAAAAATGAAACGAAAGCCGCGAAAAAAATGTGCGATGTTTATGGACCTAGTGCAGTGTCTGTGAGAGTAGCACAAATTTAGTTTAAGCGTTTTCAATCCGGAAATTTTGATGTCAAAGATGCACGTCGCTCTGGTCGCCCTATTACGGATAAAATGGATGCCATTTTTGAAAAAGTGGACCAAGATCGGCTCGGATATCAGTAGTTACGACGTAGCTGAAGAACTGGGAATAATTGACCACAAAACAGTTTTGGCACATTTGAAAAAAACTGGGTACACAAAAAGCTCGATATTTGGGTACCTCACGAGCTCACTGAAAGAAACCTAATGAACCTTGTACTCATTTGTGATTCTTTATTACGACGTAATGAAACCGAACCATTTTTGAAGAAGCTGATAACTGATGATGAAAAGTGGATCACGTACGACAAGAACGTGCGAAAAAGGTCGTGGTCAAAGGCCGGTCAGGCTTCACAGACTGTGGCGAAACCCGGGTTAACTCGCAACAAGGTGATGCTGTGTGTGTGGTGGGATTGGAAGGGCATTATTCATTATGAGCTGTGACCACCAGGCAGGACCATCGATTCTGAACTCTACTGCGAACAACTGATGAGATTAAAGCAACAAGTTGAGAGAAAGCGGCCGGAATTAATCAACAGAAGGGGTGTGGTTTTTCATCATGATAACGCTAGACCTCACACATCTTTAGCCACGCAGCAAAAATTAAGAGAGTTTGGCTGGGAGGTGTTAATGCATCCGCTGTATAGTCCAGACCTTGCACCTTCAGATTTCCACCTGTTACGGTCTCTTCAGAAATCTTTAGGCAGTGTCAAGTTTAACATCACGAGAGGACTGCCAAAACCACTTGTCGCGGTATTTTGATCAGAAGTCCCAAAATTTCTATAGCAATGGGATCATGTTCCTACCTACAAGATGGCAAAAAATTATCGAACAAAATCGTACCTACATACTTTAGTTAAATGTAAATAAACTATATTAAAAAATGTTTTGAATTTTCTTAAAAAATGCGAAGAAACTTTTTCCCCAACCAATTATTTTAAAATAAATAAACTAAAGCCCTGGTTTCGATGAAACGAAATACCACAGCACCCAGGATTGGCTCCAGTCGAGGGAACTCCTCAACGGTCATCAACAGAGACACAAAATTTTATATACGCATACAATTATGATAGCTCGTTATAAAGTTTACCATGATCTGGCTGCTGCACCCAGGACTGGCTCGATACGAGAGAATTCCTCAGTGGTCAACAGCATAGGCACGAAATGTTGTATAAGTATTAATTAAATTATGATGATAGCCCGTTCTAAAGTGTGGCATGAATTGGATAGTGCAACTCGGATGGCTTCACACCCTAACTTGTGTAAAAGCGCGTTTGGGTTCTTAGGATTTGTCTTGACCTATCAAGAGAAGGTGATAGAACGGATATTTATAGAAGTTCTAATGCTAAAAAGTACAAAATAAAATGTAAGTAAAAAACCTTTTTAAAAACAAGCTTTTATTGAACTAAAAAGTACTAAATAAAACTTACGTTAACATAAAACTTTAATATTTTCTTAAAAGCTTGAGGCGTGAACGTCCTGCTTGCATATGATAAGCCGCAAGCTTTTAAGAAAATATTAAAGTTTTACGTTAACGTAAGTTTTATTTAGTACTTTTTAGTTCAATAAAAGCTTGTTTTTAAAAAGGTTTTTTACTTACGTTTTATTTACCTACTTAGATCCACGATCATGGAGCGCCGATCATGGATCGGAGATCTTACCGCGCACTCCAATGCCGATCCAAGTTTTAAGCTAGAATTAAGATCAGTTGAAATACACGCTCAATATAGAGCCGCATGTACGGCAGCGTCGACAGACTGCAGTGGCAGCTGTAACAGCAGCTGTGTAGCTGCTCATTAATATTGTTCTTTATAAATGGATATTAAACGGCGAATTTGCGCATTATCCATATTGCCCGATCGCCCGATCTACACACAAGTGTCCACATCTCTCGAGCGTTCCAAATGACCGAGGTGCCTTTTGAGCATTTTCAAAAAACCGACAGCGCTCGGATCGGCCGCTCCACCGCGTGGGCTCGGATCGCGTGCGGCACGTCCACACGGACCGCGCATTTGGATCGTGATCTTGCGGCGCCCGTTCGGAGCGCATTGGATTGTCCGGTGTGGACCCAGTGACAGTGACATCATTTATTTCCAAATTTAATAAATAACATATTTTTTGTGACTTATATCAACAGTCGTTAATCTATATATTTTTTGGATTTAATTGCAGAATTAATATTAGTATTTCTGATTAAACAATTTCATTCGGTATTCAATTTTATTCTATTCTTTCCATACATGATGGTTCTTGGGGTAAAATTATAAATCTGTTATCAAACAGGAAACATAGGGAAAACATAGGACAAACACCATGCTGTGTAACACTACAGTTTTTATTTCAGTTGCAAAAGTTTGTTTGATCTTCATTCTGTTTATTTTGTGCTCTGTTTTCAATAAAACAGATGGCGCTACTGTTCTCAGAACATCCAACAAGTTTTAGATCCTATTCATGTCGCGCCATTGAGCCCGATCTTCGGCTTTGCACGTCCAATTTCTGTCTCAATCTATTTACCGTACTATCAAGATAAGTTAGTCGAGTTGTAGCGGGTGTATGAATCAGTTAGACATAGTATTAGATGCTGGACTTCCCTCACCTTAGTTATTTGATTTATTTTTTAGGATTTTCTCCATAACGCGACATTAAAATGGTGATCGCAAGCGATTGAAATATGCGAGAAAAATGCCTTAGCGTGTACTAAATGAAATTATTATAATATATATAGAATATTATATATATATTATATATGTATAATATTATATATGTAAAACTAGGAAGTTGACAGATAATTATGAAACTCATTTTATTTTGTCAGACAAAAGTCATTAGATAGTATTTAATTCTAACCGGTAGACATTTATAGTGTCAACTAAAAATAATATTATTGCCATTGTGGCAATAAATAATAATGTAACCCGGCGCTCCTTTAAGTTGTACAGAATTGATTAGGAAACTGGATGTTGATGGTCTCCTTCGGTGTTGTACTACTCACCACCGTGCTAAAGTAAATTTGTAGGGTATACGAGTAATAGCTGCTAGGGAAAGATTCAATTAAACAAGTACCTTCTTAAACAATACCATGTTTATTACAATAACAATATTGAAGGTTCACAATATTAAATGTGGCTGGCCACATACCTTCCCCCATGCACTTGGGCATCCACACCAGCACAACCAGTCTCGGGTCTAGTTGTATTGGTGTGTTCACCTGCAATGAGATAATAACAAATAACTCGCTACAGCGAGTTCGTGAGATGCACCGCTTAATAGTTACTAGCTCAATCACACAAGTATCTTGGTATATCAAGGTTGTGCTATCAACGGGAACATAAGATTAAGCGAAGCGACCCGCGACACAACACTTCATGGCAACTGGTCTCATTACCTAGTCCATACAATAGGCCTAACTCTCTCATATAATAAATTGCTATAAACCGATATACTCGGTGTTTTCTCAGTACAATCCCTTCACTGGACGCGACTACGACCCTTGGCATCAAACACAGGATACCCCTGTGTTCGCACGTAACGTGGCTTACGGGTAGTGATAATGACGCTTCGTTACCTGGAGCGGCGAACTTCCCGCATCACCCGTATTCGGCTAAGTAAGGCCTTCCTGACAAACGGATGACCACACCTCAATGGTTGCCTGCACCCGGATCCATTCCAATCATCAGACCACGGGGCTACTCCAAAGCATCATGTCTCAAATATGCATCAGACCAATCGATAAAAGAAAAGTTAGTATAAAAAAGTCAACGGTCAGGCTCTTTTACCATGGACTGGTTGCCTCAGTTTTGCGGTATGGCATTATTTTCTGGGGGCAGTCTACCGATAAGGAACTGGTATTTAGGATGCAAAAGCGATGTATAAGGTCAACGTGCGGTCTTAAAACAACAGATAGCTGTCTTTCCTATTTTCAGTCTTTAAAAATTTTAACTTTTCCTTCTTTATACATTTTGGAAACAGCTCTTTTTGTAAAAAACAATCCACAATTATTTGAAAAACTGTCAGCAGTTCGAAAAAATCCGATACGAACTCAATATGTAAACAAACTATGCCAAGTGAAATGTAAAACCGCACTTATGCAGAAAAGTTTTTTTGGTATTGCCCCACGTATCTACAATCAAGTACCTGATGTGATAAAAAATATGACTGTAATAAAATTTAAAAGGGCACTAAATCAAATATTAATTGAGAAAAGTTATTACACAATTGACGACTTCCTTAATGATAAAGCTCTGCACTGATTGATAAACTGTTAATATGATTGACATACATGTTCCTATTCTGACACTTTATTCTGATTGATACTTTGACATACCTTATTATTTTTTATTTTTTTTGACATTAATTTAAAAATGTTACTACTGCTATTAGTCTGTTTTTTGTTTTTTTTTGTAATTCTAATGATTTGACATTTATTCGGTATCAATAGAATTTCTGTTTAATATTGGAATTGAATATTATTTGCATGCCCATGAGACGGTAGAATATGGAGGACTACTTTTTTAAGAAAACATCTATGTACCAATTACCCATGTTTGCAAAATAAATGATTTGATTTTTTTTTATTTCATTTTTAAAAGCCAGACCAGATCAGATTCGAATGGGACTTATAGGAAACCCATCGGCTTATTTGGTTACAGTCTGAATCTCTAGAACTGAGTCCCTATTCATATCGTGTCACACACGTTGTCGGCTCTTCCCCTCTGATCAATGTCACAATCCTTCCCGAAGCTTCGACCACCACAGACCAAATATAATTCTTGTCTATTGGTTATTTCGCATTTACAGGCATTGTTTTAAATAAAATGTGGGAAATTAGGTCTGTATGTTTATTTATTTAAATTAACTAATATTCTTGTATTTAATTTACATGACATCATTTCTCCAGGTTTGCATGCCATGAGCCTGTCTGTCCTGAAGACAAGATGTTGCTACTTGTTGCGTTATTTATTGATTTTGCAACGTCACAATAAGACCAATCTTTTTTCCTGACTACGTGCAGTGGGCTGGCCCGGGACTTTTATATGATTTGCATTTGTCCATCTCCATCATTTTCTCGAGTTCGAGCTTCGCCACTTCATACTTGTCTGAAAATAGGGGGCGTGGCCTCAAGTGGATCGGGTATCTATCAACACCAAATTGATCAATAAAAAACGCCTTAAACGCCACACCATATTTAATTAACGATATATTTCCGATGCTTATTATCAAACATTAAGGAAATAGAAAATCGCCTTGTTATAAAATGTTACCTCATGTATGTATGTATGTATATGTGACCTTATTATTGGTACATATGTGTCATCCAGGTATGCAACCTAGGACTATTAGAATATTAAATTTCTGAAAAAACCTGAATAATCATTATTTTTTGTAAGTTACTCAGGTGTTAACATCCGCGCTTGGTTGATATCCCGCCTAGTCATACTCAGCACTTCTCCACATTTATTATACGCACAGCTAAAGTGTGGAACTCTCTGCCAGCGTCTGTGTTCCCTTCCACCTTTGACCCGTCTGCCTTCAAAGCAAGAGTGAACAGCCATCTTCTTGGCACGCTCATTCCATTATATGTAGACCTCATCAAAATCCTCCGATCGTCGTGGCCGTAGGCCGGGAACAAAGATATACTTGTATAGACTCGTCGCAAGTCGAGAGGTTAGTTATTACGACTCGTAGGCTAGACCATTAGCCCGAAGAGTGAGGCCGAAATTCGGCTTTATAAACACGGTTAATACCTAAGACAAAGAATAAGAGATGAGGACCGTGAGTCAAGTGCAAGCAGATTTTTTAATAATAGAAAGGTAAATTTAAGATTGAAAACCTAAGAAAATTTACAAACCGTTTTGCTGAAGATAAGATTCTTATAGCAATAAAGCACACGAAGACAAGCATACGCTGAACGTTCCTATGACAAAGAAATACAATATAATGTCGAGAAAAAGAGACAGGGTTTTCGATAGTTTGAACGAATAAGAAAGAATACATACCCAGTTTACAACGGAATAATAAGTAACCACGCTGGGTAATCCAACAGAGTTCGGTTAAATAGAGTCATAATATTTCACTAGAAGAAATTTCGGCATATATTGGCTTAATCATAATAATCAACTGACCATTTTGTTATAAGGAATTTTCTGCAAAGACGTCCTTTGTAAGAAAAAAATCTAGCACGTCAAAAAATACTAAATTTCAAAAGATTCAAAAACAAGTGAAGCGTAATAGATTACGTTGAATATATTTAAATCTAAGAAGATTATTACAAAAAAAAAAACATGCAGGAATATAATGCTGCAGTACATACTGTAGCGAAATAACAGAGGAATCACCACATAAATACGTATAATTTTGATAACAAATAAAAATACAGTGAAAATTTACAAAAATATAAATAGTTAAAGATCAAATTATTAAAGAATTACGTCAGCAAATTGCTGCTTTGAACTATGATATTTTAAAGTAATTTTAACTAAGGTAATTTGATTCTCTACGTAAATTATTTTTGTACACGACCTCTCTCGAACCGATTGCAATCGTTTCAATACAGGCCTATGCACGCAAAATACTGACTCTTTATTAAATAAAGGAGAAATAACAAGTTGCCTAGTGACAATAATAAAATTAAGATAATTTGTAAGAATACGGAAGACCGGTATAAGTCGTCAGCGCCGTGCGCACGACTGGTAGCTCGTTCAGATATAGGGATAAGCAATTTACGCAGGCCGACAAACTGATGCCGCAAGACAGCTTCGGATTAGGTTACGAGCTGCCTTCGACGTTCCCAGCCCGACGGGAGAAGCCGAAATTCAGCTTGTATTAAACAGTCGTCATCTATAGATAAATAAATAGACAATCAGCCCAAAGATACAAGCAGCATCCCTGATAGAGCGGGTGAGGAACAAAAATAGGATCACACAAAACAACAATGAGAAAACTGACGGATTATGTACCCCATTTTCAAAAGAACCAATACATTAAATTTTGAAAGAACACAGCTGAGATATATTATTTTGCCTCACGGTCCTAGGAGGACACAAAAGATTCAAATTCACAGTAACTTTAGACATTTTTGATCAAAATAAAAATGCTTCCATCAATGATGGAGTAAAATTCTCTAATGACGCATCAGTCAGCAGAAAAAAATTACATACATTTTCCAAGAAAATCGAAGTTTAAAATTCAAAAGAAAACATTGACCAATTTGCCGAAATAGGTTGCAATATAAATCAAATAAGTTTAATCGTAGCGGATTTGCGCTACAATACGTAGTCATGGAGCTATAGACTGACGTCTCTTTGCACTGCTTGAAATTACGTTCCAATATACGTAGGTTTGGAATAAATGTTTCAGTAAGATAACGAGCGGACCTTGTTGTTTACATCTTTGAATTTATTTAAAGGACAGTCTTTACGTCAGACTATTGACTTGTCATTGCATGCATAAGGTTTGTTTCAATAGAGTTGTACGCCATCGAAAACATTAATGACGTGTTTGAATTAGTACGAGTAGTTTACCAAAACTGACAAAACGAACAATTACATTGTCGATGATAATTGCAATAGCGGTCCTGATAAGATCTTGAATATTAATTATAATATAACTTTTTATTTCGGAACAAATAATACATACCTAGTGTTTTAGTGACATCAATCAATCAACTCAGCCTATCGCACTCCAATGCTGGACATAGGTCTCTCCCAGGCTGCGCCACAACACCTTGTCCTCCACCTTCCGCATCCAGTCTGTCCCAGCCATCTTTTTGAGGTCGTCGGTACATCTAGCTGGGGGGCGTCCCACACTACACTTGCCGATATACGCGGTCGCCACTCCAGGACCTGTTTGCTCCACCGTCCATCGGTTCGACAAACATGGCCAGCCCACTGCCACTTCAGCTTGCTTACTCTACAAGCTATGTCGGTAACTCCGGTTCTTTTCCGGATAACTTCGTTTCTGATTTTATCCTTCAAAGAAACCCCGAGCAATAGCCCGCTCCACAGCGCTTAGCGACACAACATTTTAGTAACATACTCGTAACAACTTATTATATCTAGTATTAGTACCAATCACCCTTCGCACAAACTGTTTTATAATTGGAAAACTGAAGCTTCCCCACTACAGTTCTCAGGATGCTGTAGCGGCTGGTCTGTCATTCTAATCAGTAGTGACGCTGTTTTCCTGTGAACAACGTGTGAAACCCGTCGGGAAGAGCTTGCGCAAACAATATTGTTACCAAAAATAATGTGAAGCCTAGGTACGTTACAACAATATCACCTTAGGTACCTACCCAACTATTTAATTATCCTCCCAAGATGTGAATGTTCAATCAAAACTTTATCTTGGCACAGGTGTCAAAAGTTGGGCAGTTAGTAACTTTGCTCGTTTGGTTATTCTATGGTCATCATGACACTGTGTGGGGACTTGTAATCTTGTTATGGCACTTAATTACTGTTTTGGGATCTGGTGGGATAGTTCTAAGTAATAATAGCGAAAGTAACATTTTAGACGGGTAATGAGCAGATAAACTTTAAAGTGAGCACCGTGAGCAAGTACTTACTTCAACAAAAATAATGAATAAAAAAATGCAAATTCATGGCAAACTTTATAACCCGGAATGCTTAAATGTATTCATTTTATTCACACACTTGTATGCCGTCGCTTGTTTTGGCAAATCACCGAAAATATTCAGCATTTTATATTTCAAAACGTTTTTAAAATGAATAACATTTATTTTCAATTGTGTTGTTGGCCTAGTTGAGTATACGAAATAAGTAAATAAAATGCGTTACTTGGAGTTAAGCCCATCACATCTATTTATTTACAAAAGGAGTCAGTTTTATAAGAACTTTAAACACAATACAATGAAATATCATCGTCAGTGAAAACAATCAAACAAGCGAAAAACCCCATCCGCAAATTATGTCTATCAGCAAAAACCATTTCAAATTCGGCACCCCCTTTGCCCGAGAGGGTAACTATGCAATATCACACACAACTACACGACACTGCACTTATCTTCATCATTCCATTTTCTCCTAGGATAATATTAAAATATATTATGTAAAATGTATTGCTCCAGGGTCGGCGAGCATTGCTTACGGTTCGGGGCATTGAAAGTGATGTGTGACCTGAAATGCATTACTGTTGATTGTTTTGTTTTGCAGGCATGTGTCGTATATGTGGTGTTCGTTTAATGAAAGTACAGCCTGAAAATTATGTTGGAGGTATGTTCGGAACATATTATCAACGCACGTCAACGCAACTTCACTAAAAACGCCTCCGAACGCCAAGCCATCAAATCCATGGAACTACTCTCCAAATAATTGAATAGCGTCGTCTTGACGTTTCCGATTTTCATGGCGATCACATTACGGTAGCATAACGCGATAACTGTGTTTGAACGTCAATACACGAAACCAAAAAGAAAACCACATTAAATGCCAGAAATTGTTATTGTTGTAGAAGCATCAGATTTAATTTAATTTGAATATTTACACCGTAAAAACGAATAGTGTTCCTACATCAATATTTGTCTGCAAAAACTATGTAACAATGTGTGAGTTCGTTGCCAAGGCTGCCACTTTGTTGCGATTAGTTTCTTATTTTGACACCCGTCCAGAAGAAACTATCCAATTATTTAGAGGATAAGTTTATTAATGTAGTTCTAACGTGCTTGGGGGAGGCCTATGTCCAGCAATAGACGTCTTTCGGCTCAAATGAATGAATAAATGTAGTTCTTAGATACGTAGGTATTCAATTGTATTATTAATTCGTTAAATAAATCTGACAGGATTTAGCTGTCTGTCACTTTGAAATAATAGTACTTAGCTGTCAGTGCAAATTGTGTGCGTGTCTAAGGGCCCGTTATTTGATCAGTAGTCAAACATACTAATAGTTAAAATGCGTTAGTTAAACTAGCAATTTGTTGGAAATTACAGAAGTATGTTGCTTGACAAATGGTTAAGCTAACTACAGTTAGATAAAAATACAATTTGTTATATAAGTTAACCATGCGCAGACAGAGTAGTTAAACTATAAATGACTAATTGTTAAATTGACTATTGGTCATGTTTAACTATGTATCATACAACGGGCCCTAAGTTAGTCTCCAAGACAATGGCAGGATAGTTTTACTTTGTAGATGTAAATATTTATTGGTGAAATAGCAAGCATCCTAGCAGCAGCTCTAAAGACAGAAGAAACACAAAAGTATTGCCGCAGGCGTTTGTCAGAAATGTTGCGACGACGCGACTGCACTGCGCTACACAATCTGACGTCGAACGCTCGCTTGCCGCCGCAATGAAATACAAGCTTTATAACAACTTACTCCTCGACTCCTTTTGACTTTTCAATGCTGACATTTCTGCTATCGATAAAATGGAATCTTCTTCCATCGGTTCTACAATTAAATCGAAGTATTATTTACAGAAAAAAGGGGTTTCCATACAAAATATGTGAAAACTGTAGGTTATTTTTTACTTTGAAAACATTTTATTTTCAATGTTATAAAAAAGCTACACATAAAAGATGCTGTTTCCAAAACAGCACTATTATGGCTTAATTAAAGCATCAATAAAAAAGAACATTATCATTGTATGTAGTTAAAAACCTAACCCCTCAGTATGTACCCAGTTCACGAAGTCGACGTTAACGGCTTAGTACAGTCGCCAGCACATCGACTTACCACAAAATTTCAGATTTTCTCTTTCGATTTTGAACTTAACAAAAACATTTCAAGGTTTAAAATCGTTTGCAGAAAATTTACAGTTTCGTGTAGCTTGACCTGCAGGCGACTGTACCTAACCTACACATGCCATCGCCAAAGACTGTCTTGAGAGACTTATATTACTTGATTTAAAAAATCCGACTTGTACGACAAGATCACCTCATTAGCAAACGCACAACAACAATATACTTGGTTTTATTTTATTTTATTTCGTAAGGGAAAACAAACAGTAGTATATTAAAAATAAACGTAATTACAATTTAGTTCCTCGCAGTAATGCAAAACTAAACTAAGCTTAACGTCCCTGAAGCAAAATCCTGTTTGCAAGATTATTATAATAATGTAAAAGTCATAGTATAATGATATTTAACAATATGACATTAGAAAAGTGTAAAAAATAGGTACGTATAAACGAAAAAAAGCAAAGTTTTACCCACAAATGAAATATACGAGTATTTTCATTCAAAATCCAACCAAATACAGACTGACTACCCATGCAACCACTTTCATTCCATTATTATACATAAAAAACTAGTAAAACCTCTTTAGCAGCAAAAACAATTGCGAGCTTATGATACAGAAATTCGTTTACTCAGTAAAACGTACTGAATTCGCATAGCGACTTAATAAAATGAGAGGTGTACACTTTTTATTCGAAGCGCTTCGAATAAAATGAGAGGTGTACAAGTTTTTATTCGAAACGTTTCGCTACTCAGTGTAAATGCAGATATTCACGGGTTGGCGACCTCTGTAGTGCAGTGTCGTAACTCAGGTAAATTAAAGAAGTGTTGTTTAGAACAAAATATGTGGTCTTAGTGAAACAGGATCGAGTCAAATGGTGTGCGATTGGAGAGAGTTGATATTCCACGCCGATACCACCATTCTCACCATTATTTATTAGATTTTTCAGTTAGGTACAACGTCAGCAAAGCCATTTTATACGAACTCTTCATTAAGTCTTCACTAATTTTAAAAAGCTTAGGGAGTAATTGAGTGTTTTTATTAAAAGGAAATAAGAAATACTTGCCACCAATCAACTTTTGTAAAACGAACTACATCACAAAAATCAATTACCTATTGTAAAACCCTTGCCTTGCATTTCACTTCGGTTAAAATTTTACAGTGGTTGTGTGTTTAGAAAATATCGTTTCCACGAACCTCGAACGTTGTGGGTCGTTGTTTTTCTGCTACTATGTTATTAAACACTCTTTTAAATAAACATTTTACAACAAACTGGGTATTTTTTGTAAACAATCTGTGTTTTTGAATGTTTAGTCTATTGTTTTTATATTAGAAACAACTTTTATTGAATTAAAAATAAATAGCATTTTGATTGAGATAGTTAAAGAGTAAATAAACACTTGTTTTATGAACAAAGTCAACATCATAAAAATATTTTGTTTATAGTATTTTTATCTCATGAAGCGACGCGCGCTTTACTTGTGGTTACCAAGTGTACAAACGCGTTGTGAATGTGTGCGAGCGCAAGAACTCTTAAGTACCGTCCGAGACAATGGCGAAGTCGCAAGCGTGTGTGTATGTGTCATATGCTGACGCTACTCGTCTTCACGACGTAAGATAGAGAATGTGGCAATTTGCATCTATAGGTTACTTTTGTATAAACCATTTTTTTTTCGCTGGTTTGTGCAAGAGTGTTTTATAATGTGAAATGGACTTGTACGCGGCTTACAATAAAACTATTTAATTTAAACCGAGCAGTTAAACCACCGTGTATTACGGCCGGGAATCCTATTAGCAGTTGTGCATAGTTGAACTTTTATGACCGGCACTTTATGACATTTGTAGAGCTTCATGGTATACATATTTTTATATAAGTGCTATTTGTTTCATTTGTGATTTACAACTAATTATTATTGTAAAGGGTGCCGAAGACGTCGTTTCTTAAAAAATAATCAGTTATTAAAATCCAAAAGATTTTAGTAGGTACTAAGTTTAAGATTATCATTTCTGCTTCTGTGATGTTGACCCACCAAACATACCATTATTTTTTCTCTGAACTGCTGGGACACAGGCTTCCTCTCTGCGAGAGGCCCAGTGCGGGTTGGCGGATATCACATATCTTCGAATTTTTGGTTCTAGGACATGCCGGTTTCCTCACGATGTTTTCCTTTACCGTTTTGAGAGTAAAAGAAAAAAAGAAAGAAAAATAGTTTATTCTGCATAAACAAAACGCAAATTACAAATAAATGACATTAAATACAGACATACAAAATTGCCAAAAGTCTCGTATTCAAGCAATAAAAGTTTGTCAATTTTGTCCATTGCTTAATGTTAGGGCCAGGGACCAAAGACAACACAGATTCCTCTGTGTTGCGACACTGGCAAATGACAACAAACAAACGATCAAAACAAAAACAAAATGCCGATTGCAGAGTAGTGGTAATGCAAAAATGTACACAAAGTAAAGTGCCTGATTGGGTTCGAACCCACGACCTAAGCTACAACTCTTCGGCCGTTACCACTGGGCCACCCTGCTCCCATCACGCTTCCTTGGGTTCAAAATATTTATGTCAACACTGCCCATGGACCCGATTCTCATAAAAATACATAACACATCATTGACTGTACCCTAACACCTTAACACGGCAAGTAAATACTTTACAACATTGAACAGCCCCATTCGTGTAATAAAGCTATTACTATGCATTTCCTGGATACCATACAATGGATACAACGGCTGATGGGGTTGTGAAGAGAAACGTTTTTATTTTATAGTTATCGAAAAACCATAGAACATAACGACGTATACGAACGATTGTGCTTACCTAATCTGTTTTATGAAGCGTTAAAGATTTTCTTTATTTTTTCGGTAAAAACAACAAAGCTAATATTCAAGACGGTAGCGACATCAGCAAACCATCTAAGCTTTTTTTTTTTTGGGTTGGAAGTCATCAAATAACTTCTACCGCTCTGGGCGGAGCGGGAAGAATTTTACTGACTAAAACCCACCCGTGTTCCTTCAGTTGCTTGTGCGCCAGGGCCACGGTAACTCTTTCGAACAATCCGCGACCCCGGCAGGCATCGGCCCTAGCGGACCCCGTCAATTGGTGCTGACATCTCTTTGGGGCACTCGGAACCGGCTAGGCTATGGTGATGGATAATGTAGTTTTTTTTTTGGTATTTAAATTTCTATGTTTTTATTATGAAAAAGCTAACAAACAGTCATTTGCGGTATCTATTCAGTGACTGGTTGACTCGTTGTTATTTCTTTCACTAAAATTAAATAATCTTTTTAATATGTTAAAGAAACGTTACAGCAAACCTATTAGCAAGTCAACAGATTCATGAAACCCAAAATCACAAAAAATAACAGAGTAGGTACTTTATTCACAAAAAAAACATAGAAAACGAAACAAAACCAAAATAATACGGAATTCTTGACGTAGGAGTTAATTCACCTAAGTAATTAGGTGAATTAACCCCTATACTTTTAATATTATTCACTTGGGTACATTAAGTATACTAAAAGAGTAAACTTTATTCGCCTAATTCACCTGGGTGCATCAAAATTAAGGTAGATTAGGTAGTTTATAAAAATAATGTTTTACAAACAATTATCAGGCCAAAATAAAATATATACTTTTTGGTTAAAATGTAAGCGCAACATGGTTAATTATATGTTACGCTCTTGGACTAATTAGTCAGTTGGAGTAATATCGTCGTCCGTTGGGTTGGGTCGACGGTGCCCTGCTGCGCGGGGCTCCCCGTTCTGTCTGCAGGGTTTAAAGGAACCTAATCTTTTTTTTTTTCCCTGGTGGAAAATCCTCATGGATGTCCCCCGCCCTGGGGGGGCGGACGGGTCTGTCTGTCTCTTACTGACTAAAAACCACCCCGGTGTTCCATCTCACTCCTGCGCCGGGGGTCACGGGAATGTACGAATCTTCCGCAACTCCCGACTGGTGCCGGGCCCGCCTCTGCAGACCCCGTCCGGTTGAGCGGGTGCAGAGAGGTGTTTGATTCCCCCCGCGACGTCTAAAAGGGGTGCACGTGGAACACTACGCGCCGCCGCCTCGGGTCCTGATGTACGGGGGGCGACGGATGTCCCCAAGTCCGTCGTCCCTGGACCCGTTTAGGAAGAGGGCGTTATCCGCCCTCCGCCGACGCCCGGGTGCGGGCCGGTTGAGAGAATGAAATCTCTTGCTCCCTTTCCGCAGCCTCCTTCTGTGAAATGACTGTTTTGCAGAAGGGTACCACCGCGTCCCAGGACTGCTCGCCGCCGACCATCGCATTCACTACGGCCGGCAGCGACAGGTCACTGCCTACTCCTGAGATGAGGGCACGGCGCGGCTCCTCCCAAGCGGCATACTCTCCCAGCGTGTGCCGCGCCGTGTCCTCCCGGCAGTCGACGCAGTGGTGACACCGGGCATCCGGCTCCCTGTTTATGCGACACAGCTACTTCCCGAAGCAACCATGCCTCGAGAGCACCTGTGTCACCCGCAACGACAGGGAGCCGTGCCTCATCCCGAGCCAGTAGTCGAGTACCGGCCGGACCGCCTCGATGGTGATAAGGCCGGCGGGTAGGACGTGAGAGCTTGTCCCGCCATTCCGCCACCAGGACCTCGCGGAGCTGCAACCGACGCTGCTCTGTATGTAGCTGCATCAGTCGCTCACCCCGCGCCCGCGCTTCCTCGCGCCACCGATACAGTGACGCGAGCACCTTCGCCTCCAGGTCCCAGGGCACGGATAAAGGAACCCAACCTAACCTAACTTCGGGGTGCCCCAAGATTCCGAAGTCGCTTTGTACGGTTCCCCTTTCTTCAACTGACCAATAAGTTTAACAGCGAGCGTAGCAAGCTTGGAATCTTAGAGCACTCCGAGGTTAGGTTATGTTACATTCGGTGATTAATAAAGTTTACTTTAAAAATATAGGCTAAACCTTTTAATTACATACGAGGGTGAATCAGAAAATTCTTGGAATCAATATTAAAAAATGCAAAGATATAAACAAAAATATTTTATTTTTTTACAAAATCTCCCTCCAATGCAATGCATTTAGAATAACACGTTTCTAACTTCCTTATTACTTGTGGAAAAAAATGTTTTTCTTGACTCTCGAAGAACTCCTCTACGGCAGCCATACCGCGTCATTATCGCAAAATTTTGTTCCACGAATGTCCTCTTTTAATTTGGTGAATAAGTGAAAATCACTTGGGGCTAAGTTCGGAGAATATGGTGGATGATCAAGGAGATTGAACCCAGCAAAGCGGATTGCGTTGAGCGCAACTTCCGATCGATGAGCAGGAGCGTTATCTTGAAGAAACACACGCCCAACGATAGTTTTCTCTCCAATTGGTGTTCTGAAAATGATAATAACATCCCTTATCTAATGCGTCACAAAACACTTCTTTCACCGCTTGCATCGCTGCTCTGCAGTTTAAGCCTAGCCTAGCCTGCATACAATAAAACCATGTTACCTCTTTGACTCTTAATAAATTTTACACCGCTGTCAGCCATGTTAATTCTATAATTTACACTAATTGATAAAAGTCAAATTCACAGTTAAAAGAGTAAATTAAATAAATTTATCGCAAACATCGATATACGAGGGTGGCACTGAAAATTTCGGGAATCAAGGAAGTGACACAACATTACTATTTAAAAATGTATTTATTGCTTTTCGAAGTATTCTCCGCGAAATTTGACACATTTTTCCATACGATGGAACCAATCATTGAAGCAACCATTCTATTCGGAAGTTGGGGTCTCCAAAATGGCCGTTTTGTAGGCGTCCACAGCTTCTTCAGGTGATGAAAATCTCTGTCCACGCAATTTATTCTTTATTTTAGGGAAAGTATAGAAATCATTAGAGCTTAGATCGGGGCTGTACGGCGGATGGTCTAATAATTCTATGTTTTCTTGCTCTAAAAACTCTTTTGTTCTGTGCGCGGTGTGAGAACTCGCATTGTCGTGATGGAGGATGATGCGGCGGTTGCAGTTCTCTTTACGGAGTTCAGAAACGACCTGTGGCAAACAAATGCCACATACCATTCTGCATTAACCGTTCTTTGTCCCTCAAGAAGAATAGGTGTAACATTGCCGGTTTTGGAGACAAACGTGGCTACCGTTTTTTTTGCAACACTCCGTGAACGAACAATTTTTGTTGGCTTTAACTCATTTTCGAACACCCAAACTCGTGACTGGTTTTTTGTTTCGGGTTCGTACGCATATATCCAGGATTCGTCACCTGATACGATGTTGTATACAGCATTTGAGGATCCTGCGTGGAATCTTTCGAGAGTTCTGACGCACCAAGTAACGCGAGCCGCTTTTTGCTCTTCACAGAGCGAATGCGGTATCCATCGGGAAAACCACTTTTTTACACCTAATTGTTCATGCAAGATTATTTGTATTTGACTCATGCCAATGTCTAAAGTTGCCTGAATTTCGCGGTATGTCACATGTCGATCTTCCTCAATCAGCTTACGCACAGCATCAACCTTTTCTTGGGTGACTGCAGTTTTTGGACGACTTTGACAGGGATCATCACTGAGCTTGACACGTCCACGTTGAAATTCAGCAAACCAGCGTTAAATTGTGGTTTTGGATGGGGCTTCATCACCAAATGCAGAAATCATCCACACACTGTTTTTGTGTTAAACCACTTCGAAAGTCATAATAAATCATCGCTCTTGAATTTTCTCGAGTCAATTCCATTTTCTCAACGACTAAACAAGTTTGACAAAACCTTGTGACAAGACCGAGAATCTTTTTTTAAATAAATAAATGGTATTCGATTTTTAAAACCAAGGAGTTTTCAATTAAAAAGATTTTAATATGACAGGAACAGTGGAAATATTCCATTCCCGATACTTTTAGTGCAGCCCTCGTATATGTAGGTATTCAATGATCACAAACTAGAAAATGCAATATGTCAGTGTCACGTCACAATACTTAATAATGTACTGGAATAAAATAAACATGTTTATGAAATGAGATTGTCTATCAGCAATTTAATCCCGACCTTTTATGCATTTGAATCGATTTTATCAGTTTATGCAATGAGGTTTTATATCAGCAAAATAGTCGTAGTAATTTATTGTGAAAGTTATATAATTTCTTTGTTGGATAGTACATTATCTGATGAGTTGCAAATCTGGCTAGTTGAGAATCTGGTGAATTGTTACTAAGGGCATCAAACGGCTAATCCCTTTACTGATAAACACGCGATTCCTAAAGACCGGTACTTACAAATACCTCATAAATTTGTGTTTCATAGGATCAGTGTGAAGCGGTGTTTCTCTTTTTCTATTGGATCCAATAATCTCTCTTGCTTCCCTTTTATTTCCTAGAAGCAATGAAGTACTAAATGTTTTTACCCAATTTTGATATCAGTATAATAATAATTGTTTAATAAGTCTAAAACTTTTATACGTCTTTATTTATCAATTTTATAATTCTATAAGTAAGCCGGATAATAACCAAAAAGAATCTTGGCTTGAATGAGCAAATAAAGTTTTTCGTTATGTTATTCTCCCCCCAGAAAGGGTGCGAGCGTGAAGATGTATATCACACCAGCTACAAAATTTCCCATCATTATTATCCTTTTAGTTCCGTTTACCTCTTTTGTTAAATAAGTGTGATGACTTCCCTTTTCTACACAAAACACTTCAGTGGTGCATTTACCTGAATAAACCACAAAGCAGATTCAATCATTGGGAAGCTTTTTTCAGAAATAATTATCCCACCTCTTTTTTCTGTATCCTTTGCACTTATGTAATGTGAATCGGAAAGCAGTAAATCAAGAACCTATTTATTATTGGTGAAAGTAGGTTTGTAGCCGATGGCGAAAATGAAAGGAGATGAACCACTTTTTGGGCCGACACAAACCTACTATTACTATTGACGTGTAAAAGTGTTTGTACAAACCTACTTACAGAAATAAAATCATTTATCATTTAATTATTATAGTCAAAAATATCCATTATTTAAAAATATATTATGGATGCCCTGGTTGGACACTAAACATTTTCACTACCATTATAAAGCAGCATAATGCTATGGCATAGAACACCGCGTTTTCTTTACGAAATGCGTTACTTAGTTTACAATAATTCAATAATAAACAAATTTTCTATTTATTACTTGCACAATAGTGACACTTCATAAATTTGTCAAAATTGTATATTGTTTTTGTATTTAATATGGGTCAAGGACCAGTTTTTTTATTTTTTTATTTTAATAACTGTCTGCACAATTTACCAGACTACGCTAAGATCATTATTTTTCCTCGCTTCTTTATAATTTCAAATAATAACAAAAACAAATGTAACACAAGGCAAACTTAAGCTTCTGCTTCCACTTCTACATGTCAGTCTCCTTAAAAGAGATAGCCCAGTAATGTATCAAGCGCCTTACCCGCCGGTGGGTGCCTAATGATGTGTGAATTGTAATCAATCGCTCCGGCTTCGAACCCCGCTCGACATTGTTAATCTTAAAGTTCGTTTAAGATACTCTTTTGTGCGTTTTATTGATGGTCTTAGAGCAAGGGTCGGTTTTCACGGTTTTTGATGGTTTCTCTTTGCTTTGAATGGGAATAATGACGATAGGTTTCAAGATTGAGAGGGGCTTGACTGTGATTCGGCTCTAAGGTTTTATTTGGGACATTAAAAGATCATCACAAGAGTAATGTTAGGATCTCGAAGTAGCTCAACATATTTAAGTAAAACTTGTTTTTGGTCTTCAAAATCTACTTTTCTTTTTACGGCCTTTCGATTTTATTTTGTGTTTCATGCGTCCGCTGCAAATCAAGGGAGGATTCCAAGTGATCCCGCTGTCAGTCTTAAGTTTCTAGTGAAAATTTCCTAATTTGCGGTATATGGTGCCAAATTTCCATTTATTTCCGCGTGTTTTAGTTAAGTTGGCCCGGGCTTTCATTCGGTTTTCAGAAGCAAACTGCCTCAAACCTGAGGAGAATTGTGAGTCAGTATCAGCGTTCCTCTCAGTTTCCTTCGGGGGTGTTCTGACCATCCCGTGTAATTTTGTTCCGTTATCAAATCGTCTTTTATTTAGTTTAGCTTTACGTTGAATGTGTCGATGCGAAAGGCCAACGATGCCACGTTGAACTCTGGCGTCCCTGTAAACAAGCCCAGGAGTTCCGTCCGTACAACGCTATCTTCATTAATTTCACGTCGTACAGCATGGTAGCACATGACGCATTTTTTTTTCTAATATCTTTTCCAAACGAGAACAAATAGGGTTAAACCAGAAGGGCCAATGGTTGTCCTGGAAACCATTTTAACCCTAAGGATTTTATCCATAATTCCGTCCTCTAACTGCATGTCTTCTTAATTAAATTTTGTTTTTGTAACACTTGTACGGATTCATACATCAAGGTCAGCTATCAGGTTTTGATCTTGAAGCATGTGACACTATGCTAAATGCACACTTACATTGGGTACACTATCAAGGACTCAGGTGCATTATCCATTGTGCTAATATTCAAAAGTAGTTGTCATTCATTACATGGTTCTATAGACGTTAAACTTTTTGCAGTAGACATCGCAAACATGACTTAGTTCAGATTAAAAAAAAAACATGAAATCTGGAGTTAATTGGCGACCACAAAGTAATTTTATACTAAGTGGGGTATCTAACCTGTTAAATCAAGATCCACAAAAACTACGTCAGCTACTGAAACCGAGCAGTGAACTCCTCAAACTTTCTTTGAACTCACAGTAAATTAATTAAAGGGGAAGTGGGGGAGGGGAGGGACGCCGTCGTACTATGTACCTACTTCAATTTCTTATCACTCTAATAAGGAATAGATACTCGTAGTGCAGTTAACATGGAAACTGCGTATAAAAGGAAAAAATGAGAAAAAAAGAAAAGCAGGCTGGTCATAATTATGCAAACAAGCTATTTTGTGTTTAATAAATAGCTCAGAATTAATTAATATTGTTTAAGTTAGTCTTGTACGCTTAATATGCTAAAGATTATGACTTTGTTGAAAACGTTAAAATTTACATTGTTAAATTAATTATTAATACAAAATTTATTTTGAACTTCATTGAGGTTAATTTTATTTTAACTCTGCATATAACACAAATTCATACCTATGTATAGGTAGTAAGTACCGAAGAACTATTACCGTCACACCAACCTCATGAGACACCCATTATCACGTTATTTTTTGACCAAAATCTTGAAGATCCTTGTAGATCCCAAAATTCCTCAACAGACATAAACTTTAATAAACCTGTATCCAAATCTCGGGAATTGTTTTGAAGCGGTGACGTCCCTTTAAGGGAACTACATAAATCGCTTTACCTTAACACCTTAAGTCCCTCCAGGGGGTGGTATTCTACTTATAATACAGGGAAGTGTAGGGGCATGTAAATACGGCATTGTCGCCCGCAGATAAAATGATTGGGTAAGGCGAATAATAGATTTTTCCGAACGGAGTTTGGGGTAAAATGATGATAGAAGGAATTGAGGCATCTTTGTTTTTCTATAGACAGTGTCGGTTGTGTATCATATTTTTTTGTAAATAAGATCTAACTTTGAAGAGGCTTGCTGTTTTAATATGCAGTAAAAAAATGTCTATGTTTATAATTACATCTTCAGCTATAATAATATTTTGTAGCAAACATCTTTTTAATTCTCAATAATCAATACTTTTATTGCATTCCACATGTAGGTATACAAACGGCCTTATTAAAAAAAATTGCTTACTTCAACATTGCAACTCTAGGGGTTGTTACTCCCAGAGTGATCAACTATTCACGAGTAACTTCGGAATTACAATACATTCCTTACACAGTGTTTATGTGCATATTCTAGGGAAATAAAAAGGGATTCATCACATAAACACTTATGATTTGTAATAAATTAAAAATACATCGAAATTTCACAATTCTAGGTAAGAAGAAAAAAAGGGTTTCCTGAATGTTCCTATGATAAAGAAATAAAATATAATATAAATATAAGATAAAGAGGGAGGGTTCGATAATTTGAGCGAACAAGAAAGAATACACACCCAGGTTTTAACGGAACAACTAATTACTTCATTGAATAATCGAGTGATTATTAAAGTTAATTCTACTTAATTAATGTATTTCTAGGA
Organism: Griposia aprilina; assembly: GCA_916610205.1. NCBI lineage: Eukaryota > Metazoa > Arthropoda > Insecta > Lepidoptera > Noctuidae > Griposia > Griposia aprilina. Next base: position 24,691,686 of record OU744285.1, on the reverse strand, counting down.
ATTTTGGCTTATATTGCACTAATAATAAAAACTTTTTTACAAAAAAACAACCGTCTTCCAAGAAAAATACAAAAAGTCGTGAAAAATAACTTTAATTTCCGAAGTCGGTGTCTTTAAATTTATTTTCATGTTTCACGTAAATCAGTTGTTTTTTTTGTGAAGGAGTTTTTATTTTTCACTTTTTAGTTATGGTACTCGTACCTACCCCACACAAGTTCGTATACCATTACTTGATATGTAAATAACAGTGATAGGAAATTATTAACACATCACATAAACTAAGTGTAAAAATACGCAGTATTACGGATAACTCAAAAAATACTGATCAGAACTTAAATAAATTTGAATGTGGGACTACATGTGAAGCACCTGCTATCAAATAAAAAAAGAATCATCGAAATCGGTTCACCTAGAAAAAAGTTCTGAGCTAAAACACATAAAAAACACAGACGAATTGAGTACCTCCTCCTTTTTTTGAAGTCGGTTAAAAAACTATAAATAAAAGAAAAATACTTAGGAATAATCTTAGATAGAAAATTGACGCGGCTAACATACATTCAAAAAATAAAGTCAAAACTACAATCATTCGCGGGGTACCCTTCGAGGTATCGTCCGCTGCTTACCACGCCAAATTCGATATTTCTCACTCGTAAAGCAACCCAAGATATCTACTGCAAACTGCACAAAATAAATTACTTAAAAAGTAATTTAATTCGTTATTTACTTCAACACTAACACTTTACAAAGAAACTAAATTAATGAACATTACACAAACTTAGATTTATAATGCTTGCATACTGATACGAATAATACTAAATATACACACTAAAAGTGTCTAGGGATCAAGCACGATTTTGTCTACTATAAATCAAGTTTTTTAATTATATATCTATTATATATATAACTCCTATGGATACCTCGACTGCCTCGTTGGTATAGTCGTCGCAAGCGCTACTGCTGAGCATGAGGTCCTGGGTTCGATTCCCGGGTCGGGCAAAGTGTTATTAGGTTTTTCCATCTGGAATTTCTCGGTAGCAGCCCGGAGTCTGGATTTGTGCCCGGTTGATGGCAATAGGCTCGCCCCCTATTACATGGGACTTAAACATAACTGGCGAAATGTGGGTGCGCTATAGGTACACCTCTGCCTAACCCTTCGGGGAATACAGGCGTGATGTTATGTTATGTTATGTGTCCTATGGATACTTTTTAGTAAGTTTCGTCATTTCAAGCGAGAATAGTTAGACCCGAGAAGAAATGATCAGAGACGCGGGAATGTTGGAAGCTGGTTCTCGGCAACGTGCTGTGGCAATCGCTCTGGGCAATATGCAATGTTATAAGGTCGACTTTGGCCACGTTACCGCATCCCCGGCAGCGCGGCAGAGCGATATGGAGGGCGAGCTCGCGTCACCACACGCAGAAAAGATCGTGACATATAAAAATTACTGCTCGACGAAATCGTACAATAACCGCGATGATGTTGGTTACGGGGCTTCATAGCTCTTCAGGGATTCCCGGTCACCGTATAATAATAATAATAATCTATAATAATAATAATAAATTGTCAGCATAATTGACGGGGTCCGATAGGACCGATGCCTGCCGGGCTCGTGGATTGTTTGAAAGAGTTACCGTGGCCCTGGCGCACAGGCAACTGGAGGAACACGGGTGGGTTTTAGTCAGTAAGAGTCTGACACGCCCTACCACTCCGCCCAGAGCGGGAGAGGTCATTTGATGATACCCCACCCAAAAAAAAAAAAAAGGGATATTAATAAGTGACCAAACCATAAGAAATCGCTTGCATGAAGTCAATCTCCGTTCCCGAAGGCTGCTACGTGTTGAGCCCCGCAAGCGCAAAGCCCGATTACAATGAGCTCGTGAACACAGAAATTCGGCAGAAGAAGAGTGGCGTTTTGTGTGTTTTTGTGACGATTCTCGCTTTGGTATGAGGCCAGATTAGACGTACACGATGTTGCGGGACCCCTGGATGCCAAGAACGTTTAAAATCATGCCAGGAAATCCATGCACACAGTGGTGGAACAATCATGATACGAGCGGGTATTTGGATCGGTGGAAGAACCAAATTGATTTGGATCAGAGGTAATCAATGCACAGATTTACTCTGAAACGATTGTATCAGATGTTCTCATTACTTTGTGGACCCTTTGTAGATTTGGTGTATCATTTCTGCTTATGCATGATAATTCACGTCCACAAACTGCCAGAGTCGTTGCAAATGCACTTTTTATCAACGTCCTACTATGGCCTGCACAATCGCTAGACTTCAATCCTATTGAGCACGCATGTGATATGCTTCAAAGAAAGGTTCTGCCAAATATGGATGCCTTACACACACCAGAAGATCTTTTTCGCCTGTTACAACGGACGTGGGCGGCCACATTCCGCAACGTGATTTGGATGAATTCATATTGAGTATACCGAATCGCTACGATTGTGTTATACGCGTTAACAGCGAAAATACGCACTACTAATTGTTTATTTTACGCAATAAAAACCAAGGTGAAAAATCCAGCATTAAGCAAAAATCATGAAAAGTCTTTATTAATGCAAAAGCAGAGAGTACTTCGTCGATCTACACATACGAAAACATTTTATTTTATCAATCTAAATGGTCATTTTATTTAATTCAAATAGGGTATTTTTTTAAATTCCTTGATCGCTAGACACTTTTGATGTGTGTTGTAGAAAATATACACTCAAACATTACCTTCACGAAAAGAAATACTCAAAATGAAATTGAGACGTGAAAAACTTTTGTACAATAAAAGACAACCGACTTCTAAAAAAAAACACCACAAAACTAACTTTAATTTCGGAAGTCGGTGGCAAAAACTAAAATACAAATCCAAAGACACCACCTAAAAAAATTTTTTTAGTGGGTCAGTTATTAATGTATATGTATGTATGTTGTATGGATCTATGTTACAATAGCCTTATTTCAACTGCTCAACAAGTTTTACAAAATATTGCGTTTCCCGATGCAGGGACGCTAATTGTTGAGGAGTTCTCCTGGTAAAAACGAGAAGAACTGTAGCTGATGGTGAAGCATTCATCATTAGCTCCATTTCACCATATGTATTGTGATGAGCTTAACTTGCTTAGCAACCATATTAAAGTAATCGAATCGCAACCACAATGAGTAGATCCGGTGGCCACCTCTGGTCTTCATCATCAGTTCCACTTCACCAAATGGTGCTTTCCGAGAGCAAATGCACGAGTTAACTATAAAAAATACCCAAATCGCTATAGGTGTGCCTATAAAATTTGAGGATTTCCCTCGTTTTCCATGGGATCCCCTCATCAGATTCTGACTTGGTGACAATGGGACCTCGAAAGCATACCCTATCAAACAAGAAAAGAATTTTCAAAAATCGGTTCACAGTTGACGGAGAAATCGGTGAACATACATAAAAGCAAAAAAAAAACATACATAGAGCCGAACATATAACCTCCTCCTTTTTGAAAGTCGGTTAAAAAGACTTACTACAACTAACCACATATTATCATACCATACACCCACCGTTTTTGCACAAACTACGGAAGAGAAAGTATCATGTGTGAAGGCTCTAAATTTTATATAATAAATTACCGAAATACATCACAGAATCTAAATCCATGACCACTTTTAAAATTACTCGAACAGCACATCATAAAAAAATCACATAAATAAAAAAGCCACATCCAGCTACGCTTATCTATATTGAACGGAAACTTGTTTAATTTCGTATTAGATGTTTAAGCCCGTGTATCAAGCAAACATTGAAAATAATTATATGTAGTACTAATGGCTAGTTTTTGTAAAACGCCCAACAATATTGACTTGTTATATTTTTTATATTCTCATGTAAGCGAATTATTGTTGTCTCATGTGAATAAAGTTATCTCAAACCTCAAAAGTTTTAACTCAAAAAACATACATGTAACTAATTACTATTAATCGCAACGTCACACTCAACATTTCGTCTGGAAGATCATTTTGAAATTCTTCATTCTTAAGCTTTTAAGATAAGACGCATAGTAATGCTAAGCTAGACACGGTTGTTAACAAGCATTTTTAATTCTTCTTAACATGGAATAATGAAAAACCTCGTTATTTTATAATACACGCATCTTGTTTAATTTTCATTTTTAACCGACTTCACAAAAAGGAGGAGGTTCTCAATTCGTCTGTATGTTTTTTTTTTTTTTTTTTTTTTTTTTTTTTTTTTATGTGTGTTAGCTCATAACTTTTTTCTGGGTGAACCGATTTGGGTGATTCTTTTTTTATTTGATAGGTGGTGCTTCACATGTGGTCCCATTTAAATTTGATCAAGGTCTGACCAGTAGTTTTGGAGTTATCCTTAATACTGCAGATTTTTTCCACTTAGTTTATATGGATGATGTGTTAATAATTGCCTGTCACTGTTATTTACACACCAAGTAGTGGTATACGAATTTGTGTGGGGTAGGTACCGCAACTAAAAAGTGAAAAATAAAAACTTTTTTACAAAAAAAACAACCGACTTCCAAAAAAAACACTAAAAGACGTGAAAAATAACTTTAATTTCGGAAGTCGGTGGCCAAACACGAAAATACAAAACCAAAGGCACCGACTTCCGAAATTAAAGTTATTTTTCACGTCTTTTAGTGTTTTTTTTGGAAGTCGGTTGTTTTTTTTTGTAAAAAAGTTTTTATTTCACGTCACCTTTATGAAAACCGAACAAAAAGATATGTTTAATACATTTAAAAAACAAAATCAAAATCGGTTCATCCGTTCGGGAGCTACAGTGCCACAGACAGAGACACACCCACACACACACACACACACACACACACACACACACACACCGTCACACACACCGTCACACACCCTCACACAGACACGTCAAACTTATAACACCACGTCGTTTTTGCGTCGGGAGTTAAAAATAAAATATGGTTGATCTGTTTTAAAATCCTCATATAATTTTATAAAAACGCTGGCAACGATTTTTATTTATAAATAACACGATACTCTCTCTGAATATTTAGAGGTATTTGGTGTAAGCCTGAATATTTGAGAAGATTCGGATAATCTGAGGTATGAAATACATTCCATAAATTGTCCCTTAAAAGACTATCGGAATATTTTGTTTTTATGTGAAAAAGAAATGTAAATGTAAATATCTACTGAACTGTCTAAGGCATGTAAGAAGATATTTTGGAGTTGTTATATTAAATGTACCTTAACGTTACTGACGAAGAGCTATTCCTAATTATATTGTTTTAAAAGTATTTTCGGGTTTAGTAAATTTTTTTTTTGCTCCATTACTTAAGACCTTTCCATAGTCAATTTATACGATTTTTTTTAGGGATCCTTCACCGTGTATGGTCCGACACGCACTTGGCCGGTTTTTCTGTTTGTCCATAACAAAATAAAACCATGCCGTTTTACAATATCTTTAGAAGAAAATGGTCATTCGATTATATGAAATATTATTAAAAAGCGAGGTACCCATCGGAAACCATTAATTCTTTTCTATCATAGCTCTGGCTAATGACGCGTTAAAGTTCTAAACTTCAACCAAGCGTTAACAATGTGACAAGTGATAAGAGATGAGCGTTCACAGTTTAATGTCTCAATTCCTTTAGCCGTGATCTTTGGAGAGATTCTGATTTTATGCTTAGACTTATCCGACGATTTTTTTAAGTCACACGTAGTTATATTATAGGTAGGTACAGATTTACAGAACTACTAAGACTAACTAGATGATTTAGTTAGGTTTAGCTAAGTCCAAGTAGATCTTAGAATCCAACAGAAAAATATGTTAATTAATTATTATACTAATCTGGTTACTGGATCATTGTAGTATTTACAGCGCCTCTGTTTAGATGTTATACAACTTCAAGTTCAGTTACAAAATAACTGAATACAAAATAAAAAATATTGGGTACGATTTTTTTATTTTATCCTTTTCTTAGGTATTATCTAAGCACGATACGCAATTACTTTATTTATCTATACTTGTCTCTTTCGAGATTTATAAAAATCCCCAACCCAGCGAATATTATTACCATGAAGCTATCTCATAATGTCCATTGTTTACTCCCCTAATATTCTTTCTAACGCCATAATTGAAAATTGCCGTAAAATCTCCCCTTCTCGCCTTCAACTTAAACCCTATTATTTTCCCCAGTTACTTTAACCATCTTTAACAAAGTTTTGAGCAAAACTGTGGAACTTTAAACACGTTCGCAATCGTATAAGTCTGGGCTTTAGAGCGAAATTTTCGGATAATCTTAAACATAATTAAGTTAATTGTATTTTTGAATTTAGAAATTGTGAATATAATGAAAATATAAGAAGGATCAGCACGTAGTTAAAATGATTATAGAGCTTGCTTCCCAACACATTCAAAGATAACTTTAACGAGGATTTACAAACGAACCGAAAATTACGCTACTTTTCCTGATAATTATATTATAATGAGGGGTTGTATTAGCAAAGCAAGATTAAAGTCCGGAAAAGACTAAAGGTGATGATGTGTGGTGGAGAGTGTGAAGTATATGTTTTTTTGGAGGAGGAGAAGACACCGCATAATTAGCTAGATTTATGCGGTGTCTTGAACCCATAGATCAGCTTTTTCCTGCAATGGCTTGAAACATCTTATCCATGTATGCCTTGCCGGCAAGTTTATCAGTTGACAGTTGAGATATTTAATTAGGCTCCCCAGTTCCAAATTAAGCAATGCTACGATGATTCGATGGTCCACATTTAACTGGATCAGATGAGCTAAAGAAGCTGCACCTGCCTTCAGGACTTATAAAGTGAGATTGGTATTGTCATTAAAAAATACTACATCCAAGGGGCTAAGCTATGTAGTGCATGGGATCATTTCTAGCTTCTGTGGTTTTGGGGACTGAGCTTGACTGGATGATGCTGTGGTAGGAAGGGTGTGTGGTGTTTGCCTTCTATGATCTCCAACATGTTCCTCATACTTATGGTTAAGCTATTCCACTAATGGGTGGTGTCTTCCAGGTGGGCTTCGTCCACCTGATATTGTCTTTTGTCATTGAATGTGTACCCCTTTAGATCATTAAAGATCCCACCCATTTGATCAGGCATCTGTAATACCTACTTGGCAAGAAGGTAATTTTGTGATGTATTGGAGGCCCGTAGAGCACACAAGAATGCCCTGTACCCTTCTGAGGCTGCAACAGCTGGAGCCTCGTGAAAACCAGCGCCAATAACACTGAGTAGAGCCTTAAATGTGCTTAGAAGATGCTGAGGCTTCTTATCATTGATCTAGGAGGAATTCTTAATGAACTCACGGAAGGGCGCTGAAAGGAATGTTTTGTCATGAAGAAGAATAAATAAGCTACTGCGAAATCACCGCAAATGTAAATGAGAAGGGCCAATAGTACTAAAGAGTGAGATGATGTGTTATTGTTCGAAAAGAAAAGAATTACAAAATATTGTAGGTATCTTTTCCTAATCCTTATATGATCTCACCCTAAAACAAAGTCATCATAATTAGAAGTGTTCAGCTTGAAAAATAAGAAACTTTCATAAAGTACCAATCTACCTACGTTACCTAGTTCACCAACTACGAGTATCAAGAAAATTCTAAAGTTTGAACAGTTTTCGCGGAAGAGTTAATTTTTCAGGGATCTTTTCATAAAACGAAATTAATGGGTTTGAATTATGTGTACAGTCAATGCAAAATTTTCCACCTCTTGACCCACACACACTTTCATTTATGGACTGGGTTCATTGCATTCGCGACACATGTCCACTGGCAGCGGGGACCCCGTTTGGGGACAGTTGGCCTTGAGGTCCCAAGCCCGCTGGTAGCTGTGCACTTCCTGGCCGTCATCGTGGTGTAGGTGACGACGATGGAGAGAATAACTCATCGCTCGAGCTCGTCGCAACTGCAGTGACCGGTGACACCGGCCGCAGCGCCTCTACTGGCTGTGAGGAGGAACTGAACGTCAAGTCCGGAGATGGCGGTTGTACCTGTAGTAGTCGTGGTCTAGGTCTGATCTGCATTATTGATCTACTCACATTGTATTAGTATTTTACTTTTATAGTCCGTTTTTTATGGTTTTTCAACTTTACTTTCATTTAATATTGTTTAAAGGTGGTTTTGAAATATTTATGTTAGAAAGAAGAAAGAAAGAAACAAAATACGTTTATTTGCGGTAAACATGACGCAAAGAAAAAACACACAAATACAAAAAAATAAAACGAGTTGGGGGAAAATATGCGTCACATCCACGCAAAACGGCAATCGCTCAGCATAATGCTACGACCCTATGCGAGACAGAGCCCCAGCGCTGGTTTTCTGCGAATCTGTACTGGGACATTTTATCCATTTCATTTAAAAAAAATTGAACGTAAGTGTTTCTGTAGGGACAGTGACAAACGCCATAGACACGGCTAATTGTGAGAAATCCACTCCGCTTTGCATATTAAATTAATACTTTTTTATTGACAAACGAATAAATCCATAGAAAACCATTTGAAGGAATGCACCCAATTTATGTTATGTAACAAGTTATGTATTATATTATTATTATTCAGTAGGTATATTATATTACGTATCTCTTTGATGCCCAGCTATTTTTATCCAATACATATTGATCTCCAATCCATAGCTGTACAGATAACTTAAATTAAGAGAACGTGGTTTCTAATCATCTTTAATGTTCATAAATCAGCATATGAATTAAAAGCAAAGCAAACCACAAATCTCCAATAACCGATATATATTTATTTGGACGTGTCAGCTCGACAGACGACGTGACCGTGAAGACGTTTGCTAGATTATAGTATTGACAGCTCTTGATATTGTTTACATGCTACAGTACTCCATTCTAAATCGATTTGCGTGTTCAATCGAGTATCGATAAGGCTTGCATATGACTTAAGCGAAACCGTATTACCGTATTTAATCGCTTAAGATACTTTTTGCATTCAAAATCGATTTATGCTCAATTGAATTTAGATTGCAATTTCACTTGAATAATGCAGATACCGGATTTGATTGTGTAATGTGATCAGTTATTATTGTTTCCATGTTAGAGGACAAAATTTGAAATCGATTTAGTTTTCAATGGAAAACGATTGGGAAATGCCCATGACTCATTTGAATACTGAGTTTAACTGAGCGATTTCATGTAACAAACGATTGAATTAGAAATTGGATTACTCTGAACATTAATTGAATTCAATTCATTATGTAGGTAGTTGAATGGTATCAAATTATGTGACTATTGTTATGGCAGTTTTGATGAGATGTTTAATATTATTATAGGGCAAAAGTCACGTCATCGTATACGTTATATTGGTACTGTTAGGTCCGGGGTTTATACAACATAAAAAGAAACGCATATAGACTTGGAATAATGTAATTAATCGCTGCTACTTATTTAACAACAGGACCCCAGCTGTCAGCTCTCCGAGCTGATCCTCTATATTTTTCTACATCCTCCTAAATACGAAATAGTGTTTATCTCATTATACATGCCATCAACTTATAAAATACTCGCGAAGGTGGCATGGGAGAGCCATGCAGACTAAAACCTCTTCAGTACCATATAAGTATCTAATCAAGTAAGAGTAGTGTCAGTATGAACTGGAATTGCGTGGTGGATCAAGTCTTACTCTCATAAGTTTCTTATGGAGAAAGCCCAGCTGTTTCAACGTTATGGTCTGATTATCACTATCTCTAGATATTATAAAACAAAGTCCACCCGCCGCGTCGTGTCTTGAACACGTTTAACTTAAAAACTTCCAAACAGATTTTTATACAGTTTTCACCAATGGACGGAGTTATTCATAAGGAACGTTTAGGTGTACAATTCATTAAAGTTTTGTGTAAATTGGTTGAAATATGACGATGTTCTTTTATTTTTAAACATTGCCCCACACTAGGAATTTCTCCTGTATTGTGGTTGCGTTTACAAACATTTAAACTCACATACACAAACAGCCAGACCCTGAACAACTACTTGTAGGTGATTCAAATATTTGTTCCGTGCGGGAATCGAACCCACGAGACGCAGCTCAGCAGTCAATCGCTTAACCATTGCGCCAACTGTGCCGACTATTGACGATGTAGGTTTGTGGAAGATGGAGGATAAAATCATGCCGACTGGGAAGTTTACTGGCCAGCGCCTCGTAAAACAATAATAAGAGTTATATGAAAACAATTTATAAATGGGATATTTTCCGACATCCACTGTAATATTACGGTATACCCTCACATTATTTTTACTGGAGGGCTAGCCGTAAGGCACGTTATTTTTAGTAGTATGGAGATACGTGACTTAAAATTATAGTTCGTAGACGGAATTCAGCATCTAGGATCAGGAACTTCACCAGCATGGTGAATCAGGATTTTCAGTAATCTTGAGTAGGTTGTTTGACGGACTATTATCGAGCTGGTCGCCGGCGCTCGCCGCGTTGTAAATTTGAGCTAGTCACCGGTGCTCACCGGGTTGTAGATTTGAGCTGGTCGCAGGCGCTCACCGAATTAGATTTGAGCTGGTCGCAGGCACTCACCGGGTTAGATTTGAGCTGTTCGCAGGCGCTCACCGGGTTAGATTTGAGCTGGTCGCAGGCGCTCATCGGGTTGTAGATTTGAGCTGATCGCTGGCGCTCACCGGGTTAGATTTGAGCTGGTCGCCAGCGCTCACCGGGATGAAATAATACTGCAAGATGTGGTTTGGAAGAAAGAAGGCTGTAGACTATAGACTGATTTATTTCTGGCTCAAGGCCCATATTTTTACCAGAGTTGCTATAATTGCTAGTCAGCCAGAAGTAATAAGCCAGTAATAGGAGATAACCTGACTTTAGTACACTGGCTAAAACAAGTGATCTTTACAGAAAAAGAAAAACCGACAGATGACAATTTACAATACAAATGTTAATATATAAAAATATTCTAAGATTGTAAAAAGAGGAAGTTAATGATATGAAGTACAGAATTGAATGTAAAAACAGTGAAAGGTAATTAAAGGTTTGTTTTTCAGTGGTGATAGTGTAAAGTATGAGTCGAATGAGTGTCCTGCGATTGGTTTAGGTACAAGAATTATTTAAACACAAACAGCCCTTTCCAATAAATAAATGGACTAAAGATGTGGTTTCGATGAAACCTAATACCGCACTACGCAAGCGAAGTCGCGGGCAAAAGTTAGTGCGATATTAACAAGGAGTAAAACATCGAACAAGACTGCATTATCCCACTGCTATCTCACTTTATGCCTCCATACTTCCCCTTCATCCGGATTACCATCGTCAGTTCAAAATTAATTCCCTTTTTAAGGCTCATTCCGTATTCCCTGCACTCTAGTGAAATCAACATCGCGTTTAAAGTAAAACACATTAACTGCCAATTTTGCTTGGATGTAAGATTCACAGTCGGGTTAAGCTTTCTAATTTAAGTTGGTGTTCGTTGTGAAAACAGATTCTACTGTTAGGAGAACTCGATGTCGAATCCGATGAGTGCAAGTTGAAAAGAGGTGGCGGTAATTTGGTGGTTACGAGGTTTTAAGTTTTAGGGATTCTAAAGTTGCTGTCTGATTAAAACTGACTGAAATAAATTATTCCTATTTTAAAAATCTTTTTTTTTTGTGACTTGTAATCTCTCTAAAACTATAGGATCCTGCAACATCAATGTGTCAAACTCAAATCCTAGCCACAAAGTCCTACGCTAGGATTTGTGTTGATTCAGAATTACAATTTACAAATATTGGTAAAAGTAACGTTTTCAAATATGTACTTAACAAAGATACAAACAACAGTCGCTTCCGCTTACGCCTCAAAAAGCATCTAAAAGCGACCCCTCACCAACTCAAAACTCACTTATTTTAACTTAACTTTGACTTTAGGTACTTTCGGAATCCCTCACTTTTCACTAAGTTCATTCTTAATGAAGAGCCTGAATGTCGGTACATGAGGTTCTGTCTCTGTTAATATTAATGAGATGAGTTCACAGTTCTTCGATTCAATAATCCGAAGAGGTGAATTCTTTGTAATATAATTTACCTTAGTATATATACGAGGGTGACACTGAAAGTTCTTAGAAAATCAAAAAGTGAATAAAGTAGCAAGTTATTAGTTTTATTATATCTTTTCAAAATAGTCTCCATTTACATCAATATATCGCTGCATCCGATGGAACCACTGAGAAAAGCACTTTGCCCACTCGTCCTTAGGGGTCTCTTCGACGGCATTTTGAAACGCAGCCACTGCTTCCTCGGCGTCCATAAAACATTTTTCTCGAGGTATTTCTTTTATTTTCGGAAATAAATGAATATCGCAAGGTGCGAGGTCGGGGCTATAGGGCGGGTGACCCAGTAATTCTACGTCTGACGTCGCCAAGTAGTCGATTGATTGCTTGGCGGTGTGCGACGAGGCGTTGTCGTGGTGAAGGATCCTACTGCGAGATCGTTTATCCGAACTTTTTCCAAGACAAGTGGCAAACAATTGTTATCGTACCACTCCGCAGTAACTGTTTTTCGATCCTCTAAAACAATTGTTGCGTAATGACCTGGCCTTCCGAAGAACGACGCCACCATTTTTTTTCCCAAGCTTCAATCTCTCTTCACTTTATTTATTTTATTTATTATTTATTAAAACTTTATGCACAAGTAAAAAAAAAAATACTGTACAAAGGCGGACTTAATGCCTGAGGCATTTTCTACCAGTCAACCTTAGGGTGATGCAGAGACAAAACATGGCAGGTGCAACATATAGATAGATAACTTGAAAAATAATAAATACTTTACTTGGTAACTCCTCGGAAGGAAACAGCCAGACAGCAGACTGTCTCTTAGTTTCAGGATCATAACAATAAATCCAGCTTTCGTCACCCGTAAGTATGTCGAACACAGCATTTGAGTCACCTACTTTAAATCTTTGAACCATTTCACGACACCAATCAACACGACGGAGTTTTTTTGGGCCTCTGTCAAATTATGAGGTATCCACCAAGCGCAAAGCTTCCTGACCGCTAAATTTTCATGGAAGATTTTGTGCACTTGACTAATACCGATGCCTAAGCTTGTCCGAGTCTGCTGATAAGTCATACGCCGCACAACACTGATGTTACCTTTAGTTGTCGCCGTAGAAGGCCGTCCCTCACGCAGATCATTGGTGACAATAGTGCGACCACGTTTAAACTCATTAAACCAGTTGTATACAGTGGCACGAGATGGGGTTTCATCGTGAAAGCCAATCGAAGTCTATCATAACTATCTTGTTGTCTTAAATGACATCGAAAGTCATAAAAAATCATTGGACGAAAATGTTCTCGCGTTAAATTCATGCTGACGTGACACAGACAATTTTCAATTTGCCGCCAAGTCGTAAATAAATGACGAATGAATACAATACTTACACAATAATATTGGCAAAGAGTTTCATTTTCAAAATTTGAACTTATTTTTTTATTATATCGTTTACAAGTGGCCAGTTCTAAAAACTTTCAGTGTCGCCCTCATACAAATTTTGAAACCTCGTTGGGATAAGTCCGGAACGGTTGTAAATAAGTTTTCTTCAAGTTTTAGCAGATTATTAGGGAATACATTGTTTTTCTATTCAGCGAATAATAATTTTTAAGCTTTGATAAATAAGGAGATTGGATTGTTTACGAGTAGGTATTTTTTGTATTTTTATGTATCATCAAGGTGTTAGGTGATACAACACTATTACTCATTATGATAGTGTAGCAACACTATCGTGTGTTGCATAATGAGAAGGTCAACCCCGCCGAACAGCTTTGATACTAAGTTCCCCTTGCCTTGGTCCTTAATGATGACAGCAGCTGTGCACAATTAGAATGCTTGAGCTATGCGAGACAAGGTTAGCTCCTTGGTGCCTAGGATCGTCCTATTCTGGATGGAATCCACCACTATTCCGTAAGCTTGAGCTTTCCTTCTCAGTATTGGTCCTGCGTTGGCGTCACATCTGAGAGAAGCTTTAGAAATGTTGTTTCCCCTTTCAAGAAATATGTTGAAGAAGAAAAGGAGGTCAGTCTTAAGGTGGTTCTTTTTGAAAAATACTATTTCGCCACACTGCATGTAGCAATGTCATCAGAGCCAGCTAGATTCTCGCCTGCTTTCTTATAAAATTGAGCGACTATCTGTTTTGCGTCGAAAACTAAGTACTCTACCGCTTCCCTCACCTTCCTACTGAAGCCACACTCAACATCAATCATTTGGAGAGACAAGCCGGAATGAAGGTCCATTCAGATTAGTCATCAAGTCGTTTAACTCCTCCTCTATGAGGGAAAAGATAGTCCTGACCTTAGAGGTGGAAGTCATTTCAATTTCGGAATAATACATTTTAACAGAACTAGTGTATACTATTACTTACCTACTGGTGGACTTAATATTTCATACACCTGGTCTCCCCGAAGACGTCCTATCGACAGTTCCACCATGTGGTAATAATCCTGCACACGACCACGTTACACAAGTATGACTGCGAGATTATAGGCAGCACCAACAATGAAGAACTGACTACCCACCTGTGACAAACAATAAATGAATTTGAATATATTTATACGGTCATTACTCATTGCAGTGGAATATCTCTTAACAGTGTATCTCAAAAGCCATTCTGCAATAGATTATGTGTCAATTTTGTATTTCGGCAGTACAAAACAAAAAAAATAAAAGTTGCAAGCTTTGACACAAACGAACGAAACACTCGCTAGCCCGACCTTATCAAAACAAACAAAAAAGTCAACATTTCACAAAACGAGTGTCGGTTGTCGGTTTGCGACGATTTCCTTCAATTCCGGTCCCCTTTTTATTGCACCAGGTGAACGTAAAATATAAAATATATGCTCCTATAAACTAAGTCGTAATGTTGAAAATTTTGGAAACAAGCTTTTTCTGGACAACCAAGCGGGAGTCGCATGAAATCTTTGTAATACTTACGCTGATGCTGTTTTTCCTTATATAAATTAGCATTTAAAATGAGATGCTAGTGTGTAAAAAGTTACGGTGAGACGACTGTTCGACAGACAGCAAATACCTAAATGTAAAACACTGGAATGTCTCTTGGGCCAGGGCAAAAGTCAAAACAGCTGTGTTGACAGTGGTATAGAATTTAATAACAACTTCAAGTACACTAAACTAAAGAAAATACACATTCGAAATTCAAACCTAAAGACGCCATGCTAGGCAACCAACCGCTTTTAATTACTTAACAATAGAATGCCTGCCTCACCTCTCGGAATCATTAACATAATTACTATATAAGAACTAAACAGATTATCACGGGGTCATCACCCCAAAACCATCGTTTATTTTTCAACGAATAAAACGAGATTTTGAAGGTAGTATTTCCATATATTTAATATTCATCCCTGTCAGGCCTAAAACAACGGGCCCAGATTAAAAGGCGAATGTTTTAGGTAAAATAACAAGTTTACCTAAAATAATATTTTGTTTTCATAAACTATTAAATCAAACGTGACTTGTTGTTAACATGCTGAGTGGAGCCTTCCTGCCACAGTCACGAAGTGCAGCTGTGAAGACTCTATTGTGAGCTCGTGAATACTCGTGATTATATATCTATTTTGTTTTTTCTTTATTCGAATTAATGTACTTTCTTTTTTATTATGCACGTGTCTATGCCAATAAAACCTATTTTTCTTTCTTTCAAACGTATTATTTTCGTATTGTTACGGTCACGGACCCGGAGTTCTCTTTGTGTACTGACTTAATCCGTCTATGATGTGACATATTTTTACAATACTTTTGAACAAACTAACAAAACTTATGGGTTAACCAACAAGGTTAACCCATTAGTTTTGTTAGTTTGTTTAAAGATTAAATGTGCATACTCACTAGGTAGTGAGTATGCACATTTTATATTTTCGAATAGTCTCCCTTCTAAGAATTTTCATTTCTATTGAGTTCTAAAGTGAAAACGTTTCTCATTTCTCAACAAACTTATTTTTTGAAGTCTTGTCGAAAACTTACTGAAACGTTTTTCCCATCAAATTGTGTCAATACAACTCTCAACTTCCTAGCTTTTCCCCGTTCTAATGGAAGTATTTTTAGATGATAATAATTATAATGTTGCAGAAGTGAATCGGAGCATAATTATACTTTCTGTTGACTAAGAAAGCCATTTTCACTTTCAGAAACTAACTTGTTCCCGAAAATTTAACTTTAATTTTATGAATTTATTTGACTTTGTAACCGGAGAAACGTCAGTCTAGCGATCGCTATTACAGCTTCCAGGCGATAGACTCCAAATTGTGTTTTTACTAGGAGACGTCCATTTTTGTGTCCCACTGCAGGGCAAACATCTCCTTTTCCTTTCTTCTTCTTTCCGTTTTTCCTGGTCTATTTCAGTCTTAGGTCAATCAATAACTGTTTTTGAACAAATTAATATTTTTATGAGTAGGTACTTTTATGTCCTTAGTATTCCAAAAAACACCAATACTGACCGAAAAACTAAACTTTCAATTCGTTTTTCAAAGTCGGATGCCTTGATGACCGTTGCAACGGGCGTTTGATCCTGACATCACATACCATCCTGAGATTAGATTCCGTGTCGCTCTCACACCAATACCTATCAGATCGCTTTTAGCCGTGTGACGCTTTTATACGTACACGGCACGGAATGAACGTTGTTTTGTTTTGTTTTTGATGCGGATTTGAAAGGAGTGTAAGGATATTTGGATCGTTTTGGCACGATCCGAGTGCTGAGATGAAAAGTTAAAAGTGTCTAAGCTTGGCTCTTTGAGAGTCGTTAAATTTTGACTCAGTAGAGCGGTAGTTGAAATTCGGATTGGATAGTTTGGGATATGAGCAAGAGCACGCAATCTGAGTACCGACAAAGTTATAAATAATAACTGGTAAATACAACTCAACATCAGTCCCTTAACGTTCATAAAGTAGGTACCTTATTTACCTTTTATAACTTCACGAAGCAAAGTTGGCAATATATTCGTGGCTGAAACTACACGGCACAACTCATGCGGAATACCAAACTATGAAAAACTTTCACCTGTGAAGGAACATTTGATACAGTCAGGAGTTCCAAAAAAAAACGCTAAGCAGTTTTTCATCGAGTGAACGACATTGAATGAACTTCGATGTCATAAATAACTGTATTCATACCACGACTTCTTTTACCGCGTATAGGTAAAAAGCTCACCAAATATAAATCAGCGAGTGTTGCCAGATTATTGATTTACCCTTAAGTACGCCATCGGGAAATCCCATTTGGATGTTATATTTCAAAATGATTTGTATCGCACGAATCGTTAGCTATATCGAATGAGTAAGCGCGGTCATTATTCTGGTGGAATTTATTTATAACGAAGGGATTATACCATTTTTTTATATTTTATAATATTTATAAATGATCCTAGAGTTTTTGAAAATCGGTTATCCGAAGTATTCCAATTCAGTTTTTCATATCCTAGCACTGTCCTACACACCTAGTTGCGTTCACAAATGAAACAAGATACGAATAATCTTCAACAATTTTGAGTGTTTAAAAAAAATGCTTGATAATGTCCTGCTCTCAAATCTTACACAATCTATTTTAACAAAAAGTGCGGTCTCACATTTCCAAACTAAATCTAGGAAGTTTTAAACTAATATCGGGCAAGTTGAAGCCAACATTTCCGTGCAGTATGCCCGTGACATAGATTTATACGTGAAAAGTCTGTCATTTTGAGAAATGACTGGAGTTTCCACCCACCGAAGAGTTCACAATCGGAGGTGGCAACCTGGCCACGACAAGTGATTGATGACGAAAAAATATTATTTTTATATTTTTTTGGCCAACGTTAGATAATGTTTGCACATTGGTTGTTATGAGGGATTTTTTGAGGTATTTTTGCATTATAGTTACCAATACATTTTTGATGTAAGTTATTAGTAGGAATAGTAAATGTTGTGTTGCCCGGGAATTAAGGGACCCGCTTCGTCAGCACGAGGTTGCGGGTAGAACCTAGCAAAAGGTAAATGTTGTGTTGACCCGGCAATTAAGGGACCCGCATCGTGAGCACGAGGTTGCGGGTTGAACCTAGCAAAAGGTAAATGTTGTGTTGACCCGGGAATTAAGGGACCCGCTTCGTGAGCACGAGGTTGCGGGTCGAACCTAGCAAAAGGTAAATGTTGAGTTGACCCGGGTATTAAGGAACCCGCTTCGTGAGCACGAGGTTGCGGGTTGAACCTAGCAAAAGGTAAATGTTGTGTTGACCCGGGAATTAAGGGACCCGCTTCGTGAGCACGAGGTTGCGGGTTGAACCTAGCAAAAGGTAAATGTTGTGTTGACCCGGGAATTCTGGACCCGCTTCGTGAGCACGAGGTTGCGGGTCGAACCTAGCAAAAGGTAAATGTTGTGTTGACCCGGGAATTCTGGACCCGCTTCGTGAGCACGAGGTTGCGGGTTGAACCTAGCAAAAGGTAAATGTTGTGTTGACCCGGGAATTCTGGACCCGCTTCGTGAGCACGAGGTTGCGGGTCGAACCTAGCAAAAGGCAGTGTACGGCTATCTTTTTTTCATATTCAAAAAATTCTGTTAATGTTTAGTCACTTTCTCGGTCAGAAACTTAGGGCCCTATTGTGTTAAAATGATTCTTAAATCAATGACCGACTCTTTAAAAAAATAGTAAATATTCAAGATTGCCTGGAGATAATACTTTAAAAGACTCTTTTATTGTTAAAACGATCACAAAGCAGATCCCCAGTTACATCATCATTTCCATATGTGAAATCAAACGATTGTATAATAATAATAATAGCAGCAGTGTCTTTCAAAGCTGCACGTAAGTACTTACTCGAGTTAATTAATTGTATCTATAGTAGTCACGATGTTTCAGAGAATAAAATGTGTCATGGAACTCCATCCAGCTCAGATCCCCGAAAACCCCCGAGACCCGAAAAGCTAGGCAAGTGTCACGGTAGGTATTTATAATTTGGGCTCACTGCTATGTGCATCAGAACCTGCGTCTGAGTAGCAGTTGCCTGCAGCCGCAGCTGTTGTCTGACATCTCAAACCCGCACTAAACAAGCTTATTGCTGATAAATGTCCGCCCCTTCTCTTTATAAGAAGAGGCGTCTGCCTTGCTTACGTCACAGTTATCAGAGGGCCTCAGACAAGTGACAATCGCTTTCAAAGCGTATCGTTTTACCACAACGACTTTCAACAGGACTGACATAAGTTTTTCGGTAGCATAAAATCAATCCAATGCATTTTTGACTTGTCCATCATCGTTAAGGCGATATCAGACTCTTCACTCGAGTGGATGTTCATTGTTGTCATTCAATTCATTTTCGTGTGCAGATGTTTCTCTTCGAAGTTGAAGATGCCGAATGAAAGGCAAAAATTAACGAAAAGGGAAGCGTCTGATATCGGTTCTATTGCTGATAGAATGTCATTTGGTCTAGGCCCTCAGGTACGTAGGTACCATACCTAAATTTTGGGTATAAATCAATTACCTATCTATAAACTAAAATGAACCTGCAATAAACGTTTTTACGGCTATAAATTCAATTCTCACAGGTTCAGAATTGTCACCTTCAACGCTATTTGACTGAAAAAGATACATTTATTTTGTTTGCACCATTTGTGGCAGCCATTATTGTAATCTAGGAGATAAATCGTTCATTTGTTACTCGTATAGAATAAATCTTTGTGGCACTACTAGCTTGCTAGGATAAACAGATAAATTTATGGATTGTTAATGTTTTAAGTTCAATGTTTTTCTTGTAAAACGTCGCATGTTTAATGTATTTGTGCTCAGTCGTCTTCAGTTACAATTACATACAAGAAACAAATAACGCGCCTTTCTTTTATAAATTACTTAGAATAAAAAAAAAATGCGGGGCAGTCTTTGGGGACTGCCGATAGAAGTGAAAACTAAGTAACTTGTGAATTGTATCGTCGAAGCGTGCGGCGACGACGACGCGAGTTTCACGCTTTTTGTTCACCCAAAAAGTGCTCAACGCGCCTAAAGAAGTTTTCACTTCAAAAATATATCCCCAATCGATATTTTATTATAAATATGTTTTTGAATTATTTGGTATACCAACAGCATTACATACTTAATATTCAAAACTTTTATTATATTCCACATTTAGGTATTCTTAGGTGGTAAGTAAACATAAAAAAAATGTACAAGTTTTTGTTCATACAAGTTGGTATCTATGCCTATTACAGGCCATATGCCCTGTATAGGCAGCATTCACCTTATATACATAATTACCTAATTTTCCATAATTATAAATGTACAAAATACAATTTAATTAGAAAACAAAATGAAGTGGATATCAAGTAGAAATCATCGTCGACTAATTTTGTAAAAAAAACTTAAAAATTACATCCTCGTGTAAAACCTACGTTTAGGAAATTTCTTTTAGTGGAGTAAATTCTTGAAAAAATCTTTTAAATCTTGAAACGATTGTTTTAATCATGCGAGGTGTACGGTCACCAAATGTGATAAGTAACCAGGATCGGCGGATATAGTTGAAGTTTAGTAAGAAGCCGTTGGATATTTTCGAATAAAGTTTAACTTAATTAATAGCAAACAAACAGTTCATTTATCAAATTAAATTTCATTTGAAAACATCTTTCGGTTTCTTACTAAACTTCAACTATATCGACGACCCTGGTTACTCATCTCTTTTGCTGACTGTACCTCTCATGATTAAAACAATCGTTTAATCGTGGACTGTAGTCCATACATATCTTGTCATGGTTTTAATAAGGGTCGGCAAAAGGCTACTGAAATAAGGGCCACGTACAGCAATATGGTGGTTATGTAGTGTCGATCGTATACGTGTCACCATTAACTCAAGGGCCATAACGTTATGTCCTCGTAACGCTTATAATAAAGGACCGGCCTCTTCTAGAGCCTTATTGTGTATTAGCAATCGATAGTAATTTTTGTAAACCAATTGTTAGATTGGCAATTCATTTAATACGATAAACAGGCAAAATATGTTTTGAAATTGACATATCTGCCCCCGATTCAGGGTATGGAAATGGATGACCATTTTGGTATTGGTCAATGCAACGCTGTTTTGGCTTTTTATAGGACGTGTCCTCCACAACTGTCTTACAGCTTTGATGTTTTCTGATTTCCGCCCATTGATTCAATAGGTGTTGTAATGGAAATCATGTCATTTGGTTTAAATAGGAAGTTACAGTTCTTCGTTTTACGCATTTTGAAAATGTCGGGCAAGATGCAGTCCAAACCCGTATTTATCATCTTATGAGTCGCATAACACATTTGTATTATGCTTTTTGTTTAGACCGGACAACCACAACTGCCAGCAATTGTCAAACATATCATGACCCTAAACTGCCCCACCCATACGACACCCACATAAAATATAATTGTTACACTTTCTCGAAGGCAAGCCATTAAGGCGGAAGTAATAATGGCCTGATGAAACCATAATGCTGGTAATTTGCGTAACCACCGCCTTTTAATTAGCCGGCCAAGAAACCACGAACATAGCGGGTGAAGAGTTAAAGAGCCTAGATTTGGTAGGGTTATGTTTGCGCAATAATGAATGGTAGTTGGTTCGTGTCAGAATACAGAGTTGTATTTGACAGTACATTAAAAAAAAACTTCAAATTAAACACATGTTCTGTTCAGGTGGCAAAAACGAATACAATTTTGTAGATGTATGTATGTTCGGGAAAAAGCCGCTCGGCTTAACTCGAATTATGCCGAACGGACCCGGACGATTAATGCGCCGAAAGGAGTTTGCCGACCGGCCCGAGTCGAATAAAAGCCGAATATGTGTAGTAATTGCTTCCGATCGACTTCAACCCTTAGTATCAGTGTTTCTGAAAAGTGTGTAGCGGATATCCTCCAACGTACCCATTGTGGCTTGCTTTCACCAGTGATGTGGAAAGATGCTATGCTATACAAAGATATGAAAACATATGTGCTTTTCCATCTGACCTTAGTAAGACAACGTTAGATGTGAGAGGACACTATCTTTGAACATTGTTGAACGAGAAACAATGCCTGTGATCCCCCGGGTGTACCACGACCAAAACGAATTTAGCGCTTTGACGTGATCATCTGGTCCTATGAGGTCAATTTTACCCCAATCCAGCAGCACTTTCAAACAACACACATGCAAATGCATGCTATTTAAAACGTATGTAGAACATTTTTGTATCACACAGAAAATTCTCTACATTCAAAGAATGCCATGTTCATGAATTAAAAAGAGAAAATAATCTTCTAGGAGTAATATAGTCCTGGTATGCAAGCATTCCTAAGATTGAAGCGGCTGAGCTAATTAGGATTTTATTTGCACAATTAGAGATTCAATAGTCGCTTGTTCAACAATCTCACTAGCCCAGTTTCAACAGGAATATTGCAAAAATGTGGGGGAATATTATGCAGTAGCAGGGTAGCAATCTTTTCAAGAATGCTGGCTATTTTAGTGCTGACCTAGATTAAAAGAAGAAAGTTATGCAAATTATGGGTATACTATGTTGAGCTATACTGCCGTGCTTGTGATATATACAGTAAGTGCGTTGGAGACACTTTCGAGAAAAAGGCGGTAAAAGTTTTTTTTTTTAATTTTGACATTCTTCCTAAACTATAAATTAAACCTAAGTTTTCTAAAATATTTAAGATAAGTATAGGTTTGTTTAACAATTTCTATATTTTAATTTTTAATTAGGAATAATATTTTAATTGTAAAGTTTAAAAAAATATTTATGTTAAGGAACGAACAATTAAAAAAATTATGTATTTTTAGTATTGGTACAGTAAGTGTGTGACTTACTGTAACAATCTTTAATTTGAAGTACATACTGCAACAATGATTACAAAATGAGATAAATGTTTAAATAGAATAACAAAAATTACACAATTTGCCTAATGTAACTTAATCACTTACTGTAATTATAGCTAGGAGCAATATGTAAAATTAATTATCTGCCACAAAGCACCGGAACCATAATTAATTACTATTCCTTAATATTATTTGTAGATAATGAAACAAAAAAAATCTTATGAAATCACAGTTTAATGTAGAAAGTACACAGCTTTATTAATAGTACAAAGTTGTATAATCAGTTCCGTTTTTTTTTAATTTTTTAAGCATTTTAAAATCTGATTATAAACTAACTAAAAAAAACAATTCGTGTTTGTACAACCTGCTCCGTACATGAAACAATCGTAAACCAAATAAAATAAGCACTGTTTCTAAAATAACACCTTTACAGTTTTTCCCCTAAAACTTTTTATAAATTCGTGTTTGTACTTCTTCATACAAAACAAAAAAAAAATTTAAATAAACACTTAGTTTCTTAAAAAAAAAGCACAGTTTTTTCTTTGGAATTCTTCATAATAAAAATAATAATACGCAGATTGACAGAACGCAGCACAACTCTGATCTTTCAAGGCACTTTAAATTCTTCAATAAGACTTTTATCCTCTTAGAACAATTATAATTATTAACACTTTACTATATGTATAAATTATGAGATTTTCGTTATACGAACTTAATCGAATCAGCCTTACAAATTAATTAGTACCTATGTAGCAATTTATGGTAAAATAGTAAAATGTCCTTTATGTGACTAGTAAAATGTAGGCTTACAAAAATATTATCATTACAATAAGAAAATATTTTAGGATAACAACATCAGTCCTATATTTAATCAACAATAATACTTTATCCATTTAACAATTAAAAGTAGCTACGTTGCTATATAATTACTTAAGTCTATAAATAATATTAAAAAAATTGTCAACCTAAAACTCGTCAGTAAGCAGATTTGTAGCAGAATTAGAAACCGGAATGTTAGACCAAAATTCCCTTCTATTCTCAGGCATCAGAGGTACAAGCTTCTGTATGATCTCTGCTTTTCGATCTGCAGTGATTCCTCTTGGAATATTTTTAGGCTTCACCTCAGGGATTTTTTGAGCCTTTACAATTTTAGCTTGTAAGAAGTCCAATGATTGAAACATCTCATTATGACCCGTTTTATACATAATTACGAATTTACCCCTCTCTACTTTAACTACCATTATATTTTTAAGGTAAATCCTGTGTTCCATGTTTCTCAGTTTATATTGTGACGATAAGTCTTCATAAAAATAAAAGTCCGAAACATCCATTGATTTGACAAAACATTTGCGATTATTTGCCATTTTCACCCTTTGGACATAATCATCGAAATCATACACTTTGTTTTTACCTAACATTTTCTCGACCTGATGATGAAAATGGTCAGCTGACATGAAGGTATGTCCTGGCTCGAAATATCGTATCTCGATTGTTTTTGCAGATATTAAGGAACTATTAATAATTTGTACTAAAAACGACATCAATGCCCAATTTTTATTTTGGGATGCACAGTTATCAGCCCAGAAAATAACATGTTCGGCATCTCGTTTGTGAAGCAAAAAAGCCCTAAATGTCGAAATTATGTCATTTTGATGGCGACCTGATATGGACTCATTCCAAACAACCGCGAAAGGCATTTCTTCTTTTGATGTTTTTCCCAATGGCACAAAACTTTCATTAAAGGCAATTATTCTGGGGCAAAAAATTGAGGCTTTATATTGGTCTAATCTTGGCAACATGATCACTTTTTGTAAATCTACAGAATAACGAATAGTAGTTTTATCAACAAGTGCATTATCTACATCTTCTTTATATTTTATTCGGCTTTCTGTATATCTTACTTTATGAGCATTATACTTGTTACAAACATCACAGGTAGTATCAGGATTTTTATTATGTTCTGGGTTATGTAGTTTAAATATTGCACATAATTCACATTCTTCATTTCCTAGATGGGTAAAAGATATGTTTAATTCATTTTTTACTACTGTGCGGTAAGTTTCTAGAGATACTTTCAAATCAGGAAACTTTTCACAAAAGTTTTTGTACATAATTGGCACATTAATATCACTGGGCAGATATAGTTTATTAGGAGCATGCTCTCTTCGATAGTGGGATATTGCAGGATTGTAGCCCAAAACATGATCCTTTATTATACTTCTGTCTATTTTATTGGCTCTTTCATAGACTCCCCTGCGATCCTTTTGCTGATCGATGGGTCTCTTTAGGGCAGCGAGAACTCTCTGATCATTTTTTGGGTGATACCCCAAAGTTGTTAGAAAGAATTGTTTGCAAACTTCTATTCTAGTATCATCTGCTTTTGTTAGAAAATAAGCATATGTCACTTTCCTCTTTGGTATTTCCCTGCTTGTTTGTTTTCTTCTCTCAACAGCTTTCATTTCAACCATGCCTTTAATAAATATACCCTGGGATTCTTTGCTCAGTTTACTGTAATAATTATTTATTACCTTTCTTTGGTCTTCATTAATATTCGTCGAACATTTTCGTCTACAATTTTCTATGCATGCCCTTTTAAGTGTTAGCTTTTCAATAAGTAATTGTTTTTTAATCTTTTTTCTTTCTGTTAATGACTCTACAAACACTTGTCTTTTCCGTGGTAAACCAGACTTAGTCAATCCTTTTCCTTCTTGTACGGGATTATTAATTAGATTTAATTGTTCCGTATTATTCAAACTAACTATACTGGCACAATTAACTTGAATTGAATTTTGTTCTAGAAATGATCCGTTAATATTAATGTGGAGGTTATCGGTTTCAATTGCTGTAGTATCTTCTTCTGGATTAAATGTCGTAACACGAGAAATCAGTGAATCTTCACAATCAGTGTCGGTTGTGTCAGAGACAGGTATATAATCTTTATCCTTAACACTGTCATCAGAATCTTCAAATAAGCTTAGTTTATTATTAATATGTGAATTTTCGTTTTCTTCATCCGAACTAGTTAAAGTTTCATTACATTCGAGAAAATTTACATTTAAAGGCGCTTTTTCAATAAGCAAATTATCAAAGTCAGTCATATTATTTGCCAAAACAGCACTACGTGAATTATGGTACTCATTATCAAAATCAAATATTTTTTGATGATCATTAAAATTTACGTACCGCTGCCACATTTTGTTAATGTCGGTAACTACACGTTGTTCATTCATGTCAGTGTCTTTTGAGGATTTAGGTATGGAAGAATCACTGGTGCTGCTGCTGCTGCTGGCACAATCAGTTGCTTGTAAATATAAATGATGTGCACTTGACGCATTTGGTGCTGCTGTTTTTCTAGCCAAAGCCATAATTCGATCACTTCTGGACGTCATCTTATCTGTAAAAATAAAGAATATATACCTACAAGCAACACTTTCACACAAACAAGCTAAGGAAACAAGCTTAGTGGCGATGTTTAAAATACAACACAAGTTCGAAAAGCTATCAACGATTTTGTAAAACCAGCTTAAATACTTATCAGTTATTTTACACACTTTCAAGCATTTGTGTATTTTTCGTTATATTTTTGGGTAACATAATTAATAAAAATAATAAACACATAATTTGTTGTTATGTAATTATAATTAGTATATCCTCGTAAGACCCAAAGACGTAAAGACAGAAAAAATAGACATTCCGGCCCAAGAAAGATTTTAAAATCATTAAATTACGGCCCAGCGACCTAAAACTAAGATATGATATTTAAACCTATTTTATTAAAATCTGATGACCCGGAAACTGAAGAGAAGTTATTTCAACATATTTTTTGCATAAAATAGTAAGCATTAGGTATAAGAAATAGCTCTTAAAGTAATTAAGTCAAAAGCATTTTATTTAAATATGGTTTATTAAGTCAAATTCTGGGCCGCTACTACTTGCACCCATTTTTAGTACATTGTGTTGAAATTTATATTGACCTAAATTTAGGTTGGGCCTTACGAGAATATTAATGGTAGGTATCTTAAAACGGTTACAACAACAATTTACTGACGTGATAAGATCAAGTCAGTAAATTGTCTTTAAAATAATTTAAAACTAGTGCCAAACTTATTATATTAAGCTGTTAATAATATCTAATTATTGCACCAGTTATTAACTGCTCAAATATTATAGGCCCCAATACAATAGCTAGGAAAGTACGTATACTCACGAGTGATTTTGGCGCCAATTTGATTCTCCGATACACGTCAGCCTCTGTTGTTGCGTGGTCCGCGACTGCAAATTTGGGTACTTGACCCACCCCGCACTACCCGGCTGGATCCTAAACGCCTTAGAATATTTGCAGTAAGTAACGTATTTACCTAATTTGTTCCAGGCAAGTCTACGCATAAATTTAAGCATTCCTAAACATAATTACAGTAGTGAATCTTGCTGTTATTACGTCTATGCGTACAAATATATATTTTAATTCGCTGACTTATCATATACACAGTAAGTTCCACTTACTGTACTTATGCTAAGATAATACATTAATATGTTGCGAAACTCTTAAGCATTAATATAATATATGCTGTTACTGTAAATATGTTAAGGTTTAGTATGATAATGATTTATTTCCAACACTTAATATAATAACAACAAGTGTCACTTACTGTTAATATGTTTCAGTGGTACTTGGTAAAAAATACTCATAACTTTAAAATGATAATAGCAAGATTACTTACTGTAGCATTACCTAGGAAATGGGTTTAACTTTATGAAAAAATCAACCGTATGTGCCCATACTGCAATCATAATAAGTATGCATTGACGCAAAACGTATCTTACTGTAATTATGCTTAAGCTTATTTGATGTTCTATGCCACATTTTCAAATTTTAAATATACAGAAATGTAGATCTCAATCTCTACATTCCAAATATATATACAACTCAATATCGTCAAAAATGTGACTTACTGTAATTATCATAAGCGCGGCAGTATAAAACAGAAAATTAAACGGGGTAACCGTTTAACATAGACCATAAACCAATTCCCATTCAACTTGGTGTATATGGTTGTGTAGGTGCAATTTCTCATTTTAATCCAATTTAAAAAAAAAAACTCGTAACTGACGGCTGAGATCGTAATATACTTTAAAAACGTCTCTATTGATTGATACACAGATCAGCTTTCTCAAATTTCCTTTTGTAATTTGTGATATTATAATGTTGTGATTACGTAAAGTTTCGGTCAAAATGCACTGTTTAAATGCTACCAAATAAATTCAAGATTTTTTTTCTGTTTTCTACTCAAATAAAATCTGATTGCCGTTAGGCTGAATTTAACCTCAAAGTTAAATTATACTCGTTTAAATATTCAGGTTAATAAATACGAAATTCCCGGTCAAAAATAAGTTGTTGCAGTAAAAATATGGCCAGTATGATAGATTAACGCGAATGCAACTTCATATATTTTATTTTTCTCACTTACTCATGTGGATGCGTTGCACCAAAGTTTAATTTTAACTTAACGCTTTGCTAACTTTGTATAGTGAAAGGAAAAGTTGGGGATTTTCACATTTACGCTGGCTATTTGAAAGGTGACATAGCCCAGTGTTTTACTCAAATCTCAGTTGGGTCAAATTAAATACGACTTTCTTTTCTTCGTAGAGGGCGATCCTCTATTTATGACTAAGAAATATAATTATCTACAGGCTGGTAACTCTAATCAAATACGAGAGAATAGTCTCTACTTTTTTTTTTTTTCCTTTTGGGCAAGTCGTAGTTTTGACCACTGAGGTCGTGGTTACTTAACCGGTCAATCCTGTGGTGCCTTAAGCTACTAACTTAAAGCCTCCAGTCAGGGGCGAAATTCTTAAATACTAGGGCACGCTAAGGGCACCCCCTGTGGGGTACGAACCTCGGCTTAGGGCGTCACTGAGGGGAGGGCAGCAAGGTGGGACAGGCTGGATCGAATTTATACTCGTAATATTATTATTAATCGGGGAAATTAAAGCTACAGGCTCAGCTACGGCGCGGGCTGGCGCGTCGTCGAGCAAGGGTCGGGGGGGGGGGGCAGTTACGTCGGGGGGGGGGGGGGGCAGTTACGTGGGGGCGTCGCGTAGGACCTCGGCGGCGAGGTCAGAACGATGGCGGTCTGTTTTTGTGTACTGTACTGGTGGCCCTACTACTCTCCTGGAGGAGGGTTATGGCGCCATCGGGCAGGGCATGCCTTGGACGGCGGGTATGACTAATACGGGAGGGGGTATATCTGGCAGCCTCGACAACCAGAGGGTTGCGATGTGAGGCCGCGGAGTCAAAGAAACGCTTGGAAATGCGCTTCATGAATTGACGGATAGTGGGGACTTTAAGATCGAGATGGAGTATCTCGTTCCGAACGAACCAAGGGGAGCCGGTTGCCCTACGGAGGAACCGGTTTTGGAGGGTCTGCATCCTACGGATGTAGTAGGGTTTCGAGTGTGCGAAAACCACGCTCGCGTAGGTCATGATTGGGCGAATGCACGCTGTGTAAATGTGCAATTTGCACTTGAGTGACAATTTCTTATGTGCTCACCGAAAGAGAGTTGTTTGTCCAGTATGACACCCAAGTATTTGGCTCGCTTCTCCCAAGGGATAGGCTTGCCGAACATGGTGATCGGACGGGGGGGGGGGGGTTGAGTCCCGGTTTCGAAAAGAGAAACGCTTAACTCTTATCGGGATTGACTTCGATTCTCCACTTCCTAAACCAGTCACCGAGTTGGTTGACTGTGGTTTGGAGAGTGCGAGATATCGCATCGGGGCTTACGCCGGTGTAGTAAATGGCCGCATCGTCTGGGAACAGAGCCAACTGAGCCTTTTTACTTTTCGGGATATCGGTGGAGAATAGCGTGAAAATGAGAGGGGCGAGCACGGAGCCCTGAGGGACTCCGGCGCGAATGGGACGGGATAGTCTCTACTCTGAAAAAAACGACATTTATACATCTGTCACGTATTCTAGGGATCATGGAGGGATAGAAGGAGAAGGTGCTATTCCACGCAATACCACATCCTATAGATCTAAAAGACTCTTAAAGCTGATCCGGGAAGATGGGTTTAATCTGAGTAACATGGATCCAATTCCCCGTGATCCATCTCCTCCGTATATTACATCATTGAAGTTCAAGAAGAGCTTACATCTGGATAGCATAGACTCTGAAACTGGCTGAACATATTGGAAAGATTCTTAAAGACCGTGGAACAGTTATTTACAAAACATACCTCTCTAGAATTTTAAAACCTAACTCAATCCTCCTCGGTATACAGTTAGCAATAAAATATGTGGCTATATAGCCGATAATGTAGAATCTTATCCTCTAGGTCTGTCCAAAGTAGCCAAATCTTTTTCTTGATTGACTGAATATGCTATTTCGACTACTTCTAGGGAATCAAATACTTCTTTGCCCCATCTTTCTTGTCCAATATTTCCTTGCGATGCTGATTAGGCTAGCAGTACTGAAAATAAAAGATCCTGGTCTGGCTAGCAGTACTGAAAATAAAAGATCCTGGTCTGGCTAGCAGTACTGAAAATCAAAGATCCTGGTCTGGCTACTTTTTCTCTTTCAGGGTGCTGCCATAATTTGGTGTCCGGGATGTGGGTTTACAGTTTCGAGAAGTATTTGCTACCATTACTAAATTTACATCTTCCCATTCATTATTGAAGTCTATTTGCAATTGTTTTATAAATTATCGTACTTTGTAATGAGATCCAATTGGACATTGGAATAGTCTTAATCCCGATATTGTAGGATTTTGTTTTCAAGACGATTCCAAATAGCTAAATCTTTTTCTTTGTAGATTGAATATGTTATTTCCAGTTCTCCTACTGAACCATATGCTTCTTTCTTTGCCCTATCTTTCTTGTCCAATATTTCCTTACGGTGCTGATTGGGCTAGCAATACTGAAGATTGAAGATCCTATACTGGCTACGTTTTCCTCTTTCAGGGTGCTGCCATAAGTTGATGTTCAAACAGGCAGCCAACAGTAGTCTTATTCAGCATTGACTTACGCTGGCGACTCAAAAGCGATACATATTTTATATTCATCAATTCAATAATTTCAACTGCAACCATAAATCCAAAACAAAATTTTAAAATACTTAAAACGAATTTTAAACCTAGAAAATTCTCAAACATCACCACCGTTAAGATAAACGGTGCGACTCACCTCGTATTAACTGACACCCAATAAATATACGTCGCGAAAATAGATATAAAGTGCTAAAAGAATTTTGTTCGCGTCCCGTTCACTTGATGTATGATCATTGATCACCCCTGCACTCTGCACCGGGAAAATTGATCTACCTACTTTATACACTAGTAACTGTAGTAAATGTTTGCGGATCAAGACGTGTAGCATTTTTTTTTATTAATACTTATATTTTTTTACTTTATATTATAAATTGTTTTTTTTTGAGATCGTTGAATAAGTCTATTCAATGATTATGTAGGTATATGTATTAAAACAGTAGAAGTTTTGTGTTCTGTTAGCAGCGCAATGTCAAGAATGTCTATAGTATTCAGCTCCTGATTCCCTCTTTCGCTGCTTCACAGTAGCTTTATATTTCAAACTCTGTCATTTACAATGGTACGCAGTATTTTTTTCTACTTGATATACCTGGTCCACGTTGGTTGATTCTGGCGATGAATGAAAGCATCACTTGTAACTGGGAAGGATACGGCTGCTGTTGATGTTGACGTCATTGGTTCCTAACCGATTAGTGTCTACCACGCTATTCGCTTTTTCATCCTAATCAGCGATTAGCTCTGACAACGGGAACTCGGGCTTGGTGGCCCCCGGGTGAGTCCCAAGCTTTTCGATGACCGGCGTCTCATCTAACAACGTACAGGTGTTGGCGATGTCTGCGAAGAAAAATAGTCGTTGCTTGAACTTGACGCGACTTCAGCTACCGGTGACACTGATGACCTGAGGTCCATGCAACTCAGGTCGCTGCTCTGGTCCACATAGTATATTTTTAAATTTGATAAAACTTTATTGACCCACTGCTGAGCAACGGTCTGGCCATTGGTTTATAGCCGCAACGAGACGAAATTGAGCAGGAATTCGTCAAAGCAACTTGCACCAGTGCCTGAGAATTGCACGACGTTTGACATGGTGCAATAGTTGCTTATCACCACTTAGCTTTAACTCCGGCGTCGAAATACGTCTCCTTCACTTTTCTTTAATGATAATTTCTTCGCACAATATATTGCTTTGTGAACGCAACATAAAGAAAAATAAGCACGGTCCATACAAAATTAACCCACGTCCTACAGCAAAGAGACCTATCTCAAAAAAAAAAATGGTTACAAAAATATGGCATACTTCCAAACTCCATCCTTACAGACATATAAAAAAATTGCTACGAAAATTCGTTCAGGAGCAGTAATATCTACAATGAATATATTACAATATTGAGAAATACTTGGCTATCTTGACTTGATTTTGTGCAGTATTTTTTTATGGCTCTTCACACGCCTCAATCAAGCTCCAAACAAAGCAAGCAAGCAAGCAAGCTCAAGCTTCTCAATTTTTTTCACGTTTTCTTCCGTAGAGGCAGTAACCGGGCCGCCCGAGCGAGTGTCGTCTTCAACACTCTCTCTGCCCCTTTTAAATTCACTTAAACACTTTTGAACCGTAGATAACGAAGGTGCAGAATCTTGTTTTGAATTTGCTGAAATAACTGTTTTGAATTAACTGTTCCCAAATTACGAAGTTTTTTGTTTCTTTTTACTTACTTTGACATAATCTCATTATTTGACATTATATACGTATTCTTATTTCAACTCCTTATTTATGGCTTTTGTGGATAGGATTTTGATTCCGATTTGTTACAGTAGTAATATGGCAATCATGTCATTTAGTCTAAATAGGCATTTATTTTTATATAGATTCTTTTATATTTTGTGAATGTGAGAACGTTGTAGACCTAACTTGTAGACTAGATTTGTGGACTTTTTTATATTTTGTTGAGTACATGTTACTTGTTGACAGGCCTACACTGTCCTCCCATATCTATCAACACTGTAATTGGAAACATTGTAAAAGCCCCTTATTTTTAAAAGAGTAACCGTGGAGTTTCTTGCCGGCTCTTCTCCATAAGAAACAACCAATTGGAACCGTGCACCTAACTTCTGACGTTTCATAAGTGCCCATGTTGGTTTATGTGAAATAAAATATTTTGATTTTGATTTCTTGGTAAACAGCCACCATCTGTTCATGAATAGTTTTTTGACTTTCCAGTATAACAGGCTTCTCAACTTTTTTCACGTTTTCTTCCGTAGAGGCAGTAACCGGGCAGCCCGAGCGAGTGTCGTCTTCAATACTCTCTCTGCCCCTTTTAAATTAACTTAACCACTTTTGAACCGTAGATAATGCAGGTGTAGCATCTTGGTAAACAGCCACCATCTCTTCGTGAACAGTTTTTTGAATTTTTCCTTGTTTGGTAACGAATTCAATAACAGCGCGGTGCTCGATTTTCTTCAACATTCTCACGTTATTCATTCCAGTTGTCGTTGACTAAGGATAACTAGCAAACTAATAATCACAACTATATGAAATTTTACCTTTATACCCTTAGATAATGTCATTAATTAATTAATTAGTCAAATTACTCATATTATTAGTAAATCACCCTTCATACCTAGAATACATTGAACGCCCCTCGTAATTCTTACGAGTCCTTAGTACTCGTATTTTCCTTAACTACGAGTATTTTCTTTTTTTATATTATCACCTAAACCGAGGCTAAACCATATGACAAAGTTGTTCGAAATTATTCATTATTTTGACCTATTGGGTGTCCTAAGCATATTATTTTGCTACATTTCGCCAATGAACATTTTCCGCATCCAGTATACTCCCACAGCCTTCAAAAAGCTTCGCACAAAAGAACAAAATACGTAACTAAGTACGGTCGCGAGTCTCATCTGGCACAGGTCGACACAACCAGCACAAGTGACACCGCTTGATACATATCGATGCATATTCATGGCAACGCGACAATCAAAGGCTCTTTTTTTTTTTTTTTTTTGTGAACAGCCTGTGTTTGCTACACATGGCGTGTGTGGATGAGGGATATCTTCGCAGATTTTTTTTCGATTTTAGTGAGGCCCGAGCTTTTTTAAACCTGGTATTCAAAACAGTATATAATTTATGTTAATACTTTTTGTTATTGAACATCTTTATGTTTTGTTGTTTGTAACAATAAATTATAAAGATGTTCAACAACAAAAAGGTATGTATGTAAGAACATACATGTAGGGTGTATTTGTAAACCGTAAGAAATAAAATTAAAATAATAACTTTAACGTGGACAAACATACAACTAAACTATGAACAAGACTGCAAAAGAAAATAAGATACACATATTTAGTAAAAATAGTTCATCATTCCAGGGTTTCTTCAAAATATTCACTAAATAAAGTTTTGATTACAAAATAAATATTTTTAACTTCCTTCCTAAATCCTTAATCATAAAATTTTATTAAAAGACAGTAAAGTATCTTCTGGTGAAAATTAAATGACGAAACCATCTATATCAAATTATAAATATTATGTATTCATCATTATGTAGTTACTTGGATATCAAACCCGAGTTCACATAACATATGCCACACCTCAGGAAGGTAATCACTGTACCTACACAGCCGAGTTTATGTTGACCTCCACACAAATTTCCACGTAAAAGACAATCTCCTCAACTTTAATAGAAAAGGTGTCAGTTTTGTAAAAGCATTTCTAGTGAAATAAATGGTAAACCTTTCTCTACAGCTTTATTTATGTACATACAGAAATCAAATTAGCATTCAATAAATGATATTGGAAAGACGTTAAACTCATTTTACACTTTATGTTCCTCATGTACCTAGCGCTCATGAGAACTAACGCAAGTAAATAATGTCAATATCGAGAAACTATAATTTATTCTAGACTAACGTGTCACCCGACCTTACCAGCAATGTATCAGAAACACGGCACCGCGCAAAAAACAAGACAAATTGCGCTATTTGTTCGCGATTGTCCTCCCGATACCGTGCCCAGTTAGCTGATATGAACAATGGATGAAATATAGGTTAATAAATTATTCATTGTTATAGAGTCAGTATTGTGCAAATGTGCACTCATTATTATAATATTTTATATTTTCCTAACAATTAACAAGATCGGTCAATTGCTCGGTTTTCTTACTTACAGTTCATTCTTTCAAATATACATTATCTGTACTATTTTCGTACTTTGCCACTTTCTCGGCGACAACCAATATCAAAACCTTGTCAAAAATGTAAGTAAATTGATTGTATATTTGACAGATTGAGACTGAAATTAGAATGCGAACGAACGTCTTAAAAATACTGTGTCCCAAAGAGCAAAGAGTGAATGTTTCCTTAGACAGTTTCCCCGTACCTCTTATGGATTCGGATATACTGTCCCAGTAAAAAAAACACTGTAGACGTTACATATAACTAAAATACAATTATTCATCACGAGCACGGTCGCTTTAACACAAGATTTCAAAATTATTAAACATAGTGCAGCTTCAGTCCATGCAGAGTAAATAGTTACTCGGTGAAGAGTTAAAATACCAAAACAAATGTTATGACACTAAATAGTTTCCTGAAAAGCAACAAGTTGTTAATGTGTAACAATTACGTTTAAATTTAGGACTTTTTAACTTGTCAGGGGCAGGCTTGGACGCATTTTTATTTTTGTGCATATATTTCACTTAACACGGATTTATTTGAAAGTTTTTATCACGTGGAGCTGTGACATAATAGCTCTTTTTAAACGTGTTGCACATGCTTTTTAGTAATACAGATTGAAATGACTTTATTTTCAGACACTTCATCTAAATCGATTTAAATACAAATACTTTTATGTAGGTACTTACAGCGCTCTCGTTACGTATAACCTTTACCAAGTAAAAAATCTTTCAATATAAAACGTCGATCTACGTCGTAGACATAAAAATACGAGGTTTACCCTTATTAGTGTAAAAATAACAGAATACCTTCACATTGTATTAGGTATAGCCTTCGTCTTTGTCTGTTTTTTTATTGGTATTATCAGAAGATTTATTTTATTTTATTTTTGGGTCACGTTTAGTCAGGGTTTTTACTTGGAGGCACTTCTTTCAATGCGGGACCCAACTTTCGCGATCATTGCCTTGAGAGCAGGGCGTCGAGCGCCACATCGTCGTTGTTATTTGGGAATGATGAAAAAATTTACTTCTTCACACGACTATTATCATAAGAAAATTTTCATGTTACTGCCACAATAGTGTGGCAGTAACGTGGCGGTGGTGGTGGGGTGGGTGTGTGTGTTACTGAAACGTTGGTTGGTGGAATATATTTTTTGATTGCTTTCTCTTAAGCGTTTTACAGAATATCTTGTTTCAGTGGTTGAACACTAAAATGTGAATGACGAAGACGCAGAGTGGCAACGTGAATCAACTTACTTTAGCGAAAGTAGCTTTGGTATTTACCAGCTTTTGAACCCAAAGCAATCACTAAATAATGAGTTCATATGTGATAATAATAGTTACAGTTACAATATAGCAATAGATCGCATCGTATAGCATTGACCTACCACGTATCACAAACACACGGGTTATGAGCGGCTATACTATCAATTATTCCCGTTCCTAATAGCAACAAGATATGAGCTGAGGTCAATTCAAGTTGGAAGAGAAAGCGTATGACGGAGAAAACTCTTGCAGTGACTGCAATCAGTAATTAAGTAGAATTTAGTAGTACGGAATATTTTTCTGTGGAAGTTTGTCAAAAAAAGCGCCAAGCACTATTTCAAGAGTATTCATTTCTGTGTTCAATTCTGAATTCATCACTATCGTTTTAGCCCAGAGACTCCACTCCTGGACATAGGCCTCCCCCAAGCGTCGCCCCATCGACCGCTCCTGTGCTTCTCGTATCCAGCGGATTCTTGTGGTCTTCACAAGGCAAATAACAGGCACTTAAAATAAATCGATACATTCTCTTAACGTTCGTAACACATAAGCATCATGCGTTCGTTTTTCGTGTAGTATAAACTTCCTGTGGACTGTCTCACTCTCGAATGTTTCACCTTTTTTATCTTTATTGATCTAAAGTTTTGTCACAAAGACGTTTAGCAACTAAGGATTTTAATAAATTAGTATGTAAAATTGTCTGCCGTATTTTTTGGTCAACAAGCAATGCCATGATGTTGTGGCCATGCCCATTCTATTTAATGTGCAAAGTATTAAAACACACTGACCTTCTATACAAATAAATAAAATTAAAGTGTCTGTTTGTTTTTGTCTGTTGTTTCTCTGTCTGTCTGTTTGTTCCGGCTAACCTCCGAAAGGGCTGGACCTATTTTGACGGGTATTTCACTAGCAGATAGCTCATGATATAAGGCGAAGCACGTTTGCGTGTCATAATTTCCGAAACTTACGCGGGCGAAGCCGCGGGCAGAACCTAGTTTTAAAATGTAATATAATATTATGACATTAAAACATTACCCCCCCCTTTTTAGTTAATTTTTTTTCCATGAAACTCCACTCGCTTTTACTCTGAACACATTATTATTATAACACTATTTATCCCTACTTTCATACAATACACTTAACGACGTCTTTCCACTTAACTTTTATGTCTTGTACCAACTTATAATGGTAATTTCGATTTACGATAATAGCGTCGCCATAATGGTTTCATCGTCAATGTCCCGTGGCATTCGTATGTGACGCACATTATTAATAAAATTAAGGATTATTTTATATTTTCACGTCATCATATCCGTCTGTAATACTCCACTGCCCATAACACACTGCTCATAAAACCCAGAAACATTTTAAAAACAGTAACAAAAAGAGACATTGATTCTCTTGTCACAAAATTCTGTAAACTAGGCTTAAAAATCACTAAGATTTAGTTTATTCCTGTCAAACGACGATTTGTCATTCTGAAATAGACGTTAAGAGACACAACTTAACTATATTTTAGTTTGCCAGCACTAAGATTGCACTGAATTATTAGTTTAGTGAAAATGCCAATTTTGCTATTCTGAATTAGACGTTTTTCACCAAAAATTTTGACTGACAGTCTGACTAAATCTGGCTATTTTTAATCACGATTAAAAAGGTGTGGAATAAAATTAGTTGTCATGAACTAAAATTCACGACAACACCTCGACTTCAGGTGCAAAAAAAGTACAGTATCTTTTTTAAAAATTATTTTGTTCATATCTCGATAATGGTGTGTTCTATCGCAAAAATAATAAAATTTCGACCCCCTTTAACTCCACTTAAACCCCTAAAATTCAACATACAGGTATTTTTTTTTATATTTCCCATGAAAAAGTGATAAATTCCATATAAAATACTTCGAGGCTGCCCTACATACGAGCTCCAGGCTCTAAAAAAAAAAATTACGGGGTAGGTCAAACAAGTACCACGTGGAGTCGCGATTATCAAATTATAATAATAATAATAATAATATTTATTCATAAAATTACAAGGTATAAAAATTTGTACAGTTTTGCTTAAATGTAAATTATATTCCTAAGATTCACGTGCCTGAACTAGGTAATCCTGTGTTTCAGGCGAATAGTGCTAAAATAGTCATAAAATTAATAAATAATCTAAAAGTTGTTAATAGACAAATAAATTATACTTATGTTGAATAGCCTTACTCTTAGTTTCTAAATTTGATACATACTTATCGTAGGTGAGTATACATATTTACTTTAACACAGTTAGTAAATTCTCTGTATCTTCGTAAGACATTCTTTGGAGAGCCTCCTTGAGAGTTCTCTTACAATTTGTGTAGTTCAGGGAGTAAATGTTTGCTTTCGCGTTTAGTCTATTATATAGAAGAGGACCGAGGTACAGGTAAAATTTGGATATAAAAGCATGTTTTGTTGTATTTTGTGGGCAGACTATATCTTTACGTCTTTTATTAGAATGTTCAGTGCTGTAGGGTAGAGCTGTGTGTTGTTTTAATACAATGCCCATTATAAATAGTTGCCGAACTGTTAATACTTCACAAGATTTGTATAGGAGGTTGGTAGGAAAAAGGAAAGGGCGGAAAATAGACACTTTAAGGATCGCCCTCTGAGCTCTCTCGATGGTTAGTAACCTTGTTTTACCCGCTCCACCCCATGTTGTAATACAGTAAGTTAGTATCGATTGACATAAAGCAAAGTAAACTTGTCTAACTATTTTTGGGTCAGCAATATAGCGTAACTTTTTAAAAACAAATATCAACTTGCGAATTCTATTATTTAAAGCTTCTATATGATATTTAAAAGAAAGCGTTTCATCTATTATGACACCAAGATATTTTGTTATATTTGCCATTTTAATTTTGGGACAAATACATTGGTTATCTGTGGGAATTGGGCAATAATGAGCATATAATGTTGTGGTACTAGTTGATGTTTGCTTGCGCATCGAAAACTTAATGTAATTTGTCTTGTCTGCATTTAATGTTAGTGAATTACATTGAAGCCATTTATTAACAACATTGAATCCGTGTTGCGCAAGCTTGTAGACATTTTTTTCTGAGTCAGCCGAAAAAAGAAGGGCAGTGTCGTCAGCATAAGAAACAATTTGGCCATGATTCAGATTTAGATTACAAAGATCGTTTATGTATATCAAAAAAAGTGTAGGCCCTAAAATACTTCCTTGGGGAACTCCGAAGGACGTGCTTTTTTCATCATCGCTGAGAATATTACCAATCCTTACACATTGGGTACGGTCCTCTAGGTAGCTCTTAAATAGTTTCAGCTGGGTGCCTCTGATACCTATGGCTTCAAGCTTATGCAACAGAATAGGAATTGAAACCGTGTCTTTTAAATTAAATTTTAGTTGCATCAAAATTGTTTTTAAAAGAGATATTTTTTTGCAGAACAGCTTTAAGATTCTCATAGCCAAAAGTAAGGAATTTTAGTGATAGTTTAGTTAGTTTAGTTCGGTGTACAAGAGAATCGGCACCTCTCCCGCTCTGGGCGGAGCGGAAGGGCGTGTCAGACTCATACGGACTAAAACCCACCCGTGTTCCTTCACTTGCCTGTGCGCCAGGGCCACGGTAACTCTTTCGAACAATTCGCGACCCCGGCAGGCATAAGAAATATAAAAAAAAAAAACATTTATTTGCATAAATAAGGTACAGAAGGTTGGTAAAATGTAAAAATTGTTCTCTTATTCTGCCTTTAATTTCGGCGTGCAAACATAAAATAACATTACATATCTTATTTAAATTAAATTAATTGTTGACCATAATCATGCAGTCATTAAACCGATAATCCCATTAAAAGTGTATTACTGAATTAAATAAGTGTCAATATAATAATGAAAAAATAATAATCATAAATGTCAATAATGATCATGTCAATCAATAATGGGAGAGATTCGCCGCAATAATAATACAATAATAATTTAAAATGATCGTGCAATTTACAAAAACTTACATTTTATAATCTAAAAACTCATGAACACTATAAAAGCATTATTCAATAAAAAACCTCGTCAAATTATTTTTAAATCTTGAAAAAAGCGTTTCTATGGAATTTGGTATTTTGTTATACAATTTTATGCACATAATATAGCTGTTGTTACCTGTAAATGTGAGATTCGTCCTCGGTTGAAATAACTTATTAGTATACATAGATCGTGGGGCATAGTAGCTTGTCGCTTGCTGAAAAAGTCTCTTATGTTTGAAAATAAATATACAGGATTCTAATATATAAATACATGGTAGAGTTAGTATTTTATATTTCCTAAAGAATGGCCGACATGACTCTATTTGCTTCAACCCAAATATAGGTCTTAGACACTTTTTTTGCATTACGAATGCTTGATCAATCTTCACACAACGACCCCACAGGATAATACCATACCTTAGAGTGGAGGTTATATAACCATGAAAAGCCGTTATTGCGGCATTTCTAGATACCTCGCAGCTAACACGCCTCAAAGGGTATATAAAATTATTTATTTTAACGGGTATATAAAATTATTTATTTTAACACAAATGTCATTTATATGATTTTTCCATGAGCAAAATTTATCTAAATTTATTCCAAGAAACTTAACCGAGTCAGTTTCTGCCAGGGGGACTCCTTTATAAGATA
Source organism: Griposia aprilina (assembly GCA_916610205.1). Classification (NCBI taxonomy): domain Eukaryota; kingdom Metazoa; phylum Arthropoda; class Insecta; order Lepidoptera; family Noctuidae; genus Griposia; species Griposia aprilina. The sequence goes on along the minus strand of OU744285.1, from coordinate 24,650,773 downwards.
TATTTAGGGCCAGCGGTTTTGATCGATAGGTATGAAATTGCATAAATTTTGTTTTCTTAATGTTATCTTTTAAATTATTAGCCTCTAGCCACTCTATAGTTCTTTGAAGAGCTATGTTTATATCTTGTTTGTACGAACTTTTATCTTGTTCTTTGATTATAATTGTAGTATCATCGGCAAAGAGTACACATCTATGATTTATAACTTCTGGGAAATCATTTATGTAGAGCAAAAACATTGGCGGCCCTAAAATACTGCCCTGTGGCACGCCATATCTATTAAACATAAACGAAGATTGGAATGATTCTAACATTTTGGTTTGGTCATTATAATTCGTTACTTCCACCGATTGTACTCTATCGGACAAATAAGATTTCAGCCAGTTATATGCCGTTCCTCTGATTCCATATCTGGAAAACTTTTCCAATAATCGTTCATGAGAAACGTGGTCAAACGCTTTACTCATATCCATGAATAAAACTGTAACAGGTATTTTCTTGTCAATACAGTCTGTTATTTCTTTTATTAATTGAAATGTTGCTAAAGATGTACTTCTATTTTTACGAAACCCATTTTGTTCTTCCTTAATAATCTTGTGCTTTTCAATGAAGTTTGCTACTTTGTTATGAAACGCTTTTTCATTTTTTTTAGAAAATACTGGTATCAAAGTCACGGGTCTGTAATTGTCCATTTGAGTGCTATCCCCTTTTTTAAATATTGGTTTCACTACCGATCTCTTTAAAAAATCGGGAAATATTCTTTGTTCTAGAGAGAGGTTAACCACGTGTAGAAGTGGCTCTAGAATTATATTGACTGACATCATAAAACTGCTTTGGAATCGTTTAGAGACATCACTATTTTTTTAAGGTCACTACCGTCCAGTGGGTACAAAAATATTGAATTACTGATTGATTCAATATGGTCCATTTGTTTTCATCTTGAATCTTCTTTAATATCAAGGCTATTATTGGTAACCGTGTCAATGAAAAAAATATTGAATTGATTTGCAATAGAATCAGGACTTATACAGTCACTCTTGTCCTTCGTAATTTTTGAAATAAATGAGCGTTTTAAATCTGTGCCGGTATGCTTTTTTATTACATTCCACGCTACTTTACACTTATTTTGAAATTTATTTATGTATTTGGTATTATTATTTTTCCGAGACGCTAAAATGCATTTTTTCAATTTGTACTTTTTTTATGAGATTCATTATTTTTATATTTTATTTTATAGTGTATTTTACTTTTATTCTTACAGCTTATTTTTATACCTTTAGAAAGCCAGTTTAATTTATTTAATGATTTATTTGTAACTTTTACGCGAATGGTAGGAAAACATAAGTTATAAAATAGCAGAAAAGTATCGATGAATTTGTGGAATGTTTCGTTTTGTTGAGTTTTCTTCAAATACGTCACTAAAAGACAGACATGAGATTGAGTTTAAAAATATTTCCTTATTGTCATTACTATAGTCTCGTTTAAATTGATACCACCATTTTAAAACTGGTTGATGTATTTTTGTAACTGCCCAAGAATATGATTGGGCTGAGTGATCCGATGGACCTAAATTATGTATTTTTGCACACCCTTCTTCTATGCTGGTTAAGATGTGATCAATGCAAGTTTGTGTCTTTTCTGTTACTCTAGTAGGTGTCAAGATAGCATGTTTTATGCTGTAACTATTTAACAAGTAATTATATTCCCTACTTTCCTTTGACTGTTTCAAAATATCGATATTTGTATCCCCACATATAATAATTTTCTTTCTTGTGTTACGACACAACGTCCTCAATAAAGTCTCGAGCTTATTATGAAAGATCGTTACATTCGACGAAGGGGTTCGATATACACATAATAATAATATACCGTAATGTTTCGCTTATTTTTTGTATTTCCTGTATTATTTTTAATTTAATTTCGTTTTTTATAAGAATAATTACGCCCCCTCTTTTTGAAGTTTATATTTTATCGGACCCCGTCATTTATGCTGACATCTCTTTGAGGCTTGGACCTTGGAGATTAAGGCAGTGGAGAATCGGCACCACTGCCTTTATCTCCAAGTTAAGATTTGATGAGCAATTACAGTATTTTTGCTAGCGGATTCTGCTATAGTCCTTTACTTTTTTTTTGAGTTTGAATTTCTTCAAACTCAAAAAAAAAGAAAAGAAGATAAAAGGTCTTTCGACCTTTTATCTTCTTTTTCGGGATTTTAGTATAGAGCAAAACCAGCCAATGCACAATAATGAAACTTGGAGCACCGATACCATTATTTTCCTCTTTAACTCAGATTCGAGGGTTTGTTTCTAGTAAATCTGGATAGAAATGCGAGCTCTGGCAATAAGTTCAAATTGCTCTAAGAAGATTCGCTAGATATTGCCTGACTAGTAATTTATCTCAAGTGCAGAATTGGAATCGTTGAAGTGGAGTCCATGTTGCATTCCATAGCTTTTTAAAGCTGTCTTTCTTATTCTCTCGATCCTGCAATGAATTTATCCTGTGCAACGTTTGCATTCCATTCCTAATTTTCGTAAAAAACAAATTACGACCCAGTTCGCTTTGTCTATTGTTTCTTTCTACCTGGCCTAACTCCTCAGTTTTTAGGTAAAAAGTTATCTGTCTATCATTAAAACCCTGCGCGCATTAACAATCTGTCACCAATCATGTGTTACCGAGTCATAGGACTTTTTACAATGTGCGCCTTATTTGTGCAGGTTTTTTTTTGTTTTCTTTCATTAATCTTTTCATGATATCTAGTCATAAACCGATAATAGATAGAAGCATTCAAATAATAACGCATCATCGGCCATTAATATTCCGTAATTGATTCACGTATAACCGAGTCAAACGGCTGTGAAATCAATCACACGTTATAATCTATGGTTAATGACGTCCATGCTCATTTGATCCGGGACATTGATAAACACGATTGATGTTCGAATCATTGCAATATTGTAACTAATTTATCCATTACTTGTGTTATTAATACAAATAGTTAAGTAAGTAAGCAGAGTCATCATCTGCCTAGCCTATTCCCAACTATGTTGAGGTTGGGTTCCGGTCTAACCGAATGCAGCTGAATACCAGTATTTTACATGGAGCGACTGCCTATCTGACCTCCATAACCACAATTGGTAATACTGGTTTTCAGACTTTCAGCTTCTTCGGACTGTCAAAGATCCAAGAATGACAGCCGGGACCAAAGGCTTAACGTGCTTTCCGAAGCACGGCCCCCCTCTGCCTCGGAATGCACGTTAAGCCTTTATTCTCGGTATGTAAAGATGGTGACCCATCCATGGACTGACCGTGGCAAGCGTAGTTTAACCTGATCGATCAACCCACACAGCTATTATTACTGAACCACGGTCTGTTTATTAAGTAAGCATTTTGAAAGCCTTACACGAGACTGAAAAAGTCGCACAATTTAATATTTCAGTTAAAGGTCACATGAAGTAATTGGGCAATCGCTTCAAAGACCAAATTCTAGTATTGCAATACTTTCAGATTTTGAGTAAATTATACAATTGCTTTTCAAATAATTTTTCATCTACTTAGTATGAAAGTAGTCCTTAAACACACATGGCAACTGTGGGGTGACACTACCTACAGCAAAATGAGGCGCCCAACCATTTGATTGTCAAGTTTGTTGGTGAATAAGGCCATAACATAATCTTTTAGTTTGCACAATATCAAAATATTAATATTCCACACAGGCATCCCACGTATCTATGCATCTATATATATACCTATATAAAACTAAACTACCCACTAACCCGGAACTACACAACAACTGTCTTGTATCGAGTATCCCTTCTATAACTAAGAAACAATTAAAACAAGATTACCCTTTCAATGCTTACACAATGTTGTCCCCGAAACTTTACTTCTTCATAACTGGGACCATGCTGGGACGAGAACCGAAGCGATACTGTGAGCGTGTGATAGGACTTAACGCAATTTATTAGTTGTATACCGGGATGTAACTTGTAAAGGGTAGAATTGACCAGAACATTGTTTATTTAATTATTTTTGCAAGACTCGACTTCCAAGAATAATTTGGTCTATCATGGTAAAATGGCTGGGACCATTCAATTATTACATCAGCACCAAGGAAAGGTGGGGGGGTGGTCTTTTCTTTGCTTATTGTTGATGACATGTGGAATGGGGGGAATGGATGGAGATTACGTCAGCAATATTTAGAAAAAAATAATTAATATCGTTTATAAGTTAAGAATATAATATTGTAATACTTTGCTTAAACAAATATTAAATGGGCATTAAATTCCTTTATAGTCTGTAAATTCCTTATGTCTAGTCTCATGATTAACAATAAAGAAACAAAGTCAAATCATTTATTTCAAATAGGCATATTAAAGGCACTTTTGAACGTCAAATTTTACAAAAAAATAGAATTGATTCTAGTTGCCTGGATCGATTTATATATATACCAACACATACGTAAGCGTAGGAGGGCGGGGGGTAAGAGCTTTGCTTACGTTAGCTGACAAGGGGGAGAAGGGGTTAAAAATTACTAAAATTCTGCTTACGTAATACTTGCATGGCCTCTTTAAAAAACGACAGATTTCTATTCTCTGGTTCTTGTACGGTACTGACGATGTCTTTCTCAAATTAATTACTTATTTTTTTTTTCGCGAAGTTAGTTGTTAAAGTGACCTAGTATTTCTTGCATTTCAGATCGTACATTGCCTATGTGGTCTTCGTCTATTGTGCTGGAGCTAGTTAGATTGATAGTGTTTTTTTTTTAAACTGAAGAATGTTCCACCGTATTTGAATAGTTTAGCCACATTAGGAAACGCATTGTTGTATAATTATTCCTCTTCCCTCAGAACCCATCTACTCTTCCACTTGTTCTCCGTCTGTTTTCATTGGACGGCTACTAAATTCTATTCTTATCCACAGTTCTCGGATGGATTGCCATCCAAAAACTGAGGATAAGAATAGAATGAAGTATCCGTCCAATGAAAACAGAAGGAGAACAAGTAGAAGAGTTGATGGGTTCTGAGGGAAGAGGAATATGAGGATGGGAGTTTCAACTAGCTTTTATTTGAGTGAGGTAAGTAGCCATTTCTCATAACTAGCAAGCAATGATAAAGGTTGAATAGGAGAGCAAAGGATAAGAAGTTAAGAAGAGTATAGTGAATTCCGACAAATAATTGAAGATAAGTAAGTAATCTTAACTTGATAGCAGCAACGAGTTCGATGTGACAGGCTTGTGTTAAATTGAAGATAATATAGCCAAAGATGATTTAATAACATTGCAAACTCTGCTTCTGCTGTATACTAGCATCACTGGCTCAGCGCAAACAACGCTATATAATACAAAAATGGTTACTTTGTATCACAAGTAAGATGATGGTGATGTAATACATAATATGTATAAATGATCGAATTCACCACCAACACATAGGTCATTGGATTATAAAATGGGAACAAGGAAATAAAATGAATTGTTATGAACATAAACAAACTCAAGACCTATGGTTTACTACACTACCTAAAGAATCTACTAATGAAATATTGATTTATTCATTTATACCTGTAATTTTTATGGTGTACATAATAAAAATTACTATTTTATTCTATTGTTAGTATGTAGGTGCAACCTTGACAAGCACACCCCACTTTGTTTGTTTTTTATTTGAATTTGAGTGAATTATAAAATAGTGAATAGTCATAGTGTGAACGAGACTGATATAATGTATGATATCAAAAAGTAACGAAACGCCACTTTTGTTTAGGTATTTTGTTTGGGTGGTGTATCGGGAAACTGGCGAATCGATAAGTAGCTCCGTATACTTTTCAACTATTAACTAGGCCCATACAACCTACTTACTCACAAATCTGCCGTATGCTAATCATACACCTACACTATCGCTCTAAAACCGTCGCGGCAAAGTTATGCAAATGCCAAATAAAAGTGTGTGCCTTGAAACTTTAAATGTCGTTATAAACAGTTAAAAAAAACTCATAACTGACTTGCAGGATTGTTCTTGGGTAAGAGTATCCGAGTTTTTTATGTCAGAACGGATTAAAAAAAATACAAGTAGAATGTAGTAAATATTCAGAACCCAGGATATGGTGGAAATGGAGGGTTGTAGGTGAACACTGGACTCATGGCCAATAATGCGGGGAAACAGTAGATGTATTGGATTTGACAAACATTTTGATTATTCACAGGATTGTTTGTCTGAAAGCCTCAGGCAGCGATTGTAATCTACCCTTTAGCTTGCCAACATAAATAATCATTTTGACAGTTCATGACCCACAGTAAAAAAACCTTCGAAACGAACGCCATTACTTTCAATACATTACATAAAGTACCATAAAAGGCGATGTGTGACCGCACCTGTAAATCTCGACCCCTCATCTACCAATACTTCTTTCATATAGGTTTTTCTCACAATAACCGCTAGAGTGGAAAATCCCTTCTCTAGAGGTAACAAGTACCAGCGTGGGACAACTCAATAAATCTGTTTGGCCTATAATAGAGCTGGGACACAGATTTTTTAAACCGTTTATTCGAGATGTCGAAAAATAATAATGATGACATACCTCGCCAAATCGGACAAATTCGTCTACGGGAACCCTGTTCCGAGGCTTTTATATGTGGTGTCATATAGGCCGTAAGAATCCTAATTTATTTATTTATGTACATGCAAAACACTGGTAAAAGAAAAATACATAAAGAAAGATGAGCACAAAGGTACTGCTTATTTCATTAGAAATTTCTTCCAGCATACCTGCGACTAAGTAAAATACAGGAAATCTTATAAATTAGACTAGGTATATTAACCTAATTGATAATAAATAACGACTGTATAATTAACGTCTTCGGGTGGTTTTAAATTTTCCTTCTTAAACACTCATCAGATGGCTTAAATTATCTGACTTGCTTCTCCCGTCAAACGCCGCCGCCACTTCATCGCGCATGTGGTATAGGGGATACCTTAAAGATCACAGGGTTAAGATATTCTCCAACAAATTCATCTGTCCTTCTAGTCGCTCCGCCGGTGTTAGGCGACCTAGCCCGTTCTAGTTACGAATGTTGCCCTCTCCTAGGCAACGTCTGCAATAATCAGCAAGTGGCTCTCCGGTATTTATTTCTGATGCTCGGAGACTCCATTTGGTTTGAGATTAGCAGAGGGTGTTTTGTAATTGACTTATAGTCAACAACTCCTCCCAACAATTTGAGAACGTGCTTCTGTGGGGTGCTCACGAAAGGCATGACGAGCAATGTATCTCATCGTAAGTCGTCGATTGTCAATCGGCATAATCTCGTCTGCATTCAATAATAACTCATTCGCCCAAATGGCACCAGGTAATGGACTGTTCTCTCTAAACCTTAGCCGACTCCTGGAGTCGGCCAGTGCTTTAACTGTCCTCCTCAGGTTGCTAAGTAGCAGGTTTTCGGACCGTGCGACTAGTCTATCGTGACAGTCTCTGGATTCGGAAGCCACAGCTGGAAAGTAGATTGTGTCTTCATACTTAATGAAACCTATCGCGTTGATAATAATCTTTCTAATTGGCTCAGGGGCCATGGTTACAGATTGCGCTACCCATATCACATTGGCGTTAACGCCGTAAGGAAAACTGTGTTCCGTGATTCTTGAGATAATTTTCATATCCTTCTAGATGTATTCAAGTTTGGCTTCTAACATGCCTAGAAACTCTCTGTACAATGGGTACAGATTCGGTGCTCTTATGTTGTCGGTATAAGCAAGACTAATATACTACAAGTGACATATATGTAACCCGATTCCTCTAGTGGTAATAGATAACATGATTGGTCGCAAGATGGCTCACCATGAAACCAATGGCGAGCCGTCATAAGACCAGTTCTTCTTCTGTTCCGGCGAAACGTTCTTCTCCTTGGCCAGAGTATCCGCTCTTTTTGTGACGCGAAAATATTCTACCCTCCCCAAAGGCTTGGGCGGAGAGGTCCCTACCTATAGGTAAATATAATACATGTATAATATACAAAGTATAAAAGTATTGATTCTTGTAAACATCAGGATCTTGACAACAGAACTAAAAATAGTTCCTAAATCAGACAAATAAGACACAAAAAATCAGGCAAATAAGGTTAGTGTTTATGTTTTCTCATGATCTTATATTTCAAGATCTTCATCCCCTAATTCATCAAGGAATTTGAAGCTCCTTAGAAATTTCTCCATTCAATCCATAATCGCACACCAGCATCGGCGTTTCCTTTGCTTCTTTTTGTCAGTTTCTTCAATCAAAAATTATCACACATTAAACGAATTCCCTAAGCACACAACATTGTTTAACGACATTCGATATAATGAACATAATATGAACTTTCACTGCCATGTCATTTTGTCTGTTATCCTTTGGTTTGCTGTTGTTTTCTGACCTCGATAACTTTGGAGAATGGATCTCTGAAATGTTGCAAACCATTACATGCAATTTTGTCGGTGGTTGTAGATGTCTTCGCTTGGAATAAATATATCACTGAACTCAATAAAATCGCGTGTTTGAAGCAATTTCATAAATCTTGTACATTCTGTCAAGTATTTTGTTATTATCATTGAAATGTTTCAAAAGAGCAATTTGTAACTTGTCAAACTTTTACGACAGTTTCTCGAAATTATAAACACTAAAGTCTTTTTACTGAAAACCTTGTTTATGTTGACAGCAATTTGAAACTTCGAATTTGAATAATGTTCGAATTTCGAAACAAAATAGTGTACGATTAAACTGAGTGTCGATTATTACAGACCCCTCACTAGGCTCGTTCTTTTCGAGAGACTATTGTAATTTCCCTCGAATTTTCGGTGAAAAATGTCCTAAGGGTCGTCACTAGCAATAATGTGGGACATTCGACGGCCCATTGTTAAGGTTAATGCTGATAGATACGTGAAAAAGATGACAGTAATTTTTAATATACCTGACGTATAAGGTACGTGTCTCTTGTTATTATCAGCCATATTTTAACTACTGTGGGCGTACTATGGGTACCTAGTGTTGGTTATTGCGCAATAGTAAAAACGTTTGCAGTTCAAATCAAATTATAATTTACGAATAAATTAATCACACTAGCGAATCACACACTGTTGGTACACGACGCAACTACACTCGAGAGCAATGAATCCGGGTCACTTAAAGAATCCTAAAAATCTCGGAAAATAAAAATGCTAAGTTAATGCAATAAATTGTATTTAATAGACAATGTAATACTCCTTAAACGAAGGTATTAAAACTTCTTAGTTATTGTAAAGTTATATCATAAAAAAATCAAATTTGAAAAAGGGCCACTTTCGAAGATGGAACTACGAAATTACAGCATTTGGTTTTGCTTTTGTTTGTAATCTGTCATTTATGTGGGTACATAAACCATGTTGATAGTGCTCTATATTCATTATTCTAGCTGAAATTATGTCTCTTACGCCTGAAGAATGCACCAGAATACTTACAATGCTGGAAACCGGCCGGAGTCAGCGCGATACAGCCAGGACTGTCGGTGTGTCGCTGTCAACAGTACAAAGAGTTCTCCGACGTTACGAAGAAACTGGTTCTAACCTATGCAGACCAGGAACGGGCAGAACCAGGTGTACCACAGCACGAGAAGACCGATACTTGGTGAACACCATGCTTCGAAATCGCTTTCTCACAGGAACTGAACTCACAAATCAGTTTCGACGCCTCGGAGGAAGTAACCCAAGTGCATGGACATTAAGACGTCGGCTTGCTGAATCTAACTTAAAACCCCTTAGACCTGCAAACGGCCCTAAACTGGAGCGTGGGCATCGTATTTCAAGACTAAGATATGCCCAGAGCCACGTAAATTGGAGTATTGAAGATTGGTCAAAAGTTATGTTCTCCGACGAATCAAAATTTATGCTCTACAAGCACGATGGAAGACACAGAGTGTATCGAAGACCAGGGGAAAGATTCAAGCAAGCATGCATCGAAGAAAAAGTAGCCTACGGTGGTGGGTCTGTACTTGTGTGGGCCGGAATTTCTTCTGAAAGTCGCACAGAGCTGGTGATCATAGAAAACGGCTCTTTAACTAGCGTAAGATATGTGGAAGAAATCCTCAATGATCACGTTGGTCCATTTATGGTCAATTTAGGTGAGGATGCTATATTTATGCATGACAATGCCCGACCTCATACAGGTAGGATTGTGAATGACTACCTTCAAGAGATGAACATTACTCGTATGGAGTGGCCAGCGCGCAGCCCGGATATCAACCCGATCGAGCATGCTTGGGACGAGCTAGGCAGATGCGTAAAACAACGAAACCCTCCCCCAATCACGCTTCGTGAGCTCAAAATTGCTCTCACAGAGGAATGGGAGAATATTCCCCAAAATCGTATAAGGAACTTGGTGTACAGCATGCCAAACCGCGTAAACGCAGTAATGGAAGCACGAGGAGGCAATACGAAGTATTAAAATTCAAGAAAATCGTAATAAAGTTCAAAAATTTCATGTTTCCTATTTTTGTTTTAAGGAGAGATCAGCAGTTTTTTTCTTTATGTAATTTTGTGTTAATAAAATGTATGGTGACTCATATTTTTTTTACTTTCATTTAAGGAGTATTACATTTTCTATTAAATACAATTTATTGCATTAACCTATCATTTTTAGTTTCCGAGATTTTTAACATTCTTTAAGTGACCCGGATTCATTGCTCTCGAGTGTATACAGAACGCGCGACAGTTTCTAAACGTGTTCATTGCGTAACCGCCAACAACAAACTCTGCTTTTACTCTGGTCAAGCATTATGTTATAGACTCTGTCGAGCGCCACCTGGTGGTGCTGGCGTCCCGATTAGTCAAAGCCAAACGATTGATTTAACGTATTTCCGAGATACCTATTTTAATTTCATTATGTATCTAAAATGACTATACTTTCCATAGTCAGTCGATTTTCCTTTTCATAAGCGTAAGAAAATGTATTGAAAACATAAGAGAGGGGTGTGTATATATCAATACTTTAAAATTTGTTAAAGTTATAAGTTGCCGATGAGAAAAGTCAAGTTTTATAACTTGGAGTCAAAATTGGGACACTTATTTATGGTCGTTGATAAATGAGTAAACTGTAAACAGTTTATAATGTTAATTACATCGATAACAGTGGCTTCGTTAGTGACAATACTTGATTGGTTCGAAGTGTTGCGACTTAATTAATGACCTACTTGTGTTCATTGAATTAGCCAGAGTATAAGACTTTCTATGTGCTAAATGGTGAAAGATTATTGGAACCCTGAAATTTTTAATATGTTAGATAGATTCAATTATTTGCCTGAAATATGGTATTATACAGATTTTATAACACATACACAATAGTTCTTCATATTCCGCCTACTAAATTCGGCATGCAAATTTTGTAAAATAATAATGATTCTAATTTAATCAATTCAAACAAAATAATTAAATACCAATGTCAAAAAACAAAAGTACTAAATCAATAATTGTCTACATATCAAATTACAAATGACAAAGAAAAATAATCAAATTACAAATTGTCTAAATATCAACTTTCAGATGACAACCAAAGAAATTAAATAACAAACGTCAATAGCTTTAAACAAAAATGTCAAATTTAATTTTAATGTCATGTCATGTGTCTTATAATTCATAAATCCGTTTCGTAACCGTTTCGATTCGGTTAGTGAACGATACTTACATACAATGCGTTTAACACACTATGATTGACCATTGTAATATTAATCTCTTACTTAATAATATTAACATTTTGAATTAAAACGAACTTCAGGGCTACTTGTACTTACCTACCTACTCAAGATCAATCTGCCAATTCTTACCGCGGAAAAAAACCACAATACACGGGACAACAAAACAAAACAATTGGAACATTCCACGATATTTTTTCAATTTTATTTTTCCCAAACATAGGTCAACAATCCGTATCCTATTTCGTTCCCAAAACCTCACAATCCTTATGTCAATACCGATACTTCACAGACAATAAGCGGTATTATTGACAGAAGCCTTCAACTTTCCTATCGAAGCTCCAAGACAAAGCTCCCGAAAACCGTTCGGATCCAAATCTTGGCCAACGCTACAAAGACACGAAACAAAATTTGTCTTTCGCCAGAAAAATGTAATTTATCATCAATGCGTCACGGTATGTGCTATTAACAAACAAAAAAATCACAATAAACCTTAATCAGAGGAAATAAAGTCGGTAATCCCTTGTGTTATGTTCGAATATGCACAAAAAATCTCCCAAATATGGGGGCACATTTGATGCGTTAAGAATGATATTGTGTGTAAATCAAATAAGCCGCAGAATATCTACAGGGAGGGCTATTTTAGATAATATTTCAGGTAGGGAAATGTTATGCGCCCATTCGACAAAGGAGGAAAAACCCGAATTTTTCCATCTCATACGTGGTGTGGGCGGTGGTGGTGATAGGTAAAAATTATGATGAATATTAAGATACACGAACTTATGTCGTTACAGCTACCTTATTGCTGGTAACACTGAACTGTTTCATTTGAATTTTGCCCCGCATACCTACATATAAAGAGCCTCTCCAATTGATAAAACCCTCGCGTTATTCTTTAGAAAACTCAATAATAGACATACCCTAGATTATTGTGCCTATCAATTTCCGTAACAATGATAAACACAATAATCTAAATCAAAATACCTTAAAACAACCGGGATAAGTTCAAATCATTACAAAGAATCACATTCATGTCGTAAGCCATAAAAAGATTAGAGATAATCAAGACATCGATCTGTCAGTCGCTCGGGGATCCAATTTTATTGCCGGCAATAAAACACGCGGTGTGTAGACCAAGTTTATCTGAATCACTCGCCTATCAGTACATCTGTACTAAAATGAGGATCTTCAAAGTTTCCTGAATGCAGGATGATGATCAGTTTTATTTACCTGCGTGAAAGGGTTTGATGAGTCGTAAAGTGTTAGTTAACTATTCTAGAAGTTTTTCTAATGGATTTTCTTAAATATTTATAGTTGTACACAGATTATAGAGTGAGCTTGTCACACCCTCAGTCTTAGGAATTAAACCATATTTTTTAGATTTTTTCCAAGTTTGCTCCACGTTTGGTTCTACATCCTTTTGATACTTAAAAGGTACATGTAGAAAAAAATATTTGACGAAGAAGGTACATCTCTCTCGTTTTTATCAGCCATATTTTAACTACTGTGGGCGTACTATGGGTAATGTTGGTTATTGCGCAATAGAAAAACCGTTTGCAGTTCAAATCAAATTATAATTTACGATCAAATTAATCACACTTGCGAATCACACACTGTAGGTACACGACACAACTCTACGGAACGCGCGACAGTTTCTAAACGTCTTGACTCCTTACCCGTCAACAACAAACTCTGCTTTGCTCTGGTTAAGCCTGAGCGTTACAGACTGTCCAGCGCCTCCTGGTGGAACTGGTGTCCTGATTAGTCTAAACTAAACGATTGATTTAACGTATTTGCGACATATTTATCATGGTCTTATACCTAATTAAATTTCATACTCGCCTACCGATCTATGTTGACATTATTTTACACAGTTAACAAGCAATATATTATTATTATTATTATAGATAAGCACAAAAACAACATAATTATTCATTAGGTTAACTAATAACATTTACAAAACAATAATTGTAATTTTAACATTTACAAAACAAAAATAGTTCGTAAAAAAGGCAATGGGGCATAACTTTTTCTTTGCGGTCGCCTATTAAAATTGTGCCATTCAATATCAACTGGACGTCTTGCAATTCCAAGACCTTAGATTCTAATTACGCTGACCTGATTAAATATTATGGTGTTTAAATTATTTGTGAAGTCCGGTTTATTTTTGTATTACAAATAGCCCCCATCCCTGCTGTTCTTTATAAAGATTTTTACTGCTTTTTTTACATGTAATCGTTGTCTAGCCAGGATTCTATAAAATAAGTAGACATTACATTTTGAATATTTTCATTTCTGGAGAATAAAATATGAGTATTGGCAGTATTATTAATATTTTACTGTAATTACCTACTTTTCTATGAATAACATACCTACAAGATGATAGGACAACCATAATCTCCTTTAGAAGATTGATTTCACTTCTACAGTACAAAACATCATAAATGATGTTATTTCTGTAAGTAGGTTTGTACAAACACTTTTACACGTCAATCATATTTTAAAAACTGGATGAGGTCGGCGTTTTCTATCTGACTACTCTGAGGAGAAAGGCGGAAACAAACTCAGAGGTCACAGTCTCTTTTAAAGTCCAGACATAATCTTGGTCAGATCATATGAAGACATTTAGATTTGTGTCTGAAATGGTCTTTTGAGGAAAAACCACACAGATTGAGTGGACCTGTCCAGTCAGTGAACGCATTTTTCAGTAATCGTGCAGCTCAACTCAGAACTTAAGGTTACATGGTAACATGATTGTTGTTATAGAGGTATGAGGAAATGGGTGTAAAGTTTACTCATCCTCTATAGAAAAGGAAGGATGCTCCAACCAGACGGGTGTTGTGTCTGGTGGGCAACTCCCCGACGATTGATGTCGCGATGTTGTATATAATGCTAGTTGCGCGGTAAACTTCGCTTGCGCGATGCAGGATTTGGCGTGACGTCAGTGAGATGCGTAGTTCGCATGTGGCGATGTACATGCCGCCACTTTGTGTTCATTTTATAGCTCGATTAGTACCACTCAGACTTAATCTAGTCAGACCTACACATTTTTTCTTACAATGACTTAGTCCATTATCTTACGTTCTTAGTACAGTGACTTAAGTATGCTTAGCAGTAGTGTCGTAAAATCAAGGATTAAGTTCTCCCTGAGCCGTACAATGAAGTAGGAATAATGTGAGGCTTATGAAGACTGTTGTGGTTCTGTTTGGCGTCAGAAGGAAAAATGAATACCTGGGGATCTTAAACGATAATTTCGTCTTAAATATAAGTTATAGGCTCGCCCCCTATTATTATTATTATTATCATTTATTTCAGGTATTTACCCATAGCAATGCATCGGAATAAATTAGATTAGATTACATTATTAAAATTCATTAAATTAAATTAAAATTAAAAGACAGTTACATACGTCTCAGCAGGTGCACACAACGAAATATTTCAGACACAATGTGATTAGTACAAACGGGTAAGGAAAGATGCCTTGAGTCTCCTCAAGAGCCCGATCAACGAACATGTCAGTCGCACTACACCGCCAGGGCAGCTTCAATATAGCTCTAAAGGCGTTATTATATTACCTATACCAGAGTTGACTGGTGTAGAACGACTGACAGTAAGCCTTGAACAGAGTAATTTTAACTTGGTTGGAGCAGTGCGAAAAGCGTCTAGCCAACATGTTGCTTCGACATGCGATACTGCTCCTCTGTCGTTCCAGATCAGCGTCATCTGCTAATCATCTGCTAAATCACCCTTAATTATGTGACCAAGATATTTAAACTTACTAACAATGATTAGGGGAGTTCCACACAAATTGATCGGTAAAACATGTTCCGGACCTTTACTGTATTTAAATATCATAACCTCCGATTTCTTAACATTATAGGTGAGATAATTTTCAGGTGCATATTTCTCGCAGATCGCAAGAACTCTCCTTAAACCGTTGGCTGAGGGACTGAGCAGCACCATGTCATCTACATAGCTAAGGTTGTTCAAACCTACATCACCAATACGACAACCAGCTCGGGTACTGCTCAGTTCCTCAATCAACTCGTTTGTATACAGTTAAATAACATCGGTGAAGTGAGTCCACTCTGCCTCACGCCACATGTCAACCTATATGTTTCAGACAACGCATTATTCCATTTCACTTGATTGCATTGATTTGTATACCAGAATTCTAGAATGTCTACAATTTTTGATGGCACCTTAGAACTTCTCAACTTATCCCATAAGAATTCATAATTGATACTATCAAACGCGAGGCTTAGATCTAGGAAACATGCATACACACTAGTGTTTCTTTTTTCTTCAAGGCAAAGATAGCCAAATCAGTAGAAAGGCCCTTACGGAAACCAAATTGTGCATTATTTATTGGGAAATTCTTTTCACTTAAATGAGTAATAATTATGCGTTCAAAAACTTTAGAAAAAATGCTCGCTAATGATATAGGCCGATAATTAGACATACTGGCCCCATTGCCAGTTCTATTTTTTACAATTGGTACGAATATGGTTCGCATGAAATTATCAGGTAAATAACTATGGTCAATACATGCATTAAACAATTGAAACATTCTGATAAATACCAACTCAGGAGCGTACACAAGGTATTACATGGGATATATATATATAAGCTATAACATGGGACTTATACATAACTGGCGAAATGTGGGTGTACTACACGTACACCTCTCTGCCCTCTGTTAGCACGTTCACTTGTATTTATACATAATTATATTATTTCCCAGCATTATTCCATATCTGGAGGCAGTCACCTTTCCTATTTATGTCTCAACTCACAAGGCACTGAGAACCTCGTGTTTTATTAAAGGATTGCTAAGCGTGCATACACACGAGCGGCACGCGTCAACGGCAAAGGCAACTGCAGTGATCCACACGCGTCGACGGCTGCAGTTACCTCTGCCATTGACGCATGCCGCTCGTGTGTATACACACTTACTGAGAAATTCTTAATGAAAAAACCCAATAACACTATGCCCGATCTGGGAACCGAACCCAGGAGGCACTTGCGACCACGAGATCAACGGGGCAGCGGTCCAACAATAATAATAGTTATTAATTACTCCGGACACAGTCGATGATAGGAGAGCCTTATTCTAAATATAAAGCAAGTTTGTAGGGTTGAGGCTACGAGGACAGCGAAAAGTGACATTTCATATGATGTACCTCTGTGATTTAAAATGTTCTTACTTCTCTCTCTCTCCCTTGAAAAAGAAGAAAATATTTTTATTTAGGCTTATAAATTGCTTTCTTACCGACCACGCTCAAACTCAAACTCAAAGCATTTATTTTAATAAACCAATTACAGGCACTTTTGAATTGTACGGGGTCGGTCAGTCAGAAAGATGAAGCTAGTCGCCCATTCCAAAGCGTAGTAGGTACCTATGAAGCAGAACAGGCAAGAAACTCCACGGGCATTCTTTTAAATCAAAATATGCATGCCAGAACGATGCAGAGAGTTAAAAGCCTCCGTAATAAAAAAACAAAAACAATTCAAATATTAAATTAAATTAAAATAAGCCGTGGCAGCTCAGAGATAACCATGTCCCTATTGACGGCGCCCGTTCACGAACATGACACCTAATTCTAATTCTGTCTGGTGGTTATTATTTATTGACATGGCGGATGGATGTACAAGATGACAGAGCAACTATAATCTCTTTTAAAAAAAACATTTTACTTCTACAATATAAACACTGCCATGTAAAAAGTTACGATTAAATCCCACGCACAACTTTCGTGAGCCAGACTCTAATTAAGATTAAAATTTATGAGGACAATAAAAGTAAAATTAAAACTTTTTAAATATTTGATCATCATCATTATGTATATTATTTTATTTTAGTTTATATTCGCAGTATTCGTCAGTCGTCGTCTAGTTGTTAGCGATCGCGCCTTTCAATTTCACCTTCGATGTAATAAAGATTAAAAGGTGTTCGGAAATGAATATCGCATGCTCCAGAGACGCCAGTCTTTGCAATTACAAATGTTTCGTTACCGTAACGTTTTTCTAACGCTAAAGATCAATTTCTAATTCTATCGATGTTTCGATTTCTTGCAAGCTGGCAGCATCGAAAGCAGCTTAATTAGCTGTCATTGCACTCGTTTACTTGTCTTTTTCGGAGCGAAGGCAGAGGTCGTTTGAGTGAAAGCAAGACGCGCGCGCATCACCAAATCCGTCGAAATTCTAATGGAAATCAAATCATCCCCTATTTCACGTGTGATCATCCCTTTAAGCGTGAAACTTTGAAGCTAGCTTATGGACAATCGAAGACGGAAGCTTAAAGAACGCCGGAGCAGTCCAAGGCACGTGAGTGCATTTTATTCGTTGTGGCCTATGTCGAGTCATTGAACATCGTAATTATACGTAAATCGTTATTTCCCAGTGTAGTATTAAAAACACCCCGATTTCGGTTTAGTGCGTGTACTACAACAAATGTTTTTGGGCGGCAGTGATTTATTAATATCAGCATTTTTACACTTTTTCTTAACACTGCCTCGTTGGTCTAGTGGTCGTAAGTGCTACGCCTGAGCGGTCATGGGTTCGATGCCCAGATCGAGTTGTGTTATTGGGTTTTTCCATCAGGAATTTCTCAGTAGCAGCTCGGATTCTGGGATTGTGCCCAGTTGATGGCAATAGGCTCGCCCCAGGTTACATGTGACTTAAACATAACTGGTGAAGTGTACAACTAGAATCAATTCTATTTTCTTGTCAATTTTGGACGTTCAAAAGTGCCTTTTATGTGCCTATTTGATACAAATGATTTGACTTTGACTTGTGGATGTTAATATAGGTACACCTCTGCCCCTAACCCTTCAGGGATTACAGGCATTTTATGTGTCTTAAGACCGTTTATTTTACCAAATCAAAATCTCATTAGACGCGTGCCTAACCTACACAACCTCAGGCAAGATCTAAGTAGCAGGAGTATAGCCTTAATCTTAATCTCAATCTCTAAAGCCATATGCACGTCAAGCCTACCACATGTCAGTCACCCGCCCGTTTCGCAGCCACAAACGCTCCTTGAAATTTCAATCCAGTAAAAGCACTTTTTCTGTTACTTTTTTAAAAAGCCATGTACATTGTAGAGTTTGAACGAGTGGCTGTTTGTAAAAGGAGTGGGACTCAAATTCGGGAGCTATTGACCAGGAACGAAGGAAGGCTCAGCTTTGAAATATTTGTTAGGGTTTTTGTAGGACTGTTGCGGATTTTTTGTGCGTGAGTGGAGGTCAAAAGTCGGTTTCGGCAGTTTTGTCGGTTAGGGGATATTTTAAGATTATAAATACCATTATTACAATGTTACTGTGAATATAGTTGTTGCCGCAAAGGTCATGAGCATAAATGTATGATATGTATTTAATGGAACCTCAAATAATTTTTGCTTTCCTTAAAACATTATGGAACACTCTAATATTTAGGCTCTTTGTGAAACTTTAATAACCTCCAACAAATACTAAATTGCCAAGCAACTGCGACCAACTTGGATGTAGCGCTCCTCGACTGCTACGGCGACATCGCTTGCTTCGCTCGCTCAGCTCGCGCGCCGTTTTTCACAGTTCTAACCTAACCCATTTGGTCGGGGTATCCTAGCGTAGTTACTGCGACCAACTACGCGAAACGCCTGAAATTTAAAAAGTGTGCATCATTAGAAGGTCAATAAGTGTTCAGAGGATCAGAAAAAATATTTTAACTAACTATCTACTATGGACAGTTTGGCAATAAAATCTGATTTCATGATTCGTTCATTAATATCCGTTCTCAAGAAGACAGCTTGGGAATCATCGGCGTAGCTGTTTTTTATCTGTCCGTATTCAATACTCTAAAGCCCGTATTACAGAACCTCGTTCAAAACTCAAGCATTACTTAAAACTTGTTTAATTAAATCCATTTAATCGGGTGAAACGAATGCTTTTAAGTAATGCTTGAGTCTTAGTAAACCCTCGCACAAAACAGAACCCCACGCCAGTTATTTGACCACTGACACACGATACCCACATTAGATTATCTATCGCAGCCTGTCTGAGCCGTCAGCTAATTTGTGCGAACGAACCTATTGACGGAATCTGAGCCATCATGTAACAACACGTCCATTATCCATTGCCCGCCGGGTCAGCTATCCTACTAATATTATAAATATAAAAGTTTGTGAGGATGGATGGATGTTTGTTACTATTTCACACAAAAACTACTGAACGTATTTGGATGGAATTTGGAACACAGATAGTTTATAACCTGGATTAACACGTAAGATACTTTTTATCCTGGTAGTACGTTCCCGTGGGATAATTTCCGACATCCACGCAGGCGAAGCCGCGGACAAAAGCTAGTTAAAGAATAAAAAATAAAAATATAACAAAAACTTAACATAACCTTAATTAAAAAAAATATGTCTCGTTTTAATGATACCCCGCTCAATAAAAATCAATATCTATTTATATAAGCAATCACATAAGTTATGAACTTGCCAGAAAATTGTTTAGTTAAATTACCTTTATTTGGTTATTGCGGCATCGACTTGCATAAGACCAAGGTTTTTTACTTGGGCACGACCTACATGACCTAATCGCCTTGCCTACTCTCTCCATGTTAAAAGAAAAACATTTTTCCTTATCTAAATGACCAGCATAAACAGCAAAACCTCGAAAAAGGAAACGAAAATCTTAATTCCGATCTCCACATTAAGTGCTTATTAAAAATCTGGCGAACTGTTGTTTACGCCGTCATCCATCAAGCGAGAATGATTAATTGATAACACATTATCGGCAGCTGCGAGCTCGCTATTCAAAACGCCATTAGACTTTAAGAACGCCTTGATACGATCTTTTGTTTTTAATCTTCCCTAGTAATGAATGTTGGGCCTAAGTATTGATTGGCTGTGTAATAGATGGGAATTAAGATTACGAAATTGTTCGTTATATTTAAGAGTAGAAGAGTCTTTAAGCACACGTTTTATCACACAAAAAAAGCCTTACCTTTTGCAGACTTTTGGAAAATCGACTAACCAGTCTTACATCACATAAGTATGAATATCAGAATTTCACATGGAAATACTGTCATTTCCACATTCAAGACCGAATCAAACAATCTAAATCCGAACCTTAGCCGGAAGTTCTGTTACAGCACTTTCAAACCAATACAGGCTGTCCGTAAATAATGGTTCAACGGAACGGGTAGGTAGCTCACTTGATTTCCAACAACTAATTTGAATAGTTTAAAAAAGACCGATACGGTATAATTTTTTTATTGAAGACATATTTTTCTCGAATTTCACCATTTCCTGTACCAGAATTTAGTTTTTTTTTATGTCGGTGCATATGATATTATTTTTACTAGGTATAATTTTTATTAAACATTTCTGAATAGCTTACTAATAAGATATCATTTTTGTCATGTTTTTAGAAAAAAAAATGAATTTAAAAGATTTTTTTACCGTGAAAAGACCGAAAGTGAAAAACATCAAAACTTTTCAAATGTGTTGTTGGAAATCAGGTGAGCTGCCTACCTGTTACGGTTGATCCATTATTTACGGGACATCATGTATAAAACTTAATAGAAAATGGCAGTCACGGTTCGCCACACCTAAATACACGCAACATCAAGGCGTGAACCGATGCGTTGCCAACATTCAAAACAAAGTTGGAGCGTCTCATGTTTCCTTAATTGCTTCGTTTATTCACAACGTGTATACTTAATCACTGCGCTTCCAATACATTCGCGATCAAGAATTCACAAGCTCGTCATTGATCCCCTGTATCAGGCATCAAGTATTTACGCAGACTGTAGGCGATGCAACCACTCGCTCATATATGCATGCACGATTTACGCGCCATTCATGGACAGTTTTAAACTTTCAACGCTTTATATTTTTCGTATTTGTATTTTTAACCGACTAAAATGTTAAACGAGAATGTTTTATTTATTTATATATTCTTTATTGTACACATACAACATACATAACAAAAACTAAATCAAACACTACGAAATACTTATATACAATGGGTGGTCTTATCGCTTTCTGCGATCTCTTCCATACAACCTTGGTTTTCTGTAATGTTATCCCATTGCTGTTGTCTTAAGCATTGTCAGAATGTCTGTCTTTATCTTTGTGTCTACATGAACACTATCATAATTCATCCTTTAACTTGGCTGCCTTATGAAGCTCTGATGATAATAGTACTGTTAATCAGAAACAACTATTCAACTATCAGCTACATATAGTCTCTTTTCGTGTATGTCTGGGTGACCGGGTTTTTCTAAACTACACAACTGATTTTGATGTGGTTTGGTTTTCACCACCACTTTTCATATTAAACTTAAATTATTATTAATGAAATCACGATGTTTTATCAAGTTGTAAAACCGTGCGAAGCAAGGGCGGTTTTGCTAGTGAAGTATAATAAGAAAAACATGACACATGATTATCTTCACAAATGAGTAAACCTTCCAAGTCTTAAAACTTAAAGTAACAAATAAAACTAGTGGCCGGCGATTAAAACCCACGGTCGAAGGAAACTTGACTGTGCCAACTTCACAGAGAGAAGTTATGACAAAAAGCCTGCACTGAATCTAGATTACAATGGATGTTGTAAGTTGGACCGTGAGTAAGTAAATCTGTAGCGGAGTGTGTCCGTTTGTTAAATGCAGTAAGACGGGTATCTTCTTATACTTTTGCATTGTTCAAATGTTTGATATTACAGTAGATAGTTAGTTGAAGAACCTAAATGTGACTCAAACATGCATGACAATAGCGTCGAATCTGAATGAATAAATGAAAACATTCAACATTCTAAAACATTATTTAAATTATATACAGGATGGTTATTTGGACACCTGCATCCGTCAAGGGGGTGATTCTACTTCTACCCGTCATTTTAAACAAATTTTACTTTGAAACTTTTATCCGATTCGTGAAAAATTAAACAAATTCCTATACAACATTAGACAGACTCTTTTGATGCTTGTATGAAATTTTGTTTTTATTACAATTCGGGTATGAGTTTCATAGATATAATTGTTTAGAATAACGTGTAGAATCTGTAAAATCTTGACGGATGGTGACTTAATCGCCAACTTATATTTATATATTTCTACTTTTTTCAGCTTACTTTACTCAATACTCAATACTTACCTAGGTATTGTTAGGTAGTAAACTTATAATGAGATCTTATGGACCCTGTCGGGCACAGCAAACTAAGTGAGTTAGGAGAGAGGAAGCATTTTTAACTATATAACATTACTTAGCAAACTACTATATTAAAATAATGATGTAAGCATTTTTTGAGAGAGAGAGAGAGAGAGATGTAATAATAATAAATAAATCAAATAAAATTTAAAGTCTCGAGTACAAGTTATGAGTTATGAGTTTTTCGCTCTGAAAGACCAAAACTTTGGTTAGCTGTGAAGAAACCAATAACTATTTTTTCCCAGAATGCACTCTACTCAATTTTCGCTCTGAAAGACAAAAAAAAATTTTTAATGTGAAATATTAAGAAAATCACTTTATTCGATATGATCGCAATACAAATTAAGTCCGCGTTTTTTATATGATAGTCAACGGCCATTCGACTATCTTCTAGAGACAGTAACAAGCAGTATAAATCTATAATGTTGCCAGTAAGAAAAAGTTTAAAATGTAACCAGCATAATAAAACAAAATAAATAAAATCTATGTTCGGGTACAAACACTCATAGCAAAGCACCCGTAGAAGACTGCCATCGGATGGACGTAACAACAAGGATATTTCATCAAAAACACAACCTAGTATTTAATTAAATTCTAGAATTTAATAACACCGAAGTTTCAAATGTAACTATGTAAAAGTTTTGAGCACAGTCACTGAACTATTTTAATATAAACCTCGAAACTTTCTTACGTTTCAAAAATATTTGTTTATAAGCTTCTGCTCGCGACTTGGTCCGCGTGAAATGTCTTGTTCCCCACCCACCGCGTCGTAGCATGATGTCAAATAGGCTATAACCTTGCTCAAGAATGGGGCTATCAATCGCAAAAATATTATTTCATATTCGACTCGTAGTTTCAAGAGATTAGCACGTTTAAATAAACAAACAAACTCTTCAGCTTTATTATTAGTATATAGATGATTATAGAAATGCACATGCATAATTCACCTCAAAAAGGTGGCTGGGACAGACTGGATGTGGAAGGCGGAGGACAGGGCGTTGTGGCGCAGCCTGGGAGTGGCCTATGCCCAGCAGTGGGCTGCGATAGGCTGAGTTGATTGATTGATTGACATGCATAACAACTTGAATTGAGTAAATTTGTAGAAAGTACGAACTTTAGGTATATATCATCTTTGCTGACGACTGCGCCGTTGCCGTCGCAGTCGCGCGTCACACCGTAATCGCCCTACCAATGCAGTCGCGGCCTTAGAACAAGAATTTTGACGGTCCCAAAATCTAACATAATCCCGGTAACATCAAAGTACTTACCATCCGCATTCTGAAGATTCTATTCCGTGAATGCGTTTACAGGGATTTGTGGCGGGAATCAACCGAATGTATCCATTAACACAACGTTGCTAATTTAATCTAGCTACAAAGGTTTTACCCGCCTAGTTTCGTCGTTAAGTTTAGTACACACTGTAAACGTTGCTTGTGGGATACAATTTTGTTCAAAACGTATTTCACCAGTAACGAAAGTGGAATAATATATGGTTCAATATATAATATAGGAGATAAATTGAAAGGCGCAATAAATTGTAAAACCCGCCGGTCTAGGTCTAGTGCTCGAAACCGCGACTGAGCTGCACTGCTACGTTCGGTTCGATCCCCAATTGGGCAATATGCTATTGGGTTTTTCCATTAGGAATGTCTCAGCGGCAGCCTGGAGGAGACAGTATTTCTGTTCCAGTGATGCAATAAGCTAGCCTCTGGGTGTCACATGCACCTTCAACTCAAACTCAAAGCATTTATTTCAAATAAACCAATTACAGGCACTTTTGAATTGTCAAGGGGTCGGTCAGTCAGAAAGATGAAGCTAGTTCCCATTCCAAAGCGTAGTAAGTACCTATGGAGAAGAACAGGCAAGAAACTCCATGGACACTCTTTTAAATCAAAATATGGTTACAAAATATTGGTTACATCGTTCATGTTGAAATTATGCATGTGAGAACGATGCAGAACGTTAAAAGCGTCCATAATAAAAAGACAAAAACAATTCAAATATTAAATTAAATTAAAAAAAGCGTGGCTGCTAAGAAACAACCAGTCCCTACTGACAGCACCCGTTCCCGAACATGATGGGACGACCTCATATGGGCGAGATTCTTATGTAGTGTTTTGACACTACATTTTGTGTTAATTATATAATTATATGTGAAGACGATGCACCTACAATAAAATTACTATACCAAAATAGGAAAAAAGAATTGAAATATAAAGCAATGATATTGAAAAGTAAATGATTTTTCTAAAATTTTAACAAGTCGTAATTTAGTGTGTGAGTTAAAATAGTTACAGAATGTAAAATCAATGTCATTAAAATTATGAATTATACAATTCAATTTGCAACCAGTTTGATTTTGTCTAGACTCTAGATTGCCATATGGAGCAGGACCAGCATATATCCA
Organism: Griposia aprilina; assembly: GCA_916610205.1. NCBI lineage: Eukaryota > Metazoa > Arthropoda > Insecta > Lepidoptera > Noctuidae > Griposia > Griposia aprilina. The sequence goes on along the minus strand of OU744285.1, from coordinate 24,625,487 downwards.
AGCATTCTTATCTAGAATATAATTCTCTAATTTCTAATCATTATGCTTGTTTACAAAGTGTACTTTTAATATGAATTTTATTTTTTCTTTAATTTAATTGCAATAAATCACATGGTATGTTGTTGTAACATTTAACACAGTACCCCAAAAAATATGTATGTACTTTAAGTAATCTGAAAAATGGTTGATCTATTTTATCTTTATTTCTTGTATTATAATTATGTCTGTCACTTATTTTATAAAAAGAAGTAGATTTTTTCTTTCTTACATAATATTTTCTTAAATAAATTGGCAAGGTACCATCATAATATTAATCTTTTTAAATAGTTCCCTAAGAGATTCGCGGCGACGTAGATTATAAATGGCCCTGACAGCTCTCTTTTGCAAAATAAAAATGGATTCATGTCAGCAGCCCGACCCCACAGTAAAATGCCATATGACATAATGCTGTGGAAGTAGCTAAAATAGACCAAATCGCGGTTTCTACATCTGTTAACTGTCTTATCTTTCTAACAGCATAAGCGGCCGAGCTTAGCCGCCCCGTAAGAGATGTTATATGGGGTCCCCATTGTAATTTCTCGTCTAGCGCGATTCTTAGGAAAACCGTCTGATTAATAAATTCTACATTTTCTCCATTCAATATGATGTCACTTTCGCAACTTCTAACATTAGGTAGTTTAAATCTAATGCATTTGGTTTTTTTTCATTTAGTACCAAATTATGTAGTGTACCTGTATCTTGGACCTGATGAATAGAGCTATTCACGTCGTCAAGATTTTGTGAACGTCGGTCTATTTTAAAGATAATGAAGTGTCATCTGCAAAATAACACCATCTTCGGTTGATTCTGAAGTAATTGGGGTAAATCATTAATTCAAACTAAAAAGAGGAAAGGACCCAATATCAAACCTTGAAAAACGCCCATTGTCATTTGAGACGAAGCAGAATAAGCATTAATTACTAGTCAATAAATACCAGAAAACTATATTAAAACCAAAACCATTTCAAAGTGAGTTAACTGACGGGTTGAGCCCGTGTTCCCTTTAATTACACGCAAACATTTTAATTAAATCGTCGGTAAATGCGAATATATGTCAAATGACGTCATGTGTGACGTAACACAAAACGAACATACCATATTAGTATCTCATTTAGTTATATTATGTAATGGTGGCATTACACAATATGTTATGTGTATGTATTTGGAGTTAAATTTTATATTTATCAGTCGACCATTTTGTTTTAGACCTTGGAAATCACGCGCTGCTAACTCTGTTTAACAGAGGGGGACACACCATGAAGTGAGGTCAATAGCAGTTCAACATAACCTTTCGTCCACCCTAGAAGATAAAGATAAATAAGATCAGTCATAAGAAAAAAAATACGCTTTCGCTGTTCCGGGTGCATGACATATATTTGCTTCAGTAAATAAGAAAAAATACTGTATTGGAATTTATAAAAGCTTTCTGTGAGTAGGTCCTAAACTACTACTACTAGTACTACCAGTGTATAAGTACTGACATAGATCGTAAGCCGCATTGTTACTAACATCCTAGGATATAAATACTAATGTAAGTTCTAAGATTTAGATAACGTTTTTTAAGTATTTTTATTAGTGTTTTTGTCAGTGTGGACCTTTTTGTTCTCTGTTAAATAAATAAAAATATAATTATATAAACTGGTTTAGAATTCACCAAAAAAAACAACTAAATGACTGTCCTTTTCTCATTTCATGAACCCCAGCTTATGTCGTCACATCCTCCCGATGTCACAGAATATGTTCCAACGACTTAATGTAAGCAGGTGGAGCGGTCAATGTGAGAATTACGTTCTTGTTTTGTGTTTCATGCCGAATGTCACACCGTAGTGTAACTAGAAAAGTTAATTAATATCTTACACCGGGACTGCGGTCCCCAGTTGCCTGAGTCATTGTTGAGTGTATATTTTTTATGTTAAATGATACTCATTTGTACTGTTCAAAAGCTCTTAATTTTGAAAAAATAACCATTTTCATTTAAAAAAACCATTGTTTGTTTAAAAAAATCATCAACATAATTTCTATGGTAAACTTAGCTCTTAATTTCGAATAAATAACAAATTCATACAAAAAAAAACATGTTGCTGTCTAAGCTTTTTACTAGTTTGTTTTCTACGTTAGTCATCAACATATATTATTTCTCATATGAACATTTCTTGCGGCGGCAACAGCCATTTTTTAATATTTCTTCCTTCAGGGCACTGCAGTGCCGCGGCGCTGCAGATGAAAACCAAAGCATCCACACTCCAAGTTTTGCAACCGCACAGTGTTTTTACTGCCCCAAAAAAGTGACATCAGCTTTTTATTGAATATTTCTACTCAATAGTTCACTAAAAATGCACGAGTAGAACTCCCATGTGCCAATTTTGTATACTCTATTTTTTTTTAAATCTTAAAGTTTTCGTTACTTTGAATACTGAAAATAATTCGTACAAAAAAAACTGTATATGATTGAGTTTTATTGGAATTACATATTTATGAAGCAATTCTAGGCGCATATTTTCCCGTTTTTATTTAATCTGAAATCATAATAGAATCCACAAAAAAAATGTTGAACCGAAATCAGTATTTATTTATTTTTATTTTTTCAAGGTCGAAGTAGAACCTGTGTCTGGTACAAATAGATTCCTTATACTAATGTTTATCACCCAGAAAAAAAAAACTTTCAATTTGGGCCTAGGTTTCGAGAAAATTGGCACCTGGGAGTTCTACTCGTGCATTTTTAATGAACTATTGAGTAGAAATATTCAATAAAAAACTGATGTCACTTTTTTGGGGCAATAAAAACACTGTGAACCTCACTGACTGGAACGCAGCGACGTGGGACGTCCGAATGATTGTCGGCGCCGACCCGCGCAGTTTGTCAGCGCTGCCGCTGGTCCAGCACGTAGTCTTATACTTCGAACTACGTGAATGCGGTCTCAGTTTAATAGTCCATTAACAGTCATCGTCGGTATTTTTTGGCACTTCAACATCGACAGCTCTGGAGAAGGAAGGTGACTGCTCCAACGCAGTCGTTCCTTTCCTTGTAAAGTCGCTTTGGAACGTATTGGAAAATGGGTGCTTTTGAGTCATAATACAGTCCCTTATACAGTAGGACTTTCATGTTATCCTCAAATATTTGAGTCATGTGAACATTTCACCAGTTATGTTTAAACCCCATGTAATAAGGGACGTGCCTATTGTCATCAACACTCAAGGCTGCTACTAAGAAATTCCAGATGACCCATAACACTTTACCCTACCTGAGAATTGAACCCAGGATCTCATGATCAGCAATATAAGTTGTTAGTTGCATATTCCTATTTGCTACATTATTTAAATTTCTTTAAAAAATAATGGTTTGCGCCAATGATGACTTTCGCTCAAAATTATCAAATTCAAATCATTTATTTCAAATAGGCATATAAAAGGCACTTTTGAACATCAAAATTTACAAAAAAAATAGAATTGATTCTAGTTGCCCCTTCCAAAAGGCAGTTTCGTATGGAGAAGAATGGGCAAGAAACTCCACCGTTACTCTTTTAAAAATGTTTTACAATATTATGTATACATTAATTAAATGTGAAGACGATGCACCTAGAATAAAATTACTATACCACAATAGGTAAATATAATTAAATATAACGCATGACAGGTAAATTAATTATGAGATAGATACATGGTGCTCACATATTTACAAATATTGAAAAGTAAATGATTTTTCCAAAATTTCACAAGTAATAATTTAGTGTGTGAGTTAATGTAGTTAAATGATAAATGATTTTATTTCTGTAAATAGGTTTGTACAAACACTTTTACACGTCAATGATATTTTAAAACTAGATGAGGTCGGCGTTTCCTATCTGACTACTCTGAGAAGAAAGGCCGAAACAAACTCAGAGGTCACAGTCTCTTTTAAAGTCCAGACATAATCTTGGTCAGATCATGTGAAGACCATGTAGATTTGTCTGAAATGGTATTTTGAAGAAAAACCACACAGTGGACCTGTCCAGTCAGTGCACGCATTTGTCAGTAATCGTGCAGCTCAACTACAGTTACATAATGTAAAAAACAATGTCATAAAAATTATAAATTATACAATTAAATTAGCAACCAGTTTGATTTTCTCTAGACTCTAGATTGTCCTATGGAGCAGGACCAGCATGTTTTCAAGCATTCTTATCTAGGATATAATCCTCTAATTTGTAATATGCTTGTTTACAAAGTGTACTTTTAATATGAGTTTTAAATTTTCTTTCATTTAATTGCAATATAACACAAGGTATTTTGTTGTAACATTGAACACAGTACCCCATAAAAGATGTATGTACTTTAGATAATCTAAAAAATGGTTGATCTATTTTATCTTTATTTGTATTAAAATTATGTCTATCATTTATTTTATTAAAAAGATGTTGATTTTTTCTTACATACATAATATTTTCATAAATGAATTGACAAGGCATCATCTTTTTCTTCTTTCTTATAGTGAATAAGAAAGAAGTTATTGAACAATTTCTTATTTTTTTAGTGACTTAGCAGTTAAAGTTATATATAAATTATTTATTAGCTAATAGGTTATAATGTCAATAAAATATCACCAATCGTGTTAGTTTAAAAAGAAAAAAAGAAAATTATCATCGGAATGTTTCTGGTTATACCTATAGTTTTTACAATCGAGTAGACGAATGTAAGCCCGAGACGAATTTACCATAGTCACGAGTTTGTAAATACCGATTTCCGCACGTGTATCATACAGCGTTTTTCAACACATTTGCGAGAAAACAGTACAATAGTTAATGAAACAAACTTTTTCATTTGACTATTTTTATAGCAAATAAGAAATTTTACAGATAGGCACTACTCTTGGAAATTAATAGTAAAATTTGAACAATTATTAAAATGCAGTGAAATTTGCTGCTTTGGAACCTTAACTGACTGACTGACATTATTAATTTCATACGTATTATGTTGAACAGGAGAATGTGGCGTAAACGTCGGCGACGACGGCTGTGACGGCGGTGGCGGCGGAGCTTGCAGCTGCGGCGGCGGTGGCTGGACGTTTTCACGTGAGGTACGAGTAGAAAGGCGCGGTTCCACAGCATTATTTATATTTATAGACTTTGTTATCTTGTCGCCTATTTAAATTTTATTGTGCACCGAGTCTTCAATATAATCCTCTGCAACATTATTATAGCGCCATCCTCCGTGGCGTTTCTGTGTAATGATATCGGCTCCGGAATTCGCTAGTAATGTTGCAGAGGTTCTTCTAAAGCTGTGACCGGTATAACTAGCCGGATTTTCCAATTTCAAAAACATGGCTATTTCTTTTGGTACACTATCGATTTTGTTAACGCCAACGACTTGCCGCATGCATTTACCGTTTTGGTACTTCTAAAAGAATCTGTTACTCTTTGCGTTTGTAATTCTTAGAGCTTGATACTTCTTGACAATTGCGTAAAATTCACCATGTATGGTGAATGCACGAGGGATTTCGGTTATAAGTTGGCTAATTCTTGTCGTCTGCTCGCCCCAGATATACCAAAAATTAATATAGTCTGCAATAAAATACAAGTAATTTAAGTATGGTTTCTGTAGTTCTATACAGGTAAATGACTAAATTAACTATCAAATATAGGTACCTACATACTAAATTAAGCATTGCTTTTTTTTTATAAACTATTATTACAAATAAGTATGTAAGTGCCTACAAAACGGTTTAAAGTAAAGAAAGGTTTCCAAAACGTACCCTAGTTACTAAATATTTTTCATCTCGCGCATTATTAAGGAATTTTTCAACGTTAGCTGCAGTGATTTCATGCTTGTGTAGCCTGTACCCTCACACTGTCGTTTCAAAAATACATGTAATTTTATGTATTTTGTTAAATCTATTGCATTATTGGTTTTTAGAATGCTTTTTAACATATTGACCACAATGAGGACGGCTTATACTTTAGACGTAATTCATTGAAATAAGCTATCAAAACATTTTCAGAGAATGATTGAGTATTTCTTCGAGTCTTCCATGATATAAAATTATTGTAAATCATTAAATAGCGCTCTCGAGATTTTGGGCGGCAAGAGACCATTTTCTGCAATTTGCGCTTCATTCAAGATATCAGGTGGAGTACATTCCATATTAATATCGGATTCCTCGCTTGAACTCATATTATTATTTTGTTTATAATTATATCAGTTGGAAAGTCGCAACAATCTTTGACGTTTCTAATATGAAAATGGCGCGAATTGGAAATGGCGCCACGTGCTTGTGGTGAAAATTAGAACTACAACTTTCGTCTCATTTTCTCTTTTGTATTAAAGTGAGACAAACGTATTGAGCAAACGCGCTTCCAAAGAGGTTCGACTATTCAGCTTATTTATTCTCGTAATGTGAAACTCCTTGGTGGAATTCTTATATATTATATTTTATAAGGAAATTAAAAATAAGCCGTAACGGATGCGCTTCGGCGCTATACAACGGAGTATGCGGTAAAACAGGTACTTAGGTGTGAGTACATTTTTTTTTTTAAACATTGCCCCACACTTGGAATTTCCCCTGTATTGTATTGTTATTGTGTATTTCTCGTGTATTTTACCGCACGTTCAGTTGTATTGTGCGTAATTTTTAACTTTCGAGCAATGTATACAGGCATCGTAAATGCATTTTTTGAGCAAATGTGTTGAAAATAACTATTATCGCACAACGCTATAGAATTATAGATTTGTGCCGTCTTTAGTTTGTTATTTTTTAATGCCTATTCATAACCAGCTCTTCTTAGTAGCTCTGTGCCCCTTTAGGTAGTGCCAAATAAAGAATATATTGCCATCGGGAATTCGAAGGGACCTCTTAATTATTTTTTATGACATGAAAGGCAAACAGCTTACGATAATTATAAAAAAAAAACATTTTCAAATCATAGTAACCCGTCACTGACGCGCAGACAAGAACAAATTGTCACAAGTAATTTTATTAATTATTTACTTTTTTTTAAACCTAGAACAAAACATATAAGGCTCTTAGTAGTAGGTAATAACTACAATGTCTTATTATCTTTATATTGTGAAGTATTTTGATTAAATTTCACCAAAAAGTTATGTATTAATTTCGTTGGACGTTGGTGTAACATCCAGCCTCCGTTGGTAATATTCGCATGCGTTCGTAATGGCTCACATTTATTTTGGGCTCGCGATACAGCACATGATTTGTGGTTTAAACACGCACGTACGGCTATTCATACGCAGATATATACGTAGCCTCTGCGGATAAGTGCGGATATGTAAGCGTATATCTACCTACCGAGGATCAGAGGATTCCTACAATTTTTTTTAAAATGATAACACGGTTTTAAAGAAAGTCAAATAATAGTTAGACTGAGTCTATCTCATGCGCTGTACACAACAGCAGTGAGGACCACAGCAGATCAGCAGCAACGGCAGTGAGGACCCAGCTCGAGGCCCCTAAGTCCCAAGCTGCTCGGTGGCCGGCCACTATTATTTCTCAATATTCTGAGCTGGGCTGGAGCTCGACGCGACTGCTGCCGCCGCAACCGCGCGCCGGTGCCACTGGTGTTCCGTGCTGAGCGAAGTCTCTTGGGGTGGTGAGTGTACTCGTAGTCTGTCTGTTGCTGTCATCTACATATTAGTTATCGTACATCCTTTGTTTGACTATACTTCTTTTTGTAACTATGACGAAACTTAACGTACCTACGTGACCACTGGTAACATCCAGATACATGACTAACATCGCTTTTAGGATTACCAATACAACACTCTCCTACTATTTTTTTTTTAACTATGCCCAAACGTAAATTTCGGGCACTATTGAAAATCAATAATTAAATGAAAAAAACATCCTCCCATTCATGTGTTGGACATGAATGGGAGGAGGTTTTTTTTTTTTTTCATGTTAAAGTGTGAGACATAACATAACATCACGCCTGTATTCCCCGAAGGGTTAGGCAGAGGTGTAACTATACACCCACATTTCGCCAGTTATGTATAAGTCCCATGTAATAGGGGGCGAGCCTATTGCCATCAACCGGGCACAAATCCAGACTCCGGTCTGCTACTGAGAAATTCCAGATGGAAAAACCCAATGACACTTTGCCCGACCCGGGAATCGAACCCGAGAGCTCATGCTCAGCAGTAGCGCTTGCGACCACTAGACCAACGAGGCAGTCGTCGTCGATGTTAAAGTGTGTTCTTATTATAATACTTAACGGTTATAATAAAAACATGCAATATTTACTCTAATTTATTTCCGACTTTGAAATTCAACACGGGAATAGGTTTGTATGCAAAAAGATAAGTGCGAGAAAATATATTCGAGGCCCCCATGCGTACACATGGCAAATCAGAAAAAAAATGAAAATGTTTTTCATGTCTATGTTGAATAGGCTTACATTTTGATAACTTCGTCAAAAATTGTGAAGATTCACGTTAAATTGTTATTAATCATGTCCTTGTAACTTTTCAAATGAATGGCATAAAAGTTTTGAACATTCTGGTCCTCGCTTAGGATACGATTTTACGAGCGTGGGCTGGCTGTAATTTATTTTCTAGTTTTTCATGAGTCATTGGTCTTTTGACGTAAAATAAAATTTGGGTGAACTTCTTAATACCAGTTTCCTGCGTGTTCTAGAAAATAAAATTGTCAATATTGTCAATATTTAGTCGCATCTAAATTTATAGGAATGGTTTCACAATCTCTTGCAGGTCGCCTATAAGACGGATGCTCTTCTCATTTGTTTCCTTCGATTCGTCGGTATATAGCGTTTTTCTTCTTAAATTTACTACTTTTTATCTAATTTGCGTTCATTTTCATGCAGCGATGTCACTGCGTGGACAATAGTGTAGCTTATACGTTTTTTCGACTGCAATATAAAACTACTTTTTGTAAATGGTGTAATGTATAACTGTTCTTTATAACAAATAGAAAAAAATATTAGGACATGTTTATACACACCCTCATCATTTATAATGCCTGTTGTTCTTCTTTCGTGTAGATGGTACATCTAGTCAAATAACTTGCCACGGTGGTGGCCACGTTAATCGCAGTATCAGTAGCGTTTTTAAGTCCTCTAAAGTGCAGGTGCATGCCTGTTGTAAAACCACAAGTAATGATGTATCATTGGGGACGTTATTTAGTTCCATGTAATAGAAAGAGACCAGGCGCTTATCTCAACCAAACTGCTACATACATAAAAACCGAATACTTACCTCGGTGAATAAAATGAAATGGAATGCAACAGGAAACCCTTCCTACGAAGCAGAACTCACTAGAAAAATATACCTACATAAAACGTATTTTTTGCCACCTTGATATCCCAACATTCAAATCGACAGAAACCATAATTGTAAAGTCATAAAAACACCATGCTCGTGCCGGTACAGCTAACGCAATTACTGGCTACCAGCTTACTTAAATGCACATTGAATGTTAGCTATTCAGATTGTTAACATTCGCGTGGCATTTGTATGGAGTTGACTACGTAAGTAATTTACGATACAGAACTAAAATGCGTATACAGTGTGTTGGGAAAGCGGGTAATATTAGGTTGGAGAAAAAGTCTTTTCGCATTATAGTATGTATGAACTTGTAATAAAATCTCTTTGGCTATACTATTTATATCTGGCTGGTTTTGGCATCATTGAAAGTTTAAATTTTAAAGAACATAATTCCAAATTCAATTTAGGAAAATGTGTGATTTTCATTTGTTTTTCGTACTGTCAAGATGAGTGAATCTTATGAAGTAATTCGATACATTTTAAAATTTTACTACTAAAAAGGTAAAAATGCAACGCAAGCCGCGAAAAAAAATTGCGATGTTTATGGACCTAGTGCAGTGTCTGTGAGAGTAGCACAAATTTGGTTTAAGCGTTTTCAATCCAGACATTTTGATGGCAAAGATGCACGTCGCTCTGGTCGCCCTATTACGGATTAAATGGATGCCATTTTTGAAAAAGTGGAGCAAGATCGGCATATCAGTAGTTGCGACGTAGCTGAAGAACTGGGAATTGACCACAAAACATTTTAGGCACATTTGAAAAAAACTGGGTACACGAAAAAGCTCGATATTTGGGTACCTCACGAGCTCACTGAAAGAAACCTAATGAACCGTGTACTCATTTGTGATTCTTTATTACGACGTAATGAAACCGAACCATTTTTGTTGAAGCTGATAACTGGTGATGAAAAGTGGATCACGTACGACAAGAACGTGCGAAAAAGGTCGTGGTCAAAGGCCGGTCAGGCTTCACAGACTGTGGCGAAACCCGGGTTAACTCGCAACAAGGTGATGCTGTGTGTGTGGTGGGAATGGAAGGGCATTATTCATTATGAGCAGTTACCACCAGGCAGGACCATCGATTCTGAACTCTACTGCGAACAACTGATGAGATTAAAGCAAGAAGTTGAGAGAAAGCGGCCGGAATTAATCAACAGAAGGGGTGTGGTTTTTCATCATGATAACGCTAGACCTCACACATCTTTAGCCACTCAGCAAACATTAAGAGAGTTTGGCTGGGAGGTGTTAATGCATCCGCCGTATAGTCCTGACCTTGCACCTTCAGATTTCCACCTGTTTCGGTCTCTTCAGAATTCTTTAGGCAGTGTCAGGTTAATATCACGAGAGGACTGCCAAAACCACTTGTCGCGGTATTTTGATCAGAAGTCCCAAAATATCTATAGCAATGGGGTCATGTCCCTACCTACAAGATGGCAAAAAGTTATCGAACAAAATGGTACCTACATACTTTAGTTAAATGTAAATAAACTATATTAATAATAATAATAATAATAGTTTATTTCCAAAAAACTTAGTACTACTTTACAATGGCAATGTGGCAACAAATTCAGTTAGGGTAAAGAAATTAGCGTCTGTAGCCGAACTAGGCATAGCCTGTATTTCGGCTATCAGCACCATTCCCCTCGAGTATTTTAATACAAGAATAGGTGCCAAGCAATAATGACATATATAATTAAATCAGTACTACAGAAATACAGAATAAAAGTTGATAAGTAATCTAGGTAAATAAGTAAGTACATACATATTTTTAATCTAATTTATTAAATGGATTGAGTGTATGTGTGTTCGTGCGTGTGTGAGTTCGTGGTACGTGTGCGTGAGTGTTGTATGTATATGAGAATGTGTGGGGGTGTGTGTGCTGTGAATATATATGTAGGTGTGTGTGTGACAATAATTAAGCGGTGAAGGGGTGGGTGAGAGTATGCATGAGTGTCTAAGTTTGTAGGTGACCTATTTAGTGAATGTAACTTTGTTTTTCTGTGCTCTTAGCCGAATCTTAGAGTGGTAAGTAAATTAGGTTTTCCGTTTCCTCGTAGCTTAATTTCTGCAAATATTGGCATACTTTTAGTTTGCATTGTTTTCTAGTCAAGGTGTATATGTTTATTGATTTGTTAAGCCTATTATAAAGGTAAGGGCCTAGAAAACTTACAAATCTTTTACCAAAAGTTGTTTTAAATGTAGTTAAATAGTCACATACATGATGTTTACGACGTCTCTGTAATAACATTGGGTTGTAGGGTTGTTTTTTGTGTTCTTGTAGAATAGTTTTAAGTATAAATAGCTGCCTTACTGTTAAAACCTCGCACAACTCGAACAGCGTTGTAGTAGGAAATCGTATCGGTTTAAACGTGCTAACCTTCAGTATAGCTCTCTGGGCGACCTCAACTGCCTTTGTAGGTTTTTAAAAACATAAATTAATTTGCGTATTCTATTACAAAGAATTTTGACATGTTCTTTAAAGTTGAGGTTATTGTCCAAAGTAATACCAAGGTACTTTAGAGTATTAACGCGTTCCAGAGGTGAACAAGCGCAACTATCCTCAGAGTTGCATTCATGTGAAATAACTCTCAGGTCACCGCGAACACCCACCGCCTGTCTAATGCTGAAACAAATATATTTAGTTTTGTCTACGTTTAGTGTAAGTATGTTTTTCTGCAGCCATCCCTTAGTCATATCAAAGCCATTTTGTGCGGTAGCGAAAACCTCCTCCCAACTATCACCCGCAAACACCAACGCGGTGTCATCCGCGAAAGAGACAATTTCACCTTTGGTAAGTTTAAGACGAGTAAGCTCATTAATGTACACGAGGAAAAGGGTGGGCCCCAGTATACTTCCCTGAGGCACGCCGTGTGTAACTGGAAGGTGTGTACTTTTGTGTTTATCCACTCGGACACACTGGGTTCGCCCAGAGAGGTAGCTTTTGAAAAGTTCAAGCTGGGTGCCCCTGATACCCAGTGTCTCTAATTTGTTGAGTAAGAGAGAGACAGAAATCGTATCAAATGCCTTTGCCAGGTCAAGAAAAATAGAAAGGCATTTTTTCCCTTTGTCCAAGTTAGAACTAATAAATTCAATAAGTTTATTCACTGCCTGTTCTGTAGATTTTCCGTGCCTAAACCCGTATTGATTTACAGAAAGCAGATTATTTTTTTCGAGATGTTTTACGAGACGGATGTTTATTATTTTTTCCAGAATTTTGGAAATTGCGGGTAGTATAGATATCGGTCTATAGTTGTTTATACGACTTCTGTCTCCGTTCTTATAGATTGGGCACACTTCTGATCGTTTTAGGGAATAGGGGAACACTCCAGTTTTTAAACAATCGTTGAAAATTTTTTCCAGGGGATGTACGAGAATATTTTTATGTTGTTTTAAGAATCTACTGCTGATATTATCACATCCTGGTGCACTATCTGTTTTTAAACCCATGATAAGATGTCCAATCTCATATTTATCTGTCTCAATTAAGACGAAAGAATTGGGGATATTTAGTACTTTGTCGTGGGTATTACTTAGTGATGGTAAATTCCGGAAATTAATATTTTGTTGTCTGATTTTATCCGAAAGTGAGCTACCCACATTAATAAAAAAGCTGTTTGCTTCGTGAAGTGACTGGTCTGGAGAAGATGAAAGAGTCAGGAGATCTTTATGGTGTTGTTTTTTTGTTTTTGTTGTGTGTGTGATGTTTTTGATGACTTTCCATAATTTTTTATTGTCGTTCTGTGCTTCTAGGATTTGGTTTTTTTCATGTGCTCTTTTTAACCTGCGTAATAGAGAATTACAGAAATTTCTGTATCGTTTGTAGGTAATTTTCAAGACTTCGTTATCCGGATCCTTGCTTGCTTTTTTGTGTAGTTGGTCTCTGTTTCGCATGCAACGTATTAGTCCTGGAGTTATCCAGGGCTTAATGATTTTTTGGCGTCTAGAAAGTGTTACGATTTTTGTATTCTTTTCTATTACTTTTTGTAAACATTGTGTTAGATAATTTAGACTAATGTTAGGGTTGTCTGTTTGATAAATGGGATCAAAATCAATAAGTGCAATGTCTTGTTCTAATGTTTTATTGTTAATGATGGCCTTTGTTGAAGTTGCATGTTGCCGTGGTTTTTTTAAATTTAAACAAAATAAAACGGGATGGTGATCTGTTAATGTTGCATTGCAGACTATGGTGTTGGAGGAGGCCTGAGTTTTTATAAGGACATGGTCTATGCATGTTAGGCGGGCGCTGCGTGTAACTAAAGTGTGTGCTGGCAGTAGGCCGTGCGAAGCAGCTACGGTTAGATAGCGTTCCCCTTCAGATTTAATTTTATTCGAGTTTATTGCTAGATTCATGTCGCCTATAACAACGATGTGCTCGAAAGAAGACACTGATTGTAACATATTATCCAACGACAAGAGGAACGGCTCCAATTTAGTGTAGGAAGGTGATCTGTATAGGGCAATAATCGCAACTTGTTTTCCAACGGTGGCTAGTAGGCAATTGCTTTCTTGGAATTCAGGTTCTATTATAGTTAGGTTAATGTTTTCTTTGTAGTAGATAACTACTCCGTCATTTTGTATGGGATTTGTATTTGTTGCTACATGAGAGTAACCAGATAAGTGAGGGATTACCATTGCACCTTTTAGCCAACACTCTGTTAAAATGAGTATATCGCATTTAAGTTTTAGTCTATGTAGTAAAACCTCTAAGCCGGGCAGATTTCGGTTTATGCTTCGTATATTTTGTGTCAATATAATAAGGTTGTCCGCAGAAGAAGTAACAATACTTTGACAATCCTCTAGGTCCGCGGACTGTGAGTGAGATACGGATAACTGGTCAATATTTTCAGATAAATCAGTTACGTGATCGAATGGTTAATAAGAGAGTAGGTATAGACAGGATTTGTGGTCGAGGTAGGTACACCGATTATGAAAAGAGTTTGTATGTAAATTGTTAAAAAGTGTTTGTGAGTATGTTTTAGGTGTAGAGTGTATGAGATTGTAATTTGATGAGTAAGTGAAATTGTGTAATCGATATTAAAAAATGTTTTGAATTTTCTTAAGAAATGCGAAGAAACTTTTTCCCCAACCTATTATATTAAACCCTTTTTTACAATGTTGTTTAAAACCGCGTAGCTTTTTGTTAGGGTTCCTTATCCAAAGAGTACCAACGGGGCCCTATCACTAGGGCTCCGCTGTACGTCCGTCCGTCCGTCTGTCACAGGGCTGTATCTTTTGAACCGTAATAGGTACACACTTGAAATTTTCACAGAGTGTGTACAATGGCCGCTACATATAACAACAAATAATAAAAATAAAATAAAGTAAAAAGCTAAAGGGGGTCCTCCCCATCAATCACCATATAAGAAACGTGTTTCTTTCGGCGATTTCTTCTCGATCTTAATAATGGCAATACATACAAACGTCTAACGAATAAAATATGTAATGTTAAATGCTGTACAATGGTACAGAACCCTTCGTGTGCGACTCGCACATGGCTGCTTTTCTAACAATCCTTTCGATTTTAAACTTTAATTGTTAATGTTGGTGTGTATTATTTTGATTCTGTTTTATGATTGATTGTCTGGGTTTTAAATTACTTACCACAAAGTGGTTGCTGCAAATGGCTATAAACTTTGTAGCAATTTATATAGATTTGAAAATAAAATGAAGATAGATGATACTTATAACAAACCACAAGTTGAATTATGAACTACGAGTATATCGCTGAAACATATATGTAGGTACGATACTACTGTGTAGTTTGAAACTACAGACCTTAATCAAACAATTATGTCTTCAATATGTACTGATCAATCAAAGTTGAGGCATACATGAGGCAGACTGTGGTTATCGTTTACACTGTTAACTTGGTTATTAGTTAAACATACGTTGACTTGAAATATTGATTTTCATGCGATTACTCGTTTCGTCTTGCAAAGTTACTCTTTAACTCGCAAATATTAGACTTATAATGAGTGTGCATTTAAAAAATAATTTTAAGTACAGATGACTAGAGTAAACTCACTCCCCATTTATTCAAAAATATAAATCAAAACAACAATACAACCACTTAATTTTCAAGATATTCTCTTCCACGTTTATCGGTTTATATTAAATATATCACCCAACCGATACAAAAACCTATACACGTAGCCAAATCTGTCCCTCACAGCCTTTCATATGGATCTTCTTAAAAAAGGCCTATAATGTTACCCCGTATGATACGAGCATTTTATAAATGGCCCTGTTCCGGCCAAATATTGCCGTACACGCGTCGATACGGCCATGTAACGGCCACTTATTTTTTATACTGCTCCTTAGGAGCCCAATACGTAAATGCATGACTAACTTTTATTCATGACCAATATATTTTTGGGTTAAGAAAAAATTAAGGTATATTTTTGGAGTAACACACGGCAAAAAATATGGTTACATAATGTTTTGTAGGTAGAAGATAATATGGTGTATTAGGTTGACTTGTCTTGGCTGAGAAAAATAACAAGCCTAAAAATACACGTAAGGTCGCTAAATATTATAAATCAAGCGTTTCATAAAAGTCGATGTAATATTTTAACAGTTCCGAAAACTACAGGCAAATAAAACTTTTAAACGTATTCTTAAGATAACTTGCGTTGTATTACGAATTTATGATGAAACGTAGGGTAAGACCCCATTAGCAATACTTACATCATGCAATTTTTAAACTGGTTTCGTTCGAGTCAATATACTGACAAGAATAAAACACTTTATTAAAATTCATCCATACAAAAAAAAACCACGAAAGGCAATTTTTAACGACTTGTTCAATGGACGTTTGGACAAGACAATTTTGTTTGAATACTTGGTACGCTTGTGACTTGATTGTGACCAGAGTGCCTCTGAGCAACTCTGCCCAGTATGGAACCATTTTGTCGGCGGTTGGTAATGATCTTCAAACACAATATCGCACACCCAGGCCAATAAAGACATATACAAACTTTACACGGGAGCAAAAGACTGTTTAACCAGGTATATCTATTTTGTTTTTGATCCTATATATCTTTTCTTACTAAAATAATCAAGCTGTTTTTATTTATATTCAAAATACTTACCTCAAATATTAATGTAATGAATATTTAATGCTTAAAGTTTTACAGACGTTTTACGTATTTAATTAAGACCAATTCTCAACATACTGATCAATTTTCATTTATATTAATCATAAATAGGTATGTATGTACCTAGTTATTATAGGTACCTACTAAAGTTATTAAAATGTATTTTTTTTTGCTAGCTGTTGTATGAGGTTCTTATTTTTTTATTATTTCTTTTATACGTAATAGTAAATCAAGTATGAAATAGTAATTCTTACGAATCGCGTTCAGTAAAAGTGTTGAAAAAGAAGTAATTATTCAAAAAAAAATTGTATTAATCCAACTAATAATAATTAACTTGTTGTTAAAACTAAAGTACCTACCAATATTAGTTTAAACCTTTGAACCAGGGTTAACAAAAATGTTAACTGTTGGTGGTACTACTGTAGTTTAAGTACAAAAAAGTAAAAAACGACTAATTAGTATTCTTTAAGATTTTTGCTTGAAAACACACATAATTAACGACGTTACAAACAATATGTTACACAGAACAATAAAGTCAGAGATTTCCTTAAACTACAGGACCTAGGTTCAACAAGTTTTTCAGGAACCATTTGCGTTTAGGACCGTTTGATACTGAGGGAATAAACCCTCCATATCAAAATGTCCTATTAGCAAATCGTCCTACGAGCAGTACGTCATATTAGCAAAACGTCCCATTTGTAAAGTACAGTAATACTAAAAAAATCACTATCGGTTTTTATCCTCATGGGTCATTATAGCATTTATTTGAAAGGTATGAAACCCTTCATATAAAAAAAAAGTAAATTTCAAAAAGAGTTTTCTTAATTCGCCTGTATAATTTTCACAAATATGCATTGATTCCATTTATTTGTTTTTATTTGAAATAGTAGTATCGTACGCTTATTGCAGCATCAGAGGCGTTGTTCAAATCGTCAAGGGTGGAAGTGAACGGACATTTTCGTCGCGCTAAATTCGCGGGGGCGGAGGTAGCTTTTGAAATGTTAAGATGCCAGAATAACCTGACCTTCCTTTATAATCTTCGGAGATAGAGAATGGAACAATGTGTGGCAGCTAATAATTAGCAACTTTTGCTGTAGTCTCTTGTCAATAGCTATGCCTTACAAATACATTACCGTGTAGTCTAGTATCTATCGCACCTATTTTTTTACCTGAATAACGCAAAAGAAAAAATATTTTTAATATCGTTTTTTTTTTTTATATTTAGTGTCTCGAGAAGAAGTTTTTTTTTTTTCAAAATGGGTTTAGTTATGTGTGGTATGACTGTACCATTCCCGTTCTTTTGTTTTTAAGACCATTTCCTTGTCGCCCTTCAACTGTGGTGGCGCTGCGCACGGTTATCGCATGCCCTGGGACCATTTGCTTTTAAGACTTTTTGATACAGAGGGTCAGCGCCAACGTTACATCTCACACCAATGAAGACGACATTGTCATATTAAAACTTTAAACTGGACTAGAAGATCTACTCAGATTTAAAATAGATGCATACTCGGATACTGCCGGAGAAACGGGTTCTTCATTTTCGTTCGATGATGCACTATCTCGGCATCTAGGTGCAGTTGTGCATGTTCTCGATGGACGTGTTTCACTTTCGTCTGATATGTGAAGAGACTCAGTTTCCCTACCACCTGAACAAAAATGATACTATTATTATATTATACTAATTATTTATTATTATCTAAGGATAGTAATTGATGTGCAATATCTACTTATCTCAGACGCCACGGACGGATGGACGAACGGCGGAAGCTAGTACCAAAGAATATTAATATACCTAACAGTTCCATCCGACCAAGTGTTGCTTAGATCCTATAATTAACAGTGTTTCATAACACCTATATGACGGAGAAGGTACGTCTCTCTCGTTATTATGAGCCATATTTTAACTACTGTGGGCATACTATGGGTAATGTTGGTTATTGCGCAATAGAAAAACCGCTTGCAGTTCAAATCTTATTATAATTTACGAACAAATTAATCACACTAGCGAATCACACACTGTAGGTTCACGACACAACTATACGGAACGCGCACAGTTTCTAAACGTCTTCACTGCTTAACCGCCAACAACAAACTCTGCTTTAACTCTGGTCAAGTGCTAGCGTTATAGACCTCTGTCCAGCGCCACCTGGTGGCACCGGCGTCCCGAGAAAACCAAGGGCTCAAGTATTGTCAGCTTTCAAGACTATCGTGGTCCCGCCACTACACTAGATTTAGATTATAACATTGAACACCTGTTATACAAACTGCAATAAATAAACCATATGTACCTACTTTCATACAAGATCCAGCATCTTCCTCGCTCGACAATTTTTTAATCGTATATACATCGCCGAAACACTATTAGGTATAATAACACTATCAAATCCAATCCGTGAAAAAATAGTTTAATTAAGGCTTCTTATTTGTAAGCACTTGTCTTATAATACGGATTACAAATAATTATATGCTGTTATCACTGAGCGGCGCGTGATTTGGGAAATAAACAATCCATCTGCGCTTATGTTTTAAGGATGAATACCCAGACCTTTCGACTTGTTTGTGTAATGATGTCGTGATTACTTCCGCAAACTAAATAAAAATTTGAATGGCAAAAAGGCGTAAGCATGATTATTTTGAAATTGTGTACGGGTGTACCCATAAACATGGAATATTACTTTTTTGTTGATTATTTTTATTCGCAATGGGATATAATCAGTATCATTTTATTAGGAAATAAGTTTTTTTATTAGGCATTAAAAGGCATAATAGGAAGTACATGTAAACATGTTTGCTTTATTTTGTGAAACAAAAACGTAAGTACAATAAGGTGTATTTTTACGAAATTTTACGTGCATGTGTTGGTGTCTCGACTTGTTTAATTGAAAAAACTTCGATCTTATGTGATGCACAAATATTTTTTTGGTATAAAACCTTCATTTAACGTAATTACGTGTCGGCAATATAGTAAAAAATACAATGTAATAGGTATGTATGTTCGCAACACTACCGATCATCTCATGTGTGTTATATTGATCATCTACTTTCGAGTGTCTTTTACTAATTAAAACTACAGTTCCTTAAAATCATAACAATATTATATATCGTTGCTTATACTATTCAAAACTGTAACAATAAAAAAATACATATTTTTTTATTGTTACAGACATCTTTGTTGACCTGAGTATGCGATATCACCTATCTCCGGCTCTGTACCTACTCTACCATTTGTCATTAGTTTCAAGACCAACCAGGTACTTACACTATTTTCTAGGTGATGTAAAATGATACTTTAGCAATTCCTGTAAAAAGTATTTTAAAAGCAGGATAAAAAAGAATTGGTAGGATCCATCCTGAGTCAAATAAATGTATTGACTGCTCAATATTTACTATCCATTCATCTAATAGGGAAAAAAGGCAAACAACAAAGTTATTTTATCCAAGAATATAATATTTATTTATTAATAAAATATGTCCACTTATTGTAAAGCTTTTTCATGGTTAAAAGCCATCGCATTATTCGTGAAAGAGAAATGATATATAATATTTTATTACGAAACGTTGTTGGAGCTTTTCCAAAAACTTAACTTTTACGCTCAGTAAGTAACAGTGGACTGGTTCTTGAATTATTTTATTTAAAGACTATAAATATTTTATACATTCATACCTATTTCTGAGTTGCTGACTATGAGTTGCAATAAAATTCTGAAAAAATGCTACAGGTAACATACATCTATGTGTAAGCTGTAATTATTTATAGCTTGTACAGTGGTTGTGATACTAAAAAGTAACGTGTCTAAATACCTACTGAATCTTGAATGAGTTGCAATTCATAAGTTCTAATCAAATTGGTTCACAAAAAATGTTTACAACCATCTTGTGTAAGCTATTCAATTTCTCTCTATAATTTTACGATTTTTTGTTAGTAGAAAGTAGTTTGTAATTGTGTCAGATGTTATTAAGCCGGATTCACATTACAGTGTTGTGTCGTGTCGAGACGCCTTCTGACGCAGTGTTAGCCAATCAAAACTCGTTGTGATTTGACGTAGTTCTGAACAAGTTCGTTTGATTGGTGTATCCCGCGTCACGACACAACACGACACAGCAATGTGTCGGTGGATTTATAGTTTTGTAACATGGCCGCATATCGACGCGCGCAGGTGAGTAGTCCCACCAGTTCTACATCCTCACCACTATTTTACTTCTAATTTAATCAATCTGCCTTGCCTACTCCCAAGTATGTTGGGGCTTCAAGTCTCTCCGGATCCAGCTGCATACCTGTATTTTACACAGAGCGACTGCCTCTCTGACCCACAAGCCAGCCACTGGGTAACACGATACCCCAGGTAAGACTGGTCCAAATAGTCATACATAACTGTAGATCTAGAAGGATTTTTTTTCGACATAAGTTATACTGTAGAACTATGTGCGTGACTACTTGGAATAAGCAAATTTTTATCAACACTTTGTTACTCATATTTAAGGTTTTCGGCGATTTCTATAAAATTATTTTTCTCTTATCTTACACTGAATTTAACCATTAATTCAATGAAAGATGAAAATCAAACAAAAAAAAAAAAAAATGGGTACCCTGGAGGTGCAGTGAACTATTTTTTATCTCTTTTGCCTTGAATTTCTTTGATAACCTAGGACGATAGATTTCTATCGGCGTAGGTTCTAGATTTTAAGTCTTTCAAAACGGTGTATTTGTCATTTTCTAGCGTTCCACCATGTAGATATATTTTTCCGTAAGCTAGATTTTTTAGTTAGATGGATAGCCAAACTGAAAAAGGTAACACTCTTCGGCCAGTTATCGAAAGGAATCACCAAGGGTCTTGTAGTGCGCTTAATTCGTGCAGAAAAAAAAAACAATTTTCGTTCATGTTTTAACCATTTCTTTTAGCCAACTGCAGATTCCAAAACATTGTCCTTTTATAAAAAATAATGTTGATGGATACCTGTAACACTGCCACCCACATGAAGCTGTAAATTTCGGGTAATTCCTTTTTAATGTCCGCCAACAACGTTAACAGAGTTGAAAGCGTTCTATACGTGATGAGCTCGTCTTCGCAAAAAAAAAAGTGGAAAGGGATTGTATGTATGCGGGGAACCACATGAACGGGAATGGAATGTATGTAATGATTGAGAAAGTTGAATCCTGGTCGGGAAAGGTGAGACCAACCGTTTGGCTGGATGTTTACTTTACAGGGTTAAAATATTATTTGAAGAGTAAAGCGGCCTTTGATTGGACAGGTCCAACACTGATTTTCCTCAAAAGACCATTTCAGACACAAATCTACATAGTTTTCACATGATTTGACCAAGATTATGGCTGGACTTTAAAAGAGACTGTGACATCTGAGTTTGTTTGGGCTCTTGTTCTCAGAGTAGTCACATAGGAAATGTCGACTTCTTCTAGTTTTTAAAATATGATTGACGTGTAAAAGTGTTTGTACAAACCTACTTACATAAATAAAATAATTTATTTATCACCACATGGCTGCTGAATAGTAGATATTGTCCTAGCCGCCCCCCTAGAGCCACTTGTACTTAGCTTATATTTCACATTTCACTTTCTGTGTAAGGATATTGCATACACATCAATTTGGATCTATTTCGGTCGAGCTTTTACATTTGTTTTTAATTTGGTTTGTTAATGATTTTTTTGTCTGTATAAGGTTATTGAATACAGGTCAATTTGGATAAAAAAATTGAGTCTAACTGTTACAGTTTAAATTTGTTATGGTAATATAAGCCTTTCTGTGTAAGGTTATTGAATACACGTTGATTTGGATCTATTTGGGTCGAACTGTTACAGTTGTCTTTAATTTGATTTGTTAATGTTTTTTTCTGTGTAAGGTTATTGAATTTAGGTCAATTTGAATAAAAAATTGAGTCGAACTGATACAGCTGGTGTCTTATTTGTTTTTATAATATAAGCCTCTCTGTATAAGATTGTTGAATTCACGTCAATTTGGATCTATTTGGGTCGAACTGTTGCTGTCTTTAATATGTTTTGATAATGTTTTTTTAGTTGGCAATTTGTTTTTTTAAGTATGCAGATTCCTTGCCATCTGCTAAACTAAGTGCAACAGACAGTTTTGATCCCTGGGAAGACTCTATTTAATACAGAGTTAGAGTTGATATTTGATTTTGAAGTTTTTATAAAGGTTTGTTCTAAAGGGGTTGATGTTGAGGTTGTGATTAAGACCACAAAGGTATACTATGAGGTTTGTGGACTTTGCCATATTGGAACCTTAAGCCCCGTTTACACTTCAAAAATGCCTGGCAGCAATGGGGACATCTCTCTGATTCTGAAACAAGTTTTCGACATTCCTACTTAGAACGATTAACTTATGAGTGTTCTATCGATAGAACTTTATGAACGGTAAACGATTTGCCGACACAACTCTACATCTTATCTTTTCGATGACAGAATCTTTCCACTATTAAAGATAGGTTGGTAGGCGTCCTTGTTAGGTATATGCGGAGCACAAGTACTAGGTACCTTATGCACCGGTGAACGATTTTTGCAGGTGTATCACTGGAGTGGTTGCCTATTTTTAAAATGCTGTTAATTTATATCTGACCTGCTTCTCCAGATTTGGTAATATGCATGTCCTAATATTATGTCTACATAGTTAAAAATAGTTCATCTTACACTTTTGACCCTTAGTATTTTACTATCCATAACAAAAGTTTAAAAAGTATTTATCGATGTAAAGAACTTTCACCTGAACTAAGTAGGTAATTTCTTACAATAATTCCAGTTTCTCCGTTCTCTATATTTATACGTTCATAAATCGAATTTCCGAAGAATAGTACAAAAACATCGTTCAATTATTCCACTAGGGACGGCAATCCACTTAAACCGTACAGTTGCTAGTGATGGGAATTGAATCGAGTTCGACTTGCGACTTCAATCGCTTAGAGAGGAACATACTTGTACATAGTGCTTGCCTAGGTTTTGTATGTGGTTCACAGGAGATGAGTGATATCTTAATTGCTAGGGCAATTTTTTGCAATTGTTGGACTGCTTTGTTAGTTTTAAATGTACTTTTTATATTTGTATTTCCTTTGTTTTTCTCAAGTAAAATATTTCTTTCATTTTTTTATTGAGAGTCTTACATTAAAACGTTTGTGTGTTATTAAAATACACACCCAAATATTTCTTCATGGGGAAAAAGACGTGAGTTTATTTGTGTACTTAGATTAATTATTTTTTTTATTTACGTTTTCGATGTTAATTATACGGTACCTTTCCAGTAAGTGGCATACTGACCACTCATAAATAGCAACAACAACTTTTGAAAATCTTAAAAAGCCTTTCAATATATTTTAAAATAAGCGGCCATTTCGATACACTGACACTTACATAAAACATTTTATAACCTTCTTCTACCTTTTCTATTGGCAATAATGGCAAAACTGCGAACAATGATAAAATTCGTCGCTAAGATTTACTTTTCGTATGTTTTAAAAACTTTCCCTTCTTCCAAATATTTCGCGCCCAGTGATAGTAACATCCTTTAATATTTATATTCGGGAATGTTTTAATAAGGGCATTGATGGTTGCTGTCTCGTAATCGGGATGAATCTTGAGTGGGTTCCAGTTCTTTATCTGAAATTTTATAAGCTTAAACAGAATCTCATGTCTTTTGTTTCTTTTTTCCATTAACAGTGCATATACCTGTGGCACTACATTCATGATAACAGATTAACTATTGATTTCATCGTTTACTGAAAATAGCTGTGTGAAAGGATCGGGGCAGGTAGCAAATGTCCCATCAACAAAAAAATCTGATACATTACCAATGATCTCTAAAATATTTTGAACAGAAAACCAGAATACGCGTGTTTTCATAGCTGTAATCTGCTAATAAGAAATGGAAATTATTATGTATTTCGAATTCAGTACGTATTCGGCTTACAATTTTTTTTATCACCTTTTTCTTTATTCTTAGCAGAGTATATGTAATGTTGTGAATGGTACGGAAAGCGGATAAATTTTCTGCTTTTTTTAGCGCTTTTTTTTTCAATTCCCTAACTTTATCTTCAAACATTTTTGTTATAGTTAGATCTGACTCCTTTACACTTGATTTTAGTTGTTCATGTACAATCTTTATTGTCTCATTTTCTTCTAAATTACGCTTACACTCATCATAATGTGATTTCGTATTAATTATTTTGCCATTCTGAAAAAAATATGAAAAAAAGACATTGTACAGTCAAGAGCACGTAAAGCTTGACTGTACAACATTGTACCTACATACATTTCTGAAAAACCTGCATTCTTTATACATTGTGCTAGGGCTAGGGCTTACTGATTACATTTTACTACTTACTTCTTTTATAGTTATTGTTCTTTTATATTTCATTTTATCTTAATTTGCACACCGTCATAGTTTGGACAAATTTTTATACATTCTTTTTTTACAGTATAGTCGACCGTCATGTAATAAAACAATGCCACCATTCCGTGGGATAAAACGAATATCATCGTCAATGCAATCCGTAGTTTCCATGAATTCCATGATAATATCCAGAAAAAAAAAAATATTCAGTTTCGGATAGAAGAATAATATCAAAATAAAATTCAGTGACAATTACCCAGACTAATACTACTATTAGCCTATATCAACCCACTGCTGGGCAAAGGCCTCTCACCATGACTTCCAGCTTTTTCGATCCAGAACTAAAAAGGACCTCTGTTCGTTTGTTTTCTTTAGCTCGTCCCGCCATCCTCTACGGCAGGGGTCGGCAACACGCGGCCCGCGGACGTCTTACTTGCGGCCCGTGAATGTTTTGTAAATATTTTGATAAAATGAAGGAATTTTAATACAACTGCAAACTCAATTCAGCGACAGATTTGGTGATTTTGAAAAAGTTTCAAGCAAACTGAAGATAAATAAGCCCTTATTCGTGTGATATTGAGGAAGTACCGAGTCATTTACAAATGAACGTGATTGATCTCCAATCTAACGATGCTCTCAAAAGCTATCCTAAGCTATGAAATCAATGATCTTGTTAAATTTTATGGCAGCTTGCCATCTGATTTTGACGAATTGAAAAGGTTTGCTCAGCAGTTCATTACAATTTTTGGTAGCACTTATTTATGCGAACAAGCTTTTTCAATTGTCAATTATAGAAAAAATAAATAGGCTTCTCGTCTCACATTGAGCATTTGAGAGCCATTCTACAAATTGCAACTACAAATATGACAGCTAACAAGAAATAGCCTCCCAAATGTAACCTCAGACAACACACTGAAATTTGTATAAAATCAGTTACTTGTTAGTAGTTACTTTATAGTTTTTATTTCTATTTTTCGGTGATTATTTTTCTAGCTATAGACCCCAAAATATAAACATAATGTAAGTATTACGTGTACGAATTAAATTCCGTATTTTAACAATTTTAATAGCATTTTCTTTTTTTATATGGGATATGACCAATTATACGTAGGTATATTGAGCTTCTAGGGTTAATATCACAAGTGCGGCCAGCCTTTAGTTTATTTTGCCATCTTGTGGCCCTTGACTGCCAAAAGGTTGCCGACCGCTGCTCTACGGGGTCTGCCGCGACGTCTTCGATTAGCAATAGTCAACGGCGGCAACTGAAAGCCGAGCTAGAAGGCTTACTGGCGCACTAACCCGCATTAGACAAACGTGGTGGATTTACTGTCTGATTTGCCTGCTCGTGACAATTACGCATAAAGAAGAATAATCCCTGTATGTTATTTAACTTTGAGAATAATCAAAGAGACAGTTATATTAAAGAGGGTTCAATATCACTTCTGAAATAGGTACAGGAAAATGTCGTAATATTGTATATAATCTAAAGTGCACAAGCACTTAATGTTAATGTCGTTATGAGCTGTATTCCGTATAATAGGTACTTACGAGTACCGTGCCATACACAGGAAAAAAGGGCCTGTTCGTTTAATTTGATCGGGTTTCACGGCCAAGGGTACAGTGGTTAAAATTGATTTTCCACTGTACCATCTAGGGACCAGCCAAGAGTACACAGGTAAAAACATTCGCTTGCTCCCGTTCACCAGTCCTGACTCTCTCTTAATATTTTGGCTGTTGAGACCAAAACTATAAACGTAGTATACTGGAAAGTTTTATAAAAATGTAGCTGTTATTTTAGTATATTGTGGTGCCTAACAGAAGCTAGTACTAAATAGATTAAAAAATACAATTTAGCCTACATAAACTTTACATAATTCACTCGCATCTAGTTACATGTTAATAAAAACAGCACAAACTCACAATTTATATTCAAATAACATTTGCCATGCAGTGTTTAAATTTTAAACAAAGTCAGGGTGAAACTCAGCCATCCGATTTCAACTAAATAGTGAGAGTTTTTTTTTTAAATACAGGGAATATTATTTAACATCCGCTGGCTACCATTTCGAACGCAAGACCGGTGGACTAACAAACGGGTACATTTATAGTCGTATGCAAATCAAATTGCATCGTTTCCGAGCCAATGTGCGATGGTGGCTCAGTAGTTGGTCTTGGTACAAAATAACGAAGAAGAAACATGAGATTTTTTTAATTCTATGCTTATGCCTTATTTTCTTTCGTTCTAGCCCTATTTTTCCTTAAAGACCGAAATATAAGTGGCCTTGAACAACATGTTTTATAAAACAGTGATGTACCAAGGAACAATCGATTTGAGCTCTTATTAAGCTTAAATCGATCGATCGATTTAAGCTCGTTTTTGTAATGGACGACAAAGATTCTGAGGAGCCATACGGTAATTTAGTATACAGAACTTTTATTATAATTGGGAATCTTTTGTACAATTACTTTTCTCCTACAAGAAAAAGTATAAAAGTATATCAAATATGTAATTTCGGCTTCAGCTCATTTAACTGAAGCAATTCATAGTGATAAATAACAAAAGTGTTATCAAAAATTTAAATGAAAAGAAAAAGAAAATCAAATATTAACTGAACTTCATAACAATCTAGGTTGTGCTACGCGGCTACGAGGACTACGGCGTAGTCTTAGCCACTACGTCGTAGTACAACTTTATTCAGTTCATTTGAGGGGCAACGATTTTCTTCACGACTTTCTTAAACAAGTTTTATAAAGCAAAACCAAATGTGTATCGTTAGTGTTACAAGCTTTTAACTGAAAGTTGTTACCCTAAATATTTTACTAGGAGAGAATGGGAACGGTATTTGCAAGTTATAAACAAAGACATTTTTTGTTTGAAACCTGTGTACATAAAGTTATACGTTAAACAAATAATTCAAGATCAATCATTTATGACATGAATTCGTTAGCAGAAACGATTCAAATATTTACATTACATCCACAATCCCGAGTCCCGAAACATACTTTCATCGAAGCATTTGAATGAAAAGTTAGTATCAAAAGGCAGACATAAACAAATTACTTCAGAACAATTTGGTCGAGGGAAATGTACGATTAAAACGATTCAAAGCTATTCGGAATTAGTATCGATTCGTATCGCGATTCACAATGTTTGACTTTGCCTTGAATCAATCAATTTGTTTTAAACACTAATTCCTATGATATTGCATTTGAGATGTATTACAATTTTGGTGAACAACTATTACACTCATTACAGAATATTCCAAGACAATTGTGTAAGTAAACATACTATAATATCACGCCTGTGTTCTCGAAGGGGTAGGTAAAGATGGTTGCATATTAGAAAATCAAAACTTTCTCGAGCAAATTTCAAAAGAACAATAAACGAAATAACAAAATTGAAATGACCAAATGTTTTATTTAGAAAAATATTAAAATCCCAATGTATGTGACATCAAATGAACGACTGATCAAAAGTTTGTCATTATGGTTAACACCCAGAGTACCCCGACTCGGATAGGTTAGGTTTGGTTAGAACAGTGACCAACCGCGCGCGAGCCGAGCGAGCGAAACGAGCGGTGCCGCGGCAGCGGCCGGCGAGCGCTACGTCCAAATTGCTCGCACATTTTATTTCACCATTTTCATATAATCCGGGTTTTTGCAATATCCGAATTATCAAATTACCCTGCGACATACATAATAAATAAATATCGACATTTAGGACATTCGATACTTTGTACTTTCGATATTTATGTATTTCGATGTCACTTTTGTAGATAATTAGATTTTAGTTATATTGGACGTAGGTTATCTAACCATTCGACATTATAAACTTAAGTTATTTTAATTTTCGGTTATATGGTCATTCGATATTTAAGTTTTAGATGTTTTGTACATTGATATTTTACCCGTAGGTATTTTAATCTTCGACATTCAATTATGTACCCGACAGGCACTATTCGCTAATATTAATATTATTTTTACCTTTTTCAGTTAATCCATTTGATAATTAATAATTTATCCAGTAATCCATTTTGACCTTTAAACGATTGGGTAATAGTGTAATAAATAATTTAAACATTGATATTCCAGACTTTGGTCAGCTGAACTTTTGATCAAATGACCATCGTTATTTTAAACTTTGTTGATTTGTACGTTGTTCTTTTAAAATTTGCTCGAGAAAGTTTTGATTGTCTAATATGCAACCGGAAAGATGTACCTACTTGTACACCCTCATTTTGCCAGTTAAGATTGCCGTCATCCGGGCACAAATACAGACTCCGGACCGCGATTGAAAAATGTCTGATGGAAATACCCAATAAAACTTTGCCCGACCTGGGAATCAAACTCAGAACCTCATGTTTAGCAGTGGCGCTTGTGGCCACTAGACCAATTTATTTATTTATTCACAAGGCAACTACAACAGCTGACAATCACATTTTATCAGTAGGTACAAATCTCGACCCGATCTCTTGGGATTCGACCTGATTATCACTCAAAACGTAATCGCACAACATGACTAGCAACAACAATAGTAATGATGGCAATTACAGTAAAAGCTATTTCACAAAATTACAGCTACAAGGTCTGTGCGTCTGCCTTCCGTCCGACACACTCCTATTTAGGCACGAAATGTGTAGGAGACCAAACACGCCAGGTAAGGTACTTATTTGACACAAAGTTACATTATTTAAAGGAAACAGTATTTAAAGCGTTCCAATATTAAAAAGAAAGAATACCTATGTAGGTACATGTCTTTTGAAAACCTATGAGCCAGTCATAACAATATACTGAAACGAAACAACATAATTATAACAGAATCTGCCATTTAACAAACTTCTGCACATGTAGATATTGCGACTAGATTTATCTTGACATTCCATGCTATCGTTTGTTTATTGTAATAGTTTTCCTAGTTCCTTGTCACTTCAAAACTTTACTGATTTGCCAACGCAAACAGCATACACGTTTAGACCAATTTATGCAATGTTTATCGAAATTTGCGCTCGGCAATGGCTTGTTATAATGTCGGCCAGTTTCGTCGCTCACAAACAAATAATTCACACGACTTTATGGTCAGTATTTTGCGCGTAAAGGGAAATGCCCCAAATGCTCGTTTCAATGCTCTAAAAACGGGCATTAGTCGGATTGCGAGTGGGCAATCGATTTCGTGAATCGTTCACGATTTGCTAGATTTTTTGGACACGTTTCAACTAATCGGTGTTTCTAACATTTTATTCGGAAACGTTTTTCCTATCTTTCGCATCACCGATACGATTATTTCTTCTTTCTAGCGTATTCTTTAGTGCTATTCTTAAGGCGGTACCCCGACCAAAACCTTCCCATAGTGCGTTATTCAGAGGCTATTAACTCATTCACTATGGGTAATAAACTACATCTAAAAGCACATTATTAATGTTCGTTATCATATCATCACATTGCTCGTTCTTATTTGTTTTTATATGTTGTAAATACAATTAAAGTCTGTTTTTAAAAAAGTGACTAAAATTATTGATTGCATGCATCTTTTCTTAAAGGTGACGTTCTAAAAATTTAAGGATTACACTAATGGATAGATAGTTTAAAAAATTAAATAATTGTCGTTTTATTTTATTTCAAAAGCTTTTTTTATTTAAATAATTCCACAATGTTTGAGAATTATATGATAAATGGGCGAGCGCAGGGAGCGGGACAGAGCGAGACTCAGCGACAGAACAGAGAAGGACCGAACGCTCAAGGTCGTTTGGTCAGGGAAGCGCCTTAAAAAGAATGCGGTTGATTAAGTGTGGGATTGATTATGCCCAAGCGCAGCTGTATTATTTGCTTAAGGGCGTGGATAAATAAGGGATAAATGTTCCCTATTAATTTTTAACTCAAGCATCGAAATTAGTTTAATAGTTACTCTTCCAGCATTATACTATGAGTTCGATTACACAAGATGTCGTTGATCTCAAAGGGATCGAGACTTGCTCACAGATGCATGGAAATGGTTGTAACAGTAGCCCATAGAGGGCAGGATCATCGACTTTACGGTCAATAATAATAATTATTAGATATAAATCTTGTTTATATTAATAAATTAAGCATGTTGATTTTTAATAACATCAAGTATCTTATACATTGTTATAATTAGATAAGCATTAGACATAAAAAGCAAATATTCTTGCGTGCGATTGCCGTTTTTCATGGATGTGACGCATATTTACCCCAACTCCTTCTTTTTGTATTTGTGTGTTTTTCTCTGCCTCATGTTTATCGCAAATAAACAAACAGACAGTATTTTCTTTATTTTCTTTCTTGAGATTTGTAGTTTTTATTCTGTCAATTTTATTATTAGAGAACTAAAACTACAACTTGTTTCTATTAAATCACAACACTACCCCTTAAACTATAATGTAACTCATACAAAATTGTTAATACTGCAATACTTTAAAAAATATGACATCGTTGATGCTGCGGTACAGTGTACAGTGTAAAGAGAAATAATAAAATATCCGTAAAAATATAATTTGTGGAGTTATTCAACCAGTAATCTAACCAGTTATTTATAGAAGAAGCACAGTGGCAGCTAAATATCTTGCAACATCGGTCAGCTGTTTCAAGTTCTCACTAACTAGACAAACTTCAGGGAATTTGTGTAACACGCACCTGAGATAGTTGCCATGCAAATTGGTGAGTATAAATGGTTTATGTATCTTGTGGTGTTTGTATAAATACTCGTAGTTATTTATTTATTAAGTCGCTTTTGCTGGAAACTATATTCAAGGGGGAATGAGAGATTCTACATCTTTACTTACCAGTTAATTGACTTTGTGAACCTAAATATCAAAAGTACCAATTAATTATTGGCATGTATTTAACGCGGCGACAAATTAATCTGAAATTGGGATTAAAAAATTATTAAAGCCGGTAGCAAAAATAGTAGGTTGGCAGCTACAGTGAAGAATAATTTTAAGTAGAAAGTAGCAGCTTAATAATCAGTTGTTAGCTTTGTTTTAATTTAAACTGGCATCGAGTTTCTGTTTTGGCGAGGCCTCCTATTTCTGAATTTTTTTTTTTGGACAAAAAATAAATCCTGGTTTATCCTGGGTTTTATCTGATTTGCATAATAAGGCGTAGCCGACGGAGCCCCGCTAGGCGGGGCTCCTACTTCTGGGCGGTTTAAAAAAAAATAACCACGAAGGGGACGGCGGGGTCTTCCAGACCCCGCCATCCCCTTCTAACCTAACCTGTCCGAGTCGGGGTGCCCCAAGTCCCGAGCTCGCTTCGCTCGCTCTTGCATCCTATCCTACTGTTAATATTAGTCGCCATGTCATTATTTATAGTATGATTTCTAGTAGCAAATAGTTAGTCGCACTTTCAGTTGTTAGTCGCCTGGAAAATAATTTGCCTTAATTATTTAGTCACAGGAACACCATTTCCAATAGCACCAAACAGGTTTTCCTTGAAATACTCTAGTCACATCTCCAATATACACAATATCAACAGTATAGTAATAATCTAGAAAAAGACATCATCCTTGGTTCTACAATTGATTAAAAATAACCTGAGCCACCACACCATTTTATCTATAAAGTCCATAAACATATGCGCCATTTTATAGATTCGCATACGAGAAGAACAAAACAAATATAAATATGAAAATATTCATCCGGCTTGCGCAAACATAACGCAGTCCCGGCGAACAAACAAACGTGTCTGTACGCATTGCATATGGTTCTCAAACTCGAACCTTATAGGTATTTTGGCACGATGGGCAATAGTAGCTGTTTGGAATGATAGTTGCCTCAAAGTGTCCTTTAGTGGTGATCGCAGTAAACATAAGGTAGGACGCCCTCGCGATAGGTAGAGTGACGATCTTCGTATATTCGTATTTGAGGGTCAAGACTTAAATGTTGTATAATCGGGAAGGTCCAGCAGTGGACTTCTATTTAGGCTGAGAAATGAAGGGCATTTTTGGGTGAAGTTCAAGCTATCTCCGACAATGCATGTACATGTGAAAAAAAAAATGTAAACGCACCTACGTTACTGGAGAAAATATTGGAACTTAATTGCAAAAGAAATATAAAATATCCATTTTATAGAATAAACAGGTTAATTTAAATTAATTATTTTCAAATACAGGGGCATTACGAGAAGTTTGACTACCAGTGTGTAGCATTATAATCTTGTAACCGCGGGTCGTAGTCGCCACACGTCATTGTGCCAGTTGCGGCGCTAAAGCCTTCCCCACTCGCTACTTGCTCCCAAGGGAACCGATGTTACCGCGGTTAATGTTATAAGATAAAAGCGCTTACAGGCGTGTTTTTCTATGTATTTGTTAAACCATTCTATTAATAACCCTTTTTTTTTGCAACCAAAAATTATCACTTTTTGCAACCAAAAATACCTCATTTATTGACATCTATTGAGACAATACTTCTAGATTTAAAAATAATGGTTTTAGTGTACTAAAATGTTGCAGTACTATGTATACATTGTGTTACATTGTGTTGTGTTACATTTATGAATGTTTGTCGCTGGTTTACTTTTGTACACTATTGGCATAGACAATCCTAAAGACCATATTATTCAAAAATAATATGATTACAGGAACAGACACAAATCAGACGGAATGCGATTTTCACACGTCATACGTACTTCATTTTTATATTCCTCAAGACACACACACCCACAGCCACACACAACACACACACACCGATCACACTTTACACCGTCAAAATCACACACTTATATGAACTACCCCATATGGGACCATGGGAGTTGAGATCATGGAACAAATTATCGCACCCACCTCACGCATGTCATCTATGGGGATATTCATTTTTGATACTGTACTAGTTATATTATACTAGATTTTGCCCGCGGCTTCGCTCGCGTGGGTTTCGGAAATTATCTCACGGGAACGTACTATCGGGAGAAAAAGTATCCTACGTGTTAATCCAGGTTAAAGTAGCGAAAGGTCAATTTTTGTAAGAGGTAAGCCGGAGTACATATCTTTAATGTAATTATATTATTTGTCTATAGAATACTGACTGTGCCATTTTTCATAGAGCAGCCGGTAGGAATCGAGTTGTATGGAACCTTCGCCACTGCCACGTTATAACCTATCTGTGTTCCAAATTCCATCCAAATCCGTTGTGTAGTTTTTGCGTGAAAGAGTAACCAACATCCATTCATCTATCCTCACAAACTTGCACATTTGTAATATTAGTAGGATTATCTGTTTCCACTTTTAACTTGCACCACGTATATTATAAACCCTCAACGGACTACGCTCGGCACGTCGTCGCTCATTTAAGTTTTTATTCCGCCAGGAATCTAGGCTTTAAGTTCCAAATGAGTGTTATTTTAAACTCGGCTAAAAGCTGTAGACTTAATTTACATTTTTACGGCTTCTCTCCTATATAATTATTGCGTTCGCAACAGTTATTGTTGGAAGAAGATTCCATTGAAAAAGGGGAGTTTAATTATTGCTTTGTATTTTTACCATGAATCTTGTCTGTGAATAGAGTTCTTTAAACAAAGCAGTGACTGAATGGGTTGTTGCATAGACGAGTCAATAAAATTATACTGATTTATTTTTCTGTCAATGGAAACGCTATTTCTGCGAATTTTGTGCAGATTTACATATTGGTATGGGTAGAAGGGCCAACTCGGTCTAGGGCCGCGTGGTGGACTACGGCCCACTCATTCTCACAGGGAGGAGCCAGCAGTGGGAATATTATAGGCTGATAATGCTATAGCCTCCCCGCATATCAGCCGATAGCTCGATTATTACTGAAATAAACTAACGAGCACTGTCATGTTGTTGGTGCCTTATAAAGCACACAATTCCCAGTTTTTATGCTGCACGTAAGGATGGTTACGTAATCCTCTTGAGGCCGTTTGTTATCTCAGTATAAAAGAAAGCAATATTCTATAGTGCATGTATATGTAGGTACCGTCTCTTGACCTTCAGGAAAATCTGAATTCATCTTGAAAATGCACATTTACCAAACCAATTATTATTACATTCTAACATATTGTTGTAAAACTAACGTCTCCATGTCCGTTGTTCCGTTGAGAGCCACTTCATTACACGCGAGTGCAGGAGCCGTGAGCACAGCTAGTAAATTAGAAAGTATTCATAGAAAGTAATTCATAGGAAGTATGACATCGTCAAAAGCTTTTCATGTTATTAATTTACTAGCTAACTTAAAATTGGTTAGTTCACTAAGGTGTACAATGTGTACACCTGTGTTATCTATATGTGAGACTGGTATCAACAACGCAAATGATATCCGAAAAATAAAAATAAATTTGCAGCAACCAGTGAATTTACATTTCGAATTCAGTTCCATATTGATAAAAATAAAAACAAACAAAGTTCAAAAAGTGACATAAAACTCAATATTGGTACAACATCGGTACTGCACGATGAAATCGCAGTTATGCGCTAAAAGACTTTTCAACTGAATAATACCCGGAACGATTTTACTTTGGAGAACACATAAATCACATCGGTAGCACTTACTATTGAGTTTTTAGTTTTTTAACGACCGCATTGTGCTAACTGTGAAATAAAATCTTGATCTAGGACCACGTATCATAGGAAAAAGGGAATATTAATAATCATTTTAATTTAACTTTGCGCTTACGCTATTCCAAATAGTATCAATTCGTCTATCTAATAAACTTGTATCATAGGTACCTTTTTTTTTTGGGTGGGATATCATCAACTAACTTCTCCTGCTCTGGAAGTTGCCTGTGCGCCAGAACCACGGTTACCCATTCGAACAATCCGCGACCCTGGCAAGCATCGGCCCTATCGGACCCCGTCAATTAATGCTGACATCTCTTTGAGGCGCGCGTGGAATACAACGCGCCGGCGACCCGGGCGTAGTTCTTACCGGACGGAGAGCTTATGTACCTAAGGTCTAATTAGACCGTGGGTACATAAGATACATAAAATGTATAGTTAGGTTGTAGCTATTTATGGTGCATTTGGATTCAATAGAGCTAGAGAGTGATGTTGCCGGGGCGGGTTTTATTTCTCCATTCGTTTGTTACTCAGGGTCAAAAAAAATGTAAAGACCGCAAACTTAAATATTATAAAAGGTCGGTGAAAAGAGGTGACGGCAACTCGCCAATATTGCGCCGAAGTCCTAACTTCGGCGATGCGAAACACCTAATCTTTGCCGAGTTTGAAGAGTGTTGTTATTCGCCATCATTTCCAGTGCTTTCCTTCAGAAGTACTAGTT
The DNA here is from genome assembly GCA_916610205.1 of Griposia aprilina. NCBI lineage: Eukaryota > Metazoa > Arthropoda > Insecta > Lepidoptera > Noctuidae > Griposia > Griposia aprilina. Next base: position 24,589,491 of record OU744285.1, on the reverse strand, counting down.
CTCCCAGGTGAAGCCGTCTTCTCGGAACAAGGGTCTTTGAGGTACCTCGATGTGTAAATAACCTTAAATAACTAAAATAATTTGCGTCGAAGTCTTTTTAGCTAGAAAGGCCTTCGAAACTAAACAAGTTTAAAATACTTAACAAATCGCTTCACAACAACCTAAGTTCAATACTAAGTCTAGAACGTCTTCAAATTAATTCCTATTCAACATTTTAACTAAATAAAACTACATTCAAATAGAAAGGACAAAGTTTCTTGCACGGCACAACTTTGAACTTTGGTTGTTTTCGCGGCACTGTTTAAGACTATTATCATCCCGTAATTTAAATGCCAGTTCAAAACGTTTTGACTTTTATTATTTCAGTACTTTAGTCGCTATATTTATTTTGTAGTGCCAGCGGTCATATTCCGATGTTATCGAAATGCAAAATTTATTGAAGTCAAGATGAATACCTTTTTAAAGAATCCGGTAGGATATTTTCTTAACAAATATATGCAGTACAGTACCTTACTCACTTTAACTACAACCTGCAACTCACATTGAAACTAAATGCCAAATGCAGTCTCAAACTGCTTTTCTTTTTAAGCTTAACTACCAATGAATAACTTCTTATTTTCCAATATAACTTGCAACTTTACTTATACAGGATGACTTGTAATTTGATGTATTCCTTCCAGGACGTGAAAGTGTGACCCATTTACAACAAATAACCACCTCATCAAGTCTAGGCAAAAATGCATGGGATTCGAGAAAATCATTATTTTATGAATTTCACAGAACTCGTCACTAAATATCAGTTTTCTCTAAATTTACAATTTGACGGCCTTTCTTGCTATTCCATTGGATACCTAACGCTTTAACAAACCTTTCTATATAACCAAATTTTCTAAACCATCAAACATTTAATAGTTGAAGGAAGAAGTTTACTAACCATTTTCAAAAATTATCTACTTCCATCAACTTTGACACCAGTTATCTCAAAATTTTAGTAAGGCATTAAGCGTACAAATTACAGCCAAAACATCTTCATTTAATCGGCTATCTAACGAGGTACCAAACTTCAAATATATTTAGAGGTGCCGATGAAACAGTTAATAATGCTGGCAAAGGTCGAATTAGCAAATTGTTGAAATATAAAAAAAAGTGATAATCGAATTAATTAAATGTTTATGCCATCCCTCTACTTTCTAACCTTCCACCGATCCATTGCACGTCACGCACGGCACGGCACCCAGGACGTCACGTCCAGCACCCTAATTACGTGACACACTTTCAACCACAATCTGTGGATTGATATTGTGGTTTTGAAGGATATTGTGTGTTACGCAATTACCTTGCTGGTCACAAGTCGTGAAGCGGCTTTTGAGTTTTTAACATGACTCGCTGATCACGGTTCACTTGTCGCTTAGTTTGCGTATATTTGTACATACGCACCTACATAGTCTCATAGTTTAGACTGTGATTAGATAGTGAGCTGGGCACCCGTCGTGCTGGAATATCATATTTCATCTTGTAATTAGTGGAACGTCTTCCAACAAACTCATCATATCATTTTCAAGAAATTGATGGTAGCTAATACCGTTTTAATTTTGAGGTGGAAAATGTAGACCAACCAAATTATTATTTACAACTCACATCCAAACATTTAAGCTAAACCGTCGTTGACAACTAGTTCGATGAACCTTTCCGGGATTGCCTTAATTTTTTGATGACCAAAAATGCAAGTTGTGATAATTTGTAATGCCATCTTGATCAAACTTAGATTCATCAGTCCATAATATCCATGTTAAGAAACTCATGTTCCGCGTCAGCATTTAAAAAAATCAGCTGAAAGCGAATCTTCTAGCTGGGTCACCTTCGAGGGTCTGCACAGGCGTATGCTATGGATAAAATCCACAGTTAATTACTATTGACCATAACGTAAATTGAGACAACCCAAACCGACGCGCAACAACGCGTGTTAATAGGCTGGGATCATTCCTATATTGTTCCAAAATTGTCTCTTCTTCGCCTGATGAAAGGCAACGAGATCGTCCAGCACCACCCATTCCTTTTTTTTAACATTGCCATGCTGCAGAAGCTCGAAAGGAAGTCTCCTTTCGAGCTTCTGCAGCATTGCCATTGCATAATCCGTAACTAAATACAATATCAGCGTACTCAGAATTGGTAAAATGTGCAATGTTTTAAAATTCGAAGATAGTATTATGAACTCGAAGAAATAGTGATGAATTCTTTCATAAATTACAAAGTTAAATTGCAATAAACAAGACAGTTTTCAGCGACAGATCAGATTGTCAAACGAGTTTTGAAAAAATTACAGTACTTAAGAAGAAGTCGCGGCACAGCGGACTGAGCTCCGGCGGGATCTCATGGCGGCATGGAGAGTGTGACTGTCGCAACCCAGTGCTGGGCACGCTACAATTGCGGCGGTAAGTCCCCTCTTTGAGGAGTGGCTTGAGAGGCGCCACGGCGTCCTCACCTTCCGCCTGACGCAGGTCCTCACCGGACATGGTTGTTTCGGGAGGTTCCTGTTCCGGATAAGGCGGGAGGAAACGTCCGGGTATTATCATTGTGTGGATCACCCGGAGGACACGGTGGAGCATATGGTGGAGGTCTGCTCAGCTTGGGCGGAGCACTGCCATGTCCTCGCTGAGGCGATCGGCGGCGGCAATCTCTCGCATCTGGCCCTGGTCCAGGCCATAATATGGAACGAGAGCGCATGATAAGCCGTCACCTCCTTCTGCGAAACAGTAATGCTCGCGAAGGAGGAAGCGGAGCGCGTGAGGGTGAGGCAATCGTTGCGCCCTCACGCCCCTAGTCGCCGTAGGAGGAGTCGCCCTGGGCGTCATGAGTTGATAGCCGATTCCGAGCAATGGGCTGCTCGCCGTCCGGTAAAGACAAGGCCCGGGTCCATGACGCTTTGTGTTCCACGCGCGCCTCAAAGAGATGTCAGCACTAATTGACGGGGTCAGATAGGGCCGATACCTGCCAGGGTCGCAGCTTGTTCGAAAGAGTTACAGTGGCCCTGCCGCAGAGGCAACTGAAGGAACACAGGTGGGTTTTTGTCAGTAAAAGACTGACACGTCCTCCCACTCCGTTAAAGAGTGGTAGAAGTTATATGATAACTTCCCATCCAAAAAAACAAAAAAAGGTACATGCGGAACACGCGAGCTAAAGGACAAGTAAACCGTGAGTCATGTTAAAAACTCAAAAGCCGCTTCGCGACTTGTGACCTGGTCATGTGGACTAGGTGCCTAGCGTGCAATGGATTGCTGGGAGTATAGAAAGTAGTGGGATGGCATAAACCAGTTAACTGTATTGTTCGTTGAATCGTTGAGCTCCTTAAGTTCTGAGTTGAGCTGCACGATTACTGACAAATACGTGCACTGACTGGACAGGTCCACTCAATCTGTGTGGTTTAACCTCAAAAGACCATTTCAGACAAATCTACATGGTCTTCACATGATCTGACCAAGATTATGTCTGGACTTTAAAAGAGACTGTGACCTCTGAGTTTGTTTCGGCCTTTCTTCTCAGAGTAGTCAGATAGAAAACGCCGACCTCATCTAGGTTTAAAATATGATTGACGTGTAAAAGTGTTTGTACAAACCTATTTACAGAAATAAAATCATTTATCATTTAACTAATTCGATTATTAAACAATTGTTTTTTTTATATTTCAACAATTTCCAAACTCGTTCTTTTCCAGTATTATCGACTGTTTCATCGGCACATCTAAATATGTTTTTAATTGTCATACCTCGTTAGATAGCTGATTAAATGAAGATGTCTTTCCCGTAATTGTTACGCTTAATGTTATAGTTAATTTTTGAGACAACAGGAGTGAAAGTACATGTACGTAGATATTTTTGAAAATTATTTGTAAACTTCTTTCTTTACCTTTTAACTATTCGATGTTTTTAAAAAATAGTCGACATCGAAAGGTTTGTTAAAGGATTAAGTATTCAATAAAATAGCAATAAAAGTGATATTTAGTGACGAATTCTATGAAATTTTCATGACAGAAAATGGATTTTCTCGTATCCCCATGCATTTTCGCCCAGGCTTTATGGGATGCTTAATTGTTACAAATGGGTCACACTTTCACGTGCTGGAAGGAATACCTCAAATTACAAGTCAGCCTGTATATCAATTCTATAGAAATATATACCTACTAAAAACGTTACACAAACGTTAACACGAATAAAACAAAAGTAACTCTTTAAAACGAAAACCACGAACGTGCATACCTAATAAGCGGTTTGTGCAACACGTTTGCCAACTTGCAGTCTTGCAACGAAGTAAAGCAAGTAACAAAAACAAAGACGCAAGAGGAAAATCAGGACTCCGATCCATTTCCGAAACAAACGAACGACACTGTGCTCAAACGAGTCATTAGCTTTACACTTATTCTTGCTTTTAATACAATGCACAATGAAGCCAAAGCAGAAGGATTAGAAGCTAATCTAATAATCACGTCATATTACGTTGTAAATTATTTTTGATATCTATACTATACGAGTATCCAATAATATTATATAGAGGTAAAGTTTTTTAGTTTGTGTGTAGGTAGGTAACCTTTGAAACTACTTAACCGATAAAAAAAAAAAACATGATATGTTTTATGATAATAATACATACATATTCAACTTAGAGCACAGAAATCTCGACCAGTCGCCACATCAGTAGATTGCACCCGTGCGAAGCATAGGCAGGTCTCTAGTAAAATAAAAAACGCTAAAGTTTTTGAAGATATCTTTTGAAATACTTACCTTTATTTTTGTTACACGAATATATTAAGAATGTAAAACAAACGAAAATTTTATAAAAATAAAATGAAATCGGCTGTAATTCCAGCCTGAGTCACAAATCAACGAGGTTTTATGTTTTCCATAAAAATGAGGTGTGTGAGTTTGAGAAACTCCTTTTAATAATTTGAAGTTTTAAATTTTATAGACGGAGTGGGATTTCTGAGACCATATATTTTGTGTCTTTATTTAGTCCTAGCTATTGCCTCCGGGCAGCGGCTTGCCAGAAAAGCGCCTTGAGTTTTGAATGTTTGTTTTTTGTGCGTTTTTACTATTAGCTTTTTGTTTGTAGAGTTTTTTTGCATTCATGTTTTGCAGTCATAAAAACCAAAGGAAGGCTGGCTTGTGACCGCATTTGTTTTACTTTGCGCTTTCTCCCCACTTCAGGAAAAAGCTTTGAGTTAAGTTTATTAAAACATCCCTGAAAATTACAGCAACACGGCCAACTAGTGGTTACCGAATCTACTTTTAAAAGTGTGAATAATTTAATAACTATAAAGGGTTAATAAACGCGTCCATGAAATTTAACATTTTGAGCGTTCTATACCTCAAAAGGAAAAAGCGGAACCCTTATAAAATCACTTAGCTGTCCGTCCGTCTGTCTGTCTGTCTGTCTATCAGTCTGTCAAGACCTTTTTTCTCAAGAACGCGTGGAGGTATCAAGTTGAAATTAATATCAAATAGGTAGGTCTACAGACAGTTTTTTATTTTTTTTTGGTTGGATATTCATCAAATAACTTCTCCCGCTCTTTGTGTCAGACTTTTACTGACTAAAACCCAGCCGTGTTCCTTCAGTTGCCTGTGTGCCCAGGCCACGGCAACTCTTTCGAACAATCCTCGACCCTGGCAGGCATTGGCCCTAGGGAACCCCGTCAATTGGTGCTGACATCTTTTTGAGGCGCGCGTGGAACATAACGTGCCGTTGACCCGGGCCTGAACCTTACCGGACTGCGACATACCCATTGCTCGCCGTCAGTAAGCCCACGTCTACGCTAGCCGAGAATCGGCTATCGACTCCCGACGCCCAGGATGTCTCCTCTTGCGGTGAATAGGGGCATGAAGACGCAACGATTGCCTCACCCTAACACGCTCCGCTTCCTCTTTCGCTAGCATTACTGCTTCGCAGAAGGAGGTGACGGCTTCCCATGCTCACTCGCACCGTACCGTGGCCTGGACCAGGGCCAGACGCGAGAGATCGCCGTCGCCGATCGCCTCCGTGAGGACTCCGAGGTGCTCCGCCCAAGACCCGTAGAGCACAAAAAAAATCAACGCAATAAAAAATACGGCCATTTATGCGACTTAATTTGACACTCGCAAATAAATCAAATAAATCAAAACCTATAGGGTACTTCAGGTTGACCTAGAATCATGCAATTTGGCAAGAAGCAAAGCTCTCATAGCACAAGTAAAGAAAAAAGTCTGAAAATCGTTAATTAAATTTTTTATTAATATTTTTTTTGCGATTACAAACTTACATTTGCAGTTGGAGAATTGACCATGACGTGACGGATGGGAGAAAATGTTTTGCAACTACATACAATGTTAAGTTTTTTTTTGGGATAAATTAATTCTAACTACGGAACCTGTCATTGTGCGTGGACCGACACGCACGTGGACTTTTTTTCCGTAATCAAAATTCCTATTAAAAGATGGCGACATCGCTTTTAAACTATAACTTTAGTTACCTTAGACTAAATGAAACAAAAAAAGAAAAACAAAATTTGTATATAAAAAAACACTACAAGCAAAAGGTAAATAATGACGTCATTAAAAATAATGTAATGTCTGCCGCAGCATTAAAGCTGAACCTACAACTGCAACTTTTTGCTTTCATAATGTACGTATCTTTATTTAGCTTCGCATGTACGTATAAAGCAAAGGTAGGTACTCACTCACTAAAATGACACACGAAGTGAGTGGGAAAGCTAGAATACTGCTGTATTTAAGTGTATGATATTTAAAATTTAATTCGAGTGCTACTTAGAACTGTTGAAACTGGTAGAAATTATGCAGGATTGCTTTCTTACTTTCATTAAGAGTTTAAACCGACTTCAGAAAGGAGAAGTAATCAATTTACATACCATCCCGTAACATCACGCCTGGTTTTCCCAAAGGGTTGCAGAGGTGTACTTATAGTACATTTCGCCAGTAATGTTCAAGTCCCATGTAATAGGGGGAGAGCCCATTTATTGCCTGAACCGGCCACAAATCCAGACTCGGCTGCTACTGAGAAATTCCAGTTAGTATAATCCAAAAACAAAATGTATGTGTTTGTGCGTTGAGCGTGTGTTTGTGTGGTGTGTATGTGTGTGTGTGTATAATAATTATATTATACACACTCACACATACACACACCCAACCCCAAGAATGTTGGAATAGAAAAAATGAATAGAAAGAATGTTGTTGAAACTATCGAGAGTAGAGTGTTAACTCTACTCTCGATAGTTTCAACGTTCTTGGGGTTTATTTGTTTATAAAAGTTAAACGTTAAAATTGTATGGTTAAGCAATCACTAATCAATACTCAACCTTAAGCAACGTTTATAAATAAAGGGGTATATCGTTAAAAGATGTTATAGTTTTGCATGTCTATGTAGACATGTATATATGTACAAACATACATAAACTCACGCCTTCTTCCCATGGGGGTAGACAGATACTACAGAACGCCACCTGCTACTATCCTTAAATACTTCGTTTGGCTCGTTTACGTTCATAAATCTGGTCATTGTCTATTTAACACAAAAAACATAACAGAAACTTACACTTAAAACAGAAATTCAAAGACGAATTGCAACCATAAAGTAGGGAAAGAAAGCCAGAAGCAAGTTTTTCTGATATAAAAGCAATTATAGCGCTTCAGACGGAGGCGCGTTTATATTCATCTTATATGCATTGTAGCGGTAAGGCATAGTGGAGGGTTAATCTAGCTTCTACAAGCGTCTACGTAATGAGGTAAACAGATAATCATATTCTTTATTGAACACTTCTGTTAAAAGACCTTAGGTACCTATCCCAAGTTTCTGAAAGCATAAATTACGGGTTTATAAATACCGTAAAAATATTATTTTCGTTATTTTTTTTTTGTACTGGACCATTTCTGGGAACGTTCTGGTTACGTAGATATTCAAGGTCAAAGAACGTTTTTTTACGAAAGCAAGTTTAAACTTAACTTTAAATACTCCCACGATCCCTGTTCCGTTGCATACACCCATTAAGCACATTTTTATGTGTGCGCAAGGGCGAGAAAGGGCCTTGCATTGCGTACTACCATAAACAGCGAATTTACATACCATAAATAAAAGTCGTTTCCCAGCAATTATTTTTGCACAAAGTTACTTAGTTTGATTTACAGAATGCGTTGATGACGGCTTCGTGATAGGTATTTTTACACCCTGTATAAGTTACTTAAAATGATTGATCATTGTTCTTCATCCATCTATTATAATAGCGAACATTACATTTGAAAGAAGTGCTATTAAGAGGCTGTTACAGATTTACTATTACAACGCGAATATTGCAATAAGGACATCCAACATCGTTGAATAAATACAACAATTATTACAACCTTAAATAATGGGAGATTAAGTTGAAACAATGCTTTTATTTTATTACCCAGCTTTTAACAATTAGAGGCAAAATCGAAATCCTTTTATCCGTTAATGTGTGAAATACGGCGAAAATTTTATTAAAGCGATAATATGGGTGTATGTGGCGTCAAATTATCTGACCCACGTAATTAATAATATATTGTTGTTCACACTTCACGGTACAAAACTGCCTACCTCTTTACTGCTTGTTGGCTTGATGATGCGCACACGCCGCGCGCCCTCCGCCCTGCGCGTCCGCACTTCAATGCGAACCCTTGTCTCTTTGGCTCGTTACCGCGTTATTCTATAAATTGTCGAGTTTTTTTTTTCCATTTCACAATTCCTTCCAACTTTGACTTGTATTCCTTTTTGCTATAACCCCGATGTGATGATTTAGAACTAGTCAGTACTGAGATTTAACAATTACATTTAAACTAACTATTAAACTACAACTAACTATGATCGCTTGTTTTTTTTTTTTGTTTTGATTTTTTTTGATTTTTTGGTTGTCTCACCCTATGTAAAATTTCTACATTTTATCTGTAATTTTTATGGTTTACATAATAAAGAGTATTCTATTATATTCTATGATATTACTCGTACAAATTAATCTAATAATAAGTTAAATGAATTAAAACGAATTAATTATTCCTTACTTCTAATAAGTTAGTACAGGAAGATGCTGCAACTCTTCGGTTTACACCGGATATTTGTTATAGTTTTCAATAAGATGTGCCGCATCCACGCCAGGTGGCACCTCTCCTAGGGCATATTCACTAAAGATCACAAATCTATAGGAGTGGTATACCTTCTTTTGTGAACTGTACCGCTTGACCAATTTTGTAATAGCTCCAACGTTGGTACTTCTCTTTGCGGCAACTATTGCAGATGTCATATCTTGATATTGGCCACCAGAACACGTGTTATTATTTATTGTAATGTTTCCATAATATAAGACATAATTAAATTCCTTTTTGAAAGGTAACCATTGCCAGTAATCCTGATTGTTTGAATGTAAGGATCATTTTACCGTCTTCTTCATTGCTTTTAAAAGATGATTCCCTAAATATAGATACTAATACAGTAAAGTCTTCAACACTTTTTGAATATTGTCGGTCTTAACATATGCAAAGTTTAATTGGCCCTTTATTCTTCCTCACAGTCCTAATGTTTGGGCCAACTTCAAACAAAATCGTTTCACCGAATTCTAAAGCCTTATATTTTGTGTTTTGTTATAAGGCACAGTCAAATTCTTTGCAGAAGTTTGCAAATAAAGTCCTTAATTCTTTAAAATCAAACTCAGCAAAGGTCTAAGAAAAGTCTTCTGGTGTTATGCCTAAGATAATGTATGTCCTAAACTGAGTACTGCTTTTAAGACTGCTTGGTGTAGGGCCAGCAACCTTTAACTCTAAAAATACAGCGCTTATGATCGCGAACTCCTTGCAATGTACGACACCATTAAACATTTTCGGACATGGTAAAAAAATGTAATTTCTCTGTTAACATTGATCATAAGCCGCTGATAAGTGCATTTAAAAAGAAAGACCAAAAAGGTTCACCAAGGCAGATTAATCAACTCTATTTCATTTCTCAATTCACGACTGACATTCACCACGTTTCTGCGGCAGGTAAACCAAGGTATTTTTAGTGTTATTTCCGCCGTGGTCTTTATATTTTAGTCTTGTTACATCAAAGAGAAGTCTGCCCACTATCACGGCGGAACACGGGTGTCATATGTTAGAGCTGGCACGTCAACGCTTAACTGTTTTGATTTTCGAAATGGTGGCGATTGTAATCTGTTCGATTCTCGTTCTGAATTAGGTGCCGTTTGGATTGCAAAAGTCATAAAAAGTTCTCATGGTCCCTCTACAAAGGACTTGCTGACAACTCGGACATAATATATTCGAACACAAGTGCCTGAATCAGATATTTTTTCACTGATGATTCGGACACCATAAAAAAAGCTGTTTTGTACAGTCAGATAAACAACTTCCGACGATACCTTAACTGTAGAAATCCATCCTCTGCCCAGCCTGTAGTTGTAACAAAAAGTTTTAACCGGATTTTAACGAAAGCAATATTAGATCTATGAATCTATTAGCGCGTTTTCGATCGGTACTGTACTTGAGCAAATCCTTATTACCCGACTCTCAAGGCGCGTATCTATGAATGTGGGTTTGTAATATTATTTATTAAAAACGGCTGTCTTCGTTAAAAACCGGTTAAAAACTTTTTTTTACAACTACAGGCTGGGCGGAGGACGGATTTATACTGTTAAGGTATCGTTGAAAGTTTTTTATCTGACTGTACAAAACAGTATTCTTTATTGGTGTTCGAATCATCACCGAAAAAAAATCGGATTCGGACACTGTGTCCGAATATAATATATTGTGTCCGAGTCGTCGGCAAGTCCTACAAAGCGGTTACACGATAAATAAAAAAGACACAACCACTCAAGTAACACGTTTACGTTTAGCTCGTTAGAACAGTTATATTTAGATCAGTTTTATTAATAACAAAACGTTTGCGCACATTTACATTATATTCTCCCGTATTTTGTCCGCCTAATGCAAGGACAATTTGTGGCATTCGCAGTTTTCTGTAAACAAACGTTTTAGCGCTGCACTTGGTCTGGCCAAGCTGAATAGGCATTATTTACGACTGCTTCTAGCTAACTTGGTTATGTCAACTATTCCAACTAGGTGCTGATGTTAGAAAGTAATGTAGATAAATACAAAGCTGAGCAATATGAACGAGTATGCATAATTAAAAAATAATGAATTAATTATAAATAAAAAATAATAATGTCTTTCTTTTTTAATTCTCTTTTGAATTTTTGTGTTTTTCTTTGCGTCATGTTTACCGCAAATAAACATATTTTCATTCTTTTTCTTTTCTTTCCAAATACCTGGTAAAGTCGTCACGAAATGGCAACCACGATCAAGAGAAATAAGTCAAAACTGACAAACTGACAACAAAGGAAAATGATTAGGGTGTAGAATGCAAAATACAAAGCGGTTTTGACACCTTAATATCAAATACCGGTGAAAATTACAGATTTCCATGACGGTCGTTCTAATATCAAAGTACCGCTCTTCTAGGAAACCGTAGTTTAAGAAAGAAAGCCTCTAAATCAATCAATACGTTATGTAAATGTTAAAAACTAACTGACCATAAGTAAACAATATACACACATTATCAGAAATAAATTCGTTCTACATTTTTGCCACAATTTTTATCATGCACTTTTTACACATCCACATCGTAAAAACTACTAAACTGAGAAAACTAATTTAGATAGGGCTCTCACGCTATTCCGAAACTAAAAAAACATAACGTGTATGTGCCATCTTGATAACACCACGCGGGAAATTGAGAAATAGCAGAAAAAGTAAGCCTTTGATAAAACGAAACTACACGCTGAAAGCTTTTTGGTTTACATCGAATACTTTGTGCAGCTGGTAGGTACACTTGGTAACGGAATGTTTTCTGCGTATTTTTTATTATTTTAATTAACCTATCCGATACGTAAGTGTCCGTTTGATGGCGCGGCCACGACGACAAATATAAAAAAAAACTGTGCCAAGATTTTGTAAGCATTTGTAAGTTTATTCTTGTAAAAGTTTATTATGTCAAAGTTATGGTTAAAAAGTTATAAGGGTTTGAACGTGGCCGCGCCATTGAAACGCGGAGAACCGCGCGGCCATGGAGATCTTTAAAACTAAGCGTTGCAGAGACCTGAAATTTTGGTAAATAACTGATTGAATTTGTCAAAGTTTGTAAAAATACACAAGAAAATCCTAGGTGTATATTTCAGGAGCTTTGAGAGTAAAACCCCATGGCCGCGCCATTGAAACGGCGAAAAACACGTTATCGCCGATATCTCGCTGAAAAAGCATCACAGACGTCTGAAGTTTTTTGTAAAACCTATATCTGAATTTGTCAAAATTTGAAAAAATACTCAAAAATGTCCTAGGTTTATATTTCATGAGATGTAGTACGGTATCGCGTGGAAATAAGTCGCGATTAACTATCAAAGAAAATAAGTATGATCCAGATCGTTTTTTGCAAACAACTACAACCATACTACCATAGAATTATCGATAACAGGCATTTCACAATATAAAACTTTCAATACGGTTTGAATGTTTCGATAGGGTGACCATGGCTTATTGTTTACAGAAATCTTTCCGCCTATTGTATTAGAAATTATATCTCAAAGATTCGAAATTAAATTAAAATGAAACGATATGATACAAAAAAATATGTTTATTTCTTTATAAATCACAGATTGTGACTCAGAACGACATTATTTTCAGCTATCGAGCCCCTCCATTGCTTGATGGCTGAAAATACTGTCGTTCTGAGTACCAGTGCAAGAACCATAACATAACTTTGCACAACATTCGTAATTCCTGTAAGATAGCATTATTTGATGAATAATTGTATACTCAAACCCATAACTTATGTCTAAGACTAAATAACCCATTGTATAGAATATTTTAGGTACAGTAGGCTTCACCTTCACCTTCGTTACATGATGGCTAACCGGATATAATTTTATTCGGTGATGACACTTCTCTTATTTTTAACTAGCTGCTGCCCGCGGCTTCGCCCGCGTGGATGTCGGATATTATCCAACGGGAACGTACTACCGGGACAAAAAGTAGCAGAAGCCTATGTCACTCCGTATATCATCAGCTATCTGCCAGTGAAAGTCCCGTCAAAATCGGTCCAGCCGTTTCGGAGATTACCCGGAACAGACATAAGTGTTAAAAATTGGTATTTTGTTTTATGTACTGTTTATACTTTCTTATGCATTTAGTAAAAAGCTGTTATTTTGACATTACATACATACATATATTATTATTATTTTGTATATGTATGTATGTTAGAACTTCTTTAACCTTTCTTTATAGGTACTTTATTAAAAAAAAATACATAGTCGGGCGGGCCGCTAGTATTGTAAAAAAAAAAACAAAAAAAAACATTTTCATAATATTTTTTATATTCTATATTTCATCGCTCTCAGAGACGCTCATCATTTTCTTCGATGAGACATAAGTCACTATAGGTGATATCAAATTCTCCAAAAATATCCGGTGACTTTGGACGTCCAGCATTCTGAGGTTCAGCAAGTTTGCGCCGTTTTGCACATAAAGTTTGTTGGCGCGTTGTATGCGTTTAAAACGCCTATTCTGTGATCCACAAAGCTCACAATAATTCCATTGTGACCCTAGTAAACCTTCACACTCGAGGCATCTTTCCATATTAGTCCATGATTTATTGCAAAAAATGCATTTATCTGAAAAAGAATAAAGCGCCTTATTATTTAACAAATAACAAATACTTTGTACGGCTGGTTTCAGAGTGACGCTGCTGGACCGCGGCGCTGAATTTCAAACGCGCGCTGTACAACAGCGCCGACGATCACCGTCACTTTGGAACTAGCCAATACTGTAATCAATACTTAGACGATTGAACTTAATTATTGCTACAACTAATTATAGTTTATTGTATCACTTACCGCTTTGGTGACATCTTTAATCAATTTTTATACCTAAGTAAGTTGGCATTTACAATTTAATCAATCAATCATCAATAATAAACAAAAATCAACCATCAACAAAATTATTAATCATCAATTTTTATTCATGTGTAAAAGATTTTAAGAAAGCCTTTTAACGGAATGTAAAGTTCCTAAACTTAAGTACATACCCTATGAATTTTGAAAAATCCTTCCTTAGTGATACCTACGTCATAAGAGGAATACGTGTGCATAAGTTTCTAGCCCTAGGGTTTGGCCTGTGTTTATTTAGAACTTTCATCCCTTATTTCATCTTCTTAGGGGTTGAATTTTGGGAACGCTGAAATACGTAACTCATTATTTTTGCCGTACTCAATTCATACGAAATTTCATGTAAATACGTCGAAGGAATAAAAAGTTTCATAAAAACTTTTATCCCCTATTTCACCCCCTTGGGGGATGAATTTTGATAAATCCTTCCTTAGTGGATGCCTGCGCCATAAGAGGAATACGTGTGCGAAATTTCAAGTTTCTAGCCTTAAAGGTTTGGCCTGTGCGTTGATGCATCAGTCAATCACTTTTGCCTTTTATATATTTAGATAGATATAATCTTTTACGCTGCTAAACGTTGTGAAAGCTGAAACGTTAGCTGCAATTAATGCTGAAGAGTCATCTGGAATAATTTGATGTGGTGCGCTGCTTACTTCAACTATCCATTTTTGTAATTGAGTCTTTACTGTGGGAATCAGTAATCATTTGAAAAATAGGTGTAGATCTGATCAAATCTGAGGCAATTATGGCAATATAAACAAATAATCGTTTCGTGAGTATAGATACATCTGGAAGCATTATAGCCCGAAAAAAAAACCCGTTGCATCTGCAGTAATGGTTACTCTATGGAAACTACGATGATATGTATCATAGTACTGAATTTGCTGATCAGACCAATAATACAAATGGTAATATGGTATCAATCTCATTTCACGAATAAAGTTTCTGTGTACAATTTGTGGCATCATAAGTATACATAAAGTTAGGTGAGAATGCAGTCTCTTTTTTTTTTTGGGTGGGAAATCATCAAATGACCTCTCCCGCTCTGGGCGGAGCGGAAGGGTGTGTCAGACTCTTACTGACTAAAACCCACTCGTGTTCCTTCAGTTGCCTGTGCGCCAGGGCCACGGGAACTCTTTCGAACAAACCGTGACCCCGGCAGGCATCGGCCCTATCGGACCCCGTCAATGATATTGACATCTCTTTGAGGCGCGAATTAAGTAAGCGACAACGGAAGAGTTTAAAAATAAACTTTATTTGATCCCAGTTACAGCAAGACAGTAATTACTTAATTCTACAAAATGTTGATCTTATATACTAATCTTATTGCTAACCAATCATCTCTGCTAATGACGCATGTCCTAGATATTATATGCTGACATATAGCTGTTATTCTAATATAATATAATTATTGGCTGATGAAGCTAATATTGGGGGATTGGGGTTCCTTAACTCCTCCCTCCCTAAGAGAGAAATTATCCGAAGGCGTCGCAGATGACTTCGGAGAATTTCGGCAAAAACGAAAAACATTTAATTTGTATGAGATGACGACAATAATTATTATGATAATGATATACTCTAAAATGGTCCATACGCTAATTTCTATTGTCACTATTTGGGTTGTATCGTCACTTTCACTAAATTTGGCACTTTGTAACAATTCTTTCACGTCACTAAAGTCCACGTTTCTTAGGTCGACCTTCTCCGTCCTTGTCTGTATGTCTTGTTGAAGCTCTGGCATCTCGACCAATGGGAGCTTGAAACTGGAAATTGTAGTGTTTGTGGCGGCACCAACAATTACTCCTCCTATTTGCGCCTCGCATTGTTGACTCAGTGTCACGATATAGGTCCCAAAGATGTTGTATTTGCGGATTTCCTCATTGCAGTTTTCGGTAATGATCAGGTTGTCCTCTGTGTAGACCAACCATTGGCTATCCGTTATCTTCTGCACCTTAGGCTTTTCTATCTTGATACGATTCTTTACGCAGCTATTGTAGTTATTCTTCATCAACATAATTTGTTCTATACAGGTCTCGACTGGATTCTGAGCTAAATTACTTTCATCACAAAGAAATCTGTCATTTTCAATTTCAGTACATGAGTTTACCACGGGCATGTATTTCAATCGATTCACCATTAGGTAAGGGTATTTGGGAATAATGGTAAAAGTGTCTGGAGAATGGAAAATAGGAATAGGAATAACCTTATAATAATTATATGTTTCGTTATCTATTAGAGGGACTTCTAACACAAATACTAATCTATTGTTATTTAAATATGATTTGACTATGATATTACGTTCTAGTTTTATTAAATTACTTTTACTAACTGGATATATTGTCCTAGCATGTTTACTAATTGTTTCTAAACTGCTGTACAGTTCTGTGCTATTTATAATAGACTGGTGCAAAACATTTAGTTTGCTAAAGGCGATTGCGGACTCTATTTCTTGTATGTTCTCATAACAAGTTCGAAAGTTGCTTAAAATTTGGTACATAGTATCTATTATTCGTAGTAACTTGTTAAATTTGAATTCGTTTTCAGCTAGTTTTTCTATGCCATTAGTGTGTGAGCCTAATCTTTTAATATTTGAATTTATGATTTCTGAGTCATTAACTAATTTATCGAAAGCTTTTTGCATTGATGACACTTTACGTTCGACTGCATGTTCTCTATTCTGGAGTAAAACGATTTCCTTATCATATTTAATTGCATCGTCTTCATCTAAATTACCAGATATAGCTTTTACAAATGAGCCCAGAGGGTTGAACAAAGCTCGTTTGTTTCTATGATTAAGGGGTAAAATTTGATATAATTTATCTTTAGTAAGTCTTATTAAATACTCGATTTGGTTTTCTATACCTAAAGTTTCATTACTTAATTTGCTTTCTATAATTTTCGATTTCATATTGCTAAAATCGCGAATATTATTATCTATTTGTAAGCTTAAGGATTCT
Organism: Griposia aprilina; assembly: GCA_916610205.1. Classification (NCBI taxonomy): domain Eukaryota; kingdom Metazoa; phylum Arthropoda; class Insecta; order Lepidoptera; family Noctuidae; genus Griposia; species Griposia aprilina. Next base: position 24,572,556 of record OU744285.1, on the reverse strand, counting down.
AAATCTAAAATCTTAAATATAGTCCAATAATTATTCTTCTTCACCGCTACTCCCATCTTCAACGACGCTATCCCCGGATTCCGAGTGAAGTTCTGGAGTTCCAGCGTGAATCCTGACATCACTAGTACCAGAAGTACTAGGCATGACCTGTGGAGGACGTTTTACATTTTTTATCGCCACTCTAGTTGGTCTTTTATTTAATTCTACAGGCACTATATTACGTTCGGTTTCACCAGTGATTTCGGCTTTTTCATAGCGAGGTTTTTCCTTAGCTTTCCTAGTCCTAGTATTCTTCATGTAAATAGTATCTCCTGTCTTAAGGACTGGTGTTTCTTCACCTCCTTTCCTATCTCTTACCTTAAGTTTATCTGTGTTTAATTTATCTGTTACAAATTCGTATAGTACTTTGAGACGTTTCCTATGATCTAATAATAATTTCTGAGTTAAATTTTTCTCCCTATCGACATTAAATACATTTCCGGCATCGGTATGCCCAAAGACTAGTTCAAAAGGCGTAAAATCTGTCGCTGAGTGTATGGTGTTATTATATGCCATAATAGCATACGTCATAACGGAAGCTGCATCTAAATCGTTTTTTTCATATTTTGCTAATCGGTAAATTTCGATGATAGTAGAATGGAATCTCTCGACTATTGCCATAGAACTGGGATTGTTTGGAGTCCCTATGTGCAATTCTATTTTGTATAGACTTAACATTTCCTTAATTAACATGTTATTAAATTCTGTCCCTGAATCACAACTTATTCTACTGGGCAATCCATAAATACTAAAATATTTAATTAATGCTCTAACTATCTCTGGTGTACTCCTATTAGGTACCTCTATTGCCTGTGCTAATTTACTAAAAGCATCTACAATAGTTAAATAATATTTTCCTTCAATGTATAATAGATCCATAAAAGCTTCTTGGAATGGACTATTCTGAGTTTGGGTTAACTGAATTTGAGGTTTAATGTGCTTTCTATCGTACTTCATTTTTCTACACATTTCGCAGCTGTTAATAACTGTTGTAACTATTTCTTTCATGTTTGGCCACCAATAATATCTCTTAAGTTTAGCTAAAGTTTCCCTAATGCCTCTATGACAGGTTTTCCCGTCGTGGTATTTCATAATAACTTCTTTCTGATCCTCTTCTGACTCTGTCAAATTGATCACTCTTTCTGTACATTCTGTTAACTTAACTGAACCCTTTTTAAACAAGTTAATAACCATGTTTGAAAAAGATTTTCTAAACGATGGATGTTCAAAATAAATATGATATTTATGTTTAGGATCTATATATTCTTTTAGAAAGTCTTTAACTAATTTGTCATTATTTGTTGGTAAGTGAACTTCAAAAATTTTCTGTTTATTATTAGAAATATCCTTTACTGTCAATTTATCTTTAAACCATGACTGAACTAAAATTTGTCTAGCTTTAGTATCTACAGCTTCATTTAAAATAGGAATACCTTCATGTTCCCTATTTGAAACTGAATTAGCTGTGACGCCATCATCAGAATCCGAAAGTTCTATCGTTTCTATGGGCGTTTCGTCAAATTGCAGCTCTTCATTTATAATTTTTTGTATTCGCTCTTTCCTATCACCTACGTTAACAAATATCGAATCTAAATCGTCGTTAATTGCATTAATTTTAATCCTAGATAAGGCATCTGCATTTGTATTTTGAGGCCCTTTCTTGTACTTAACCTCGTAGTCATATTCCTCTAAGCGTAAACGCCAACGCGTGAGCTTACTGTTGGGTTCTTTTAATGAATACAGCCATGCTAATGGTCTATGGTCTGTAAAGATAATAAATTTATTGCCATATAGATAAGGCCTAAAATGCTTAACTGCCCATATTATGGCTAAAAGCTCCTTCTCAATAGTACTGTATTTTACTTCTGTGTCACTCAGAGTCCTGCTAGCATATGCTACTGGCTTGTCTGAGCCTATTGATCCTTGTGACAATACAGCCCCAATTGCAAAATTCGATGCGTCGGTAGTTAAAATAAAACTTTTACTAAAATCGGGATACTGTAATAAAGGTGCGTTTGTTAAAAGTTTTTTTACATGTTTCAAAACATTCCCTATACTCATCATTAATAATTATTTTACGACCTTTCTTTAAACAAGCTGTTAAAGGTCTAGTTATTTTTGCAAAATCTTTGATGAATTTCCTATAATAACCAATGAGTCCTAAAAAGCTTTTTATTTGTGTCATTGTTTCTGGAATAGGATATCTTAAGATTGCATCAATTTTATCATTATTTGGCTTCAATCCTTCACTTGTAATAGTGTGCCCTAAGTAAAGAACTTCCTTTCTAAGAAAATGTGATTTGTCGAGTTGTATTTTTAAATTTGTCGCCCGAAAACGATCAAAAACTGCTCTAAGTTTTTCTACATGCTGAGTCAGCGATTTAGAAAAAAATATGACGTCATCAAGGTATACCAGGCAATGTAAGCCCTGGAGACCTCTTAGAACGTTATCCATAGCCCTCTGAAATGTTGCAGGTGCTGTTTTTAACCCAAACGGCATCCTGTTAAATTCATAATGTCCTGAAGGTGTACTGAAAGCTGTTTTCGCCCTATCTTCTTTCTGGACCTCGATTTGATGGTATCCACTAGCTAAATCTAAGGTAGTAAAATAGGTACTATTGCCTAGCATATCAAATAAATCATTTATGTTGGGCAAAGGGTATTTGTCATCGGTAGTAATTTCATTGAGACGTCTATAATCAACTACCATCCTCCATTTTTGCTGTCCTGATGAATCTAATTTTTTTGGCACTAAATGTACGGGAGCACTCCAGGGGGAGTGTGATTCCTGGATGATATTGTCCCTTAACATTTTATCTACCTGATTCCTAATTTCTTTCGATTGAATGGGAGGTAACCTATGTGCTTTAATATTTATAGGATCTTCATTCCTTGTTCTAATTCTATGTTTTACTTGATTTGTAAACGTTAATGGAATATTCTCACAATAAAATATGTCCTTATACTCATTACATAGCCCTTCGATGGTTTTACGTTCCTCAGAATTCATGTGGTCTAACTGTAATTTTTTTAAATTATCTGTTAGCATCCTATCTATTTCTATGTTATTTTCTGTAAAATTAATGTGAACAGATGGGTTCTGCCTGTAAGGTTCGACCGTAAAAGGTCCTGTTACCACTAAGGTTCTGGTTTCATCCGTATAATTCTGAATAACGGTTGATGCGTAACCTTTAATACACTTAACTAATGCGGTGGGCATTCGAATCCCTTCCGAAAATTGTTTAAATTGTAGTATAGCTTCCCCGTCTAGTAAGTTGACTGGCAATCTAACTCTTAATTCACTACGAGATGGCAATTGATATACCTCTCTCATAGGTGGTGCGTATATTATTGGGATATTCGCATTTTTTAAATGCAAAACTTGACTTTCCATGTTTATTTTTGCCTGTAACTGTTTAAGTAGGTTACTACCTATTAACCCATCATACCTATCATCAACACTGTAAACATAAAATTTATGAAATTCCTTACTGCAAAACGTAGCTGGTAAAGGAATAAATGCCGTTTCGCTATGAACACTCGATGCGTGAGTACTAACAACTTCGAAGGGTTCATATTGCAACCGATCCCTAAAGTACTTGTTTGCAATGTGTGGGCTTATGAAAGACCTAACACTGCCTGTATCTATCATAAACACTGCATTTAACTCTGGTACAACTATGTGTGGTAAGTTAAGACGTTTATTGCAATTAATTTTTATTCGCTCTCTAGGGTAGAGGCGGTTATACAAAAATTTCCCTGTCTGGGATCTTCAGGAATTTCCTGGAACTCATTATTTGAGTTGTCAAAACTTGGTTCGTTATAGCTATGATTATTAGTGTAATTAACACGGCGTGAACTTGCAGTGCGCATAGTAACGTCAGTGTTCGACTTTGAACCCGGCGGAGATGCTTGCGCTGCAAAAGGTGACGTTCGCGGTGCATATGCCGTGGACTGTTGGCTTTGTTGCGCCATCGGAAACTGTGACCTACTTGTCCTATTGTTATGATCATTATTATTTGTCCGATTGAAATTATTTTGATTATAATGTTGCCTATAATTCCTAAACTGCTGCGAATTGTTCATCGTAATTGAACTACTCGTGGCGTTATTCGGTGCCACTGCACTGGATAGGCTCTGCGAATTATACTTCGCACTATTGAAATCGGAAAAAATATTTTTATTAGATCTATTATAATTGCGGTGATCGTTTGTTTTAGAATTATAGACTGATTGAAAGTTCTGTTCTTCTAAAACAATTTTCAACGCGTCTTCCAATGTCGAAACGTCGCGTAAACGAACTAACCTAACTAGGAATGGCGGTAAATTGAATAGAAAAACATTCATCGCCCTATTACTGTAAATTATCTGCTTAGCCTTCCGTAAAGAGTCATCAGCAATAGTCTCTGATATTTTGGAAAATAAAATGCTTCTCATATGCTGTATCCTATGACACAAATCTAAGTAACTTTCACCTTTGTTAATTTTACAGGATTCTAACTCCATTGCTAGACAATCTTCAGTACGTGGGTCGCCAAAGTGTTGATTTAACAGCATTTTTAGCTCATCCCACGTATTTATAGAGTCCCTTTCGCCTACCAAACTAGCTGCTTCGCCTGTTAATCTACTTGTTACTACATGAAATAAATAATTGTTTTGTACAACGCTCCCTTGGAATGTTGTTAAAATGTATTCACATTTTTTAATAAATAAGGGTAACGCTCTAACATCGCCATTAAATACTGGAATTATGTTTACCATCTCTTGCGGAACACGGTTTATACCTTCCATTATGCAGTGAAATAACGAAGCTTCACAAAAAGTAAGCACAAAAATTAATAAATTATCCCTAACTATTTACTACAACTAACAATCTATAAAATATTATTACGGCGTTGTCCAATCCCTAATAATACACACAACATAGATTAATACAAGGTTGGGATGCAAATGGAAGAGCTGAGAGGAAGGTGAAAAGATTTACTCACAATTCCGCAGCTATCTTCATGATCCCTGAATTACTGCTTGGCTCCTGGTCCTCTCCTGGCTTGATGTGGCTTCTTAATGTATTTGTTTGTTCGGTGATCTCTGCTGAACCGTTGAAACGGACGTCGGCTGCTTCCCGTAGATGTGGATACGTGACAGACTGACTACAGAGATCCTACCGGCTGCGCCAATTAAGTAAGCGACAACGGAAGAGTTTAAAAATAAACTTTATTTGATCCCAGTTACAGCAAGACAGTAATTACTTAATTCTACAAAATGTTGATCTTATATACTAATCTTATTGCTAACCAATCATCTCTGCTAATGACGCATGTCCTAGATATTATATGCTGACATATAGCTGTTATTCTAATATAATATAATTATTGGCTGATGAAGCTAATATTGGGGGATTGGGGTTCCTTAACTCGCGCGTGGAACACGACGCGCCGTCGACCCGGGCCTGGTCCTTACGGGACGGCGAGCTGCCCATTGCTCGCCGTCCGCAAGCCCGCGCCCACGGTGGCTGGGAGTCGGCAATCGACTCCCGACGCCCAGGGTGTCTCGCCCTGCGGCGACTAGGGGCGTGAGAGGCAACGATTGCCTCACCCTCACGCGCTCCGCCTCCTCCTTCGCGGGCATTACTGCTTCGCAGAAGGAGGTGACGGCTTCCCATTCCCTCTCACTCCGTACCATGGCGTGGACCAGGGTCGGACGCGAGAGATTGCCGCCGCCGATCGCCGCCACGAGGACTCGGCGGTGCGCCGCCCAAGCCGGGCAGACCTCCACCGTATGCTCCACCGTGTCTCCCGGTCGATCCACACAATGATAACACCCGGGCGTTTCCTCCCGCCTTATCCGAAACAGGAACCTCCCGAAACAGCCATGTCCGGTGAGGACCTGCGTCAGACGGAAGGTGAGGACGCCGTGGCGCCTCTCAAGCCACTCCTCAAAGAGGGAACTTACCGCCGCAATTGTGGCGTGCCCAAGAATGCAGTCTCTGGCCTTGTCTTTTGTCATACTTGATCTTTCGAAGAGCTCCTAAACTTGGCAGCACCGGTGGGCATACTTTGTTTGGGTCTTTAATTAATTTCGCCGCAAGTTCTTTATGCACAGCAACGGCAGGCTTACTCGTATATTGTTTTTTTTTTTTCTAACTGACTTCTTCTATACATGGCGTTAATTTTGATTTTTTCTTAGGGTTATGTGGTACATTCACTTCATTAGAAGAAAGTATATCGTACGTCATGGTTATAGTTTTCTCAGTAACTGCTTCGGTTTTGATTATAGTTTTTCTTTCATATTGTAAGTACTTTCCTTTGATCCAAATGTTACTTTACTTAATGTTATAGTACTACTAGCACAAGTTTTTTTTTTTGCTTTGCTCGTTCATGCAAAAATATAACAGAAATCTATTTAGTTTAACGTTTATTTATAAGTTTACAAAAGTGGCAAACTCATTAAAGCAAATCGAAATAAAAAAACGTACACGCGGACCCGAACTTTTTGCGATATACATATTTGTTAACATACTCCCCTGTCTATACCCTACACATTAAGGGGATTATTTATAAACGATGATTAAAGTTAAGAGACGTTTATACGACAAAAATATATCGATTATTCCCGATCGGTAACACCCTGTCGTCAACACTGTTGCCGATCAGGAATAAAAAGTTCCGTTTACAGTTCCGGAACTTTTTATTCCCGATCGTTCCTAACTACACATAGTTCAAGAGTGCATTCAATAAAAGATGACATGGTTTTTTTATGCTTTAATTACGACTTTCAACGCACAAAATTAACATCAACATAAAAAATGCTTCTTTTCAAACAGCGTATAAACAATTTTGCATAGAAAGAAAATTATATACTCAAATTAATACCAACTTCTATCTAATTAGCCTGAGTGTCGCTATATATATTTTTGTTTTTCAATTTTAGAATTTCTGGTCATGAGAGCGAACACCAGTGAGCAGGCTGTAGCAGATCAACCAGAGGACCAAGAAAATGCTATGTTATGCTCCTTCGTTAGCGTTATGTTGTTGACTCTGTCGAGCGCGGCCTGGTGGCGCTGACGCCTCGATTGGTCAAAGACAAACGATTGATTTAACGTATTTCCGACATATATTTGATTTACTTTGTGCCTCTTGCATGAATTCGTCATTATAAAGCTTATATTTCAAACTCGAACTCGAAACTCAAAGCATTTATTTCAAATAAACCAATTACAGGCACTTTTGAATTGTCAAGGGGTCGGTCAGTCAGAAAGATGAAGCTAGTTACCCATTCCAAAGCGTAGTAGGTACCTATGGAGAAGAACGGGCAAGAAACTCCATCGACACTCTTTTAAATCAACATATAAAAATTACAAAAAAAAAAAAAAAATACAAAATTACAAATTACAAAAAAACATCGTTCATGTTGAAATTATGCATGTGAGAACGATGCAGTTCTGCAGAAGATTTTATACTGCTCTTTGTTGCAGGTTTCAAATTAATGTCTATTTGATTATTTCGAACCGTGTTAAAAGACGCGTTTACATACAGTGAGTAAATGCATTAAATTGGTATGTTTCTTTCCAACAGCACTGTTCAATTTGCGATGCCATGCTGGTAGAGAATTTGTTGTTCTGTTTCTCTCCAAATGCACTCCATAGTGGTATAAATGTCTCCTTTAACCATTGCTTCTCCATGTAGGCTTTAAATTTTTTGATAGCTGGATCTTCAAATTCAAATTCAAATATTTTTTATTAGTAGAACATAGGTAAAACAAAGTACAGATGTCAATATTAATAAAATGAGCGCTATTTCTTGCCGTCAACGGCTTACAAATATTCTAATTATAATTTCTTATGACTAATTGGTAAAAAATAATAAAACAATCTAATTAATTATCAAACTCAATTAAATAAAACAATTAAAAAGCAAGCATATTAAATAAGAAGATGTTCAATTCATTAATTATAAAATAACAATAACTTTGATCACATAACAAAACATTAAAATTAAATTAGATTAGATAACACAAATAAATTATTTACCAAAACTGAAAAATAAAAGATTTAATGAAAAATAAATAGAATGTCATTAGATCACAATTTGTCTTCTAGGTACTCATTGACTGTGTAGTAAGCTTTTTCGTCTAGTAAATTAAGAAGAGCCTTTTTGAAATGGTGTATGCTGTCAAGATCTTTTATACAAATGGGTAACTTTTTATATAACTTGGGTGCCATTCCCAAAAAGCCCTTTGAGTAGAGCGCAGTCTTGTGTGGAATAGCACATATCTATCTATCTATCTTCGTTTCCATAACGAGTGATAATTGGGCACAATCGGACTTTATAATAAATGAAAGAGTGGACTGTATTAAAATAGGTGTAATGCCATTATTTACAATAGAACAAGGAAACGCCCGTAGTGGCGCGCGTCTGTGAGCTGAGTGGTGTGGAGGGCGTGCAGCAGTCGTCGCGTATAGGTTCGGTACCCCGACACACCGCGCCTTTCCGCCGTCAATCACGCGCATATGTGGTGCGCCGACAAGTGATGTAAGACCGTCTGTTCATGATTTGGTTCTGTGGTAACAAAGGAAGAACTGCACTTAGTGCCACCAAACGTTTTTTCTTTGGATCTTTTGATTAAATAAGACTCAATTCTCGACCTTTAGCCCAAATTGCTTTATTAAAATGTTAACAGCAAACCTTAAGCACAGCTGATGGAAAAACTGAGGCAATGGCTTTCATAGCTGTTCTCTCGTAGTCCGTTTAAAATTTTACTGGATTCCATTTTGGAGTTTCTGCTTTTATTAAATTGAATAATATTTTATAAGATTCTGCCGTCCGATCACTCATGAGAGCGTACACCACTGGCATTAAATTTGTATAATTCGTCGTACTACCAACATCCCCATGAATCGTATAAAACTGATCGAATGGAGGAGAACAATTATCTAAAGTGCCGTCTGCGTAAAATTCTTCTAATTGGCGTATGAGATGTCTTGCTCTTTCGGAATAAAACACGATAATTCTTGTGTTGCCGTACATGTAGTCAGCCAACAGAAAATCTTGAAAATCAGGTGGCATTTTTACTTCTTTTACAGTTTTATATTGTATTTTAGGCAATTTAGCTTCTGAATTTGTGAATCTATATAGCGAACTCTTCAAGCTACTAAATTTTGGGACTTTGCTTAGTAGCTCTGCGCAAGGCCATCTTTAAAACTTGAGACCTCGGAATTATAGTTTTTCGGTACACAGGTTAACGTTGGTGTAGCTAATTTTTGTTTCAGGTTGTATATAGATGCGTCAAATTGGTTTTTCTCGTAATCTGGCGAGTGTATAATACACCCACAATTCGCCAGTTATGTTCAAGTTACAGACATCCTGGAAGTAAACTGTCCCAATTTCCCGGGTTATAAACCGTGCGAAGTTAGTCTAGCCGCTAGTCGCTAGTTCTTCTCCATAGGTACCTACTACGCTTTGGAATGGGCAACTTGCTTCATCTTTCTGACTGAAGGACCCCTTGACAATTCAAAAGTGCCTGTAATTGGTTTATTGGAAATAAATGCTTTGAGTTTAAATCCTAAATATCCTAACTATAATATTATAAATGCAAAAGTAAGTTTTTTTGTTTGTTTGTTACGCTTTCACGCTAAAACTGCTGAACGGATTCGGATGAAATTTGGCACAAGAGTAACTCATGACCTGGAAAAGGATTTAGAATACTTTTTATCCCAATATTCCCACGGGATCGAGAATGATTTGGTCTTTCGCCCCGCGGGGCGCAGCTAATTTTATCAGAAAAATACAATTTATCAATTGGGTACATTACATAACGACATAATCCCCAGAAACATCAAACGATATTGTAATAAATAGATAGAAGACGAGACGATCACGTTCTCGAAAGGATCGGTATCAATACTAAAATAGAAGACTAGAAAAAATATGTGCCTTTTTGAACAAACATTCTCGAGTATCGTAGACGGATTAATGCCCAAAGTAAATTACTGAAGCGCAACTCCTGAAGGAGACATATTCAATTAGTCTGTCAGACAAGGTCATGATACTTGATTGAGACTTGATTTATTTGTTTAGGGTCAGACTTAGATACCACTTTATTTTTGACGACTCCTTGTGATCAATTGTTAATACAAACGTTTATCTAAGCATAAAGGTATTCTGGGATAAACTAGTTCTAGATAAAACCGAAAAAAAAAAAAAATTTGCTCTTCACAGATTTTAATTGTTACTGTGTTACGTCTGTCCCAGTAACAATTAAGACTAACGTCTTTATTTCACACTATCTTGAAATCATCGAATATGAATTGTGTTATTGTCCCCCTACTAAACAATTATGAATGTATACATGATGTCCGGTAAAGAATGGATAACCTTGAAATAGCATATTTTATAATAGACATTATGGCAACGCGATTTTTTGAAAAAAAAAAACTTTTTTCTACATTCTTCTTTACCACGACCGCAAATGAATGAATTCCTTCTGTTATTTGTTGTTATAATATTTTACGTTGACTATGCCGATAGTGTGGCAATAAATAGTGTGTCTAGAAATTGCACAGTATATTTTTTCTAAAAAATCTTACCTTGGGTAAGTACTACTTAGGATATTGTTTTTGTTTATTTTTTTTAGAGCGGCCTAAGGTATATTATACTTTTTTAGAACGGCCATAAGCTATATTATATGATATTTCAAGGTTATCCATTATTTACCGCACATCCTGTGTATCCTCAGATTAACAAATCTTATAAAAAACAGTTTTCATGAAAACGTCCCTAATTTTTCGTAATCATACTATCTACTCACCAGCATTTTTAAAATATGTTTACCTAAATAAAATAATTATTTACGATATCAGCATTTTGAAACAACTGTTGTCACGAAAGTCTTAGCAAACCTCGTAAGAAATGGCAGGAGTTTGAAAAATTGTGGATCTAAATAAACAGTACAAAGAAATCAATGCCCCCGGCTGGGGTTCCGTACAACTTGCTGTAAGCACGAAACTTGCAAATTGTGACGTGGGGCAAGTTATGAACGAATTACATTAATTTTTTTAAACTGCCGTCATGCCTTATGTATTTTTTCGGAAACGTAGTAATTTTGCAACAAAACACCACCACCACCCAGCTACTATACCGCATAGTAGCCGAGTGATTCTACCACTTTTTTGAGGGTCAAACTTTCTGTAATATTGCCATTATTATACAGGATATCGAGTCACAAACTGAACCCAGGAATTATTTTTCGTCGGTTATCAAAAAAAAAACTGGTAGAGTTAATTGTATTTTAAATAACCGACAAAAAAATTCAACGCCCCCTGGGCTTAAATTTTTCATTATTCGTCGTTCAGAATGATCTACTGAATCCATGGTAACAGGTTGTCGCGAATCTATGGTAACAGCGTTGATGTCCCTGCCACCGTGTAAACAGAGCCTTTGCCAAGTCAGATGACACAATTATTTCAGACTCCATCTTGACAAGTTATCACACTAGTAATTATTACTAGTGTGACAGCCCACGGAGTTCTGCAACGACATAGGAATTCATATGCTACGCTATAACATTTATTTTATTTGCATCGCAAGTTTTGATCCCCCGTTCGTTGAAACGAGACACATTTTATAATATTAGCGTAGGCTAAACTAGCAGGCCCTTTCGAACCTTCCTTCCGCTCCGCCCAGAGCGGGAGAGGTCATTTGATGATTTCCCACCCAAAAAGGCCCTTTCGAACAATATTTATTTGGGCGGCTCACTATCCATTTGCACCTAGCTTCTGACGTTTCATAAGTGCCCATGTAGTTTTATTTGAACTAAAATATTCTTTTATTTTTTTTATTTGTAATTTTTTTTGGGTATTGGGTTGTCTAATTTTTCAGACTGACGCTCGAGACTTGGACCACACAACAATTTGCGACACCGGCAAAGCGTGGCCGAGGGTTCGAATCGATGCTGATATTAATTTTCGAAAAACTTTGCATCGGCTACTGTTATTTATAAGTTTCTTTTGCGTTCGATATGGTAATGTTGGAGGAATATTATATAATTAAAAGAAATTGAATACATTTAAACGCACGTGAATGATTATTACGTGTAATCATCGGAATTTACATCAACTTAACATGCGTGAAAATTCCAGTTTGTGCAAACCACTGTATAATGTATTAGGAAATACAAAAATACTTTGATTCAAACAGAAATCAAAACCCACTCAGAGTTTACTCCACTCGGAAAATTACGCAAATAGACCTGTCTGAACTTAAACTTGGCTTTTGTTAGAAAGTTCTCGATAGCATTAGAAATGACTATGGCCGCTTTTCCAAACCAATTGCGAAATAACGTGTACCAGCACATTTACAAACTAGTATTCCGAGTAATATACAAACACATTTATATATATTGAATAGTCACATTTGTAATGTTAATTTCCCTAAGGGTATCAACTAACCACTGCATTACCTTCGATGTAGGTTATGCGGTACACGATGTATCAATCCGCCAAATTGATTGAATTAGTGTCGCGGTACCCTCTCTCTGCCCCTAGGGAGGGATGCCAAATGTGTTCACTAATTGACACTTTGATGGCAAATAAGACGGTGGACCAATGATGACAATTATGTACTAAAACATCCGTAGGGAAACATGTACACATCTAGATTCTTCAATCAATCGAGTCTATCGCATCCAATTCTGAACGTTCTGTTTAAGCCAAACAGAATTAAAAATATTAATCACATAGATGATTGATTTACTGATTTAGTCTAATATGGCTTTATTTGTTACGGAGAATCACTGACTCCTAAGATACAGGCACATACATAGTACACCTAGTTTAGGAGTCAGAGTATTAACATGATTGTGACCTAGCTATAAGCCTTATATGACCTTAGTATTTGAATGAAATTGTAATGTGATGACTCTTTTAGGTGAAAATATTTAAAAAAAACTGTTTTTATTTTTCACTTTTTAGTGGTTTAGATAATAATTTATCTAAGTTACAATAGCCTAATGTCAACTGCTTATCACCTTTTACAAAAAAAATCTTTTCCCGATGCAAGGAATTGAGGAGTTTATTGCTGAGAATTCTCTCGACTGTCTATGGTCTCCATCATCAGGCCTATAATGGCACTTATAACCCATATGGGTGCAAAGTTCTAATCAATATAAATGAATTAAGTCCAAACACAAGGTAGCTACTGTAATCCGTTGAGGAGTTCCCTTAACTGTCGTTCGTCTTTATCATCAGACCCCTAATGACAGTCACAACCCATCTAGGTGTAAAGTTCTCACCAATACAAATTAATCAAGCCCAAAACACAAGGTAACTGCTGTAAATCGTTGAGGAAATCCCTCGAATGTCCTTCGGCTCTATCCTCAGATCGACTCCAGACCTTCATTAAATTATAGGGCTTTAAAATACTTAATGAAAAAATTAACAAACGCACTAGTCGCCCCTACGATTTTCGAAGGTTCCCTTCGATTTCTCTGGTATGCCATCATCAGATCCTGGTTTCCTTTTCATGGGACCACCCTTGGGATATCTCCTTTCCAACAAAAAAAAGAATCATACAAATCGGTTCACCCAGAAAAAAGATCTGAGCTAACACACATAAAAAAAAAACATAGTCGAATTGAGGAACCTCCTCCTTTTTTTGAAGTCGGTTAAAAATATCAACTCATTTTGGGATTTATTTTAACACTGCGAAAGACACTAAACGCTCTCAGAGGACGTTATAACAATAGAACTTCTATTGTGTCTCGTTCAGTGTCCTAGAACCGATTAATTTTCGTTACAAAATTAATTCTTTAGGAAAAATAATTAATTTTGTAACAAATTGATAGAGTCAGTAGGCCAAAAGCACATTCAATAGTAAGAGATATTCCAAACGCTTTTGAGAAACCAATACTTTCCTGGATGTAGGTGTGACCTATCGTTATAGTGAATAAACGCTTACTAGAACCGCAGTGACCTACTTCCTACAATTGATTCTCAGCTCTCAGCTACCAAGGAATGTCGATAGCTAGATATTGTTCCCAGTGAAAAAGCAACACAATTGTTTCTGTAAAAATTACTTCTTTTATGATAGCGTTTTGTTAGTACATTTTCTTGCGACGCTTAGAAGCTGTTGCACTTTCGGAAATGTTTCGTAGAATTTTGCCTTCCATGTAGAAGAATCGGCTACTGCTAGTCTCCTATTAAGTTAAAGGCAACCAGGGAGAAAGGTATTCAAGTTTATTTCGAGAACACTGCACTGTGAATTGAAACGTTGTGCAAACAACAACAAAAACAGGGCATAATTTTTTTCAGGAAAATTATTTAGCATCAATGTAAAAACACACAGCGCTATACTTTTTACAGCATATTAATGAAATTAAGACCGTAATTGGTTGTCCATTCTCATCAACCCGGTAGTTAATCAATCTAAATCAATCTATTTTAAAATCCGCTCAAAATATCCGTTCAAATATTTTCGTTTCAACAATTTGCATAAAATTCAATTAATATACAAAATTGTGTGTAACCTAATTCTCGGCTGTATCCACATATTTAAATGTGAACAAATTAGTTTACACAATACGGCGTTCAAAAGGTTTCGGTTCATCGCGATACCCGTTCACAGCTAACTGTATCTGGACACCAGCTAACTGTATCCGGACATGATGGTCACTAGTGACGCGACCTGAATAAAAAAAAATATAGTTGATTTATTTGATTGTGAGACTGCCTGGGGAGGGGAAAGCGTGGCTTGTATAGTTAAAACGGAAATAAATCTCTCATATATGGTTATTACTAGAATCACATTATGATTATTAGTTGAGGAAAAAATCGTATTATTATATTTCCCCTACTAAAATAATATACTTTGTTCGCAGAATGTGTACTCTGCGAAAATAGTTTAGCTAACTTTCAGTTACAAGTTAGGCAGCTAAGCTTAACAAACCGATTTATTACTCACAATAATAATGTAGCTAACAAATTTTTTGGTTCTTTAATTCCTAATGGGTTACCGATTCACTTCACAGTCTCGCCTAGATGCTGATAAAAAATCCTGTCTAAATAGGTTTTGATTTTAAAGACTTCCACTAAGTTAAAATTTTAAGGAAATGTATTTTGAAAATGAAATAGATATCATATACCTAGTTAAATATTAAAATGATACATTACTAGCTTTTGCCCGCGGCTTCGTCCGCGTGGATGTTGGAAATTATCCCACGGAAACGTACTACCAGGATAAAACGTATCTTACGTGTTCATCCAGTAACAAGTTCGTGTTCGTGTTCGTGTTTCGTGTTCGTGTTGTAGTTTTTGCGTGAAAGAGTAACAAACATCCATCCACCCATGCTCACAAACTTTCATATTTATAATATTAGTAAGATTAGTAGGATTCAGAATAAGTCTATAATAAACTAAAATACATACCCGATACCCAAGTCAATGAAGCAAAACAATTAGATCGAATACCCGCGAACCTGACCTCCCTAGCCGCGAACCTAACATCCCTACCCGCGAACCTGACATCCCTACCCGCGAACCTGACATCCCTACCCGCGATTCTAATAAGGTATATTTGACACGACATCACTGGGGAAATCCACGAACCGGGATACATATTAATTTTGTTACATCTGTCCCGGGATCCTCCCTGATTAGTATTCACAGATTATGTAATATAGATGATGATTTGTCGCCGTTATATCGAGAGGTTGAACGCCATAACTTCGTTTGAATGAACGTGTGGCATGAATAACTTGTGTGAATTCATTCAGGGTTGATTCCGACGTGATTATCAATTTACATTGCTTGGTTAAAGAACCGAGAATGATAAAAGTGCATGTTTTTTTCAGATTCTGCCTTCGGGTAGTAGTGCCAAGATTGTTCTGGAGTTGTTTAGGAAAAATATTTGATCCATCTAGGTACAGTCTCCCTTACTTATCGCAGGTACGTGTAGCATTAGAAAGTCGCCTGGTTAATCAAAACTCGCTAGCAACTGAAACGTAATGGATCGTATCATTTCACTTGAACTCCCATGACAATGTGAAATTAAGAAGTTGCTTTTTTATTATTCTTAAAAAAATTCTTATCAAATCACAAAATGAATTCATTAAAAACAAGTTACGTGATATTTCTTAGGGCCATTAAAATACTTTAAAATGCATTTGAGATATGTCTTGCAAAATAAAATGCTATGCTTTGTTAGATAAGCTTGCTCACATAAATCTTTTACGTTAACGTTTCAAAGAATAATGGGAACCTTTTCTAAAAATAAATATTTTTGCACTAACGAAAAGAAAATAAGTAAAAGTGGTTGAATGGAATCTGAAAAGAAACCGGTTATCAAGCGGTTAAAAGTTTTCCAAGTGCAGACTATGATGAATCTTTACAATATTTCGACCTTTACTGAAATTATTATTAATAGTGAACCTCAATGATTTATAGTAGTTTTTGGTGCAAAATATTATTTTATTTTAAGTTCTGCACTAATAAAATACTACACCGGTAAGTAATTACCACATTTTTACATCTATACGTCATATAATAAAATTGTAGCGAAGTCAAAACTGTAAATTGACTTTTTTTAAAGTAATTTTTGCGGGGTCTGGGAGCGATTCTACGGCCGAAAATATATTTTTTAGAATTTTTGTCTGTTTGTCTGAACGTATGTTCCAGCATCACGCAAAAACTACCGGATAGATTTTGTTCAAAGAAGGATGGCGAAATTGGACCCACGTTATTTAAAAATTAACAGAGCGCCATTCACGGTCTAGTTATATAAAAAATATTGAGTCACTAGGAGATGGGAATTAAAAGAAATTAATGATTTTAATTTATTAAAAAATAAGTCCTATTCCAGTTTCCGAACGCAACGTTTGTCGTGAATTACATTGATACATTCCAATCTTCAGTAATGATTTACCTTCTTACACATAAGTACGTTTTCGCTTGGCGGTTTTTCTTTTTTTGTACTTACATCTTGATAAATAAACTAAAAACATATAAAACGAAACATGAAAAGTACCTATAGTGTAAACAGACTGTAAAAATATATAAATTATTTTGTGTTATGAACGGTATTGAAAACATGGAACGGAAAATGGAACTTCAGTGTCAAATTGTCAAGTCAATGTATTCCATTGTTTGTGTTCAACGGCGAACGTGGGTTATTTATGCTATTTTTGCGATTTTATGGATTTTAGAGGACTTGTCTTTACCTTTGGACTGACTATTCTGCACACCAACCTAGACTACGGCATTTACTTCTGGTTAACGATTTGCAAGTGATTTGGACTTTGTCAACTGTTATAATGCGTTGTGTTGATTATCAATTGCGCATTGCTCGATTACGGAGACATCGTTTGTCTGACGAAAGAGACCAGATCAGATAGTTGGAAGAGTACGGAGAGTTTTATAATGCGCACAGCAAAAGAGTGGAATTCTCTACCTGCGCCTGTGTTTCCGACCGCATACAACCCAAATCTCTTCAAAGTGAGAGTGAACAGGCTTCTTCTGGGCAAGCTCACTCCATCGTCGACTTTGTCTCTGTCATCTCTGACCTAGACTAGAGTCAAGAGCAAACCCATCTAAAATAAAAAAAATCAAAAAAATCGTAAACTAATTCGTTTAATTTCAGGAACACAAATCATATCAGAGATAAAACAAAGGGAGCGAGCAAAAGTAGAGATTTCTTTTAGATGTTAGCTTTTACGTAAGTAGTCTCGTATACTCTTATCATAATTATGCTCCTCCTGCTCGTTTTTAAGTGTTGACCATCATTTAATCTTCTGATATAACAACAGTCTTGAAGTATTTTATAATACTGCAGATTACTGCTTGTGGTGTACTACTGCCAGTCTAATGATTTACCGTAGGCATATTACAATCGAATATATGCTTATCCTTTATTCATTTAGAACCATATAAATCACATTTTAAAATATTTCCTAAAAATAGTATGAAAAATATTTAAAATCAAAATACTGCACCGATATCAGGAGCCAAGCTACCGATGGTCAGGGCTCCAGGGAACAGAACCTCCTACCAATTTTGTGTGACTAGGCGTACTGCTGATCGAGTTCAACCTCGCCAGCTAAGTCAAGATACTTGATTAGTGGAATATTATTATTTTTGTATAACCGCACTACTAGCTACTGTGTCCTAGACTAGATAGTCTGTCCTTTAAGCTACTCAATATGGGTGCCCGTATCACACATGGTTTGGTAGCATTGGATGGGGTAGTCACATCCTTAACCCGGAACCAGGACATGATTATAACTTAAACTTATAAACGTATTTTGTGTTTCTTTAATCATGGTAATAAAATAATATTTTCAGATAACTGGAGACTACTATATTTGTCACTCATGTTGGGAGTTTATAAATCGTAATCCAAATGATGGTCCTGAACATGATATTCAACTACAACTTGGCCATCGTAATGTCTGTGCTGGATGTGGCAGATCTATTTTGAAAATCACAAGCAGGCTGGTTCTCCGACCAGAGATGTCTGAAAGGGTAACATTGTATCGGAATAGATAAGAACCTGCCAAGTTGTTAATTAAATCAATACCAGGTTTACTGGTAATATGACTGCAACATCTGGAAATCCATTAGAGGAAACATCTGCTGAACAAACATTGTCCACAAGAAGAGCAGCTGACACAGTAGTGGGTGAAGAAGTTAGTCCGTCGACCTCTGGACGTCCACTACAAGAAACAGCTGCTGAAAAAATTATATTGTCCACATTGAGAAGAGCAGCTGACACAGCACGTCATTGCTTGTTTTTGGAGTGCAATGTCTCTGTAAAATTAAGGATTTTAAGTTCTATATTCCTAGAAATGCTAGAATCTGTCATTTTCACCTAGGTAGCAATTTATTTTATGAATTAATGCTGCTGAAAATGCGAATTCAACATTTAGTGTCGCACATATAGAAGAAATTGGGTATCTTTTCGCTATAAGAAATAATTAAGTACAGCGATTGTATTTCTTGAAAATTTTATATGTAATTATAAAATGAATAAACGAGTTTTAATTATTTAACAAACCCCTAGGTTGAATGAAAGGATGGGCAGGAGGATGATGCTGATAAAACTACTTTATCTGTTACCTATACTTCTTTCAGCTTGGTTTAATCTGACCACAATCTAGTTTCTGGATAAGTATAAATACTAGCCTAACAAGTGAACATCAGAATGACGGGCCAAAATGACCGATCAGCTTTAAAATATTACTAAAATCTAATACCTATTTGCTACTATTTGATACCTTTGTTTAAATAATTGGTACCTAATGGATAACTGAGAAAATGAATTTAATAATTGGGCAGTCATTCTGATGTCAGGATGACTGCCCACATTTAGAATCTCCACCTAAGGGCTCCAAAATTTCAATTCGCCTTTATAAAAATTTAGTACCTATTTGATACCTAAACATATATTTTTTCTAGATTTTTAGGGCAAAGCATAAAGATTTTTTTTTTATTGATTGACTAGCCAAAATGACCGAGCAACTTTAAAAGATTACTAAAATCTAATACCTAATTACTACTATTTGATACCTTTGTTTAAATAATTGGTACCTAATGAATAACCGAGAAAATGAATTTAAAAAATGGGCAGTCATTCTGATGTCAGGATGACTGCCCACATTTAGAATCTCCACCTAAGGGCTCCAAAATTTCAATTCGCCTTTACAAAAATTTAGTACCTATTTGATACCTAAACATATATTTTTTTCTAGATTTTTAGGGCAAAGATTTTATTCGAGATTTTTTTACTATGGTAAGTAATACAGAAAGTCAAGCGATATTTTCAATTCTTTGCAATTAGGTAGTTCAATTTACACAATTAAAAATTAATAATTAAATAATAATTATTAATTTTTATTAATTTTTTTTATAATTTAGCCAAAGGTGTGTGTGTGTCGATATATCATAAAAAATATAATTCTACCCACATGTTAGCTTTTATCAGTATCTCGTAGTCGGACATTGTTATTGCTTAGTAGTATTATTAATAATTGTGTAAATTGAACTACCTAATTGCAAAGAATTGAAAATATCGCTTGACTTTCTGTATTACTTACCATAGTAAAAAAATCTCGAATGAAATCTTTGCCCTAAAAATCTAGAAAAAATATATGTTTAGGTATCAAATAGGTACTAAATTTTTGTAAAGGCGAATTGAAATTTTGGAGCCCTTAGGTGGAGATTCTAAATGTGGGCAGTCATCCTGACATCAGAATGACTGCCCAATTATTAAATTCATTTTCTCAGTTATCCATTAGGTACCAATTATTTAAACAAAGGTATCAAATAGTAGTAATTAGGTATTAGATTTTAGTAATCTTTTAAAGTTGCTCGGTCATTTTGGCTAGTCAATCAATAAAAAAAAAATCTTTATGCTTTGCCCTAAAAATCTAGAAAAAATATATGTTTAGGTATCAAATAGGTACTAAATTTTTATAAAGGCGAATTGTAATTTTGGAGCCCTTAGGTGGAGATTCTAAATGTGGGCAGTCATCCTGACATCAGAATGACTGCCCAATTATTAAATTCATTTTCTCAGTTATCCATTAGGTACCAATTATTTAAACAAAGGTATCAAATAGTAGCAAATAGGTATTAGATTTTAGTAATATTTTAAAGCTGATCGGTCATTTTGGCCCGTCATTCTGATGTTCACGCCTAACAATATTGCATAGTTTTGATAATCAAAGAGTGCCTTATTGCAGATGATGCAGACCCATGCTGGCAGTTTTATAAACCATCAATTAGATGGCAACGTAGATATGTGTAGGTATACGAGTTTGAATAAAGATGAAAACCAGCATGAAGTATACCTAGTTATTGCCAAAAATACCAGCGATGCAACTCGTCCACTGCAGTATGCAAAGGGAACCTTAGGACTTCGTATACACCAAGTTTATCTGGCTAAACAGATGTAGCAGAAACCTATAGGTACCTACATATTGATAGAGATTTTTATTCAGATTCGGCACAAGTTTTATAGGCCAGGAGAGGATACCCTAGAAGGACACACTGACAATATTGGTGATGTCCGTAAAAAAATCAGGTGCGTAGTACTTTGCAACGCGCGTTTATGACCCAGATGTATGAACATAGACGAAGCAAAAGTCTGTAAGAATCGTAGCTTGTGGCGTTTTGTAGTGTCTGCCCACCACCCACATGGGATATAGGTATGAGATTAAGTAAATATGTACCTATAAATAAGCTATTTTACTACTAAATAATAACCAATAATTCCATGCCCAAAGTATTTTTAGATTATTTTAGGTTATAATATTCTATCTTTCATATCTTTTTTCTCCCAACTTCTCTAAACTACTTCCCA
Source organism: Griposia aprilina (assembly GCA_916610205.1). Classification (NCBI taxonomy): domain Eukaryota; kingdom Metazoa; phylum Arthropoda; class Insecta; order Lepidoptera; family Noctuidae; genus Griposia; species Griposia aprilina. Next base: position 24,551,170 of record OU744285.1, on the reverse strand, counting down.
TTTGCTTTTTTGTCAGTCTTATGACGTTCTTTCACTATTCATAAGTTTCCATAATATACGCTACCTCTAACGATGGGTCCCAAATTACATGCAATCTCGCCATTCTCCTTTTCTTATATATCCTAACTAATATTATAAATGCGAAAGTAAGTTTGTTTGTTTGTTATCCTTTCACGCCAAAACGGCTAAACGGATTTGGATGAAATTTGGCACACAGATAGACAATGACCAGGGTAGACATAGGATACTTTTCATCCTGGATCGCAGACGAAGTCGCAGGCAACAGCTAGTTTCCCATAAGTCTGGTCAGTCTGTAGGCTATAAATTATCACACTATTTGCTATGGGGGATGAGCAATATTGCTTTATGTTCGCATTATTTTACAGTTTACCGCAAATTGTGAAAAGCCGAGCCAACAGGTTAGAATATTGCAGATTTTTGCAGATTTATTTAACCTTTGTTACATGAATATAACAAAAAATCCATCCACGAAATGTTACAACAAATTTAGAAAATTTTTTACACAAAAGAATTTAAACGCGTAAGAAAACCGGACCTATTGTGATTATTTAAAACGTTTGTAAAACGGCCTTCTGTGTACATTAGAGGGCCCGTATAACACTCGTTATCAGGCCCGTTTTTATCTGGAAACATTATTGTCCGGAAGATTTAGGTGTTTCGTCCCTTTGCGAGGAGGTCAAAGTCATAGGAGGACGCGACTCGGATAAACGGACAGCGTAGACGAGGAAAAACTGATTGCTATTCCTAGGCTTCTACCAAAGTATTATTTTGTAAAGGCATAAATGGCTATGAGCTAAACATAGGAAAATTACGTCATTTATTTCTATCATTAAAAATCCTTTTTTTAATTATTTGATTATTTCGTCACCACTGCTTGAGAGCAGTAGAAGGGTGAAGGAAACCATCGTGAGGAAACCGGCATGTCCTACAATCAAAATTCGAAGACATGTGACGTCTACCAACCCGCACTGGGCCCGCGTGGTGGAATTTAGCCCACTCCCTCTCACAGAGAAGAGCCCTGTGTCCCAGCAATGGGAACATTGGCTGATTGTGAGTGCATGTTATGATGATACCACATCTAAGTAAGACCCTGTATCTATTTTTCAATATCCTACATTACTGATTAGGTACGTATTTGATTCTGTTGTCGAACGTTTATAACTTGGACCCCACATTTCCTGAAGCGTCCTTTAAAGATAAATAATGTGTTTGATTTACAACTGCGGCATCGCAACACAGATGACGCTGTTTTCTTGCCAAATTGATATCAAATATGCTCCCATACATGGAAACAATGCATCACATGGAAAATATATGAAATAGCGAAGTATTTCGTGGTTTATTCTTACATGTTGTTTGGTCTCTGGGGCAATGGAGAAATATTGAATTGGTAGTCTGTATCAGATCAGATGTTTGTACGCAAGTTTGAAAAATTTGTGGAATACGAAAGAAAGAAAGAAAAATTGTTTATTCTGCACAAACAAGACGTACATAATAAAAATCTATTGTAGACAAAATACATACACTAACAAAAGTAGCCAAAAGCCTCGTACTCAAAACGTTACACGTTTGACAATGTTGTCTATTGCTTGATGACCAAAGACAATAAAACACATACAAACAGGAAAGGAAAACAAAGGACAGAAAGAGGAAAAGGTATACAGAATGGCGTGAATAGTGGTCCAACGTTAAGGGGTCGAATCACCATATTTAGGAATGACATACCACAATTTGAATATTTTTTTACAATAGGTCTGAGAATAAAATGTTTTTTTTTTTCTTAATTATTGACACCTTGCTTTACTAAGTTGACTGCAATTTCTATATAAGAAATTATTATTTTATTCTGTTTTTTGTATAACTGCTGAATACATGTGAATTGTGCTATTACATCTAAATAATAATGGAAATGTAATTTTACAAGTACTAAAGAAAAAATGTGTTTATTTCAAATTTCAACTCGAATTTCTGAAAAATTATGAGACACCGTCGCATCGGTGCCCATTTCTTTAAAACGTTGTCCAATTAATGGCATTATTAATGACCATTATTGGCGGCTATGCGTGCTCTGCACCATCGAATAAATGACCGCTTTATTCTTCGCGTAAAATCTCGCCGCCCTATTCACCATACCCACAAAATTATGAATAGGGCGGCTAGGTCTAACATCTCGCTTATCAGTTTTAAATCCCTAGATTTTTTTTACTGGGGATATCTAGAAGAAAAAGTTCACAAAGAAGAAATAAATCACTTCTATTGACCAATTTACATTTAAGTTAATAGATAATAGAAAAAGAGGAAAGAAGAAAAAAATCTCAATAAATCAATGTTTTTTATAAAAAAATCTCATCAATCAATCAATCAATCAATAGTCTTTATTTGTAAACACAGTAGTCACAGTAATTTGTTTATTTGTCATCAAAATATTTACACTAAAAGTTCCGAATTACTAACATTGGCGGCTATGCATTCTCTGCACCGTCGGATAAGTGACCGTTTTGTTCGTCTCGTAAATTCGCTTGCACTAATTTCCTTTGCGGGCTGACCGAATTCTTCGGTTTAGTTGGTCAATTCAGATTCAGATTCAGATTCAGATTACTTTATTTGCTCAAACATGTGTGTACATACAATATAAAGAAACAGTGCATGCAAGGTGTTATAGTTCATAGAGTTATGCTAACATGTTAACCATACCGTCGTCATGGAGTGCAAATATTAATATAAGTTTAGTATTTAAAAAATAATAATAACTACATTCATTAAACTTGACAATGCTGACATAAACAAATTAATAAAATTGATGGATTACATAATTAATTCATATAGAAATAGATAGGAGTTACATACAAAATTGTCAAATATTCAATTATTTAAAATAAAATTATAATCTAATGTCAACGTAGGTCCAATATTGAATTATTTAAAATATAATAAAAAAACTTTTTTACAAAAAAACAACCGACTTCCAAGAAAAACACTAAAAGACGTGAAAAATAACTTTAATTGCGGAAGTCGGTGTCTTTGGTTTTGTATTTTCGTTTTTGGCCACCGATTCAGAACTAAAATCTACAATTTGACGTTTCATTTCACGCTGTTTTACATAACCTCTAATCGTTGACCTGCATTGATAAATGCAAAACGTTTCTGCAATTTTGAGTGATAAAGTTAAGTTATTTTGAAAAACCGCTGACGTTCAGCTGTTTAACATAACGGAGCTATTTTATAAAACAGCTAGCGGTTATGTAAAACAGCTAATTAAGCAATTCATCTGCGACATGTCTCAAACCGGATCACAGCAGTACCTGGCTGCTCGCAGCAGTAAGAATGTTGAAGTACCTTATTCCTTGAGCTCTTCTAGTAAGTAGGTAGGTACTCGTACTACTTTATACCTACACCAAAGTTACTACCGATTTTTCCTCTCAGATCTACCGATGCCTTTTTAATTAAATATTTTAAAAATAATGTAGCAAACTCAAACTCAAAGCATTTATTTCATATAAACCAATTACAGGCACTTTTGTATTGTCAAGGGGTCGGCCAATCCAAAGCGTAGTAGGTACCTATGGAGAAGAACGGATAAGAAACTCCACGGACACTCTTTTAAATCAGAATATTGTTACAAAAAATTGGTTTCATCATTCATGTTCAAATTATACATGAGAACGATGTAGAAAGACGTGCACGTTAAAAGCGACCGTAATGAAGAAGATAAAAACAAAAACAACAATTCAGAAACTTAAATAAGCCCTGGTAGCTTAGAGGTGACCAGTCCTAACTGACGGCACCCGTTCACGAACATGACGTATGGACAACCACCAGAAGCTTTTTAAAACCAAATCTACTACAACTGCCTAAGTAACAAATGAAGATTTATTTCTTCAGTTTTTCGTTTGAAAGATTTATCACACCCACACACATTCAAGTATTGATATTTTATCGAACATAATCGACGTCAATTGGCCAGTTTCATTAACTCGAATTAACCCTTTAACCGCTAGTTAGTAAACCGCGGCGTTGCCACAACGAGACCACCGTTAGACAGCTAAACGGGCTCCTGACTTTAATGTAGTGCGGTAACTCTAAATACATACATATAGTGTATCTGGATTCGGACGATCCTGGGATCAATAAGTTTTCGATTATTGAAATCCATTAGTAACAATAATACAGTATGGGAGACCGGGGCTGGTTGCTTATAGGGGTAGGTAGACTAACTGTCAAAAACTCGTCAGCAGTATGACTTTTGGGTCATCTAATCACATTCGCAGAGGCATCTCGGTACCCCCACATTCGTGCAAAGCCAGTATTAAGTATAGTGTATTACAGTTACACGCCAGTGAAATTTTACCATCGCATATTTTTTTGTTGTAAAACCTACAGATTGATAAGTTGATAACCTACTTTTCAAATAATACAAAAGTTTCGTGGACCACATTGTTTAGTGGTTTTTTCAAATCGAAGTTAGTGTTTAGGGTAGCCAGATCATCAAAAAGAAAAAACCTGCCATGTGCGTGTCGGACCACGCACATCGAAGGGTTCCGTAGTTAGCATGAATTTATCCCAAGAACAAACTTAACATTGTAGTTAAAAACATGTTTTCCCATACGTTCCAACCGCATATGTAAGTTGGTCGACTATTACTCGTTAACTTGTAAAGCCTACTTAGCTGTGATAGTTTTCCTTATAACTTCGTTATATATACTACTACCGTGAATTTTTTCACATACCCAAAAACAACCATTTAGCTGGCAGGGGGGGGGACTCTTGACTCTAACAAAAATGAGCATTTTAAAGCTTAAATATTTCACAAACGAATACGTTAATCGAAAAATTGTTTCCACAAACCCGTAATATTTTTGAAAGACCTATCCAATGACACCAACGGTTAGACGAGAAAAAAAACAACCCCACTTCTTGCAAGGTAGGCAGATAATAAGAGATGTTATAGTTTAACTCTTACTTATTTTAGACAAAATATGTGTTAAAGCGTTTGACATTGATTATAAGACAAAATATAGATACGTGATTAAATTAAGAGAAAAACAAGAAAATGTGGCTAAACATGAGAATGCGAATGTCAATTAACCAAATAGCAAATATTTTTGTTGTATTTTCTTTCTCCTCAAGTTCTAACTGCAGAATCGGTTTAAGTTATTTAGTTTTTTGACGCTTAGTAAAATAAATATAAATCAAATCACATCAAAATATTTTATTTCACATAAACCAACATGGCCACTTATGAAACTTCAGAAGCTAGGTGCACGGTTCCAATTGGTTGTTTCCTATGGAGAAGAGCTGGCAAGAAACTCAACGGTTACTCTTTTAAAAATTATAATAATTATTAAATCCCTTCTCATAATTACTTCTCACTTACATGATTACTTCTTACTTAATTACTGTACTAGTTAACGTAACTCAGGCCTGTGGTCAACCTACCACGGTCCAATAAATAACAATTACTCGATAAAATTATGCCAATTATTAGGCTAATAGTGTAACTAACAAATAGTAATTTTTAATCATGTAAATATTAAAACACAAGAAATACAGATCATTAAGTGAAAAGTTAGTCAACCAGCCTCGGTCTTTCCCTTATGCACGTAACACACATTCGGCCTTATTTCAACACAAGGTTTTTCCTTAGACATGGTTTAAACCATCGAGCCTATTTTTGAAATAAGAACCTAACAGAAATAAAAAGCAGTTCTTTTTACAAAACTGACAACTTAGTCCGGTCTTAAGTTATCAATTTTGGATTAAGAACTTTATAAAAATTGGCACAAAGTTCGAAATACAAAAACTGGCTCGAAGAAAAAGTATAAACTCAGCGTCTCTTTCGAAAACTCGACGCTCGTTACTGCTAGCAGCTTATGCACTTCCTTCGTACAATTTTTTACTGTCCTAAAAAAATATTACTGTTTCATAAGTAGGTGTATTAATTACGCTTCAAGAAAATTTACGGTTCATAAATTCCAGTTTTATATTAACCAATTTGTCATTGCTTGCACTTTCGATTTTGGTCTTTATGTTACTAATCTATCCCAAAAAGAAAAAAAATATAGGTCTACCAAAACTATTGATCCACCGATTACAACAGCCGCTTCAGCAAACAATTGAAGTCTGCAGGATACATTCGTCACTCCTCCCTACGGAGTATCTAGGCAGGGTATCCGAGGGCCAACGCATAAATCTTGGTGGCCCTCCCAACCACTAAGGGAAACTTGCACGTTGATATTTTTGACACTCGCCCTGATAAATGGCGGTCGCAAGATCCCAGTTTTATCATAATTTTATTTTTTTCCATTATTTCTGTCGAAGTAACAGGTTGGTACTTCGAACTGATTGGGATTATCGATTGCTGGTTCTGTTTTGTTTTTATCGTCGTTTTAGAGTTAGCAGAACAGTTTTTTTAAAGAGATGCTTTGCAGATGACTTATTCTATTGCTTCCAACAATACTTCCGGAAAGAGGTTAAAATACTTAGATAGATGAATAGTTATTAATATCGTAAATGTATTAATCAAGTCATTTAACTTTTTTTTATTCTTGATTAAAAAATAACCCCTGTCATTGAAAAAAAAGCAAAATATGGGGATACACGTCCAACAAAGGCCATTGCGTTTGAGGAAACGGGGTGAATAGAGATGCAGGGGGAAATAGGAACGAAACTTCTTCTATGGATTTTAACATTGAAATAATATAGTTTGTTATCAACAAGAGCGCTTAATCGTTACAGTACATACAGTAAACACATTAGAGTCGTTTTTGGCAACGAACTATATTATTTCAATGTTAAAATCCCTTTTAAAGTTTCGTTCCGATTCACCCTTGCATCTCTATTCACCTCGTTTGAAGGTACGTGAACAAAAACGAAACACTGTATAGATTTGAATTTTTGTTAGGTAATCAAATAACCTCCTGATTTTTTTTCATCTCGATAAAAATGTATCGATTTCCCGAAAAAAATATCCGGTGCCCGCAGAACAAAGGTCCACGCATTTTATTTGACAGAAAAATCATTTAACCCTCATAAGGCTATACAAATTCTAGTCGGCTTTTTGTAGTCGAGGGTCGAATCGATCGGAGGTCATTGAAGCGACAAATCCGCGTAGCTTAAGCAAGTTAAATCGTCTATGCCAATTCAATTCACACGAAATAATGGCGCCTCATTGTTAACCCTTCGAGTCGGCGACCATTCACAGGGGACAATTTGTACCCCATCGATTGTGAGTGCTTCGATTTATTTTAATGGACAGTGAAGTGTAAAAACATTTTATTGCTACTTTGTAGCACTAGTAGGAAATTAAATAACGTCCTCGTAAGTGCAAGGGGTCAAAGTGTATTTGCGCAGTCGTCAATAAAATGTAGGTACCGTTTTCTTCTTTGCTTTATTTCTTTCGATAACTTAAGGGTATGCAGTAATATAACTTTCTTTACAGTTAATAGAAAGTTATATAACAGAACATTACAGTATTTTTTTTTTAATTAAAAAACTCTCAATGTACAGTGAAAATATCTGACCCTAAATTTTCTAACACCAATAAATGATTGATTCTGCTGAAATACCCTAAAATTAGCGAAACCATTACACTCAAAATATAAAATACAGCGAACAAAGTTAAAACAAACAACATTATAATATTCAAAGGATTATACCAACATGACCACATAATTTTCCCTTCATTCCTGTTATTATTCATTGCCTGGTTGCAACATGTCACAGCGATCGGGTAGCAGGAAATTAATGTTGCCAGGTACCTACCTCGGTGACATCAGGTGACATATATTGCACTATGAAACTGAGTGTAATGAAGCTAGAAATATAGATAATTTTGCAAGATACACGTAGATTAAGTATGTACTTAGTATATCTTTAGAATAAATGAGATTTTTGCTGTAGCAAGCACAAACGGATGGATCTATCGTAACCGTAAAGTGTTTCATGCGAGATATTTTGAGAAAATATTGCCGCAATATTTTATAAACTTCATACACTTTCTTGACTTTGTTAAAACTTCTGTAAGATACAAAATTCGTGGTTTGGCAACACGAAAACCTTTCCTATTTCGATAGAAGTTCTTTCGCAGTTCGCCCTTCAAATTCAGAACCCTGAATAACTGAACAGAACATTTGCTCACTCTACATAAGTCTTGAGAGATTGTCAATTAATTACTCTTTATTTAAGCGATGTTGAATCGATATTGATTTCATTCAGATCGAATTGCAATTCATTGCCAAGGTACCTATTTATGTATCTATTAAATGAGAACATGTTTTTTATATGTAATGTTCTATTGATTATGATGATAATTATTATTATAAAATCCTGAATCGAGTGTCAGAATGCGTTGACGTTATTAGACGAATACAAAAATAATACGAGCTTAATTCCCAGAACTCAAAATTCTAGCTTAGCAAGCATTTACATTTAGCGAGGAAATATAACCTGTCCGAGATGCCGTAACTAATTAAATGCGACGGTGTGCAAGCGCAAAGTGGACAAACATCTTATTTGCATGCAAATGTTGGACATGCGTTAGAATAACATGCATTACGCTTGCTCCGAGTATACTATTGCATATATGAACGTGACAAGGAACTACAGACATGCGAATGGCCCTGATTCTGTAAAAAAAAAAAAAATGTTATTTCCCCAAAATGGCGATTCTTAATAAATTATTAAAAGTAGATTAGTTTCACGAAAGAAAGGTAAATCAAGAGCTTAATGTCATCATCAATCTTTAAATTGTCCTCTAGCTTTTCTCACTTTTTTGTAAATGTTACTTTCGCTGTAAAAAAAACTCGCTTAACACGGACATGTAATCTTCTAGTAAATTCCATAATTTTGGGACTTTAGGGCAAATAAAAATAGGCATCTAAAACATAAACTAGTAACTAGTATATTTTTCCAATATAAAGTAGAAAATTACATCCAACTGTTCTCATCATAATACTGAAACGAAACCAATTCACATAGCCGCGACGCCAGTGTCTACGTTGGCGTCCACTGCATGATCTCTTCAGCCCATTTTCTGGACGTGAGCGTCTTGTCTATGCTGTCAAAATTGACCAATTAAACCGTCACACCACGGCGGTGCAACAGCAGAAATCGCCGCCGTATCTGTCGATTTCGACATCTTCCCCAAATTCAGACCATTTTTTTTCACCTTAGTTTTCCACTTCCACTCCTTAACTTCTACACCTCAATTTAAAACACCACCATGCACCTTGAGGCTACCTTATGATTTTTTTTTTCTTGCTTATGCATCTTCTCTCGCATAAAACAAAACATGTTCTTCTGCGATTTTGACACACAACATACTTCTTATGGGTTTGATAAGGATTGACGTTTGGACGATAAAGGATGTTTCTTATGTAATTTTAAACTTAAATGATTTTGCACTTTTGCACGTCAGTCATATTTTTTTAACTAGATGAAGTCGTCGTTTCCTATCTGACTACTCTGAGAAGAAAGGCCGAAACGATAGTTTTTTTTTTTCCTATGGAGAAGAGCCGGTAACATACTCCACGGTTGATCTTTTAAAAGTAATTGGCTTTTACAATATTTCTAAATTACAGTGTTAATAGGTATTGCGCTAAACATGATAATAAATAAGTCATCTAGACCCGTAATTTTTTTAGGTAACGTCGGTAGCCTCTATTTTCACCATTCGTGGTTGCACAAATTCCGGCTGAAGAAAGTTAGGCAGGTAGGTAATCCTTTTGTTATCACGACCCATTACTTAAACAACTCATACAAAAGAATCCTTGAAACGTACCTACACATCCAGCACTAAACTTTGAATTCTTCGTTCATTCGCAGTGCAGAGAAATAATTATTATTTCATGTGCCGACTCGAGGGGACATCGTCAACAGAATGGACTGCGCGCTAACTCGCAATGTAAGCCAACGCTAGGCGTAGATAATGCGCGGCAATGTGCGCCTGCTAGCACATTCTAATTCGCAAATTAGCTGCCATGCAGGATTACTAGTTCGTGTATTGTGCATACTTTGAGCGGAAAGTGCGCGATTAATTTGTACATTAGCTATTATGAGAACCAAAACTTCGAAGACTCCGCACTAGGCCCGTGTGGTGGATGGCCCACTCCGTCTCACGGAGAGGAGGCCTGTGTCCCAGCAGTGTTAACATTATAGGCTGATTAAAGTGATTGTGCTATGATATTATGAGTGATTGTTACTCTTTTGTGAATTTTTATGTTTGTGTTTAATAAATAATTGTCTCCACAAACCAAATTTTGCATTGTACTCATAATTTTTTTAAATGAAAACTTCTTTAGCCCCGTTGTGATTAGAAACTCGATGAAACGAAAAATCGGCATGAAAAAGAGACAAACAATACATCTATAGAATTTAACGTGCGAGAGAATGAATACATTATACAGTCTTGAAGTTTACAGTTTTGAAGGTTTTTATTAAGAAGATCTTTGATTGTTGTCATTGCATAAAAAAGACAACGAAATCCCCATCTATATTGTTCTACATCGTCTTCACATTGGCTTATCTAATTAATTAACTCAAAATGGAGTTTCATTACAAACATTTTGTAAAAGGCACTTTACTCTTTTAACTTTTTTGTCTTGCAAATGCAAATGTCTTATTTAATTAGTTATATGATTTAAGTTTAACTATATACCTATCACTTAGCTATTTTTTGTGAAATAATAAATCTTTTTTTTAAATTAAATTAATCTATTATGGTTCTGTATCCAAAGGGTGCCAACGGAACCTTATTACTAAGGCTCCACTGTTCATCCGTCCGTCCGTCTGCCCAACCGTCCGTCCGTCTGTCCATCCGTCTGTCTGCCACAGGACTGTATCTTTTGAACCGTAATATGTAGACACTTGAAATTTTCAGAGTGTGTAGTACTATGACCGATATAACAACAAGTAATAAAACTAAAATTAAGTTAAGGATTAAAGGGAGTCCCCTTACAAGAACAGTGTTTTTTTTAAAATATATAGTATTAAATATTGTATATTATTCTTATTATTTTTAGACATGTTTTATAAAAATCGGTTCAGCCGTTTCAAGATCATCAGCTCTTTTGTCAGCTGCGGTAGGGATCTTAGACGCATAATATTTTTTTTACTTTTTATAGGTTTTTAAATAATAAATTCTCCTGCAGGTTGATACAAGCTCTTTACAAAGTATTGTTGCGCAAGGAGCGTCGGGAGCGCACTTATCGCTGCGGTTACTTTTTATTACCACACGACCGTCCGAACGATAGCTTGAAGTGACACAGGTATGCATATTTTGAACCGACCCACTGAAAAAACAGAGTAAATAACTGTCCTTTAAAAGAATTATTGTTGGTAATTGACCCCAACACCTGGCGTGCCGTCTGCATAAGCATCCGGCGTGAACAACGCGTCACCGGCAAGCTGAGGCGTAGCGCGGTTGCGACACGGCACGGCCCAACGACAAATTGCTTCCTCGGACTTCACCGTGACGGACGATAGTCCTCTTAAACTACTCGTATATCATTCATTGTTTGTCCGGGAAGCTATATACTCGTATTTGTAAAGATCAGACGGCAATAAACCATTGCCTATTTATACAGTTCAATTCTTTTATTTGCAACAATTACCTAACTTAGATTTTTCCACCTAGGCCCGGTCGTCATTGCCGGCGCCCTCGGGCGAGGTTGAGCGACTACAAGAGTCTGTCCTGCCTTGACAGATGATTCCTCTATGAAACACACACAGTCGCACCAAGACTGTTTTCTTTTCACAATCTGTCTCTGTATTATGGGAGGACCCCACCTTATCGCTGCTCTACTCCAATTAACTCAATAATAGTTATTCACTTCTTGACTTTGTTGCCTAAGCAACAGTTCTATTATTCTTACTGTACTTTCTGTCGGGACTGGACTGTGACTTATCCACCAATCGATCGAGTCAAGCTTTGCTAGTATCTTCCCTTGTCTGTGACTGTCTTTTCTCATATTGCTTCTTGGTGGTGTGAACAATTCCTTTGGCATATTGTATTTTATTGCTTTCTTCTCATCCACCAATATCGGGTATTTTTTATTCAATAGACACATCGCTGTTGATAGAGGGTTAGGGTCTTTTGTACACTTTGAGGACCTTTCTATAAGTTTTACGTGGTCCATCTTCCTCTTGTTTATAATGGCAGCACCTTCTTTATTCAGCCTCAGTATTTGGTGAACTGCTTTCATCAAGATGGTTTTCTCTCTCTCGTTATTATCTTCTTGCTCTTCCATTAAAAAAAAAAATTAAAGGATCTGTTGATACAGTGTTGTCTTTTACCAAGACAACACTGTTCTGTGTACTTCCACTGATACTACTCTAGTTTGCGCACTGTCTTAATTAATATTATATTTCTCAGTTTTTAACCCCCGACGCAAAAAGAGGGGTGTTATAAGTTTGACCGCTATGTGTGTGTGTGAGAGTCTGTCTGTGCCACCGTAGCTCTTAAACGGGTGAACCGATTTGGATGCAGTCTTTTTTATTTGAAAGGATTTCTAGTGGTGGTTCTTAGACATGTTTTATCAAAATCAGTTCAGACGTTTCAAGGTCATCAGCTATTTTGTGTCGGAGGTTTTCTAATTTTACCTATTATAAATTGATATATTTTCTTGAAAACCTTATTATGATTATATTATAAATTAAATTATGGCTATACTTTGTCTTTTTGCCGTGACGTCAACGGGACATCCTGACGTGTACCTACCGGATGTTTCCTTTGCGACGGTCGCGCAGTTATCACAATATTTAGCAGTAACAGCCCATAATACCAGTACTTGGCGATTTAAATTTAAATAGATACACTTTATAGCTTGTCTAGACTGTTTATGTGAACATCGGTGGACTTAAAACGTTGCAGGTGCTAAACACGTTTTCTTGAATACAACTTTGTACATAGGTACCTACTTATGCTGATTTAAATTACGTTAGATATTTAGAGAAGAGACATTTAAAAAATTATTTGGTAAGTAGACTTAACTTTTGATTAAGGTTAAATATTATATAGCTGTAATCAGTGATGGTATGGAGATGACATCTGGAGTGAAACCTAGCCAGAAATCCTAAATAAGTACGTAGTGAGCAACCGTATTGAACGCATGAGATTTTCCACGTTAGCTCCACTGATTGATAGCCCATAGGGACTAGTCAATATTTAGTCCTTAAGCAAGCTTTCAACTGCAACTTGGCCACAAAAAATCAAGAAAATTGTTGAGAAAGCTTTTTAATTTAGGTCAGAAACTTCCCATATATCTTTCTTTGCATTTCCTCATCATCATCACCACTGAAATGAAATGAAATGAAATTGATATTCTGTAAATACTACCCATCAAAAACATAAATTTGAAAATGGGAGCCAAGTTCAATATTAAGAATATGCGTAGTTGTCGACTTAGCCGACAAAAGAATTGAGATCTAAATGGTTGCCAAGTTCTGTAGATAATCTTAAAAAATTACAAGAAGAATAAATTAAAACGTAATTCCTTGCTTTTTCCTGCTACAAAAAAGTTAGCTGTTTAAAAATATAACTTCTAAAATTTAAACAGTCGAATTATTTACACAAAGCAGATAACTTAGGATAAATTGAAACTCATGATTTTACTTCGCTAGTTTTCACATACAAGTTATATTATATTTGGCTAATCAACTTATCTTCTTTAAGTTATACGCAAGTTACTGTTTTTATATTAAGGCGGTACCCCGACCAAAACCTTGCCATAGTGCGTTATTCAGAGGCTATTAACTCATTCACTATGGGTAATAAACTACATCTAAAAGCACATTATTAATGTTTGATATCCTATCATCACATTTCACGTTCTTATTTGTTTTTATGTGTTATAAATACATTTAAAATCTCCTTGTAAAAAAGTGACTAAAATTATTGATTGCATGCATCTTTTGCTAAAGATGACGTTCTATTAATTTGAGGATTACACTAATGGATAGATAATTTAAAAATCTAAATAATTCACGTTTTATTTTATTTCAAAACATCGCTTGTCTCTTTTTATCAAAATAATTTAATTATTTTTGTGAATTTTATGATAAATGAGCGTGCGCAGGGAGCGAGACAGAGCGAGACTCAGCGACGGGACAGAGAAGGACCGAACGCTCAAGGTCGCTTGGTCGGGGAAGCGCCTTAAAGAAGTATCTTTCTGCTAAGCGATCATGGGGACGTCTGGGCGCGCTCCTGTGTGGGGGTCTGGCCGCTTACCGGGACTGTTGATGCGGACAGCGGCTCCTGTGAGGTGAGCCCCAGCATACGCGCGCGCTGGAGGTTCTCCACCCTCAGCTCAAGATTATTTATCCGTTGAAGTTCTTTGATTAACTGAGCGCTGATCGAGCTGACCTGGGACAACCTCCTTGACGTCCATCTGTATGGCTACAAGCATGGTATGCAAGGAGCCGGCCCCACCTTCCGCTATGGGTAGGTCTTGGATGGGTTCTTCTTCCATATCTTTATCATCTAAAGATGCAGAACCTGGCTGCCTACTGGGGAGGCGCCGTTTTTTTCTTTTCTGTGGGGGCGTAGCATCTTCTGAGGCACGTATTGTAAGGTCAACATATCTTACTCTTCTAAAAATTTAGTATGCTGGTAAAAACTAGAGTTACTCTATTTCATGAATTAAAGAAATTGACGTTGTAATATTATCGATACCTTAAACCGCTCCTGAACGAATTCTATTTTATTTTGCGGACATACTTTTCTATCAGCATTCTGGTAAAGAACAAGTTATAATTTATGCTACTTAATTAATTTTACCAACGTGATATCTAACAGAAATTTATCATCACACCTTCAGAAAGTTTTCATTCGGCAAGTCTAGATGGGTCGTGTAATATAACACACGGCTGCTGCATCGCCAGTTCCTTTTCTTTGAACTTGGCTTGACACGCTGTGGCGTGTCTAGATATCAAAGTCACTTTTAAAATGGCGAAACAAACTCAGGGGTCAAAGTCTCTTTTAAAAGTCCAGACATAATCTTGATCAGATCATGTGAGGACCATGTCGTTTAGTGTCTGAAATTGTTTTTTGAGGAAAGTACCACACAGATTGAATGGACCTGTCCAGTCCGTGCACGCGTTTGTCAGTAATCGTGTAGCTCAACTCAATTTAAGGAGCTCAACGACTCGACGAACAATTCCAAAGAAAGGACATTTGGGTAGGTCACATAAAGTACTCAAATTGCCAGACCATCATTAAAACTAACAGAGAAAGAAAACAAAATGACTCACATAGTCCTCACATTCACAACAATTAAAGTAACCTCGGAAGAATTCCCAATTCGTTCTCCATACTTCCTTAGCTAGTCCCGTCAGTCTCGTTAACACATCTTCCAGACTCTCCCAAGTATTCTGAGTCCTCCTTAAATCCAATTTGATTCAAATATCGCAAGTGCAATGTGACGTACCTTTCTAACCGATTGCACATAGTCACCAGGTGACTACTCTGGTGCAATTGTTTTCTGCAACTTGTTCCTAGTTAATACTATTGATGTACTTGTTTTGAAGCCATTTTCAGTAAAGCGACGTTTTTCATAGATAACAATAATACTAATAAGGATATAATTGAATAACGCGTTTCGTAACGAATTTTCTTTTCATGAAAAAGTAGGTACAACACCGCTGTTTTTTTACCATTAGACAAGCGGGGTAATTACGTAAGACACTAACAGTAGCAATGGGTTTCATTTTGACAGTTCAACAATATTCATTACGTTATTTACGTTGTTGAGCAGACAAATTTTTCGAACATATGAAGCAATGGATTAGCAATAGGCTTCAAAATGATGCAGATTGTGATAGATAGTGGGTTACGTAATTAGGGTGCACGACATTAACCAAAATAATCACTATGAACGAATTATCTCAGAACACAAAATTCTCTTCCAATTTATAATATAATCGGAGGGCCTAATTTACACTACAATTGCGTAATCCAAACATCTCAATAGCAAGTTTGTTTATCACAATAGAGCGGCCATTTTGCCGGAAGTGCGGCTAGGACCGGACCACATCCGTTCCGCTTTTGTCTCGGTTAAGGCTGGGCTTAAGATTGGCTTACGTAAGAACTAACTCCGTCTTGGAACAAACATTGTTAGACGCCTCTGTTCTTAACGCTGTTATGCATGAGAAAACAATTTTGTCTTCGAATCACAATGCGATAATCTTTTGGGCTATTTATATCCTACCTTTCTACAGTTACTATGATATAAATCGCATAAACATAACAGGAAGAGTTTTTTTTTGTTTTTTAACTGACTTCAAAAAGGAGGAGGTTCTCAATTCGTAAGTTTATTGTTTGTATGATTGTTACGCGATATCTCCGGCAATTGTTCTTGGGTAGTTTTTCAGTTTAAGTGGAAAAAATACGCATTATTGAAGCTATTATAATAACTTCCTGTCAGTGTTATTTAGATAGCAAGGTAGGTACCACAATTAAACAGATAAAAACAAAAACTTTTTCCCAAAAAAAAAAACAACCGACTTCCAAAAAAAACAGTACAAAGTGAAAAATAACTTTAATTTTGGAAGTCGGTGGCAAAACACGTAGACGATGGAGCGAACAGGCAAAGCCAAAGACTTCGTAACTTAGCATAAGGGTTCCCTTGGCACCCTTTAGGTACTGAACCCTAGAAGAAAATATTGTCACCACTTTCAGTTCACAGAAGCGTATCCGGCTTTTTATCAGTATTGTAGTATATTTTATAGCTGTGATAAGGTTAGCCTACAAAAAATCTGATGGTAGCTTACCTATTTGTTGCCAAAATCCACAGGTCCAAGGATGATCATTCTAAAATCCATTCTAAATCATCCCTCCACATTATGCCAGTGCACACATCCCGGAATCATGTCCCCACGTCTACGCACCCCTTAGGACCATGTCCAACACAACGGGTATTGACATACGTAAATCAAATCTATTCCGTCTATTGAAACGAGCTCCATTGACGGTCGGGTAGGGAACACAAAGCAACGCTTATTGGACAACCAGCCATGAATATTGTACATATTTGTATGACATGATTGTTTGAATTGAATTTCCTATATTGTTTTAGTTGAGCCAAAAATTGTTTGGTTAAACGAATCTGGAATAGTTTTCATTTTTGCGAGCTAACTGTTAAATAGCTTTGCTGTTGATAAAATAAAAATATCAAAACCACTGTTTGTTTGTTTGGCTATTATGTGACTCGCTTTTTGATTGTGTGAATATTTTGTTTTACCATGTTCGTTTTTATTTATTTTTAACAAACATGGATAGTTGACACAGAGAAAAAGTTGTGGAAAATATGAAACGTATATAAGTATCATTGGATCATATACAAGGTTATTGGTTAATATGTCGACAATCCGTTTAGGGGACGTAGGAGAGGTCATTTGCAACCGAATGACCCCTGATGACCCCTATGCAAATGTCAACCGTTACCGAGTAATTTGTCATTTTATATTTTGAATAATCCTAAAAAATAAATATTCCTTAATGGATTGCCGAAATATAACCGATAACCCTGTATATACGTCAATTTTTTTCGACAATTATGTTTCTTTGCATTAATTTACTTACCTACCCATTAAATGTTATCAAGTTAACCTAGAATTTTTTGTATTTCAGTAATTTCAACAATTCTATATCTATTCAATCAGCTCGCTTGTAAACATTACAATGCACGAACTTTCCTATTAAAATTGGATTTTTTGTTATTTTTTAGCACTGCCAGAATAAAATTACACTTAGTTATTGAATCAGTTTAGTGTGTCACAATAATCTTCCTATTTTTATAAACGCTCCCGCAAACAGGCGCGACGCGACTCTAGGTGAACAATTTCGATGAAAACTTCATGGAAATTGTTCTACAAGAGTTGCGTCGCGTCTGTCTACGGGTGAGCCTTTAAGATCTTAATGGAAATAGGCATATTTGATTGCTTGTCGTCTTCCGATTTCAACAAGTTGATTGCCTCACTGAGCGAGGAAAATGCAGCAGGCTGTTTTTTTTTTATATCGAAATTCGCTTTATTCCCTATAAAAAGAAAAACAGTCACTGGGGCTTACATTCCAGACAGCAATTTTATTAAGAGGTGGTAAGTACGTTTCCAGTTTATCTAATTTACATTTATGAAACACCTTACACTAGGAAACATATAACATTTACAGCTGACTTTATACTAGCTACTAAATTTAATAACTAACTTTTCCTTAGCTTCTCATAATACATTATGAAACATATAACATTTAGAACTGACTATTTACTCTAGCTACTAAATTGAATAGCTAACTTTTCCGTAACTTCTACGTGTGTTATTAACTCCCAATCTTGAGGGCACGCCACAACTACAAATTTCCAATATACCCCACACCAAAATATCTCAAATCATACTTCACTAATAATAAATCGCGGGCCAAGGTGACGAAATAAAAGGCGACTTTCATACGCTGTCGATAGGAACTAAAGAAACGATATTTCCACGCACTTATAGTGTGGCCTCAAATATCTGTAATCATTCACACAAATTGGCCTCGGCGCTTTTTTCTGCCGCGACCCGCACACTTAGGGGCAAAATTGGAAAATACAAAGATATAAAACGTACTGTTGCTCCATGGAAAATAAAGATTTTTGTCGTCTTCATTATCGGCGAAAGAACAAGGGAGCCATGACCTATTTTATTGGAATATCAAAACCAGTGCACTTATGCATGATTTCAGAGGGTTTTTCTCGATCTTAAAATCAGCGTCATTGGCCCCGTGAACATCATATAATTATCCTTTTTATTTCTAGATGTCTTGAAGGTGTACGTGCTTACAGTTATTTTTCTCTCCCGCTATCTTAGCCATTATCAGATGAAATTAGACCATTTTATGAGAGGTATAGCACTGAATATTATAACACTTTTTCTCTAATAAAATTATGTTGTATGTATATTTATTTTTTACCAATACGATACAGGGCAAATCCGAGAAGTTAATATCACCAAAGAGTTTCCAACAATTATTGTTTTATAACGGAACGCATATGCGGGGCGCGCCATTTATAAAAATGGCGCATAACAAAAACGTTTTGATTCCAATTTTTACTTGTCTGTGGCAGCGCCCACTTTAGCGCATGCGCAGTGATGTGCTGGGTTTTGGCGCCATTCGTACGTTTTGTTTCTTTGAATTTCTTGGGAAACTTTGATATTTTATTTAGTAGGTTCAATCCCAATATAAGAGTAGATAAAGTAAAGTATGAAACTGCACTTAACTAGGTATTAAAAAACTCGTGTGATATTATCAACGGTTTCATAAACTACTATTCTGAATCTCTCTGATATAGTTTTAATACTGCTAACATAAAAAAGTTTTATTTATCACATCATTTCCTCCATATTTTACTCATTCGTGGCATGGTGACAGTAACATTTGGTAAGATAGAGATAATCTCTAGATTCACAAGAGCACTTTCTGATATATTTCGTTGTCACTTCCAGACAACCAAATCATGGTCCTCGTCAAACTGTACGAACGAGTTGGTAAGAAGCAAAAATCTATTTATCAAAGTATCGGCCTGCATCTTCGGGCTCATTTCTCAAGCAAGATTAATTACGATACGACAAAACTGAAGGCACCATATTTATGGTTTTCCCCCCAATCTCGAGGCTGCTTTAAAAATTCTCAGGCTTTCTCGCTTCATTGGTGAATTAGGTATTTTAGCGTAGACAAGTAAATGCTAGTAGGATTTTGATTTTGGGGTGATAACGTCATTTGGTAGTGGTTCAAAATTTTGGTTTTGTGACTGTAGATAGAACTCGTTTTGTAAGGATATGGTAATTATTTTACCACAAAAACTGAATACTTCTATTCTTAAATCACCCAGCATCTCCAATTTGCTATAAATAAATGAGGTATTATCGCCTCCATCAGAAGGAACATCTATACGCTTACTTTTAGGGTCAGCGCAAACAGAACAAAATTCCACTGATGGAGCGGTTTTCATTTAACCATTTCTATGCTGACTAACCCTAAATATAACCTTCAGAACCCCTATGATCTGTTCAACTACATTTCTAGTACTGTGTTTGTTGCAGAACTAGTGTTCCCGCCTATCCTCAACGGTGTTCAGAAGGGAAATGATTAGATGCCTTCTAAGGGAATACCCACTATCACCTCTAATAATGTTATATTTTACTAACGTTCAATAAGTACATAGAAGTATTGTTGACAGCTTATTTTGAATTTTATGAGAGAACATTTAAAACGATTTTAATAGTACTTAGGTCATAGGAAAATTGGCTTTACCAGCCTCATTAAGCCCGTCAATGTGATTGTTTAGTGTGTGATCCCTCCATACTGTCGAGTCGTGTGGTTGTTGGCAATAGGGTAAACAATACAATGTAATATCTATGTTGGCAACACTACCAACCGATCATCTCAATATGTCTGCTAAATTGTTCTTGTACGTTGAGTTTGTCTTTTTACTAATTAAAACTACAGTTCTTTGAAATCATAACCTTTTATTTATATAACAATAGTGGTAGCCGGGGGCTAGACGGATCAACACAGAATGACAGCCCGGGACTAGACAGAACAACGCAGAGTATGACAGCCCGGGGTTAGACAGAACAACGCAGAGTATGACAGCCCGGAGTTAGACAGAACAACGCAGAGTATGACAGCCCGGGGGGGTTAGACAGAACAACACAGAGTATGACAGCCCGGGGTTAGACAGAACAACGCAGAGTATGACAGCCCGGAGTTAGACAGAACAACGCAGAGTATGACAGCCCGGGGTTAGACAGAACAACGCAGAGTATGACAGCCCGAGGCTAGACAGAACAACGCAGAGTATGACAGCCCGGGGCTAGACAGAACAACGCAGACTTTATTCATGTCTGTTTCAGAAATCTGAAAATTAATAATTATTTTGTTAGATAACAAAATGAAGAGCCTAGCCCTGACGGAATATTCGCCACATCCCGCTATTGTGGCAGCTGTTTTAGTATAACATCAATTATTAGAATCAATTATTTAGAGAGTGGTTCCCTTTCCGGTAATAATAAGCCTCGTCGTGGTCCGATGAAATTATGATAGGTATATACATGAATGCCATCAATAACCCTTCTCTTCAAAAGATAAAATATAAAAGATAATTTATTTGTCAAACATGCGTACACATACAAATCAAGCATGCAAGATCTTAAATAAATGTAAAAACGTCCGTACATGTTTTGCCTGACGAGGCGTACAAGTTTTTTTATAACAAACACATATTTCAATAAACTAAAGACTAAATATTGGGTCACTAACATTCAGTATAAAATTTTATGAGCATAATAATATAGAAATAATAATATAAAGTTCAATCATGTCAAAAGGCATCTGTCAAAAAGTTATTTATATTATAGTAACACTTGTTTCGAATCTTATTTTTAATTCGATTTATTGTCATAGCTCTATAAGACTGTGGTATTTTGTTGTATATTTTCGGGGCCATACAAAAAAAGCTTTTCCCCATGAGGGCAGTTTTCTTTCTTAATTTTCTTTCTTAGCTTTCTTCCCTTAATTTTATTTTATTTGGGAAAACAAACAATCGTACATTGTATATTATATGTAGATACACAGCTATAAGTAAATGTACAATCCACTACGTTTCCACATGTTACTAGCTTATTAAAGATAAAGTTGTGGTAAAATTAAATAAAATGAATATTTACCAACATTACAATTATTTCGCAATCTTAAAACCAAATAGTTAATACCTACACACTTCATGTATTTTTAGATAGGGCAAAAACATCGATATCCTTAAAATTATTATTGTAAGCTTGAACCAATCTCTGGAGCGGCGCTCTCTCTCCTGTATTTGTACGAAAGGGATTTTTGATGTGTTTAGGCGCAGTTTAGCAAATGCGCTGTTGATGTGGCTACACTATGCGCTGGCCTTACCCAGTCCTAACCCTTTCCCAGGCCTCCCTTCTCAAATTCAAGCTAACGTATGTTTTGAACACTTGTGGTTTGTTCAGGACCAGAGTGACTTCGTCCACGGCTCTAGAGATACTCTATTGGGAAACTGAATGAGACGAGTTTTGCCCTACCAAGGTCTGATAGGACCCGCTACTGTAAAATGCCAGGTTCATCAGTACCTACCAAGAAAAAGTAGATTTGATGTTTCGAATGTAGGTGCCTTGTTGCGTGTCAATCAATATTATGTTTGTACGTAGTCTTCGTCTTTCTGAAGGGATGTGCGGCGTCAGCTGCGTTAAGTTTTCCACGAGTGACATACGGAGTCTGTAGGTCCTTGCAAACTCACGGACGCTCATCGAAAATGCATCTGTTGCAAAGCGAAGGCGACAATGAGAACGGCGGTGTTCTCTCCGGCTTTCTGACGCCGCTGCATCGTCTCCGGCAGGTTTAAATTCAACGACCGCAGGTCAAAACCACAATTTTTTTTTTGGGTTCCGTACCCTAAGGGCGCCAGCGGAAACCTATTACTAAGCTTCTGCTGTGCGTTCGTTCGTTCGTCCATCCGTCCGTCCGTCTGTCAGTCAGCGGGCTGTATCTCTTAAACCGTAATGGGTAGACACTTGAAAAATAAAAAAGGTTAAAAATTAAAGGGAACTAACGTGTTTCAAAACGAAAATGTTGTGTTAAATATTATAAGGTGGTACTGGGTGACAATTTATAAATAAATAATAAATCTTTATTACAAGAAGAATGGGTACTGTAAAATAAAAAAATCTTCCGAAATTAAAGTGATTTTTCACGTCTTTTAGTGTTTTTTTGGAAGTCGGTTGTTTTTTTTGTAAAAAAGTTTTTATTTTTCAGTTTTTAGTTGCGGTACCTACCCCACACAAATTCGTATAGCACTACTTGGTGTGTAAATAACAGTGACAGGAAATTACTAACACATCATCCAAATAAACTAAGTGGAAAAAATATGCAGTATTAAGGATAACTCAAAAACTACTGGTCAGACCTTGATCAAATTTAAATGGGACCACATGTGAAGCACCAGCAATCAAATAAAAAAAGAATCATCCAAATCGGTTCACCCAGAAAAATTGAGAACCTCCTCCTTTTTATGAAGTCGGTTAAAAAAGAACACTATTCGAAACTCCTGCGTTATCAAAAGTTTCTGATGGCATGCACGGCAGCGCTAGCGTGCTTCTATGTAAGCATTTTTCAAGTATGAAATTGACGTTCTCCTTTATGCTCTCTGCTCGCGGCCCACGAACACAGAGCACGTCTGTTTCAACGTTTTTTTTGCAATGATCCAAGGCGATATTTTTTATTTTTAATGATTTATTTGACGAGATCCGTTGGAGCATAGAGTGAAACTGCCCACAGACAATACTCGTATTAGCCATTATTTATAAGTAATAAATAATAATTAAGTAGATATTTAAGCCGCGTAAATCGGCCGGCGCCTATGTGGGCCGCCATATTTATAATTTAGTTTGCGTCTCTTACATGCAATTATCAATATCATCATAAACACACTTTTTAATATTAAACCAGCAGGAAATGAAACCATTCTGCCATCCCACAAAGAATTTCTAGAACACCTGAAGAAAACCGCACGAGCATAATTGACATTAATTAAAAATAACCATTGAGGTGCTAAAGTAAATTGGATTTGGTGTCTAATGAAGAGAAACTAAACAAAGCCAAGCTGTACCTTAATCGTTTTATAGCTGGCAACACAGTTCGTTTGTGTTTAAAAGAGAATTCTTACGTGATTTTATACATAAACATTGATTTTTAACGGTTTGTATTAGTATAAATAATAAAATTCTTTTATAGCAAGACCTGGACAGACTATCAGACTACTGTCATAGAAACAAACTAAAGCTAAGTATACCTAAATGCAACTACCTTACTTTTACCAAAAACAAGAACGTTGTTAACTTCGTGTACACCCTTTGTCACGTACCTTTCACTAAATTAAACTCAATTCGCGATCTCGGCGTTATACTCGATTCCACATTAATAAAATTGTAAGTAAAGCTTATCAATTGTATGGCTTTATCATGCGATCTACTCTTGACTTCAAGAAAACCGCGTCTTATCTATGCTTGTACAAAGCCCTAGTTCGCTCACAATTAGAGTATGCAGTGTCAGTGTGGAACCCTTTCTACAACAAATATGCTGTAATGGTTGAAAATGTTCAGTACAATTTTTTACGAGGCATGCACTATAGATGCCATAAGTCCTGCCTACCTTATTCTCAGTTACTCAGTAAGTACAAGCTCCTACCCCATAGCTCTCGAAGAAAATACCTTGAAGCCATTATTTTATATAAAACTGTCAGAAATCATTTCAATTGTATAAATCTAAATAACATGATTTGTTACGCTGTACCTAGAACCTTTCACAGGCGACAGATACGCGCAGGTACTCTTTTTGCACTGAACTCTTGCCGAACTAATTCTGGCCAACGCTCACCTATCCACCGTATGGTTCACTCATATAATAGTACTTTTCAAAATATTGATATCTTTAATTGTCCAATGAGTAAATTTAAAAGCCTCACCCGTTCCTCTTTATTAAATAAAACCCATGTGTGTACCCTTTCTGAAAATCTTCAAACTAGCTAAGTCATATTTTATATTATGTTATCTTTATCTGAATGTTTACTTTATTAATGCAAATTATACATCTATGTAATTACTGCACGTACTGCTACTAAAATTCCTAGCGATTGCACTTTTTTTTTCTATAAACTTTTATGCCTACTTCTGGACAGCGTTGTGGGTTATATTATAAAAAAAAATGTTTTGTTAAATTAGCTGTAAGTTCTTATAATGTAACTGTTAGCTTTCCTTTCAATAAAAAAAAAACAAACTGTGTTTCATAAGACTATGATCTGGATTTTTTTATTAATTTGGATATGCTTGTTTTGGGAGAAGCTAATTTAGGCTTTTATGAATCCGGGTGGTTCTCGTCATAGACTCTGTGCTAGGCTTGCTGTTATATATTCCTGGCAAACGTACCAACATGCAACATCTTGCAAGTTAAATACTGTAAGGGAATCCTGCAATTGCGCTAAAGTGATGAGTTTTAAACAGAAAATTCCAGAAAACAGACGGAATAGACTGCTTTGAAATATTATTTGAATATTTTACTGTCTGTTGCAAAAATTTAAATAACCGAATTTACGTAATACGTCCGTGTCTGTCAGTCTCAAGTAATTTCCTCGGAGACTACTCGATAAGGAAAGTTGAAATTAGGCATGATACTGTGGGAAATAATGCCGGTAGAATTATTGTGCTGTCGGTAGAATTCTCAAAATCAGCCTTTCCCAACTCTAAATTTTAATTCGCAGGCGATCAAGTACAGTGTCATCTGACATAATTATGATTAAGCTGGATGACCCGCACCTGAGCCGACAGTCTTTGTGCCAAAACGTTGACAAGTGGCTTAAGCACCTGAAAAAGAGAGAGCATCCGAACACGGTACGCATCAGATTGTTTCCCCCCTCTGTAGCCCTATAATATGAGCGCGATTGATGGATTATGTCCATTTCATGCGCTGCACACTTCCAACGGGAGCTGGGACACCCTATCAGAAGCCGGTGGGTTTCGAGGTTTTAAGCCGTTCGGCGGCCGGCGCGGCGTCCCCCCCATCGACGACCACCACCTGCTCGTCGGCAGAAAGTAGAATTCGTCGCTTGAGCTCGACGCAACTACAGCGGCTGGTATCACTGGAGCCACCTTTAGAACAGGTTCCTGCGGACAGCTGCGAGAGCGAGTTGAGCGACGAAACCGAAGATGTTGGATGTGTGATGTCGTGTTTACAGTCTTGCCCGGCTTCGAGCTAGCATTAATTTTTTTGTTGTTTATGTATGAATTATCAATTATTTAGATAACGTTTCATTTAATTAATTGCGAAATATTTATTCATACTTATTTCCTTAGTTCAAACACCTCCCCTCGAAGTTATGAGCTTAACTTTTACGCACTTCATCTACAAGGTTTCATGAATCCCTTCGCAACCAGCCATACTTTCCAACTAATTGCCCCCAGATCACAGCTGTGATATCTAGGGGTACAGTCTGGTTATGCCCGAACTTGACCATGGCGATGGCTATAAGTACTTTAGCCGTCATGACTATCGGCGCATAATCACCGAATCTACATAATGTCGACAAACCCGTAATTCAGGTCGTCATACTTGATAGCAACTTATTTGGCAAAAATGTTTAATTAAAAACTAAAAAATTAATGCTCTTGGAACCTTATTATATATTTATGAAGTAATCCTTTCAATTACCAATGTTTTGTTCGCGTTAAAATATTCAACCTTGTAATCAGACGCGAAACGTATTAATTTTTCAGCGTTTCCACTCCGTTTCCCAGCTGCGAGTAATAGAACACTGTGGTGTGACGTCAGGATGCTAGTTTATTAGAATTGAAGAGGTTGCAGCAATGAGACGGATTGTTGGGAAATCCGGTTTTTACGCCGACATTTTTCTTCCACCTAGAGGAGACCGGGGTAAAGGCGTAAACATGACGGTCCTGACATGTTTGTTAAATCATAAGTCATTTATTGATTTGTTTAACATAAGTACAATAATAATGGTATAAAAAGATAATAAAGAGTGTCCTGTGTTTATGCCAGAGGGCGTACAAATGTTTGTAATTAAGTAACCAAGCCAAGTCGCAATGATAAAATAAAATACAATAAGCCTGGACACAAAAAAAAACAATTATAAAGAATCTCACATTTCAAATACAAATTAATTAATAATCAATAGCAATAGAGATCAATCTCAAAAAAAAGACCAAAGAAATAAAATAATAAAAGAAAAATTAAAACACAGACTAAAAACAAATGATAAGACTAAATACAATACTTAAGTCAATATACAATACTAACGTCAATATACAAAAATGTATGTCAATGACAACAATACATATTATATTCTATTAGCATGTCAACATTCTGTCATTACATTTTGTCTGTTATATATTCAGAAATACTGTAATATGCTTTGTTCACCAGCAAGCATTTGTTGTAGAACCAATGTTCCGGGTTATCCTATTTGGTGTTCAGAAGGCAAGTCATTAATTACCTTCTGGCGGGATACCCACTGTAACTGGCAATAATTTTATATTTTATCAAGCACTCTAATTAATGTTGACTGCTGGTTTTGAATTTCATGAGAGAAAACTTGAAAACGATTTTAATTGTATTTAGGTGACTAGAACAAAATTGCTTCACCAGTCTCATTAAGACCGTCAATATGATTATTCAGTTACAAGGTTAGTTTTTTGGCCGACATTCGTTTTCTTCGTGGTTGTGATTGAAACAAATTCATGCGTCAAGTTTTCTATTATAATCTAAAATTTCCTGAGCATTGGCAAGTTTTCTGTAAACTGCTGTTCAAACTCTTTACGTTCAGCCAAGTGATGTACAGTCACCAAAAGTTTAGTAACAAACCTATGGATGTTAACGAATGAAATTTACTTTGATAAATGAACTGTTTGGTTTCTATTAATTAAATTAATTTTTCCATCGGTTTCTTACTAAACTTTAACAATAACCGACGACCCTGGTTACTTATCACTTTTGGTGACTGTATATCATTGTGGTTGGTTACACAATCTTATTCTAACTGTAGGTATACCACATCGTTTCATAATCAATAATTTCACTAACTTACTTTACTTTAGTTCTCTACTGATAATTTTTCCTGAACTTTTTCTTCAGTTTTGCATATATTTCGTTCTTGAGTAATATTTTCACCAGAAATTACAAGTAGACCAGTACATCAGCACCCCTGCCTAACCCCTTCCGGGGAATACAGGCGTGATGTTATGTTATGGTAAATTACAAGTGTTCACTAAAGACTTTGCCGTATGTTATGAAAGATAGAAAGAAAACGTATTTATTGGGACTCGCACCGACAAAGTAAGACGCGAATGAAAGAATTCTATTTGTTTATCCAACAACTTCATTATATCGTAATGAATTCCCCGGTACAATGATTTTTAATCTAGTTTGAAAAAAAAAGTGTTATAATTTGACGTATTCCTTCTAGGACATGATAGTGTAACCCTTTTGCAACAATTAAGCACCTCATAAAGCCTAGGCGAAAATTCATGGAAACCGAGAAAACCCATTTTTTTATTTTTATTTTTTTAATTTCTCTGAATTCTGCACCAAATATCACTTTTCTACAAACTCTCAAATAGAATAGCCTTCATTGCTATTCTATTAGGTACCCAATACCTTAACAAACCTTTCGATGTATCCAAATGTTCTAAAACATCTAACAGTTAAAAGTAAAAAGATATTTTTTTTGCATTTTCTGAAATCATGTACCTACATGAACTTTGACAACAAATATCTCAAATTTTTACTATGGCTTTAAGCGTACAAATTACGGAAAAAACATTTTCATTTAATCAGCTATCTAAAGAGACGACAAAAAAAAAAAAAAACAGAGGTGCCGATGAAACAGTCGATAATGCTCTCGATAGCTCACGAAACAAGTGAAACGCAACTATATACATAAACAATAAGAAAAAGTGAAGTCGTAAATAATTATCTCTAAGGGAACGTAGCAATTTAAAAAAAAATACAATTTTAACACTATTCGTTCGCTATTCTTGCGTTGTTTCGATATAACTACGAGCGTTTTCTTTTTCGTTTTCCTCCGTCATACGTTCCGCTATTGACCTCAGTTGCATAATTATAAAAGAAGCGTATGAGGTTGAATTTCACTCCTTCAGTTATATATAATCACCTGAAATCTCTAAAAGGTAGCCTTTCCGACTCGAACGACCATGTTCAAAAAATGCTGCAAGGTCGACGTATTCGACGTGTATCTACGCGGTTCTAAGTAAAAATGTGGTCAATTACTCGATCTCTTCGGACGAAGCTGGAGAATATTTTGTAGAAATAAGCAGTACTACATCGTCTTTTACTTTTCTGTTCCGTTCCCATCATTTACAGCATTCGTCTGTATTAGGCATGTAATTTGGAGAGCAGTGGTGGCCCAGTGGTAACGGCCCCGACTTACGAGTTGTAGGTCGTGGGTTCGAACCCAGGCAGGCGCTTTACTTTGTGTAAATAAGTTCATCACCACTGCTCTCAAAACGGTGAAGGAAAACATCGTGAGGAAACCGGCATGTTCTAGAACCAAAAATTCGAAGACATGCGACATCTACCAACCCGCACTGGGCCCGCGTGGTGGATTACAGCCCACTCCTTCTCGAAGAGAGGAGGCCTGTGTCCCAGCTGTGGGAACATTATACGCTGATTGTCTGTATTAGGACATTAATTATGCTTTAAGAAACAACTGCCTCTCTAGTCTCTATAGCATTCTATAGCATGCCGAAGCACCTCACACCGTCCCAAACGAACGTGCTCAGTGAAAAGAGCAGCCGATACATAACTGCAGGATAAACTAGTTACCAGTAGCCGTAGACCCAGAAATAGGAGTCCCCTAAAGCGAGCTTCCGTAACTTTGTTAATCAATTAAGTACAAAATTTAGGAGCAGCATAATTCCGGCACGGCTATATATACGCAAATTGGATGTATTAAGTGATAGGGGAATAGTTTAAGCAGTTCCGTTTGTCGTAAATATTGAATTTTAATGTGTTGTTAAAGTTCCTTAAGTACAAAATGTGTTTCTACTACTACAGCTAGGTACTTGAATATCTCATAGATACTACGAGTATACTTTATATTGCGGTGATGGTATTATGAAGTCAGCAATGTTGGCGTATAATCCTTTAGCCACCATCCACTGTTAATGAAGCGGGCGGCCTTTTTTCTTAAAGACATCGCTAAACACATTTTTAATGAGACTTTTAAACAGGATTAAAACTTGACTTAATCCAGAAGTTGAAGTCTTTAGTATTTCTTCTTAACTAAGGTTGTTTTTAATAATTTGCCCATTTCAAACCATAGTCTAGTTTTTTTTTTTTTACTTTAACTAAGCTGAAACCTGGACCACCCTTCGAAGACATCTTCGACAACCTTTTTACTCCGTATCAACATCATTTATCCAAAAAATGGACATTACTTGAACATAACATCTTTCCCCAATCATCGCCACAACTAATGGCTTCAGGCATGACTCCTGTTCACGCCATAAACAAGAGACTTTACATTAAAGTAAATCCTCTTGGAGTATGGATCCAAGAAGACGGAGATAAGCATTTATAGTAAGGTTTAATTTACGCACTTGTTGCTCACCCGACTTCACTCGTTTCAATTAACTATATTGCCACGTGGCTTGAATTCGTTAGCGGTGGACCCCTATTCTTGTCTTTGAGACAATGTCGAGCGGTATCGCGATTTTGAAGTGGAATAAAATTGTGACACACAAAAATAACTATGAAGGAACTAAAGGGGAGGACGCATGATTTGTACAACACACTGTTTCTAGGTCCACTAGCTAAGAGTCAATAATTTACTTCGCCCAAGCTAGTAAATGAAGAAAAGAGTTCCTGGAAGAAGTTGGGGGACGCCTTTGCCCAGCAGTGGGACATTATAGGACAAACAACAAAAGAAAATGCTTGTATCATAACAACCAGTCAACCAGTTGTGGAAGTACAGACAGACTGGCTCTAAAGCAAACTACCAATATAACTAAAGACTGCTTGTGGACGGCTCCAACCAAAACCTAAGTAGTATAGTACGAGTACCTAAAACATTCCCAGGGCTAGAGTTAAAACAAAATAAAACGTTTAATTAATAAGAATATTGCAATAAAAACAATCATTTTTTTTATAAGATGTAAGTACCAAAAAACATTCCCAGATCACAGCCAAAACAAAATAAAACGTTTAATTAAAACCTCTGTCGTAGTTAAATATTAAAAATCGACTGTCAAAAGCGAAAATTTAACAGCTGCTATCCCAATATATTATACAAAAGGTTTTCATTACTTTTCATGTATTTCAACGAAGTTGTTATTATTTTGATTACACAAACAAATCTTACACAAGAAATGTTTGTATGCTGCTGTTTGTTACCTGTCAAAATTAAATCGGATTTAGACACCCTGCTATAATAATTATCATCCTTCAATGAGCGCACGAATGCACAAATATCACGCACAATAATTTGAGTTCGAAAAAATACTTTACTATTGGCAAAATATTTATCTATTTGTACTCAAATAAATGAAATTGCAACTGTAAACTTGCTTAACCTCAAGATTCGCAGTCGCGATTATGAAACGTGCGAGTAGGACGGTGCGTCTTTAGTACGAGTTTTTTTTTTTTGTATTGTGTCGTTTCGCTCCTTTTCTTTTTTTTGGGTAGGAAATCATCAAATGATTCTCCCGCTCTGGGCGGGCTCCGTTCTATAGCTCCTAAGAAAGGGCAGCCAGGCAAGGAGGGCTTCGTGACGGTGGAGTCGAAGCGAAGGAAGCCCACTTACCGTAATCGATATGGTACTGCTCTGGCTGGACCAAATATGTTGCTGCGTCCTGCTACACCGTCGACGAAGCCGTACGTATCCCGTCTGCATCACTCCACGATGACTGAAGACATCGTGGATTACATCAGAATCAAGACCAAGTGGACCTTGAGAGTAGAGAAGTTGGAGTCACACCATAACATAAACTTCAAGTCATTTGTGGTGCGGGTTCCAACTCAGTACCTAGAAAATTTCATGAAAGAAGAGTTTTGGCCGAAAGGTGTGGTGTACCGACGTTTTCGTGGAAGGTTACGCGACACCACGGAGCGCAACACGAAGCCGACACAGTCTTCACTTCGTGGACAATAATTTGATGTTATTACGAGTATAATAAAAATATGTATTTTTAGGTTAAGGTTTAGGTAAGGTTTATCTATGGGCCTGCGTCGCCTGCAATAAATGGATTATTATTATTATTATAACCTCGCCTGCCACAAACGTTGACACTTAGTATACCCTCATCTTTAAAACAAACGTGCACGACATTTTAAGCCACGACACTGATTACAGTATCAAGCGCTTTCACAATAGCATGTTCCAGAATTACGGGACAATCAAGTTAGGAGCAAGTTAAATGGTAGACTGCACTACGAGAATTAAACTTATCCCGACACTTGACACATCGTAAATCTTTATATTAGTCGCTTGCGACTTTATTGTCTTATAGTATTGCTTGGATTCACAGTGTTGTTTTTCTACTTATATAGTATGCTGAAGCGTGATAGATATTTGTGGAAAGATCCCTAAAAACTGTTCAGTTTGTGTCACGTGTGTCTATCTATTGAAAAAATATGGTAAAGACATGATCGAGATCTCTGTTTTGGAGGTAAGCTAGTGTTTCCAGCCCAGTATAATAGGACAATCATCACCAGCATGCAGCAGTCCACTGTTGGACATAACCCTCTCCAAATGCACGCCAATCAACTCGATTGCAGACAACTTTCAACGACAATATTTTTAACCCAACTCCCATTAGCGACCACTGGAAAAACGACTTAATTTAACAAACTTTTCAATAATGGTATTAAAAGCAGAAATAAAATATGGTAACCGTTTAAACAGACAGAGCCCACAAAGTTTCACACTAACCAAGACTTGAATAATAATAACAGGTCAATATCCAGGCGTCGTCGAACGGACTCTTAAGATTCTAAGCTTTAAGTATAATCACAACCATTATCATAAAGTTATCTTAGGATGAGCGCAAAAATGTATAAATTAGGGAATCCAGCACGTTTCCCGCACATTCCGGGGCGTTAATCCCGCGTTTAAAACCCTACGTTTAAACCTCTTGACAGAACGTTTACGTGAAACTTTGCATAAATAAAATAAATTTTAATGTTTTGTTTTTGTGAAGATCAGCACGTCTTTTTTGATGAAGAGACGATATTTTTGCTGTGATTTGGGCCCTAATACACCACCTCCTAACCTACCCTCTATGATTATTACCTAGACTTTATTTCATAATTCATGGAAAGATTAAATTGGCAAATAGCTGTAAGTATGCAACTAATATCTATACTATAATATATAATCTATACTAATATTATAAAGAGGTAAATGTTTTTTTTTTTTTTGTAAGTTTGTATTTAGGAAGTAATCTCTGGCACTGCCGGTCGGATTTGAAAAAATATTTTTGCATTTGAATACAATTCTTGAGGAAGGCTAATAGGTTATTTAACATCACGCTAGGACCCGTAGGAGTAGAGCAAAAAGAAAAAATAATAGTTATTACCTATTGTGTGTAATCCACTGCATGGAAAATACCTACTCTTCCCAAGCCTCTCTTTAACCGACTTCTTTTGCAATGCATTTCCTGATTGTTACACAATCATCTTTTGTTATTATTTTAAAGAAAATTCTGAGCTAAGGATCCTAAAACAATACGTCGGTATTTAACATTTCCGTCCACCCCAAATTAACACAATAACTGTTCATGAAACTGTTGTGAACTACCCCTAATCTTACCTACGAACGTCAAGAAATACTCTGACAAGGGTACGCGCAATCCCGTCCAGCGCAAACAATACAGAGTGCGGGAATTTGTAAATCCCGGGAATTTTAGTCCGGGAATTCATAATTATAGACACGTGACCCTTTGAACGTGGTTGAAGTGTGTACCTGCTGCCTGTAATGTGTGAGTACTATGTATAAAGCTACCATTTACTGGGTTCGTCTTCCATTGTCTTGAATGTGCCCTGGCGGCTGAGTGTATGCCATGCTCACTCTAATGTCTCGCTGATGGTGGAGCAGGTGTTGGAACATTTAGCTACCTTCAAAATGGTTGAGCTGAATGGTGCTAATCCATGCGTCATGTTCGTGAACGGGCGCCTTCAGTAGGGACTGGTCATCTCTTAGCTGCCACGGCTTATTTTAATTTAATTTAGTAGTTGCAATTGTTTTTGTCTTTTTATTACGGACGCTACTAACGTTCTGCATCGTTCTCACATGCATAATTTGAACATGAATTATGTAACCAATATTTTGTAACCATACCTATTTTGATTTAAAAGAGTGGCCGTGGAGTTTCTTACCATTTCCTCTCCATAGGTACCTACTACGCTTTGGAATGGGAAACTAGCTTCATCTTTCCGAGTAACCGACCCCTTAACAATTAAAAACTGCCTGTGATTGGTTTATTTGAAATTAATGCTTTCAGTTGGAGTTTTGTGGGATGAGTAGTTATTTTTGGCAACTTCTTAGAATCCGTGGCAGATAATCGTGTTAGCAAGATTACTAGCTTAGGGCGCAGCAGGGCTGAGTTCCCAGGAAAGGCTATTACATATAAATACATATAGGTATATATATACGTAAATTAAATCGTTTTTCGTGTCTGTCAGTGAGACCGCGTTATTCTTCCACACGTCGCAACGGAATATGATGCAGTTTTCTCCATTATTTAGAGAATTTATTCCGGAAGGTTTATGTGTATAATACATTAATATTAAACTTACATAAGTCGTTCGCTAGTTACATAAAAACCACCCAATTGCGTGTTGGACCACGCACAATAAAGTGTTCCATAGTTGGCAATAACAAACTTTGTAGTTGAGAAAATGTTCTCCATACTTCGATATACGTCACGGTCAATTATCCAGCTGTAAATGTAAGTATATAGGTACAAGGGCGTCGCCAAGGGTGGGTAGGGAGAGGCAGCTGTCCCCCTCCCCCCTAGATATTCAAAAAAATGTAGCCAAATGTAAATTAAACAAAGTCCTTAGTCCATTCACTTGACTTGCTTGCTTGACCGATCATTCCTGCACGTCGAAACTCGAATGAATTCAATAAGGGAATTTGCGTCCATTTTTGTAACGAAGTTCCTTATCGCACGGTACGGACTTGGCAGATGGGGGCTAGGCAAAAAAAAGTGTTAGAATTTTCCGTGACGACCGTTTCTTTATTTGTTTGTTTGGTTGAACGCGCTAATCTCAGGAACTACTGGTTGAAATAGTTTTTTTTTTGTTGGATAGTCCATTTATCGCGGAAGGCTTTAGGCTACATAACATCACGCTACAACCAATAGGAGCGGAGCATAAATGAAAAATGTTGCAAAAACGAGAAAAAAACAATCTTTTGAGAGCTTCCGTTGTGTGCACTGCGTAAACGGTTAAAGTTACGCAAAAATCATGTATGACGGAATTGTTCCCCTTTAAAAGTTCAAATAAAAGTCCGCGACAGCATGTCTATCTTTTACAGTTGACTCAATATAACCCTTTTTACGGTAATCAAATTAGATCTATGGATGTTCTAAATAAATATACGACGAAAGGAACTTTGTTCCAACCGAGTGTTCCACGACACTCACACATTTTTTTAAATAATTTCTATGAATTCAGTTTCCCCTATGGAGAATATGTATATAAAGGACCAACAGGGATTGAGCATTAGAAACGTCAGAAATGAGAGTCAAAGCAATATCTGCCTAGCGTAAAACCACCCCATACAAAATGGGCATAAGCTACTCGTATGACTATGATGGTAAGGGCAGTAAAGCTGTACTGTAAAAACAAGTCTTTCATTTTAGGCCGTGAAAAACTACGTTTAAGTACATAGTTGTTCTACTTTTTTTTCTTCATTTGAGCGAAATAATTGGAAGTCGATCTGGGGTATGAAAAACACTCCAAACCGTGCGCGCGAGAAAAATCCACTCAAGCGATCAACGTTGTCTTGCGCGCTGGCTCGCCTTGCACGCCGACTGTTTGTAAACAAACCCGATAAGCGGCGTTATTTCTTGGTATTCTGTGACCGTTGTATTTGTTTGGAATGCTAGTGAGTAGGGCTATACTGTAGTGTGCGTTGTGTTTGAATGTACCATTGTTTACATGTTTTAACTTGACTGTAAAGACGAACGAAGACACTTTTTTTCAACAGTCCTAGGAAATGGCTCTAGTAAGAATAAACAAGCCTGTATGTTTTATGGTTTAAAATACACGGTGTGTTAGTTCTTTACATGAAACATGAATAAAACCACTAACCACAGTACAATATTTATTATTTAAAAGCCTCCCCAGTTGAGACTCACGACGGATCGCTCGTTCAATGACAGAGTAAATAATATTTTTTAATTTCATAGACTAATTCCTTTTAGGGTTATCATATCTCAAACAGTTCGGAAACAGATAAGGCATTAAATTAAATGCATAGAATTGCATACGGCCTATAAGCAACTGAGTGAATAGTAGCATTTAATTTACTATTGGATGATTAAAAAAAGAAACGATGTATTGAGATTGCAATATCTTGATGAAAAAATTACATTTATTTTGGATAAAAATTTTATTGTGATAATGTGGTGCTTTCGAACCTGTATAGATACAGTAATGAAATTTTTTTTCTTTATGCAAGTTTTTGACTATACCCACAACTCATACTTTCTTCACCCTCCATTTATATCAACTTGTCTCCCCTTTGGGCCATCGGCTGGCGACGCCCTTGTTTATGTAATCGCAAAAAGATTTATTCTTATGTGATAAATCTACAAGTTAATGATTTTCGGATTTTTTCTTTTATTTGCTGTGAGACTGCTTCTTGCCAAATTTAATGATTCCAGGTCAACGGGACCCTATACGTCAGGCTTCACCAAATGGCAGACCGCGTTCTGAATCCTGACCGCTGACCTATTTTGTGCGGACCTTAAGTAAACAGTTAAAATAACTAAAACTTAATTAAAAAATATTGTCTAATTTAATTAAGCCCGCGATTTATATTTTCTGCCGTCGCGTCGACGAGACAATGGATGACGAGATAACGCATGAAACTGCAAATGTTTTCGGGCGTAATAAATCTACTCTACAGATGGAAATGATCGATTTACAAGAAAACACAAAAATACAGAAGTTTCTTGCCAAGAATTTTGGATAGAATCTGTGTGTGCTAAACAGCATTATCTAAGTTGAACTTTATTAAAAAATAAATTTCAATCTCGACTTACCGATGAACATCTTTTAATCTTGGTTGTAATCGTCTTCCGAACGAATCGCGTCATTAATATATATTTTTTTAAACGGACCCCAAATGAAACTAATTAGTGATCCCTGCTATAGGTTTTGATTTATTTGCGATATCAAAATATGTCGCATAAATGGCCGTATTATTTATAGCTTGATATTTTTAGAGCTCCAACGGACTGTAGGTCTACGTATTTGATATAAGTTGTCAGGAATACACAAATCTTCAGGCAGTAGGTCCTGTCACCTTGTTGCACCTATTTTCCTTTCTCCATTATCTAAATTTACGTCCAATACATGGCAGTTGAGGATGGTGGTCATTGAATGCTGAAACATGCTAAACGGCATGCGCCTATCCAATCTTGGGTTAATGCCTCTCCTTGACTCATAAGTAAGTCGTGTTGATATTTCAACTTAATCTATGTAGCTGGAAAAATTACAATTCTATGAATATGTTTCCTGGACGGAGATTGAACTAGTATGAGGGCCCAGATTGTAAAGGGGCTCATCAACAGGACTAGTTTCATCCTTAGCTTGGAAGTCATATGAAATAGCAGCATCGTCCTTTGTTTCGGGTATAGCTGGCTTCTTTCCCGTCCAATTTTGACTTCTCTTCGTTGGTCCTCTAGGGACGGGTGCCCTTTCTTCAAATTCACGTGAGTTGGACCAATCTTCCTTCAATGCGCGTTGCTATTGATTTTCAAAAGCTCTACGCTGGCTACGATTACCGGCGCGCCGGTAATCGTAGCCAGCGTAGAGCTTTTGATAACCCGCATGGTCATCCCGCCGCGGCGGGATGACCATGCGGGTTATCGCTTTGGTTACCACTAGCGGGCTGTCTACGCTGAAACTGGCTTCCATTTCGTCCGTTATTTCGGGAATAAGTCATCCTGTCTTGCAGTTGCAAAATATATAACACTTTAAAACGTCATTAATTCTGTGATCTCTCGCTTCCTGCCCTGATCCAGGCCACGGTTCGGAGCGAGAGGGAATGGGAAGCGGTTACCTCCTTGCGAAGCAGTAATGCTCGCGAAGGAGAAGGTGGAGCGCGTGAAGGTGAAGCAATCGTTGCGCCCTCACGCCCCTAGTCGCCGCAGAAGGAGACACGGTGGGCGTCGGGAGTCGATAGCCGACTCCCGGCCACCGTAGGCGTGGGCTTGCGGACGGCGAGCAATGGGCAGCTTAACGTCCGGTAAGGGCCAGGCCCAGGTCGACGGCACGTTGTGTCCAACGCGCGCCTCCAAGAGATGTCAGCATAATTGATGGGATCCGATAGGGCCGATGCCTGCCGGGCTCGCGGATTATTCGAAAGAGTCACCGTGGCCCTGGCACACAGGCAGTTGAAGGAACACGGATGGGTTTTAGTCAGTAAGAGTCTGACACGCCCTCCCACTCCGCCCAGAACGGGAGAGGTCATTAGATGATTTCTCACCCAAAAAAAAAAGGTCTACGTAATACCTCCACACGTTCCTGAGAAAAAGGGTCTTGACGAACGGACAACGAAGTGATCCTATAGGGGTTCCATTTTTCCTTTTGAGGTACGGAACCCTAAAAATTAAGAAAAGAACGAGCAGATAAACAAGATAGAGAGAAAATAGTTCACACATTTCGTATATTTTTTTCAAAAATATAATAGTTTAGTGTGTAGTTTAGTGATTGCTATTTATTTTTTCTGCACTAACATTCATTTATTATTAAAATAAAGTATAGATATTGGCGTTCTGTCGCCTCACTTTCACAAAAAGATCATAGTTTCATCCTACAAATGTCGATTGCTACTTCCAGACCACTGTAAAAGGAACGAGAGTCCATTTATTTTCGAAACGAGTCTCTTTTCTCCTCTAGAAAAACAAAAAGGACACGCGAACCATATATATTTCCTTCAAAGTACACTTTATGCTACGAATATCCCTTCAATGGTGGTGGACTCCTCATTTAAACTGTATTTAATATTTATTCGTCCGTGGGGTGGCCAGTGGAATTGGATTTTTTCCTAAATTAACCTATAAAGCACTGTGTACGAGTGAATCGGGGATTATTGTTTTTTACACCCTAAATGAGGAATTTGTCGCATGGAAAAATTTAAAAATGTTTCGTTTGTCCGTGGTTGACGAGAAAATAGTAGGCATGTTAATCATGTTATTTTAATTAAATCAATGCCTAAATGCACCATAAGTATAACATAATTTGCTAAAAAACAGTTCTTGCATACAAAATTATAAAAATAACGCTCTTGAAAATTCCATCAAACTTCAACCCTAAGGCGCCGCCGAAAAAATGTAATGGTGTTTTTCGGCAATTTATCAATAGCTGGCAACAAGCCGTTCTTGCTAACCAATAGGATCCCTTATGGAACCCTTTTACAAAATTTATTGTACAACCTCCTTAAGGAATACCTTAGCGGTATAAATAAAAAAATCTAAAGGCACCATATTCCATTTCGCATACGTTAAATTGTAATAAGAATATTTGTACCAAATTTCCGGAGAAAACGTTCGGGGACGAATTCGCTTCATTTATTTTTTCGTGGCGTTGTTCAAAGTATTATTATGTTTAAATAAAAGAGAAATGGCATTGTGGTAGAAATTTTAGTATATTTATTTTCATGTGCAGATTTTATCCATACATTTGATTTTATTTTATTAAACAAACAGTAGGTATATTAAAAATAAACGGTTCATAACTTAACATTTAACTTAACAAATATACTACTCACAAAAATTTCCACAGATTACAATTTACACATACATAGGTACATACAAATACATACTTACTACATACAAATAAATAAAATTGAAGTGTCTGTTTGTAATGTCAAAATAACAGCTTTTTACTGAATGCTTATGAAAGTATATACGGTATTTATAACTTTTTTTGTCTGTCTTTCTGTCTGTTTGTTCTGGCTAATCTCCGAATCCTAGATCGATTTCGACGGGAATTTCACTATCAAATAGCTGATGTTATAAGGAGTAACTTATGCTACTTTTATTCTAGATAAAAATATTGCGTACCGCGAAAAAATATTAAAACCCATGAAATCCAATTTGTTTTTCGACATGCAGCTAGTTTTTAAGAGAAGTCAGAGTTGTTTTCAGGGATTGAAAACCGGTACGAATTTGGGTTTCGGTTCTTTAAAACGTTCTTCTTTTCGGTACGGTTCCGGTTCAGGTTCCGGTTTGCGTCTGGTTACAAAGTACCGGTTCCTTACCCTCCGATTTAAAGGTTCTCTACAAAATAACTACCACAGGATCTATTTAATAAAGCAAAAGTGCCCATCTCCCCTCTCACAAAAACTCCAATTTCTTCACCCGCCAGCGGCTGCCCGTACCTCGCCTCTATCATACAAAGCTTCGACCTGCGTTGAACGGCATCGTATGAACTGGTTCGAACTCGCTTTGATGAAGAACCGGTAAAATAAAGGTTCCAATTTAGGTTCCTGTTCCGGTTCGGGTACTAGTAACGGAACCACTAAATACCGGTTCTTTACCGGTATTTTAGGAACCTTTTCCATCCCTGGTTGTTATATTATAAACATGTACATAGGTTGTATGTAGCTTGTATTTTTTATCTGTTACATTATACATATTATAAAATAAAGTCGGTTTTCATATGTGTCGGTGTGACCGCGTTATTCATCTAAAGTACGCAACGAATTTTCGTGCTATTTTCACCATAATTTAGAGAATTTAAAGCGGAAGGTAGGAAGGAACTACCTGAACATCATCATCAGCGTCATGTTTACCGCAAATAAATGTTTTATCAAATCGAAAAAACTGTGGAAGCAGGGGCGAGTTATAAGTTACCTATATTTTAAAATAAGTTATATGGTTTATACTTTAGAACTAAGAATTTCTTCAAGCAGGCATTGTCTGGTTTCCATAAATAATGTTCGTGTGAAAATAAATTCGTTTGGTTACGTTAGTTGCTTTTATCCCCTAGATCTATGAATATGAATACATTAGTTTTTGTTGTTAGTGTGTTGGATCATTAAGTTCCCTACAAAATGGTTGAGCTGAATGGTGCTGATTCATGTGTCATGTTCGTGAACGGGCGCTGTCAGTAGGGACTGGTCATTTCTTAGCTGCCACGGCTTATTTGAATTTAATTTAATATTTTAATTGTTTTCGTCTTTTTATTACGGACGTTTTTAACGTTCTGCATCGCTCTCACATGTATAATTTCAACATGAACGAATATTTTGTAACCATATTTTGATTTAAAAGAGTGTCCATGGATTTCCTTGCCCGTTCTTCTCCAAAGGTCCCTACTACGCTTTGGAATGGGTAGCTAGCTTCACCTTTCTGACTGACCGACCCCTGGACAATTCAAAAGTGCATGTAATTGGTTTATTTGAAATAAATGCTGTGAATATTGAGTTTGAGTTTTTAGAGTTTTTCAAGCAAGAATTCTCTGGTTTATGAAAACAAGTGATTAATTTCCAACAGTATTTTAGTTTCCATAAATAATGTCGGCGTGAAAATAAATTCGTTGGCTAATGTTGGTTGCTATTATCCAAGGTTGTCCAACCGTTACTTAGGGTAATAAATATACATCAACCGCTCACAGAACGATTCGATTAGGGAGACTTGTTTTTAAGAGTTTTAGTAAGGTTATCTTCGTAACACACTACAAAATGTAAGATTTTTTAGTCTTGAAATAGGAAATATTTAATAAAACTTGTAACACATGCTTTAAACCGGGAATCTATGGCGAAGAGATATCTTCTATATCAGGTTTATGATCTTTATACCTACTACATAGTTTTGGTAGAATCGGTTTTTACAAAGAACCGTAAAATCGGTTATGCCAAGAATCCTCTTGATAAACATTGCCGTCGCCTCGGCAAAAGCAAAGAATAGCGAAAAAATCAGAAGAACTAATAATTTATAGGTTCATTTTTAAGTAAACCCTAATTCGACTTTCGAATAACCAGAATAAATGTTCGTCGTAGCATGAATGGGGGCGCCGAATCTTATCGAGTCAGTTGGTAACGGCGACAAACGCGATTGTTAATGCGAAAGTAGAGAATTACGAGCACTGAACTTGTGATAAAGCTTTCTCTTTTACTTACAATAACCATTTATAACTTCCAGTCTTTTAAGAAACTCTCGATTTTGTGACCTCTAAACTCAATAAGAAATACATTGAAAGGAGTTAGGTACACACTTATTTCATCTACCTAGTGGTTTTTATAATTTACACGGATTGTCTTTAAAAATGGTAAGGGCAGATTTTTCAATACTCAGATAACATAACTGAAGAGTAAATAATGACATATTTTCTGTCTATTGAAGAAACTAAAACAAAAGCCGTCAATACGTAATATTTTTTATCATGAATTTTATATCTCCAACAAACTCTTTAAGATCCCTTTCTCGATACTGCCAGGGTGGGCAACATACTTTTTTAATTTTTTGTCACAACATCTTACACGGACAGACAGATTAGAAATAAACGGATTGTATATTTATCCTAAGTTGGGCAAGGAAGAAACCACGCTCATCATGGTGGCGAGCATAATAAATTTAACATAGTACATTCATAACTCAATCGATACCTATCCAGCGAACAACAGGCGAGAACCAAGTGCTTTCCCGTGTCACTCCTTACAAAAAGTAGCTTTCAATAACTTGGATACAATACCCCCCATTCAATACTTGCCCAAGTTTTTTTAACGGCTCAATTAATTGCCTGTATTGTTTATATCTTTTGTTATAACCAAAGTTCTGGTAATGGTGGAACCGGATACAAAAATTTATCATAATTTGCAAATTAATTGTTAAAGTTTTTATCGTTGGTCCTTTTGCACTTGGCTTATCGTTCGTAGCTCGATTTCTTAACAGCAATTCTTACTATAGAGGTATGAAGAACAGGGTGTAAAGTTCACTCGTACCTCCATAGAAAAGGGAGGATCCTTCGACAAGACGTATGTCGTGTCTTGTGGGCAACTGCCCTACGATTGGTGTCGTCACGTTGTAAATATGCTAGTTGCGCGACAAACTCTACTTGCGCGATGCAGGATTTGGCGTGACGTCAGTTTGACGCGTAGCTCGCATGCGGCGTAGCAGATGCCGATACATTATCAGTACGCTCGATGTTTCATACATCGTTAAATGATAAGTCGACGTTGATTTATAACCACACTCATGGTCTCATTTATGAAAATTATGATCACTTAAATATGTAGTAATAATAGTAGGATCACAATACATAATCGAATGCCCCTTAACAGAGCAAAAGCCTCCCTTACCTCCTTCCATGTATCTACAGGGTGTCCCAGAAATCGACCGACATACTGTAAGGTAAGCTTTGGTCAAGCTCTCCTAAAATAACAAAACATATGTTCCACAAAATCTTATCTGTTTATTTACTCTTATGCCTGTTTACTTACTACTCTGTCAAGAAAGTAACGGGAAAAGATCAATAATACACAAAAAAATTGTTATTCTTTCAAATTTATTTTATCACCTTCAAAGTATGCTCCTTCAGAAACGATACACTTACGCCAACGAATAATCCAATCATCAAAACATTTTTTAAACGCTGTTTCCGGAATTGAGTTCAGTTCTCGCCGCGAATTCTCCTTTATGTCTTCTACCGATTGAAAACGGATGCCACGAAGTGGTAGCGGTAGGTTGTTGACTAGTGTGCATGTCAAACTCGTAGTCCCACGTCTCGTCACCAGTAACAATGCGTTTCATGAATGTTGGGTCGGAATTGACTCGTTCTAGCATGTCCCCAGCGACTCTCATGCGATTAAGTTTTTGAAGAAAATTCAGGTCTTTTGGTACTAGCCGAGCGGTAACATGTTTCATACCCAAATGATTAGTTAAAATGGTACGGATCGACTCGTGAGATACAGAAAGTTCGGCGGCTATCTTTCTCAAAGTTGAATGAGGATTTTCAGTCACTGTTTCCTTCACAATTGCGATGTTAACTTCAGTTCCAGACGTTGATGGCCTACCAGAGCGAGGCAAATCTTCCATCACATCTCGACCGCTTTTGAACGCTTTGTACCACTCATAAGCACGTGTTTTTGATAAAGTCGATTCACCGTAAGCCTTCTGTAACATTTTCAGTGACTCCGAACACGAAATTCCATTGGCGATGCAAAATTTAAGACAAACTCTTTATTCGGTGTTTTTGTCCATAATGAAATTCGCTATACACACTAGATATGATATAACTAAAAACAGCACTGTATTTAATATAAATAACAGATGCAACTCAAACTCCGCACCAAAATGGAAAACAGTTGTGCCAATCTAACAACAACAATAAAAACAAAAACAAAAAAATTGGAACCATAAACAAATCATCCATTCCCGATACTTTTTTGA
Organism: Griposia aprilina; assembly: GCA_916610205.1. Classification (NCBI taxonomy): domain Eukaryota; kingdom Metazoa; phylum Arthropoda; class Insecta; order Lepidoptera; family Noctuidae; genus Griposia; species Griposia aprilina. Next base: position 24,506,941 of record OU744285.1, on the reverse strand, counting down.
CTGAATTATGTGCTAACATTTACTTACATTTAACTATTAATTTCCGTATCGATGCTGTAGCGGCTGAGTTCTGCTTAATTTCTTCACAATTTTCCAAATGAATACTCTTCAATACATAACCCTTCATTTGTATTTTCAATTCAAATCTAAACACGAAGCAATTATTCGCTTCCCAAGTTATGCGTTAACGTTGACAACATGGCCGACATTAATTGTATTCAGATGCGAGACAGCTAATGCTTGCACTATACAGTGTTTATTTACTCGGCAACGTAAACTAACCACTTGACGTCTTGTACTGTCCGTCGGAAGGTTTGCTTAATAGGCAAATTAACAAACAATGCTTTTCGCGACAGCCGTAACCCAGCGGAATTTGCGCCGCTCATAATGAGTCGGGAAAATTACGGCAGTTACGTCAGATACCGCGTAATACGATACGACGACGTTAATTCAACGACTGACTTGAGTGACGTAAATAAATAATACTACTATTAAGTCTTAGCTTGATTGGACCCTCCTCAAGGGAGAATATTATCATGGAAAAAAGCCCACTTGACATTTTTGTTACACCATTTAACAATACACCCTGAAATGAAAATCAATATTTGAAAAAATTCATATCACAACGTAAATCCTGAAATATGTACCTACAACCAATAGAGTTGCTTTTATTAAACCATATCTGCGCAAACATAAATTGCCTATACATATTTCAGGATAGGGACGGGACTCGACACCTCGTTAATATCGAATGATTTTATTATCACATACATATATTATTTGATGGTATGTACTGCGACATCGGCGGTGTCTCTAATTCTGGAGCTATAGCTCTAGATGGCGCGCTTCTCCTGGTCTGATTCGCCTATCGGTATTTCGGTTCACACGTGCAAAGCGTTGGAAAATAGATCGGACTATTAAACACAGAATTAACACTGGATGGATGAAGTGAAGGCAGGTTACGGGAACAATCTGTATTTGATCAAATCTCTGATTAAGAGAAAGATTCATAAAACAATTGTGAGACATGCTGTCCTGTATGGATCAGTATGTTAGGCCACAAAAGGATTAATAAAAAGCAATTGCATGAAGTTGAGATGAGAACGCTAAGAGGGATGTGTGGTGTAACGCGAATGGATAGAATAAGAAATGAGTATATAAGAAGAAGTTTGCAAGTAGCACCGGTGATTGAAAAGTTTTATGGAAATGGGTTGTCATACTATAGGCATCTGATGCGGAAGAATGAGGAAGATGTCGTGAGGAAAATTTTCGAGTATAAATGTGGATGACTATAAGAGTAGGGGAAGACCGAAGGAACGATGAATGGACGGTGTGAAAGATGATGTGGCTACAAAGGGGACACCCCCTGTCAACTCTCCAAGTCAGACCCTGGACTCCATCCAGTGCTAAAGTACTTCTCAAAACAAATCTAACGAGCCCAAAGACGATGGAACTACCTAGTTTAGTTGAGGAATTCCTGTGGCCACCTTCCGGCTCCACCATCATAGTCTGAACTCCAACCTAGTTTAGTTGAGGAGTTCCTGTGCCCACCTTCCGGCTCCACCATTATACAGGTTTAAAAAAAACAATCGATCTTGAAGTCAGGCTGCTGACCATAAATCGTGTTACTGAAAACCCTTCAACACTGAAAACTCTCTATTACGGACATCGATATCACACACATCACTACTGCACATTACAGCCGACCGGGCGAAGGAAGGGGCAAACATTAAAATGTCACGTCGCACGTTTTTATTCGCTGGCGATAAGGTTTCGTGGTCGCGTGCATCCACACACGTCCGTGTGAAACGTCATTATTACGGCTATTATTCTTTTCTGTATGTTTCAAGCAATCTTATTCTTTGGTATTATCTACAGTAAGACTGATTTAGTTTTGGGCTTGAATTGATTTTAAATAAATATCTAAGAATTTTTTGACTAACTTTTTGGTAGTGGTTTTAAGCGTGACTACTGAGCATCGGTCCGTATATGACCCCCCTGGTTCAGGTACTCTGGTTGGGTTTTCCGGATTTAGAGTCAAATATCTCAACGAATTTTATAAATAAATACAAAACAGTGTTCTGTATGAACAGCATCTTTTTATCATTTAATCGTCACACATTAAACACCAAACCTGCGTTTATATTTTATACTAAAAATCTTCAAGCAAAACTCTCAAAAATAAAATATTTAAAAAAACGTCAACACTTCAATGCAAAGTTATAAATAAAACAAAAAAAAACACATAAAAGTGTTTTATTAAACATTTACTATGTTCCCATTATATTTTGGTACTTCGGAGCGGCGCTTGTTGCAAAGTGAAAAACAAGAACATGTCAAATCCAGTACATTTTCATTTAGTTCGCTATTTCGTCGCGTGCTTAGATATACTGGGCGTTCTGTATAACGCATAAAAATTCTACATAACTTACTCCCCGGTGCATTTAGTGGCGTTTTATGACCTTTTTATAATGGAGTGAAGATATGGTTGGAACAAGATTAGGCGTATGAAAAGAGACTTGTTTATTCCGTAATTTTGCTTATCAGAAGCACAATTTATTTTCAAAAATATTGTGGTTTAATTTTGTTATTGTAGAATTATATTTTTTTGCTTTAAATGGATTATATTAGGTTTGTGTTGCTAGATTAACGTCAATGCTATTGAAGTAAGATGTAATTAGTTTTCGAATAAGGAAGATGAATGGATTGCAGTAAGTAGACGTGCGTGTAAATGACATCGTCTATAAAAGTACTCCCACCAATTATTTTAGGTTTCGTAAGATTGTTACCACGAGTTTCACTGTTTTGAATTGAGCAAATCAAAGATGGGTCTTGTCACGCCAGAATTGACGTGATGCCGCCGATCTTTGTATCGAGACTACGGAAAAAATATAAGATCATGTATTTTACATCTGTTTCGAGACAGGCGAGTGGTAGAAAATAATTAGATCCAATCGAACATTGACTGCGGCAACGTTGCCAACCGATTGTAGCTATTCGAGCCACGATCTGATAGATGGCTCTACTTCTTTCTATGTTCTCATCAAAGTCAATTTAAACGTGGTCCAAACTAACTGTACATATAAGAGTTTAGTCTTCAACCGTTACTTATTTTATCCAATCTTCTTGTTGGACATCTCTATCTATTAAACTAGTGAGACGCCTGCTAATGGTATGCTAAATTTCCTTCCTTGTATGTCATTACGTCTAATCATTTACCCTTACAGACTTCGAGTCTTTGAAATATAGGAAGGTATCATTCTATGTAGAGTGTGTTTCAGAAGATTCATTAAACTATACAGGCTGTAACAAGACCTATCACATAGCCGAAATCTTATACGCACACAGTACATCAAACTAAGTAACTTGAGCAATTATTTTTTCTGGGAAATTACATTTATTTTTGGTGTGAAACAACGCTCTTACGGTAACGCGCAATGTAATGCACGCAAAACATTGTACTAATGGGTGCATGCAACGGCACATGAGTTGTAGGCGTATTTAATGTTAAGTTATAAATTATAACATTTAAAACTTGTTTTAGTGTAAAAAGGTTGTCACTTTGACATTCAATATCTCCGTAACCAAAACGTTCACAGGTATGGTACAGTACAAAAAAACACACAATGACGGGGAGTACAAGTGCTCTCGGCTTCGTTAAGGCGCAGATATACGACTTTTAATGATTTGAAATTGAATATCACGTCTAAACGAATAGTCTTATTTCTTTGAAAAAAATATATGATGAACTAGACTATTTTCTTCGTAATTTGATATGTGAATATTTGAATTTATATTTTTATAACATAGTGTAATTAATTTGTAAAGTAATGTCTAACGCGAACACAAAAACGATAATCACGCAAAAACTATCGGGCGTATTTTCATGAAATCTACACCATCTAAAAGACAATTTAAGTACCCAAATTTTTGTATACGGCTTTTATTTGTATTGTGTTTGATAAATCAAGGTGGGTTGTTTTTGCGAATAAACTTGATGCAAGTTGAAGCGGGGGCTCTTGCGGGCGACGGGCGGCAGTGCATCGCTGACCAATGTCCGGGTAGACGCTAACACTCTGTGCAATTTTATTCGCTTAAAAGTTTTGCATGCTCCTCCCACTCGCTCAAGGTCGCTGGCACTTATTGTCGCCTTAAGCATCTTTTTACACCCGTTATTGTTAACTAGATATTGGGTATGGTCGGGAGCATGCTCGGCTAATAACCTATTAAATCACGCTTCTTAAACTGACTTTTATTTTTTTAATTATCAAACTATGCGGTTTTGTTTTTCATTACATCATAATTGGCATGAATCCTCGCATTTTCTCCTGCTTGATGTTGCTGCAATTAAATATAGACCTGTCAAGTATCAAAACTGCTACTTTCAATCTATGGAAGTAGTATATACTACCGTCCAACAGAGCCTACTACTTCTATGGTTTAATCAAAATTCAACTATGGTGTAAAACTGTAATGCGTGAGAATTTTGTGTTCTATTTTGCTTCACGAGAATTTGGTGTCGCGCGTCGGTTCAAATTCAAATAATCATCTTGATGTCGATTTTTTAAAAGACCACAACTTTTTATTTTTATATTACTAGGAAAACAGAGTATACCGTAATGAATTAAATATTATAATTTTATTTCTAACAGTCTATGAAAGCCCGCGTACAAGCGAGAGACGGCCAAAATTGTTTTATTAAAGCATTCCCTTGACCTGAAAATGCAAATTAACTTTTATTAATTGCAACCCTGTTGGCTAAACAGTGTTTCTTTTTAATTAAAAATACGCATGTAGTGCGCTGTTGCTTTTTAAATTCCTAGTTTTTTTTCTTTTTTCCAGTCATTTGATTAAGTCGTGCCGTAAAACTGTATGGCGCTGTTACAGTTTTGCCAGCCATTTGATTAAGTCGTGCCGTAAAACTGTATAGCGCTGTTACAGTTTTAGCGTTTATGGTGAATTGAATATTAAGAATTAAAATAGTCTGCTTTGGGAATAAGCATTTATTCAAACTCAATTTCAAAGCATTTATCCTAACTAACATTATAAATGCAAAAGTGAGTTTGTTACGCTTTTTGACGCTAAAACGGCTAAACGAATTTGGATGAAACTTGGCTATGGGTAAGGACTTAGACGAAGTTGCGGGCAACAGCTAATTTCAAATAAACCTATTACAGGCACTTTTGAATTGTCAAGGGGTCGGTCAGACGGTCACTTTGTCGGTCAGACGCTCACTTTATCGGTCAGACAAAGATGTAGCTGTTCTCGTGCCCCCTTATTAATAAACGCGTAGTGAAGTTATGTCAAAACTTAAATGTATGGTTAATCTATGGATAATAAACTTTAATTTATAAACGTTGCTTAAAGTTAAGGGCTAATTATTTTTATACTTCACTGTAGCTGCCAACCTACTATTTTTGCTACCGGCTTTAATTCTTTTTTTATCCCAAATTCAGATTAATTTGTCGCCCCGTTAAATACATGCCAAAGTTAAGTAATGACTAGCAACAGCCATACCATACATTTCTGAAGTTTAAACGTCCCTGAACTTTAAGTAAAGTTTATGAATGAAAAAGGGGAATATCTACTGGATATATTTTTTCCGCGTTTATTAATAAACTACTTTATGGAGCAAGTATTACATACAAACAAATGGACAAATATTGTATTAATGTTTATTAAAAAAGTCCTATATAGTCTAGTGTGTGTGTATTGTTCTTATATGTACTGTGTAGGGTTAGTGTTACTATTTCGTTCAACCGTTTGTTTTTAACTTAACTATTGTTAAGGAACGTTTATTATTCAAATTTCGTTCATGCGGTAAAGTCTCCGCTTACATACCTACGTGTAAAGCTAACTTCGCGCAGACGTGACGAAAAATCATCTTTAGGTACCGTGCGTCAGAGCCATGAGCCACAGCTAGGCTAGCTTTAGGGCGTTACGAGTATTTGATATATTATAAAAACACTGCAATAATGAAACACATAAATAATGTTTTCGGTAAAAATACATTTTGAAATGAAGGTTTCGTTCTACAAAAAACAATTACTAATATTAGATAAACGGTGCCTACGTAATTTAATAACAGCGTAGGTACACGCGGCTACATATAAATGCAATTCAAATATATATTCCGTACCAAGAGAAGTCGCCTTATAATGGAAATGTATAGCTTGATACGTAGCGGTGTGTACGAGTACTATTGTTGAAATCCTATCACAGGGTGTGTTATAATTTATTCGGTAATCTGACAAGAGAACAGTTTTACATCAGTTACTAGCTTTATAGTTACTATACTAGCTTCTCTATCGTCATCAGGCTCTCAGTCTCTGCGATTTCATTTTCTTTTTATTTGTAGAGCAACGCTCTTATCGAGAAAGTATAAGTACATCGATGGCTAATTTCCGAACCTTTTTATCTACCCACCATTTTGCTTTTTCGATTTTAATGGCTTTATATTAACGATATTTTCTCCTTTACCTACTCTTGCTAGAACACAACCTATGACTTCACCTGCACCGTGTTACAAAACTTCAATGTAATAGGAGTGCCTTTGCGTAGCTATATTGTTTAACAGGCGTGACATTTCAATACCTATGTTTACATAGTACATAAGACAAAGGACAATAGCGCGGAGGCGGGAATCGTTCGCGATCTTAACGCGCCATTACAGCCGCACGTGATCAATATGTCAGTGGAACTATGTGATCGAGTGATATACCTACGTTTTATGTTATCCTAGTACTCCCGATTCTGTCATGCGGTTTATATTTGAACGCGCCTAGGTACTTTGTATACGCCTAATACCTACACGTAGACACTCTAGAACAAGTCGTATTCCCGATGGGATTTCGCAACGGCAAAAATTACGTACTTTCTATACAAAGTATCATCCCCTATTTCACCCATTTACGGAGTCAATTTAAAAAAAAAACCTTGCTTGGTGGTCTGTCTCGTTACACAAGGAACTCTTGTGCCAAATTTCACGCTTCTGGATCCAGCAGTTAGACTGTGCGTTGTCTGCCAATGAATGAATTAATGAATTTAAGAATTTTATTAAGTAGACAAGCCACGTTCCCGATGGGATTTCCTATCGGCAGCATCCCGTATTACCCCTGTAAGAGGGGGGTACAGATACCACAGTGGATGGTCCCTTTAAACGAAAGTGAACACAAAGAAAAGATTTTTGAAAATTCATCATATTCATTAAAAAAAAACATTTTTGAATTTTTTTGAGAACTTCTTATGTAAGATGTAATAAGGTACTGTATAATGTATAGTTCCTTATTTCTTTTCATGTTACGTATTATGTTATCTTGTGAAAAATATTGTGTCTATCGATTATATGTAGATATTACAAAAGTAGTTTTTTTTTTTATATATATTAGAAACAGTAAATCTTGTGACGATTATATATTGCCTATTTTCAGTCTAATTCGATCGTTATTTCTTAATAGTTTTATTCTGGCAGCGCAGTGTGATGGATCAAATGTTCAGGGTTTAATAAAATTGAAGTAAGGAGCCATTTTGGATTCGAAACCGCTCGTCTCGAATACAGTCTAAGACTATGTCCACTACAGCACTTTATTTGTTGATGACAAATTAATCGATTTCACCCGGTTTGTTTTTTACCTTTAAATCGATTTTATCATGTGTACCTTATGGCGTGATTAAATAGGTAGATCGGTTTAATAGGATTAAAGCGACCGTAGCCAAGCTTTCATCTGATCATCCGAAATCCGATTCGTTGATTAAAAAGAGCAAAAAAGCCGCTTTAAAAAAAAACTTCGTTAATTACTAAGGATTACGCGACCTCGCTGAATCTTAATTCAATATTATGGGATGTTACAAAAAATGTACGTGGAGTAGAGCTTGGTTGTGACTGTAAGCGAACTTAAAACAACCGACTTCCAAAAAATACACAAAAAAACGTGAAAAATAACTTTAATTTCGAAAGTCGGTGTCTTTGTTTTGTATTTTCGTTTTTGGCCACCGACTTCCGAAATTAAAGTTATTTTTCACGTATTTTAGTGTTTTTTTGAGAACCTCCTCCTTTTTTTGAATTCGGTTAAAAATAACTACATACCAACAACTTTTTATCGACATAAAGTAGATACTGAAGCCTATCGTCTATAAGGCTGGCGCCTAATTTGAAATTAGAGGACAACAACTTATAATCTAACCTTAACCTTGAAGCGGTAAAATGGGATGTTGAAGTTTTTTTAGAAAATCCGAAATCCACGTAGACGAAGTCGCGAGCAAAGCGCTAATTGATGTTAAAATTCGACTTGACATTTGAGTTTTGCCTAATAAAGTTATTATTCAAATTACTTCATATTTGTTTATACTTCTGGCCGACTTTTATTCGTGAAGTCGTTAGGCGCGGTACGAAGACAAATGACGTATGTGTACGTGATCAATCATCACTTGGTGACGTAATTATGTGATCTCGCGCGGCTCATGCGGTGTTTGTAGCATTGCAAAAGTCTGTTCAAACCGTGAGTAGTAGGCGGGAGTAAATACAGTCAAGATTAAATGTAGGTATGGAATTTAAAGAATGTTCTTTTTTCTTTTTTTAAATATAAAAATATAATATAATAATAATTTATTTGAATAACAAAATTACAATTATTTTGAAGCCCTGACTCCAGAGCTAAGTATATAATACCTGTATTTGTATTTTTATTTTTTTTAAAAGCTCTTTACGAGTAAATGTATAAAAAATCAAACCATAAGGAACATGTTTGGCAGCTGGGATTTTTTAATTTGTGTTTGTTTACTCAATCAACGGTAGGACGAATTTGTATGATTTTTATATAAGTATCATCATTAGTTAGAATAGATCATTAATCATTAGTTAGAGTTAAAGAATAGGTACATTTTATTTAGTTAAATGATATTGGCAATTTTCCTAGGATGAGTTTATAGGCGCATCCAACTCAAACTCAAAACATTTATTTCAGTTAAACCATTTACAGGCACTTTTGAATTGTCAAAGAGTCGGTCAGTTAGTCAGAAAGCCCATTCCAAAAAGTATATCTCTATGGAGAAGAACGGGCAAGAATCTACAAGGACACTCTTTTTAAATCAAGATGTTACCAAATCCTTGGTACATTATTCTTCTTGTGAGAACAAAAAAAAAAATATTAGTAAAAATAAGCCGTGGCAGTTAAGAGGTGACCAGTCTCAACTGACGGCGCCCGTTCACGAACATGACACGTGAATCAGCACCATCCAGCTCAACCATTTTGTAGGGAACTGAATGATCATCCACATCGAAGTTACCTTTGTGGAGCAACGCGACGTTTGCAAATGTTAGTGGGCAACAATGGATAACAAACGAGTAATTTAGTAAAACTTAATAAAATTTATAGGTACAAAGTTGCAAAATATTGCTCTACAAAAAGTAACTGCGGTGTGGAAGCATCTTAATACGTGCAACATATCATTGTACCTACGTATTACTTAAATATTGTATCTACGAGACGAACAGTATGAAAACAATGATGTCCATGGAAAAAGCCTTCTAATCCCACGTGTATTTCCGCTTGTCGCTTACAGAGTACCCGGAACGTTATGCAGAAGTTCTTAAAGACGTTAATGAAGAGATTTTCAAAAGAAGTTGGTTTTAAATGAAGGAATCGTTTGGTGACTAAAACATCTCTATATAATGTATAGTATTATTATTATAAGTACGTGATAACATGAAGATTACACTTTGTAATAGAGCGCTTAGGAACAACTCTTGACACTTAGAAGTAGTGTATCACTACAGAACATTGATGTGAATACTAGAGCAATTACTGTTATTTAAAATCGAAAATTAAATTGATACCAAAATACAAAAATCTAATTTGAGATTCATTATTATCTTCATTAAGAAAATATAGAAACTCAAAGGCGACAAGGATCCACTTTTTCACGTGAAAAGTGAAGCTGGCACAAAAAATAGTGCTCTTGATAAATTTAATAAAAAGTGTATGACAGGACCACCCCTCCCTGGGCAGGTGTCACGACGGTAGAACGGTTAATTACTGTGAAAATTATCCACCCTGGGAGGGGAGGGGAAGGGGAGTGGGATAAAGTGCCTTTACGTTTAAATTTTAGGACTTGAGAGGTGTTTCGTTTAGTAGTGCTAACGCTGACTCGTTTGTTGGTACTTGGTGTTTAGAAAACGGCGCTTGAAAATGTCGAAATCCAGCCGTTCTGCTTTATATTCGAAGCCGCAAAACTACGTACTCGTTAATCAGCCTTTTAGCATCTCCACAGCTCACAGCTTTGAACGTACAACCAAACTTAGTCGAAACGAACCAATTAATGTTCGTATGGCATCGTTATATGTAATCAATCACCAAATCGCTGCAGATAGAAGAACCTACCTGCCTCTATTTTTAAAATAAGGCCTTTGATTAAATTATAGGTACCTATTTATTCAAAATCAGCATACATAGACAATCTGCCTTCTTCGCATTTTATGATAATGACTCCAAATGTTTACTAGAAACCGCTTTAAACATAAAAATCCAATTGTTTTATTTAAAGAGCGTTCAATTAAGGAGGTAAACAAAAACGTCTCGACCTTATAATTGAACTATAAAACAGGGAGCCTCCATTAAAAGTGAATGGCAATAAAATTTGAGTGGCCTGATCCTGCTGAGATTGACGTGGTGTGAGACGTACCTAATACCGCAGTACTATTATTTAAAGACCACAATTTTTAAAGAAATTGTAAATTACTTCAATGAAATTCGATTTGTTAGGTTTTTATTAATACAAAATACTACAAAGCCCAAATTGGGCAACGAATTTTTCCATTCTCTTGCGGACTCAAGCTGACTTTAAGCTCATTCAAGAATTCTCATTGCTCAATCCCATAAATGAACCGAATATTGTAATTATAATAATAAATACTAAAAACGTACCGAAACCACATCTGTCCGTATTACGGTTGTACCACACGTCCGTGCTTGAAGGGAATGTAATTAAAAATAAACATTTATAATACGCGGCCCATTCGTTTCTGTGTTATTCGACCGCGAACACGACAGGCTGAAATTAAACAACACTCCGTTTTAGATATTACTGTGCAGTTTTTATTATGTGTTAAGGCGAAAACAAGTTGGAATTTTAAGCTTGATTTTTCGCATTGCAGCGGGAAAATTCACATCAGTATACACACAATTTTTTACTAAGATTATGTTTTTGAATTTGCCTCTATGAACTGGCATCGATGTTACGTGCAAAATTGTCAAATCGACGTCGGTAGATCTCGGCGGAAAAATACTCAAATACCCACTACGACAAAAACGTAGAGTATAAAACCTTTCATACCGAAAGATTAAAATACTTACATGCAGACAACCGCGGGGCACTGCTAGTTCATATGTGTATAATTTAGATAAACCGATTATGTGGGAACCCTTAAAAAACAAATAGAGTACTCTCATTTGCTTCACCCTAGTTACCCCATAAGGGTAAATAATGTACCAAAGGAAACCTAACATGAGGTAAGTAGACATTTGTGCAGTTAATTTCCAATTTATTTATTTTCCAAGTTAATCTCCAACCAAGTTAATATAATTCTGTTTCAGGCTTACTGTCAGTCGTTCTACACCAGTCAACTCTGGTACACGAAGAGTACTTATAACACTCTTTGTGTACACTATAGTTACGCCTTTAGAGCTATATTAAAGCAGCCCTGGCGGTGTAGTGCGACTGACATGTTCGTTGAGAACAGAGTTACAGATTTTTACGGGCTCTTGAGTCTCCTCAAGGCATCTTTCCTGACTCGATTATGTGCATGTACTAATCAAATATTTTCTGTATCTAATATTTCGCTATGTGTACCTGCTAAGACGCTAATATGTTGAGATGATGTAATCGTGTTCTTTTAATTTAAATTTAATTTAATGTAATTTAATTTTAATAATATTATGTAATCTAATTTTAATTAGAATAATATAATGTAATCTAATTTTAATTTACTGTGATGTAATAATTTAATAACAATGCATTGTAATATTGCTATGGGTTAATACCTGAAAATAAATGATAATAATAATAATTTAACTAAATTACTAAAAAAGAATGTACCAAAGGGAACCTAACACGAGGTACATAGTCATTTGTGCAGTTCATTTATTTATGGCTTAAAAACTGTGGTATTTTTATTAGATACTTGCTGCGTCCCGCGGTTTCCATCTGCATGTGCCTATGAGAACCGTGTATTTTTTCGAGATAAAAATGTATGTCACTCCGGTTTTTGTAATCGGATCAGTATTTTCAAACATAACCTTTTACAAACATACAAATAAAAGCTTTACCCTAAGTAAAGAGGTATAGAGTTCTATTGTGTGCGCGTGTCTGGTGCGTCCACTATATCACCTATACAAAATTAATTCAAGAATGAAATGAAATTGTTTTTTATCATCGCTAAGCTACTGGGTCCAGAGCGTGCTCTCGATGCCTTATTTCTAACGTCATTATAATCCGTGACGTCATTCAGCGCTATACAGAATACAGCCGCGTTCCGTATCTCGCAATAAAACGCGTATTAATGATCGTTTTAGAGTTGCTCGTAAATTTTACTGTTGTACTGAAATGTCTACTGTATCCAACATACGTTGAAAGAGACATTTTATTTGACGGAGATACCTACGGTGCAATGTTCAATATTTAACAAATATAATTATTCGCTCTCTAATTAAGGACATCGTCATCTCATGTTAAACTACATTTTTCCAACAACCAAAATATACGCACAAAAAGTCGAATATCCACTTGAAAATTCGAGAACACAAGACGTAAATTGAAAATTAATCGGCATTTTCACAAAAAGGCTTATTCCCGTATAAAACGAGAAACGTTTTTCCCTCAGCGCTTAAATATATCTTCGAGGGATGTATTATACGGGGTGCTTTATCTGCCGAATAGAGGATGGGTTAATTTATAACCTCACGGGCTACGCCGTAGCTCCGTAGAGGTAGCCGCGCGTAGATGCTCTACGAAGCTATGAGGCGTACAACTTTATGTGGTATTATACTTTATGAATACATTGCGTATGAAGTAGGGTTTATCTCTTTGATTCAGTGAATTTGGTTTATATACAATTAATATGATGATATCATTAATTAATCAAAAAGTTAAAATATTCGACCATAATTGTTTATTTATTACCGATGCAGTTTTTTTTTAAACCATACAATTATATGTATACTCGTTCAGAATAAATGGTATTAAAAAATACAAGACAAGAATTTATTTAAGGCGAGGTAATTTGACGCAGTGTTCAATATCCGTCAGAAGCGAGACGTCGTCGGCACGTACTCATATCTATCATACTTTAATACTTTCAACACTCGTCTGAGAGAAAATGATGGCGAAAGTGTAGGTAGATAAAAAAAAATGTTGAAGTATGTCTGCGGTACTCGGTTACGAGCATAGAGTATACATGATAATAATGATATGTATACATACGTAATGTATACAGCAGTGACTTGTTTAGACGGTAACGTATAGATAAACATAGATCGAATACATGATAAGAATAATATGTATACTTATGTATACAGTAGTGACTCCTTTATACGGTAACGTAAAGATAAACAGGAGCAGTGGTGGCCCAGTGGTATCGGCCCCGACTTACGAGTTGTAGATCGTGGGTTCGAACCCAGGCAAGCGCTTTACTTTATGTAAATTTCATCACCACTGCTCTCAAAACGGTGAAGGAAAACATCGTGAGGAAACCGGCATATCCTAGAACCAAAAATTCGAAGACATGTGACATCTACCAACCGCACTGGGCCCGCGTGGTGGATTACAGCCCATTCCCTCTCAAAGAGAGGAGGCCTGTGTCCCAGCAGTGGGAACATTATAGGCTGATTATGGTGTATAAATAAACATAGATCGAGATTTATACCACACTTTGTAATAAAACTAATGTCAGCTATGTTAGGTGTCGTTTGTCGGTGTGAGCTTACTTACATAGTATCATAAACCGGGCACAAATCCAGATCCATTACTTAACTGTGCATTTCCTAATTTAGAATCGAATAACACAGCTCAAAAGTAGAAGTCAAATATCAGAAATAAAACCATTTTTTGATAAACTTACACCTATATAAGCATAGTGCTAGAATGAAGTTTACTTTTTGTCCATGAATTCTACCAAAAAATGGCTATAAAAATCACTGGCTGAATTCACGTTCGAATAGATAGAATTTTATTTGATATACGTGCCTACGCCCCACTGTGCATCGAATAACTTCCAAACAAAACGTTTTTGTACTCACTTTTATGTACATTGTAATATCAAAACTCGCTATAGAGTGGTCAGAACAAGAACAACATCTCCAATTATTATCCCTTTACGTACATACATGCATAATCAGCCAATAATGTTCCCACTGCTGGAGCACAGCCTCCTCTTGGTGAGAGGAAGTGGGCCGTAATCCACCACGCAGGCCCAGTGTGGATTGTTAGACATCACATGTCTTTAAATTTTTGATTCTAGGACATACCGGTTGCCTCACTATTTTTTCCTAAACCGTTTTGAGAGCAGTGATGATGAAATAATTTACACAAAGTAAAGCGCCTGTCTGGGTTCGAACCTGCGACCTACAACTCGTAAGTCGCGGCCGTCACCACTGGGCCACCACTGCTGTCCATACTTACGTACATAGATTTATAACTAAGTACTAAATCTTTTTTAGCCAATGTACACGTGCTCTATACCTAGTGAAACCTCTAAATGGTGTATCACCCCAAAGTAACTTTGTTCTTCCGTGACAAATCTTAAAAGGAACTTGATATTATTCTAATTAAACTTTGTTGCAAGCATTACGCTACCGAAGGTACTACAATTGTCGTCAATTATCCTAAACTTAATAAGTATTAAGTTTCAAGTTTTAAATTTCAAGATTCGACATTGTCTTATCTTTGACGATAACAATCGCAGTATTTTAAATTACTGTTTCGCTTTCACGGCAACTTCAGGCAGTTAACAACAGGGGGTTGGGTTTGGGTATTGGGGTTTGGTGGTGGGCTTTGTTATGAAGTGGTCGAAAATGTAGTACGAACACTAGAAAGATATAGAGAAACTAAATATGATGAAATTTTCCAAGAGACGTGTATGTCGTATTGTAGAACCTTTGGAGATCCCAGTGCAGGCGCCCAGAACAGCCAAACGTTCAACTCATCACTAAAATATAGAAGCACCTGATGCTTGAAATATTAAAGGTAAATATTAACAGATAGGTACAACCCTTGAGTCTGCTTTTCGACAAGTTTTACAATAATTAAATTAATAGGTACAATGATTAAGTTGATACATAGATAAATCTTAGTTAATAAAAGAAAATAATAATAATCAAGGGCTTGATTCAGAAAGCGGTACTTCTAGACACGGCTCGCATGTTTAGGAGGTTCCTCTCTCTGGAGCCCTGACCGCCGGTAGCTTGGACCCTGTTCCCGATACTGGTGGGCTACTATTTTTTATATTTTTAAATGTTTTTATATTTTTTATATTCTAATATTTAAAAATGTAATTTATATGTAAATAATGGAATAAAGGAAATAATAATAATATGATAATAGTTTTAGTAAGTATTTAATTTAATTATTGACATTTCGATAAGCTGTACCATGCACATTACTCGTATTATATTGAATAAAAATCTTTGACTTTAGGTTTAGGTACACACGTTTTTTGTTTGGTGCAACATAATAAATATTTCCTTATTGTGTTTTTTGAATTGCAGAATAATGTCATCTATCGTGTGTTTTAGATTAAATATATTTCTCCCATTCGTCGACTTTGTGTTGGGATAGTTGACGCGAGTCGCTTTTCGAGAGCAGAGCACTCTTAAATTCTCGCCCGGTCCAACCTTCTACCAAGACGTGCCATCGTAAAAACAGAAAATCTGAACTAGGTAGTGGCACCTGCACGCGTTTACAGTGACGATTTATCTCATCCTGTTTCGTTATCGGGAGAAATAACTCTTTGGGAGGAGTTTTGGAGTAATAGGGAACATCCCTCCCAAACAGCAGCTGAAGCGCATCAAGAGACAAATGAGATTTGCACAAATATAAAATTTCTCTTACAAATTCTCGCTACATTGCCAGTAACCACATGTACTCGTAGTGTGGAGCGCAGCTTCTCTTCGCTTAAACTAATAAAATCGTACCTTCGTACAACAATGACCGAAGATGGGTTAACAGATTTGGCTGCTATGTATATGCACCGAGATATTTCTGATAGTCACATAATGAAGTCATTGAGGAATCTGCGAACAGTAATCCGAGGAGGATTGTTATGCGTTAATCAAAATAAAATGTTATGTGCTTTTTTAGTGTTTACTTTGCTAAAACCTACCCTCAACAGGGTCAAGCCCTACCCAAACGACAATACTGGATCCACCACTGAACACCTATGTTTTAAAAATATATTACATACGCACGAAATACAATTGCGTGCAAAAAAGTCGACCCACCTCGTGCTCTTCGATTTGAAACAATATAATTCAACTAACAATAACCTAATATGTTGTATACTTAACCTTCCTGAAAGTATGTTTTTGAAAAAATCACGAACTTACAAACATGGGGAGCGAATAAAGAACCTCCTTTTTTTGAAATCTGTTAAAAATTCAAGTTAAATTTTCATTAAACGAACAGAAATAAACAAAAAGTGGGTCGAATAAAGAACCTCCTTTTATTAAAGTCCATTAAAAATTCAAGTAAAATTTTCATTAAACGAACAGAAATAAACAAAATTAAACTTTTCCAATTTCATTGACAAAAACGTTACGTTTTTTATCCGAGCAAAAGTGAGCGATGAGGACATCTGAAGAATCCATTCGATCTTGTCATATGTCTTGTCTTGTGTTGGATTTTGCTTTTATCCAAATATAGTGTATGTGCAAATAAACTGTACCTTCACACAATATAAATTAATAAATTATATTCATTAAGGTTTTTGAGACATCGTCTCTCAAATTGAGAGCACGGGGTTGGCCAATTTTTTTGCACACTAGTGGATTAATATAGACTTTTTATGAGAATAGAATAGACAAACCTTTCATTGACATTCCGTAACTTGTGTTATAATTTTCTTAGCAGCAAGTTGTTTTTGGAAGTATGTACTGGCTTCTGAGAAAAAAACTTTAAAATTGGAACCATATTACTAATCCAGCTAACATCGAATGGCAATCGAAGTTCTTCATAAAGGAACTATTTTCACGGACAGTTTAGTGTACGAACTCCATACATGTGAAACTGATCCTGCAGGAACAAGGAGTATGAAGTAAATGGAGGAAACACGCTACGTGTGTTAAAATATCGTTGCAAAATTAAAGTTGACTTGTTCATGATTATACATTTCTCTCCTATCACCGATGTCTATTGCTGGCGTCTCCACTTATGTATGTGGCACAATGCCCGTTTCTCCACCTTAAACATTCATCATAATTTCTGCTGAAGCAGCCCACCGGTATTTCGAGAATTTAAAGTCAGTGTGCAGCCTATAATTTCCACACTTCTGGGACTCAGGCCTCCTTGCTTTTAAGTGGGAGTAAACCAATACGCGTTGCCAGCGCGAGTTGGTGAATGATCGAAATTTTGGTTTGGTTTCCTCGCTCTTACACGTGATGAAATAGACATAAAACACCTTAAAATGGTATACTATGCACTAATAGAATCAAGGTTGAGATACGAGTATGTTCAGTTTTGGGGGAATGGTTTTAAATATAACTGCCAGAGAGCCTTTGTACTCCAAAAGAGAGAGCCATACGAACCATGGTCCGAATATCACAAATAGAGAGCTGTCGGGCACATTTTATAAATTTAAAAATTCTTACTGTGCCCAGCCTCTATGTTTTAGCATTGTTGGTAATTAAAAAAAAAAAACCTGCTAAATTATGAAACACATGAGGAGAGACAGTCGAGGGAAAGTACGCGCCGGAAAGATTTTAAAAACAAAATAATTTAAAAAAATTAAAAGCAAAAAAATTGTTCAATATAGTCCTCAATATCAAGCAGTTCGGATTTTTAACATGTTGCCATTGGACGTAAAAACTATAATTTACAAGAGCTCATTTAAGTCAAGACTCAAAGCGTTCCTTTTGGAGAAATGTCTGTATTCGATAGACGATGACATATCCACAAGTTATTTTTTTTTATCTTAGTTAATGTGAGACTGGGTAATATTAGTATGTAGTAGCTTGTAATGGTATTGACATTTTAATAGTATCGAATGTTTAATTAGTAATGTTATTATTTTTTTATTTTTTGTTATTTTCTATAATTTACTGTATTGTGAATGTGTCTTATTTATTTATTGATGATTTCAAACACAATGTGAATTGTTCCTGAATAAATTGAATTGTTATTATATTTATATTATAATTTAACTTGTACTCTGTGAAGCATGGTTCGCTTTCCATACATTTGAATGTTTTATCCATACGAACAGCTTCGTGTGCATCGCTAGTGTAACCGTGGGGTGACTACAATTAACGAATTTCGAAGACAAAACTCGGAGATATCCATGTATCGATTAGGGCGACATTACTAAAAAAAAATAGTTATGTCGACGCCCCAATATTTTTTTGCACTCACATCATGATTTCCCCAATGTGTTTACAAACACGAGTCGTATAATGCACGAGCTCTGCGATCCAACCAAATAAGTTTCATTCATACAGTAATTAATGGACGAACATTAAATAAATGAACCAGTATAATTATACCTACTTCCACGTTACGAATTCATCAAGATTTCAAATGATATTCATATTATATAATGTAGTAACAAACGCATTTACGACATTTGTTGAAACGTAATATTCTCGTATTATTTTCGTAGTTTTATTCTTAGGGGTTTATTTATAAACGATGATTTAAAGTTAAGAGACGTTTAAACGTCAAAAATGTATGCTTAAACAGTCGCTAATCATTACTTAAGCTTTAAGCAACGGCTATAAATAAAGGGGTTACTGTTCAAGACGAATTCAGGTGGAATCTATACTGGTATAGTAAATCTGAAGAGTTTGTTTGTTTTCTTGTTTGAACACGCTAATCTCTAGAGCTTCCAGTCGGATTTGAAAAAATATTTTTGCATTTAAAAGCCCAATTCTTTAGAAAGATTATATGTTATATAAAGTCACACTACGAACCTTAGGAGCCGAGCAAAAAGAAAATAAGTCAGAAAGAACGCTAAGTGAAAACGAAGAGCGGGCGGGCGATGCGAAAAAAAGAAATTTCACGCGGACAAGTCGCGGGCAGATTTATATATTAATGGAAAACGTTAAATCTAGTGCAAAAACTATAATGCGCATATCCCTAGGAATATGCAGTTGAGAGTTTAATTTTGATTGTGATAAAAATATTAAGTAAATTAATCAAAAGAGGTGTTATACTTAAAATGAGGTCTTCATTTAAACGTGCAGCGAGGCGCATCAGAAACAGGAGTTTAAGGATGTCCCAAATCAAAATCAACAGTCATTTATTGAAACCAGGCTGAGAATCAGCACTTTTTAAACTTCAAAATTACATGAGACAGTACGCCCACCCTTCACCACTTCCTAGAGCTTAACTGGAAAGAAGAAGTGACGCATCAATTTTGATTCTATAGAATCGTAATAGATCCGATAGTCGGTATAGTTTCGTAATGTTAATTACTTACTATTGTATAGGCAAAAGGAGTATGTAAGGATCGTAGCAGGTGGCGTTCTGTAGTTTCTGCCTACCTCCATGGGAAGAAGGCGTGAGTTTATGTATATATACAATAAAAATATTCAAATATTACGTTAAATTCAAATAAGCCGTGGCAGCTAAGAAATGAATTGACCATTCCCTACTGACGGCGGCCGTTCACGAATATGACGCATGGATTAGCGCCGTTCAGCTCAACCATTTTGAAAGGAACTTAATGATCCAACACACACGCCACCACCAGCGAGACTTGAGTGAGCATGACATACTCTCAGCCGCCAGGGCACATTCAAATCAATGAAAGACGAACCTAGTAATTGGTAGCTTTATAGTAGGTACATAGTACTCACACATGTGCTATGCAATTATACAATACTAAAAGATTGTATTTATACAATGCAAAGATAGTTTTTACAATCTTCAGCAGCTCCAACAGTAGTTTCAAATGCTAATCAAATAGTTTATGCACCCTCGTGGAGCAGGACCAGCGTTGAGCCAAGCATTTTTATCAGCAATGTAATCCCCCAACTTATAATATGCTTGGTTGCATAGTGTGCGTTTTACACAAGATTAGAATTTCGTTTCATTCAGTTGAAGTATATTGGGAGGTATTTTATTGTAACATTTTAAACAGTACCCCATGAAGGATGTCAGCTAGTACATGCCAATATACCAACAAAAACATTGAAAACTATAAACAAGCCAAAATAGAAAAAAAGTAAACAAATATCTCCTAGATCATCGCCCATCGCATGCACACAGTGGTGAAACTCAAACTCAAACTCAAACTCAAAGCATTTATTTCAAATAAACCAATTACAGGCACTTTTGAATTGTCAAAGGGTCAGTCAGTCAGAAAAATGAAGCTAGTTGCCCATTCCAAAGCGTAGTAGGTACCTATGGAGAAGAACGGGCAAGAAACTCCATGGACACTCTTTTAAATCAATATATAGTTACAAAAAACAAATTGTTTACATCATTCATGTTCAAATTAAAAATGTGAGAACGATGTAGAAAGACGTGCACGTTTAAAGTATCCGTAATAAAAAAGATAAAAAAACAATTCAAAATTTTAAATTAAAATAAGCCGTGGCAGCCAAGAGTTGACCAGTCCCTACTGACGGCGCCCGTTCACGAACATGACGCATGGATCAGCACCATTCAGCTCAACCATTTTGAAGGGAACTTAATGATCCAACACACACGCCACCACCAGCGAAACATTTGAGTGAGCATGACATACTCTCAGCCGCCAGGGCACATTCAAGTCAACGAAAGACGAGCCTAGTAAATGGTGGCTTTATAGTAGGTACATAGTGCTCACACATGTGCTATGCAATTATACATTGTTAAGAAATTGAATTTATACAATGCAAAGATGTTGTTGTTTTTACAATCTTCAGCAGCTCCAACAATATTTTCGAATGTTAATCAATTAATTTATGCCCCCCTGTGGAGCAGGACCAGCGTTGAGCCAAGCATCTTTGTCAGCGATGTAATCCCCCAACTTATAATATGCTTGGCTGCATAGTGTGCGTTTTATACGAGATTTAAATTTTGTTTCATTCAGTTGGAGTATGTGGGGAGGTATTTTATTATAACATTTTAAACAGTACCCCATGAAGGATGAGTCTACTTTAGCCAGTCTGAAACCTGGTTGAACTAATTGGTCCCTATTTCTAGTCATATAGTTATGTCTTTCACCTCTTTTACTGAAAAGATTTAAATTTTTTCTTACGTACATGATGTTTTCATAGATATATTGACAAGGTACCGTCATGATGTTAATATCTTTAAACAGTTCCCTTAGAGAATCGCGCCTGCGGAGGCAATATATTGCTCTGATGGCTCTTTTCTGCAGAATAAAAATAGACTCGATATCTGCAGCCCGTCCCCATAGTAAAATACCGTAAGACATGATACTATGAAAGTAACTGAAATAGACTAGCCTCGCGGTATCTACATTAGTAAATTGACGGATTTTTCTCACAGCATATGCTGCTGAACTTAGCCGTCCTGCAAGAGATGTTAAATGAGGACCCCATTGCAGCCTTGAGTCGAGCGTGATCCCCAGGAAAACAGTTTTATCGACGAATTCTAGTTTCTCTTTATTCAATACTATGTCACAATCATTACTTTTAACACTCGGTAAAGCAAATCTTATGCATTTAGTTTTATTCCCATTTAATACTAAATTATTAGCAGTGAACCAATCATGTACCTGCAGTAGGGCGTTATTTACGTCGTCAAGATTTGATGCACGTCTATTTATCTTAAAAATTAAGGAAGTATCGTCAGCAAATAACACCATTTGTGGTTGGTTTTTTAATAAATGGGGTAGATCGTTAATATATACTAAAAAGAGGAAAGGACCTAATATTGAGCCTTGTGGAACACCTATTTTTACTTTTAAACCACGTGAATTCACACCATTTATTTGGACTTTTTGCTGTCTATCATTTAAATAAGATTCTACTAAGCTAAGCGCAAGTTTATCCAGTCCGTAATGCTCAAGTTTTAAGAGCAAGGTTTTGTGTTCAACGCAGTCAAATGCCTTGGAGAGGTCACAAAAGATTCCTATGGCATCCTGGGCCTCCTCCCACGCTGTAAATATGTGTTTTAATAAAGTGACACCGGCGTCAGTCGTACAACGTCCTCTAGTGAAACCATATTGCTGATCGTGTAAGATTTTGTTGGTATTAAAATGATTAAGCATCTGATTGAGCATTACCTTTTCGAAAACCTTGCTGAATACCGGCAACACGGATACTGGTCTATAATTGTTGGTGTCTTTGCTGTCCCCAGATTTAAAAAGTGGTATAACCTTACTGTATTTCATTAAATCTGGGAAGACTCCTTGATCTACACACAAATTAAATATCAAAGCTAGGTAAGGTGCTATAGTCTCGATTATGGATGAACAAACTTTGATTGACATTCCCCATAGATCTTCGGTCAATTTGATTTTTATTTGCCGAAAAGCTTTTATAACTATCATAGGGTTAATATGTTTAAATTTAAATTTAACCAGGCAGCCTGGAACGTTCGCTCTTAATAAATTAATTGAGACATCCGGTGAGGAATTTAAACCTTCCGTCGTTTTATGTGGTATATCGGTAAAGAAGTTTACAAATTCTTGAGCTACTTCTAAGTTAGAGCTTATGGCACCACGTGAAGTCTCCAATGTATAATCAGTGCTTCGTATTTTTTTCCTACTAGTTTC
Source organism: Griposia aprilina (assembly GCA_916610205.1). Lineage (NCBI taxonomy): Eukaryota > Metazoa > Arthropoda > Insecta > Lepidoptera > Noctuidae > Griposia > Griposia aprilina. Next base: position 24,484,008 of record OU744285.1, on the reverse strand, counting down.
GTTATTTATAACTTTCCAAACTGTTTTTATTTTATTTTCTGCGGATTTGATCTTGTTGCTAATGTAATGAAGGCTGGGATACAGCGAACACTCAGGTCCAATTTCACCAATGGCGACGTTATCCAAGAATAACTATCCCTGGGATAAAATTATTCGCTGCATTTACTCTCAGAATAACTCACAGTACGTTTCACCACTTTGCAAAGACAAAAACTTACTCCTGGTATAACTATTCGTTGATAAGTGTTTTTTGTTATCTGTGGCACGTTTAATGTGAAGTGATGAACGGATGAATTTGAATGTAGACAAATTAAATAGGCTTGTCATTTTCTCAGTACAGTATAGCATAACAGGACCTTTATAATTTTGTCAACAGTTTGAACAGCTGTCACACTTGTCACTGTTATTTTTTAAACAAAGTAACTGTAAAGTTGCGCTTCGTGTTTAAATTTCGCATATTTTGCTTTGTGTTCCAGTATTGTGTAAAATGTCTGAAAGGAAACGTAGTGCTAACTGGCTAGTACAAGAAAAAATGTTATTGCTGGATCTGGTAACAGACCACTTTAACATCATTGAAAATAAAAATAAAACAGATAGAGTAACCGCGTAAATTCCAATTGATGTTCAATTTTTAATAAATAAATTGTATGCTGCTGCTTTAGATAAACGAAATCTAATCATGAAATCCTTTTCGTCGTAGTTGTAAAAATGCTCATTTCTTTCTTTAGACCACCTTGGACGTCTCGAAATAACATAGTAATCTTCACTATCGCTTTCACTGTCCGATAACATTCTTCTCAAACGCTGCATATCTTATTTTCTCTGAATTGCAATTCAATGTGCACAAACAATGGTCGCTCAGGCTCAACTGTCATTAAAAAAATGACGCCATTTTGATTTTATCTGAGGAATAAGCCTGTTATTCCTTCAAAATTGGTGGTATAAGAGTTACTCTGGTAAAACATGGTTATTCTGAGAGTAAGTAATAGCTTTATCCTCGGAATCAAACTTATGCTACGTTGGTAAAATCGGACCTCAGTCGCAAACCCCGCGAGAACAACCGGCTCATTGCCAATCGGCGATCGTTCGCGTTCAACTAAACTACTAAAGTAAGGTAGAATTACGCTTTAAACGCTCATTAGTTCTCTGCCTGAACTATTGTTTCCCTGAAGACCGCCCAGTTAACGTTCTTTAATACATATACATGACCAGACTTGCTCCTGATTTTGTTAACGAGCTAAATGAACATGATTTGGTGTCGGTATTACTTCGGTTGAGATTTTTTGTGGAAGTAAAAGATCGATATAGAATATAACAGGTAGAGTTATAAATAACCGATTCTTACATCTTTAAAAGTACGTATATTAGCAGGTACAACAGATACAGGTGAACAGACACAAGTACAACGACAAGTACAAGCGACACGTACGACGACATGTACAAGCGACGGAGAGGCGAACGACGGCGAGAAGCATGCGAAACTTTAAGCGAATAAAATTGCACAGAGCGTAAGCGTCTACCCGGACATTGGTCAGCGATGCACTGCCGCCCGTCGCCTACAAGAGCCCCCGCTACAACGCGCATCAAGTTTTTTCGCAAAAACAACCCACCTTGATTTATCAAACAGAATACAAATAAAAGCCGTATACAAAAATTTGGGTAATTAAATTGTCTTTTAGATGGTGCAGGTTTCATGAAAATACGCCCGATAGTTTTTGCGTGATTATCTTTTTTGTGTTCGCGTTAGACATTACTTTACAAATTAATTACACTATGTTATAAAAATATAATTTCAAGTATTCACATATCAAATTACGAAGAAAATAGTCTAGTTTATCATATATTTTTTTCAAACAAATAAGACTATTCGTTTAGACGTGATGTTCAATTTGAAATCATTAAAAGTCGTATATATATATATCTGCGCCTTAAAATTGACTCTTTGAATGCCTTATACGTTCTTAAAGTTTAAGAAGCTCCAGGAAGAACTTACAAGTCTCAAGATGCATAGTAATGAGTACAATCAAAATAATATTAATTGGGTAGTATTTAAAAGCAAATAAAAAATTAAAAAACTTTTTGTAACCAAAAATAATCCGAATTCCAATCAAAATTACTGATTGCACAGCAAAATACTCAACTCATAATATAACTAAATAAGCAACAATTTATATTCGTGGCGCACCGCTATCTATACTAGGTTAGGCCTCCTATTTCTGAATGGTAATAATAATAAGGCGGCGGGGCTCCTACTTATGAGTGGTTTAAAAAAAAAATCACGACGGGGATGGCGGAGTCTTCCAGACCCCGCAATTCCCTTCTACCCTAACCTGTCCGAGTCGGGGTGCCCCAAGTCCCGAGCCCGCTTCGCTCGCTCTTGCATCCTAAATTCTCCTAGTACAATAATAATGCATTTTGTACCGATCCCGACTGTGAGTATTATGTACGTACGCTCTAGTTAATTTGCTGTGCAGTCAGTATTTAAATGATGGAAATAAATTGATAGGTGATTATTTATTTAGGTGCAATTAATAATATCCAATGCTAATTATCACGTGAAAAACAAACATAAGAATAGAATAGAATACTCTTTATAAGTATAGATTATCGCACGCCATATATCACCAGTGGGCATTTGTTTTGTTCCCATCCTCTCGACACCTCGGCTGAATTTAGTGGAGATAGAACGAGTGATATATGTACATAAGGGCCTTCTTCAAACGTCGCTAATTGTACCCTCTTGTGTAAGTATATATTTTACGTCCTATAGACTTGGTCTGGTAGGTTTCTACCGATTTGGGGCTTTCGGGCATACGAAGCATTTCAACATTTACGAAAAACACCACGTGGTTCACCAGTGGTTTAAAAAAATATGCATTCTCCTTTTAATATTAAAATGAAACGTGCATTTAATGAGAACATTATACTTAGAGATACTTTAAAAGAGCGAATCCATGAAATCACTCAACTGCTACGCAGTAGAACTGAGTAAAATAAATAAGTACTTAGAGTAACGAGGTGCTCTTGTAAGCATTTAGTTTCAATGCTCCTTTGTAATAACGAAAAGAAAAAAGATAATAATTGGAAGCGTCTGAAAGACCTTACGTAAGTTGGAGATATTTTATTACTTGACTAGCTTTTGGTCTCGCGACACTGTGCTGTGGCACTTCTTGAAAATGTTTTTGTATTTCTCATTACTCAGGCGATAAGTTGCAACTATCAGTGCCTATTTTTCAGCATGATCATAACAATAAACACAATGTTTTGGGTAAGGTTCATAACAAATGTTCTCAGGTAATTATTGTCAAGGAAGTAAATAAAAAAGTAAACATAAATATAAATATTATTTAATGGTTTACAAATACGTAAGGATTTTGCACAACAGAAAAATCAATAAAGTAATATATACCTCCAACTGCAATAGTAACCATGTGCTTAAAATACTTAGCCGCGATAACGTCAAACTCACGTTCATATTATTTTATAATATTACTGTGGGTTTTTATGATCTGATTTTTTGTGATGGTCAGGATCTTCCGGTTCTTGCTGATGGCAGTCAGCCGCAGCTGAAGCTTCAGAAGTGTAATCGGTGTTGAGAAATATTGTATTTGGTCTTTTGTTGGCAGGTGGCTGGCTGGAAGATAGCGAAGAAAAAAAATCGGCGCTTTTTTCCTCATGGCATCCGCCATTTCCTAGAGACTCGACGCTTAGCGACCGTCTCTTCAAGCCACGGATATATGGGCCGTGGAATTCAGAGTTCCCAGTCTCGTTTGCTAAGGCTGCATTCGCACTCCCAGCCATTTCGTTGAGTGGTGGAACTGCTTCCATGGCCTGACTCCAGTTTAACTCTCTCGACATAGATCCTCTGCCCCTAAATATAGGTCCCTGCATTGTCAGTCGGTATGAAATAGAATTAAGCATTTCTTCACTACAAATAGTTCTGAAATCAACCGCTTCGACCCAGAAATGCGGCGTCTGATTATTTGAACAATCCATTTTATTATTGACAGAACGCGAAGCAGTACGAGACACCCGACAGCTCACTTAGAACTAACGTAATTTGGAAAAGGTTGGTTTATATAGGGAATTTATCTTTGCCCTAATGGTCATTAGACAAATGTATTCAAAGTCGAAAACAACAAGTTTTTAATAAGGACTTTATTATCTGTTTGTTTCACCCATTACAAATGCTTTAAAAACAATAGCAAATCTCTTGTTTTGCAGCAATAGTATGAGTTGACTGCACTGCTAAAATGCATTCCATTATCCAACACTAGATTTCGGCGCCCGCTACTGATCACACATCGATCAATCAATGCATAAAGTCGGTAATACACATGCCAGCACAATAGTATCCAAGATTCTATGCCGGTGGCACAAAATAAAACAAACGTCTTAGTGATGAAGATGTCCGTATGTGTGTCCATCACAACGGGCCCTATCAGAATACCAGCGCTGCGGTACTTATTTTTTAAATATCGCAGCTTTATGCTGAGATAGGAGCCTTTTTGGCCTCGCACAGGTTTTTTAATTGTTTATTGTTGTTTTTATTGTTAATTTTGTTAGTTTTAAATGCTCCTTTTTTATTTTATTTTTTACTCTTCGTATCTCCTGTGCGTGTCCCAAATAAAATATTTTTCTTTCTTTCTTTCTTTCTTTCTAGTGTTAATGTAATAAAGATGCTTCAAGATGGGGTATGGTACAAGATACCTGGGCCCCTGTCCACAGCCACGTCACCGGGACGTCAACGAGAACGAGATGTCGGCGCCGAAGTAGCGATACATACATTTACTATGGCCGCGTGTCCACCGCATGCTCTCACCGGGACATCACGCTCGGTTCGAATAATCTCTTTTCCCGTTGACGTCCCTTTGACATTGCACGATGACCAAACAGTGTAGTCTACTAATTTAAGAACGTTGCAAAAATCTCACAATATGGAGAGATATCCCCTGATGTGTATATCCGGTTAAAACCGGGTAAACCAAAGAGTCTCTTAAATATTATTTTAATAAACAAACAATCTTTGTTTAACCGACTACGAACGGAACGTTTTCCTTATATATACTCTTCCTTATTCACTCGGAAAGATAAGCTCTATTCCTCAGTTTTGTTTCAAAATTCGGACATTTACTAGTTGATGTATTTATCTTCAATCTGACCTCTGAACTTTGGGTCCTAGAATGTTCTCCTCTGGGCAGAATATACATAGAATCACGTCTATTCCCAAAAGTGATAGGCAAAGGGGGTGATTGCGCCGGAAACCTGCCTCTTGGCTTAAAATTTTAGGACATAATATTGTTTGGCATAACGTTTTCGCATAACTTTTATTAGCATAATGATACTGTGGCATAATAATACTTTGGCCTAATGCAATGGGTTAGGTTGGGTTAATTTATGGCAAAACATTTATGCGTAATAATATTATGCGTAATGATCATTATGCTGAATTTCGTTATGCCAATGTTATACTGTAATATGTTTTAAAAATTTATGATACGGAACCGATTGCGCCTATTTTGATGAAGTATGCCGTATGTTTTAAAAAGCTATGTATCCAGGGCGTAAATATGAGTAGCAAAGACGAACTCTACAAAGACGAACCTTTTTTTAATACTCTATATTATGTGGCATATTTACGGTCGGGTACTATACTACACATTAACAACCAACTGTTTGCACAAGATACTAAATTAAATGACTAACTCACTAAATACACATGCAAATACAAACAAACAAATCCTTTTGTTTTTTGGTCGTCGAAGTACTCGTCCGCATTGTTGTCATCCGGAAACGTGGCCAGAAGACTGGCAGTATTGCCACGTTGAATGGCAATTAACAAAAAAAAAACTAAGATAACTTACTATGATTCGTACGTAGATTTATAGACATTTTTATATATTGATGAGTACCTGTTACTTGTTGACAGGCCTACACTGTCCTCCCATACCTATCAACACTGTAACTTGAAACATTGTAAAAGCCCCTTATTTTTAAAACAGTAACCGTGGAGTTTCTTGCCGGCTCTTCTCCATAAGAAACAATCAATTGGAACCGTGCAACTAGCTTCTGACGTTTCATATGTGCCCATGTAGGTTTATGTGAAATAAAATATTTTGATTTGATTTGATCACGAGCTTTATTTTAAATATATTTGCCTTCCAGTCCAAACAATAATGAATATAACCTATCTTTGGAACTAGCTTCTGTACTTAGGTAGATATATATGCAGAGACTTAACCGTAGGTCGGTATTTCCATTAGTGACCGCTGCCGATCCTGGCTTACTGCAGTCCCAGTAGCTACAATATGTAGCCCACTAAGACTCAAATGGAAAGGTACTATTGTATTTTCTCTGTACATCTTTTAAACCTGCTGGAACTCGCAGACTTAAGAATTTAGTTTAAATGGCTTACTTTAATTACTATTTTTAAAGTATATTTACGTGTAATTACTTATTCTATCTAAATGAGGTTTAAAGGGCATTATCGTTTATTTATTACGGCTATTAGAATGTTATTTAGAGCCCTTAAGAGGCTTACAAGACCCAAAGCGCGGTCACTGTCACATTGCATAGAAAAGAAAGAGACGCGCGATGACACAACACTGGTAATTTATTGCAAAATATGAAGCAATTATGGATTTACAAAAACTCTACGAGTATTCATTGGACTAAAAAATTAAAACACTATCACGTTAGTATTTTACTTGTAGAATAATCTGACAAAAAATCTAAATGTTTGCATGTATATTAGTATAATTTTTAATCGTTGAAAGAATGTTTTAGAGGTATCTTCGTGTTTTTTTTCTATCATATCAAGTTAATTGTATTATGTTTTCAACACACTATCTAACTAGCATGCATCCTGAAGAATATCATATATTTTTCTGATTTTGTTTACTGCAGTGGATCACATATTTTTAATAAATTTGCGTTTAGGTCATGTAGTCCCCTTAACATTATAATGACAGTCAAGCATTTATTTAAACAGTTAGTTAATTAATGACTTACTTTTACATAACAACTCGTAATACACTCATATTCCCTCAAATTGGAATAAAGTAACAGCAGGTTAAGAAAGGTAATACTTCCCCGGACGAGGGTTCTATCGAAAAGCTCTTACCTACAAAAATGTTACGTGCGATTTGACCAGCTATTGAGTTTCAAGGGTCTTCATACCCGAAATAGTGACAACTGGAATATACTACGTGCTCTCTTTGGTAGCACAAAGGGAAAAAAGATAAATCGTTGTCTATCCAAGCTTTGTTTAATTCTCACTTTTTGTTTAGCCACGAACTTCTATATGTTACTGCCATTTATAATCAGCCTATAATGATCCCAATGTTGGAACTCAGGTTTCTTCTTTGTGAGAGGGAGCGCGTCGAAATCCACCTCGTCGGCTCACTGCGGGTTGGGATTTTACTGCTTAAGCAGTGTGAAAATGGTATTTTCTGAACACAAAACTCAAGAATAAAAATAAAGCAGCTTGATCAGCCGAAACCACATTAAAACCTTACTAAGGTGTTTGCCAATTCCCAATAGGACCTACTTACATAAGGCTGGCGACACACTGACGACTTTGGATTACTTTGGCCGATCACTTTGGCCCAGTTGCACCGATCGCTGTAAGTTTTATTGCAGTCATTTTTATGGCTTTATGCCCATAATGTTTTAAGTGAGTGATCAGCTACTTTTATGATCACCTGCGAGCACGAGAAGTTTTTTAAGTTGAATTTTATGAGATAGATAAATCCTTTAATTGGTGCACACTAAAGATATAGCCCAACATACAAAAGCACAAATAAATAATAAAAAATTATTACATGAATATTAAGAAAATATCTAAAAGGTGCCAATAAACAAAAAAAAAACATTTTGACTTCGTGGCTTTCATTTAGGGTCATGAAGCTACGAATTGTATGACCAATAATATTAGGTGCCATATCTACGGAAGGGGGTATCGTGGTAATAGTTACGCCGTGGCATCAAATTCAATATAAACTGAATACTCAAAACTTTTATTGCATTCCACATGTAGATATTCTTAGGTGGTAAACTGTGACGTTAGTTAGATAAACCCAGTCTTACTAAGGCGTATAGTGTTGACCAGTAACTGGGTTGTGGGGCAGTCGCTCCATGTAAAATACTGGTATTCAGCTGCATCCCGTTAGACTTGAAGCCGACCCCAACATAATTGGAAAAAGGTTAGGATAATAACTTACTTGTAACTTGTATGAAGCAATCTCCACACGGCGACATCACCGCGGCGAGAATTTGATGGCACGGCCATCTCCACGGCCGAGAGTATCATCGCGATAGTCACGCCTCGTGGCATCAAATCCAATATTAACTGTATGAAGCAATCTCTACACGGCGATATTATTGCGGCGACAATTTGATGGCATGGCCTCCTCCACGGCCGAGAATATCGTCGCGATAGTCACGCCCCGTGGCATCAAATTTAATAGAAACTGTATGCAGCAATCTCCACACGGCGACATCATCGCAGCGAGAATTTGATGGCACGGCGAGACTATCGCCGCGATTCTCCCGCTTGTGGAGATGGCGTCTTAACCACCATGTTATTATGTAAAACTGCGAAAAGTGAACTAAGCGTTGTTGTTTTGATTGCATTCATCTGCTTATCTCAATTATGAACCAACCTTGACAAAAAAAACAAAAGTCTAATCTTGGGCAATTAGTAACAATGTGCAGGTTTTTTTTAAAGAAACGAAACCAATTACTTTTAATTTGCAAACCAGAAATGATGAACAATTACAAAACTTAAGTAGCACATAATGTATAAACACTCTAAGGAGAGTTTAATAAAAAAATATTGATAAGCCAATAGATTTTTATTTTCAAGTCCATCTGTCCATTTCAAGAAAAATCACGTTAAAAACAACACCGATTGGAACTAATATTTTTCTCCAAACGGTTTTTACTATGGAACCTAAAATCGGTACTAAGTTAAGATTTATAACCTGCCGAGGTTAGTCGTAAATGTATCGACGGCCTTAGCTGTAGATTCGACCCACATACAGGTGTAAGGATGCCGATCCATAGAAAGCAGAGCTTAAATGATCAGTCTCTGAGGTACGGGAGTGCATACACTAAATATTCTTAGATATCCCTCACACTCATTTCCTTTCACCTTCCACTACTCGTGGTAACATTTTGTATGCACTTATTTTGAATTTTATTTTCTAATTTTAATTTCTAATTGTTTGTTTTTTTTTTTGAACTGAAAACTGCTGTAGGCGCATTGAGCACTTTTTGGGTGAACAAAAATCATTGAACTCGCGTCATCATCACCGAACGCTTTCCATGAGCTATATGTATACTGTGTATGTATGTGTACTTTTTGGGTGAACAAAAAGCGCGAAACTAGCGTCATCGTCACCGCACGCTTCGACGATACAATTCTCAAGTTACTTAGTTTTCACTTCTATCGGCAGTCCCCAAAGACTGCCCCGCATTTTTTTTTAGTTGATTACGATGTTGTTTTGTGGTGAATGCTTTGTATACCTATGATAGGCATACTTAACAGTACTTTCTTCTGTTTTAATTTTTTGTATGTACTGCTGTTGTACCAAATAAATAAATAAATGTAGCGAAACTTTATTGATAGGTACTTTTAGTTTTTAACAAATACCTTGTTTATCCTTTGAATCCTTGACTAATGCGCCTATATAATCCATTCTTACGATAGTCCCCACGCTCATTAATAAGTTAAACAAAGAAGGAGGGCTCACTTTCTAATCGTCTTCAATAAAAGAAGAATAACAATATTTTTTAAGCTAATTTCTTCTTACAAAAACCTATCTGTCGCTGGAACTCAAGCATAAACTTCAAGCTGGATTCGGATCCAAACTCGTGTCGATAAATCGGGTCTCGTAAGCGAGCAGGATAATCCGGATGTACGGGCCCGTTTTATTAATTGCAGCAAATGTTTCGTCTCTGCACTGCAGGCACATCAGGCTAAATAGGATGGTGCCTATGTTATTTAAGAACGTTAAGATTTATTATTAAGGGACTCGTTTATTTTGCTTCAAATAACATTAATGATAGCCCAGTGGTTCACTCCTCGCCTGCCATGCATGAGGTTATGAGTTCAAACCCGGGGAAGTACCAATGTGACTTTTTCAATTCATTTATACGTTTTGAATTTATCTTGGAAGTTATCAGTGAAGGAAAAACAACGGGAGGAAGGAAACCTGGTCGTATAGTTAATATAACTCTGAAATCGCCTACCCGTTTTGGGCAAGCGTGGGGATCAATGCTCGTGTCTTCTCTGTATGAGAAGAAGAATGCCATCTAGTGGGATAATAATAGGCTGGTATTATTATTTTATTAAGAGGGCGCACAACGATACATTAGCGCCCCCTCCTTTAAAAAAAATATTATCTCGTGATTGAGAAGGAATTATGAATACGGCTTGTAAGGACCCTCGGTAAGTGTCTAGAATTTTCTAATACCTTTTATAAAGTTCCATATTGAGATATGAAGCAACAAAATTTGATCTAAAGAAAAGCGTCCACATTCCTCTAGAATCTAGAGGAATGTGGACGCTTTTCTACAGATCGAATTTTGAACAAGAAGACACGAAGCAACAAAATACGATCTAGAGTCTAGATCGTATTTTGTTACTTCGTGTCTCAAAATGAAACTTTATAAAAGGTATAAGAAAAAATAAAAATAAAAGATTTACAAAAACAAGACGATAATAAGGAGGTGGGTAGGTGAGATAGCTGAGGATAAAATAAAGATATTAGTGTACCGTTGTGCGCCCTCTGAAGATAAATTATTATCACTTCCCTTTACGCGCACACGGTGCAACCAATCTGTGTAAAAATCTCACCGTGAAAAAATTGGTGAATTAAGCCTAAAAAGACTTGTCAATCCCAAGCATTGGATGAAATGACAGCTCGCTTCAAGGAACAGATGAATAGTAGTGATATTTGTTTCCTTTAATTTTAATTTATATTCGTTCTCATACGTTTGTTTAGGGCGAATTCTATTAATAAGGTGTTATTTAATAATGTTGACCCGCCTGATCATGGCTGGAATATATTTCGTTGAATATAAACACCCAGGTCACCGCCGAGCCTCGTAAAAGCTAAACGTTTGTTTGTTTAGCAAAATGCCTCTATCATACATTTCGCCCGATGATAGATCCGAGCGACAGCAAAACTGCGAGTCCTTAGAAAAGTCCTCACCAATATTAAATAGTGATGCGAGCATTGCGAACAATCCCGACTATTGCGATTAAGTTTCTGAGGTATCTTCATACCTAACCGACTTGTCAAAATATACGAATTTGTAACGTTGCAAATAAATCTGCTATCACGGACAGGACTGAGCGAGTAACGACCATGGTTTCTTTGCTAATGCCAATGGCCGACGCCAAAAATGTCCCGTGAACGACTTAGCACCTAAGTGATAAAAGCAGCTACTACTACAAGTCTGGTCCAAAAGTCTCGGATGAAAGTGTAAACAAACCCAGTTTAGGTTAAATTCTTACGCAATCACTTACTAGAGGGAATTCGTCTTTGTTTAGAAGGTGTCAACTTTGAGCTCACCACTTTTTCCAACAATTATCGTTCGAATAACATTATTAAGTTGTTATTGAAAAATCATGAAAGTAAATTACGGCTACAAAATAAAGCTGAATTATCAAATGAAAAACATCTTCAAAGTGATTTCAAATTAGAATTTCGGGTTCAAGTTTCTAAATAATAATGAAATCAGAGCACTAAATTTGAAAAGGGAATTACAAAATAGGCATTCAGAGGTACATTTTCAACCAATTATTTTCATTTTCATGAAATACTTTTGGAACAGACCATAGGCGGCACTTTTCAATTAACAAAAAATAACAAGTATAATGTAGCGAAGTTTAAAAAAGATCAACATTTTCATAAGGTGATTGCTCACTAACTACGAACGCTGCAGGCCAACAAAACTCGAATCTGAAACCGTACATAAATACGAATGTATGAAGGATATTCGAAATCCGTTCAGTTTAAGTCCGGCCGGACTGGCCGATACATCTCGAGATATCTCACTTAATTGGCAGAATATGTGCAACTAGACACATACAGATACGTAGGTAGAGATTTGGACAATACTCTTGCTCTATCGCAGGTTAGGTTAGCTATGGTTTTGTTTTTTTTTTTTTCTTGGTAGAGTTGAGAAATATAAATTCCAATGCCAACATCTAAATTTGTATTATTTTCCCTTTTAACAGCTGAGTAATTGATCTTGTAGTATACGAATTGATTACTCGATTTTTCATTCTTTATATCAATTTCTTTATACTTAAGTAGGTACTATATATAGTCTGTTCATTATGTCAGTTTACATGTGTAAGTTACAAGGGAATTGAAAAATAGTCTATAGCAACACTGAAAGAATCATCGATGACTCAAACAGTTTTGATACTTTACAATCATAAAATAGGAATCTGATTTAATTTAAAAAAAAAACGATATATACATTAATCGAAAAGGTGGATCCACCCGGATGATGCGTCAGGACCGTGAATAGTAATTCTGTATCGAATAGCGATTCTGAAAGTGCACAACAGACAAGTTCTAGTGAAATGTCTGGAATAGAGTTTTTGAATTGAGACTTCGACTATGACTCTTAAGGGTTTAAGAATAATAGTCCTATCGCTATCCGATACAAAACTACTAGCTTTTACATAATTATTTTCACCAAAATTGCTAACTTTGCGTTACTTATTCTTAGAAATTAAGACGAACGAATTAACTAAATATTGATTTAATTACTCTATATTACAAATAAACCTTACATTTTAAGTTTTTTTTTCAATCCGTACCGGACCTCCACTAAAAAGCTATTGCAACCCAAAAATAAATACATACAAAGATATCTTCTCCTCGCGCCTTCTTCCTCACGGTATAGACACAGAGGCCCACTACCTCTCACGGTCTCCCCGCATCATCCGGTCGGATCCACCTTTTCGATTAATGTGTATATAGTTTTTTTTTATTAAAATCGGATTTCTTTTTTATGTAAAGTATCGAAACTGTTTCAGTCATTGATGATTCTTACACAGTGTTGCTATAGACTATTTTTGAATTCCCTTGTAACTTACCTATGTAAACTGAGTTATTGATCATACTCTAATATAGCTATTGTGGCTACTATTACACAACATGAACTATCTTCGTGTCAGCTGCCATTAAATTTAAACAAGTTTTACAGATATACCTTTACAGAGCTATAACGTTGTTACAAATTAATTCAACAACGTAGTGCTAACATTACGTTCCACACCACGACTCTGCTTACTCCCAACACAATCAGAACCCGTTAACAAAGAAACCATTTCCACAAATGCTCTCGCGATTCCCAAGACTCCTAATTGTGATGAACGGCCCACCTTGCCAGTATTACAGATTTCTTGCGTAATTTATGTTGCAATTTACTGCCTTTTTTACTCGCTCTGAGTTCTTTACTTGGCAACATTTTTTATTTGCACACCCAGATTTTTGCTTTAGCGCTTGTTTTATTTTTTTTGGCTGACAACTTGGACTGGCTGTATATGTATTGTTGTTTTTGCCTTTTTTAATATTCTGGTTCGAGCATGGTGAACGAATTATTAATGTACTAGCTTCTGCCCGCGGCCAGGCCCGCGTGGATGTCGGAAATTATCCCACGGGAACATGCTACCAGGACAAAAAGTAGCCTATGTCCTTCCCCAGGACGCCATCTATTTTCTTACCAAACAAATATCGAAATCCGTGAAGTGGTTTAGGCGTGAAAAGGTAACATACAGAATTACTTTTGAATTTATAATATTAAAGTATGTAAGTACAATCACCAAAAGAGATAAGTAACCAGATATCGCCAGATATAGTTGAAGGTTAGTAAAAAACCGATGGATGTTTTCGAATGAAAGAAGATTGTTCTGCATTCATACATCTTTTGCCCTGGAACCAACAGCGAAGGAAAATTACTTTGCGTGTTCTAAATTACAAGTAACACACAACATAACATAACATCACGCCTGTATTCCCCGAAGGGTTAGGCAGAGGTCTACCTATAGTACACCCACATTTCGCCAGTTACAAGTATATGCCCATAAATACAAATTTTAATTACGGATAACTTGCAGAAAGCATTTATTTAAAAGAAAACAATGATTTTGAGGTTATATTTAGTGAAAAACAATTAAAAAAAAATGCCTGTCATTAATATTATTTCTATTGCCTGCAAGTGGCAATAACAATAACTTGACAGTTAAGTTGATTGACATGACATAACAAGGATTAGGGATGCCAATACATTAGATCCGTATCGATATATTTTAAACAAAATCGATACCGTTCAACCCAGCGTGTTATTCTATTTGAAATATTACAATGCATCTCGGGCGTTTGTGCACTACCTCGTATTAGGTTCGTATTCGTGATTCGTGTAAATACCATTCGAAATAGCCTTCATAATAAATGTATGGTTGTTTTTTGCGCTGCTTCGTTTTCGTTTTTATATCCGAGAATTTCTCACATCGAGTCATCATTACGAATCGAAGTAGCCGTCATGCTTACTAAAGGGCGTTTTGTGTACTCACTCGTATTCGGAGGGAGCGAGCGCGAAATGCTGCACACATTATGAACGCGAGCTCTGCCTAAGAAATGTTTTTAGTGAATACTCAAATCTCGGATCAGTGCTCGTTGACTCCCGTATTCGATTCGTATTCGTGTTTTTAAAACGAATGATGAAAAATTACCCAAAACGAATCACGAACACAAATCGAGTACGATTGAGTGCACAGCGCCCATTCTTAAATTTCTGATCCGTTTTTATGCTGTTCGTAAATAAACACAAATATGGAGGTCGTGCACAAACGCCCTTATGTGGAGTAAATCTCTTCAAAGTGAGAGTGAACAGGCTTCTTCTGGGTAAGCTCACTCCATCGTCGACTTTGTCTCTGTCATCTCTGACCTAGACTAGAGTCAAGAGCAAACTCATCTATAATAAAAAAAAAATATAAAAAAAATTGTATTGGAAAAGATAATTATTTAGGATGCATGGATTAGGATATTAAAATCGGTTTTGTTGTTGAATTCTTTTCGCAGATAAGTTGTATGGTACTAATAAAAACGTCGCACAAGTCACTACAGAAGCGTCATACCCTATATCGAAAAAGGTTGAAAGGAAAGTAGGTACGTAGGTACGGATGTGTATGACATCCGTGAGCAGGCGGTCAAGTCAAGTAATCTCGCTCTCAATATGTGAAATGAAAGATTAGGTATCACTAATTGTCATGTCAAATCTAATAGTCAAAGATGGTAGCATTTTTGTTGTGATGTCGTAAATCGTTACAGCTCTTTTAATTGTTCATGAAGGAACGCTGAATGTCCGTTTCATACAGATATTCGCAATTAGTATAACAAAATATATTTATAATTATTATGTACGTCAGATGTTTGTTGGTCCTAGGGCCATTTATGACGATGTCCTTTAATTTACTTAGTAGAAAACAAACAGAGGGCCTAGACAAATGGCATTCGCTTCGGAGCGAATCTATTTCTACAATCGCTATCGCTTTCGCTAATGATTCCAAAAACTAGCGATAACGCTCGTCAAAAAGTATCTCTTGGCTATGCATCTCTGTGGAAGTACCTAATCTTTCGACTCTGTCGATTCATTTCATAATCGAATGTTGTTAACATTGTCTAGCTAATTTTTATTCGTTTACCTATGATCACATGACATTTCGATCAACCCCATACATTTTAACTTTTCTACTAGCGTCATCGCTAATCGAATGTTACTTTGTCTAGGCCCTCAGGTCATTTATCAAATTAAATTTCATTCGAAAACATCCATCGGTTTCTTACTAAAGTTCAACTATGTATATCGACGACCCTGGCTACTTATCACTTTTGGTGACTGTACATGATATGTATATGGATGTGCATATTGGACGCGTACACCAATCTATGGTCAGTGAAATGTGACTATTTTGAAATAGAAAATCACATGCAAATACTTTTTAAACAGGTACGTAGCGCAAGTAGCACTCATTTCGGGGTATTTTCCACAGTGTGGCACTATTTACCGGAAGTCAACCTTGCCATTTTCGCAAATATGTTGGGGTCGGCTTCCAATCTAACCGGATGCAGCTAAATACCAGAATTTTACATGGAGCGACTGTCTATATATTCAAATTCAAATTATTTATTGCGAACTAAGTGTAGGTACAGAATTTTGAGGATGTTTACAAAAAAAGACCACCACCCCAGTTACTAGGTATTTGGATAATGCGATTACCCTTGGTAAGACTGGCTGTCGGTTGTCTGACTTTCGGGCTTCTGACTACCAGTAACGACTGTCAAAGATCTACAAATGACAGCCGGGACCAAAGGCTAAACGTGCTCTCCGAGGCACGGAGGGGTCCCGATATGTAATGGATGGTCAACCCATCCACAGACCAACCTCGGCAAGCGTAGCTTAACCTTCGATCGGCCCGTGCGGCGTTATTATTAAGCCACGACCCGAACCGGAAGTAACTTGTCCTTAGTTGATATTTTTACCCGGCAACGGTAATGCTAAAGGATGCTTATAATTATAACAGGCAATATATTTTCTTTATATGAGTATAACAGCCCGAACCGACATCGACTAAGTTTTAATATTATGCATACCCTGATTTTTTTAACATGTTACATTTGGTGGAAACTTTTGTAAAATATCTAAGACGTTGCTACGTCTGGTGCTGCCATTTATTTATGTGTTAGTGTAAACTTTTTAATAAAGTATCTCACTCCTCGTTTGACACGTATGACGCTGTTTAACTATATAGGTTAGGTAATTTATGATCCATTAAATAACATTATTTTAACTCCGGAAAACCACTTAGAAAACAACTCACAAAAGTGTGAATTGTTAACAGACTTTATAAATAATTCGAAATTGAACTTTTAATTGATTCTCCGACTTCGAGTGCCAACTTCCGACTACGAAACATAGGTAAGGAGGAATATTAATTTTATTGGAGAATAATTTACGAGTCTTAAAACGAATGTCGTACGTAATTGAATATTTCTTCGAGTTATTGAAATGCCTGTTTAATTTGCACACGTTTGTATAATTTATGGAATATTGTTGTGGTATTCTATAAAATTGCTAAGTATATTGATAAAAACATTTTAAACTGTTTCTTTCGTAAACGTACCTACGTGGCAACATGATTGTATCGAAATCTTTTCTCTGTCGATATCCATTGTCGTTTAACTTGGAAATCTATTATGGTGAATTTGAAAGCGTTGGTTGATTGGTACATGATTTTAATACATAAGAAAAACTACACGATGGACTTCTACATATAATTTTTGATAAGAACGAGTAAAATATCTCATAACATTACACAAGAAGCTTTTACTCGGAAAAATAACAAAAAGATGTACATTATACGTTATTCCATTCTTCTTCGATCGATTCGGAGGAGAATGTGCGCTTTTATAATTTCTAACTTTACGATATTAACGTGGACGTCCATGAAATGTATGGAAATGCGTGCACGTTATAACGTTATCGTGGACGGAAATTTAAAAGCGTCTTTATATAATTCCATACGTTTTATTGAATTATTCTGATCTGTCAACTTGCTTTGTCCCCTCAGGGGGGGAGACAGATCGGAAAAAAAAGTTTGATCTGTTCCCAAACAAACTGATCAAATTCAAACAAACAAATCACATATTCAAACAAACAAACTGGTCTGTGTGTGATCAAACATTTATTTCCGATTGTCTCCTTTTATGTGGGAAATCATCAAATGACGTCTCCCGCTCTGGGCGGAGTGGGAGGGCGTGTCAGACTCTTACTGACTAAAACCCACCCGTGTTCCTTGGATCTGTCCTCCTGTGGGGACAATGCAGGATGACAGATAGGAATAATTCATTTCACTTCATCATGCACGATAATATATATCGTCGCGTTAGAAATTATAAAAGCGCTCAATAGAATTAGACATGATTTTTTTCATAACGAAATCCATTCAAAATTAACAACATATTAAGATGCGTCACCCTGGATTTGTTGTTCCACAATCCCCGAAAAGCGTGGATTTAGAATCACGGTAAATCCCGTATCAGGCATAATGGGTGCAAATTTGTGGGGCTTCGCGGTGCCACCCGGCGGGGCGGTGCTAAGCTCAGATTTGTTGCTTACCTACCGTATTTTAAGCCCCAATAATGACATAAGCCATATATTATCTGATACAGCCGCAAGTTATGTGTCTGATAATCTTGGAAAAACAGTGTGTTCTTGAATTATGCTTGCCAATAATATGTATGTAACTAGTTTATTTGTAAAGGACTATGTAGGATAACTCTTTATTATGAACTAAATTGGGGAAACTTTCAAATAAAACACAGAACTTGTGTGTGACCTACGTCGCACAGTGGTTCGAAATCGACGCTCCGTGGACATTGAAATCAAAATTTCTTTAGACGAGAAATAAAAATCGGAATGGCTTTATTTCAGTATTATTTATAATATTTGGTAATATGACAGCTATAGACAGCACCATCTCCGAAAAAAAAAAATATTTAATATTTTTTTGTATGAAGAAAAACACAAAAGTCGTTTTTTCTCATAACTTAATAAAACTTAAAGCCTGCGGCTTACATGGGGTGTTGTCCTACATGAGGCGATTCCGAAATGCTATAACACGCACACCCATGCGCGCCGCTTCACTCACAGCAGAGTGTTGAATTTCGAGAAATTCAGTTAGAGATTTTTACGTTGATTTATGTGTGATCTTGAAAATATACAAAGTAATTGACTTTAGTTTGCTAATTTGATTAGTTATAATGAGAAATAATGGAATATACAATATAAAAATACTAAAAAAAACACTCAAATTGAGACTCATTTACAATATAAATAGATTTTGCAATCTTTCTTATAATAATTTAATTCGGTGTTAGTAGATACACAGTTTGACTTCTTAATTAACATTAAAAAAAAAAAGTACAAAAACTTATAACTAATACAGAAAAATACTAAGAATAAGCAATTGTATAATTGAGAAATATATTATTTCACCACTTCACTCAGAGCAGAGTAATGAACTTCAAGAAATTCAGTGGATTTCTCGAAGGAATTTAATACTATATTATTTGATATCTTTGGGATAGGTGCACATACCAATGGGCAACGATAATTACATAGTAATGATTGTTTGATGTAAGCTGTTCGTAATCTCAAGTTTAGCAGGAAATCAATGCTTAATGCATGCTAATTAACTTATGATGGTAATTTAGTCTCATCTCATTAGTGCATGTTGCAAATATTGTTAACGAGTTAAGATACATTAGTTAAGGGCTATTTTTACGAAGTGTTTAACTAACTACTATTAATTAAGATACGATTAAGAGGGTACTTTTATATAAATAGGGACAACATCGTCAAAATCATTAGTTTTTGTCAGCAACTGTTCGCGCTATAACATTAACTTCTTGCTTACGTACTTACTTATTATCATGGAAGGATTTTATACAAATTTGGACATATTCATATTTGTGAAAACAAAAAGTTGCTTTTCGCAGCCTAGTATTTTGTTAGAAGCACTTCTAACCAAAGCGACAAATTTGTCTGAAGAAGAACAAAAAAAATTAAAACAGTTTTGTCAAGTGTATATGTGTGTTTTGCATAGAAATTGGAAATCGTGTAATCGAACAATGCATACATTTGTCAAGAAGTATGAGACATGGCTAGAAAAAGAGATCAAATGGCCCAACTTCATTAAAGACAGATTTGTACAAAGTGAAGAAATTGGATTGGTATCAATCGACTCTGTTACTGATACTGTTGAACCTTCAACCTCAAGTGCTAGTGGTATAAATGATGGTGCATCCACGTCCAAAGTAACTACATGTACTGTTAGCACTACAACACTAAAAAGGAGCCCAAGAAAACCTTTCTCAGAATTATGCCAAAAACAGAAGAAGAGAAGAATAGAAGAACTTTTAACGCACGACTCTCAGGAACTTGCATATGCTACTGCAGTGAGATGTGGTGAGGAGAATGAGGACGTGAAAGATTTAATAAAATATATTACCGAGCATCCTGAAAAAGCAGCACAGATCAAGAATTTTTTGAAAGGCAAGACAACTACTAACAAGTATTCAGCAGAGAAAGCGTTGGGTATATTTATTTCTTTGAAATTGTCGAAGTGGCAGTATATAACTTTAAGGGAAACTGCGAAAGAAAGTGGTGTAGATTTGTACCCATCATATTATTCGGTTTTAAATGCCAAGAAGGCATGCTATCCTCCTGAGAGCGATATTGAAGTGACCGAACGAGGAGTTAAAGTAAAACTTCAAGCTATTTTGGACATCACTGTCACTCGACTTGCCAAAACATTAAACTTGGACCATTTGCAAGATAAAGAACTGATCTTAATCTGCAAATGGGGCTTCGATGGTGCGTCAAATCAAAGCAACTACAAGCAATGCATGAATGCAGATGAAGACGACTCTAGTGTTTTTATGAGCTCTTTTGTACCCTTGCAATTGATGTGTGGTGAGGATTTGGTCTGGGAAAACCCAAAACCTTCTTCTACAATGCTTTGCAGACCAATTTATTTCAAGTTTGTCAGCGAAAATAAGTTGGACATGAAGGAGGAAATGGGTTTGATCGATGCTGAAATTAAAGCATTGAAGCCATCTATCATTGAAAATAATATACAAGTTAAACATTCAATGTTAATGACCATGATAGATGGCAAAATAACGTCTCACCTGTCACAAACCTCTATGCAAACATGTGACATCTGTAAAGCTGTACCAAGTGAAATGAATGATTTGGAGAAGATTCACATGTAAGTTGAATATTGGAAATGTATGTTATTTTTTTTTATTTTTTTCTTATTGAAAAACACTTAACCTTTTTATTCATATTTTAGGAAATCTGTATCATCTGATATTTACAAGTACGGTTTGTCGACTTTGCATGCATGGATCAGATCCATGGAATGCCTGCTGCATATCGCTTACCGATTAGATTTTAAAAAATGGCAAGCCAGAGATGAAGCTAGTAAAGCAGCTTTGAAAAGTCGCAAACAGACGATACAGCGAAAATTTCGAGAGGAAATGGGACTCCTGGTGGATATCGTAAAACAAGGTTAGTTGATTTATTTATTTTGTATAATATCAAAGGGTTTTTTAGTTAGTGTAATACTATAAAACTTATCTTATAATGTTCTCATATCAGTATTTTTTATATAAAGGTGCTGGGACCACGAATGATGGCAACACGGCTAGAAAATTTTTCCAGTGTCCTGAGAAGACTGCAAATATCACTGGATTGAGTCAGGAGCTCATCCAAAAATTCGCAACTATTCTCCGTGTTGTATCATCAGGACAGTCTATTAATATTGATTTGTTTGCCAATTATCTCGACGAAACTGCGCAGCTGTATGTGGAACTGTATGGCTGGTATTTCATGCCTTCCAGTATCCACAAACTTCTGCTGCATGGAGCTGAAATAATAAAACATTTCAACATTTTGCCTATAGGAAAGCTATCAGAAGAGGCATCTGAGGCCCGAAACAAAGATTTTAGAAAACTCAGGGAACATCATACGCGGAAATTTTGTCGCAGAGCGACAAACCATGACATCTTTAATGGTTTCATCGTATCCTCAGACCCATATTTGTCAAGCATTCGACCTAAACTGACAAATAAGAGTAGAAATGATTTAACTGAAGAAATGAAGTCTCTTCTTTTAATTGACCCGGATACCATGGATAAGGAAAACATTGAATTTGTTGAGGTGCCAAGTATGATGGATTCTGATTTTGAATTCTTTGATAGCGATGACGAAACTCAGTAGACAAAATTTTAATGTTTGATGTTTTTGTGTAAATTTTATATATTTCTCAATTATACAATTGCTTATTCTTAGTATTTTTCTGTATTAGTTATAAGTTTTTGTACTTTTTTTTTTTAATGTTAATTAAGAAGTCAAACTGTGTATCTACTAACACCGAATTAAATTATTATAAGAAAGATTGCAAAATCTATTTATATTGTAAATGAGTCTCAATTTGAGTGTTTTTTTTAGTATTTTTATATTGTATATTCCATTATTTCTCATTATAACTAATCAAATTAGCAAACTAAAGTCAATTACTTTGTATATTTTCAAGATCACACATAAATCAACGTAAAAATCTCTAACTGAATTTCTCGAAATTCAACACTCTGCTGTGAGTGAAGCGGCGCGCATGGGTGTGCGTGTTATAGCATTTCGGAATCGCCTCATGTAGGACAACACCCCATGTAAGCCGCAGGCTTTAAGTTTTATTAAGTTATGAGAAAAAACGACTTTTGTGTTTTTCTTCATACAAAAAAATATTAATTTTTTTTTTTTTCGGAGATGGTGCTGTCTATAGCTGTCATATTACCAAATATTATAAATAATACTGAAATAAAGCCATTCCGATTTTTATTTCTCGTCTAAAGAAATTTTGATTTCAATGTCCACGGAGCGTCGATTTCGAACCACTGTGCGTCGTAAGCAAAATATATTTCGAATCAGTATATTAAAATAATTGTAGCAAAATAAATTAAAACGAGTGTAAGGACTTGTAAAATAAACATTTGACATAATTCGGAAATGTTAACTAAAGTTCGAAATGACGCAGAGACGAATTCGGAAAAAAGTAGGTAAGTAAATTATATTCATTGGTGGTCTTTGATTTCTCGTTTAGAATTTATGAATAATTCAGTGCACCCTACCTACATCTCTCCTTGTTTTTCATGGAAGTTATTTTTGTCTCTTATTTTATTTGTTTTCTCGTATTTGATCTTGTATTTTTATCTTCTGGTTTTCTTAACTCTTAATATGGTTATAAAAAGATCTGAACTTGATAGGGTAGTAGGTACAAACGTTTTTACGTAACAGGGTCACACATTACAAAGTTTCCAAACATGTGCCTTATCATTATCAATATCATTTTCACGCTCAATATTGGAAAATAATAACGATAAGTTAAAAATATTCTGCCACTTCACTTAACAATACGATGCTATATTTTTACAAAATGTGCAGCAAAATAAAGTTCGTTTTTACAACCGCGCACCGCTGCAGTCGGATACCAATTTGCTATAAAAGTAAAAATGTATTGGAATCAAATGAACATATTCGTACTGTCGTGCTAGTGCTGTAACAAATATCGATATAAAGTATCGACATCGTAATGCGATTTTAATGCAGCAATACGGGGCGGTTTGCGGGCAAACGGTGTTTGTGTGCTACTATTTGTTCAACCTTATTAACTTGAATGTGGGTGAAATAGTACAATAACTGAATGCTGCAAATATAAAGTATTGGAACTAGGAAATCGATCACTCATCACAATGTATTTATGAACTTTGACTGTGTGTAGGTAGAGTAGGTACTTACAGGGTTAAGTAGGTATATTAATAAGTTCGAATGGCTTAGATACAGAGTGCTGCAGCTAGCTAAGTAAGAACTTCCCTTAGATAACGAAACGTAGCTACTGGATAGTTGTCTCTCGTTTAATTTACATAAAATTACAAGGCAACTTGCGACTTAATGACATCAGGACAGAAGAAGATTCAGAAGATTCTATGTACCTACGTACGCTGCATACATTCATTCATGCATAAACAGACGCCTAAAGGGCACATACGAGTACTAAAACCTAAATTTGAAACTTAATTTAAATAGAATACATACAAACTTAAATCCATATTAGGTATTCCCAAAGTATAGTCGTGTGACAATCGAAATTATTTAATAAAATTTTCTTTCAGTCTACAAAAAAAAACTGTTCTTCTCGCTCACAAATCAACGAAAACTGGCACCAACAGTAGTGGCGCGCTTGGCTTCACAATAAAGCGAAATAATCACCGTCCCACGCACAACGTTATGCCAGTAATGAATGAAGTTATTGTTTTGTTGATGCCATTATAGACCTACGGATAGCCGGACCGGGCCTGGCCTCAATAGCCCCAGTGAATTGTGGCCGAAGCCGTAATGTTTGGGAACTTCCTCTTTGTGCTTTACTTTCGCGGAAGAAATATTTTATGGCGAATTTGAGGTCCAATAAAGGTAGAAGAAGTGTTCGTGATAAATCTTAGTGTTTCGGATTCTTGTGATAGTTCCCAGGTGCGGCGGTAACGAGGTGGAATTGTTTGCCCATTACAAGTTGTGAATTATAGTTCGTGGTACGGTATCGAGAAAAGTTACACTTTTAGTGATATTCGCTTCCAAAGTTTTATCCTTCAGTCGAATGTATCAGAAATATCTTCCTACCTAAGAAAGGGAAATATTTCTATTATTATTGGGTTACCTAATGTTTTTTTAAACAAATTCTCATAAAAGTAGGTAGTTATACCTTTAACGCAAAGCCTAATTAAAAGTTGAACTAAGTACTACTAGTAGTAGTACTTTGCATTTCATTCATTAGATCGCGTGCAATCCATTTGATTTAAACTAAACAGTAATCCTACCAAAAAATATTCCCATTGACGAATATGTATTTAATAAATACCTACAAAGAGCGTAGGCTAATATTCATTCAACATATTATTACGAATGAATAAATAAATAATTTAACCGTAATAATTTTGCACAGGGGCGTCGCTTAATAAATCAAACTGAGTGAATGGAACGCAATGCCCCCAAATCCGGTCCTGTGCTAATGGTGGTATAATGGTTTAAAAAAAAATTGAATTTCTGCAGAAGGCACGCCCATTTTTACAACAAAAAAAGTATAGAAGTAAATCATACTTCGTTTTAGTCTAGATAGAGTAGTAGATAGTACAAAAATCTAATGAATCCGGTCCTTCAGTATAACGATCCGTTTTCTAGCGGAAAACAGATCGATTGACGCAGTGGCCGCGTGATCTTTCCACGAATTGCTGGTTCAATTCTCGGATGGCACAAATATTTGTATGACCTACAAATTGTCATTTAATCCTACATGCACAGACACAGTGGTCGCCCAGTGGTAACGACCGCGACTTATGAGTTGTGGATCGTAGGTTCGAACCCTGACAGGCGCTTTACTTTGTGTAAATTATTTAATGACCATTGCTTTCAAAATAGTGAAGGAAAACATCGTGAGGAAACCGGCATGTTATAGAACCAAAAATTCGAAGATATGTGATCCGAGATATGTGATATGTGGCCCGCGTGGTGGATTACGGCCCACTCCTTCACACAGAGAGGAGGTCTATTTCGCAGCGTTGGAAACATTATAGGCTGAATATGCACATACACGGCTGTTTAAGCATGTGAGATATGTGCATAACCACACTGCACACTACATTGCAAATTCAAGAGATTGACGTAATTTTTTTCAAATAAAAAACAGTTGTCGCTTCTTCTAACAGAATCTTCCACCATTCAAAATAATTTAAAAGAACTTCGCATTCTGCCCACCCCTTTAGGGATTACGCGTGACAAATTAACGGGGCGTTCGGTGATATACGAATTGAAACGGCGGATCGTATATGACGGTGAGTTTCAGTTTCACAGAGGAATTACGGTTTGCATTTCAGCTTCAATTAATTATCTTTTCAATTTAACTTTTTAAATGCTTCCGCTTGCTGTTGTGTAAAGTTTTGGTTTCCCAGGAAAGCGGTTCCGTCATAATATTACAACGGTTGTCATGAAAATCTGTCATTTTTGCCAGTACCGTCAAACGGGGTGAATAGGGATGTAGGGGTGAATCGGAACGAAACTTTAAAAGGGATTTTAACATTGAAATAATACTTGTTGCCAAAAAGGACTCTAATGTGTTTACCGTATTATAATTAACGATTAAGTGCCCTTGTTTTATTTTATTTTTTATTTAATTTTATTGAGAAGGAACAACAAACAGCTACAATATAAAACATGAGATATGGAATACAAAAAACAAATATACAATATTGCAGCCCACAGCGCTGTTCACAGATTAACTATGGGATAAAAATAATAATCGCTAGGTTTACAAACAAAATTAAATGTTTTTTTTTTTACTATCTTATTAACTACCGTATTTAAGATATAAATAGTATTTATGAAAGAAATGATACGAAAAGATAAATATAGAAAAAATATTCAAGAGAGCTCTTTATATATAAGATTTTTGAACTTATAGGGAGCACATGCAAAAATAACTATATGTTCGAAAGTCCTATTGTAGGAATCGACCATTCTGCGAACAGGCGAACGCAAGCCAGAGTTGGACTTACAAGCGCCTACCGAAAATAATCTGCCAGCGCGCACCTTACGCTTGTGGACTGTCCTAGAAACCGCATAACATAACATATTGGACAGTTCAATGCAGTCAAATTTATTTCTAACAATATTATATAGATTCATAGCTTCTAAGTACTTTCGTCTATTTTCAAGTGTTGCGAGCTTATACTTTACAAGCAAATCTTGGTAAGGCAAATAATATCCATGACATCTAAAATGCATGGTACGCAGGAATTTGTATTGAACACACTCAATCATTTCAACATACTTTTTGTAGTATGGACTCCAGACAGACACGGCATACTCCAGTTGAGAGTGTACAAGAGACTTATACAGGCAGATATAGGAAGAAGGCTTTTTAAAATCGACTGTTGATCGCATTACAAATCCGTAAAGTTGATACGCCTTATTAACAATCTTTCCTATGTGTAGGTCCAAGCAAAGCTTGAAACTTGTTGGCAACAAATTATATTATTTCAACGTTAAAATCCATATTTCCAAAAAACGCTCTGTATTTGGACAGTCGTTATTGCGTGACCGCTCACCGCTTTCTTAAAAAACCATAGTATAAAGGGTTGTACTACCTCAGATTACGAAAATTGTCTTAACATGATTGGCTGTAGTTTCAACAGTATTTTAGTAGACACTTTGAAATTATTATGCAGTATAGATAAGGACCTCTACTAAGTACTGTCTGTTGTGAATTTGCATTGAACACGATTGCATACAATTTTCTCGATACAAAGAAATCTCAAAGTTACCTCTGAGCCGTACAATAAATGGATAATATTCAATGAAAATTTTCGAATTAGGTCATGAAACTTTGCAGGCTAATCGAACTATGCATAAAGGAGATACCATCTGTTCCATTTTTTTTTTTTTAAGTTATGTGATCCTAAATACCAAGTTTTATAACCACTCACAACTTGGACCGCCCTGCCGCCCGGCCCCCGACTGGACCCCGATTCAGTACTTGTCACTACCGCTTCGCCTATCAAACGGGGAACCTGTGTCACTTCGCTTGCACTCAAAATACCCGATTGACAACGTTTTATGTTCTAAAGAAATTATAATTTAATCTAAATCTAAATTATATATTACAGGAAAATAAAATTCAGGTGTAAAAATAAGGCAGCCGTATTTTAATTTTTTCCAAATGTTGTAGTTTTCATTTATAAAAACATATTTGAAAGGGTTCATTATCATAATCTCATGTCAATGTCAAAAACTTGTCAAAAGTTGAGATAAGTAAATGTACCTATTTTCGAGAGTTTCCAAAATTTGAGGGTGTCTCGAATATATTCAAAAAAACCTTTTTGGTTTGATTAGATACTTTAAGAATTTTTTAGAGAATGTTTGGGAGAAAAGTTAGAGGATAAGCTTTTTAACAAATTTATAGTAAACAAATAACTTAATGAAAGTTGCAAAACAGCCCGGAGGTTAAAACTATAGAAGGTGTTGTGATACCCCCGTGCCTCCAAAAGCACGTAAAGCCGTGGTCCGCCTGCGCCTAGGCGGCAAATCCCGTATTTTTAATAACATTTTAGTCTGTCTATATAAACCAGAGGGCTGGCCTATTTTTTGACAATAAAATCACCAAAAAGACAAGTAATTTTATTTGCCTGTCGCTGTTTTAGGATGACAATGTATGACGGCAGAGCAATTTTCTTTGGTAGGTCGTTAAAAACTAATTCAGTATATGGTGAACGAGAATATTTATTAAGTTAGAATAGAATTTACTATTAAAATATAATAACCTAACCTAACTAAAACTATTAACAAATAAAAAATGGCGTTGAAAAATTCCTCCGCATCGCTGTCAACTGGTAATGTACCCAAGAGACTGGCGGCACTGCCACGATGTATGGCAATGCTTAGCCTCTGGCCAAGGCAAAATCCAGCCCTTGGGTCACGGGAAGTGTTAAACAGGCGTTTGGTGATTTCCTTGAACAGAACATGGGCACTCGGACCCCACGGCCCGAGGTCTTCAACCCCAAACGGCTTGAAAATATAATTACCGTTAAGTTTTTTACTTACGCCGCTTGAGGTTTCCGCAGCCGCAGCAGCGGCCCCAGCGCAGCACACCGAGACAGGAAGACTGGATGGCGCAAGAATATTGACACATGTTGCGTGACCAAGGAAATAAAGATATGGCGTCAGGTCTCTTGCCATCGTCACGTGCCGAGCCATTAGGTTCTAGAATAGAATAGAATAATATATATTTGCTTAAAAACATGGTATAAAAAGATTAACAGACATAAGCGTACAAATTTTCACAGCATAATTATTTAACATTTATTTTCAAAGAAGTCTTTGACACTATAAAAACTATGACTACATAACCATTCATGCAATTTGTTTTTGAATAATCTCATATTTAGTGTCTTGAGATTACTTGGTATCTTATTATATATACGTACACACAATAGATATACAACTTTTATTATAATAGGTCTTTACCTATGAAATTGCCGTTTTGTATGAAAAAATTTAAACGAATTTTTTTCATGAATTTTTTATTTGTATTAATCGAAGTAATCACCCATGCAATCAATGCATCTTTGCCATCGCAGTGGCAGTTTATTGATGCCCTTCTTAAAGAAATCAGCTGGACGGGAGGCAACAAATTCTTCAAAGGCATTTTGTACTGCCTCTCGGGTATTAAATTTTTTTCCCGCCAAGAAGTTATCCAAATTCTGGAAAAAGTAGTAGTCTGTAGGCGCAAGGTCTGGTGAGTAGGGCGGATGACGGAGAGCTTCCAACCCCAGTTCTTGCAACTTGGAGACCGTCTGCTGTGCAGTATGAGGTCGCGCGTTGTCGTGCAGGAGCAGCGGAGACGAGCGATTGACCAATGCTGGTTGGAGATGCGCCAGCTTCTCCATCATTGTGTTCAGTTCTTCACAGTACACATCTGCAGTAATGCTCACCCCGTTTGGTAAGAAGCTGTGATGAATCACACCGGCGCTAGACCACCAAACAGTGACCATCACTTTTCTAGGGGTAAGTTTTCGTTTAGGGCATTGTTTAGGTGCTGAACCAGGATCCAACCAACTTGCTGAGCGCTTACGGTTATCAAACAGAATCCATTTTTCATCGCAGGTAACAATGCGGTTCAAAATTCCTTCATTTGTGTGTCTGTTGAGCAGTGCAAGGCACGTCTCGACGCGTACTTCGCGCTGGCGATCATTGAGTTCGTGGGGCACCCATTTGTCAAGCTTTTTTACCTTGCCAATTTGACGCAAATGGACCAATATTGTTTTGACGCTAACGTCGAAAGCTGCTGCTAATTCAGCCGTAGATTGTGCATCATCAGCTTCCACAATCGCCTTTAATTCGTCATTGTCGACCAAAGTCTTCGGACGACCGCGAGGTTCATTTTTCAGGTCGAAATTTCCAGAACGGAAGCGAGCAAACCAATAACAGGTGGTGCGTTGGTTTGTAGTGTTAGCTCCGTAAACGTCGTTGATGTTGCGTGCCGCTTGTGCCGCGTTGCTGCCACGACGGTACTCATATTCCATAATTACTCGAATTTTTAACGTATCCATGATGACGAAAAAGATTGAAATGCGATGAAAATGTAACACTAATCAATAAAGAAATGACTACTTTTAGAAAAAAAAATCCATGTTTTTAAAATAAAATTAATTTGAAATTAGAATTCTTAGCCAAACAAAAATTATTTTGATTTGAAATGGCCAGTACTGCAGAACGGCAATTTCATAGGTAAAGACCTAATATTTAGCTAGTCTCGGAAGGATATCCAGTACGAGCCTGCGGGGGTCTCGTCGGCTACGAGGATATAAATCATCTGCAGTACTAAATAATTTCTTATGCTTCCTCAGGAACATACATGTTTCGTATATGTAAAGAGACGGTAGCGGCAACAGGCCAAGCATTTTAAATATCGGCCTACAGGATTCGTCTGGTCGAAGCCTGTATATTGCTCGGATGCATTATTTTTGTGCGATAAATGCTCTATTTTGATTTGTGCTA
Source organism: Griposia aprilina (assembly GCA_916610205.1). Taxonomy (NCBI): domain Eukaryota; kingdom Metazoa; phylum Arthropoda; class Insecta; order Lepidoptera; family Noctuidae; genus Griposia; species Griposia aprilina. The sequence continues at coordinate 24,453,753 of OU744285.1, read as the reverse complement.
TTACCCCACATTATCAAGCCATAGCGGAGCACCGATTCAACGTATGCATGGTAGGACGTTATTGCCGTTTTAACGTTTGTTATATAATATTTCTGACTTTTTTAAGTGCATATACGAACTTATTTATTTGTTTGGAGACGGTGTCACTATATGCTTTCCAGTTTATGTCTTGATCTAAAGTTACGCCTAGAAATTTAGTTTGCGTTACTTCATCAATTTCATGTATATTCATTATAACATTATATTTAGCATTATTTGATTTATTAAATTGTATATAGACTGATTTTTTAAGATTTATTGATAAATGATATATCTATTTAGATATTCAATTAGATTTTCAATGGTGTTATTAATATCAGTCTCATGATCGTCAATCGTATTTTTTTTCTTATCTGTTGTTACAATAATAGAAATATCATCAGCAAATAATATACATTTATGTTTGTTTATATTAATTATAGAATTTATGTACAAAAGGAATAAACTTGGGCCTAACACACTTCCTTGTGGCACGCCATATCTGTTGTACTTGAGTTCGGATGAGTGTGGTATCATGTCATTATTTCTATCCACTTTTGTAATGGTAACCCGCTGTCGTCTGTTATTTAGGTACGTCGATATCCACTGAAACACTATGCCTCTAATTCCAATTGCCTCCAGTGTCTGTAGTAACAGGACATGAGACACTAGGTCAAAGGCTTTAGATAAATCGAAGAACAAACCTGTAGTAAGATGGTTTTGATTAATATTCGTCAAGATATTTTTTATAAGAATGAAGATAGCTACCTAAATATTACCTCAAGATACGGACTCTGACTAAATTCCAATTCCTTATATCTTTAGAGGCATGAGGAAAATGGTGAAAAGCTCACTCATCCTCCATACAAAAGGGAGGATCCTCCGACCAGACGGGTGTTGTGTCTGGTGGGCAACTGCCCAACGATTGATGTCGGGAAGTCTTATACAAGGAGCGACTGCCTATTTGACCTCCGCAACCCAGTAACTGGGTAATACGATACCCCTTGGTAAGACTGGTCGTCAGACTTTCGGTCAGAAGCCCGAAACGGGTCGTTACGGGTCGTCGGAAGACGACCCAAAACGATTACGAAAGACCCACGAATGACAGCCGACACCAACGGCTTAACGTTCCCCCCGTGGGAAAGTCTCGGTATGTAAAGATGCCATCACAGCCATCCACAGTGTTATGCTCGAAATAACGGTGTCTATTGTATGTGAGACGTAATAGTGACCGTTGGATAGATTTGAGTTCATAAAAGTTCAAAGTCCGCTTCTTTGTTTGTTTTGATAGATCACAATTTTTTGCTTTTTAAATCACTTTGTTGCACTTTTAATGTGTTACTTTTATATTATAGTGTTAAATTGCACTTGAGCACTGTTTACATGATTAATGAAGTATTTTTTTACAACTTACAGCTAGCCGGATGAGTTTGTGGAAGCTAACACTTTGTTTCTTTTAAACTTTATTCAAAGCCATCATCTTCGTTTGATATTTGAACCACACTGCACTAGTCATTATAAGTTGTATCAGTCAATTATCGATATTTCTGAATGTAATAAAGCTTCTGGACACTGTTATCTGAGATAACAATTGTGTTTGGTTGTTACACTATTGAGATTATATTGTACCACTTATTTCTGTCTAAGCTTCGTGTTTTATATTTTTAAGTAATTTTTATACACAGAGTAGAAGTTACGCGTGACACTAGCGCTGGAACGCCGACGGTGACAATAGATTGTCGGATGATGTCATTAATGTTCGCGTGCCGCGGTATGCGGCCCTTACTTCGGCTGCAAGATAGACCGTGGTGACCGAGACTGTTAACAACTTCGCCACAGTGACAGCGATGAGAAGAACTAAAAGGAGCCTAGTCGCAGGGAAGCAGCGAGGTGGAAAGTAGTGTCATCGAACAAAGTGCCTATGTTCGACGACGGTAGTGCATGAAGCCAAAGACCCGACTCCCACTTACCCACAGCCAGTAGGCGCGCACGCTCCACAGTAGTAGCAGAAGTGGTTCATCCCACCGTCTCTGGGAAGATGGATTGTCGGGTGGATCTGAATTCGATGAAGTGAGACGCCAGGCGTCCAAAGGGCACATCAATATCAATCAGTGTGGGGGCTAGGATTTTCCTGATTAATTTCTCAGTGCCGTAAACCGAGGATATGAATGCCGGTAAATGTTAATTTGGTCTATTTTGTCTAAAAGGTGAGGGTGCTTCCATAAATGGGAAGCGCGAAGGAAATATGTGAATTTAGGGCCGAAACAGCATTAACGGATTAAGGTTATGGCCAAATGCATGTTAATTTGGAATAATCTTTCCGAAACATCATTGAAAGTTTGTATTTTTTTGGGAAAGGATTTCTCAAAGATTGGAGACCCAAAGAGACGAAGAGAGCTTTTTTTTAATAATTTTTATTTCTGGAGCTATCGCGTTAAATTTGGGAAGTGTCAGATGTCCGTCAGTACAGTCCGCTAAGTATAGTTCACATTTCGAAAAGTTGATATCAAAGCCAATGGAATGAAGTTCACTTTTAAGAATTGTAGGTCATTTAAAATAGTTTCTACATTGCCTCCCAAGGTTCCATCATCAAGATACCAAACGTTAAATTTGGAATTTAGCTGTCGAATAATTGGGTGAATGGCTAAACTAAAAACCACTGGCCCGAGGGGATCACCTTGTTGACAGCCAGCAGTTGATTCCAGAAGGTTGTCCAGATACAGTAATTTAGAAGGATGTCTGTAACATTGCCAAAGGAAACTAAAGATTTGGGGTATTTCTTTTTTGGGGTAATGCAATCTTTATGTCAACCTTCAAGATGACCTCTTCTTTGCCAGAATGTAGGCAGGTCGACAAGGCGTGTACGGCAGCCTCACAGCCCCTCTTTGGAGCCGTAACCTAGCTGCAGGGGCTGATTTTTTTTCGAAACAACCTCACCATAATTTTTACAGCAAATCTTGGCTACCATACGCGGGTAAGTAGTTCCCACGGCTATGGGATGAATGCCGCCATCCTCTTTACGCAGGGCGCATAGATTGGCCCCGTAAAGAACGTCGATGACGGCCTCGTTCACCTTGCCGGAGAGCATTAGGTTAATCAGAGCTGTAAGCTCCTTCAAAAGCAACTCACCAGCTGCCCCGGCGCCGGAACAAATAAGGTCCTTAAGGTGCTGAGGACTCAGGCCGTCGAGGCCGCCAGGGGAGCCGCTCCGGAAGTAGTGACGGCGGAAAAGTAACGGTTGTGACTAACTCCCGACCTGTAATGGTGAGAGAGTGGTTATCCAGATTAGGGGGGTCGGGGAAAGAAAGGCCATCCACTGGGGCAGGGTGTTTGCTCTCCAGAGCTGCGAGCGTTTCTGGAGAACACAGGGCCACCACATCACTACTTAAAAGAATCCTGGCTGTTCCGCTCTTATGTCACCCTCCCCTAACTTCGATTCTACGAGATGGGATATATCCCTTGATGAGGTATATTTCTGTATCTGTAATTTTGAATCTAAATTAACGGCCGAAATATGGCAGTTTTCTTTAATTTGTGCGGTTAATGTCTGTTTAGTTGCCAAATTCTTTTGTACATGTAGAATTCTGTAAGGGAAGGTGAGCAGCTGTTCCCAAGCACTTTGCGAGTGCTCCCGGACGGCAAGACGAACGCAACCTGCTAGCTGTTTTGCCACTAGAGGTCTAGTACCGCGGGGCACACGCTTCAATACAGGAACAGAGTATTTGAATTTTGAAAGGGTTTTCCAAAACGGGTCAAAAGTAGATTTAGCTGGTGTTGTAGGTGTAGATGTTAAGACGGGGTCTGAGGTGAGTGCACTTTGTGGTCTGTGTACTTTTCCAATTTGTATATTCAGACCTACCTTACCTTTAAAAAATCGTGCTTGGGGTACACAGCGGACATCTCTCCAGGATGCTCAGCGATGTTGAAGGTTGACAAGCACTACCACTATCATCCACCACATCGTTGCTGCCACTGAGCATTTATTTATAAAACTATTTAAACTTATCAAGAACGTAATAAAAATAATAACTAAAGAAAACACTGGAAAGCCTATTTGACACTGATGACAAAGATGACCGGAGCGGCGCAGTCGCGCTGGCGGCCTAGGGCGCCGCGCTGACGCTGCATTTCGGAGCAGTACCTGGCAACCGTTGGCGGATGAGTGTCAATGCATATAAGCAAGCTTTTAACAAGTATACACATAAGTAAACAGTTGATAATGAATGTTGAAATGTACACACGACACGAAAGCTGTATTGTCGTGGCTGAGCCAAACAAACATAAAACAGGAATGACTTATTACCGTCATCGTGGAAGCTGCGTCTCGACTCGTACGATGCGTAAGGATCTCCCATTCACCTCGAGCACGACGTCGGCAGTTGCTTGTCGCGGATCGATAACTTCGAGAATGTCACCGCTAACGTATCCGAGAAGTGGTACACAACTATTGAAATTTAGGACACGATTTCCACATGGAATAACAGTATACCGTATACGAGTATTGCAGATTTCGCGGTAAACTTTGCTTGCGTGATGTAGGATATTGACGTCAGTCACATGTCTTGCGTAGTTCGTTTGTGGCGGTATAGACGTCGCCACTTGCCACAAATGTTAATCCATTTCATTTTGTCGTTGTGTCTATACAAAAGATGAAGGCCTCCCATGTTTTTTTTTGCTATACTTATTATTTACCTGCCCATTTAAAAGGCTATAATTGTATATACACTGTACTTACAATGTGAAAGCAAATGTTTATACTAAAGAAGTTTATACTAAAAATAAAAAATAATGTTAAGTTTATTCATTTTATTTCTGGCATCCTTCCAACAATAGTTCAGTTAACCCTAAGCGAATCAGTTTAATAGTACGAGCGGGATAGAAAGATAAAAGGCGCGGGGAAGTGGGGGCGAAATATGAATTTCAGCTGAACTATTACAAGCCCGAGATAAAATAGAGCGTTGTTACGATTTAGAGATGTGATGAGTTATTTTTGAAATAGCCTCCTCGAGTGGTGGTGCCTACATGTAGGTGCGTCCACTCCAGAGCACCCTGCCGAATCAGCCCCGCTATTTACCACCTTGCTGATTGGCTAATAATTTTAGCATGACATAAACTATTTAATTATTAAATTCTAGAGCCCCTAGTTTATTTTTTTTTGTGTTTTCGCTTGTGAATGCTGATTAACCTGTAATTGGCGACTGTGTAAGCCCAAGGCTATTGTTCAATTTCAATTTATTCAGTAACAAAGAAAGAAAGAAAGAAAATACGTTTATAACAACTACAATAACAACAACAACAACAAACACTAACAACACAACAATAACAACAACAACAATGCAACAATTTACATCGCGTTCGAATATAATCCAGCATGAAACATTAACATTAACAACAGTATTAGATGTACAAATATATATGAAAAAATGCAATTAAATTAAAATTTGAAAATATTATGTAAATAAAATGTAAAATACCATGCAAACATGTTATCTACGAGTATAGTAACTAAGATATATTATATGCAGAAGCTGTTAGTGTACTTTTACTTATAAATACCTATACAAATAAATAAACTACACTGACGAACAATATAAAAAAACCACTAACCTAACATGATACATTTCTGAAACCACGCAAGATTAATTAATTATTGAAGTGAAAAGCAACATTGAAACGTATTTAATAACGCATTAAAAAAACTAAATTAAATAAAAAAATATAAAAAATGTGTTATAGAAGGAAACACGCCACGCACGTGACGGCACGGTTGGCGCAGTGGTTAAGCGATTAACTGCTGCGCTGCGTGTCGCGGGTTCGATTCCCGCACGGAACAAATATTTGTATGACCTACAAGTGGTTGTTCCGGGTCTAGCTGTTTGTGTATTTGTGAGTTTAAATGTTTTTAAACGCACCCACAATATAGGAGAAATCCCTAGTGTGGAGCAACGTTTATGATAAATTAAGATTAAGAAAAACGAAGTAGGGTCAAAAAACAATTAACTCTTACAAGTGGGTTTACGAAATTGAAACTTTTTTTTTTTATCATTCAATATTTCGTATTGCCTCCATGTGCTCTCAATACGGTTTCTACACGATTTGGCAAGCTGAGTACCAGATTCTCCAGCATTCGCTGAGGAATATTCTCCCAGGTCTCAATACGTGAATTTCTCAGGGCATAAAGCGTGACTGGAGGTGGATTTCGTTCGTTCGTTCGATAGGGTTTAGGTCAGGGCATCTCGCTGGCCACTCCATTCGATGGATTCCCACGTCTTGAAGGTACTCGTTCACCACATGAACTGTATGGGGCCGGGAATTATCATGCATAAACAATGCATTGTCGCCCATAATTACCAAAAATGGACTCGAGACCGAATCTCGTTTACGTATCTCACAGGGGTCCGATTGCCATTTTTTATCGGCACTAGCGCCGTGCGACTATCTGATCAAATACTAGCCACACGTGAACAGAACCTCCCCCGTATGAGACTTTTTCTTCGAAACACGCTTGTGTAAAAAGTTCTCCTGGCCATCTGTACACTCGACGTGTCCTGTCATAATTATACGACACGAATCTCGATTCATAAGAGAACATTACTCTGCTCCATTCGTCTTCACCCCATTCGATGTGCTCACGGGCATATCTTAATCTTGCAACTTTACACTGCTGTTAGAGTTTTGGGCCATTTGCTGGCCGGTACGACTTTAAATTGGCTTCGGCAAGACGTCTCCTGACTGTCCACTCACTGATTGGATCCCTTCAGGTCTGCAAAAGTTGTTGCTGGATTTCTTAACATCGGTGATACAATAAATCGATCTTCTCGAGCCGTTGTGCACCTTGGCTTGCCATTGCTTGGTATTCATAGGTTAAGTCCAGTCTCCCCAAATCTCCGAAGCACTTGTTAGACAGCAGAATGTCTCACACCTGTTGTTCTGGCCGTTTGTCTCTGGATTCTCCCCAATTGCACTATAACGATGATGGTACATTCCTCGGGTGTGAGAGGCATGATGATACATTTATTTACAAGTCAACGTCTGCAGTAAGCACTTTTAGTTAAGAAATCGATACGCAAAGATTAAAACAACGTGAAAATAAAAGTATTCAAATGTAATCCAAAATTTTGAAAAGTGTTTAACGAGCCAGTATGTAATAAGGTTTTAATGTAGTATGTAATATTTGTTTGTATCTCGTCAGGATTATTTTTTACTTCGAGAAACAAACTTGTGTGGTTTAGGATATATTTACATTTCTTTAGGCACTTTGCAAGTGGTTTTTCATATTGCTCGTATTCTGTTGTAATTTTTGTCGATACTAGTGAAGAAGAAGAAGGTATACTTGACCGGCTTTTATCATCTCTGAAAAAATACTCAGTCACGCAACCGACTGCCTGTTTTTTTCAGAGAAATGATAAATTATATTGAATGGAACATCTTTGAAGAGTCTTTCAATCATTTAAAGTAGTCAATTAATTAATCCTGGTACCATTAGCTCGTAGAATGTTAACAGTACCTAGACTTAGGGGTTGCCTAAGCTTTACTCGTCGCCGAATCGGTGTCTTTACTTAGGTGGCGCTGAAAGTCTTTACACATCGACTAGTGGTAGGTGAAATGTTTTTTGTGCTAAGTAACTAATTGCATAATGCCTAGTGTTGGAAAAACGGTCATGAATAAAACATCGGTTAATGTCTGGAAAGGTTTTTTGAATAAGGAGCCTTGAAATGTAATCAAAATGGTGCCGCTGATGTAGTCATATTCGAATATATTATTGCAGGTAACTTGGTTTATATTCATACACGACGGAATCTTGTCCCTCTCTCGATGGGTAATTCCATCAGACCGGCTTCTAAATAAAAACAATAGGAAAAATGCAACTAATTCAAAACTTTTTCATTATTTTAATATACATCGTATCTACTTTGAGTCAAGAAACAAATTGCTATTGTTTTTTAATTTAAGTAATACTTATTTACAATTCATTATTTTATGTTCCGTTTTTTTGGTGGAACGAAACACAAAGTCGATACTCATCGTCTTCGAAAATGCCGGAAGTGACCTCCAAAAAAAGCCATGTGTGAACAAAGGTAAATAAGTGCGATTTTTGCATGAATAAAGCATTTTTTTTTACTTATATAGTTTGGGGCTTAAAAAGCTATGCACTTAAACAAAGCTGTATATGACGTGTAAAAGTGATTCCGATATCCTATTTTCAGAATAAACAAATTCATTTCGTTTCAGTATCATGGATAATGACGTCACATCATAACCGCGACAGTAACGGACGTTTGAGCAGTATTAGAGAATTGTTAAAGTAAAAAAATATTTACATATACTTTTATTGGGTTTATAGTTTATATTACTGTCCTTTATAGATTAAGTGAACAAAAAAATGCAGGCAGTCTTTAGGGACCGCCGATAGAAGTGAAAACTAAGTAACTTGTAAATTGTATCGTCGAAGCGTGCGGTGACGATGACGCGAGTTTCACGCTTTTTGTTCACCCAAAAAGTACACATATATACACATTATATTTATAGCTCATGGAAAGCGTTCGGTGATGACGCGAGTTCCATGGTTTTTGTTCACCCAAAAAGTGCTCAACGCGCCTAAAGAAGTTTTCACTTGAAAACATAAACGCATCGGTAAGTTTTGGTACACGAACACCCTCTTCCCACGCCTTCATTATTATCGCAGTACTCTCTCACTGGTACTGCTGCCTACCCACCGTACACGTAATATCACAGCTCTGCCGCAATATTCGGGCACTTTCAACGAGCATTGATTTATAACCCGCACGCCACGAGTAAGGACCAGGAACTGCTAAGATTACATTATTATAATTTCTGTGCTATTAATTTATTATCATTTAATTTAATGTTGGGTAGAACCGTCATTGGCCGGTTATACATTTAGTTGGTTTGTAAAAGAGTCATCAAATTATTTACTTAACAAATGACAAATAACAAAAAACAAAAGCGAACAAAATCGTAATCCGATTAATTTGTCCTAGTGGGCAAAAGTAGCTCAGTCTAGTGTGGTACGCCTGCATGCCGTTCTAATTTTGCTATATTATGCGAGATGGCGTCACTGAGACATGGGAGAAGTCACAGTTTTTCTATGACATTTCTTCGCATAATCTCTCTAAAGTAAGTATCTTAAATCTCTGGTTTGAAAAGACAATTAATTGTACAGGGGACATTTCTGCCATAACTGTGTGAGCGACTTTACTTTCGAACTCAATAACTTCTGAATTGATTTTGATACGGATTTCATCTCTTCACTATGTTCTACAGGAGAATTTGGACATATCTTCTTAACTTCCGTTGGTGTTAAACTGATTGTAATTCTGAAGTGTCATCTACACTAGGTAGATATTGAAACCTAACCTCTCTTAGTTTATTGTCTCTTTGTTATTGGATCTGTAAGAAATAATATACAAATTATGGGGTCGGTTAGATTTTTGCGGAAATAATACCAATTTATTGAAAACAATGCTTTTTATATTCCAACAAACCAAATTATATTTTTTGCATTCTTACCAATTTGAAAACAACTGTGACAGACTCAATAAAAACAAACGAATAAAAGAAAAGTAAATACCATCATTCGGGGTGAATAGGGATGCAGGGGTGAATCGAGACGAAATTTTAAAAGGGATTTAACATTGAAATAATATAGTTTGTTGCCAAGTAGTACTGTAATGTGCTTACTGAATTATAATTAACGATTAAGTGCCCTTGTTTTTTATATCAATATTAAAATCCCTTTTAAAGTTTCGTTATTCACCCCTGCATCCCTATTCGCCCCGTTTGACGGTACATCAAAACGAGGTTATAAGACCTATGAGGTTTATTTAAATCTTAAATCTTAACAAAAGTTACTATTTCTTTATTTCAATATAAAATTACATTCTCTGTACGCAGCTCTCCATTTATGTAAATAAAGTAGCTGATATAATAAAAACAGCAATGGATGTTGGAATAAATCACGTGGCGCGAGCGCGTTGCCCGCCGTTCGCTACGTGCGTTTTGCCATGGTAACGATACATTGTGTGTGAGGTAAAAAAACAAATCGGGTTTATTGGATTTCCATAACTTACCTGAAATTATTTCATGTACCTACCGGTCATATTAGTATGATATACTGAATTCAGGCTGCGGGCGGCAGTCCCTTACACCCTGTATTCTTATATGATTTTTAACCTGTTACTTCGTTATGATGCTCATTTTTTCTGGTATATCTGTTTCGAGCGCCAACCGAGTTTTTGAAATTCGCAGGAATTAGGTTTTTTCTCTCAAGTGATCTTCATCTCTTGCATCGGACGTCGGCACGAGAAGAGCTCATGTCATTATAAAAATATTTGTCATTCAGCAGGTGGTAGCTGACTTAGCAGGCCAGTTTGTGCCAGAAATACATTCTAGTGCATTCTGGTAAATGGTCTTTAACCTTAAGTTCTCGCTGGTGATGGCGTGTGTGTTGGATCATTAAGTTCCCTTCCAAATGGTTGAGCTGAATGGTGCTGATCCATACGTCATGTTCGAAAACGGGCGCCGTCAGTAGGCACTGGTCATCTCTTAGCTGCCTTGGCTGATTTTCATTTCTGTTTTTTTTTTTTTTTGTTTCTATATTTTTTATTACGGACGCTTTTAACCTGCACGTCTATCTACATCGTTCTCATGTATTATTTCAACATGAATGATGTAACCAATTTTTGTAACAATATTTTGATTTAAAAGAGTGTCCGTGGAGTTTCTTGCACGTTCTTCTCCATTGGTACTTACTACGCTTTGTAATCGGCATCTAGCTTCATCTTTCTGCCTGACTGACCCCTTGACAATTCAAAAGTGCCTGTATTTGGTTTATTTGAAATAAATGCTTTGAGTTTGAGATTAAGATCCGTCTGACCGACCATCAATCCATATCGTGTATACTGTACTTGCGTAGCTTTTTCGGTTGTTACCAGGGCTAAGGACTCCTCCTGAATTTCGTAGCTCCATGTAAATGAAGTAAGTGGCTGAACTTACTAACTTCGTATATAATGGAATGAGATAATTTAATGCCGTACCACTGGCCTCTGATACTGCTATTATGTACTCGTACTTACTATTCACACTTATATGCTTTTGTGAGCAGTGATATTAAACATAATTATTATAATTTGGTTGAATGCAGTAGTTGTTTGTAGAAGGAAGTACAAGAGAAATAACAACGATGGTTGGCATACAAAAAAGGATTATTCCATCATGATATAGTATTTTATCTCACGAAGCGACGCGCGCTTTACTTGTGTTTACCAAGTATACAAACACGCTGTGAATGTGTGTGTAAGCGCAGGAGCTCTCGGTACTGTACGCGACAATGGAGAAGTCGGATGGTGTGTGATGATCCTAGAACATTAGAAAAAAAAATACTTCTAGAAATATCAAAGTAAATAACGTCGCGTGGTAATAATATTTCTACAAGTTATTAGTTGCTTCCCTGAATACTAAAATGTTTAGTATTTATGATAAATGATTTTATTTCGTAAGTAGGTTTGTACAAACACTTTTACACGTCAATCATATTTTTAAACTAGATGAGCTCGGTGTTTCCTGTCTGACTACTAGTACTGAGAAGAAAGACCGAAACAAACTCACAGTTCACAGTCTCTTTTATAGTCCAGATTTTTTATATTTCTATGGTTCAGACATAATCTTGGTCAGATCATGTGAAGACCATGTAAATTGGTGTCTAAAATGGTCTTTTCAGGAAAGAACCACACAGATTGAGTGGACCTGTCCAGTCAGTGCACGGATTTGTCAGTAATCGTGCAGCTCAACTCGGAACTTAAGTAACTCAACGATTCGGCGAACAGTACCACAGAAAGGACATTTGGGTACACGTTACCTCAACGGCACATTTTCACCGAGGCTTGATTGACATGCAATCAAACCGCTACCTAGATGCACGTCGCTTAATTTACTGACAGCAGACGCACACTTGCATGTTTCTACATACGCATAATCATAATTTCTTATTCACTCTTCTTATACCTTCAACATAAATACGTACAGAACAAGTTCATGCGCCACTTGTACAACAAACTATATGGGGTATATCCGTTTTACCCTTTGATGTACCCCACTCTGTGCTCGGTATGGTCGGGTACAACCAACTGAGGGTACGACGGGAATTCACGCTTGTCGCGTATCTGGTTAGGTTACTTCGTGGTATTTACCATAACCCAGGAATACTGCAGCGCCTAAGTGTATATGTACCGGACCGCTATGTGTGGAGGCGGCGCCACCCGCCGCTGCTGGCCGTGCCGGCTGCCAGGACCAACCTCGCCAAAACACCATTGACCCGCGCAATTTGGGTTATTAACGATCTTCACGTGAAGATCGATGTATTTACATGCCATTTGAGTGAACTCGCAAAAATACTGTGGTTTATTTTATGTTATAGTGTAGATTAGATGTAGGCTTTATTAGACGCCTAGACGAGCCCTACCCTAAGGCCGGCACTACACTGACAAAGACGATGCTCTACAAAGCCTAACTTTATCTACAATTATACCCCATCTGCCAAATGAGTAGCGGCTTTAACTGTAAAATTACTAAATTAATTTTAGGTACACATAATATTACACTGAATTACAGTGACACCGGCATTGGCAACATTTTATCGTTGATCGTAGTTATGAAGTCAACACTTAACTGAATTTATTTGCGGTAATTAGACTCGGATTTAATAGACAGATCTGAGAATTTGATTGCTTCAAAATGCAACTTTTAAGTAAACTCAAAAGTATTAAACGCCTTAAAATTTGCTTAAACATGTCCCAAAAGTTTATATCTCCTCCAATAATTTTGCGCTTGGAAAATAAATACCTACAAGTAAACTTTTATTGGATCAAATATTTGTGGATACGATAGCAAACTTGAACAACTTGGGGGCTTGTGGCTATAACAGCCACACGGGTCGATCGATCAGGCAAAGCTACACTTACTGTGCTTGATCCGCGGATGGGTGACCATCTTTACATGTCAAGACCCCTCCGTGCATCGGAAAGCACGTTAAGCTGTTGGTACCGGCTGTCATTCGTGGATTTTTGACAGTCGTTACGGGACATCAGAAGTCCGAAAGTCTGACAACCTGTTCTTACCAAGGGGTATTGTGTTACCCAGTACTTAGGTTGTGGAAGTCAGATAGGCAGTCGCTCCATATAAAATACTGGTATTCAGCTGGTACTGCATCCGGTTAGACGGGAAGCCGAGCCCCACATAGTTGGGAAAAGGCGACGCAGATGATGACGATAGCAACCTTGTAACAAATTTCCTTCCAAAGTTGACAGTTTTTCTATATTTTACAAGGTGATGATCCAACCAAGCCTCTGGCCAAGTCTGTCGCAAGCCTGGCGCAAGCCTGGCCTGGCTTGGCTTGGTCTTGTACTTGGTCGTGGTGGTGGTGGTGGTGAAGGTGGTGTTGAGGTAAGGTGGTGGTGGTGGTGGTGGTGAGGTGATGTGGTGGGTATCTGTATTTTTTATGGTGTACCAAGAGTATTCTATTTTATTATATTCTATCCGTCTAGCATGTGGACACCCACATTATTGAAGCTTGATAAAAAGTCTGCGAACATAACGGGTGTAAAGAGACACTTAACGAAGCCGAGAGTCACTTGTACTCCCCGTCATTGTAATCATCTATTTGTACTGGACCATAACTGGGAATCTTCTGGTTACGGAGATATTGACGGTCAAAATTCCAACGATTACTGCCTTTTTTTTTACGAAAGAAGTTTTTAATGTTATAACACAACTTCAAATACCCCCACGACCCCTGTACTGTTGCATGCACCCATAAGCACAATGTTTTACGTGCCTTACGTTGCGCACTACCGTAAACAGCGATTTTTCGCACCAAAAATAAAATTTGTTTCCCAGCAATTATTTATGTGCAATTTCACTTAATTTGATGTACAGAATACGTAGTTGACGGCTAACTCCTTCAGCCCAAAATAAAGGAGGAGTTTCTGCTTAATCCGCAATCATGCATCAAGCCATTTCTACAAGAGTACTATGTTTCCTCTCAGCAACCTGTTCTGTTGTGTGTGTGGCACCGGCAACCTTCGAACGATTCAATTCTCTTCAGAAAGTCATCAAATTCGTTGCACTTCTGACCTGTGTTTCCACTAACAATGCACCAAATAGGATTTCCCTGTGCACTCAACATTAGGTCGAATATAATAGAATATGAAAGAAAAAGAAAAGAAAGAAAAATAGGTTTCTCATCATTTTATTGTTGTTACAGGTGGTTTACGAATTAAAGCAGGTCAAATTAAAAAAGTGTCTCTGTAACATACCCTTTGGGTGTACAATAAAAAGAAATAAATAAATAGCACATTCTGCAGCGGCCGACACCAGAGGCATTGACGGACGAACGTGAAAATGTGGGCCGAGGCGAAGCCGAGCCACACATACGTGAGTCCATCTGGCTGTGGCCAAGGTTTGTATAGTACTTTTCTCAAATAAGGCGCGGGAATTCAAACTAAGTTAATTAATTATAAATTTCAGAATCAATGACGAACAACGATAACTTTTCTGGCGTCAATATGTTCATTTGTTTCTTTTCACTCTAAACAGCTCTATATGCGAAGCCAGTTCGAGATTTAATTATAATATTTGGTAAGTTACCTCCTTGGTTGTCATGGGTCGTAGTAAAAAGTTCGTTCCATTTTTAAATTACACGACAGATGTGAGTTTTCATAGTAATTTATTCGGCCGCTAAACACGACATTTATGGATTTTCATACTAACGTTGTCGGCCGCTGAACACGACAGATATGGAGTTTCATACTAACTTTGTCAGCCACTCTGCTCGTACAGCATTTTCGATTTATCTCGAAGAAGGTTGTCAAAATAATGCTCGAATATCCAAGCATGTTTGAGAAAAAGAATATTCTAGTGTGGACAACTGGACATGCAGAAAACTACTATCTTTGTACAAGAAACTATACTGATTTGTACAAGGCGGATAGAAATATAAGATACACATAGAAAAAAAAAGTAAAAGTCGTATCATTCCAGGTTGTTTTCAAAATATTCAGTAACCGAATACTAATATTTGTACAACAGAGGTATACCTGAATAGGAGAAAAACTATACGAGATGGCATTTTCATGAAATAATGTGTGCATCTCGTTGTAAAATAAAGTTGTGTGTGTTGGTTGTGAGTGATTAAAAGTGTTAACAAGATGTCTGATCGTTATCATTTGAGATCTCCGAGCCCTCCCGCTCTTACATACATGATGTGCAGCGCACGCAACGGAAGCTCTCAAAAGGAATATTTTTTTCTGGTTTTAACATTTTTTATATATGCTCCGCTCCTATTGGTCGTAGCGTGATGCTATATAGCCTAAAACCTTCCTCGATATATAGACTATCCAACACAAAAATATTTTTTCAATTCCAACAAGCAGTTCCTAAGATTAGCGCGTTCAACCAAACAAACAAATAAAGAAAGGGTCGTGAACTCGTGACGGAAACTTGTGACGGTAAATTCTTATACTTTCTTTCGCCTAGCCCCCATCCGCCAAGTACGTACTATGCGAGAAGGAACTTCGTTCCAAAACTACAAATTCGCTTGAAGAAAATACAGACAAAGATTTACCTATTAACTTGTGATTTTCTAATAAAGTCATCAAGAATTCTAGCTATACGCGATTTAAGCGGGAGTCACGTTTCCAACAAAATACATGAAATTTTATGAACCCATGAACATCAAGCTCATTACAATTGAAACAAATTATATCATTCTCATTATGTTGTATTAAGTTGCTAAACTACCATCCCACACTATTCCATCTAACTTTGTTCGTGCTAAATCCCGGACGCAGGCAGTCCCGCGCCCCGGGGCCCGGGAATTACGCTCGAATCCCGTTGTTACGTGATTCACAAATTCTTGTACAAACGTAATGAAATCTGCGGATAGTTCGGACATGTTGAAAAATACCGGGGAAAGAATGGCGGGCGACGATGTAGTGCGAAAGTCAAAGGTTTATCGAAGTACAGCAATGCCTCATAAAACGTGCTCAAAGCTGAATTTCAAATGCAAGTTTGAAAACAGAGATATTCCGAGAAGTGCAGATAGTTTTTGGAACTCTTTGCTTTTGTGAAGGAGCAAACCGTAACATTTATTTGGAATGGATTCGTTTTTATCTTTTACAAACAAGTGAGCACCGTTGCAATTGGAAATTGCAGATCTTTTTGTAGATAATCTTTTTCTAAAAATCTTCTCACGATCACGATTTTCTTTTTATTGAAACTTATTTCATAACTATTTACATACCTACATGCTTACATGTCAAATGAATTTTATTTTCACCACATTAAACATTCTAATTACACGAATGATAACACAAATTGAGGAACAAACATTTGTAAGATCCGTAACGTATTATGTAGGTAATTAATTCGTTCGTGGTAAACAATAGTGCTAATTTGTCAAGTGTGTCTGCCTTACATTATTATTAGCGTATAATGAACGCATCTTGTGATGTCATTTGTCATTTCGCTGCTTTGAAACGCTACGTAAATTAATTTATAGAAACTCCCTTTGCTCGCGCTGGCACCAAAAAGAAATGGGAACCGGCGGTAAAGAATCGTGGAACCCTAAATGGAAAACGATGGCGAGAGCTTGCTATCTGGAGTTAAAATACATACCTATTCAAAAAGCTTAAAATATAATTGTGAAGTACAGTCAGTTTGATGAAAGTAAATAATTTACACTTTATCCACTATACTATTTTACTATTGGCGTTAAATGTATTCTCGGTATCGGCATAAAAAAAAACATAATTTTTTTTTTTTTTTTTCAATGAAATCCCCCATCACCTCAATGCATTTGTTACATCTCGAAATTAACTTTTAAATACCTTGAATTTAATAGAATATATTTATTGTAAAACATGAGTATACATCAAATAATATGTGCAAGGTCTTAAATTATGTTTTGCCATATCATGGCGTAAAAAACAGCATATTTTGTAAAAAATTACTTTCCTCTTTCTCTGAAAAATGCGCATTTATTGCCGCTTTGAGAAAATGAAGATCTCTTCATCGTTGGAAAATCGTTTCCCACGAAGGTCTTTTTTCAAATTAGGGAACAAATAACAAACACTTGGGGCTAGGTCTGAGCTGTAGGGTGGGTGGTTGATTTCTTCGAAACCACAATCTCGCACAGCAGCCTTGGAAACACTCACCGTGTGGACCGGGGCGTTGTTGTGAAGAAGCAACACACCGGTAGTCAGTTTACCCGGTCTTTTTTCTTTAATTGCTTCCCGTAAATTTCGTAAAGTGGATTCGTAAGATGCTGCATTTATGGTTTCACCTTTTTTGTGTACTCAATCAGCAAAATTCCCTTTGAGTTCCTAAACAATGTGGCCATGATTGCAGACGGAACTGCTTTATTTTTTTTACGAGGCGCAGTACGCTTCTTGTGCCCCTGCATGGACTGCTTACTTTCAGGATCATAATGAGGAACTCACGTATCATCTCCAGCAACAATTCGATTTAAAATTCTTGATGGAACTTCACCACAGAGCTTTAAAAACTCTCTACAGCACTCGATTTGCACTTGTTTTTGAGGCGCCGTGAGCATTTGCGGCACCCATATTGCACTAACTTTCGAATGGTAAAGAAGATCATGATGAATAGTTTGCACGGTACCAACGGAGAGGTGGGTCATCCTTGCTATCATTTTCATGTTCATTCGGGCATCCTCCAGTATAATCTTCTCAACTTTTTTCACGTTTTCTTCCGTAGAGGCAGTAACCGGGCCGCCCAAGCAGGTGTCGTCTTCAATACTCTCTCTGCCTCTTTTAAATTCACTTGACCACTTTTGAACCGTAGATAACAAAGGTGCAGAATCTTGGTAAACAGTCACTATCTCTTCGTGAATAGTTTTTCGACTTTCCTTGTTTGGTAAGGAATTTAATAACAGTGCAGTGTTCGATTTTCTTCAACATTGTCACATAAGCCATTCCAGTTGACGTAGACTAAGAATAACTAGCAAACTAATGATCACAACTATACCTTTATACCCTTAGATAATGTAATTAATTATTTAATTAGTCACATTACCCACATCATTAGTAAATCACCCTCATACCGAGAATACATTGAACGCCCCTCATAGTTTCGAAGTATAAGATTTATTATCGCAACTCTATAATTCTTTGATTTATGGCTGCAGGTGGAAAACCTCAAGTAATGTATTACGAATTATCAACTGCTTTTTCTCGCAAAGAAAACGTTAAGTTATTCCCTAAGAATAGTTTCTAATTTTTGTTATTACTATAGCCTCTCCCAGGCTGCGCTACAACACCCTGTCCTCCGCCTTCCGCATCCAGTTTGTCCCAGCCACTTTCTTAAGGGCGTCGGTCCATCTAGCTGTGGGGCGTCGTCCCAAGCTACGATTGCTGAAATGCGGTCTCCGCTCCAGGACTCGTCTGCTCCACCGGCTATCGGTACTTCGACAAACATGGCCAGCCCATTGTCACTTCAGTTTGCTTACTCTGCAAGCTATGTCGGTAACTCAGTTTCTTTTCCTGATAATTTCATTTCTGACTCCGAGCACTGCCCACTTCATAGCGTGCTGAGCGACCTTGAATTTGTGGACCACCCCGACTGTCAGTGTCAGTGTCCACCGTATGACAATACGGACAGGACACACTGGTTAAAAACCTTAGTCCTCAAACATTGCTGGTTTGAAGACTAAGGTTTTCAACCAGAGCGATTCTTCATACGTCTGTTTAAATTGAAGCAACTCCATGGAGTTACCCGAAAACAATGGTAAGTCTTTTTAACCGACTTCAAAAAGGAGGAGGTTATCAATTCGGACGTGTGTATTTTTTTTATGTGTTCGGACATAACTCCGTCATATTGCGAAATGCTCGTGATTTTCACAACCTGCATGTTATTAAATTACTGTACACCAATCTAGTTCGCAGTAAGCTGGAGACTAGTAGTTGTGTCTGGCATCCCTATATCGCGGCTCAAAAGTTAATGCTCGAGAAAGTGCAGAAAACTTTTCTTAGATATCTTTATAAAAGAACCTACAATTTCTAACCCTTACATGTAGCTCGTATGTCTGATGTTCTGTGAGAAACAGTACGCGAGGGTGTCCACTGTTCCATGTTAGTAAGTAGCGAATAATTATTGTTTATACGAGTATGACACAATTGTCTGCATTGTATAGTTTTTCTTTTCTTTCTATGTTAGTTAATGTAATTGGTATTGTACCATGTTAATTAACTATAAATAAATAAATAAATATTATATAGATGGATTTGTAAAATTCCTTTTTTGTTTGAAAGGGTATACTTTCGAGGTGGTCCCATTGTCACCAAGTCAGAATCTGATGAAGGGATCTCATGGAAATCGAGGGAAATCCTCAAATTTTATAGGCACACCTATAGCGATTTGGGTATTTTTTATGGTAACTCGTGCACCCGGAAAGTTTTGTTTCATTCTTTATATATGTTAGTTTGTAAGGTATATGTCTATGGGCCATTTTGCCTGAAATAAATGTTTTATTATTAATATCATTAATAAGTATTTCACGGCTTGCGATTCGCTTACTTTATTCTGGTTGCAAAGCAATTTATGCTCGTCACAATGCTTAAGGTGCAGTTCTTTTGGTTCTTACCAATTACCTCAACAATTAACGTCCCTGCATCGGAAAAATAAATATTTTGTAAAAGGTGATGAGCTGTTACATTGTAGGCTATTGTAACAAATAAATTTATAAGTGACTCACTAAAAAGTGAAAAATAAAAAACGACTTTCGAAATTAAAGTTATTTTTCACTTTGTAGTGTTTTTTTTTTGAAGTATTTCAAGTGTTAATTTTTGGTGGAGTATGCATAACATTCGATCTGGCTCGAAGGACCAACTAAACGTCATATGACGTATAACTAATGGTCATATGGTCACAAAGGGCTCAAAAATTTAAGAAAATTGCGGATTTACAAAGTAAATAAATAATCAAAAATAATTTAGCAAAAATAATATGTCGCAGCCAACATAAGAAAGTGCCGATCAATTTGACGGCAAAAAATACAAAAATTATTTGACCTTTTACAAAAAGGTATTTATTCTAACAAAAAGTACTTATGCGATTTGCGTCGCTTACAAACGCAGTAACACGGTTTAGAAGTTGTTTAAACGAGAACGCCGGCCAATATAGGGCGCCCTGCAAACGAAAAGTCCGCTGTCATAACCAAACCTAGTGTATTTGGAAGAGTATTAAATGGTCTTCCTATAATGCGAACAATCTTTTTAAATTGATTTCCGAGAATTTGTATTTTTTGTCATTTACCTACTTAATATTTCGAGGTTAGGTTCGAGAAGAAGTGCCGCGTGACCCCGAGACATGAAGCGCGACTTTGGTATTTCGTGAATACTTGGCTTCGTTTATATTATTAACTAGAAAATACTTTTAATCATTACTTGCGCCACACATGACATAGATAAAGTAATGAATGATAATAAAACGAATAGTTGTCAAATAGTAATATTTTTGCCCTGCTCCTCCTGACCTCACACAAGCTACAATTTATCGTCCGAAACCCTGCTCACGATACAACATAATATATTTATTTCTTTTTACATCACAAAGAAAACAGTAATTCAAACAAACGACCCGCTCAAGTATCCTGATAAATATCACCGTTTAGAAATTTTTATCGCATTTATTTCTCACTTTCTGACTATAACGTGTTCTCTTTCTTTGCTGCGATAATGTAAATAACATTTCCTTGCATAACTTTTGAGTCAGATGATTTCAAATATAATTCAGGGTTTTCTAAGCTACGCCACGCCATCCAGTTGAATCAATATAACTATGTATCACCGCTATTGAGTTTTTCCAAAAGACCGGCTTCCCTGCATAAGATCAAATTATTTTTCCCTTCAAGAATCCCAATCACCGTGCCTCTGTTTTTATATCTTCTATCTATCTGTCTATCTTCTATCTATATAAATAAAAATCAATGTTTGTTTGTTTGTCCTCTATGGACTCCGAAAAGCTGGACCAATTTTGATGAAAGTAGCTAATTTATTATACATATAACTGTGATAAGTATTATTATTATATTATAATATATTATTATGGCTTTTTATTATTGTTACCTTTGACTTTAACTGTTTACATTTTGGCAAAAAGCAAAAAAAATGAGTGTACCTACTCTCCTTTATTGTGATTTCAAAGCGCTCTAAGATAAAACGTCTGGTAAATTACATCTAGAAAGAGCAATTACTTAGAGGCTATTGGCATCATTTGTTATTCTAAATTTCTTTAGCTGGAATTTCTAGTTTATTTTAGTAATTCGCTTGATTACGCGGCTGAAAAATAAACGTTATAAATAATAGATTCAGTGGTTTATAGTTTTATAGTTCATTCCAAAATAATAGCAGCCTGCAGGAGTCTGGATCTTTGCCTCATCATAACCAGCCTATAATGTTCCCACTGCTGGGTCACAGGCCTCCTCTCTGTGAGAGGGAGTGGGCCGTAATCCACCATGCGAGCTTTGTGCGGATTGGTAGATGTCACATGTCTTGGAATTTTTGGTTCTAGGACATGCCGGTTTCCTCACGATGTTTTCCTTCACCGTTTTGAGAGCAGTGGTGATGAAATTTACACAAAGTAAAGCGCCTGCCTGGGTTCGAATCCACGACCTACAACTCATAAGTTGGTGCCGTTACCACTGGGCCACCACTGCTCCTTTGCCTGGTTGATAACAATATTATATGGTCGTCCCCTATTACATGGGACTTAAAACAATTGCAGATACTGTTAAAAAAATCTGGTATAATGATGGTGTGGTGTGTTTGGGTTCACTCACGTGTGAAGGTTTCTGATTCCCTGTCTGAGAACTTAAAATGCAACCTTTTAACTGCAGAATAATAAAACATTCTGTACGTTTCTCAAGTTCCTCTAATTTTAAAACACTCGACCTTCACTTCCTTCCACCAGCGCTACAAACAGCTATTTTCTCACAATATGCATGAAAAAACATAAATTTGTTCACCCCACTGAATCCTCAGTACTCGTATATGAGTGATTTTCTCAAGCGTAATTTTTAGGCGGCACGGCTGAAAATCATATTTTAAAGTAAACGTACAATATTTTTTATTTTCTTTTCAGAAAGTCTATGTACTTACATATATTGATCAGGCCATAATTATTTTAAAAGAATTTATTAATAATACTTATAACTTCGCTCCTTTTTTTTGTAAATAGAAAAAAATATGTTGTTAGCATTATTCTAAGTTTGGTGGCGCGTCCACAATCTGTTTTTCTGGAAAAAACTAGACTAGTTTACTAGAAATAACAAATTTTATTTGAATTCAGTATTAGTTTTGCTATCTGATGACAGTTTCGAAAATGGCAGTCCTCGCGAAATTTAACATTTTGGTGGGTGTAATGAAATCATGAAGTGGCTCGTATAGAATAATTCCAAAAGGACGACACTACCACCGTTCGCTTTGTTTAGACAGGTGCTCACGCGCAGCAGTGACTTCCCGCTAAAAACGTAAGTAAGTATTTTCGTAGTAATCGGACAAAAAACTTGCAATGTTGGTGTTAAGGTTTTAAAACGTTTTATACCTAAGTCGGTGTTGTAAAATATAATTTATAATAAAAAGGTTTGGTATGCTTTCAAAATGATACTAATTTAATTATAATATACTTAGTAGTAATTTTTAAAATAAAAATATTTAACAAGATTCTAATTGTGGTGGTATTTTACCAATCACCAAAATTGCTTAGTTACACCGTAGCGTTATCTACATCGCCACATGCGAGCTACACGTCATACTGACGTCACGCAAATCCTGCATCGCGCAAGCAGAGTTTACCACTGGTTTGCCACTGGTATCCTGACCACCAGTATGCAGCGACCGCGTATACCCGGTCATCACCCTCAGCCTCATCAAGCAACCTTGGTACAGCACACTGCACTTTCGGCCGGTCAACAAGAAGAGCCCTTAATCCCTCTCCTGGTCGACGCCAGCAGTCAACCTCAACCCGGTGCTGTACCACATCCGACGCACTGGAGCATAACGCAGTGCCACCCCGACTCACTGGAGTACCACCGCAGACAGTTCCGACTCACCGTGAACTATGCGGCACCCGGTTCTGAGTCACTGGAACCTCCACTGGCCCTGGCCAGCATCGCAAGATACAAGACTCGCCCCACTATCGACCTCCGGTTTCCGGGGGGGAGTGATATAGCGGTATCTACATCGCCACATGCGAGCTACACGTCACACTGACGTCACGCAAATCCTGCAACGCGCAGGCAGAGTTTACCGCGCGACTAGCATAAATACAACGTCCCGACTTCAACCGTCGGCCAGTTGCCCACCAGACATGATAACCGTCTAGTAGGAGAATCCTCCCTTTTCCATAGAGTATGAGTGAGCTTTACACCCTGTTCCTCATACCTCTATAACACCAAAATTATTTATAAGAGTTACGTGCCTGAAAGAGTAACGAAAAAAAGGAACCGTAATAAGATAACTCGATCTGGAAGTAGATTAGGTATATTACACGAGTAGCTTGAGAGTGATGAAGAAATAAGAAATTGTATAATTCTGCACTGTACATTTCCAGTATACTCGCAAGCTGATCTCACATTGTATAGGATTTCCGTACGGTGAGCTTACACTGGATATGTATAGCTTGATATATAGCCGTGTGTACAATAACTCACCAAAGTTTCATCGTAATCTGATATATAGTATAGAAACGCATAAAAGAGGAACGAACAAATATTTATTTTTATATATTATATTAAATTGCGAGGAAAAAGTTGTATTAAATGATTGTTAATTTTAAAAATTTATCTCATTATGATCTCATAACATGTAAAAAAAATTACTTATAAAAATATAAATGATCATGATGATGATAGAGGAGGTGATTTAATTTTTTTTTTTTATTTAAAGACTGAAGAATGGACAATAAGACAGAAAAGTAAGAAAGTTCTATTGTTGATAGGTAGTTGTTTTTTTATTGATGTCAATAAGTTATTATTTTAATAAAACATTTATTCACTATAAAACAGGTTTTTATAGTTATTTTATTTATAGTTTGGTGTAGCGAAACAATTTTGGTGTCACATAGAAATTTTGGTGTCTTACCAATTCTGGTGTTGACAATATATTAGAAGCTTTCAGGATAAAATAAATTTCTCTTACATTTTATGTAACGTTATATTATATTTCTTGCATATCAACGTCTTATTGTTATTTAAATATTCAGAAACAAAATTTTCCACCAAAATGAGGTAAAAAATCATAGTTGCTGAAATTCACTCATATTGTACTTTATGACTCGCTGAGAATGAAGTAAGAGGCGTTCTTAACTTTATAGTACGGACGGTGGCGTTAGTTTGAAGAAGTCATTTTATATCGGCTGAAAATCAAAGCAATGTGTCTGTCTGAAATCAAGTCATGAAAGTTAAAGGAGATCATTAATTTTAGGCTTAACTATGAAAGCCGGCCAAACATAAAAAACCTTTTAATCCATTAAAATATATTATTCTCTTCACTTTTTACTATGGTACAAAAATCAGTAGGGTCATTCCCTACGATGTTATACGCGGTTGAAAAATAATGTTTTCCGGTAATTGTACTGTGCTATAATAAAAATAATAAAATCTACATACATACATAAACTCACGCCTTCTTCCCATGGGGGTAGGCAGAAACTACAGAACGCCACCTGCTACGATCCTTACGTACTCCTTTTGCCTCGTTTACGTTCATACATCTATCTAGTCATACACGCACGCCGGTTGCGAGTACTACGCACCTGACCTTTCTGAAGAATATCACCAAAAGAACAAAAAACAATAAAATCGAATTATAGTAATAGCTTTTTATGCCAGTAAACATCACAGTTATTAGAAAATGACTTATTCTCCGAATAGCAACAGTATTACAAATAAAGTTTCATTCATATTTTTTTATAACAGGAGGTTACAGTATTAACTGATTTTAATAGTTAACTGGTTTTAGGTCTATTTAGTGGTTTCTCTTCACGTAAAAATAGTCAGATAAAATAATACAGTTTTTAGTAATTTCATAATAGTAGATTATATAACAAGTGAAACAAACGGATTTTAATGCGAGGGACTAAGTTGGATTTCGGGAGCAGCAAAGGATTCTAGATTAGAATCCTGAGCGGAGCGAGGGTTACAAGGACGGAGATAAAAAAAAACACGAGTTTTTTAATATTCTTATTCCCATTGACTGCGAGAAAATAAATAGTAGTATAGATAGTATTTATATTTATCATATTTATTCTATAATCGGTAATAAGATGACAAAGGATTAAATATAAACATTAAACAATTTATAGTGGAATTAGCACAGTTTTCGATTTGAGTACATTTTTTTTCTAAATATAGTTCTCTATGTCTATGGTATAGCTCCATTTAACCAGCCATTAGGTACTTTCAGCACTTATTTTTTGTACATAATTCATATAATTCGTGCTTGTTCCAAATTCAAAATGTTTTTATTAATTCAGTGATTAAAAGAGAGTTTTATTCACTGTCATCAATGAATCAAATGCCCTTTTTCGAGTAGCAATGGTAAATATTAGGTCTTTACCTATGAAATTGCCGTTCTGCAGTACTGGCCATTTCAAATCAAAATAATTTTTGTTTGGCTAAGAATTCTAATTTCAAATTAATTTTATTTTAAAAACATGGATTTTTTTTTCTAAAAGTAGTCATTTCTTTATTGATTAGTGTTACATTTTCATCGCATTTCAATCTTTTTCGTCATCATGGATACGTTAAAAATTCGAGTAATTATGGAATATGAGTACCGTCGTGGCAGCAACGCGGCACAAGCGGCACGCAACATCAACGACGTTTACGGAGCTAACACTACAAACCAACGCACCACCTGTTATTGGTTTGCTCGCTTCCGTTCTGGAAATTTCGACCTGAAAAATGAACCTCGCGGTCGTCCGAAGACTTTGGTCGACAATGACGAATTAAAGGCGATTGTGGAAGCTGATGATACACAATCTACGGCTGAATTAGCAGCAGCTTTCGACGTTAGCGTCAAAACAATATTGGTCCATTTGCGTCAAATTGGCAAGGTAAAAAAGCTTGACAAATGGGTGCCCCACGAACTCAATGATCGCCAGCGCGAAGTACGCGTCGAGACGTGCCTTGCACTGCTCAACAGACACACAAATGAAGGAATTTTGAACCGCATTGTTACCTGTGATGAAAAATGGATTCTGTTTGATAACCGTAAGCGCTCAGCAAGTTGGTTGGATCCTGGTTCAGCACCTAAACAATGCCCTAAACGAAAACTTACCCCTAGAAAAGTGATGGTCACTGTTTGGTGGTCTAGCGCCGGTGTGATTCATCACAGCTTCTTACCAAACGGGGTGAGCATTACTGCAGATGTGTACTGTGAAGAACTGAACACAATGATGGAGAAGCTGGCGCATCTCCAACCAGCATTGGTCAATCGCTCGTCTCCGCTGCTCCTGCACGACAACGCGCGACCTCATACTGCACAGCAGACGGTCTCCAAGTTGCAAGAACTGGGGTTGGAAGCTCTCCGTCATCCGCCCTACTCACCAGACCTTGCGCCTACAGACTACTACTTTTTCCAGAATTTGGATAACTTCTTGGCGGGAAAAAAAATTAATACCCGAGAAGGCAGTACAAAATGCCTTTGAAGAATTTGTTGCCTCCCGTCCAGCTGATTTCTTTAAGAAGGGCATCAATAAACTGCCACTGCGATGGCAAAGATGCATTGATTGCATGGGTGATTACTTCGATTAATACAAATAAAAAATTCATGAAAAAAATTCGTTTAAATTTTTTCATACAAAACGGCAATTTCATAGGTAAAGACCTATTAGTTATTTGTGCAACAAGAGAGCAAAGTCGTTTTTTGCTGCGAGTGCTGATTTTGAATCCTGAGTGCGGCGAGGGATTCAAAGGCACGAGATGCAAAAAAACTTTGCTCTCGTGTAACACACATAACTTTTCACTTCAGCAGCGAGAACACTTTAGGGGATAAAATAATAAACAGGAATAGATTGAAATAACTATTTATTGTGAATCAAAATAATTAACATTGTAGGTAGAGGTACCAATTCAATAAAAAGGAACATTTTAAAGTTTAAAAGTAAAATGACTGCAATTCTGCAAATTAAAAGTAACAGATTTATTTGGCAACGTTATAGTTGCATTGAGTTGAGTTTGATTATCTGGGGTTAAGGTTTCTGTTTCGGTGGCGGATTGAGAAGGAACAACAGTGAACGTTGGTGACACTGATCGGCTTTCTTTATAAGTACACTGTGCGTCAGTGGAAGTGGATGGACGTGGGTGAGACCAAGGATCCGAGGTCGAATTCAGACTTATTTTTTCCACTATACGCTTACAGATTTTCGACTTATTTTCTATTGAGTCTTCAATATAGCCTTCTGCGACCGTATTGGACTTCCACCCGCCGTGACGTTTTAAAGTGGTGAGATCGGCTCCGGAATCAGCCAAGAGCGTTGCCGAAGTTCTTCGAAAGCAGTGACCCGTGTATAGCTGAGGCTCTTCCAGTTTTAAGAAAGTGGCAGTTTCTCGCGGTATAGCACCTATTTTATTTACTCCCATAGGCTGTCTTGAGCATTTATTATTATGGTATTGTATGAAAAATCGGTCGGTTTTTATATTGGCTGGACGTAAATTTTGGTATTTTTCTACAATAGTTACATATTCTTCGCGTACGACAAAAGACCTGTCAAGGTTCGTCTTCGTATTTTTCAATTTTACTAACAGTAATTTATCTGAACGCTTTTCGTCTTTTTTTTCTTTTGCTGTAATAGCTCGTTATTGCGACACGCTCCACTAATTCCTATGATTAGTTTAACCTGTAATGAAAATATTACATAATTAATATGCATAATTTAACATTTACAGCATCTTTTACATATCGTAATAAATATTTTATCAGTATTGCTAAGCCAGACTAGGATTCATTGCGCCTCCAAAAATTAGTAATACGCAGTAAGTACCTTTATACATAACAGTCTACACACAAATTTTACAACCACTTACTTTAGCGGCAAGAAAATTGCAGTCCGGAGCTTCATTAAGAATTTTTTCTCTGTTATAAACCGTGAAAATTTTGGACTTTTTAGCCTTAAGCCCAACTGACATTCTTTTTAGAAAAGATACGAGTTTTGCGTATGTTTCAATATGCACGTTATGTTTTGTTTTTAGAGTAGCTTTCAACATTGAGTAAATACTCCACATTGTAAATGATCGCCTCGTCTGTGATAAATCTAAAAAATAAGATAGCAACACCGTCTCCGAAAAACTGCTTGCGCCCTTTGTAAGTATCCATTCATTGAAGACATGGTATGCTTTCAGATATATCTCGGGAGACTTCTCAGGTAGGAAACTTAATTCTGCATTAATAACTTGTGTAGCAAACCAAACGCAATTACGGCCAGTGCGAGAGTCCCGCGGTCGCGTTCCGCCACGATACAGGGAATAAGCTGTATATATCTCTTTCCCTCGCCTGGCTGTTGCGAGGAAGGCGCGGCCGTCATGCACGCCAGTCCGCTGCCCACACGCTTACTGCGTAGACGCGTATTTGATATTACCGCGCATGTCGTGACGTGCCTACCTCGTGCCGCCATTGTTACGCGAAAAGTACTATTTTAGTTTAGGGTCTTCGTTCCCAAATGTGTATTGTGTTAATCTTAAGTCCGTCGTATATACTATATTACTGAAAAGGTGGTTTCTCTACGATAACCTCCCTCATACTTGTTGTCTTAACTCTTCCGGTGTTAAAATACTGTTCTCGTCGCTAGTTTCACCCATATTTTACGATTATTTTAATATTTTTTAACTTATTCAACTCTTTACGCCAGCCACGAAATGTTATTCCCGCTCTTTTATTTAAATTAAGGCATGTTCGGAAATAGCACCCATGATGTTTTATTATTCAAAATATATTACGTAACATTATTGAAACTAGAAATAAATATTTACAGGTTAAATATCAGTTTTATTTGCAGTAAATATTTATTTTCGTTTAAATACAACAAAAAGTTAAAAATTCACTAAATTACATTAAAAGACATAATTATCTTTTTGCAAAATTTCTTTAGTTAGTACGAAATTCCGAACGTGTTTGTCTTTGGGGTCGAATTCAAAATCGGAACTTCGAAAGGGCTGGTCTTTGTCTCTCTCTCTTTCTAATGGCGGGAAAGAAATAGAGTGTGAATGTTTCGAATTGTATGATTAACCCAAGGCTGAATAAGATATCCGCGGCTTTCTGTTTTGTTTTTTTTTTAAATTACTTGATCTCAATCAGTGAGCAAAATCGCATTTTGCTCACTGATTTCATGCAGCAAAACCTGCATGTTTGAGCTACTGAAGTGAAAAATATTTTTTTTACTAATACGATACAGGGAAAATCCAAGAAGTTAATATCACCAAGGAAGGAGATCCAAGATCAAGGAGATCAAGGAGTTGTTTTCCCTTCTGCTCTTACACACTTTGTCTTCATCTCTTTAATATATTCTCCTATCGCAGGTATGCTGGAAGAGATTTCTTTAGAAATAAGCATCACCTTTGTACCTATTTTTCTGTTCCTTTCTTCTTGTCTGTTTGTTTGTGTGTGTACATAAATGGTTAAATAAATAAATAAATAAATAAATAAGGAGTTTTTATCATATTTTTTTTCTAATGGAACGCATATGCTAGGCGCGCAATTTTTAGAGCTATATAAAAAGTTTTGATTCTAATTTTTACTTGTCTGTGGTAGCGCCCCACTTGCGCTTGCGCTGTGATGTGCTGGGTTTTGGCGCCATACGTTTTGTTGTACTGAATTTCGTGGGAAACTTAAATGTTTTATTTAGTAGGTTCAATCCCAATGTATAAGAGTAGATAAAGTAGTGTAGGAAACTGCACATAACTAGGTATTAAAACACGAGTGTGAGTATCACACTCGTGTTTTAATATCCCTACTTATGCAACAGTTTCATAAACTTCTATTTTACAACTTTGACATGCTGTAACTTTGGATTCCCCGCTTGGGTACGGAGGCTGACTCTCACATTCATAATTATTAAGTATTAAACAATGACTAGAAATTAAATTTAATCGGTATAAAATCGGACGCAAAAATCGAGCAGTATCTCCCCTACTATTAGAGATTTTTCCAAATGTAGGCTTTGGTTTTGCGAAGCGTATCATGACAAGCCATAACAGAATAGAAAATTAAATAGCGAAAAGCACTTACCTAAATCAAATCTACTAATACGTAACATAATCAGCCATATCCACTCCTGGAACACAGGCCTCCTATCAGCAGTAGCAGGCAAAATAATGCACCACGCGGGCCCAGTGCGGGTTGATAGATGTTACATTCATTCGAATTCTTTGTTCTAGGACATGCCGGTTAATCTACCAGTGAAAAAGAAGTAACTAACTAACCGTTGCTTCCCCCTTAGATCGTAAAAGTCAAAACAAAATCAGAAACTTGAGTAAAATGCCGCACGCTAATTTAAGAGATTTTTTCCTAAGCGAGCCGTTCAAAAACTAATTACAAAATACTGTAAGAACTTGCCTTCAACATTCGATAGAAGCGTGCAAGACTCCTAAACATTTTAAGTAGCATACACAGCGGTTCCTATACCTTCGCATCGCGTCGTACAATCGCACAACTTTTTCGTTACAAATGAATTCCTTTCGCAGTTGCGCGTGACTGGCATGAACCAGCCAAATACGCTATTGTGGCGTACTCCGACAATGTGTAGTTGGACCCTTAGCACCTTATTGTGTGAACTCGTGTTTTGTCCACGCAATTTTAGGCTTCAGCAGCAAGAGAATAATAACCATTTTTCAGTAAAAGACTTTGTACGGTGGATAGAAAATTCCGTAATGTAAAGCTTTTTATTCGTTATTAGTTTGATTGCATAGATGTTGTTTAAAGTGTGTCCTTTTTCTAATTAACTTATTGTGTTCAAGTCGTAACAAAAATTTACTCCATTTAAAAAAATCGATGTGTTTTAAACATTCTTGGAGCTTATTTTCACATTTATTAAGTGAAAATACTGAGATTATTTAGCGCACAATAAACATAAAGATTGTTTACAACTAAACAAATGAAAAATCAAATCGGCAGAATTATGTACATAAACTCGACCTTGAATTTGCTGATCGTGCATGTGACATTCAAGCTCAAGGTGGCTTACGATTGAATGGTTGAATGTCACATGCAAGTTCTATTTGTCTTTGCCAGTTAGTTAGTTTTCAACTTTGCGAACATTGATATACCTACTAAAAACCCGAAGTTTCAATTCACGAGTTCGACTATACTACAAAAAATGTTTCAACTGTTGCAAATAGGACAAATACAGAACAGATATTGAATGATTTTTCGACGAGAGGGAAAATCCGGAACCGTAGACAGTAGTTTTAGCAATAAAACTAACGGGAAGTAACAAACGAAACTCATATCAGGCTACAGACTAGTTCGATTTTAGGATGTATGAAAAACAAGAGGAACCTCAGGTACCTACATTCGTTTTCCATCACAGGTAGAATGGAACCATCAACGGTTTTTCTGTGAACATTGGCGTTTCCCAAATAAATTGGAGAGTTAGAGAATCGAAAATGTGAGCGACTGTTACAATTCGTAGATTGAAACAATAGCCACAGAATTGATGAAAACTTTTTGAACGCTTATGCGTTCAAAAATTCTAATAATTGAATGTTAAATGTTGTTGTTGTTGGTGTGTTTAATGTGTTGTGTGTTGTGATATGATTAGTGTTGTGTGTTTTTAGCAAATTGCAGCTCTGTTTTAGTCCGTATGTTGATCAAAATGCGGTCGCAACTGTAGGAATTATATATTTATTGAATTTATCATCAATTTCATATCAATCGTCAAACTTTGGAAATTTGTTCCACCTAAGAATTTTCATATGAAATATTCAGAAAAATTCTCAATAAATGAAATTGATGATTATTATTAAATAAATATATCATTCCTACAGTCGTGAATCGCATTTTGATCAACATATACGACGTAAAACAGAGTTTAATTTGGAAAAAAACCAAAGAAAATTTCAATTTGGCGGACTACAACTTAAGATTCACCTTAACTACTTTTGGTATAACAGCTAAAACTAAATTATCATTGGAGTGTTTTTAGAGACGGATTTGCGGAATCCTGTTTGTCGAAAGTCTAATCATATTTCAGTGGTAACATTATAATGGCTTTAACTGTGTACGGTCACCAAAATTGATAAGTAACCGGGTCGTGGATATAGTTGAAGTTTAATAAGATACCGATGAATGTTTTCGAACAAAATTAAATTAAATTAATAGAAAACAAACTGGTAATATTTTATCAAATTAAATTTCATTCAGAAACATCCATCGGTTTCCTACTAAAGTTCAAATATATCCGAACACCTTGGTAACTTATATCATTTGGTGACGGTACATTTATCTCCCAGTCTTCGTATTTTTATCTCAAGCTAGACAAAACAGTGCAGTAGCTTTCAACATGTTCTCAAATAACAGAAAATACTAATCAGACATAGTCTTATATTACTTCCGAGAAACCCACTTATGTCAGCGAAGCAGTAAAACATAGTTCTAGGTTCTTTCTTTGTATTTACTGTAACAAAAGAAAACCTTGCGAATTTTCCTAGCATTTTTTTTAAATAATTTTTAAGATTACTAGCACTAAAGTAGATATTACAGGAACCCTCAGTTTTATCATTAGACCCTAGGAAAACCGCATTAGAATCTTAAGAAATGTCAGTTTACACAGCGAAGACAAAGGACACGTCATGTTTTTTACCCATTTACGTACAAGAAGTCTCGTCACCCTTTCAGTAAATGGGTCAAGCTGTCGAGTATTCATTGAATAGGGGTGCGAGTGACAAGCGAATAGTAGGCGTTTGCACTGACCACACTCCTGTACAATGGATGGGCCATATTAGAGTTGGATACCACTAGGTTGTACGTGCTGTACAATGAATGGGCCATATTAGAGTCGGATACCACTAGGTTGTACGTGCTGTACAGTGAATGGGCCATATTAGAGTCGGATACCACTAGGTTGTACGTGCTGTACAATGAATGGGCCATATTAGAGTCGAATACCACTAGGTTGTACGTGGTGACACTTTTAACAACATCACGCGTGTATTCCCCAAAGGTTTCTGCAGAGATCTACTTCCTATAGTACACACCCACATTTCGCCTGTTATGTTTAAGTCCCGATGTCATACGGTCCCATATGTTATATGGGCCTTCAACCGAACTCAAATCCGGACAAATACTGATGAAGGAAATTCCTGATGGAAAAACCAAATAACACTTTACCCGTTCTGTACTCAGTGTAGCGTTTGCGACCGCTAGACCAATGAGGACACTAGACACTTTTATCGTAAGCAACAGCTTGCCCACACAGTAAATAAATAAATATGACGGAGAAGATACGTCTCTCTCGTTATCATGGGCCATATTTTATTTTAACTACTGTGGGTGTACTACGGGAAGTGTTGGTTATTATTGCGCAATAGAAAAACCGTTTGCAGTTCAAATCAAATTATATTTTACGATCAAATTAATCACGCAAGCCAATCACACACTGTAGGTACACGACACAACTATATAGAACGCGCGACAGTTTCTCAACGGGTTCACTGCTTGACCGCCACCGACCAATCTCTGCTTTTACTCTGGTCGAGCGTGAGCGTTATGGTATAGACTCTGTCCAGCGCCGCTTGGTGGCGCTGGCGTTCCGATTAGTCCAAAGACAAACGATTGATTTAACGTTTTTCCATCAAATATTTATTTACAGGTTTACAGTTTAATATTTTCCGCCCAGAACGCGCCCACTAGGGTGCCCCGTAACGGGCCATGGACCGCACGACCCCCGCATAGAGCCTCCGGCAGGAGGCGTTTGGACCCCCTCGATTGGGCAGGATCAGCTTCAAGGCAGCCGCGGCCCGCTCCAGTTAAAGTCAAAGTCAAAGTCAAATCATTTATTTCAAATAGGCACATAAAAGGCACTTTTGAACATCAAACGTCTGGGAGCCATACGTCGGAAATGCTCGACGAAATTTCACCGGCTGTCGAGGACGAGTCCCAGGTACTTCATCGTTGACTCGACGCCGATGTGAACCCCTCCTACCGTTATTTGGGAACCCGATAGTGGCGCGTTCCGAGGACCATGAAAGCACATGGCCTCGGACTTGTGCAAGGCCACCTCGAGTCCCAATTGCCGGATCCTCTCAACGACTATCGCAACCCCGAAGTCTCATTAGTTCGGCGGCCGCCTGGTGCGACCCCCCCTGTGCCAGGACCAGCGTGTCGTCAGCGTAGCACACCACACTGACGCCGCTAGGGAGGTCGGTGCGCAGCACCCAGTCGTACCCGATATCCCACAGATGCGGCCCCAGGACCGATCCCTGTGGGACATCGCACGACATCTCTCGACGGAACCTAAACCATTTGTATAGTGTGTGTGTTGTGTTGTGTGTGTGATGCTGTGTGTTAGGGTGTATGTTTGTGTGAGTGTGAGTGTGTGTGTGTTGTGTAGTGTTACGTAGTGTTTTGCCGTGTTGGGTGTATTCCAGGATGTGTCGAACGGAGTATTGTTTGGGTGAAAGGGGGTGTTCTACGTAGGTATTGAGAACCTCGTCATAGCTAAGGGTCATTATCCATTCACGGACCTTACCTCGACAGTCAAATTATTTGAACGTGTCGATGTCGGACTGTTAGTTCAAAACTCAAACTCAAAGCATTTATTTCAAATAAACCAATTACAGGCACTTTTGAATTGTCAAGGGGTGGGTCTGTCAGAAAGATGAAGCTAATTGAAGATGTTATATTGTTTGTTCACAAAGTTGTACATAAGACTACCAAGGATTCTGAAATGACGTTCTGCAAGTTTCGTGATGTGCCGCTATGAGACACACGTCCGCGGGCTTACGTTTCGGAGAGCGATTGAGATCCAACTGTAAAGAAGTATCTCTACGCAACGTACAATTTAGAGAAAAGAGCTGCCTCACGGTTAAGACCTTCTCGGTTTGAGATTCTTTGTACAATTGAGCCGTACTATACCGATAATGTTTAAAGGTCATGACATTGAGGACAGCTCTCTGTGCTCTTTCTAGCTGTATCATACTTGTTTTCGAAGCACCGCCCCAGACTGTAATGCCAAATGTTAATATTGATTGACAAAGGGATAAATAAACCATACGTAAGGTATCTGCGTCAGCACTACACCGCCGGCTTTTAAACACAGTACTTAATTTTCTAACTGCGCCAGGCAATGCCCCAAACTGAGTATTCCATAATAAGAGGTGGTCTATTAATACGCCAAGGTATTTCACACTGGTTTTTCTCGGGGGAAGGCAGGAGTATTAATTGGGATAAGCATTACAATTAGTATAAGCTTGAAAGTTGGCTTTATACACATGTATAGTTGACTATTCGCCGATAGCCAAGACATAAAAATGCCAAGAACAGATTCTACTCTCTCTCGAGCTTCTATCTAATATTCAGCATGTGCCAGAAGAGCCGTATCATCCATATATGTGTAAATGGAACAATTTGGGAGTACTAGATCACATAAACTGTTTATATTCACTAAAAAAAGTGTAGGCCCTAAGATAAAACCTTGAGACACTCCGAAGGTCAATCTACAGTCATCACTGACATATGGACACTGACATATGGTGACTTTAACACACTGTGTCCGCTCATATAGATACCTCGCAAAGATAGCAAGTGCGGGGCCTCTTAGTCCAATTCTCTTAATTTTTTTTGAGTAGGGTGGGAACAGAGACGGTTTCAAATGCCTTAGATAAGACTAAAAATAAACCCAGGCACTTTGACGAAGCGAAGAAAGCGTCCTCACATGACTGCCCCCTACGACAGCCAAATTGATTTCTGGAGAGAATATTATGGTTTTCCAGGAAAGACATAAGACGATTCTTCAGGATCTTTTCAAGAACCTTCAACAATGCCAGAAGGACCGAGGTAGAGGGGTGACTTTGGCGATACCGTATGACTCAACAGTTTTCGTTTTCTTGATGACCTATTTGTAATCGGCTCTAGGAAAAACATATAGCCAGTGGCTGTTAAAGTAAAGATTCGGATCGGCCTCTCCCTTGTAAGCAACCTGTTGCGTATGACAAGTAAGTGCCGTAAATGCTTTAGTAGACCTTAAAGACTGAAGTTTTTGCGTCGCAACTACTTCTTGAACTACAATGTACGGTGTAAAATGTGTATCACGGAGATGAAAATTCTTAACGATGTTTTAATTCATAATATTCCTTCAATCCGCTAGGTTTTCACTCCACATACCACACAACCCTAAAATGTCTAGCAGCTAAACTAAGTGTTCTTGACTTGTTTGGGCACAAGTTGAAACATCAAACGTCAAGCACAGTCCTCAGATTGCCCCGATATCCGCTCAGTGGTGGAAAATATTTTCGTCTGTATTCCCTTGCGCAGTTGTGAAGTGAACTGAAGAGAATGTTGGGGCGATGAAAGAACCAACTATTATCAGTCTAGTGTCACCAATTTTATTGCAAATCGATTAAATTAAATCACTCAATCTCTCCTCTTCCTTTTATTTTTAATGATTTCAACGTGCTTTTAATAACCAGTATAGTCTGACTTAACTTTTTTAGCAGTTTTAGTTAGTAGAAAAGCCAAATTTTCCGATCTAGGCAACTTTCGTTAATCATCTCATGCTCATGCCCCTTAGCATTAATTTTTCTAATGTCCGTGCCGATAATATAATAGAACGGCGTATAAATACGCCAGAACCTAATTGTTCTTACGGGTGAGCGTTGAGTCGATTAGAAATCGCCTACCGATTTAAATCGATCGTCTAAGGTAGGCCTGAAACGTCAAATGTCGTAGAAAATAGAGGTCAGGGAAGTTAAGAGCATCGAGAATCGAGATGGAGATTTGGAGCTCACCGACCGATTTGATAGGATTGCGTCAGACTAAAATAAATTAATTGATGACCCGAACTGAGACTGAATTTCAGTGATTTACTGCGCAGATTGTCACTGAACGGAACAAATATTACTGTCATTCCGTGTGTGGGAGCTATTGTAGCAGATTTGTGTGACTATGTAGACGGAAACAAAATAGAGAAGAAATAAGA
The DNA here is from genome assembly GCA_916610205.1 of Griposia aprilina. Taxonomy (NCBI): domain Eukaryota; kingdom Metazoa; phylum Arthropoda; class Insecta; order Lepidoptera; family Noctuidae; genus Griposia; species Griposia aprilina. The sequence continues at coordinate 24,416,508 of OU744285.1, read as the reverse complement.
TTTACAAAATTAAAACAACACGCCATTTTCGCTTCACAAAAGATGTTTTTCGCATGATTTTTCTCATTATTTATAGAAATAATGAGAAAAATCATGCGGAAAAAAGGGGGGGGGGCTTTTTTTTCAAAACTCTTAATTACCTAAGTTATGGAATCTGGCATTACTTTGCGGAGATATAATCAAATCAACTACATCCAGTGGGGTAATTGCGTAACCTAACACTAGGAATGGCTTTCATTTTGACATTAATTATCATATAATATAGAAAAGAAAGAAAGAAAAATTGTTTATTCTGCACAAACAAAACGCACATTACAAAAACAACACTAATAAAAACACAACAACAACAACAACAACATTAATAAAAATACAAACTTAGAATGTAGCCAAAAGCCTCGTACCCAAAAATTAAAAGATTTACAATTTTGCCCATGGCCAGGGACCAAAGACAATACACATTGCTCTGCAAGGTTACATAATTTGCTCTGTGTTACGACCACAGTACATATATACTCCTAACGGAGGTAATATATAATTATTATCTACCTTCAATACTAGCCAAACGATCGAACAGCTTTAAACATGGCACGTCAAGCACATTCGTTGGATCGCCGGTCGCCTGGCCCGTTCGAACCGAAACTCGAAACTTTTTTATTAAAACGAACCGAAGCCCCATTCACTGATTGTTATATTTGAAGTTAAATGTTACAGTCATTGTCCAACTTTTAAACGGACAATGAAGGGCTGTCGTATTTATTTTTCAGGAACATATCGGAATGTAGCGTTTTCAGAGGTGGTACCGATGCATCGTTACACATTTTTCTCAATTCAATAACTTAGTTTTCTTGTTTTACCTCGTATGGCAACCACTGGGCTTATAGTTGATGTATAAATTCTTTAGTACATTACTATCAAGAAATGAAACAGAAATACCTACTTTTAACTAGGTACTTATTAAGTACTCGGAAAATACCAGTAAAATTAATGGGAGTTACTTTAAAAAGCCGATCAGAGCCAAACTAACAAGCCTTCAAATGAATTGGACTTTTGGGAAATATCATATTCCATCAAAATAATTTTCAGTAAAGTTTCTTAAAGCTGTTACTCAAAAGACTTAGGAAGTTACTAAGTGCTTAAGAAAGAATAAACAAGATCTTTAATTAATAAAATCCATTATTCATTATGCGAAGTAATGGAAACTTGATAGTAAATCGAATTTAACTTTCTTTGGCCAATAGGAACACTTAATTACTTTTGTTGCTGTTTTGTGTTTAAGACGTTTCACGAAAATAAATTACAAACGAAAGCTTTCACAAAGCAATATTCTGGGAACGAGTAGCTGTGTTTATGCGTCTGATTAATCTGCCTAGCCTTTTCTAGATCTTCAAGTCTAACCGGATGCAGTTGAATACCACTATTTTACATGGAGCGACTGCCTATCTGACCTCCACAACCCAGGTACTGGATAACCCCTTGGTGAGACTAGTTGTCCGAGTTTTGGGCTTCCGATCACCCATAACGACTGTCAAAGATCTACAAACGACAGGTCCGGACCAACGGTTTAACGTCCTTTCTGAGGCACCCCTCTGTGCCTCGGAAATGGTCAACTATCCACGGACCGGCCTCGGAAAGCGTAGCTTTACTTTCGATCGACGGCATTATCATTAAGCCACGTTGTGTGGTTATATTCAATAATGCTCTCAGAGTTGCTCAATTTTATGAATTAACGAAAACGATGTTGTAAAATTATCGATATCTTAAATCGCTCCTGAGCGAATTCTATTTTATTCTACGGACATATTTTTCGATAAGCATTCTCGTAAAGAGCAAGTTATAATTTATGTTAATTGATTCATTTTACCAACGTGATATATAAAGGCTTCACAGGAATATTTACTGTAAAAAGTATTATATTATTTTCATTATTGAGAATATGAGGACTATGTGGGTCATTGTTTCAGTTATATTCTTGATCTGGCAGTTTAAGTAGTTTATGCGGCCTACCCAAATGTCCTTTCTTTGGTATTGTTCGTCGAATCGTTGAGCTCCTTAAGTTCTGAGTTGAGCTGCACGGTTACTGACAAATGCGTGCACTGACTGGACAGGTCCACTTAATCTGTGTGGTTCTTTCCTCAAAAGACCATTTCAGACACCAATCTACATGGTTCTCAAACATTATGTCCGATTTTTTATATACACATTGACATTGTTGAATTTTATATACACAATGACATGAGTATTTACTTGTAAAGTATTATGTTATTTTAATTATTGTGAATGTGAGGATTATGTGGGTCATTGCTTTTTTAGTCAGTTAATTTTAATCATGATCTGGCAGATTGAGTAATTTATGTGGCCTACCCAAATGTCCTTTCTTTGGTATTGTTCGTCGAATCGTTGAGCTCCTTAAGTCCTGACTTCCTGAGTTGAGCTGCACGATTACTGACAAATGCGTGCACTGACTGGACAGGTCCACTCAATCTGTGTGGTTCTTTCCTCAAAAGACCATTTCAGATACCAATCTACATGGTCTTCACATGATCTGACCAAGATTATGTCTGGACTTTAAAAGAGACTGTGACCTCTGAGTTTGTTTCGACCTTTCTTCTCAGAGTAGTCAGATAGGAAACGCCGACCTCATGTAGTTTAAAAATATGATTGACGTGTAAAAGTGTTTGTACAAACCTACTTACAGAAATAAAATCATTTAACATTTATCTTCTTCAAACAGGCGCAACAAACGACGCGAATCGCACGCGACACAAAGGCACCGCTTGTCGCGCGACAGGCGGTGCCTTTTTGTCGCGTCACGTGTCGCGCCTGTTTGAAGGAGCCTTGACAGAACGTTATCATCAGATGTTTTAAAACTTTTAATCTCACTTTGCCATTTCAATAGGGCAGGTCCCTTCACCCACTCCTATAACTATTTCTTTCCAACTATGTAAACAACACCATAAACAAGTTGAGTTCTTTCAGCAAATTCCGCTACGCATCTCCCTGAAATTTTCCCACACATGAGTCTTAATAATAATAACAACATCACGCCTGTAATCCGCGAAGGGTTAAGCTGAGTTGTATGTAATAATAGTACAGACACATTTCGCCAGTTATGTTTAAGTCCTATGTAATAATCGTATTGCCATCAACCGGGCACAAATCCAGACTCCAGGCTGCTACAGAGAAATTCCTGATGGAAAAACCCAATAACACTTCGCCCGACACGGGAATTGAACCCAGGACCTCAGGCTCAGAAGTAGCGCTAGGCCGCGACTACTAAGCCAAAGAAGTCATACCCATGAGATTAATGATTAATGATTGATGCCTGTTAAGGCATGACTTATGTCTGTGTATTCTATTTATTACCGACATGGTTTTATCTCAACGAGCGAGCGTTAATTACTTTGCACCGAATGAAAAACGTTGGTGTTACTATTTTTAACTATTTTTCTCAATTGAATGAGTAGGTGTTGTTATCTCTACGATACGTCTTCTAACTCATAGATCTTTATCAGACGAACTAGGATATTGAAGCCAGCACTTTTTATACAATATTTTTGTATAAATACATACATAACATCATAATCTTACTGCCGTTGTTCCATGTTACTGGTGGTCGCCGTAACACGTTTTCTTCTTCATTCTCCCCTGTCAACTGCCACGCTATCATTCACTCCTCTCTTTTTCATATCATTCCCCACACAATCCATCCATCTTACATGCATAACACATATCTATACAGATAGATAAAATTGGAGTGTCTGTTTGTAATATTAAAATAACCGCTTTTTACTTAATGCATATGGATGTATACACGGTACATGCACCACAATATTATTTTTTTACAATTTTTGTCTGTCTGTCTGTTTGTTCCGGCTAATCTCCGAAACGGCTGGACCGATTTTGACGGGACTTTCACTGGTAGATAGCTAATGTTATGAGGAGTAACATAGGAGTAGCATAGTTTTTATTCCGGTAGCACGTTCCTGTAGGATAATTATCGAAGTCCATGCGGGCGATGCCGCGGGCAGCAGCTAGTATAGAATAACTTTCGTAATACATAGCGAGTTACGGTTTTATTTGCGTATTTTCGTACTACAAACGTAAGTTATTAGTTCTAAGTCACGAGCTGATCTCACTGCTGGATCCGCGACATTAGGACACCATTTTAGGCCAAGTTACAACATACTATTCTTTACTCCTACAACAAAATGAGATACAGCTGATAAATCCATATAATTCTTTTCATTCATAGACGATGTGACGTAATTCTTAGGGCATGTTACTACCGACGCCTACTATGTCTACAACAACATATTTCCGCCAGTTGATTCATAGTACTCAAGTGGAATAGCTCCTGATACAATATATTATTATGTTATTCAGTCTCACTCACAGAAATATACGACAAATGTAATTCAGTAACTTCATACTCGGTTTCTGACAGGCTATCAACACAAGTTAGTTGTCAGACTGTCAAACTTAAAATAACTGCCCGCGAATGAACAGCAACAGACGTAGACACATTTCAGTATCGCTACTCGTGAAGGTTACCGTAAATAATAATGCACCTAAATAACTGTCATCCGACCGTCAGACCTGCCAATCGGTCTATCGACTGTTCAGCGTCCGATGTGTAGTCTAAATGCTTATATTTAGACCTTTATGGGTTCCGGACACGAGGCAGATGGCGTTTAGTCAGTACTGAACTATCTTTAAATGTAAGCGTACGCGAGGGAAAAACATATGTAAACATATGTACTCCTACCGATTAAAACAGTGACTCTATAAAGCAGAATACAAAATATGTCAGTAGCTTAAGAGGTTTTTGAAACAGGGCGAAACTCAGTCAAACGACTATGTTTCGCCCCGTCTTGGGGAAACCCCCAAAGCGGAATACTGGCCTTATCCAGGGTCAAATCGTTTGTTCTATTTATAAACATGTTTTTAATAACAACTACCAATTAATCCCATGTTTTGGGATTTCCATATAGCGCATATTGAGCCGAGGTCGAGGACAGAATTCCTTGACCTTCGCTCAATAAGCTCTAATTGTTTAGCTCGTAGTATTGACGGCATCGTTCTTATTATAGTAGCTTACGGGGTAACCCGTCGGCAGCTCTCAGTGATCACCCTGACCTCAGCAATTGTAGGAATTACTCGAGAATGTGCGAGTAAGGACGGGATCATGCGTGTAACGGAACTGCGTCTGTTCTAGTTCTGATAGACGAGAATTACAGTTTTGTGTTATATGTATTTTTTGCTAAGTACTAAGTACTTTTCTTTGTGTTTTCCTTTGGAAGACTGGTGACAAATAAAAATTAAGAACTCTTCTTACTGTATATTTTTTATTAGTTTACGGTCTACGGATACTTAAGTGAGATACAATATTTAAATAACATTAAAGGAACATAAAATAAAATGTTTGTTACATGATAATATTTAATTACCTAAGACCTATATAGTCAAATATGTATTAATTTATTTTTTATTTTATTGTACGAGTACATATCTACATTGATCAATTTAATAATTAAAACCTACACTATATTGTTAACTTTACTTATGTAGTTAAAACGAGTATATAAAATAAAGTAACTTTAAGATAGCTTAGTAAAACTGGTAAAACGTTACCCTAAAGAATATAATGTATTTAATGTGCTCACAATTCAAAATGTATGATCAAAATTTTGATCCCAGGTACCTACTTACATATATCACAAATCTTAAGGTGCCTAATTTTATTTAAGGGGGACCCTTAGTTGTAGCCCGCCAAATTCAAATTTGTTCTACCTAAGAATTTTTCAGAATATGAAAATTCTTAGGTGGAACAAATTTTACAAAGTTTGCCGATTGATATGAAATTGATGATTATTATTTAATATATATATATCATTCCTACAGTTGCAAATCACATTTTGATCAACATACGACGTAAAACAGAGCTGCAATTTCCAAAATACCAAAGAAAATTTGAATTTGGCGGGCTACGACTGGGGATTCACCTTAACAATTTGTGTATGTATACGTAGAAAAACTCATCGCAATTATTTTTCCTGAGGGCTACTTAGCTATATATTACCTACAGAATGCACAGATTTCGGCTTGGTGATGGGTCTTTTTACACTCTGTAAATTTCTTAATACAAGAAAGGAGACCTTGCACTAGGTGGTCTTCCTAGAGCTACTAACAAAATCACAGTTACTTTGTCTTAAAATCTTACAAGTCTATATTACTTTAATTAAGTAATGCTAATATTAAAAGTACCTTTTGGTGAAGCATTAAAAAATTACATTGCAGCAGCACTTAATTTATAATTACCTAATAATTAATATACAGGGTCAAATTAACCTAGCTAGCGAAACTCTGCAGATGTGATGGGTATCAATAGCTAAACATGATAAACCAAAAATAATTTATTTCTAAAACTCCGTTTTTTTGTGTAAACTTCACAGATGTGATTGGTATCAATATTAAACACGATTAAACACATTTTTTCAGCTCATACTTCATGTAACAACACTACCAGCGGTCTTTCACCCCTAAGACAAAACATCAAAATTTTTTATAGTCTATTTTCTTGTGTTTAGATATTGATACCCATCACGTTTGCGGAGTTTCGCTAGCTAATTTAATTTGACCCTGTAGGAACATTAAAAAGGCAAAAATAACATCAGACTAATTTTCAAAAAAGTAACATAATTTATTTCTTATCAATTCAGTCAAATAAAACCTGAAAACAACTTTTTCATAAAATCAAATATTGCTTACTAAACATATCTGTAGAAAATAGGTAGAGAAAAAAAGCAATCGTTACAAACATTTTTCAATGTAGAAATACTGTAAGCACATCGAGGATGGGTACGCGTCATACAATAAACTGAAGCCTATAACTTTTTTTTTATTACATCCTTACTACTTCTTCTTCCTTCACCACACCACAACTGTGTGTCGTCCTCGCCATGTTGTACAACGATTTATCAGAAGTGAAAAGAATATTGTTATTATTGTCGAAGGCCATGGCACCAATAGAAGGGAGCTCAGCTACTCTAAAAATTCTAGTGTGAAGAATATTCTTTGTAAAAACAATTTTGTATATACCATCTATCCACCACGCGTACACATCCCCATCTAAATCAATAGTTATACCTCTAAAATAAGCATTTTTAGAAAGACGATGCACAATATTGCCCTTACTAACAAATAAACCTAAATTGGTTAAGAAAACCACAACATTAGTATTATATTTTTCAACTACCACAAACTTCTTAATCGGCCAATATTCAAGTATAGTTTGGAAATAATCACCTTTCTTAACAATTATGCCTCTGTCCTCGTATCTGACGAAATAAACTTGGTTTTTGTAAAATACATTCGTTATGGTATCGCCTCGACTGCTGTATGACAACATTTTATTCGAATTAGTATCTAGGACAAATATTCCATCATTGCCTCCGAAGTAAATTAACCCGTTAGCCTGATCTATATCGAAAGTGCCCAAATTAAGTATCTGGCCGCCAGTAATGATTCCAACTCGGTTGGGATCATCTAAGCTTACAAACCCAGTCTTGTAATATTCTTCATCTTCAATGGTGGGTTCGAAACTGAAGAATAAGGTGTCGTTGGATCGGAGGAGGTCTATTTTGTGAATGACGATATGGTTTCTGAAGGGAGCATTCAGGTCAAAGAGATAGGTGACGTTGTAGCACGTGGTGTTTACCAAGATACATGAGGGACATGGTGGTTCTGGCTTTTCCGTGACATCGACGACCGATGCCGCAGTAACGGTCAGCAGAAAGACGAGGAGAATCATGGTTGTATCTGCAACAGAGAATATAATAATTAAGAAAAGATTGCAGCATTGAGTATGAATTGGGATTGTGTGAAAGATGAAATGGCTAGAAAGGGGGGGACTATTGAGAGCTTGGCTAACAGAGATGTAAGGTAGAAGACACGCTGCGGCGGACCCCAAATAAATGGCTAGAAAGGGGGTGACTATTGAGAGCTTGGCTAACAGAGATGTAAGGTAGAAGACACGCTGCGGCGGACCCCAAATAAATGGCTAGAAAGGGGGTGACTATTGAGAGCTTGGCTAACAGAGATGTAAGGTAGAAGACACGCTGCGGCGGACCCCAAATAAATGGCTAGAAAGGGGGTGACTATTGAGAGCTTGGCTAACAGAGATGTAAGGTAGAAGACACGCTGCGGCGGACCCCAAATAAATGGCTAGAAAGGGGGTGACTATTGAGAGCTTGGCTAACAGAGATGTAAGGTAGAAGACACGCTGCGGCGGACCCCAAATAAATCGGACTAAGAGCAAGAGGATAATGATGATGAATTGATTGCAGCGCATCTTGATATTTTAAATCCTTTACAGCAAAGGGTACTTCAGCATACCGAAACCTCATATTACGAGTATGCTAACGAAGTAAACAAATTTATGAATAAGTAAAGTTTGTGCCAAAACACTACAAAAGTTCAAAATACGTGACAATGCATTGTCTATTTGTTTTCATGTTGACCTAGATTTGAGTATTTATTATTTGTAGTCACAGAACAGCACTTTACAGAAATAGGACTATAAGTTCCTTGTTTACTGACAAGGGACTTAACAGATTTAAAGCTTAATCTACTGGATTTAAGGACATTTGCACTGAAACCATACGAGACAGAACTGTTTTCTCTCAAGAAAGGTATAACTTTCTATCATTATCACAAATTTCACATTCATTCACGATTCTCTGTAACAAAGGCGGGAAAACACGGTACATTTTACACTTTCATTTCAATCTCGACCAAAAGCTTAACACACAGAAATATATTTCGTCCAATATACCTGTTCACTTCGCCGGGCCCGGTCGCGACTCAAAATAGGAACAAATCGAATTCATGTAACGGCATTCACTATTTTCATTTTTGAAACGTTCACATCACATCGTTCTCGATTTAAAAAAGTACCGAATGAAAAAAAAAGTTGTGAGTAAATACGGGCCATGCCTCGAGTAACGGAAAGCTTATGAACGAATCTAGGGCGCGTTTGTGTTAAGATCGATAATGTCACGCGACGTACGCTCATTAAATATTAAACGCTATCAGCGGAATTAGAAGTGCACTTAGCGCATTTAAAACTGTGTCACTGAAAGGAACGTGGGATCGATTTATTGCTTTTCTTTTAAGGAGTATAATATTTTTTACTGTACATAGGCAGAAAATCTACTGTACCTGAGCGAATTATGTGACTATCTAACTGCAGCGTCATATCCCCAAAACTTTTGACCCCAAGGCCAGGGACTGCGATAGACTCACTATATGACTAAACAATAAAAATAACTAAGTAATATCCATAATTGAACACTATTAGGCAAAGCTTAGTAATAAACGTACGTATCTTGTCAAATGTCAAAACGTCAGTGAAAGGAGTGGCTTAGAGTTAAGGTCCGTAAATCGTTATCATCCATGCATAAAGCATTAAGTTCTTCCATTATGTGATCAGCATGGATATTACACAGTAAATCTTTAGTAAACAATCTTGTAGAACAATCCCTGTACAACTTTGTTGATAATAGTTTTTCTTTTCTCTTTATGATTCATTTGTTTTGTTAGTTTTCTTCTGTTTGTTTATTTCTGTGTTGGTTACGGCATGGATTAAGAAGTTCTGTGTGTTATTTTATAGTCCTTGGTTTTATTCGATTTGGTGTTTAGAATCAGATTTAGACAAAACCTAGCACTGGATTGCGTGAAAATCAAGATAATACAATCAGAATGATGTTAATTTGACAAATTATCACATCTTATCTTTACACTTGCCGAGTAGGTCCAGCATCGGTGTGTGATGATAGATTATTTTGTAGTTTAGCTTCAGTATGTCAAAGCTCTTGCTAAGCCTTATGTCCCGAGCTGCCATCGTTCAAATCGGGACAAAACATTGAATCTGACAAGTTCTTGTTAAGTATTCTGATCATAGAATCGAAATCCTGAACATGAAATTAGAGCGAGGAACGGGTATTCCAATTTTTACACGTCGTATTTACACAACTTGGAACCTTTGTACACAAATACCTAAAGATAATTGATTTGATTATATTGTGGACACCCTAATATTTAAAAAAGGACAAGTGCGAGTAGGACTCGCGCCCTGAGGGTTCCGTCTCAAAGCTGTGCCCGGCTTAACTCATGTAACGCGGCCTATGATTTTCCAATTCCGTATTGACGGACAAACTTAACACTGCAATTGAAAAAAAACTTTTGATACAGAGTGGACCGACTTGAATGAAATAAAGACTCAATGTTACTTCAAGATACGGCCTATAAATTCTCCCAATACATATACGTCGCGGTCAATTCTCCAACTGCAAATGTACATTTGAATTCGCATAAATATTCTTTTTAATGTCACATAACTACAAATTAACAATTTTCGGATTTTTCCCTTTACTTGTGGTGTGTAAGACCTTCCTTCTTGCCAAATTTCATGATTCTAGGTCAAAGAGGAAAAGCCATATTTTTTATTGCTTTGACTAAGAAGCTTCATTTATTTACAGCTCCCAAGGGACGGTAGAGCAAAGTATTTGATATTAATTTCAACTTGATACGTCCACGCGTTCCTAAGAAAAAGGGTCTTGACAGACAGATGGACAACAACATGATCCTACAACGATTCCATTTTTCATTTTGAGGTATGGGACCCTAAAAAGGTATCTCGACATCATACACGCTGTATGGAAAAAAATCTCGTTATAATTTATTATACAATTTTTAATTTCTGAAATGCAGTTTTAAAATATTGTCAAAGCTATTTCACTTTGCTCTTACGTTTCAAGCAAAAAGGAAATGCTCTTGTCCTGAGCACGTTTCCGGCTTACGGAAGTGACAGCTTTGAAGAAATATATTATTTACGTTACAATAATCGTCTTTTAACTTGAATATTCAAATTCTGTTAATTTTCTGGTTTCAGTAAAACATCGTGGTATCCCGGAGGTTAATTAACTCACTTCTGAAATCCGAGTTCGAGACTGGGTACGTAACGTATGTGAGTTTTTCAAAATCATAAGTATATAATTCTAATTTTATTTTATACGGAAAACATCGTCAAAATATCTCGATTTTTTGGGAAGGCAACTGAAATCGCCAATTCGCAATTCACTAAGCACTATAGGGTGTGCTTTGCGAATTTGCGAAATGGCTGAGAATAGACTTACCAGAGGGCCTAGACAAAGTAACATTCGATTAGCGATGACGCTAGTAGAAAAGCCAAAAAATGTATGGGCTTGACGTAACCTATCGAAATGACACGTGATCAACGAAACGATAGGTCAACGAATAGAAATTAGCTAGAAAATGTTAACATCATTCGATTCTATGAAAAGAATCAACAGCGTCGAACGATTACTTCCATAGAGATGCTTCGCCAAGTGACACTTTTTGACAAGCGTTATCGCTAATTTTCGATACGTATGATGGCAACATTAGCGAAAGCGATAGCGATTGTAAAGAACATACAGTCGTATTAAGAACCTCCTCCTTTTTTTGAAGTCGGTTAAAAATAGAGTCGTTTCGAAGCGATTGCCATTTATCTAGGCCCTCAGGCTGGGGAGGACATGGGTTTGAGTTTTGTAAATCCAAAGCCTAGCAAGAAATAGTCGTTATTATAGAAAGAATGAAAAATGATTATTTGTCACAGTACCGTATATGCAAAGAACACATTTGAACAATCGACAACCTCATTGTCATCACTCAGACGAAATACGTCCACAACTGGACGTAAGCCTCCCTCAAGCATCGCTATAACAACAATTCCTATAGAATAGATTCGATAGTATGTTGAGGCAACTGATGGGCTTATGAAGCGCTATTACAGCGCTTGAGAAATGTACACGAAAGCTCGAGTCAACCCGTTTAATACCGAGAGAAAGAGGATAGCGTCGTTCATATCCAGAAATGGTAGGTGTAAGAATACTATAATTAGCGCTTTGTTTGGCAGGCCGGCTTATATCGTCATCAACATAATGTACGATGGGTCTCCTTCTTCTTCATCGTATCGATGATTTCCTTTTATTAATTTTATACAGAGAGAGTGTAAGGGACAGCCCTTCGCAGACTGATGGGGTGAATTCAGTATTGCATACTAAGATGACAGGTACATGAAATTATTTCAGGAACGTTATGGGAATCCAATAAAACTGATTTATTTTGTTACCTTACACGTCTCACACGCAATGTATCGTTACCGAGGCAAAACGCATGTAGCGAATAGCCGGCAGCGCGCTCGCGCCACGTGATTAATTTCAACATCCATTGCTGATTTTTTATTTCAGCTGTGTTATTTACATAAATGGAGTGCTGCATACAGAGAATGTAATGTTACATTGAAATAAAGGAATAGTAACTGAATATACGATTAAAAAAATGAAAAAAAAAACTAAGAATTTTTCCGGTAGAACGTGATTCAAAATAAGGAGCTGAATGCACCCTGTTAGTTTGCGGAAGGCTGTCCTTTACACCCTGTATAAGCTTCTACCAGAATTCGGCCACTTGATGGATTCAGATTAAGCATGTATAAACCTACTTGCCGTTTTAATTTAACTGTTTTCTTAACCTTATTTTATTTTTATTGTAATATTGGTGTGTTTGTGTTTGTTTTTTTTTAGGTTGTTATAAGTCCCAGAGATCCATATTTTGAATTATAGATAATTCAAAATATAGATCTCTGGGACCGAAATAAAGAATTATTATTATGATCTAAGCCTTTTCTCGGGACCCTACGGTCCCGGACCTTTGGAAGGCGGGGCCGAAGCGAACTCACTGAGACCCGGTAAATGTTTTTAATCAAATGAGGCACCTTCTATTACTCTTTGTATAAATTTTATTGTTATAACCGTGTAAACCGTGGTAAGTATAATTACACGCACAGTATGTGGTGGTCGTGGATGACACATACATACCTACATCCACTCTTAACACATTTGAATACTGTGTCAATGAAAGCACCGTTCATCGAGGTTCTTTTATTGTTATTCCGTGAACCATAGCGCGCCGCTTGTGATCGTCATTTTATTTAAAACACCAGCTAATTGTATTTGCTTTTAAAAAATGTAGCTGGATCTGGTAACTGGTAAGCGTTGTTTGTGGTAAAAACATGGTTGTTGTAAAAATATATATTCATAAATGTTAAAAATTCAATAACAGCGTTTAATTTAAATAACTAAACTATGTGGGTACCTACTGTCTTTTTTTAAATAAGCATAAATTACGATCAATAAAATTAAAAATCAAAATTGTTTTTACAAGGAAAGCTCTTGTAAGAATCTTTATAATCCTTATAACTATGTTAAACAATGAACTATGCTAACAATAAATCGAAAAACAGCTCACCTTTTATATCAAAAAAGAAAATCCGAAATCAAGTGCAACATTTTCACATCGCCATACAAGAAATAAATAAAACTAGACAATAATAAAACGCGCGCTCCCGATACAATCAGAAGGCACAATGTGTATCGCTACCAACAGTTACCTTTTAAATACCAAATTACCACTTAAATAGACACAAACACAGAAACAAGAGAAGGTATACTTTATTCAACACGCGAAAACACACAAAAATAGTCGAGAGCAAATATGAACGTTTAATTTATAAATCTAGCATAAAGCACGTGCAATATGCGACAGCAGTAATTCTAGACTGTTTTAATATTGTTACTGCCTACACTTTTTGTTGGGAAGATCCTACTATGTAGTAATTGGGTTTATATGTTTTCTCAGGGCTGAGTGAGTCTGGGCTGAGTGAATTTGTTAGCATATCCCGCGTTATTTTTAGTATTTTCCCATCGAAACTACTACGTTACAGAATACCTCTATTACACACGGAGCAAATGCTTTTCCATATCAGGCAACAACAAATTAAAACAACCTTAGAATTTTACTCAAATACGTCAAAGCTTTCGAGTTTTGGCGCAGCTTGGAAGAGGTCCAGCACAGTGAACTACGATAGACTACAGTGAACCTAGGGCAAAGTTTTAAGGAAGGAGTATGGAATAAATCAAGATTACAGGGGAGCAATTTGTGAAATTTTGACTTACTTTCATATTAAAATGTTTCATATTAACTGCTGAACCCAAATTAACATTAGTCAGACAATCAGTTTCGTAAAACTAAAACCAGTTTATTTTTCGTATATAGTCGGTTCGTTTGTAAATATACATATATTCGTAGTCATTAAAGTGGACCTACCATATTTTTTGTTATGTGACGATTCAAGTCCTACACACACGTTGAGCAACGCGACATGATATTGACTTTTTTACACTTAAAGAAGTTAATTAATTGTTTTCCTCCTGTTAATTGGAGCTCAGAATAAGTTCAATTGGTCCAGCAGCAAAATTGTTGACTTATTTAAAAATAAACTCATTGGTGTCCAATAACAGTCTAGACTAGAATTACACTTCTTCGTAGGAGACATAATTCAATTGTATGGAAGAAGGTCTCGTAAATAACATGTATGTAAACAGCTCGAAATATCAGCTCAAGTGAAACGAATATCGCGGTCAAAGGAATTTGATGTTTTTAGATCCTACGTTAATTTTAGACTTTACTTGCTTTTAGAAAAGATTCTCTGGTTTTCAATGAGGACATTGAATGGTTGGTATCTACGATGCGAGCTCGTAACTCCTTCTGAAAGAACCGGGCCGCATTAATTACCAGCAAAAATCAAAAAGCCTTGCCTTGCAGAGGGACAATCACATTACAAGACTGTCATCAATATACTAAGTACCTAATGGCCCACAGTTTACTAGCATAGTAGGGAAACTACTAGGTACATGTAGGTACTTACCCGGATAAAAACCATATCATAGTCTGTCAGTTCTGTTTGTCTTTCATCCCAATCCATATTGATACCGGAATTCGGAACTCCATGCCACCTCTGTTCTATTTACCACCCTCGGACGCAGCGCATGGTCACGAATAATAGAACGACACGGTACCTGAACATGTTGTAAACAAAGCGCCAAGCTTGGCCGGTGAGAGGCAGATCGGTATTAATTATTGTGTGGTCAATTGTGGGCCCTGGGTCAACGTAATATACTGTTACAGCCTGTACGCTGAATAGGCCACAATCACAGATATTATAGAAGGATTTTAGTGTTACTTTTTCCAGCAATTCTCGTATCATAAAAGGCGACTAAGGGATTATGTTAAAGCTGGACCTAACCTAACCTAACAACCGCAAACTATAATCACAATGACATGATTACTGACAAATGCGTGCACTGACTGGACTGGTCCACTTAATGTATGTGGTTATTTTCTCAAAAGACCATTTCAGACACTAATCTACTTGTACATGGTCTTCGCATGATCTGACCAAGATTATATCTGGACTTTAAAAGAGACCTCTGAGTTTCTTTCGGCGTTTCTTCTCCGAGTAGCCAGATAGGAAACGCTGAACTGATCTAGTTTAAAAAATGTGATTAACGTGTAAAAGTGTTTGTACAAACCTACTTACAGCAATAGCTCATTTTTATCATTTAATGCCATCTGCCAAAAGTTGTAAATATAGAATTTTTTCCATTGCCTTTTTTTCACACTTCGGACGTTTAATGAATTGGGGATTGCAGTAGTTTTTCACAAACGAGATTACGCTAGGCGTGTTACAAACCTGTTTCATGAGTCAACACTTTCGGCCAACTCAAACAAGTATGTAGCACCCTGACCATGCTCTCAAGACAATACGACTCTTGCCTAGTGGTCGCAGACGCTACTCCTGAGCAATAAGTCCTGGGTACGGTTGCCAGGTCGGGCAAAGTATTATTGAGTTTTTCCATCAGGATTTTTTTAAGGAACAGGTTGGAGTCTGCCCCCCCTTACATACTATATAAGCATAACTGAAATTGTAATGCCGATGCCGTGTTGTATTGTTGTATTGTAATGACCTATGCCTCTCAATCCTCTTAATTCTTCTGGGAAACCAGGCGTGATATCATGTTGTAGGTATGTCATTTAAGTCACAGACGGGTAGAGCTGAGTTTTCCTGATTGTCAATTATAGAGCAAACGGGCACTCTGAACAGCTAGTTCCAGTCGATAGACCATTTTCAACATGACACACGATGCTTTCAACGTATTATTTCACCACAAACTCACATTACACCAACAAAACGCATTTTAATCTCAATAAAAACAAATAAAACAGCAGCTTCTTTAAAATTACGCCAAAAACCGCAACGGAATTGTTCGTAATATTCTAATTGTTGAACACGGCCATAACACACCGAAACACTTAGCGAATTGGTGAAAAGCAAATACAATTATATTAAATTAAGCGCGGTTTTAATCTCAATATCTTGTTAG
The DNA here is from genome assembly GCA_916610205.1 of Griposia aprilina. Taxonomy (NCBI): domain Eukaryota; kingdom Metazoa; phylum Arthropoda; class Insecta; order Lepidoptera; family Noctuidae; genus Griposia; species Griposia aprilina. The sequence continues at coordinate 24,400,165 of OU744285.1, read as the reverse complement.
AAGAAAACACGCACCTAATGGATTCCAGACTGTTGATTGTGGTCACTGAATTCGCGAAGATAGGAGTTTTATTATGAACCTAGACCTTAAATTACCTAAATACTAGTTACTAGATCTAGATAGGTAGATACCTACTACACGGCAAGAGTATCTTCTGAAATAGAGAAGGAGCGAGCGAACAAGCATAGATCACCATTCCTAAGAGTGATTGCCGCTTGTTCTGAAATACTTATTCCGCTGCGCTCACGAAGATTAAGACCAGTAGGCCTAGCCAAGTTACAAACGTTTCGTAGGAATCTCTTTCTACAATCGTTAACGCTTTGGCGTAAGCGATTTCAGAAAACGATAAGTTGGTAGCCAAGTTGACACGACTGAGTCGATCGCTCGTTCTAATTGTCGTATACTTTATTCTATGGTGAGCTTTCCTAAAAACGTCAAACTAACGTCAAAGTCACAGTTGTGTACCTTCTTTGTGCGCGGGCCAATACTCGTAATTGTTTTAAACACAGACTACAATTTTATTGGTTCTAAGTGATAAAAAGGTAAGCGAAATAAGGTAAAGTTCAAAAATTGGTTTATTATATATTATAAGTGTGTAATGTAATTTTATACATTACTGTGTCTCGAAATGTTATGAGATTATTGTGATCCTGCATAATGAAAGGAGTGACATACTAAATTTTGACAGTTAATTATTTCGACACGGTCCCAATTTTGAAAAACTCACTCACATTTCGACTACTCATTGTTCGACAGAACATATGTATATTCGACTACCATTAGTCCGACAGAATATACTTCGACAACACACACCTTCGAAAAAACACATCTTCGACAGGACTCTTCTTCGATATGCACTTGTTCAGCGGATCTCTATTTCGACGGAACTTACCTTCGACATAATACTGCTCTGAAATGTGACAATAATAATTGAATTTCGCTTTATGGTTTTTGGTTCAAAATAAAAACAAAAATCAATCAATTATGTATTTAAATATAACCAGTAACAAACCTTTGTACAGTTTAATCATTTCTTCAGATAATTAATTTTAATTGTAACATAATATTAATAAGTGTTCTTGATTATTTATTTTAACTTATGCTATTCCGCTTAGGAACTAAATTGTATCCATGTCACTTTTCAGTAGCAAATGTTTTTGCAGCTTTTCGTTCTGCTGTAATTGTTTTTTTCTTTTTGGTTTCGCCATTTGAGCCAAAATTCTCTGTAATTCATTGTGTGCTTTTTACTTCTTTTTCCACTTCGGCCAAAGTTTTAAAAATGTTATTTTTTTTCTACTGAGCAGAGTATTACACCTCATATTGGAATATGAGGTGGAATACGATTGAATTTTGAGTCGAAGGAAATCCACATTCAATGGAATCTGCAACCGACCACATTTCTGGTGGATAAGATGGTGGTATTTTTGAATATGTAATTTATGTAATGTAAGTGGACTTGTTTTGTGTTTTTTTTTTTGTTGGTTCCAGTGACACGAAATTTCTAAATCTGTTGCTAATTGGTTTTGCATCAACGGGTAAAACTTTTTCTTGGATTTGATTAAAAACTGCGGGGATTTCAGACGTTGTAACGACGTGTAATATATGGCAAAGCTGAAATATGTTTTAACTTGTGGTCAAATTCACTCTCATTTATGTATTCTTCATTCAGTCCAACCCCTTCAATGTGTCGTCAAATAATTTGTTTAAGATGAAATAAACAACAGTTATTCTTTGCGCTGGAAAATACACGCTTACTTATTAGAATTAAATGTCACTTTTTTTCTTTCTTTCACTTTCTTTTAGACAAATCCAACGAACCCAAACACGCCATTACACAATATTTATGGTGTGAAGCCATCCGAGTTGCTTTAACCAAGTCATGCCATACTCTAGAACGGGCTATCATCATAATTTAATGAGTACTTATACAAAATTTTGTGCCTGTGCTGTTGACCGCTGAGGAGATCTCTCGTATGAAGCCAATCCTGGGTGCAGCAGCCAGATCATGGTGAACTGTAGAAGGAACTACCATAATTAAATACGTAGGTATATTAAATATTCGTGTCCGTACCGTTGACCGTTAAAGAGTTCTTTCATGTGGAGCCAATCATGGGTGTAGATTCAGGTCATGCATCATAAAAATGCATTGTCTTCGAAACAGAATCAACGTGTGAAATTTCAACTCCGTAGGATAAGAGGAAGTGGTTTTAATTCAGGTTGCAAGATTTGGCCCGAACATACATACATACAAAATAGCGGTACGAGTACCTATTGACCTTTGTTTATCATATTACCAATTGTGACGTTTATAAAAGCTGTTATTAATTTGTCAGGCGTTAGATTATAGCAGGCTGATTTAATTCAAACCAATTAGCGATTGGTTTTCAATATTAAATGTTGTGTCACTGGAACATACAAGAAAATAGAACAAAAGACAAGTCCACTTAAAGTTACATATCCAAAAGTACCACCATCTTATCCACCAGAAATGTGATCGGTTGCAGATTCCATTGTCCCTTATTTTAATCCTAAGTCCCGTATTTTGAACGCTGTTCTCACGTAAAATGAGAAATCTGGTATGGTCGGTCACCCTAGTTACGATTTAAAATACATAAGTAGTGTATAATTGGGGGTTCTGGATCACTTGCTCTCGCTTTCGCTCGAGCGCATGATCCAGAACTCCCCAATCATACATTACTATCGTGATGTGCGATATAGTTCATAATATTGATTGAGTATTGTGTTTCATTCACAGTGGAGCGCTTGATACAGGATCTCCAATTTTTTTAATGGTCCGAGCGGTTGTCGTGTGTATTCATAAACAGGCATGGTATCGAACTGTTATAACGAAGCAAAATTATCGCGTGAACTTAAAAATAATAAACAACAATATCATGTTCGATCGCCGCGCAGCGCTGCATTGAAACGATGTAGTGCATATTTTTTTGTATTGATGGATACAAAAACCATATTGAGAGGTCAGCTGTTACTGGAAATTGTAACTTAATGTGTAGCCGTGTGTAAAAGTAACTGTATTATGGAGATAGAGTAATTGATTATAATATAAAAGAACGTAAAAAAAAAAAGTCATAAAAGCCAAAACCAAACCGGAACAAATACTCATTTGTTCCGTGCGGGAATCGAACCCGCAACACTTTGGCACATTAATTGAAACATCTATTTTAAACCTACTATTTACATTGTGATGTAGCGAGTCGAGCTCTTAACCAATGCACCAAACGTGTCGTCAGTGATGAGATAAAATATGTATTCAGTATTAAAGTACACAGGTACATTCGTGATATCGACATGTTTCGACTTGATTCTGCCGCCAAGCACATAGTTGTAATATTATGAAGGAAATTAAACCTTAAAGACATGAATCTATATACCTTATATAAGAGAATCTGTTTTGTATCTAGATCGTAGAGAGCCTTTGACTGCGACACAGTAAATACAAGTTTTTTGTTTTTGGCTGTTTTCGCTACCCTGAGATTCAATCACAATGTCGGTAAGTAATAGTTATAACATATTAGGTAAATTATTATTATTGTTTTTTATTAATTATTATAATGTAGGCATTGTATGTAATCATACTCAAAACACAATTTATTTCTGTTTTCAGGACAATGAGGATCTTTTTAATTTTATCCCAAACAAGCAGCTCAAAGAATCTGTTACATCACGACTCAATTTGAAGAGAAAAAATGACGCGACAGGTCCTCCACAGAAACTTGAACGACAGCAAAACTACTCGTACATCAAAACCAGGGCGCCAAATACATCTTCAAGGACATGCATGATCAAAATTGAGATATACGAGTGTGATAATTTACCAGAAAAATCTTGCAAGTGCAGTGCAAATAAGTGTGTGCAATTTATAACTGAAAATGTTGTCACAAGTGATATATACTTAGATTTAGAAAACATTATTAGTAAAATTCGTGAGAATATATAATTGAAATTATTTTATATATTTATTAAGTATAGAGAGAGAGATATTCAATGTAATCATTATGTTAGTACCAACGTTTGTGTTTGTTTTTTATAATTAGCATAATAAAATAGCATTTAATAATATACTTAAATAGTACAACTAATATTGTTGATTGTATCGCATAAAAACAAAAAACAAAAAAAAAACTTATTATTTCATACACATTGATGTTAGATTAGGTAAGGAATCTGTTATTTCTTAGAAGATTAATTAGGTACTCTTTTAATGAATATATTTAAAAATAAAAATTCTGTTTGTTTTCATTTTCCAATATCAATTTTCATTTCAATAAAAAATAAGAGTAATTAATCTTCTAAGAAATATCAGGTTCCTTACCAAATAGTAAGGAAAAAAGGTGCTTATTATAATTATACACATTGATGTTAGATTAGGTAAAGAATCTGTTATTTATTAGAAGATTAATTACTCCTTTTATGAATATATTTAAAAATTAAAATTCTGTTTGTTTCATTTCCCAACATTCAATCACCCAGCCTAATTCTGTAATATCTTATTACGAGTTCTATAACAAAAAACCACTTAGAAATCCATTGCCACCTCTTTCCATTTACATTAAAATGAGCAGGATAGCTATAGCTAACACAGCCTTTACGACTTGAGAGTTTAAAGAATAAGGCGACAATTCTGTGTACATGACAAATAACTACCAGAGATCTCATTTTATTGGTTTCTTATAAGTTTGTATGTATTCCGACAGAGTTAATTGACACCTCATTCCTTTCACGATTGTCGTCTCCAGTCGCCTCCAAAAACTCTAATAAGGATAAAGTGCTGTGAAAACACTTTCCATAACTAGAGTATTCGGAAGCATTCACATTGCGACTTCAGTACGAGAAATGAATAAAATAAAATCTACTCTAGGTTCTCAAGTGATAGAGATGAAATTCTAATAACAAATATTATTTTAATTAATTTTTCGGAGTAATTATTGTTAGAAACTAACATATGACTAAGGCTTTAGGATTTAGGTCTATAAAAAGCATGTGAGAGAATTCCTTTACATTTTGTCATTGTTGTGCTGAAGTGCATTTCACTGAACAGTGAGTTTAAATTTGTTTGTGGTTGTTCACAAGTGTTGCAGAAACAAAGTATGTGAGTATTATATTTTATTTAATAAATATTTTTTCTTCGATCCTAGGACTGTAATAGTTAATTGTTTTACCACTGAAATTACTCAATTAAGTTTAGATCATATAATAGTTATTTCAAAACTATTGTACTTGTACTGCATTTGTAGTTTCATATTAATATTAATATTTTTACAAACGTTTAATAATTATTAACGTTTTATTTTTACAAACGTTTAATAATTATTAACGTTTTATTTTTACAAACGTTTATTTAATAATAATTCTTGCTTCGTTGTTCTAGCATGCAATAAAAATAAGGCCTAGGTTTGATTCTTAGGTCATTTAAAGTTTTTTTTTTTTCCTGATAAGTACTGTAAATATATTATTCCCTATTCGATGAGATTTCAAAACGCTCCTGTAAAAAGTAAGGGGGAGGGACTAACAGCACACCTCTGCCTAACCCTTTGATGAATACGGGTGCTGTTGTTTCATGTTACTAATGTTGGTAATAAAAATATTTATTGCATTTTAATAATGTTTTCAGGGCTCAGTCGATGAATAATCCTTTTTGGGTTGAAGAAGAGGACTCCACACCTTCAACGTCTGGACCAACAAAAGAAAAAAACAAGCGGCAGATCAAAAAAAAAACAGCTGTGAAGAGAGATAAGAAAATGTCTCAGAAGAAGAAGGCTTTGCTTTCTAAAATCCTTTCGCTTCAGAACCAGAGTCTGATAGCGACGGGCCGGCAGTTGTTACAACACCAGCTCCAAAAAGAAAACGGAATACCAACGCTTCAGACTGTGAGGTAAGACATTTTTTTCAAACATGTTAAATTCCCATTTCATTTAAAACCATTCCAGTGTTTTACAGCGTGTGATTTTCTCCATCAAAATTATACTTATTTGTGGACACAAGTGTTTAAATAGACCTTTTCTAATAGATAATAGATTATAGTTATGGTAACGGTAGATTCAAGAACGTGGAAGTCTGGAGTTTATCTATTATATTTTTTTACATATCTATATTTTTTTTTACTTATCTATTTTTTAATTACTCGCCCTGACGCATTATTATTTTTAATTAAAACTAGTCATCTTATGTATTTCAGGATGAATCGTCTCGACCGCTGATCCGTGCTACCACTCTGAAGAACTGCTTCACTCAGCAGGTGGCTGATGGTTATACCTTCCAATCAAACCCGGACAGGGTTGGAAAGTATTATTTTGAATTAAGAGTTTATAACACGGGTGAAGTGGAAAAACTTACTCCAAATGAACGTTGGAAACAGTCTCTTGTAGCATTAAAATTATCAATAGAATAGAGAATATTTATTTGATTTATAATAATTATTTTACATGTACTTTTTCAGAGTTTCGATGTAAAATCGAAATTGAAACTTGAGATATTAAAAAACCCGAATTAAGAAATTCTGAAATTAAGAACAGAGAAATAAAAAACTGAGAAATTAAGAACTGAGAAATTAAAAACTGAGAAGTTAAGAACTGAGAAATTAAAAACTTAGAAATTTTAAATATGAGAATTTACCAACTTTTAAATAAAAATTGGTTGACTGAGATAAAAAAAAAAACATTTAGTAAAAATAGCTTTTTATAAAATTTAAAATAAGTGTAATGAACATGTTTTTTTTTTTGTAAAGACTAATATTTATGTTTCAAAGTTATCAGCACACAGTAGAACAAATATTCATATATCTAATCGATTGCTCTGCTCAGAATGATGTAAAATCGAAATTGAAACTTGAGAAATTAAAAAAACCGAAATAAGAAATTCTGAAATTAAGAACTGAGAAATAAAAAACTGAGAAATTAAGAACTGAGAAATTAAAAACTGAGAAATTAAGAAATGAGAAATTATGAACTGAGAAATTAAAAACTTAGAAATTTTAAATATGAGAATTTACCAACTTTTAAATAAAAAATGGATTACTGAGATAAAAAAAAACATTTAGTAAAAATTGCTTTTTATAAAATTTAAAATAAGTATAATGAACATGTTTTTTTTTGTAAATACTGTAATTATTATGTTTCAAAATTATCAGCACACAGTAGAACAAATATTCATATATCTAATCGATTGCTCTGCTCCGAATTCGAAAATATTCAAATTATTGCTATTGCTTTTAGAAATAGAATCATAAGTATAAAGTGAATCCACTTAAATCTAGTGAAGTAACAATAACTCCAGAAACGTTTTTATTTCAAATTTCAAAGTCAGTATGTGATATTATCAATCTTATGATTCAAAAACATAAAGCAATTAAAGTCAATTTTGAATTATTTGTGTCATACATTTTGCCAAAAAATAATCAAAGCTCTATGAAATCTTTCAACACCAAATATGAGATAGCAGTTCCGAATACAAATGTTTATAACATGTATTTTAAATGCTCTGAAAAATTATTATTTAGAGTTTGAACTTGCCGAATCTGGTTGGGCTATTAATTCTATAAACCATTTGGAAATAAACATAAACAAGTGCAATCCTATAAGAGCTGGAACATACTTAGAATTGCCTACGGTTATAAAAAACACAAAGTCATGTTTGAATATACACAACAATGCCAATCATTGTTTTTTGTGGTGTATTATTGCCCAGATGTTTCCAAAAAGATTGAATGCTAATAGAACGCAATCGTACCCACACTATACGTTGCTTTTAAAAATAAATGATATGTCTTTTCCGCCATGTTTCGATGATATTAAAATATTTTAGAAAAATAATCCTTGTATAAGTGTGAATGTTTATGGTCTTGAAGCTAATAATCATGTAACTGGTCCTCTATTTTTGACACGTGAACGAAAGCTTATACATGTCAATTTGTTGTACATAACTAAAGATGATAAAGTCCATTTTTGTTTAATGTTATAAGATCTAAAAATCATCAAGTTTTTACACAAAAATTGAATAAACTCATACTTAATAGTGATGACGATAAAAGGCAGAGAACTGAAGGTTGTTTCAACACTTTGCCTTGGGGGGCATTATAGTTCAATACTTTAATACTTGTTGGATTACTGTATTCGTTCTACTGTGCTAAAACTATAGTTTAAGTTAAAAAAGCTAATTACAAATGATTTAAATGTGTAAAAAGTATGTAATCGAATAAAAAAATGTAATAAATGAATGTTACTATAATCAATAAATGAATAATCGATATTTATTTTCTTTTCTTTTCCTTTTCCGAAAGATTTTCCCTCTTATAAACACTGTGTATAGATTATGTCATGGTTAATGTTAATAATTTTTTTTTATGTCTATTAGCTTGTCATAACTATATGCAGTGTTTATTATTAAGAGGTATCATACAGGATCAAATTAAATTAGCTAGAGAAACTCCTCAGATGTGATGGGTATCGATACCTAAACATGATAAAACAAAAGAAAACAGATTTTCTCAACTCATACTTCAAGTACCAGCACAACCAGCGGTCGAGGACCCCAAATAAAAAATAAAAAAATATCTTCTTTTTTTGTTTTTATATCGATGTGTTTAGATATCGATACCCATCACGTCTGTGGAGTTTCTCGTTCGTTAGCTAATTTAATTTGACCCCTGTATACTAACTTATTAGGTGAATAATAAAAAAAAACATTATGTAGAATCAATTTTAATTTTATTGTTTCGCCTTCAATTAAATAAATTCGACCAATAATAATAACTAATAAACAATAACTTATAAACTGCATTTAAGGTCTGCATGTGGGTGAACTTAATTTTTTAACTATTTTACCGACGAGATATTCTGCTTCATCCATAATTTCATCGTAATTGTCCTTGACTAAATACTGAACATTCACACAAGCACAATCACTATCACTGCGATCAACACGATTTATTAAATTATTGTCATTTAAATCACAAATAGATATTTTTATTAAATGGTGTGCTTTTCCTGGATCCTTGCGAATTACGTAAGATGTAGACGGTGTATCCAATAGTTTGGGCAGGGTAATTTTAGAAGTTAATTTCAACTTCTTGTTTTTTCTTTTTATTGGACTTTCTTGAGTATCCTTGACTTTATCCTGCTGATTTTCCTGGAACTCAGTTTGTTCAACATTGTCCCCAGTAAATTCTTGAGTAAAATAGAATGACTTAATAACATCATCAACAATATCAAGGCCTTCCATTTTCTGAAAAAAAAAAAAAAATGATAAAATTAATTTCCATTTTCTTTTATATTAAATTAACATTATTTTTATTATTAGACTTGACAAATTTATTAGTTACTTACAATCTTAAATAGATGAATTGACGATTAAAGATAATTTAATAATAATTAAAAAAAAACTCGTCCACTACGAACACTGTGACGGACACTGTCGCTGTGTAACTCAGTCGAGGACACGACTCTTAATAACGACCCAGGTCCAAACCCGTTGCTAGAATACTGTGCTCGCAAGTCACATATTCATATATAAAGGATAGTAAGTAATGAAAATAAATAATAGGCAAGATGAAGTTGATCAAACAACCCATATCCTTGAACGTGAATAATATCAATTTCAATGACTCAGCTCGTCAGATTAGACATAGTGCTTTATTGCCTAATACAATTCGCTGCATAATATGTGGACCCTCGAACTGTGGTAAAACAAACGTTATGATCAGTTTACTGCTGCATGAAAATGGGCTCAAATTTAAAAATCTTTATCTTTACTCGAAAACTACTTTCCAGCCAAAATATCGGTTTTTAAGTGAAGTATTAAGAAGAGTACCTCAGATACAGTTCAATGAGTTCAATGACGACAAAGATGTTATAGCTCCGAATGAAGCTTTAACAAATTCTGTATTTATTTTTGATGATGTTATGTGTGAAAAGCAAATAAACATTCGTAATTACTTCTCTATGGGAAGACATAAGCAAATTGACTGCTTTTATTTATCACAAACCTACTCAAAAATTCCGAAACAGTTGCTACGTGATAATGCTAATTTTCTTATAATATTTAAACAAGATGATGTGAACTTAAAGCATATCTATGAAGAACATGTAAATTCTGATCTGCTGTGGAATCAGTTTAAAGAAGTTTGTAAAACTGTTTGGAGTAACCCTTATAATTTTCTACTTATTAATAAAGAGTCGGCATTAAATAATGGGAGGTACAGACAGAATTTTGATATTTTTTTAAACTTTGAATGAAGGTACATACTTATAAATGAATTACATACATAAATGCTGTTAGTATTATTCCTTGTTTAGCTGAATACAGTTGTTATTTATTGTAAGATGGACAAAAATATTAAAATGGAATTAGTGAAGTCTGTCGACTCCATAAAGAATAAAATAAAACAAATGAAAAATCAGGAACATACAATGAACTTGTCGCTTGATAAAATGCTAAAACCTGTCACAAATCCTCTAAAAACTCTTGTTGAATCTAATAGATGTGCAGAAAAAATAAAAATAAATGAAAATCCAACTTTAAATAATTCTGAAGGAATCGAATTCGATGAAAAGAATACTAGCTCATCTACAAAGCTCAATGACTGTTACGATCCAAAACTAAATTCTACCCAATTCGTCAAACAAAATGCTAAAAAGGAATCGATAGATAATTTAGAAATGTCATTAGAGGATGATGATATCTTTGGTATTTATGACGGTGTTAGTATACCGTTTGGAATTAGAAGTGAAAATAAAACTCTATTGATGGGTAATTCAGCAGTATCATTTTCTAAAATTGATAGTTTGAATAACGATACAATCATTTTAATTAAAATCGGTGACAAAGCTTACAATTTAACAGTTGGTCTAAAAGAACTTTTACTCCGAAGAAAACCCGATTTAAAGTTAATATCGAGCGAAGATAAACTTGTCTATAAGGATATGTTACACTATACAAATGCACATAAAAGAGATTTTAATCCTAAAGGTCAAATAAGAGGTGACAAAGGTACAAAATATTGTAAAATAATAAAACCTCTATTTTTCGAATTGTCAAACGATGTTATACATGCTCACACTAAACTTGGAGGAAAATTACCAATGTTAAAAAAATACAAAAACAACACCGACTTGGTATATTGGGATGATCCTAACGAATTAGTCGAGAGATTGAAACTATTAGTAGCTTCAAGAGATGCTGGCAATACAAACCATGATAATGAAATGTTATCGATAATTGAAGAATTAAAAGAAGCTGACATAATTAAAGAATAAATAGTCGTAATAATATGCTTTACATTCAGTATTATACATGGATTCAAGACAAATGTACTGAATTCTGACCATGAGCAAAGCCGATGTGGTAAACGAAATTCATAAAAATGCAAGGGTAAACTTTCCCCGAAGACATGTTATTATGAAAGATATAGACGACCTGTGGCAAGCAGATTTAATTGATATGCAATCAATTTCAAAAGAAAATAAAAATTACAGATTTATTCTTACCGTTATCGATACATTTTCGAAATATGCTTGGGCCTTTCCTCTGAGAAGTAAAACCAAAGATGATGTATGTAACTCATTCAAAGTTTTGTTGGCTACAGGGCGTGTTTCAAAAAACCTCCAAACAGATAATGGAACAGAATTTTATAATAATAAATTTCGAAAGCTTATGAAATCTAATCATATTAACCACTATTCAACCTTTTCAACAAAAAAGGCTTCAATAGTTGAAAGATTTATCAGAACTTTGAAATCTAAACTGTATAAGGAATTCAGTTTAAAAGGCAGCTATAATTGGGTAGATAGTACACTTAATGATGTTATATATAAATACAATCACACTTACCATCGGACAATTCATGAAATTCCTGCTAATGTGGATAACATGAATAAAAAACGTATATTAGAAAGGTATTTAAGGTCGGTAAAAAATGAAAGAATAAAAAGCAAGTATAAAGTGGGTGATTATGTACGTATCAGTAAATACAAAGGAACATTTGAAAAAGGATATACCCCCAACTGGTCGACAGAAATATTTAAAATTCGAAAAATACAAAATACAACTCCTATTACCTACTTAATTGAAGATACAATCAGAGGTCAACCTATTTTAGGAGCGTTTTACTTACAAGAGCTTCAAAAGACAAAATATCCTAATGTATATCTAGTCGAGAAAGTTCTTAGAAGAAAAGGAAACAGGGTTTTAGTAAAATGGTTAGGTTTATATCTTCTGCTGAAAACAGTTGGATTGATAAATCGAATGTAGTAATATAAATAAAAATAACTTTACTAACCGTATAAGTATTTATTAAAGTGTTCAATCCAGATTCATTAGTCTTATGATGTGTATTGGAGAGAGTAGTCTTCTCAATTGGCTTATAAACAATTTACCATTTGAATTACACTTACCAGGATACAATTATTGTGGTCCTGGTACAAAATTAATTAAAAGGCTTACACGCGGAGACGAAGGTATTAATAAATTAGACGAACATTGCAAAGAACACGACATTGCCTATCTCAAATCATCAAACTTAAAGAATCGTCACAGAGCTGATTTAATTTTGTTGAAAATGGCAAAAGAGCGAGCAGTTGCCTCGGATGCAAGTGTAAGCGAGAAAATCGCAGCACGCTTAGTAAGCAAGACAATGTCTACAAAAATAAAAACTGGTTCCGGCCTAAAAAAAAATAGAAAAAAGTGCTTTCAAAAACTTACACCTGGAAAAGGGTTAAAAAACAAATTTAAAAATGTTATCACTAAAACGAAAAGACACATGAAAAAACTAAAACCAAAATGCAAAAAAGTGGCAATAGAATTAGCTATGGCCGCAGCCAGAGAATTAGCTGATGATTCATCCATAAAACTTCCTCGTGTTATTCCTATACCAAAAACTGGTGGTGTATTACCTTTGATTCCTATTTTTGCTGGATTATCAGCAGTGGGAGCAATAGCAGGCGGTGCAGCAGGTATTACCAAAACCATAAATGAATTCAAGATGGCTAAAAAGCTGTTGGCTGAATCGAAGAGACACAATGAAAAAATGGAAGCTCTCTGCATTGGGAAAGGACTACACCTTAAACCACATAAAAACGGGCTTGGAATTTATGTATCGAATGAAAAAAACTAAGATATCGGCTACCCAAACGAGCCCTAACTAACTTTGACATTTTGAAGTATGGAACTAATATTCCATATTTTAGAGGAGTCTTTATGAGAGATGAACTTCCTAAATACCCGTTTAAAAAAGAATGTGGAGTTATTAATTTAGATAGTTCAAAAGATCCTGGCTCTCATTGGGTAGCCTATGCAAAATACAATGATTATATTGAGTACTTTGACAGTTACGGAAATCTTAAGCCTCCAAAAGAATTTATAAAATACGGAGGTACTAAAGTCCACTATAATTATGAAAATATACAACGCGATCATCCTTTCAATTGCGGACATCTCTGTTTAATTTTTCTAAGGAATTTTTGGAGTAGTCTAGGGATAAAATAAACAGGATCTTCTGAAACAGTCCAGTATGCAAGCATGTCTACCACAGTTACCATCTCTGGAAATAAATCTGATTTGGTGTCATACTTTCAACCTCCACTGCATTTATCCGATCAATACGAGTGCGGTTTGTTATACTTTTCAGTGTTAAATTCAAGATCAAATGTGTCCATCAATAGCAGCAGTCTATCTGTAATCAGAATTGAATGTGATCTTGTACACAGTTCGTACTGCAACGGACTACCAACTCATTTTATTCATGAATTTGTATTTGATACTGCTCCGGGTCATCAGTGCATAGAAATACCACGAAACGTTATTTACTTTCCAGTGAACAAAAATATAATTTCATCTATATCTGTTAGAATTGTTGATCAATTTGGTTATTGTATTAACTTTGGTGACGAATTCAATATTCAACTACGTCTTCATTTAAGAAAAACAAAATGATACTATATTATAAAAACACTCCTGTGAAAATAAAACGTATTATTCCTTCAACGACCACTAAGGTGAATAGACGTAAGAAAAAAGTTAAGAAATTGACTGAAGCAAATAAAGGTTTTCTTAGAGCCCTAGGTTTTAAAGTATGAATATACTCCAGATTACTGAATTACCGCACTTCGATAGTTCGATCGAAAGTTATGAAATCCATTCATATAATCCCTACAATAACAGCTTTAGAGAAAACGATGAAATCAGAATCCCCATACATCAGCAAGACATATACGTGCTACCATCAGCCAGTTCAATTTACATCGAAGGCCAAGCAAAGCTGTTCGGTAAAGATGGGAATCCGATCAAAAAAACTGTTACGTTCACTAATAACCCTGTTATGTCTTTGTTTCAAGACATCAGGTACGAAATGAATGGTATTGAAATAGATCGTATAAAAAATTCTGGAATAACGTCAACAATAAAATCATACATCTCATTAAATGAAGCTGAAAATAAAGTTGCTGCGTTATGGGGTTGGAATTTAAACGGATTCCAAAGTGATGGGCATTTTAGTTTAGTGATACCGCTAAATAAGATTTTAGGGTTTGCAGAGGATTACAATAAAATCGTTATAAATTGTAAACATGAACTTATATTGAATAGAAGTAACTCTAACTTAAACAGCGTTATTCTTACTGATGATGTTGCTCATTTTCAAATAGATATGCAAAGAGTTCAATGGAGGGTGCCACACATAAAAGTGTCAGATCGAGAACGATTAACACTTTTAAAGCATTTAGAAAGAGATAAACCCATTCAGATGGCTTTTAGAAATTGGGATTTATATGAATATCCTTTATTACCTAAAACCACAAAACATTCTTGGTCAGTTAAGACTGCTTCACAATTGGAAAAGCCTAGATATGTAATTTTTTGCTTACAAACTAACAGAAAAAATAATAAAACTAAAGACATATCTCTATTCGATCATTGCGAGGTGACAAACGTTACGCTCTTCTTAAATTCTCAATATTATCCTTATGAGCCTTTGGGTTTAAAGTTTTCTGACAACAAATACAGTATATTATATGAAATGTATGTGAAATTTCGTCAGTCGTATTACAACTGTCCAGTAGACCCGTTGCTCGATCTAAAGGACTTCAAAGAAAAAGCTCCCCTGTTTATCTTAGACTGCTCAAGGCAAAACGATAGTCTAAAATCAGGTCCAGTAGACGTACGCATAGAAATTGAATGTTCAACGCCAATACCAGATAAGACTACTGCATATTGTTTGATTATAAACGATCGACTTGTGGAATACAAACCTCTCAGCAACATTGTGCGCAGGTTATCATGATTGCTATTGTGGATATTCAAGGCTTTAAAACAGAAACAAATGAATTTATAATAAAAGAAATCGCTATATTATATAATAAAACATTACAAGTGTTTTTATTTAAGCCACCATTTCCATTTGAAAAATTAACGAAACAAGAAAAAAAACAAGTTAGTTGGATTGAACGTAACAGAAAGATATATTGGTGTGAAGGATTTATTCCATATTCCAATTACCAGAATTTTATTGCTGATATTTTAAGAGATAAATGTGTCTATGTTAAAGGTTCAGAAAAAGTCTTGTGGTTAAAAAATATATTAGAAAACAGTAATAGTAACATATTTAATTTAGAAGATAAAGGTTGTTCTAGTTTGTTAAGTCTGCACCATCAATATAAATATTCTCAAGATTTGTATAGTTGTATTTATCATGACTCTGTATGTGCTTTAAAAAATGTATTGTGTTTAAATAAATGGTGCTATGATAATAAAATTATAAAATAAACTTTTTTTTTTGTTTAATTTCTTTATTTTTGGTAAACCGTTTCCTATCCCTCCCAATCTCTTCAACGTCGTCAAATCGTTATAAGCTGCTGACTGTAACTAGACGATGTCATTATGCAGTTATCTGTAAAACGGGGAAGCATGTCTCATAATAAATACAAACCTCGATATGACATGTATAATACTTATAAAATTCGTCAATTTTCATTTAACTATTACTGGGCAACGGCTGATTCAAAGAAAAGATTAGTGATGGAAATGGCTGACGCTGGATTCTTTTACTGTGGCAATAGTATAAATGATAAAGCAGCATGTTTTTCATGTGGAGGTGTTATAGAAGATTGGGAGATTTATGACGATCCTTGGATGCAACATGCTATAAATTTTCCTCAATGTTTTTATTTGAACGCTGTGAAAGGAAGAGAGTATATATTTAATACGCGTATCTGCATCACAGCATTAGACTCCTAGCATTGCAGTGTAATAGATAGATCTTAAGTATATAACTAAGTAATAAATAACACAAATATTTACTGCACCACGAGAGATACAATTATTGATATTACCTATCTACATCATGTTACACTCAGAGAAATTTGATTTGGAAGGCATTTCTAAACTTATTTTCAAGAATACTAGGGGTGAGATAATATATATTCAAGATATGCACCCTAGAAAAAAGAAATCGAACTCAGGTGAATTAAAACATCAGGATAGTGATATAACCCGAAAAGAAGATTTATTTTACCAGAAGTTGGAAGATTCAGAGAAATCTAACTTGAAAAATACTCACTACCTTATACTAAAAAGCGAACCTGGTGAGGATCTTCGCAAATTCGTTAAAGTTAGCAACAAACATACTGATCATGAAAAATCGATTGTTAGTTCGTCAAAGACCAGTGGGAGTGAGTAGTATATCGACAGCAACTGCAGATCTATTCCATCAGGAGAGTGATACAGCACATGAGTTACTTTTACACAAATTATAAACGGAACTCAGATTCATAAAAACCTCAGGTCAGCGATTCAAGAAAGAAGATTTCATTACTTATTACTTTAAGTACACATCGCACCGCTGATTGGGGTGTTCTGCATAACGCGCTCGAGCGAAGCGTGAGCAACTCAATCAATATTATGAACTATATCGCAGATCACGATATTAGTGTATGATTGGGGAGTTCTGGATCATGCGCTCGAGCGAAGCGAGGGCAAGTGATCCAGAACCCCCAATTATACACTACTTACATATATGAAGAAATGATTAATCTGCACAAAGATTTGTTACTGGTTATAATTAAAAACATAATTCATTATTATTTATGTTTTTATTTTGTACCTAAAACCGTAAAGCGAAATTCAATAATTATTGTCACATTTCGAGGTATGTTCCGTCGCAATAGAGATCCGCCGAACAAGTGCATATCGAAGAAGGGTTATGTCGAAGTAGTGTTTTTCGGAGGTGGTCAAAGTATATTCTGTCGAGGCAATGAGTAGTCGAACGATTGTTTTTCGAAATTGGGACCGTGTCGAAATTCAGTATGAAACTCCCAATAGAAGAGCCTCTCCAGGATGTAGGTTTTTGCATCTGCGCTAAGAGAGTACCAATGGGGTCCACAAATGTTATACTTAACCATAACCATGTTGCTAACCTTTCAAACGTTTATAGACCTGAAAATCAACAGTCAAAATTTAGGTACCCATCGCGATCTATCTACCGGCTCAACCGCAATAGTATCGCCAAGTATCGCCCTCTGGCCGATTCCTATAAATTACGGTAATTTATTGGTTAAAACGAAGACTTGTATATTTTCCAATAATGGTTATAATAATTTTAATAATGAATCAAAGACCTCTTAGGTTTGCACAGTAGACCCTCCGATATGGAGTTTATATTCTGTTTAGGTACTTGTATACCTATTTTATTTATAAATACTTATGTTATCTTTTTAATATTTATTATTATTATTAGTAATGTCTGTTATATAGAGCACCTGCCATCTTATCTCTTCACCACCCTTGGTTGACTGGTAGAGAATGCCTAAGGCATTAAATCCGCCTTTGTATACTATTGTGTGCGAGAAGTTTTAATAAATAAATAAATATGGAAGTAACTACCACAGGTAAAATTAACTTACGAATTATTTATATGCCAGGTTTGGCAATAAAAAATGCTACCATTTGGTAAGTAAGCAAAACGATTCGTTTTTGTTTATAGGAACCGAGCATTAAAGGCCATTTAAGAACCTTTGATGCACGACCCAGATCCAAGATTTTTGCATTTTTCATCGCACGTCCTTGCTTTATGCGACATCGCCATATAAGTAGACAGTACTCGACTTGATCATTTTGGACAGGAACGATGTCACAGGGCAAGCATTGGAATTATTCATAGTTCCATCAACTTTCATTTTTAGTACCTTACTGTTTGCTTGGTTGACAAAAACTAATTAAGTAGGTATTTTTTTGCATTTCGGCCAACTAATAAGAATATTGTGTGGCCAGTGTTATTATTGGTTCACCTAAACTGAGATTCGAGCAGGGCCGGATTTAGGTGAGGCCATCCAGGGCTACAGCCCTGGGGCCTTCACAAAAGATGGGCCCCCACAATATACTTCGGAAAAAAACTTTCAAATTCCGACGAGTTAACACTAGTAAACAACTTTTCCTTTGACATTTTTTTTCGCTGTTAACCTTTACCTATAGTACTTTGTACAAACATGATTATATTGATCTTAAATATGAAAAAAAAAAAAAACGAAATGTTTTTTTATTTCAGACAAGGATTAGGTACATATAGGAAGAAGAAAAACTAATGCGTAAACCCTTAATATTATATTTCAAAACTATTAAGATCGTGTCAAATTACTTTTGTTTAAAATGGAATGATATTATTTCTATGTACAATCAATATTATTTCTATGTACAATCATTTATACAATATATACCTATGTACTGTACAATATATATGTTTATACCAAACAGACTATAATAATAATTTAGACTTCGGGAAACATACATTCGTCGTTCACTAAACTCCCAACAGTCTGGCAAAATCAAAATCATTTTTACAGGTAACACTGATGGTAAAAACAATGTTTGATAAATTTATTTCGTCTCGTAATGTTTTTTTGGATAATCTGAATAAAATTGAGCAAATTGTTTATAAAATGAAACACCAATTGCTTTATTGATGTTTTCAGACCGTGTCATACAAATATTAATCGCATATTTCACCATTTTGTATTTTTTTTGTGCTAAGCAATCGCTCACTTGACGTCAATCTGACGACTGAAGTCAGATATGCTTGCGGACATATACGACGTGGCAACGCATCGGCGCCGTACACTGCTGATCTAGTCTTAAATAACATCATTGGTTATTTCAAACAACTGACAGTTATGTAAAATTAATATTGGCGTTAAGTTTTCTTAAATTTTGTAACGTTCCGATCAACTTCCTTATTTTTTATCTCATAAGAACCTTCTCCTGACAATAAAGATACAGCAAACAAAAAAAAGTGAAATCGGTCCAGCCGTTCACGCGTGATCGCGTGACCAAGGGAAATAGGGATTAATTTTTTATATATATAGATAATTCTCGTTTTCGATTATTCCTACTAATACTATAAATGTTAAAGTTTGTGAGGATGGATGGATGGATGTCTGTTACTCCTTCACGCAAAAACTACTGAACGGATGTGGATGGAATTTGGAACACAGATACTAGTTTATAACCTGGATTAACATGTAGGCTACTTTTTATCCCGGTAGACGTTCCCGTTGGATAATTTCCGACATCCACGTGGGTGAAGCCGCGGGCAATAGCTAGTAATTATATATGTTTGTTAAATGCTAAAAGAATGTTGGAAAACTTACTTTCACAATAAATTATTTATTGAAAAACTCGAGTGAAACAAATTGATCATTTTATTTTGAAAATTATTTGGGAGGAGGGGGGGGGGCTCCACTACTTTGTTGCCCCAAAGCCTCCAGAACTCTAAATCCAGCCCTGAATTCGACAGAAGATTTACTGATTACAAACTATATCCGGCTTTCAGAAATCGGTAGTGCCTATATCCAGGATGGGACTGAAAACAAGAGACCACAGAGAACACACCTAGTGATCAATTATACACGCATTACTCACAGAGTTACTCACCAGCGGGGAATATCGTAACACACTAACAGTAGGAATTGCTTTCATTTTGACAGTTCAACAACATTCATTGCGTTATTCACGTTGTTGAGCAGACAAATTTTTCGAACATATGAAACAATGGATTAGCAATAGGCTTCAAAATGATTCAGATTGTGATTGATATGTGTTACGCAGTTAGGGTGCACAGAGAACAAACCTTATTTATTTATATAACAATTGCTTGCTGCACTTACAGTAAACACCAAAGCGCGCAGCAAGCCAACAAAAAAACTTGAAACATTAAACATAGATTGACTGCTATACACAAATAGATTTATAAATAGCTAGCTTATGTCATTAATTATATAACTACCCGCATCAGACTGCATCATACGTCTAGATGCCTACCGTTGCTACTGCTTCTTAGGCTTTGGGTTCCATTCTAAAGTCGGTCAATTTATAACAGACAAACGTTATATCAAATCCACCGTATAACTTTTGCCCTCCGATCATCACGAACCGAGTATTTCAACAAACCTTTACCTGATCCCTGTAAGGTTGCTCACGTACCTACACCGTTACAAATAAGTTGGCCCCGAAAGTTACGGCGTACGTTACTTAGATTAAATAACTTGGATACTAAAGGAGGCAATATCTGTCGCGTAAAGGAGGAGAATCGCAATTAATGACGTTTGTTCTACTAAAATTTTGACTCTGTGACATTGTAGAGCGTTTTTAATGGAAGGTTCGCAGGGATCGATATGTTAGGTAGGATAAGATTGCGCTAGACGTACCAGTGTCTAGTCGTACTACTACACACTTACTACAGCAATATATGCTTTCATGTTCATAAAAGTTGAGATCTGATGATGCAAAAATGCACAATTTAGTCCCGTTAAAGTAAGCGTGTCGTTAAGCTCCTTAAGTTTTGAGTTGAGCTGCACGATTACTGACAAATGCGTGCACTGACTGCCGACTGGACAGGTCCACTCATTCTGTGTGTTTTTTCCTCAAAAGACCATTTCAGACACAAATCTACATGGTCTTCACATGATCTGACCACGATTATGTCTGGACTTAAAAAGAGACTGTGACCTCTGAGTATGTTTCGGCCTTTCTTCTCAGAGTAGTCAGATAGGAAACGCCGACCTCGTCTAGTTTTTAAAATATGATTGACGTGTAAAAGTGATTGTACAAACCTACTTACAGAAATAAAATCATTTATCAAGTGGGTAACCCGGTGGACTTCGTAGATAAAAAATAAATAAACAAACTTAATTAAAACACGCATAACTGTAAGCTATTTCTGAAAAGAATATGACGATGAAGATAATATTTTTGTTCATGGCTATTTTCGTGGTTTTCAGACATTCATTTAAGCATAACTTAACCGTATATTTTGATTAAATTATGTCAGTGGTTTCGATTTTATAATTTGAAGGGCTCTTTGTTTAATTCGTACCTGTGGAGAGTTCCTAAATCGTACCTTGAGATTAGAACAACATTTGGAACACTAAGACCTAACAATATGAAATAGGGAAGTATAGGTACAGCGGAAATGGACAACAACTTAAATTAACACAACCTTTAAATTCATTTGGAGTCTAGTTCATTTCTAACATCTACAGAACAGAAAAATATCAAGTACCTAATGTACTATTATAATAGGTCCAAAAAGAAATGAATTCCACTTGATCCCTTAAGAAATGATTACTAACTGATTTTTAATTTGTTTTACTCGTAATGTCATTATGTTTCATTATTTTTTAGATATACGTACCGTTACTGAGACCTTATACTAAATACGACTTAGGTTACAGGTGGTACGAATTACTCACAGCCCTTAATCGTACCGAAGGAACTTTTTTAAATCCTAAAAAACCGTTACTACTTATAAAAGATTTTTGTGTTTTTATGAATGCTGGTTGGTGGTAGCTTAAAAAAATAATATGTAAGTAGTCGATGCAAAAGATGTTGTTAAACTTAAATTACCTTAAAAACGACAGTTTTCCTTTAAGGGGGGAACTTTCTTAACCTATGATGGCCTATAGATGTTGTGGTAAGTAAACATGAAGAATGATCATTTCTCTAGGACCTCTTTTATTATAATTAATTAGACCTTTAACAGAATCAGTAGGTACCAACAACGTGATCGATAAGACATAAATAAAATACATTTATTTCAAACAATATTATATATTATGTTTGTTCTTAACAATTAGAAAATGTCCTTATATATTGTGATGAGACATAAATCATTATTAACATTACGTTTATTAATCTTCTTACGTATTAAATACATTTTTAAATATTTTTACAAAAAACATACAAAAAAAATTAAGAGTATAAAAAATAGTGGCCCGATCGGCATCAGAACCAGAGTCCAAGCTGCCGGTGGTTAGCGCTCTAGAGAGAGGCACCTCCTCACTATGCGTGCGGGATCCAGAAGTTCTGCTTCCTGAATCAAGCCCTTGACCCAGCTGCGCAATGAGAGCCTCCTGAGGTGTTGGTCGAGGCTCTGCGCTATTAGGCTATTTACTGTAACGATTATCGGTACAATGATTGCAGGTCCACGTCCCACATGTCGACAACCTCGTGTGCTAAGTCAAGATACTTGTTTTTTTATCTTTCTCAGCTTTCACGATATTCTGGTCATGAGGGACAGCGATATCAACAGTCATTGCACGGCGCTCTCGTCGATCTATCACCACAATATCAGGCTTATTGGTTACAATAGTCCTGTCAGTGATGATAGATCGATCGATCATTATTATTATTAATAAAGGTCCATATTACAAAACACAATCACAAAATTACAAATATCTGCAATTCAATAAAATAACATTTTAACTTTAGAGGAGTGAACCTCCAGAAACAAGGAAAATATCCAAACTTGGCGAAATTTTCTGATTTTCATGAACTAGTAATGTTTCTAATCCACAATATAATCCACGGGTAGCACTTTGTAACCGCTACGCATCGAAACAGCTTGTCGTCCTACTCACCCACGCCGGAAAAGCCTGAAGATAAGTAAGGCTGAAAAATCGTGTCGCGATCAACCACCACTCAAGTCGGGCCAACAGATTGCCAACATCTATCAACGAATAGTTCTTTGAAAACCTTTTTTTACCGAGACCTTTTTTCAGCGCATTCTTAAGATAAGTTACCTTTGAACTACATCGGCGCGAGCAGCGAGGTGGCTTTTTCTCGTGATTTTGTTTGTGTAAGTGCTGGATTTTCCTACTATTTTAGTTTCTGGTATAAAGTTTGCTCGGTCGTCGTCGTCGATGCTCCTTTTTCTGTCCCTACTCACGACAAAGAAAAAACTTATTTTTGAAGTGAAAACTTTTTAGGCGAGTTGCACACTTTTTATGTGAACAAAAATCATGGAACTCGCGTCATCGTCACCGAACGCTTTCCATGAGCTATATGTATACTGTGTACTTTTTGGGTGAACAAAAAGCGTGAAACTGGCGTCATCGCGTCGTCACCGCACGCTTCGACAATACAATTCACAAGTTACTTAGTTTTCACTTCTATCGGCGATCCCCAAAGACTGCCCCGCATTTTTTTTCCCTTCCTTCCTCATGGTCAAACTGATTTGACCACGAGGAATTCTGTTCCGGAGGGTCAAACTACACAGTTTAACGAGAAATATCCACCCTTTGTTATTGTTCGTAAATTAATAAATTCATAATAAGTCTTAAATAATATGCCATCATTTATCATCATATAAAATATTCATGAAGTTGGTATGGTAAAACTCAGCAGACTAAAGGCTCTACAGTACCTATTGAGTAAGTTATTCAAGAAAAATATCATTTGATGTAAGTACACTACGCAGTTACGCAGAAAATATTGAGAGATAATAGGTAAACTACTGAGCCCAACATGAGTTACAATGCCAGCATAGTGCATAGATAATAATATCTTTGGTTGACTTTACTTACATTACACAGAGAACAATAATACGTAGATTGCCTACCTACCATGCACCTACATCATAAAACACATGTTCATCAGATTGAGTGACAAGGCTGGACTGATTGCATTTGACCCTTCACCGCGCTGGGATTAATACAGCTCATCAATCCACGCGGCACGACACGGGTTGACAATACAGTTTCATTACCTATATCTCTATGGTGTCATGTGCCTTCGATGCTTGTGGCGCGACTTGGGAGTTTCGGTATAAATGTTATTTACGGACTGGGAACAAACAAGCGCTAATTCCGATCCAGCCTGTCCGTTGCTGCCCTCCCCCAGCGACGCCCTAAGCCGAGGTCCGTATCCCACAGAAGGGTGCCCTTAGCGTGTAGTCGCATAGTTTGTAAGTTTTTAAGCCCTGGCTGGGGGCCTTAATTTTGTAAGAAGCCAATCCTAAAAAAAAGGGCACGCGCTTGGCTAAAGACCGCCTGTTCATTTGAGCGAAGTTAGTGGAGACGAGCGATTTAGAGAGTAGTACGGACTCGGTGCAGTACCTATAGCTAGTAAAGCTTAATGACGTGTTTTTTTGGAATTTTATTGGTTTAACTTTTCCTAGTACTTATAACTGCACTTCTCTCCGCTCAAATGGAAAGGCAGCCTAAAATGTGTGCTAAGATGCTAGACAGTGTGAGAAACCAGACTCAACCAAGGTGACCTTGCTAGTTTACAACAATATATACTTGAATAAGTACCCAATCTTAAATAATTTATATGGAAAATAATAAAGCTTCCGAAAAACAAATTAACTTCCAGCGATCTGTGGTTGACTATAATACTAACTAAGCTGTGTTAAAATGAATTACCGAAAAATTAATACAAAATTTACCGACAAAAATGTTGTATTTAACGAACAAACATGAACTTATTCAAATCATAATTCTACGAAAAATAATCTATACTTTCAAATAAAATAAACTAAATTTCCAAAAAAAAATACTAATCTTCCGAAAAAATTACTAAGTTGCCGAAAACATATAATATGTTCCCGAAAATCCTAACCCTAAACGGTCAACGTCAGGGGCACCCCGAGGTTCGGTTGGTTAGGTTCCTTTAAACCCTATAAACAGAAATAGAGCGGGGCTCCGTCGACCTGCTTATTAACCCTAACCCTAGCCGGCCGACGTCAGGGGCACCCCGAGGTTTGGTATGTTAGGTGTAAGGTTGATTCTAAATTTATAATAAGTAAGTTACAATAAAAATTACTACCTGTAGATTTTTACGTCAGCAAATATTGTATTAATTTTTCGGAATTTTCAGTATTTTATTCGGTCGTTTCTTTATTTGTATTCGCATATAAGCTGTCGGAAAGTTAGTATTTAAAGCAGTAAATTTCATATTTTGAGTACGCTCATATTTTAATTCTTTTTCGGAGCTTTTATTACTACTAGGGCATGCAATATCGGAAGGTTCTCAATTCCGGAACTGAATTCCAATACCAGAGATCTGATTCCGGAATTCCGGTACTAGTTCCGGAACTGGTAACTTTTAATTGTCTCGAATAGAGAAACCATCTATATCTAGGAATAGAAAAAGGTTTCTTTCAAATCAAACAAGATTTATAATTATATCGGTCTTATACGGCCAGTTTCACCATACTGCGTTTATTTTAAACGTCCCGTTATTATTTGATGGATTGTCTCACTACGAAAAAATTGTCCGTCAAAATGTTTAGCATTTAGTAACAGCAAAGTTTGGTGAAATTGGTGCTAAATCATTTTTAGTAACATCCAAAATTAAACATATTTGGTCATCTTTCTCACTTATTACTCTAATTAGAAATTTAAACAGTGAAATCAACAAGGCTATCACAATAGAATTAAACGTGAAATATTATGAATAAAAATCATACGATACCTATTTGAATCAGAAAATCCTTCAATATTGCGTTTAGGAAAGGTATCGTCCACTGCTTGTGCAGAGAAGTCTTCCGGATTGTGTAAATAGTGTAGCACATCTGCTAATAGTAGTCGTCCTTATTTTATACGACTGCGCAAGTTCATCGGAAGTTTAGAACTCAAAAAGCTGTTCCGTTAAAGTTACTTGAGCGTAAACTGTTACGTGGTAGGATCCAATACCAACCTTATTGTAACGAACATAAAGATCATTGTGAATTTTACAAACTTGTCAATGGCAGCAACCCGACAACAACCTTATTGCAACGGCAATAAAGATCACTGTGATTTTGACAGTGTTATACATTCAGATTTATAATAGCTGTGAACGGACTGTAGGCCTGGTTGGCTAGCTGCTTGGAAAGTTACACAGACGTTAGATAGTTGCGTTCAGAAAAAATAAAATTCAAAATTTCAAATATCAATGAATTTGAAACACTGTATGAATATCGGAATTACGATATTACTCCTCTCAATTCCGGAGTTGAGATATCAGACAAATTGTAACGAAATTCCGGAATTACGAAATTCCGGAATTACGAAATTCCGGTATTCCGGAATTGCATGCCCTACTTACTACCTAATAATTACCTAAACTTGGGTATTCAAGTAGGTACATATTATTTATTACAACTTACAAATTATAGTTTGCAAGTTTTACCACTACATACAAAGGTTCTAAACAAGTTTCAGTTGCAATGGAATTTAAGCTTTGTGTTGTATGATATCTTGATAATTATCTAAGATTCTGAAATCAAATTTAGTTTTGCAACCTTTCATACATTCAGTTTGTCACTTGAACCACACTCCAGCACCCCGAATGCGTAACACACTATCTATCACAATCTGAATAATATTGAAACCAATCCATTGCTTCATGTTCCAAAAATGTGTCTGCTCAACAACGTAAATAACGCAATGAATGTTGTTGAACTGTCCAAATGAAAGCCATTCCTACTGTTAGTGTGTTAGGCAATTACGCCGCAAGTCAATTAAATACGTTTGCTATCAGCGTTACGCGTTAACGGGATGTTCGTAGGTATGTTTATACGTTTAATTCCCGAAACTAAATTGCGTGTAGTGTCATGTGCCTGTTCGTGTCTGTCTAATTTGTAAAGGTCATAATGGTTTTTTCCAGAACATTATTTATAGAAGTAAATGAAGCAAGGGCACTTTGTAATAAAATGATGTAGTGTAGCCAGAATTGAATTCACAATAAATATAGGTAACTATAGTAAGTGATAGGTACCTACCCATACCTAATCCAAAATGAAGGTTATAAATGAAACACCAAATAATTTAGCAAGAGTTTAATAAAAAAATGCAAAATAATAAAAATATCTCCAAATATTGAGCCTTAACGCTAGGATATCCGTAGGTTTACAACATCCAAAAATACAAAAATTACACGAACTCACACAATGAGGGTATCGTCTGTGATTATATTACATTACATGTAACCTCCTTCGATAAAGTTGACAGGTATTTTGGCGCCAATTCTTAATGTCATAAGTTTCAGAACAAAGTTTACGTACACGTTTCTTGTTACTCAATCAATTTAATCGAAGAAGGATTAGGGAAAAGATTCAAGACTAACGCCGATTTAATAATAATCAAACAAAAAGGAAACATTGGCACTAGATTCCCAATTTTGTAGCAATTTTACGTATTAAATACATTCATGTTTTGGACGAAACAATTTTAAAAGTGACAAGGAAGGTTTTAAGTTACAAAATAAATTTATTGTCATTTCACAACTTTGGTAAGGGAAATAATTTGAGAGCAAAATAATGCTGGTAAGATTTGTGCATCACCAAATAATTTATTTGACGATTTCTGTACTAAGTTGCTTTAAAAGATAGGTTCTTATTCTTACGACCTCATAAATATTACCAAAAAGACAAATCAAATGATATTTTCTAAAAGTTAGTATCATGCTATTGTT
The DNA here is from genome assembly GCA_916610205.1 of Griposia aprilina. Classification (NCBI taxonomy): domain Eukaryota; kingdom Metazoa; phylum Arthropoda; class Insecta; order Lepidoptera; family Noctuidae; genus Griposia; species Griposia aprilina. The sequence goes on along the minus strand of OU744285.1, from coordinate 24,372,433 downwards.
TCAAAGTTGTATTATTAAATTATACTCATTTATCTATCTTGATAACAAAGTTGAGTATAAAAGTTAACTAATGCTTATAGCTCAACTTAACAAATTAATATTGCTTAGTACACAGACACTTGAATAATAGAAACCGTCAAATAAATGCTACTTTTGGTTAGAATCTTTTAAACAATGTTGAATGAATAAAACGGTTCGAAAATAGATAAGGTGTGGTCTTGGTAGACACGGCTTCAAACAGGCTAGTCCTAGGTGGTATTTATAAAAAGTATATTACGAACAAATATTACAAAATAGGGGTAAAGAATATAAATAAATTATTATAGGTAAATAAAGGGCATATACTTACCAAACTGAATGATATCATTGGCAATGCCTCTTTGGTGAGACGAAAACTATTTCTTCAGGTTTACTCAATTAATAAGAAATCTTCGGTGACATAACTTTCTCTTTAGAAAAGAGTCAATAAACGACATTAAAAAAAAAAACTATACTACCAGGTCCCATTTTGTTTGCAACAGTACAGATATTTATATTCCCGCCAAGAAAAAATATTCGTAGACGAAGGTTTAATTATGTACCTGTAAAGTGCCCGATATAATAACCGGTCAATTTAAGCGCCCGCAGTTACTAAGACCACAACCCTTTCTGCAGCTCTTTTCTTTTCTCTTACCATATCTTACATGTTTAATACTTGTTTTACCAAAGGTGCGTTCTTATAAACAAACAATATAATATGGTGAATTATTTTATTTGATATGAATACAATGTGCATTAGTATGTAGCGTCTGTTTGTTGTCGGTGATATATTGATAGATGTTCTGGTATAGTTCGACCAATTTGGGCTGATTAGGAAAAATGTTAAGTGATTATTGTTCAGAGCAATAAAGACAGCTATAGAGGTTGAATATCGCCATCTCTTTCTCGCACTGAACAATGATGACTTTATGCGTGAAATGGCTGTTTTATTAAAGAACTTTTTGTTTAGGACATAAGGTTGCTTTTAGCGCCACAACTTTTGATCGGACTATTAGCTGTGTATCTAATACATTCACAAACTAGGGCAGCCACGGAAGATAGTTGTCATAAGATTTTAATAATAATAGGACCGCTTAGCTACCTGGTTCGCGATTTATTAAAACTACACGGCGGCTATATGCGTCGCTTATAACATTTTACGTTTTATAACTAGCGCGTTAGTAATCGATGGTCGCCAAACATTTCATTATATGTTTCAGTATTAAAATATTCTAAATTCTATATAGCAATCCGTGACACCTTCAGTCTCCTAAAGCTATAGGATGCTAAGGTATATAAAGTTTATCGGAGTTAGTAATAGAAACATCGGGTTACATCTTACTTTGGTTTGGGTTATTTTTTAGTAAATACTTTAATAAGCACGTAGGTATCAGGACAGCACCGACAACAAACCGCTTAAAATCTAAACTAAAAATATACATGATTGAAATCTTAATTATAAATTAATCATAAAGTAATACATTTTGAATATATTTTTAAGAATCTTCCCATTTAAAGTATATATATTTTTGACTAGTGAATAAAATTACACCTATTCGTAAATATTTAAGTAAATACGACAGCTTGAGTATGACATTCCTGACTTTTATCTCACTCAGACTTGTTGGGTGTGAGTGAGAGAACGCTATATGCGTCACACTCGCTCTTGTAGGCCTATTGATGCGCTTTAACTTTTAATTTCATGACTTTAAAGTTCAATTTTGAATGGGAATATTTAGTACATAATTTTTAAAAATGAGATTCTATTTTAATACTAGGTACAAAATCTAGCTATCTAGAATTTTCTGTCAGTTGCAGCAGGGACAGACTTTTTCAATAATAGAGAAATAGGGGTGAGACGTGTTTGAAATAGCAACTTATACAGAATTTCGTCAACAGTCTCATTTTGACTTTAAATAAATACCTTTGACTGATGACGACTTATTGAGTTTCGCTGTATCAGTTACTCACATCTCATAAACGTTTTCAAATAAAATATCATTGACAAGAAAAACATAGTCTTTGGCGTTTTGAGCAAAACGTGATGTGTTTATGGCATCAACTAGCGGTACTAAGTCGCGTTTTTATTCGTTACAGATATCTTTTTTTTTTTTCATATACGAACACTAAGTTGGGACACACCGAATGCGAGGCAATTAATTTCATTATTCTACTATAGAACATACTATCTTCAAAGTTTTATATTAGGTTTGCTTGTTACTTACTAATACTTAAAAAAATAATAGTAACTATATAAGAATACTTTGTCATAAAAAAAAAACTTCAATTGGAGTTATTCCATTTATCCATCCCAATAAATCTAACCTAATGTGGATACGCGGAAATATAATATGTCCAAGAATTCACCCTAGGCCTAGTTGGATAAACGGAACTTATAGATTTTGTCAGACATGCGTTTCCGCGAATTCACTTTAAGGTGATCTTTTTGGGATGGATAAACGGATTACCTCATCAATTGCACTCGATTGTAAAACAAGGTTCTAGGGAGAGTAGTAATTTAGTGTTTCCATGTATCCGATACCCCGATTTCGATGTGTCTCCAGACTAACTTGATAATCATTGCAAATCTTATTTTAAGTAACAAAACCTTTTTATTGCATCTGTTTATATTGAAATATTAAAAAGGTGGCTGTTGTTAGTGCAGTATAAATAACATATGTTAACAAAGAGAGGTATTTTCTGTTATTTTGAATTTAAGATTTACAGTGATTACAAGTCAGTAAAGTTTCTAGCAATATTAATGGTGACTATTGAATAATATCGGTTACATTATAAAATGTCAATTCCCTAATAAGAATGAATACCCTAGACATCCTTACATACAAGTATTAGATACAAATCATACGTATAATCAATATTTTTTGTTATTTCATATATAAGTAAATATGCAATATAAATAAATGCATTTTATATGGCAAAATGTAGGAATGTTGCACTGACACCTATTTGTTTAATAAAAACTTCATGCTATAATCGAATTAAATTGATACAGTTTGCTATCAATACTAAAAGTATCGATATGATTAGTTTACAGACAATAGTCAACTAATTATTTATGTCAATTTAAATTGGAATTTTGAGCATTTGAGAACTTCTTTTAATAAACTTCTTGCAAGTCCTTATTATAACAAATGTAGGGTCAATAATAAATGCGCTATAGTGAGCAATTCTATGAGCATGGTTGGTTAAGTTTTGGTCAAAAATCGATGAGATCACGAGTTAGCGTTAAACAGCAAATAAATTATTTAGCGGTGCGGCGATGAAAATGTGACTGGCCGTGAGCATTGGATTTGATATCTTAGAATCGTCAGGATTTGAAAATAAGAGTCGTTTTTCAAAGGATTTGCTGATATTCTAAAACTTCTTGTTTGTGTTCAAACCTCCATGCTTATTTTCTAACAACATTCATATTACACTGTAACATATTATCAAAATTGGGGCATGGCTGATTTCGAGTCAGTTCATTTTAAATAGGTATCCATTTTCGTTTTATTTAATAAAACCAGTCTCTTATCACCTGCATTTTTGATTCATTGATTATGTAAAAGCTTTCATTTTTAAAACATCCACAGTTTGTTCGATTGCTCTTATTTCCATATCCCGCGATATATTCTGACATTTATGACTTTAAGTATAATCAGTACATATTATTGGACTTATGTGCCGACATATTATTCTAGTACTCTACATTACCACGACTATCTGATATCTAAGATTAAAATGTAAAAATGGGATCGACGGGAAAAATTTCTATAAAATATTCAGAAATCCCAAGTTATTGTTAGGTATAAAAAGTTAATTTTATTTTGCGAGTGGGGGCTATACCTGTATGGTTTTGGCGGTACGAATAAAGATGACAGAGATATGTGTTAAATTATCAACTGCCAAATTACTTCTATCCCAACTGGTTGAAATCAATCAATGTTATTTTCTTCATAGATAGGAGATTATCGTTCGTATCATTTAGCTTATCTTTGCTTTGAAACAAATTCATAGGAAGATTATTTAGCAACGAATACGGGGAGACTGCATCAAACTATTGCTTTCATACTAGGGAGACATTGCACATTGTTTATACTGTTGCGACTGACAATTTACTTAATCTTTGCGTCTTCTTCAAATCTGCACTTCATTGGCGTATTTGTCCAAATATTCGCGATATTTGGCCAATACACCATTCGAATAGAGTTCATTATGTACGAGCGAAATAACGCAAATGTTTGTACAAATACATCAAGTGTAGTGCTAACACAAAAAAAAGATTTTCGCGATATCTTTTCAATATCTTTCTTTATTCGTACCGCCACAACTTCACTACGGGCGCGGTCAGTCGATAATACATATAACGCGACCGAGTACGGGAGCCTCTAAATAACACTACAAGCTAGGGTTCTTCAATTGCACTTGATTTAGTCGGGTTACCTCTCACTGCTCCCATTCGGCTTCGTCCACTCCTTCCATGCTGTCTTGTTCCAGTTTCAAGTTAATCTGCACTTTGGCGCTTATGGATTTCATTATCTGTGGAAAATTGATTTAGTTAGTAGATTCTTTAAGGATGAGTAGAAATTACAATGGGCTAGCTGGCTGGTAATAAATATTTTAATTACTAACTTGCACATTTAGGCGGGTTAAATGAATAAATATCGAGTTTATAAACTCGGAGTTAAGTAATTAACATTTTAACTCTTACTAAGCGTCGAGCCACTAAAAAGCAACACGGGGTTAGTACACCTGATATTTGAGTTCTTTGAGTTAGGAACATTGTAGTTCAATCAATGAATTATAAAATAGAATTTCAACGTCTATACCCTAATATGTAATCCGACCAAAAAATGAATGAACAAACAATGAACGGAAATTGTATACAAACATTTTACACTACATCATGACATTTCATTTTAATCTTATTGTATGTAGTTTCTATGGAGATTTAGTTTATTGATTGACGAAAACGTCGTATAAGGAAAATTATGTTTTAAGTTTTATTTATAATTTGTATTTATTTTTATATGATTTCATGAATATATTGCCTGCTGATATAATACCGAACTTTCACTCACTACAACGTCGAACAAAATAAAATACAAATTAATTTATCAGCGGTACCTCATAATGTGAATTTATTTTGACATTACTAACACTAACCCAGAGTTTAGCGACTTAACTCTGCCACATGGGAGGGGGGGGTTTAATATTTAAAAGTTTAACTCTAGGTTTACCTCTAACTCTTGGTGGCGTAAGATGGATTATTTGATTAACCCTGAGTTAGCTGTTAACTCTGAGTTATTTAGGATAACCCATGAACGCGCAAATAGGCCTTACTATAATGCTAAGTCCCAGTTGCAACCACAATCACTACATGCATTTAGCGCTAAATAAATTGAAAACATAATTCTATTTCTGTCAATCGTTTGAAGATGACATAGCCAGAATATTAATTTAAATACGTTTAGCGTTCCTTCAATGTGTTTAGTGATTTGTGGTGCAAAGGGCCTTAAATATATTTAGGGCTAAACTAAACGCATTCAGTGATTGATCTGTGGTGCATGTGGGGCTAAAAGTTTTTGTTTCATTTATACAATACTACAGGCTTATTTTAAATTGGCTAGGTAAACTCCGTAGACTCCATGGGTATCGTTATCTAAACACGATAATATAAAAATAAAAAGGTTTTTTTTTAGGGACGTCAACGGCCTGTGTTAGTTTTGTTACTTGAAATATGAGTTGAGAAAAACTGTTTTCTTGTGTTTAAATATCAATACCCACGACGTCTGCGGAATTTAGCTAGCCAATTTAAAACTAAATTAAATGCGTTTTAAAATGAGAAGTATTTTTTTACAGACATTTCTTATCGTCAAGTTCCACTCATCACTACTTTTCTGCGAACACGACGCAATCAAACAAAAGGCGTACCTAATGAACACCATATAACATCTGTTAGTTTTAAATGCTTAGATGTGCCCTCAACGTACTTAGGGCGCGCGAAAAAGTAATACTGAGAAGAGTGAGCTCGCACATCCTACATGGAATGATGGATACGATGTTCAGTATGAGCGAGCAAGATAATATATTATTCAAAGGTAAGAAACACAATCGTGATCATTTTTTGACGCGGTATGGCGGATCTACGTTTTTAATCTTTGCGAACACTAAACGAGTCCATAATATATGAAGAGGTAAATATGCAATATTTGGCATATATACGTCAATTCGATACGATTGCAGTTTTTTTGCTAACTGTATCTGTAGTTTAACCGTCTTATTAAAAAACGGGTTCTAATTCAGGCTTATACCTTACAGACAATATTTGATGGTAAAGTTCTTAATACAAAATTAGCATCTAAGATTCGGCTTTAAAACCAGCTTTTGTACTTTGGAATTAAGATAAATTTTGTTTTGTAATAATATCGTATATGTTTATTAATTTAAGCTACTTTTAGATAAATGGCGTTGGCTTTTATCTAATAAACTGACCGTGTGCCCGATGGCTTTCCCATACGCAAAAATGACGAAATTCCATGCTAACTTTCATCCCTCATTTAATCCCTCTAGGAGACGAATGTTCACCAAAAATCTCTCCTTAGTGCTCACTTTCGTTATACAATATGGAACACTTGTGCAAGTTTCATCATGCTTCAAAATCCAGCTGTTTAGGGTGTGCGTTGTCTGTCATTGAGTGAATGACTGAATGAATTTAAGATTTTGATTGGTGTTTTGTGTTTGTACTCACGCTGTCTTCCTTAGCTTTGGCGTCCTGCGGTACGTGCGACTTGATGAGGTCCGGTTTGGGCTTCTGCGCGGACGGCTTGTCGCGAGCCTCGCGCGTCACCGGCGACGCCGCCGTGTGCGCGGACACTAACACATACATAGATAACTCTTTATTATCGTTAGCATAGAATAAATAGTTAATATAACGTCACCCATCTATAATTAGCGCCTTTAAAGAAACCAATTGAGAATGGCGGCCTAACAAAGGAGATGATCGTACCCTCTACTCACACTGTATTATGTGCGAGTGAGAGGGCATGATTAGCGCAGCCATTTTCAATTCGTTCCTAATGGCACGGGTTATATTGAAGACTGGGCAGAAGTAAATGGTAGACGTTTTGTCATTTAGTTTAGGTTCGTACAGAGAATAAAATATAGAGACGAACCTATCTAAAATTATCACAACATTTAAGAAAATGAAACTAACAATGCTGAATAAAAACAGTACTAGTCAAATGGCATTCTGACAAGAATTTTATGCAATTTAATTAAGGTACAAGTACAGATAGTTTATTTTTCTTTACAAGATTTGTACTACATAGCTAGTGATAGGAGTGTCCTTTTATGCAAATAAATGCCTGTATTAGGACACTCCACTCTTCCGCAACTTAAATTTACGTTATGTACATTCACATACAAAAATGATGCCAGTATTTACTATTTATATAATTTTGAGAAAATAAAATAAAAATTAAATTAACACAAAAGAGAATTAAAGTTTAGTTTTCACTGTTATTCTGATTATTTTTAAGTGTGCTTACACCCCTAAATTTGTGACGCCGACTGTATAGTGAACCATAGAATTGCTTTACCACCCGTTTGAATGTCATAGAACAACAATAGTTTATTGCTTTCAAATGACAGTTAGTATCCTTAGTGAAGTTTCAATTTACTGGAGATAGTTGTCAAAAGTCGTAAAATAATTACGAGGTCGACTTATGTCCTTTTAAGATCATATTTCGTCAGTTACATTCATTTTTGGCTTTCTTCAAAACCAAAAATGAACGTCAGCGTCAAAAATAAAGAGACGAACCTGTTCAAATTTTTTAAAACATTAAACAAAATTAAACTTCTTTTATTGCACTATAGTAAACACAGTACTTCTGTTCTGAAGAACATCACCAATAAGGTCACTTATATCCTTCAAGGGCGTCCCCTCCCAGCGTTCGATCAATCAAGTGTAAGTTATAATAAGACTCACGCGGCTCCATGCCGGGCGGCTGCAGACTGACGAGGTTGGGCGCGACGCCGGCGCCGCCCAGCCACGCGCGGCCGCTGAGCCACGCCGCCCACGTCACCAGCGTCGGCGGGAACAGGTCGTCTTGGAATATAATAAGACTCACGCGGCTCCATGCCGGGCGGCTGCAGACTGACGAGGTTGGGCGCGACGCCGGCGCCGCCCAGCCACGCGCGGCCGCTGAGCCACGCCGCCCACGTCACCAGCGTCGGCGGGAACAGGTCGTCTTGGAATAGCTCGCTCTGCATTCATAGTTATACAGGGTTAATGCGAAAGCGACAGGTTTACCCGCAAAATTCAAATTTTCTATCGCTTTTTGCAATTTGCAGGTCAGTATTAGATAGTATGTTGATTAAAATATGATTCGCGATTCATGAGGAGTTCCACAGTGGCTACTAGTACACCACTCGACTTTGGGCTCGTATGATTCGTTTCGTACCTACTACGCTTTGGAATGGGTAACTAACTTCATCTTTCTGACTGACCAACCCCTTGACAATTCAAAAGTGCCTGTAATTGGTTTATTTGAAATAAATGCTTTGAGTTTTTATTTTGAAGAGTCCTATTGATTGGGCTTGGTAACGAGGGTCTGATGATGGAGCCAAGAGATGATAGTTGAACTGTTCAGTGGCTCCTAGTAAACCGCTCAAGTCATAACTTTATTGACTTTAGTATTATTAACTAAATGAAGAATATACTAGACTAAAAGTACAAAATATATATTTGTAGTTTAAAATAAAACTAAAAAACACGCTTTTATCACGCACTAAAAATTATTAAATAATTAAATTGACTTGTATTAGTTCTTCTTTTATATCCAACGATTACATCAAAAAGCGTGGAGGGAGCGCTTTTATTTGTGTACTTTTAATTAATTTAAACAAAGCGCTCCACTCTCTTTGATTTAATCGTTGGATTTAAAAGAAGAACTAAGATAAGTCAATTTCATTATTTTTTGTGCGTGATAAAAGCGTGTTTTTTTTTTGTTTACGCGTTTGATTTTATCACATTATGTACACACAAATATTCATATTTTTTTACTCATCAATATTTTGACAGGACAAAGTTATAATAGTTATTGTAAAAAGTAACAGAGAGATTGTGAGAATACATAATGGAGACACAACAGTAATTTGTTTTTACAACACACCTTTATTCTGGGTACAGTGAAGGAAAGGGGCTCGATGGTTCCATTGGTGAGACGTAGAGCTCGCGCGAACTCCACCTGAAACGAAATTTTAGGTTGAAAATGTTGGACCAAGAATAATGCCTTGTGGAACCACTAGTAATTTTATTATCTTGACTACTAATCTTTCTTAACTTTGATCAATATGTATGAGTGCTAACATACATTTTAATCAAAGACACTTGCTCATTTCCGTTTGGTAAGTATTCACGAAAGCGACATAGTGTCAAACGCCTTCACAAGATCTGATAATATAACAGCTTATATCGCTTTTTCTTACATTGATAACTATAAATATTAACTTAGGGGTTTATTTATAAACGTTGATTAAAGTTAAGTAATGATTAGCGACAGTTTAACCATCCATTTTTAACGTTTAAACGGCTCTTAACTTTAAGCAACGTTTATAAATAAAGGGGTGTAAGTAAGGCATACCTTCTCAACGGCGACTAGATTCTTCTGCAAGTAGGCGATGCCTTGATGCAGCGTGGGCGAGCGGTGGTGCGACAATGCGCACAAGTGTGGCGCCTCGCTTGTCACCTCATAGCAGTAAATCGTTGAGTCACCCTGAACAAGGAAGCAAAAATATTACTCAACATCATGTGTTCGAACCCAGGCAGGCACTTAGTTATTCAATTTCATCACCACTGCTCTCATAACAGTGAATGATAAATGATAAATGATTTCATTTCTGTAAGTAGTTTTGTACAAACACTTTTACACGTCAATCATATTTTTAAACTAGATGAGGTCGGCGTTTCCTATCTGACTACTCTGAGAAGAAAGGCCGAAACAAACTCAGAGGTCACAATCTCTTTTAAAGTCCAGACATAATCTTGGTCAGATCATGTGAAGACCATGTAGATTGGTATCTGAAATGGTCTTTTGAGGAAAGAACCACACAGATTGAGTGGACCTGTCCAGTCAGTGCACGCATTTGTCAGTAATCGTGCAGCTCAACTCAGGAAGTCAGGACTTAAGGAGCTCAACGATTCGACGAACAATACCAAAGAAAGGACATTTGGGGAGGCCACATAAATTACTCAATGTGCCAGATCATGATCAAAATTAACTGCGAAAAAAAAGCAATGACCCACATAATCAAGAAGGAAAACATCGTGAAGAAACTGACTTGTCTTAGAACCAAAAAGAACAATGGCAGCTTCCCATACATTGTTTTACTTGACATTAAATTATTAAGTCTTTAAATGAAAAATATATTATATAAAAAACTTTTTTACAAAAATAAACAACCGACTTCAAAAAAAACACTACCAAGTGAAAAATAACTTAAATTTCGGAAGTCGGTGTCTTTAGATCTGTATTTTAGTTTTTTGCCACCGACTTCCGAAATTAAAGTTATTTTTCACTTTGTAGTGCTTTTTTTGAAGTTGGTTGTTTTTTTTGTAAAAAAGTTTTTTATTTTTCACTTTTTAGTGAGTCAGCTACAAATTTTTCTAAGTTACAATAGCTTAATGTCAACTACTCATCACCTTTTACAAAATATTCCTTTTCCCGAAGCAGGGACGTTAATTGTTGAGTTCTCCTGGTAAGAAACAAAAGAACTGGAGCTGATAGTGAAGTCACCATTCATACGACGAGCATACATTGCTTAGCAACCATATTAAAGTTATCGAATCGTAACCCGTGAAGTACTTATAATTGAGTAGTTCCGGTGGCCACCTCTGGTCTTCATCATCAGTCCCACTTCACCGAATGATGCTTTCCGAGAGCAAATGCACGAGTTACTATAAAAAATACCCAAATCGCTATAGGCGTGCCTGTAAAATTTGAGGATTTCCCTCGATTTCCATGGGATCCCTTCATCAGATTCTGACTTGGTGACAATGGGACCACCTCGAGAGTATACCCTTTCAAACAAAAAAATATTTTTGCAAATCCGTCTATATATGACGGAGTTATGCCCAAACATACAAAAAAAAAAAAAATATAAACATCCGAATTGATAACCTCCTCCTTTTCGAAGTCGGTTAAAAACTCAGCGTCATTTTCTGAGCTAGATAGTGTAGGATTTTTCGTTAGAGAAGGCAGAGATTAATAGATATTCAGTGTTGAACTTTTGGACCACAGAACAATACAAACAATACTCTTACTGTTTTGAACAACATAGGACAGAGCGCAAGCTTCTGGTCAAGAGTTGTAAACTGTCAACGGTTGTCAATGTCAACAACCAAGCTATATTTTTTCCTTTTGACTTTAAATAGTTACTAGTCTTTTTAGTTCAGAATTGCCATAACATTTGATATTTGGTCCCACTTTACTGCAATATGCTTATCTAATTATGAACGCAGAATAAACTTAGATATAGGTACAACAAAATAAATGTGTTACTTATTCATTTACTCCATGTTAATATAATAACAAACTAAAAATGATAACAGTTCCCCGAAAATTATGCTATACCTACTATTTAGGAAAATAAATATAAAATGGCAATACTAAACCAATCCAACCAACAATTTCCTAATCTTTTAGAACGAAGTAGTCAAATAACTTTTCATTAAACATTTTTTTTTTTACTCGGCCTTAACTAGATAATAGGATAGTTAAAAAATCGTAGATAAATAATTAAATTTCTTTCGTATAAGTGTCACGTTTAGACGTTCAAGTTTATTTCAAATAAGAATTCGCCATTGTTCTTTGAAGACATGCGACATCCACCAACCCGCAGTGAGCCCGCGTGGTGGATTATGGCCCACTCCCTCTCACAGAGAGGAGTCCTGTATCCCAGCAGTGGGAACATTATAGGCTTGTTATGCTTATGCATCTGCCTAGCCTCTTCGACTATGTTTGGGGTCGGCTTCCAGTATAACCAGATGCAGCTGTATACCAGTATTTTACATGGAGCGAGTGCCTATCTGACCTCCACGACACAATTTCTGGGTAGTTAGATACCCCTTGGTTAGACTGGTTGTCAGACTTTCGGGCTACTGACGACCCGTAACGACTGTCAAAGATCCACGAATGACAGCCAGGACCAACGGCATAACGTGCTATTTTTTCAAAAACCTTGCGTAGGTTACCATGAAAGAAAAATATCACGAGCTAACATACAATTCGATAGGACTTAAAAATATTCCCAGAAACCAGGAGTTGTATAACATTTGTTCGGAAAAGTCGATGTGTTGGCAAACAATAGCTTAATTTGGCAGCAGAATTACCTATTAGAAACTTAACTTAAAGATTTCGCATACAAAGCGCTAGCGCAGACAGGTCTCTGTGGCCTTGTACAGGAGGATGTAATAACTTAGTGATTAATGTGCGTGTACTCACCCGCCCCGTTAGGAACAGCGTTCCGGAGTCGTGGTCGAGGTGCGTCTGCAGTATAGCGGGCGACACGTCCAGCCCCACAGTGCAGACAGGCGCAGACAGGTCTGTGGCCTTGTATAGGAGGATCTGACGCTCTGATACTCTGTTAAAAATATAATTGTTAAAGATTAAACATTTTATGTATAAAAAAAAATGCGCGTGCAGCACCGTACACATGATATAAGTGAAACTTCTTAAAAACTAAAAAAATAAAAGAAAATTAGTGTCGAGTGACAGAGAGAGAGTTATATCTTTCTTCTCTCTCATGTAAAGAAATATGCCTAAACGCGACGCGTCCTTGAAATGTCACTCTCAATTTTCGTCCAATTATCGAATCGCCGCCTAAGAAGTTTCACTTCAAAAATCATGTCACGTTTTAACATCCTACCCAAACTAGGAAATCCTTTTCTTGGGGACATAAGGCACATAGTTTTTGAAAAAATCAAATCGCTTTATTGAGCAACTTCTCTTACTCATGCCTGTTTGTCAGTCTCTTTCGAAGTGTCATATTAACGCTGGGTACTTTATAGAGCGACAAATATCTTTATAAATGATGGCATTAACAAAGATGTTTGGCAGTACTGCTTGTAAAGAAAATATGTAAAAAACCTATCAAATCCTTTTCATTTTCGTTCTCTATTACACAGAATGCATGTAGATATTTTTGATTTATGAAATACGCAAAGCACTTAAAAAGTCTACTTGCAGATTCTTCAAAATTAAAATCGAAAATATTTTATTTCACGTTTAACCTACACGGGCACTTATGAAACGTCAGGAGCTATTAGTTGTTTCCTATGGAGAAGAGCCGGCAAGAAAATCCATGGTAACTCTTTTAAAAATAACTAGCTTTTGCCCGTGGCTTCGCCCGCGTGGATACCGGAATTAAAAGTACCCTATGTGTTAATCCAGGTTATGAACAACATGTGTGCCAAATTTCATCCAAATCGGTTCAGCCGTTTTTTACGCCATCCGGAACATACATCCAGACAAACAGACAATCGGACAAAAATTCAAAAAGCTATATTTTCGGCATCAGTCTCGTTCCCACACCTCGTAGCAATAGGGATAATTACGCAAAACTCTGCGTAGAGGGCGACACTAGCACAAACCGTAAACAAACCGCCATGATGCATCATGACATATTTATTAGTAACAAATCATAGTGAAACCGTGTTAAATTATAATAGATTTATTATTATTCATGTATTAAAAAAATCGGTGTGAGTTGGTTTGGCACTCACGAAAATTGATGTGTAAACATGTGAGCTCGCATCAGTTTGGTTCACGCGCTCACATAGACACGGGTCTTACGCTGACGTCATCTGACGCTCGAAGTCTTACGCTTACGCGTCTGACGCTCGAAGTCCCAAGTAGCCCCTACAGTAGACCGAGCGCTAAGATGTTTACACATCAAAACCTGTACTGTGATATTATGGAATCTTACGGACATTTATAAGAGGATGATCTAAAAAAAACTGCTTTGAAGGACTTGCCAAAAAACTGTTTACAGTTTGTGCTAGTGCTGCACTCTGGCGGCAGGACATTGCAGTAATACTCCCTATTAAAAAAGAAAAGAAAAATAGTTTATTCTGCACAAACAAAACGCACTTTACAAATAAATTACATTAAAAATACAGACATACAAAGTAGGCAAAAGCGTCGTATCCAAAAAATAAAAGTTTAACAATTTTGTCCATTGCTTGAGGTTAGGGCCAGGGACCAAAGCCAATACACATTGCTCTGCAAGGAACCTATTTACTTTGCTCTGTGTTACGACACTCGCAAATGACAACAAACAAACGATGAAAACAAAAACAAAATGCCGATAGTAGTAGAAAAATGACTACTTTTGTAACAAAAAACAACAATATTATGAACAATTTAGCCGTGCGTCGCATCTGTGCAAGAACAGGTCGTTGCTCAGCAAAATGCTGTGACTTCGGACGAAACTATCGTCAACAGCGCTGATTTTCACCAACCAAATATACTTTTTTTTGCAAAAATATTCAATGTACAGTTTTGCCTTCGTTACTATTTTATTATTATGTATCCCAATTTACTGTGTTAATAGGTATGGGAGGACAGTGCTGGCTTGTCAACGGTCAACGGAAAACGGTCAAAAACTTACTTGTCGAAGCCAGTAACGACGAGATGCGTTCCGTTGAGAGCCCAAACAATGCGCGCGCCGCGGCTACCGGCCGGACCAGGCCCGCTCAGGGTTGGCTCTGACGAAGAGCGCGGCTTATATACCTGAAATAAAATTACAAATGTTAATATTATGACCTTTCACGAACTTTGGACAAGCCCCGATTAAGTTAACTGGCCATTAATTTAATACAAAATATGTTTGGATAGTGCCGTCTGTGGGACAAGCTCCTTATATTATTGTTGGAAACTTTCAGGCCTTGTCTGCATAATGGTGCAATTAGGTTGCGGATTTTTCAGTGGCAGCCCGGAGTCTGGATTTGTACATGGGACTTAAATATATCTGGCGAAATGAAGGTGTACTATGGGCTACACCTCAGCACAACCCTTCGGGGAACCAAGGCGTGATGTTATGTGTGTTATGTAAATTGTGGCCGATCTGTATGAACATACGTCACGAATTCAGGATATCATCGATTAATGTCGATTGACCGCAGTCTAATTGCACCACCATTTGCCCGATTTTAATTAAACTCACCCTAATAAGTCCATCTTTGCAGACAGTAGCGAGATATTCCCCACAGGGCGACCAGTCCAGCGCAAATATTTGGTCAGTATGGCCAGTCAGTACAATGGCAGCCACTGGGCTCTCCGGACTGAGGTCCCATATCTTGACGTTCAAATCGTGTGCCGCCGTCGTCAGTAAGTCGGAAGCGGTCGGGTGGAATCGGATAATGTATATCTTGTCGGGATGAGCCGAGAATGTACGAGCTGGCTCGTTTGTTGATTCTTGGAGGCCTGATGGAGGAATTTACATGTTGGATATGAAATGTTTTATTTCAAAAATGGATGTGTGTAATTTGATTGGTTTTAGTAAAAGACTGTGTTGGCAGTATCTTTGTGCTCTTCTATCTTTATGTATTTTTCTCTTTTAAGTCCTCATTAGGGCGATTTATTCCCGCAAGTTTTTTTCTTCGCGCACTGTATTTCCAACTGTCGGGTTTGAGTCGAGCATTGAGAATCCAACAGAGTGCATTACAGCGCATCAAAAAAACACACTGTTGGATTATCAACTCTCGGTGCTAAACAGTGCGTTGAAATTCAAATGCGCGATAAAAAATCGCCGCAGGAAATTCCCGCGTGGATACGAGAACTAAGTGTTTTTTTGTGTAAATAGATAAAGCACAACAGGGAGAAGACGATGTACCGGATTACAAGGTGAGTGTAGATATATCAAACGACTAGAATTTTCAACACTTTCGAATAAGTTCTTATTAAAAGACAAAGAAAAAGAAAGCTAAGTTCATACAAAATCTGCATTTTTTTTTACATAATTTGGTGAGTATATTCGTAAATTATGAAACAGGTCCTAAAGCTTTGGTTTCATATAACGGCCGTCATGATAATGGTGGCAGCGGGGTTAGACTTTAGTGACGTCACTCGACGGTAAATTGACGCTGTTTGGCGGCCACTGCAGTCTTATGAAACCCTAACTTAAGTGTGCGTGTAAATAACGTGTGAGTAACAAAAAAAATATGCGGTTCGGAAATCAACGTCTATCTTTGGAAATACGAACGCAAAACAATTAGATTTAATATAGAGCCAGCAACCATGGAAGTAATTGCCTATTTTGTATTAGTATGATTACAAAATTACAGATTAACATTATAAGTACTAACTTTATGCAATTCCAAAAACTTTTTAAAACTTTTGAGTGACATACGACGATTTGTGACCGGAGTAGGTAATCTGACAGAGAGTAACTTCATACAAACGCGTAATGATAGGAACACTATGGCAAAGCGCGGCAGAACAAAACTTAAAAGCTTTGCATTTGTGGGGGGTTACTCTATAGAGGTACATGGAACAGGGTGTAAAGTTCTCTCATACCTCCATAGAAGAGGGAGGATCCTCCGACCAGACGGATGTCGTGTCTAGTGGGCAACTGCCCGACGATTGATGTCGGGACGTTGTATATAAATGCTAGTTAAACTCTGCTTGCGCGATGCAGGATTTTGCGTGACGTCAGTGTTACGCGTAGCTCGAATGTGGCGTTGTAGATGCCGCTACAACTCTGTGACACGATGTTCGTAATAATTCAGAAAAACAAATATTACCGAAACGCATACCTTTTCTGGTTTACCTGTATGTGAATGTAATCAAGGCTGAAAATATTCGAAGTCAAACAAAAAACAAAAGCAGAGTACAAAGCAACTAACCTCCTTCCGGTATGATCCACTCGCGCACCTGGCCGTCGTCGCAGGCCACCAGCAGGCGGTCGCTGCGGAAGGGGTCCCAGGCCCAGTCCTGCAGCGGCGCGGGGTGCAGCAGCGCGGCCACGCGCGCGGCGCGCGGGTGCGCGGGCGGCGCGCGCGCCTCGCGGGTGGCGCCCACGCACAGCTCCACCACGCCCACGCGCCCGCCGCCGCCCGACAGCGGCACGGCGCAGCGGACGCCGTTCGCTGCATGATCAAATTGTACTCTATAGCCCCGTTTAATCGATGCGACTTCCTCGTATACAATAAAATTGAAGCAACAAATGACTTCAACTTATGATCACACCGATGATCAGGCTTTAAGGCGAAAGCGCCACGACAACCCGCGAAATTCAAATTACTGAACTACTATAAGTATATTTTTGAAGAAGTAATTCATGAAATCATGACACTTGAGGCCAATTCTAACTTAGGGAGTTGTATTAATGATTCCAATCACTATAATTCTATAAATGCATTTTTTTTATAGTCGCGAATCTTATTTTGATCAACATACAACCTGACACCAACCTGAAAATTGAAAAAATTGTAACAAAATTTGAATTTCACGGTCTACCGTGGCGCTTTCACCTTTACTAGGTTTACGGTCGGTAGAGCAAGCCGGATGGTATGATCCGGAAAACAGTAAAAGTAATGCTATAAAGTAGCCCGCTAAAATCACGCGTTTTTTTTTTCAGAAACAATATCTCCTAACAACCTTACAATATAAGACTGACTGGAGGGTTAATTATCCAGTGTTAATATTATGTTTGCGTTGAGATTTTAGTTATTGTGCGCAGGTTCATTATAAATTACGTGACGCGTTCCAGGAGAGCATTCGTCGCTGAGGAAGAGGGTAAGGACTGACCGGGAATACTGGTGTGAGCTGTTTACCTGGCTCCACGTGATTTCATTGTTCAGTGTTTTGTCCGACACGAGATCACTGCACTTCACTCACGATTAATATTCACTCAAAGTTATAGGTTGCAGTATTAGTAGCCTTGCATTATAGCGGTTACAAATTTTCCAGAAAATGCGCGCTGGTGTACGAAATTACGAGTATGTGACTTCAGCGGTGTCCCGACGTAAAGTGAAGTACGTAGAAATATGTCGTCTCCATTGCTGTTGCGAACTTCTCCGACATTAGCCAAACATGGCCGAGGTACGTCCTCTTGTCTCTCAATCATTATGGGAGGGAAAGGGATGGATATGGGAGTCGACCGAAATGCTCTCATAATGACAATCTTAAACATTTTATAGATTAAAGAATTAGAATACGAAGCTTTTTATGGGTCAAATTATTTTATTTTACAGTTTTTTGTGTCAACACTGACTAACCAGAAGTGAGCATCTGCAACTATACTCGAAAGGTTTAGGTAGTTAAATAAAGGTAAACAAAAAAAAAAAAACACGTGACTCATAGATGTTAAACCTTTTATTTCAAATGTTAAAATCATATTATTTTGAATCCCATGATAATAGGCTCTATTCTAAATCCGAATTAGAGGAACTATCTTTCACATTAATAATAAAGCGTTCAGTGGTATCATCAATTATTTTGTCCAATTTAAAAATTTTCTGTTCTTTTTTATTACATGACCATCGCAACTTTTCCAATTCTCAGCAGTCACATTAGCTAAAGCCTCTGGCAAAAGAATGTGTAGGTCAGACATTTTAAAAGTTTTATTTTTCTCCGCTACAAACCCTTTAACTTGAGCCCATATTAACTCAATTGAATTGCGCTCACAGTGGTATGGTGGCAGCCGCAATATAGTGACACCATATAACATTTTTTCTAATTCATCCACAACTTCTAAGGCATCTGGTTAACCGACTAAACGTGGTACCTGTTACCTTCAGTTGCCATAATATGTCACAGGTGTACTCTTCAATTTAGCAACGTTATCTAATTCGTTGTATTTTCTAAAAGGTTTACGGAACCTGTCTTTTTGTGCTCTTTACAATAGACAGATTACAAAATATTATACTATTTTATAAATCCAACAAAAAAAATGTGCTCAAGCAATGACATGTACGAAGAGTATAGTTTACGAATAAATGATAAAGTCTAACACACATTAATAAAAGAGGAAACTATCGTATAAATCGCAAATAACTTTAATTTTGTTGTAACGTATTTTTAAACAAGAAAGTGTCAACTATAAAAAACCCTTTTTACGATTTGTTTACCTTTATTTAACTACCTAAACCTTTCGAGTATAGATTAAAATCTTACCATTTCCTCACCAATTAATTTAGTAGACTAACAAAGACGTATTGATATTACTCAGTTTACTAGCAACAAGCCGTGTATGCCCAATGGGTTTTCCAATCGGCAAAAATGACGAACTTCCATACAAAGTTTCATCCACTATTTAAACCCCTTTAGAGGATTTTATTTAAAAAATCCTTCCTTTTTGCTCACTTATAAAAAGGAAGTCTTGTGCAATTTCATACTTATAGACCCAGCGTTTTAGGTTGTGCGATGTCTGTCCGTGAATGAATGAATAAATAAATTCAAGATTTTTAGTAAGTAGTTTCTTTGTTTCTAAAATGCTAATGTTCTTTTCCGTACACAGACATACATACACAGCAAAGTTATTTAATCCTACTCCTAACATTAGTTAGGATTAGGATTAACAAACAAACAAACTTACTTTCGCATTTACAATTAATATTATAAATGCGAAAGTAAGTTACCATGTTAGTTGTTACCTTTTCACGCCTAAGCCACTGAACCGATCATCCTGAAATTTTGCATATACATTGTCAGGTGTACAGAAACGGACATAGGGTACCTTTGATCCTGAAAAAAGTACTGTTCCCGAGGAAAACAAAAATAACGTTCTTTGATGATAATAGATGGCGCCACGTATCTTTCGAATCATGATTGAATTATATTATTATAGAAACTTTAGTAGTGTGTTAAGAGTTTATTTTTTATTTAAGTACCTAATACATTTTGCGGGTCTAGAGTGTCGGTAGACCGGGTTTTCATCCTCCTAAGTATAATTCCCCGAACAACCCGAATTGATTGTCAAATTCTAAATTAACGCGAGCGAAGCTGCGGGCAAAAGCTAGTTTGTTATAAACTTGAATTACAATTAATTACAAACTTACCACACTGTTAATTAATTTATTACAATTAATAATTACAAACTCACCATAGAAACCGTTGCATTCGCCGGATATCTGTCTGCTTATATTCTTGATATTCTCCACTTGAGTCGACTTGTGGCCGGGAGTTCCCTTTAGATGACGGAATTTGGACACTTTGCCTGTACAAACATTTTAAATTCATATTTAACTTTTTGCAGCAATCCATATTAACGCCCGTTTGCATCGCAAATCACTAAATGCGTTTAGCGCTGGACATATTTACACCCGTACCCTAATTACGTAACACACTATCTATCACAATCTGAATCATTTTGAAGCCTATTGCTAATCCATTGCTTCTTAAGCTCGAAAAATTTATCTGCTCAACAACGTAAATAACGCAATGAATGTTGATGAACTGTCAAAATGAAACCCATTCCTACTGTTAGTGTGTTACGTTAATTACACCGCAGGTTTCGGAATGAAGAATTTGAAGTTGAGAACTTGTCAAACTCTAATTATTTGAACACGCTAATCTCTGGAAGTACCAGTCGGATTTGAAAAAATATTTTTGCATTTGATAGCCCAATTCTTGAGGAGGGTTATAGACTGTGTCACATCTCGTTACGACCCTTAAGTGCCGAATAAAAAGGAAAAAGTCAGAAAGAACGCTAAACGAAAACGTAGTAATAGCGAGGGCGGGCGATGCGATGCAACGCGGTGGGTCGTGGGCCGAGGGAGCTGTATAAAAATGTGGCTATTATTTTTGTATATTGAGTATCTTACGACTTCCACGCAACCGAAGTCGCGGGCAGAAGCTACTGCAAAATAAAGTGGATTTTGTCAAGTTCACAGATTCTCAATTTATAAACCGGGTGTTAGTGATTTGTGGTGCAAACGGGCCTTAACATTACAGCTTTCAAAATAGACTACTCCTGCAAAATGTATGCCTTTTTTTATTAATTATATACTATAGTTACCATTATAATTTACTTACCGAATACAGTGGATGTCCTCTTAGTAGTGACATTCGGTACTGAAGCCCTCTTATCTTCGCGATCTGGACTTTTACGTGACTTGAGAGAATCTCGCCGTCTGAAACAAAACGGCCTTTCAATGTCTTAAGTAGAAGTAAATTACAGTAAAACTATTTTCTCAATGATTTTCGGGAATTATCGCATTTCCGAATACAAACAAATGCTAATTTCCATGTCCATCAATTACTAGACTTATCGTCTATAAGAATTTGTATACAGACTTTATTGTGTTTTTACGTTAAAACAAAACAACAATAAAGTACTTAGTTCTGAATTGATGGATATGGAAACTAGCATTCGTTGTTATTAGGAAATGCAATGATTTCCGAGGGACATTAAGAGAATAGTTGTACTGTAATAAATTTTTGAGAAGCCTAATAACTACAGTGGATTGAAATAAGCGATTGTTGACCAAGGAAGAACATGCGCTTCGTCTTCTGAAAAAGACTAGGGCCCACTTGCACCACACATCACCAACATGTATTAAATTAAAAACATCGTTCTATTTCATTCAATTGTTTGAGGTTGACAGAGACAGAATGATGTTTTAATTACGTTTGTCGTTAAATGCATTTGATGATTTGTGGTGCAAGTGGACCTAGAAGTATTTTATTTATTTAAACATGGAAGACTCACAGCTTAAAAACTTAATAAAAAGGAAACCATATTCAGTAAGATAAGTGAGATATGATTTAGTAAGATATGATTTATGAAATGCGTTATGCCTGTGTAAATCGACTGTCTTGAACTCATTTATTGTCCGTTACCATAGTTCTTATAGAAAGTCATCATACATTAATGACGAAAACAGTATAGCTGTACAAAGATCTTTTGGCGCGTGGCCACAATCGGAACTAACGCCGCCATGTTGTTTTTTTTTTTCAACACATTTCATTTATGTTTACCAACAGCGCCCCATGTCAAAATCATTGACCGTCAAAAGATTCTTCTAGCACTCTAAACGTGGAGATGATGGTACGATGTGAGTGAGAGCGAGAGTGTGTGAAGGAGAAAGAGGAAGTAGGAAGATAGCGGTGTGCACGTTGCCGTGTAAAGACGTAAGTAGCTGAATATTTTAATATTTTCTAAAAATTTATTTAATTATTTAAATAAAATCCAGTTGTTATACATCCCGGTGTTTGATTTCCCAGATAAATGAATGACGAAAACAGTAGTTGTACCTGAGCGGCGCGGGTGAGGGCGGCGTGTCGGACTCTACGGCGACGCTGACCGAGCGAGACTCGTAGGCGCGGCGACGGTCCGCTATCGACTGCGCACCGCTGCTAACATCATGAAGGTTATAATTTAAATCATTCGCAACCTTCCAATGAGTGAAATTACTCAAGAAAATAATATTTTTTTGCTACAGATTATAATATCTCGGAAGTATCAAAAATTGTAAGGCGAGAGTAGAGCACTACCTCACGCGCTTCGCTTATGAGGCGTGCAAAATAATTGGCCTGTTTCATATAAAAATGTATATTATTAGCATTTTACCCTCAGGGAGGATGGATCCCAATAATTTAAATAATCCCTGCATTATGTTTGAATCACCAACAGGCCATAAGTCATCGTGGTGACCAACACTCGCCCCTTATATCTTTGCAGTGGAACAATGAACGACTGAAAATAATATTACTTTTCTATACGGAGAGCAGTGGTGGCCCAGTGTTGCGGCCCCAACTTACGAGCTGTAAATCGTGGGTTCGAACCCAGGCAGGCGCGCTTTACTTTGTACGATTATTTCATCACCACTGCTATCAAAACTGTGAAGGAAAACATCGTGAGGAAACCGGCATGCCCTAGAACCAAAAATTCGAAGACATGTGACATCTACCAACCCGTGTGGTAGATTCCTTCTCACAAAGAGGAGGCCTGTGTCTTAGGAGTGGCAACGTTATAGACTGATTATGCTATACTTGAGTATAACGTACCTACATCTAATTGTAATATACTGAGGGATTCTCAATTTCAAATTATGACGCTAGACAGATCTGAAACCGACCACGAGCTAACGTAAACGACAAGTCAGGTAGGCTAACTGATAAACTTACTCAGTGTTCTCAAACATCTTCCTGCGTTCGGCCGTGCTGGGCGTCTTGGGGCGATATCCGGAATCGGACGAATTCACCTCTTCTTCTAGACTTGTGTCCGATTTGCCGTTCGTGTACTCTTCTGTTCACATAATTAAGAACAAGATTATAAATATACAAGCCGTGTGCCCGATGAATTTCCTATCGGGAATAATTACGAACTTCTATCCCAAAACATTCATCCCCTATTTAAGTGAGTGTTTGAGAATTAAATGACCATTATAACCAGAGATCGGAATACGTAGAGTTTAATTACCTAATCTTCGAGGAAGGAAGTAACATAGAGTGAATAATACCTCCTCTAAAATCCCGGAATAATTATAATGACGTTTAAATACCGGGAATTAAAAGCCACGAATTATTTATTTGACTTTATTTATAGTTTTTACCATTTTTATCGCAATATAATATACACACAATAACCAGACAACTTTTCAAGAATTTATTTTCTTATAATATGTAAAACAAAGCTCTTTAATTTAATAGTTTTAGTACGGAACCCTAAAAAATGTTATATGATTTTGCAAATCAATAATTTGTAACTATAAATAAAGTCCAATAAATAATTCATGGTTTTTAAATCCCGGGATTTAAACGTCATTATAATTATTCCGGCAATTTAGAGAAGGTATTATCGACTCTAGGTTAGTTCCTCCCTCGAAGTTTAGGTAAATAAACTCTGCCTATTCCGATCTCTGATTACAACTATTACTAGCGACCCGTCCCTGCTTCGCATCGTTTTTACGATTTGACAAAACATCGAGATTTCTTTTGTAAGTTTAATATTAATGTAATAAACATGTAAACTTTATTTTTAAAAGAACAACGCGGTCACACAGACCGATAGGTAACGCAAATTATTTTTTTAATATGTATAGAATAGATAACGTACCTTTGTTAGGCGGTATTTCAACATCGCTGGTCGGTGATAGTGACTTATCTTTCTCTTCACTGCCATCTTTGGCAGTGGGCGTCGATGTCGCGGTCGGGGTGGTCGCCTGACCAAATACGGGCGATGTTGCTGTTGACAAACATATAACTTAAAACCATGCCATTATTTCCCGAAGGAATAGGTGGAGATATTTGAGTAAAACAAATTTTCGCCAGTTTTCAGTCCCATCTAAAAAAGTAAGCATGCCTATTGTCACTAACCGGGGAGAAAAGTAAGCATGCCTATTATCATTTACCAGGGAAAAAACTAAGCGTGCCCATTGTCACTAACCGGGGAAAAAAGTAAGCGTGCATTTTGTCACTAACCGGGGAAAAAACTAAGCGTGCCTATTGTCACTAGTCGGGGAAAAAGTAAGCGTGCCTATCGTCACTAGCCGGGGAAAAAAGTAAGCGTGCCTATTGTCACTAACCGGGGACAAAAGTAAGCGTGCCTATTGTCACTAACCGGGGAAAAAAGTAAGCGTGCCTATTGTCACTAACCGGGGACAAAAGTAAGCGTGCCTATTGTCACTAACCGGGGACAAAAGTAAGCGTGCCTATTGTCACTAACCGGGGACAAAAGTAAGCGTGCCTATTGTCACTAACCGGGGACAAAAGTAAGCGTGCCTATTGTCACTAACCGGGGACAAAAGTAAGCGTGCCTATTGTCACTAACCGGGGACATAAGTAAGCGTGCCTATTGTCTCTAACCGGGGACAAAAGTAAGCGTGCCTATTGTCACTAACCGGGGACAAAAGTAAGCGTGCCTATTGTCTCTAACCGGGGACAAAAGTAAGCGTGCCTATTGTCACTAACCGGGGACAAAAGTAAGCGTGCCTATTGTCACTAACCGGGTACAAAAGTAAGCGTGCCTATTGTCACTAACCGGGGACAAAAGTAAGCGTGCCTATTGTCACTAACCGGGGACAAAAGTAAGCGTGCCTATTGTCACTAACCGGGGACAAAAGTAAGCGTGCCTATTGTCACTAACCGGGGACAAAAGTAAGCGTGCCTATTGTCACTAACCGGGGACAAAAGTAAGCGTGCCTATTGTCACTAACCGGGGACAAAAGTAAGCGTGCCTATTGTCACTAACCGGGGACAAAAGTAAGCGTGCCTATTGTCACTAACCGGGGACAAAAGTAAGCGTGCCTATTGTCTCTAACCGGGGACAAAAGTAAGCATGCCTATTGTCACTAACCGGGGAAAAAGTAAGCGTGCCTATTGTCACTAACCGGGGAAAAAGTAAGCGTGCCTATCGTCACTAGCCGGGGAAACAATTAAGCGTGCCTATCGTCACTAGCCGGGGAAAAAGTAAGCGTGCCTATTGTCACTAACCGGGGAAAAAGTAAGCGTGCCTATTGTCACTAACCGGGGAAAAAGTAAGCGTGCCTATCGTCACTAGCCGGGGAAACAATTAAGCGTGCCTATCGTCACTAGCCGGGGAAACAATTAAGCGTGCCTATCGTCACTAGCCGGGGAAACAATTAAGCGTGCCTATCGTCACTAGCCGGGGAAAAAGTAAGCGTGCCTATCGTCACTAGCCGGGGAAACAATTAAGCGTGCCTATCGTCACTAGCCGGGGAAAAAGTAAGCGTGCCTATCGTCACTAGCCAGGGAAACAATTAAGCGTGCCTATCGTCACTAGCCGGGGAAAAAGTAAGCGTGCCTATCGTCACTAGCCGGGGAAAAAGTAAGCGTGCCTATCGTCACTAGCCGGGGAAACAATTAAGCGTGCCTATCGTCACTAGCCCGGGAAACAATTAAGCGTGCCTATCGTCACTAGCCGGGGAAAAAGTAAGCGTGCCTATCGTCACTAGCCGGGGAAACAATTAAGCGTGCCTATCGTCACTAGCCGGGGAAAAAGTAAGCGTGCCTATCGTCACTAGCCAGGGAAACAATTAAGCGTGCCTATCGTCACTAGCCGGGGAAAAAGTAAGCGTGCCTATCGTCACTAGCCGGGGAAAAAGTAAGCGTGCCTATCGTCACTAGCCGGGGAAACAATTAAGCGTGCCTATCGTCACTAGCCGGGGAAACAATTAAGCGTGCCTATCGTCACTAGCCGGGGAAAAAGTAAGCGTGCCTATCGTCACTAGCCGGGGAAACAATTAAGCGTGCCTATCGTCACTAGCCGGGGAAACAATTAAGCGTGCCTATCGTCACTAGCCGGGGAAAAAGTAAGCGTGCCTATCGTCACTAGCCGGGGAAAAAGTAAGCGTGCCTATCGTCACTAGCCGGGGAAACAATTAAGCGTGCCTATCGTCACTAGCCGGGGAAAAAGTAAGCGTGCCTATCGTCACTAGCCGGGGAAACAATTAAGCGTGCCTATCGTCACTAGCCGGGGAAACAATTAAGCGTGCCTATCGTCACTAGCCGGGTAAAAAGTAAGCGTGCCTATCGTCACTAGCCGGGGAAAAAGTAAGCGTGCCTATCGTCACTAGCCGGGGAAAAAGTAAGCGTGCCTATCGTCACTAGCCGGGGAAACAATTAAGCGTGCCTATCGTCACTAGCCGGGGAAACAATTAAGCGTGCCTATCGTCACTAGCCGGGGAAAAAGTAAGCGTGCCTATCGTCACTAGCCGGGGAAAAAGTAAGCGTGCCTATCGTCACTAGCCGGGGAAACAATTAAGCGTGCCTATCGTCACTAGCCGGGGAAACAATTAAGCGTGCCTATCGTCACTAGCCGGGGAAAAAGTAAGCGTGCCTATCGTCACTAGCCGGGGAAAAAGTAAGCGTGCCTATCGTCACTAGCCGGGGAAAAAGTAAGCGTGCCTATCGTCACTAACCGGGGAAACAATTAAGCGTGCCTATTGTGACAAACCGGGGGAAAAAATAAGTCTGGGCAGTTAGTGAGAATTTACTCATTGAAAAACCCCATAAAACTTGCCCCACCTGCGGACAGAACACTACCACCCAAGCTAAGCAGGAACGCTTGCGACCACTAGACCAACGAAGCAATATATTACACATTTTATAAGTTTACCACTTTGTATATAAATTGACCTCTTTGAATATAAATTTATTGACCACTTTGAATATAAATTGACCACTTTGAACATAAAAAGTGTTGTCAGTTAGTATTTAATTTTACTAAAATATTTTTTATGAGTTTCATCCAGGACTGCAGGGAAATCCTAGATGAGACTCGTACAGACCAGAGAAGCATGGCACAAGAAGTAGGAGGCCTGTGCTCAGCACAGCGTGGAACAAGGCTGTTTTTTTTATGATAAGCTAGAAATTATCAATATGAGGATATGAGGAGGAATGAATGAATGAATGATTTTGTTACTGTAAGTAGGTTTGTATGCATATCATTGAACATCATGAGTCGTGCAAAACTACATACAATATGCTAGATTTGATTTGATTAGAAAAATTACAACCGACGCGAAAAATTATAAGCCAGCAATTGACTGGTCATCTAATTTCAAGTACAGTCTATGTAGTAAATACTTTATGACCTTAAGGTTGAATGTCACCTACACATCACAAAATGACAAGGTCTATACTAGCTGTGCCCGCGACTTCGTTCGCGTGGATGTCAGAAAACAGTAATGTGTTTCTTTACTAATTCCTTTTCGTTTCTCAGCTATCTGCGAGTGAAAGTCCCGTCAAAATCGGTCCAGCCTTTTCGGGGATTATTCGGCACAAACTGACAGACAGACAATATTTAAAAAACTGTTTTAAGTACCGTATATACATACTTTCATATGCATTTAGTAAAAAGCTGTTATTTTGACATTACAGACACTTCAATTATATTTATTTGTGTATGTGTATTTGAGTATAGATGTATAGATGTGGCAGTATACTTTCAACCTTACTGAAGTTACAATTTCTGCGAATTGTTGTCAAAAGTGATAAAGCAATTAAGGTCGACTATACAAAACATTTTTTTTTTTTGTTTTTTTGTTTGAGATGTGTTTGCTCTTGACTCTAATCTAGGTCAAAGATGACAGAGACAAAGTCGACGATGGAATGAGCTTACCCAGAAGAAGCCTGTTCACTCTCACTTTGAAGAGATTTGGGTTGTATGCGGTCGGAAACACAGACGCAGGAAATGGAAACAAAAATAACAAACAAATGGAAACTCACCTGAATCAGACTTAGTCAATCCGGGCACGGCTGGCACTGAGAAGACTTTGTCGAATGAGAAGTCTTCGTTGCCCGTCGCCGCTGAGAAGGGCTTCGGACCAAGACGAGGCTGTTGGAAATTGTATTTTATTTCAGAGATCTAAACTTGTCAAACTCACATGTTAAAGATATCATCGGGATTTTTCGTAATGTAATGTGATGCGACAGTAAACAATCAACTTTATGACAAAGATTTTATGTCTATGTTTGCATATGCTATCATGTTTCATATGAACTACAGTACAACTATTTTCATAATGTCCCTCGGGAATCATCGCATTTCCGAATACAAACGAATGCTAATTTCCATGTCCATCAATTATTAGATTTATCGTGTATAATAATTTGAGTTAAGAACTAAGTATTTTATTATTGTTTTGTTTTGACGTAATAACACAATAAAGTACTTAGTTCTGAATTCAAATTATTATACACGATAAATCTAATAACTGATGGACATGGAAGAGCGATAATTCCCGAGGGACATTACGAAAACAGTTGTACTGTACATATTATATTGATTTATATTGGTAGCTTACGAGAAAAGGACATATCGAATGTAATCTAGAGCAAATCAGATACTGCATAAAAACAGAATTGTACAAATTCGATGAAAAAAAAACACTCAAAACAATCAAACATAAAAATGAACCAATAACAAGCAAAAAATGACGTTTCCTCGTTGAAACAAAAGCTATGCAATAAAAATAAAACAGCGTAATTAGTAAAAAAAAAACCGGCCCAGTGCGTTGGATTACGCAAAATGATGGGTTCCGTAGTAGGGATGAATTTATCCCAAGAACAAAATTAACTTTGTAGTTGAAAAACATGTTCTCCCATACTCCCAACTGCAAATGTAAGTTTGTACGCACAATATTGAGACTATTATTTTAAGACCATAGACTTCATATAGGTTTTCAAATTATCTGTATTTCTTTTTTAATTTCATGTTTATTAGTTTCTGAGATAAGGTGGGAAGGAGGGTTAATTTTCATCTATTTTCTTAAATAACTTTAAAACTTTTTCTTTTAAATTTATAAACAAAATATATTTGAGATCCTCACAGTGAGCCTTTTCATTTGATATGTCACACGGTACAGTTTGAAAAACTTTTTTACAAAATTTTCTTATTTGCTTCCCAAAATTAACCCCATATTAAAAATTCACTTATTTACGTTACACTTCCGTGTTTGGGTCACAGAAATTCATATGTGTACCAAATTTCAACTTAATCGATCCATTCGATTCTGAGCAAATTAGCTGTGACAGACGGACAGATAGACATATAATTATTGATTCTATATGGGTTCCGTTTTTCATTCGGACGTACGAAACCCTAAAAGCAATACAAATAAAACGCAAATCAAAATATATTTTAAGCATAAATAAATCTTTCTCTAAGGTATGTTGTATCATCTCCCTTTAATGTTGCCCAAACAATTATATGTAGACTGTTCAAATATTGTATCGTGTAGGAATCGAACCCACGACACGTAGCGCAGAAAAATCGAAATATTTTAAGTGCACGAACACTAAACGAAACTCACACTCACTCAAAAACATCATTATCATATCTACAGGTCTACACTTCAAACCACAAACCTCGTGTACCTTATAACCAGACCCAGGTACCGTCGTGGTCCTGGGTTTGGGTTTAGGGGCTTCCGAAGGCTCATCCATAGACCCTGGCTCCGAAATTGAGGACCTGGGCATAGGTTTCGGTACCTGAACGGGTACACCGTTGATCAAACTATTGCTTCTTGATAGAGAAGATTCTGTGGACTCAGTACTATCAGTTTTCTCAATGGTCTTTTCGGTCTTTTCAGTATTTTCAGTCTTCTCCGCGGTCTTCTCAGTCTTTTGCGGAATAACGTCCGGTTCATTCTTTTCTGGTTCAGAATCACTCTTCTTCTCGTTACAGTCGTGACCGTTATCAGTGATCTTTTTGTGAAAACCGTTCGTTTCCTTTTGGTAATCTACTTTGCTGGGTTTCTTTTTTTCCATGCCCTTGATCAGGTCTTTAACATTCACAAAGTCGATTCGGTCTTCGTCTTTCGGCTCTGGTTGCGCCTGAAGTTTCGTTACCGTTTTCGCCGGCTCTTCAATTTGAGCAGTGGTAGTAGGCTTTTTCGAATCTGTCTTTTTCAGCGGAGGCATTGCTAAAATAGCCTTAGCCATTTCTTCTAAATTACCTCGATGAATCTAAAAGGAGAATTGCTTATCAATTTACTTATAAGTAGCACGAAAACGAGAAAAATAAAGTTGCAGTACTTACGGTACCCTTGTACACCCGCAATGTTAAATAATACAAGCACCACACAAAATAACTAAATAAACTGAAAATAACACCAAATCACTGAATAAGAAGCAACTAAACTCACCTTGCACTACGGAAATACTAATAAATACATTTTCAACCACTCATTCACAACACTAAATTAATAACAAAAACTTAAAATAAAACCATGGGTTAATATTCCATGTAAACCATTTAAAAATACGCACAACACTAGTTTTTACGCAAATGAAGGAAAAATAATAAAACGTAATTAAAAATAAAACATGCAGCAACAGAAAGTAAATATACTACAACAACCAGTTTCATTATTTCATTACGTTCATTTTTTTATCAGCTGGCTCACTCCCGACATCTTGAGTTTGATTCAAATCGAGTTTTATTCGATTTACGTTCTGTTTGACACTTATTTGTTTCGATTAATCGTCATTTGGACAACCAAGCTCGGTTCTGAACTCCAAAATGTCGGGAGTAACGCCCAGGTTGAATGCTTCCCCTAATAAAATTATGTTAGTAATCTTCAACGATTTGGTATCCTAAAATTTCTTACCAAAACTATCCCTACTTTAATACGAGTACCAAACCCACTGGCAACTAGGCATCATACCAAAAAAATTTTTTTTTTCATATTAAACATCAATAAATCTATTACCTCATGCAAAAATGCAATTCTCATGTCTATTTCAACGAAAAGTAAACCTAGATATAGAAATATCACGAAGGGCAGTAAGATCACACCAAAATACTCTCATATTTGACTCATATTCCACAAAAGATGTGTTCATGGAGAAAAAATAACTATGACCAATTATGATGCTCGTAATGGTAAACATTATCACCAACCTTCAATACAATAATATAACAGCTGGGTACACAATAGCTCATTCTAAAGGCGACCATACACTTAACCGCAAATCGTTTACGATTTATCGTTTCAGCCGTGCCGATCGAGCCGTATAAATAAAAAACTTGTCAGATATTGTATAGCTTGGTCAGAGGTGCAATTCTCGTATTTTTAAGAACGGCCGCATTCTGATCTCAGTCGTGATCTATCAATAAAACTCAAATTTACCAAAATTTTTGACAAGTTTTTGGAGAATTTGATTATTGCTGAGATGAGATTGCGAGTAGTTTTTGAATGTTTTTAAATACGAGAATTGGCATTATGATAGTTGTTAAATTCAAACGGTTTACATCGTTCAGTCTTATCTAAAACGATGAGCGTTACGATATGCAGTTACGTGACTGACCACCTTAATGCATTCTCAAAAACATGAACCTTCTCAACCATAAAGCCTGATTTACACAACATAACATAATCAGCCTATAATGTTCCCACTGCTGGGACACAAACCTCTCTTTGAGAGGGAGTGGGCCATAATCCATCACGCGGGCCCAATGCGGGTTGGTAGATATCACAAGTTTTCGATGTTTTGGTGCTAGGACATGCCGGTTTCCTCACGATGTTTTCCTTCACCATTTTGAGAGCAGAGGCAATGAAATAATTTACACAAAGTGCCTCCTCGGGATCGATCCCACGACCTACAGCTCGTAAGTCGCGGCCACTGGGCCACCACTGCTCTCTGTGATTTACACAGTGATTTAATTGCCTGTGGCATACCATAAGTTGAAGCAACAATAAACAGTGTTTAGACGATGCAAGTAATGTTTTGCTTCAATTCTATTGTATGCCAGAAGCAAGAAACTTGCATCCTGTAAATGGGGTTTAAGTATGACGTACCTGTGTTCCATTATTGGCGTCAGGATGTAAAGAGATGTTGGGAACAGGATGGTCTTGATTGTCGAGCCACATCGGCGCGCTGAGGTAGGTGACGGACCCGGATGTGTCCGGGTACAGGTCTGCGTGGTAGTCACGGTAACTCTGCGGAAAAACATTTGACTTTAAGCAGTATTTTAAACATTCTTATATTTACCTAGTTGCTGTGACCAGCTATCGCTTTCATGTTGACTGTTAGATATATTCAAAAAATGTGTATATATAAAATTCATCAATGTCAATGTGTATATAAAAATCCGGACATAATCTTTGAGGACCATGTAGATTGGTGTCTGAAATGGTCGTTTGTGGAAGGAACCACACAGATTGAGTGGACCTGTCCAGTCAGTGCACGTATTTATCAGTTTTGTCATAGCAGTCTGGGTAGTCAGCTCTGCTACTACCTTGGCGACTGGTTAATATTTCTACCACAAGAGAAGAATTTCTGGCATACCAACCTTTCTCGGAACCTGGTACATAATAGGTACGACTGAAGAGCCAGCAAGTTGCAGCACTCTGTTGACTTCGCCCTCCATCACGCGAAGGGCTCGCTTCGGGACTAGGCAGGCGCCCTTCGTTTGTTCACCTACAGAATAGCATTGAAATTAAGAGAGAAGAAACTAGCTTTTGCCAAGGGCTTTGAAAGCGTGGAGGTTCCAAAAAAAAAAACCTATACAGCAAACTGTCACCATGAATTCAGTACAAGATTCTAGACAACTTAGAAATTTTTCGTCTGCATTTGCAATATTTGCCAAAATTTTCGTATTGCACTTTTCTATGGAACAGCTGTTTATTTTTTTGATAACCGACGAAATTTTCCACGCTAGGGTGTTTAGAATCATGTGCTGAATTCATGATTACAATTTCCGCGCAGATGCCATCCCTTATATAAATCTTCTCCATGAAAAAATACGCATACAGGTGGATTTTTGAGATGGGGCAGTAAGGACAGGTACCTTAACCGTTGCCGCTACAATTAAAGGGTTTTAGGAGACTGTCCATAATGAGACATTTTGATATGCATTTACAGATTTTGAAAAAAAAAACAGTAAGCAAGAAAATAGGCACCTTTCCCAAAAAAATATATGGTAAAAAAAACAGTAGTCACTAACAACTTCTCCCATACATTTCGAAGGAAATGAGACTTACTGCCTCGTCCAAAAATCCATCCTGTATAAGCCAACTTCCATGATAACCGGTCTAACGGTGTTGGAGTTTATCAATCTTATATACAGCATGCATCAGAAAGATGTAGTACTGACTATTTTGATAGTCAGTACTAGATCTTTCCAGGAAAGTTGCTCCGTTTGCGGAACAACTTTCTCCGTGGGACCAATATCTTTATCGACAAAAAATGGTTGTCTGTAAAGTCGGTTTACGGACGATAATTTTACGTGATAACGTCATAAGAAGTGGAAGAGAGATAGATGTGTCACAAGCCGAACGCTTAGGCCGATCGTGCCTCTCTATCACTTGTTCCGCGCTCTGGCTTGCACGCTCGGCTCAGGCGGAACCTGACAATGAGTCAAGCTTTTTCGTTCGTGCAACCGGCGGTCATTGTTTTATAAGACGTTGTCACGTCAAAAATAATCAGCCGTCACATACATTCAGGTCGAGTAGGTATTAACTTTTGTATGGGAAAGTTGAGATTTTTTTTGCAATTACGATGTTCGTCCCATGGAGAAAGTTTATCAGTTTGATGGTTAATGTACCACACCCTTAAGTAAGACTACACCTTACTG
Organism: Griposia aprilina; assembly: GCA_916610205.1. NCBI lineage: Eukaryota > Metazoa > Arthropoda > Insecta > Lepidoptera > Noctuidae > Griposia > Griposia aprilina. Next base: position 24,338,362 of record OU744285.1, on the reverse strand, counting down.
ATACATGCTGTATATCAACATTAATTTTTGTTACATATTGACTAGCTATTGCCCGCGGCTTCGCCCGCATGGAGGTCGGAAATTATCCCACGGGAACATACTACCCGGATAAAAAGTATCCTACGTGTTAATCCAGGTTGTAAACTATGGGGGCCAAATTCCATCAAAATTCGTTCAGTTGTTTTTGCGTGATAGGGTAACAAACATACATTCATCCATCCATACTTACAAACTTTTACATTTTTAAGATTAGTAGGATGATAATATTACTTAAAAGATGTTTAAGGGCCCTTACACCACAAATCACTATTAAGTTTAGCGCTAAAATTATTAAAACATCATTCCGTCTCTGATATATTCAAACGATTGACGAAGTTTTAAATTCCGTCAAACGGGGTGAAAGGGACGGGACGCAGGGGTGAAACGGAACGAAACTTTAAAAGGGATTTTAACATTGAAATAATATCATTTGATGCCTTGTCTTGGGTGTTGATTCACCCCTGCGTTCCTATTCACCCCGTTTGACGGTACGTATTAACATGAGGTGTCTATAAATCCATCCAGCCGTTAGAATGTTTCGAGGGTATAAAGAATCCCTCATAAAAAGACACGCGTGACAAACATAACCCTGTCTGCTGTCGCGCAGTCGGGTAAAAATACCAACTCACCAGAATGTCTTAGCCCCTCAATAAGATAAGGCTCTCTATCTGTCAGCTCCAGATACAATATGGTAGTATCTCCCTTCCCTGCTAAGAACAGCATGTTGGTGTCAGGATCAAAGAGTGGCATCAGGATGCCGGTAGAACAGTCCAGTTCCAAGGTCTTCTGCGTTTGTGACAGGTTGCGGATGTCACGGATCATTATTTGACGCAGACGGTTTGAGTCAAAACCTGATGAAAGTGGATTGGGTAAGTTTTTAGTCTTTTATAGTTATTTCACAACCTTACACAGGCTGATTAGCTGATTTGCCTTGCCCCCCCAAGAGCAAATAGCTGTCTGAAGAATAGCGGTCGTTAATTTGATTTAAATTGTCTCTAGGCTCAGCAAACAATCGCGATACGACGGTGCAACGCGATTCTGGTAGAAAAAAATCCATGGAGTTTTCATAGAAATTGTTCTACTAGAGTCGCGTCGCGCCTGTCTGCGAGAGCCTTTAATTTTCGGGCCTATTTTGGCAACTGAGCCGACGTCGACTATTGTGCCAGCGTCATGTGGTGACGGCAACACAGCAAGGGGAGCCGTCAAACTTTGTACTTTTGGTAGTTCTAATACAGCGTACTTATAGAGGTCTCTTTTGATAACATTGATTGATAATCAATTTGACACCAGTTGGCGCCACTGGAAATGTAGACCTGACAAAACCTTGTTTTGTAGTCAGTAATAGAAGCAGCTGAATACAATAATAACACGTTAGCAGACAGCGACGCAGACACAATAGCAAAACAATCGCTGTGAATTATTATGACTGCACGGCGCTGAAGTCAGTGTTTGATTACAATAATACCCAAGCTAAATTGATCATGAATTTCAGACTTAATTAAACCACAAAATCTGTTCTTATTTTTTATTTTTTTTGATACCGTGTTCAGTCATTATAGTAAAAATAATCTGAAATGTTAAGGCGGAAGCGTCAGAGTAGCCCGCGAAATTTAAATTTTCTTACGTTTTCTGCAATTTGCAGGACAGTATCTACGTAGTATGTTTGAACTAACTATGATTTGCGGCCGTAACAAATATTTATTTATAGAATTATAAATCATACAAATCATCAATACAACTCTCTAAGTTCATATTACCCTATTGAATGACTATTTCATGAAATCATGACATTTGAGGCCAATTATAACTTAAGAAGTTGTATTGCTTATTCTAATGATTACAATTCTGTAAAGCCATATTTGTTACGGTTGCGAATCATATTTTAATCAACATACAACCTGATACTGACCTACAAATTGCAAATAAACGTAAGCAAATTTGATTTTCGCGGGCTATTCTGACGCTTCCGCCTTAACATTTCAGATTATTTATACTATTATGCATCCACCTTAACAGACTTTCGTTGGTGACTATATAATATATTCTGAGGGACAAATCTCGTATTTTTAAGAGCAGGCGCATTATAATCTCAGTCTTCATCTGTCAATAGTACTTGTAATTTACCTGTATTTTTGGTATTGATTGTCGCCGAGATAAAATTTACATCAGCACCCTAATGGCGTAACACACTATCACATTCTAAATCATTTTGAACCTTATTGCTAATCCATTACTTCAATGTTCGAAAAATTTGTCTGCACAACAACGCAAATAACGCAATGAATGCTGTTGAACTGTCAAAATGAAAGCTATTCCTACTGATAGTGTGTTACGCAATTACCCCGCTGATTTTAAACTTTTTTAATTATTAGAATTAGTTTTCAGGTATTTCTTACCAGTAGTCAATATTCTATCCTGATCGCCAAGCCAGACAATCCTGCTGTCCTTAATGTTCTGATGGCTGTTAGCGATATCAGCGACAGCGGTGGACGCTCTCGGGTCGATGATGCGAACTTTCTTGTCTTTGCATGACGTTGCGAGGAGCTTGCCGTCCTTCTTCCAAGACGTTGATTGTATCACTTCCGCGTGGTCTCTGTTTACTGTTGGAATTGGAAAATATTGTAATACTATGTATACTTATATATAACTTATAGGTTATACTTTTTTTTGAAGCGGCCATTTGCGTGCCAGGCTCGAACACGAAGGGTTCCGTACCACCGTACAACATTTAACACTACATATTTCTTTAACATTTTTATTGTATGGGCTCCTGTTGGCACTTGGAACTCTTTGCGTACGGAACACCAATAATATGGCTTATTTAAAATAAAACCAATATTTTAACATTTACGATCTTGTATTTTTACAGCAGGTATTTTATTTTAATGAAATCTGCAGTGTGTGCATGAATAAAGTTAAGTTGAGAAAAAAGTAGTAGGTACTTAGTGGTTTTTCTGACTGCTCATCTATTTAACATAATGCGGGGTTAACAGGTTAATTTGTACTGAAAAGAAACTGTAAAAAAACAAAAAGTAATTTCCAAGCTCACAAGACATCATTTTTACATCACTGTGTGTGACAAAGTATGAAGAAACGACGTGAAACTATAACTTGCATAAGTCTATCCATGTCTTTCTGTATTCCAATATTATTTAAATACTTACCAAAAGCCTCCTTCTGCTTGGTAAGATCCCACAGCGCGAGCTCATGTCCCGAGGCGACATGTATGAGCCCATCGGCCACCGGATGGAAGCCGACATTCTCCACCCGACGCTGTTTCTGAGACAGCGTGCATTCGGGAGTGGACAGCGACTCCTTCAGACCCTCGGGCGGAATGTGCCATATTTTTACCTATAACAAAAGAATTTGATTTTGATTTGTGCTTTTCAAAGTGCACAAACAGCCTGTTTTGTTGTACAGAGCGATAAAGAAGGAAGGAGTAAGGAGGGGCTCATGGCCAAGTAACAGCCGCGCGGGTTATCGATGAAGATTAATTTCCTCTCCTCCACCAATGGCATCCTGAATGTATTCTCAGACCAGTGGGACTCTCCCCTCTTACGAAGGTGGGTAATAATCTAGTGTAACATTGGACAAACAGTTCAATAGTTCATTGGTTTTTTTTATTATTATTAATTTAATTTAATACTAACATTAGGCTAAATTATACTACTACTAACATTATATGGATGTTTACCTGAAATAATATACGCGGGTTAAGGGACAAACTACATTTATTCAGCTCAATTCAGTTTTTGTCCACAGAAAACACCAGTTTTGTATGGAGATACGTACGCATCATTCGCATCTCCATTATCCAAACGTGTTTTCTATGGACAAAAACCGAATTGAGCTGAATAAACGTAGTTCGTCACTAAACTACGCTTGTCGCGGTGGTAACATGGATGAGTGATGCGTTACTTGTGCCTCGGAAAGCATGTTAAGTCATCCATCTCGGCTTTCATTCGTGGATCTTTGACAGTAATTACGAGTAGTCAGCAGCCCGAAAGTCTGACAATCAGTCATATCCAGGAGTATCATGTTACCCAGTAACTGGGTTGTGGAGGTCAGATAGGTTGTCGCTCCATAGAAAATACTGGTATTGAGATGCATTTAGTAAGACTGGAACTACAAGTTAGGAAAAGGACAAAGGCAGATGATTGATTATTGAAAGATTTCTAAAATCATTCATTTATATTCATTGCACGATGTGGATAACCACAATGTGTAATGAATATGAATGTATACCTACAAATAATTTTTCATATCCTTATATTCAAAATATATTTAGAATTGAGGACTATTTTCCTGTAAATCTTAAAGTAGTATGGCTAATAATAGCTAAATGTATGGCTCAACATATCAATGCTGCATTATATTTGTTTGTATACAATACAAATGATGTAACTAAGAGGTACTATTTGTTTCCTACAACCTGTGACCTAATATGGTCACAGGTAGTCAACCTTGACATTATAACATCACAACAACATCACACCTGTATTCCTCAAAGGGTGAGGCAAAGGTGTGCCTATAGTAACACCCACATTTTGCTGGTTACGTTTTAACTCGCATAAAATAGGGGGCGAGCCTATTGCCATCAACCGGCCGCAAATCCAGACTCCATGCTGCTACTGAGAAATTCCTTATGGAAAAACCCAATAACACATTCCCCAGCCTGGGAATCTAACCCAGGACCTCATGCTCTGCAGTAGCGCTTGCAACGACTGGACCAAGGAGGCACGAAGTAATAACTTTCCTAAACAAATATTTTAGTATAGTATCATTTTTATGCTGTATGTGGGGTCTTATATGATTAGCGACATCACCATGCATTTTTGTATGCTGCATGAACTACAGAGCAACTTATAAATTCACACATAACAACATCTCTACCTACCCCTTTAGAGATTGTATTTGCAGCATATAAAACGCCATAGAAACATGCATCAATTGGATAAAATAACATGACAACTGTTTTATCTCTAGTACAAGTTCCATGAGATAAGTATGACTTTATCTATTTGTGTTGGTATATTTATCAATTTTTATAACTTTTATACAGACATAATACTGCAGCATTAAATTCAATAGTCATTAAAAAAACTGTTAACTCTGCTTACTCCCATTTAAGATAAGTGTGAACATTATGCATTTAGTCTAGCTGAAGTTTAAACATTTTAATAGAAATCTTCAAGACTTACTAACTAAAATATCGCCATTGGAAAGTCAAAATCTAGTTTCCACACTCCAGTGAGTAAGGAGGTCTATCTTAATGTGTGCACACAGACAGTGCAAACATATCATTTGGAGCCAAAAAAATATTAAATTGTTGCTTGTCACAATATTGGCATAACTAGGATCTCTTTTAAAGGACCTTCTCTGGAATTTAATTCCTTTTATTTATTAAAATAATTATTCTTGAGATTGATGAATAGAACAGCCAGTTTACTGTTAATATGCATAATTTATTATTCCTTTTAAGTAACAAGGAGACTTGAGATTAGAGAAACTCAAGCAATAACAATGCTTGCTATTGAATATTAGAGAGGCTCAATGTTAATCAGGGATCAAAGCAGTTTTTTAATTAAAATTTATGTGAAGAATGTAGAGAAAGGATCAGTTAGGTAAAGAAGTGACACATAGTGGCGTAATTAATGTTGTGCACCTCATGTTTTTAATTTCATGGTTGTACAATGTTCAACCATAAACAAATTATGCTTAAGTACTTGTGTTTAAAATAATTTAACAGAACCAGAGGCTTCTAAAAAATATTGTTTGAACATGTTCAACAAAGACATTTTTAACAATATTTAATTTTCACAATGATAATAATACAAGGACTTACCAGGGAATCCTGTGATCCAGTCACTAGCAATCCATCATGGAACGGAGAGAACTCCATATCCGTTATAGTATCAGAGTGTGCATGAAGCAAAGGCATTGTCTTACTCTTCCTGCCACAGTCATCAAGTGGCAGCACAGCCATGCTGGACCCAACATGCTCCCAGTTAAAGGCCATGAAGGCAGCAGACGCACAAATGTTGTTCCCATAAGTCTGATATGATCCAACACAAATATCTCTAATACATGCCTCTGGTTTAGGCACAATCGGTGCCGCATTTTTATACTTAGAGGCTTTGAAACGCCAAGCCATGATTATCCACTTCTTAAAAAAAGTTCCTCAGTCTTTAAATTTGGAATGTATGTGGAGGTGTATAAGTCTGAAACAATTGTTCAAAGTTCTCTATAAATACTTTTTATTATTCAAAAACGAATTTAACACTGCCTTACGGTATTTTTAACCAACAATATACATTGCACTTACACTAATTGCATTTCTAATTAGAAAAAACCAGGCTACAAGCTACACATACATAGATACAGTATTTCTTTGTACCATGATCACATAAAGAAATTGTAACAGAAACTGGGTATTTTATTCGGAACACAGATTGTTTGTTTTACTGTATCACAAAGTTGTAACAGAACACTATAAATACCTGGATGGAAAACTGAAAAATACCGTAAAAACACTTTTGTTTTGAATAACTCGGCCGGCTGTCGCACCGGAAATGCTTTGAACTGTTAATAACCCTGACTTTTGGGGTTCACGAATGTAGTATATTATTGTGATTATCACTACAATTATAATTTACCGTCAACTACTCACCTTATCTGGTAAAAATTACTCAGAAATTCGATTTCCGCTAGACACTCCCCCTAAACGTCGGCCATTTCAAAGCGACATTAGAGTGGATCGATAAATAATGTAAGTAAACATGATAGTCGATGCCATCCGATGACAGGTAAGCTGAAATCGATTAAGCTAGTACAGAATAAAATGTCATTGTGCTATCGCTGTTTTGATGGATTTTTAGTTTATCTCACAATTTATTTATTGATACAACAACAATAAATTTTATTTGAGGGCAAAACAGTGAATTTGTTTTAGTCGATTCAGAATTCTTAGTTTGTTGATACAACACTACAATTGTGCGTCCCCACTGCTCTAAATGTGTTCTGTGTGCGTCCCAATTGCTTTAGTCATTGTTCTGAGGTCCCAACCTAAATAAACAGTATTATGATACTGTAGGTTAAGAATGATATTGAATAAAATGATTACTATAATAACCAAGCTGAAAATCTGATATACCTACCAATATAGTATTCGAACTATACGCTATGGGAAATTATTGCCAACGACCGATGCCGGATGCTGATACTCGTAAACACCATGCATGGCTCGTACATACGTACCAAATGTACCAATGCACGGTGGTACCGCCTTAGGTCATAAATGCAAAAATTTCATTACTTATAACGATTTACTGATAAACAAGCTACCCAAAAATATAAATATGTCACCCATTTTACCTAATTATCATCGATGTACCTAGTTATCACTTTTAAAGAACAACAATCTACGGTTGGATTCTATAGAAGTGATACACGAACTTTCATCCGACCACCGACCAGTTGTGTAAAACTAGCCCCTCACGTAGGTCTCCCCGATCCCAACCAACCCCTTTCCACCAAAGTGGTAACGGACTGGAGGAAAGTAAGCGAACGCCTGAAATCCAACACGTCCCCCCATGACTGACCATGACTCTATCGCTGACACGACGGCCGCGATCGACTCATTCACTGAACACGTACAATCAGTCCTGAACGATTGTTCAAGGGAAGTTCCAGCGACGGCTGACAGTCGCTGGAAGTTGCCGGACGATGTACGTGAACTGTTGACTGAGAAGAACGCAGCTGTCCGTGCGTACAGCAACTTTTCCTGCAACGCGAACCGACCCAATATGCGCTACTAACAGCGAAAAAAAAAAAAAAAAGCAGTAAGGACACGCGTAGCGGAACTTCGGGAAGCGGGCTGGGATCAGATGTTGAGCGAGCTAGAGCCTACCCACCTAGCATTCTGGGAGCTTCAGAGGAAACTCAAATCCCTAGAAGTAGCCCCTATGCCCCCCTTGATCCGCCCAGACAATACCATCGCTTTCGATGATGTCGACAAGGCCGAGTGCCTTGCCGACAGTCTTGAGGCCCAATGCTCGTCCAGCTCTCAACCTGTAGACCAAGCTCACCTCTATGAGGTCGAAGCCGAAGTTGAAAGGAGAGGCACCCTCCCCCCCGTAGAAGACCCCGAGTTTCCTCTGCCTCCCGTCACCCCCAGCGAAGTGCACGAACTCAGTAAGGGCCTTAAGCACCGCAAAGCCCCCGGTTCTGATGGAATCACCAATAAGGTGTTCCAACTTTTCCCTGCCCACTTGATCATGCTAATGACCACCATCTTCAATGGTGCCATGAGCAATAATATCTTCCCCCAAGCGTGGAAACAGGCCACTGTCATCGGTATTCCCAAGCCGGGCAAGCCTAAATCCACTCCCTCCAGCTACCGCCCCATTAGTCTACTCAATGCCCTCGGCAAAATCTATGAGAGGCTTATTTATAAGTGACTCGGAGACTATACCGAGACAAAGGGTCTCATTCCCAACAAGCAGTTCGGTTTTCGAACCCAACACTCTTGCGTACAACAGGTTCACCGTATCATCGAACACATAAGCGTTGGTTTCCAACGTGGTTCGATGATGGCTGCTGTTTTCTTCGATATAGCGAAAGCGTTCGACAAAGTCTGGCACAATGGCTTATTAGCTATACCAACTTCGAGTGCCAGATCGTCTCGTACTCATCTTACGAGACTTTTTGTCGAATCCCACCTTCACCTATCGCATCGAAGGAGCGCTATCCTCCCCCGCCCCATTTGCGCCTGAGTCCCTGAGGGCTCAGTTCTCGCCACTCTTTATTTTCACGCTATTCACCAGCGATATCCCCAAAAGTAAAACGGCTCAGTTGGCTCTGTTCGCAGACGGGTTTGTCATGATTGGTCGACAAACGTTTGGTCGACGTAACGATTAGTCGACAAACGATTGACCGACAGTAACGATTGACCGACACAACCATTAATCGACATATACGATTGGTCGACTCAACTATTGATCGACAATAACAATTGGTCGACATTACGATTAGCCGACAACGTTACACAATCGGGGATAGGATGCAAGAGCGAGCGAAGCGAGCTCGGGACTCGGGGCACCCCGACTCGGACAGGTTAGGTTAGGTTGGACTTTGATTGAATGTATTTTCTCATGGATGCATTTCTTTGAGATTTGGTCTGACGTAACTAGAAGTGTTCCTCAGAAACATCAACACGTTGTTAGAAAATATTCTAGTATCACTAGATGAGGTGGAGAATCTAGACATTAGGAACTTAGACAGTAAGATACGCAGTTTATGTAAAAGTTTACATAGTGATCTATTTGAACAGACAATTTCCCATTCTGAAATAGACTAAAGTGCCACAACTTAACAAAATTTTAGTTTGACAGCACTAAGATGGCACTGAGTTAATAAATTTAGTGTACAATGGCAATTTTACTATTGTGAATTTGACGTTTTTCACCTAAATTTTTTGCTAAATCTGACTATTTTTAAAGCGATTTAAAAAAATTGTTGTCTGTAAAGTCGGTAGGAAGATGATTTTAAGTGATAACTTCATATGGAGTGGAAGAGGGATAGATGCGTCACAAGCCAAACGCTTAGGCCGATCGTGCCTCTCTATCGCTTGTTCTGCGCTCTCGCTTGCACGCTCGGCTCAGGCGGAACGTGACAATGAGTCATGCTTTTTCGTGCGTTTAGCCGGCGTTCGTCGATTTATAAGAAGTTATCACGTCAAAAGGCGTGGAATAAAATTAGTTGTCATGAACTAAAATTCACCACAACACCTCGACTTCAGGTGCAAAAACAGGTAGGTAGGTACTGTATCTTATTTTCTTTTATTTTGCTTATATCTCGAAAATGGGTGTCCTATCACAAAAATATTGAAAATCTCGACCCTCTTTATCCCCCCCCCCCCATTTAGCCCCATAAAACTCCACATGTAGGTAGTATTTTTTTTTCATATTTTCCATACAAAAAGTGAAATTTTTTATATAAAACACGTCGAGGCTGCCCCACATGCGCGGCCCCGGGTCTAAAATAAAAACACAGGTTAGGGCAAACAAATACCACGTGGAGTCGCGATTGTCAAATTAAATTTTAGTTGCGTCAAAATTATTTTTATTTCAGTTTTTTTTGCAGAACAGCTTTATGATTCTCATAGCCAAAAGTAGAAAATCTTAGTGGTACTTTAGTTCGGTGTACAAGGGAATCGGCACCATTACCTATCTACCAAATGACCGCAACGGGCATTTTTGCAAATGCCGATTCTTTTGCCGAAGTTTTTTATTACACTTTCACACATTTCGCGGCTTATTTCACCAATAACTAGACGAATACTGTGTTTCAAGTCGTCAATGTTTTGTGGATCGTTGGCGTAGATCTGATCTTTGACGTAGCTCCAAAGAAAGAAATCCAGTTGCGTCAGATCGCAAGATCTCGGTGACATCACCTCTTCAAATCCTATACGTACCTTTGGGACATCAATTATAATGTTTCTTCTTCTTTCTGCTGGATCATTATTACCCAGCCTATAAGCAGAGTTATAAATTGAGAGCAGCCAATTTCCTACAATCATTTTACTTATCTATAGAATCAGTCGCTGACCATTAGTGGCGGTCGCGTGTAGTCCGTGAGCGTCTTAAGGCCGTGTTCCAATATAAGCGATCGTTGCCTTCGTTTGATCGGTGACACGAACGCGATGTCGCGCCGACTAAAGGGGCGCTTTCAGGTTTTTGGAACAAATATTAGTGACCAATTATCGCAACGATCGCGTATACGCTTATATTAGGAATCAGACAAAATCTTAACAACTAAAGCGATTGAAACAACAGCAAGTTATATCCAAAGTGATAATTTATTATAATCCGAGTATTACAATAATTCAATTTCTTTGGTGAGGATTAATTTCAATATAATAATTATAATCAATGTAATATGGAGACATTTATTCAATTAGATATTTCAGATCCAATAATAGTGCAACCAGCCACATACCAACTTTATATTGTATCTGACAAATTCAACATTATAAAAAAGCATAAAAAGTACGCAATTTAAAACATGATAAAATATATTATTATTTTGTATTAATAAAACTTAGCGTTGTCAACTAGGCAAGTGTGGCCCACCAAAATAAACTTTATATTGCACAAAATTACGAACAACATGAAATATTTAACTATACTTAATATAAAAATCATACTAAAATTTAAACAATTCACATTTAAGTGCATATACAGTTAGTGTGATGTTTAGTATAAAAATAAAATATAACATTTCAAAATAGGCACCTACAACAAGAAAATAATAAATATTATTGTTTAAAGCTAGGTTAAAATTAACAAATTACTAAAACACTATTATGTAGGTTAATTAAGTAGTAGCAAAATAATAAAAGTATGGTCTCACATTAAAAAAAAACTTTTTAAATCGATATATTACGCTTCAACAAGAGAGATCAGATCACATTATTACATTTCCCAACCATTAAAAATAAGCGCCAGAACATTCATTCCCACCAGTAGAACATAATAAGTTTAGCTAAGAGGAATGTAACAAAAAATTGCCTTACAACAAGTACAACATTCTAGTCAACACTTTTCTTTGATTCACGTAAACTCCATATTTAAATAAATGACATTGAAGTTATGACATACCTACATTACTTAAATTCTTTTGGAGCAAGTGCAGAGAAGTTTTTTGCTCATTAGCAATGCTGGTTATATTTTTCCCAGAGTGCTACATTTGCCACATTAATTTAGGGATGTTTATGAGTTACCTAGCTCTGTACCTTACCTTCAATTTCATTCAAAACATGCATATTGTTCCGAAGTAAAACAGTCTCTGATTCTGTCATTTCTGTGAATAATTTCAGTTCTAACTTTTAATATTAGTGTACATTAATTTCTAGTCAACTGTCTACAAAATAGTATTTCAGTAAGATTATTCTACATTATCTAATTAACCATTCCAAAGGCGAACTAATAAACCCTCTAAATTGTGTAAAAATATTTCAACAACATAATTATGTAATACTTCAAAATAATAATAAGTACAGATTGAATACCTTTTCAAAAACTTTTTATTAACATTTTGTTTCATTGGCCGATCAAAGAAAGCTGCTAGAAAAAGAACATATAACTAATTTAATTTCTTTAAATAAACTACCCAGGAACTAAAGACGTCTTAGTACATAACTATTTTAAAACATTTTTACAAACAATTAGGGTGTACACTTACTTGTATAATAATAATAATAATAACAACAACAAAAGTTGCAAATAGCAAAATTGTATAACTTGGTTACATTGAGACAATGTCATGACTTTTTTGACGTTAGCAGCGAAGACTAGCAACAATCTTGACAGGTAATTGATTTACAATTTGCAATTATTACTAATTACACCTTAACACGACCACGTTCTGTAATATAATCCAATTAACTCCACGCCACCTTTCTTCACACGAAGATGCAATATTAATTACTTGAACCTATTATTATTCATAAGATTTTAATCAATATCTGATTAAATAAACAATCAATGTTATCGATTTGAATCGACTAAAATATGTCGCGGTTGTTACTGAACATCTCTATTATAATTTCTAATTTTGTAATAGTTTGTTCCAGTTGCGAAATTCGCAGGCTTTCGGAATTTATTATTATTTGCCTGTATGGTATATAATTTTGTATTCTCAATTCAATGTCATTTCTATGCATCAAGCCGCCAAAAAATAAAACGAATAATCCTTCTCCTCCTTCCGTCCTTTTTATGACGCACATGTTAGTATAGTCGCACACTAAATTGATAGGTACCATCAAACGGGGTGAATAGGAACACAGGGGTGAATCGAAGGGTGTTACCATTGTGTGGATCGACCGGAGGACACGGTGGAGCATACGGCGGAGGTCTGCCCGGCTTGGGCGGAGCACCGCCATATCCTCGCGGCGGCGATCTCTCGCGCCCGGCCGGGGTCCAGGCCATGATACGGAGCGAGAGCGCATGGGAAGCCGTCACCTCCTTCTGCGAAGCAGTAATGCTCGCGAAGGAGGAGGCGGAGCGTGTGAGAGTGAGGCAATCGTTGCACCCTCACGTTCCTAGTCACCGCAGGAGGAGACACCCTGAGCGTCGGGAGTCGATAGCCGATTCCCGGCCACCGCAGGCGCGGGTTTGCGGACGGCGAACAATGGGTAGCTCGCCGTCCGGTAAGGGCCAGGCCCGAGTCGATGGAGCGTTGTGTTCCACGCGCGCCTCAAACAGATGTCAGCACTAATTGACGGGGTCCGCTAGGGCCGATGCCTGCCGGGATCGCGGATTGTTCGAAAGAGTTACCGTGGCCCTGGCGCACAGGCAACTGAAGGAACACGGGTGGGTTTTGTCAGTAAAAGTGTGACACGCCCTCCCGCTTCGCCCAGAGCGGGATAAGTTATTTGATGACTTCCCAAGCAAACAAAAAAAAAAAATGTAGTGAATCGAAACGAAACTTTAAAATGGATTTAACATTGAAATAATATAGTTACTTGCCAAAAAGGACTCTAATGTGTTAACCGTATTATAATTAACGATTCAGTGCCCTTGTTAGCAACAAATTATATTATTTCAATGGTAAAATCCTTTTAAATTTTCGTTCCGATTCACCCCTGCGTTCTTTTTCACCCCGCATGACAGTACACATCATTAAATGTAATTACGAGGAAAATCTGTAAATATATTAAATGCAGAACTGAAGCATTATATACACAAATTATATGTTGGGAAACGAGATCTCTAATAACATATTATTGAACATTTTGAAGTGGTTTGTTATTAGTTTCCGTCAAAGATTTCACTATTCTTCGCTGGCGTCTTTTTAACGTTATGTATTTATGCATGTATGTACATTGAATCGAGTAACCCTATGTTTGGTCTCAATTTTACACTATAAATAGAATTAACACTTGATATGCAATATAATGGTACCGACACACTACATCTACGAATTGACACGAATTAGTGACTGACGAATGATAATATGACAATGGCGTCATGACATTGTGACAACGGCACAGCACTTAAAAGCGAGTGGAATGACCTCCTTTCTACGAAATACACGACAGGTTCGATGCGGTGTTGTTGAAAAGATAAATCAATTAAAAACAAAATATACAAATTAAAACTCTCATCAGTCCTTCGTTCGTTGGCAAGAATATAAAATAAATAAAAAACAGTATAAAAAAGATTGTAAAGACTAACACAAAATTAATAAAAATCTATAATTCATTCGTTAATGTCGTAAGCAGTGGTACCTAGTCCAAAATTCTCTCAGTATAATATACTGCCTTAAAGAAAAGTCAAAAATAAATCAATTTCTTATACTTAACTAAATAATCATTGATATATCTTTTTGTTGCTTTTAGGATACCTATCCTGCCGTGTCATTATTATAGACCCATCAACAGCGATGCATTGCTATAATGCGTCGTATAAAAGTATACGAGTTTAAGTAGCTTAGAAACCTTGGGTGTTCACCCAAATTCGGAGACATTGACGCTAATGACAATTGCTTTCATATTGACAACTTAAGGGGAATGCGCCAAGGTAGCCCGCGAAATTCAAAATTTCTTACGTTTTTTGCAACTTGCAGGTCAGTATCAGGTTGTATGGTGATCTAAATAGGATTCACGACCGTATTAAATATGGCTTTATAGAATTATAATCATTAGCATAAGCAATACAACTCCTTAAGTTAGAATGGCCCTCAAATGCCATGATTTCATGAAATAGGGTAATATGAACTTATAGAGATGTGTTGCTGATTCTAATGATTATAATTCTATAAAGCCATATTTGGTACGGTCGCGAATCATATTTTAATCAAAATACAACCTGACAGTGACCTGCAAATTGCAAAAACGTAACAAAGGGAGATGCCCATATTTGGCCATAAAGGCACAACAATGTACGTTTTTGTAAAAAAAACATCGTAATTTCTATTTAATTAACATGATATTCGTTTCTCTGAACAAGATTGCAACGTTTTTGCACAAATAAAAAGTACCGAAAAGACAAATGAATTAAAACTCACGTTTGTGTCTAAAATCAGCAGTGTTGCCAATAATTAGATATTAATTTCGTGCACGAAATAATCGATTATGTTTTCATGGATTTTTTATATTTATAATATCACATACGTAATGCTTATTATTCGATCTGATATATTATATACAGTGTTCTGCTGTTACTATTGATATTAAATTCAATGAACAAGCGAATTGATAGTTGTTAATATAATATCAGATGCATAAGATAATGGCAAAAACAATACCACACATTTTAATAATCATTCTTAATTTGTTCAGCACAATAAAAACAGAATATGTTAAATAAAAATATATTCACAAAGACGTACTTAAAGTCTTAAGAGTTTCAGTGATGTTTATAATTTTGAATTAAATTATGATTCGAATAAAAAATCGATATCGATTTATCAATTTTTTGTGTATAGTATGGCAACATTGGAGTTATGCCGGCCGGCTGTCAATTGTCAAATCACAACTAATCTACTTTTATTGTTGTTATATGCCTCAATAAGTTAGTTTCGGCGGGCACATCTATTTTGTGAACTACAATTATTATGTACCATCGGATTGTAGAATCTGTTATGTACTAATTGTATATGATACAAATGATGTATAAGATCATAAAATATTAAATTAAGATGATTGTAAAATAGTTGTTTGTGAAAATTAAAAACTATTTTATCTTAAAAACCCGATCTTTTTTTAAACCAATTCCTTGTTCAGTTCATTTTTTAAATTGCATATTAGCTTATCCATACACTTTAAAATGTGTGCACTTGAGGCCGAAGTGTCTATGGATGGTGGGCATTTCCCTTTGAATTTCGCGGGCTACCCTGAAAGTTCCGCCTTAACAATATTCATTGCACCATATGTTTGTAAAATTCCGGTTCATGTTTAACATCACAACGCAATGGATGTTGTTGAACTGTCAAAACGAAAACGACTGTCACTAACGCGCTTGTTACGCAATTAGGATGCTGAATTTTCTCTTGTAAGCCAACTACTCAATGGTAATAAAAAAGCTCTTTTCAAAAACACCGCAGCATGTTAATAGCTATTAATATCAATGAGATAAATTCGTTAAGTCTACGAGCGTAGACAACATGAACCATCACCTACCGACGTCGTTTTGCCGTTGATTGGTCCTAAGCTGCCGTCGTATTTCGGCAACTCCTTGCATTTAGCTTGCTAAAATTTAAAAAATTCAAGTCAAAAATAGAATATAATTATATATAATGTAATGCACACGGAGTTGGGAGGTTGTTTTCAATACAATATTTAAATCGTTAGATCCGCCATACCGCGTCAAAAAAGATCACGTCTGTCTCGTTGGCGTATCTGTTTCGTTGGCAATGGCCTTTGAATAGTATATTGTCTCGCTCAATCATACTGAAACTCGTAAATTGTTCCCTCTTTTTTTTTCACTCTTTTCAGTGTAAACACTTTTTCGCACGACCTTAGTACGGTGAGGGCACATCCAACCATTTAAATCTTCGATTGAGCATGAAATAAATGGTTCTGCTGACATCGGATGTGTCCATGTAGCCTGTGGCCTAGAGGCTTAATTTATTCCAACGTGTGACCTGCTAAATCAGCACTTGTTTCGCGGTTCGCACTTGAGAAAAACCATTAGGCAAATATAACTGTGTACTATAAATTCTTTCTACACACCAATTGCTTTAAAAAACAGAACGTCTTGTAATTTAATTTCAGTTTTTAGTTTTAGCAATATTTGTGAAATGATTTACAGCATGTGTTTTTTTCAGTGTCAATTGGGTTATAGGTAATTTATTAGTTCTATATAAGGGAGAAGCGCCAGGTTGCCCACGGAACTCAAATTTCTTCTGACGTTTGAGAGGATTGCACTGATATAAATACATAATTGTTACGGTCGCGAATCATATTTTACTCAACATACTCGTACAACCTGACACTGACTTGCAAAAAGCAAAAAAAAAGAAAGAAGAATTTCGCGGGCAACCTGGCGTTTTCCCCCTTAAGTAAACACTTTAAACATTTCGATATCCATTAGAGATAATAGAAGTAAAATCCATTGTAAGATAATTTTCCACGGCCACTTTTCGTATTTAGCGAAGCCGGAAATAATTGTGGGAAGTGCCAAGGACTAACTACAAAGCAATGGTAAAGTACATTATATCTTGTTTCTTAATAAATTTAACAATGAGTCATTCTTTTATTTTATGGTATGATTATGAATACACAATAAAATAGCTTTACCATGCAACAGAACGTAAAGATAAGGATAATAGGTTTCCTTCTGTTTGCAGCCATCAAAATTCCACTTTGTCAGGACGAGGTGGCTTCTGCGGTAATAGAATATAGTCATAGCTCATGGCTTCATAAAACCGCTAGTCGTTGCGGTTTTACTTTACCATAAAAAAAACTATTTGGCGAAAATTTTCATTCTCTGAAAACCCATTTTCTATGTCGCCACCTCCGCACAGTCCGCCCTCCATGTCTAGCAACGTAGAATGTTAGGAACATAATTTCCCCTACTAGAGCAATAGAGGGATGAGCTGACTATCTCAGACAGTAATCTGCATGATACTCATATGGCCTGAGCAAAATTATGTCGAGACTTTAAAAGGGACTGTGACCTCTGCGTTTGTTTCGGTCTTTCATGTAGTCAGTAGAGTATTATGATATGAAACACCGAACTCATCTAGTAATACAAAAACAAAGAATATTGACGTGTTTTTTTGTAACTTATATAAATATACCTAATTTTTCATCATCATCATTTCAGTATCATTAACTTACCTCCATAAGTTCAACAGCTATCTCCATGAATAATCTCTCGACATTCTCGGCCTCTTTAGCTGATGTTTCTAGGAAGTACATGCCGTGGCGCTGAGCGAAGTCCTCTCCAATATGTCTCGGGATCTCCCTGTCTTCTCTATCAGTTTTGTTACCTGTAATTTATCATGCCATATTTTGTGACCACTATATCTTTGGGTTAAAGTATTATTGGTTAAAGGCCAAGGCTGCATTAGTAAGGCAGTTGCAAAAGACAATAATGCACAGATTTCGTACATCGCTTACTTATGTGATACGACCCCCGTCATAAGCTTCTAGGAGTTTGTTTAAGCACAATCGCCATCGCACGGAAATCTCCTTACGAATATGGCCGCGACCTAATGCCGATCAAACTACCCTTGGCGTGAGAACCGTCACAACACACGTTTGATTGAATTTGATTTACATTAATCAAATTACACATTCTTCAACATTAATAAATGTTCGAAAGTAACACTTGACTTGTCCTTAACCTAAATGGGCCCCGTAACATTGATCAGTTCCAGTTTTAGTTATGGAATTAGGGTCAAATGAATCAATGAACTAACAAGTTCCAATATAAGGTCATGTCTCCAATAAAATTGTACTGTGATCATACAAGGTCTGGCAACTACTGGCAAGGCAATGCACTTTCTCTTTCCAATCATTATGATAATTATGTAAATTATAAATCACACTTTCATTCCTTAGGGAGTTACCATAATTATTGTTGTAAGTAATGCTACACTAATGATTAGTTAAAAAAAAAACCACAGCATAAGGGCCGGGGTAAACATAGTGTTATGTTCAACTATTTAGAAATTCTTTACTCACCAACTAATATCCTAAGAACCTTATTGTTGGCATACTCCTCAATTTCCCGGAGCCAGTCTGGCAGGCAGTCAAATGTTGGCTGGCAAGATATATCATACACCAATATAAGGGCATGGGCAGACCTGTAGTAACTCTGTGTGATGGAACGGAACCTCTCTTGACCTGCTGTGTCCCATATTTGCAACTAAAAAAATATGTATGTTATTTTTTGGTAGCAATTTAATAAATGATTATGATTATGATTAAGTTTTTTTTTATGATAACCGTGGATAATCAGGTATAAAGCATGGCTGTCCTTCCTTGCATACCCATACTAATCCCTACTAATTTTAATATTATAAATGCGAAAGTAACTCTGTTTGTCTGTCTGTCTGTCGCACTTTCACGTCAAAACTACTGAACCGATTTAAATTAAATTTCCCAAAAACCCACACGGACGAAGTTGCAGGCACTGCTAGTTTTATTATAAATTGGTATCTTCTTTGGAAAGGTCAGGTGCGTAGTACTCGCATGTGGCATACGTGTATGACCAGATGTATGAATGTAAACAAAGTAAAAGGAATATGTGGATTGTAGCATGCAGCTGGAGTTCTGTAGTTTCTGCCTAAGCCCATGGGAAGAATGCGTGAGTTTATGTATGAATTAATATTAAATGACTCAAACTTTTTTGATGATTTGTTATCATGATTCAAGAGTGTTATAATATCTAAATATGTAATTTGAATAAAAGTACTTAAATTTTTTTTTTTTTGAAAAGTGATTTATTGTATCACTATGCACTGAAGCAGAAATAATATCATAACAGTAGTTTCTATTGGCATTGAAAGCTATGATATAATTTCTTATAAATATTAGGTATGTAGTAATTTTAGTAACTTTCACCTTTACTTTTGTTCAATGAAAAATGAATAATCTCACAATAAAACTCATTCAACTCACATGAGGATGTGAGATTCTTATTGTTTTTGTTGCATGATATTAATTTAATACAAGGACACCTGATTCATACACAAAAGGTTTTTGTTACCAACAAAAACATGGACAACATATGTTTAAAGGACAAATTTCAGCATTAAAAATGATGCAACAGTGATGCCAATTATGTACATGTTAAAGGAACTCACCTTCACTTTCTCACCGTCAACTTCTACAGTTTTAATCATAAAATCAACACCAATTGTAGCACCTTGCCCAGGTGGGAAGAGACCTTGAGTAAAGCGACGCACCAAACATGTTTTCCCAACCCCCGCATTACCAACTAACACTACTTTAAATAGAAACTTATAATCCTCCATAATGAGCACCAAATAACATTTGTCGCGAGAAAAAAATAAGATTTTTTTATTTAGTAATCTTCACCTCTCACTGTTACGCTTTGATGAATCGAACGTTTATTACATTACGATAAATCACTGATATTTTATCAACAAGATTATTTTACGATCACACGTTCATTATAGATTAGATAGGGAAATCGTATTGTCAAATCAATTCTTTATCCAAAACAATGGGAAAGAAAACTCCAAGAGCGAAAATATCGACGTCGGTCGAGCAAAAAATATTGGATGTTTTTACAAAGAATGATAGGTGTATGGATAATTTGCTAGTCTTTCACTCTATTATTATAATACTCTTTGGCAAACTTGAAATGTCATGAACTTTTTAAGATAGAAAACGTTGTTTTTGTGTTTTAATTTAAAACAACATAAATAAAATACACAGTTTTTATTATTTTTTCGAATGTGTTTCACATGCAGCATACTTATTTTATTTAAACTAGCTTTGTAAACTGCGGCGAACGTCAAGTTTTAGTCGATTTGGATGATTCGAATTTTGTCCTTTGCAAAGAACAACATTACAGCGGTGTTATTATTGGTGGATTTCAGCTAAGTAGGTATGTGTTCTCTTTTGAACTTTTGAAGTTTGAGTTTTGACATTGACATTAGTCGTTAGTTTACTGAATTGAATTCTTGTGTCGCTTGTAAATAAATAAATAAGATTATCCCTGTTTAAATTTTTACCATAAAAATGTCTAGTATAAATTATACAACCCGCACTGAGGGACAAACTAAAATAAACACCATAATATGGACCGTGCCAAATTTTATCATCCTATTAGAAAATAAAACTACCCGAGAGTTTCGCACAGAAAAATCCAAGGATCCCGCCGATTTATCAGAATCACGATTCCAATTAAAAATGCAATTCTTGGGGAGGGATAATGACATTATTGAAATCTACTTTTTGTCTCCTACTCCCGTGTTCTTAAAGTCAATTCTGACAATATGTTTGAAACGATTCGAAGAGCGATCTATAGTTATAAAGGAGTATCATACTGTTCAGGCGAATAAATGGCAGTACTTAGCTACGTTGTTCAAGCGAGATATAGCCAGTTACGACGGCAGAGACATATTCTTGCTAAGTGATGGCAGTCTAAGACTAAAATTCCAGTTTATGGTAACAAATGATATAAAAGTAGATCGGTCCAATGTCCCTGAGGCTCAATTGAGTAATGATTTCGAGAACTTACTCAACAATGGCTTGTTTTCCGATGTAACCATAAAATCTGCAGAGCTAGTGGAATATAAGGTGCACAAGGCAGTTTTAGCCAGTCGAAGTGCTGTTCTGAAAGCTCATTTTGAGCATAACACAACTGAATGCTACACTAATGTTGTTGAGTCCCCACTTGAGTCTGAAGTGCTGAGAGAAGTCCTGACTTTCATATACAGTGACAAAGCTCCAAGGGTTGATGAGATACCAGAGAAGTTGCTTGCTGCAGCAGACTACTATCAACTCAGTAGGCTGAAGAGTCTCTGTGAGGAAGCTTTGCATAAGAAGCTGACTGTTGAAAATGCAATAGAAACATTACAATTGGCTGACCTCCACTCTGCTAATGCCTTGAAACAATTAACTTTGGAGTTTATCAAAGATGGTCAAGCAAAGCTGATTACAAAGACTGACGGATGGTCTAAAGTGAAATCTGTTGAACTTATCAAAAGGATTTATGAATACATAATGGCTGATGATATTGATGCAGATATTAAATAAACTGTTTGAAATAATGTATTATAGAATTCTGATTATAATCCTCGTATATTTAAATTAAGGGAAAAAATGTAATTTTATTAATTATTTAAATTACTAGTGCATTTACTTGAGCTACATGTACCTTAATGTATGCTAGATCAAAAAGTATTAATTAAGAAAATTATGGTTTGTTATGTATTGTATTAGTGATAAGAGATAAGAAAATTCGGACAAGTTGATTGTAATAATATTATATTTTATTTTAACAATATCGCTTTCTTAAAATTTTAGTTAATGGATAAATCAAAAGAAAACCTGATAGGAGTACCTATGCAATGATTGCAGCAGGTAGCATTCTGTAATTTCTGCCAACCTCCACATGAAGAAAGTGTGTATGTATGTAAATCCTGATATTAGTCTTTCATTGTAGAACATGGTTATATTCCAATAATTATATAATTTATTATGGCTTCATAAATCTTGGCTGGGCCAGTTCTAATGATCTCAAATAAAATACTATTAACCTTTCGTATGCCGGTAATTACAGAAACAATTAAAAAGCCATTGTGTCTGGCGTGGATCTACGTTCCGGCATACGAAAGGTTAAGGTGTTGATTCAATTATAGATATTTAATATTGCAGTTACTTCAATTAAAGTAAACATAAAGCCAAATGTATTTTTTTTAATTCTAGCAGCAGTAACAATCCTCAACAATATAATAAATTGACTCAATCAGTTCAATATTAAAGCTGAAATTACACTGAAGTTTCTTAAAGTTATAGTTACAATAGTATAAAGTTTTAAAACATTGAAACATAGCCCATCAATAAAAAGAAAATAACTGCCGCATAGCACGATTTTATAAATGGAAGTACATAATACCAGTATTTCTTGTTCTGGAGAATGACAGCTACTGTCAAGTACTTAAATGTTACTCTCATAATGTGCAAAAACATAGAGCCGAAAATGCTATAGCTGCTCTTATCAAAGCATATAATTATAAACCATGAAGAAAGGTTGGTGTATAAAAAATACAGAATTTAACAAAATAATATTATTTTTTATCACTATCATTGTTTGTATCACTATCATCTGAATCACTTTCACTATAAGTCATCATAGGTTTTCTATTAGTGTTCACAAATAATTCGTCATCAACTTCAGCATCAGTTTCTTTTTTGTCCTCAAACTCTTTGGGCCACACATTATATTCTTTATAATATTTGATAGAGTCTTTGTTCATTATTTTCACTATTTCACCTCTCACTTTATCACCCTCTGCTATTGGTTCCACTAGAATATAATCTCCTCTTTTCACCCATATGTTTTTTCTGAATTTTGTTGGCATGGACACCAAGTATTCTTCGCCGGTTGGAGTAGTAATCTGGAAAAATAAATAAGCTTAAAAGTTTTATGTAGGTACCTACATTATTATTTCACATAACTTTTTCAGACATGTAAAGATTGTGAATAATTTTAAAATATAGGCTTGCCTGCTGTTTGCTGGCAAACCTATGAAACTAAGCTTTGCCCATTACTATATTGTTATAAGTTAGATTTTCTTACCTCATGTAAATTATTGCCTTTAGTTCTTAAAACTTTAACAATACTTTGATTCTCTTTAGGCAGCTCATAGTCGTCCCAGACAGCTTCATTCATCACATGCTTCCTCTTAGTAACTTTAGACATGGTTGCTTGAAAAAAACATGAATTTAGCAAGTTGAACAAAGTTTTAGAGGTTTTATTTTTTGTGTTTAAGTTCGCACAAAAATAGGTTAGGGTTACAGACGTTCCAACTCCATACTTTACTTTTTAAGCATTATGTGACTGTAAGTCACTTTGATGTTACCTATATTAAATCAGTATTTAATAACCACAGAGAGAGAAATAAACTTTTAAATGCAAGATTATAATGGAACACATCAGCACTACGAACTTTCGCACATGTTCTCTCACTCACACTCGCTTCATGTTACCATAAATAGTTCCTAAAAAAAATTACTGCGCAGACTTCTACGTGAAGTTCGGACTCACCAAGATATTTCAGCCGTACTGTACATCGTTATTTTTGTGAAGAAAATGTTTTCTAACAAATATATAAAGTAAAATTGTTAGCTTTTATGGCGTTATGTCACAGACTACATAGAGATGCTACCGTAATGCTTAAGATGCGCCTGCTCTTGTGGTACTCGAACGTAACTTCTATACGTAGTCTGTGCGCTACAAGTCTATCTAACAAATGTCATTTTTGACACTGGCACATAATTCGTTCCATTTCACTTAATAAATTAAATACACCCTTCCTATCATTCGCCACTGGCATTATAGTCGACATTTATATTTACACAATAAGTTTATTCAGAACTTCTGAGAAACTTATTAAGATAATTCAGTCTGCGGTGCGGTTCTGCAGTTTCAGACGCAAGTCCAGCGATGTCCAATTTTCTTTTCTTCTAACTCATACCCACTCATGACTGGCCTTGACAGGATGATTGGCCCAAAATTACTTTACGCAATGGTCATTTTTACAGGTTGAATAATCTCATGCTAAAATCTAATTATCTAAAACCACTGTCCTCAATCTCACAATCACAAAATCACATTCAGTAACATGCCGCTTCTTGCCGAATAAAAATCCAAAACATTTTATTTAATTGATTTATTTTATTTACATTTATCTAATACTTCAAATATATTCAAAGATTCTCCATTAGGGATCCCATAGCCATTATCTAAACCGTGAGGGTTGGATGGTGTCGTGCAGTTGAGATTTGACTCTTTTCTTAATACTTGATCCACTTCCACTGATGTAAAGAACGCTACTGATAGTGGAAGATCGTTTAGTCCAACTCTGAAATAGAAGAAACAGAGAATTAAAAGATTATGGCTTACTTAACGTGTATATTCACTAGGGGAGAAATGCTCCGCGACACGTGTCTCGAGAGACATCGCGAGTCATCACTTCGCCACATCTAAAACGATGCGAGACATTTATCCCCTAGTGAATTCACAGCTTATGGACGACAAAAAGTAATGTGCCATCCACTTCCCACTCACAGAGAATAAAACCAGGGATACACTAAGGGACAAAATATGATGTCCCACGACATGTTTCGGCGACATGTCAAGCGAAGCCGGGTAATTTCGCCTGACATATCTGGCAACGTCGCGCCACCCTCGACGTCGTTGGCGACACGTAACGCACGATGTTGCCAGCCATGTCGAGCGAAGTCTGGCAACGTCGCACCACTTCACTCGACGTCGTCGGCGACACAAGTCGCGCGATTTTGTCGGATATGTATCCCTGGCTAAAGTAACAAAATTTTACCTTTGTGAACAAAACGCTCTTGTTAGTAAGTTCGTTATTTGTAGCGCCAACGCAGTTTCATATTTGTGTTCATCTGACGCTAGGTACCTGACCTCGTCGTGGAAACTGAGGCAAAATCTGTAGGGGAAAGAAAATTAAGTAAGAAATCCCAAATCTCGAGAAATACTTTTTAATCAAATCGCACCCAAGACTAAAATATGTTCAGTAAGTAGAAGGCAGTTTGTAGGTAGGTACACTAAATATAAACGCAGGGTGCTAAAATTTTTGAGCTCGGTTCGCTCACTCTTGCAACCTACAATGTCTTTTGGAACAAAGTTCCTTAACGGGACGCGCCAAGATAGCCCGCGAAATTAAAATTTTATTACGTGTTTTGCAATTTGCAGGTCAGTATCAGGTTGTATGTTGATCTAAATATGATTCGCGGCCGTAACAAATATTTATTTATAGAATTATAATCACAAAAATCATCAATACATCTCTCTAAGTTCATATTATCCTATTGAATGACTATTTCATGAAATCATGGCATTTGAGGCCAATTCTGACTTAAGGAGTTGTATTGCTGATTATAATGATTATAATTCTGTAAAGCCATATTTGTTACGGCCGCGAATCATATTCTAATCAATATACAACCTGACAGTGACTTGCAAATGGCAAAAAACTTAAGTGTTTTTAAATTTGGCGGGCTACCTGAGCGCATCCCCCTTAACGTGGAAGCGCCAGGTTACCCGCGAAATTCAAATTTTCTTACTTTTTTGCAATTTGCAGGTCAGTGTCAGGTTGTATGTTGAACATACGATTCGCGACCGTAACAAGTACGAGTAAGTATTTACAGAATTATAATCATTAAAATACCTCGGGATTTCGGGAATCATCGGATTTCCGAATACAAAAGAAAACTAATTTCCATGTCCATCAATTATTAGATTTTTCGTGTACTTATAATAATATGAATTCAGAACTAAGTACTTTATTGTTGTTTTGTTTTGATTTCCGTGAAAGCATAACAACAATAAAGTACTAGATAATTGATATTTTATGAATGTCAATTTCATAAAATATCAATTAAAATAAATTATCAAAAAAATTAAAATGACATGAATTTCGCGGGTGACCTGGCGCTTCCCCCATACGCGGCTTGCGATAGGAGTTGACTAGTAGAAATTGTCACGTAAGGAAAAAGCGTTCTGCCCCCCCCATGCGACTTTCTCTCTCTCTCTTTATGTTATATACGAATGTGTGTGCGTGCGAGTATCGCGTAAGGAACTTCGTTCGTGACAGGGGTCCTCCGACCGCACACATTTTTTTTATCAGACTTCTCTGCGTAAGTCGAAAAATAAGTCCTATTTCTGTATAAATGTTCAAAAGAAAATTTAAACAACGCAGAGTTCAAACATTTTCGACCTCGCTTCGCTCGCTATACCATCCTCTGTTCGTCTGTTCCTCTAGCTTTTCTGTTATCGACATAGTATCTCCTATTTCTGTACCTTTTCGAGTCAGCGTGCTGAATATTTTGACGTTCATTACTAGGCGGGGGGCCCATTTCGTTTGCTCCCGATAAGTTTAGAAGGCCATCTTCTTTACATTTAATCCTATTATATCCTAACTTCCTAACTATAATACTTAATATAATATAATTCTAACTAATATTATATATGCGAAAGTAAGTTTGTTTGTTACCTTTTCACGCGTAAACCACTGAACTGATTATCCTGAAATTTTGCATATACGTTGTCAGGTGTACAGAAACGGACATACCTTTCATCCTGAAAAAAGTACTGTTCCCGAGGAAAACAACAATAACGTTCTTATGATAATAGATGGCGCCACGTGTCTTTCGAAATAAGATTGAATAATATTATTATAGAAACTTTAGCAGCGTGTTAAGAGTTTTTTTTTAAATTTAAGTTCCTAATACATTTTGTGAGTCTAGCTAGAGTGTCGATAGACCGGTATTTCATCCTCCTAACTATCCCGAATTGATTGTCAAATTCAAAATTAACGCGAGCGAAGCCGTGGGCAAAAGCTAGTTAAATATACTTTTCTATGCAATAGTCTGCTCAGTGCCGTAACTTCAAAAGGTAGTATGTGTCCTGATTTCATCAAGGAATGAATTTAAAAACTGACGAAGATATAAAAGACTCGACTGTACCTGGCTCTCGGCGCGAGATGAGCCATGCTAGCCAGCATGAGATGCAAGAAGTCGGCCGCAGCACTCTGCACTGCCCAGTTGAGTCTCGTGCCTCCCCACCGACCTTGTGAGTGTTCTAACGCACGAGACAACCGACCTGACAGGAACGCTGTGGACGGGGCCTCGGAGTCTGGGGAACGGGAATTGCTACTAAACTTACCTGGTAATAATAATATTAAAAAAAGAAAAAATACCAGCCCATTGCAGGGCAATGGCCTCTTCTCATACAGAGAAGGCACGAGCATTGATCACCACGCTCAAGACAGGTTGGCGTTTTCAGACTTATAATCATTATAAGTTCAGGTTTCGACACGATGTTTTTCTTCGCCTATGACTGTCATCGGTGAAGGAGTTGCTCAAGACTTCTTTTTTTGGGGTGGGAAATCATCACATGTCCTGCCGCTCTGGGCGGAGTCAGGCGTGTCAGACTCTTACTGACTAAAACCCACCCGTGTTCCTTCAGTTGCCAGTGCGCCAGAGCCACGGGCAGAGTTGCTCAAGATTGGCGTGACCAATGCCTTCTCTGTATTAGAAGAGGTATTTGACTTGCAGTGGGAAAATGATAGGCTGGCCTTATTATTATTATACACGTAAGCTATTACAGTACCAGCGATTTCCTCTAACTTGTTGAACATATCTGACTCGGTGCCTCCGATCCACTTGGGCTTGTGGAACATGTCCTCAACATTCTTTCCGCTCATCTTCGCGAGGCGCAACGCTTGATACGCCGTCATCTCTACCACCTGAAATATTGACGAATATTTACTTAATACAGGGGCTTGTGGCCAAGTAATAACAGCCACACGGGTCGATCGATCAGGTTAAGCTACGCTTGCTGCGGTTTGTCCGTGGATAGGTGATATCTTTAAGTAACAAGACCTCTTCGTGCCTCGGAAAGCACGTGAAACCGTTGGTCCTGGCTGTCATTCGTGGATCTTTAACAGTCGTTACGGGTCGTCAGAAGCCCGAAAGTCTGACAACCAGTCTTACCAAGGGATATCGCATTACCCAGTAACTGGGTAGTGGAGGTCAGATAGGCAGTCACTCCATGTAAAATACTGGTATTCAGCTCCATCCGGTTCGACTGGACTGGAAGCAGACCCCAAGATATAAACATCAAAAGTTTCTAGGTAACAAAGTATTTAAAAAAAACACCACCTGCTTGACAGTGTCAAATTATATGTCATACAAACTAAGTCATTAAAGTCCCGAGGTCTAGCCGGACATTAATAGGGAACAGGGCCTGCGATTCTCCATACAAAGGTAGGTTCCCCTTTTTTCTTCCTGAATAACGCCTCTAGAGCAATAAATTTTTCATATTTTTTTTCATAAAATCAAGGTCTGCTGTAGACACGTCCCTGTCATTTCCTTTTTTTCAGCAACTAATTAGTAAAGACAATGTGACCCTTTAAAAGTTACAAAAAATTTCCCATTTTACCGCCGTGATTAGAGGACTACCAAACAAATTCGAAAAGTTTTTAACATAAAAGAAAATGATAGGAACCTATACTCGAAAGGTTTAGGTAGTTAAATAAAGGTAAACAAAAAAAACCACGTGACTCATAGATGTTATGATGTTATGGACTCAAAATAATATGATTTTAACATTTGAAGGTTTAAACCTTCAAATGTTAAAATCATATTATTTTGAGTCCCATAATAATATGCTCTATTTTGAATCTGAATTTGAGGAACTATCTGTCACATTAATAATAAAGCGTTCAGTGGTATCATCAATTATTTTGTTTAATTTAAACATTTTTTGTTCTTCTTTTATTACATGACCCTCGTAACTTTTCCAATTCTCAGCAGTCACATTAGCTAAAGCCTCTGGCAAAAGAATGTTTAGGTCAGACATTTTAAAAGTTTTATTTTTCTCGGCTACAAACCCATATGAGCTTTGTGGTACGCGCCGGGTAACTGAATTTGATACCGGTACTTGTTAAGTGGAGTACCGGTACCAGTCTGGAACCGGTACCCAGGAACCGAAATGGCAAGAGCTGCTAAGTACCGATACCAGTTCCAAGCCCTGGTTTCTACCTTTGTGAAGTTTCAATTTACTGGGAATTATTTCCAAAAGTGCTGGAGCAATTACGAAGTCGACTATACCTGCTCATCCAAATCTTCTTCCATAAACCCTTCCATGTATTGCCTCTTCAGTTGGTACACGCGCCTGCCTTTAGTGGAGGTGAACATTTTCGCGGCCTTGCTCTTCGCCTCCGATATCGTCATGGTAGGATTAAACTGCTTTAGCAACCTCTCTGCAAAGTTCTGACCGGCACCTGAAAGTAAATAGGTTTACTCCACTCACCCGTCACCTCACACTTCAGGTCCAGTTGAAGAGCAACGTCAGGTATTAGTTGTCTGGCATTTTTGCTGAACTGTGTCTATTTGGCGCAGCTGCGAGGCACAGTGTACGAAACATACATAATAATTTCACTCATTCCGTTCATGTGAACGAATCTTATGATTCAGTCACCATTCACAACCTGCCAATGTAACACGCGTTCGTATCTATAATCATTATTGTACCTTGTGCATAAAACATTTTAATACAGTCCACTTTAAACTTCTGATTTGTGTGGTTTTATTATCAGCGATCGCCACACACAGTTTCCTGCTAATTTCTTACAACGCAGTTTTTACACTTTTTATGTGTAGAATAATATGTTGTGTCTCCTTTTAGTTCGGGGTAAAAAATTGGATTTTCTCTCTAATTATAAAACTAGAATCGTAATGCCTAATTGTTGACTTCAAAAGGTTGAGGCACAAAA
Source organism: Griposia aprilina (assembly GCA_916610205.1). Taxonomy (NCBI): domain Eukaryota; kingdom Metazoa; phylum Arthropoda; class Insecta; order Lepidoptera; family Noctuidae; genus Griposia; species Griposia aprilina. The sequence goes on along the minus strand of OU744285.1, from coordinate 24,308,305 downwards.
ACATTAATTAGTCAGTCGCTTCATAAATGATAAATGATTTTATTTCTGTAAGTAAGTTTATACAAACACTTTTACACGTCAATCATATTTTTAAAACTAGATGAGGTCGGCGTTTCCTATCTGACTACTCTGAGAAGAAAGGCCGAAATTAACTCAGAGGTCACAGTCTCTTTTAAATTCCAGACATAATCTTGGTCAGATCATGTGAAGACCATGTAGATTTATGTCTGAAATGCTCTTTTGAGGAAAAACCACACAGAATGAGTGGACCTGTCCAGTCAGTGCACGCATTTGTCACTAATACACACATATAAACACATATATTTGAGACTGCATTTTTCCCGAGCTTTAGAAGCGTAAATTGGTTACCGACAAAATACGACCGATAAATGTCTGTCGTTGTTCATCTGCATGTTCTAGCTTTGTCTATGAAGCGACCGACAATAATCGGTTTGTCGGTCGTACATGCTCCTATTTTTATAGGTCCGGCTGATATGTTGTGGGATTTCTGAGTTAAAAGACGTGAATGATGTGTTCTGTAATACCTATCTCAACGTAGCCAATGAGTAATAAGATTATAAATATTAATAGATAGATGAAGATGCTGTTGATTATTGATAGATCGATTGTGTTGTGATTATTATTTTATCAGATTATTGTGGTTATTAGATTATTTTTTGTATTTATATGTGTAAATTTTATGGTGTACCTGTACATAATAAAGAGAATTCTATTCTATTCTATTACAGTAAACGGCAAGATTTGTGGCAGTCGCAGTCATAAAACGTGCGAGTAGGACGAAAGGGAAGAGTAGGGTGAAATAATTTGTTATTTCACCGTCTTACTCGCAAGTTTTATCTAGAATTTTTAGAAATATAGTACTAATACTATATTTAAAAAAAATCAAGAATTTCAAAGTTTACAGCCTCTTGACGTCTCGCCCACTCGTTTTATGACCATGACTGCATATCTATCTTGTCATAGAAATAAAAGCTTCTCACCATAAATCCTCGCATAATTAATAACTTTAGCGTGATCCCTGGACACGGCGGCGGCGGTTGCAGTGAGTGAATGCAGGTCAGTCTTGCGACTCTTGTCGCCCGCTAACACTGCCCAGCCAAAGGCACTCCCGCCACATAGACCAAGGGTACTGTCACCTAGTAATGCTGCTATCCATAATTCCTACAAGATGTAGAAAGAGGAAAATTATAATTGTGACACCCTATGTAAAATAATTTATTTATATGTCGGAGGAAATAAACTGAGAGTTGATTGTTGGTTGCATACGATTAATTGATAAGGTTGATTGTTAATTAAAAATAACTTGTTAAATCCTAATTTAATTTGATTTGATTTATTACATTTTAATATTATGTAAATCTAACTAATTTAATTAAAAGTCACTGCATTGTATAACGTCTAATCAGAGCAGAGGATAAATCTAGAGTGAGGTCGAGGCGCCATCTTAACTTTGGTGGGATGGATTGAGGATTCATTAGAGTAACGGTGGTCGATCGAGGTGGATCGCTAGTGATACAGTTAGATTGGTATCGCGAACCTGCTGCTCGAATATAATTTATTTAAGCAAATTAGTTATTGTGAGATATTGATTCCTTCAGTGATTATCAACGTTGTAAACAACTGCCATTAAATTGTATGAAACAGTGAATACTTTGTTTTGTGCTCGCATTTCACCCTTATGACGCCCGCTAAACTCGTGACCACTAATAACGATGTCAAGGAGAATGCTGTTTCTCCGAAATATATATTCTTTATTGTACACCACAAAATACATAACAAAAAATACCTCAAACACTACAAAATATACAATGGGCGGCCTTATCGCTATGTGCGATCACTTCCAGGCAAACTTGGAATGGACAGTGCTGTCGTTGGTGCAAAAATTCTCATTTATATCAGAATTTGTATGGTACTACAGGGCAAAGGACTTAAGGGGGAACTTTCAGGGTAGCCCGTGAAATTCAAATTTTCTTACGTTTTTTGCAATTTGCAGGTCACTGACAGGATTTATTTTGATTAAAATATGATTCGCGGCCGTAACAAATATGGCTTTACAGAATTATAATCATTAGAATCAGCAATACATCTCTATAATTTCATATTACCCTATTGAATAACTATTTCATGAAATCATGACATTTGAGGGCAATTCTAACTTAAGGAGTTGTATTGTTGATTCTAATGATTATAATTCTGTAAAGCCATATTTGATACGGACGCGAATCATATTTAGATCACCATACAACCTGATACTGACCTGTAAATTGCAAAAAACGTAAGAAAATTTGAATTTCGCGGGCTACCTTGGGGCATCCCCCTTAATACAGAGAAGGCACGAGTATCGATCACAACGCTTGCTCAAGACGGGTTGGCGATTTCAGACTTATTTAAAGTATAAGTCCAGGTTTCTTCACGATGTTTTTATTCACTGATGACAGTAATGTCCGAGATAAACTAAGAAAGTACATAAGAATTGAAAAAGTCACTTTGTTACTTACCCAGATTTGAACTTGTGCAAAGAACAGAAAATTATACGTAGTTATGATGAAACATACGGAATTCTCGGGGGCTATTTCTCCACTAGATACTGCTAACTAAAAACAGACTTTTTCTTTCATTGTGACGTCATCAGTGTAGTGGCCTGTCTGTTAGTAACACATACGGTACCTGCGAGTCGACGTCAGCGCCCACAAACTTGTGTCCGGGCGGCGCCTGCACCATGGCACGCAGCTCTGAGCCCACGCGCTCCTAATGCGCGGTGTGACGTCATCTATGTTGTGGTGTCAGTAACACATACGGTACCTGCGAGTCGACGTCAGCGCCCACAAACTTGTGTCCGGGCGGCGCCTGCACCATGGCACGCAGCTCTGAGCCCACGCGCTCCTAATGCGCGGTGTGACGTCATCTATGTTGTGGTGTCAGTAACACATACGGTACCTGCGAGTCGACGTCAGCGCCCACAAACTTGTGTCCGGGCGGCGCCTGCACCATGGCACGCAGCTCTGAGCCCACGCGCTCCTAATGCGCGGTGTGACGTCATCTATGTTGTGGTGTCAGTAACACATACGGTACCTGCGAGTCGACGTCAGCGCCCACAAACTTGTGTCCGGGCGGCGCCTGCACCATGGCACGCAGCTCTGAGCCCACGCGCTCCTAATGCGCGGTGTGATGTCATCTATGTTGTGGTGTCAGTAACACATACGGTACCTGCGAGTCGACGTCAGCGCCCACAAACTTGTGTCCGGGCGGCGCCTGCACCATGGCACGCAGCTCTGAGCCCACGCGCTCCTAATGCGCGGTGTGACGTCATCTATGTTGTGGTGTTAGTAACACATACGGTACCTGCGAGTCGACGTCAGCGCCCACAAACTTGTGTCCGGGCGGCGCCTGCACCATGGCACGCAGCTCTGAGCCCACGCGCTCCTAATGCGCGGTGTGACGTCATCTATGTTGTGGTGTCAGTAACACATACGGTACCTGCGAGTCGACGTCAGCGCCCACAAACTTGTGTCCGGGCGGCGCCTGCACCATGGCACGCAGCTCTGAGCCCACGCGCTCCTAATGCGCGGTGTGACGTCATCTATGTTGTGGTGTCAGTAACACATACGGTACCTGCGAGTCGACGTCAGCGCCCACAAACTTGTGTCCGGGCGGCGCCTGCACCATGGCACGCAGCTCTGAGCCCACGCGCTCCTAATGCGCGGTGTGACGTCATCTATGTTGTGGTGTCAGTAACACATACGGTACCTGCGAGTCGACGTCAGCGCCCACAAACTTGTGTCCGGGCGGCGCCTGCACCATGGCACGCAGCTCTGAGCCCACGCGCTCCTAATGCGCGGTGTGACGTCATCTATGTTGTGGTGTCAGTAACACATACGGTACCTGCGAGTCGACGTCAGCGCCCACAAACTTGTGTCCGGGCGGCGCCTGCACCATGGCACGCAGCTCTGAGCCCACGCGCTCCTAATGCGCGGTGTGACGTCATCTATGTTGTGGTGTCAGTAACACATACGGTACCTGCGAGTCGACGTCAGCGCCCACAAACTTGTGTCCGGGCGGCGCCTGCACCATGGCACGCAGCTCTGAGCCCACGCGCTCCTAATGCGCGGTGTGACGTCATCTATGTTGTGGTGTCAGTAACACATACGGTACCTGCGAGTCGACGTCAGCGCCCACAAACTTGTGTCCGGGCGGCGCCTGCACCATGGCACGCAGCTCTGAGCCCACGCGCTCCTAATGCGCGGTGTGACGTCATCTATGTTGTGGTGTCAGTAACACATACGGTACCTGCGAGTCGACGTCAGCGCCCACAAACTTGTGTCCGGGCGGCGCCTGCACCATGGCACGCAGCTCTGAGCCCACGCGCTCCTAATGCGCGGTGTGACGTCATCTATGTTGTGGTGTCAGTAACACATACGGTACCTGCGAGTCGACGTCAGCGCCCACAAACTTGTGTCCGGGCGGCGCCTGCACCATTGCACGCAGCTCTGAGCCCACACGCTCCTTGTGAGCGTTGCTAGCTGTCATCCATGTTGGCTCGCTGGCACTGACAACCAAAATTAATGTTATTAATTGTATTTCTCTGGGATAAAAAGATGCGTTATGATTCGCCTGGTATTCGTAATTCATGTGCGTAGCCAGGACTGGAAGGACTATTATCGAACAAACTCCTGAAAATCAGTTATATAGCGTCATATTGCATCATTAAAAAATTGCGGCCTTTTTAAAACTTTGATATTGTTAAAGTTTACAATTAACAGTGAGTTTTTGAGGTCTATATTAAAATTTGACGTTCAAAATAGTAGCATATTTTTGAATTTAATAAAAAGTTATCCCCTAAAAAATTATTGTCTTCATTTGAATTTAGCGTCGTGATACTCACCGTCTCGTCAGCGTACCGCAGACAACAACCTGCGGTATGATAGCTCCGTACTTCTTCAAACCACCACGCAGTGCGGGCGGCAGGAGTTCGTCGGGCAACCAAACCACTTGCTGGCTAAGTATACGCTCCCTATTGTTACGCCAGTACGACATCATACGACCGAATGTTAGCACCTATGCAAGATCGAAAGAGGTTCAACGCAAAAATGGGTAATGTCTGTTCAAATTATTGTTTCCAATTGACATTATTTCCACTCAATAAGATTTCAAAATGAGTAGAATGAAAATGTCATACAAATATTGAAATTGTAGCGGAAACTAAACTTTATGCATAGGCTTTAAAGTAATTTTTCCTTAGTTGTTACCTTTTCAGCTTCGTTCCCTTGAGCGGAGAGCACGTTTTGACTGAACATCTCTAAGAAGTCCTTAGCTAACGGATTGCCTACTTTGTATTTTGGCCCGTCCTTATGTGGCAATCGAAGGAAATGACAACAGCCTGTAAATATTAAATAGAGAAAATCCTTGAATCCGAGAAATCATGATTTTAAGATTAGTTACTTTATATTATAATAATAATAAAAACTTTATTGCTAAAAATATTACAAGGCTTTTATTGGCCCCAAACTAGACAAGCCTAGCTGTATCTTGATATTTTTGTTGTTATTGTTATTGCTGCTTTTAGATGCCGATCGATACAAATCACATTTCTGAGTTTTCAAGTTTCGCAAATTAATTAAAAAAAGGTACAATACAGGGTCAAATTAAATTACCTAACGAAACTCCGCAGACTTGATGGATATCGATATGTAAATACGATAAAAAAACAAAAAATGATGTGATGATATTTCTTTTGGGGTATGACCGTGTTTAATATTGTTTTATCGTATTTAAATATCGACACACATTACGAGTGAAGTTTACACAAAAAAAAACAGATATTTCAAGTAACTACACCTACGGTCGTTGACCCAACAATAAATAATCATCAAATCATTTTTGTTTCGATGTATCATGTTTAGGTACGGATAACTATCACGTCTGAGACATTTCTCAAATTAATACAAAAAATGGTACAATACAATTGGGAGCTTTTAATTACCTTGAACTTCTATCCCGCACCACACCCCTAGGCCGTGGTACTGGTTAGCAGCAGCTTGCTCGTCTCTCTTCTTCCTAGCGTAGTACGCACGCCTGCCTAAATCTTCCTGTCAAACGTATACAGCATGTATCAGAAAGGTGTAGTTAAATTTAAGGGTGTGGTACAGACCATCAAACTGAACAACTTTCTCCATGGGACCAATATCGTAAACACAAAAAAAAACAGCCATTTGGGTCGAGTAGGTATTGAAGTTTTGTAAGAGACTGTTGTTAATTTGACCACACCATTCTAATCCATTCTATACACGGTGACATTTCAATCACAGTTTTGCTAGAACAAACGTTTTCAGAACATGGTCTACTAAAACAAACTAAACTAGGCGTTCTCAAATTAGTCTTATGTTGCTCAAACGTGTTCAAACATTAACCGTAACATCAAAGTATTTATCGCGGTAGTCCACGTGGACTACAAGGATGTCCGGCCAATGCGGACTGAAATACAAATAAATCATTAGCCAATGACAAGCAATCGCGCGAAGTATCGCTCCGCCCATTTCTTTTGTTGATTGCCGCGAGCCGCTCAAACCACCCGGGCGATAACCAGTCTACCGAAATCTCTCGAACGTGCGACGCGTATGCATCCGATGTATTTATGTGAATGATGAATGGATGTTTTTTTTTTGTGAAAATGAGTTCTAACTATTCGAGTGTGGGGTGGTTGGTCATGGTGCGTTTTTACTCTAATTTCTGGTGCGGTAGTTAGGCGCATGTACTCTCAACCAAAGCTGGGGTCAATGTTGTCTTTCTTGATGATAATTTGTCTCATATTATTATAATTTCTCTATATCTTACGCTTATGAAAGCTTTTTGTCTGCCCCCAGTTGTTAATAAACAACTGGCGCCCAACAAAACGGCTGTCACGGTACGATTTCTTTGGAAAGTATTATACGACATTAGATAGTACCAGTTTACTGCAAAGACTATCGCTATCTCATCAGGCATACGCTGACAGCTAATTTATACCATAATAAAAGTACATTCGCGAGCATGTCAAGTTACGCGAAACTGTCAAATTTCTCCAAACTATTTTAAACCTTAAAATGTTGATGGTTAAGTTTAAAATCGAATGAGAAAATCTGACAGTTTGTAGTAACTTGATGTGCTGGCGACTGTACAATGCTACAAGGATCTTTTGGCACTCGAATGACGTGGACAGGGGGCGCTGTTGGTAAACATTTGTGCAATTGTTTTGTGAAATGTCACTTGAAAAGTATTGAAAAACAAGATGGCGTCCTTAGTTCACATTTTGACCACGCACCAAAATAACCTTGTAGCGCTACAGGGGCAGGAGGATGAAGATTCGTGGTTAACAATAGTTTTAATGGTATTTTTTTTTCTTTTAAGTGTAAGCCTCACCTCCACAGTCTTAGGCAGCATATACACATCGGGTTGAAATTCAGCCTCTTTGCTACATGTCAAAGGGCAGGTTTGCAACAGTTCTTCTAAAGGTACCAGTGGTTCCTCCGCATCTTCACTGCGATGTCGGCTGTATGGAACGAGGAAGCCCCACCCTTCTGATTTGATGTAATGGAGGGGGTAACCTTCCCAGGATAGGCGAAGGAGTTTTGGTGTTATCTAGAATGATGATTTAGTTATATAAGGTTAAGGTTATTTTTGGTATTACACAAGCCTGAAACTAGTTCTTCAGCGATTTGCGACAGTTTTCTCTAAGGGCCGATTTTTCAGATAACTCTTATCTGAGGATTAAAATTGCGGTTTGGCAGCTTATGTATAGAAAATAATAAAATAATGTTGTTTTTTTATTATATTTTCTAAACAAAAGCTTTATATTTATTCTTCAGATAAAAGTTAATTGTCGATTGCAAAATCGGCCCTTATAGTATACCTAAACTAAAAATAACATTATTTCGTTAGAATTTTTCAGGGTGGTCTCAAAAATAATAATATCAATCATCAGAAAACTTGATGATAAGGAACATATTGCTGAATACACTTACTTGCATGCTAGTCGTAACATGATTTGCTCCGGGTGTCCAGTCCGGGTCTTTTCCGGGTTTAGTACATAACTTCCTGTACCACGCAGGGTATCCGGCCAAATACGGCCGTTTGACCGGTAACAGTTCACCTAATTCAAATAGATGTTCGAACTCCTTGCTTAATTCTTCAACAGGTTTTTCATGTTTTTTTGTATTTCTAGCCTCAAAACATCGTATATAGTCTTCATTTAAAACTTCTAACGTTTTCAAATCGGGCTTTACATTTGCATTGGCTGTTTGATCAGGCGTAACCGAAATTCCATTTTCAAAATCATTGGCCGTTGCAACCTCTGTTTCATTCTCTGAAATTTGCTTCTTTTTCTTGGTTTGTTTTTTTAGTTTTAAAGTCTGTACCGACCAGTCTTGGTCCCACATCCACAAGTCTTTTTTGTAAGAGTTATCAGCCATCATCCTGCAAGCCTCGTCAGCTTTAAGTGACAGTAACTGTCGAGATTCTAATTTCAAGTCTTCGAATACTGTTTCTGCTGAGTCTATGTATTGCAGCCAGTTAGAGTTGACTGGTAAATACGCTGATCCTGTTAAGCGAAAGTAAGTTTTATTTTATTTAAGTTTAAGACTGAAAGTCGCATTAAAATAAAAAGTTATTGGGTTTTTCTGTCCAGAAATTCTCAGTACAGCCTAGCAGCTCGGTCGTGCCTCGTACAGCATGTTAAGAAGTCGGTCCTGCGCCCTATCTCTTCCCGGTCGAGTTGAAAGAGAGAGTACCTACAAGTTGGTGTTTACGCACACACTGACGCACTACAATATCTCCTACGTACTTGGAGTTTCCATTGAGATTGGTCGGCGAAACCGATATTCGGTCGGGAGGATATATAAACATACATACATACATACATAAACTCACGCCTTCTTCCCATGCGGGTAGGCAGAACCTACAGAACGCCACCTGCTACGATCCATACATACTCTTTTTGCCTCGTTTACGTTCATACATCTGGTCATACACGCACGCCGTTTGTGAGTACTACGCACCTGACCTTTCTGAAGAACATCACCAATAAGGTCACTATATGTCTTCCTAGGGCGTCCCCTCCCGGCGTTTCCACTCACATCTGCCTTGTAAATACCTTTTGTTAATCTCCCTTCATTCATCTTCTCAACATGATATATAAAATGTAATCGAAATAACTCAATGCACTGGCAAATCAAGAACTTTCCAAAGGAGCTCCCCATAGCTTTCAACTCTCTCCTTTACGTTGTCTTCTATGACCAATCTCCCATAAACGCTTAAAAGTCATCAATATAGGTACGTTATTTTCCAGCTAAATGTATGAGAGGCAGGAAGTCCAGGGGGGCAGCCGCCCTCCCCTGCCCTGCCCCCACCCCCTGTTGTGCCCATGCTGACTGTATTAACAAATGATCACCTTACCTAACTCCAGCATGCCTGCCAAGGTGACAGGGTGCGGGAACCTCTGTAAGAACAGTGGCAACAATTCCTTCAACACGTCATGTGTCGCAATGACGTCATTGGCGCAGTAGTGCATCAACGCCTGGAAATGGTCGTGGACATCCTGCATCGTTCCTTCTACGAATATATCTCTGGTTTGCTTGTCTATGGTCGTGCCGCAGTATAGTTTGTGGACCTGCGTAGTAAATTGATATTAGAAGATAAACCATACTGATATTATAAATGCGAAAGTAACTCTGTATGTCTGTTTCCTTTTCACGCCTTAATGGCTGAACAGATTTGAATGAAATTTGGCACACGAATACACCATGACCTGGGTTACCTGGGTTAGGAATGTGCCTCGCCAAAATCTGCGCAGCTGTACGTATTTTTTCCACAGTGAAGCCAGTTACTAATTTATCCTAATTTCTCTTTTCTACTCCATCATCAGACCGTGATCACCATCTGTCTATAACCTATTCATTCCAATGAGCCCAAACACGATACCTCTGTTGTAAGTTGGTGAGCGAGTTAGGTACCCTACAAATTCCAGGTGATGCTGCAGCATTTGTTCAAGGTTACTATGTTTTTAATATCATAGAAGTAACAGAATACCAGAGTTCGACTCGATCAGACCTGTGAAAGATGCTATCATCCATTCATCAACTAGAAAAGAGCTGATAATCTTCAAACTACTGAACAAATTTTCTTGAATCATAGCTAAGAACACTCTTGATCAAGTCACCTTTCAAATAAAACAAAATCGATTCAGCCGTTTGGGAACTACGATGCCGCAAACAGACACACAGATACACACGTTAATATAACACCCCTCTTTTTCCGTCGAGGGTTAAAAATAATCCTAATTTAAGTTTTTAACAAACTTCTAACATTTGTTGTAGCTGAGGTAAGATTGTGATTACATTTTGAAGGTTTTAGATTACGGGAACTGGCTTTCTGACTTCGTTAGAGATATTACCTCACTAAGGTTGTTAAGCGAGCTGATCTCAATCCAGTCATCGTCTGAGGGATGAGGCTCCTTGTTCTTGGCTTTCAGTACTGTTCGCTGGTAGCTGGTGACGCCGCTCACACACGTATGCATCGACATCGTGTCCATGAAACGTACACCTGTCGTTAAAAGTAATACTGTTACCAAATATTTAGGAGATAAAAATGTTTGACTGTTTACGTACCCACCCCGCAAAATGTATTGTTTTTAACTGAGTTTAACATTTTTATAGAGTACTAGCTTTTACCCGCGGCTTCGCCCACGTGGTTGTTGGAAATTAACCCACGGGAACGTACTACCGGGATAAAAAGAATCCCACATGTTAATCCAGGTTATAAACTATCATAAATTCCAAATTCCATCCTGATCCGTCCAGTAGTTTTTGCGTGAAAGAGTAACAAACATCCATGCATCCATCCTCACAAACTTTCACATTAATAATATTAGTAGGATATTCAATTATTTCACATATTTTGACTAGTATTTAATTATTGATATTTTTGACGTTTTCTTTTTCTTTCTTTACTAATAATTGTAAACCGTCATTTCACAGAAGGAACGCCACTGGGTAAAACAATACGTTGGTAAGAGTGGTTAAATGATAAATGATTTTATTTCTGTAAATAGGTTTGTACAAACACTTTTACACGTCAATCATGTTTTAAAAACTAGATGAGGTCGGCGTTTCCTATCTGACTACTCTGAGAAGAAAGGCCGAAACAAACTCAGAGGACACAGTCTCTTTTAAAGTCCAGACATAATCTTGGTCAGATCATGTGAAGACCATGTAGATTTGTGTCTGAAATGGTCTTTTGAGGAAAAACCACACAGATTGAGTGGACCTGTCCAGTCAGTGCACGCATTTGTCAGTAATCGTGCAGCTCAACTCAGAACTTAAGGAGCTCAACGATTGTCAGACTTTCAGGCTTTTGACCTGTTATGACTTGCAGCCTGAGTAATATCTAGATATATCTATAAACATATTATAAATTCAAGTCTCTTTTCGAGTCTATTTGTGTAACCGCGTGGATGCGGTTTTCCTATTATCAGTTATTAAATTATTATTATTCATAAGTTAGACCCGGTAGTGGTTAGTATCCCGGGTCGGGCAAAGTGTTATTGGGTTTTTCCATCTGGAATTTCTCAGTAGCAGCCCGGAGTCTGGATTTGTGCCCGGTTGATGGCAATAGGCTCGCACCCTATTACATGGGACTTAAACATAACTGGCGAAATGTGGGTGTACTATAGGTGCACCTCTGCCTACCCCTTCGGGGAATACAGGCGTGATGTTATGTTAGATGTGATGTGTGAAGTTAGACATTTAGAATCATAAAAACGAGTTCAATAAAAAAATGCATTAATATATTATTTGTCTGTGTGTTATCTATTCACGCTTTAAGGGGGATGCACCAAGAACATGCGCCGCGAAATTCTAATTTCCTTACTTTTTTTGCAATTTGCAGGTCAGTATCAGGTTGTGTGTTATCTAAATATGATTCGCGGCCGTATCAAATATTTATTTATAGAATTATACTCATAAATATCATCAATACATCTATCTAAGTTCATATAAGAAAGAAAAGAATGAAAGAAAATACGTTTATTTGCGGTAAATATGACGCAAAGAAAAAACACACAAATACAAAAAAATAAAACGAGTTGGGGGGAAAATACCCTATTAAATGACTATTTCATGAAATCATTACATTTGAGGCCAATTCTAACTTTAGGAGTTTATTGCTGATTCTAATGATTATAATTCTGTAAAGCAATGTTTACTACGGTCGCGAATCATATTTTAATCAACATACAACCTTATAGTGACCTGTAAATTGCAAAAATCTTAAGTATTTTTGAATTTCACGGGCTACCTGAGCGCGTCCCCCTTAACGGTTGAATGGATTGGGATGATAGGATACTATTTATCCCGGCAGCACGTGCTCGTTGGATGTTTTTCGATGTCTACGCGGGCGAAGCCGCGGGCAGAAGCTAGTTTATAATATGCATAGATACGAAAGTATCTCTGTCTATCTATTACTTTTTCACGCCTTAACGTAATAACAGATTTCGATGAAATTTGACACACGGATGGACCATTACCTGAAGATGGACATGGGATACTTTTAATCCCTTTAGTATAGTCGCTAGCAGGTCACGCTACAAAAAACTGTCAAATTTCTCCAAACCATTTTAAATCTCAAAATTTTGATGGTTAAGTTCAAAATCGAATGAGAAAATCTGACAGTTAGTGGTAACTTGATGTGCTGGCGACAGTACGTTGCCGTGGGATAAATTCCGACATCCACGCAAGCGAAACCGCGGCAAAAGCTAGCTATTTCAATAGAAGAAGGAGAAGGATTACCTGTCCTATCCAACCAGTACTGTTCTTTAATCTTAGCCCTGTCAAAAGACACGTTATGGCCGACCACGATCCTGTGTCTGCTAAGGTTTCCGAAAGGTTTGCTGCCATCTGTCTCCAAAGGAATCAGATCATCGTAGTTTATATCGGTAAATACTTTGTGAGGGTCACCATTTGCGAGTGGCTTACTTATCCAGCCGTACCTGTAAAGACAGAAATTTAAGACTTGAAGTATTTCCTATATGACATTTTATAGTCAACCGTAGAACTACTCTTATGTAGAAATAAGTAATAGAAAAAAACAGCTTATAAATCTTAGAGCTCAGTATAGTACGATTCAAATTTAATGGCGGCTCGGAACATGAGGCGAGTCACTGCGCAGTAACCAATTCACGTGTCAGCAGGGGTGAGAGGTGAGGTACTGCGTAAACTACTATTTATATACTTACTTACTACATAAACTACTATTTTATTATTTGAACATTTCCTTTAACTTGATGACTGGCTAATATTTTTGGTATTTAATTATAACAAACAGCAACTACTTATAGTAGGTACTTGCCATTTGTACTTTTTAATAATTTCTGATGGTGTTTATAATACAGCTTTTACAGAACACTTACCATGCGTCAGTAGACACCGCACAAGCCAATGTAGGCCGTTTGCCAGCAGACATAAGCACTTCCACGTCAAAGATCAATGCATCATCAGGAGGACACGGCACTTGCTCTTGTGTGTCACCTGAGTACTTTGTCCAGCCTGGATATTTGGACCATTCCTGTGAAATAAAATTAAAGAATTAATCAACAAGTTTTTTTTTCAGTAATATTAAACTGCCCGCCTTTGAATTCATTAGCATCCCTTCGGTTGTGAGATTATCATACATTTTTAATGCAGTTTTGTTTGAAACCTCTTGAGTTTTTATAAATATTTATGAGTTTGTGCCCTATGAGTTGTCCAAAACAAAAACTTCTAAGCCCTGGACGAATGCTAATAAGTTCAAAGGCACTTGGAATTTAAACAAAATTTATGTTGGTTTTGCTTTATTTTATCATTTTTTCTACGTATTCATTATACCTTTGGCATTGGTGGTAACTCGCAGTTAGCCAGCCTCTTCAGTAAATCTCTGTATGGTGCACTTTGTTTCTCTCCGATATTATAAAAATGTTCCACAACATCATTGCCTTCTAGTTTGGGCAGTTTTAACTCTACGTCTGGCAGGTGGCTGCATTTCTTATAATCTATACCATGTTTTATGAGATTGTCTTGACAACTGTAAAGTTAAGGATTTATGTTTTAGGAATAACTTTTTGCTATATTTAGCAAAACAGTCAGTGAAAGCAGCGTAGAGTTATGTACGCACAATAAATAGGTCATTGTAGCTCGGCTTCGCTTATACTTGCTTGATAAATGAAATAATAAAGTAATCCAACAAAAACAAGTGTATTTACCTTTTTATAACCTGTGTATCTACGCTCTGACTAGGGTTTTTGAACAGTTGCTGATAAATGTTTTTTGAAATCATTTGTATATTGACCTCATTGACTCTAAATTCTTTCGAATTATTAGTAATATGATTTTCTTTTGTAACTTTTTCTTCTTTGAGGTTAGTTTCTTTATTTTGACTTTTCTTCTTAATTATTACTACTTCACTGGAGGGCAGTATGTCACCATAAAATCTATGACTACTGTTTCTTAATTTAATAATGTTTTTACGAAAGATTTGGTTTGATCTTCTCATTTTGTTTTGTACAAATATACAAACAAACATTCGCGGGCTCTCTGTGTGTGTCAGTGTTGACATTAGTAATTCTGTTCAAAAACTCACTCAGACATTATGTCGTATCGTTTGGAAATAAGATAAAGCCTAAATAGTTGTCAACTACTCAATTGTGGCTATATGAATCATTTGTGTACATTCACTGACAAGATTAGGGATATGATTAGAGAAACATAGAACATGATTCAATCGTAAATAATGATTACTAATATTATTTATGACGATCGCGATTCGGGGATAATACAGCAGTATTATTAATTAAAGTAATAGTGTGCATGTCTGTTGACAATATTTTTTGCAATTTACTGTAGTTTCTGCCTACCCCCACGTCCCCCTATATAAAATGTACTCTGTGCCCCCATGGGAAGAAGCCGTGAGTTTGTGTATGTATTTTAAATATTTACTACTTTAGCAGTCTACAGTTACAGACATTCATGGAAATATTTAAAATGAAATAAGAACGGAAATACACATTTACTTTGAAGAATATTAATTTATTGTAGTCAAACCAAATACATAATACTACATAATTACTTTTTAATACCTATGATTATTAATAATGCAAAATAGACAACTTGTAAATAACATAATATGGTGCTTCTTATATCTATGGAATGTGTAAATTATTAGTTAGTTCTTAGTTGGTAGTCTCCATTCTGTGTGATATACCGCACCCAAGGCAAAGCTTGATATCCACTCTTTTCAATAATCTTCAAGTATCTCACTTGAATACCAGATGTGGTAAAGTAAGGGATTTCAAATTTGACTTGAATTGGTGGTTTTCCATCAATTTCTTCACACTCAACAGATGGCAAACCAAAGTGAGCTCTCATCAAGTACTCTTTGCCTCCAGGGAAGGACTTTATAGACCAGGTGATGGCATTCTGTTCAGGAGTGTACTTCACACTGCCAATCGTAGTCTTGAACTTTGGAGAATCAGCATCAGCTGGGACGGGAATAATAATCTCAACATTGTTAGCAGTGGAACGCCTCTTGAACTGTGACTTGGCCTTGATCATGTACTCAACTCGAGAGTGGGCATGGCGCTCAATGACCGACTCTATCCAAATCAAAGGTTTGACATGAGTGTTCAATCTGTATGACATCAATTCAAACTCTCCATCAGGAGGAATAAAAGAAATTGTCCTATCATTTTCGAAACGGGACAATCTGACACACTGATGGAATTTCACATCTTCAAGCTCAACAGACTTTGATTTTCCTCTGCCAGTGCTCTCAAATAGAACCTTATCATTTAGCCCAAGACGTAATTCAGGCATGCCAGACAAGTAGACCCTCATTTTGATTGCTCCGACAATCTCACTTCTCAATACATTGCCATTACAATTAGCCAAAAGGTTCACAGACTCAATGACATCTAAGAAAACTTCGTTCTTCCTATATTTAATGCCTTCGGACCTCCATGACACTGCATTTGTCACTGCCATTGGTATACGTGGCTGCATCTCTAGTTTATGGCCTTCCTGAGTTATGTACTCTTGAAGTATCTTGCTGTCTGTTGTTTGTGGATATCCAAAGTCAATCAGTTCATCCAGCAGCTCATAAATGACCACGAAGTTGTCCCGAATACTCTCTTCCTCCAGTTCTTTGAAGTATTCAGTCATGACTTCAACAATTTTGTACAGGAACACAAAAATAAGTGCTATGTTAGCATTTTTCTTTGTGGTAGACACTATATACAAATTGTTGGTCTTGATGTAAGCGAAGGTACATTCGCTAGTCTGCAAAAGTGGAGTAAGCATACCTTCTTCCTCTTTCTCCATGAGCAATGGCATGAATTTGTCTATGATGCCTAGGTCGACATCACCGCGGTAATTCCTCGAGATGAGGACTTTACCTTTCACATCCAAGATGTATAATGCGGAAGAAGACATTTTGTAGCTGAAACAGGACAATTATCAAGTTACTTGTTCCCAAATATGAGTTGTACTAAACCAGTTTTAATGGTCACGAAAACTAATGAAATAAAGTTTTATTGACTAATATTTATATTTAATATGTAAAAATAGATTAAATTAAAGTGATATACACGATTACTTACGCGAATTTCACAACTTTTCGAATAAAATATCTACATTATCTCTTGCAAACATACGTGTGAATTAATCTTTTGCGAAACAAGTTAAACAGTTTTAGCATCAAACTGACATTAGAACAGTAGTGGTGTGAGCAAACGAGATATCTATATATTTTCATGCTTCAACTGTATTGAATGGTAATCCATAATATTAGCAGTGTTGCTAGTTGATAGTCATAAAATGGTGATTTGTAGTCATCGCCAAAAAGGCTCGGCAGCCTGTCCACAAAAAAAGCTCAAGCGTTTTTAACGTTGACTGCCGATTAGACGTTGAGCAGAGTAATGAAGATCCAACAAAGGGCTAAAAAAAGGAACTTTGGTGCGAATAAATGTATGAAATTCGAGCATTTTTTTCAGTCGAGCGCTTTTTTAACCTAAGGACATACATAATGTCACGGCTTTTTCGCATGGGGGTTGGCAAAAACTACCAACGCCACCTGCTACAATCAATCAATCATTTTATTTCAGGCAGCTGAGGGCCCATACATAAAATACACACATTTACATTTAATAAAACAAAAATAATAAACTAATACATAATTTTAAATCCTATAACTATAACTACACACGCAATGTTGTCGGCGTCGTGTTTCGCTGCGTGGTGTCGCGTAACCGTCCTCGGAAACGTCGATACACGACACCCTTCGGCCAAAAGTCCTCCTTCATGCAGGCCTGTAGATGGTGGGTTGGAACTCGCACCACGAATGACTTAAAGTTGATATTGTGGCGCGACTCCAACCTTTCAACCCTCAGAGTCCAATTTGTCTTCACTTTGACGTACTGCACGACCTCTTCAGTTGTAGTGGAGTGATGCAGACGCGAAAGGTACAGCTGCGTCGTAGGCACAGCAGGACGCAGCAGCATGTTGGGTCCACTCGGTGCGGTACCACACAGGTTACGAGAACAGGGCTTCTTCTTCTTCCTTTCGACTTTAGTGAAGCCTTCCTCATCAACTTGTGTCGTTCTTGGCACGGAGCTACAGACCACAGTCAGGGCAGGTTGAGCACCCACTTTTCGTTTATCCCCTTTTCTGGTTTGTCGCTTAGGCTGCGACGCATCAGATTTGCCGCTGGTGACGATAGCAGCATAGGCACGTTTAGGGGTCGACGTACCTACGTGTGACGTTTCCGCAGCCGGTGTTGTGGCGCGGGCGATGACGGCGGCGGGCGGCGCTTGCTCAGCGTTATCGGCAGCTAGTGACGCACTTGTGTTCGCCGATTCAAAACTGCCGATGGTCGCAATTTGCGCCCCTCGACGTGTATTCACCTTAAAGGCCTCAGGTGACCCAAATACCGAACCAACGTTGCGCAGTAATGCTATTTCTGCACGTAGTTCAGTATTGGTTTTTTCCGATACCTCCATTCTGGACTGCATTTTGGTCATCTCCGCCTTCAAGGAAGTGATGTCCTTAAGCAGCCGTGTAACGTCGACGTGATCGAATGTGACGGGAGGCAATTTACTCAGCTCCTTCGCCACGAAATCCGGCACGTCGTCCGGGTCAGTCTTCTTCAACATATCGATGATATCCTGAAGACTCTTCTCGGTTCCATCTCTACGCCGAGAGGGCATCTGGTCTAATTTTCCAAGAGACTGGAACAGCAACAGCTTTCCGCTGCTGACGTCGTCCTCCTTGAAATTGGACCGGCATATCTGCAGGATGCTCACCTCGTCCATGTAGTCGATGGCATGGACCAGGAATGCCAGCAATTCATTCACTATAAGTTTTTTCGAACTCATTGTGATTACGGGCAGCGGCTACAGCCACGCAACACGCGAATAAAATTCGTGCCGTGCACAGTGGAAACACGTCCGTGTTCGAGCGCGCATCGCACTGCACTCGATCCTAAGATATTCCCAGATGTAAATCTGTAGCAGGAGTTTTTCGAGGTTGCATGACATAATGTCTTGAAAGTCCAGATTAATTTCCGTATTCGTTTCATTCTTATTTAAATGATTAGTCTCGCTGCGCTCGACTAGATACCGCCAGAGTACTTTCTTTTTTTTTTTTTCCTATTGGGCAGCTCGTAGTTTTGACCACTGAGGTCTTGGCTACTTAACCGGGCAAGCCTGTGGGTGCCTTAAGCTACTAACTTAAAGCCTCCAGCCAGAGGCGAAATTCTTGAGTACTAGGTGACCGCACGCTAAGGGCACCCCCTGTGGGGTACGAACCTCGGCTTAGGGCGTCACTGAGGGGAGGACAGCAAGGTGGGACAGGCTGGATCGAAATTATATTATTATTATAAGGGGAATTTAAAGCTACAGGCTCAGCTACGGCGCGGGCTGGCGCGTCGTCGAGCAAGGGTCGGGGAGGGGGGGGGGGGGGACAATTACGTCGGGGGCGTCGCGTAAGACTTCGGCGGCGAGGTCGGAACGATGGCGGTCTGTTTTTGTGTACTGTACTGGTGGCCCTACTGCTCTCCTGGAGGAGGGTTATGGGGTCATCGGGGTCGGACAGGGCATGCCTTGGACGGCGGGTATGACTAATGCGGGAGGGGGTATATCTGGCAGCCTCGACAACCAGAGGGTTGCGATGTGAGGCCGCGGAGTCGAAGAAACGCTTGGAAATGCGCTTCATGAACTGACGGATAGTGGGGATTTTAAGATCGAGATGGAGGATCTCGTTCCGAACGAACCAAGGGGAGCCGGTTGCCCTACGGAGGAACCGGTTTTGGAGGGTCTGCATCCTATGGATGTGGTGGGGTTTCGAGTGTGCGAAAACCACGGTCGCGTAGGTCATGATTGGCCGAATGCACGCTGTGTAAACGCGCAATTTGCACTTGAGTGACAATTTGCTGCGTGCATTCAATAGGGAGTGGAGTCTACCGAGAGCGAAAGCGGCGCGCCAACGCGCCTGCCTTATGTGCTCACCGAAAGAGAGTTTACGGTCCAGTATGACGCCCAAGTATTTGGCTCGCTTCTCCCAAGGGATAGGCTTGCCGAACATGGTGATCGGACGGGGAGGGGTGAGATTGAGTCCCGGTTTCGAAAATAGAACCGCTTGACTCTTATCGGGATTGACTTCGATTCTCCACTTTCTAAACCAGTCACCGAGTTGGTTGACTGTGGTTTGGAGAGTGCGAGATATCGCATCGGGGCTTACGCTGGTGTAGTAAATGGCCGTATCGTCTGCGAACAGAGCCAACTGAGCCCTTTTACTTTTGGGGATATCGCTGGTAAATAGCGTGAAAATGAGAGGGTCGAGCACGGAGCCCTGAGGGACTCCGGTGCGAATGGGACGGGGGGAGGATAGCGCTCCTTCGATGCGGAATCGGAAGGTGCGATTTGACAAATAGTCTCGCAAGATGAGCACGAGACGGTCTGGCACTTTAAGTTTGTATAGCTTATATAATAAGCCATTGTGCCAGACTTTGTCGAACGCTTTCGCTATGTCGAAGAAAACAGCACCCGTCAACGAACCACGTTGGAAGTCAACGCTTAGATATGTGTTCGATGATACGGTGGACCTGTTGGACGCACGAGTGTTGGGTTCGAAAACCGAACTGCTCGTTGGGAATGAGACCTTCTGTCTCGGCATAGTCTCTGAGACGCTTATAAACATGCCTCTCATAGATTTTGCCGATGACGAGTAGCGCATATGGGCTCGGTTCGCGTCGCAGGGAAAGTTGCTGTACACACGGACAGCCGCGTTCTTCTCAGTCATCAGTTCACGTACATCGTCCGGCAACTTCCAGCGACGGTCATCCGTCGCTGGAACTTCCCTTGAACAATCGTTCAGGACTGATTGTACGTGTCCAGTGAATGAGTCGATCGCTGCAGTCGTGTCAGCGATAGAGTCGAAGAGGTCGGGGATGGAGTCTAGGTGGGGGGACGTGTTGGATTTCAGGCGTTCGCTTACTTTCCTCCAGTCCGTTACCCCTTTTGTGGAGGGAGATTGGTCGGGGTCGGGGAGGCCTACGCGAGGAGCTAGTTTTAACACAACTGGTCGGTGGTCAGATGACAGTTCGTGTATCACCTCTATAAAATCCAACCGTAGGTTGATATTCTTTAAAAGTGATACATCGAGCACGTCAGGGGTGTGGTCAACCGCGTGGGGGAAATGAGTGGGAGTCATCGGGGCGATGACATCGAAATTTAGAGGGGTACAGAGGTCGAACAAGTGTCTCCCTCGGCTAGAGATTCTGGTACTATTCCAGGCGTGATGTTTGGCGTTGAGATCCCCCGCTATGATAACGGAGTCACTCAGGCCGAGGAGTATGGTCAGGTCGTCAGTCAAGAGTTGGAAGTTCTCTGAATGGTTCGTAGGGGGGAGGTAGACCGATACCAAGGTGATCGGTTGGTGACCTGTCATGCCTAGTCGGCAAATGGAGACTTCTAGTCGCGAGAGGGGGGGCGGGTCCAAGGGGATGCAGTAAAGGGATTTTTTATAATAAATGAGGGTGCCACCCTTGTGAAACCGAGTCCTATCATTTCGAACAACCCGATAGTTCGCTATCGATGGCGTTCGATTATGGGGTTTTAGAATAGTCTCCTGTAAGAGGAGGACACCGATCTGATGGTCGCGGAGGAAGGTAGAGATTTCGTCGCGCTGATCGTGGATGCCATTGGCATTGAAGTAACCTAACTTTAGGGATCGGGGATTAAACCGCGTGAGGATTCCGTTA
Source organism: Griposia aprilina (assembly GCA_916610205.1). Taxonomy (NCBI): domain Eukaryota; kingdom Metazoa; phylum Arthropoda; class Insecta; order Lepidoptera; family Noctuidae; genus Griposia; species Griposia aprilina. Next base: position 24,286,972 of record OU744285.1, on the reverse strand, counting down.
TCCATTAGTGGGATTGGGAGAGTTGACGAAGGACTGGAGCGCGTGCGTAATATCCGGGTACGCGTTGTAAATGCATTGTATGGCGTAAAGGTTACCGGCATTTCTGGCGGCAACGATTTCGTTAGCCATTTGACGGGCGCGGGGGGTGAGGACGGCAGTGAAGGTGCCTGAGATCACGTTGAACGGATCCATGGGGTTGGGACCGACAGCCACGGGGGTGGTTGTGGAAGGAACGGGCGCGACTGGGGCGGGGGTAGTGGCTTTAGGAGCCGGGGGGTTGTTAGCGAGGGGCGCGGGTGCGCGCGCGGGCGCGGGCGCGGGTGCGGGCGCGGCCGCGAGCGCGGCCGCGAGCGCGTGTGCGCGAATACGGGGTCCATCTGATGAGCGACGGGGGGAGGAGGGGAGGGTTGGTTACGCACCAGGGCCGGGAAGGCCTGTTGGTGCTGGGAGAAGTTCCAATCGTTGGGTCTCTGGGGACTCAAGCGCTCGGGAAGTTGGGAGGAGGGGGCTTCCCTTCCCTGACGAGCGTCCGTACGCTTCGTCAGCTTCGGGTTTGATGCCTTAGGGGCTTTGGGGCAGCCACGGTAATTGGCTGGGTGCCCGGAGAGACCACACAGCACACAGCTGGGTGGTTCCGTGCAGAGGGTTCGGTCCTTGGGACGGGAGCACTCGGAAGTGCCATGCCCACCCAGGCACTTGACGCACCTGGGTGTGGCATGGCAATTCTTTTGCGAATGGCCGTATAGCTGACAGCGGTGACACTGGCCGACGATTCCAGTCTTACGGGGTTTTTGGATATCGAATCCAGTGAGGTGACAGAGGGACTTGATTTGAAAAATGGGGTGGTGTCCTTCGACGGGGGGCATACAACAAGGACCATGTTGTATGGCTCGCCGCCTCGGGCGCGGTGTATGCGGTGCACCTCGGCTACAGGGATTCCTTGCGACACAAGGTCGTCTTTGAGGTCGGAGGTAGCGATCTCCTTGGGGATCCTATTAATGACCACGCGGGTCTGGCGGTCCTCGGGGAGGGAGTAAGTGTGGAAGGACACACCTCGTGCTCTGAGGAGCTTTGTGAGTTCCCTATAGTCGTTTGACTTTGGGACCTGGACTTTAATGCCCTGCTCGGTTGACGGGGCACTGGTGAAGCCGATCCTGAGATCGATGCACCATTTGGACACTCCAGTCCATTTGGACTTGTCCTGAATGAAGACAGGGGGGGGGTGGGGGTTTTTTTGGCGTTGCTTTCTAGGAAAGCTTTGACTAACGGGGGGCTCATCGCGCGGGGGGAGGGGGGGGGGCGGTCGTGATGGCGACGACGGGGGTCGAATTCACAAGGGTGGGCGGGGGAGTGACCGATTGGTCCCTGAGTTTGTTGGCCTGGGAGGAAGCGAAAGTCTTCTTCCTTTTGGAGGATGAGGTGACGGTCTGGAAACCGTCATCCTCGGAGAAGGAGTTGGTAAGGACTTCCGAGCCGGAGGAGTACGGGGAGACGGGGCGCCTGGTCGTAGTCCGTTGGTCAGTTTCCATCGGTACGGGGGGGAGGGGGGCGGTTTGCACCGGGGAGGGGGCCTCTAGTGCATCGCTACAGTTAGCGATGGCGGCTGAGTTGTCAGGAGGACAGGGGGTGGGGGACAGCGAACTTAGCGCCATACTTGGCGATGAAATCGGGGTCCTTGAAGAGGACCTCCTTGAAAAAAGCGAGGATAATGGCATCCTCCATGTTAGGGGGGTGCGGGGCTATTACTTGGGGGGGATGGTGGAATATAAGATTCCGGCCTAATAATCCCTATGCCTAACTCCCCGGGTGGGTGTTCCCGGGGATGAGTTACCCTCCCTGTCGGGTATAGACAGGGAGGTGAGTACCTATGGTGAGCCTTAAGCTAGTAAACCCGTCGCCAGTCTTATTGTGCGAACGGGGCCCTGACAGTCTAGCGCGAAGGGTGTAGACACACCCTAAAGACACTAGGTGAGTAGCTGAGGAAGGAAAACTGTCACCAGAGCCGACTAGGAGATCCCCCAAGGCCGGTTAGCTCTGGGACCCGTCCAACTGATTGCCTCGCCCTGAAAGGGTTCGGCGGGTGTGTTGGGACAACACCCCACTCGGATCGTTAGCACCGTTAGGTATCCACCGAGGACCACGAAACTGTGGTTTTGCCCAGAAGGGGCCTAATGAAGCTACTCACACACTCGCGCAGTTAAAGAAATAATAACACTTTGCCTTGAAAAAGACAGTTTTTGATTGATCTTAAATTCGATCAATTAATTAAAATAAATTTAATTAATCGACCGATGATCGAATGCAGCCGGGGCGGCCGCTAGGGCGCTACTAAATTCGCAGCGAGAAAGAATTAAACAACGACAAAAATCACGGACGGGAGAGTGCGAGCACACAACCGTTCGCGACCAGTGCCGAGTGTCTGGCCAGAGTACTTGTCAAATGCGGCTACAAATAGTAGGCCGAATTCGGCGTATCTGAGCCAGTCACACTGCAAACTGTGTGTGACGTGTATGTGCCAAATGTTTTATTTTTGGGCATAATCCGAAGTAAACTGCCAGTTTGCGTAGTGAAACTGTGTAAAAATAATACTACAAGAAATAAGAACGACACTGGGATCACATACCATCATGAAGTATCGTATAATTTCGAAATTGCGACATAAAATAACATGAACCCTAAACGCCATTCAGTGTTGCCGCGTATACAAGAATCAAGTTCCCCGTGGATGAGATTTTTATAATGTGAATTTGTTGTTTTTGTATTTTATTATATAACCTATTTCATTTATCTAACCTAGTTATTATAACTTAACCTAGTTCTATAAATTATTTAATGTTTATTTTTGTAATCTATATAATTAAGGTGTAAAAACTACTGACACTATTTCAAGGGGTGATTCTATCCATGAAACTGAAAAACTTTCCCCAAGGAACATGGACCGAGAAAATAAAAAAAGACCATCTTCCCATAAAAAATGCGCAATCAGTTGATTGACTTACTACGGGAAAACCAACTTTATTTTTCGTATTTCGACTCATGTTCCTGAAATGTAAGTTTCGTTTCTGTACATCAAAAATATTCGAGGAGATGAAGGATACGTGAGAGAACACATTTTTTACAACAACAATTAATTATTAATTTTTTAATATTTTTTAATTTTCTAATCATTGATATACATACCTACCTTCCATTTTTCTAAAGAAGAAACCTACACCGAACGTGTACACGAATATATTTATACATTCGATTTTAATTTATTCTTCATGTTTAAGTATTTTCTGAGCTACATTTATAACTTAACTAAAACAGCATAAAATATTTTTCCCATTAACTCGGGTAACAGTTTAGCAGCTGGTATCACAATCTTCACGCACACTAGTTGTCAATGTCAACTGACAAATGTCAAGTGGCGATGTTTTACACACACTACAATAATGAGTTTCCGCATTCACGGAGCTATTGTTTTTGGATAGCGCGGTATCTAGTCGAGCGCAGCGAGACTAATCATTTATCTATGGTTTCATTGTTAATTCCGTGTGATTGTGCCAGGATAATCGTAGATCAACCATAATACCTAGGTATCTGGTGGATTCCACCCTATTCTACCCTATCTGAATCATTTTGAAGCCTATTGCTAATCCATTGCTTCATATGTTCGAAAAATTTGTCTGCTCAACAATGTAAATAACGCAATGAATGTTGTTGAACTGTCAAAATGAAACCCATTCCTACTGTTAGTGTGTTACGTAATTACCCAGCTGGAGTTTCAAGACATGACGTCATGTAACCTCGAAAAAACTCCTGCTACAGATTTATAAGTATCTCACTTGTTCAGTCCGTCCTGGCATATTGCCTACCTGCCTGGGAACGGGCCACTAAAATTAAATTCCTAAACCTCGAGAGAGCTCAGAGGTCCCTACTGAAAGTTATTTTTTTCAAACCATTCAGATTTTCAACTGAGAACCTTTACCGGACGTCAGATCTTCTAACCGTTACAAAACTTTACTTACTTAATATAATTTTATGTAAGCATAATATTCTATTGATTAACCCACAAGACAAAAGGCAGAAGAAAAAACACGGTTGCTCCCACTCTCTCAGTAAAGTCTACATTCGAAAAAAGACAATATCCTAGGCAATCATCCCACTAAACAAACTTCTTTAGAACTTGACATATACCTACCACAGACTACATATACCTACTAACCTACCGCGAATGAAAATACGCTTTGGCTAAATGGCCTAAGTTAAAGTCCTATGATGAAGTGCAAAATATGGTGCAATCGATGAGACTATAATACACACTTAATATAATACGCTATGATATTTCAGCCGATAATGGAAGATAGTGTTCTGCATTATTTTCCGACCCCAAGACTAGTCGTAGGGTTAGCTAGGAAAAATGTATCTGCATTTTATCTCAAATTACAGTAGACAATTAATCTCCACCATGTATAAAGTGTAAGTACAAACCTTACTCCATACTAACTGACACCCACTAGTACTCACATACATATTCACCTCCACACCATTAAAAAATCTACTCCACCTCCTGTGGCGCACCGACGCACATATGGTATGGAGCATTGGAGCACCACACCATCTCACACATATCACATACATTCGCGCGTTTTTTGCTTTTCATAAAAATACTGTTTCAATTTCAATCTTATAATTCTATTTGTTTAGGTAAGTTTATCTATGTATCTTGAACAGGCTCAATATAACCTGGGGAAGGGCGGAGCATCCTAACACAAGCCAACGATTTGCTTTAAAGGATTCTCTTCATTCTAACTAGTTATTTACGTTGATGCAATAAACATTTTTATTTATTTATCCTTTTGCCTCGTTTACATTTTCGCTTTTTTAACGTGGGTTGATAATGAGTCCATATGTTGAGGAATGTATTTTTTTTTCTTGCGAAGTATATCTAATGGCACTGTGAAAAATTGATTGAGAAAAAACAGAGTGTGCCCAAATAAGACCACACGATAAAAGTGAAAACTTACGACTGGAGTGGAGCCGAGTTATTGCGATTCAGCATCACCGATTGACTGGAGCCGAGTATATCCGATTCAGCGTCACCAACCCGAGCGTGACGATCCAGTTTCGTTCACTGTTCAGAAAAAGAGCGTAAAGTGCGTTAGGCACTTATGGAAGTTTTCACTGCAATCAAAAATTTAAAAGAGTACCTATGCTTAGGTGGTTTGGTCAAACATGTTGAAGGGATAAAAGAAAGGTAAAATATATTTTTATAAGATAGATCGAATACTCTTTATTATCTACACCATTATAATATCAGATGATGAAAATATAAGATGGATGTAAACGGAAACGCCTGGTGGTGCCGCCCTTATTAGACGACATACATAGATCATAATCTTTGCACTTCTTCACACGTATTGTACTTTATTACACTGGATTTGACAGGTTTTTGACTTCAGGAAGATGCAAGCAGCGCTGAGCCGCGCCGCCGCCGCCGCTGCCGCCCGCCGCGCCGCAGCCATCAAGGATTTGACTGATAAACTCCCTATACCCTAAGTCATCAATTCAGATAATTTAAGTAAACAAAGAAATGTCATTGTCAAAATGACAGGACAGTGGTACAAAACAATTTAATATTAAATTTTTCTATCTTTTCATTACAGTTAACTATTTATACGAGCTATGCAAACAAAATATCGTAGCCGAACAGTGTTTGTTCTGTGTCGGAGTCGCGGCTTATTATCATCATATCATATCTCAGAGATTTTCGAGGCCGCTTTTTGACAGGCGACAAACTGTCGGTGGCAGCGGCCTTCGAGGGACCCGGCTGGGGCTCCATTTGTCAATTAACAAATAAAACTTAACAAAAACACAACTAAAACAAGGAAATATAACAACTAACAACAAGATGAAACAGTTAACACGATGATAATAAAGCACAATTAACAAAGACGCAGCGAATAGTATTATCCGGGAAAAGAAAACGAATGTTGTGAAAAGACGCGACTTTGTAATTATGTCAAACGAAATTTGAGAATGTTGGGAACTCCGGTAGTGTTACCAGTATCATAAAATATTTTATACCACAAAATTTTCTTTTTTTAATAACTTTGTTTAAAACCGAAAACTTATAAAAATTAACACGGTATAATAATTTTTTAATTATTATTTTTAAAATCAGAACTTAAAAGCAAATCTAACCTTGTTTTCCACCATTTTATGTGAATTACCATTAAGACGATATTTTTTTGATCTGTTATCACATTTGTTTACATAAATTATCTGAATTGATGACTTAGGGTATAGAGTATATATCGAAAGTGGAAAGGTAAAATGGCTAAAGCGCTAAAACCTGAAATCTAAGGAATTATTTTTGAAGGGAAAAGTTCTTTAGGCGCGTTGAGCACTTTTTGGGTGAACAAAAATCAGGGAACTCGCGTCATACTGAACGCTTTCTATGAGCTGTATGTATACTGTATGTGTACTTTTTGGGTTAACGAAAAGCGTGAAACTTGCGTCATCGTCACCGCACGCTTCCACGACACAATTCACAAGTTACTTAGTTTTCAGTTTCCACTGTCAATATGTTCCTTGCTGATACACCACTGAACTGACTGAACTGCGCACGAATAGTGTCCCATTAGCTGGCAACACTTTTGATTGCTTCTCTCTTCTCTTCGACCGACTTTCGAGTCTCCTCTTGACAAAGAAAATATGACGGCTGACAGATGTCTGACGTTCGACCGTTCCGTTGAAGCTTCGTTGTTCGACTTTCGTTCGACTCTGTGTTGCTAACCCGTACGATAATATGACCTATAAAATTGATTTTTTTGAAAATATTGAATTTATATGTAAGAAATAGTGGAAGAGCTAGAAACGGTAGTCGTCTAAACACAAAACATAACAAAATCGGCACTACTCAAAGCTATATGAAAACATTGTTTACAGTTACTACTGCATGCTGGTACTACTTTAATGTTGTATTGACTGTAATATTAATGTCAATGTCATTTGTTATCAATTTGGTACATAATCAAGATCAGCTGCAGCGGGTAAGACAAATATTTAAAAATAAGACAAAAAATTGGTTTAAAAAAATTGGTTGGTTGGTTTTTTATTTTTATTATAATTTAATATGTATTAGCGATTGTACAGTCGCCAGCACATCAAGTTACCACAAATTGTCAGATTTTCTCATTCGATTTTGAAATTAACTGACAACATTTTCAGCTTTAAAATTGTTTCGAGAAATTTGACAGTTTCGTGTACCTTGACCTACTGGCGACTGTACGATAATTTGAACTTTTGGAGTTGGCAACACTGGAGCGACTAAACAGCGACGGACGTCAATGTCGTCAATTTCAGAGACACAGACAGACAGAGTACCTTTTAAATACTGTCAATAATTTTATTTCTTGAATTTGTTCGCGATCATGGATTAAATAAAGAAATAATGCTCAATTTAAAATAAGCACTTATGTGCACAGCTTTTATGAAATTGGTTAATCATTCTGTTTTACTAAAATAATAGTTGTACTTATTTAGTGTTGTTGGTTTAGTAAAAATTGTGCTCAATGTTGATCAATAATATGAATCCCGTTTCCCTGACACAAAGAAATCCGCTAGTTTATTTGGATATTTCGATTGACGGAGAACAAGGTATGTTTTTATGTTGATCTAATCCTTACGATATAAGTATGTGCCCACTTGATTGTTGCTATGCATTATATTCCTGCAATTATTAAGTATAACGATCGTCTTTGTAGCGGAAGGAAACGATTATTGCATCAATATAAGTAGGTACTCCGACTGAGAAATTGGCAGGTGTCTTCATTGTCAATCTAAGTATTCTACCCACAATAACAGTTGGGTATGTATGGACATAAATACCTCCCTTATTATTACTTAGGTGTTGAGTTTTATACATAATATTTGTAGCTAAATTAAGTGCATGATTCATGATTGGTACCTACTTTATTTCATAACCCAACCTATGTACATTTGTACAGTCGTGGTCCAAACTCTCTAATTTTGTAATGGCCCAGCCGCTAATATGATCTCTTTAAGCTTTGAGTATTTTTAGTCAAAACAATATGGAAACAATTCTTACAAAATATCTTAATTACACAATTAAGTGTTACAGAAAAACGAAGCTAATGGAACAACTTTAAAAAAAAAAACTTATCTCTACAAAAGGTCACATTAACATAAAAACTCAAAAAAATATCACGTCATTAACATAAAATTATTCATAATATACAAGCTGGAAACATTCGGTAGTTTTTCATGGAAAATAACACATGGTTTGTTGAATGAAGCCATAAAAAATATTTTATTAATAACATTACACCGTTATTAGTACTTATGTAATAACAGTATGTAAATAATTGCATATAGGTAGATAAATGCATTGACCTTGTGAGTGCAGATTACCTATGGACAGTAAATGGAATATATTTACCGACATGTATTTCTGTTATGATTTGAAAATACTTTATTTATTTACAAATCTTAACAGCACCACAATGTGTTCATATTATGTTTATTTTATTTCATTTTAAAACTCAAATGAATATTTAGATTATAATGTTCCTAAAATTTGGAAGCATGAAGCAGACAAATCTTATTCTACCTTCAAGTGCTACCAAAATTGATCCTAACTTTTTACTTAAAATCTTAGGTCATATTTAATCAGGAATGGCACAACCATTACAATGATTATGAATCATTACTTAAAATCTATGATAAAAAATCCCGCAAACAGTGAATGTTCAGTACATATTTTGACATCTAGAGACCTTATGCTACAAGCGTGTTAGCCCTCATTGAGTTTTTGTTCAAATACCGTCAAACGAGGTGCATAGAGGTGCAGGGGTGAATCGGAACGAAACTTTAAAAGGTATTCTAACATTGAAATAATATAGTGTGTTGGCAAAAAGGAATCTAAGGTGTTAACCTTATTATAATTAATGATTATGCGCTCTTGATCCGTCAATTGGGACTCGAGATGGCCTTGCACAAGTCTGAGGTCATGTGTTTTCATGGTCCCCAAAACGCGCCATTGTTGGGTTCCCAAATAACGGTAGGAGGGGTTTGAACCCCCCCGAAGTCGAGTCGACAATGAAGTACCTGGGACTCGCCCGTGACAGCCGGTGGAACTTCGTGGAGCACTTCCGACATTTGGCTCCCAGATTGGAGCGGGCCAGGGCTGCCTTGAAGCGGCTTCTGCCCAATCTAGGGGGTTTTAACGCCTCCTGCCGGAGGCTCTACGCGAGAGGCTTGCTGTCTATGGCCCTTTACGGGGCACCGGTGTGGGCGCTTTCATTGAGGCGCCGACCAGCCCCCCGGTTGAACGCGTCCCAAAGGGTCATGGCCATCCGGCTGGTCCGGGGATACTGCACGGTCTCAGGTGAGGCGGCGAGCCTCCTTGCCGGATTGCCGCCATGGGATCTGGAGGCAAAAGTCCTCGCGCACAAATGGGAGTGGCGCGAGGAGGCAAAACGCCGGGACGTAACTCCGCTGCCGCGAGAAATCACGGCACAGCGGACAGAGCTCCGGCGGGATCTCATGGCGGCATGGAGAGTGCGACTGTCGCAACCCAGTGCTGGGCACGCCACAATTGCGGCGGTAAGTCCCCTCTTTGATTAGTGGATTGAGAAGCGCCACGGCGCGGCGTCCACACCTTCCGCCTGAAGCAGGTCCTCACCGGAGATTGTTGTTTCGGGAGGTTCCTGTTCCAGATAAGGCGGGAGGAAACGCCCGGGTGTTACCATTGTATGGATCGCCCGGAGGACACGGTGGTGCATAGGGAGCAACGATTGCCTCTCCATCACGCGCCTAGTCGCCGCAGGAGACGCCCTGGGCGTCAGGAATCAATAGCCGATTCCCGGCCACCGTAGGCGCGGGCTTGCGGACGGCTAGCAATGATTAGCCCGCCGTCCGGTAAGGACCAGGCCTGGGTCGACCGGGTTGTGTTTCACGCGCGCCTCAACGAGATGTGAGCACAAATTGAAGGATTTTGTCCGAAAGGGTTACCGTGGCCCTGGCACACAGGCAACTGAAGGAACACGGGTGGGTTTTAGTCAGTAAAAGTCTGACACGCCCTCCCGCTCCGCCCAGAACGGGAGAAGTTATTTTAATGATTTCCCACCTAAAAATAAAGGGGTGGCACTTGACATGTAACCGAGGGATGAAAAAACATATACCACGAAATAAATAAAATTTACAGAGATTATGATATGTGATATTTTCGCTTACATCCGCAGGAATAACTTAGTTTTCAGTTTTCAAAGTAAATAAGCTTCGTCCAGTTATGTTCGTATGTCCGTATCGTTTCTCTGTTCCGTATCCGCGTCGCGATCCAAGAACGCTAGTTTGGACGCCGTTCGGAACGATACGGCGCACAGAGGAGTATTTTCATGTAAAATCCGGTCAAAAGTCGAATTTACGAAGTTAAATAAAAACCTATTAAAACCACACATTATTGCAGCCTATTAACCGGTCCATCGAAAAACGGACACATTTATAACTCAGATATTCGACCCTTCCCGCACAAGCAGTCTGAACTCAGTCGTTGTATAAACCGCATGTCTTTGTTCTCGGCGTTTGTTTTTTTCACTGCGTTGGAGTTTGAACTGTACGTTTGTTGTGATAAATTGTGGAAAAAAACGTTGTGAATATGGGAGTACAAGGTACGTAGATTAGTTTAACATAATAATTTAATAAGTTATGTTTCATTTATGTGCTTAAAAAAATTCAGAAAGATGAACCGAAAGTTTGCAATAAATTGTATAAAATATTTTATTTAATCGTGGTTTTCTTTATTTGTCAAAGCTTGTCAAACTTTTATTTTACGATTATTATGTTGTCTAGAATGTGTTTAGGTAAATACAATAAAAATATGCCGCGCCTACGCGCGCTATTTTTTATTTTCAATTATTTAAAGATCATAGTGTAAACTGTGGGTTTATTTGAATTTTTGTTGTTTTATTTTCAGATAATGTAGATCCGAATCAACTGTTAGTTTTACCAGAAGAGCTTTATACGACACGTGTACACGACACGAGTATAAATGGTATCCTATGGACAGAACACCTATTGATCTTATGTCACATATACAATTCACAAAGTTTTGATACATGGGGCTCAAGTCATAAGCCACGCTATTGTTCCTATTGGTCAATTGTCGGAGGAGGCCCGAAATAAAAACTTTAGGCAGTAAAGGCTTGACTTTTCTAGAAAATGTTCTAGAGAAGACTGCAACAGGGACATTATTAACAGATTGTTATTAAGTTCCGATCCTTATTTAAGCTCAATTCGGCCAAAACCACAATAGAAGACAAAAAGTTTTACGAAAGAGGCGCTTGATCTGTCAACGTCAACAGAAGATAACATTAGCTGCAAAAAATATAGATGAAGACGATAAAGAGGAAGATGATAATTAAGATATTTTTTTAGAATTGAAGTTTTTTTTTTAAACTGTTTTTTGTGATGAAAGTACTTTTTATTATAATTAAAGGTCATATTAAATCATATTACCATGTTTTATTATTAAATAAGCCATTAAATAATTTTGACAGGATTTTACATGGCTATACTCCTATGTGCGGCGTTACCCGTGGTTACGGCGCGGCGCCTCGGAACGCTTAGAGGTACGCTTCGATCCCTTGCGTCCAAACTAGCATTCTTGGATCGCGACGCGGATACGGAACGGAGGAACGGTATGGTCAAATGAACATATCTGGACGAAGCTTGTCGTAACACTAACTTATTTTAGCGGAATGTAAAACCAATATTGTGGATACGTAAATATTCATCCCTACTACGCAACCCTTCAGTGTGCGTGCTCCGACACGTACTTAGCCGGTTTTATTTTTTAAGACCCGAACAAAATTTCTATGTCCATTAATAAACTTATAACTTAAGAACAAATAAATTGTCTTTTATCCTTTTTTATCTTTTAAACAGCTCCCTAATTGCGTCACACATACGCACACAGTCACAATCTGAATCATTTTGAAGGATAAGTATTGCTAATCCATTGCTTCATATGTTCGAAAAATTTGGCTGCTCAACAACGTAAATAACGCAATAAATTTTGTTGAACTGTCAAAATGGAACCCATTCCTACTGTTAGTATGTTACGTAATTACTCCGAAGTTGTCTCATTTTGCTCTACATACATTATTATTGTATCTAAAGATTGTCTCATTTTGCTGTATATACATAATTTTTGTATCTAAAGATGTACTAACACCTAAGCACAAGGCATTGGTACATATAGGTTGGTACTTATACTGTGCTATATTAATACTGTAAAACTGTTGTATCTTAGATTGATGTATGACTTATTATAATTTATTAATTGTTCTATTGTTTGTTGTTGGAGTAATAATAAACATTCCACTTTCAAGGCTATATGTGCCTTTGTGAGTGATGTGTGACTTGGAGAGTTACTTCGGGAAAAAGGTGACGAATGGAATACCTTCTGCTTGCTACCCCAAAAGTTTCCTGCAGTGATGCACGTCACTTTTGATTTTCATTTTGAAATGCCGTTTTAACACGTTCTCAGTCCACAAAGTAGACACAATAGTTAAACAATGTTAAGTGTGTTACACAATTACACAGTCGCGCTGCAAACTAAATGTACACAGCTCTAAGGTGGGAAACGCACCTGGCTTCCGCTTGATAACGCAGGCAACTATACATTTTATTGGCAGCGAGACCTGAGGGCCTAGACAAAGTAAAAGAGTTAGACAGATGTGTACTTATAATACACCATTATATCGCCAATAATGTTCAAGTCCCATTTAATAGGGGGAAGCTATTGCCATTAACCGTCACAAATCTAGATTCCGGGCTGCTACTGAGAAATTCCAGGTGGAAAACCCAATAACACTGCCCGACCCGGGACTTGCGAGCATAGGCAAACGAGGCAGTTGACGTCAGTCATTCATCAACATCATACTCCGAAATCACCCATTGCTGGGTACACACGGCTACATATCAAGCAATACATTTCCAGTATAAACTGATCTCGCATTGTATAGGATTTCCGTGCAATGAGAGGTCAGCTTAGCTACTAAAAACCATAAAACAAAAGCTAATTTTGAAAGTGATAAAGTTATACGTCAAGGGTAGAATAAAATCTCTAACAAATACTCAACTACGTAGGTGTGAATGCAGGACATGTCTTCATTTATACACCTACTGGCTATTCAGTGACACAAGGTCGGATTGCAGGCGACATGACGTCGCAATTGCCGTTGTGAAGCATAATCATGAATACGTTGCATAGTATAACATCAATTTGTAACTGTCCACCTTGTTATTGTAGTTTCATTCATAAAGGTTACGGAAATTTGTCGTCCGACAGTGTGTTTTGGTTCAGAAATCACTTAAGGGGGATGCCACAAGGTAGCCCACGAAATTCAAATTTACTTACGTTTTTTGAAATTTGCACGTTAGTGTCCGGTTGTATGTTGAACAAAATGTGATTCGCGACCGTAACATGTATGTATTTACAGCATTATTACTATTAAAATCATCAATACTAAGTTCATAATCCTATTGAATGACAATTTCATATAAAATCAATCAATGGGATTATATGAACTTAGAGGGTTGTATTGATGATTTTAATGATTATAATTCTGTAAATACATACTTGTTACGGTCGCGAATCATATTTTGTTCAACATACAACCTGACTGGCCTGATCTGAATGATTGCAAAAAACCCCTTAATAACAACCGGAAACCATTTTTTTCAACTGTCATTTATTCAGTTAAATAGACGTTGGTGTTTGCCACACCATTAGGGTTCTATAAAGGTTTTTGTGGAGGAACCGTAGAAATTAAAAAGGTACTCGTAACTGTTCCACACTGTGCATATCAATGTCATCTCGATATCGTAAAACCATGCAATTGATTAATTAGTTAACTAGCAGCGCCCCGCGGTTTCACTCGCATAAGTCTCGATCTCGTAGGAATATCGGACTAAAAAGTATATTTTGTGTTAGTCCAAATTATAAACCCATTTGTGTGCCAAATTTCATCCGAATCCGTTCCGCCGTTTTTGCGCCATTGAGTAACAAACATGCAATCATACAAACTTTCACTATAATATGTTTTTGACTGCTGTGATCTTAAATGAGCTTTCCTTCCACAAGGGTCGGTCAGTGGGTCGTCTTAGGGGCGGAGTTACCAAGCAAGTTATCGACTAAAACAAGTATTTGTCTTGTTTCAGCCGGACGTATTGTAATAAAGTTAAGAAGTGATGTGGTGCCAAAGACAACGGAAAATTTTCGAGCGCTCTGTACGGGCGAGAAGGGAGTTGGAAGCAATGGGAAACCACTACACTTTAAAGGCACGAAATTTCATAAAGGTAAATAAATAAACTAAAATTATTTTTCACTTTTGTATCGCTTTTTCAGGATATTTTTTTGTAGTCGGTGGTTTTCTTTGTAAAACGTTTTTACTTTTCACTTTAGTTGTAGTACCCCACACAAATTCATATACCATTACAGTTCGCGCAAAACTTTATAAGCCCTCTGAACGTAGGCCCTAGAACGAAACCGCGCATGGTACAGTTGAGTGAGAGTGAGAGAGTTCCTTCGGACACCTATATTATGTATACTGCGCAGCCACTCGCTGCAACTTCTGAGAGCTCATATAGTTTTACGCGAACTGTACTTAGGACTCTTGTCCTAAGTACAGTTCGCGTAAAACTATAAAGAAAAAGAAGAAAGAAAAAAAAAAAAAGATGAGAGAAAGATGTAAAGAAGAAGGTTATGCTTTTGTTGATGTTATCTTTAACATCAACAAAAGCATAACCTTCTTCTTTTTTTGAAGTCAGTTAAAATTTAGACATCTTGTTTTATGTCAGATGACTTCCGGGATAGTTGTTTCTGGTGAAATTCTTTGGAAAATACAGTTATTCTCATGTGAAGCAATATCCTCAAGATCTTTGAAGTGTTTTTAGTAGTTGTATTAGATGCTCTCAAAACGGTGAAGGAAAACATCGTGAGGAAACCGGCATGTCCTAGAACCAAAAAATTCGAAGACATGTGACATCTACCAACCCGCACTGGGCCCGCGTGGTGGATTATTGCCTACTCCCTCACACTTAGAGGAGGCCTGTGTCCCAGCAGTGGGAACATTATAGGCTGATTATACTAATGCTAAGATATGCATTTTTTTTCTTTTCAGCCGTATCCCAGTTTATGATTCAAGGAGGTGACATAACTAACGGTGACGGTAGCGGCGGTGAAAGCATATACGGACCCGTATTTGAAGATGAAAATTTTAAATTAAAGGTACTTCTTAAAAAAGTTGTTACAGATTTTATAGCAACCTACCACATTTATTGCTTGATAAATCATATCTTTCTATGTGGCGTCCATTAAAAAATACTAACAGTTGTGTATAATTACTGCTACTAAGTCATAGATTAGACTAGCTCTTCTCTACGTGTCCTTATATACCATAATCTGTAGTGGGTTTTGTTAGTGTCATAGATTGTTGTAACTGAAAAATCATGTAAATTGTAATACCAGACAGACAGAGTCACTGAACACTTTAAATTAAAGTAAGGTTTCAGCGTTTTTAGTGTCATGCGGATTAGCCCCGCTCCACCGCCTAAATTCTAGTTCTACTATTTAATATCCAACATTAAAGAGGAATTGTCCCGCATGCGGGCACGCATCAAACGCTCACAATCTCAGTAAAAATATTCCAAAAAATTAATCCTCATCATTTCTCTTGTAGCACGATCCAGGGGTCCTAAGTATGGCCAACAGCGGACGGCCCAACACCAACGGATCCCAGTTTTGCATCACAACGGTTCCGTGCACCCACTTAGATGGTACCAACGTCGTGTTCGGCGAAGTAATGGCCGGTATCGGTATTGTGAAGGAGATACAGAAATTTGGACACGGAGAACATTGCCGCCCCACGGTGGTATGTTGGTAATCGATGCATTTTAAAATGTTTTTTTTTTAATTTTTGGAGAAGTAAAAAGTATGTAAAGGTGTAAGTTGACCGAATTCAAAATGGCGTACATGATGGTGTCGTATCCTAACTTGTCTGACAGTACAGTTACATAGATGCACTTACAAAGACAATTAATTAATTGCACAATTATGGTCAATATCAGGTCTTGGCAACACTGAGCAATAAATATTTGCTTTTCCAAGATTGTGTAAAATTTGCCAAGAATTGCGCTATTTTAGTAAACGCAACATAAGATTGTTATTATTTTTAATTCAAACAACATATGGATGATTTCCACCAAACGGCTCGCATCGCATCGGATTGGAACGGATTTTACAATCTTTAAACGATATTAAATCGTGTACACAGTATTTAAAGTCTATATTATGAAGCCGCACACAGCTGCTTAACCGCGGGCTTCTTCCGCGAACCGCTATCGTAGCCGAAAGTATGCTGCGACACGCGATCGGCTCTGTTCGCCTGTCGTCGTAGCCGATCACACATTCATCCGAATTAGAACATGACAGCATGGTAGGAATGAAACTATTGGACTAGGCGCAGAAACAAATACGTTCGCAAGCGACGGTACGGAGCCGATCGTATGCGTCGACGTCCTGCCGCAGGCGATCAGCTGTCGCCGCGTCCAATCGTATCCTTTCCGCTCCGATGTGATGCGAGCCGTTTGTTGGAAATCATCCTTAAAACCTCCACTGTTCACTTTTTATTTTATGCTCTTTGAATGGACTAAAGTTTTTTTCTCTTGCTCTCAAGCTGCATTTAAGCTAATTCAATAAAGACCAAGTAAAGCAATTACAATCCGCGCAAAAGTAATAGAAACGAACAGAGGGTTCTAAATTATTTAAACCACTAAGAAAATCAATTAGGTAAAAATATATGCGGGTAAACAAAAACTTGTCAGAATGAGAGTTTTCTAGTAGTAGTATTCATTCTGAAACACTCCTTGAATCATGGAGATAAAAAAAAAAGTTGTTCACATTATTTTGTTATTCTCTACAAGCATTTTAAACTTTTACTGATGGCTCTTTTGTTTTTAATTAAAAAATACAATGATGATGTTATTTATTTGACAGGATTGCGTGATTGAGGATTGTGGTGAGATCATAACCAGTGACTGGGACGTCTGCTGTCGAGATGGCACCGCTGATAAACTGCCCGAGTACCCTGAAGACTACAGGGATGAAAATATTACGGTGAGTACCTGAAACTTTACAATTAAACCATACTTAACATAAGATCACGCCTGTAATTCGCCTGTAAAAGGGTTATGCAGAGGTGTACCTATAGTAACACCTAGCAGATGTAATAGGGGCGAGCCTATAGAGGTCTGAGGAATAGGGTGTAAAGCTCACTCATACTCTATGGAAAAGGGAGTATCCTCCGACAAGATGGGTGTTGTGTCTGGTGGGCAACTTCCCACGATTGAAGTCGGGACGTTGTATATAATAAATATTATGGTAGTTGCGCGGTAAACTCTGCTTGCGCGATGCAGGATTTGCGTGACGTCAGTGTGACGTGTAGCTCGCATGTGGCGGTGTAGATACCGCTACAAGCCTATTGCAATCAAATATAACAAAATATAAGAAAAACAATATCATCGCTAATCGCAAATATTGCCATGCTTTCCTTGAATACGACACATAAAACTTTTAAAACTACGTATAGTGTATTTATTTTATTTCTTATTTTTATATTTTCGTATGCTGCACTGATTGACGTCATCACGTTAACGCTGGCTGTCGCTGAAAACCAGCGCTGGGGCTCTGTCTCACATAGGGTCGTAACATTATGCTGAGCGATTGCCGTTTTGCGTGGATGTGACGCATATTTTCCCCCAACTCGTTCTTTTTTGTTTTTGTGTTTTTTTCTCTGCGTCATGTTTACCGCTTTTTCTTCTTTTTTTACCTATAATTACTACAACGATTGTGGGTTAATGCTGTGTAAGTTTTTATTTGGTAAGCCTTTATAATAGGTCTTTACCTATGAAATTGCCGTTTTGTATGAAAAAATTTAAACGAATTTTTTTCATGAATTTTTTATTTGTATTAATCGAAGTAATCACCCATGCAATCAATGCATCTTTGCCATCGCAGTGGCAGTTTATTGATGCCCTTCTTAAAGAAATCAGCTGGACGGGAGGCAACAAATTCTTCAAAGGCATTTTGTACTGCCTCTCGGGTATTAAATTTTTTTCCCGCCAAGAAGTTATCCAAATTCTGGAAAAAGTAGTAGTCTGTAGGCGCAAGGTCTGGTGAGTAGGGCGGATGACGGAGAGCTTCCAACCCCAGTTCTTGCAACTTGGAGACCGTCTGCTGTGCAGTATGAGGTCGCGCGTTGTCGTGCAGGAGCAGCGGAGACGAGCGATTGACCAATGCTGGTTGGAGATGCGCCAGCTTCTCCATCATTGTGTTCAGTTCTTCACAGTACACATCTGCAGTAATGCTCACCCCGTTTGGTAAGAAGCTGTGATGAATCACACCGGCGCTAGACCACCAAACAGTGACCATCACTTTTCTAGGGGTAAGTTTTCGTTTAGGGCATTGTTTAGGTGCTGAACCAGGATCCAACCAACTTGCTGAGCGCTTACGGTTATCAAACAGAATCCATTTTTCATCGCAGGTAACAATGCGGTTCAAAATTCCTTCATTTGTGTGTCTGTTGAGCAGTGCAAGGCACGTCTCGACGCGTACTTCGCGCTGGCGATCATTGAGTTCGTGGGGCACCCATTTGTCAAGCTTTTTTACCTTGCCAATTTGACGCAAATGGACCAATATTGTTTTGACGCTAACGTCGAAAGCTGCTGCTAATTCAGCCGTAGATTGTGTATCATCAGCTTCCACAATCGCCTTTAATTCGTCATTGTCGACCAAAGTCTTCGGACGACTGCGAGATTCATTTTTCAGGTCGAAATTTCCAGAACGGAAGCGAGCAAACCAATAACAGGTGGTGCGTTGGTTTGTAGTGTTAGCTCCGTAAACGTCGTTGATGTTGCGTGCCGCTTGTGCCGCGTTGCTGCCACGACGGTACTCATATTCCATAATTACTCGAATTTTTAACGTATCCATGATGACGAAAAAGATTGAAATGCGATGAAAATGTAACACTAATCAATAAAGAAATGACTACTTTTAGAAAAAAAAATCCATGTTTTTAAAATAAAATTAATTTGAAATTAGAATTCTTAGCCAAACAAAAATTATTTTGATTTGAAATGGCCAGTACTGCAGAACGGCAATTTCATAGGTAAAGACCTAATATAAATGCCGAAGCCGAGACTTTGTCTTGGCATTTGGTACTGGTCTTCCCACTGTACTGCACACAATGTGTTTTTGAAAAAATAACTGTTAACACCCAAACATAAAGTTCAGTTTGCGGTACAACTTATTTTTTTATAGCAGTAGCTTTTCTGATGTCAACTTAATGTACACTTACATAAAGTTGATATTTGTTTATTTGGAGATAATATCAATTGGAAACAAGGATTTGACTTTAGGTGTTCCACAAGGCTCAATATTAGGTCCTTTCCTCTTTTTAGTATATATTAACGATCTACCCCATTTATTAAAAAACCAACCACAAATGGTGTTATTTGCTGACGATACTTCCTTAATTTTTAAGATAAATAGACGTGCATCAAATCTTGACGACGTAAATAACGCCCTACTGCAGGTACATGATTGGTTCACTGCTAATAATTTAGTATTAAATGGGAATAAAACTAAATGTATAAGATTTGCTTTACCGAATGTTAAAAGTAATGATTGTGACATAGTATTGAATAAGGAGAAACTAGAATTCGTCGATAAAACTGTTTTCCTGGGGATCACGCTCGACTCAAGGCTGCAATGGGGTCCTCATTTAACATCTCTTGCAGGACGGCTAAGTTCAGCAGCATATGCTGTGAGAAAAATCCGTCAATTTACTAATGTAGATACCGCGAGGCTAGTCTATTTCAGTTACTTTCATAGTATCATGTCTTACGGTATTTTACTATGGGGACGGGCTGCAGATATCGAGTCTATTTTTATTCTGCAGAAAAGAGCCATCAGAGCAATATATTGCCTCCGCAGGCGCGATCCTCTAAGGGAACTGTTTAAAGATATTAACATCATGACGGTACCTTGTCAATATATCTATGAAAACATCATGTACGTAAGAAAAAAAAAAAATCATTTCAGTAAAAGAAGTGAAAGACATAACTATATGACTAGAAATAGGGACCAATTAGTTCAACCAGGTTTCAGACTGGCTAAAGTAGACTCATCCTTCATGGGGTACTGTTTAAAATGTTACAACAAAATACCTCCCCACATACTCCAACTGAATGAAACAAAATTTAAATCTTGTATAAAACGCACACTATGCAGCCAAGCATATTATAAGTTGGGGGATTACATCGCTGACAAAGATGCTTGGCTCAACGCTGGTCCTGCTCCACAGGGGGGCATACATTAATTGATTAGCATTCGAAAATATTGTTGGAGCTGCTGAAGATTGTAAAAACAACAACATCTTTGCATTGTATAAATTCAATCTCTTAACAATGTATAATTGCATAGCACATGTGTGAGCACTATGTACCTACTATAAAGCCACCATTTACTAGGCTCGTCTTTCGTTGACTTGAATGTGCCCTGGCGGCTGAGAGTATGTCATGCTCAATCAAATGTTTCGCTGGTGGTGGCGTGTGTGTTGGATCATTAAGTTCCCTTCAAAATGGTTGAGCTGAATGGTGCTGATCCATGCGTCATGTTCGTAATCGGGCGCCGTCAGTAGGGACTGGTCAACTCTTAGCTGCCACGGCTTATTTTAATTTAAATTTTTGAATTGTTTTTTTATCTTTTTTATTACGGATACTTTATACGTGCACGTCTTTCTACATCGTTCTCACATTTTTAATTTGAACATGAATGATGTAAACAATTTGTTTTTTGTAACTATATGTTGATTTAAAAGAGTGTCCATGGAGTTTCTTGCCCGTTCTTCTCCATAGGTACCTACTACGATTTGGAATGGGCAACTAGCTTCATTTTTCTGACTGACTGACCCTTTGACAATTCAAAAGTGCCTGTAATTGGTTTATTTGAAATAAATGCTTTGAGTTTGAGTTGAGTTTGAGTACTTGGTACGTGTTATTAAGGTATAGTAAAAATATGATCTATTTAATTCCAGGTAGAACAATTAATATCGTCTATAAGAGACGTGAAGACTGTCGGCAACTGTTACTTCGGCGAGGGCAAATACAAGGCTGCTGTTAGGAAGTACCGCAAGTGCCTCAGATATTTGGAACACGCATTTTTTAGGATAGAAGAAGTGAAGGACATGGATACGAAGGAACAGAGTGAGTATATAATTATTATTATTCTGGTAAAATACATACATACATACATACATAAACTCAGGCCTTCTTCCCTTGGGGGTAGGCAGAAACTACAGAACGCCACCTTCTACGATCCTCACTTACTCCTTTTGCATCGTTTACGTTCATACATCTTGTCATACACGCACGCCGGTTGCGAGTACTACGCACCTGACCTTTCTGAAGAACATCACTAATAAGGTCATTATATGTCTTCCTAGGGCGTCCCTGGTAAAACTCTACTAAAATAACACTAACGCCCGTTTTCAACTAACGCAATAAATAAAAACGCGCTATTGGATTTTCAACGCTCGGTAAAGCAAAGAAAGTTGAAAATCCAACCACGAACTCTAATTTAGGGTAACCGCACACGAGCCACCGGCCACAACCACCGGTGGCTGTCGCCTTTTGCTGCTGTGTTGAATACCGCTGTAGTGGGTGACCGCCACTGGCCACACGTGTGCGACGAATTCGTATAAAACGTATGAAAAAGTATGTGAATTTCTTGTCGCTGGACCACCAGTGGCCGTGGCCGGTGGCTCGCTTGCCTTAGACGTTCTTTTAGGTGTCGTTTAGTTAGTGAAAACGGGAAAAAAACTGAAAAAGAAAAATACGCTGTCTAGTTTGGATTTGTGCCTCATTAAGTATTGACAATAGACTCGCCCTCTATTACATGTCATTAACATGGCTTGTAAGCCTGCTTTCAGACGAGGTTGAACTGTACGATATTTTACTCCGTAGTGTTGGGATCACACGGCATTTCACGAAATGTTTTATACATCATTTGTTTTCACAAAAAAATCAACATTATAACATTATTTTTATTCTATTATTAGGTCAATCAGACCACATTATGGTCGAATTAGAAAATACATAATAAGATCAGCTTACACAAAATTAACGGAAAAAGCTTTTTCTCTCATTTATAGTGTTCTAAATTAGGATATTGACCCATTTTCGTCCGATCTGGGTGCCCTAGATCTTAGGAGATACAATGTAGATTAATGATGCTCATTATCCTTGCTTCTGTCTAGACAGGTAATCTATAATGTTTATAGTAGGAATATCAAATAATATGATTAATAAACAACCAAGTATACAGTTTCTATAAATTACGGTCCTTTTATTTTGGTATATAGAGGTATGAGGAACAGGGTGTAAAGTTCACTCATACTCTATTTAAAAGGGAGGATCCTCCGACCAGACGGGTGTTGTGTCTGGTGTGCAACTGCCCGACGGTCGATGTCGGGACGTTGTATATATGCTAGTTGCGCGGTAAACTCTGCTTGCGCGATGCAGGATTTTGCGTGACGTCAGTATGACGCGTAGCTTGCATGTGGCGTGTAGTAGCCGCTACAAGGATTCCTAGCTGTCCTTTCGCTGGTGGCTAAGTAATGACAGCCGCACGGGTCGATCGAAGGTTAAGCTACGCTTGCCGAGGTCGGTCCGTGGATGGGTGATCCATTGCAAATCGAGGCCCCTTTTTGCCTCGGAAAGTACGTTAAGCCGTTGGTCCGAGCTGTCTTTTGTAGATATTTGACAGTCGTTCCGGGTAGTCAGACGACTGCGAATCTGACAACGAAACATACCAAGCGGTATCGTATTACCCAACAAATGGATTGTAGAGGTCGGATAGGTAGACGCTCCATGTAAAATATTGGTATTCAGTTGCATTCGGCACCACCCTTACTTCGGCATCTGAGTAAATCTAACGTCAATGAGTTATATGTATTTAACCTAAAAATAAAATCCCCAACAATTTGAAAATTCAACAAAATTCATTACGTTATTTGCGTTTTCGAGCAGATTTTATCCAATGAAGCAATTAATTATGTTGCATAGTCAAAATGAAGGGGTCCGTAATGGTGAGTGACGGTGCCTACAGATTTGCTCAATTTTTGACGAACGACACGTGTTTTCAAACAAAATCGCGTAAATATGTTAACAACAGACGAGCGACATCGTGTTTACTACCGATCACCACTGCGGATCGTAGGCGATTGATAAATCAAAAAGCAGGCGATAGTAACGATCGATAAAATCGAGCAAAACTCAGCATATCGAGCGACAATAACGATCGTTAAAATTCAAGTAATTAATCTGTGCGGACCTTGGCGCTATTGAGGTGTATATTAACGTTTGTTTGTTGTCTTGTTTGTCCACAGTACAAGAAATAAGAACAACATACGTAGCCCAATGTAACCTTAACATTGCGGCATGCTACATGAAGTTAGAAGATTATAGATCCACTATTCTATACAGTACGGCGGTAAGTATTTCATAATATTTAAAAAAAGATTATAAGTTTATTTGACCCAGGTTAAGGAACAATAATAACAAACAAAAAAAACGAGTGTTACACCGTACCTACACGAGATAAAAGTGATACTTCTTCGAAAAATATAGCATTAGAGAGATTTAGTATGACAGACAGGGAGAGTTATATCTTTCTTCTCTCTCATGTAACGAAATGTGCCTAAACGTGACGCGTCCTTGAAATTTCACTATCAAGTCTCTTCTAATTATCAAATCGCCGTCTAAGAAGTTTCACTTCACAAAACTTAGATAAAACAGTATTGTGCGCCTCACGGCTGCGCCAAATACGCCCAGTTTAGTGTAAATGCCAGACAACTATTCTTATTTCATTAATGCCTTGCTTCTGTCACGTAATAACATAATGCGATAGCGAATCTATCTATCAAGCGAAGGTAAAGTACTCGGACGTGAGTATGACGCATCGAGCTTTAGAAAGAGACACATACAGGTACAGTATTTTTATTACACGAAGTGACGCGCGCTTTACTTGTGGTAACCAAGTGTACAAACACGGTGTGAATGTGTGCGTGAAAAAGAGTAGCGTCAGCATATAACACACACACGCACACACGCACCATCACACACATACGCATACACACACTTCCCACTTCGCCATTGCCTCGGACGGTAGCGAGACCTGCGCTTACACACACATTCACAGTGTGTTTTTACACTTGATAGCCACAAGTAAAGCGCGCGTCGCTTCGTGAGATAAAAATACTATATAAATGACAGAGATGACGCATACATTTTTCTATAACTCGTTGTTATATTTCCGGCCGGTACTATAGGTTAATATCGTTTATATTCGTTTTTATAACTATTGTTAGGCCTTGTTATAGATTTCTAATAACGACTACTACTTCACAGGTACTAGAAATAGACCCAAGGAATGAAAAGGCTCTATACAGGCGTGGCCAAGCGAATTACGCCCTTAAAAACTACGACGACGCTCTCATGGACCTAAAGCAAGCGGACAAAGTGTCGCCCAACAATAAGGCTGTGCAAAAACTCTTAGACGAAGTAAGGTTGACAAACAAAAGTTATAATGATATACAAAAACAACGGCTGTCAAAATTTTTTCGTGAGCAAAAAGAGAACGAGGCGTTTATCGCGATCACTTGTGAGATCACCCATGAGATCACCGCCAATACGATCGCAGATCACTGAGCTAAGACTGACCGTAGTTATACGTAGGATTATGTAGACAATATGCTTGTTGAGGTCGTTTTGAACGGCCACTCTCGTGTCATCGCAAATACGGATTTTAAAATGGTCGAATTCAACGTAATCTTCTTTTCGTATTTTGTATACGCCGTTTTTACGGTATATTTTGACTCATGACAGCTAAATTATTATTTAGATCTAAATTAAAATTTCAACAAATTTATTGTTGTGACATTTTTTTTATGCGTTTTTTTTCATATTGTTTTTAAAATCGGGCAACATCAAATGAGGTGGCCATTTAGTTCGGAGTGTTAGTAAGAATGTTTTGAATGAGTTCATGAAAATGCCGAAGTTATTGTGTTTATTTTTTCTAGACCAGTTTATTCCATTTATGGCAGTGATTTTTATAACGTAACATGAACTGAAATTTAATGCCATTATTCGTAGGTGCGTATAAAATACTGTAAATGGGTAGAAGCAGGTTATTATTACATTTATGACGTGCGAATTAAAACCGTATTATGTTGGTCTCGTGGATGGTTTTATGAAATCGAGAAGAATCACAAATGACACGATTTTTTTTTTGTCTCTTTGTCATAAATACGTATAAATTTGCTAATTAATATGCTAATGCTTAAGTCCAGTGATGCTGCGTTAGTAGAAGATGCGCACAGTCTGTGTAATGAACGTAAGGTTTATAAAATAACAATATTATAATATTTTCATGTTAGTTACTAAACCGTGTAACGCGAATGCTCAAAGGCCTGCGAAATTCTATTTTTCTTACTTTTTTCATGATTTTATTCTTCAGTGAATGTGTTAACTTATTATAATTGTCGCGAATCACATTTTGATCAACATGTCGTATGTTGATCAAAATATGTTTCGCGAGCGAAAAACACAAGAGCTGCAATTTACAAAAAAAAAATAAGTAAATCCGAACTTTACGGCCTACCTTAAATCACATCTCCCTTCAACAATAATAATCCTACTAGTATTATAAATGTGAAAGTTTGTGAGGATGGATGGTTGGATGGATGGATGTATGTTTGTTACCGTTCCACACAAAAGCTACTGAACGGATTTGTATGAAATTTGGAACACAGATAGTTTATAACCTGGATTAACATGTAGGATACTTTTTTATCCCGGTAGTACGTTTCCGTGAGATAATTTCCGATCTCCACGCGGGCGAAGCCGCGGGCAAAAGCTAGTAATAAATAAACTAAGAAAATACTTTAAACTTCAAATTCTAAATAATTTATTTGCAAACAATGTACGAAACGTAACTAGATGTGTTAAAAATCATGTAAAAATATTATATCACAATATTGGTATCACTATATTTTACATTTCGGCAATTTATACAAGTTTATAAAAGTAATTTTACCACTTCATATAATTATACGTCACATGAGCTTCTGCTTTAATGATAAATGATTTTATTTCTGTAAGTAGGTTTGTACAAACACTTTTACACGTCAATCCTATATTTAAAACTAGATGAGGTCGGAGTTTCCTATCTGACTACTCTGAGAAGAAAGGCCGAAATAAACTCAGAGGTCACAGTCTCTTTTAAAGTCCAGACATAATCTTGGTCAGATCATGTGAAGACCATGTAGATTTGTGTCTGAAATGGTCTTCTGAGGAAAAACCACACAGAATGAGTGGACCTGTCCAGTCAGTGCGCGCATTTGTCACTAATCGTGGAGCTCAACTCAGAACATAAGGAGCTTGGCATTATATTTCCAGTTTCTACCAGAATCCGCCTTGAATATCACATTGGTACGAACAATCATCAAACAACGAATCAAATCAATTCATTGTAACTGTGACGTCGCGTTTTATGGCATCAGGCTTACCTGAGGGTACTTTGTACTATACATATCTGCATAACCTTTTGGGGATAGGCGTGATGTTTATTTATGTCATTTTTTGAGGCGTTCGGTTCGGCATGATTCGGCACAGCGGCAAAAACCGCTTGGCTTAGCTCGAATTGTGCCGACTTGTACAAGTGTGTATAATATTTTTAATTCACGAAGCGACACGTGCTTTACTTGTGGTTACCAAGTGTACAAACACGCTGTGAATGTTTGTGTAAGCGCTGGAGCTCTCGTTACCGTCCGAGACCATGGCGAAGTCGGAAGTGTGTGTGTGTGTGCGCGCGCGTGTGTGTGTATGCGTGTGTGTGTGTGTGTATGTGTGTGTGCGTGTGTGTGTTATGTGCTGACGCTACTCGTCTTCACGCATATATTCACAACGTGTTTGTACAATTGGTTACCACAAGTAAAGCGCGTGTCGGTTCGTGAGATAAAAATATTGTAGAACCCCTAACATGTTATATTTATGACCATGAGTATTCACTACACAGACTGTGACGCTTCAATAAGTTACATTTTATTAGCCAAATCAAACAAGCTATAAGTTATGAGATTTGATATTAATTTGTTTAAAACAGGGTGAAATTTATAATTTGCTTTTTTATCCTAAATGATAGCTCATATTGAGATTTGTATGTAATTATCTATTATCTTACTCAAATATGTTTTTTTATTGGTCTGTATTTTATAATGAAAGCATTTTAATTCCTTTTTATTATGAATAAGTAACACGATCATTGAAACATGTTTTCTTTCGTCTGTAAAGAGTTTATTAAGTACCATTTTATGTAAATAGCAGTACAGGGTGAAAAATTTGGTGGCTAAACTTTCATACTTGTTATTGTTTTATCATAATTAGATAATTATTTATCGATATATTCTTCAACTCGGAGAAGTTTCTTTGCTATTTTTTGACTCTGCATAAAATCAGGAACATAATCATACATTTTTACCACAGCGCCCGAAAACTTCGGCCGTTCATAATTTTGTTTATATCAATAAAAATAGAAAAAACACATCGCACTACACATAAATATCACAGTGTCTAGTTTAATGAATAAAGTTAGGAATGTTATATACATATACGTCTTACGAATGTGTGCAAAAATAGTATGCAACTGATGAAATTGAACAAAGATTTTCTCTCAAACTGTTGATTGAAATTTTGAGGTGCAGACAAAGTCTTTTAATACAAACTATTGTAGCTTAAATAATTTTTAAACGTTTCAAGTGATACTCATTGAAGAGAAAATCGGTTTTTATTTGTGCATATATGGTGATTGTACAACAGATGACCGTACGTCGCGAAGTATGATAAATGCCTCAAAAAACGGACATCACTTTTTTACTCTATTAATCGAAAGTATAAAATATTTTTCATGAGAGAGTAGAACACCCGGATCTTAAATATATTTTAAAACAGTTATAATTTTTTATATATTTTTTTGGATCTTCAGAAAAACGCAAAAATAAACGATGTGATGAAAATATTTGTACATCTGTTTTTGAAGTTTATCGACATTATAATATACAAGGTATTAAATAGGTGAAGCAGAAAAGATTTCGCGATAATAGAAAAATAAATATGCCTGATTTTATCTTTTTTCCTGTTTATTTTTTCCCTCGGACATCTTTTGTAAGTAGCACCTAATATTTATCTTCAAATATTCTTCAAAACTACAGTTCTAAACTAAAAACTAAAAAAAAAAAACGGATGCATATCTATCAGGAAATCGAAGATATGCTGATTCTATGGTTCTCATTTTTTTCTCGGATCGAAACAAAACAAAAAAGAAATGCACTTAATAATTTCTGTTTTTGATTTTTTGTCATTTAATTTTCTATTTTTACGCGGGTCCCGGCGCCCGGGTGAAGTACTTCTCTATACTATTTATAAAGAGGTTGTTGTGTAGGGCATAGGCTGGATGTACGAATGCCTTTGCCTGGTGACGCGCCGGTTGTGCCGGCGCCGTGTTGTATAAACAGTGCGACTCTAACCGGCATTTTAGTCTGACGTTCCCGATCCCAATTACGAGTGTGTGCAAACATAACAGAGGTAAAGTGTCCATGTATATGTCAATTTTGATCTACATTAAATGCACAACGTAGCTAACGTTTTTACTTGGATAAGGATTATTACTGTTTTGTTTAAAATAGCTTCGTATATAACCCATAATGTTTTAGTAATATGTAAAAGATAAAAATGATTACTGTGGGTTATCCATAGGAGATAGATGTATGCCATCGCGGACTTTTCTGTAGATCTTTTTAAGATATACAATTCCGTAGTACATTATTTTTATTTATCTCTTAAGGTTTAGCCAGCGCGCCAGCGTTAGCAATGTAAGCGCCCAAAAATATGTTTTTTATAACATCATTACAAATCTTTGAAATTCTCGGGTTTAGAAGAATAAAAAAGCGATGGCCGTTTCTTTGAGGCTTTTATCATACTGTGCTTCAGTGGTAACACTGGCCTGGAGCTGGCCTAGCCTAATACGGAGTTTCAAAAGAATAAGGGGCCAGCTTATACTGGCTACGTTACCACTGAATTGCGGCTTACTGTACCTATGTATCTCTAGGTATCGAATGAAATATAACAGCTTTAAGGCTCCCGCAAACAGGCACGATGCGACTCTAGTAGAAAAAGTTCTATGAAAACTTCATGGATTTTTTTCTACAAGAGTCGCGTCGTAACTGTCTGCGGGAATCTTTAAAATAATAGTGGCTAAGCTTATCTTTGTGTTGATATAGCTCGATTAATTTGAAATGTTTTCTTCGAAACTGTAAATTTTCATTGTGATACGTCGAAAAGGTAAAAAAAATGCTCCTAGAAAAAAAAAAAAATTTTACTTGTCCATTTCAATGGGTTAATTTAAAAGCTGCGTTCTGGTTCGTTTCCCAAATATATTATAGTGATATTTTCTAATCATATTACTGTGTTAAGCCAAGCTTTTTGTGAACGCTTTATAGTCGACCTTAAAATGTTTTAATACTTTTGACAACAATTTCTAGTAAATTTAGACCTCGTTAAGGTTGAAATTATATAACTGTCTTAAAGACAAATAAACCTTGTCGTTTTATGACATGCAAGTGACATTCAACCTTGGGGGTCATATTTACAAGGTTGAATATTCCTAATTGTGCCCGATTTCTAAGGTATTTTAAGTGGAGTTAAACTCTATAGTGTTATTGTTTCGATATCTTGATACTTTGCGTTTCCGAACATCCTTTTTGTTTTATAAAAACTTCACTTAAGGTGAATCCTGAGTTGTAGCCCGCCAAATGAAATTTTTCTTTGGTTTTTTGCAAATTGCGGCATTGATATGAAATTGATGATTATTTATTCAGTAAATTTGTCATTTCTACAGTCGCGAATCGCATTGTGATCAACATACGACGTAAAACAGAGCTGCAGCCAACCACCAATACGACCACCACCTAAAATACGACTTTGTCGAATCAACAGCTATTGAGTGATCTGAGGACCACAGAAATCGGGCATTAGTGATTCTTGTGTTAACTGTGTCAATTCTTTTGTAAACTATTTAATTAACTGCACGGCATTGATGTGTGATCCTTCGGGCAGGTCTCAAGATTAATTATAGTCTGACCGATACCGCTGTACCGCGCCTTAGGTACGCGCGGCGAGGCGGGGGACGGGTCGCCGTGAACGTCGGCACTGTTCCCACGTGAGCCGCGCACATACCTCGGGCGCGGTACAGCGGTATCTGTTAAGCTTTTTAGTTATGACTATCTAAAAGGACACAAGAATGCTTCAGTTTTTTTTATACGTAATCTTATTTCTGCGTCTTTGGTCTAGTGTTCGCGAGCGCTAATGCTGAGCATGAGCTCCTAGGTTGGATTCCCAGGTCGGGCTTAAATATAACTGGCAAAATGTGGTTGTACTAATAGGTACACCTCTTCCTAACCCTTCGGGGATTACAGACGTTATGTTATGTTTATGTGTAATCTTATTTATCGGACGTAAATAATAAGCATCTATGTACTGTATTGTAATTGATAATTAATTAATTATATTGGTTGTGCCAATGCAATATTTGTCTACATATATGAATGTGTGTAGTCGATCTTGAAAGTGACTTTCCAATTTTGGCGAAACTCCCAGTAAATTTTTAACTTCATTAAGGTTGAAGATGAAACTATCTAACTGTTATATCGGTCTTAAAGCAAAAATAGACCTTGCACCTTTTATGACGTGCAATGACATTCAACATAAACATTGAATTTCTTAGGGTGGTAGAGCAAGGCGCGGGCTTGCGGACGGCGAGCGATGGGCAGCTTGCCGTCCGGTAAGGACCAGGCTCGGGTCCACGGCGCGTTGTGTTCCACGCGCGCCTCAAGGAGATGTCAGCATAATTGACGGGGTCCGATAGGGCCGATGCCTGCCGGGGTCGCGGATTGTTCGAAAGAGTTACCGTGGCCCTGGCGCACAGGCAACTGAAGGAACACGGGTGGGTTTTAGTCAGTAAGAGTCTGACACGCCCTCCCGCTCCGCCTAGAGCGGGAGAGGTCAATTGATGATTTCCAAACAAAAAAAAAAAAATTGGTAAACCAAATACGAGGTCGACTATACATGAACCTGGCCCTGGATACTTTTCGTGTATTTAAATTTATTATACACTAGAAAATAATGCAGGCGTAGGAAGTAGGAGCCAACTCATCACGAGAAGCAGCGCACAGTCATATGAATCTGATAATGTAATATTAAAAAAAAAAAACTACAGAGGTCATTAAATAAAAAATCTCTTTATTTTAATAACAATATAAATGATTCGATCAAAATGTAAAAAGTTTTTTTTAAATTAATTCTCCGTCTATGAACAAGATTTAGATGATTAGTGATATTTTTCATGATTCTTTGCAATTGTTTAATTTCCCTCTGTATAGTTTTAAGATTGACAATTGGCTGTACTTAGTTTTAAGTTGTAAACACTGCCACGTTAAAAGTATTGTATTGGGTAAAAAGTCGTATTTTGACAATACGCTCTGCCGATTATTATTTTCGCGCGTCCAGTTAAATTTGCCTAGATTTTGTAAAAATTTCTAATTTTGTAAATAAACATTTTCTTTTTAATTTTTATCTTTTTAAGAATTTCCTTTGGTTTATTTTATTACAATAATTAGCAAAACTGGCTGTCATTCGTATACCTTTGACAGTCATTACGGGTTGTCATACGCTCGAAAGTCAACGACCAGTCTTACCAAAGGATATTGTGTTACCTAGTAGCTGTGAAGGTGATAGGTAGTCGGTCCATGTAAAATATTGGTATTCAGCTGCATCTGGTATGACTGAATGGCTTAATAAAGTAGTTTTTACTATTTCGTAAAATTGCATAAGATTGAAGACAAGGGAAAAATAAGATTCGATAGCTTTCGTCATCGACGCTATATTTAGAATTTAACAAAAAAAAAAAAATGCCGGTCAAATTGTGGCTTAATATTCTGAAATAAAATATGCAATAATTCGGTTTACAAGTTTTATCCGATTTTTGTTTCCCTACTTGTTAACTGTGAAAATTGTAAGCAGTATTTTTTTTATAATTGTACTTGTCATTAAAAAGGTTTTTAGATTCACGATGCACCATTTGATTATCTTTGGTTTGGAAAAGATGGAAATAGCAGTTGATTGTTTTGGATTGTTTAAAGATTTTAGAGATTCTCGTTGTTACATTTGATAATCGTTGGTTTGGAAAAATTGGAAAGAGACGTTGTTTCTTTTGGACGTCATTTAAAGATTTTAGAGATCTTCGTTGTTCCATTTGATAATCGTTGGTTTGGAAAAATTGGGAAGAGCAGTTGTTTATTTTGTACGTCATTAAAAGATTTTGTAGATTGTAGTAATGCCATTTCATAATAATCGTTGGTTTGAAAAATTTATAGAGCAGTTGTTTAGTTTGTACTTCATTAAAAGGTTTTGTAGATTCTCGTTGTTCCACTTGATAATCGTTGATTTAGAAAAAATGGAAAGAGAGTTTGTTTATTTTTGCACTTGTCATTAAAAAGGTTTACACACTACCCACTCGCTAATGTCAAATTATATTTCATGCGAACCTAACCTAAAGCAAGACATTAAAGCCCTAGCTAGGCGCTAGCTGGTTAATAATATAATACTGAATTTCATTATGACCCACTCGTGCATAATGTGATTTGAATTTGGAACCTCAACTAAACAATTCGTATGAAAGCATTTGATAATCGTTGGTTTGGAAAATTTGGAATAAGACGTTGTTTATACTTGTCATTAAAAAAGTTTTTAGATTCACGATGCTCAATTTGATTGTTGTTGATTTGAAAATTGTGTGAAGCAGTTGTTTATCTTTGCACTTGTCATTAAAAAGGGTTTTTAGATTCACGATGCAGCATTTGCAACAAAAATTGGAAAGAGCAGTTGTTTGTTTTGGGCGTCATCTAAAGATTTAGAGATTCTCGTTATTCCATTTCATAATCTTTGGTTTGGAAAAATTGGAAATACCTGTGGTTTGTTTTGGACGTTATTCAAAAATTTTAGAGATTGTCTTTGTTCCTTTTGGTAATAATCGTTGGTTTGGAAAAATTGAAAAGAGACGTTGTTTATCTTTGAACTTGTCATTAAAAAGATTTTCGGACCACCCTCTCACTAATATCAAATTATATGTCATGCAAACCTAACCTAAAGCAACCCATGAAAGCCCTAGGCTCTAGCCGGTAAATTATGTTGTATTGAATTTCATTATGACCCGCTGATGCATAATGTGATTTGAATTTGGAACCTCAACTAAACAATTCGTATGAAAGCTCTTACCAAAAACTTTATTCTGGTTAAGTACAGATCGATCAGAGTTCTCACTTCATAGGTTTCAAGTTGCCGTTGAACAAAATAATTAAATTACGCAATTTAATAGAGATATTATAATGGAATAATAAGTAACAATAATGTTTTTTAATTAAATACTCAGAAAAAACAAAAATAATTGCAAGAATAAAAACAATTGTTTTTGGTGTGTGGTCGTGTCCAAAATAGTTGAAACATCTGCTTATTAGGCTCACCCAACCGCTGTTTTAAAATAATTATGACATAATCTGAGGCGGTAGGGTAGATTGGGTACGGATGTGACAATTTTCATTTGACGACCAATAATTTTGTTAGTGTGGCAGTTAGCTGTTCAAATAAGTTTTTTTTTTGTGAAGTGTACATTTGCCTACGTATAAATACTAAAATTGTATTTCCAAGTACTATGGTTAACTCACAGGAGCAAATTAGAAAAAAAAGAGAAAATGTCACAACCGACCACACCCCAGGGGCGGTTGTGACAGTACTTGGGGTCGGTAGTGTCAGGTTCAAAAATATCCCAAAATGGTCATCAATCACTTTTATTGCACAAAATATTCATTCTTCTTGAAATAAGTAACGTTTACGTAACACAAGAACATTTAATGTTTATAAGTAGTAAGGCACTTTAGCATCTGTAGCTATTGTAACAAATCTTCATATAGCGGTCTGATTGCTTATAACTAGTACTTTAATCAGTCTAAAAAGTTAACTAATGAAATCTAATTTTACAATAAGGTAACAATGTCAAAATACAAACTAAATCACTAATAAATGTTATATCACAATCAACTTATTTTTTTAAATCTAACATTTGTGTATTGTTTCAACATACAGCATAAAAAAATAGAAGAAATGTTAATTTTAAATTTTAATTCTGAAAAATAATATATTGAAGATCTAGTCAGAGTCATCACAATTATGACATATGTAATGGCGACTCCCATCTGTGCACTCTAAGTGTGACCAGAGCTCACATTTTCCTTGGCACTTTATCCATTTTTCGCTAGGCCTATTATCGGAATATGCGCCTATACACACCAGACAAAAATACTCTTCTTCATCTGACGACGCTGGTGATGTCTTCCGTTTGTTCGCTTTGTTTTTTCCTTTTGGTTCATTAAGATTTTTCTTCACCTGTTTAGCCTTCAACCGTTTTTCTCTTTCTTCATATTCCTGCCTTACTGCCTCTTTTTCTGGGGTGTCTGTATAAATGGTTGACTTTTTGGTTCTGAAACCTTTTGATTTCCTTTGGGGAGCCTTTGGAAAAGGCCGAACAGTATCAGAGGAAAAAGCAAGTGGTGTGGCTGAGGATGACGCAGTTGGCTGATCATTGCTATGATTTTGAATTGATGATTCGCCCAATACGGAAGGTGAAAGTGGTGGTGTTTCATCATTAGGTCCAGGATCGTTCTCCTCTAACGAAAAGTCTAATAGTGGTGATACCGGCGGTATTTCACTGTTAGGGGCAGGATTGTTTTCTTCAATGTCAGGGTTTGGTCTGTCCGTTACAAAAGATGATTCGATATTATTAGTAGCCCCAGTCCTGTTACTGGGGCTACTAATAATATCGAATCATCTTGGGGTTTGCCTATCAATTGCAGAAGATGATGTTGCAGGATTGTTCAGTTCAGTGTCTGGATTTGGTTGGTCCGTTACAAAAGATGGAGCAAACTCAATTACATCGAATAGATTACGATTATATGGGTAAATACCAGTTTTGCAAAAACCAGCCTGAATATTTGCTTGTGTAAAAGCTAGAGGCATTGCAGTTTTTACAATACTTGGTATGTCGTAGATTGACATTGTTCTTCCAGGGTGACTGCGCATCCACCCGTCACAAGCAGTGTTTATAGCTTTTTTTAAGGGTATGAAGACAGATCTATCCAGGGGCTGCAGTTTGTGCGAGGAGTGTGGAGGAAATGAAAGCAAAGTGATACCATTTTCTTTACACAAAAACAATGTATCAATGTGGATAAGTGAGGAATGATTATCTAGCACTAGTAAGATTCTATGCGTTAGAGAAGCATTTGAAAATTTCTTATAATGTTCGAGAAAAACTAAGAATGACGCATCTAGCATCGAGCCGGAAGGATTTGCAGTTCCTATCGATCCTACAGGCCCGTCTCTAACAAAATGATCGTGATAACGAACCCGAGGAAATATAAATAAAGGAGGAATAGTATTGCCCAAGGCATTTACTGCAAATGTAACTGTGACCAATGTGCCTCGTTCAGCTGAAGTAAGAGCTCCCACTTGCCGTATGCCACGTCTTGCTACTACTTTATCGGGTTTTTGGAGGTAGTGACGCCTGTTTCGTCAACATTATATATATCCTGTGGCTTATAGGTGTGTCTGTCCAAAACAATTTGCAAATTGTCGTAAAAAGCTTCCACGTTTGTTTTATTAAAGCTCGTTGCTCTTGAAAGGCCAGTAGCTTGAGCGACACGAACAGACTGAAGGATTTCTATTCATGAATGAACGAAACCATTCCTCACCAGCCATCTCATTCTCAAGCCAAGTAACAGGTCGCTTGAGATTATATTTATTTGTAACCTCAAAAGCTAACTTCCGTACCTCTTTCGGAGACAGGGCAAAATATATTTCAGCACAACGTGTTATATATTAGGTCCTTACATATGAAGGTTCATCTGCAATAGTGATAAATGTCCTTCATTTATAGTTCTGAGATAATCGGGTTTTAAGGTTATAAACGGTGAAATAAAACACAGCGTTAGAGATAGGAAAATAGTTTTTATTTATGATATAGGGCATGTATATATAATAGTTCTTTGGAAAATAATCATTCTTAAGTACCAAGGTAAATAATGATAGTTGTCCTAGGTTAAAGAAAACGAAGTTAAAATAGTATTTAAGCAACATTTAAATCTCTAATTGCAGCATTAGGAAGCTTATCGTAATAGTCTCTTGTTTCAGGCCTACAGAATCTTTTCAAAATTTGAACTTATACTTTTCCCTGGATAAAGGCAGCCTGTCTTTATAAGCTAAACCTGGTAATTTAAATTCTCCCTCATTAATACCCTCCTTCATAGAGCGAAGACAAACTGGTGTGTTAACCACAGATGATTCCCATGGACTACTACTAAAATTTCTATGAAACATGAGCCGTGGATGTTCTTTATGGACTCTAAATTCACGCACAAGTCTTGTGGGAAAAGGGCAAGTTTTCTTGTAAAACGGTTTTAGAAATGCAGTCCAGCCCTTGACCCTTGAATGCATCTTGTGAACATTAGATGACCTCGAAAGATTTCGGTCTTTGTCGAGCTCCACGCACGTGATCAGCCCATTCTTCAGGGAGTTCAATCCTAGCCTTTTGATTTAAGAAGGCCATGTTTCGATCACATTCCATGTACGAGTGACCTCTTATTGGGAATACAACTTTGACATATTCTAAGCGATGGCAACAGTGAACTATGTAGTGTAATACTCTAAAGATGGTGTAATTTTTGTTTTGACCGCCACGAGTCACAATAAATTATAAGAGCCTTGCACTGATCGTCGATTTCATTAAATATGAAACTAAAGAGATGAGAGGCCACATCATCTGATCCTTTTCGTCTAATGCTCTCATAATATGCGAAAAAATATGATGAGGAATCAGCAAGCACATGTATAAAATAATTAAGCTGTCTTTTATAATACACATCGTTAGTAGAAATGTTCGGTATGGGAAGTTTTTTTGAGAAATCCATTGCTATCGCAACTGTTGTTGCGTCTTGCCTTGCTCTCAAACGAGCACTCCTTTTACTATCATAAAAAACTTCAGCTTTCTTTTTGTGAGCTAAGTTTTCTATTTCTAATTTTCGAAGTTGAGACAAAATCTGAGATTTTTCCAAACCATCAGGAAGAGAAGCAATTTTTATTTCAAAATGTTTTTTTTCTGCTTGGAATTCGTCGCAAGTTGAACATGTATCCATCTTGGGATAACCGAATGATATGTTAAAGTTTTTATTGAAAAAGTTTCGATATGATTCGTATGAAACTTTGTTATTTGGATGATCTTTATTAAACATTTTGTGAATTTTACGTATGTTCAACTCATCTGAGAGATATATTTTTTGACTTTCATGTAAATTATAATGGCTTTTTTTACCACTGATTATCACAACTGATTTTAAAGTGTAAATTTGCTTGTACATCAAATCAGTAGTTTGCTTAGAAAGCTGTGTTTTAACATGTTTTCCTCGTTTATCCTTTTGAACAACGCCGTGCTCAGTTAAAGATTTTTGAATAAACTGAAGTCTTCTTCCAGTGATACCATGTAAGGATAAAAAAGCTTTTCTACACACAGGTACCTCGTAAGTATCATCATCAAGAAGACGAATCTTGTAATAGTATGCTTTATTATGTAATTTTGCATCTTATTCTGCTACTCGCGGACGACGACGTTGCACATTAGTTAAGTTTATAAGCCCGCTTAAATAATTATCCTGATCATACCTGTTGTCGAAACTATTAAATTGCCTTATTATTCTTGCTCTCTGCTCCTCACTTATTGCTTCAAAACATTTAAGACGATCACAGTTGCAGGCATCGCCAATTTCATGTGACTGGAGGCGAAGGTTCTTTAAAACTTCACTCATTCTGCCAGTCTGTTTTCTTTTCTTCGTATTCTTAGTCATTTCGTTGCTTTCAGACATAATTTTAAGACGGAAATAACACTTTTTTGTTTAATAATCTCAAACAACCTTACACAACGCCAGACGAATCGAGAATGAAGACAAAACAAATTGGCGGCATAAAAGATGGCGACCTACGAAGCAATGTACATTGATCATTATTGCCGTGAACACCTGTGACGTTGAGCGTTCTAACCGTGTAGCCAATTATTAAAAACTCAATTATCTCGAGACTGGAAGCGATATTGCTAAGTTTGTAAACGTGATCATAAACTGCTTATATCAAGTAACCGAATGACGGTATTAGTTAAAATTTTAACATTTTTGGACATTTATCACTATTGCAGTGGACCCTTCATATGAAATTGATGTTTTATAGAACTGGCTACTTTGGTCTCAAAAAGCCGGCGCGGCGTTTGGTTAAGAATTCCAAATTCAAATTTATTTCAATTTAAAGGGTGTCTATTTGTGTTTCGAATGTAATAATTAATTACAACAACAATCAACACTAGAAGCTTTTGGGTAATACTCAAAGTATTTCAAAATGTTTAGATCATTTTTTGAAACTTCCAATATTCACTAAATTTTTCACCATTCGCGACAAAACTTTTCTAGACGGTATCTGTATTTCTGGGTACCTCTCACCATACCACTGTAGAGCTAAATTGCAATTCTTGTTATTTGAAATGTAAACTTCTAATAAATCGAATTGTTTTTGATACGCCATTATTACATAATTACGAAATGGAAGCAAAACAAAACAAAATCGATCAAAATTTCCAAAATGTTTGTATGAATTTCAAAATTGCAGTTCCGCACCGCAAACAAAGTTAAACGTTCATTTTTAAACTTTTCGTCAGAACGCCTCGTTTAAGAAGAAAATGTGCATAGAATTATTATTACCAATTAAACGATTTTCTTATCTATGTCTTCAACGGGGTACTTAGAGATAAATTAGGAAGTTTGAACTTCATAAATGTCTTTGGATGTTAGAGAAGCAAATTATAGCGTGTCTTTTACTTGTTGAAAGTTGTTCTATTCTGTTCTGTTCTAGTCTAGGTAATGATGATTCTTTGCCCTTGTGTACTAAATATTAGATTTCACTGATATCTTGTACGACAGACGACTGTAAGACCTAATGTTTTTTGGAGAAATTTTATCTTTAACATTGACTTTATCGACTAGTGAAATAAAATAAAAGCGAGTGTTTAGTTTTTGAATTTTTAGCTGGTTCAATTCCCGGATTAGGTATATTTGTCGAGTAATCTGAGAATGCAGTTTTGTTTCTTTTAAAAAATAAAGGAATGTTTCCTTTAAGTTAAATAATCTATTTTAGGGATTGAAAGTGGTTTCCCTTCAGGGCCCATTGGTTTTTTCCACCCTGTAGATGAATCTTTGCAAAATAATAAAATCAGTAACAGTCATTCCGACAAACAGTTAAAACACACAAAAAAAATATAATTATTTGCACAGCTGGAGTGTGCCCATTTATGGCAGTCTGTGCATTGCAACCTATCTTCTCTACTGGTTTTATAATGTTCAAAACAGACTATACAATAATGATCGTCTTCGTCTGCATCATCTGTGTCTTCATTTATAACTTCCTCTGTCTCATTTATTTCAGTTCTTACAGTATTTTTTCTGGTCAATTTCTTCCCCCTCAGCTTAAAATATAAATTTCTTAATTTTGGTATATTTTTCTCATTAATCTTTCTTTGCTTTGCCTCTAACGCTTCATTTTCTGGCGTATCAGTATATATTGCACTTTTCCCTTTAGATCTCGTAGTTTTTGATTTGACTCGAGGTGGTGCTTTTGGAAGCGGTACCAAATCTGCTAGTGAAATCCTACGTGGCGATGTTTGATTAGAAAGACTTGGTGTATGGTCTATATGGATATATGAATAGTAATAGGTCTTTACCTATGAAATTGCCGTTTTGTATGAAAAAATTTAAACGAATTTTTTTCATGAATTTTTTATTTGTATTAATCGAAGTAATCACCCATGCAATGAATGCATCTTTGCCATCGCAGTGGCAGTTTATTGATGCCCTTCTTAAAGAAATCAGCTGGACGGGAGGCAACAAATTCTTCAAAGGCATTTTGTACTGCCTCTCGGGTATTAAATTTTTTTCCCGCCAAGAAGTTATCCAAATTCTGGAAAAAGTAGTAGTCTGTAGGCGCAAGGTCTGGTGAGTAGGGCGGATGACGGAGAGCTTCCAACCCCAGTTCTTGCAACTTGGAGACCGTCTGCTGTGCAGTATGAGGTCGCGCGTTGTCGTGCAGGAGCAGCGGAGACGAGCGATTGACCAATGCTGGTTGGAGATGCGCCAGCTTCTCCATCATTGTGTTCAGTTCTTCACAGTACACATCTGCAGTAATGCTCACCCCGTTTGGTAAGAAGCTGTGATGAATCACACCGGCGCTAGACCACCAAACAGTGACCATCACTTTTCTAGGGGTAAGTTTTCGTTTAGGGCATTGTTTAGGTGCTGAACCAGGATCCAACCAACTTGCTGAGCGCTTACGGTTATCAAACAGAATCCATTTTTCATCGCAGGTAACAATGCGGTTCAAAATTCCTTCATTTGTGTGTCTGTTGAGCAGTGCAAGGCACGTCTCGACGCGTACTTCGCGCTGGCGATCATTGAGTTCGTGGGGCACCCATTTGTCAAGCTTTTTTACCTTGCCAATTTGACGCAAATGGACCAATATTGTTTTGACGCTAACGTCGAAAGCTGCTGCTAATTCAGCCGTAGCTTGTGTATCATCAGCTTCCACAATCGCCTTTAATTCGTCATTGTCAACCAAAGTCTTCGGACGACCGCGAGGTTCATTTTTCAGGTCGAAATTTCCAGAACGGAAGCGAGCAAACCAATAACAGGTGGTGCGTTGGTTTGTAGTGTTAGCTCCGTAAACGTCGTTGATGTTGCGTGCCGCTTGTGCCGCGTTGCTGCCACGACGGTACTCATATTCCATAATTACTCGAATTTTTAACGTATCCATGATGACGAAAAAGATTGAAATGCGATGAAAATGTAACACTAATCAATAAAGAAATGACTACTTTTAGAAAAAAAAATCCATGTTTTTAAAATAAAATTAATTTGAAATTAGAATTCTTAGCCAAACAAAAATTATTTTGATTTGAAATGGCCAGTACTGCAGAACGGCAATTTCATAGGTAAAGACCTAATATTATTCAATTTATAAATATAATTATTTTCGTCATCTGATAAAGTATCAGAGTAAGGAAAAGCACACAACATCAGCTTTCCTATATTTAACTTTAATAAGGTGTTCACACCATCCACTATGTCCTTTCTGGTAATACCAGTACTATTACCTAATAGCAATACCATGGTATAATAATTATCTAAGTTTGTGTTTGCAATTCTTTTAATCATTTGTTTAAAACTTATGTTATGATAACTATGATTGGTAAAACTATGGCTAAGGTAATTGAGTAATTTTTTTCCAAAGCCTGAACCTAATTCGTCACAAAAAAAATATGGATTTTCTTTTCTGTGTATTAACATATGTCTCTGCTGGAAGAGCCAACACCGGACGGGGCAAGTCCGGCTGGGACTGAAGAGGTTGTGGTTGACTGGTACAGCTGCATGAAAGATTATTAGTCAGAGACTCATACCTCTCAGCATTGCCCTTCACCAAATCCAGTAGTTCCCCAGCCTCAAACATGCGGTCACTTAGTTGTTGTTGTGAAGTCTCATATTTTTCAAAAATATCCTTCAGCAAGTGCTCCTTGTGTAATATATCATTATATAGGAGCTGGATATCACTGTCATACTTTTCCCTACATTTATCTAACTCAATAGTACAAATATTTAAACTTTTTGATAGGACAACACGTTCCTTTCTAAGCGAATGATTTAATTTTAAGAGATTTTGTTTTTTAATTGCTCTCTGTGACCGTTTAATTAACTTCTTGATTTTAATATATTTCTTCAATTTGTTGTGACTCAAAACAATAGGACATAATGGTATGGTATCATCACCAGTCAAATCTATTGTTACAGCTGGCTCACACACTGATTTTGACGCACTACCTACCAACTTATCAAATAGATTACTGGTTCTAGCAACCTGTTTGGTAACCTGAACACACTCTGAGAGAGATAGAGCCTTTTGAGCTTCACACAATTTCTGTTCCAGTTCTGTTATTTGATTCAAAGCCAGCTCATGGGTGTCACTGCACTCCTGAAATGTTGACACTAGATGTTGTAGTTGACTGTGCTGGTCGACTAAGTCCATGTGTTGTATGTGTAGCTGAGACAGCTCATTTTTGAGGGAGGTGTTTTTTAAATTAATGTTTTCCACTTCCACTTCGCTGTCTTCCCTTTCCTGGAGCAGCTGTTTGCACATAGCTTTAGAAGCCTCGAGTTCCTTCCACGTAGCTCGTAGTTTTGCTTCCATCTCCCTTATAGTAGCACTGCGGGTCATCATTTTCTTTGAAACGTCCGTCGCCTGGAATGTGTGAAGTTATGAAGCTAAATAACAGTGTAAGAAAAGATGTTCTAATATTTAGATTAGAAGGAGGTAGAAGAGGAAAAAAAAATAAAAAAGTTTTTTTTTTTTAATGAATTGTTAAAAAATAGATATTACAATTAGTTGAAGTTAATAAGGAATTAGGTGGGAATGTTAAACAGAAGTGAAGTTACAAGGAATACACTGTTTTTACTATATTATTATGATACAAAGAAACTTGATTGACAATAACAAGTTTTTGACTCATTACAGGTTTTAGATGAATAAATAATCACTAGGCTTTATTGAGCCTATTTTTGTGTAGTAAATTATGCAGTGTTTATTGTCTGAGCGAATGTTTTCGTCATCGATTTTGCTTCCACTAGTTGTCAAGCAAAAGGAGACATAAACCGTGCCAGTGTGTGATGGACGTAGCTCAGAGACCTGAGCAGTATTTTGTGATGTTCTGTGGTCTGTAAATATTATGTAAAATAACTTAAATAAAACAAAATACTCCCCGGGATTGATGATATTTTGAATACCGTCACCGTTGAGTTGGTTGAGTTGACAGCCGGTTTAATATCCTTTGTGCGAAGTTCTCGCGTCAAAAAACACTGTATAATCACTAGATATACTACTTAATAACTAGGTAAGACTATATTACACTAATTTAACATTAATACACTA
This sequence comes from Griposia aprilina, assembly GCA_916610205.1. Classification (NCBI taxonomy): domain Eukaryota; kingdom Metazoa; phylum Arthropoda; class Insecta; order Lepidoptera; family Noctuidae; genus Griposia; species Griposia aprilina. The sequence continues at coordinate 24,243,616 of OU744285.1, read as the reverse complement.
ATATTATTAATTTTCTAAATTAATTAGCCTAGAGATCGTTTTTTGTGACGACCGGCTACCAGTGTTGTCAGCCTAATGTCATCAGTTGTTCGCAGTAGAGTTCAGAATCTATGGTCCTGCCTGGTGGTAACAGCTCATAATGAATAATGCCCTTCCAATCCCACCATACACACAGCATCACCTTGTTGCGAGTTAACCCGGGTTTCGCCACAGTCTGTGAAGCCTGACCGGCCTTTGACCACGACCTTTTTCGCCCGTTCTTGTCGTACGTGATCCACTTTTCATCACCAGTTATCAGCTTCTTCAAAAATGGTTCGGTTTCATTACGTCGTAATAAAGAATCACAAAAAATGAGTACACGGTTCATTAGGTTTCTTTCAGTGAGCTCGTGAGGTACCCAAATATCGAGCTTTTTTGTGTACCCAGTTTTTTTCAATTGTGTCAAAACTGTTTTGTGGTCAATTCCCAGTTCTTCAGTTACGTCGTAACTACTGATATACCGATCTTGCTCTACTTTTTCAAAAATGGCATCCATTTTATCCGTAATAGGGCGACCAGCGCGACGTGCATCTTTGACATCAAAATTTCCGGATTGAAAACGCTTAAACCAAATTTGTGCTACTCTCACAGACACTGCACTAGGTCCATAAACATCGCAATTTTTTTTCGCGGCTTGCGTTGCATTTGTTCCTTTTTTGCAGTAAAATTTTAAAATGTATCGAATTTCTTCATTAGATTCGCTCATCTTGACAGTACGAAAAACAAATGAAAATCACACATTTTCCTAATTTGAATTTGGAATTATGTTCTTTAAAATTTAAACTTTCAATGATACCAAAACCAGCCAGATACAAATAGCCAAAGAGATTTTATTACAAGTTCATACATACTATAATGCGAAAAGACTTTTTCCCCAACCTAATATATCAGGTCTTTAGGCTTTATGTTCCTTGTAAATTTTCTCACTATATTTATTTCTTTGGAGCCCACTTTCTTTTTGTTTCTGCACCATTCATGGTACTCAATTTCTTCCTGATTATTAAATTCTTTGTACAGTATAACTCTGTGTTTACAAGTTTCACAAGCTCTACCAACACACTTTGTGTTGTAGTTGTCACAACAGAGAACGTGCAGCATGTCCTGATAATTCTTTATGTTAAAATTTGTATTTTTCTTTAAAGCGAAAATCAGTGGATCTGTATTTGTATGTCCTGTGTATGCACATGTTTCCCTGTCATCTCGTGGCAAATAGACCCAAAATGGATGAAGCCTTGTAAACGTTACATAACTAATCCGTATGTTAGGATTGTCTTCAAGAAATTTTGTATGCAAATTTTTAACAGAGTCCAGCAGATACCGTTTTTGTTTTAGTGTTCCGTATTTTTTTAACATATTGTTTCTTTCCTGCGCCAATGCGACTGTTAATGTCATCTTCATAAAATATTTGAATTAATTCTTGGACGCTGTCACTGCCTTGTTTAATCTTCTGCTGAAATCTGTCTTTTAGACACTTTTTACGAAGCTCTAAGCTAGGTCTACGTTTCATATTGCCAGTGGACTTTAAAATAACTCGTTTAGTTGTCGTTTCTTTGGCAGCATCACGGCAACTCTATGTATCAATAGGCACTAGAGGTATTGCAATGTTTTCGTCAAAACCAGTATATGCCTGATTTTGTTTAATTTATTAAAATTCTGCAGCGGTATTGGTACTTCTTAATTAATAAAGGTCATTTCTTTTTTTTCCATCGCATGTTTTAACTTTAAGGGCTTTATTTTTACTTTGGAATGTTCTTTTCTTACTTTCTTTATTCATCTCTTTCTTTACACGTTCCTCACACAATGGATCAGAGAATTCTTTATCATTAATATTTCCGTGAGCTTCGAGCATTTGAGAAAAAATTGTTACTTCTTGCATCTTCCGTTCTTTCGCTTTCTTCTCCAGGTATCGCTTCGAATTTTCTCTCCAACGTTTTCTTTGTGCTCTTCGTTCCCGTGGAGACATTTCGCTGATATTTTTGACTTTCTGCTCGCTTTTTCTTTTTAAGTAAGCCCCCCTTTTTTAGCCCTTTCAATGGCATATTTTTCGGGATCTCTTTTTATTCCTTTATATATTTCCCATCTTGCAATCCTTCTCCTTTCTAACTCATCTTCATTTTTCTTACATTTTTCTTTCGCCATTTTGAACCTTAAACAATTTACCATATACTATAAAGAAAAACCATTAAATAATTTTAACAAAGAAATTAATGGTAATTATCAAGGGAGACACATCAATGAGAGAAAACTCTTGAAGTTCGCAAAAATAAATAAGGTTTAAAACCAAATTTGACGTCTCAAAGGCTAAAAACAAGCAAAAAATCATAACCCTTCTCTTTGCAATCAAGTAATAAACCGTTAATTCGTGTAGAATGGAATTTCATAAGTGTCACTCGAAAAAATGACACTAATGAAGTGACACAAATTAAATTTTCTACAAATAATCTAATTTAATTGCGTCGTAGAATATTCTAGACGACATTAGAACGCCACAAAACATCCCGGTTATTTGTTAATAATCTACATGCATGATAAAACACAAACACTTATTATCACACTATTATAAACACGAATGATTCAATTTTCGTATTAAGCACAGAAATAAAATAAAATTGCGATTTCTTACAAGAATAACGAAGCGCGCGTCTGCTTTCACCGAACGTTCACGGGCCACTAGGGACCCTTTACGCAGCGCGGAAGTGAGGATGGCGGTAACCACCTGGGATGTTCTTAGTAACGGAACGATTATTTAGTCGACACTAATGATTGAAAAAAATGATCGGAAAATAAAACAGAGAAATCGTATTATATTTTGCATTAATTTAAAACTATCAGCGTAACTTGAGTTTATGGTTATTAATGTGTAACCAGAATTAAAAAAAAATACATTTTCGCAGAGTAGTATTTTTTATAATTAAAGTTTTGTTGATAAATCAGGAAAATTACCAGTGACACAAATAAAAAATAGACAGTTCTTTTTATTATCTCGAATATTAAATATGATAGTTTAATATTTCTAACTGTACAATATATATACAGGGTGTCCAAGAACCTGGCGTCCAACTGGATTCCCACGATGCCCCAAGTTCTAACAGTACTCAGAAAAATATTTTAAAAAATCCACCCCATGTACTTACAGAATTATACTGATTTAAAAAAAAAAAGGGGAAATGAGCACCCTGTGACATACTTTTGAATGCTGTGACTGCTAATGCTGATAATTTCGATATTTCTTGGAGGTTTTGTAATCTAGGGTATTGCTGTGTCTAAATAGAATGTAAAAATAAAGTACTTATTGTACCATTTTAAAATAAAATATTATTTTAACTAAAGGTGATATGGAAAACTATTGAATTTCGCAACTTTGACCGACTGTAGTGTAAAAAAAATGTACCAAAATAGTATGGCAAGTGACGTCAAATTTTGACGCGTTTATTCCTCTTTTTAAAAAGGTATAATACTTACACATTAATTTGAAAAAAAAAATTTTTGATAATATTTTTACTCAACAACCCAATTTTTACGATGTCTTACAGAATTCTTAGAAAGAAAAATTTACGACGAATTGAATCTAACCTCTAAAGAATTACTATTGTATGCTCATAAAAATAACAACAGGCCTCTCAAAAAACAGGTTAGACCGTAAGGGACGGTATGTGCATGCATCTCACCATAGTGATTCGTTATTACAACAGGAGGGAGCAAGACAGAAACTATCTTTGCGATTTGCTGGTTCTTCTTTATGGTACCCCATTATTCAGGTAAGAGTGAGGGAGAAAAAGGTTAGAGGTGCGAGTGAGATAGATAGTGACGCTATCTGGGATCGTGCTATTTAGGATAACAGTACGGTCAGTACGCGTCACTGCCTCCTGCCGTTACTACGCACCTCTCTCTTATTGTTACCATTGATCACGTACTACGATTTAAAGCTTTGTTTATTGGACTCGATTACTCTTTGTGCTCTGGACTTTGAAACGAACTCTTTACGACGACCTTTGCCTGTGTTTGGACAGTTTGTGTTTTGTGTGTGCTACCATGGCGACCTACACTCCGCAAGAATACGCAAATATGCACTACATTTATGGAGAATGTAGAGGTAATGGACGAGCTGCAGCGAGACTTTACAGAGAAAGGTATCCGAGGGCTACGCGATATCCCGACCATCGAGTTTTCATTAATGTGCACAGATCACTATGTGACGGGCGGTTCCCCAATCAAGTAGCTGGTGAAGGACGACCCGTAAATGACTTCATACGCGATGAAGTTTTAGAGGCGGTGTCGGCAAATCCAAGCATCTCTGTGCGAGGAATAGAAGCTGATACGGGGATACCGAAGAGCACAGCACACAGTATTCTCCAAAAAGAAGAATATCATCCGTACCACGTACAGCGAGTGCAAAGTCTTTTACCTCGAGACTATCCGAGCCGAGTCGCGTTTTGTGAAACAATCCTGCAAAAACATCGAGAAGACGAAAACTTTATCGACAAAATTTTGTGGTCAGATGAATCAACATTTAAGAAGGATGGCTACATGAACCTACACAACTTGCACGAGTGGCATGTGGAAAATCCGCACTTGATGCGAGAAGATAGATCCCAGTACCGGTTCAAAGTGAACATGTGGACCGGTATTCTCTGTGGGAATATTATTGGTCCATTTGAGATGCCCGAGAATTTGACTGGCGAATCATATTTAAATTTTCTTCAAAATGATTTGCCAAACTTACTAGAAGAGACCCCACCAGATATGTGGTTCCAACACGACGGCTGTCCAGCACATTTTCGCGTATCCGTTAGAGAGTTTTTGGACGAGCAATACCCGAACAGGTGGATTGGGCGATCAGGAACAATCCCGTGGCCAGCCCGCTCACCTGACTTAAATCCGCTGGATTTTTTTTTCTGGGGAACTATGAAGGAGCTCGTTTATGCGAAGCCCATTAATGACATCGCTGACCTTCGTGAGAAGATAACACAAGCAGTGCAGGTGATACGTCAAAAAAGTTACTCGCGAAACATAAAGCGGTCCTTTTTAAGGAGAGTGAGAGCTTGTATTGCCGCGGGTGGTCAACATTTTGAACATTTATTGTAATAAAATATCTTTAAACTAACATTCTTTGCTTTTATTCTACTGGGAACCCATCTACCTGTGTGTATTTCCTTCTTGCTCACTCTTGGAACCGAAGTAAATAATAGTAGTAACATAACAGTTTCTAAGATAAGAAAGGGTCCGACAGTTACCGTTAGTAGGTAGGCACTTCGTAAAAATTGGGTTGTTGAGTAAAAATATTATCAAATTTTTTTTTTTCAAATTAATGTGTAAGTATTATACCTTTTTAAAAAGAGGAATAAACGCGTCAAAATTTGACGTCACTTGCCATACTATTTTGGTACAATTTTTTTACACTACAGTCGGTCAAAGTTGCGAAATTCAATAGTTTTCCATATCACCTTTAGTTAAAATAAAAAAGAAAGAAGAAAAAGAAAGAAAAATAGTTTATTCTGCACAAACAAAACGCACATTACAAAAAAAAAATACATTAATAAAAATACAAACATAGAATGTAGCCAAAAGCCTCGTACCCAAAAATTATTATTATTATTATTATTTATTATTAATTATTGATTTTAAAATGGTACAATAAGTACTTTATTTTTACATTCTATTTAGACACAGCAATACCCTAGATTACAAAACCTCCAAGAAATATCGAAATTATCAGCATTAGCAGTCACAGCATTCAAAAGTATGTCACAGGGTGCTCATTTCCCCTTTTTTTTTTGAAATCAGTATAATTCTGTAAGTACATGGGGTGGATTTTTTAAAATATTTTTCTGAGTACTGTTAGAACTTGGGGCATCGTGGGAATCCAGTTGGACGCCAGGTTCTTGGACACCCTGTATGTACCGTAATGTAAACATCGCATTAAATAGAAATTACGCGTATTCCAACAATATTTAAAGAGTTATTTCACCAACCCACTTTTTACGATTGGTTTGAAATTGACCCGTACATTGTTTTATTATTTGTGTCAATTTTGTTATATTTAGGTTTACTAGTCACATCAAGTTTCCCTTGTACTTTATCTATAGAATAATTGTTAAATGCTTCAGCAATGTCATTGGGATTTGATAGAGTACTATTATTGTTTATAATTTTAGTAATACTACATTTCGGTATGTTATATTTTGCACGATTAATAATTTGCCACGTGGTTTTAGACTTATTTTTAGATGATTTTATTTTATGATTGTTTTGCACCTTTTGTGTTGGGTGTATAATTTTTTTATGTAAACGAGAGTAGGTAGTGAAGGTGTATTTATTATTTTTGTTTGGGTTTAATCTAAATAGCCACAAAAGTTTTCTTTTTTTTCTATCTAGTTTAATTCCTTTTGACTTTTGACCATTTAGGTTTTTTTAAGACATCTATTTTGATCAATTTGGTTGGAAAACACAAGTCGTATAATAATTTAAATAGATCGAGAAATTTGTTATAGGCTTCATTCGGACCGACTGTGTCATAAATCTCTGCGAAAGATAGTTTTTTTGATGATTTCTAAACTACCTACCCTCATAGTAGATACATTATTTCTATAGAAGTGTTTATTTTTTTATCATTTTTAGCTATCTCAGAATTACGTTTGACAGAGGATGGAGACTTAGGTGACTGATCACGTTAACTATCTGATGGTGGACTTCGAAGGTGGGTATAGGATCTCATTGACGGCACTACGTAGACCCATCGTGTTTGTACTCATTTGAAAGAGCTCACGGAGACCTTAGTGACTGATGATGTCACCTACCTGATGGTGGACTCCAAAGGTGGGTATAGGATCTCTTTGACAGCACTACGTAGAACCATCGTGTTTGGACTCATTTGAAAGGTCTTATGGAGACTTTGATGACTGATCATGTTACCTACCTGATGGTGAACTCCGAAGGTGGATATAGGATCTCATTGACGGCACTACGTAGACGGATCGTGTTTGTACTCATTTGAAAGGGCTTATAGAGACCTTGGTGGGTGATGATGTCACCTACCTGATGGTGGACCTTGAAGGTTGGTATAAGATCTCAGTAACGATGATTGAAGAGAAGATTTCTAAACTTAGAAATATTGTCAAGACTGTAGTCTCTTTTAGCCGTGTTCCAATAATTTATGAGACATTTGGTTTGAACTGGACAGTGAAGCAGCTGTGCCGTATGATCGGACAATGCCAATTCTATTACGTCAGTTTTACACACTTTACTAAAATTGTGAGCAAAGTTGTCTATGCATGTCATACTGGCCATGCGAGTCGGCTGCTTTAATGCTAGTTTTAGGTTATAGCTCATTACTCGTAAAAGACATTCGAAAGCATTTGAGTGGCTATTAGATTTATGCATGTCTATGTTAAAGTCGCCAGCCTTTACAATGTTGCTCTATCGTGTACGTGATATTTCTCGCAAAAGCGTTTCCATTTTATCAAAGCAGTAATTGAGATTATTTATATTTGGTACTCTGTAAATACAGACAACAATTATCTTAAAATAAGTAAGCTCAACTGCACAACATTTAAATACGCCTGATGAAGATAATTTCGAAATTTTTCGTATTTTAACTATAAACACTTTTTTATTATATTTTTCAGTTTTTTTCTTTTTTTTAATTATAGCTATAAACACTTTTTTTCATTAGTGTTGATGGCTGCATGTGATGCTAATTATAAAATCAAAAAATTAAAATATTTTATTTCACATAAACCAACATGGGCACTTATGAAACGTCAGAAGCTAGGTGCACGGTTCCAATTGGTTGTTTCCTATGGAGAAGAGCCGGCAAGAAACTCCACGGTTACTCTTTTAAAAATAAGGGGCTTTTACAATGTTTCCAATTACAGTGTTGATAGATATGGGAGGACGGTGTAGGCCGGTCAACAAGTAACATGTACTCAACAAAATATTAAAAGGTCCACAAATCTAGTCTACAAATTAGGTAATATAATTTCATTTACATCGGTGCCTATGGGAAAAGTAGCGATTCAGCAATTTTCCAAGAAACTGAATTGTGTAAGAAACTCATAAGTAAATAAATTATGAATGGTAAATGATTTTATTTTTGTAAATAGGTTTGTACAAACACTTTTACACGTTAATCATATTTTAAAAACTAGATGAGGTCGGCGTTTTCTATCTGACTACTCTGAGAAGAAAGGCCGAAACAAACTTAGAGGTCATAGTCTCTTTTAAAGTCCAGACATAATCTTGGTCAGATCATGTGAAGACGATGTAGATGTTTGTGTCTCAAATGGTCTTTTGAGGAAAAACCACACAGATTGAGTGGACCTGTCCAGTCAGTGCGCGCATTTGTCAGTAATCGTGCAGCTTAACTCGGAACTTTAGGAGTTCAATGATTCGACAAACAATACCAAAGAAAGGACATTTGGAATACTACTTACTTACTAAATACTTTAAGATATTCCAGAGCCCCTCCAAATTTCAGAAAATAACCCAACGCTTTTCCCTTACGTATTTATAGGCGATGAAGCATTCGGGTTGAGCACAAATATTATGCGTCCATACGGAGGAAACAACCTCAGTGCCAAAAAGTTTTTTTTAACTACAGACAGACTTAGAGAGTTCGCCATTATATCGATTGCATATTCGGCATCTTAACAAATAAATGGAGAATTTTCCACAGACCATTAAATGTCCACACAGAATTAGCAAAATCCATTGTGAGCCAGGTTAATTTTCATGTTCATCCATTGTTCATGCTTTGTGTTACACAATTTTGTACGTTCTAAAGATGGATATTCATATGATGATACTCTGACAATAACGGGGTTTCAAACTACAACACAGCAAAATTTCACTAGAGGAGGGCGTGCTTCTACTACAACTCGAGATAATTTTACACATTATTTTGTAAACGAAAATCCACTTCCATGGCAAAATAATTATATTCATTAATATATACATACACAACTTCACTCACAACGGGCATTTGGCTGTCCATGTTTCACCATGTACATGAATCATCATGAACATTTATTGATAATAATTCATTAATCAAAATATGTTGTTTACTTACCTAAGCTCTTTTTTTGTTCAACGGTTTGCTCCTGTTCTCCAAACAAATCTACAACTTCCTCCAAACATTACTTTTTCAAATCTCTATATGAATTATCGCAAATTGATGGTCTACTTTGAATTTCGATAATAAACCTTTCTCTATCGGAATTATCCATCGTATGCAATTAACAAACAATTAAAATATTAAAATAAGCAATTAAAAACAAAACACAACAGTGCACACGTGTTGCTTGCAATGCGGTGGGGGCGTCACTGGCGGCCGGACTGGCCGCCGAGTGAGTGAGACACCATACAGCGCTATAGTAGTTAGTGGTGGACCAGTAACATTCTGTGCACGCGTTCGAGCTGGTCGCGCCGCCAAATTGGTTGCGCAACCAAACGGACACCAGGTGAGTAACTCTATAGAGCTGTATACATTTTGTTGGTTGCGGTGACTGATTGCGCCGCCATGGTATCCCGGTGAAATATAGCCCTTCGGCACGAATACAGGCTCTACACCGCCTCAGAAAAGTCTTTTTACTAGATGTGCATATCTATCCTAGTAATTATTTCTTCTGCTGTTTCTAAAATCTTGTGGCGTAGTTCGGCTAGATTTTGTATGGGTTTCAAATATATTTTTTGTTTTATGCAGCCCCAGTAAAATAAATATGACTGGTGTACATTGATGAACACGCGGTGATCTGGGTGACACGCCGCATTCGAATATCTTTTGCGATACAATCTGGCTGCGGCGGAGGCATTCACCGTAGATAATATGCATGTTCGCAAATTTTTCCGCTGTGTACATATACGGCATGTTGCGAAACGGTTTTATTGCTAAATACTAGCTAAAACAGTTGGCAGCACAATAAATAATCGAGTCCAGGGAAACACAGCCAAAGTCGACAACACAAATGCGATGTCAAGTCTGTAAGGTATTGTGTCTGCTTTTATTATTAGTAATGTGGGTATGCGCTTAATTGAATAAACTAGTCAGCTATCCATCTCCGTGTTTAATTGATGTCCCATTTGGCGAAAAGTAATTCGAATTCCAAGTGCGTGTTAAATTGTTAATAACAATGCCGATCGGTCGACTAGAACCATTTGACATTAATTCGAAGCAGTGGCCATCGTATATTCGCCGTGTCAAACAGTTTATATTACCTAAGACTAATGCTGCCCAATGATATTACCGATATCTTACAATCATAAATTACACATAGAATGTTTCGTGTAAGGTATGAGGATGCCTTTTCTGAGTTAAAAAATATTAAAGCTGGCGTGCCTCAACGTAGCGTGCTGGGTCCAGTCCTCTACCTGTTGTACACGTATGATATACCAGAGCTGGAAAATAATACTATTGCAACCTTTGCGGACGACACTGCCATTATGGCGACAAGGTCATGCCATACGGAAGCAATCTGTAAGATACGCGGGAGTCAGGTGTTGTAGGGGGTGGTGAAGGTGTTCCCGTGACGAAGGGTTGTAATGAAACCACGTTATTGGTCAGATAGCACGTTTATACTTGAGTTAAAACACACGAAATGAACAGATAATCAATATATATAGTACACGCACATAGAAAGTTAGGTAATGCCTGAATGGTTCAGGGAATGCACAGAAATAAATCACAGAAAATGACAGTCTTTAAATATAATCAGAAACGCCGATGGCATATAATTATGTCACAAAGGCTAACTTACAATGCACTTAGGAACCCTAACTTATTTACTTTACTGCCCTAGGCTAGTTATAATTCGCGACTTGGTAATTTACTTGATGACACAACTTGTTACTTTGGAGAACTTCTGAAGACTACTTGTCACTTTAAAGAATTCACGACGACTACTTGTCACTTTAAAGAGTTCACGACGACTACCTCAATACGTTTTTTTTTTTTTTTTTTTTTTTCCTATTGGGCAGCTCGTAGTTTTGACCACTAAGGTCCTGGCTACTTAACCGGGCAAACCTGTGGGTGCCTTAAGCTACTAACTTAAAGCCTCCAGCCAGGGGCGAACAATACTTAAATTTAGGTGACCGCACGCTAAGGGCACCCCCTGTGGGGTACGAACCTCGGCTTAGGGCGTCACTGAGGGGAGGGCAGCAAGATGGGACAGGCTGGATCTAAATTATATTATTATTATACTGGGGAATTTAAAGCTACAGGCTCAGCTACGGCGCGGGCTGGCGCGTCGTCGAGCAAGGGTCGGGGGGGGGGACAATTACGTCGGGGGCGTCGCGTAGGACCTCGGCGGCGAGGTCGGAACGATGGCGGTCTGTGTTTGTGCACTGTACTGGTGGCCCTACTGCTCTCCTGGAGGAGGGTTATGGGGTCATCGGGGTCGGTCAGGGCATGCCTTGGACGGCGGGTACGACTAATGCGGGAGGGGGCATATCTGGCAGCCTCGACAACCAGAGGGTTGCGATGTGAGGCCGCGGAGTCGAAGAAGCGCTTGGAAATGCGCTTCATGAACTGACGGATAGTGGGGATTTTAAGGTCGAGATGGAGGATCTCGTTCCGAACGAACCAAGGGGAGCCGGTTGCCCTACGGAGGAACCGGTTTTGGAGGGTCTGCATCCTATGGATGTGGTGGGGTTTCGAGTGTGCGAAAACCACACTCGCGTAGGTCATGATGGGACGAATGCACGCTGTGTAAATGCGCAATTTGCACTTGAGTGACAATTTGCTGCGTGCATTCAATAGGGAGTGGAGTCTACCGAGAGCGAAAGCGGCGCGCGAACGCGCCTGCTTTATGTGCTCGCCGAAAGAGAGTCTGTGGTCCAGAGTGACACCCAAGTATTTGGCTCGCTTCTCCCAAGGGATAGGCTTGCCGAACATGGTGATCGGACGGGGGGGGGTGGGGTTGAGTCTCGGTTTCGAAAATAGAACCGCTTGACTCTTATCGGGATTGACTTCGATTCTCCACTTCCTAAACCAGTCACCGAGTTGGTTGACTGTGGTTTGGAGAGTGCGAGATATCGCGTCGGGGCTTACGCCGGTGTAGTAAATGGCCGTATCGTCTGCGAACAGAGCCAACTGAGCCCTTTTACTCTTGGGGATATCGCTGGTGAAAAGCGTGAAAATGAGAGGGGCGAGCACGGAGCCCTGAGGGACTCCGGCGCGAATGGGGCGGGGGGAGGATAGCGCTCCTTCGATGCGGAATCGGAAGGTGCGGTTCGACAAAAAGTCTCGCAGGATGAGCACGAGACGATCTGGCACTTTAAGTTGGTATAGCTTATATAATAAGCCATTGTGCCAGACTTTGTCGAACGCTTTCGCTATATCGAAGAAAACAGCACCCGTCAACGAACCACGTTGGAAGCCAACGCTTATGTGTTCGACGATACGGTGGACCTGTTGGACGCACGAGTGTTGGGTTCGGAAACCGAACTGCTCGTTGGGAATGAGACCTTTCGTCTCGGCATAGTCTCTGAGACGCTTATAAATAAGCCTCTCATAGATTTTGCCTATGACATTGAGGAGACTGATGGGGCGGTAGCTGGAGGGAGCGGATTTAGGCTTGCCCGGCTTGGGAATGCCGATGACAGTGGCCTGTTTCCACGCTTGGGGGAAGATGTTATTGCTCATGGCACCATTGAAGATGGTGGTCATTAGCATGATCAGGTGGGCAGGGAACAGTTGGAACACCTTATTGGTCATTCCATCAGAACCGGGGGCTTTACGGGGCTTAAGGCCCTTTATGAGCTCTTGCACTTCGTCGGGGGTGACAGGAGGCAGAGGGCACTCGGGGTCTTCTACGGGGGGGAGGGAGGCTCTCCTTTCGACTTCGGCGTCGACCTCAGAGAGGTGAGCTTGGTCTACAGGTTGAGAGCTGGGCGAGCATTGGGCCTCAAGACTGTCGGCTAGGCACTCGGCCTTGTCGACATCATCGAAAGCGATGGTATTGTCTGGGCGGATCAAGGGGGGCATAGGGACTACTTCTCGGGATTTGAGTTTCCTCTGAAGCTCCCAGAATGCTAGGTGGGTAGGCTCAAGTTCGCTCAGCAACTCATCCCAGCCCGTTTCCCGATGCTCCGCTACACGTGTCCTTACAGCTCGCTGTAAGTAGCGCATATGGGCTCGGTTCGCGTCGCAGGGAAAGTTGCTGTACGCACGGACAGCCGCGTTCTTCTCAGTCATCAGTTCACGTACATCGTCCGGCAACTTCCAGCGACGGTCGTCCGTCGCTGGAACTTCCCTTGAACAATCGTTCAGGACTGATTGTACGTGTCCAGTGAATGAGTCGATCGCGGCCGTCGTGTCAGCGATAGAGTCGAAGAGGTCGGGGATGGAGTCTAGGTGGGGGGACGTGTTGGATTTCAGGCGTTCGCTTACTTTCCTCCAGTCCGTTACCACTTTGGTGGAGGGGGGTTGGTCGGGGTCAGGGAGGCCTACGCGAGGGGCTAGCTTAAGCACAACTGGTCGGTGGTCAGATGATAGTTCGTGTATCACCTCTATAGAATCCAACCGTAGGTTGATATTCTTTAAAAGTGATACATCGAGCACGTCAGGGGTATGGTCAACCAAGTGAGGGAAGTGAGTGGGAGTCATCGGGGCGATGACATCAAAATTTAGAGGGGTGCAGAGGTCGAACAAGTGTCTCCCTCGGGTAGAGATTCTGGTACTATTCCAGGCGTGATGTTTGGCGTTGAGATCCCCCGCTATGATAACGGAGTCACTCAGGCCGAGGAGTAAGGTCAGGTCGTCAGTCAAGAGTTGGAAGTTCTCTGAATGGCTCGTAGGGGGGAGTACCTCAATACGTAAAGAGACAGTCCTTTTATACATTCACAGTGGAAAAACCCTATTTCATAATGATTAATTTCGTGCAAAAACAGGTGTCCTATTGTGTAGTGAGACAGGGTGGAAAAAACCCTTGTGCGTCATTCCTTTACAACATGTTAAGTAGTTTAACATCCGAGCGTGGGAAAATGCGCAAACACTTTCACTGCCAAGTACATAGAATGCGTACAGATTCGTATGCCATAAAATATGTTTCGCGAATTTATAACAACCGGCCAGTCGTGTCCATCGGTGCGATGGCTACGTAACGGTAGCCCTATGCCCCAGCACCCAATATTGAGATCACTAAGCCACGCCCACAACCAGTCAGCCGAGTAATAGGGTTGTCGAACGCCCAATTTTTTTATCGCACAAAATAAAGTATTACAAAATAAAACTGTTCTTCCTATATTTTTATTTGTTTTCCTAGGTGTTTATAAATTCTTACCACTTACGCCAAGAGAACCGATTAGACACTCGGCTGTCGTCGCGAACGGTTGTGTGCTCGCACTCTCCCGCTCAAAACGCTTGGTCGTTGTTTAATTTCGACTCGTTACGTTTTCGTAACGCCCCCGCGGTCGCTATAATAATAATATAAAATAAATTTAATTAAATTAAATAAAACGAAGTCTTATACTTCCTCCCAGGCGAGCAAGCTCAGGGACCAGTCGGTCACGCCCCCCCCCCCACCCTTGTGGCACCGATCCCGGTAGTCGCCATCACGACCGCGCCCCCTCCCGCGATAAACCCCCCCCCGGTACTCAAAGCTTTCCTAGAAAGCAGCGCCGTCAAAACCCCCCCCCCCCCCCCCCGGTCTTTATTCAGGATAAGGCCAAATGGACTGACGTGTCCAAATGGTGCGTCGATCTCCGGATCGGCTTCACCAGTGCCCGGGCTACCGAGCAGGGCATCAAGGTCCAAGTCCCTAGGTCGGCCGACTATAGGGAACTTACCAAGCTCCTCAGAGCGAGAGGTGTGTCATTCCACACCTACTCCCTCCCCGAGGACCGCCAGACCCGCGTGGTCATAAATAGGATCCCGAAGGAGATCGCCACCTCCGACATCAAAGACGACCTTCAGTCGCAGGGCATCCCTATCACCGAAGTGCACCGCATGCACCGCGCCCGTAGCGGAGAGGCCTACAATATGATCCTCGTAGTGTGCCCCCCCGTCGAAGGTCACCACCCTATTTTCGGCATTAAAGCCATATGCCATCTCACTGGATTCGATATCCAGAAGCCCAGAAAGACTGGCATCATCGGCCAGTGCCACCGATGCCAGCTTTATGGCCACTCGCAAAAGAACTGCCATGCAACACCCAGGTGCGTCAAGTGCCTGGGTGGGCACGGCACTTCAGAGTGCTCCCGTCCCAAGGACAGAACCCTTTGCACGGAACCACCCAGCTGCGTGCTGTGTGGCAACTCCGGGCACCCAGCCAACTACCGTGGCTGCCCCAAGGCCCCTAAGGCAACGGTTCCCAAGCTGGCGAAGCGTACAGACGCCCGTCAGGGAAGGGAAGCCCCCTCCACTCAGCTTCCCGAGCGACTAGGCCCCCCAAGGACTAGTCCTTGGACATTCTCTCAGCACCAACAGGCCTTCCCGGCCCTGGTGCGTAACCAACCCCCTCCTCCCTCCATCCCTCCTCGGATGGACCCCCGCATTCGCGCTCAAGCGTTTCTTCGACTCCGCGGCCTCACATCGCAACCCTCTGGTTGTCGAGGCTGCCAGATATATCCCCTCCCGCATTAGTCATACCCGCCGTCCAAGGCATGCACTGACCGACCCTGACGACCCCATAACCCTCCTCCAGGAGAGCAATAGGGCCACCAGTACAGTACACAAAAACAGACCGCCATCGTTCCGACCTCGCCGCCGAGGTCCAACGCGACGCCCCCGACGTAATTGTCCCCCCCCCCGACCCTTGCTCGACGACGCGCCAGCCCGCGTTGTAGCTGAGCCTGTAGTTTTAAATTCCCCGATTAATAATAATGAAACCGATTCGATCCAGCCTGTCCCACCTTGCTGCCCTCCCCTCAGTGACGCCCTAAGCCGAGGTTCGTACCCCACAGGGGGTGCCCTTAGCGTGCGGTCACCTAGCAATTAAGTTTTTTCGCCCCTGGCTGGAGGCTTTTAAGTTAGTAGCTTAAAGGCACCACAGGATAGCCCGGTTAAATAGCCACGACCTTAGTGGTCAAAACTATGAGTTGCCAAATAGGAAAAAAAAAAAAAAAAACCAAGAGAACCTTACATGATATGCCTACATATTTTTAACAAATGACCCAAGTACTTAATTTAGTAGGTTCCTAAATTAAACCTGAATTAAATAAAACAATACGCGTGAGACTAGGCAGTATGGTCCGATGACATAGCCTGCCCAAAAAAAATAGTACTCTGTGAATTTTTCAAGACTTAAACCTTACGTCGTTAAAAATTATCTATTATATTAATTGGAAGTTCACTAAGCACCTACCTAAATGTAAGTATTGTTTAAATTTTACCCTACAGGTCCAGTTTAAGGCTGACTGTCGAGTTTTATAATGTTATAGGTTATTATTGTCGTAAAAAATTACAGAATAGGTACATAATTTCTTCGTAACTTTTATTGTCAGGGAAAACGAAGACGAAACTACAACGCCCAGTGACTGGGTCCCGACGGAGGCATTGCCTCCGGCAGACGCGGACATCTGGGGCGGCGGGCTGAGTATGTCGGACTTGCTGCGGGCTGCCAAATGCACCGCCTTAATTATGGAAGATAGGCCTGCCAAGAGGCAGTGCATTCGGCAGGAGTCGCCGCAAGCTGGCACTCCTACAGTCCAGTACCCCACGCCAAAAGGAAAGGGCGTGGGGAAAAAAACCAAAAAGCCAATAAAATAATTGGTAACTTTATTACGTGTTTCATTCATTCCCTCCACATCTTCATTCTCGTCGCTAGCAGTCGTTCACTTACCTACTTTTCAAATCAAAAGTTTACAGGTAGGTACTTACTTCAGAATTATGAAAGCATATTTTTAGTTTACTATCACAATAACATAATGCTGATACAATATGTTCACTGTTGGGAGAAATTGATAAAGGTAGGCAGGATTAGGAACACATACAGTTTTTTGAATAAAACAACATTTTGTTTACAGTTCATTGGTTTTATTTTGGCGGGGTTATGACTAAAAATATGGTAGTCTTTTTTTAGTCATAACCCCGTCAATGCTCTATAAATCGGTGATGCCGCCACATTGAAGGCGCCGGGATGTCCTTGGGGGGCGAAGGACGCAGTGGCCGGGCCCGCAGTAGTTCCACTGGCGGGATCGGCAGTGTAGGTTGGGGCCTTCAAACCTCCCTCAGGCGACGTTCGATCCTCGCCCTTCGCCACACCACCACCCGGTGCTCTTCTGTCCGCATTCTTATTGTTCTAAAATTGGAAAATGGATTTCTTTTTATTTTACGTTTCATGATAACGTAAATATTTACGAAAACCGCCCGGCGGTCGTATGTAATTTATTTCCTATTGAATACGATACCACACTTTTTATGCAAGAATGTTTATCGGAGATGTAACAAGTACAGAAAATAACATCAAATACTTACTGCGAAATCATGTTGATGAAAGTCCACAACACAAAGAAAAACATATAAACAACAGTATCCTAAATTTGTCGTGAAAAGTTTTTGACAAGTAACAATCACTGTCAGAAACTTTTGTAAAAACGTCAAACCTTCATGCAGCTAATGATGCAGATTTTTAACCCTCTAATCACATGCCGCATAACAACAGAATTCAAAGTTGTATAAATAGTAATTGTCAAAATCGTCAACAAGGGATTAGAAACCATAAATACGAACCGAGCGACGTCTTTGTTTTCAAACCTTAAGCTCAAGACAAAAGGAACCGATGCCTTTGTTTTAATTTTTTAAACCTTCAGCGAGGATAAAAATCCTCAATAAAACACATGCAGTTGCGTTTTGTTTTCTTTTTAAAACATGGGAAAAGATTAAAAATATTTGCCTTTTTTGTTTTTAAATAATTACATTGTTTACTCGGGTAAGTATGGATTAGGATTTGGGATAATTGTGAACTTGAAGCTCATTCGGTATTTGTTTGCGCTTCCGGCCAGACCTATATCGAATACTCTCCTGTTTCTCCCGTGCTCTGTGTTACGTTTGTGTGTGATTGACGACTATTGGCTTTCCTACTGGACTCTGATTGTCTTACGTTTGGAACCGTGTTGTTATCCGGATACATTTTGACCTGTGCACTTTTTACTGGACTCGATTTTAGCCTGCGATTGGTTTATGTTTAGTGTCGTGTGTGCTTATAAGTGACCATGGCAAGTTACTCGGACGAAGTGCACCAAAACCTTATAGATATCTTTGGCGAAGATTTCGAAGAGCTTCCTGGCTCTTCGATAACTTCTGGCCCTTCGGCAAGTTCTGGCCCTTCGACAAGTTCCGGCCCTTCGACAAGTGCTGGCCCTTCGACAAGTTCGAGTTACCAGGCTGCGGAACTCCGGCGCTTAGCTGATGACGAAACTGTCGAAACTGAGTCAGATGAAGAATTTATAGACGCCAATGTTGAGTAAGTAATATCTCATATATATATAATATACCAGCAATAATTGTGTATATTTTGCGTATCTCGGAAACGGCTCGAACGATTTGGATGAAATTATGTATTTAGATAAGGTTTTGTTTTTTAAGTTTACCTACTTACACATAATAGATGTATTTCTTGTATAATAGTTGTATTTCTTGTGTGTTCTACCTAAGCATAGTGTAGTGTCAAGGGATCCATAGACCACTATAGCCCTGATATTAGATGTCCAAAATATCGTCTACTAGTTTTTTTTAAGTCCCGAAATGGAGGTACCTGCACAAGTCCTGATTTTAATGTATTTTTCAGCGACTTCGAGAGTAGTAGTAGTAGCGAAGATAGCGACCAGGAATCCGATCTAGAAAATACGGCGCAAGAACCGGTGGGCGAAGATTGGACCTTGCATCGACGCGGACCTCGTCCTCCAGTTTTCACCTCCCGGGAGGAGGTACGGGTTGACAATAATGCTGCCACACCCTTAGATTATTTTAAATTATTATTCACTTCTGAATTATTAGAGCAAATAGTTAGTGCCACAAATGAGTGTGCGACCCAATTATTGTCGGAATGCACTGCACCCGAAGCCAGAATCCGCAGGTGGACACCACTAACCATGGAAAAACTTTTTACATTCTTAGGAATTTTATTACATATGGGTAATATCAAAGTAAACAGATACTCGGAGTACTGGAGGCGACACTATTTGTTTAATTTGTTTCCCCACTCTTTCATGTCCAAAAATGTATTTTTATTAATATTTAGATGTCTACGGTTTGGCCAGCATAATTTGGACAGCTTGGTCGATTATTTTAACAATAGAATGGCGGAGTTATATAATCCCGGCGAAGAATTGTCAATAGACGAGTCTATCATTTCGAGTCGTGGACGTAGTGGAATCCGCCAATATATTAAAGGCAAGCGCCACAAGTACGGCATCAAGCTGTACATGCTGGCCACACCGAGTGGCCTTTCCCTCAAAATTCACGTTTACAAAGGAAAACGTGACCAAGATGTCGGAGGGAAAGGCCACACGGATAAGGTGGTGGCAAAACTTTTACAAAACTATCTGGGGACAGGGCGCCATGTGTATATGGACAATTTCTATAACAGTGTCGGACTCTCAGAGTTCCTGTTGCGTAACGGTACGAATGTTACTGGAACTCTGAGAGCCAATCGCAAAGGAAACCCAGCAGTGATAACAAAGAAATTGTCAAAAGGTGGTAGCATCTTTAGATACAACCGCAGCGGTATTTGTGTTTGCAAGTGGCGTGACCAACGTGACGTCTTGACTATCAGCACCACTCATTCTCCAGAGTTAAAGCCCGTGACCAACAAAAGAGGTCAACGTATTTTAAAACCCGAAATGGTCACGAAGTACAATCAATATATGAGTGGTGTTGATAGGCAAGACCAAATGTTGGCTTACTACACTAGCGAACACAAATCCATGCGTTGGTACAAGAAAGTAGGCATTCACATCTTCCAAATGATGATGCTGAATGCCTACTACTTGTACCAAATAAAATTAAATAAAAAATTGGATTATTATACCTTTAGAGAGGAGGTTATCACTAATTTGCTACCACCTCCTCAAAATAGCAGTAGACAGGACCATGCAAGTAGACAGGCCAGTGAAACAGTAATTCATTTGCCTGCCCACTTGCCCAGAGACAATAGAAACCACACCAAGAGAAGAAGGTGTAAACACTGCTGGCACACGAGTAAAAAAAGAGTTAACACCTTATGTTATTGTCCCACATGCCATAATCAACCCGGTCTGTGCCTGGAATGTTTCCGGGCATTTCACAAATATTAGAATAAGATAACTTAAATAATAGGTCTTTACCTATGAAATTGCCGTTTTGTATGAAAAAATTTAAACGAATTTTTTTCATGAATTTTTTATTTGTATTAATCGAAGTAATCACCCATGCAATCAATGCATCTTTGCCATCGCAGTGGCAGTTTATTGATGCCCTTCTTAAAGAAATCAGCTGGACGGGAGGCAACAAATTCTTCAAAGGCATTTTGTACTGCCTCTCGGGTATTAAATTTTTTTCCCGCCAAGAAGTTATCCAAATTCTGGAAAAAGTAGTAGTCTGTAGGCGCAAGGTCTGGTGAGTAGGGCGGATGACGGAGAGCTTCCAACCCCAGTTCTTGCAACTTGGAGACCGTCTGCTGTGCAGTATGAGGTCGCGCGTTGTCGTGCAGAAGCAGCGGAGACGAGCGATTGACCAATGCTGGTTGGAGATGCGCCAGCTTCTCCATCATTGTGTTCAGTTCTTCACAGTACACATCTGCAGTAATGCTCACCCCGTTTGGTAAGAAGCTGTGATGAATCACACCGGCGCTAGACCACCAAACAGTGACCATCACTTTTCTAGGGGTAAGTTTTCGTTTAGGGCATTGTTTAGGTGCTGAACCAGGATCCAACCAACTTGCTGAGCGCTTACGGTTATCAAACAGAATCCATTTTTCATCGCAGGTAACAATGCGGTTCAAAATTCCTTCATTTGTGTGTCTGTTGAGCAGTGCAAGGCACGTCTCGACGCGTACTTCGCGCTGGCGATCATTGAGTTCGTGGGGCACCCATTTGTCAAACTTTTTTACCTTGCCAATTTGACGCAAATGGACCAATATTGTTTTGACGCTAACGTCGAAAGCTGCTGCTAATTCAGCCGTAGATTGTGTATCATCAGCTTCCACAATCGCCTTTAATTCGTCATTGTCGACCAAAGTCTTCGGACGACCGCGAGGTTCATTTTTCAGGTCGAAATTTCCAGAACGGAAGCGAGCAAACCAATAACAGGTGGTGCGTTGGTTTGTAGTGTTAGCTCCGTAAACGTCGTTGATGTTGCGTGCCGCTTGTGCCGCGTTGCTGCCACGACGGTACTCATATTCCATAATTACTCGAATTTTTAACGTATCCATGATGACGAAAAAGATTGAAATGCGATGAAAATGTAACACTAATCAATAAAGAAATGACTACTTTTAGAAAAAAAAATCCATGTTTTTAAAATAAAATTAATTTGAAATTAGAATTCTTAGCCAAACAAAAATTATTTTGATTTGAAATGGCCAGTACTGCAGAACGGCAATTTCATAGGTAAAGACCTAATATTAGGATAAGATAATATAAGTATTAGGGTAAATTTTTGTTTGTACTTTTTATTACATAATTATAGACTTGATTGCATATACTTTGTAGTTTTATTTGAAACAAAACTACCCTACCTAATTCATTTATCTACCTAACTATTATAAACCTCAACACAACTAAACCTCTAAACAGATTGTAATGAAGTTTGAAAAAGCCCAGGCACAGGGCCTGCCATGCCTGATGGCCTGAAGGAAATCTTCCACAACTTCTTTCGTCGCAGGCAGATCTAATAGTAAAAAAATAACATCCATACATTTTATATTTTTTATTTTAAAAAAAATAGCAAATATATCGTCATCACCATATCTTCACAGAATTAGTAGTACGCTAAATATTAGTTCGCTTATATCGCAATAGATGGCGTGTGTAACAACTAACTGGTATTCTGTTTACAAAAATACTTTTCACATACTTTATTTTCGACAACCCTAAGAGCATACTTAGATTTGGTCTCGCTAGTCGGGTCCTAGGCATGAACAGATGTCATCTATAGCTTCGTATAGCGACGACTCGGATGTGGGTTGTGGGCACACGAACGAATTATTTTTCGACCCATATGCTGGGTGCTTGGCACTGTATGTGTGAGATAAAGGATAACTTGTGTGTGTCGTTGTTAATTACTGTTGTGGGTGAAACTACATATTCGTTACTGTGCGATCTATGTGCTCCGGCGGATCCAGAGACGAAGAAGTTTGACGAATTGGTACGTTTGGTGACTGAACATCTAGAACCACAGAGATCGGAGATTGCCGAGCGTCACATATTTCGCTTACGTAGACAGCGTGTTGGGGAATCCATGACGGACTATCTCCAAGATTTAAAACATCTCGCGACCACGTGTAACTTTGGTACAATGCTACAAGAAAACCTTCGCGACCAATTTGTTTCGGGACCATCCAACAGCGCGTTGCGATCGCGTATTTTTGCAGAGAAAAATATTAAATACAAGGAGGCAGTGGAACTGGCTCTGGCATTAGAGGCCGCAGAGAGGCACGCGGAGGTGAGCGCGGCGACCGTCGCCGCAGCCACGACCTCAGGTGCAGGCGGCGACGCGGGCGAAGGCCTGCAAAGGACCGATGCGGGCCGAGCACGTGGCGGAGGCGCGCGCCAGCCGGGGTGCAACTAGGGTTGCCAGCTCCGATTTTATGTTTTAAAGGATTCCATAAGATTAATTAGAGGACATAGGATGAAAATAAAGGATATCATATTATTTTTAATAAAATGCTGTTGTGGTATCATAAGCGACATTTATTAATTCAAACACAATGTTAATATGTATTAAGACTCAATGTAACATAGTTTGTCTCAAATAGAAACCAAGTAAGTAGGACGACCTAATTAGTCTTTTTGTACTTGGTGTTACTTTTGGCTGCTCTAAGAGCTTCTTCGTTTTCTATAATGAAATGATAAAATTCTTTGCATTGCATGTTGAAGTTCGATTTTATTTGTAGTTCTGCTTTTACAGTGTCAATATCTAACTTATTTCGGTTTTTGGTCCACGTATTCGTACACAAGGAAAAAATCCTTTCGGCTTGGGCGTTAGAAACTGGGATGGAAAATACGTATTGTATTATTTTTAGCAGATTTTTGTTTTCATCCGTTGATTTGAGAATCTGAATCCAATTTTCAAGAGCATTTTCAAACTTTTTATCCTCTATAATTTTCGTCAATAAAGGCTTTAATAAACAGAACTCTTCATACAATGCATCGAGGTTAATATGAGGTATCTGTAGTTTTGATACCATATTGCACAAATCCTGGTACTTAACTTCTTTTGTCAGTGTCAGCGGTTGCAAACAATGAAAATTACTATTTTCCGAGAAATCGAATCGCGATTCTATATAAGTCAGCACATTTCGATACCACTCCAAAAATATAGTAGTATATTTTTCAGCCACAGAAGTAGACATTTTCAGAAGAATTTGCTGCACTGACATTCCAAAAAAGGCATCTTCAATTCGCTGGTTCATCTTTTGTTTTAAATTATTCATGATTCTGTATACGTTGCACATTAGGACGTTTGTGCCTTCAAGTTGACGAATAGTTTCTTAAAAAATTATCAACGTGTTGTGGAAAAAAGCTAAATATAATTCTGCTTCTAACACCTCGGTGCCAGTAATATTTGTCTCATAGTATTTCAAAATATGATTGGAGACGTCAGAGGTTGAAAGAAAATATGCTTGTACCGCGGGAAGATTTTTATATAGTCTGTCAATGGCAGGATACAATGACAGCCATCGTGTCGGCACGTGCCTCAGCAAAGGCGCATATTCGATATCTACAAACTCAAATATTTGCTTAAGTTCACTGGTCCTTTTTGCATGGCTGGAAAAATATGTAAACGTTTTTGTTACGAAACTTTCAACATCAAATTCCATCTTCCCAATAGCATGTTTTGCGGTGTTGTGAACTAAGTGAGCCAAACATCTAGCTTCGATTATATGATCATTCTCATTCTTGAGACGAGTGTACACCGAATTAAAACGACCAAAATTTACATTAGCATTGTCAGCTGAGTAACTAGAAATGTTTTCAATTTTTAAATCATTTTCAATTAATTTTTTTTTTATATTAACGTATATATCACCAGAGGTCTCTTTAGCATCTTCGTAAAAATCCAAAAGGTAGTGCTTCAAACCATCTTCTGGGGTAAAATATCTTATAACCAGTGGAAACATTTTTATGTTTCCGTGATTTGAAGCATCCGTCCCTATTGAATAAAATATGCCATGGTCCACTAATTGCTTTACCGCTGGTGTTATAGACAGAGGGGCCAGTACAGAACATGCTATTTTCGTAGCTTTTGTCCTTCCTAATTGCATGTCACCAGCGATTTTCGAGTCCGGATAAAGGATCGGAGCTAATTTGCTTGTACAATCCAGAGAAAGCATTGAATGTCCGTGCACCTCGTTATGATACACGTTTGTTAGCTCAGCAGCAGCAACTTTCTTCATAAACGCACAGGATGATGGAGAGTTAGATTGAGATCCGAAGAAGTGATCAATAGTCTTACTTGTCTTAGCCAGCTTCACTTTATTCTGGTGTTCTGCACCTCGATCGTGTTGTTTGAGGTTACTCAAACCACCGTTGCTAATCAGGAAGTCTCTTTTGCACATCGTGCAATAAGCTTTAAAAATATTATCTTTAGACGGCTTTACCCATGAATATATGTTACTCCATTGCTCCCTGTATTTACAAAGACGTTTGCTTTTCTTTGCACTTGATTCACCGCCACTGTTATTATCTGAAGAATCTGTATCAGAAGCCATCGCGTATGTTTAGTGAGGTATGATAAGTAGTTCTTTTCCGTACAACACCGACACGACACTACTGCAGTAAATAAACAAAAGAAGATGTATATTTTGTTGCGTACAAACGAAATAAATCACTCTCTAACATCACGCGTCACCTCAACTAGCGAAGAGAATGCCGAATACGCGCGAATCAGCGCGATATTTGCCCGATCGTATTCCCCACCCCCGCCACTTGACTCGGTAGCCCGCGCCGCCGCACCCCCGCCGCGTATATCTGCGACATCGTGCGAAACCACGCTGATGCAACTTAACGTAATTGCTATACGCGTGCGTTCATTTTCCATAAAATAAAGGACAAAGTATTGTCCTCTATTGAAGATTTCAAATTAGGGGACAAATTAAATTTTTAGGTCTGAAAAAGAGGACGTCCTTTAAAATAAAGGACGTCTGGCAACCCTAGGTGCAACCCAGGCGCTAGGGCTGAGGGCGCGGCGGCGAGAGGGGCACCCCTGCGGCGCCGGCGCAGGCCACGTCGACTCAACAGTGCTGGCGGTGTGGAAAGCCGCATCGGCCGGAAAGATGTCGTTACATCAATTACAACTGTGATGAGCGTAACCAACGTGGACATTTGAGAGTGATGTGCAAAGAGGTGCGTGGTAGTGGTCGGTCTGGTAGGCAAAACTACGTAAGTGAAGATAACTCGGGGGACGAGGATTTGTTTAGCATTGAACTGGCGTCCAAAGGTAACAAACCTTACTTTATTAACGTGAACATTGACAGTTACGAAGTTAAATGTGAAGTCGACACTGGAAGTCACATTTCGGCAATTAGTGAAGACTTTTATAAGCAAATGTTTCCAAATAAAACAATTCAATCAGATAATCTAATGTTACGGTGTTATGCAGGTACGCGGATTGAGTCATTAGGTTATATATTGGTCAATGTGAAACTTAAAAAAAAAATTGTCTTGTTATGTTATTAAAAATGGCGGACGCCCATTATTGGGCAGGGATTGGTTAAAGTCCCTCAATATCAAACAAATAAATTTCAATGATATTATTACTGATCCCTGTATTAATACGAGGGCGGGTCAATAAGTCCGTGACTTTTGGAATAAAACACAGATTTTTTGATAAAAAAATAATTTTATTTTTCAACGTAGTCTCCCTTGAGCTCTATACACTTTGTCCAACGCTTCTCCAATTTTTTTATCCCTTCCAAAAAAAATGATTTGTCGAGGTCCTCAAAATAGGCCTTTGTTTGCGAGATGACTTCATCATTGGAGTCAAATCTTTTTCCACCAAGCCATTTCTTCAGGTTTGGGAACAAGAAGTAGTCGCTCGGAGCCAAATCTGGAGAATAGGGCGGATGAGGGAGCAATTCATAGCCCAATTCATGGATTTTTGCCATGGCAACTGCACATGTGTGCACCCTTGCATTGTCTTGGTGGAAAAGAACTTTTTTCTTGGCCAAATGAGGTCGGTTTTTTTTCAAATCGTCATTGAATCGGTCCAATAAGTTGGCATAATATTCCCCATTGATTGTTCTTCCCTTTTGAAGGTAGTCAATGTGGATTATCCCGCGTGCATCCCAAAAAACAGTCGCCATAACTTTATTGGCTGACAAACCCACCTTGGCCTTCTTCGGCGCCGATTCACCCTTAGAAACCCACTGTTTTGACTGTTGTTTGGTCTCTGGTGTGTTGTGATGGATCCATGTTTCGTCCACGGTTACAAAACGGCGCAAAAACTCCTCCATATTGCGATTAAACAACGCCAAACCTTCCTGTGAAGTTGTTACACGATTGCGTTTGTGGTCGACTGTGAGCAAACGCGGCACCCATCTTGCGGAAAGCTTTCTCATGCCCAAGTGATCATTCAAAATTGAATCCACTGAGCCATGCGAGATCCCTACGGCTTCCACAATCTCTCGCACTTTCAATCTTCGGTCGGCCAACACCATATCGTGAATTTTTTCGATTGTTTCGGGTGTAGAGACCTCAACTGGGCGTCCAGGACGTTCGGCATCTTCAGTGCTTGTACGGCCACAACGAAATTCAGTAAACCACTTTTTTACCATTGAAATCGATGGTGCAGAGTCCCCATAGTATTTATCAAGCTTAGCCTTGGTCTCGGTAATGGTTTTTTTTCGCAAGAAATAATGCTTAATAAGCACACGAAATTCACTTTTTTCCATTTTCTCCTCAAATTAGTGAGTATTCTGATAAAAATAGCTGTCAAACACAAACTAACTGACGCAGCAAGTTTAAATTTTGACAGGAGTCAACTGACAGATGCCTGTTGACAGGAGCAGTGTTGCTGTTTCAGTAAAGAGGTCAGAAATTCAAAAAGTCACGGACTTATTGACCCGCCCTCGTAAGTTAGCTACAGAATTTCCCGAGGTTTTTACTGATAAATTAGGAAAATGTCAGAAATTGCTCCAATTGCAACTGACAGATAAGGAGCCAGTGTATGTGCGGGCGCGCCCCGTGCCACTGGCACTCCGCGCGCGTGTGGAGCGCGAGCTCGAGCGGCTGGAGGCTGAGGGCACCATCTACCGGGTCGAGCACTCGGACTACGGCACACCCATCGTGCCGGTTATCAAGACGAACTGCGATATACGAATATGTGGCGATTATAAAGTGACCGTCAATCCTAAGCTTAAACGTGAATTTTACCTACTCCCACGCATCGAAGAGTTGTTTGCCACTCTAAGTGGGGGAAGGGAATTTACTAAAATTGATTTAACTCATGCTTATCAACAAACGATGTTGACGGATGACTCACAGCTGTGTACAGCTATTACTACACATATCGGTACATTTGTTTATCGCCGTACGCCATTCGGATTATCTTGTATTCCGGAAAAAATTCAAAAATTAATGGAGGAGACAATGCGCGGCGTGCGTGGCACGGTGGTGTTTCTTGACGATATTTGTGTGACGGGGGCTTCGAGAACAGAACATTTGGTTAACCTAAGACAAGTGCTGGTTAGATTAAGAGATATGGGTTTGACCGTAAAGTTAAGCAAATGTTGTTTTTTACAAGCGAGCGTTAAATATCTTGGGTTTATTATTGACCAAAATGGTCTGCGCCCGGATCCCCAGAAGGTGGAGGCTATTGTGAAGGCACCAACACCTATCGATATCACACAGTTAAGAAGTTTCCTAGGTTTACTTAATTATTATGGCAAATTTATACCCAAATTAAGCATTTTATTACATCCGTTGCATGAACTTTTAAAAAAGGGTGTCAGTTGGAATTGGAGTAATGAGTGCGATGAGGCTTTTAAGGAAGCGAAGCGAGTCCTATCTGGTGAGAGGGTACTCGCAAATTATGAGGAGGGGCGGCCCTTAGTGTTATCGGCGGACAGCAGCGCGTACGGGTTGGGCGCAGTATTGGCGCATCGTTTCCCAGACGGCAGTGAGCGACCGGTCAGTTGTGTGTCGCGCACACTCAATGACGCGGAGCGCAATTACAGTCAGATTGATAAGGAAGCTCTGGCAATATTTTATGGCGTTACACGACACCATCAATATCTGTATGGTAGGAAATTTGAATTACGTACAGATCACCAGCCTTTAAGCTACATTTTCGGAGCGAAAGTGGGTATACCCCAAACTGCCGCCAGTCGCTTACAACGCTGGGCTGCACGATTAACTGCATATGATTTTACTATAAAATATATAACTTCAAAGCAAAATGGACCAGCGGACGCGTTGTCACGTTTACCGTTAGCACTGGAGCGCCGTCCCACCGAATCAATGAGTTATGTTAACTTAGTACATCAATGTATGCCAGTTAATTTCCATGACGTAAGTAAGGAAACAAATAAAGATGCAATATTATCGCGAATATTGGGATTTGTTAAATTTGAATGGCCATCCGTACCTAGTTGCGAAGAAGAAAAACCATATTTACACGAAAAAGGGATATTACAGTGGATTTTGGGTGTTTAATTTATAAATATCGAATTATAATACCAAAACCATTACAAACTAAAATTTAAGAAGAAATTCATCAAGGTCATTTAGGAGTAAAAAAAATGAAAAGCTTATCACGCAATTATGTTTACTGGCCTACCTTAGATACCGACCTTGAAGTAATGTGTCGATCATGTGAGCCGTGTCGTATGGTGCGGGATGCAGCGCCGCGTGCGGACCTGCATCCGTGGGAATTTCCTTTGTTTCCATGGCAACGCTTACATGCAGATTTTGCGGAGTATTCGGGAAGAAAATACCTCATTATAGTCGACGCGCATTCGAAGTGGATTGAGGCACTACCTATGGGTCGTACGGATGCACAGTCAACAATCACAGCTTTCATTACAGTTTTTAGTAGGTTTGGTTTACCTTCACAACTCGTTACGGATAACGGACCACCATTTCAATCAATAGAATTTAAAAATTATTGTAACCAGAATTGTATTACACATGTGACAACAGCGGCATATAGGCCACAAGGTAATGGCGTCGCTGAAAATGCGGTAAAGACTGTAAAAAAAGCAATAAAAAGAGCAGTTCTTAGTGGCGAAAATGTGTTACAAGCATTAAATACATTTTTATTTAAATACCGCAATTGTGAGCATGCAACTACGGGCGTGCCACCAGCAGTATTGCTGACCGGGCGTCGCATGCGAACACGACTCGATGCGTTACGGCCGGACGTCGCGCAAGTGGCGCGCGCGGCGCAGCAACGTCAGGTAACTCATGCAGGAGGCACGCCCCGGCCCCCTATCCCTGTAGGAGAACCGGTACTCGCACGCGATTACACCTCGAATCCAGATAAATGGTCCACGGGAACAGTGTCTAAAAGTACGGGACCGGTATCATACCGCATTGATATGGGAAACGGTGTCCAGTGGCGCAGGCATCGCGACCAAATAATTCCAGTTGGGGACAAGTCGCGGTTATCACTATCGCGAGCGAATATCGGTACCCACAAGGGGAAGAATAAGGATCATGATGATGATGCTTTCGAGGATGCATCAGAGGCATCTAGTGAGCTGGAGATGGAGGCGGAATTGAATCAATTCTGGAGTTCAATTCGCGATAGTCTACCACCATACGGTCAGAGCCATCACGCTTCTTAACAAGTAGGATAGGATTCGCAAATGGCCCAAGTAGCAAAAAAGTTGTAAAATATTAGAATTATACAACTAACAGACATGTAAGGGGTTTATAACAGTTTTGTAACAACTATGTTGTTGTATAGTAGTATTCAGTTCGACGCATTAGTTATATATAATTTAAGTCATATTAATGTGCCTGGTAAACGTCATCTCAATAATTTATATGACGGTCATATAACATTAAGTCGAGTTAACGTTTCAGCCAGAAAATAGTGATGTGTCGCCATGTTTTGTAAATTTAGAACCTTTTATTCAACACTTAAATAACTAACTGTGATATAATGATTTTATAGTTAACTATTATAAAATCGTTATGAAAGGTCGTATATTTCCACCTTTAAGTAACTTTTAGGTTGAAACATTATTCTTATGTAACCTATATGTGTCATTTGATTATTTAAACAATAATTAGATACTTTAATATAACTCAGTCGCCATTTTTATTACGTATAATATTAACTATGGATTTTAAAAAGTGGAAAAGAATTAAACGAAGTGGTGGCTTTAGAAGAAAAGTAAATAAAAATTATCAATTATTATTGTTAAATACAGCAGCGATACCTACATTTAATCTGAAAGAAACTGTGCCCAACCAAGAAGAAAGTGGTAAAAATGAAAGTGGTTCCTTACATTTTTCAACAATTAATACGGTATTTGCTGGATCCGGTCAGGACAGGTGTTCTACAAATCAAATTTGTTCCGCTCATCTTCTTTTACCAGAACGCACACTAGATAGAGAAAGTAAGTTATTGCATAAAAAGCTCCTTTAACAGATTCATTCGTAAGTTTATATTACCCAAATGTTTTTTTTTTTAGACGAATTAAATAATTCCGATTTTCCTGAAGAAGACAACTGCATGGAAATAAGTGACGAAAGTTCTGAAGAACTTGATAAAGATGATCAATTCCGCCAAGATTTTAAAAAATGGGCAATCACTTGTAATGTTCCTCATGAAACAATACAAAAAGTTAGTGAAATAATTAACAGAAGATTACCTCATATTCTCCCCAAAGATCCAAGAACGCTTCTTCAAACTAAAACAGTATCATTAATTCCATTGGATAAGGGCTACTATTGGCACAATGGTGTAACTGAACCACTTAAAAAATATTTAGAACATCTTACTCTCATACCAGAAAGTATATCGTTAAATATAAACATTGATGGATTGCCAATATATAAGAGTTCTAGAGAACAAGTATGGCCTATACTATGCAATATATTTGAAATACCCTACCTGTCACCATTTGTAGTAGGCATATATTCAGGAAAAGGAAAACCTGCAGATTTAGAAGCTTACTTCAGACCTTTTGTCGCAGAAATGAAAAATCTTTTGCATAACAGCTTGAAAGTTACAACAAAAAATGGAAAAGAGTTATTGGTTAAGGTTACAATTAGAGCTTTTATATGCGATTCTCCTGCAAGAGCACTAATTAAAGGTAAGTTTGTTTTGCTCCTATTATAAGAGCGTACTCATATGCATTTTAACTCGTACTATATCACTACTAGCGAAAAGGTGGCCCTTTATTCATTTTATATGAGATGCCTAATGTCTCTTCATATTTATTTTTTATTGTTGTAAAAAGAAAGAATTATTTGTATATTTATTTTCAGGAGTGTGTAATTTCAATGGAAAACATGGATGTTTAAAGTGTACCGTCGTTGGCGAGTATTCACATCAGTCTAATACAGTCATATTTCCTATGACTGATTGCCCCAGACGTAGTAACGACGACTTTCGCTCCAAGATGTATGGCCAGCACCATAAGTACGATTCTCCCTTACTTGAATTGCCAATTAACATGATAGAAGATTTTCCTGTTGGCGATTCACTCCATCTCATAGATTTAGGAATAATGAAAAGGTTACTCACAGGTTGGAGGGACGGTAATTTTGGTAAAAAAGTTACGAAATGGTGTGCAAGAGATATTGCAAAATTCTCCGAGTTTATGACGAGTTGTCGCTTGCCAAAGGAAATACATAGGTCGGTTAGAACTATTGATGTTTTAGCTCATTGGAAGGCGTCAGAATTTCGTACATTTTTGTATTACTTGAGTTTTATAATATTAAAAGATTTACTGTGTCCTGATGCCTACCATCATTTCTTGTTATTTTTTTGTGCAATTACTATTTTCTCTAATGATAAACATTTTAAGTTTCTTCGACTGGCTGAAACTTTACTTAAGTCTTTTGTTGAAAATTATGGTAGATATTACGGCAAACAGTATATAACCAGTAATGTTCACAATTTGACACATGTCATCGATGAAGTAAAGAGATTCGGTATATTGCAAAGCTTTAATGCATACCCGTTTGAAAACAAACTTTATTGTATCAAAAGAATGGTCAGACATGGAAATCGGACTCTTGCTCAAATTGCCAGAAGACTTATAGAGAAGAATAATATCGAATTAGAAAGTTACAATGACAAAGAAAAAAAAAACATACCGTTCATCCGTAAATGTAGAAGTAAAAATGGATTCATCACAAACTTGTATCTAGAAAGTTTTGTTTTGTCAACGCAGAGCCAGAACAAATGGTTTCTAACTACCAATGAACATCTTGTAGAAATTTTATTCATATATCATAACAAAGGAGATATAGAAATTCGTGGCAATTCTTTCAAGAATTTATCTGATGTGTTTGAAACTCCAATAAAATCCTCATTTTTGAACATTTACAAAATATGTAACTTCAATATGCAAAACAATTCCGAATGTTTATATACTGTCAATGATATAAAATGTAAATTAGTTAGCGTTACGTATAATGATACTATATTTTTTATACCCCTACTACATACTCTTTAATTGTAAATAAAAATCGCAAATACTTAAATGTTTTTTTTATTTGGCATCATTCAGACTTATAATTAGTAATTATAAAGTTGTTAATCATTTTAATTTAACTTGAAAGATATTACACAATACGAGGTGGAAGGGACACCAATGCTAAAACAGTTACCACGTATTCAGTACGCCATTCTGAACCTCCCCCACATGGAAATTTTTCATCGGTTATTTAAAAAACAATCAGCTGTTCCATACATTTTGACCGTGGAGGTTTTTGCATTATTGTAGGAAACAGCTGTTTTTTTTAATAACCGATGTAAAATTTTGTATGTGGGTGGGGCTCAAAATGATGTACTGAATACGTGGTAACCGTTTTCGCGTCGGTATCCCTTCCACCCCGTTTATAAAATAAAAATTTCAAAAACGAAAAGATAAAATAAACTTAAGATGTACAGTGTACATATTACGTACATACTGTCGTACATTTTTAAGCACTCTTCTCCAATTAAGATTATTTAATCAGAGAATAGTACTTAAAAATTCGTTATACAACATTTGAAAAACATTATCATCAACTACACTATCATTATTAGTATACAATAATAAAGTAACGTTCAGAAAAATAATCAAAAAAGATTCATTGTTTCAATGTGTCATTCAGTCATAACAGTATTATTGATACGACGTATGTACTTAAGATATATTAAGTATGTAGGTAATTATTGCATCCTTATTAAAACAACTGCTAAAACGAAAACAAAATCAACACAGTATTTTTGAGACAAACTGCAATTTACAATTAACAAATCAACATAATATAGCCAAAATCTTTTTAGAATGTCATCGTTAGATCAACCTAAATCTAAACATCTAATTATTTTCTATACCCTGTTTGCATAAGTAGGAACTTTTGGCACTTTAAACTTATTAATTAATAAAAATACTTATAATTTATACTCAAAAAATAGTTCAACCTATACTATTTCTTGTGAATCGAGATCATTATTGATTATATGAGAATTTTGTTCAAGGGACTGCGCATTTTGTTGAATTTCTTGAAGTACCAGTCTTTCGGTAATGGTATTATTAGGCATACTACGTTTGGGTCTAAATTTGCTAGATGATGCACGCAACAACTTTATTTTATTTCTTGTTTCGGCATGGCGCATAATATTTTTAAAAAAACATTCGCATTCTATCTTAGTATAGGTTTTGTCTGATTCATGTACAAGTTCAAAAAATAAATTGAACGTCCGAGTGTAGATTTTGAAACAAACGACGTTAATTTTTTAGAGCCTCCAGCCCAAGAGCATGTCGTCATAAATTTTCTAGTGAACATTATGTCCACTAATGCGTAAGCGTTGTTGCTCCCTCGTCCTTTTCCATTTCCACAAACTACTGCCAGTTTATTTTTGAATTTTGACACCATGGTTGGATCTTTGAGCTGATCTTCAAAGGCGTCAAGTTCTTCTTTATCCGATATTGGTTTAAAATCGTTTGCTTCTTGAATTTTAATTTCTGTGGTGCGTTGTACATATTCATCAAGCTGAGTACTTAAATGTGTCATTTTCATTAGTAATTTACTCTCTACACTTTGCACATATTCAAAGAGAACTTTCTGATTTTCTTGAATAATTCCTGTTATTTGTATCAAATTATCAAGTTTTTGTGAAATATCTTGATGATCTAGTTCAGCTGTTTGCAAAATAACACTATGTTGGTTTTGGTCTATTTCTTGATTGGAAGTTAAAACAACCACATCGTTAATATTAGTAGGATTGGACGTGGATGGTTGTAGATACTGAGCATTATTCTGAAAAAAAAAAGAATATAAATTATGAAATATGAATATAAATCACGATGATATCCTCATAGATAGCACGTATGAATAAGGCAGCCATAATTCTAAAATTCACATGGACCGTGTAGACTCGAGGTAACCCCTCGAGTCTAGACGGTCCATGTGAATTTCACCAACTCGACACGAGAGACCACCAACTAGACACACGTGTGTCTAGTCTTACTAGTACTTGGTATTTTACTTACAACACAAGCATTTGCAAGGTCATTGAAACACTCTTGAACGGCAATATTATCAATTGAGGTACATCCGCGTCGATTTAAATCTTCATTTTGTTCCTCTTCTGTGTCGCTCATGCTTGACATTTGAGTGACCTCTATCTCAGCACTTTCCAGTGAATTTATTCCACTTCTTTTCACGACACATTGAATTGTTGACCAAGATGCTTCGGGACATGAAGAAGGATTCTTTAATAAATCCTCCACTTTTCTTCTTGGCCAATACAGGATACCATTTTGTTCCCATTTTTCAGGCACCGCTGATAAAACTAACTTTCCCCTTTCTAAAGTTTGTACAATTTTGAAGGTCATATCTAAAACAAAACATTGTTATGGTTAAATATTGCTATACTTACACTAACACATCAAAAAAATCAAATTACATTAACAATAAATACTGAATATAAACACTACGTACTCGTACTACAATTGTAATGTATATTTGTAAAGTAAATTTGAAGCTGCTGCACTTCTTACACCAAGTATCAATCTATGACTAAACTAAAATTTAACGTAATGAGAATTCGCTTACGAAATGCGTAGAGCGAGACAGAGAAAAGGGGAATTCCCTGACAACAAACATTTATTATTGCGCGCGCGCGTCGAGACACGGCTCGCCTTTGACAAATTTTATATACCTACATGTATTTAACTGGCTCAGTGGCAACGATTGGGTGGTTAGGTAAATATAATTTATGCAACTAACCTTAAAAAATAGTGATGAATATTTATTATTTAGAAACAAAAAAAAATTAACAGTTGCAGTAACATTCGTCCTCAGGGAAATGGTCGTATATGGCATACTTCTTACAGTTTTGGCACCAAAAAAAATCATAGTTTAATAATTTAGTTATGCTTCTGTTATTATGGATGATAAAATGTTTGAATCTCGAGTCGGTAGGATGATTACATCCATGGCACTTCTGTGATAACTGAAAATGCGTGTTATCCCATGGCCATTTTAAATGTTTGAGCAACTTGAAGTCTTCTTTTGTTAAAAACTTATCAAAGTCAAAATATATCACCATGATGCCCCTGTAAAAATACAGATTCTTTGTATTCCCATGACTATACACAAAGGTTTTTCTATTTTCCAACAGAGCTCTAATTGAAACCGTCATGGTGGACGTCATAAATCGTATAAAACATGTATAAGACCAATAGTTATATACATGTCTAGTTGCAGTCGCCCAATGTCTTTTGGCAATATGGCGGAAACTATTGATGCTAATAATGTATTTTCTTTTTATAAAGAATATTGAAACACCAATATTATGAAGGCCCATTAAAATATTAACAACAATAACCATACATATCATCGAAAATTTTAGATTCCCAAGTATAAGTCACCGCTCTTCATCTTCCACCACAGTAAACTTTCTTTACATTAAATTAATAAAGATTATTAAAACATTTCCACTTACCTTTTTTTTAAGTTTTATCACAACACAATAACTTGTCACGCAAATTGTCTAGCTTGAACCACAGACCATGCAACCACCAGCATAACAAAACGTCTATACGATGATATGGTTATGTAAGAGTATTACTAAAAACTATTACAAACCTTACTAGTTAAACTTACAACGTCTACATGATTTTTACACAACGTTATTTTCGCTGATGCGACTGCAATACGACCCTTACACGATTTAAATGTTATATAATCTGCGCCCAAACCCGCGTTATATTTACGTATAAAAAACTATTATAAAACCATTTTCATATGGCTGAAAGTTACATAAAAAACGTTATTGTACCATTTATATGACATTATTTTGCTTCTTGGGGGGGGCTGACTAGGACGAATGATGTTAGCTTCCATTAGCTCATTTACCTTAGAACGCACGACCTGCCCCTGGAATTGGACAGTTGTTTTCAAAACGCTGGCGCTGGACTAGTGGAGTATCTGGGTCAGCTACAGCTTCAACGATTTCACGAAGTGATGATAACATTATATTTTCGGGTCTTGGAATAAGCCCGTCAGCATTCTCAGCCTTTGCAACGACTGGTAAATAAACTTTGTCATCGTGAGTCAAAATGCCCACGGCATCGATGATTTTCTTCATAGTTATTGGCACCATGGTACGTGTCTTTAGAATTTTCAAAACTGAGGGAGTAATTCCCTCATGTTGATACACAGCATCAGTAAATCTAGGAATCATTGTAAATTGAGATTTTAGTGATAAGATTTATTTAGACTACATTTGTAGTTGCTAGGCACATTTCTCCAAAATTCAATGTACTCTGTATGTGTGTGTATGTGTTCTGTGTGTATGTGCTTTTCACAATATTCGATGAAGTGAGCTTTAAGTTGTGTGTCGTATTTTAGTTCGATAAATTCGTTCAACAATTGTGGTTTCGGAAATCCAAACTGGCTGAATAAATTCATGTCACCATTTTCAAAATGCCAAGGGTTTTCTACAAGAATGAAACAGTTGCTAATATTTCTCACGTCATTAAATCTTTTTTTAATTTCTGCCAAATATTCCTTCAAAAAGGAGACCATATCCTGATAGACACTATCGCTAATAGATAAGTCGGATCGCAGAGCAGCAACAGTTGGAAAATTAGAAAAGTCTCTAGCTTCAAGCTCACTTATGTATAATTGCAGTTTAGCTTTGTAGCGGTATCAACATCGCCACATGCGAGCTACACGTCATACTGACGTCACGCAAGTCCTGCATCGCGCAAGCAGAGTTTACCGCGCGACTAGCATATATACAACGTCCCGACATCAACCGGGGCAGTTGCCCACCAGACATAACACCCGTCTGGTCGGAGGATCCTCCCTTTTCCATAGAGTATGAGTGAGCTTTACACCCTGTTCGTCATACCTCTATAGCTTCAAATGCGAAAATTTTATTCGTCATTTGTCAGATTATCTTGTTAGGCCCCTGCATTTCTAAATTAAGATTGTTAAACTTCAGTGTAATATCGGTCAAAAAAGCGTAAGTGCCCACCATTCATCATTTTGAAGTTGGGGATATTCTTTACCACTTTGCTGTAAAAATAGAATTATTTCAAATTTCAAATTAAAAAATCGTTCTAGCACTTTTCCTTTGCTTAACCATCTGACGGCAGTATGCAGGACAACGTCGCCATAATTAGCTTGTAATTCTTCAAAAAGTTCTTTAAATTTTCGAAGATTAAGTTCACGCGCACGAATGAAATTTATAATATTTATGACCGTTTTCATCACATCCTTCAATTTGTTATTTGAGATGTGACATGCCAAAGTTTCTTGATGCAGTAAGCAGTGAATGGGCAGCAAATTAGGCAAATTCTATTCTCTCTTCATTACAGCAATCAAACCATTATTTGCACCCACCATGGACGGACAACCATCAGTGCATACTGATATCAATTTACTTACAGGAATATTGTATTTTTCTACAAATTCTTTCACTGCGTCCATAAAATCACTACCTCTTGTCTGTCCTTTCATGGTTATGAGAGCCAGGAAATCTTCTTCTATGACCCCGTCCATTGTGCAGTAACGCACAAATAATGAGCATTGAGCCATCGACGTTATATCCGTGCTGGAATCACACGCAAGACTGAAGTACTTGCAATCTTTCAGTTTTTGAATTATTGCATCAAACATGGTTTTTGAAATATCTTCAACGCGGCGGCGACAGGTTGATTCAGAAAGCGTAAGCTTTTTTTATTTCTGCCATTATTTGTTTACTATTTGAGAAATTTTGGAACAAAGTCTGAGAAATAGTTAGCATACATTCCTTTATTAATTCAGCATCAGTGAAGGGTTTCATCCTTTTTGCAAGAATGTTACAAACTTGGTAAGAAGCTTTTGTAACAGCCTCATTTTGTCCGACTGCTGTGGTCATAATATTCTGTTGACGACGAATTGACAGCTTCAAATGAGCTACTTTATTCTTCCTTTCATTAGATTCCAAAGGAAAAGCCTCTGTAAATGAGCTGTTTACTTGTGTAATGACGAAATAAATTGTACCGCTTAATTCCGACAACAGTTTCGCGGCATATTAAGCAAATAGCAGTACCTTCCTTGTGTCCACTGATGAAACAAAATTCTTCCTCCCATTTTTCATGAAAACTCCTATTTTCATCACCTATTCTCCTTTTGGTAGCACTTTTTGATGACACTCCAGCCATTATAAACTTAACTCGCAATCTATGAAAATAAACAGGCGTCCCCGTCCAGTGCTGCGTGCGGTACCACAATACACTGGTTTGACGAATGACGGCCGGACTAAGCGGGCGGCGGTAGCGGGCAGAGGGTGGTGGGGGCACTGCCGCCGCCCGCGCCGCGCGAAGCTTAGTGCGATATTTTTAAAATTTAGGTGGACAAAATTATTGTATGCTTTAAATGAGTAATAACATTTATTTCACGCAATAAAAAAATACTATAAGCAGTGAAATATTGAAATGAAACATCAATGACTTATATTTTATATAATAAATGAGAAATCAAAAACATACAATTGATTTACGATATATTCGAGCACAGAACAGATTGAAACGTAATACTTAAAAGAATTACGTGTGTAGAATATTACAATGAATAATTAATAAAGCAATAATAATATAATAAATACAGTTTAAAATAAAATAAAATATAATAATATTAACTTAGGGCTTTATATTGCTTCACTTGCACTAAGCGGACCAATTAATCAGAGTCACTATCAGATTCATCTGTATCTCTGTTAGAATGTTGACCAAATTCGTCTGATTGACCTTCACCAATTTCCATTGGTGGAGTTCTAATTTCTAGCAACTCTTGTACTTCTGGAGTAATTTGCCCACGCTTGGTTTTGGGCAAACGACGTAAACTTGCTATATATGGATCGGACGTTATAAGCAACCTATTGATTAAATCCATATTAGTATCGACTCGTGAAGTCTCTCGTAAACAGCTCTCTAAACTTCTTATTAAGTTTATTTCTAGATTCTTGAGCCTCCTCTGATAACTGACCAATTGGGACACACGACGAAATAATATCTTTTCCGTGGAAGAGAATTTTGTGCACGCTTACAGGCTTGGGTACCAGGAGTATTCCTTAATATATAAATCACTAGTTGCTTTACTGTATTCGTCAAACTTGTCGCAATTGACCGGAAAACCACTATTTATGCACTCTAAAATAACATGAAAGCGTTTTATAAGTGCAACACTGGTGCCTGTTATGTCTGCAGACTTTTCAGCATTTCTAAAAAAAAATCGTGCCGTGTTACCGTCATTAGTATTGCCAGTATTTTGTTTAGGCATATCAACCAACAATCCCAACTCACTCCTAAACTTTTCTTGAACATCTTTCTTTTTTTCTGCCACGATCTTTTTGTTTTCATCTCCTCCGGCCTGCCATGATTTAATACCGAGGCGATATGAAATATGTAAAATACATTCAAAAAAACGTATCCATGCGTGTAGCGGTGATAAACCGAATAACAGAAAATCTGGTTTGACCGTCTTGGCTATAATCAGATCTCTATTGTTCATTTCTTTTGGTTTTGCACCACACAAATAACAAGTTTGTGTAGATGCACAAGAAGCAACAGCATTGCAAACTTTGCCGTCAATCATGCAAAATATCATTTTAGCCTTTACTAACATCTCCACGCCATTAACTGAAATTTTTGTGGGTGTTAGAGTTTCAATTTGACTCTTGATTTTATCAACTTCTGTAGTTATCAAAGGATGATGGGCAAAATGTATGGAATCTGGTACCCGCTCCAATAGAAACATGTTATACATCATTGAAAAGGTATTTTTGTGTAGAATAATGTAAACTTGAGCGCTTGTCTCAAATATTAGTATTTAAGGAGTTAGAGCGATTTTTGGTGTCATGCGTTTTTGCTTTAACATGCGGGTGTGAGTAGTCACTAAGAATAAAAATACACGTTTATTTTTTTAAATCAGGCACGTATGACAAAAACGCATGACTCAAAGTCATTTTAGGCTCAAGTTAGTTATTTATTTGAGTAAAAAAATACAAGTATAAATCAGAAACAACTTTATTTTTTATTGTTTTACAATTATAGACTGTTTTCGTTGTCTACAATGACATCATTGAGAAATGCTGCTGGAGCAAGGAACCCTTCGCGTCTGGCATATCCTAAGTACCATATAATAGAAATAATATGCGCGCACGTGCCCATTGTACGTCGCCCAGTACGGCATGTGCAATAATAATGTAATATATTGTTGTTTTGACCTAGGTTACATTTTATCATAATATAACAATAATAAGTCCTAGAACGTACATGACGCGACTGTATTCGTCCGCGTAATAGCCAGACGGCATAATTTATACCATAGTCTGATAAGTCATCAAGGTTATGTTGTTGATATATTTCTATTAGATAGAGCCCATTTGTTAAATGTTCGTTGCAATAAGAACGGGCGAGTTTCAATTGATAAGTACCCAACGAAAGTAAAATAACTTCCTCTTCAGTTAATTCTGGGAAGTTTTGAATATCATTAGCTTCTATTCTTTCAAAGTTAGCTCTACGCGCATTCAATCGTTTTCTTTCGACATAAGTATATAAAATATTTGGTGTATCTATTTTAGTCTCGATTATGTTGAG
Source organism: Griposia aprilina (assembly GCA_916610205.1). Classification (NCBI taxonomy): domain Eukaryota; kingdom Metazoa; phylum Arthropoda; class Insecta; order Lepidoptera; family Noctuidae; genus Griposia; species Griposia aprilina. The sequence goes on along the minus strand of OU744285.1, from coordinate 24,202,175 downwards.
AAAGGATTCTACATGTATGTTGTCGGTAATAGGAATATGAAAATGATTTAACATAGCTGCAGCAATTCTAAAGTCAACAAACATGTTTGGAAGCGTTTTATTAAAGTATTTTTGTCTTAAAAGTTTGAAATCGCGCTTAAAGCGCCCGTTAACCACCTCGACAACCCATCTGCAAATCGTAACTGAGCGCGACTCATTTGCTTGCTCAGTGGTTAATTGTGTCTCGTTTCTATTTTTTGTTGGTGGCATGTGGGGATCATAGTCATTGGCTTCAATGTCACCTACGCTGTCCCTGAAACCCCTGTCCAAAATAAATACGTCTTCTGGATGTAACAAAATATGTATGGGATTCTCCCCATCATTCATTAGATTAGACATAATATTCGCGTCCGTTTTTGTTGCAGCATATGGGCCAAGTACTTCTACAATGTATCCATCTGAACATACGATTAAAAATGGTTTAAGTAAGTTTTGGAACTTATGTAAACTGTAAGATTGTCTTTGAAATAAAAAATTCGAACTTTTATTAATATAAACATAAGTTCCATCAAATATTAAAATGACCTTATCGTTATTCTCATTACCGAACAAAGCTTGTTCGTCACATTTTCAAAAGTATTCCTATTATCACTTAACCGGGTCATTTCACGCAGGCACAATTTTTTGCTAATTTCGGTGGTATTTTTTTTTTGTAGGTTTTCGGATAAAAAAATAAACTTGTTTTGTTCTAGAACACATTAGTATTCTAATTATTTTAGTAGGAAATAAATAATCGTAGTTGTTTTGAAAATATGACGGCCACCGAAATTACCAACCCACCGAAATTGAAAATTTTACACCGAAATTGCCAATCTTACACCGAAATTGCAAATCTTACACCGAAATTGCAACATCACCTCAAAATGGATGTTTTGTAATCCACCATGACAGTTATTAAACAAAGAACAACTTTACCGTTGGCAACATTATGTAGCGGCTGCAGAGGCGGGTATAGCAGGTGTAAAATACGTTTATTTATCTATATTTGACAGTGTATTTTGACATGGATCATGACCACTGATCGCGACGATAGGTCGTGGTGGAGCAAAATGAAATGCAGTGGACTGTATAACATGTGTAAAGTATAATGATATGAATAAAATGATATAAAAAGATTGACTTAAAACGACAAAGATGTTAATAAAAACGCGCAAGCGCAGCCGTGCGTGGACGTGTGCAACAGCTGACTTTTTTGGTGCGGTGCGGGGGCCCGCGCTCAGCCGTCGTCGGCGGGCTGACTCCCCGCTGTCCCCGCGCCCCTCGTTCACTGCCGCCAGTGCGCGGCGATGCTGAGAGGTGAGGTCTCAACAACCACATTTAGCAGATTTACTAAATTAACATTAGTTCTGCTTAATGTGATCCATGTTGTGGGTAATATAAAAAAAAAATTAAGTTATGATGAGATCTTCGCTTAATTAACACTTCAGCAAATAATTATGGTTTTTTATAAAAAATCTTAAACAAACATAAAATAGTAAACTTTCAAATAATTAAAATGAACAAAACAAAAATCAAAAATATTATAATCACTGTCAGAGTCATTTTCAATATCGGTTTTAATTTCTTCTGTAGAAGATTCAGCTAATCTTGTTTCCTTTTTCTTTTCAGTTTTGTCATCTTTCTTCCAATTAGTTTCAGGTATTGAATTTTCAAATTCCAAACACATTGCGCTGTCAACATTTTCAAAAAATGACGTGGAGGGGATGATATCCAAATCAACATTTTCAATACTCAGTGAGTCATCTAATATCGCCAATGATTTTGATGGAATGGTTGCTATAGAAAGTTTCTTGTCGAATGGATTTCTGGAGTGTTTGGATTTGATTGATGGCTTGACTAAGTCAAATCTCTTAGAAGCTTTAAATCGTTGCACGCTTAAAATCTGAACTTTAGACTCAGTGCTTCTTGTGGAATATCGTTGAAGGTCAAGTTGTGTCATAAAACAATCTTTTTCGTCTCGTGATTGCGAGTTATCATTGCAGGCAAGATTATAGAAGCCTAAATGTTTTCCATGAGGACAAATTGTTGCTTTAATCAAACAGTCAGGATGTATACAAGACAATGATCGCAAAGCTAATCGTCGTGGCTCTTCTTTCATCCAAACTAACTGGTGAACCTTCAAAGTACCTGGAAACGTTTTCAATTGGTCAGGAAGAAGCCAGTCTTTTTCGGTTACTTTGTAATCTTCGACTACTTCTATTTTCACACCTTTAACTAAAGTTTTGAGGTTCTGAACTGAAGTGTCGAGGTCGGCGATGTCTTTTCCATACGCAACCAGCTGGTCAGCAGTTCTTTTTAAAACTCCACCGACACCGTCCGGAGCTCCTTTACCATGGCCGCATTCAGTGTAATGCCATATAATTTCGTTTAATTGTGGACAGTATGAACTCAACTGAGAAATAATGTACAATATTTTCTTGTTCCGATATTGTGCGGAAGGTGAGTCTGACACAATGTGAAGTGTGCGTACCATAGGAGCGTTTGTTTCTATTTCTCTTAATATTGGGACTAAATGAGCCCATACTGCAGCAGCGTCGTGGCGTAAAGAAGCACTGTTTGTGCAAAAAGCTTGTGTTTTATAAGTCTGACTGCCATAATAATAAATCACGACAGTATGTAGTGTGATCTGGTTCTTACTCCAATGTGCAGACTGTACCTCTTCATTATATTTCGTCCCATAATTTTCGCTGAAATCTATATGTATTAAACACTGAGTTTCAGTCATATTGTCCTTTATTTCTTTGACAGCCTGATATTGATTTTTTAAGTTAGCACAGTGTTTGAGAAACGACTTTAGGGCATTTTCAATTGTTTATTGTTTATTGTTAATTAAAACGGTAACACCAATTACATTAATTAACATAGAGATTGAATGGGTAACAAAAACTTTTCTAAAACTAACATATAATAGAGGACAACCTAGCATACTTGCTCTCGCAAAACATCAGACATACACGCATTATTCTGCTCCATTCATCAGCAAACAGATCACATTCAGGATAGTTGGAAGTCGTCACGTAAAATATGTTCCTGATATCTTTCATGATATAAACCTCGCCGACACATCACACAATTGTGATTTCCTTCCATTTTGGTAGAAAATCAAGTCCATAAAACAAGCCGAAGTCAACGATTTTAGCGGGTAACGGAGTCCAAAAGAAAAGCACGGGTCAATATGAAAGATAAAATAAAGTAGTAGAAAGTAGCGTAACGTAGTCTCACGAACGGAACGAACGAGCGACTGACTGACTGATAGATGGAGATGTATCAGCCGATCACGCGCACTGCACCCCCCACTCCGCTCCCGATATATCCCGTGGTGCCTCCTAGGTTGGTTGGTATCAGTAAATCAAGTTTTCAGTTGTATCGCTTAAGTTTTTAATATGATACTTATATTGTTATGTTGAACAAAGAAACATATTCATATATCAATATCTCTGAAGATACTAACATTCAGGTTTCGTCGCCATACAATTTTTTTCTCCTATAGGTTAGACCAATTCAATAATACAATAATTATTGTTATTGGACCGGGTACCAAAATGTCTCATCATCCTTTGCATTTACTTTTGCAAACATAATCTTTATTGGTCGACAATATCTGGTCGAAGATGGCGAAGGATTTTGCCATATAAAATTTTTGTTAATTTCCACATACATTTGCAGGGGTACCATAGATATACTAAAAAGACATTCATCACTACACTGTTCCTCAGAAAAAAATTGTTTATATTTATTTTGTTCCGCACCATCACAACCCCACTTCACTATTATCTCTAGGTTTCGTACATTTTTTATAGTTTTTAAAACCTCTTCTTGCGCCTTGCATAATCTTGTAATCGTATGATCGATTAAAGATTGTGGTTTGATTTCTGCATATGTTTCTGTAACATCTATGTCAATTGGGGTAGCAAAGTTTTTTGCCAATTTAACTTTACAATATGCTGGATATATATTGGTATTTATTAGTTTTGCTTGCTGTCGTATTACATCATATTGATAGGTCGACAGATTGGCGTCGACAATCAACGCCACAGCTTGGTCCGCGGAAAATTCTTTTTTTTTTATTTGAGAAACACACTCGCGCTCTCTTCAGTGTAGTGCCTCTTCTGGGTGAAAACTCACACAGCTCTTTCACTATGGCCGCTGAATCTCTTTTACCCTTCTTGCGAAGCTGCACTTCGGTCGCCAAAGACAACTCTCCCTCACTCGATGAATCTAGAAGATATTGTATACGTCGCATTTGGGTTTTATGGCTGGAACTGTCGAAGTCTTTTTGTGGTCTTCCGGGTCGGCTACTAGGTCCATCCAGTGAAATGTTTGTGACATTTTCTGTGATTATATTGTTAAACGAAAAACCTTCTAACCAAGTACAGTACGTTTTTAAAAAGCGGTCTCGATGTCTGCCTGATTTCGTCCATTTTACTTCAATTTGCTGGGCACAGCTTCTTATTTTTGTCTTTAATTTATTTATTATTTCATCTGGGAAAGATGGATTACCAAACTCTTGCAATATATGATGCAACAAAGCATCCATTCTACATTCTTTCGCATTGGCGAACCAAACATCGAAAAATGAAATTCGTGAAATCTCGAACGTCATTCTGAAAATGGAAAGAACATGTATGAGTGTCGCAACTTTGCGCCAGCAAATTGTCATGTTTCATAGAGTTTACAAGTGCTTCTATTAGAAAAATATGGCATGAGACTCATATAGTTTCATATAATGTGTTAAAAGTTTGTTACAAACAGTACTAGGCATTTTCTTTTAGAAAAAATAAAATACTAATATTCTCTTCGCTCTGACTATTTAATGTAACGATATTTGTAATAAAATGAATATGTAAACTTACCTCAAGACTCAAACGAACACGATAACAACACTTAATCACAACTAGCACACGGAAACACAGCGTATTCATCGAACAAACTCAGACGAATGACGCTACCATTCACTCTAAGCGACTGTATAAACGCAGGTAGTTGGCCAGTCTGACCCTTTTTTCTATTGTTCGACTCGACTTCTAGGAAAACAAGTCTTGTGTGCTTGAAATATAGTTTATTGTTACTGATTTTAAGTAAGTGGCAGGCCGGTAATTAAAAGTGTGAATTTTTAATATAGTCCACCTAGATTTAAAAAATATCGCACTGTGCGCCGCCTCGACTCGCTTCCCGCTACGCCACACCGCTGCCCATGCCGTTTAATACTAATATTTAGAATAGAATAGAATAGAATAGAATAGTTTTATTTTGCAAATATGGGTAATACATAATAGTTCTTAAGATTAAATTTAGCTCAGCCATATTTTACCAATCGGCATGCAAACATTTGAAATTATTTATAAACACTATTATTACACTTATTTAGATCAATTCATTACTATTACTATTATTATTATTATTAACCAAAATCAAGATGTCAGAAATCAAAATGTCAAAGATCAAAATGTCAAAAATCAAAATGTCAAAAATCAAAAAATGTCGGTCTTGAAGTAAACTACTCAAAATGCGAAATTTACCTTTGTGACAATACCGACAGACAATCGACTTTACAGAAATTCATTTCAATTGCCCCAGATATCAAAGTTTTGGAAAAAAGTTCACTGCACCTCCTAGGTTCTCCAATTCTAGAAGACAGTTTTTCACCATTCGTCGAAGAAAAAATTAAACATTTTAACGATATTTCGGATAGACTTTCTAAAATTAATTTACATTCGGCGTTCACCCTTATCAGATATTGCTGTTTCGGTCCAAATTTTATGTATTTTCTCCGCTCTTCCTCTTTATGGAAGCAGCCACACCTTTTAGACAAAATTGATCATATTATTCGAAGTACACTAACATCCATTTTAAATGTGGCTTTGGACGACCGCGCGTGGCTGCAAGCCACACTACCCATTCGTTTTGGTGGGCTCGGCGTCCGCAAAATTTCTAGTGTAAGCCTACCGGCTTTCCTGTCTTCGGTCCACAGCACGGAAAAGTTAACCACAAGAATCTTAGCCCCTTCTCAGGTTGACTATGAAGTGCCGTGTTTGACCGATGCGGTGAACGCCTGGAAATTGACTTGCCCGAACTCGGTTCAGCCCGAGAACCCATCTTCCCAGAGACAGTGGGATGAGCCGCTCTGCAGGTTGGTACGGAATAAACTTATTAATACGTCCACCAATACTGCCGAGCGTGCCCGCCTGCTGGCTGTGGGGGAATGGGAGTCGGGCCTCTGGCTTCAGGCGCTACCGTCAACCAACATAGGCACTTTGCTGGGTGATACTACATTCCGGCTCGCTACGTGTTTACGACTAGGCGCTCCTTGCGGGGCTCCGCATCGCTGTCAATGTGGTGAAGCAGTCGACCGCCTCGGACACCACGGCCTATCCTGCAGCAAGAGCGCTGGTCGGATGGCACGTCACGCCAGCATTAATGACATCATCCGTCGGGCTCTTGTCACCGCCGGGGTGCCAGCTGTTTTAGAACCCAATGGCTTGGCACGTGACGATGGGAAGAGGCCAGATGGAATGACCATAATGCCTTGGAAGTTGGGTAGGCCTTTGGTGTGGGATGCGACTTGTGTTGACACCCTCGCGCCATCCCATCTTCCTAGCACGGCGGGCTGTGCTGGGGCGGCTGCTGTAGGAGCAGAAAACCTCAAACGGCGCAAGTATAACAACCTTATTGGAAACTATATGTTTGAGCCGTTTGGGGTTGAAACACTAGGGCCTTGGGGTCATAGTGCTCATAAAGTATTTCGGGACATCGCCAAGCGGTTGGTCGACTCTTCACACGACCAGAGGGCTGGCCTATTTTTAGCCCAAAGAATCAGCATTGCCATCCAACGTGGCAATGCCGCCAGCCTTTTGGGCACTTGTCCCATTGACAGCGATGCGGACGAATTTTTTGATGCCCTATGAGCTCTTCCCTTACATTATACACTTGTAAATAGTATGTATATATATTTTAGTTTTAGCTTGTATATTATAATCTATGTTTATAATAATTTGATAATTGATTGTATAAAAATGTCATGCAACAAAAATCAAAATGTCAAAAATCAAAATGTCAAAAATCAAAAAAATGTCATGCAACAAAAATCAAAATGTCAAGAATCACTAATTAACAAATATTTTTCTCCGATAGGAACTCAGTTACACTGTAGTATGTTTTATCTATCAAAAAATTCCGTATTTATTCTGTGCCATTACTCTGAATAGTTATAATCCATACATAATCGTAGGCATAATTAGTATTGTTTGTAAAATTATTTGGTTTTAATGGAATACCAGCGGCGGGCCGCAGTTTGACGACCACTGTGACACTGAACCGCAGTTCTTTTTAAAACTCCACCGACACCGTCCGGAGCTCCTTTACCATGGCCGCATTCAGTGTAATGCCATATAATTTCGTTTAATTGTGGACAGTATGAACTCAACTGAGAAATAATGTACAATATTTTCTTGTTCCGATATTGTGCGGAAGGTGAGTCTGACACAATGTGAAGTGTGCGTACCATAGGAGCGTTTGTTTCTATTTCTCTTAATATTGGGACTAAATGAGCCCATACTGCAGCAGCGTCGTGGCGTAAAGAAGCACTGTTTGTGCAAAAAGCTTGTGTTTTATAAGTCTGACTGCCATAATAATAAATCACGACAGTATGTAGTGTGATCTGGTTCTTACTCCAATGTGCAGACTGTACCTCTTCATTATATTTCGTCCCATAATTTTCGCTGAAATCTATATGTATTAAACACTGACTTTCAGTCATATTGTCCTTTATTTCTTTGACAGCCTGATATTGATTTTTTAAGTTAGCACAGTGTTTGAGAAACGACTTTAGGGCATTTTCAATTGTTTATTGTTTATTGTTAATTAAAACGGTAACACCAATTACATTAATTAACATAGAGATTGAATGGGTAACAAAAACTTTTCTAAAACTAACATATAATAGAGGACAACCTAGCATACTTGCTCTCGCAAAACATCAGACATACACGCATTATTCTGCTCCATTCATCAGCAAACAGATCACATTCAGGATAGTTGGTCAGGAGGGCGTTAAGCATCCTTAATGTACGACACACAGGGGACTCAGCTCTGGCGACAGTTTTAGTTAACGGCGGCGCAAACAGATTGCGCCGACGGCTTTGGCGATGTCCGATGTATTTATCGGGAACAAATAGCCGACAGAAAAGATCGTGGAGTTCGGGACTGTCGATGCGTCCTCTAAGAGTTTTGCAGGCTACTGTGAGCTGTAGAAAGCCTCGTCTAACCTCCAACGAATTGAAGCCCAAAACTCCTAGAAGGTAATTAGTAGGGTACATGAAAGGGAAGAAATGAAACGTCTTTTTAAACAGAAATCTCAGGAAAGTTTTCTGTACCTTTTCCAGCGTTAAAGTATGAGTCGCTGTATAGGGATGCCAGATACAGGCACCAGCCTCAAGTTTACTACGAACCAAAGTGTTGTAGAGAAGTTTAATTACATTTGGGTTGTGAAAATCACGGGAATTTCGCAAAACAAAACCCAAACGCCTAAAAGATTCCTTGGCTAGAGTGGAGACATGATCTCTAAATGTCAGACCAGTGTCAAAGGTCACACCCAGGTCCTTTATTTTGGTGACACGACTTATTTCTTCACTACCTAATCTGTAGTTATAGTGGAGTGGTTGACGTTTTCGACTGTACGTCATGACGTAACACTTACTCGTATTAAAAAAGAGCTTATTGACCATGCTCCACTCAAATATAGCATCAATGTCCCTTTGTAGGAGTATGCAATCCGAGACCTTATCAATTTGAACTACTAGTTTTAGGTCATCGGCGTAGAGCAAGCATTTTGCGAACCTAACCTTATTTATAAGATCATTGATCATGATAAGGAAAAGCAGTGGGCCTAGCACGGATCCTTGACTCACACCTGAGCGGGTATTATAAGGTTCAGACTCAAAGCAACCATGCCTAACAAACTGCCCACGGCCTCGCAGATAGTCCGCAAAGAAGTTCAGAAACTCAGACGAGAAACCTGCCGCCTCCAATTTCATCAAGAGCACGTCATTGTCAACACTGTCGAACGCTTTGCGGAAATCGAAATAGAGGACATCCACTTGCCCCCCACTGTCCAAAACACCAGAAACATAATCAACGTGAGTCATCAGATTCGAATTGACTGAGCGACCTTGGCGAAAGCCGTGCTGGGCATCAGATAGAAACGCATTTATACGTTTATAGATGTACGTGTGGAGTATGTGCTCAAAAACCTTTGCAAGAGTTGGCAGTACAGCAATAGGCCTGTGTTCCACCACAGATGATTTGTCTCTGGTTTTTGGGATGGGAATGACACGCGAGATTTTCCATTGTTCAGGATAGACGCCGGACTGAAGAGCTAGATTAAAGATATGGCAGAGTGGAGTTGCCAGCATATCGTGGCATCCCTTGAGGATAAAAGCAGGGATGGAGTCAGGGCCGATCGAGCTATGTGGTTTCAGTTTAGCAATACCTTTAACCACGTCTAGTGGGGTCAAAAGGGGGATAGGAATGTTATTTCCTGAGCAGTAGGTCGGCCTGATATTATTTGGGTTTAACTCAGGAGAATCCTTTAAGAAAACGCTGGAAAAGTACTGAGCGAACGCTTCCGCAGCTTTGATACCCGAGTAAGCGATACCGTTGTGCACAACGTTGGGCTCGAAACCACCCTTCGATCGCAGGCTCGAGACATGGTGCCAGAACTGTCGTGGATTACTTCCTATAGTGTTCCCCACAGTATCACAGTATGATTTATAGGCCTCTTGAGTTCTGAGTTTCAAATCCGAACGTAGAGCACTAAATTGAGCATATATAAGGTTACAGCGAGAAAGTTTCCATTTGTGATGCAATTTGTTTTTACGCTGAGTGTCGTTGATTAAATCTCTTGAAAACCAAACCGGATATCGTCTGTTGCCAGAGATTTTCCTCAGTTTTTTTGGGATACATGAATCGAAGAGGTCATAAAATATGGTATAAAGCTGACTAGTAGCCGCGCCTGCATCCAGGCCACACAAGAGGTCCTGCCAAGGGGCGGCACGAATTCGATCATATAAGAGTATGTAGTCTCCTTTGCTGAAGTTCCAATCTCTACTTCGGTCAATGTTGCTAGGGTATAATATTTCACTAACCTGATGTTTTGGCATTTGTACGGCAATATCTAATGGAGGATGATACAGGTCGATAGGGACTAGCTCCGAACCCACAACGTACTCGCGGTACACCTCGGCACCTTCCTGAGCCAACACAACATCTAACTTACTCCCACGCACATTCATCACTTCATTCATCTCTACCAGATTACAAAAGTTTAAAAAGTAACAGTAATAATTGTTAACATTCACGGACGCACTTTTTAAGTTAAGGTCTCCTAAAATCATAACTCTTCCATTTAGATTTGTAATAATGCTCTCAACTTTACAAAACCACGTCATGTAGTCTTCGTCAGTGGCAGAGGGCTTGATGTAGACAACACACATATACATATTTCGGCCATTCATTTGGATCCTTGCCCACAGGTCTTCACCGCAATCCGTTTCTAGGTCATATTGCCTGCTCATGGTAACGCCATCGCGTGCTGCTAGCAACACACCGCCTCCCAGAGTCACTCTATCTCTACGTAGGATACGCCAATCCCCGTCCGTCAATTCTGAGTCTTCCACTGAGTTATTTAGGTTTGTTTCTGTGACTGCTACTAAATCATGCTCAGATAATAACAAACTCGATCTCCATGTAGGTAATTTTGTTTTGAAGCCACGGACATTTTGGTATAATACACGTAGTTGTTACGATTACTGAGGATGGGCGGACCGGTGGCGAGAATGTTAGTGGGATAATTGTTCACTACTTCGGGCACGAAAGTTGTGGCGCCACGGTTTTACACAAATATCCTCTGCCCAATTATGAACCGCAGATACTTGATCGGCTAGTTTCGAGGGCACCCCCAACTTAAAAGATGCATAGTTGCCACGGGATTTTAGCACTTCAACTGTGCAGATATCCTTTCCGCAGATGGTAAGAAGGTGCTGCCGAACCTGGCTATCAGTGGTGCCCTGCTTTACGTAGAAAAGGTGTAGATATCTCCATCGTTCAGAAGCCTCTAACTTAGTGGTGCCAGGCGCAGCTGTCCCCCGCATAACATTACCAAGCGAACGACCCGAACGCCTGTGTCGAACTTTAACCCACCCTTCATCATTCGTCCGCCCGTTCAAGTTGTTGTCCTTGTCACCCATAGAAATATTCACAGTAGCAAGAGCAGGAGCACAGACTGGCAAAGGAACTTGAGGCTTAGGCACTTGCCGTTGCCGGGCGGCTGCTGTCACTGGATTGGTCGGTATGCGTATATCTTGCCCGCTCTGCAGACAAGTTTCCTGATCTACAGCTTTCTCTCCCACGGAAGCCATCGTGACAAGATTCTCACTTACATTTGGTGGTAATCTTATGGGGCTCTTAGTAGTTTCTAGGCCAGAACGAGAGGTAAGCTCTGGGATTTCCTCGAGTTGTTTGTCTAGAACCGACCCAGTGACTTTTGCTCTCTCGAGGTTCATATTAACTGTGCTCATGTCAATTTGAAGCTCAGTGGCGGAGTTTTGAATTCCGGCGCACAGGTTTTTAAGTTCATTAACATCCTTAACCAGAGTAGATAGGATTGTATCATACTCAGATTTCCACGTAGACAACCTAAGGGCGTAGTCAGTCTTCCATGAGTTCAATAGTAGCATAAGTTCCTCTTTTAATTCGCTGCATGCGCAAGAGGAAGAGGAATCCATCACCAGTTCGTTGGGCGAGTCAACAATACATTGCTGCCTATTCCTAAGGGTAACATTCCTCCTGGATTCACTGCTACTGGAAGCAGAGGCAATATCCGGAACCGACAGAGATTGCCCTGGTATGGGAGTCTTCGGTGGAGTGCGTTGCACTTGGGGCATTGTGATTGATGGCTTATAAATCAAAGCTTAAACTGGTTAAAGTCCGTACCTGTGTGTTGTTGTGAGATTGTGCGCTGGCGCAACGAAGTGGGGTTAATCTTCGCGGGTGTTCGTAGATGTTCACAAACCCGAGCGACAGCCAAACGATACCGCGACGACGCGACGCCGTAGTCGTCCTTGAGAGACAGCGCGCGTACATGTGCCGGTAGTTGACCTCGGAGCGTCGCACAGCTTTTCAATACTGCAATATTCTTTATTAGCTCTCAAAATATGTTAGTCGTCGCCGCAGTTGGGTATTACAGTTTGCACCTCGGCACACTAATAAAGGCCCTCCCAGTTAGGTATGGTCCGTTTCTCGAAGCAAAAAAGGCCCGCGATGGACGCGTCGACTGGTCACAGCGAGTTCGCGAGAAGAACGTCGTAAGCGCCGTGCAATACCTGGAGCTTACGCGTTTTATCGCGACGCACCGCTTGATTGCGACTGACGGTAGATCGGATTCTTTTTTTATTTAATTTTGTCTAGATGTTTTAAAGTACGCACTAGAACACCAAGTTATTGATGCAAGTTTATAGTTCAAAGTATGTCCATGCGAATTACACTTTTAACGGCACTTCCAAACACTTTTTGCACGGTTTTACGATATTTTTTGTGGAGCAATAACAAACAGCGGTTACACGTTCAAATTCCACAAGCGCACTCCAAGCGCACTTCAAATATTTTTATCACTGCCAGTGGCTTATCTGAATGACTAATCTTTGTAACGGTTTTAGTAGTTTTTCCACATTATCTTTAGTATACACTCTAGCTTGTTGTTGCCATGCCCAGTAAGTTATATTATTCTGATTACTAAATTCCTGGTAGTTTACAACTTTGTCTCTGCATGATACACATTTTCTTTCGAGGCACTTTACATTGTCCTTATCACAACACAAATTTTTTAGAAGATCGGTGGTAGTATTCTCTTTTATTATGTTATTCCTTTTAAGAGATGTTATTAATAGTTCGATGTTGGCGTGTATTTGACAAAGACATGTGTTGCGGTTATTTATGTTTGGCTTCAAAATCCAGAATGGTCTCAATTTGGAAAATGTTGTATAGCCTATTGGTGGATGGCCTAATTTTAAATATTTTTGGTGTAATTTTTTTATCGAGTCTGTTAAATATCTCTTTTGCTTTTTTACTTTACTTTTAGTTATGCAATCTTTTTTTCCGGGGCACATACGTGAATTCTCATCTTCTTCATAAAACTTTTGTACAGTGTTTCGTACTTGGGCATTAATTTTATTTTTATTCTTTGGTTCATCTGACTTTCTTTTCTGTTTTACTATCTTATTTTCTAAACGTGGACTTCTGAGAATCTTATTCAGTCTTTCCGCTCTTTTTCTATATAAGTCTTTTTCTCTCTTTAGTTGTATTACTTTTTTTCTAAGTGACATTATCTCCTTTGCTTTTATCCTTTGGTATTTTCTGAATCTGGCATCCAAATTCTTCAAAGAGGAAGACACATCGGATAAAGAAGGTACAGGGCTACTTGGACATAAAGTAGATACAGGGCTACTTGGACATAAAGTAGATACAGGGCTACTTGGACATAAAGTAGATACAGGGCTACATGGACACAAAGTAGATTCAGGGGTTTGAATTCTGCTGACAGCTGCAGTTATTCGCCCAGAAGGCAAATAAGAATGAACGGGACTACTAGTGAATATTTTGTTTTTAGAACGTAGACAACGAGAAATGCTTGAATGAGGACTAATGCTGCGAGAACGTTGAAAGTTGGAATTGAAGTTTCCATCATGAAGAGGTCCTGAAGAAGGTCTTGGTTGTGGACTAAGCGAGCGAGAACGATTTAGAATGGAAGGACTTGTGGGAGATGACGCGCCTGTCATATCGTCACCCTGTGTTTCAGGAGGATCATTGGTTTTTTTAGGTGGAACATTTTTGGATGGTAAACTTTCTTCACGTGATAATTTTGTGTTTTTTTTTCTTCTTTCATAAAATGCTTTAAAGTTAGCTCTGTTTATTTTTTGCTGGAAGCGAACTGACTAACGACAAACATGAAAGTGGGCGGAAAAGACTAACGTTTACTTCAAGTACCGGCTTTCAGAAAGTACGAGAATATTCTATATTTTTCTAACACAAGTGCCATCTCTTTTCCGTGCTCTTCCATAACATATTTTTGCAGTACACTATCTAAAGGAATGTTGACCGGCTATATGATCATGGGGCCATCTGGCCCTGCTGCGGTATGGGGGGTCTGACCGCTTGCTGGGACTGTGGAGGCCGACAATGGATCCTGTGTACTGAAGCCTAGCATGCGTGCACGCTGGAGGTTCTCTACCCTCAGCTCCAAGTTGCTGATCCTTTGGCGGTCTTGTATTAGCTGCGCATTTATCGAGCTGACTTGGGAGAAAACCTGTCTTACGAGTTCGTCGTTTTGAATGGCGACTAACATGGTGTGTAAAGACCCGGCCCCTCCTACCTCAGGGTGGTCTTGAATAGGCTCTCAATCATTGTTTGTTGAAGATTTTTTAAATATTTTTACTGTTTTTCTTACCTTCAAGGTAGCAGCCAATCTGTTGAGACACTATATTGAGTGAATGCAGGGCGCGCGTCAGCGGCGCGTGTTGCAGCAGGTTGTTGCAAGCGGGTGGCGCCCACAGCAGCGGCGGCCGCCTTAGTCGCCCCACTTGCCCATCAGGTACACACAAGCCAACCGTCCGTAGAACGGCTTTTTTTTTTTTTTGGATGGTAAATCATCAAATGACCTCTCCTGCTCTGGGCGGAGCAAAAAGGCGTGTCAGACTCTTACTGACTAAAACCCATCCGTGTTCCTTCAGTTGCCTGTGCGCCAGGGCCCCGGTAACTCTTTCGAACAATCTGCGACCCCGGCAGGCATCGGTCCTATCGGACCCCGTCAATGATGCTGACATCTCTTTGAGGCGCGCGGGAAACACGACGCGCCGTCGACCCGGGCCTGGTCTTTAACGGACGGCGAGCTGCCCAATGCTCGCCGTCCGCAAGCCCGCGCCTACGGTGGCCGGAAGTCGGCAATCGACTCCCGACGCCCAGGGTGTCCCGTCCTGCGGCGACTAGGGGCGTGAGGGCGCAACGATTGCCTCTCCCTCACGCGGTCCGTAGAACGCCTGGGTTTTTGGTTTTTTCACGCATAATCTTAAATAAGTGGCTAGAGCTACTTCCCTTCTTACTTCCAGTTTATTATAGTCTACCATGCCCAGCACAAATAGAGTAGGTTACAACAATGGATACCCTGGATACACACCATACTGCTTTAAGTATAAGAATCTCATAAATTTGTTCTGGATACGTTCTAGCATTAGTTTGTACTTAGCTTCATGTGGCGACCAGACGACAGCTTTGCATTCCAAATGACTTTTGACTTTTTACAAGCGCTTCGTACAACGATCTCAGAGCACTGATATTCGTAAACTGTCTTCCTAGCCGTAAGACCAACCCTAAATTGCGGTACGCTTTTTTACAAACATCAGTGGTGTGCTTACGGAAATTTAAATCAGTTGTAAAGCGCACGCCTAAGTCCTTAACCTCTGAGACACGTTGCAGTCGGATTCCATCCATGCAATATTGATAATGACTTGGGTGGCGCGCACGGGTAAATGATAACACCGAACATTTGGCCACATTGAAATACAACCTATTGCTATGACTCCACTCAACTACATAATTAATAGCCTGCTGCACTATGTCATGATCAGTTGTTGTATGTCCAGATTTTGCAACAAAACTGCAGAAAACTTCTGCAATATTACTATTTACATCAAGTAGCTTTTAGCATTGTTTACCAATCTGGACATAATTATCATGATAGCTGCAAAAATATTGCTAGACTTCACTTCAGCAATAAAATTTTAGGTTCATTTTGATCAATTTATTGGCAAAAATATGATTTGCATAATTTGTGATTCCGAAAACATGATTTGGTGCATTTATTAGATCTTGTTTTACGTCAATTACTTTAGGTTGAAATTTGAATATTTGGAATTGATATGTTTGACAGTCAAAGGGGCTGTCAAACATATCAATTGATCTACGCAAGCGCAGTATATTTTTTCCAAGAAGTTTATTTTATAGGATAGCAAGTGTTCTTGGTTAACTCTTCAATTTTCGTGCTAAAGTTTCTCAACAGGTGATGTGTACATTAATTTTTTTACACCAACAAGTTTCCATAAGGTTTTGCTACTAAAATGCTCTTATAAGTACTGAAGTCCCCATCAGCAATTAACTACTACTACTAACTACTACTATTACTACTATTTACTAGCTATTAACTTTGAGTAAATCAAGCCCAGATTTAGTAAATAATGTTTAAAGACTCTACAAATCATACAATACTTGTTTTTTACTGTTATGTAAAGAACTTTTTTTTTTTGTAACCATTAATTACCGCAGCACCCGACAAAGCGTTATAATTCTGTATATATGATCTTTTTGACCAACATCCATCAGCAACCGCGGTAATCATAGGTCTTCCATCTACATTAACATTACCATATCTAACAGCTAAATTGTATTCTTCTTTTTCTGCTTTTTCCATACATTTTTCTTTTGCCGTTTCCCATAGTACACAGACTTTTGCATGACACTTGGCATAATAATGATCCGACTAGAAGATATTTCAAGTGAAGTAGACACTTGCTCTAAACCCGCGTATCGTAAACCTATAGACATCAAACTACTTACAACATTTTCGATGAGATCTTGAGGTCTTTTTATCGTTGGATTTTTTTTAAATTCTGTAGACTCGATTTAGCGTTGCACATTTTGCAAACAAACATAAAGAACATTGGCCAAATTTCTATAGACGCCGGACCTGACTATCATTTTTAGTGTACAGAAACAAATTATAGTGAGATTGAATTGTTTTTATGTAGTTAACACCATCCAGTTTGAAAATAATAGCTAAATAGCCAAGATATTTTAATAATGCAAAAAAATACTTTTGAGGTTAGAATCAATAAATAAGTCGATTTAATGCTAGGCAGACGACATACAATTTACCCGACAGCGGCGAATGCCAAAAGGATAGTTAGCGATAAGCGAAGAGGGTAATTAGCAATCTCATTTTGTGTTTATTTATTCATTTCGATTTGTCTCAGATAATTATCAAAAAAAAAAAATAAGGACTGATCAGTCAAAGCGCACTAACACACGGAAAAAACTAGTGGGGCTTTTTCTAGCTAGGCCACCATGACTGATTTCACTTCTAACTGAACGGAGAGTTAGTCGCTAGATCTCTCTGCCTGGTTCTGTCTTTTAGTCTGCATCGCTACTGGGTAAACGAAAGAAAAAAGGGTTTTGATAAAAATAGTTTTTATTCATCATCCTCTCTTACAAGTACAGCATCGAGGAATGCTGCTGGCGCTGATATTGTCGGCTGATACCTGGCCCACCCAAGGTACCACACAAGTGTCATTACATGTGCACAGCACCCAATCGTCCTTCTACCAACTAAACAATTACAGCAGTATTCCACTATAGCTTCCCTTCCAGACACATTATTTTCAATTAATATATAAACATAATATATTTTTCTCGAAATGTGTCTGGATTTAATTTCGCCCCTTATTAATGAATTATCTCCACTCCCTCTAAAACGATACTCTGATACATTCATGTTTTTTCTGCATATTTCAATTCTATAACCTCCATGAAACCGGGCATGCTCGCCGTAATATGTCCTTGCCTGTCGGATCTGGTATGTTCCTAGGGCAAATAATATGACTTCACTATATTCTAGACGGGGGCATGAAATATTAGTATCGGGATGAGCTGTAATACTAGCAAAACTAGATGATCGTCTATTCATGTTCACTGTGTTTATAAAATGAGACAAATTATTAGATAGTGGAAATCGTTCCATAATCACATTTATAATTTGTGCAGCATCATTCCTATATTTTAGTCTAACACCGAATTTATTTAAAAGGCTTGCATAGAGAACATTTGCATCATATGAGGCACAGTTATATTAAAAAAATCATACCGGAATATTTTAAAATCTCGTTTCAAATATCCGTAAACAACTTCCACCACCCAACGGCATATAGTCACACAACGACTCCTGTTAGCCTGTCCTGATCGGTGGTGAGCGGATGTGCACCCTCAAGCAAGGCTTCCGGCATGTATGTTTTATAGCTGCAAGCCTCTAACAGACTAATTGAATCTCTAAATCCCCTGATTAGACTGAAAATATAATTATTTTGAAAATATTGTCTGAGAGGAGAGTTTTCATCTCTGAAAAGGGAAAGCATTATATCTGAATCCGATGTGGTAGCCTGGTATGGGTCATAGCAATCTATAATGTACCCGTCAGGTGTCACCTGCAAAAATGGTTTCAACAAATTTCTATATTTATGTAAGGAATGTGTATCCTTTTGGAACATATAGTTGGAACTTTTGTTTAAATAAATATAAGTCCCATTACATATGATTATTTTATTTTCATTATAAAGTGCATTTGGGATCATTAAATTGTGTTGCAACAATTGTTCACGGGATATGCGTTGAAGTCCCAGATTTCTAGGCACAAAATCCTGCACCAATATTTCCCTAATCTTATGCATCAATCTTTCTAATGTGCGTCTTGGGACCATTAATAACTGGGATAACCGATCATCTGAGTCACCAGTTCTCATTTTCATTAGAAGAGCACCTAAACCTAAAAAGCCTCTATGTGTTTCAATAACACGTGGAATTTCATACAATAACAATTCAAATTCCTGTCTATGCATTCCTAGTTAATAATGAAATAAATGTTCATTAATTCTTTCAAGAAAGAAAAGAAAGAAAGAAAGAAAGAAAATGAATTTATTTAGCACAAACTACAAGGCACACAACACAACATATAATAAAACAAACAAATAAAAAGTGTAAAGTGCAGAGTGAGAAATTAGTAGGAAAGTGTGCCTCGCGGCTGCACTAAATAGGTCCAGTTCAGCAAAAATGTCAGACAACTAGTGCCTGACGCTGGTTTTCAACTGAACCTGAAGTGTGATGAGGTGACGGATGTAAATCAGTTTTGTACTGCAATGTGTGTATATATGTATACTTATGTAAATAAAATAAATGATTGTAAGAGAATAATAATAACGGATATTTCATTAATTAGTATAGTATTAAATAAAACTGCATAACAAAACATAAACAAACTGACAAATAAAACGAGACAGATGCATGGTATAATATCTATAGATCTATTTACTTTTACAACAAAACCTGTTTTGAACGATGCCAGACTTCCACGCTCCAATACATTGTGTAATTAATAAATCCGTGCACTTATCGCACAATGCGCTGCAAGCAGCCGATCGCGTCGGGCTACCTACGGACGGTTTTACTACCTAATTTATTTCAAACTTGTCTTTTAGTTATGTTAACATGTCGTCGTATGGGTTGCATTTAGATTGACATATTACGATAGAATATACGTACATAAATAAGTGAGCCAAACAACACTTTCCATGCTCGAGAAATCCAGAAAAGCATTAAAAGCATTTACGAAAGAAAATACAATTATGTTCCACTTGTTCAGCCGTAAATGTTCTAAAACTATTTTGAGAATTGAACAACATATCCCAATCATTACTAAATGTGTGTTCTTCACAAATACGAGCATTTTTTGGCAAGTAATATTTGTGTTGGGATAGAGTAGTTGCTCTTAGAGGGTCTGAAACTCTATGCAAATCTCTGTTCTGGCAACCATGAAAAACACAACGTGTTGCAGTATTCGTGTAACGGCTAGGGGTTTGCAGGTGGACTGCGCAGGCCGCTAACTTGCCGGTAGTTAACAGAAACTCGAGTAAATGTTCATACATATCATTATAAGAAGTAGGTCACAAAAAGGTCACTGTTCAACTGAGCACTATCACTAATTGTCAGGTAAGAAGGGTACCGTCCTTGGGTCTGAGCAGCTGGTAGGTCCACCGCACAGGCTCCGCAAGAGGCCGCTAAGGCCTCCGAAAGGCCCTAGTTGGCTATAGTTAGAGGACGTAGGTAACAAGCGACGCAGCTACGCGCAGGTCGGTCAGCGGGCCTCTGTAGCCGGCCCGTAGAACGCCGGTAGCCGCCACGTATCAGCGCGCAAGTTGGAGTAGTTTGCAAGATTGGTCCTCAGCCAGGACGTAGGACCCTGGAAGGCGCGTTAGGGAGCGCATGTTAATTGCGGTGCAGAACAGCAAACCGCGTGCGATGTGTCCAGCCTCATTCCTTCTTCGGCGACCAAGGAACGGTGTAAGGAGAAGGATAGGCAGAAGCTCAACACATCACAGCGGCTTACAGGCAGAGTTTACAAAGACGGCGTGGCACAATGATAAATGCAATATTTGGTTATGTATGTGACCCGCGAGCATAAAATACAAAGAAAACAGTGATTTTAGCAGATGGCTCGCTATATGGCTTATAATACACAGTGAGGCCTTGCACAGCCCGGATGCAGCTGTAATACTCGTACATACATATTTCAGATCCTTGAGCACTAGTCAACCTACTGCCACGCGGTACAATAATGACACCCGCAAAATAGGTGATGATAATATTAACATAGGTCGACTGGCACTGGAGGCATGGTACTAATAATAATTAATGAGGAACTCACCCTAGGTCGGGGCACAAGGTATCCTGAGGGTCAGAAAGTAGCTGCTAGCTAAACCAGCCAGCGCGAGATCAAAATGGACGAGTGTTCTCCAGAAAATTAGTGTTGTTCCATCTCTTTAGTGATGTGCTTAGCGACTATCGCTATCGGTATCGCTACTTTACTGGCGGAGCTATTTGTACAGTTAGGTTTGGTCACGAAATAGTGTTCCTCAATGTAGATACACGATTTGAACTAACGAGTGGCCGTTAATATATGAGTCATGCAATGGAAATATTTGCACTGTTTCTTTGTTTGACTTCACTTTGTAAAAATAACACTTTATTTAAGTTCTTTCACTTTTTAATGTTGTTTAAAGTTATTATTTATTGTTTCTAATGTTTATATTGTAGATATTAACTGTATTCACTTTTGTTATATTTGATTATTTTCTTTATGTGGTCACTGTTTATAATGTTATATGTATGCACTTTTTTGTCTTGGTAATATGGTCACTTATAGTTTGTCAGTTATCTATACACTTTAGTACTTAAAATATGTGAAAAACAGTAATATAACTATTTTTAAATATTATTTAATACGGAGCTTCGCAGGGATCGAACTCTCGACTCTTAACCGAGTTCAAGGCGGTCAAGCCGGGGGTCAATGCCTCTCATCGTTTCGTAAGCTCTTTCAACTTGATCAATGTAACCAGAAAATTCGAAATTCTGGGAGTAGCTCTCTTGCACAGGGATTGAACTGGAGTGTGGTCCAAGATCGTAAAGCGGTTCATCTACTGGAGCCGTTTCTTGGACTGCTTTGAAATCATAAGCAGCTGAGGCATCATCCTTCTTCTCTTGCTTATTCTTCTTTTCCTGCTGTTTATTCCTCCAATTTGCGCTGCGTTGTGTCTGTCCTCTTGACTTTGGAGGACGCTCTTCAAATTCACGAGCTTCAGACCAATCGGTCTCAGCGTCTTTCTGCTGTTGGAAATTATATGCGCGTCTTTGACTGCGGGTGCCGGTATTTCACATGTGTGCACCCTTGCATTGTCTTGGTGGAAAAGAACTTTTTTCTTGGCCAAATGAGGTCGGTTTTTTTTCAAATCGTCATTGAATCGGTCCAATAAGTTGGCATAATATTCCCCATTGATTGTTCTTCCCTTTTGAAGGTAGTCAATGTGGATTATGCCGCGTGCATCCCAAAAAACAGTCGCCATAACTTTATTGGCTGACAAACCCACCTTGGCCTTCTTCGGCGCCGATTCACCCTTAGAAACCCACTGTTTTGACTGTTGTTTGGTCTCTGGTGTGTTGTGATGGATCCATGTTTCGTCCACGGTTACAAAACGGCGCAAAAACTCCTCCATATTGCGATTAAACAACGCCAAACCTTCCTGTGAAGTTGTTACACGATTGCGTTTGTGGTCGACTGTGAGCAAACGCGGCACCCATCTTGCGGAAAGCTTTCTCATGCCCAAGTGATCATTCAAAATTGAAACCACTGAGCCATGCGAGATCCCTACGGCTTCCACAATCTCTCGCACTTTCAATCTTCGGTCGGCCAACACCATATCGTGAATTTTTTCGATTGTTTCGGGTGTAGAGACCTCAACTGGGCGTCCAGGACGTTCGGCATCTTCAGTGCTTGTACGGCCACAACGAAATTCAGTAAACCACTTTTTTACCATTGAAATCGATGGTGCAGAGTCCCCATAGTATTTATCAAGCTTAGCCTTGGTCTCGGTAATGGTTTTTTTTCGCAAGAAATAATGCTTAATAAGCACACGAAATTCACTTTTTTCCATTTTCTCCTCAAATTAGTGAGTATTCTGATAAAAATAGCTGTCAAACACAAACTAACTGACGCAGCAAGTTTAAATTTTGACAGGAGTCAACTGACAGATGCCTGTTGACAGGAGCAGTGTTGCTGTTTCAGTAAAGAGGTCAGAAATTCAAAAAGTCACGGACTTATTGACCCGCCCTCGTAGGTAGGTATTATTTATTTATTGGGATATTACAGAAACAAGACAAAAACAAAACATACCACGAAACAGGGTTAGCTCCGTGTGCACCAAGGCAACATTGACTTCAATTTTGGTTGAGAGTACATGCGCCTAGTTTCCGCCAGATTGTCATCAGCAATTGAGTAAAAACGCACAATAACCAACCACTACACACTCGAATAGTTAGAACTAATTTTCACAAAAAAACGCGCGATGCATGCCTGTGACGTAAATACATCGGATGCATACGCGTCGCTCGCTCGAGACATTTCGGTAGACTGTTTATTGCCCAGGTGGTTCGAGCGGCCCGCGGCATTCGACAAAAGAAATGGGCGGAGCGATACTTCGCACGATTGCTTGTCATTCGCTAATGATTTATTTGCATTTCGGTCCGCATTGGCCGGAAATCCTTGTAGTCCACGTGGACTACCGCGATGAGTACTGTGATTTACGGTTAATGTTTGAACACGTTTGAGCAACATATGACTAATTTGAGAACGCCTAGTTTAGTTTGTTTTAATAACATATTTGATGCTGTAGAATGCTAAACAACGTTTGTTCTAGAAAAACGGTGATTCAAATGTCACAGTGTATATGCTAGTCGCGCGGTATGCAGGATTTGCGTGACCTTAGTTTGACGTGTAGCTTGCATGTGGCGATGTAGATACCGCTACACAATTAACACAAAGCATTCGCAGGGCTGCTTGAGGCATCTGCATTATGATGTCATAAAAAATCCAAAAGGCAAAATCGGTGTCCAGAAATCAAAAGCACAAAAATCGTCACAAGCGGTAGTCATCAGTCAATAAAACAATGCCAAGGTCGAAATAACAAAAGGAAATCCAGGAAATTCACAACAACAACAATGCGAATGATCGCCGGGTGTCAATCAAAGGCGCGCGTCGATGACGTCGGACATATGAAGAATGCGCTCCGTTGTACGTAATTGAACAAAACGCTGATAATTACTATGAACCATTTTTTTTATAACAAGAATCCAATACATATAATAAAAACAGCATTAGTTGAATTGATACCTTAGTATTTATAGATTTGAATTACATTTAATAACTATTCAGAAAATCGTGAATAATTATAATCTTTGAGTACTAAATCATTTCTTAAGCAAAACGAATCGTCAATAGGTGCGTTCTGAAAATGTTATTAAAAAAATAGAAAGGAATTACATAAACAAAAAAAATGAATATCTTTTTTTTCTGGGGGTTTTTTTTTTTTAAACCTTAAGAAAAAACCGGATTTTTTCAAATATTATATGGCATATCGGGACGCCAGCGACTCGTCGTCAGGTACGATTTGGCCAACGTTCTTTTGACACAAATCCTTTTATTTTTTCTCTGACTAATTTCAATATTTGAAGTTACAACCTAATGGAGAGTTATGATGTGAAATTTCTTGCAACTGTTCAAATAAATACATGAAATCTACAACTTTATTTCCACTTATTCTGATCTCTTCCAATTTTTCTTCTGGTTCTATTGTATAATAGTCTACTTCTGAGTCCGAATCTGAATAAGCTGGCCAATAATGTGTAAAATGCTAAAAGGTAAACAAATTATGAAATTAAACGATTTATTCTATTTTTCTAACGACCAGGTTCAGGATACCTTGATAAATTCATACCTAATTTTACTACTTACATTGGGATAATCTTGCGTCCTAGTTACAGCAGCAAGCCTCTGTAATTTCTGTATTTCATCAAACGGATGACTAAAATAATAAAAAAAGAAGATTATGTTGGCAATCAATATTTTTCTATAGAGGGCGCCATGTGATTAGCGGACTGCTAAAGCAGTATGTATACGGGATATTTATTTTTATCACTACCCAAATTTTCACAGGGAATCCATGAATATGAATAACTTTCACTATGGGACCAACTCGGAAATCACGAAACAAAATCAGCTGTTTCATACATTTTGGTCGAGTAGGTATTGAACTTATGTATGAAACAGCTGATTCTTTTCGTGATGTCCGAGTTGGTCCCATAGTGACAGTTGTTCACATTCATGGGTAGAACGCCCTATAAAAATTTGGATAGTTTTAAAAAACTGATCAGTATATTATGCATAATACTTAACGGAGCTCCGGGACTATTCGGATTTTTAGAAATCGTGACGTCAACAGAGCCGACGTCACCATCTCCACCGCTAGGCTCACTCATTGCAAAAACGAATACACCCAATTGATATTCTCACGTTTTATTATTATTACTAATAAAACACAATTAAAACAGCTTTGTAATCTAAATGACTAATAGAAAAATCGTACTCACAAGATATTTTAGTAAAACAATTGTCTTCACAACATTCTCCTTGACAATGTGGCCTCGCAGCGGCTCGCTCTATACGAGTACAATACCAATATGGCGTCGTCGTTGCGAAGTCATTACACTTGTTATTTTTTACTTTCAGGTAACATTGATTTAAGTAACAAACTATGATTTGTTAATTCGTTTAACCATTTTTAGCACTCGGTTTTAACGTTGAATTAATTATGTATTGCTTAAAACATTTTAAACAGTTTTAAACGGTAGCCATGTTTTGTTTTTGCTTAACCAATTTATAGTAGTTGTATTAACTAAGTTTGTATAAGCAAACATTAACCAAAAATCATTTTTAAACTAACGCATATCGCTTATTAATCAAAAAACGAATTTAGAAATAGATAGCTTGTTTTTAAACCTAAGTTTGAATAAACTTTCAGTTATGGTTTGCTGTTATAGTAACCGCAAATAATAACACGACTTTTTACATTGAAGAGTATCAAACTGACTACAAAAATCAAATCTAAACTAATTTAAACTTACCCAGTCATATTTAACTGTTAAACAACAATGGGCGTTTTTGTATGAACCCCGTCCCTACCCTTGTAGCATGCTAAGTTTCGGATGGAAACATGTATATTGTTTTATAGATAACAAATGTGAACGAACGAATGAATTAATGAATGGGAGAATGCGAGAATTTGGTATTTTGTGTAAAATTATTTTACTTAATTATTTTTAAGTTCCTGTATTCTAATTAATAAACTATGTTTGGGGATAAATAAATAAACGAATGCGAATGAAATATATTACATAATGTAAGATTAATTGTGTTAGTATGTAAGTGTTTCTTGCAACCTCTGTAGCTTTTCTAATGTAATTTGATATTTCTGTTTTTATAGTTTGTTATCACTTAAATTGTTGAATTTTTTGTTTAATTTTTGTTTTTACCTTAGGTTATCACTGTATTTGAAAATGTTGGCTCACCTGTTATTGGCAACTGTATAAGCCCATGGCTGTTACCCACTGTTATGTGATATTTTATATACAGAAGCTGTTGGTGTACCTTTTTAAAATAAATATTTAAATATATTATATTGTATTTCGGCTCTGTAAAATAATATCGTCCAAGGCACTTGCAGGAACAACGAAACTGTCTAAATGTCGGCAGACACCGAAGTACCAGATAATGCTCACGGTATGTGCGCAAGCACCAACAGTCCTCATACCCGGTAAGCATGAGCAATAATATTCTTTTATGGCAGATCTGCCCTCCAAGGTGGAATCGATCAGTAAATAACTGTAATAAGTTTTATTTGAGATGTGTTTCGATGAGATACGACCTCTCAGGAGCATACAATCTTCCGTTTGGATGTCATACTGTGTCATCCTTGGACTTTTTTTTGTAAATTTTGACGTTCAAAAGTGCCTTTTATGTGCCTATTTGAAATAAAATATATAAAAAAAAAAAAAAATTGGTATCATGCATACTTCCATATTATACAGGGTGGATTTTTGAAATGGGGCAGCAAGGACAGCTACCTTAACCGTTGTAGCTACAGGAAAACGGTCTTAGGAGACTTACCTTAACTTTTTGAAACATTTTGAATTGCATTCACAGATTTTGAAAACTTTTTTTTATGCCAATCTATCATGTTTCATATAAGGATCAAAAACCTCTATCGGACCAACTGAGGTTTCAGTACTAGAAAAGTCAGAAAACGCAAAAAACTTATCCCATACATTTCGTAGGCAATGAGACTACAATTTACTTTTTTAACCGACTTCACAAAAAGGAGGAGGTTCTCAATTCGTCTGTATGTTTTTTTTTTTTATGTGTGTTAGCTCATAACTTTTTTCTGGGTGAACCGATTTGGATGATTCTTTTTTTATTTGATAGGTGGTGCTTCACATGTGGTCCCATTTAAATTTGATCAAGGTCTGACCAGTAGTTTTTGAGTTATCTTTAATATTGCATATTTTTTCCACTTAGTTTATATGGATGATGTGTTAATAATTTCCTGTCACTGTTATTTACACACCAAGTAGTGGTATAAGAATTTGTGTGGGGTAGGTACCGCAACTAAAAAGTGAAAAATAAAAACTTTTTTACAAAAAAACAACCGACTTCCAAAAAAAACACTAAAAGACGTGAAAAATAACTTTAATTTCGGAAGTCGGTGACCAAAAACGAAAATACCAAACCAAAGACACCGACTTCTGAAATTAAAGTTATTTTTCACGTTTTTTAGTGTTTTTTTTGGAAGTCGGTTGTTTTTTTTTATTATGGATAGACTTACCGCTACAATGAAGACTGGGCGAAACAAACAAAAAAAAAAAAACTTCGAATTTCGCGTGAATACACGTCATCATTTAATTTGCTTTGAAAACAGAATCGAGATAGTCTGTTGCCTGGTAGCTTATGATTTCCGAATTTCTCTGACAAAAGTGACCTCTGAAGATGAAGATGGCTCGGCGAAAATTCAATAAAAGTCGAATAAAACTTAAACATTCATGATTAACATGATTATTCTAGAAAAAGGCACATAAGGGTAGGTAGGTGGTGAAAAGCACATATACGAGTACATAGTTTTTTGACATTTTTATTATATAAAACGTCCAATAGATTTAAAACGTCTTGGCACATAGAAACAGATTTTTTAGTGATTAGTTTCCGTAGTCCAGTTATAAAGGGATCGGAAGACACCATAAGTCTTTTAAAAGTGTCTTCCATGGCTAATTTTCTTGTTTTTTTTTTTTAAAACTGCTCTCTGTACTTTCTCACGTCTTTGTTTCGACTTTCTTGTGCATCTTCGCTCATTAATCCTATGGCTATTTCAGAATTCTCTAATATATTTGATCCATGAATAAGTAACTTGTGAACTGTTGTTGGCATATAATAATAATAATAAAGCTTTATTTAATTCCATGCATAGTACACATTAAGTAACTTATTAGCCTATAAGTAATTCAAATACATTTGTTACACTTAGATGAATTTGATTTCTAAATATAAATTCTATTTTGTAATTAGTTTAATTATTATTTGTTTTAATTATCCACTATCTAATTATTTAATGCATGGACCCCGTTCGGGTAAAAAGCCTTCCCCAAGGAATGCCATCCTTTTCTGTCATTAGCTCTGTCTAGCCAACTTCCACCCGCGCACGCTACAATTTCGTCTGCCCATCTGGCCCTTGCTTGATCTGGTGCCTTTTGGCCCAGACCATTTTATTGACCGTA
Organism: Griposia aprilina; assembly: GCA_916610205.1. Lineage (NCBI taxonomy): Eukaryota > Metazoa > Arthropoda > Insecta > Lepidoptera > Noctuidae > Griposia > Griposia aprilina. The sequence goes on along the minus strand of OU744285.1, from coordinate 24,174,056 downwards.
GAGTCCATCTATCTTCCTTATAACGGGCTACGTGACCCGCCCACTTCCATATCAGAAGATAATGATCTTACGTTGAGGGTGCAAATGTAGGCGGTATTTTTCGTTTTGATAATTGTTCTTGGGGGGTTTTGGTCGAACTCTCCCGCGGTGACCGGCCGTACTGGGAGATTATGGGTTGGAAGAGGGTCCGATTTTGATTGCTATGCTGTGTTGTGGTGTGATGTCTTCGATTGGCGTTGAGTTCATTCTGTCTGAGCGAGAATTAGTTTGGGCTTTTGTATTATATAGTTCTTCATCATATCCCCTTTATTTTTCTTAAGTGGTTGAACATTTTGGTTGACAGGGTAGAGCGTCTCTGGGGACTCTGATAGGTTTTTTTTGCTTGACTGTTTTTGTGGGGATTTTATTTGCTCAGTATCATAATTTTGTCGTATTTTATAAAAGCGGTGTTTCCTGCATCTTTTTCTTTCTGTAGTTGGACTTGTAGCTCTGTACGCTTAATTAAGACTTCGATTGGGTAATCTTCTTTTAAGTAATAGGAAGTATTTTGAAGGTTATCTCTATTTTTTTGTATTTTTATACTGAAGCCTAAAGTGTTGAATGTTATTGCTATCGGTCGGAAATTTTTCACCCTTTTTCCCAACCTTCTAACAGCTTCTATGTTGTAAGTGTCGCATGAAACTTTTATGTACCGTAAACTGCTGCAACTTTGCCGTAGTTTTATAGAAACATTGACATATTTCGAAAAATTACAATCAATTTTCACCCTTGTCAGGTTGGGGATAAAGCTTATATTAATGGTCATTGGCAGTGTACTTAGAACTATGATTACTCTGTTTCATTTTCGAAATATAACAGTCTTAATCACTAGGCAAAGTTGGGCCACAAAACTGTAACATTGCCTGCTTCAATTTTGACACTCTAAACAACTTAAGTACATCATTCCTGCACTTGAAGTTAACCCTTATTAATGGGACATAGGGATAAGAATTGCAAAACAGTCACTTTTTGCTTATACCACTAGAGACAATGCTAGGCAATGTTGTGTTCGACTTTGCTGTTAGTTTCATACTTTATTTGATATTGCTTAGGGTTGTCGCATACACTATGGAGTAAAACGACCTAAAATGTGTTTAATACTGTTTATTATATAAAACTGTATTTTAAAATGAAATTGTATTCTCATCAATTATAAAGAAAGAAATTAAATTGTATAACATCCAGTATTTGTTTTGGTTAGTATTAGTAAGTACTTATAAAAATAATCCACATTATAATTTTTTAACAAAAATCTATTATAAAAAGTTAGAGCTTAAAACTATTCTCATTGACATCACCTATTTAATGTTTGAGGTTTGGTTTGTTTGTACCTATAGTCTTTTTATCTCATTAAGGTTGGTAAATTATTCCACTTTCAACCATATAATCAGTCTTAAAAGTCACATGACCCGCCTTCATAAGATAAAAAATAGGTAGGTACTTAGAACCTACTACACATAGTACAAAATAATCAAATCAGGTATAAATCTTTATCAAAAATCTTAAAACAAACTTAAACATTGTCATTGGTGTTCTTTCGTGCCTATTTGTTTAGGTCCTACCTAGTTACAAAATAATCAAAATTGTAAATATAGAACAGTCGACCGTAAGTCAGTGACAATGTCTTACTATAAGCTGAGCTGTTCTGTGAGTATTGACACATGACATACCTATACTAGAGAGAGAGCTTATGTTGATTCTGTTAGCACAGTCAAGCGATAAAAGGGAAAGAAGCTAACTAGCGCCACTATCAATTACTTACTTCTATTCTAAACATAATATCACACTTTTTGGTTTCTTTAGTCTTTTGATTATTGTTACATTCAATGTAAAATGTTTTATAACGGATTAATAAATATTTGACATTGGAATTTTGCAGTCTATAATAAATTTTAATTCACCACGACGACCAACTAGGGGCTTAGGTAATTTTTTCTCAATATCGAGCAGTGTAATTACAGATATGTCATCGACTAGGGGCCATGAAAAAGATCCTTTTGAATTTTTTCTCAAATATTTCGTTGTGAATTCGTTATCTCTACAATCAATTATTTTACCCACATAATATTTGGCATTTTTGCTGTTCAAAAATTTAACCAGAACGTACTCTCCAGTTTCTAGTTTATCATTAGAAGACTTATCTTCTTCCATTGAAAACAAATCGCTGTCATGAACGCTCTCTGTGTCGCTATTAGAGGGTATAAATGGATCATCATCGGAATCATCGTGTAAAGAATATGATGACGATACTGACGAACTGCTAGAATCGTGATCGTTTTGCTTATTTGATGAATTTAAAACTATATTGGAAAGTATTTTTGTTTGTTTTCTTTTTTCAGAAATGGTATTTATTTTATCAACAGGTGATTTACGGAACAAAAAGCGGTCTTTTGAAATGTGTAAGTTTTTGTCTACACTGGTGCTAGTACCAGGGAAAATAACAGAATTAACATTTGCCTCTAAGTCTTCATTGATTTCCGATAGTCTATTATTGGAATTCAATCTGAAATCATCTGTAGAAACAGATTCTCCTGGTCGTGTACATATTTTTTTGTTACGTCCTTTTGTAGTGTTGCTGGTAGACGGTGACCTGGAGTCCTTCAAAAAGTTTAAGAAAGTTTCGTCGATGGTCGTTTGTGGTTCCCTGTTTTCTTTATATTCTGGAAGTTTTCTTAATACTGCTTCTCGTCGTAGGGGGTATATACCTGTTGCCTTGAACCCATTCTTGATTATTGCATCTGAATTCATTTTTATTGTATCAATTAATGTACGGAGTAATTCTGGGAATATTTGTTTGTTCAAGGAATTTGCCGATGGATGTCTGACTTTCCAATCTAGTAAAATATTTTTCCATGCTCTTTTTAACGGTCTAAAAAAAGAAACGTCCAGGGGTTGAGTATCGTGCGTTGAGTTCGGGGGTAAAAAAACAAATCTTATATTGTTTTCCTGGCATTTAGCTATAATTTGTATACTCAAATGTGATGATAAATTATCTCCAATCAAAACTTTTGGTTCTCGATCTTTTTGTGCCCAGGGTAAAATCATATTATTAAACCAGTCTTCGAAACAGTCGGTATCAAACCATCCGGACTTTGTTTTATTAAATCTTGAACCTGGCGGCCCACCTTCGCACCAATTGGTCCATAAATGCACAGATTTATATACTATATACGGCGGAATAAGTTCTCCTGAAGCTGTGGCAGCAAACATAATTGATATAGCAGTTTTAGAATTATTCAAAATTTGTTTGGGTATTTGGTTCCTCTTTTAAAGATGCATTTTTGCGATCCTGGGTCATCTGATAAATTAGTCTTGTCATAGTTTACTATGTTATGTGGTTCAACATTCGCAAGACTTTTTTTAAGGTTTTCAAAATATTCCTCATATTCACTTACTGTTTTAGCAGCGCGTGAAGTTTTTATATTTTGTGTAGATCGCAATGTCAATCTCTCTTTGTGGCGACTAAGAAAATCTCGAACCCACCTTTCACCTGGTAATTTGTCGTTAAAAATCCAAGATTTATTATTATTAACTAAATAGTTGTGTACTATCATACGCAACTCAAGACGAGTCAGTGGACACCCATATTCTCCACAAAGTATTAGGGCATTTGCTATTTTTCTCTCGTCTTCTTCACTTATTCTAACCGGAGAACCAATTTTTTTCAAATGAACTAATTTAACTTTATTAGCAATAGTTCGCCGGGGGATCCCAAATTGCTTTTCAGCCTGGTAACTTGACAAATTTTTATTTTTTACGAGCTCTACAGCAACATTAAGAAGACTATCTTCATAATCTTTATACCGCCTGGACCCTGGCTTTCTTCTGTTTCTCATTTTTAATCTAAAAGAAAGAAACCACGACTGAAATATTAGGAATCATGCAGTTTATAGTAGCTGTTAGTGTAGCTGCTAAATGTGTCTCAACAGAGTGGTTACAACACATATGAAGTTCATTTTTAATGTAGGTACAAATGATAAGCTTTGTTTTATAATGTTATGCAACATGCATTTCATACCAACAGCAAAACCATTACCAAAATTAAGATTTTAACTAACCCGACTACCTACCGGAAAAAACTACCCTATCTCACTCGAGATGATGTTTAACGATATCACAAAATCTAAATCAATTCAGCCGTTTAGAAGTTATGGTAATTAAAAAAGCCACAAACATACATATAACCACATCCACATATGAACGCTGAAAGCATTACTCTCCTTTTTTGAGCAGTTGTGTAATCAACGGTGCTAGCGACAGCCCTAGCTCAGGCAAAGTTGGGTATACAAGATCGAAATGATTGTGACAACTTTGCCGAAATATTTATAACTTTTTTATTTGTCACAATAAACGTTCAAAATTAATTCAGAATTATAGGATAACTTACAAGTAACATATACATATCGAAACTTTGTCGAAATTGTAAATATTTATGGACTTACCGAAAAAGTTTGTCGCGTAGCTTCGAAGCCGGCTATCACTCGTTGCGTTTGACAACTCGCTGTCATGTGGTTTTAAAGGAAACAAACATGGCGGCGGGTTTTTCGTGTTGCCAGGTAATGATTTAAATAACTACCAACAATTTGAAGTTGCTACAACCAATATTTAAAAAGATATTGGTAAATTCATATAATTGGCAAAGTTGGGTATGCGAGGCAATGTTACAGCGTTTTACGGTATGTATTTATTATATTTATTACCATTTTTTCCAGTTCATCGTACGACTTTTCTATCTCATCTACGCCAAAAAAGATCAGATTTCTGCGTCTGCACTGTCTTTCTAGGTTGTTAACTTTATTTGATTGCTCTTGTATTTTTTTCTCCAAAAGATCATTTTTCAGTTCTAGGTTATTGAACTTCTCGTTGAGGCTGTTGATTATTGTACCTTTAATATCTTCTTTCATCTCTAGCATGTCTTGTTTTTGCTGCTTGAAATCTTGCTGCATGCTAATTAAGATATTTTTTATTTCATCCATATTTGTTTATAGTTCGCTTAGCGCCCTCTATGAGAACAGGTAAGTACTTCTTGGCTTAGTGGCGATTCGGAGTGCGCGTCGAACTAGGAACTGGCTAGAAAGTTCTGATGGATCATAATAGATGGCGCTGATATATACTTTGATCGATGATTTAGGAACGGAGATATTATTATGATGATTTTGCACTTTTGAGGTTATAGTTTCTGATACTTTTGGTTTACGCACTGTTTTGATGTAATTTAAGTTCCAGTTTTGTCGTACACATGCTACACTAATATTTTGCACTTGAATAGTGATAATGTTCTTGGTATCTTAAAGAATTTCTAGTGAGATTTGATAGAACGGTTTTATGCACTTTTAATAAATTTTATTGTATATGCACTATGTTTTATATATTGTTCGAAGTAGTTTATGCATTGGTTTTATATTTCGATTGTATCACTTTGTTTTGGAACACTTAAATAATTTTAAAACATACTTAATAGCGAGTACGATGTTGACAGTGTCGCAGTGGCGCCCTCTCCATATAATACCATGGGTAAAATCAAAACACAACATGGGTATCACAAAATAAGAAGTTGTTTTGGTGCAAAACGTCTTGAATTTGACCGCATTGATTTTGTAACCACTAGACATTACTTTTAAAATGGTATGCAGTCGATTTATAAGCCGATGATTTACACCTGTTATTTCAGCAACTTTTTCTGCATGCTGAAAAATAGCACGTGCAGTATTACCATCAGTCGATGTACCTTCACCCTGTCTTAGTTTGTCAACATCCAAGTTTTTGCCAAAATTCTGTTTGTATGCGGCGTTTTTCAGCTGCTACCAAGGATTGACTGTGTGCGTCTCTTGCTTGCCATTTCGCAACTTTTAATTTGTAGCCTTCACGTAATATGAACTCCGCAAACCTTATCCAGGCATGTAGCGATGAAACACCATAATTAAGGTTTTCTTAGGGATCGGCTTTGATATGCAGAATTTTATCCTGTTGAAGTCTGTCGAGGTGAGTTTACAAATATAGCAACGCATAGCAGATTTCGTGTCAGTTAAGGCGATGTAATGTTGGTGTAGCGTCACTGTTAGTATGTACACTACAAACAATATATGTCACGGACGTCCATACTTTATTATTAGTAGATAAATGTAAATAACAAGCGCGTGAGCCATTGACCACTGGCGGCGGCGGCTGCGCAGCGAGCGAGCGGGACCCCTCCCGCTTCCTCGCGCTTGACCGGCTCGCCAGTCCGTTGGATGCCGCTGGGCTGACAACACGATTTCCCATTTCGCTAAGCTGTCCTATGCATCTCGCGCTTGTTGCAATGTTATGTACTGAGTCTATCTATCTTCTACTTGTGTTTGTGTAATCCTACTGTGCTTCTCTTTGTGAAACTTTCACCTTCGGTTCTTCAATATTTATATGTGTACGTGTGTGTGGACTCAGATAATTACACCCAATTAGTGAACATAGCGGCTTTCATTCATCTCCCATACGTACCCACTTCATTGTTATTGTTTTATGTATTTTGATTTATCTCCATAGTTTGTGTATGAAACTCGTAGATAACACTGGCACTAAATTATAAGTCACTGTTTTATCGTTAGACTTATTTTTATTTACTTCTGGAGACAAATAGTATTTTTAAACAGATATTTTACACAGAGCGTTTTTTCTCGCGTTAAGCTAGATGCCGCGCCATCTAGTGTCCCGATCCTTGGGAAGGTTTAAATTTTTCTTACCTCTATGTAATCTTTGAGAACATATATCATTGCTTTGCATGTAGAAATACCGGCTTCACTTATGACAGCATCAGAGAAAAGACAAGAAGTTTTTAAGCACTTAAAGCTTCTGCCAGTTGCTAAGTATCGCAACGTCACGGCAAGTTTTTCTCTCGGTGTTATAGCTCGTCTCATCCATGTGTCTTGTTTAGTAATATATGGTGAAACCAAGGCTTAAAGTTCCTCATAAAAGTCCTCACTCATTCTAAAATAATTGGAGTAATCGTCCAAATCGTCGCCCAAGATCATTTCTTGCGTAATGTTCAAATGAGTGTATTGGTTTCGTTTAAAATCCAGTCTTTCACCCAACGCTTTCTCTTACGTCTACTTTTCAACGCGCATGCGAGTACTGTAGCTATAGCTGCTTTTCTACTATTATACATGATTTATCTTTTAGTGTAGGTACGAAACACGACTTCACTTCAGTAAATTCAACGACGTACTGATGCTGAAATTATTACAAATGTAATAGGCCATTTCAATACTTGTGATATTGCGATACTAAGATCGTGATAATATTGATAAATGTAACATGCTCCATTGACAGGTATTACATGATCAGTCTGTCTCGTTTTTTTATATATGTGCATCCTTGTCTGTCAACGACAACGTGCCTGGTACCGTGCGTAAGTAACGGAAAATCGGGCGGGCCGCAAAGCTCTAGGTAATAAAATGCTTTTGTTCCTGTGCGCGCGCTTTTGTTTGACTCTGGATTCTGTCTGTCTCGCTTACTCATACTACGCGCCACGCACTGTATATTGTAAAGTATGAAACGTCGACGCAATAGGCGCTTAAATAATTAAAATAAATTGACGAGAAACATGAATTCTACCTAACATTATGTACCGTTTGTATTTTGATTTCTAAGTCAATAACTTTTTTCCCACATGTTTTATAGGTTTGCTGTAATACAATGAAATTTTACACGCTTCAAGTACTTTCATTTGATACATAGATGGGAGTGCTACAAGAGTAGGGACATTTTGCCCATTGATCTTTGAACTGAAAGTTAATATTTTTAAAGTTTACATTAGCCCTGCGTTGACACGGCCATTCTGCGAGACAGTGTGCGTGCCCTGCACCAGTCGCAGTTCTGAAAATGAAAATTATTTTTTCTGAACTAGGTATCCGTTCACAGGTACACTAGTTGACAACTTGTTTGTGGTCGCAGCTGCTATTGTATCAGGATGAGTTCAGAAAGTTCTGTAATAAGAATGAAGCCTGAACTTTTCAATGATAACCGATTCTAACAATCCAAGTTATCAGCCATTACTTTTATACCTTAGGTAATTAGGTATTCTAAGTTATAGATATCGTAGTAAATATGGAAAGAATAAAGTTCATATGAGTAGTAAATAAATAGGATTTGCTGTAAATAGAAAAGTGAGTGAAGGTATTGAAGTGCTTGTAACGCTACACGCTTACTCACACGTTTATTTAGTTATGTCAACGCAAATGCTCCACGCATACATGCATGACTTGATTTCTCGTAGACAGGGATGATGCTGTGATGCTGGGCGGTCTTGTACGCCGCGGTCCGCACAGGCTCTTAAGGAAAACGGAACTAGGGCGATGCTGAGGCCTGGGCCTTATGTTTATGGTCCTCGAGAGGTTCTAAAAGAAGATAAAATATAAACAAATTTCTTACGTAGCTGTTTATGCAGCTTGTTAGGGTTTGATGTTGTGGTGCTGAGCGGTCTCGTACGCCGTGGTCCACAGGGGTTCTAAAGGATTTGAGAAGAACGGTGCTGTGGCCTAGGCCTTATTTTGACCGTGGTCCACAGGGGCTCTGAAAACTTATATTGCAACTTTGTTGATAAAAACTCACGGGAATTATGCTGCGGTGCTGAGCGGTCGTGTACGACGTGGTCCACAGGAGATCTAAAGGATTGGGAAAGGACGATGCTGTGGCCTAGGCCTTATTATTTTGACCGTGGTCCACAGAGGCTCTGAAAAGAGTGTAGGCGGGAAGCGGGTAATACGGATTGTACCACCATTGATTGTGTGTCTTACCGATGTAGTTCCACGTAATAGACTCAACAATACCCTACTGTGTCATCAGTCCGCTATGACAGCACTTATGCGCAAAAGTGTTTACTGCATGGCTACGGTCATATATAATAAAATACCCGAAAGTTGGAAGGAACTGCCGCCATTGTTATTTAAAAAACGCTTCAAAGCTTCTTGATAGTCAAAGCATACTATAGCGAAACAGAATTCTTGAGTGAAAAAAAAATGAAACTTAGACTGTTTATAATGTTTAGTTTTTGTGAATTTTATTGTTGTTTAGTTTTTGTTGTGTTTGTTAAAGTTTAGTAGATTAATTTAGCGGATTAGTAATTTTGTATAATTTGTGTAATTTTAATTTTGTAACTTTTCCATGCCTCCTGGTAAAATATGGCTGAACTTATTCCCTATAATACCATGTACTGTACCCATATTTGCAAAATAAAATATCATTATCTTTAACAGTCTTACTATTTTGTAGTTGTATGTATGTGATGGGATCAGCCAGTCAACTAAGAGAAAGGCCAATAACGCCAATAATCACTCATTACTATTACCGCGAGTCTTCAAAACCTTTCTCCTTGCATTTTCAGCAGTTTCACACAATTCTCATTCATATATAGCGGTAGCTGCTTCATTATAAGATAAATTCTTTAGTCTTGTGCATCTCAGGTGATACCATCGTATACAATTATCACATCCTATGTTCTTTTCTCCCTCTTCTTCGGTGTCACTAATAAGATCACTGTCACAAGAACCACACTTAATACTTGATTGAATTTCTTCTTCTTTCTTTTTCTTTATAATCAGTGTCTTTTTATTAATCCTCTTCTTTTTTGGGGTGGTTCTCTCTTCGTTTCGTTTTTTTATTTTGGTGATATTTTTGCCAGGCTCTTGATGAAATAGCAATTGGAAAGTGGCTCTTTAAAAATATTTATTTTATTATGCGTTACTAAAGCGGGAAATTTTAAATGTTTTTGGAATGGATCGTCTAAAACTTCTTTTGGTGATTTTTCCGGAGCTGGTGCTTTTGATATATTCTCTTTGTCTTCTATTGGGTTCCTAGATTTCTCCTGAGTTGACATATTTAAGTCTTCTGTTATAAGTTGTGACTGCTTTTTTGTAACAGTCAAGTCATTAAAATGATTAATTTCTAACATCGGAGAAGCAAGATCAGGGATCAGGGATTGTAACATCTTCTGCACAATTGTCATCAGCCACAGCAATGTCTAAAGAAAGTCCGGAGTGTTTTCGACTTAGATCGCCGTTTTTGTAATTACAACTCCTTAGCGCGAACAAGTTCGCGTAAGATTATGCTTGGATTTATGCCCATCTTAGTTATATTATTTTCCATCAAGAAAAGCACTTGTCTGGCCTCTCATTCAGAGGTTTTTGAGTATTTTTTGTGCACCTATTGCATTACGTATCTGAGCGTCTTTAACACATTTTGAGAAGTCTACCTGTTTTACATCAAATGGATAGAGGCCGCATCTACGAAATCCATTCTTGATTATGTCAGTCATATTTTTGTCTTGCGTGTCTTTGAGGACTTGGCAGAAATCTGTTTTTGTTATGCATTTGTTCAGATTTTCAGCTCGATGGTGCCAATTTTCACCCGACTGCGCCAGAAGGAGGGTTATGTTTTTCGAGAGTATTTATGTATGTATGTATGTATAATTGTTTGGCACGCTCTGCAGCCTGAACGGCTTGATGGATTTTAGCTTGAGTGGTGTCGTAAGATTCATATTTACTGTGAGAGTGACACGGGGTATATTAAAATAAAATAAAAAACAGTAATTTAAAAAACTAAAATAAAAAACCCGACTGCGTTTCTTTGTAATTTGGAAATGTAAAAACCCTAAAACAAGAAAGACGTCATACCCGATTGCACTTAACTTAAAAATAGCCAAAGTTGCTAAGGCAATGCTTATAAGCGTCAAATCTATATAAATATTTTTAAATACAAGAAAAATTGTAGCAGTCGGACCCATTCTAGAAAGTCAACCTTCTAAATCTGCAATGTATTATAGGTATGCGCTCTGAATTCACTAAGCCTCTATTTCTAGACTAGGTCCCGACCAGTGGCGTATTTTAAGATACAGCGCCCTGGGCCTGTAAGATTTGCCGCCCCATAAATGAACGGAAAAAAGCAAAAACTTTTAATTATAAAATAAAATCCAGCAGTGTGTTGATGTGGGCTGAGAATGATGATAATGAATGATTTAGAATTAATTAATTTAATTAATAATTAATATAATGTTATCTTTAATTTTACTTAGAATAAGTTTGTTTTTTGCATGTATAAATAAGTCCTCTTCCTTCAAATTTCTATTTTGCTGTGCCCGACAGGGTCCACGATTGGTACCTACAACTAATGTTAAATTACCACCTAAGCACATTGTGGAATGCAATAAATGATTGAGTATTGAGTAAACCAAAAACGCCATACAAAGAAATAAATAAACCTTTTTAGAATATTCCATCAAAATATTGCCAGTTTATTATCCAAACAAGAACTACTGGAAATTACTATTCAAGAGTTTAAAGAAGCAAAGAATGATCCAGATGTAATATGTCTGTCTGAAACTTTTGTAAAAAAAGGATATGAAAATTATGTGAAAATATACAACTATGAAATGGCTACCAATTTCTGCAGAGAAAAACGATGAGGTGGCACTTAAAAACTTTGCAACTCAAAACACGTTTGAAGCTTGTGGCATAGAGGTAACCGGTCATAAATTAGCAGTTATATGTATTTATAGAACACCACAATCTGATCCAAATCAGTTTTTAACAAAATTGCATAACCTTTTACACGATTTGCTAAATAAATATAAATCTAAAATAAATATAGTTCTGGCCGGTGATTTCAACATAAATACACTTAAAAAAGGGAACATCACAAATAGGTTTCAAGACTTGGCTAATAATTATAATTTAAAAATCCACATCAATGTTCCTACTCGTAAACTGACTTGTATTGACCATATTTTAAGCAACATTGCCAATGCAACTGCCACTGTACTACCCCTGTGTCTCTCAGATCATGACACGGCACAAATGTTAAGCTTCCCAACTAGACAGAAACCAAAAAAATCAGCAGTATGCTACATTTATAAAGGAGACTTTAACTTAGACAACATCCGCAAATTTAAGGAATGCTTACAAAGTCTTTCTTGGTCCGATATTTATCAAAAAACTGACACAAATTGCGCATTTAATGATTTTCATGAACTGTGTGTCTATTTTATGATCTCTGTTTTCCCAAAGTAAGAGTTAAAGTGAACAGGAATAATAAAAACACGCAGAAGTGGATAAGTAAAGGTTTGAGACAAAGTTGCAAAACTAAACGGAAGCTACGATATGGATACTATAAAAATAAAAAAAATATTAATAAAACTAATTATAATAATTACTCAAAGCTATTAAAGAAATGTATTTATAATTCCAAAAAAAATGCTAACATAAAATATATTAACACACATGATAATAAATGTAAAGCCACATGGACTGTCATTAAAAACGAAATGAATAATAACACTCAAAAAGACAACATAGAATTTATAAAATTAAATGATACTATAATTACAGACCCTGTACAAATAGCTACTATATTTAATAACCATTATGTAAATTTAACGCATATTCCAGAGGAAAAAAGCACTAAGCAAGACCTCTATAGAAGTACATCTGTCAACTCAATGTTTCTCATACCAATGCTGGTACATGAGGTACGACAGGAAATAATGTCTCTGTCCAACAGCAGGTCGGAGGGCTATGATGAGATAAATACGAAAATCATAAAAGCCTGCTGTAATGAACTGACGGTTATTCTCACTCATTTAATAAACATATCTTTTTCACATGGAACCTTCCCTGAAAAATTAAAGCTATCTTTAATAAAGCCTTTATTTAAGAAGGGAGATAAGTGTGACATTAAAAATTACAGGCCTATAACTTTAATACCCATCCTGTCCAAAATTTATGAAAAATGTATGTACAAAAGATTAACTGATTTCTGCAATAAATTTCAAATAATAAGTAAAGAGCAGTATGGATTTCAAAAGAACAAATCCACATCATTGGCTATTTTTACTCTTATGCAAGCTATACTTTCAAATATTAACAATAATAATATTACTACTGGCCTTTTTTTTGATCTAACGAAAGCCTTCGATCTGGTGTCACACAGCATATTGCTAGAAAAGTTAGAAGCTATTGGGATAAGAGGACCAGTACTTCAGTGGCTATCGTCGTATTTAAGTAATAGAAAACAGCGTGTCATTATCAATAAAAAAAACGAAAATAATGACATCATATCTTACTCATCCGAATATAGACTTAATAAATATGGCGTTCCACAAGGTAGCGTACTGGGCCCAATACTATTCCTCATTTACATAAATGACATTGTAAAAATAACTAACCATAAATGCATATTATTTGCCGACGATATATCTATTATAGTGACATCTAACAAAAAACAAAATAATATTTTAGACCATGAGCTTGACATTAATAGTACAATTGACAAATTACTGCATTGGCTTGACATAAACCATTTGAAGATAAATTTAAACAAATCCGCTTTTATCCAATTTAATCAATCAAATAATTATAAAAATGACATTAAACTCAATATTAATAAACTCAAAGAAGTAACGCATACAAGATTCTTAGGCGTAATAATAGATAAAGACATTAATTGGAAAGAACACTTAGGCAATGTTAGCACTAAAATTTATAAATTTGTATACGCACTAAAACAAGTTAAAAATGTAACCAACATAAAAACTGCTGCAATTTCATACCACGCGTACGTCGAATCGTTACTACGATATGGCCTTGTAATGTGGGGTAATAGCACCGATTTCTGTAGAGCATTCATCGCTCAAAAAAAGTGCATGAGGGCAATTTGTGGTATTAAACCTGACGACTCATGTCGACCAATATTTAAGAAACTTGGTTTGTTACCGTTACCGTCACTTTATATTTACGAAATATGTGTGTTTGTAATCAAAAATAAACAATTATTTAAGACTGCAAATGATGTTAATCCTAGGAACAAACGAGATCCTCATAAACTAGTCTTGAATGATTTACGCAGACTAGCTAAATACAATAAAAACTGCCTAGCAATGTGCGTGCGCATCTATAACAAAATACCAAGGCATTTCAAAACATTAAATACAAGATTATTTAAAATTAAGTTTTATAAATGGTTACTTGAATGCTGTTTTTATAGTTTAAAAGAATTTTTTGATAAAAAATAATGATGATCTTCTTCACCTAACTTTATAATTTTGCATGCTATGTTTTTATCCTAGCTAAACATGTTTGTGCCATATGAATTAGTATTTAACACCATTTTATACCATGTTTTACGCAAATAAATATTTTATTATTTATTATTATTAAACACCATTTATTCACTAGTCGCTCTGTAAGCTGTAGACCTCGCAAGTCTGTCTTTGCATAGCTTAAAACTGAATAAATGTTGTACGCACCTTAAAGCAAAAAGTGCGCGCAAAGAGCGTGAAATGGCTGAAATATGTTTTTTTTACGTTTTCAAACCATAACTCCGCCATTTTGAAAATTTTCGCAGAAATCGACATAAAAAGTCCAAATTATCTAGCTTGCTCACAAAATTTCATTAGAATCGGTTGAGAAATGCGACCTGTAGAGGAAAACAGCCGGACATCCGAAAATACGAAAGCATTTTTGCCCAAGCTGAAACGGTGACGCTTCGCCCGTGCTTCGCATTCACTCCGTCAAATACACTCGAGAGCAATGAATCCGGGTCACTTAAAGAATGTTAAAAATCTCGGAAACTAAAAATGATAGGTTAATGCAATAAATTGTATTTAATAGACAATGTAATACTCCTTAAATGAAAGTAAAAAAAATATGAGTCACCATACATTTTATTAACACAAAATTACATAAAGAAAAAAACTGCTGATCTCTCCTTAAAACAAAAATAGGAAACATGAAATTTTTGAACTTTATTACGATTTTCTTGAATTTTAATACTTCGTATTGCCTCCTCGTGCTTCCATTACTGCGTTTACGCGGTTTGGCATGCTGTACACCAAGTTCCTTATACGATTTTGGGGAATATTCTCCCATTCCTCTGTGAGAGCAATTTTGAGCTCACGAAGCGTGATTGGGGGAGGGTTTCGTTGTTTTATGCATCTGCCTAGCTCGTCCCAAGCATGCTCGATCGGGTTGATATCCGGGCTGCGCGCTGGCCACTCCATACGAGTAAAGTTCATCTCTTGAAGGTAGTCATTCACAATCCTACCTGTATGAGGTCGGGCATTGTCATGCATAAATATAGCATCCTCACCTAAATTGACCATAAATGGACCAACGTGATCATTGAGGATTTCTTCCACATATCTTACGCTAGTTAAAGAGCCGTTTTCTATGATCACCAGCTCTGTGCGACTTTCAGAAGAAATTCCGGCCCACACAAGTACAGACCCACCACCGTAGGCTACTTTTTCTTCGATGCATGCTTGCTTGAATCTTTCCCCTGGTCTTCGATACACTCTGTGTCTTCCATCGTGCTTGTAGAGCATAAATTATGATTCGTCGGAGAACATAACTTTTGACCAATCTTCAATACTCCAATTTACGTGGCTCTGGGCATATCTTAGTCTTGAAATACGATGCCCACGCTCCAGTTTAGGGCCGTTTGCAGGTCTAAGGGGTTTTAAGTTAGATTCAGCAAGCCGACGTCTTACTGTCCATGCACTTGGGTTACTTCCTCCGAGGCGTCGAAACTGATTTGTGAGTTCAGTTCCTGTGAGAAAGCGATTTCGAAGCATGGTGTTCACCAAGTATCGGTCTTCTCGTGCTGTGGTACACCTGGTTCTGCCCGTTCCTGGTCTGCGTAGGTTAGAACCAGTTTCTTCGTAACGTCGGAGAACTCTTTGTACTGTTGACAGCGACACACCGACAGTCCTGGCTGTATCGCGCTGACTCCGGCCGGTTTCCAGCATTGTAAGTATTCTGGTGCATTCTTCAGGCGTAAGCGACATAATTTCAGCTTGAATAATGAATATAGAGCACTATCAACATGGTTTATGTACCCACATAAATGACAGATTACAAACAAAAGCAAAACCAAATGTTGTAATTTCGTAGTTCCATCTTCGAAAGTGGCCCTTTTTCAAATTTGTTTTTTTTATGATATAACTTTACAATAACTAAGAAGTTTTAATACCTTCATTTAAGGAGTATTACATTGTCTATTAAATACAATTTATTGCATTAACCTAGCATTTTTAGTTTTCGAGATTTTTAGGATTCTTTAAGTGACCCGGATTCATTGCTCTCGAGTGTATATCGCACTCCCCACCGAATAATATGGTAATCGTTAATTTTAAATTTTACAGGAAAAATGAAAAACAGTTTTATGCATATATATCTCAGCACGGGTGGATCTTAAGATAGCCATTTATACATCAAAATAAAGCATTTTTTTTTACAATCTGTTTTATCTTAAGTTTTTTTAGTAATAGTTTAACAAAAGAATGTAAAACAGTTTTATGCATATATATCTCAGCACGGGTGGATCTTAAGATAGCCATTTATACATCAAAATAAAGCATTTTTTTTTACAATCTGTTTTATCTTATGTTTTTTTAGTAATAGTTTAACAAAAGAATGTTTTTGACGAAAATAATTTTACGGAAATTGTAGGCCAAAACTATGGTATACAACACATTACGATATTATTTGCGTGAAAACCCAACGATATCTTTGTCAGTATTAATGCATTATAGTATTATTCTTTGAACTACAATATGATATTACGATATTATTCGGGTGAAATCCAAGCGATAGTGCATAGTGTATTAAAAGATGACAGTAATATTCGTCCATGTGTGGTGTCAAAAGATTATCAGTAACATAATGTTATGTTGCAGATACATGTTTTATTAAATATTTCAATAAATATTTCATTTCATTTGGCAGAGAAATAACAATATTATAGGAAGTTGATTAATACTGGATAATTTACATACAAATACTCTATAATAGGGAATTTGTTAAAAGGTATGAAATAAAACGAAGATTTTATTATTTATCATAATCAGTCCTTTTATTTATTAATAATCAGGTTATGTTTTCTATCACAAACAATAATCACGTGTCCTTTGGGTTCATTAGGCCGTTGGTATCAAAAAAAAAAAAAAAATCATGCTAATCATCATTATAGTCCGATTCAGATTCCGAAGACAGCTCTGTGCTATTTTCACAGGTTTGGAGGGAATTATATAAAAATATGATAATGCTGAGGTATGGCTTCTGTTCTGCATAAACTTAATAAATCTTCTTTTAGCAATTTACTCACTGGGATTGGTTGATAGTAAGCTTGTTTTAATGGTGTTTCGGCAGTAACTCAGGCAATCTTCTTCCTCTCTTTGATCGGGTTTTAATTTCAGTTTTCATATGTGAATATTCATCCTCAAAGTTATATTTAAATTGAATGGTGTTCAGTTTTGAACACGAAACCTTTATTTCCATTATTTGGTTCCACTTAATTTTTCGGCCATGGATATCTACATCCCAATTTTTAGTGATTAAATCGTGACAGGTGAGAAAATATGGGATGTGCATGTAGGATTTAGAGAGGGAATAGGCAGTATAAATCAGATCTGCTCCCTAAGGTGCATAGCCGAAAAACATTTGGCAAAGCACAAGAAAGTTTACTGTGCTTTCGTTGACTTGGAGAAGGCCTATGACAGTGTGTGGAGAGAAGAACTGTGGTGGAAACTATCTTTGTACGGTGTGGACTTGCGCTTGGTACGGGCCCTGAAATCTTTATACAAGGATTCCAGTGCTTATGTTAGGATAAATGGTGCATACACGAACTGGTTCTGCATCTCGAGGGGTGTTAGACAAGGTTGTGTAGCGTCACCATGGCTGTTCAACTTGTACATGGATAGTTGTATGATAGATTGGAAAGAGGGTGAGTGTGGATTGACGATGAATGAGTTGCCTGTCAAATGTCTTCTCTACGCAGAAGATCAAGTTCTACTTGAATCGTCAGCAGAAGTGTTGCAAGGCATGGTGACTTTGATGGATGAATATAAATGTGAATAAGACTGTAGGGACGCTGACACATTCGTTTTGTATTCATTTGTATGTGCAGCGATCGGCGACGCTAGTTCGCCCGTAACCACCGCCCGTTATAAACGCAATTATCATACAGCGTATAAGTACACTGTGTAATACGAAAGGTGATTAAAAGTAACATCCAAGGAGACCAAAGTTTAATTTCTCTCCGTACACACACACACACACACACAATATATAATATAATA
The DNA here is from genome assembly GCA_916610205.1 of Griposia aprilina. Taxonomy (NCBI): domain Eukaryota; kingdom Metazoa; phylum Arthropoda; class Insecta; order Lepidoptera; family Noctuidae; genus Griposia; species Griposia aprilina. The sequence continues at coordinate 24,155,917 of OU744285.1, read as the reverse complement.
CACGCAAATACTAAAATTGGTGACCCCGATGACTGATAAAAACAGTGTGTGTACGTGATCGAGAACGGGCAACTCAAAACAACCGCGTTCTATAGTGAGGAACTATCGTTTTTACGTTTATAAAAGGAAACGCAACAGTGGAAAATGGCAAATGAAGGAAAATTGTCTCCTGACAAGAAGATGTCAAGCGAAGGTTTCCTCTCACCTGTCTCCATAACCGACAAGATCGAAGATTTTTGGACGAGGGCATCGGAATTATGGTTCATAAAAGCAGAGGCGATAATAAATCCACAAAAGATGTCCGACGATTCCAGGTATCGGATTATCCTTTCAAAATTAAACCTCGAGGTCACGGAACAAGTTGCGGATATCTTAATAGATCCGCCCAAAGAGAAGAAATATGAGACCTTGAAGCGAAGATTAATTTCGGTGTACAAAGAGTCAGCGGAACGACAAATCAAGAAGTTGATTGGAGAAATGGAGCTAGGCGATCAACAGCAATCGCAGCTCCTTCGTAAAATGCGTGACCTGGCCAGAGGAAAAGTAACCGATGACACACTCAAGGTAATGTGGAAAAATCATTTACCACCATCAGTACGTGGAGTTTTGGCAGTGACTGATGAGGAAAGTTTGGAAAAATTGGCGTCGATTGCAGACAAGGTCGCTGAAACTATCACCCCAATACACAGCATCGCCAGTGTAAAGGAAGAAACAGGATCACAAGGCAAGGATGATTTGGTGATAGCGGAAATCAATAAATTAAGCGACAGATTACGCAACATCGAAAACAATTCCAGAGGTCGCTCGCGAGATGGTAGACCTAGACGATTCCGAGCCAGATCAAGATCGGACTCCAGGCCTACAAGACATGCGAAGGCACTAGAAGATGACCCAAACTGGTTATGTTTTTACCACTTCAGATATCGCAACAAGGCGAATAAGTGTGTTAAACCGTGCAACTGGAAGAAGAGAAACGCCAAGCCATCGGAAAACTAGAAGCGGTACAGTCAGCGACGGGAGGCTGCGACCGCCAGCACGGCAATCACCGTCTATGTGTCAAGGACAGGAATTCAGGTTTGAACTTTTTAGTGGATAGTGGTGCAAATGTGTCTGTTCTACCACGCAGTTTTGTTTTTAAGAAAAACAACGCACATAGTGTTTGTTATAAGTTGTACGCTGCGAACGGTACCGAGATTAATACGTACGGTACGCACATTTTAGAACTAGACTTAAATCTTAGACGAGCATTCCGTTGGTTATTTACGATAGCGGACGTACAGCAACCAATATTAGGTGCTGACTTCTTAGCTAATCATAAGTTGTTAATTGATTTGAACGGACGAAGGCTAGTCGATCACGTTACTAACTTTAGTACGAGAGGAAATCTCTAGTTCGACAGAGCCCACGCTAAAAACCATTGTTGATAATTGCCACTATTATGAGTAGTTGAATAAGTTCCCAGAATTAACTAAGCCTGTTTCATATAAGGAGACACCTAGACATAGCGTTTGCCACCAAATAGAAACAACAGGTACTCCAGTGCATGCACGAGCGAGACAGCTACCACCGGACAGGTATGTAAAAGCCAAAAACGAATTTAGGGTTATGCAAGAGCTGGGGATTTGTAGGCCGAGTCATAGCGCTTGGGCAAGCCCCCTGCACGTGGTACCCAAGAAGGACGGTAATATTAGGCCATGTGGCGATTATAGGCGTTTAAATGCGATTACTAAACCAGATCGCTACCCTGTACCCCGTCATCATGATTTCACGTTTTTGGCTAATAAGATTTTTTTTACTAAGTTACACGTTAATCGAGCATATAATTGTCGCGGAAAATGACATCGAAAAGACCGCTGTTATAACACCTTTTGGTTTATTTGATCTTCTTTCAACATCAGTAATCTTTTGGCTACATTTAAACACACATTTATTTAGACAATCCTTGCTTTTTCTTATCTCCTTTGCCGGCATTAGCTTCTTTCGACTAGACACGTATTCTAACCCCTTATTTCTTGCATCTTTTCGTTTATTAACCTTCCATTCTTGTTCATTTCTCTGTCGCTTACGTGATCGTTTTTTAGGTTGTGCTTCACACACAACATTTTCTTCATCAACGTTGGATTGATTGTGTACAGATCTGAAAATAAAAGAACTAGTTCATGAAAATTATCAATTGAAAAACTTCTTGAACTGTTTAGTATAAAATTGAAATGAACTCACCTCCTATCTTCTTCAGAATCTGTGGAACTCATAGAACTTGAGGATATACGACAAGGAGGTGATGGAGGCACGAAATCTTTATCTGCCACTGAGTCATCACTCGAATAGTCCATAATTATACGCCGCTCATCCATTTTACACAAAATTGAAGGGATAACCGTTATAATGACACAATAAACCCGTAGCATTAACCGCGAAATTGAGATGACTTTGACACTGACAGCTGACATAGAACTTTGGTCATAGACACGTTAATGTTTTTTCTCTAAGCAAAGTCCTATGTTTAACATACACTCGAGAGCAATGAATCCGGGTCACTTAAAGAATGTTAAAAATCTCGGAAACCAAAAATGATAGGTTAATGCAATAAATTGTATTTAATAGACAATGTAATACTCCTTAAATGAAAGTAAAAAAAATATGAGTCACCATACATTTTATTAACACAAAATTACATAAAGAAAAAAACTGCTGATCTCTCCTTAAAACAAAAATAGGAAACATGAAATTTTTTAACTTTATTACGATTTTCTTGAATTTTAATACTTCGTATTGCCTCCTCGTGCTTCCATTACTGCGTTTACGCGGTTTGGCATGCTGTACACCAAGTTCCTTATACGATTTTGGGGAATATTCTCCCATTCCTCTGTGAGAGCAATTTTGAGCTCACGAAGCGTGATTGGGGGAGGGTTTCGTTGTTTTACGCATCTGCCTAGCTCGTCCCAAGCATGCTCGATCGGGTTGATATCCGGGCTGCGCGCTGGCCACTCCATACGAGTAATGTTCATCTCTTGAAGGTAGTCATTCACAATCCTACCTGTATGAGGTCGGGCATTGTCATGCATAAATATAGCATCCTCACCTAAATTGACCATAAATGGACCAACGTGATCATTGAGGATTTCTTCCACATATCTTACGCTAGTTAAAGAGCCGTTTTCTATGATCACCAGCTCTGTGCGACTTTCAGAAGAAATTCCGGCCCACACAAGTACAGACCCACCACCGTAGGCTACTTTTTCTTCGATGCATGCTTACTTGAATCTTTCCCCTGGTCTTCGATACACTCTGTGTCTTCCATCGTGCTTGTAGAGCATAAATTTTGATTCGTCGGAGAACATAACTTTTGACCAATCTTCAATACTCCAATTTACGTGGCTCTGGGCATATCTTAGTCTTGAAATACGATGCCCACGCTCCAGTTTAGGGCCGTTTGCAGGCCTAAGGGGTTTTAAGTTAGATTCAGCAAGCCGACGTCTTACTGTCCATGCACTTGGGTTACTTCCTCCGAGGCGTCGAAACTGATTTGTGAGTTCAGTTCCTGTGAGAAAGCGATTTCGAAGCATGGTGTTCACCAAGTATCGGTCTTCTCGTGCTGTGGTACACCTGGTTCTGCCCGTTCCTGGTCTGCGTAGGTTAGAACCAGTTTCTTCGTAACGTCGGAGAACTCTTTGTACTGTTGACAGCGACACACCGACAGTCCTGGCTGTATCGCGCTGACTCCGGCCGGTTTCCAGCATTGTAAGTATTCTGGTGCATTCTTCAGGCGTAAGCGACATAATTTCAGCTTGAATAATGAATATAGAGCACTATCAACATGGTTTATGTACCCACATAAATGACAGATTACAAACAAAAGCAAAACCAAATGCTGTAATTTCGTAGTTCCATCTTCGAAAGTGGCCCTTTTTCAAATTTGATTTTTTTATGATATAACTTTACAATAACTAAGAAGTTTTAATACCTTCATTTAAGGAGTATTACATTGTCTATTAAATACAATTTATTGCATTAACCTAGCATTTTTAGTTTCCGAGATTTTTAGGATTCTTTAAGTGACCCGGATTCATTGCTCTCGAGTGTAGAACCGTGTTATCGTAAAAATGAATAAAATCAAAATTGGAAGGTTCTATGTTTAACATGGAACTTCGTTATTTCTTTGCGTAGTAAAAATACAACATAGGACTATGGAAAATTTGTATTTTGTAGTAATAGTGCTGCCATCTAGTGGTTTGTTTTTTGAAAAGTGTGGCTAATGACACATAGAACCTTGTAGCATTCTTATCTCAATAAGTGCTAAAATTGTAACATAGAAGCTTGTAATAGTGATCCAACGACGTGTAACCTTATTTAATTCAGAGAAATACGTTGTTTGCGAAGTTTCAACCGACTCAGCACGTCCGTACTTGACAGTCGAATTTCGACGTTTAGCTTTCGATTCGATACATAATTTGAGTCATCCAGGCATTAAAGCAAGTAGGAAACTAATTAGTGATAGATATTTCTGGCCAAACATGAATTTGGATGTTGGAAAATGGGCAAAAACGTGCGTGAAATGTCAAAGAGCGAAAATACAAAAACATACTATTTCCGATTTAGGAACTTTCGAGAGTAGTAAGCGCTTCGAACATATACATATAGACATTGTAGGACCTTTACCAACTTCACCTGAGGTATTTAGGTATTGTTTAACAATCGTAGATAGATTCACGCGTTGGCCATAGGCATTTCCGATAAAAGAGATAACTGCAGAAGTAGTAGCTAAGACATTATATGAAGGTTGGATTTTTCGTTATGGGTGTCCAGTTAAACTTACAAGTGATCAGGGAAGACAGTTTGAAAGCAATTTGTTTAAAGAATTAATGTAGCTAATGGGAATTCAGAAAACGCGTACCACTCCTTACCATCCTAAATGTAATGGAACCGTAAAGCGATGGCATAGATCTTTGAAATCCGCGTTAAAAGCACGTTTAGATACCAAATGCTGGGTAGATGAGATAGCAACGGCAATGTTAGGGCTACGCACAACGATTAGGTCAGTAGTTGAAAATTAGGGCATCCAGATCAAAAAAGATCTGGATACCCTAATTTCCACTATTCGTATTTATTCATGTGAATAGTATCTTCAACTACTCTTCAAAACGCCTGATCTGATCTAGAAACGTTCAATTATCACTTTTCACCTATTCAAATAGGAAAGAAGATCTGTAAACGTGTCTGCCCAGTCCATATCTATTCAACCTCTGTTACTTTTCAACTGATTGGAATTGAAATTTATTTCAAACTGATTTAAATAAAAGGAATTTCATCTTCTGGTAGAATTTGATAGCATATAATGTCTTCTGAATCAGGTATCACTAAATCACGTATTATGTTCCTCATTGATGATGTGCCAGTGTCCTTACACTTTGTGGAACCCGCTTTCAATTTTTCAGCACCAATCTGCATATCGTTAACTCGTGAGAATGTTAGCTCTCTGCTACCACTTTTAAAGACAAGTTCTTGAATGTTTCCTGAATTTATTGTATTATGCATGTTTTGATAGAATAAATCTTCTTGCGTTGTATCTCTAACCTGAGGTTTTGATAAATCTGCGCTTGATTTTTTATGAGCGGGCTGCATTTCTCGGAAAAATATAGCCTCGCCGTTAGCGTTCTGGATAATAATTTTACAAATGCCTTCAGAAGTATATTTCACTGAATCTTGCATGGTAGCTATTAATTATACTTTATACAATTTATTTTTAAATTGTTTAATTCAGTTTAGGACTCAACCTTTTACTACAATGGTAGGAATCGAATGTCGGTTTATAATGACTGTAAGTAATTTATAGTTGCTTAGACTCCATTGCTAATAGCATTTAGTAGCTTTTTCAGCGGACAGTCAATATAATAATCCTCTTCCACTTTAAAATAATTTTATATTTTTGTTTCTTTAAAAAATAGACGTTTTGTTTTGTCAAGATAATCTGTTCCTTTTACAGCATTTAAATAAAAGCAATCAGGAAAAAATATAGCATGTTGCATCCAAGGATCATCATAATACTCCCAATCTTCGATGCCACCTCCACACGAAAAGCACATAACTTTATCGTTTAAACCACTTCCACAGTAAAAAAAACCTGCATCAGCCATTTCCATCACCAATCTTCGTTTTGAATCTACTGTAGCCCAATAATGTCGAAATGAACATAATCGAATTTTATGTTTATTATATATTTCATATCGTGGGCTGAAATAATTTTGAATCATTTATAAGAAGGTCTCGATACAGGTAAGTATAAAAGATTAATGAAGACTTGTATCTGGTGATCTCAATTTATAAAGATGTGGTGTTCCGAGTTGTAATTGAGCAGGAATGACATATAGAAGTTTTTACTACTAATGAAATACTTAATTTTATATTGTATTGATATCATAGGTGTTCGAAAAATAAGACTGCAGAGTAGTTTAATTGTAAATATTTATTTCTACTTCTTAAATAAAAACACTATTTTAGCAAGATACACTTTGAAGCACTTATATTGTAAATATTTATGTAATAAGCAGTTCTTAATTTATTAGATGAGAACATTATTTTCTTCACACCACTTATTTAAACAAAATACATTTTTTAAGGCGCATATATTGGTATGATGCATACAACTTTTAATGTCAGATGAAGTTGAATAGTTTTTATACAATGTTACTAAACTAGGACAGTTTTTACTTTCTAAGTTAAATACATTATTAATTTGGAATATATCTTTTAACCATAACACTTTTTCGTTGCCTTTTGTAAACAAAGATTTATTTTTGAAAAAAATACCCAAGCTAGCTTTATAGTTAAAATATGGTACAATGCCTTCGTTCCAGTATATTCCTCTATTTTTTTCAATCCAAGCTACTTGTAATCGTTCTTTCTTTGTCAAGTCATGAAACGCTCGCGGTGGTTTTATCAACAAAATTTGTATGCGTCCTTTACACATTATTGCTATTTCTTTTGGAATAAACTCGTTTTCTTCACTCTTAAAGCCTTGAACATCTACGATAACATTCATGATAATTTTCTCACAATATTACTCAAGGGTTTGTATTCGAACAGTCGATCGTTTATTATTAAACAATATGCAGATGTATTATCTGGAATATCTTCAGAACATTCGATTTCCACTCGCACGTCAACCGGTCCAGTTTTAAGCGAATCGTTTTGTCTTGAGCAGTCAATCACAAAAACTGGTGCAATTGCTTTGAACTGATTTAGGCTAAGCAACGGATCAATACCTAAGTTGTAATACGACTGACGAAAATGAGCATACATTTCATATAATATACCGTATTTACCTTCATCAAATTTCAGATTAAGTGAGTCATACGGATAGTATTGCGAATTTAAAAATAATTTAATATTGCTTACATTACAATGATCAAAAATGGAAGAACTTTTGGTTTTATTAGCTTTCCGGGCTGTTTGCAACCCACATATAACAAATCTTGGTTTTTCTAGCTGGGAAGTGGTCTTCACTGACCAGGAATGTTTTGTTGTTCTTGGTAATAATGGATATTCATACAAATCCCAATTTCTAAATGCTAACTGTATAGGACGATCTCTCTCAAGACTCTTAAGCAATAACAATTTGTTACGATCAGAAACTTTAATATGTGGTACACGCCATTGTATTTTTTGTATATCTATGTCTACACTATCATTTTTTTCCATAAGCACACAGTTTAATGTCGAGCTACTTCTTTGTAGTATAAGTTCATGCTTACAATTGATTATTACTTTGTTATAATCTTCTGCAAATCCCAGTATTCTATTCAATGGAATGATAACACTAAAATGTTCATTTTTTATTTTCGTACCATTTAAGTTCCATCCCCAGACTGCTGCAGCTTTACTTTCACCTTCATTCATGGAGACGTACGATTTTAAGGTTGTTGTTATACCAACATTTTTAATGCGGTCGATTTCAATACCATTTATTTCATACCTAATATCTTGGAATAAATACGAAATTGGGTTATTTATAAAATCAACATCCTTTTTCAATATTTTTCCAGCTGTATCTTTAAAATATACGCTTGCATACCCTTCTATAAAAATGGAACTGCCTGACGGTAATACATACAAATCTTGTTGATGAATGGGTATTCTGATTTCATCGTTTTCTTTAAAACTGGTATTATACGGATTGTAGCTGTGAATCTCATAACTCTCAATAGAGTTGTCATGTTGTGGTAAATCTGTTATTTGAAGCATTATTTTAATTTAAGTCCAATATCTTGGAGAAATCTTATATTCTCTTTAGTAATTCTTCTAACGTTGATCACGTTAACACGTCTACCTTCTTTGGAAATAGGAACTGAAATATTACATTTTCCTCTCCCACTAGGAGTTTTATTGAATACTAACATATTATTCTTACATGAATAAACAAATGAGATTTAGCTCAATAATACTTAATAAAATGAGTAGTGACTATCACAAAGGACAACCTACGAATGTGTGTAGAATGTCAAGAGTTAAATATTTATAATGTCATAAATAAGTTACAAACAAAAACATTAAAATAAAACACAATAATTTTGTTATGTTTCTTTATTGTCTTTCCAAAATGACTTAAGAAATTTTAAACATAAGTGTCCACAATTATACATATGATCACGCTGTATGTTTTCATAATTATACTGAATGTTATTTCCAACATATTTCATAAATTCTTTTGGAGGTTTTAGGTTACCATAACTGTCGAAATATTCTATGTATTCATTTATTTTACCATATGCTACCCAATGAGTGCCAGAGTTTTTAGACGAGTCTAGATTGATCACTCCACATTCTATTCGTGATACGTTATCTGGTAGTTTATCTCTCATAAACACACCTCGAAAGAATGGAATATTATTTGAGTGTTTCATTATATCAATATTTGTTAAAGCTCTATTGGGTAGCCGACATTTCAGTTTTTTTTCTCTGCGATGTAAATACCTAAACCGTCTTTGTAAGGCTTAAGGTGTAATCCTCTTCCAATCAACATCGTTTCCATTTCCTTGTTGTGTCGTTCCGATTCAAACAATTGCTTCTTAGCTGTTTTAAATGCATTAATAGCTTTTGCAATCCCAGCAGCACCTCCTGCTAAACTGCCGGCAGCAGATAATCCGGCAAATATTGGTATTAAAGGAAGAAATCCACCAGTTTTTGGTACTGGTATAATTCTAGGTAATTTAATTGGTAGATCTGATGCAAAGTCTTTAGCTGTGGTGTAAGCTAATTCCATCAATGCTTTCTTACATTTTGGTTTTAGTTTTTTAATGTGCTTTTTAGTATGTGTAACAATTTTTTTAAGAGTCTTCTTAAAACCTGCACCGGTTTTCACTTTACTTTTTTTACTGGGTGTAGTGGAAACCGTTTCTCTGGTGACTGAATTACATCGTCTTGTCTTCATTTCTATTCCTTTATTTTTCTTTAAATCAATAGTAACGTATGTAAACTTAAAAGTGTACAAATACAAGTCCTTATTGTTTTAAGAACAGATTCGTAATGAATAAAACAAAACATGTATTTGCTTAAATATCCATGAGAACCTAATATTCTTGTTTAGTTCACTTAAGTATACTTATAATATTTTTTTTTTATCAATCCAACTGTTCTCACTAGTAGGAAGGCCGAGCCATTTAACATAAACTTTATTTCCTTTGCTTTTCAAAACTTTTTCAACAAGATTTAACCCTTTACCAGGCCTAGGACAAATCCTGCAGTAATAATGTTTTTTTCGTAGATTTAGATGAGTGATAACGTTTGGTATGAGATTTTATGAATTATATTTAGAAAATAAGCTGAAAACCTGAAAAAAACCATGTGGGAAAACATAATCCCATTGCCAGTCTAGACGACGACTTTTATATCTATATATAAAATAAAAAACGATTGTCATTTAGATAGCATTTTTTATTGTTGTTGTTTCACTTATCCTTATAAATACACAATAAACAAATGAAAAAGGATTGAGAATGAACTAAAAAGTTTTTTATTATTCTTCTGGATTTTGATTAGAAAAAAGAAACAAAAAGAAAGAAAGAAAGCCAAAATTAATAGAAAATTTCTGGATTTTGATTTTGGTGGTACAATTTCATGCAAGGGGTGATGCATAATGCTACCTTACAAATTTCGCATTCATATTTTGACCGCTTTTCTTGTTTCCTTGTGCTACAAAACCTGCACCGTTTGTATGTAGACAATGCCAAAAAATGACTTCCTCTTTGCCCCAATCTTATTTCATCCGGAACTCCAAACACACCTCCTTTTTTGTTTTTGTATACCACCGGATCTTGTTTTTTGTTTGAGATATGGTCCGATTTCAAACTTCTAGCTAACCGTAATCGGAAATCGCGATGTATGTTTTTACGATTTTGATTATTGTGTTTATATAAAATATATGCGTTTATAATGGCACTCTCAAACAAGAACCAAAACATCCGGAACCAGGATTTTTTTGATCTGCGGCCAATTGAGTAGGAACTTCGATAGTGATCAAAGTGATCCACACCACCCATACTCCTTGTGTACTCTGCGATCGCAGTAGGACAAAACATGTCTTTCTTTTGCCCGTTCTTTTGAGTTCTCTGGATCACTTCCACTTTGGTTGGGTTAACTGCAGTTGTTACGACAAAAACTTCTTTAGTGTCTTGCCATTTGATTACAGCACAGGGGTGGCAGAAGCGGTATGTAAACTCCCCAGGATCCAATTTATTTTCTTTGGCAAGTCTTCGTTCTTCAGGTGTTTTAGGTCGTGGTGGACACATATCTTTAGGTAGGCCTTTTCGATTCATTCGCACTGTTCCTGTTGCCAAAATACCTCTATGATAAAGAGCTTCCATCAGAGCCAAAGAGGAGAAAAATTTGTCAAAAACCAAATGTGTGTTTCGTGGTAAATTCCCTCCAAGTTTCATTACAACTCTGTAACCTAATCCTTCCTCATTGGCTTCTTGGTCTTTGCCTGTGTAAATATCAAATTGATATAAATATCCAGTCTTGGAATCACAACGGCACCATGCCTTGAACCCTCTTTTGATGGGCTTGGCTGGCATGTACTGTTTCTTACTGTCGCGCCCTTTAAATTTGATCATACTTTCATCCACAGATTGGGATTCCGAGTTGGTGGCATTTTCTTGAAAAGACCTGTTGAGACAGTCTAACAGGGGTCTTATTTTTTGCAATTTGTCGTGATCTTTGTGATTCTGGGGCAAATGAGTTGAATTGTCGCAAACATGTAGATTTTCTAAAACTTTTTTAAATCTCTTGCATGTCATTGTACCACTAATCTCTATGTTATTGTAAAAAGGATCTGCGCTCCAATATAGCTCTATATCTGACTGAGGATTTATTCCCATTAGGATGATTATAGCTAGGAGTGCTTTTAGTTCCTTTATGTTGGTGTCACCCCAGAATTTGCTTTGTTTCATGCGTGCGTATTTATTTGTGTATTCGACGATCATTTGCATAAACTCATCCGGAAATAAGTTACTGAAATATTCAATGAGGAGACTCTGCTGGCTATATGGTTTAGTAGGTTCTAATAACTTGTCAAAATTGTACTCATTAAAATTTTCAACATGTGTAGTCCATGTTCTATCCCGTACTTGCAATTCAGCATAAGTTGGCACATTAGCGGGTATGCTAGAGGATGGTGCAGGCAATCGAACGCAAGGTGGTATTTCTTCGTCAACAGAAGGAGTAAGCATTTCAGAGTGAGCAGGTAAGTCAGGCAATGGTGCAAACAAAACACAAGCAGCCCTTTCTTCTTCAACAGAAGGAGTAAGCATTTCAGAGTGAGCAGGTAAGTCAGGCAATGGTGAAAACAAAACACAAGCAGCCCTTTCTTCGTCAACAGAAGGAGTAAGCATTTCAGGCAAGTCATGGGATGGTGCAGACAATGTAATGCAAGGTGGAATTTCCTCATCAGGTGACTCTTCATAAGCTTCATCATCGTCTAATATTTGTAATAACTGTCGGTTTGACATACCTTGAATCTCGTTCAATCTTGCGTTGAATGGTTTTGGGACATAGTCTAAATATGGATTATCTTCATCTTCTTCTTCTGAAGAAAATATTTTATTTAGTAAATCTTCTAGTTGACGATCGTTTATTACCTGAATAACAAAAAATACACTAAAGTAGACTGACAAATAATGACGACAAAAGTATACTACTACCCACATTTTATATTTCAATAAATCCTAAATAAAACCCGCGGCAAAAACCTAGTATAAAATAAAGATTTCAATTCACCGGGCAATGGACATAATAACTCCCGCAATAATTAGGCAATCACAGGCTTAGGTCATATGGTTCCCCACATGTTTTATTTCGTTATATCATAATAGTTTAGAAGTTTTTACCTATAATTTATGCACACATTACTAGAAAAACTCAAATGCTACAACATATCAAAAAATTGTACGACTTACCTTTCTCCGATTCGCCATAGCGAATAAAAATACGGTGCACTTGTCACAAAAACGTTGGTATACCGGCCGACCACAGATGAAATGGCTCTAAAAGTGACATTTACGTTCCGTTCTACTTTTTTATTTGTGTTACCATAGGTAATCTTTCTATGTTGACTTTTTTGACAGATTGTGGGAGATTCTTTACCAAAACTCGGTAAAAGCTCCTAAAAATCAATGTGGGCAATGCTCAACCCATAGCCTGGTTAAGGGATAACTCAGAATGGCAGGTTTTCTGTAGTTCTTGAGCATAAAATCCTCCTAGTATTGGTCGGCATCGTGAATCTTCTATTAAATAAGTGGTTGGATTCGTTTCTTGTATTGTTTTTATCTTAAATATTTCTGTTGACCAATTTGGATAATAACCTTTATCAAAACATCCTTTGTATTTACTTATTCTCACAAAATCACCAACACAAAATTTCTTACACTTTGTGCTTTTCCTAGACTGAGCTACATGAAAATATCTCTGTAAAATACTTGTTTTATTGATATGATTTACAGAAGCTGGTGTTCGCCCAACAGTTCTGTGAGTAGTATTATTATATTCATATACGTTTTTATTGAGCGTTTCATTAAACCACTTGTAATTTCCATTAAGACTAAATTCTTTATATAATTTATTCTTTAAAGTCCTTATCAATCTTTCAACAATTGAGGCTTTTTTAGTAGAATAAGTTGAATAATGATTAATTTTATGCTTTTTTACAATATTTTTGAACAGGTCATTATAAAACTCTTTACCAAGATCGGTTTGCAAATTTTTTGGAACACGTCCTTTATCTAATAGGGTTTTAAATGCTTTTGATACTTGTTGCTTATTCTTTTGTTTCAAAGGAATTGTCCAAGCATATTTCGAAAAAGCATCTATGATTACCAGTATATATTTGTAGCCGCGATTTACTTTTGAAATTGCTTGCATATCCATTAAATCGGCTTGCAAAAGATCATCAATATCTTTAAGTATGACCTGTCTTCTTGGAAAGTTAACTCTTGCACATTTATGAATTTCATTTATGACATCTACTTTGCTCATAATGCTTATTTAATTTTCCTGCAATTTCTTTTAACGCAATATTTTTTTCAAGTCTTCTTACTCTCTCATTTATAATTGAAATCAATATCTTTAGTTGTTCTATTTTCTCTGATATATCAACTTTAATTATGTTAATTTGGTCATCACTACTTTTGTTTTTGGATTCGGTTTTTCCTGATGTATTTGTAATCTCAATATGCTCAACACTAATACTACTATCTTTTATGACTGATGTTTGTTTTGTACAAACACAATTAACATATTTATGTTCACTCATGTTCTATACAACTTAATAACTGAGAATAATTCCAAGATTTTTATTCTTTTATAATACTAGCTTCTTTTAACTCTTCTATTATAGATATAATTTCATTGTCATGATTAGTATTGCCAGCATTTTTTGAAGCAATCAGAAGTTTCAATCTTTCAATGAGTTCATTAGGGTCATCCCAATAAATATAATCCGTATTACTTTTATATTTTTTCAGTTTAGGTAAAAAACCACCGCTTTTTGATTTCATTATCTGCCCTTCATCTTGAACATCACTATTTTGTGAAAATAAAGGCTTAATAATTTGACGATATTTTAAACTTTTATCACCTTTTATTTGACCATTGGGGTGATAGTCTCGTTTATGCGCGTGTGTATTATGGAGCATATCTTTATAGACAATTTTATCTACTTCAGTCACCAGATTAAGATCAGGTTTATTTCGTAGTAAAAGTTCTTTGAGGCCTGATGTCAATTCATAATGCTTTTTATTAACAGTAACTATTTTGGGTGAATTCCTAGCATTGTTTGTAAGTGAAAGCGCTACTTTGGAATCCCCCATCATCAGATTTTTGTTTTCACTACGTATCCCAAATGGTACATTCAGGTTATCATCATAGATTTCCATCATATCTTCTTTATTCAGTGAAATAAGTGTATTATTTGAATCTTTAGATGAATTTCTTAAACGAACGTCTTTGTAACATTCAGAATCATTATTTGAAGCAGGGCTCATATATTTTCTCAAATTTTCATAATCTGGGGATGAGGTAAGTCTTCCAAATATATTACTCTCGTCTTTAGAAATGTCAAATGTTGCTTTATCTTTATCATTCGCTTTAATTAATGTTTCTAATGGATCTGTCATTGGCTTGAAGACTTTTTTAAAATTTAAATTAGCAGTATCTTCTTCATTTTGTATTATCTTTATTTTATTTTTTATAGTATCTATTGATTTTATCAATTGTTCTTTAATGTTAACATCCATTATCAGATTTTTTAATTTTACCCAACTGTTTTTAACAAATGCTAGTCATTGATTGGTATATTTCATTCACTGAGTTGGTATTTATGTATGTTCTAGAAGTATATAAATGTATCGAAGCCTTGTCTGTATCTACCTTTATTAAGAGGACAGTCTTTGTTTATTAATAAAAAATCAAATCGATCTTGCCATATAATCGAACAAAGTTTTTTAAATTGAAACCAGTCGATATCCGTATTTACATGCTCATTATAAATATGCTTAAGATTTGTTTCGTCTTGTTTAAAGATAATCATTAAGTTCACATTATCTCGTATTAGTTGTTTTGGTATTTTGGAATAAGTTTGTGATAAATAAAAACAATCTATCTGTTTATGCCTTCCCATTGCGAAGTAATTACGAATGTTTACTTGATTTTCACATGCAACATCATCAAAAATTATTATTGAATTACTCAAAGCATCATTAGGATGTATAACTTCTTTATTATCATTGAAGACAAATAAATTTGCATCTGGAATACTGTTCATAACTTGTTTAAGAAAACAGTACTTTGGCTGGAAAACTGTCTTCGAGTATAAATAAATATGCTTGAATTTAACACCGTTTTTATGAAACATCAAAGGACATTGGGCATTTTGGTCCTTA
Organism: Griposia aprilina; assembly: GCA_916610205.1. Classification (NCBI taxonomy): domain Eukaryota; kingdom Metazoa; phylum Arthropoda; class Insecta; order Lepidoptera; family Noctuidae; genus Griposia; species Griposia aprilina. The sequence continues at coordinate 24,140,489 of OU744285.1, read as the reverse complement.
TGACCAATGGGCTCAAACCGTACATCGATGGATAGGTCTTTTCAAGAGGAAAAAAGTTATTATTGGGGTACATTTGAACTTGTTGTCCGATTCGAGATATCGGCTTATAAAATATGTGTTTTCAGTATCTCGGATAGTGCGCAAAAAATCAATAAAATACGTATTGTGTAGTGATTACTAAGCTGGAATGAGTATATGAACTCATTCCACATCGGCAAAAACTGCATAAACATATTATTTATATAGGTACGTACATATATTTTTTTTTAATATGAATTATTATTTAGGTAAAAAGGCATTCATATAGATTTAGGCTTACAAGTTATTATTACCAAGCAAGTATTAACAATAGCCTTATTCTGCGAATAGGTCCGGTCGGTCATTGGAGACGCAAAACACAGCTATCCCCCTCCATCCCCCGCCCGCTACCTGGCAGCGGCCGGGGCCGGCGCACGCGCCGCCATTTTAGTTGTTTATGTGTGTGACTAGTGTGACTACGTATTCGTCTCTCATCACGTTTACAACGATTTTGACCCCTGCATTCTTTTGAACTCTGTTTTCTGCATCTTACGTTGACCCTGGCTTGAACTATTACTACCGAAGTGCTTTACGGTTGGACTATTTAACATAATGGAATCCTTCCGTTCTTGTGTGATGTGCCGAAGAGGACTACATCGAGGCAGATATCAAGAACATATTTTATCTGAAAATCTGCCGACAACGCGTCCAGAATTAGCAGCATTCATACAAGAAAATGCTGTTTTGGAGGTTAGTACCTAAATAGTATTACTTAAACTTCTGGAAAAATGGATTAGACGATTGTTATATCTCAGTTAAGTCTGCTAATCCATTTTTCTTGAACTATACACACGTTCAATAACAAATAATGAATCCCTTTATGTTGCACCTGCCATGTTTTGTCTCTATATTAAGTCCACCTTTGTACGGTATTTTTTGTACTTGTACATAAAGTTTTAATAAATAAATAAATAAGAAGGTACACACGGCTACACATCAAGCTATACATTTCCAGTTTACGCTGATCTCACACTGTACGGAAATCCTATACAATGTGAGATCAGCTTATATTGGAAATGTATAGCTTGATGTGTAGCCGTGTGTACCTATAGTGACTTGTATACAGGTTTAAACAGGTAAGTAAAAGCTTTTCGTTAGTGTTTCCTATTTGAGCGACCTTACTCTTTCAAAGGGATTTATAAACTAAAAGGCTTACTCAATATTATTTGTTTCAGGTAGTGTTCGATGGTAGACGGAAGGTGTGCCATCGTTGCTGGCAAAGGGCCGAAAATGCGACTCGGCATCAACCTGAACTGCCACCACAACAGCAACCGCAACAAAATGATGTGCTTCATGTACCGGACTACAAGAGAGCGCCAAACACAGCAACGCATTGTGTCTTTCGAGGCTGTCATAATACAACTCGCCATCGAATCCCGGAAGTTGTAAAAGTTCATGTTTTAATGGAACATAAACTGTATATTCCCGAGAGCGCTAGAGTATGTCACGAACATCTGCACGGAAATAATTGGGACGATTTACCTGATTTTTGTAACATCTCTCATGACTTTACGGCCGCGCATTTCAGTGATGTTTGTGATATACTTAGGAATGCTTTCAAAAATGGACGTCGATTGAGATTTGATGAATTGCAAGGTATGAACGAGGAAGAAATGCATTTTTGGACTGGACGTACCCATGAACAGTTCAATACTATGCTATCACAGACGCCTTCATTAAGTCAAAGGTGTGCAGATCCTAGAACGGCTTTGGGTATTCTTATCACTAAACTACGAACAGGCGAACCCGACGAGAGACTTGCAACGTTGTTTTCTATGTCGCGAAGAAAACTTGAACGCATTTTGGCCATCGCTCGAGAGTGTCTCAGCAACGATTATGTGGTACATCATTTGGGATTTCAACATTTAAACAGAAACGACATTTTGAATAGAAACCTCAGGATCCCAAAACATCTTTTCGGAAATGAGGAAAATACAAGAGCTATAATTATTTGTGATGGAACGTATATTTATATCCATAAAAGCAGCAATTTTCTTTTTCAAAGGCTATCTTATAGCTTACACAAATACCAAAACCTTTTAAAGCCATTTCTGCTTGTAACATCGGATGGTTACATAATTGATGTGATAGGACCATTTGCAGCCACAAAAACAGATGCTGAAATAATGAGCGAAATCATGAATAACGATCAACACCCACTTCACACATTACTGCAGCCGAATGATGTTTTTATTTTAGACCGCGGCTTCCGTGATAGTTTGAGTCACATCGAAGGTCGTGGATATGTCCATCACGTTCCACCGACGAAAAACCGAGAAGATACGCAGCTCACCACCGATCAAGCAAACGATTCAAGACTAGTAACAATATGTCGTTGGGTAGTGGAGGTGGTAAATGGGCGATTTAAGGTCGAATTCAAACTATTCAGACAAAAATATTTTAATAATGCACTGCTTCACATGTTCTGTGACTTGAAAATAGCAGCTGCCATAACAAACCACTTCCACATCCCAATCACCGACAGTCAACATTCAGAAGGTTTTATTGAACGAATAACACAAAAAATGCACACACCAAACATTTTATATAACTACGTAGAAGCTAAACGACTAAATCACAGAAGAGCTGATTTCCAAAGAATGGAAGCCAATGATGTCGAAGGATTTCCTCGATTAAGCGAAGAAGATGTCATATTACTGTCCTTCGGAACTTATCAGCTCAAACTTGCAAAATCGTATTGCAGCGAGCACTTACATAATGGACTCTACACTATCGAAACATATAGGGAAGATGCCTTACATGACATACAACAATATGGCATACAAGAAAATACGTGGCTTTTGCGAGGTCGCATTCAGTCTCGACACGTTAGGTCAAAGCAATACTTTTGCTATGTATTAATAAACTCAAATAATAATACAATTATTCAACATTATTGTACATGCTTGACAGGTCGGCGCACTGTGGGCTCCTGTGCTCATATTATTTCAATAATATGGTACCTAGGATATGCTAGACATCAAGGTTTCACGGAACACGCAATTTTTTTGAACAATGTAATTATTGACGATGCTTAGTTATTTAAGTAGGTACCTATTATTGTAATGAAGTAGGTATGTGTTATGTAAAATAAAAATATACTAAAATGAAAGAGCTGTTTTATTTTAACCAAAATGTAATGAAAGTAGAATTGATGGTGAAAGAGTTGAGCAAGTGGTTTGTATGTAGTGCTGTGTTGGTTCCTACGTTGACTTATGGGAGTGAAAGTTGGGTATAAGTTGGGTATAGGATCCATAGTCTCTGCCTACCCCTCTGAGAGACAGGCGTGATGTATTTATGTATGTATAGAATATAAATGTAAAGAAACTAATTAAAATCAAGTAGGGTGAAGTACCCAATTATCAGCACTTTAAGAGTTGGTCCTAATTTAAGCCTATTTATTATTGTGAAAAATAGTTCTTTACCCGTTAAGGCAAATTTTATAGTTCTAATATTTAATAAGGAAGACGTTATTAAAAGAAAAACATGGTTGACCTCTGTCCAAGATTTTTTAGACGAGTAAGAATAAAAAATGGGTCTCTCACCATTTACTGGCACCATCGCCCCAATTAATAGCATAGAGCGAGCTAATTATCAGCACATAACTATCACTGTTGGGAATTGCATTAAAAAAAAATATTTCCATTCTTAAAATCTCTTTTTATTTATATTTTTATAAAATTAGTAGGTAGGTAGACCCTGTAATATAAAACAATCACTTATAATCTAATAATAATTTTTAAAATTGACAAAGTTTAACATTAATAAAGTTATCTTAGGTAGGAATTTAAATAATTTGTTCAGACTTACGAAAATCTCACTAGAAAATGTTTTACTTAAATATAATATGGTAGCCGACCAATACCAACCAATAACTATGTAGGTATCAGCAACCATTAAGAAACATAAAATTGCACATAAGAAAGTGTACCAGTAAGTAAATAAAATAAAAGATAAGCTCTTGCCATCACATCTTCTAATCCTCTTGAAGGATCTTCTCTAGTTCTAGTAAAGTGTAAGTCTTCTTTTTCGTATTATTTATTATTTTTTCCAACGGGTCTATTTCGTTATCTCTTTGACCAACTTGCGAGGTTCTGTGTGGTAAATTAAGTTTAATGTCGGAAAGAATTTGGATTTTTTTATTTGGTGGATAGTTACTCTTCTCTTCGGCTTTTCTTTTCTTAATATTAATTGAGTTTTCATTTTCAGGTGAGGATGGTATATTCGTGTTATGAATCATAACTTCGTGTTTAAATGTCTGGTGGTGATTAATGAAAGTCTCTTGTGATTTATTTTCTTTTGTCTCCTCTTTATTCGGAGCTTCTGTCTCTTGTTTTTTAGTATCTATTGCCTCTTTTGCTTTCTTGTTTATCTTGTTTCTGGTGGTTTCTACTGTAGTTTTATTTAGTTTAGTCTCCTGTATAAGATTAGCTTCAGTCTCTTGTTTTTTAGTTTCTACTGTCCCTTTTGCTTTCTTGTTAATCTTGTTTCTGGTGGTTTCTTTTGTTTTGTTTTTTTCATCTTGTTTAAGTAATCTGTTCTTTTTGCGGGTCTCTTGTTCTTCTTCTTTAAGTTTTTTAGCTTTTAATTTGTCATTTTCAGTCTTCTGCCATTCCGCTGAAGTAAGCACGAATGATGATCTCTCTACATTTTTAACACCTTTTCGTTCAGGTGTTTTTTCAACAGTCAAAACGTCCTGTAATTTGACAGGTGTTAGTAAATATTGTTGACTATCAAAACATACCAATTGCGCACTACCGAGACAATCTTCAGTATTGTTATAACATTGTTCATTCGCTATAGAATTGGTCATAGCTTGCATACCGTCTACAAAATCTTCTGCTAATATTACTGGTAATTGATCAATGTCTTGAAATCCAACTGCTTCGAAATTTTCAATTTCGATGTGAGTTTCTTTGTTTATGGACGTATTAGTTTCTTGATTTTCAAAAAAACAACAAATTTTCTTCAAAATCCTTTCTGTTTCTGTCAGATTTTCAAGCGGCGTTCTTTGCAGAAATGTTACCTTTTCATGCCCTACAATGTTTTCTAAAATTTCGCGTGTCATAATTTTTTCTTTATTTGAATTGTCTTGTAGTTTTAAATTGTCTTCTTTTGGTTCTCCATCTTGTTTACTTCCTTTACCCAGACATTTATTGTAGTTAATGGCACCAGAGTTCCAGGGACATAAGCCAGTAGTCCTGAATCCATTTATAATTGTCGTATCTTTGACACCAACCTCTAAAGCATCCTTGAGAACAGGTACGAAATTGTTCTTTGTGAGAGTCTCCAAAGGATGATCTCTCCTCCATTTCAGGACACTTTCCTTCCATGCAGTTTTGAGAGGTCTAAATGCTGACACGTCAGCTGGTTGTAGAATCCGTGTGGCGTTGGGATAAAGTGCTATCAAAACAATCTGCAATTTGCTGCACAATTCACTTACTTCAAGACTGAGATGTGTTTTGTGTCCGTCTACAAATAGTATGACAGGAAATGTTACCTTTCTTTTGTAGATATAAGGATGAAACACATTTTTTATATAATCATAGAAAAGTTCAGACTTCATCCAGCCAGTATCGCTTAGACCAATGCCCCACTCATCTGGAACTGATGATGTTATATCTTTGGGAAGCCTCTTGTTGGGAAACACAACTAATGGAGGTGTTACGTCTCCGTTGGCGCAAAATGTAAACAGTACAGTAAGGGCTGTTTTAGCTGTAGCGTGATCCACTTCATACACGTCTCTTTCTCCTCGTAACGAAATAACTTTGCCATTTTTGGGACATAACTGAAAGTTAGATTCGTCCCCATTAAAAACACGAGCTGGGTCCTGTAAGATGTCAAAATAGTTGTTTTCCTTAAGGTAAATCTCAATTTTGTGGAACCACCCTTTGATGTCTTTTTCTGACACATTAGCACTGGCTGATGTGACAGCTTCGGCAGTGCGTTCGCTGAGTTCTGGATGACGGCGCATAAAAAGATCATACCATTTTTTTCCAGGTATGTCATCTTTAAAGGGGTTTTCCCTTCCTGACTTCTTTAAGAAGTTTGCTACGCTTAATTGTAAATCAGATTTTCTTTTTGGAAATCCTTTCCGACAGCAATCTACAACCCACTGTACCAAAACTCCTTCTTCTTCTGTCGACAATATTGGCCTAGGACCTGGTAGATCATTGCACGGCTTTCTTAATCGCGACTGGATAGTTCCTCTTGGCACATTGTAAGTTTTCGAGGCCAGTTTTTTAGACATACCTTTTTTAACTGCATCCAAGGCTTTTAGTAGATTTTCGTTTGTGTACATTTTTCGTTTATTTGGTTTATTTTTATCCTTTGGCTTCATGGTACCTAGGTGGATAAGTGGTTCTGAAAAAGAAAAGAGATGATGAAATTCTAGGAAAACCAATTTACCAGCATACTTCTGATCCAATTATCAGCACCATGCTAAGATTTGGATTTTGATAATTTATACTACTTTTACAAAACAAAATGAATTCTATGCATAAAATAAACACAGTTTACATTAAAAGTTATGAAATTAGTATTTAGGTACTTTTTTCCATTTATCAGCACCCGTGCTGATAATTTGGAATTTACAAAATATTCGATCCGTTTATCAGCACCACGTATTTTACCAATTTATCACCATAACCTCAAATTCTACTCTTCAGATTATCCTCATAAACTATCTCAAATATCAGAGAAATCGTTAGTTTCAATATAAAATATGTAAAAGATCTGATACATCATAAAATGTAAACATGTGAACTTACCTGCAATCACAAGAAACAGGCAAAAACAGAAGAAACTGCAGGACATAAGTGTTTGCTTACACAAATTCCGCCATTGTGTAGTCTCAAAGTATGGTGTTGCCAATAGTAGAATTCCAAAAACATACATTTATTTATTTATTAGTGTGGTAATCCAAATTAGTAAGTGAAAACCTTAGAATTTGACAATTTATTCGGAGTGCTGATAATTTGGTGCAGTGCTAGCGTTTGGGTTATTCACCCTACTTACTTATTTTCCACTTTCGAGCAAAAAATAAATAAATCCTAACACATTACGGTAAATCCCAATACATTAAAGCTCACGGTCGCCATCTTTTTTTAAAATATTTTATGAACACTATAACACTGGAGAGATGTATACCTTTCATTTAAGATTAAATCATTAGAATCGGTTCGGCCGTTTGAAAAATATTTCAAAAATACTTAGAGATTTAATCAAAAATTGATTTAATATTCAATGTACGCGAACTCCGATCGGACAACATATCAGAACAAGCGCCATATCTATTCGTGCTCTATGAGAATATACCCTTCTAATGATATACTATTTATATTTATTGGGTCCAGGACCAGAGTCCATACATTTGTGCCCAAGGTCTTTTAGCATTATGTTGGTTTTACCACAATTAGATGGACCACATATTATACATCTGATAGTATTAGGTAATAGCGCACTATGTCTCACTTTTTGTGAATTTTTATCTAATTTTATATTATTAACTTCAAATGTCTGCGGTTGCTTGACGAACTTCATTGTGTAATGTGGGTATAGGGAAATGATCAGTGTTTATATACTTCTATAAAATAGATGTTATAATTTATTATTCTTGTTATCTATACATTACTTTATCATAGATACAATTAACTCTAGATTTGGAAGTAAATCGTGAAGAATATTCTGAAGTCTAAGGTAAAGTGGTAGAGTTAAAATAAAATACTTTTTTTATACTATATACGTTTATTAAATAATAATAAAAATATTTTTTATTATAAACATTTACTTATAACAGAGTACCTACGATTACACATTCAATTTATGCACTAAAAACATAGATATAATTTAACGGAGTGAAAATCATTCATTTAAGTTATAAAAATATAAATTATAATTACAGATTACACATCACTAGAATAATCTAAAAACATAGAATCACAATGACCCCATGGTAATGTGTGAATTTGATCTTGTAATACTTGGATTTTGTCATCGTTTCTTTCTAAAACTTGTTTATCTACTTGTTGAGTGTATAAAACATGTTTAATCGATTTTATCATATTCATTTTACATCTTTGCGCTTTATTGGTCAGCAGTACATCATTGTAATCATTCAATTTCAGTTTAGAAGTTATAGATTTGGAAACACCTTTAGCTTTTTTTATTTGGGTCTTGACACTGTTTATAAAATATAATTTAGCTCTTAAACCTGTAAATTCTGTAATTAAATCGTCACCAATCTCATGTTTCCACAATCCAGGAATTTTTGCATTAAGTTGTGGTATGTGATAAGCATTATTTATTGCAAAATTACTGGTATCAAACTTAGTAAGATTATCATGCATATCATGATAAAAATCATTTGTGTAAATTAAATATAATAAGCTATCGGTATCGGTGTAACACAGCTCGACATTGTTTTCGTATTTATTTTTCATAAAGTCATAATGAAATTGGTATAAGTGTTGCTTAGAATATTCTAAATCTGTGAATCCAATATAAATAGGTCTATCTAAAATGACTTTTTCACGATACAATTCCACAGCTATGAAATTTTCCGAAAAAATTGAAATACTTTTTAGGTTTAGCTATCAATTTTTCAGCTCCAAGATGCTTGTTAGTTTTATTACAAGTATCTCTCCATCTTGTTACTAATTTAACATCAGCTTGCTTACGTTTATTTTCAATCGTTTTACCGAATATGGCATTATTTAATAATTTAAAAAAGTCCTTCTCAAACGCAGTTTTGGAATTTTGACGAAGACTGGTATTCAAATCGATGTATTCCTTTAGAAAGGATTCTTGTCTAAAGCTAAGTATGCAATGAATCTTTTTTAAAATTAAGCCATTTTTTAAACATTCTTTTAAGTGAACGTAATGAATAACATAATTACGCTTATCATAAAGGTTTGCAACCAATTTCGACGATTTTCCATAAGGAGGTACTAATTTCTCAACTGCAAAAGGTAAGTCTTTATGCTTGTTATGTAAATAATTCGGATAATTCAAGTCTACTTCTAAAATATAACCATAATCATTATTATCTGACACATTATTTACATCAAAGTTGCTAATTTCTTTTGGAGTCAAAAACTTAAATTCTGAAATAGGAAGCTTCTTCATCATAGCATAACCATATAGATTATTACAATCAAGATATATTAAATAACTAGTTGGTTCTGACTCATTAAAATGTGGTAAGTATTTATTATTCGCTACAGCATGACGTAGAGAACACTGTGCCAGCCCACCACGAATTCCTTTTTCTAATAACTCGTACATTTGTAAATCACTTATCAACTCAAGTTCAATGCCGGTATATAAAAGCATTGCATCCCAACTTAAGCTCGGTGACGTTACATAATAAGCGGGATCCAACTTATAGTATTGTAAGCTCGTTTTTCTAAATTTTTCAAATATGTCACATAATAAAAGCACATCACATTTTAGGTATAAATCTGTATATTCGCCAAGGGATTTAACTTCAAAAACATTCCAGACTGTTTGTGCGTGTAAATATTCTTCATTAGTTATATGTTGGTTACACAAACTGTTATAAAAACTATGCTTTGATGGAAGTTCCGTTTCATCAAATTTGGAACAAGAATCTATATAATCATATGGATAAATGCCCTTTATTCGCATTAAATCAAATTTCTTTTTATCTGTAAACTCTCTCGATAAATTAAAAAAATCCTTTTCTGATAAACTTTTACTTAATGCATCTAGACTAGAACTGAGAAACTGAAAAGAATCAATAAACTTTATTTGAATTTTTTCTTTTTTTGTATTTATTACTTTTGTTATTGAAAGGTATTTTTCTTTAGTTTTCGGTATTATGTTAATAGAGCCATCATACTTTGCTAACTCTGTAATGAATAAATGTGAGTCATATCCGGACAAATTATGAAAAACAACAGGAATGAATGAACAAACTCTATACATTAAGTTACAATGGGCGTGCGCCGCTCCACGATACTCAGATGTAATATGATCATGATCTCGGACTTTATCATTAAATAATAATTGTTTACATATATGACATGTAGTTGAATTTCGATAATCCATCTCTTGCTCTGCTGATAAAGGGTTCATTGGCTTTTTACTACTTAAAAGCGTATGTATAAGTTTAACGTCTTCTATTAAATATTTAACGAATACTTCTACACAATCTGCACCTCGATATGAAACATATTTATTTAATTGATCATTATGTGCACAACAAATATAATACGCAAAACAAGACGGGTTATGTATTTTTAGTTTCTGAGTGTTTAAAGAGTTACTTTCATTACAGTCCATTAAAATACATTCAAAATCAGCGTAAATTATGAAATTAATTTTTTGCTGTCTCTCATAATGTTTAAATTTAACTACAGAATTCTTTTCAGGTAAAATAGACAAAATTTTAGAGCAGTTATGCGAATTATATCTTTTTTCGCTATTAAATAATTGTAAACATGTATCACACAAATAAACTTTACCTTTATAATGAGTTACTTGACGTCGTACTAAACGTGTCAAATCTTTAATTAAACAATAGTGTCCGATGGTATTGTATTCAATATAAAGTAAATGAATATGACTTTTTCTTTTATTTTTCGATACATAAAGAGGTCCAGTCACAATATTATTCTGTATACCATAAATATTTAAACTAATGTTTGGATTGTTTTTCTCAAACTTTTTAATATCATTTATCGTAGGAGGAAAAGACATTCCTTCAATATTTAAAACAGACGAATAATGAGGATATGAACTTGTTCTGCATACATTATTACTAGCTGGGTATAATCCAGCAATTATACTCCATAGAAAACAACAATTATCTTTATTTTTTATATTTATACAACTCTTAGAATGTTTAATAGCTGACGGAAGTTCTATATAAGACCCGCCTCTCATAGGAGAATATTTGTTTATATTAATTTCGAGATGACTCATAGACACGAATGTCCAACCAGATTGACAGTGCTGGAACTCAGTTAATTTATTGTTTAGTATATTCATTACTTTAGTTTGTAATTCATTCAAATCAGTGTTCTTAAAAACAATGTCGTACTTGGTGTTAAACGACTTTAATTGTTTTTCGTCTAATTTTGGTAGCATAAAATAGGCAAACAATTCAAAATTCAATTTTATACAATTGTGTTCATTCAGAGACATTTTTATCAATTCTGTTAGATTTACTTGATGCTCACACAGGAACGCCTCTAGACCGAGGTACTCGTCTTTCTGAGTGACATTCAATCTATAGGTCATTAATCTGTTTTTGAATGCTGTTGCAATTATATGGATATTTGTGAACTTGGTATTCAATAAACAATTTGCTTTGTGTATATTAGTTCTCATGTGATAGGAATACTGATTTGCTGGTATTAAAATTTTACATTTGTCACAGTTTACTGACTTTCTAGATCTTGATATATTGTTGTTGAGGCGTGTTACTGTGAAAAAAGAAAAGAAAACTAATATTACATAGAAATGTTTAATAGTAAAAATAAAAAAAATAACAAATCATCATAATAAGTAGGTACACTAAAATAATTATTACTGATTATGATTTTAGGTTATGTAAGTATAAAATGTTATTCTAAGTAGTTTGTTTATAGTAATTAGAAATCCGCTTAACTATCGTAAGTTCCTATATGAGTGAGTGGACAATTCTTAAAATCTTTTTGAGTTGATTGGATGAATTTCTTTATGTGATGCCAAGACTCCTTATTTTCATCCAATTTAGTCTTTATGGTAGTAATGGCGGAGCGCCATCTATTTATTAGCATAATTTTTTTAATTTCATCTGTGTTATATATTTTCACCTCCACATAATATTTCCCTTCTTTGGTCTCGCTAATTTGTCGGGAATAACCCTTAGCCATCCTTCTTGTGAAATAAGAATAAAGAGGTGGTATATTACCGGTTTTAATGGAGCTCTGTGTTCGGGCGACACTTCCCTCGTCATCACTGTCTTCACCGAATAATTCACTAGCTGTAACTCGAGCTGGTAGTGTAACCGGGGAGATAATCGATTTCGACTTCTTTGTACTTGACCCTTCACCTGACTTGCCAGATCTTTCCCGTTTCGTTTTTCTTTCCTCCAACTTTCTCTTCAGTTTCACCTCTTGTTCAGAATCGTCACTGGAGAGAAGAAGGTCGTTGGCGAGTAGCTTGGACCTGCGAACAAAAAAAAAGAAGTGTTATTGCTGTCCTGTAATCGATCTGTTTCTTCATTAATTGAATTACATTTCAAAAGGTGAATTGATAAGAAGATGAATAGATAGAAAGTTATAAAATAAATAAAATGAAAATAAAATAAAATATTGTTTTTCTTTTTCGTTAATCTACATTAGGATAAATTCTGTGTCGTGAATGTCCACACACCTGGATCTCGAAACAACTATATCTAGTCTATAAGTACAAATGTTTTATCTGCACAGGAATCGAATCTGTGACACTTAATATAGGAAATCGATTGCTCAGCTACTGCAATAAATATGTTGAAAATAATAATAATGATAATAAGTACCTCCTCATCATTTAAAATTGTCTAAGCCTCTACGAGTTGACTTCGACCTCTCATACGTCTTCCAAAGGTCCGGTACCGCACGGTTCCGAGATGTGGCAAAGATATTTCATAATAGTGTTGATTCGTACAGGAATCGAATCCATGATATGCTGTACCTACTTATAGAAAACCGATTGCTCGGCCAGTGGGCCAAACGTGTCGACTATTTAAATAGATGAATAATTAGTCAATATTTGATCCGTGCAGGAATCGAACCTACGACGTACCGTACAGAAAGCCCATCACTCAATCTCCGAGCTAAACGTGCTGGCTAACTGTTGAGTGATGAACGCTATAATACTTGAATAAATAACAATAAATTAATATAACAATAATTAATTCAATAGTTAAATATAAATCATAAGTAGGTATGTACTTACATGCTGATGATTAGATAATGTAGGTAGACACTTGTTAAAAATTAAACTTGGAGCTTTGGTTTGTTCCTTCCTTTGTCCTCCTGTTTTATGTGTGTCGGGAACTAATTTACGACCTGTTTATATAGGCCTAAAATCACGTCATTCAATCCAAATTTGTAAAATTGCATGCATGCAAAAATTGACAATTGCGTACACGAGCGAACAAAACACAGCGGTTTACGTTCGGTATAAATCACAGCGGTTTACGTATGGTTTTACGATTTACAGCGTTTCTTCACAGATAAACGATATCCGATTTTAAACCTTATGTACCTAAATAAAAATGGGAAATTCTATAATTTATCAACATAAATGAGAAAGTCCACAATCGGATTCAATGTTGTTGACGACACAAACGTCGCGGTTTGGACGCTCGTATTTAACTCCTAGGCATGTGGAGGTATGACAAATCAGCAAATCTCATATTTCTGTGTTTAAAAAAGAAGTTGAATTAAATCTAATAATTTTGAACCTTAATAACAAAATAAATTATACCTGAAACAAGTATAAAATCAGTACAGAACTAAGGAAAATCACACTGTTGTTAACTCTCTTCATCTATAATGTCGGTAAGTAAAACAACAACTTTTATTAAGTTTTATTTATTTATTTATTTCAATTAGTATATAACTGTTTATGATAACTGTTTTTATTGTTATTGTAGTTTTTTTTATAATAAGTTATAAAATCGATGTTTACATAATTCAATGTACCTATTATGTTTCAGGAATCCGGCGATCTTTTCATCTCTACCCCATCATACTCACCATTTCCAGCTGCACAAACATTACGTCAAAATATGATGAACTATATGGAAAGAGAAAGACCGAACTCATCATATTCCCCCATTTCACCACCATTATCACTGTGTCAAAATGTACAGATGGACAGACCATTCCAATTTGAAAATGGACCGCACTGTAGTACCACTAACAACATCAACAATAAAAGAAGAGGAAGTGAAATTATGTATTCGTATGTTAAAAAATCTGTACGGGGTCCACAGCGTAAAATAATACGCATTCAAATCTTTGATGCCAAAGAATTCGATGGTTCTAAATTATGTGCGTGTAAGGCTGATGTATGTGCTCAGCATATTGTTGAAAATGTATTTAGTGATGATCTTTACAGGGGTGCTAAAGATTTGATAAGTAAAATACAGTATAGTTAAGTTTATATTAAAATAATTGATAAGTATTTTAGATAACTTAGTTTAAAGTTGTAATCAAGCAAATCGAAAGGTACCTATAGGAAAATGTAATTAATTATATGTATTTACATGGAAAATAAACAGTTTTAACTAATTTCTGACTTTCAATTAACATTTTTATCTAAATGTAGGTGTATACCTACTGCAGGAAACTCATTTAGGTAGGTACACACAAAGTCACGTCAAGTCTCTCACAAAGTTAGCTCCTTGTTCGTGCACTGTTGTCGAAAATTAGCTGTAAGTACATAACTTGTGTAGAGAAAATAAACTTTTCATACTATTAATATTTTATTATTAATTTAAATTCATCATTCAATGTCATGCATTCGTCGCATTAAAAGATGGTATAGTTACCTATTTGAGTAGGTAGGTTTATTACATCTATTCATATTTTATAAATAAACATGGACACGATTGAATCACATTCTATAGTAGTGAGTCTAATAATAACATAGATATATCTGCATAGTTACAGAGGCAAAGTTAGCGTGGAATGCATTCAGTTTCCTTAACGGGAATTATGTAAACATTAGCGCACTTAGCAACGTTCGTAAGTTTGATGCTATAAATGACAATAAATTGAATAAAATACAATCATTCGTATTACATAGGTACATTATACTGAATAGATACATATGTCTGAGTAGAATAGATTAGTGAAATGTATAGCTAGTTCAATACTATTCAATTGTAGGATTCTGAACATAAGTTTCGAGTAAGAGGTATTTTGAATAGATAGTTCTCGAAGATACTATTCACGTTAATGATTAGAAGTCTCATTTCGAATAGTGGAAATTAGGGTATCCAGATCTTTTTTTTTGATCTGGATGCCCTAATTTTCAACTACTTAGGTCCGATACTGGCGTAACCGCAGCACAAATGTTGTATGGTAGCAACATTAGGCTACCAGGTGAATTTTACGACACTAGTAGTGTGAAGTCGTACGATGATAACAGTTTTGTAAACAAACTAAAAAATGTGATTGATGGATTTAAGCCATCCAGTAGAGGAAATAAGTCACCCCACAAGATTTTTGTACACACGAGATTTATATAATAGCAAATATGTATTTATTAGGAATGACGCAGTACGGAAACCATTACAACCTCCTTACGATGGACCATATCGCGTCATCAGTAGAAACGAAAAAGTATATCGTGTACAGTTACCGGATAGACAAACTAACGTGTCTATAGATCGCTTAAAACCAGCATATATATTAAATGATAATGAATCGCCATCAGAAAAAATAGATAAACATATCGTAGATAAAACTGATAGTAAAATAGTCACAAAAACTCAGAAGAAAGTAACTTTTCAAACAGACGAACCAAGTAGCAATACATATACTACACGAACTGATCGACTAAGCAAAAGACCATTGAAATATCGTTGAATTTGCAACAACAAATATTAAGGTCAAATACATTGAACATAAGCGCGGAGCATCAATTTTTTTACGTTATAGAGATTATAATTGTCGTGAAATAATACTACGTTACATACATAAATTTAAATAAATAAGTAATATGGGTTCCAATCAGACAAAGGAAAATGTCATTGTTAACGAAAACTTGTCAAATGTGGCACAAGTGGACACAAAATTGAATATTATTGGCATAGTTATGATAGTAACCATAGTACTATTGGCCATGTTGTTGATCTATGCAGGGAAACGAAGGTGTATCAAAAGCATACGAAAATGGTTAAAGAAGGAAGTGGTGGCAAGTTCAATAGCCATACCGAGCATTAAGGTGGAAACTGTCCAGCCACCACAACTATCAACTAATCCCAAAGTCATATACTAGTGATAACCTGCTCACAAACCATCGTCCATTCAAATCAAGTGGTGCCGAAATATGTGTAATTGTGAAAAGTGAATGTGAATTTTCTGAATGTGTTTTTACTGGCGTCATCATGACGAATACTGAGGACTCCGAGGGGTGAATTTTTATTATAGCAGAGTATGCCGTCATGGCGACTACCCTTAACTATTTTTTTATTACTATTATAACAATGTTAATAACGACAAGACGGTACCATTGTATCTAAGGTAACCGCACACTGTATAACGTAGGCGGGTTTATACTCGCATTGAATAAGTTGTTTAGAATTTTATTGTAATAGAGTCATGTTGCCATTTGGCTTTGAATAATAAAAAGTTGTTTCAAGAGTTACACTGCTGATACTACTAAAATGTTCAATAACATAACATTGTTTGACATGATCATGAAGGTGACGCAATCGCGCACCAGTATCTGGTTACGACAGTGTTTACTATAGCTAAATTATGCTTATGCAAAATCATTGTAACTTGCAGTAGCTAACCAGGAATGTATTTAGTCATGTTATTATTGGATTCTAGACTGATGAAATTATATTGTAACAATATTTTTTTGAAATAAAAAAAATAAATAAAAAAGGGAGGAATAGTGTCGGAACGCTGACACATTCGTTTTGTATTCATTTGTATGTGTAGCGATCGGCGACGCTAGTTCGCCCGTAACCACCGCCCGCTATAGACGCAATTATCATACAGCGTATAAGTACACTGTGTAATACGAAAGGTGATTAAAAGTAACATCCAAGGAGACCAAAGTTTAATTTCTCTCCGTACACACACACACACACACACACACACACCCACACACACACAATATATAATATAATACACGCAAATACTAAAAGACGAAGGTCATGGTGTTTGAAAGAGAAAAGGATGTATCGTCATATGATGTTAAAATTAAATGATAAGAGTGTGAGTTCGAATATTTGGAGAGTCTGTTTACAAGTTATGGAAAGATTGACGGAGATGTGGAAAGAAGAGTAAATGCGGGAAATAAACTGAATGGTGCTTAATATGCAATTGTGACCAACCAGTTGATGGCCAAAACAGCACGACTGGCTGTTCACAATGGTGTGCTGGTGCTTACGCTTATATATGGAAGTAAGTGTTGGGTGTGGCAAAAGAAGAATGAAAGTAGAATAACTGCTGTGGAAATGCGTTCCTTGCGAAGCATGTGTGGTGTGACTATGAATGATAGGCTGAAGAATGATGTGACAAGGCAACGGTGCGGTTTAAAAGAACCTGTAGTGGGAAAAATTTAAAAGAGTATGCTTAGATGGTTTGGTCATGTTGAGTGGATGAATGGAGGGTGACTAACACAAGGTATTTACAAGGCAGATGTGAGTGGAAACGCCGGGAGGGGACGTCCTAGGAAGACATATAGTGACCTTATTGGTCAAGTTCTTCAGAAAGGTCAGGTGCGTAGTACTCGCAACCGGCGTGAGTGTATGACCAGATGTATGAACGTAAACGAGGCAAAAAGAGTATGTAAGGATCGTAGCAGGTGGCGTTCTGTAGTTTCTGCCTGCCCCCATGGGAAGAAGGCTTGAGTCCATGTATGTGTATGTATGTAAATCTTTAATATTAAAGAAATCCTTCTGCTCTATTTCTTTTACAGAGTATTGGTTGCCTCCCACCTTTGCATTTAAAATAACGCCGTAATTATAATATATTTGGTCAGGAGTATAGAGCACTTTATTTTTTAAGGCTCTTTCAATTCCTGAATGCATACTGTTGCCTTAATTCTGGCTATGTCTAGTTTCAAAAAATCTGTGTGTAATAATTTCCATATCATAGACTTTTAGGGCATGGAGGTATAAAGCATAAATATACTGATTTTTATATTAGCCTGCACAACCATCGGAATATAATGATAAATTCTTGATTCCTTTACTATTTTTTTCTTTGATGAATTGAGCCAAGCAACTACCAATTTCTATGGAACCTCTTATGGCGAAAGAAAGGGGCCATATGTAACAGTGTCCTGATTTGTTAAGAGCGTTGTAAATTGTAAAATTGTATACTGGGAATTTTTGTAGTAGAAAAGAATAAAAAAAATATATGAATAAACAAAATACTAATTATTAACTTCGTACTTCGTATAAATAAATAAAAACAGTCTCTGCAACACAACACTTCAGAGTACAATAAAATTGTACTGGTGATTGAGTAAACAAATCGCACGCGCCGAAGACGGGGCATTGCTCTGTCCCTTTCTTTAATACTGAATTAAAATTAAGCGTGCGGTCTTACTCGTCAATCACAGGAATAATAATACTGTATTCATTCGTTACGTACGAAATCATCGCAATATTTTACGGTACAACAGCTTGCTTTAAAAATATTAACTAATATGATACATTGAACGACATTACGATTTTGGATAACTATCTGTCATTTTTTGTAAAAAGATATCACCAAATTCTGTAAATAAAAATAACACACGAATATAATTGGTTTAGACTTTTCGTGGAACAAGATATGCATTTCTTACGCGAATAAAATGGTAATCGTCGCTTGCCGAAAAAGTTAACGTTTGCATAACCCTTAATCAAACGGAAAACTTTTTAAGAGATAAATAAAAACTGAGACTGGTTTTAGGTAAGTTTTGTCTATAGATTTCATAATTTTAGATAAAATTTTGAAAAAAGGGTGGGGTAAGGGGGGTTTTACGGTGGGAAATAATTTCCCGTTATTCGGTACAGATTACAGCTTTTCAAGACATTTCACTACAAGTTTTAGACTAGATAATCACCCCGGTTTTGCTTTTGAATTTATGGAAATAAAATACAAATAATGAAAAAAAAAAAAAAAACTAAAATGAAAGAACAAAGTAAGAGACTATGTTTTAAATCACATACAATTAAAATTATTGAGATGGTACAGTATGAAATGTTTTGAAGCAGTTTTTAGCGCACAGAGCTACTTCACAGGTGGAACATTGAATTCTGGTCCGCTGTACCTTCTTCTTTGTGCTGCAGTATCTGCATCGTTTGTATGTATTTATTTCCTCTGGCAAGTGTATGCCCACATTCAGTAAACGGATTTCATCCGGGACCCCGAAGACACCGCCTTTTTTATTTTTAAAAAGCACGCCTTGTTGTACTTGTGCTTTCCGAGCAGTATAATTATTTATTAGTGCACGTGCTAAACGCAACCTGAATTCTCGGTGCCCGTGCACTGTCACAACATGTGTGTAATTATAGGTGATGTACGAGTTTATGATAGATGCATCAAATAAAAAGAAGAAGAGTCGCATCCAGAATTTTCTTGATTTCCGATTGATTGGATATGAAGACCTAAAATGGTCGAACAGATCTACCCCACCCATACTAAGTGTATACGAAGCAATAGCTGTCGGGCAAAGAATCTCTCTTCTAGAACCATCTTTTTGTGTTCTTTTCACAAACATTACGTCACGTGGCTGATGTGCTGTGGTGAGAACTGCCACTTCCTTAGTATCAAGCCATTTAATGGCCGTGATTGGCTCTGCTGTAACAGCTGCAAATTCATGTTTTTGTAATCTCAATGCTTTCGGTTGCTTTTTTTTATCATATCCGGGAGATCTTTTCGGTTGCTTCTGACTGTTCCTACTGCATAAATTTTCTTTTTATAAAGATCTTCCATAAGATTGCAGCTGGTGAAAAAGTTGTCAAATGCAACTAAGGTATTTCTTGGTACATTATTACAAAGTTTCATAACAGTATTATAACCGAGTCCTTCATTCTCAGTACTGTCGCCTTTACCGGTATAGACTTCAAACTGATACAAATAGCCCGTTTTTGCGTCGCACCTTGCCCAAACTTTAAAACCTCTTTTAATTGGTTTCTTAGGCATATATTGTTTCAGTGAGCTACGGCCTTTAAATTTTACCATGCACTCATCAACAGATTGCACGGCAGAATTATGTGCTTCATTCTTATACACCTTGTTCAGTTCTGTAATTAAAGGTCTTAGTTTGTAAAGTTTATCGTGGTCAGGTGATCCCCTTGCTGGTTCCATTTCATTATCGTTTACGTGAAGGTTTTCCGTAATTTTTTTAAATCGCACGATTGGAAAAACCTGGGTGACTTCTTTATTGCAATAAAATGGATCAGACGACCAGTATAACTCCATATCAGGTAGTGGATTTAAGCCCATCATGATCAAAACTCCTAGATACGCCCTGATGTCTTGTTCTGTAACTGGGTTCCAATTAGTGCTATTTTTCTGACGGGCGTATCTATTTGTTTGTTCCACGATTATCATTATCAGTTTATCCGGAAAAAACCGTTCGAAAATACTTTGCGGTGAAGTTTTGTGTGTGTAATTAGCCTTGGGTTTAAAACGCTTTTCAAAAACAGGAACATCGTGAGATATGTGTGCCGTCTTCCATTCTCTTGGATGAGAGGGATCCCTGAGTATTTCATTGTGATCTTGAGACTCTTGCTGATCATTTTCCAATAATTCGTCTATAGAAATGCCATCACGATAATAGTTGTCTTGTCTGTCAGTAGTCACTACTTGCTCAAAGAGTGGAATAGAGGAAAAATCATCCGGTATGTCTACTGGTTCTTGCTGAGTATGTGATGACTGACTGTCTTGTTCCTCAGAACATAATTCTTGTACTTGGAGTTGGCTATGATAAATATCCTGTTCAGAATCTAAAGTCATGGATGTAGTAGTATCAATTGTGTTTTGGTTATTCGGTGATTGACATAAAACATTAAATAGTGATTCCGTTGTCGGTATTGGTTCGTCTTCTATGGAATCGTTATTATAATTATCTTCCAAGCCAAAAATCTGTTCAAGACGCTGTTCTATAAGGTTATCGTCCGGTTGATTCAAGCAGCTATCGTATGGAGAATTTATACTATCGGCGTAGCAAGGGTCACCTTCTGAATCATTATCGGATAAATCCGACAAATCAGCTAAGTTTTCAACGGCTTTTTGTAGATTCTTTATATTTAAAGGTTAATATTCTTTTTCTTATCCATTCTTCAAAATTGCTAGAAATAAATAATACTAATCAGAAGATAGAAACCTAAAATGCAACAGTAATGTAATATATAAGCACTACTATTCGAGCCAACTAAGAATGCGCCTGTTTAGACGCCATTTTGACAGTTTGCAGTACTATATCTGTCAAAATGGCAACAAAATGGCGTCTTGACAGGCGCATTCTTAGTTGGCTCGCATAGTAAGTGTATTATCTATGTATTATCCTTTAACAAGCACTAAGCTAAGAATTAGGAGTATAGACAGAATTCTCTTTTTGACGTATAGCGCTATTTCCCTTTGTCGGTCTGACGGTTCAATCATCTGTTACATTTTATTCAGTGGACAAAACTTTATATAGATATTTTATTGTTTTTTTTGTATTGCAGGAACAAACAATGGGAAATAATTTCCCACTTATTGGAGACTAAAATTTTCCAATAAATATTACATCACTCAGCGTCATTTTCAAGAAAAACGTTGGGAAAATAAGTCTAGTTGACGACAATGTTGCGTCCATGCACTTACCAGATTTTTTTTATCAATAACACACACAAAGACCGAAGACAACCGCTAGTTTTCACAAAAGTTCACTACTTGTGACTTTGACATTGACGTCCAATGACATTTTATGGACTTTACGAAAAGTGTTGCCATATATTATGTCAATAATTTATCAATGATTTTATTTCTTTACGGTTAAAACTGTTAAGTATTGCCATTAAAATAATAAAATTGATTTTGTTATTTCAAACTAAGTGGGAAATAATTTCCCAGTATTTGATTAAGGGATAATCTGTAATAACTTGTAAAGGTATTATTCGTGCAAAAAGTGTGTTTTGATTTTAAGGGAATAATATTGTTATGTTAATTACGGTACCATTGAAATTATTGTACTTTTATAAAAATACATCGAAAAAGTCCAAAAAAAAAATACAAGATGTAACTAATGCTCTAAACACCGAATATGCAATAAAACGAAAACTGCCGTAATACCAAATTACCATATTATTCGGTGGGGAGTGCGATTTACTTCTTTTTACGATGGAATAAAAATCTGATTCTTCAATGAGTCATGTCAGCTTCTTTATTATGTAGGTATAGATAAACTGTAAACAGGAACGTAGATATTTTTTAATTCTTTTAAGTACGGAAAACGAACGTTCCGCACTGCAGTTAGTCACCGCAGTGCACAGAAATATGCGTAATGCTGCGTCAGTATATGTAAATTCAATCCTTCAAATCCTTTTCTTTAATAAATACGTTATGTTGCCTTAAACTCATTTTAATGAGACGTCAAAAATTGTTTTAAAATGACATATTCTTCTTGTAGATCATCCGCCAGATCAATCGGGTATACTTTTTGGAGTTTCATGGCATTCACTCTTTTTTTTTTTGGGTGGGAAATCTTCAAATGATCACTCCCGCTCTGGGCGGAGCGGAAGGGCGTGTCAGACTCTTACTGACTAAAACCCAGCCGTATTCCTTCAGTTGCCTGTGCGCCAGGGCCCCGGTAACTTTTTCGAACAATCCGCGATCCCGGCAGGCATTGGCCCTATCGGACCCCGTCAATGGTGCTGACATCTCTTCGAGGCACGCGTCGAAAACGACGCGCCGTCCAACATACGGCGAAAAAAAAAAATATCAAAAAAAAAAGGAAAAAAAAACAAATATGTGAAATGTATACTTATAATTTTTTCTGACCTATAAAGGTTACTTTGTGTTAAGACTTGAGAAGATTTTGTAAGTAGGTACCCTACCTGCAGGTATTTATTGCTAGAAATAAATTGTATTGAAACTTAAATTTATTATATTTTACTTAAAACACATAATTGTCAATTATACATCAATTATATTGTAAACAGATATATAATAGTTAATTACTATCACTGTCGTCATGATCATTCATTGTTTCTTCGTCATCATCCTTGTCTTCGATCGTTTCTACACGAGGCACATTTAACATTTCCAGCACCTCCTTATAAAACGGTTTTCCGTTTTTATTATGGTTCTTCCTCTTGGATGCAATAATTGGATCAGAAGCTATTAAAATCCAGTGCACAATATCTGTGTTAGTGTGGATTCTGGAGGTTTTTCTAGCATGGCAAAGTCGTAAACCTTTATATTCTTTCCGGCTAGTTTCCAGCACATCTTCTGAAAACAACCCCACAGGCAAAGGTAGCTCCTTTATTATGTCTGCTCCGTGTATTAACAGTTTGTGTACAGATGCACTCATTTTGTACCAGTCATAACGTTCTAAGCACATTTTTGCTGTTTCGATGCAGTAGTTTTTAAAATTAACGTAGGTCACGCTAAATCCACATGATAAAACACTTAGGATGTTAGAAAATGATCTAAGTCTGTGATAGCTCCAGATTTTGTAGGCTCAACAAAAAACTTCCTTGCCGTATTCCCATCGCTTGAGTTGCTTTCACCATGCTTCGGTTGGTCTACCACTAATCCCATTTGCTGGTAAAACTTAGTGGTTATTTCTTTTCTTTCTTTTGCTTCTGTGCCTCTTGCTTGGCATTGCCGTAATTCTAGTTTATACGATATGTGTAACAAGTACTCGTAACATCTAAGGTACGAGTGCAGTACAGATATCCCAAACTTAAATGAAGTTGTCGTAGGATATTGTTTCTGCAAAAGTAATTCAAGGTTGTTGAGTTCCTTGGGTGTTGCCTTGCACACATTACACGCTTGTGATAACGAAGTGTCTGTGAGTACGTTGCATGTCTTTCCGTCCATCATTGTACACACAGAACTATGTTCAAATGTGTAAGATTTATCCCAAAGAGTGCCTTGAGTAGGCCGCAAACTTAATATTTGTTCCTTTATTGCTTCGTAATGTCGTTTTACTGATTCCTTTATCTCCTTCTGAATCTGCAGGCGAATGATGCGGTTATATCTCGACGAAGACGGACTTGGGTTGTGCCAGAAAATCTGTTTTCCATCCGTTGTGACCTCTGACATTTGCAACGGAACTATAGTACATTGAATTATGTTAGTATCTCCATACAATTAATTATTGGCAAAACATTGTTTGTAAATGGAATGTCCACACTCCCGTCAAGACCCCACTTGTAAATGACTTCGATCATGAAATTTTCACGTGATCATGGTGTAACAGAAGTACATCCTGGAGCACATGAGCTAGTCTATGTATTGTATGGTCCAAAATATCCTGAACTGGAATTTGCACTTCAGTCTCCGTGATTTTTATATTATTTGGGTAACACTGCTTTTTTGTTTGTGCTATGACGTTATAAGCTGGATAGATGTTAGCGCCTCGCGATTTAGCTCCTTTTTGCCAATGAATGTGATCTTCTTTTCCCATGTCTGAGTTAATTATGAGCGCTAAAGCTTCTTCAGGAGAGTAAGGCTTCATAGCCGAATATGATGGCGTATCGTGAATTTGTTTCCTGCGTTTATATCTGCGAGGGTTTGTAGTTAAGGCTAAGCTCACTAGTTGGGCAGCTGTCCTTTTCCCGCTCTTAGTAAGGCTGGCTTGAGCAGCAGAACATAATAGCTCTGGGCTTGACTCAGAAACAGGTGTCATTAACTAGGTGTACGACCTAACCTACAAAGTTATGTACCTACCTACTTGAATTAGAAACAACATGTAAACATGGATAAAACGTAAATACACTTACCTAGCGCGGGCAGGCTGCTGACAAGCGTGGAGTCACTTCGACGTCGCAGGCACAACTGGCGCGTTTCAATCAAACCCTGCCCTCCTTTCCTCACCCCTAATCGTAAATAATTTAAAGAAAAGGCACAACTGGTTATTTGTGCCTTTTATACGTAAATTAATTGAGACATGCATGGATCATTAATTAAGTAGATAGGGCACATCTGGCATTTGAGCCTTTTCTTTATGTTATGTTGTAGGTGTGCCTTTTCAAAGTAGTTTTTAGTAAAAAGCTGTATGAAGTAATAGTCACATCTACGTATTTGTGCCTTTTCAATATAATGGTAAATATATGTGCCTTTTCATTCTGTAAAACATGAATATTAGTCTCATTTGTGTATTTTGAGCATACTGTATCTCCGAATTCCTTGAAGATAAAATTCTACAAAAAATTGAGCAGATGTGCCTTTTTTTTCTGATTCTAAATATGAATTAAACTCAATTTAAAAAAAATGTTAGTTGTGCCCTTTTTTCTTACGACGGCAGAATCCTAAACCTTTGCAAAACAAACAAAACTTGTTCTCTCAGGTGTTCTGAAGTATGTCTCTCCATAGCTCTATCATTGCTAAATTTTGTAGTACAATATTCCCTTCTTCTAAATATTTGGCGTTTATGCCCATAAAACTTCTGAGCGAAAGTGATGCTACATCTACTTTTATGCAAATCATTTTGTCCTGCAGGTCTTTAGCCATACTTATACGTAAACTTCCAGCGGTTTCAATTATATTGTTTCAAATTTTTCTAGAACACACTTTTGCACCGCAGTTAGGTATCAAAGATAGAATGTTTTGGAATGCTTCATCGTTAAGGAGAGCTAAAGAACGGCCATGACCAGTTACAAGATTAGTGTATTCCTTGGTAACAATTTCCGAATTGATTGACGTTTTAGTGCTATCCTTTTGTGTCATATTGAGTGATATGACTTCTTCATATTCTACTTCATGAATTTGAACATTTTTCATGAGATTCGAGCTGTTAATACTCTGAAACAAAATAAAAAAGTTGTGTCAAAATACATTAAAATTGTATGTAATTAACAGTTTTTTTTATTTGGACTACTAATACTACTATTTGATATAAGGTAGGTTTATCGAATGACACCTACTCAAGGAAGAACGTAAATTTCCCAAATATAATAAATGAAGATGAAGAACTGAATTTGTTCATGGGATGTATGTTTATTCTTATATAAATTGGTATATTTATTAAAATAATGAAAAAAAAATCAGACTTCAAACACAATCGTTTTGGCGCAATTAAACTACTGAAGTCAAATTTCGCCTACGACAGTTTCCTTAATATTACTTTTTATTAAAGCATTATCACAGTTTTCTGTAATTAGGAACATATTTAGTCTAAGCAGGAGTATCTTAATAATCAGTACTTTTAAGTTTTACAACATGTTTTAACAGTTATACAATCAGGTAAAAAGAAACTAAAATTACAAAGGTAATAATTTATTTTTTTCAATGCCACTTTTTTTAGATGTATTTAAATAATCTGTATACAGATTAAGAAACAAAAAAAAAATATATTATAGCCGTTACTATACCCAGTTGAGGTAGTAACGCCTATCTTAATCTACGTAGCTAGAATTAATCACAACCATCAGGACACCATATGTTGTGGTAGAATGTATAGAACCTAAAAAAATATTAACACCATACTATGTAAAACTACATTCTTCGAAATAAAAACAAATAAATAGGACATCTAAATTGTTCTATGTAATTTTTCGTCAAACCGACACATTCCTTGTGGTACCATTGTCTACAATTCACACAATCGGCAATACGATCCTCATAACAAGCGTAGCAATACCATTCCCCACTTTTGTTTTATTTACCCTTCTTTTTGCTGATTTAATCTTTTTCCCCTTTAGTTATATTTGTAATTCCCTTTGACCTACTTAATTGAAGTCTGGGACTATGCAGCGAAAACTAACTTACAAAATTAAAATAAAATCATTAAATTACTCTTTCATCTTAATTACTTAACGCCAACCGAAACAGTTTTTTCATAAAACCAAATTAATGACAATTGCTCAAATATATAAATTCCATACCTGCATCCTCATACGGAAAATACTGACAAAAAATACACATTCGCAAATAGTTTTTACTAAAAAAAGCGCAAATTCAGACCCGGTTACTGAGAAATGCTAACGATATCTGCCTGTACAGTAGACCACAGACCAACTACGGTACGAGAAATATTAAGTATAAGGGTGCCAAAATGTATAACGAATTGCCTAAAGATATTATGGAAATACAATATTTTCCCCTATTTAAAAAGTTAAAATACCACATAGTGAAAAGTTTTTAATTATCTTAGTGTAAGTATATCGTAATAACTCAGAATATTTACATAAACTTTAATATTGATTATAAAAACTATATACCTGTTCAGAACAAATATAAATACGAATACTTAATGTAAAATTTAAACTAAGTCTAAATAAAAAATAAAATAAAAAACATTAAAAAGTTAATTATTATGCTTTCAATAGCTACTATGCTATCATGGCGAGTTGTAGGTCATGGGTTCGAACCCAGGCAGGCGCTTTACTTTGTGTAAATAAATTCATCACCACTGCTCTCAAAACGGTGAAGGAAAACATCGTGAGGAAACCGGCATGTCCTAGAACCAAAAATTCGAAGACATGTGACATCTACCAACCCGACTGGACCCGCGTTGTAGATTACAGCCCATTCCCTCTCAAAGAGAGGAGGCCTGTGTCCCAGCAGTTGGAACATTATACGCTAATTATGATGATTGATGATGCTATCATAGTTGCTATTGAAAGCAACTGTGTTTCGAGACGTAACATGGACACAATAGTCTCAATATTTTTTGCAGAAAACCTACAACAAGTAAAAATATTTAAAAAAATACCTTCTAAATCTCTTCTTCGATCTCTTATTGCATAGTTTACTTTACCAACCTAATAGTAAGTTAATGACTAACAATATTGTTCTAACTTCAAACATACCGTTCCGATACTCGTTCCAAAGAACGTTTATATGCATGCAAACAGTGTTTCCCATTCTAAGTGAATAATTGTATTCTGTTTTTGAGAAATAAATGTCTTAACCATAGTTTGTGCTATATTCTCTATTTTTGGTGTCTTTGTTTTTATAATATTGTCTTCTCTTAATTTTCTCTTGTTACCTGTTTTCTCTTTATATTCTGTCTTCTTTTTCATTTCTTTTGGTTTAATTTTACCTTTGGCTAGTTTGGCTACTTTACTTTTATCCGCTTTCTTTTCATGTCTTTCGGGTCATTAAATAGATGTTTACTTACTCTTTGGCCTTTGTAATTCAAAGCCTCTCGGCGGGGTCTTTTTTTGGTGATTGCATAGTTCGGTGTGGGCATAAATAGTTGAAACTGCGATTTTTGCGATAGCTGAGCCAACCTCATGATTTGCTTCAGAATCAGAGTCAGATGAATGAATACGTAACGATTGCTCTGCACGTGATCTTGTGATGAATTTTGTTATAATTTCACTGTCAGAAGTATGTTCAGAGTCGGAAGCATCAGTAAATGTGCTATAACATACAAGTTTCTTTACAGTTTGCAAGCCACCTGTATAAGCAACCGGCGATCTGTAGCAGGGTTGACTTTTTTGTGGAGTTAACTGCGAAGGATGTGGTTTGATGTGTGAGTTTGGAGGAGTAACTCGTGGAGTTGGACTCATAATAAGATAATGCTGTGGAGTGTGAGCAGGCCAAGCAACTGTTCGGCGCGGTGGAGTGACATGTGGAGATGGACTCTCAATGAGTGAACGAGTTGGAGTTGTAGAGCAAAAAAATCAAAGTCAAAAGTGTCCAAATTTTCAATCGGAGACGGTGAAATGTCTTGTGTGCCTTGTGTGTATGCAGTGCTCTTCTTTGGTTCCAGAAAAGGCATGTCCAGATGAGTTTCCATCGTCGGAAACTCTAATAGGCTACAATAAGTTTAAAAAAAAAATATAACTGCTTAAAAATATAATCACAAACAAAAAAAATATATTTTGAATTAGAAAATCTTATACCATACCTGTTTATACCATATAGTTTTATCATCACGAATGTTTGAAGATTCAACAGCATTCGTAACGGAATGTTTTATTAAATCACCATGATGACAGTATAAAATGGAAGGAGATCTCGGTGCTATTCATAAAACTGAATGAAACATGAAAACATTATGTAAATAATTACTGATATTTTTACCTACAGAAAAAAAAAAATTAATAAAATACATAAAAACTTACTTGGCTCTATATCTCTGACTTCACCTTCGTCATGGCTTTCTTTGTTTAATTGAACCAACCGCACAAATTTTTTACCTCGTCCTTCTTAATTTTATTTTAGCTAAAAATAAGAATAAAACGTATTACATTTTGTAAGTACTGTACATAACCCTTAATTTATAATTACAATGGAATAAAATTAAATCTGAACTGCATTAAAAATAAATAATGACAACGGTTTCTAGGTTATGTTTAGTACATTTTCTAGGACAATATTTACATATTTGTAAAAAATGATAGTATTACTTGCTGCTTGTAATAGAAGATAGAACCACAAAGTCAGAAGTGTTCACTTGTGACATTATTGCCCCAAAATTGTATGAAATATTTGTCATAATTACCTTTGTGACGTTGTTGCTCCTACTCACAAACACAGCCTGCCGGGGGCCGCGCGCAACTGACCGATTAGAACGTTCTCGTACTAGCGTTCACAAAAACCCGCCAAAACCACAACGATATTTACGCCCTCAGTGGGTCAGTTTAAGAGTTACATTTGTGATATTGCTGCACCGATGTAAAATTTTAGCAATTTTAGCATTTATGACGTTATTGCACCCGGTGTGCGATATAATAATTTACGCGTCATTTTTCCAGCCATCGAGACGCACACGACGTCACCACACAACGCAGCGACAGTGACTGACCTGGCACTGACTTCACTGTTTACATGGGGTTTTTGGCGCTGGCGCGGGGGGTGGGCGCGGGTGGTGGGGGGCGCCGACTGACTTCAAAATATTCGTGTGGGAATTTTCAAGTCAGCGCTGACTTCATGCTGCTGTACTGACTTCAAACCAATTTACATTGTTTTCTTTTGGGTCAGCGCTGACTTGTATTGATTTAGGAGTCAGTTACTGACCCTGTGTAAACCTGCCTTAAGAGTGGTAACCGCTACACTCAAATAAATGGCGTGGCATGGAGTGTGGACAAGCCAAGTCTAAATGTTCTGGGTTTTTTTTATTTTTTGACGTTTAATTTATTAAAGGTACTCAAGGTTTCACCACAGAGATAACACCGTATTGTAGATGCTGTTTTTGTCGCAGCATTGCATGCTTTTCCATCAACCATGGTCGGCAGCAAAATGTGATAAATAAAAATATTCTTACCTTCAACCTCTGTTTTTCGAAGATGTTTTGCTTGATTCTAGAAGTGTTCAATTTCTTCATTTGTCTCATCATTGTTTTATTTTATGAATCTTATTCGGATGGGTCTACAATGTCTTGGAGATGGCGGCACAGGAATCTTCCTTAAAACCTTCTGTCCACTCGACAGCCTCAAAGGCACTATAGAACTTTGAAAAATGTGTGAATCACTGGCCCCGTCACTTTGAAAGTTTTGTTTATATCGGTTTTGCTCCGACCCATCACAACCCCACTTATATGTTTCTTCTCTTCAGCTGAACAAGTTTCTATCTCCTCTTTTAGATACTCGTACCATCATATGGAGGTGTGATCCAGCAGTTCTTGAATATTTATTTCAGCGCGCGTTATATCTACGAAAATAGCATTTGAATAGCATTGTTGTTTGCCTTTTGAAACTTCTGAAGGTAAATTTTTTTTTGCCTGGTGTATGTATTACGTCATATTGCTTCATTGTAAGATCGGCCTCAACAAAAATGACCAATGCTTGTGATGGTGAATGCTTCTCAGTTCTTGTTGTTGTAGGAGAGCTGGAGACTGCTTGCGAACCTTCTTAGCTCTACATGGATAATTAAAAATTTCGTTGATAACATTCGCTATGTCAGATTTTCCTGCAGCTCAATGACTCATTTGTGCGGCATAGGTCAATTAATCGGTAGGTACATCTGTTCCCAGCTCAATTGTTTTTTGGCGTTTCTAACAGTGGCAGGTTTCCCCGAACTCTTTGCTCGGCCGACCGCCAGAGTAGGTACCGCAAGCAGGGAAAGAAATGTTACCACTAAGCCATTATTGGTGCTTTTCGTGAAAACGTGCTTCAGTGCTGTTGCAAGAAATCTACTTGCGCTTGTATTCAGCCTTAAAATTGCTTAATTTTCTTTCAACAATTTTCACAAAACCACTTGCAAGCAGAATAATAAGGTAACGAGTAACTTGATCACAAAAAAAATACGAGAATAAAGACGTGCGTGCTAGGTTCTGAATACGAGCATGAGTCAGTGATAAGCAGTGGGTAATTAATATTGATGACAAATGACGTCACATTTATTTACCTGATCTGTAACACGAGTACAAGCTGATTAAGGGCAATTTGCAATTTAAGGTTTTTACCATGTTTTAAGCCTTTATACCGTACTGTACAACGTGCTATACGTGGTATGAGGTCCCTTTTACTAAGATAGATAGATAGATAGATTTATTAGGTCTTTACCTATGAAATTGCCGTTCTGCAGTACTGGCCATTTCAAATCAAAATAATTTTTGTTTGGCTAAGAATTCTAATTTCAAATTAATTTTATTTTAAAAACATGGATTTTTTTTTCTAAAAGTAGTCATTTCTTTATTGATTAGTGTTACATTTTCATCGCATTTCAATCTTTTTCGTCATCATGGATACGTTAAAAATTCGAGTAATTATGGAATATGAGTACCGTCGTGGCAGCAACGCGGCACAAGCGGCACGCAACATCAACGACGTTTACGGAGCTAACACTACAAACCAACGCACCACCTGTTATTGGTTTGCTCGCTTCCGTTCTGGAAATTTCGACCTGAAAAATGAACCTCGCGGTCGTCCGAAGACTTTGGTCGACAATGACGAATTAAAGGCGATTGTGGAAGCTGATGATACACAATCTACGGCTGAATTAGCAGCAGCTTTCGACGTTAGCGTCAAAACAATATTGGTCCATTTGCGTCAAATTGGCAAGG
Source organism: Griposia aprilina (assembly GCA_916610205.1). Lineage (NCBI taxonomy): Eukaryota > Metazoa > Arthropoda > Insecta > Lepidoptera > Noctuidae > Griposia > Griposia aprilina. The sequence goes on along the minus strand of OU744285.1, from coordinate 24,108,563 downwards.
TAAAAAAGCTTGACAAATGGGTGCCCCACGAACTCAATGATCGCCAGCGCGAAGTACGCGTCGAGACGTGCCTTGCACTGCTCAACAGACACACAAATGAAGGAATTTTGAACCGCATTGTTACCTGCGATGAAAAATGGATTCTGTTTGATAACCGTAAGCGCTCAGCAAGTTGGTTGGATCCTGGTTCAGCACCTAAACAATGTCCTAAACGAAAACTTACCCCTAGAAAAGTGATGGTCACTGTTTGGTGGTCTAGCGCCGGTGTGATTCATCACAGCTTCTTACCAAACGGGGTGAGCATTACTGCAGATGTGTACTGTGAAGAACTGAACACAATGATGGAGAAGCTGGCGCATCTCCAACCAGCATTGGTCAATCGCTCGTCTCCGCTGCTCCTGCACGACAACGCGCGACCTCATACTGCACAGCAGACGGTCTCCAAGTTGCAAGAACTGGGGTTGGAAGCTCTCCGTCATCCGCCCTACTCACCAGACCTTGCGCCTACAGACTACTACTTTTTCCAGAATTTGGATAACTTCTTGGCGGGAAAAAAATTTAATACCCGAGAGGCAGTACAAAATGCCTTTGAAGAATTTGTTGCCTCCCGTCCAGCTGATTTCTTTAAGAAGGGCATCAATAAACTGCCACTGCGATGGCAAAGATGCATTGATTGCATGGGTGATTACTTCGATTAATACAAATAAAAAATTCATGAAAAAAATTCGTTCTAATTTTTTCATACAAAACGGCAATTTCATAGGTAAAGACCTATTATTTGCAGAGAATGTAGGTAAACAATTAATACAATAAGGTGTTACAATATTTTTGAATCCTTATACATTCTGCCTCATGGCATGCAAAAATTTTACTATTTTATACTACAATTATTCTATTTACTTAAGGTTATTTGATTACTTAATATATGAACATTGTAAATTAAATAGTCTTGTCATTTAAAAATCTGATACAGAGTAATAGCATTTTTGAATTGCTTCTGCTTGGGCAACTAGCTTCATCTTTCTGACTGACCGACCCCTTGACAATTCAAAAGTGCCTGTAATTGGTTTATTTGAAATAAATGCTTTGAGTTTGAGTTTGAAAATTAGTATATTTTTAAGGTACTTTTTAAATCTTCTTAAAGGTTGCTCTTTAATAATTTTTGGTACATGGTTATAAATAAGAGGAGTGTTCGGGCGCTTCCGACCACTCTGCAATCTTCGGCTGCTGTCGTTAGACAACCGAAGGCGGCGGGCTGCTGTGAGAGGTGCGGCGTGCGGGACGCGGGCCTTCGGACTACTTCGCTACCGATCTCGGACGACGGCACGCGCGCGCACTCCTAACGTTTACCAACATCGACAATTATTGTACATAATTACATATCTCTTTTGATTATATTTATTTAAAATTACAGTCCATCGCAGTAGTTGTTAATTGGGGTTTCTAGATCAGATCTTACCGAACTGATCTAGAAGCCCCCAATTAACTGTTCTGTTCATCTATTCATACAATATATTTATAATTTTTAACATCTATTTAAGTACAAACAAAGGTAACAATGTGTTGCTACGGTTACGATGCTGAATGTGAATTGAATGAATGAATCATGCAATGATCGGTATGTGTTTTATACTATAGACCAGACACTAATACGTAGTAATGTTAATATCGTGTGTGGCGCTTGGCTTTGTGTTATACGTGAAACTGTGAACATGATCTTGTGTTGTTAATATGGAAGATGGCTGCATTCTTTCATTACCAGCAGAATATGTATACATGCATTCAACTTTGTAATTAAATCATGTACCTACTGATTAGAATGTTTGAGTATTAAGCAATTTTTTTCTTCAATATCTATATAAGATGGTACAAGTTTAGATAGGTTTGCCCTGATTGGGAATCGAACCCGCTATGTCCCGACGCAGTATAGGTATATTACATAATAATAATAATCAATAGCTAGTATCCACTAAATAAAAATGCTTTTTTTTTTTAATTAGCTTTTAATGTAATGTTACACAAATTAGTATAAGTAGTAAATACTCTATCTATGACTATGAAGTAGGTACATACTATTTACACGTACATAGTAAGGCGTCTTATATTATTATAATCATATAGTACCTATATGTATTATGTAAGTAAATATTCACGAACTATCTATTCATTAAAAAACACTTTCCAAATTCTCCTGGATCCTAACTATGAGGTCCTTGGTTGATTGGTATATACCGTCCATCATGGTATGTTTAACAACATGTTGTACGCACAAATCGGCTTTGCATTTGCATGAACTTTCCTCGCAATCGACAAAATCTTTTGCATCGTAGATTTCGATGCGAATTATCTTTAATCCTTTTAAAGGCCGCTTCACAAAACTGTAATGCGTTCCATCATTGGACCTTCTCTTCAGATTCAAACGCCTCGACGATTCTTCACCAACCTCGTTTTGCACTAGCCGAGGTTCCATAGCAGGGAAAATGAATAGATCTTGATTATCCTGTAAAAGTAAAAAAAATAAAAAAAAATAAGTAATTACATAGGTACTCTATTATCTCATAATAATTATAGCATGATGCATTGATTTTCTGGTATGCAGTCCTCCATAATATCATTCATGCCTTTACTATTTAATCTCACAAAATGTATAAAATAATATTCTATTATTAATATTAAGACCTACCTTCTATGAGATTCATAAAAGTAACGTAAAATAAATCATTTAACAATTTCTGAACAATAATAAAAATATTTTCTTACCGACATAACAGTTACTTATATTCACCCTGCTACCTGACTGAGAATTCGATTTGATTTGATTTTTTTATCTTTATTTCACAACTTATATATATTTTTTAAACATGTTTTTAAGGTTGAAAATCAAATATTTTTTTATATCATTCCCAAACTTTGCATAAATGGTTTGATGTAACAAGACTCTCCCGACTGCCCGGCGCCGCCGCTGCATTGTTTACAATAATTCAATACTAATATCAGAGATCCAAATGTATGTTTGTTCGTTGACAATTTTCTCATACATTTATCATGATATTAATGCACAAGTAAAGTCAGGGTATAAGACTAGTATGTGCGTTTTCTTGCTGCGGCAAATCTTTATTACGTATGTTTATGGTTGAGAATTGAACTACTTAATTATGTTAGCGCTAGGTAAGCATTTTCCAAATACGGACAAATTTGACTCAGGATTTTTAGTAAGTCTTACTTTCCTTTTATGGGTAAAAAATGACGTAGATTTGATGGTATTTAAATCGGGACGTGGACATCTGGAGCGTCATTACATACCTCTGCCGGCCAATATCAACATCGAGGACTACACCGTTAAAAAAATGTAAGTCATAATTATTAATACATATTTTTTTCTTTGTTATAATGTAGTATATTAATAAGACGATGTTCTATTCATTCGGATGTGTAAAGTCGCATCTTAGTGATGTTGTATCGGAGTGGTTTATGTCAAGCTGATTGGTTATTATATCTAATTAATTCAGTGAAAACGAAACGGTTAAACGGTTACGATATTCTATTTACTAACTCTAATTTAAAAATGAGGCTCATTATAGTAACACTCGTTTGGTTTTTCGTTACAATCATTATGATTACCTACCTAATATAATTTAGTTTCCTTGTTTTCTATTGTTGTTAGTTTTCACATTGAAGTTCTTTCGTCACAATAAGTTACAGAATAGAATAAGTAAACATAATGATTGCAAGCCTCCCTTTATTGATTGAAACTTTAACTTTTTGTTTTATTTTTTTTTCAGGTCCCATCAAGTAAATGCTGAAGCGTTGTTCCCATCCGACGACGAAGTTCAGCTGCGTGAACCTGAGAAGAGGTCAAAAAAAAGGAAACGAGCGGACTCTCCGTCGTGCTCACTGCCGGCACCGAGTACATCACGAGCGAGCCCTGCCCCTATGTGTCCGCAGTCTTCATCATGGGGTAAGAAGAAGCCAATTATCAAGCCAATCGCTCCGAAGAGAGCAACGGTTCATGATATATTCGGGAGCGACAGTGACGACGACGCTGTGGGACAGCCTTCAGCCCCCGGTAAACCTATTCCACAGCTACAATCCTCCATTAGTAGAAGACTCGCCAATGGGCATTCGCGTCAAACGTTCGATTGTAAACAGGGGACACACTATGTAGAGTTGAAAGTTTATAGTTGTGACGAAATAAAGAAGGTGCAACCGCTGAATAGATGGCGTCACGCAATTGTCTGCGTCAAAAATCGTACCGACCAAAACACAGACGCGTGGCAACACCTAACTAACTTTATTACTGCAACCCGGAAAGAGTTCCGCAATTGCCCTCCTACCTTTATCAGTAATTATTACTGACCATTTAGAAATAATTACTGGTAAAAATATACTTGTTTAATTATTGTGTGTTGTGTTATTGTGTGTTATTTTTGTTTCTTATGCTACTATTACATTATCCTGAATTAAGGCTTTCGTAAAGGTTTGGTTACCTCTGACGTTCTGATTATTCAGAATGATAGAAAAGTAAAACTTTCTTAACCAGGAAGGACGCCTGCATTCAGGATAGTGCATTAACGATATTCCTTTATTTTTGTGTATCTTACTTACTAATTACCTATTACTTATTAATTATACTTGTAGTTACCTAGCTATTGATCGAATATTAACGTATTCATTACCTAGCTAATTTATTGACTTGCATTTGATTATAATTTTGTATTGTTAAATATAAGTTTTATTTAGAATAAATACATATAATTAATGTTTATGTTGTGTCTTTGTTTACAGTTACACACCCCTCCATCGCAAGATCTAATAATTTATTGAATTGTATGTACTGTCAAATTGAAATACCTAAAAACGAATTTCAATATCACTTGAGAACGAACTTTCATAAATCGAATTGCCTATTAAAATCTGAATTTGAGAATGTAGATATAATTGCTACGGCGTTTAAAAATAGAATAATTACATACCGACTTAATCCATCAGAAGAGTACCTCACACCAGAGGCGTTCCTTATGGATAATCAAGAACATATCATAAAACTAATTAGTGTTTGTACTGTAAAACATATTTGTATTAAAGTGAACTTCGAACTTTTCGCTTACTTTATTCTACCAAAGTCAGGAGAGCAAGAGCTGAAATCATTTAATACAAAGTATGTATTAATACATCACAGTACTGATATTAATGAATTATATTTAAATGTTATACATACATTTCAAAGAAAACTATCTGAATTTAAACATTGTGAATCTGGTTGGACTTGTCTCTTCATGAGTCATCTAGAGATTAATATTAACAAATACAATCCATTGAGAGGTGGCTCGTATTTAGAGTTACCGAGTGTAGTGAAACATTTAAAAAGTTGTATTAATATACAGAACAACGATGATCACTGTTTCCTGTGGAGTATTGTGGCAGCATTATTTCCACAAAAGAGTAATGTTTGCAGAACGAATTCCTACCCGCATTACTCCACAGTGCTGAATATAGATAATATGACGTTTCCACCATCATACACTGATATTAGAAATTTTGAAAAGAAAAATTCTGACATTAGTGTTAATATTTATGGACTAGACAAAAACATTGTAACTGGTCCTTTATATGCGACTAATTCAAAAAAGCGCAATCATGTGAACTTGTTGTATTTTGAGAAAAATGGCAAGAGTCACTATTGCTTAATCAAAAGTCTTTTACGACTGGTTAAACGGCAAATCACTCATCATAAAGGTAAAATGTATTTATGTGATTTATGTTTACAATGTTTCACAAGTGAAGTAAAGTACAACTCACATATGTGTAACAAAATATTAACTACTCTACCAGACAAAAATACTATTCTACAATTAAAAAATTATGAAAGGCAACAAAAAGTTAACTTCGTTATATATGCAGACTTTGAAAGTATTCTATTAAACCATAACGAATTTATAACACAGAGTACTCGTATGTACAAAGTTCACGAACCTTCTAGTTTTGGTTATTATATTTGTTGCTCACACGATCGTCATTTAAATAAATATGTTACATATAGGGGACTAGATTGTGTTGAAATATTTGTTCGAAATTTGCTAAGGGATGTAGAAGAAATTTGTAATATATTATCAAATAAACAACCTATGTTACCCTTAACGGTAGATCAAGCAAATAACTTTAATAATGCCACTATATGTCATATATGTAAACAGTTATTATTCGATGACAAGGTGAGAGACCATGATCATGTAACATCACAATATCGAGGTGCTGCACACTCCCATTGCAATTTAATGTACCGGGTGTGCCCATTCGTGCCGGTATTTTTCCATAACTTGGCAGGTTATGATTGTCATCTATTTATCAAAGAGTTAGCAAAATATGAAGGTGATTTTAAAATAATACCGAAAACTAAAGAAAAGTACATGTCTGTTACTAAAATTATTAAAAACAATAATATATCACACCCTGTTCAAATAAAATTTATTGATTCTTTCCAGTTCCTTAACACTAGTTTGGATGTGTTATCTAAAACTTTAAGTGATAATGACTTTATTAATTTATCAAATGAATTCCATGAAACAAATTTGGTGAAATTATTGCATCAAAAAGGCATTTATCCTTACGATTATATGGATTCTTTTTCTAAATACGATCAACAACATCTTCCCCCCAAAGAATGTTTTTACAATAGTTTAAAATGTGAACATATAACCGATGATGAATATAGACATGCACAAAAAATATGGCAAGTTTTTAGAATTAAATCTCTTGGTGATTATACAGATTTGTATTTAAAAACAGATGTGTTGTTACTCTGTGATATATTTGAAAAATTTAGGGGTACTTGTTTACGACATTATAACCTTGATCCAGCTTATTACATCTCCGCACCCAGCTTGAGCTGGGATGCGATGTTGTTATTTACAAAGGTTCAGTTAGAATTAATCAATGATATAGAGATTTACGAGCTTTTAGAAAAAGGTATACGTGGAGGATTAGCACAGTGCTCTCTTCGTAATGCAAAAGCTAATAATAAATATTTACCTAATTTTGATGTTTCTAAAGCATCGACTTACTTGATATATCTTGACTGCAATAATCTGTATGGTTACGCGATGACAAAGAAAATACCAATATCTGGTTTCCGATTTTTGTCACCTAAAGAAATATGTACAATTAATATAACAAGCATACCAGATGACTCCGATTACGGGTACATCTTAGAAGTTGATTTGGTTTATCCAGACTACTTACATAAAGCTCATCGTGATTTACCTTTTGCAGCAGAAAAATTTACTCCTCCGGGGAGCAAAAACCCAAAATTGATTGCAAACTTATATGATAAATGTAAATATGTCATACATTACGTTCATTTAAAAGAATGTATAAAAAACGGGCTTTTTCTAAAAAAGATTCACCGTATACTAACATTTAGGCAAGAAAAGTTTTTACAGAAATATATTGACTTAAATACTCAATTACGTCAAGCTTCATCTTCGCCGTTTGAAAAAAACTTATTTAAACTATTTAACAATGCTGTATTTGGAAAAACTATTGAAAACAGACGAAAACAAGTTAACATTAAATTAGTGATGACATGGAATGATACAGACAACAAAACAAACAAAAGCCTCGGTGCTGCGAAATTAATTGCGAAACCTAACTTAAAAAATATTACCATTTTTTCAGAAAACTTTGTTGCTGTTCATTTAAGTCCAGACAAAATAATTCTTGACAGGCCGATATATATTGGCTTTACGGTTCTTGAATATGCAAAACAGCATTTGTACAAATTTCACTATGACTATATCAATAATAAATATAAAAATAAAGCAAGGCTTTGCTATACAGATACAGACAGTTTGCTTTATTTTATTAAGACTCCAGATATATATCAAGATATGAAAGAAGAAATACTGAAATTTGATACTAGTAATTTTGATGTTAACAATAGCTATCATATGCCTCGAGTCAACGCACAAATTCCTGGCCTATTTAAAGATGAGCTTGGGGGTGATATTATTACTGAATTCACTGGGCTTAGAGCTAAGCTTTACTGCATAAACAGTTTAAACGGAGAAATCAAGAAAGCTAAGGGTGTAACCAAGTATGTAACAAAGCGATTACGTTTATATAATTATAATAAAGCATTAATGAGTGACAAAAAATTTAAATGCAAAATGAATACTATTAAATCAATAAAACACGTATTGTTTTCTCAAGAGGTAGATAAAGTAGTTATCAATAATAGTGACGACAAGAGACAGATACTACCAAATCAAGTAGATACATTACCATGGGGGCATTGTGCCACAATATTTTAAATAAATACAATATTACAGTAATTAAGTAATACATATTAGTAAGCGCAGTATAATCCACTTTTCAATTTAAACTTACTTTATTTAATTAATTACATTGAATTATTATATTGTTATTTAATACATATTTACTTGGACTCTATTCGCTGTTTTATTATTAATCCTTTGTAAACATTACCTGTATAGCTTTGTCAAACTACACAGAGGGCCTAGACAAATGGCATTCGCTTCGGAGCGATTCTATTTCTACAATCGCTATCGCTTTTGCTAATGATTCCAAAAACTAGCAATAACGCTTGTCAAAAAGTGTCCCTTGGCTATGCATCTCTGTGGAAGTACCTAATCTTTCGACGCTGTCGATTCATTTCATAATCGAATGTTGTTTACATTGTCTTGCTAATTTTTATTCGTTGACCTATGATCACGTGACATTTCGATAGCTTATGTCAACCCCATACATTTTAGCTTTTCTACTAGCGTTATCGTTAATCGAATGTTACTTTGTCTAGGCCCTCTGGTACGATAATTTTATTTAGTTGTGAACATAATGGACGAACGTGTATGCTTATGGGAATCATAATTACTTAGCGTTTCTGATAAGCATTATAAATACTAGAACATATTTCTTTCTGACAGATACAAACATGAAGTGGATTAAGCAACCCGTTTCGTTAGAAGTAAAAAATATTGAGGTGAAGGAAAATAAGCTACATGCAAAGCATAGTGTTCTTCTACCGAATAATATAAGATGTGTAATATGTGGTCCTTCGAATTGTGGAAAAACTAACGTCATGATTAGCTTGTTAGTTCACAAAAATGGTTTAAAGTTTAAAAATGTTTACTTGTATTCCAAGACTAGCTTTCAACCAAAATATAGTTTTCTAAAACAGATCTTAGAAAGAGTGCCCGATGTAAAACTGTTTATATTTAACTTTGACGACGAAGTTATTCATCCTAATGAGGCATTACCAAATTCTATTATCATATTTGATGATGTGGTTTGTGAAAAGCAAATTAACATACGAAATTATTTCACAATGGGCAGACACAGAAGTATAGATTGTTTTTATTTATCTCAAACGTATTCAAAAATACCAAAGCAGTTATTACGTGACAATGTTAACTTTTTGATCATTTTCAAGCAAGATGAAGTTAACATGAAACATATATATGATGAACATGTTAGTTCTGATATGGAGTGGTCTAAGTTCAGAGATATGTGTTCCAAAACCTGGATCCATCCTTATGATTTTTTAACAATTAATAAGGATTGCGAAATAAATAAAGGCAGATATAGACAGTCATTTGACAACTTTATTTATTTTGATTAATGGTTATATAAAATATAAATGAAAACAAAAAAAATCATTTGAGCATAAATACTTCTGCGTACAAGTCGTATAATGGACCATAACATAACCAATCAATTAATAAACTCTGCAGACGCTATAAGGAAAAAGGTGAAACAAATGAAAGATTATGAATTTAGTACTGACACTCATCTGAAGTATTTTTTTAAACCTCTTGCTGACCGTCTTCATGCTATAGTAGCTAACAAGCAAATTTCTATAATAAAAAATGAAGATACTTGTGACGACCAACCTAAAAACACTGGTATCTTAGGTTCAAAAATGTTTTTGCGTGAAAAATCACATGGTATGTACAAACATGAATCACCGGAATCAGAAAAGTTTTATTCAGAAGACGAAGAAGGTAACACATCTGAATCAGAAAAAGTTAATAATGTGTCGCTGAAAAAAGAAGATATCTTTGAAATATACGATGATATGAATATACCATTTGGTGTACGTAGTGAGAATGATATGCATATGATTGGAAATACAATAGTTAATTTCTCTACCACTCGTGAGAACTCTGATAAAGTGTATTTTATTCGGGTAGCTAATAAACAGTACAAAATAACACCTGGCCTTAAAGAATTATTGCTTCGCAAGAAGCCTGATTTAAGTTTGGTCGATTTAAAAGATAAACTAGTTTACAAAGAAATACTCATCACAACTAATGCTCATAAAAGAGACTTTGACCCTGCAGGCCAAGTTAAAGGTGATAAGGGTCTTAAATATTCACAAGTCATCAAACCGTTATTTCCCGAGTCTAGTAAACGCTTACAAGAACCTACAGAAGTTAAATCTAAACAAAAACGAGGTGCTGGTCTGCCGTATCTTAAAAAATATAAAAAAAATACCGAGCTTGTTTATTGGGATGATCCTAATGAATTAGTGGACAGGCTTAAACTTTTGATCGCATCTAAAACTGCAGGTAATACTAATCTTGACAACGAAATTTTATCAATTATTGAAGAGTTGAAAGAAGCGGGTGTTATAAAAGAATAAAAAGACTCATTATATAAACTGAATATCAGTATAATTTTGTAATTCAGAAGTGACAGTTGAGAGAATGAGCAAAGTGAAAAGAGACATTATAAATGAAATTCATAGAAGTGCAGGAATACATTTTCCTCGAAGGCATGTAATATTAAAAGATATTGATGATCTTTGGCAAGCTGATTTAATGGATATGCAAAGTTTCTCCAAATTCAACAACAACAACAAATTCATATTAATTATCATTGATGGATTCTCTAAGTACGCTTGGGCTATTCCACTTAAACAAAAAAACAAAGAAGCTGTATCTGAAGCTTTTATTACATTATTGAGTAGAGAGAAACGCATCCCTAGAAACTTGCAAACCGATCTTGGAAAAGAATTTTACAATAAAAGTTTTGAAAAAATATTAATAAACAATTCTATCAACCACTACTGCACTTATTCGACTAAAAAGGCTTCAATTGTAGAACGATTAATAAGGACGATAAAGAGTAAGCTTTTCAAGGAATTTAGTTTCAAGGGGGATTATAAATGGACTGACGGGACACTTGCAAAAACCATTACTAGTTATAATAATACAATACATAGAACAATTGGTTTACCACCTGCTCAAGTAAATCATAGCAATAAAACTAAAGTACTACAGAGATATTTCAATCAAAATCGAACGAAAACAAAATGTCCTAAGTTTAAGATAGGCGATTTTGTTCGAATAAGTAAACATAAAGGTTGTTTTGAAAAAGGTTACACTCCTAATTGGTCAACAGAGATATTCAAGATCAGTAAAGTTCAAAACACAAATCCTGTTACATATTTATTAGAAGATGTTAAACAACAACCTATTTTAGGAGCTTTTTACAATCAAGAATTACAAAAAACCAAACATCCTGATATTTACCTTGTGGAAAAAGTTTTAAAACGAAAAGGTAGAAAAGTTTTCGTGAAATGGTTGGGGTTATTATCCTGCGAAAATAGTTGGATTGACGATAGCAATGTTTCATGAGTTGTTTGACAATATAACATCACGGTCTATGATACTGATCTCATTCTGTTTGTATACATGAAAGGAGAAGGACTTATAAATAATTTAATTAATAATTTACCATTTGAGATCCATTTGCCAGGATATAATTACTGTGGTCCAGGAACTAAATTAAGTGAAAGATTAACTCGAGGTGATAAAGGTGTAAACAAGTTAGATGAATATTGTAAACATCACGATATTGCATATAATAATTCGAAAAGTTTGAAAGATCGGCACAAAGCAGATATCATTTTATTAAAAATGGCAAAAAAACGTGCTTTGTCTTCCGATGCAAGCACAGGAGAAAAACTTGCTGCCAATTTAGTTAATAATATAATGTTAACGAAAGTAAGTTCTGGAGCTGGACTCAAAAAAAGCTTTAAAAATTTAGTAACCAATACTAAAAAATACATTAAAAAAGTTAAACCGAAGTGTAGGAAAAAACTAATAGAATTGGCCTACGCTGCTGCTAGAGAATTGAATCATGATTCATCTGCCAGGATTCCACGTATAATACCAATTCCTAAGTCTGGAGGGGTTCTACCTTTAATACCAATATTTGCTGGTTTGTCCGCTGCCGGCAGTATTGCAAGCGGTATTGCTGGAATCGTCAAAACCATAAATGAATATAGAGTTGCAAAGAAGCATTTAGAAGAAATGAAAAGACATAGTAAGAATGTGGAAGGTGTATGTATTGGAAACGGACTGCGGCTAAACCGTTACAAGGATGGACTTGGAATATATACAAATTTAAAGAAAAAAAACTAAATCATAGGCTACCTAATCGTGCACTTACTAATATAGATATCATACATTTTACGAAAAACGTTCCATATTTTCGCGGAGTGTTCATGAGAGATACCTTGCCGAAGTCTTCCTTTTCTAAAGAGTGCGGAATCATAAATTTAGATAATTCTAAAAATTCTGGTACACATTGGGTAGCCTATGTAATTTTAAATGAATATGTTGAGTACTTTGATAGTTACGGCAACTTGAAACCTCCAATAGAATTTGTTCGCTATGTAGATTCTAACAATATTAATTATAATTACAATAATTTGCAAAATAACAACTTATTCAATTGCGGACATTTATGCATTAGATTTCTTAAAGAGTTTTGGAAAAAGCAAAGTTTTATCAAATCATCACTTAAAAAGGTTTAAATGATACGTACCGTCTACATACGAGAACACTTTGACTTTATCTGTCACAAGAGGTGAATGTCAATTATATTGAGAAAATAAAAAAATTATAGTTTACAATATAAAATCAACTGCCAAAGTTAATAGTTTTACTCGTTCTCATACCTTCAAAAGACGAAGACATATTATACGAACTATAAAAAAAATAAGTAAAGATAATAAATTATTCCTTCGAGCTTTAGGATTTAAATTATGAGTATTCTTCAAGTGAATGATTTACCACAATTCGACAACTCTGTAGTGAGTTATGAAATTCATACATATAATCCATGTAGCAACAGTTTTAATGAAAATGATGAAATACGTATACCCATAAATCAGCAAGATTTGTACGTATTACCTTCAGCTAGCTACATTTACGTTGAAGGTCGAGCCACTACAATTTCGAAAGATGGAGCAGGAAAACTAACACGAAAGGTTGTTAATTTTACCAATAATCATATATCATTTCTATTTCAAGACATTCGATATGAAATTAACGGTGTAGAGATGGACCGAATAAAAAATGCAGGTATTTCTACAACTCTAAAATCATATGTGTCAATGAGCCAGGGGGAAAGTAAGGCTGCTGCTATTTGGGGTTGGAATTTGAATGGGGTGAAAGATAATGATGGTATTTTTAGTGCCCTTATACCTTTGAATAAAGTTTTAGGATTTGCGGAAGATTATAATAAAATTATCATTAACTGTAAACATGAACTTATAATTAAAAGAAGCGGTTCGAATCTTAATAGTGTTATACTTGATAATAATGATTCCATTGAAGTAAGTATAGAGAGACTGCAATGGCGTATGCCTCATATAAAAGTTTCAGATCGGGAAAGACTAACTTTACTTAAATATTTAGAAAAAGATCGTCCTATTCAAATAGCTTTCAGAAATTGGGACTTGTACGAATATCCTTTATTACCTAGAACTGCAAAACATTCCTGGGTTGTTAAAACTGCTTCACAACTCGAAAAACCAACGTATGTGATCTTTGGTTTGCAGACAAATAGAAAAAATATGAAAAGTAAAGACTGCTCAATATTTGACCATTGTAAATTAACTAATGTTACTCTTTTTTTAAATTCTCAATATTATCCATACGAATCGGTGAATGCGAAGTTTTCTGAAGATAAGTATTATATATTATATGAAATGTTCACCAAATTTCGTCAGTCTTATTATAACACCCGGTCTGAACCAATGCTTGGTTTGGACGAATTTAAAGAAAAGGCTCCTTTATTTGTAATTGATTGCTCAAGACAGAACGAAGCCTTGAAAACTGGGGCTGTAGATGTAAGACTGGAAATAGAAAGTTCTGAAGATATACCAGAAAATACATCTGCCTATTGTCTAATCATCAACGACCGTCTATTCGAATATAAACCGTTAAGTGGTATTGTAAAGAAATTATTATGAACGCTATAGTCGATGTGCAAGGCTTTAAGACGGAAAGTAACGAGTTCATCGTGAAAGAAATAGCAGTAGCATGCGGAAATCAAATTATGGTATTATTAATCAAACCACCATACCCATTTTACAATCTCACAACAAAAGAAAGATTGCAAGTATATTGGATACAGAGAAACAGAAAACTTTTCTGGAGAGAGGGTTTTATACCATACTTAAAGTTACAGCAATATATTGTACCTTATCTGAAAGATAAAAACATTTATGTTAAAGGATGTGAAAAAGTGTCGTGGCTACGAAACATTGTAAAACATGATAAAATATATAATTTAGAAGATAAGAACTGTCCTAGTTTACAGAAATTATTTCATGATTATGGAATGTCTAATAATATATTTAGCTGTGTGTATCATTCGAATGTATGTGCTTTAAAAAATATTACTTGTTTAAAAAAGTGGATTGATAGTGAAAATATTTTAACAGTAATTTAGAAGATAAAGGCTGCCTTGAAAAAATATAAGTTCGAAATTAAGCTGCATAGCTGTATATCATAACAATATAGTGAGAATAAAGGTTTTTGAGTAAATGTTTTCTTGTTTTATTTCATAAGAAATATATTAGATACAGAATACCACAACGAACTGTGCTAAGTATAATATTCTAAAGATAGCAGCATATCTTGATAAAATGACAACACCAGATACAAGACTTCATTATGCTTTCATACATACCCGTATCAAGACTCATAAAATGATTCAAAATTATTCCAGCCCGCGTTATGAATTATTTAATAAATATAAAATGCGATTATGTTCATTTAGACATTATTGGGCTACAGTAGATTCAAAACGAAGATTGGTGATGGAAATGGCTGATGCAGGGTTTTTTTACTGTGGAAGTGGTTTAAACGATAAAGTTATGTGTTTTTCGTGTGGGGGTGGTATCGAAGATTGGGAGTATTACGATGATCCTTGGATGCAACATGCTAATTTTTTTCCTGATTGCTTTTATTTGAATGCTGTAAAAGGAACAGATTATGTTGACAAATCAAAAAGTTTATTTTTTAAAGAAACAAAAATATAAAATTATTCTAAGGTGGAGGAGGATAGATTGATTGTCTGCTGAATAAGCTACTAAACAAGTAACTATAAATTACTTACAGTCATTTTTATGCAACATTCGATTCCTACAATTGTAGATAAAGGTTGAATCATAAACTGAATTAAACAATTTAAAAATAAATTAAATACATTCTATTAGCTACAATGCAAGATTCAGTGAAATATAGTTCTGAAAGCATTTGTAAAATTATTATTCAGAATGCTAATGGTGAGGCTATATTTGTCCGTGATATGCAGCTCGCTCATAAAAAATCGAGCCCAGATTCATCAAAACCTCAGATCAGAGATACAACGCAAGAAGATTTATTCTATCAAAACATGCATGATGCATTAAATTCGGAAAATATTGAAGAACTTTTCTTTAAAAGTGATAATAGAGAGCTAACATTCTCCCGAGTTAACGATGTGCAGATTTGTCCTGAAAAATTGAAAGCAGGTTCACCAAAGTGTCGGGACACCGGCACATCAACAGTGAGGAACATAATGCGTGATTTAGTTATACCTGATTCAGAAGACATTATATGCTACCAGATTATACCGGAAGATGAAATTTCTTTTATTTGAATCAAGTTGAAATATTACATTTTAATTCTAATCTGATGAAAAGTGATATTTTAGGGTGAATAGATAAAAAATTGTGATACAGTTGATAATTGGACTTTAAATAGTTGTTAAAAAAATATTATTATATTGTATGAATAGATGAACAGAACAGTTAATTGGGGGCTTCTAGATCAGTTCGGTAAGATCTGATCTAGAAACCCCAATTAACAACTACTCATCGCTTCTTTGAGTTCAGTCCTTAGTTAGGTCCCTAACAAATGGTCCTTCGAGGCTCTTTATAGTCGCGTTTTGGAGAACCAATTTCGTCGGCTACTGGCATTACGTCTCGCTCGACGTTGGTGAACTTTGGACTCCTGACTTGAATTTGCTGCGTCACCGGAGCAACGGTTTTTTCTACCGAAGTCGATTGAACACAAGAAGAAGAACTACCAAGACTACCACAAGTACTACCTGGACTATATTTCACCAAGTCTTGATAACAACAACAACAACAACAATACCATTTATTTTCAGGCAACTCAGGCCCATAGATAAATACCTTAACCTAAACATACATATTTTAATGTAAACAAAACTCCTGTTAATAAATAAGGCTTAAAACTATGTTAGTAACACTTCACTTATTTGCACCAGCTTAATTAAGTGCTGCACTGTGGAACTTGTCCGCGGAAGCGACGGAATACCACGTTCAGCGGCCAAAAGTCTTCTTCCATGACGTGGGGCAGATAACAATTAGGTACGCGCACCACAAACGCCTTAAAATTGACGTTGCGGCGCGACTCCAGTAACTGCACCCTCGGCATGTACCTCGTCTTCTGGCGCACGTACTCCACGATGTCCTCCGCCTTAGTGGTGTAGTGCAGGCGGGAGATGTACACCGGTGTGTTCGGCATAGCGGCACGCAGGCTCACTTCAGGCCCCGTAGGAGCTTTGCCGCAGCGGTTCCCGTTGGTTTGAGATCGGCGCTTCCTCCTTTGCACCGTCACGAAACCCTCATCATTATCAGCCCTATTTGGTGCCTTTTCTGGCTTAGGCTTTATAATTGGCGCGCCAGGGGTACTCGCGGCGACGCTAGCGAAATCCTCTTGCAGGGGTTTCGCTAGGGCTGCACACACAGGCAGCGGGACAGGTCGAGGGGCTCGGACGGCGCTGCGTGGAGGAACCGCGGTGACAGGCGCGGGGGGGGGATAACGACGCCGGCGCTTATTACATCGACTGAATTGGATGATTTACGCCGAGTCATCGCTTGGAAGGATTTTTGGACAGGTTTCTTGTGGATAAAGGTTCGGTATTGTGTGAGTTCGTTCCAATTATTTCCTTCTATATCCTTTTCAATCAAATATCAAGTGTTTTTATTCCGTTAAATTCAAATTAAATTACCTTTTCACGTTCATATTTAAGTCAATACGTGTTAACATTATAATTATCTCTTTCACTCATATGCACTACTTACGCTTGTGCTCTGCTAAATCGCCAGGCTATTTACCTTTACTTGGGTGCATGATCGGCTGTGTGCGTTTATAATTGTAACAGCTGAGCGCTAATCGCCCGGTGTAGCTCGCCGGCTCCCGTGACATTCATCAAGGTCACGCGGCTATTCATTTACATTTTCTAAGTATTTTATTCAAACTTAACTGCCAACTTCGTTACGAAACTTTGCTACGCATAATCAATTAGTGTTAATATTACCAACCTTTCTTACTAGATTACGCTATGGCCTCTTTAGAATTATTGGTGAGAAAGCGAAGTGCCATTAAGGCAAAGCTCACAAATTTCACCAATTACATAAATGTGCTTCTTAGTTGCAAAATTATTTCCGATGTTCAACGCTTCGAGTTAGAGAGCCGTTTTAAAAAATTTGAGGCTACATACGACGAATTCGACACTTTACAGGTGAACATCGAGGTGCTTTCGGATGATCCTGACGAGGCATATGCAGAGAGAGCAAGGTTCGAGGACCGTTACCACGCACTCGCAGCGCAGGCGCATGGCCTGCTTGCCCGTAACGAGAGCGGTGATGGCGGGTCTGTAACAGGCTCGGTGACCAAACACTCAGGTGAATCGTTCCAACAACGTAGCTTTATACGCTTACCTAAAATTGATTTGCCTAATTTTGATGGTGGTTATCAGTACTGGCTTGAGTATAGAGATACATATTTGTCACTAATTCATAATAGTAGTTGCATAGATGCCATAAGTAAGTTCCATTACCTCCGTGCGTCGCTTAAAGGTGATGCTTTAGAAATAATAAAAAATATAGATTTTAAAGGTGATAATTATGAAATGGCGTGGAAGTTACTATGCGAGCGCTTTGATAACAGTAGGCTTTTAGTAGATACCCATGTTAAGGCCTTGTTCAATGTAGACTATATTACACAAGAATCATCCACTTCTTTGCGTCGTTTAATTGATATAATTAATAAAAATATCAGAGTACTTCATACAATGAACGAGCCCACGGACAATTGGGATACGTTGATTATTTATATGATGGCAATTAAACTAGACCCTATCACCAGCAGGGAATGGGAAGCTCATCGTAATACTATACCAACAAAACCAACAGTTACTCAATTTTGTACCTTTGTTAGTAAAAAATCAGATTTATTGGAGACATTAGAACATAACAAAATCACACTTAATATGGAAAATAATACTCACACTAATAACAATCAAGTAGAAAACAAACATAAATCGTTAATATTAGCAACTAATCAAACAGATAATTCTAATCAAAACTGTATAACGAAATGTCCCCTATGTAATCAAAATCATCTATTATATACTTGTGAAGGGTTTCGAAAATTAAACGTAGAACAACGTCTATTAAAGGTTAAAGAATTTAAAGTTTGTTTCAACTGTTTACGTAATGGCCATGTTACAAAACGATGTAGATTAGCTCCTTGTAAATATTGTAAAGGTAGACATAACACCCTTTTACATATGGAACAGTCTACTCAGTTCCAAGATCCCATGCCTAATAGTGTAGCATTGCCCACTGATGTTTCTGGAGGTGCCGCTCCACATAATGGCACCTCAGAAAATATCTCCTTATCGAGTGACGCTCGATCGCAACATACTACCTCTCATATTTTACTGTCCACAGCGTTGGTGAGAGTGGTGAACCACCGAGGCATCAAGGTCGATGCCAGGATCCTGCTCGATAATGGTAGCACGGCTAATTTTATTACACAGAAACTATGTGATAAGCTAGGACTTCCTCGACGTAGCACGAGTTCCACGGTGACAGGTATAAACAGTCATACTACATTAAGTACAGTCTTGTAAACTAACCATCGAATCGTGCAGCGGCAGCTATAAGACGGACATAAATTGTTTCATATTACCTACAATTACCAAATTACTGCCGTCTACTTTAGTCGACATAAGTAGCATTCCCATACCATTAGATTTAAATCTGGCCGATCCATCATTCAACGTTCCTACCGAGATTGACATACTAGTTGGTGCCGAATTATTTTGGAATATTTTAGGCAGTGCATCTATTAATTTGGGCAAAAATCAGCCCAAGTTACATGGTTACAAAATCCGGCGGATCTTGTTTCTCGTGGGCTTAAGGCTGACCTTATTAGCGAGTGTTCTTTATGGTGGTCAGGTCCTCAGTTTTTGTTAAATGATGAAACATATTGGCCAAAAATGCCCAATGAGAACATGAAACAAGATCTACCTGAAGTTGTATCATCACACTTCACTGATCACTCACCCCATCACCAATCATACAATAATTAAATTTCAAATCATTTGTCACCTCATAAAAACAATCATTTATTCATTAAATCACTTATTCACAAATATTCCAATTATAATCACTTACAGAGAGTTGTCGCTTATATCCTAAGATTTATTTACAATTTAAAACATAAACATAATAAATTCGTTGGCTCTCTTTCCTGTGAAGAACTAACAAATTCTATAAATTTTATTTTACGTCACGCTCAAATGGACATGTTTCCTGATGAATATAATTTATTGCAATCAGGAAAGTCTTTACAAAAAAAAAATAGGCTAATTTCTTTGAGTCCTTTTACAGATTCGAATGGTCTCATACGCGTAGAAGGGAGACTTGACAACTCACCTTATGATTATAATGTCAAGCACCCCGTATTACTATGTGGTAAGCACCATATAACTAAAATAATATTTCATAAATATCATCTCGACTGCTTACACGCTGGCCCTCAGCTGCTCTTGGCAAATATACGCCAAATGTATTGGCCTCTTGGTGGTAGAAATCTTTCAAAATGTATTGTTAAAAAATGCATCAAATGTTTTAAATATAAGTGTCAAAATGTTCAACCAACAATGGGTCAGCTGCCCTCTTCAAGGATACATCTAGAACACCCATTCTTAAATTGTAGTGTGGATTATGCTGGGCCAGTGCTGATAAATGATCGCAAAGGGCGAGGGTGCAGGCTTATAAGGCGTACCTGTGTATTTTTGTTTGTCTTGCCGTTAAGGCTGTTCACATCGAGCTTGTTACAGATCTTACGAAAGAAGCCTACATGGCTGCTTTGAACTGTTTCGTGGCTCGTCGTGGTAAACCCGAAAGCATCTTGTCTGATAATGGGACAAACTTTATAGGCACTTGCAATGAGCTACGTAAGTTTTTACAAGACTCGAATCTAGTGTCTGACGTTGCTCAACAAGGCATCAAATTTTCTTTTGCGCCTCCATACTCCCCCCCACTTCAACGGCGTTGCTGAAGCCGCCGTCAAATCAACTAAACACCACCTAAAGAGACTTTTAGGTTTGACGCACTTTACATACGAGGAAATGGCCACGTGCTTGACTCAAATAGAAGCCGTCTTAAATTCCCGTCCTCTAACCCCTCTTTCCACTGATCCTCTAGATTTTTCCGTCCTTACTCCTGGACATTTCATAATTGGGCGACCACTAATATCTGTTCCGCATCCACAGGTTACTGATCTCAACATCGGGCGACTGGAGCGCTACCAAAGAGTGGAGCACATAAAGCAACATTTTTGGAACCGTTTTTAATTAGAATATGTTTCTCTGCTCCAGACAAAAACTAAATGGACAGCTTCAACAGGCCAACTTTCAGTGGGAGCACTGGTTCTTATCAAAGAGAAAGGCCAACCGCCCTTAGTGTGGCCACTGGGGCGTGTCATCAAGGTCTTCCCTGGCTGCGACGGGGCCACACGGGTAGTGGAGTTGAAGACGAAGAGAGGAACGGCGGTGCGGGCCTACAATAACGTCTGCCCACTTCCTCTCACTTGAACGCTTCAACCCGGGGAGGATGTTCGGGCGCTTCCGACCACTCGGCAATCTTCGGCTGCTGTCGTTAGACAACCGAAGGCGGCGGGCTGCTGTGAGAGGTGCGGCGTGCGGGACGCGGGCCTTCGGACTACTTCGCTACCGATCTCGGACGACGGCACGCGCGCGCACTCCTAACGTTTACCAACATCGCCAATTATTGTACATATCTCTTTTGATTATATTTATTTAAAATTACAGTCCATCGCTTCTTTGAGTTCAGTCCTTAGTTAGGTCCCTAACAGGAGCCATGCACATAACACTCTTTCTCAATAATGCATTTTTATATTCACCTATGTACAACTTGTCTTCGTATTGAGTTCTTAAACTGCAGTCCTGGTTCTAGTATTTGTCAAAGTCGGGAATAAGTGATAATCTCTTTTAACAAAAACGGCTATTTCTGGTATACGGTGGTCGGGTGTTTGGTGCATCGTGTGCCAAATTGAAATGGTCGACTGAAGGGGTCAGACGCAAAGGAGACTGAAACAATTACATACAATCTTGGGCCTAGATGTAAAAAGATGAAAGTGGTGTCAATTAATAGCATAAATATTATCAACCTTTAACTGAAAATTCTGCGGATTTTGTCAATCTGAGAACAGAGAGAAGAGATTAAGTAAAAGTGAGGTTATGTTACAATCTTTAACGTTAGTTAATGATTGATAATAATGTGTTTTTTGAAAATCATAGGAATGAACGTCATTGACTTCAAGTCATGGGTAGGTAACAGGTATGGAGTTAAGGAAAGGATGCTAAAATAAAATATCATTTAATATTATGTTTTATTCGTCTTCTATTATAATTAAAATGTCGTCTAGGAATTGTGCAGGTGGTACTATAGGACCTTGGTACCTAGCCCAGCTAAGGTACCATATAATGCACATTATATGAGCGCAGCAGCCTACAGTTCGTCGTCGTACAGTTCATCGTGTAAGGGTCGTCGGCCCAGTATATTGCAGTGACCAGTTGTTATCCCACAGTTCACACAGCGATCCATAGTTTGAACAATATCCAATCCACAAGCCGGTGGTAAAATCCAAAATAACAATTCCAAGTCAAACGTGTTAGTGATCTTCGGTGTCCAGTGCGAAAGCATGGGTCGTACAAGGTAGGCATGGTCGGAATCCGTCAAATACAAAGCAGTGGTCGTGAAAAATGAAGAATAATCGGGAAAGCACTCAAAACGCACTGGAAAACACAAAACGAGTGAACACAGAACAGATATACCCTGACGGGCGAGTGAGTAAACATTAGCAGTCGGCAACTGTCTAGTTTCAATGTCAGTCAGCTGTCATGCCAGTGACATAGACTAAAAATAGAAGACTGATTTTAATCGATATTAAATGGATAATCATTAATATTGGTTTTTCAGTAATTAATTGATATTTTATTTATTAATATGACTGTAATTATATGCACTATATTGCATATAAGTAATTATAGTGCATTTAATTACTCTGAGTTAATTATTTAGTGCAAAGGTTTTATTTTCGTACCTTTCTAATCGATTACTCAATCGATAATCTCACGAAAACTATCTTCCTAATATTTCTCCGCTTCCAGATTGAGAATTGAGGTGATTTTTCATATTCTGAGATTTAAAAAAAGTATGACTAGTTTTTTAGATCATATCTTAACTTATTACATTTGGGCCCACCGTTTTCCATCTCCTTTACATGCAAATACAAATTTAAAAGAAAATATAAAGCGTGTACTCTGAATTTTAATTTTATTTAGATGTGTATTGTTTTAGAGTACTTTTAAATACAAAATTAGTGACTTTAGTCATCTAGTTTTTCTAAAATTTACTCGCAAAGGTAAAATTTAAATTAAAGCTGTTAACATGGCTACAAAAAAAAAAAAAAAGCGACGGGGATCTTCTAACTCTCTCATTAATTCTCTAGTCTATCCTCTTGCTAATGATGTGCCACGTGCCATAAAAATCTTTTAACAGTTTTGTGAATTAGCTAGAATTGTGAATCGAGTCACATAAGTCACATTATATCCAAAAATATGATTTAAAAAAGTATTTTTGCCTAAATGATGAGTGACCTATGAATGAGTAAACCTATTAAATCTGTTATCTCACTCTTATAAGGTAAAATCTGTCTCGTATCTTTATCTTTTCGTGATGCAAGTTATCACACTCTGCAAGTGAATAAGTCACCTACGACACAGAATGTGATAAACAAAATACAGCTGTGGCTTAGAGAAAATAAGATTGAGTTTGAAAGTCATTGTACGAAGGCTGAATTGCTTTGTCTGGTTCAGAAACATAAACCGGAGCCAATTTATGAAGCTGAAAGCTCCTAGAACAGCATGGTCATGAGGTACTGCGTTTGCCTCGTTACCACTGCGACTTAAATGCCATAGAGCTAATTTGGAGTCTTGTCAAACGTAAAATTGCAAGTAGAAATATAAATTTACTGAAAATATAAAGAAAGAGATAGCATTACCGATGAAGAAATAGATCATTTCATCATAATTATTTGTGAAGATAGCAGCAACGATTTGGATGCATCACTAGTAATAGACTTTTTAGATTCTGACTTTGATTACGATTCATAAAATAAAGTGTTTAATTAATTAACCGTTTATTTTTATTTCTATCTAAAAAGTTACATATGTTCAATAGTGTCATGATGTCTATGAACCTCTTCTCCTTCACCTTACTATGCTCGCTCTTCTCTCAAGTTTTAATTTTATACTAACACAGATTAAAGATATATATCCTAATAAAACTGGTCAATTAATCTACTTAAAATTAAAACTCATTAACCTACGTAATTTACTTACTACCGATTTTTCAATTTTTCTGTCTAATAACTATTTGTAATATATAAATGTGGTGGTTTGGCAGCTGTTGTGTAGAAAATATGTCAAACCAACGTATTTATTCTTCAGATAAACTTAATTTGACAATTGAAAAATCAGCTCAACACAATAAACTTTATTAATAATCGAGTATCAAAACTATTTATTCCTACTGTGCTCAGTGATACCACACGTGTTTTTTTTTTAATTTGCCGCACTTTTTCAGGATCAACTTTCATGTGCCAGACTCTAGTAGGTATTTAACTATTTACAGTATCACTAAAACTTTTATACATAAGTACAGTAATTATTTGTTTACAATAAATTAATTTTTGCAATATTAAACGGCCGAATCGTAAAATAATCTATAGTAATTTTACATTTGACAGACGCGTAACGAATTTCAATCAGGACTAAAAAAATAACGTAAACAAATAAAATTAAAAAAATATCTATTAATTAAAGAAATAGAAATGTGTATCGAGTGTTCTATCGCATTTTAATAAAGTCTATTTTAGTTTAGCGTTCACTGACGTCTGACGATCGAACATCTTCCACTCAGCTCGGTAGCATTCGTGTTGACTGTGCCATCGCGCGTAAACCGTCTCGACCGACCGTCGACTACGCAAAACTTAGTAGGTACCTCACATCGACGATGCGATGCTACTCAGTACTCGTTCATGAATAAACTGGTTTACTGTTTATCTGTGGACTGTAAAGTAGTCTAACAGTTGACATCAAATAAACAGTCTAAAAAAACCGTTCGTTCATTCAACGACCACCACTACGAAGCTCGCTTGTCCACTCCTTGTCCGAGATGGGTTTACGAGTAGATGTTCAAAGTTGGGCTGTGAATAACACAAAAATAACAAGTTTTAAAAAAAAGTCAAAAAATAGAAATCAACTTCCATACAGTAATAATAACTCTCTAATAACAATGAACTTGTTTAGTAATAAACTAGTATAACACAAAACTCACTTAATCTTAAGTGTTTGTTACAGTATTGTATGTTGCTCTACTAAACAGGGTTGGATCTTGATTTATGGGTCTATTGTAATGTGTAGCAAACAGCAGAAATTGGAGACCACCCTGCAGCCTTCATTATGGCATCAATGCTGACTCCGGATCTGTTTGCAGCAGATGTTGATGCATGTCTGTCTGGTACTATGAGCTGAGAAGATTGTGACATCGATCCCAGCTTCCTTCAATGTGTGTTTGATCCAGCGGCTTATAGTTTGATTTGATGCATTCTTGTGTGGTTTCTTGAATGTAAGGATTAGTTTGTCTATATTATTTCATAACTATATGAAATAATATAGACAAACTAATCCTTACATTTTCTGTGTTCTTTAATTTGCCTGATATATTTACGCCGCCACAAAACAATGTCTTCTCTTTCCATTAATAATGTTCTATTATCCTGTTTATTAAAGTCAAATCCCAGCTCATGCATTATTTTATGAAGTGTGGTACGTTTAAACGTTGGAACATCTTCATCAGCTTCACAAATTGTCATAATTTTATTTAATGTCGGGTAGTCGTTATTTTAATATATTGAGTGTACTTTTCTCCATATAGCACATTTGTCTAATTTATCGAATTTATGAATCATAGACTTCCGGGCCGGTTTTTTTTTTAATAATAATCTGTACGTCCATGACATATTATATTGTTTGTAGTGTTCATACTAACAGTGACGCTACAATAGTACCATATGATGGTCCATATTCATAGCATTGAGATTTAAAAAATTATGTAGGGAATAGATACTTGGTATGCGTCTATACTGTGCTCTCCACAAAACAACCACCATAATTTTAGTGATGAATCATACTGCTTCATTGTATTCAATGAAAGTATGTTTAACATCACATTTAGAGCCGAGCATGCAGTTCCTCGCCTTATGAACGCTTGGCTGACAGCAGCCCTGCAGCCAGGGTAAGCTGATGATACAGGGGGTGATACTCTCTGAAATTTTGTTAGGTTCAAAAATGATGAGGTTCCTAGTGAACAGTGTTTTGATTAGTGGGAACCATGGTTGTAATGGCTAATGAGGAAAAACTAAAATCTCAGTGGCGTTATCTCTTCCTATTTTGTTTAAACATTTTAACAATAATGAAAAAGCTGGAAATGCATAGAAAAATTTATCTTTCCAATCGATAGTTAAAGCATCAACAGAAAATGATTAAGGGTCACATTTCCAAGACACAAATTTGTCACATTTTTAATTGTCCTAGACGCAAATAAATCTATTTCCGGAATACCAAAACTCTTAGTTATTTGAATGTAGGCTTCAGATGAAAGCTGACATTCAATATTAATTTTCCTTGATTCTCTATCAGCTTCGAAATTATCTTTGGTATTTATATACGAAGCAAAGATCCAAATATTTCTATTCTCACACAATTTCCAAATATCTCGTGATATTATTATTATTTGTAGGGGAATTGTACTCGCCCTATTTTATAATTTCGTCCATTAAATCACTTTCTTCGAGTTCTTGACATTTTTTTTGAAAGTCATAGCAGAAATATATTGATGATGGGTGTATTAGATATTGTTTGAAATTAAAATCGACAAGTTCATCGCTTTGAAAAAGTAAATTTTGTTGAATAATGTTTTTCAAGTGTTGAAGGTTATAGATAAACTGAAAGTCAATGTCACTCTGCTGTCAGTGTGATCTGTCAAAGACACCTGTCATACTTGTCAATTGCTCTTATTCCTTTTGCGATTGTATCCTTACAACTCATGGCTGTGTCTGCTCTGCCGCAAGTAATAAATCTGTTCTCATCTTATACAATATTATTATTTTCCTACCAATAACCCATCACAACTGACCTAATTCTTTTGATGCGGAATACAATTTCGATCTACCCACATTTTATTTTATTTTTAGAACTGAATAAAACATTGTTTTTAAACTATATTAATGAGATCCCAGCATCTCCACCATGTCGCCACAACACTCTTTTAATGACGAATATCTGAACTTACAATAACTATGCCTCAAAATAAGCCTAGGTGTGATATGATTAAGATCTAACGACCGCTGTAATCATGTAAACTGATTACTGAATTCTGATCTGATTTCTGAATTCTATTCACGGAATCACCGTTACTCATCACAATGATACTGATTTCTGATCACAGAATCACCGTTACTGAATTATCATCTCAATGATACTGATTTCTGATCACGGAATCACCGTTACTGAATTATCATCTCAATGATACTGATTTCTGATCACGGAATCACCGTTACTGAATTATCATCGCAATGATATTTGGGCGTTTCCCCCCAAAGTGGCCTCCAACCTCCCCATATAGCCACCCCGAGCCTCGCATCTGAATACTGGTCTGATTTGGCATCATTTCTGAATCTGATCGCTGTTAAAACAATACACACACATGTCGACAACATTGAAATACGATATAAAATGGATATCTGGTAAATCTGAAGGCACATGCACTGAGAAATAACAAGTTCACTCGCCAATATACTGCTAGCTCCGACCATCAGGCCCAAAGTGAGGCGGGCGCGCGAGTGCCGTCAATCGCCGCGTGCTTCCCCCTCTTTCTCCCACCTCACGCCACGTCTTAACTAGTTATTGTCTGTACCTATAGGCTATAGTACTTCGCATTCGCGACAACAAACGTAAATACCCGATTTATAATTTTACAGTTTTTGACGCTCTAAACAAACTAGGGTTCTGTTACGTTTGGCAAGCTCGAATCGAATTCTGGAACATTGGCAAGCTTTGAGACTATTTTTTGATGGCAAATGGTTAAATGACAGTGGTGCCGATTCTCTTGTACACCGAACTAAACTAACTAAACTATCACTAAAATTCCTTACTTTTGGCTATGAGATTCTTACAGCTATTCTGCAAAAAAATATCTCTAAATTTAAAAATAATTTAGACGTAACTAAAATTTAATTTGACAATCGCGACTCCACTTGGTAGGTACTCGTACTTGTTTGCCCGTGATTGTTTTTTAGAGCCGGAGGCACGCATTTAGGCAGCCTCTACGTAATTTTTACGGATTATTTTACTTTTTGTACGAAAATAGAAAAAAAAATACCTACGTGTGGAGTTTTAGGGGTTTAAGGGTTGTATAAAGGGGGTCGAAATTTTCATTATTTTTTACACACCGTTTTCGAGATATAAGCAAAATAAAATAAAAAAGATACAGTACTGTTTTTGCACCTGAAGTCGAGGTGTTGTGGTGAACTTTAGTTCATGACAACTAATTTTATTCAACACCTTTTCAATCGCGAATAAAAATAGCTAGATTTAGTTAGACAACCAAAATTTTAGGTGAACAACGTCAAATTCGGAATAGCAAAATTGGCATTTTCACTAAACTAATAATTAAGTGCCATCTTAGTGCTGCCAAACTAAAATACAATTAAGTTGTGTCACTTTAGTCTATTTCAGAATGAGAAATCGTCGTTTGACAGGAATAAACTAAATTTTAGTGATTTTTAGTCTAGGTTAGAGAGTTTTGTGAGAAAAGAATCGGCACCAGTGAGTGCGCAGAAATTAATAAAGCCTTAAACAATCCAATAATGAAGGCATATTACTACTTTTTAGCATGGATGATGCCAAAATTTTCAAAAACAAACATGTTTTTCCAGAGTTAATCTACTGTTATTATTGACCTTCATTCTAAAATGATAGAACTATACAAAGAGCTACTTCTAATATTTATGAAAGCTGCGTTTGTGGAAGCTACTAACATGGATGAAATCGATCCAACAAACGAACGTACGAACGAACGAAATGTACCTTGGGCTAGGTGCCCGGCTAGGCTTGGGCTAGGGTCCTCGTGGCGCACCCTGGGCAACGTCAGCTCCAATTGCCCACCTGCTTTTGGTGGTGGACAATTGGGGCTGGCGGCTAATCGTCAACAAACGGGGAAGGGTCATGGTTCCAATCACCTATCATCCTTGTTGATCGGTGAAGGGAGCCGGGCTAAAGGCGAGACGGCAGTCCGTCATGGGGTAGGCCTGGTGGCCATCTAACGTCTACACCCCCTCTGATTGCAGAGGGCAGGTCGTAGGCGTAGATTAGGAGGGGGAGAGGAAGACAACCCATATAAAAAATTAACCCAATCTCAAGGTCGAGCGTGCCGAGGGGATGAATGGCCGGAGGGGATCCAGTCGCTAGCGCTGGGGGGGTAAACACGGGGGGAAAAAAGGGACCACACCCTTCAAAGGAAAACTACTAAATGGACAAGACAGATAAAAATAATCAATCACAGGGCGGTACCGGCTGCTCAGCAGTCGGAGAATCCGCCACATTCTCTTCCAGAACGTCAAGCCCCCATTCGTAATCTGGATGGGGCAATATTTGTCAACCGCTTGCCGATGGCAACAAGAGCCGAGGAGGCACAAGTTCCGACAGGGACCAATCGTACGACCTGGAGGAATCTAGGAGGAAACGCAGCCTCTCCTCTAGTGAGGAGAACCTGTTGGCCGCGAAGGTGCCAAAGGCACAGAGAGGGCGAGGTGGTGCGGTGGCGGGCGGATTGCCCGCTCCGGAGCGTGACGGCCGCTTCATGCCGATACGCCGGATCGCTGAGCCAGCTCCCGTGGAGAGCGTGGAGAGTGCGGAGAGCGGCCTCGAGGCCATGGAGGCGGACCTAAGTGGGGGTCCACTGTGTCCCTGCTTGGGTCCAACAAAGCGGAGGCGAACGCTACAAAGTGGGCGCAGCGGAAAACTGTCGCGGCTGACGAGGTCAGCGAGTTGGCCCGACAGGTCCGTGAGCGGCGCTCTACCCGGATGGCTGCAGGGAAGAGCACTACAGCGGTGGCGCTCAGCCGCCAAATCTTGGATGGCGTGGACGTCGTCCTGAAGGTAGCCACCAAATCGGGCAACCTGAAGGGCACATTCACCCCTGCCCTGAAAGAGGCAGCTGACGGCATTAAGGAGGTTGTTGAGGTCCTCCTAACCCGCACTAGCACGGAGGAGACGGCGAAGCTATGGGAGGAGAACGGCCATCTCCGAGCTGAGCTGGAGGACCTCAAGCGGTAGTTCGCTGCCCAGAGGGCTGCTCACGCGGTCACCGGCTCTCCTTCCGTTGCGGCCCCGTCGTCAACTCCAGCGCCGCTCCCGTGTTCGACCCCTGCACTTGCGGATGCGGAGATCGAAAAGATCGCCCGCATCTGCATGATGCAGTGTGGGACGATGGTGGGTGCCCGCTTGGACGCCATAGAGGCAAGGCTCCTACATAAACATACATAAACTCACGCCTTCTTCCCATGGGGGTAGGCAGAAACTACAGAACGCCACCTGCTACGATCCATACATACTCCTTTTGCCTCGTTTACGTTCATACATCTGGTCATACACGCACGCCGGTTGTGAGTAATACGCACCTGACCTTTCTGAAGAACATCACCAATAAGGTCACTATATATCTTCCTAGGGCGTCCCCTCTCGGCGTTTCCACTCACATCTGCTAGGCTCCTGCCGGCGGAAACCCTCCGCCCACCGCTCGCTGCGGACAAGCGGAGGTAGGAGGCACCCGCTAAGCAGGGGCCAGTAATAGCCTTGACGGCAATGTCTAGCCGAACCGGGAAGGGGACTAAAAAGCCCGCAAAGGGTACGTCCGTGCCCACTTCCCGGGCGGGGCTGCGCCACCGGCGGCCGCGCCCGATCCTACTACGGAGGCCTGGACGATAGTCGTCAGGAGGGGCCGCCGTCACGGGGGGAAGAAGGTGCCACCGGCACCCGCTGGAGCACCGGCACCGGCAACGAAGAAGGCCCAGAGAACGCCTAAGTTCAGAGCCCCACGCCCCGCGGCTGTAGTTATTACGCTGCAGCCTGGAGCCGTCGAAAGGGGCGTCATTTATAAGGCGGTCCTTATGGAGCAAAAGCCAAAGTCGCGTTCCCCGACCTTGGCACATCGTCCGGCTTCAGACGGAAGCCGGCGATTACGGGTGCGCGGCAGGATATCCTGGCCGCCAAACTGAAGAAGGTCCTCAACCCGGAGGACGTCAAGGTGCCCAGGCCGATGAAGACCGTTGAGCTGCGCGTTGGAGGCTTGGACGACTCGACGACTCCGGCCGAGGTATGTGGCGGTCGTCGCTCGAGTCGGTGGATGTTCGCCCGACGACGTGTGGGCGGGCGAGTTTCGCGCCGATGCTTCCGGGCTCGGCATGATTTGGGTGCGGTGCCCGGTGGTGGCGGCGAACAAGGTCGCTGGCGGTGGGCGTTTGTTGGTGGGATGGGTTGCAGCGAGTGTCAAGCTGCTGCAGCCCAGGGCCATAAGGTGCTACCGGTGCCTTGACATTGGGCATGTTAGGGCACGGTGCACCGCCGAAGTGGACCGCAGAAGTGGACCGCAGCGAGCAGTGCTATCGCTGCGGCCAGTCCGGCCACAAGGCGGCTCAGTGCTCCGCAGCGCCAAACTGCAGCCTCTGTACAGCTGCAGGGAGGACTACCGGGCACAGAGCGGGCGAAAAGTCTGTGGCGCCCCCGCCAGCAAGAGGAGAAGCTCAGCCTGTCTGCCCTTCGGCCGACTCCCGGCCTAGGAATGGTGCGGAGGGAATGGAGTGCGCCTAATGGCGCTCTACCATTTCCTCCAGGGCAATCTCAACCACTCTGCCAGAGCTCAGGATCTCTTGCTCCAGAGCATGGCGGAGTGGTTGATTCGCGTGGGTGTGGTCGCCGAGCAGTACTTTGTCCCCCCCCGGGATAACTGAGTGAGGGACCTGGATGGCTTGGTGAACATCATCGGCGGGGCTCTCGTCAACCCGTCCCGAGGACACGGCTGGGTGGCTGCCCTCGCGGACGGCATTGCCGTGTTTGAGGCGTATTTTTCGCTCAACAAGAGTCTCGCCGACTACGAAAGCTTCCTTGTCGAGTTGGCTGCCGTCGTGGGCCGACTCCACCCTCGCCTCGTGCTGTTCCTAGGGGATCTCAACGCCAAGTCTGCGGCGTGGGGATCTCCGGTGACCGTTGCTAGGGGTGAGGCGTTGGAGGAGTGGGCGGTCACGACTGGCCTGGTCGTCCTGAACGTGGGCTCGGTCCACACGTGCGTGCGGCACAAACGTCTCGTTTGCTAGCCCTGCTGTCACGAGCCGTGTTCGCGACTGGCATGTCGCCGCGGAGGTGGAGACGTTGTCGGATCACCGATACATCCGTTTCGACGTCTCCGCCTAGACCGCCGGCGGCCGCAGTTCATCGGGCCCGCGAACGGACGGCCCTCGCTGGGCGCTCAAGCATATCGACAGGGAGCTTCTCGAGGAGGCCGCTATTGTCCAGGCCTGGATCCGGGAGTCGGCAATGAGCGGACCCGTCGACGTCGAACAGGAGGCGCTGTGGTTCCGCGAGGCGATGACGCAAATCTGCGACGCGTCCATGCCCCGCGTCTACACATAGTCAGCAAGGCGCCAGGTGTACTGGTGGTCCGCCGCGATCACGCAGTTACGCGTCGCGTGCGTGACGGTGAGACGCCAGTACACCCGTTACCGTAGGAGACGTCTTCGGATCCCTGACGAAGAAGCCGCGCTGTATGAGGTGTACCGCGAGACTAAGGAGACTCTGTGGCTGGCCATCGGCGAGGCGAAGACGCGAGCCAGAGAGGAGATGCTGGAGACTCTAGACGGGAATCCGTGGGGGCGCCCTTATCGAGCGGTTCGAGGGAAACTTAGAGCCGCAGCGCCTCCACTTACGGAGAGTTTTCAGCCCGAGCTGCTGGAGGAGGTAGTCGCAGCCCTCTTCCCGGCAAGAGCGGAGCATACTCCGCCGCCGATGGCTTTGCCCACAGCCGCAGAGTCTACAGAGGAGAACGCCATTAGCGTCCTAGAGGTGACACAGACAGAGATGAGGGCGGCCGTGATGCGGCTCCTCCTCCTAGAAAGGTTTAGGTAGTTAAATAAAGGTAAACAAATCGTAAAAAGGGTTCTTTATAGTTGACACTTTCTTATTTAAAAATATGTTACAACAAAATTAAAGTTATTTGCGATTTATACGATAGTTTCCTCTTTTATTAATGTATATAATTATGTTAAACTTTATCATTTATTCGTAAACTATACTCTTCGTACATGTAATTGCTTGACCACAATTTTTTTGTTAGATTTTAAAATAGTATTATATTTTGTAATCCGTCTATTGTAAAGAGCCCAAAAGATAACGTTGCTAAATTGAAGAGTACACCTGTGACGTAGTATGGCAACTGAAGTAGCAGGTATTACGTTTAGTCGGTTAACCAGATGCCTTTTATGTTGTGGATGAATTAAAAAAAATGTTAAATGGTGTCACTTTATTTCGGCTGCCACCATACCACTGTGAGCGCAATTCAATTGAGTTAATAAGGGCTCAAGTTAAATCGTTTGTAGCCGAGACAAATAAATTTTTAAAATGTCTGACCTAAACATTCTTTTGCCAGAGGGTTTAGCTAATGTGACTGCTGAGAATTGGAAAAGTTGCGAGGGTCATGTAAAAGAAGAATAGAAAATGTTTAAATTAGACAAAATAATTGATGATACCACTGAACGCTTTATTATTAATGTGACAGATAGTTCCTCAAATTCAGATTCAGAATAGAGCCTATTATTATAGGACTCAAAATAATATGATTTTAACATTTGAATTAAAAGGTTTAACATCTATGAGTCACGTGGTTTTTTTTATTTACCTTTATTTACCTTTCGAGTATAGAAGTCTTGTGCAGCGGGGAGTTATGAGGTGCTGGTAGCGTTGGTGCCGAGGAAGAAGAAATAAAACGGCTGACAATTAAATTTCACGTGTGTATTGTACCAGTGTCACAGTTGGAAGGGAAGTGTTGCCACAGATCACATAATGGTTTACATTTTAATGTTGGTGTTGCGATACTATCCATTGAAATACCCAACAAGTCTACGGTGTACACGAATATAGACATTGTGTACGAGTGTGTCTTTCAACAGCAGTTCAATGTGTGCTGTTGATATTTTTATTAAAGGTTCCAATACGTTGCAAAAAGAAGCGTTTTACGGGTAAGTTCGGCATACTTCGCGATTCAGGGGTAAAAAAACAATTACATCACTTAAAAGAATGCATTTGTTGGTAAATCAACTTTTATTTAAGTAGATATTATGTATAATAATATTTTCAGGTAAAAATCAGTAACCAATAAAATAAATCAGTAAGATACATTACTTACGTGAAATAATCAAAAATAGAATTGCAACAGCTTTGGTAATGGTAAAAGTACCCTCCTAGTTTTTAATATTAGAGATCAACAATAAAACTTATTTAAACGTTCTTTAAAAAAACTCCGTGTTCTCACGTTCTCCCGTTCTTTAAAAAAAACTATTAGAACAATTTTCTTCATCGTTATCTAAAGTACTATCTGATACTATCTCCATTACTTCTGGATCGCTATGGCTGCTGATCGTACCGGAAACACTCGTTGTAGAAGAAAACCGTCGTCTATATCTGGCTTTGCACAGTCCAGATGGTCCTGGTTTGGGGTTCTCGTAAAGGTTCTCAGAGTCGAAAACCTGATCATTCCGTGTACTCGATGGTTTGACTTTTTTACGTTGTTGAATCCTGGTATTCAAAATCTTATTATCTTTAACCTCCATTGCTGATTTGACGTGCTTGGGCAGTTGGCTCCTACTTCTAAAAACTTATTTTCAGTTAAACTTAGTTTGGCAGTCTGATTTCTAGTATTGTAAACTTTTACTTCTTCTTCGTTTTTGGCTTGTTTAATTACTATATTAGAAATTATTTTTATCTTTGTAGAATTAGGTTTTTGTTTCTGTAAACAAGCAGGTAGGTTACTTATATCTTTAGCTGAAAATGGTCGCAACTGACAATCATTTTTTGAAGCATTAGCCAAGTAAACAAAATCATCATTGGTTTTAGGAAAAGATTGTGATTGTGTCCTTTCTACCTTTTGTCTGATTCCTATTTATATGGGTTTTAGCTTTATGTCTTTGTTCTTCCCTTATCTTTTCCAGAACATCATTGAGTTATTACCTCAGCACCTGGCGCTACTTTTCGGCGCTGTGGTTTTGGTGAGCTTTCACCACGTTTAACTTTTTCTAGATGTAGTTCTTCAAACGTAATAACCTTGTCTCGTGTATGATTTTCCAACGATTCATTAAGATTATTATTTACTACTACAAATTCAAGGTTCTCGCGCATCTGGATGTCATTTAACAAATTGAGCACTAACGTCAACAAACTTTTTGGGTTCCTCTTTAAGGTTTCTTCCTTCTTCTGTACAAGATTTCGTAAACTTTCATATTCTCTCCAATGTCTTACTGTTAAGCTATCAAACTGATTTTCTTAGCACCTGAGGATCTATCTCAGCCCATATTTATCCAATTAGTCTCGCGAACTCACTTTTTGGCATAACACTCCCGACGTTAAGCCGCTGCCAACAAACCGATAAAGGATCCCAGCGGTCTTTAAAGGACTTCATTACTGCAATGTCCAATGGTTGCAAAATATGACTGGAGTGCGGCGGCAATTTCAAGATTGTTATATTTTCTTTGCGGGCCTCTTCAATAATATTCAGCCCTACGTGTGTGGAGTGCCCATCGTATATAAGAAGCACCGGGCGTTGGTGTTGGAAAGCAGGTAAAAAAAAAAACTTAAAAAAGGCTTCCAAAACCTCCGTCTCCATCCAGCCATTTTTTGTTGCAGCGTAAGATGTCCCTGGATATGCTTCGGATGAGGTCCATGTATCCCAAACATTCTTGCCCTTATATACTATTAGAGGCGGTGTCTTTTCTCCTGAAGCGCTGGCACCAAGTAGCACTGTTGTATTATCTCTTCCAGGTGGGATTGGACTTTTTTTCTTTTTTTTTTAAAGTAGAGAATAGCTTTTTTTTGCGATTTCATGGTTGGCCCAATACCCATTGTAAAAGTAGTTGATAATGATGAGTACAATGACCCCTTTTTGGTTTAGGTAAGGTAAACAAAAACTAAGATACCTAGGTATACTTAATAAAGTCCTGCGTCCCGTTTGCAACAATTGAAAATAGAAAAGTGGAGTAAATAAATTCGAAGTATTTCCGTTTGAGCACCTATTTTGAGGGTACCTATGCACAATGGGAATACTTTTGGTGCTCAATGCATAGGTAAACGGGAATACTCCATAAATTCTTACGTTTGATTTGTTGTTTTTGTTTTGTGGGCCCATTTTGTTTGTGTTTTTTCTTTGCGTCATGTTTACCGCAAATAAACGCATTTTTAACCGACTTCAAAAAAGGAGGAGGTTTCTCTATTCGACCGTATTTTTTTTTATGTGTTCGCGGATAACTTCGTCGTTTATGAACCGATTTTGATGATTCTTTTTTTTTTTCTTTCTTTCATTCCTTTTTTTCGTTCGAGCCGAAAGACGTAAACGTTTTTTGGTAAGTATACCTTTTCGGTAATCTAGCTGTGTGTTCTCTGTAAAGTGCAGTATAATATTGAATTATGTTGTTGTTTGAAAAAATATGTCTGTTCGACATTGGCTATACCTACTGGTGCCCATTCCCACAGAACATATATACCCTGACGGGCCCATTCCTGTCCGGTAATGGAGGTAATTCTCAGCTGAAATACGTCCTACTGCTTTCCTTTAGGTACTGACCTACCTATCTACATAATAATAAAAAAAATGGGTTGATATTATTTACACTTAGCTACCTACTCTAGATTTTGTATTTATATAACAAAATCTATTTTACAATACGAGTTTTTAGTTCTTCTCAGTAGTAAAATCGATCTTCTTCAAACTGCCCCCACAAAATCCTTATCAAACAAATTCGGTGTCCGTAGGTTCGTTTCACATAAACCCACTAGACTTTCGAAAGCAAAATCAGTGTCCGGTATAAAAAATTAAGGCCGTTGTAGTAGGTAAAACAGAATTCACTAAATACATAAATGCAATAGATACTATGCATACTCACGTACGCGCAGTCAACAAATTCAATACCTACTAACAAGTCCGAGAGCCGAGCGGGCGCGCTATCGGCGATCGTCATTCAACTCCCTCGTCTCACCCCGCCCCAACACCGCACGACTCGCCTCCCGCGCACCTCATACCCTTTGTTGACTAACAAGCAAGTGAGAACGCGATATCATTGAACGAAAAATAGTGCGCCGAAATCCCGTAAAACTTGTTCCAGGAAATACGTGTTTTCGAGTAAGCCTTACAAGTTTGTGAGATAAATGTTTGTCATTTAGATTTTACAGTACATGTGCGAGGAGCAAGATGTTTTCCTTACATTTACAATTTATGACTACATTATGAACGACCAAAGTTCAGGTAAAATTTTTGCATAAAAGCAGATTTTTGGGGGCTTATATTGAATTTGTTTCTCCAAAGGAGATGGCTAAATTGTTTCCCTAAGCATGTATAGAAAGGAGATCAGCAATTCCTGGCCCTGATGGACAAAGTATTACACCATTCGAAAAAATATTTAAATAATTATAAGCCCTACTTTAATCTATCATTTCCTAAAAAAACCTAGGAAAAAAGTATTTCTAATAAAAGTCAATCAATGTATTCCTCGCGTTGCAGTTGTTTTAATAACAACTGATGTTGCCATATTATGCGATTTTTAAATAAAAATATTTTTTCCCATTAAAAGATTTGTATTATTATATTCGATTTATATTTCTTTTCACTTAAAAAAGTATTATACGAGTTTATTGCGAAATAATGATTAAAGATAGAGTATTTTTTCGTTGTTGTTACGTTATTTTAATGATTTTATAGAAAAATCGATTTGCATTTTTGTGAACTGCAACACTCGATACGGCTGTCACTTGTCAATCAATCTGTTGTTGTCAACAACAGATTGCCGCCACAACGTTTCTCGTTCGTGTCGTGGACTTTCTTTTTGTGTTTATTTTGTGTGCTTCATCTAATTACCGACCCTTGCTGTGTTTTTGGACAATTGTAACTGCCTTTGTGACCGACCCTATTTCGTTCTTGGACCCCGTTTCTTCCAAACCTATTGACCTTAGCACGCATTTTGGACTCCGATTTTGCCTTTTGATATTGTTACCTTACTGCTTACGATGGATAATCTCCGCTGTATTAATTGTGGCATATCTACAGCTCGCATGAGAAGAAACCTGTTGAACTCAATCGATATACTATCAGTGATTAGAGAATGGATATCTCCACGACAGGTAAGTGTTGGGTATTTCATTATTATAAGTGTTATTTTATTGTTATTTTAATTAGTAGACTTAAACAAAAAATGACATAAGTACTGGTTTGTTTAATTGTAAAACAAGCTTGCATTCTTAACAAACAAATGCAAGTAAAAACACACCACAATGTATGCACTTGCATACGCAGGTGCTTATCACTTTGGAACCAAAGACATGTAGGATTCAGGTATTTATATTTAATCTATATTTCAGGTCACTCCATCGGACCATGTGTGCGACTCTTGCTGGATGATAGCTACACAATCATTGCCAGGAACCAGTGTTGATTCTAGTATTGAATCTAACTCGAATGTTGGCCATCGTCATGTTTGCATTCATTGTGGAAGATCCTTATTGCGCATTCGATCCCATTCACTGACCCAACATTCTCAGCGTGAAAGCCATGTTTTTAATGTTATATCAGAATGGATTCAACCTCGACAAGTAAGTACTTAATAATCTGACAGTACATATAGCTATTAAAAGAACAATAAACAAGTTTCTAGTCCTGGCTTGTATGTACGGTGTTATTACTCCCCATATAAATGTATCACATTCAATTTTATTTCTAGAATAATATGTTCCACTGAAATAATTATGATTGATTTTCAAAATAGTTATTTGCATAGTGTTATTGCTCCCCATATAAACAAGTTCATTTCTTTTCTAGTGTAATCGTAGATTCTAGAATTTTTCTGAGTTTGTGTTAGGATTTTTGATAGAATATAAATTAAACATTTTTTTAATAGGTAAGTGCTACAAGCTCTGTTTGTCATCCATGCTGACAACGTGCTGACCGAGCTCCACGTGTAGTCAGAACATCAAGAGTGTCCAGTGATGATCCTATTCCTGAGCCTTCTATTGAAGTACTACCAAATGTTCGTGATCAGATAATGATGCCACTGTATGCAAGAGCCGCAGAGTCACAAAATCGTTGCTTTGTCACGGGCTGCCATCGCACTGAACGTCTTACCATATCATTGTCTTTAAGACAATTTTTACTAAAAAATTACAATTTTTATGTCCCTAACAATAACCGTATATGTTCCAGACATGTAAGTCAAGGTTCATGGGATTTTTTGAATAATCCCCCACATAATAACAACCATATGTTTACTGCTTTGCAAATACAGGACTTGATGACATTAAATACAAGTCCTGTAAGCATAGATTTCAATAATATTGAGAATATGCCAGACCATTTAGTTCACTATTGGTTTGGTCGAACTAAACAGCAATTTGCTGAAATTCTTAATGAAGTACCTCGGCTCTCACAAATGCAGAATGGTTCACTTGCCCTAGCAGCATATTTAATTAAATTAAGAACAGGGGACTCATTTGAAAGAATCTCTACCTTAATTCAAATACCAACTAGAACAACATCAACTTTAATATCACGGGCTAGAGATTTGCTTATACAGGACTATGTCCCTCTGCACTTAGGTTTAAATCACATTAATAGGGAACAGATTGCACAGAGAAACCTTACAATACCCAATGGTATTTATGGAGATAATGATAGAACCAGAGCAATTGTGATAGCCGATGGTACTTATGTATATGTTCAAAAAAGTAGCAATTACTTGTATCAAAAAAACACGTATTCGTTACACAAGTATCGAAACCTAGTAAAAATGTTTATAATTGTCGGTACTGATGGTTATATTATCGAAGTGCTTGGTCCCTATCCAGCAACAACATCAGATGCTGAAATAATGCTAAAAGAATTTCGTGATGAAAAACAACCTTTAAGAAGATTTTTTGCGCCAAATGATGTTTTTATACTGGATAGGGGCTTTAGAGATTCTCTGTCATTACTCAACGATTGTGGGTATCGTGCTTATACACCAGCTACAGTTCAAGAGGGTGAAACACAACTATCTACATTGGAGGCTAATCGTTCCAGGGCAGTGACAATATGTCGTTGGGTCATAGAAGTGATTAATGGTAGGTTTAAACGAGACTTTAAGATTTTTCGTCAAGAATATTTTAATGCCGCATCTCGCAATTTAATGAAAGATTTTACTGTGGCTGCTGCCTTAATTAATGCTTTTCACCCTCTTATCGAAGACAGGAATGATGCTGGGGAAATCCTTAATATTATAAATCAGAAAATGTACTTTGAAAACAGTTTAAGTACTATTGTTATTAATAATAACTTAAACAGAAGATGAACGAATTTCGAAAGAATAAATGTTGAAAATAATAATGTCAGTGATTTTCCCCGGCTCACCTACGATGAGCTGATATTGGTATGTTTAGGCACGTACCAAATAAAACAGGCCCGTTCCTATTACGGCGAGCATATAAGGGCCAATGGGACGTACACAATCGAAGTATGCAGAGAGGTTGACAGCAGTTTACTGACAGAGCTGTCGACTGAAAATAGTGTTTGGCTGCTAAGAGGCAAAATTCAATCGCGCCATATAGGCCGTAAAATATATTTTGTTTATATTTTGGTCGACGGCTCTCTTAACGGTAGGGATGCAATATTGCAACACTATTGCAATTGCAATGTGGGCAAGAGAACAGTAGGCTGCTGTGCACATATTTTATCAATAATATGGTACTTAGGGTGGGCTAGGTACCAAGACAATGTTGTACCTCCCGCCCAGCATCTCGATAATATATTAATCACCAATGATGATGTGGAAAGCAATCAATAAAATATTTTCTGTTAACTCGTATTTTTCTTTCAAATCCCTGATCATGTACAGCTAAGGAATATAAATTCAACAATCTCAAAGTAAGTTTCACATCATATTAAAGAGATAGAGCCTGGCAAAGTACTTTTAATCTTTTACGAAAACTCATAGGTAACTAATAAAAGAACGGGAACAAATGATAATGGGGTCTATTGACTACGGTCTGAAATAAAGTTTTTTTTTTTAATTTCCATATCCCATGTTATATCGAAAAATTTATTGCACAGGGCTATAGACTAATATTACCCCTTGAAAACCCAAATTATTTCATTTTTGTTTATTGAGGCCTAATTTATTAGGACTGTTTGCCGATCTCCTTTCTGAGTAGCTCGTAACATTCAAATATTCATTCAATAATTATTGCGTGTTTATTATTCTCCTAGAACTTTCGTGAACTAACCAAATAATTAAAAGTTTTTTACTTGTTCTTCCATGTTGTTTGTTTGACAAGGAGAACATGACTTTGACACATAAACACGCAAACTTGAAGCAGCACGTGCTGCTTGATTAATAATATGTTGTCTTTTTATTTATGCTTTTGTAGGAATAAACCGTAGTACATCATTAAATCTTTATTTAATATTATTTCTACGTGTACATAAAATGGATTATTATTTTTTAGCATATAAAATACAATACCTTCTTTTTGCTCTTTGTTATCTTTGTAAATTGATCGTCGTAACAATTCCACTGTTTTCGCCTGCAGTGAGCTTTATAATGACCAATTTGTATTTCAGGTGATGGAGGAATAAATTCTATCATCTACTGAAATAAATTCATTTGAACTAAATTGAAATGCAATAAGATCTCGCAATGCAAAGGTAAATAAATGATTTAATACCATGACAGTTATGCCGACGGTATTGTGTAATTTCTTCACTATTAATAAGTGTATTTGCGGCTTCTTGTAACTCGTTAACAGTTTTATTAACTTCGGAACATTATTGATCGGGCATTATAATTCTGTGTAATGTTCTCTTTCGTCCGGACTATATCAATTAATATGCGTTCAAACACATTATTGACATTACACTTGCAACTAATCTCCACAGTATTAGCCTGTTCAACTTCGTTAAAATAGACTTCAGCCATTTCTATTCTAACTTTGTACACTTCTTCTGTATATTTTTCAGTCATTAGGCTAACAAGTTTACAAAAACAATGTTTGCTGTCCTGAATTGTTCTACTTATACGGTAACCGTTGACGTCTGCTACAGCCAAAGCTTGACTAAACTTACTTAAAGAATCAATAGCGCATGTGTTTCTCAAAATATTTTTTGTCACCAATCTGTAATCTGCTTCCGTTAGACAAAAGTGCAATAGATTTTAACGTTTTCTTTCTTTTTTTAACGTATTTTCCTTTTCCTCTCCTGTTTCCGATAAAGGTCGGATCGTCAGCAAAAAACGAATCGTCAGTAAAATCTTCCTTTGTCTGTAGTTTTCTTTTCTGAACCAAAGTAACCAGTGTAATAAAAGCTTTTTCATTCTGAATACAGTCTTGGCAACCTTATTTAATTTAATGCGTTTACTTATTGGTTGCATTCGTTCCCATTGATAGGAGTTAATTATAAAATCGTAACATACTGTTTTTTAGTAGGTACTGGTGATAATTAAGGCATATGTGGTTTTTAATGTTATTGACATTAGTATCTGGTTGTGACACGTTTAGGTTGATATAGTGAATTT
Source organism: Griposia aprilina (assembly GCA_916610205.1). Taxonomy (NCBI): domain Eukaryota; kingdom Metazoa; phylum Arthropoda; class Insecta; order Lepidoptera; family Noctuidae; genus Griposia; species Griposia aprilina. The sequence goes on along the minus strand of OU744285.1, from coordinate 24,065,943 downwards.
TAGATAAAATATTGTTATTTTGGTTGGGAACAGGAGTTATGCTGTTATTTTATTTGCTTTTTTAAATATATGCCTGGATAGTGGACATTTTAAATTAATTTTATGATTTTTATTATTATTGGAAACTATATGAAATTATTAGGTAGACATTAGTGACATGTATTTTTGTTTATATTTTGTTAATTGTTTTATATTTTGAACTTAATGTATTTTGATAATTTTAATGTAGGTAGGTAATAAGATTGTATGGGACTATTTTAATTCTTTATTTACCTTGTAATTATTCTAATTTATTTACGTAGGGATATTTGTAAAACATTCAGACACAATGTTAATTGTTATTGAATTGAATAAATGAATGAAAATGAAATGATGTCTTTGTATTTATTTTTAATTCATTATAATTCGAAACTATTTGCTTTGGTTCTTGGTTATGACAAACCTCAAGATCTTCTGAGTTACCAAAGAAATAGTCGATTTTTTTCTTTACAGAAAGGAACAGTGCTTCTGTAGTAATTTTATTTGATAAAAGGCTACTTATTTCACTGAACAATGGAATCGGTAGATGATGGTAAATCGGACTTACTGGAAAAATACTTTATGCTTATAACGCATAGAAGCCGCGTCTAGAACAAAACATGAGCGATATCGTGTGTCCACTTCATTTTCTTCATGTGCGTGAGCCGAATGTGTCTACGTTCCTCAAACGCACACAAATACAGCTTTCAGTGATACCATTACCAGGCCGTTACCCACAAAAAAATGGGAAAACGCACTACTATGTTGCTGGATCAAATCAAGAGAAGTATTTTATATTATCAGGAACTGGATAAGACGAAGATGATTTTGCATTTAATAAGACATGTTTTTACGGAAGGTAAAATTCAATTTATTTAAAAATAAAAGGAAATAAATGAACCATTAATTACATGAAGAATGGGATATCGTTCAATGCGTTTAGAATGTTTGATGTGTGATGTGTTATAATAATATTATCGGCATGTATTAATCGTTGACATGTAAAAAAGTATGAATGAGAAAATTACAAAAATCAAAAACATGTTAATCAATAATATTATAATCTTTATTTTGCCACTCTTCGAACCAACAGTTTATGCTTATCATTTAAAAATCTTGCAGTTGAAACTGCTTCCTAAAGAGTTTCCGCTTTGACTCAACGCAACGTCTCTTATAAAGCCAAGTTGTTTCTCGAAACTGGCAAAATGTCATATCGTATTCAATAGCATAGGTAGTAGGTACATTAAAAGCAATTATTTTTGCTAAACAAAAATGAGAACAAAAATGAAATATTTTTGAATATTTTTTTTCTTCAAAAATTATTTTTTTCCTCAAAAATAGCAACACTGTATTATGATAAGTTAGGTCATTAGAATTTTAGTTTGATGATCGATTTACGTAAAAATTGTGTATAAAATTACATCAAAAGCAATTATTTTTGCTAAACAAAAATGAGAACAAAATTGAAATATTTTTTTATTTTTTTTTCTTCAAAAATTATTTTTTTCCTCAAAAATAGCAACACTGTATTATGATAAGTTATGTCATTAGAATTTTAGTTTGATGATCGATTTACGTAAAAATTGTGTATAAAATGTAAGTACTTACTTGTGAATTGTAATTTGATCACATTTTTTTTGTTTTCCTGAAGTGGTATGACATCCCTTCACGCTACAAACTCATTTTAAATTATTTATTCGCGACCTGTGTTTGACGGAACGTGACCTTGAGTACTGACATCTCACAGTTTTTGCACTCGTACTAGGTTTCTATACGTTATTATTCTAATAATTTTTGTATTACAGAAACGCATTTATTTGGTCATCTAGTGGCAGAGTAAAGTGTCTTCCTCTTTTCATTATCACCAAACGTAAATCACAAACCACAGACGTAAGTACAAAATTTCACTATTGCAATATTTTGCTTTTGATGTACTTATGAAGTAAGATAAAATAGTTTTCAACGTTTGACTGACCCAGCTGATACTTACTAGTAAATATTGTGTTATTGAGGGTAGGTACGTTTTATAAACTAAAGTCTGATTTTTAATTTGACGGAATTCTGACATTTCTTTTGTGTTGCACATAATATATTGGTCCTACTAAAAACGGAACGCATTTAAGCGAATTAAAAAAAAGTGTATCTTGAATTTAAGGTTTCACTTAGAAAAATTAAAACTTAAAAATTCACCGATGATTTTAAAATGGTAATCAGATTTATTTATATACCTAAACCATTTGTTTTTCTTTTTTTACCTATTATATCGGATAGCTCTATCATCTCAGAATATAAAACAATAAAAACGGTTTAAATAACACTACTTTCGTCCGAACCATTTTTGAGATGGGAAATACTCTTTCGTCCCATGTGCGCCGCCGCTCGTAGCGACGCACAAAGGGGTATTTGATACAAAAATATGGCCAAAAATATTTTTTAAACTTTTCAGCAAAATTGTTATCAAAATCGATTGACATTAAATAAAAAAACACAAAATAATACAGACTTCTATTTTTTTATAAAAGCATACATAATACAAAATCTTCTTTAATCACTATCTGTAGAACTTGGGGAATGCTGGCAGCGAACGGGTGGACTCGTTGATGTTAATTGGGCCTTTTTAATGAGACGCCAAGTAGGTACAATAATGAAGTTTAATAACTTTTCAAAAATAACAAATTATTGAGTAAATCGACACACAACTATAACGACCGGTGTCGTCGACTAACTGGCGAACAAATCCTAGCCGGTAGGACCGAAAATGTTTGTTTCTGGCTTCTGCTGCTTCCTCGGAAAGTTGCCCGATTGGTAATAAAGCATGAGAAATTATCTCCGCACCATGCACAAAAATTTTGTGCATGGCTGGTGATAGCTAGCGGATTGGATTAGTTAGTGGACTGTAGAGATGAAATGATAGAAACACGTATATTAGCAATATTATGAATTTATTAGAATATTAAGACAATGCTCTAACGGAACCTGACAACCGCAAAAACATAACCAACAAACAAAAAAACGAACATAAAAAACTATATTTAAAAAACATGACATATAACTACAAAAAAGGTCGCACCACAGCCAGTCAACCGGTGGAGACTGCCTGGGGTGTGGCTTCTAATAAAACAAGTTTTCGGGCCGGTCGGCGCAGGAGGCCATCACTGGTACGGACGTCTGCTACGCGGACCGCTCCGTCGGATCCTATGTACACTTTCTCTATCCTTCCTAGGGGCCATAAACCACGAGGAAGGCTAGGGTCAGCGATCAGCACCACATCCCCCTCACTCAGATTTGTTGTGTTGCTGGTGGGGAGGCCTCTCGGTCGGAGCGTCGGCAGATCCTCACGCACCCATCGTACCCAGAATTTATCAGCGAGTCGCAAGGTTCTACGCCAGTCGCACCAGTCAGCAGGTCTGCGTCCGTGAGTGTTGAGGTCCATGGCGCGATAGAAGATGTACCATGAATGAAATGAAATGGCGTTAATGCCTCTGGTGAGTCGGGAGATGCAGGAACATAGGTCAAAGGCCGCGAGTTTACAATGGCTTCTGCCTCCATCAAGAGCGTCGCCAGCACGTCTTCCTTGAGCGGTTGGTTGGTGAGGCAGGATTTCAGTGCTGTTTTTACGGTTTGCACGAGCCTTTCCCACGCACCGTACATGAATGGAGAAGCGGGCGGAATGAAGCGCCATTCGATTTTGTGATTGGTGGCGTATTACTGTACCAAGTCGTCATGTAGGCCGCGTAACTCGCGGGAGGCCACAACGAAGTTTGTGCCATTGTCCGAGAAAATAGTTGTAGGTGACCCTCGGTGAGCAATGAAGCGTCTCAGGCTCATTATGGCGGCGTCTGATGATAGTGAAGTGACTAATTCTAAGTGAAGCGCTCTCGTCACTAAGCACGTGTATAATGCGACATACCTCTTCTCTTGGCGACGGTACATTTTTATAATAATAGGGCCAAAATAGTCGAGGCCGACGTGTGTGAAGGGCCTTTTGTGATGGTCGAGTCTTTCAAGGGGTTGGTGGCCGATCTGGGGTTTAGTTGATTGGGTTTTCCACCTTTGGCATTGTAAACAGGCCTGTGCTATGCTACGGATGCTGTCTCGTGCTCTAAGTATCCAATATTACTGTCGAAGTTCGTTCAGCACTAGTTCGTTGAAGTGATGCGACGCTCTGTTGTGTTCATAGAGGATGAGTAGTCGTACAGCATGGTTGCGGCCGTCGAGGATAATCGGGGACTTCGCGGTCTCGTTAACTCCCGGTGCAGAACTGATCCGGTGTGTCTAGTGTCAATAAACCGTCTAAATCGAGTGTCGGTGCGAGTTTTACTATTCTGCTGTTTCTGGGCACTGGCTTTAAGGATTGTAAAGCTGTTAGCTCCTCGGAAAAACTCTCTGCCTGAGTTTGTTGGAGTACCATCTTCTCGGCTTCTACGATGTCCGCGGCGTGAAGTTGATAGGGTGATGTGGTACCGTCTGTATACAATTTAGAATTTGGAGTTATAGGCCGAGACAGTTTAAGCCTGAATAATCGTGCGCCCTGGAGAACACGGACGGCGGTGCGAAGGATACGTATCCAAGAACTGAAACGCGGCGGGTCAGGGGGTAAGTCCGATGACGGGGTGTCGAGGAGCAGAACCACCAGGTCTGATTTTAACTCAAGGTCTAGTGAACCACGTCCACAGTCCATGTCAGTGTCGTATTGGATAGGCCACATGCATAGTGGTTCAATAAGAAAAGGCGGCCTGGTAAACCACCGATGACATGCAGTGAAATTCTTCTTTTTTAAGAAAAAAAGTGGCAACACTGCCCGAGTGACATGTCAAATTTTTGTTCTGTATTTTAAAATTAATTTTAATTAGTGTTTTAAAATTATTTTTAATATGTTGGAAAGTAATTCAAATAGCAGTAGATTATTAAGCCTTTTTAAATCGTTCAATTTATGTAATGTTTTTACAGAACCAACTAGAGTAACTCCAATTTCTGCTACTTGTATTGATAATGTTTTCTGCGATTGGGATTATTTAGAGAAATCTATAGTAAATTATCTGCCGTCTGATCATAGTGGACAAACAGTATCCTTTAATTTTAAAGCACCATTGCAAAAAGTGCAAATACAATTTATACCAATAGCGACTGGCAAATTAAATAGATTCAATAGTACCCTTAATAATAAGTTAAATGTTCTGGGCCATAATATGAACGATGCAAATAAATTGTATCAGGATTTCTTTTCAGTAGTGCACAAGGAATTCGATAAAACTTTTGAAAAGAAAACAAAAAATATTTGCCCTAACTTTATATTTAGTGACTGGGCAACTAGAGGTATTAGGATAAGCAGGGAAAGACTGTTCGAGCTGTATGGCCTTAAGCCTTACATTAACACTGAAAGTTTCAACAAGTATGTTGCTAAATATTCCAAAACTTTTAGGAATACCTGCAAGATAGCTAAAGCCCTGTACATTAGCAACAAGATCAAATCCGCAGAAAATAAAATAAAAACAGTTTGGAAAGTTATAAATAACGAAACTAGTAGGAAAAAAATACGAAGCACTGATTATACATTGGAGACTTCACGTGGTGTCATAAGCTCTAACTTAGAAGTAGCTCAAGAATTTGTAAACTTCTTTACCGATATACCATATAAAACGACGGAAGCTTTAAATTCCTCACCGGATGTCTCAATAAATTTATTAAGAGCGAACGTTCCAGGCTGCCTGGTTAAATTTTAATTTAAACATATCAACCCTATGATAGCTATAAAAGCTTTTCGGCAAATAAAAATCAAATTGACCGAAGATCTATGGGGAATGTCAATCAAAGTTTGTACATCCATAATCGAGACTATAGCACCTTACGTAGCTTTGATATTTAATTTGTGTGTAGATCAAGGAGTCTTCCCAGATTTAATGAAATACAGTAAGGTTATACCACTTTTTAAATCTGAGGACAGCAAAGACACCAACAATTATAGACCAGTATCCGTGTAGCCGGTATTCAGCAAGGTTTTCGAAAAGGTAATGCTCAATCAGATGCTTAATCATTTTAATACCAACAAAATCTTACACGATCAGCAATATGGTTTCACTAGAGGACGTTGTACGACTGACGCCGGTGTCACTTTATTAAAACACATATTTACAGCGTGGGAGGAGGCCCAGGATGCCATAGGAATCTTTTGTGACCTCTCCAAGGCATTTGACTGCGTTGAACACAAAACCTTGCTCTTAAAACTTGAGCAATACGGACAGTTCCGTGTTTGGCTTCTACCGAGATCGGACGTGTATCATTCGCGCGCGGGTGCTCTACTTTAGAGTAATTCGCTGGCGCATCACAATAACACCGTCATTGCCGCGTTGCGATATCGGTTTATGAAGGTCGCCACGATGACCCAGTTATTAATTATAGTGTAAACAGTGCAACTAAATAATTGTTAAGGTGAATTTTTTACTTACCTTACTATGTCTCCTACAAAGGTAAAAATTAAAACTGATCTGGAAAAGCTGTTGTATGACAGTTACATCCAAGAAAAATTGGAGAGAGAACAGCTGGAACTTCTGGTTAATGATCTGAAAATTCAAATAGAAGGCCTCCAGCGACAACTTCAAAGCCGCCAAGAAGAAAATCTCAGCTCCAAGGGTCAAGGAAATAATGACCCTAAGGAGTCGGAAGCAACGAGCAACATACAATTTGCTCAATCTGGAAAAGGAAATATCGAGTACTGCACCGACGAGGAAGAACTCGCTAAAGAGACTGAGTGGATTAGGGTTAAAAGTAGGAAGAAAAGGAAGCGAAACATCTCCCTCTCTCCACCCCAAAAACCCGGAACAAGCGCCCAACAACAACAAAAATGTGAGAAAGAACAGACATTAGTCAAAAAAGTGCCTCCACCACCGCCAATCATAATAGATGGAGTTAAGAACTACCAAATGTTTTACGACTCACTAACTGAAACCCAACCAACTGAATCATTCACCGCAAAAATGATGAATGGAGATTGTGTGAAGATCAACGCTAAAACCGAGGACTCTTATAGAGCGATTGCTAGGCTTTTGTCAGAAAAAGAATATCTTTGACATTCATACGAGAACAAACAGGCTCGACCAATAAGAGTTGTAGTGAAAAAAATACATTCTTCTTGCCAGCCAGATCGAATCAAAGACGATTTAATATCGCAAGGTCTAAAAATAGAAAAAGTTGACAACAAGTTGAGCTGGAAGACTAAAGAACCACTCAATATGTTCGTATTATCATTTAATAATGACGAAGATGTCAAAAAAATCTATGGCATAAAGCACATTTTAGGATGTAAAATTGAAATTCACCCTCTCAAAAATCCGAAACTCATTCCTCAATGTAAGAGATGCCAGGCATATGGACATACTCATAAATACTGCAGAAAAGAGCCAAGGTGTGTAAAATGCACTGGCAAGCATCTTACTACGTACGTAGTACTACGTTACGTACTAAATCTCCGCAAGAGAAACCAAAATGCGTCCACTGCGGCTTACCCCACCCTGCCAACTATAGAGGGTGTGAAGTAGCCAAGGAAATGCAAATTATGAAAAACAAAAACATAAAAAAGAAACTTGTTGTGCCAACTGCCCAACAGGGTCCATCCATAAACAATCCTAACAAACAGGCACGGAAAGACACTTTTCAGACAACTACAAATCCTATTCAAGCAAGTAGTTCCTATGCACAAGCTGCAAAACAAGGCACTCAACCTTCGAATCTGGAAGATAAGATAAATCAGATCTTGAAGTGTATTACTACATTTGACAAAAGATTAGAAAAGCTAGAATCCAGCACCAAAACAGCTGGTTTTAATAACCAAAAATGAGTAACACACTAAAAATAATGGCGTGGAACTCTAATGGGCTCCTCAAACATCAGAATCCACAGTCCAGCAGTCCGGCAGTCCTAGAGACAGAAAATATAGACGTGTGTTTAATCTCCGAAACGCACTTTACTAACCAATCTTTCATCAAATTTAGAGGATATAAGGTATATAATTCGCTCCACCCTGACAACTCCGCCAGAGGAGGTAGTGCGGTTATAATCAAAGAAAACATCAAGCATTACGAACAGAGTAAATTTGAAGAACCAGACATTCAAGCCGTGACAGTATCTGTTATAACCAAATTTTGTCACGTTTCCATAGCAGCCGTATACTGTCCTCCAAGGCACATGATAAGAAAAGAGCGATATTTACAATTCTTTGAACTTCTAGGCCCGAGATTCATCCTAGGCGGTGATTTCAATGCCAAGCATTCGTACTGGGGATCAAGACTTACTACAACAAAGGGAAGGCAGCTCTTAAATGCAGTTAAAGACACACATTGTGAAGTTATGAGCACAGGCAAACCAACATACTGGCCTACCGACCACCAGAAAATACCAGATCTTATAGACTTTTTCATAATAAAAAATATATCCACCAATTACATTCATTTGGAGGAAGGTTTTCACATGAATTCGGACCACTCCCCGATTATCCTAAGACTAACTCAAAAAATCTTACTAAGAGAAAACCATTTAACCCTGGTTAATAAGTCTACAGATTGCGACAGTTTTGCTCTTGATCTGGATAATATTATCGACCTAAAAACTCCGTTACTAAATCAGAATCAACTGGACTCAGAAGTAAACAAATATATTGTTAATATCCAACAATGTGCGTGGAACAACACGCCCGAGTTAAAACGTAAATATAAGGGGCATATCTATCCCAAGGAAATTGTGAGTTTACTGTCTGAAAAAAGAAAGCAAAGAAAGCGGTGGCAGCAAATAAGATGCCCGCGGGATAAAACATTATTAAATAGCCTAACTAAACGATTAAAGACGAAAATTATACAACTTGAGGATGACTGTCTGAATACTAACCTTTTGCAGCTAACCAACGACAAATCAACGGATTTCTCTCTTTGGAAAGCGACAAGAAAACTAAAAAGGCCGATTATGCAAATACCGCCTATCAGAAACAGCGACAGAAAATGGGCCATAAGCAATGAACAAAAAGCGTTTAGGTTTACCCAATACTTAGAAAACACTTTTCAACCCAATGAGAGCTCCATAGAAATACTTGAGAGTGAAAAGTTATCACAAAGTCAAAGAATTCAGTTTGTGACTCCTAAAGAAGTTCTGCGAGAAATTCAAAATAACATAAGTTCGAAGAAATCCCCGGGTTACGACCTCGTAACCGGCGAAGTTCTAAAACACCTCCCGCGCAAAGCCATAGTAAAGTTGACTAGACTTATTAATGCCGCATTTATGCTAAAACATGTGCCTGAGCCTTGGAAGGTTGCTGAAGTCATTATGATTGCGAAGCCTGGGAAACCACCCCATGAAGTATCATCATATAGACCCATTTCCCTGTTGCCAATATTATCAAAACTATTTGAAAAACTGTTATTAAAACGTTTAAAACCTATAATAAAAGAAAAAGACCTAATACCAAACCATCAATTTGGCTTCAGGGAAAAACACTCTACAATAGACCAGGTACACAGGATAACTAACATCATTGAAAAAACACTCGAAAACAAGCAAGTCTGCGCCACCATATTCCTAGATGTCGCGCAAGCTTTTGATAAAGTTTGGCATGAGGGTCTGGTATATAAACTCAGACGCATGCTACCGCCACAATTTGCAGACATTCTAGAATCATATATAAGTAATAGAATGTTTAGAATAAGGCAAGAGGATGCATATTCCGAGCTAAAAACTATAAAAGCTGGGGTGCCACAAGGAAGTGTGTTAGGCCCATTCCTGTACTTGCTATACACATGTGATATCCCAGAGCTGGAAAACAACACCATTGCGACCTTTGCAGATGACACTGCCATTATGGCTACCGGATCAAGCCACAAAGAAGCAGTAGAAAAAGTTCAACTAGCTGTAAACAAAGTTTATGACTGGACACAAAAGTGGAAGATCAAACTGAATGAGTCAAAATCAATTCATATTGACTTCACTAACAAACACTGTGATTACCACCCAATCTACATAAATGGCATGCAAGTGCCTTATGCTAATACAGCCAAATACCTTGGCATAACTCTTGACGCCAAACTGCGTTGGAAATCTCACGTCAAAAAGAAAAGACAGGAACTCGACATACGTTATAAAAGTATGTATTGGTTACTCGGAAGGAAATCCTGCCTATCAATACGTAATAAAATTATATTATACAAGCATATTCTTATGCCAATTTGGACGTATGGCATCCAACTTTGGGGCTGTACTAAACGAAATAACGTCAAAATAATCCAACAATTCCAAAATAAAGTACTCAGGGATGCTGTAAATGCACCATGGTACATTAGAAATGACGACCTCCATCGTGACCTTAAAATGGAACTCGTCACCACCGTCATCCAAAAATTTGCTGAAGCCCACGAACACAGACTTCACCGACATGTGAATATCGAGGCAATTCAGCTGCTAGACAACACGGACATAGTGCGTAGGCTAAAGAGAACTAAACCATTTGAGTTAGTGTAGTGTATAAATTGTGACGAATAATGTGTAAACAATGTGTTTTTTTATTATTAATTTATCAGACTCTAAGAAAGTGCTGCGGAAGCGGAATTGTGTGAAAGTGCAATAGGACACTATTCTTAGTTATAACGTAAACTATCACGTAAAATAATAAGTTAAAGTTAAGTTGCTTATTAGTCTATTAGGCTAGATTGTAATAAATTACTAAGAACTTATGTTCTTATAAAACAAAAAACAAAAAAAACAAAAAAAAAATACGGACTAGATAAACTTGCGCTTAGCTTAGTAGAATCTTATTTAAATGATAGACAGCAAAAAGTCCAAATAAATGGTGTTAATTCACGTGGTTTAAAAGTAAAAATATGTGTTCCACAAGGCTCAATATTAGGTCCTTTCCTCTTTTTAGTATATATTAACGATCTACCCCATTTATTAAAAAACCAACCACAAATGGTGTTATTTGCTGACGATACTTCCTTAATTTTTAAAATAAATAGACGTGCATCAAATCTTGACGACGTACATAACGCCCTACTGCAGGTACATGATTGGTTCACTGCTAATAATTTAGTATTAAATGGGAATAAAACTAAATGCATAAGATTTGCTTTACCGAATGTTAAAAGTAATGATTGTGACATAGTATTGAATAAAGAGAAACTAGAATTCGTCGATAAAACTGTTTTCCTGGGATCACGCTCGGCTCAAGGCTGCTATGGGGTCCTCATTTAACATCTCTTACAGGACGGCTAAGTTCAGCAGCATATGCTGTGAGAAAAATCCGTCAATTTACTAATGTAGATACCGCGAGGCTAGTCTATTTCAGTTACTTTCATAGTATCATGTCTTACGGTATTTTACTATGGGGACGGGCTGCAGATATCGAGTTTATTTTTAATTTGCAGAAAAGAGCCATCAGAGCAATATATTGCCTCCGCAGGCGCGATTCTCTAAGGGAACTGTTTAAAGATATTAACATCATGACGGTACCTTGTCAATATATCTATGAAAACATCATGTACGTAAGAAAAAATGAAAATCTTTTCAGTAAAAGAGGTAAAAGACATAACTATATGACTAGAAATAGGGACCAATTAGTTCAACCAGGTTTCAGACTGGCTAAAGTAGACTCATCCTTCATGGGGTACTGTTTAAACTGTTACAATAAAATACCTTCCCACATACTCCAACTGAATGAAACAAAATTTAAATCTTGTATAAAACGCACACTATGCAGCCAAGCATATTATAAGTTGGGGGATTACATCGCTGACAAAGATGCTTGGCTCAACGCTGGTCCTGCTCCACAGGGGGGCATAAATTAATTGATTAGCATTCGAAAATATTGTTGGAGCTGCTGAAGATTGTAAAAACAACAACATCTTTGCATTGTATAAATTCAATCTCTTAACAATGTATAATTGCATAGCACATGTGTGAGCACTATGTACCTACTATAAAACCACCATTTACTAGGCTCGTCTTTCATTGACTTCACGCGGCTGAGAGTATGTCATGCTCACTCAAATGTTTCGCTGGTGGTGGCGTGTGTGTTGGATCATTAAGTTCCCTTCAAAATGGTTGAGCTGAATGGTGCTGATCCATGCGTCATGTTCGTGAACGGGCGCCGTCAGTAGGGACTGGTCAACTCTTGGCTGCCACGGCTTATTTAAATTTAAATTTTTGAATTGTTTTTTTATCTATTTTATTACGGATACTTTAAACGTGCACGTCTTTCTACATCGTTCTCACATTTCTAATTTGAACATGAATGATGTAAACAATTTGTTTTTGTAACTATATGTTGATTTAAAAGAGTGTCCATGGAGTTTCTTGCCCGTTCTTCTCTATAGGTACCTACTAAGCCTTGGAATGGGCAACTAGCTTCATTTTTCTGACTGACTGACCCTTTGACAATTCAGAAGTGCCTGTAATTGGTTTATTTGAAATAAATGCTTTGAGTTTGAGTTTGAGTTTTGGTTTTGTTGCGTCATCAGCAACGTTGAGGGAGGTGGGGATCCACCTCCACTTGGACGGGTTAGAGGTCTCCAGTATCTTTCCCAACCTGTGTGCTACAAACGCATTGAATGCGCGAGCATCGCTCCGAAGCCACTTAAGGACTGTGGTTGAATCAATCCAAAAAATAGTCTCGGAGGGCTGAAAACGATGAGCTTGCAAAATCGTTCGTGCATACCGCGAGGCGATTAGCGCAGCTTGCTATTCTAAATGAGGAATCGAAACCGGTTTGAGAGGCGGGACGCGTGCCTTGCTTTCGACGAGAGCCGTAGACACGGTGCTATCGCTCTAAGTGAAACGCCAGTAAGCAACACAGGCAAAGGCTTGCTCGCCGCCGTCGGCCTCCACGTGCAGCTGAACGTTGACAATATCTGACCATTCATGTACCAGCGAGGAATTTTTATGTTGGCCGCAACCTGTAATTGAGTAAACCAGTCCTCGCATTCACTAACATACGCCTCGGGAAGTGGCGTATCCCAATCAAGACCTTCGCGCCACAGTCTTTGAATTAAGATACGACCCCAGATAATGATTGGCATCAAAAGGCCGAGAGGATCGTAAACCTTCATAACGTTTGATAATAGAATGCGTTTGGTTAAAGTTTCAGTGGGTATCTGGGGTAAGGTACGAAAGCCCAACGAGTCTTGGCGTGGGTCCCATTTGACACCCAAGACGCCAACCTCAGTGCTAGGTGGTAGCATAACGTCAGAAGTAGCGTCGCTTCTAAGTTCTTTAGGAACAAGTGAGAGAGCGTCTGGACGATTTGACACCCACGCACGCATTTCGAACCCGCCAGCCTTGTGGACAGTGACTATCTCAGTGACTAGTCGAGCCGCGTCGTCAATGTTGGAATGGCTTCCGAGATAATCGTCCATATAATGGTCTTCTATAATTGCTTTACAGGCATTGGAGAATTCTGCTTCCATTATTTTGGCATTTTTATTTTTGATTTAGAGCGCGATAAATGGGGATGAGACTGCGCCAAATATCATAGAGGACATTCTGTACTCTTTGAGGTTGCCGTCCTTCCCGCGCCAGAGAAAGCGTTGGGCATCCCTATCTCGTGGAGTGATTTTAACTTGTGGGAACATTTCCTTGATGTCCCCGTTTAAGGCGACTTCGCCTACCCTAAACCGGAACAAAATGTCAAGAAGGGGTGACAATAAATCGGGGCCTTGTAGTAATAGACTGTTGAGGCTTATACCTTTCGAGACCACAGCAGCGGCGTGGACGGCTCTCAGCTTCTTTTTTTGTGGGTGAAGGGCGCCGAAGATAGGTAGGTACCAGCGGATGGACCCGTCTGGGTTGATTCACGATGTATTTGGTGTAATCCGCTGATGGTACGTCTGTGGGTCGCACTGTTCGGCATATCCTTTGCTAATAACATCGTCTATAAATTGTGGAAAAGCAACGGCAAACATTGGGTCCTTTGCCATTTGACGTTCAAGAGCCTTGAAGCGGGACAGTGCCTGCGGATAACTATCAGGTATGACTTCCGGTAAATCTTGTTTCCAGGGTAGACCCACCTCAAAATGGCCGTTGTCGAGTTGACGAGCCGAAGATTCTAATATATTTATAGCCCGTTTATCGTCGTCGTTTAGGCGACGAGCACTTTTCGCAATACTCAAAGCGTCAATGTCGTATTGTCTTTTAATTATGACGTCCAAATCGTCCGAAATGTGATTTACGAACTCAAGTGGCTTGGACGAAACGGAAAGTGCGCCATGAAGTACCCAACCTAATAAAGTTTTAGAGGCAACGGGCTCGTTCTTCTTTCCGCAACGTACTTCGCGACTCAAGGATAGGTGCCAATCTGGCGCGCCGATGAGGACAGTTGGGGGAGTCTCGGCGTACTAATTAACAAAGAAACTAGAAACACAAAACAGCGAGATCAGAATGAATTGTCTCTAAAAATTGATAATGAAACCATTTCAGATAAGTTGAAAGTTGCTGAGACACTAGAGCATTTCTTTACCAACATCCCAATAGAGGTTACGAAATCTCTCCCCTCATAATCTATATTACCTGAATCACTCCTCAAAGAAAACTTCAGTAAGGACATTCCAATTTTTGAATTCAAGCCCATTTCTATTGTCACAATTAAAAAAGCATTCAAAAGTCCTAACATAAAAAACCCTGAAGACTTATGGGGGATTTCCGTTAAGGTTCTTGTAGAAATCATTGACACAATTGCCCCTGTCCTAACAGGCATATTTAATCAATGTTTAGACAGCGGTACGTTTTCTGATTTAATGAAACATAGTAAAATAGTACCAATTTTCAAAACAGGTAGTAAGGGTGATTCCTCTAATTATAGACCTATATCTGTGCTACCAGCATTGAGTAAAATCTATGAAAAAATCATGCTAGACCAGATGTTGTCACATTTTAACTCAAATGGGATTTTACATAGTCGCTAATTTGGTTTTGACGAAAGGTAGGTCGACGACTGACGCGGGAGTAAAACTCATCAGTCACATATTGGAATCCTGGGAGAAGACCCAGGATGCGATTGGCATTTTCTGTGACCTCTCAAAAAGCATTTGACTGCGTTGACCACAATACACTGATCTGTAAATCACACCACTACGGAATTTGTGGACAAGCTGCTGATCTTGTTCTTTCCTATCTATCAAACAGCAGCAAAAAGTAAACGTTAACGGGGCGACGTCCTCGGGGCCCTTAGTTAAGATGGGCGTACCTCAAGGTTCAATTCTTGGCCCTTTCCTATTTCTAGTTTATATTAATGACCTGCCTTACATGATGGCTTACTTATCGGATATAATTTTATTCGCTGATGACACTTCTCTTATTTTTAAAATCGATAGAAAAGATACGGATGTCTTACATGTGAACGATAGTCTGGCGGTTCTTTCGAAATGGTTCGCAGCTAATAATCTTTTACTTGATGCGAACAAAACTAAATGTCTTAAGTTTTTATTACCAAATGTACCCCAAGTGGGTCTTAATTTAAAACTTGATGGCAAGAAACTAGATGTTATTACAGAAACTGTATTTCTAGGAATTACTTTAGATTCAAAATTGCAATGGGGCGCCCACATTAGAGCTCTTTGAAGTAGATTAAGTTCAGCTGCATATGCAGTAAGAAAAATAAGGCAGTTGACTGATATAGCCACTGCTAGGTTAGTATACTTTGCTTATTTCCACAGTATTATGTCTTATGGTGTTCTGCTGTGGGGATCGGCAGCTGACGTAGATTCAATTTTTATTTTACAAAAGAGAGCAATCCGCGCGATCTATAAAATGGGTCCTCGCGAGTCTCTTAGAAACAAATTCAAAGAAATTGATATACTAACTCTGCGTTCTCTTTATATCTTAGCAAGTATTTTATATGATCGCAAAACTTAGGACTTTTCAAAATAAAAAGTGATTTCCATAATATATACACGTAGCAAAAATGAAATTGTAATACTCAAATTTAGATTAACTAAAACAAGCATGTTATTTTTTATAAACAGTATCCGCTTTTATAACAAGTTGCCAAAGTCAGTTACAGAACTTAACGATGGAAAGTTCAAAACCCACATCAAACGTATACTTATCAAAGATGCATATTATAACATTAAAGACTACGTTGAAGACAAGGAAGTTTGGCAATAATTCCTTCTGCACATGTGGCTTCCCTGGTACCACATTAACGGCATCACTAAGTAAATGTCTATTAACTGTTCCCAAATTACGAAGTTATTTGTTTCTTTTTACTTACTTCTTTGAATTTTTTTTTTTCATTATTTGACATTATATACCTCAGATTCTTATTTCAACTCCTTATTTATAGCTTTTGTGGATAGGATTTTGATTCAGATTTGTTACATATTTATAAAATATGTCGCTAGCAAATTCTTAACATGAGTTTAAGTCATAGATAGAGAAAAGTGGTACAGTCGGATACCAAAATCCGTTATTTGCGGTACATCTTCATAACACTCCCAACACTGACTGGTTAAAACGAAATGGGTTTCGTCCCATGGCCACTTTAATCCATAATAGTAATATTGCAGTAAATCATCCCTCATTAAAATTTTGTCGATGTCTACGATGTATACCATTTTTTTGGTGCTCAGGTTCACTGTCACCGACAATCAACTTTATTGTAGAGGTTAATTTAATCTGTAACAAAAACATAATGTATAAAGTTAATTCACATACAAATAAACACTAAGTAAGCCTACCTACCTTCATCATCAGGATCAAGGCAAGTGTCACAAAAATAATCAAAACCAACGGGACCTCCAATGCAGTCCATACAGTATGTTTTTTTGCAACCCATACATCTAAAGTATTGAGTAACTGCATTTATTGCATGTTAGAAACAGTATGCTGTTTTTGTAAGTTTTGGTCGCTTGTTCTTTGTTTTGTTGGTACTGGTTTGTCTTTTTTGCACTCTATTTTACTTATAATACGTGGCAAGTAATCAACAGGCTCATTCTCACTTGGCCCCGGAGAGTTTAATGGCTAGTTTAGACGATGCGAGCTGCTGACCAGACAGTAGACAGCTACTCGGCTTGTCTACTCGTACGCCAGTACCTCGGCTCGCCTTTGCTGTCTACACGACACTTAGCTGCTGTCCAGTCTTGCGAGTTACCGCGATGTCGAGTGAACGTGTTATAAAAAAAAACTTTTTTACAAAAAAAGAAACAACCGACTTCAAAAAAAAAATACTACAAAGTGAAAAAAAACTTTAATTTCGGAAGTCGGTGTCTTTGTATCTTTATTTTAGTTCTTTGCCACGACTTCCGAATTTAAAGTTATTTTTCACTTTGTAGTGTTTTTTCTTGAAGTCGGTTGTTTTTTTTTGTAAAAATGTTTTTATTTTTTACTTTTTAGTGAGTCACTTATAAATTTATCTGTTACAATAGTTATAATAGCCTAAAATGTCAACTGCTCATCACCTTTTACAAAATATTCCTTTTCCCGATGCAGGGACGTTAACTGTTGAGGAGTTCTCCTGGTAAGAACCAAAAGACCTGCACCATATGCAGTGTGACGAGCATAAATTGCTTAGCAACCATAATAAAGTAATCGAATCGCAACCCGTGAAATACTTATTATTGAGTAGTTTTGGTGGCCACCTCTGGTCTTCATCATCAGTTCCACTTCATCGAATGGTGCTTTCCAAGAGCAAATGCAAGAGTTACTATAAAAAATACCCAAATCGCTATAGGTGTACCTATAAAATTTGAGGATTTCCCTCGATTTCCATGGGATCCCTTCATCAGATTCTGACTTGGTGACAATGGGACCACCTTGAGAGTATACCCTTTCAAACAAAAAAGGAAATTTGAAAAAAAAAAAAATCCAACATCCGAATTGATAACCTCCTCCTTTTTGAAGTCGGTTAAAAATATGGTGATACGCTCTATGACAACAATATTATGTCAAGAATTGGAAAATGTATATAAAAAACTTCAAAAAAAAAGAGCGAAAGAAAAGGGTTTGCATTAGAGAATGGATGGCTAGAAGATCCTCAGGGGCAACACTTACCATTTTTATCGAGCTTTGCCATGAAGACCCCCAAGAATATAAAGCAGTGATGAGAGTGACACCAGAACAAGCCGAAATTCTTTTAAATTTGATAAAAACAAAAATAGAACGTCAAGATACATTGATGAGAAATGCCATAGCAGCAAGAGTAAAGTTGGAAGTAACCCTGTGTTTCCTAAGCTCACGAATATCATACAGACTGCTATCAATATTTTTCAGGATTTCTAAAGCTTCTATATCAAATTTTATACCAGAAGTTTGTGACGCTATTTCTGAGGCTTTGGACGAACATTTTCAAGTAGGTAGAAGTGTGATAAAAACTTCACGAGTAGAGAAGATACTGTAAAGGTTTACCTAACTCAATTATACATGACGTGTGACTCATTAATTTATTAAAAAAAGAGTAATTAAACCATATAAAATTACCAAGCAAACATTAATACAAAATAAACATTACTGCATATTATTCATGTTATGTGTGAGTACTATCAAATCAAATCAAATCAAATCATTTATTTGCAATGAATGTAGGTTACATTAAAATACAGGTGGAGTAGAAAGGAGTGAGCCTTGTACATTTTGCCTGAAAATAGGCACGCAAAAATTAAAAAAAAATTAAAAAATAATTAAGCATCTAAAAATAGTTACTAATTAAGATGTCACAGTTAGAATTATTGCAATTATACATTAATTAATATCGAAAATGTCAAATTAAAATGTTAATATGAAAAAATAAAATAATAATGTGGTAGGTACATAATATGTTCAAGATAATATTAATAATATTTAATTTTATTATACATATTGCTGATTAAAAAGTTTTGTCCATTAAAAAATCATTAATCGAATAATAACATTTTTCTGTTAGGAAGGCCACTAATTTCTTTTTAAAGTTTTTAATTGTTTCATTTTTCATTACATCTGGCAATTTGTTGTATATAGTAGGGCCCATACAAATAACACTTTTCCGCATAAGTGCTGTGTTAGAGGACTCGATGTGTAATAAATTTTTGTATTGACTTCTAACAGGTCGTTTTCTAGTTTCTGTCATCGTGGGAAAAAGGTTTTTATTGGTCTTTACAAACATGGCCATTTCCAGAATATACAATGACGGAAATGTGAGAACTTTTAGGGACTTAAACTTTGGTTCGCAACTGTCTGTGGTCTTCAAGCCACACATCGCTCTAATGCAACGCTTTTGCGCCTTGAATATGTACTCCCTTGAGCTGCAATTGCCCCAGAAAATAATACCAAACCTTAAAACTGATGCAACCAGACCATGATAAGCCACTAAAGCAGTTTGAATGTCAACTTTCCTGGACAACTTTGAAAGGACATAAGCCGCTGAATTCAACCTTTTGCAAATTTCCTCTGCTTGTGGTTGCCAATTTAGTTGTCTGTCAATATAAATTCCTAAAAAATTTGCTACTTTAACTTGGTCAATTTTTTGTTTATTGTAGTCTAACGATACTTCTTTTGAAATTGTGCGTTGATGGAAGTGCATTATGTTAGTTTTTTGTAAGTTTATCACTAAGTTGTTTCTGTCAAGCCAATGTACGATATCTTCCAGGGTCTTATTTATGTCCTGTTCATAGCTATCTGGATGTTTACATTTTACTACCGCGGTGCTGTCATCGGCAAATAACACCATTGGATTATCAACATGTCGTGGCAAATCGTTAATATAAGTTAAGAAAAGGGGTGGCCCAAGGACGGTGCCCTGTGGTACACCATATTTTATTGTTCGTCCTTCGGATTGGTATTTTCTTTCACTCTTCGTCTTAGGGCAAATTCTAGTTATTTCCGTGTACTGTTTACGATCACTAAGGTATGATTTTATAAGTTTGAGTACATTTCCCCTTATTCCATAAGCGCTTAACTTGTTTAGTAGAATGTCGTGGTCGACGCAATCAAAGGCTTTTGACATATCTGTGAAGATTGCGCAAACAGGTACTTTACAATCAACATTTTTTATGATAATGCTAAGCAAATCGAAAATAGCTGTATTAATGCTTTTGTTTTTCCGAAAACCTTTTTGTTCATTGCACAAAATGTTATATTTAGATAAGAAATTGTTAAGTAATTCGTAGATTAACTTCTCTACTACTTTGGACAGTACCGGAATTAAGGCTACTGGTCTGTAATTAGCTATTTCTTCCTTTTTATTTTTCTTAAAAAGTGGTTTAACTATAACAGTTTTTAAGCCATTAGGAAACACCCCCGAATTAATACTGAGATTAATAATATGGCTAAGATGTACAGCTATATTGTTCGCCACAAATTTAACAACTTTCGTTGCTATACCGTCATACCCAACGCTGTTTTTGTTTTTTAAAGATTTAATTGCTCTAATTACATCTTGGGGTAAAACTGGGGCCATAAACATTGAATTTGTATTTTTCGGAATATTACTAGTTTCGTGTGAGACTTGGGGTGACTGTTGAATCTGGTCAATGTAGTAGTTATTAAAGATATTAGCAATTTTTTGAGGATCTGTTATTGTTGTTTCATGTAGTCTAATTTGGGAAATTGGTTCGTAAGTGTGTGATTTGTTATGTATGACTTGCCAAGATGCTTTTGACTTATTATCTGAAGTTCGTATGTAATAATTATTCTGTGATTTTTGAGTTAATTTGATAATTTTTCGAAATTTTTTGGAGTAGTCTTTAAATTTATTTTTATTTTCATTAGTTGGCCTAAGTCTATATCGCCATAATAGATGACGTTGCTTTTTACTGCACACACGTATTCCTCGAGAGACCCATTTAACTTTTTTGTATGGTTGTATGGTAACAAATTTATAGGGAAAGCAAAGGTCATACAGTAAACGGAATTCTTCCAAGAAAATATCATACGCTACATTAACATTTTCCGTATTGTATATTTCAGAGAACGAGATGCAGCTAAGGTGATTATTAAATTTAACAAGGTTTTCTAACGACAAATCTCGTTTCCTGATTCGCCAAGATTTTAATCTATATGTTTTATTTACTTTAATTTGCAGAATTTGTGCCGTGTGATCTGAAAGAGCTAATTCGATTACTTCACATTTACATTTTTGACGAGAATTGTGAGCAAAGTTATCAATGCAGCTATTACTGCACAATCTAGTTGGTTGCCTTAGTTCCAGCTTAAGATTGCAACCCAAAAGAAAATATTCAAAGTCTAGTGACATTCTATTCTTTTTTAAGGTATCAATGTTGAAGTCCCCGCACA
Source organism: Griposia aprilina (assembly GCA_916610205.1). Taxonomy (NCBI): domain Eukaryota; kingdom Metazoa; phylum Arthropoda; class Insecta; order Lepidoptera; family Noctuidae; genus Griposia; species Griposia aprilina. The sequence goes on along the minus strand of OU744285.1, from coordinate 24,044,694 downwards.
GAACAACTGTTTTACTCGAGTTTATACAATAAGTTTTAGCAACAATTTCAAGTTTTTCATAGAACATATTTAGGTTGTTAGTTTTCGGTGGCTTGTATATACAAATAACGATTAATTTTTGCTGGACTAGTTCGATTCCGCAGCATTCAAAAGTGTTTGCTATTGAATGGCGTGAGATCTCTGTTAGTTCCTTAAACTCTAAGCCTATTTTAACTAGAACACAAGATCCTCCGCGCTTCTTTGCGCGCCTTCCATAAAATGCAGCTAATTTATAATTTGGAATATTTAATGCCTTTTCAGAGCCCCGCATAATGAAGTGTTCAGTTATGCAGACCACATCTATGTCTTTTTGCTCCTTGGATAGTTCCTGAAGATGAACTGTGAGCAGGTCAACCTTATTTAAAAGACCAGCAATGTTTTGATGCAAGATATTTATACTGTTATAGACGAAAAAAACCATTTGAGTAGTACGACTCGTCTGTCTCATTAATCTTACTAGGTGGGTCCTTAGATCGATTAACATTTGAATTAGTGTGGTCATCAGATATTTCATCTCCTGAAAGTCTTATATTAGATGTATTTACTGCCTCTATGTCTAGGATGAAGTCTTGTAAATCCGAGATAACCTGCATAAAGCCTTTGTTATTAAGGTGCCCATGTCGCTCATTATATGTATCCCATGTATATGGAAGATTTAAATTCGAGTCCAAGATGAGCGCGTAATTGTATGTCTCAACATTCATATAAATTAAATTATTAAAAGTATCTACTCGACTGTTAAACATAATATTGGTATTATCCATGTACTTAAATGTAGGCAGACATATTACAAAGTTAGTATGATTTAGTGTTATTAACATATCACGAATATAGGTTACAAGTTCTATATAATTATTGGTTTTCCTAAAGTCCTCTTCGCCAATAAAAATAATGCAATAATCGGCATGAGTGAAGTTTTGAACTTTTCGTTCGATATTGTTTAGCATATATTTTATTCCACATTTAGGAGTACGATAGTGACATATACTATAGTTATTTAAATGAGTTCTTTCACTCATTATATGAATTCTGTTCGATGTTTCACTGCTCAGGACACATATGTTACCTTTTACAAGTGGGAGCGAAGGATGTGGTGCATTTGCGTTACTACTATTCAGTGGGGCGACGACTTCTTGAGAATTTCCAGAATTAATATTTTCTTGCTGTACGCTGTGTGTAATTTTCATACCTTCTGGTGTCAGCGTCTGTGTTGTTTTTGTACGAACAGGTGCTTTCTTTTTCGGTGTTTGGGCTTTGGTCTTAACGGGACTACACGCTATTAATTTGTACATTTTATTTTTTTCGATTAAATCAGCGTTCGTTTTCTTTAGGTAACTATTTTCTAATGATAATAATTCTATCTCCTTGTTTGCGCTTTGCAGTTGAGTTCTAAGCTCTTCTAACTCTTTCTTAAAGATGTTTATTTGGTTTTCATCTTCATCTTCAGACATGCCTGGTAAGGAATTAGAGGTACAATCCAATGTTTGTGAGATTATATCATTGGTATCAGGTTCAGACCGCGTGCGTGTTCTTCGGAAAGTGATATTTTCTAAGAAATTCATCTTGTAAATTCAACTTATATTTCCAAAAAGTAATGTACAAAGAATATCACTTTCTAGGATCCGAATCCTTATGTTCGTTCAAAGTCCTCAAAAAAGTGATAGCTTTCTACCAAATACTAAAATATTTTTTGCATTGGTATCCCCGTCGTTAGCTTTGCGCCGCTGGTGGCAAGTAGCGGTACTAGTTTGGTTAGTCTATTCACCGCTTGGTGACGTACCGGCGCTAGTTGTCGAACAGTGATCACAGTTCAAAGGTCAATTTTAAAAGATTTTTTCCTAACGGTGTCTAGATTATTGTATTTCGTAATTATTTCACTATTCTTATTATAAAACTGCACTTAAGTTCACTATTTGATATTAATCAGAGTAAGGTTGTGGTGAATTGTTATTATTATCACTGGTTTACTGCTTGTGAAGCATTTTTAAACTGGAACATAATCTGGACTTAAATTGGTTATTACACTTGTTACTGTTAGTCACAAATAATATCACTTGCAGATTGTAATTATTGTACTGAGTTACACTACGTTTTGGACCATTTAGAAGGTTTATTCTTAAATTATCATATTTTAATACGTAGAACATGTAAACAGTAGCCGGTGTTGCCAGCGTTTTACTATGTACCTACTATAAAGCTACCATTTAATAGGTTTTTCTTTCATTGACTTGAATGTGCCCTGGCGGCTGAGAGTATGTCATGCTCACTCTAATGTCTCGCTGGTTTTGGCGTGTGTTTTGGATCATTAAGTTCCCTTCAAAATGGTTGAACTGAATGGTGCTGATCCATGCGTCATGTTCGTGAACGGGCGCCGTCAGTGGGGACTGGTCATTTCTTAGCTGCCACGGCTTATTTTAATTTAATTTAATATTTGAATTGCTTTTGTCTTTTTATTACGGACGCTTTTAACGTTCTGCATCGTTCTCACATGCATAATTTCAACATGAACGATGTAATCAATATTTTGTAACCATTTTTCGATTTAAAAGAGTGTCCATGGAGTTTCTTGCCCGTTCTTCTCCATAGGTACCTACTACGCTTTGGAATGGGTAACTAGCTTCATCTTTCTGACTGACTGACCCCTTGACAATTCAAAAGTGCCTGTAATTGGTTTATTTGAAATAAATGCTTTGAGTTTGAGTTTGATTAGCATTTATCATCGCTCTGACTATTAGATCAGTAAAGTTGACATCCACGTATGATGCATTTGATGATTCTTCAACGACTGATTGAACTGGTTGCTGCACGGAAACTGTTTCTGTGAAGTTGACAGTCTCGTAAGAAGCATTTGGTGATTGTTTTTTTTTTTGATTTGATTGATTGATTTGGTAATTTTTCTCATATCTCTATTTCGGTAGTTTTTATCGAAACAATTCCATAGGTTTTCTTGCTCTCTGTATAGTTTCATGAATAAAATATTATTATCAGAAGACCATCTATCTGCCATTTTGAATTCGATAAACACTCAAAACACACAAAACACAGGCGCTCACGACGACTGTCCCGCTCGCACTGGCGAGCTACTGCCGAACGCGTGTAAACGTTACGAGCGACGGCCGAGCTGCTGTCATGTACGAGTTGCTGGCGGGCGAGCATGCGAGTGAAAAAAAAAAAGTTGAAGTAACTCGGATGCGAGCTACTGTCCAACTCGCACGTGCGAGTTACTCGTAAGTGTCGTCCAAACAGTGCGAGTTACTGCAGTGCAGCTACTCGTCAGGCTGACTCGTAAGCTAGCTCGCACTGGGTAAACTAGCCTTAACTCTGTAGTAGAGAGTACAGTAAGTATAAGTATAACTCATATAAGTTATAGTAATATAAGTCATATACGCCTTTTTTTAATCATATCGCTTGTTGCGTATATTTTTTTAATCAATGTTTCGAGTACTTCATTTCTGCACTTTAACATATCAATTTCTTTGGTTTTTTCTTTGAGTTTAGCTTCTACAAGTTTAAAACATAACTGGCGAAGTGTGGGTGTGCTATAGGTACACCTCTGCCTAACCTTTCGGGGATTACAGGCGTGATGTTATGTTATCTTTAGCTTCTAGTCGGGATTTTAGGCGAAAATTACGTTTTCGTAACGTTTCCGAGGTTTTTTTAAGTTTTTCAACGCCTTTTAAAGAACCTTTATACATAATACGTACTTTCTTTAAAATAATACTTAGTTGGCATTTTGTTTGTTTCTTATGTGCTTTAATTATAACAAATATCAACTAGTGAAAAACGCAACAAGAAAGTTAACCAGTGATATTGGAACTCCTATAAATAATGTGAGATTATCTACTCCCTACATAAAACGACATTCTACAACTCAATTGGGCCTAACACGAAATACCATACAAGAAGGCTACAAACGGGGACCTACGTCTAATAAAGTAAAAACGACATTGAAATTTGACAAGGAAACCATTGGAAGTCATCAGAAAAATGATAAAAACTCGTCTCAACTACAAACCAAGATTAACAAGTTGTGTATAATAAGTGGCAATAAAACTAACAAAGTATTATCTATAGCACAAACCGCTTTTCCAAACCTCCAGATATGTCACTATATCACTCCTAACTGTGGAATAAGTACACTTGTTAGTAATCTAGACACAAAATTAACTAATTATACTATGGAAGACTATTGTGTAATTCTTATAGGCAGTGAAGATTTTAATTGAACTAAAAACTACTCAGACCTAGTTTCTAACATTAGGTAAAACCTTTTAATGTTATCTCACACAAATATTATTCTATGTTTACCTACATATAGTTGCAATGATTATTCTAGCATGTTTAACTGGAGAATTGAAATGTTCAATAGCCTATTATATCATGACATACAAATTTATGACTATGCTGTAATTTTTGACTCTAATTTAAATTTACTATATGATTGTACTATGTTTTCAAAGAATAGTGGTAGTTTGAATAATTGTGGAATGAGAACTATTTTTGACAATTTGAAATTTCAAATTATGGACTCCGACATTCCAAAGCATATAACTCCCGAAACTGAAATGAATCCTGAAATTGGAAATTCCTCAAGGAATGCAGACTTTTTTCGTGTATAAAAATTTAAAAATCCTCCATCAAAATATAAATGGACTAGCTAGAAAAATGGATCTATTATCTCTATCTCTATCGTCACTCCAAGACGCAAAAATTCCTGTGGATGTTGTATGTTTCACAGAGCATAATATTTTGAATACTGATAGAGATTTAATCAATGTTCCTAACTTTATTCAGGGATCCTTCTACTCAAGGCATAATCGCCGAGGCGGTTCATGTATCTTAGTACATAATAATCATACGTTTAAACCAATAAGTGGACTAAAACAATATTGCGTTGAAGGCGTTCTGGAGTGCTCAGGCGTCGAACTTCTAAGTCATAATAACATAATTCTTTGTATATACCGACCACCAAGATCAAAAACAGATGAATTAAACTTATTTTTCGACAGTTTAAACCAACTACTTGGGAAGTACTGCTACAGTAAAAAGAAAATAATAGTTTGTGGCGACTTTAACATAAATGTATTAAATAATAATAAAATGACTACAATGTTCAGGGAAACACTAGCTTGCCACAATCTACAGCTAGGATTATTTGAACCAACAAGAACTATTAGTGGAGCATGCATAAACAATTCCATGTATAACATTCGTGGATGTAAATGTAAAACTATGGAGTTCGCCCTATCAGATCACACGGCCCAATTACTAACTTGTCCCGTAAAACAAAGCTGCTCTCTAAAACATTGGTATGTAAAAAGACGAGACTACAGTAAGGATAATGTCAAGAAATTTAATGACTGCATAAATTCGATTTCGTTTAGTGACGTATTGGAAAATAATGACCCGCATGAAGCATTTGACATTTTTTTATGACTTATTTACTTTATTTTATAATCTATGTTTTCCGTATATTCGAATTAAAATATATTCACAAGCACGACCACGATGGATGACTAAGGGAATAAAAAAATGCTGTATACGTAAACAGCAATTACTATGGAAGTATCGTAAGAATCGAAATAACTTAAATAAAACCAATTTTAAAAATTTTGCCAGTAGATTACAACGTGTTATAAAACTGACAAAAATGTCTCAGAATAATTATTTTATCCATACAGCTCAAAACAAATGCAGGGCTACTTGGAACGTTATTAGTGAAACAATGTGTAATGTGCCAAAAAACCAAATCAATCAAATTAATATAGACGGCAAACATTTTACGGATGATCCGCAAACCATTGCAGACTGTTTTAATATTTTTTTTATAGACCAAATAAAAGGGAATAAAAGTTGTACTAATAAGACAGAGACCTTACCCAATCACTCAAAAACATTCTTCATGTATCCAACTACACCCCAAGAAATTCACAAAATAATTTTAAATTTAAAAAATACCCACAGCACTGGATATGATAGTGTCTCGACTAAAATTTTAAAACAAGCGCCAATTAAATTATCCTACATTTTAAGTCATGTAATTAACCTATCGATCCTAAATGGGTACTTTCCTGAAAAGCTTAAATTAACAATCATTAAACCTCTTTTCAAGAAAGATGATTGTCACAATATGAATTGTTATAGGCCCATAGCACTAGCTCCGGTGCTCTCTAAGATATATGAAAGAGTTATTTATGTCAGGTTAAATGAATATTTTGAAAAGTTCAATTTATTTGCTAAAGAATAGATAGGTTTTAGGAAAAATAAAACTATGGATATGGCCGTCTATGATTTTCTGACCACAGTTATGAGTAGCTTAGACAATAAAATTCCAGTGTGTGCATTGTATATGGATCTAAGTAAAGCATTCGATTATGTAGATCACAAAATTCTGTTAAGTAAACTATACAGTTATGGAATTCGGGGTACTTCGTTAGAGCTGATAGCTTCTTATCTTACCAACAGAAAACAGTCCACATTAGTTACTCGTGTATGCACAAAAACAGGGAAGGAAGTTAACTACACATCGGAATACAGAGAAATCAAAACAGGCGTCCCACAAGGAAGTGTTTTAGGTCCTCTGTTATTCATCATTTATATAAATGACCTTCCAAAAATAACCAAACATCCCACTATACTTTTTGCAGATGATAGTACTGTCGTTTTTACAAGTAAGGACAAAGTATCCCTAGAACAAGGCATGAATAGAACTCTTAGAGATATTATAAAATGGCTAAATAATAATAATTTAAAAATGAATTTGGACAAAACTAAACTAATGATATTTCGCAATCGTAAAGCCAAATTTACTAACATTAACATACACTATTCAGGGTTCAAAATAAATGAGACAGCAATTACAAAATTCTTAGGCATGTCAATTGATTATAATTTGAATTGGAAGACACATGTGGACACTTTAAATCAAAAATTAAATAAGCAATCATACGCCCTACATATGCTGGCTAAAACGGTTGTTAACGCCAATTTAAGATATATAAAGAGACGCATGACCTACATTGATTTTAGTTGCCAATAAACCTCATAAAGGACAAACGCATTTCATTTTAAATATCCATTGACACAGTGCTAACAAAAGTAAACCTTATCGCCCCAACATATGGTCGAATACGAGCCGGATCGAACCTCACTAAGCATTGGCGGAGCGCCGCCGTGCGAACAAAAGAATCACATTCCATTGAGAGATAAGGAAACACCTGGTGTTGTTTTGCACGAATTTCTTAGAATTGGTCAATGAATGTGTGTGTAAAGTGTATCGGTGTATCATTTGAACATTAATAACTTAGTAAACAAGTTAGACTACATTTTGAAGATTCTTGTGATATAAACTTAAACAATGACAACTCAAGCAGACCAAGCTTTAAGTGTACTAGAAGATGTGGCGTCAATACTCAAAAAGACTCAAATAAACCTTAAAAAGTGCCCAAAAGAACGGTTATCGAAACCAGGATATTTACAAACTCGCATTCAAACGATTGAAGAATACTGGGTATCTTTTAAGAAAGCACACCATGATCTGTTGAAAAGTACAAATCGGGAACAACGTGGAATTATGCCGTACTACGTGAATGAAGAATTCCTTATTCATGAAGACTTATACCTATGTGTGTTAGGAGATCTTAGAGACTTGTTGGCTTCATGGACTTTGAAGACGACTGACCAACCTTCATGCAGCAATACGTCGTGTGATGGAAAATTACGAGCTAAAGTGATGCTACCTAACATACAAGTCCCTTCGTTTTCCGGTAACTACGAAGAATGGCCTACATTTAAAGACTTATATGTGTCATTAATTCATGAATGCACTACACTGAATGAAGTTGAAAAATTACACTATTTGAAGACCAGTATCACAGGCGAAGCGGCATCATTACTGAAGCACATTCAGGTGACGGGTGCTAATTATGTGCAAGCTTGGGAAACGCTGAATCATCGATACGATAATAGGCGCATAATAGTAAATGCATTAATGAAGCGATTGTTTTATCAGAAAAAATGTTCCAATCAAACTGCAGCACAGCTGAAAGCCCTCCTGGATTGTACCACTGAGGTTATTAAAAGCCTAGAAAACGTAAAAGTGCCTACCGATTCCTGGGATCAAGTAATTATATTTCTGGTTGTGCAGAAGTTGGACCCGGAGTCACGCAAAGAATGGGAACATACTGTCTACTCGGTGAACGCTCAAGAGCTAGTTCTAAAAACTGGCGCAATTATTTCCATGTAGGCAGCTACATGGAAAGAATTGCGCCAGTTTTTAGAAGCCAAATTCCGGACGCTTGAAATGGTTTCGCCGACGACTACCACTAAACCTGCGAAAGAACGTGTTCTTCATGTTACAGCAACAGAAAATGATAAACAAAAACCTTGTGCGTTGTGTAAAGAAACGCACACACTGTGTCATTGCAGTATATTCACTAAAATGTCGATTAATGAAAGAAGCGAACATGTCAAAAATGGTCTTCTAACAACCGTGATTTCATGGAGACTATTGAACCAAGCGAAAGATCATCCAATGCACATCTAGAACTAAAGATTGATGGAACAATTAAAGCCCTCGGCATACAATGGAATTTGGGAAAGACCAATTCGAATATAATTTGAACTTACCAGTTATCGGCAAAACAATCACGAAGCGAAGCATTCTATCCGACATTCAAAAGTTATTCGACCCGGTCGGATGGATTGCACCTTGCCTTGTAATGGCGAAGATTTTAATACAACAACTGTGGCAAGAGAAGATTGATTGGGACGAAGTCTTGAATACGACACTGGCTGAAAAATGGGCTACAATAAGATCTGATCTCGAATATGTAAACGGAATCTACATAAACAGATGGATGGGAACGTCAAGTTCAAGAAAAGATTCTATAGAAATCCACGGATTTTGCGATGCCTCCGTACAAGCATATGGTGCTGTGGCATACTGCCGAGTCACAAACTCAGATGGCACAGTTAAAAGCACAATCATTGCTGCATGAACAAGAGTAGCTCCTTTGAAAACCATTTCATTGCCTCGATTAGAACTGTGTGGAGCTTTGCTTCTGTCCAAACTATTAAAGCAAATAGGGCAAGCAATGAGGATACCTACGACACAAATCTATGCTTGGACAGATTCATCTATTGTTATCTCTTGGTTACATGGAGATCCGAACAAATGGAAGGCGTTTGTGGCAAACCGCGTTGTCGAGATCACAACCAATGTTAGTTGCAGTCAGTGGCACCATGTCCAAACTCAAGATAATCCAGCTGACATTGCGTCAAGGGGTATGTTAGTAGCCAACTTGAAAGGTTGCGATCTATGGTGGAACGGACCACAGTGGTTATCACACCAGAAGATACAGTTCACTAAATTAAACATAACACCAATAGACCTAGAAAAGAAGAAAAACACTATACGAGTTCTAAAAATAACAAAAAATGAAAACGAACAAGGCAATAAATTATCAACACAACTCGACGACTTCGATACACTCACTGAACTATTGAGAGCAATCACCTACTGCCGAAGATTCCTGAAACAAAAGAAATTAAACGAAAATATAGATAGTGCAATAACAACTGAAGAACTCCAACTCGCCATGCAAACCTGTATAAAAAGAGAACAAGAGGAAGAATTTAAAGAAGATATAGAAAGCTTAAAAGGTAAGAAAAGAGTAAAAAAAACAAGCAAATTGAAATCGTTAAATCCTTACCTTGATGAGAATGGAGTCCTCAAGGTGGGCGGCCGTCTCAGGAACGCAGAGTTGAGTGATGACTGCAAGAATCCAATAATTCTGGGTCGAAAGAGTAAACTTACCTATCTTATAATAGCAGAAGCCCACTCGAAAACCATGCATGGAGGTATACAATTGATGGTTACTTACCTCAGATCCAAGTATTGGATACTGCAAGCAAAAACGCTGGTCAAACAATACATCCATCGTTGCTTGGAGTGTGCTTAACTAAACGCAAAAGTGAGAACACATGTAATGGGTGACTTACCAAGCGTACGGGTGAAACCAGCACGAGCATTCCTCAATTCAGGTATCGACTTTGCGGGACCATTCCAAATATTAATGAGTAAGGGCAGAGGAGCCAGAACTAACAAGGCCTATATAGCCATATTTATTGGCATGTCCACCAAGGCTCTTCATTTGGAATTGGTTGGCGACCTAAGTACAGCAGCATTCATAGGCGCCTTCAAAAGGTTTTGCGCCCGCAGAGGACGATGCATAAATCTGTGGAGCGACCAAGGGCGAAATTTTGTTGGCGCCAACAAACAACTGTATGAAGCCTGGAAAGAAGCTGGTTTGCAATTTGATGGAAAAATGGATGAATTACTTGCTAACGACAGGACTCAGTGGCATTTTATATATATATATTCACCTAACTTCGGAGGACTTTGGGAGGCCGGAGTAAAATCCATAAAATATCACATGAAGAGAGTTCTCACTACAAACTTAACATTTGAAGAGATGACGACGGTTCTCTGCGAAATAGAGGCATGCCTAAACTCGCGTCCGTTATGTCCAATGGACGACGACACCATGCAAGCACTGACACCTGGTCATTTTTTAATAACGGAAGCACCAGTCACCGTCCCAAACCCGAACATAAAAGACGCTAAAATGAGCAATTTAACACGCTGGCAATATACTCAGAAATTGTTGAGTGACTTCTGGTCGAGATGGCAGAAGGAGTACCTAACGAGACTCCAGCAAAGACCAAAATGGTTAAAACGCGAAGAAGAGTTTAAGAAGGGAGATATAGTACTGATCAAGTAAGACAACCTCCCGCCGGGAAAATGGTCCATGGGACGAGTTACAGACAAGCACCCCGGCCCTGACGGTTTAACCAGAGTCTATAGTGTAAAGAGCGGTGACAACATAACCAAGCGATGTGTTACGAAGTTGTGTGCTTTACCAATCGATACCGTACCAGATTCTGATGAGATGATTGTTAAATATTTCTAGCTTAATTTTGCATGTATTTTAACTTTGTAAATTATTTTTTTGAAAGGACTATCATAGTCCTTTGGTGGGCGGCTTATGTTAACGCCAATTTAAGATATATAAAGAGACGCATGACCTACATTGATTTTAGTTGCCAATAAACCTCATAAAGAACAGACGCATTTCATTTTAAATATCCATTGACACAGTGCTAACAAAAGTAAACCTTATCGCCCCAACAACGGTAAACACCTCTGCTGTACTTGCAGCATACCATGGCTACGTGGGATCCTTGATAAAGTATGGTATTATATTCTGGGGTATTTCCACCAATAGGGATATGGCTTTCAGGGCACAAAAGCGGTGTATTAGAGGTATGTTTAATATCAACCAAACTGATAGCTGCAGGCCATATTTTGTCAGGCATAATAACACACAATAACATTGCCGTGTGCTTACATTTATGAGATTGCTAGCTTTGCAAGAAATAACAAAAATCTTTTTGATAAGTACTCAGTAAGCGGTATAGTAACAAAATTTGTTGCAAGTCTAGCAAGACAGCCTTATTTTCCAAAAGCATTTTCAGTATGGCGCTACGTATACATATACAATCACTTACCAAAGTCTATACTAGAAACTTCATCAATTGATGCATTCAAAAAGAAATTAAAAAGATTCTTGCTATGTAAATGTTACTATAGTGTTCAGGATTATTTAATGGAAGATGTAAGGACATATTGATGTAACCAGTTCACCAATTTTTTATAATTATTATTTAATACTTTGACATTTATTTACAGATATATCTTGACATTCTCATTCAACACATGACATTTTGAATTTTAATTAAACTATTTGACATTTAAATTTTTTTGTATGCCTAGTGTTGTTACTGTGACATTTATCCACAATTGTATCTTGACAATATTATTTAACAAATGACATTTTAAACTTCAATTCTATAAGGTACATTATTATCAACTTCATTTAGTATGCTTTCTTTGTTATTTGCTTCGGTGAAATGAATAAACTAAATTGCGCTATTAATTATAAATATTTTTTGCATGAAAATGGATTATAATAATAGAGCTTGTAATTTGCATGCCTCAAGGTGTAATATGGTTGGACTGTGCTATATTTTCGATAACTTTATGTAAATACCCATATTAGCAAATAAATGATTATGATTATGATTAATTGTTTCGGACTTTTAATTTTTTCTTCTTTTTGTTTTCTTTTCTGTTGACGCCAAATCTCTCTTTTTACCTTTTTTTCATCTTCGGTCATGTCACCTACTTTTTTCGTTAATTTTTTAATTCTATCAAGATTATTTTTCGCTTATCTCTTCCTTTTTTTTGGGTTATTTTTGGCTAAATAGGTCCTTGCATATTTGCCATTCTTCTACAGATAACATTGGTTAAAACAAAACACAAAACGTTCTAACATAAAGAACACAGAGTTCCATCGCGTAGAAACTGCTTGAAGAAGCCTCTTACCCTGCTTTAGGGTTGATGTGTTATTAAAAGCCCGTCTGCACGATTTTTCCATTACCAATTTTATCTTTTTTATTTTTGTCTATTGCGTATCTGATAACGTACCGTGCTTGCTACCGATCCATTCTTGAGCCATCGTAATCCCTTTTTTGTAAAATATAAATCATCCAGCGAAATGTTCGAAACACACAACTGAAGTTTTGTCAGGTTTCCACTGGTCTTCATTTCGTGTCTGCTGTTTAATATCTCTCTAGCAATTTACTAGTACCGAATCCGTGGGAAATCTGGAATTCAAAATATTAGAAAGATCTAACAAAAATACTATTTAGTGCATAACGTCATTTATTTTATGTAGGTAATTTATCGTTTTCTGTTCCAAATAAATACTGTAATTTTTTTGACCGACGAAAAAAGGAGTTCTCATGTCGTGGCGTATAATATTTTTTTTCTTTTTATGTATGTCCACGCATATCTTTTTACAGAGTAGTCCGAATTTAAAGATTCTTGTTTTATAGGGGAGGGTATACCTCGAAGTTGGTTACATGTAAAGTTGAAAACTAAAATCCAACCCTAAGGGTAGCAAATAGGGGTTGATTGATTTTTCACCTACTGAGTTTTCAACTCTGAACCGATACAGTCAAAATTTGCCAAACATATGTAGTTCTGATGACAAAACAATATAATAAAGACCTGGAGTTGATCTGATGCTGGAGATGGAATACAGTCGCCAGTTGGCCTGTTGTCAATTCGCCAACGCCTAGATGGTTTAGAATTAACCATTAACATGAGGCAACGAAATGACATCGAATTCGCTGACCTGTCAACGAATTCGATGTCATTTCGTTGCCTCATGTTAATGGTTAATTCGCAGAATGAAAATGCGATCCATAAATTAATTTCTGCAGCATTTCAAGGTGGCTGTTTACCAATGTCCTTTCACACGGGGCAGTTGCATGATGTCGCCAAAGAGAACATATTTATACCGTCAAACAACTTATCGTTGTTTATAAACTCCTGTAGCCGGGTGAATCTTAGTCCGGAATATATTTTCGACGATTTTATTGAAAAAAATAAAACCTTGTGGCACAACAATTATTTTGTACTAGAATCATTTCTTGATTAATTTAAGTGAAATTGATAAAGGAGGCATCATTGTAAAGTTAACATTTTCGGAAATAAATCAAATACAAAAAAAACACTTGTTGATGATAATGACAACTTGTGGAAGTAAATGATTTCATGGTGAGGATAAATGACGACTGTTACGAATAATGATTTTGTGTTAAATCCTAATGTTTAAAGTTACAAAAAGAATGAAATAAAACAACTCAATTAAAAATCAACACAATATTTTAATCATTAAATCACAGATAGAAAGTATATTTATGTGTAAATAATATAATTTTTATATGATTTATCCTTACTGATAATTATACTAAATGCGAAAGTAACTCTGTTACCTTTTCACGGCTGAAGGATTAAACCGATTGTTGTGAAATTTGGTACAAAGATAGCCTGTGACTTAGAGACGGATATAAACTACTTTTTTCTGATATTCATGCGGACGGAGCCTCAAAAACTTGTATTAAATAAACTATTAAATGCTAAATTAAAAAACAACATACATATTCAAATATTTTCTAATTTCAATAGTTTGATTCACACTTTTGCAGTAATTATATTTATTTGGTAATCATAAACCTAATTAAAGGAACATTATACAGTGTTTTTGGATGTAGATACACAAAACCTTTAAAAAATATCAGAATCTGAAGCACTATCAATATGACGGTCTATAGGTATAAGCATGGCCGACAATACTTCTGATTCTGATCCAGGCTTATTAACGTTATAGTTTTCATTATCTAAATGAAGATGATTTTTAATTAACTTATAAAATATGAAACTCGATCAACAATAAACGCGTCCACTAATCTGTTCAATCGAGACAAATACTCATTATGAGATAAACCTTAATGTTAATAATAGGAAATATTAATTGAAACATAGTATTTAAATTAAAATTTGGATTTTGGTTCTCCTTAATCACCATTATAAAGAAAGTTGCTTTATCCTATTATAATGTCGGAAAGAACAAATATTCGTTTATTTGGATTTTGCGTACGGGTTCCTTGGTTACGATTTACGAATTTGGACAATGGAGCAACATAATTAGGATCAATGTTTTCAATGTTTCTATGGTTATAATTTGTTACACTTCCTAAATCATAGCCATGGATAAATAGGTATATAATATAGAGGGAAAAATTGTGGGTGTACGCCACAGGTATGTAAAGACACTTGTTGGCGGCTACCACCGAAATGGAAAGCCTGTACTTCTTCGACAAATTTCAGGGCATAATTTTCAGAAAAATCTACATGTAGACATGCTTCCGGAACCGTTAGGTTGTTTTTAAGAGTTTTAATGAAATTATATTGAAAATTATTTTTGTGGACATGTTTCAAGAATGTTTTCAAATCTGCTTCAAGGTTACTGCTGTTTTAATATTAATTGAAGTCTTTGTTTTTCAGTCAACTGTTGTTTTTTCTTAGTTTCATTGTTCAGAGTTATTTCTTTTATTGTTTTTCGCCATTCGTAAAATGATACATTGTTGTCGGAAACATTTAAATATTCAAGATGATTTGACGAACAAGTATTACAACTTCTATTTAAACAAGCTAAATTTCTCGAGTCACAACACAGTTTTAATAGTAATTGCTCACAAGTTCATACATTTACTATACAAGCTCTATGCAAACCTTGTAGTAATAACTCCATATTAAGATGTCGGGAACAGAGACAAGTATCCCTATTGGTAGGTTTAGGGAAAACTGTCCAAAAGGGTCGAAGTTTACAAAAAGTCGAGTAACTTATTTTTATACCGCTTTGAGATATAAATTTTTGATAAAGTATCTTCAGTGGGGCATTCAGATACCGTTTCTGCATCTTAAGTTTATTTTTCGTCACAATTCTTTTTTACTAGCACTTATAGAACTATTAGCATCATCGTTATAAAATTTATGAACTTCTTCTACGTATGATTTACTTATGACCTGATATTATGCTTACAAATGATAATCTAGTTTTACCTTGTTTTACGAACTTGGAGATGTTTGTTTGGCTATCTTTATCCTTATTTTCTTGCACTTGAAGTTTCTTATTTAATCTTTGTATGGTTTTTCTTTGGCTTTCAATTGTCTTTTTATATTTATTAATAGTATTTATCAACACACATCTCTTCTTATACTCATTATAGCGTATTTTCCTTACTGCCACTTTCATTGCAGGAGAAATTTGATGCAATGGATCACGTGACATCTCAGTCTTGATTTGCCCCTCTGTCTTGTCTATAGCCTCCTCTGAAGCTTCTATTACCACTGAATCAAATGTAGGCGTCGTTTCTTTTTGCTTTTTTATTAGTCTGTACCTATTTTAAATAAAAAAATCATAACTATTCAAATATGCAATTCAAAATATAGCTATCGGTAAAATTTCAGTACCTTTTGGAATTTTCCTTCCATTTCTTTCTTTGCTCACGTTGAGCGCGAGGAGTTCGTTCCTTTATAGATTTGATTTTACCTTTTTGTTTTCTTTTCTTATACTTGTTAAGTCTTTTCTTTTGTTCTATGGCTAATAACTCTGGATCGTTTTTCATTTCTAAATATTTTCTCTTTTTACAAAGTCGTTGCTGTGTCCGACGGCGTTCTTCTACTGCTTTTATGTTATTTGGTGGCATTCTGACCTTAAAGCAAAAGGACATCGTTTAAAATGTTTATTTATTCGTTTACTATATTCTAACTTACAATTTAACCATACATATAATTATCACAAATTATTATCCCAAAAAGCTATCATTAGTTGAAACAGAACGAATCATTAAATTCTTTATCTGTCATTATACGCAACACACATTTTGAAGCTAATGATGTTGGTGAAAATGACGAAATCGAGAAAACAAGTTGCAACCTATCGAAACCGACCAAATTCTGCTTTAAAACACATTGATATGAATAAGCTCACTTTCGATACAAAATAATAGCAAACAATGTGATTAATGTGACAATTATTTGCAACAACAGTCAGCAAAAGTATAATGACGACTTTGATAACAAATCATTAAGAACGAAATGTAAACTTACCTGGTCGACAAACACGACACGTTCACTCCGTTCAAAGCGTGAAGATCAACTGAGGGAGGTGCGGGGAGCATACCGCGTGCTTCAAACTCAACGTAAATTGGAAAACCATAGAGAAATATTTGAAGCAATCCTTGCTGCGTATAATGATTTTTTTTTATGACAAACTTTTAGTCGTATTGGTTTCTTAAATAAAATGAATGAAATGTATATAATACTCGGTTATTAGGAACTTTGATCATTTGAAGACGATTTGGCATATAAAAATAAGACGTACGAGTTAGTTTGACTTTTTTATCAGACGAAATAACCAAGCGCAGTCTTGTGGGACATGCGAGATAATGACGTTTGAGGAAGATTTTGGTTTAAATTACAAATTAAACTATGTTTAATATTATTTTTTGTTGTGTAAATAGTTGTGCCGGTTATTAAAGTATATTAAAACCCTATTGCTATTAATTAAGGTTTAATTTCAAAGAAGTATTGGGACTGGACATGTTTTATCCTCCCTTTCTAAGAATCACCCAGCCGCAAATGAACTATTCGTAAGTTCTCGTAAGATACCATGAAAACTTCGTCAAGCACTAATCAACTTATGTTACGCCATTTACGTCTTTTTTGTTCTAGCTTTTGACTAGTTAAGCGTCTATATGCAATTGAGTTTCCTTTTTCATGGGAAGAGAAAATAGAGAATGCAAAGTTTTTACCAGTATTTGGCGAGCGGCGACACCAGTCAATGAACCAATCTCAACAAATTTAGACTTTAGAAGCGCATCAACTGTAGGCGCATAGCACATCTTGATGTGATCCACGAGTAATTTTAACACAAATGATTTGCCACTGCCAGCTCCTTAAATTATAAAAAGGAATAACTTCTCAACAAATCAAACAAAACATTCAAATCATTTTCAATGGCCGTAGAAATTCTAAAAAAGAAATTCTTTTGCTATTGCTATATGTTTAGACCTCTGATATTATCAACAAAAAAAAACATCTGTCATTGCACCTCGTTCTTCTACATCTTCACAGTAATCGTCCTGATATTGCTGAATATGTTTATCGATGCTTACAATTTCATCATCCCTGATACTTTGAGAATGCGTTTCACTGGCAACATTAGGGCAGCTGCCTGACCTGTTGATTGACTTGTTCTTTATGAGCAAAGTCTTCAGTACTAAAATTATTCAACAGAGGCCTTAGCTCATCTTTTCGCCTAGGAAAACACGATTCTGGTGTCTCATCTTCCAACATAAGTTGGTTAGTTAAGTTTCATCGCGGAAAGGAATATGACAAACAATTATGCTATTATAATAACCATCTTTGTCACTATTAAGTGTGTAGTAACGCGTTCGTACTACAGCCGATTTATTTCTTACCCGCATGCGTGAATTGTCCCTCAATCGGATAAATTTTATGGGCTCATCAATTGGTTCTCTGAATTCTATATCTCCATCCTCCTCACTCCACATCATATTGGAAATCGTCTCATATCGCACAGCACATTTTGCCATACTTAAATTTTCTAGTGCATCAGGCCTTAACACGTACCGGGAAAATATATTGTTATATATTGAAGTTTCGTCTCCGTCAAATCACAAACGGCGGAACCTAGCAGCGTCCGTGGGTAGGCTTTTCAAAATATTTTGCCGGTACATGTATTCGCCCATGTACCATTTTATCCGCCGCTGGCTCCTGCAGGTGCGATATTGGCGTTTTAATTCTAGCCATTGCCCCTCTATTGTATTCGTATGAACTTTGCACCGAACATTATTTGTGCCTGGTACTGGGATTCCAAGGCTGGGATCAACAAGGATTTTGATAGTCCCTGCCGTAAATTATCGGCTGTAATTGACACTGGAATGTCCACGCATACCCAGTCTCAAGTGCACGACCATGTATGTATGACCAGTGCGGGTCAGATATAATGTAGGAGTCAGGTCTAACATTTTGTTGGATTATTAGATCTAATGTGGCCCTATTTTTATTAGGAATCAGCTCCAGATGTTTTCTTTTTTTGTGAATCGGTTTATGCATCCAAAGGACCACGTTTGCCGCTGCAATAATCGACCCCTGTGATATTTGTTGGTGTAAAGATGGGTTTCGTCGACCTCCACTATGTCGTTGTCCCCGCCGATCATATCGCGGTCATGAGCTTCGGCCACCTCGCAGACTTCGCGTAAATAGTGATACACTTGTATGGCCGTTTTGCGTGTCACCCCTACGTCTCTTGCGGCCTGTGATAATTTGTCTCTCCGAAAGAAGTGGAGCAAAAGCCTGAGCGTAACAAATTGACACATTGCTGCGTTCAAAAAAGGCCCCCTTTAAAGGAGACCTGATGACGTTGCAGCCTGCCCTTCTGCAACGCCCTCTAAACCCCAACTTATAATTGCTGTTGCGTTCCGCATTCATCGGACGGCTATATGATGGGCAGCGCGGTACTTGCGACGGAACTAGGATTCACCGTTTTGCCGCTGCAATGGCCCTTTCATCGGTGGAAATAGCCGCAGCTTAACTCGATATACTAAAATTTCTATCCAAAATTAAATCAAACGGATCCATGTTTTTCACTAAACTACAAACTAAAATTAATAAAAACTACAAACTACAACTTAAAACTAATAAGAAAAAAAAAACTTACAGGCTAAAAAAAAAACAAATGATATCTTACATACTAAAAATAAATGAAAGAACAAAACAAAAACTAATGAACAACGAAAAATTAAAAATTAAACAAATTTAAAACAAAACTAATTAATAATTAATAACGAAATACTGAAAAACTTGGATTTAATATTATTACATAATTAACATACACACATACATACATCATACATACATTCACTCACACATACATACATACATACATACATTCATAATTTTTATTTTTTTATTATTTAATTAATTTTTTATTATTATTTCCTTTATTTCATTATATACATATAAATTATATTTTTAAATATTAGAATATACAGGGTGATTGGAAGATGGGTGCAAAGCTTTAAAGCGAAGATAGTACAGACAATTTAGAACCATTTAAGCCATGGTTGTCTTAGACGAAGTCTTACCAAATATTTATAAGCAAATTTTTAAGTTTTTTTTCGGAAATTCTCAAAATTTAATGTAAACTGCATAATTATGGCCAAATTGAATGATAAATGAATTCATTTTTTATTTATTAAATTAAAGTAATGTGTAAGCAATCAAGCATAACATGTTTTAGGCTTCTGTGTCATTAGACATTTTTTTTACAGACATATAAAGCTCAGAAAAAATAAAAAAATTGTACAATACGTCTTTTAAACCTTATTAAAAAAAAAACGGAGGGTGCTTTTTTTGTTCAAACATTTTTGAAGACATGCTTGATAATCGCTCTTTCTTTTGAGGTATCATTTATGCGGATATCTTACAAATTATTGAAATTAGGGCCTACAAACCAATTTGAGGGAGATTTTTTTTATTTTAGGCAGACTAATTAAAACAACATTTGAATTAAAATTATTTATTTTTCATGTTCAAAATGACGGCCGTGATTCCTAATACAAGCGCGGCCCCGTCTTCTAACTTCTGTAGTCGTTATTTTCAACATCATCTCCTGCTTCATTGTCTCAAACGCTGAATTTATTCTTTGTATCAATTCTTCTCTAGTGTTTATTTCTATGTTGTTATACACCAGTTCCTTGGCCCGGCCCCACACGAAAAAGTCCAACGGGGTCAGATCTGGGGAGCGAGCGGGCCAAGGGATGGGTCCATCCCTGTCGATCCAGCTATCAGGAAAGCAATTGTTGAGGTGTTCCCTTACATTTAAAGTCCAATGCGCTGGACAACCGTCTTGCTGAAAGATGACTGTACGGTCTCTTTCGATGATCGGGACACCTGATTCCTCTACCAGCAGTGGTAAATCAATTTGCAGAAATTGCAAATAATTTTCGCCATTCAATGGATCAGGCAAAAAGTGGGGCCCAATCAATGTTCTGCCAATTATTCCAGCCCATACATTCACAGAGAATTTCATCTGAAATGACACCTGCTTCTTAAAATGTGGATTGTTGTCTGCGTCGACCCATTCATGGATGTTGTGAAAGTTTGTAATACCTTCCCTTGAAAATTTACTTTCATCCGTCCACAAGATTGATTTCAGAAACCACGCATCTTCGATGTCTCTGTTGAGGAGGAAACGGCAGAACTGAATTCTTCTTTGAGGATCTTGCTCTACTAGACCTTGCACACTCCTGCCATGGAACGGATACTTATCATTTTGGTGCATTGTATGCCACACCTTCCATTGAGAAATGTTTAAATTTCGAGCTACTGCTCTAGTACTGGTAGTAGGATCCGCTTGAAATGCTGCTAAAATGTCTTCGTCGACGGCAGTTTCGTGTCTGCCCGGGTTGACTCCAGGTTCCACGCGGTGAAACCCATCTTGGGCAAGACGACGAAACGTGTTGTAAAACACTCGGACATTCGGTATCCTGCGATTCGGATAGCGCTCTTGATACATCCGTCGCGCCAAAGATCCATTGCCGTCTGCTCTACCGTACATAAATACGATATCCGCATATTCTTGATTGGAAAAAGTAGCCATAGTCACTTCGCTGCTCCCGGGCAATATAGCGGTAAACACCGGTTACGCCATTTTTAATGTTATTTGATTTTTGGCTTCTCTGAGTATCAGTCTATCACTCTTATTTTTTTTTCAGTTTTTTTAATAATATTTCTGTAGAATTTTGAACGCCTGTTTTGGATCACTGTACGCTGCACTATAAACAAAAATTTGCTTCTTTTATTTCTCCTGTAAAATTCGATTTTTGATATTACCGCTTTATTGCCCGGGGCCAGTGACTTAACAATTAAGAAAAACGGCGTAGGAGCGCACTAAATGTCAACTCAACACAATTAAGTCAAAAATCAACACGTGCAGGAGCGCGAGGCTACGACTGGACACGGTGAAACAAAAAAGTTCAAAACTAATGCAAACAACACGTGCAGGAACGCAAAGGGCTACAACTGAACACGGTAAATTGTGAATCAACACGACAACGTCCACTCACAAGGGCAGTAGTTTGACTAATAAGTAAAAGATGTAACGGCTTCATCACAGACCGACTGACCCTGACTAAAGAAAAACGACTTTGTTGCCTCAGTAACTAAGACCATTTTGCTGTAAAAACCAACTCTTATCGCTTTTTGCTATTCATTGGGCGTTCTACCTGGAAATGCCGTCGCACCGCGCTCGGTGGCCATTGTTTAGAGAATCCCCTCAATGGGTTCCCCTCAATTGGTTCCTGCATGAGCCAAAAATTCTTAGAATTGAACAATGTTATCATTTCGAGCACATAAAGTATTCTTTTAAGCAAAAATTTTGTGTTTTGTTAGACTGCCTAAAATTTTAAATTTCTCCCTCGAATTCCCCCCCTCCCTCGGTTTGTAGGTCCTAATTTCAATAATTTGTAAGATATCCGCATAAATGATACCTCAAAAGAAAGAGCGATTATCAAGCATGTCTTCAAAAAGGTTTGAACAAAAAAAGCACACTCCGTTTTTTTTTTAAATAAGGTTTAAAAGACGTATTGCACAATTTTTTTATTTTTTCTGAGCTTTAAATATCTGTAAAAAAAATGTCTAATGACACAGAAGCCTTAAACATGTTTTGCTTGGTTGCTTACACATTACTTTAATTAAATAAATAAAAAATTAATTCATTTATCATTCAATTTGGCCATAATTATGCAGTTTACATTAAATTTTGAGAATTTCCGAAAAAAAACTTAAAAATTTGGTTAAAAAATTTTGGTAAGACTTCGTCTAAGACAACCATGGCTTAAATAGTTCTAAATTGTCTATACTATCTTCACCTTAAAGCTTTGCACCCATCTTCCAATCAACCTGTATAACATATAAAAACATTTAAAAATATAAAAAATAGTAGCCCACCGGTATCGGGAATAGGGTCCAAGCTACCGGCGGTCAGGACTCCAGAGAGAGGAACCTCCTAACAATGCGAGCCGTGTCTAGAAGTACCGCCTTCTGAATCAAGCCCTTGATCCAGCTGCCCAACGAGAGCCTCCTCAGGTGTTGGTCGAGGCTCTTGGCTATTAAGCCATTGGCTGTTACGACTATCGGCACAATGATCGCTGAGTCTACGTCCCACATGTCGACAACCTCGCGAGCCAAGTCAAGATACTTGATTTGTTTATCTTTCTCGGCTTTCACGAGGTTCCCGTTCCGGAATCGTGATGTCAACGATCACTGCGCGCCGCACACTGGCGAAATATCACAAAAAGTTGGCAAAAATCTATTTTGCAATTTGTTTAATTGATTTATAGTACTTTATTACTAAATTATATTGAAAACCTATATTTTTAGGGTTATTAATTAAAATTAAATTAAAATCATCAAAAAATAAAATCAAATAATTTATTCATCGTCATGGATTAAATATATTTCAGTAGGACTTAAAGTTACAAGCTTTTTTGGTGGTAGTTTTGTCAATCCAGTAATGTATGGGTCTGAAGACACCATTAATCTCAGAAAAGTATCTTCCATGGCGACTTTTCTCGAGAATTTTCTAGAATAGTTCTGTCTGTATTTTCGTATATCTTTATTTCTACTTTCTTGAGCATCTTCACTTAAAAGACCTATAGCAATGCCAATATTGTCTGCAATGAGGGGCCCATGGATTAAAATTTTGTGTATTGTAGTTGGCATATTGAACCATGGGTACATAAAAACAAAAGCTGACGCAGTCCGTAGGCAAAATAAATGAAATTTCACAAAATTAATTTTGTATCCACTTGAAATAATTTTCAGGATAGTGTGGAATCTATTAATCAGACTTAAAGAAACTCCTGTTATCTGTGCAGTTTCGTCTGCATGCTGAAAAAGTACACGAGCAGTGTTTCCATCTGTTGACGTCCCTCCACCTTGGCGCGGTTTGTCTACATGCAGACCTAGTTTTTCCCAAAATTCTTTTTGTATTCTTTTTTTTTCACTGGTCATAATTATTTTATCACTGCCTCTTGCTTGCCACTTTCCGAGTTTCAATTTGTAACCCAAATGCAAGACGCACTCAGCAAATCGTATCCAGGCATGTAATGACGAAAGCCCATATTCAAAATTTTCTTCAATCACTCGTCTGTTGATGCACTTTTTGATTAGATTGAAATCTTTGGAGGTAAGCCCGCACAGATAACACCGCATGGCTGAGCTTGTATCAGTAAGCGCATTAATCATTTTACCATCCACCATGGTTAATTTTAGATCGTGTTTGACACACCATTCAGCATTCCTAGTAGGTACTATATCTGATATTTGGTTTTTTACATTAGCAGCTTCCAATTTGGATACTTCTATTGTCTCATGAGCCATCTGAAGTCTCAAAGGTCGGCAGTATCTTGGCGATGACGGGCGAGGATTTTGCCAGACGATATTTTCCCCTTGATTTAAACTCACAAGGCGTAATGGTAAAATTGATGTTATAATCATATATTCGTCCGTGGATTCGACATTTTGGAATTTTTGTTTATATTGCGAATGACTGCCAGAACCATCACATCCCCATTTCGAGATCAAGCACAGATTTTTGCGTTCACTTTCATCAAGACTTTGAATGACTTTACTTAATGACAGTAATAGCCTTTGAGTCGTATGATCCATAAGATTTTGAAGAGATACTTCTGCTCGTGTTTCTGAAGTGCTAACATCAAAAGGATAACACTTTTTCTTAGCTTTGGTAATCGCCTCATAATTTGGGTATAAATTACAATTCACTTCCATTGCACTTTTTCGAATTATGTTCTGGTGCTTCGTAAGCTGCCCTTCAATAACAATAGATAAAGCTTTATCAGGACAGAGAGTGGCATGGTTTTTATCCATTCTTGGAATAATGTCTTGAGAAACATCTTTTACTAATTTGGATTTTTCTATCTCTCCACACTGTCTATATTTCATTTGCGTAGCGTAAGCCAATTCTGTGGATGACATTTGCCGTCGCACATTTTCAGTTCTATGCCGTTTAGCCCGTTCACTTAATTCTCCAAAATCTTTAGAAGGTCGACCAGCCGATACTTTTCTCTTCTGCGATTGCGAGACGTTAAAGCAAACATATTGATCAAACCATTCTTTATGCGCATTGACACATCTTTCAAAATGTCTTTGGTATTTATCAAGTTTTGATTTATATTGACCTATTAGCTTTTGCAAAACATTTTTAGTATCACTTGAAATGTTAGTCTGTTTTAGAGCATTTTCCACTTTTTTATAAAGAAATTGCATTTTTTCTGAGTCTTTTTTAGAAGTAGACTCTCTATAATACTCAATAAGAGTTCTTCTGCTAATATAAATCTCTTCAGAGTTTGATCCTGGAAAAAAGAAAAATAAATTATGAATTAATGAAATTCTACCTTACGACAAAAAATTACAAAGTTTGTTCAAGATGCGCTAAAACGAGCATCCCTTTCTAGGTGTTTCTAGAAGCAGAATATGTAATCCTCAATTTAAGGCACATTTGAGGGCTTGAGTCCACTTGAGTTAGTACTTTTACTCTATGAGAAGTTTCGTTACTGTTTAAATGGCGACTACTATTAGAAGAAATACGAAATAACATAGAAATACAATTCAAAAGTAACTTTTTAATATTTATAATTATAGTTCCTTACCGCCAGAAGTAGAATCCATCACCAAAACACTTAATTCCACCGAACAACGTACTAATATTATCAGTTGAATATTAACTTTGAATAAAACAAAACACATCCGCTGCTTAACAAGTCAAACTTTGGACTGGGATACACGTAAATGGGGGGTTCGGGAGAGCGCGGCGTTTGCGCAGGTAGCTAGACCATTGTACTGAGGATGTCGCCTAAACAATAGAAACCAGATTTCGTGTAATTTGTAAAGTTGATTATTTGCCAACTTTTAGCGATATTTCGCCTGTGTGCGCCGCTCTATTCGATCCACCACCACTACATCAGGCTTATTGGCAACAATAGTCCTGTCAGTGATGTTTTTTTTTTTTTTGTTATTATTATTTCTACGGACAACCTTTACAAGATTAGTAATCTGCTCACTGTCAGGAAATTATACATATTGAACATAATCATACATCTGCACAAGACCCTCTCATTTGATCCATCAGCCGTCACCGTCACCATCCAGCTCGATAAAAGACGCAAAGATATTGTGGCCCATTCCCCTCGGGTGCGTACGGTTTTCGCCAGGCGTCAGTTTAATACGCAATCAACTTATATTTATAATAAATTGAACCTCAAATTGAAAATGTACCCCATGTTACGTTACGAATGTAAAAATACTCTAACGGAATGGTTAAAGTCACAAACGTACGATGAAATTGAGCTTATATTAATCAGAATATGCTAATGAAGAACCCAATCAATCATACATCAGTTAAACAATCATTAACACACACACATACCTACTCACACCCACACAACCCGCGCATCCACCCCCACACACATACACACACAAACACTACACATACTTGAACATGCTAAAACAATTTTGTATCGTCCTAGAACCTAAAGTTTTTCTTTTCTTTTTGTTTTTTAATTATGTCTCAACATTGTAGATAACCATGTAACCCATGCGAAGTTGCGAGGTAACCCCATCACAAGTATACTTATAACTTACCGGGGCTGCCTCAATTTTGTGCTGTTGAATGAGAAACAATAAAACTTTTTTTAACAACTAAACAACAATTTGGATCGCACGAAAGTATTGAGAATTCCCAATAATTCGCGTATTTTAGTACTGCGTAACGAGAACCGGGCTTACACTTTTAACAATCAAATTTTGCAAGATATATGTTTGTAAAAAAAAAACGATTTTCGCGGATTTTTTTACATCATCTCATGGTTTTCGACTAGAGCAACAATTTCTTTCCGAAAAAGATTTTCATCGACCTACCATTTTGGAAATATAGAGCGTTTTACAAAAAATTCAAACAATTTGAATAGCTCCTAACTCGGAAACGGTGCGTCGTCGGGCCATGCTTCTTAGAGCCTAAATGGTTTCTATGGACAAGGTCAACCCGATACTGCAATCAAATTAGACAATTCCGGAAAAAAAACATGATTTTTTTTCTGTCTTCGCTTAATTTTTTTTACCATTTTTTTTTTAATGTCTTTGCCGCTCATAGTGCCCCTAACCAACCCCCACAACCAACCCCAACTCCTACAACTCTGCCCCTTAGAAGACCCACTGACCCGGATCTCTCTCCGTTTGTTTTTAATTTCGGTATAATCAAGCAACAACCCGTCTTGAGCGAAGTGCAGGTATGTTTGCTCAGGAATGGATTCCTCCTTCACATTTTTAACACTATTATTTTCTGGCAGACGTGATAAGCGCAATTTTTTTTGGTGCGAATGTATTCTATGTCGTAGTTGTATGCCGACAATATCACTGCCCATCGTTGCATCGTACTAGCCGTCATGGTAGGTATCCCCGTTTGTGGGCCTAACATTGATACTAAGGGTTTGTGAACAGTGCGTAAAATGAACTTCCTCCCGTAAATATTAGGTTGGGGAAAAAGTCTTTTCGCATTATAGTATGTATGAACTTGTAATAAAATCTCTTTGGCTGTACTATTTGTATCTGGCTGGTTTTGGTATCATTGAAAGTTTAAATTTTAAAGAACATAATTCCAAATTCAATTTAGGAAAATGTGTGATTTTCATTTATTTTTCGTACTGTCAAGATGAGTGAAACTAATGAAGAAATTCGATACATTTTAAAATTTTACTACAAAAAAGGTAAAAATGCAACGCAAGCCGCGAAAAAATTTTGCGATGTTTATGGACCTAGTGCAGTGTCTGTGAGAGTAGCACAAATTTGGTTTAAGCGTTTTCAATCCGGAAATTTTGATGTCAAAGATGCACGTCGCTCTGGTCGCCCTATTACGGATAAAATGGATGCCATTTTTGATAAAGTGGAGCAAGATTGGCATATCAGTAGTTACGACGTAGCTGAAGAACTGGGAATTGACCACAAAACAGTTTTGGCACATTTGAAAAAAACTGGGTACACAAAAAAGCTCGATATTTGGGTACCTCACGAGCTCACTGAAAGAAATCTAATTGAACCGTGTACTCATTTGTGATTCTTTATTACGACGTAATGAAACCAAACCATTTTTGAAGAAGCTGATAACTGGTGATAAAAAGTGGATCACGTACGACAAGAATGTGCGAAAAAGGTCGTGGTCAAAGGCCGGTCAGGCTTCACAGACTGTGGCGAAACCCGGGTTAACTCGCAACAAGGTGATGCTGTGTGTGTGGTGGGATTGGAAGGGCATTATTCATTATGAGCTGTTACCACTAGGCAGGACCATCGATTCAGAACTCTACTGCGAATAACTCATGAGATTAAAGCAAGAAGTTGAGAGAAAGCGGCCGGAATTAATCAACAGAAGGGGTGTGGTTTTTCGTCATGATATCGCTAGACCTCACACATCTTTAGCCACTCAGCAAAAATTAAGAGAGTTTGTCTGGGAGGTGTTAATGCATCCGCCGTATAGTCCTGACGTTGCACCTTCAGATTTCCACCTGTTCCGGTCTCTTCAGAATTCTTTAGGCAATGTCAGATTAACATCACGAGAGGACTGCCAAAACCACTTGTCGCGGTATTTTGATCAGAAGTCCCAAAATTTCTATAGCAATGGGATCATGTCCCTACCTACAAGATGGCAAAAAGTTATCGAACAAAATGGTACCTACATACTTTAGTTAAATGTAAATAAACTAAATTAAAAAATGTTTTGTATTTTCTAAAAAAATGCGAAGAAACTTTTATCCCAACCTATTATATTGATGAAACTGCCGTATACAGAACATAATCGCAAGTGCTTCGCAATCTATTTGCTAGTAGCTTTTCTCAGCGATGGTGAGAGAACGTGACGCATATGCTATTGGGCGCTCGCCCTTTGGCCCCGGTTGCGCCAGCACGCACCCCACGCCCCGCGCGCTCGCGTCACATTTCACGATTATTGGCTTGTTGGGATCTTAGTGCGCTAATACTTCAGTTACCATCAAAGCTTGTTTTATCTGCGTAAACGCACGAACACACTGTTCATCCCAGTTCCAGTTTACGTCTTTCCGTAATAACCGGTGTAAAGGTACTAACATAACATAATTCTAAAAATCTTGGTAAACTTAGAAAAATAATTACCATTCCTATAAAGCAGGAATCCCCAAACTATTTTGGACAAGTGACCCCTTTTCCAAAATGAACTGTTACCTCAGACCCCCATGGCCAAATTACCTACTTTTAAGATCAACCCCCTTATTCATAATGGTCCGCTAACTTAAAACAGCTGATAGCCGCTCAAACGTAAACGTCAAACGCCTGCAGGTCTGCCGTACGTCACGGCGACTATAGTCGCCCGGGTACCGCCACCGCGCACCGGTCATTTCTAACATAAAGTGTAATAACTTGAAAACTACCGAACTTATACCTTAATAAAAAATCGTGTGTGTAGCTGAAACCATACAGAATCAACAAGTGTTAAAACTACCATACAACTTCATAGTCGAAAGAACTGTAAAAAAATGTTAAACTAAAAATATGTGTTGAATTTCCGTAAAATATTTGTTCTTACTGAAATTTTGTACATTAGTTTGTAGTTTGTGTCAATAAAACCTATTAATTATTAAACTAGACTATCTAAGCTTTTTTTTGATACCCATATGTCCGTACTTGGTTTGCTCAGAGTAGCACAATACACCAAAACAAACACCCCATTCCCGCAACAATTTCATGCCCCCTGCGAGGTCCAGATAAGGGTTCTGCGAAACGTGTGTTTATAAATAGGATTTAATTTATTTTACATGATTTTTGTGTAACTATATTTGAAATGATAGGCAATCATTTGTATGCAATAATTATATATACTTTACAACAATTCAGTACGCCGCATACCAAAAGAATTGGAAAAACAACGAAGCGTATGCGCGGTTAAACATTCGTCTGAACCCTTATCTGTTAAATTCGTGAACGTCACACCCCTCAAACGGGGCTTATTAAAATTGTACTGCGGAACGAATTAAATTATTCGTGATCTTGAACTATCTTCATAGTATTAAAACGTTCTGAGCATTTTAAAATACTAATAATTAACTTATGTCCATATTACAAGCATTACTTTAGTAAATTATTTAGTAAAACACACGTAATTTAACACGAAAATGCCGGCGCGTAGCGTGTCGCTACGGCCTCAATTTTTCACAACGAGTTTAACACAATAAAACTGATTCAAAACCTATGACACATATAGATATTCGTAAACCTTGATTAATGAGGATTTTTATGATATATAACACTAATACATTGGGTTATTAACTACGCCATCAACACATAATATGTACGGAGCTTGCATCGTTCGTCATCCAAAATGGCGGAGCGCTGACTTAAAACTTTTATTTTGCAAAAAATATTTATGGTCGCCACAGATTATAGCATAATATTGTACGCGGAAACTAATAGGGCGCCACCCGGCGGTTTTTTTTTGCAGCAGTACAGTGTGCCAGTGGTATTTAAATCGATTTGAACGCAGCAAACCGAATCGGTCACGATCGGGGGGTCTGACGTTAGACCGGAAAATATTTTCGGTCACACGAGTGTTATTTTTCATTCTGACTTAGGTCAATAGAAGAAGACAGAGTGAGAATTAGCAAAGCTTTAAGTTAGCAGACTATTATGAATAAGGGGGCCTATCTTTAGTTTTTTCCTATTGATACAAAATACCTAGGTACTAAGGTACCAATTGGAAAACTTTGCACTTGGTTAAGTGAGTAAAGTTGACTTCATTTTCTCATCAAAATTTAACAAAATAAAAAGACATACAATTCAGTAAATATCAAGTTTAATTTATAATGATTATTACAAATTAAGTGCTTAAAGAATCTTAAGTAGGTAGGAAATTATATTTAAAAAAGTAATAATTCGCAAAGAGAAAATAAAACATTCAGTGTGATGGATGAACCTGGTGACTATCTACCAATCTAGCTACATCGGGTTCAATATTGGTGAGTTGCAGCCCACGTTCGTTGATTTGCAAACGGTTTCTTTGTTTCGTCAAAATGTTTGTTACCACACTGAAGCTTTTTTCAACTAGATATGATGATGGAAAAGCGATAAGGTATTTTTCAGTAATGTTCCACAATGTAGGATACTGTGTTTCAATGTTGCGTTGCAACCAGAACTTCTGATAGCCTTGGTTGAACTTCTGCTTAAGCTCTTCGTCTGTGCTGATGGTAATCAACTCTTCTTGCATTATCACATTTATTTTAGATGGGTTTGCTCTTGACTCTAGTCTAGGTCAGAGATGACAGAGACAAAGTCGACGATGGAGTGAGCTTACCCAGAAGAAGCCTGTTCACTCTTACTTTGAAGAGATTTGGGTTGTATGCGGTCGGAAACACAGGCGCAGGTAGAGAATTCCACTCTTTTGCTGTGCGCATTATAAAAGATGTTTGGAAGCGCTTAGTGCGAATTGGTGGAATAGCAACTAGATAGGGATGGTAACTAGCAGTGCGCCTAGATGTCCGATGGTAGAAGGGGGCCGGTGGAATGAGGTCGTGGAGTTCTTGGCCACACTCACCGAAGTACAATCTGTAGAAGACCGACATGCAGGCAACCTTACGGCGATGAGCCAAGCTGTGAAGCTTGGCATCCACCAGTTTTATGTCGCCAATGAGTCTCTTAGCTCTGCGTTCCACCGAGTCAAGCGCGGCAAGTTGGTATTTAGCTGAGCCATCCCAAAGGTGGCTGCAATACTCCATGCAGGATTGGACTTGCACTTCGTAGAGGGTTAAAAGCTGTCCAGGCGTAAAGTATCGCTTCACCTTATTTAGGATGCCCAGCTTCTTCATCTGACATTGGCTTCTTCTATGGCTGTGGTATTGTACGGATTTATTATCCATTGAGGAATTTGTAAATTTAAAAGATCCTCAAACCTCTCCGTAAAATCCTTGTGTAATGCGTCCAAGCGAGTGACATATAATAAAATGTCATCTTCTTGAAGCATTTGTGGTAATTTTGAGAAATGCGGAAACTGCGAATACTTTTATAAAGGATTAGTTTACCCACGAAGGCCGATATTATTGATTTTGTCTTAATCAAGTTAAGATCGTCACCCTGCAGCTGCAAATTAACTTTGTTGAACATTCCAAAGATATCAGTCAAGTAATAAATATCTGTTTTACAATTGTTCAGAATTTCTTTCAAATTCGGATCTTTTTCTTGTAAAAACTCCAACACAGATTCAAAAATGGCTGAAAATCTTTCTAAGAAAGAGCCTCTTGATAGCCAGCGAACTTCAGTGTGCAGAAGTAATCGAGTAAAGACTTCGTCGTTTTCCTCACATAGCTGAGCAAACTCAAACTCAAACTTAAGGCATTTATTTCAAATAAACCAATTACAGGCACTTTTGAATTGTCAATGGGTCAGTCAGTCAGAAAAATGAAGCTAGTTGCCCATTCCAAAGCGTAGTAGGTACCTATGGAGAATAACGGGCAAGAAACTCCATGGACACTCTTTTAAATCAACATATAGTTACAAAAAACAAATTCTTTACATCATTCATGTTAAAATTAAAAATGTGAGAACGATGTAGAAAGACGTGCACGTTTAAAGTATCCGTAATAAAATAGATAAAAAAACAATTCATAAATTTAAATTTAAATAAGCCGTGGCAGCCAAGAGTTGACCAGTCCCTACTGACGGCGCCCGTTCACGAACATGACGCATGGATCAGCACCATTCAGCTCAACTATTTTGAAGGGAACTTAATGATCCAACACACACGCCACCACCAGCGAAACATTTGAGTGAGCATGACATACTCTCAGCCGCCAGGGCACATTCAAGTCAATGAAAGACGAGCCTAGTAAATGGTGGCTTTATAGTAGGTACATAGTGCTCACACATGTGCTATGCAATTATACATTGTTAAGAGATTGAATTTATACAATGCAAAGATGTTGTTGTTTTTACAATCTTCAGCAGCTCCAACAATATTTTCGAATGCTAATCAATTAATTTATGCTCCCCTGTGGAGCAGAACCAGCGTTGAGCCAAGCATCTCTGTCAGCGATGTAATCCCCCAACTTATAATATGCTTGGCTGCATAGTGTGCGTTTTATACAAGATTTAAATTTTGTTTCATTCAGTTGGAGTATGTGGGGAGTTATTTTATTGTAACATTTTAAACAGTACCCCATGAAGGATGAGTCTACTTTAGCCAGTCTGAAACCTGGTTGAACTAATTGGTCCCTATTTCTAGTCATATAGTTATGTCTTTCACCTCTTTTACTGAAAAGATTTTTTCTTTTCTTACGTACATGATGTTTTACAAATAACCGAGAGTTCAAAGAATTGCTTCGAATATTGTTGATAGCATTTATTACATATTGTAAAGACTTATGTAATCTAGGACTCAGCTTTTTTGCTACCAAATGCTGCCTGTGAATCACGCAGTGAATGACCAGTACATCAGGCAGTTGTCGCTTTAAGTGAGCTATAAAACCACGATGACGACCAACCATAGACGGTGCACCATCCGTCGCAACAGAAACAATGTTCTTCCATGGAATAGCTTTGTCAGTAAAAAAATTTTCCACGGCCTGAAAAATCGATTCTCCTCTGGTATCAGTCTCTAAATATGTAGCAAAAAGCAGTTCTTGGCACATATTTTCATCTTTGATATATCGAACATATCCTAACAACAGAGCTTCATTGCCGGGTAATGTAGACTCGTCCAACTGGAGAGAGAATCTGTTGGTCCGTAAGAACTTGCATAAAATGTTTTCCACATCGCGTCCCATCTCGTCTATGCGTCTCTGAACGGTGTTATTGCTCAAAGGTATTCTCTTTATAATATCATGTGCGGGTTCGTGCAATACATTGTTAAGGACCTCCGCAATGGCTGGTAAGATAAGCTGCTCTCCAATTGTGTGGGGTTTCCTCGACTTCGCTATTAGTAAAGATATATTATAGGACGCTCGTTAACCATCATCGTCTTTAATAGATGATGACGCAAACATCGATCTTATGGATGGCATTTTGTCTAGTTTATCTTTAAGTGCTTGAAAAAATGACAAGGGCTTACTTATTTTGTCAGCATGTACTCTTGATAAGTGGTCATCCATTTTTGAAGGCTTCATGGCATCGTTACTGAATACTTTTTCACATATGAGACACATCGGCAAGTGTTGATTTGATGGACATGCAATAAATCCGAACTTCAAATAGTCCAACCTGTATTGTCTTAATTTTTTTTTCGTGTCCGCCATCATAAAACTCTTAGTAATCCTGCAAATACAAAAATAAGAAACTACCTAAATAAAAAACAATAATGAACTGTTAAATTTACTGGTAAATTTTTACAATTGAAACAACTGAGGCAACTGCAAACTGTTGAAAACAATCTACAGATAGCTCAACTGATCACTATCACACAGTGGGGCAATGCAGACAGCGTCCCCAAGACGCTGGCTGCATTGCCCCACTGTATGGCAATGCTGATGCGCTGTGCCGGATAAAAACTGTTTGGTACTTACCCTGTTATTTTTTCATAAACTGCAGATACTGTATGGTTACGCTATTAACTCGCGTAGGGAGCTCAGCATTTTGTAAATTATTTTTCAGTCACTTAACTTCACTTAATTTAGCTATGTAATAACTTTGTAATCTCTTGAAATAAATTAGTAAATATATGAGTTATTATCGTTCAAGCTCCAACGAATTTCAAAACGCAAATGAACTTTCAACCTAAGTGCAAGCTCGTTAAATAGTAAAATATCAGGAACATGTTTGGACTTGCAACTTGATCATGAATTCGTTCGTGTTAAATCGCGTAAGCGTCAAATCGCCCCTGAAAGATGTACGCTCGAACTCATTATCTTGCACAAACTTGTCCACACTGACTTGCCGAGTTTTTCATCTTGTACGAACTTGAGACTTACATTACTACAACAATACTATTTCCTACAAAAATATTAATTATTCTTAGTACACGTAACACAACATAAACAATACAGTACCTACCTACCTATCTTGAAAGTTTTAAATAAAAACTTGTTTTAATTTAATAGGGGTCGATTTTTAGACCTCCTCGACCCCCACAATCAGTTTTCGTTTATGTCGACCCCTAGGAAACCGATATCGACCCCAAAGGGTCGATATCGACCACTTTGGGAACCCCTGCTATAAAGAAACGTAATTCACTGATATTATTTGGAGCTTCTAGTTTACTTATAGCTGGGTGATTTTCAAAAATTTTGTACAGTTACAAAAATGAAACAAAAACGAATACCGTTACAAAAATGAACAATGTCACAAAAAAATAACAAAAAGGAAATATTAGGGCTATTTCACAGAAGATAATGAAAACAACGAAATTGCATTTTAATAATTTATTAATAATATAATCAGTCTGTTGAATTACAGTCATAAAATCAGTCTCAAAATTGTGTATTTTTTATGGTCATTAACACTTTTTTAACTACTTAATGAAATGTCTAGCTCAATCAAAATAAACATTTTGTCAAAATTAAATACGTTATTACAAAAATTATGGTTAAGGGAATTACTTTACAGCCAAGCTTTTATTTTGAAAAGGCAAGTAATTAAACAAATAATAAAAAAAACAGTATCTATATCACATACGCCACGAACAATAATCAACAGTGGCTTACTACTGTAATAAGTTTTCAACTTTAGAAACTATCGTGTAACATAACTAAATTGTAAATGTTCTATTACTTCTCATTTATGTATGGTTTATTTATTACTGATTATAATGTTTATTCATTATTAAATTTTAATTTAAATAATCGTATAATTATTTATGGTGTAAACAAAATATCTGGACAAACTTTTACAGAACACAGAATTTACTCATGAATGTGAACAACAGACTTTTACTATAGGACCAACTCTGTAATTAATATGAAAAATAATATCAACTATTCCATACAATTTGATCGTGTAGGTAAGTATTACATTTTTGTATGGAGCAGCAGTTTTTTTTATATTTCAGAGCTAGTAGTATAGTACAATTCTGTTCTGTAAAAGTTTGTCCAGGTATTTTGTTTACACTTTATATTTGTTGATTGGTAATTTGTGGCAAATAGTTTTAAACACAAATGATTGTACTCATTAAAATAAACAACTTTCCAAAGGATACTAATTATTTTTTTATTTTAAAAGGTCGCGAAAACTGGCCGAATTGCGTTTATATCGTAGTGATTATATAAATTTTAAATAAATAAATAGAAATTAATCGTTTTTTTGGGCAAGTTGTTTGTTATCATGTGTTTAAGTATTTGTCACTAATTACCAGTCACATTAATT
The DNA here is from genome assembly GCA_916610205.1 of Griposia aprilina. Taxonomy (NCBI): domain Eukaryota; kingdom Metazoa; phylum Arthropoda; class Insecta; order Lepidoptera; family Noctuidae; genus Griposia; species Griposia aprilina. The sequence goes on along the minus strand of OU744285.1, from coordinate 24,008,708 downwards.
AATATATCTTAGGCAAAGAAAAATCAACTTTGGCATCTAAGTTTTAAACTCGCGAAACATAACAAAATTCTAAGATCTCTTTTAATTCTACAAAATAATAATAAACGTTATTACTAGAAGTCAGAAAACTTAAATAATAATGTTTATTAATTTTATTTCAACAACATGATACACAATCCTAATCCACCTTTCTTGTCCTTCACTCTACAACTACCTACTTACTTAATTTTCGTCACTGTCGCTGAGATCAAAAAAAATTAACCTATCCCGGTTTATAATATTTGTTTCTTTCGATTTAGAGGAACATGGCTCTGCTTGTCCCTCTGTGTTTGGCAAAGAAGTAAAACCAACCATTTCTGGAAAATGTTTAGTCAAGTCATTTGACGAAACGTTGTAACGTTTCGGATTTAATAGGTTTGTTAAGTCATCAAGAGAATAATTGACTCTAATATTTGACAAAATAGTGGGCGCATCTGATTTTGTTATCGTTTTCTTCGTATATGCTGGTTTAGTTCGTTTAATGTTGGTGTTAGATTCCGAGAGTACTTTAGTAGGATGTAATATTGTTTGAGGGCCAGTGTGAACTCGTTTGACTATCTTTGCTAATGGAGCGGATTTCTGATTCTGTATTTGTAAACTGAAATCATCGTCATCGGTATCACTGAAAGTTTGTCTTTGTACTAACACTCCTCTAGCTTTGGTAAAATATGCAGCGTGAGATTCGGGTTGTAGTACTTCCGATGTTCCAGATGTAGCTTTTGATGTAGACTTTTTAACAGATTGTAAAATGAAAGTTTCTTCTTCATCAGAATAAGAAATTAGTCGAGTTTGTTTTCTTTTAGGTGCCATTAACAAGCAATGTTTTTTTAGGAACAAGCAATCACAAAACCCTCTTTTTCCTGAGCTATTACAGAAACAACTCAAAGTTCTATAATATATGTCATTGGTATGATCATTTACCGCCTGTATTTGGTGTAGTTTTTGCGATTTGGGTACAGGTATTAAAGAATTCAGGGCAGTTTCATTGCATTCTTTGATAAGATTTATATGTATGTCATTGACAATGAAAAGTGTTATTCTACATTCATCTTTCAGAAAAGCAAGTGCAGTTCCAGCATCCGTAACATCTTTTCCATGTGAGACTTTTTGGTCTAAGAGTCGTTTGATAACTCCTCCTATACCATCAGCAGGGCCCTTGCCATGGTAAGACTCGGAAAAATTCCAAGTCCCTTTAACAAAATCCAAATCGTGCAAAGTTTTCTTAAATAGGTAGAAGTTCTTTTTTTGTTTGTACTGGGTAGTAGGTCCGTCGGAAAATGCGTGCAGAATTGTCACTTCAGGGTACTTCCTTTTGATATCCATCAAAACTGGATTCAAATGTGCCCAAATGGCTTCTGGTGCATGATTTGTTGAATCCGAGAATGTGCAATAAGACTGAGGCCTCGTATTTTTTTTGTACACAACACTAGTGTGTAAAGTAATTTGGTACTGGGAAGCGCCAAAGTGGACAGCTTGTATTTCTTCGTGGAGTTTGCACGCGTAATTCTCCGAGAAATCACAATGAAGAACTACTTCGTTATCTTCAAGCTGATCCTTTAGATTTCTGTAGGTTTTATATTGGTGGGCAATATTGAAAATATGTACCAAGTACCTTTTCAATTCTGCTTCAAACAGACATACAAAGTTTTCTAAACTATCCGATTTCGTCTCTGTCACAACTCGTTTTGACTTCTTAGTTTCGTTATCCTTTTCGTATTCGATATTTTTAAATGACCACTCCAGCCACGAAATATTTTCCTTTTTCTTTAATTTGTCATACTGCAAATATATTTTATTGCACACATCACATTCAGTATACATGCACTCCTTTGATCTTTTATCACATACGGTAGCTTCTACAAGGTCACTTAATTTATGAAACGATGTTAAAATTTTTTTTTTTTTCAATGCAATAAATTTGAATTCCATGTTGGCATGAATTTTACAAACACAAGTATCTCGGTCTCTAAGGAGTGGGCTGACAATATGGAATGGCTTGTGTCTGACAAATGTGACGTAAGATATTTGGATACCCGTATCTTCCTTGAATTTTTTGTGTAAATTAATTATAGTATCAAGAAGATATCGCTTCTGCATCTTTATTTTTTTCTGCGTCTTTGTTTCTTTCTTCCCTGCAGAAGAGCGACTTACATCGTCTTGGAAATAAAACTGACGAATTTTCTTGGCTAATATACTGCGCTTGGTAATTTTCGTTTTTTTTGTGAACCGGATTCTTCCTTTTAAGCCAATGCAATACCCTAATCGAGTGCGTAATTTATATTTTCCGGCTATATCTGTGTTAAAAATATTTTTCAAAATGTTTATTTCCTTATTACTTTTAGCAGCCTTGTATTGTTTTACTAAAGCTTCTTTCAATACCATGTTATCTAGAATAACTCTCCTTACTTTATCTCTATCTTTTTCATTGTTAATACTCAATTCTTGCATTATTGAATTTACTTTTGATTCAGGTGTTAAAATTGGTTCAAGAATTTTTTCTCCATCGTAAGCTTTTGCATCGACAAATTTTTGACATTGTAAAATAATTTTTTGTCTGTATACTTTCTTTTTTAGAGCCGCTATTTCTTTTTTTTGTTTTTCTATTTTGCTGGCCTGCTTTTTTACAATTTTCTTCAAAATATAGTAATTTCTTAAATATAACTTCCGTGATTTTGTTTGCTTTTCATCTTTATGTATATCTTGACATTTTTGTTTCTGATTTTTCTTCAGTCTTCTCCAATTCCTTCTTCTTAAAGCTTTTTGACTCTCTGTTAGTTTGGAAACTTTGACATATTTACTTTTGATCCTTTCCAAGTTCTTTTGATTTATTTCATTATACTTTTCAGGATTGTTTAACTTAAGTCTTTCTCTGTACTTACGTTGTCTTTCTGCGGGAGTCATCGGCATTCCTGTATATAATAACACACGGTCTCATTAATTAAATATTCATGTTTATGACAAAATTACGTACTTATCCACAATACTTTTACCTTTTCGTTACTTAATTTATCATTCAGTACCTATTAATTTACAATTAAAAATTGTAATTCTGAAAATAAAAATTCTGTCTTATAAACTATAATTACTATGAATTTTCGTACTAAATTATAATACCACACTAAACACTATAAATTGATATTTTACATCTTTAAGGTCGATTTTTTAATGCTGTACGTATGCTGGTGAGCTACTATTTTTTTTACATTTTAAAATATTGTATTACTTATTTTATTTAAGAAATATTTAATAAAAAATTGTAAATAAAATTAATAAGCGAAGCATTATTTTAGAAACATAATATTTCTGTATGAAATCGGCTTTACTTCATTTTTGTTACATCATTTTTGTTACGCAACAAAAAAACCTAACAAATCGTTAGAAAAATTAAATCAACCATGAGTTGAATTACAACCTCACACATTTGGAGGTTAAAAAGAATCTTATTGGATTTATCCAGCTTCTTTTTAGTAGTTGGTGAAAATTATTCTGTAATTTTACGCAAAAATAATAAGAGATAGCCTTACTGTTGTTTTTATAGCTGAACAACCAAAATGAAAGATTTAATGTTGAAAAAACACTGCACAGGAACAAACACACTTTTCTTGTTGGTGGCACCCGTTGTCAAAATGGTGGACAGACGTTCTGTTGTCATCTGATTGGACGGTTTTAAATGGAGAATGTTGCCAGTTGAAAACCCCAGATATCTACTATTATTGGTGTTACAATAAAGAATAACAAAAATGAACGAAATGGGAGACATGTATTGAAACAAAGTTATTATTATTATGCATTAGGTTATATATTTATATTTTATATCATTTACATCATAATTAGAGTCATTAAGATATTGTGCAACTACAACATCTAAATATGAGAGTAGTTTCTTCTTTATGTTTGTTTTTGTTACGCACTTCTGCTTAGAGACACGAGGTTGCTCTATGAAAATATTCTGAGACTGAAGAAGTAAACACCTTTATTTTTTTTATTACATATTATTATGATCTGAAATGTTGAAACCCATCTGGACAAAATGTGGCTCAAGGATAATAATACTACTTTGATCACCTCAATGCATTTTTCTTGGATAATATTCATGTAGACGTTTTCACACAACAAAATGTACAAAAATTTTGAAAATCACCCAGCTTTTATTTTTGATTTGTCCGCTTTGACCCCTTCTCTAGAAACAACATAGCCTAAATAAGTCACTTCAGCAACCAAGAAAACACATTTTTCTTGCTTTAGCTTTAGCTCACTCTGAGATAATCTCTGTAAGACTTGCTCGAGCGCATATAAATGCTCGCTTTTATTTTTCCCGCCTATTATGACGTCATCGAGAAACACTTCCACATTCGGTATATTACCTGACAAATTCGTCATTATACGTTGAAAAAGACCTACACTTCACGACAATCCGTAAACTTAATCTATTATACTAAAATAGACCTCTATGTGTATTAATAACCGTGTATTTTTTTGAATTATCTAGTTCTACTTGGTTGTACGCACGGGAAAGGTCAATTTTGCTAAAAAACTGTGCCCCATTCAGGCCTACGAGCACATCTTCAATCTTAGGAAGTGGGTATCGATCGATCAGCAAAGCGGGATTCAGAGTCGCTTTATAATCCGCACAAATTTGCAACGTACCGTGACTACCGGCACCAAAGGTGAGGCCCAGTCGGAGCAGTCGACGGGCTCGATGACGCCGTTGCGTAGCATGGCATCGAGCTCAACGTCGATGCGCTCGCGCAGCGTGTGTGGTACGGGCCGCGCGCGCTGGAACACTGACGTCGCCCCCCCGTGCACTCGCAGCATAGCCTTGCCAGCCTTGTACCGACCCAGTCCGCCGCTGAATTATGCCTTATGTCTGTCGAGAATATTTACAATCCCTTCATTAAATTTCACACAAATTTGCAACGTACCGTCTGCTTTAGTCACCGGCACCAAAGGTGAGCCGAAGAAAGAACAAATACAAAATAAGGTGCAACATTTACCTCGTCTAGACAACTAATTATATAGCAAATATTTGTTTCAATATTCCCATTAGAAACAAAAATGACTGGCTGCGGCAATGTTATAAACGTTACCCCAGCAGGAAATGTTTTTGTGAAATAACTAAAAAACTATAAGTGCAACAAATTTAAAAATGTGCGCAACAATTACAGAAGCTAGGCAACCAATTATCTTTAAGATTTAAATAACGGGTAGTAATAAAAGCTCCGAAAAAGAATTAAAATATGAGCGTTCTCAAAATATGAAATTTACTGCTTTAAATACTAACTTTCCGACAGCTTATATGCGAATACAAATAAAGAAACGACCGAATAAAATACTGAAAATTCCGAAAAATTAATACAATATTTGCTGACGTAAAAATCTACAGGTAGTAATTTTTATTGTAACTTACCTATTATAAATTTAGAATCAACCTTACACCTAACATACCAAACCTCGGGGTGCCCCTGACGTCGGCCGGCTAGGTTTAGGGTTAATAAGCAGGTCGACGGAGCCTTGCTCTGCGGGGCTCGTATTTCTGTCTAAAGGGTTTAAAGGAACCTAACCAACCGAACCTCGGGGTGCCCCTGACGTCGACCGTTTAGGGTTAAGATTTCCGGGAACATATTATATGTTTTCGGCAACTTAGTAATTTTTTCGGAAGATTAGTGTTTTTTTTTGGAAATTTAGTTTATTTTATTTGAAAGTATAGATTATTTTTCGTAGAATTATAAGTTGAATAAGTTCATGTTTGTTCGTTAAATACAACATTTTTGTCGGTTAATTTTGTATTAATTTTTCGGTAATTCATTTTAACACAGCTTAGTTAGTATTATAGTCAACCACAGATCGCTGGAAGTTAATTTGTTTCTCGGAAGCTTTATTATTTCCCTTAAATAACTATTTTCGACATTATTTTGCTGGGGTAACGTACACATTTTCTAGAAACAAGGTTACTGACAGAACCTAGAGTCAACCACATATTTGTTGTTCTGCAAATCCTTGTTGTTGAGCTTTTATACACAAGAACATATTGTACCAATGATAAATACAGAACATCATCATCCTACCCTTACTCAATGTAAAATAGATGTCATATAAACGTCATACGGGTTTAATTTAAAAAAAAAACTGCAAGGTAAGTTTTTTTTTTCATGATACTTATTTAGCATCTATTGTCTTCATTGATAGGTACACATACCGCAGTAAATAAACACAACATAAAACAAACAAAAAATGATTTTGGTCGGATACCAATGTTGTTTGATAAATTTATATAAATTAATAAATGCTGAAATCATATAAATCTGTGTTTTATATTACCTATTTTATACAAAATAAATTAGTTTAGGAGCCTCGTTATTATCTGCATAAAATGCATTTCATCGATATCGATGAACTCTCAATATCGATAAGTTTATTGAGTTGTATACGGTGCGCATCCCTATCTTATGACAGTTCTTCCCTTCAAGAGCATGACTGTCATTGTCACTGACACTGACAATCATAACATAACACATACACATAACATCACGCCTGTATTCCCCGAAGGTTTAGGCAGAGGTGTACCTATAGTACACCCACATTTCGCCAGTTATGTTTTTTAAGTCCCGGGCACAAATCCAGACTCCGAGCTGCTACCGAGAAATTCCAGATGGAAAAACCCGATAACACTTTGCCCGACCCGGGAATCGAACCCTCATGCTCAGCAGTAGCGCTTGCGACCACTAGACCAACGAGGCAGTCAACACAACAACAAATAACAACAACAACAATCATGACCTTGAAATATAGAATTTTCATGTTGGTAGCTATGTTTTTTTATGTAGTTGGTTAAAGAATGTTAGGAACTTCTCACAAACTGAATGTTCTAAGTTCCGTCTCTTAAATTTACATGCTCTGTGCATCCTAAGACAACTCTTTCGCAGGATAATAGCAGCTATAGTAATCGCAATATCTAACGAAGGGTGATACAAGTCGATTGGAACCAGCTCTGTACCTTTGACATGCTCGCAGTTACTTCGGTACCCTGCCGAGCCAACACTGCGTCTAACTTACTCCCACGTATATTCACCGATTGATTCATCTCAGCCAGACTACAAAAGCTTGAGAAGTAACAGTAATAATTATTAACATTCACAGATGCACTTTTAAGTTAAGGTCGCCTAAAATCATTATCATTCCGTTCAAATTGGAGAAGATGCTATGAACCTTACAGAACCACTTCATGTATTCATCGTTATGTATCGATATGCAGGAATCCCGCCCAATCAACCAATACATGTTTTTAAAACGCATGTCTAGTTCCTGTCTTTTCTTTTTGACGTGCGCTTTCCAGCGCAGTTTCGCGTCAATCTTTATGCTAAGGTATTTGGCTGTATTTGCGTATGGCACTTGTTGGCCATTTATGAAGATTAGGTACTAATCGCAATTCCTGTTGGAGAAATCAATATGAAGTGACTTCGATTCATTCAATTTGATTCTCCATTTTTGTGCCCAGTCATGAACATCATTTACAGCGATTTTTACCTTTTTGATTGTGTAAGCGAAGCACCATAATGAGAGCCAGCGGTTTTATTATTTAATATGATTTATCCAAAGTCCTAAAAACCAAGTTATAATGGTCTAAGTAGCTATATTAGGTAAAAGTATAACGTTACGAGTGTGTTTGACTGGAAAATAACCATTTCTACAGAAAGTAGGTGTTTCAATATTTTAATTGCGTATTTTCCCACGCTCGGATGTTAAACTACTTAACATGTTGTAAAGGAATGACGAACAAGGGTTTTTTCCACCCTGGCTCACTACACAATAGGACACTTATTTTTGCACGAAATTAATCATTATGAAATAGGGTTTTTCCACTATGAATGTATAAAAGGACTGTCTCTTTACGTATCGAGGTACCCTGTCCGACCCCGATGACCCCATAACCCTCCTCCAGGAGAGCAGTAGGGCCACCAGTACAGTGCACAAGAACAGACCGCCATCGTTCCGACCTCGCCGCCGAGGTCCTACGCGACGCCCCCGACGTAATTGTCCCCCCCCCGACCCTTGCTCGACGACGCGCCAGCCCGCGCCGTAGCTGAGCCTGTAGTTTTAAATTCCCCTGTTAATAATAATATTATCTCGATCCAGCCTGTCCCATCTTGCTGCCCTCCCCTCAGTGACGCCCTAAGCCGAGGTTCGTACCCCACAGGGGGTGCCCTTAGCGTGCGGTCACCTAATTTTTAAGAATTTTCGCCCCTGGCTGGAGGCTTTAAGTTAGTAGCTTAAGGCACCCACAGGCTTGCCCGGTTAAGTAGCCAGGACCTTAGTGGTCATAACTACGAGCTGCCCAATAGGAAAAAAAAAAAAAAAACGTATCGAGGTAGTCGTCGTGAACTCTTTAAAGTGACAAGTAGTCGTCGTGAATTCTTTAAAGTGACAAGTAGTCTTCAGAAGTTCTCCACAAGTTGTGTGATCAAGTAAATTACCAAGTCGCGAATTATAACTAGCCTAGGGCAGTAAAGTAAATAAGTTAGGGTTCCTAAGTGCATTGTAAGTTAGCCTTTGTGACATAATTATATGCCATCGGCGTTTCTGATTATATTTAAAGACTGTAATTTTGTGTGATTTATTTCTGTGCATTCCCTGAACCATTCAGGCATTACCTAACTTTCTATGTGCGTGTACCATATAATAGGTCTTTACCTATGAAATTGCCGTTTTGTATGAAAAAATTTAAACGAATTTTTTTCATGAATTTTTTATTTGTATTAATCGAAGTAATCACCCATGCAATCAATGCATCTTTGCCATCGCAGTGGCAGTTTATTGATGCCCTTCTTAAAGAAATCAGCTGGACGGGAGGCAACAAATTCTTCAAAGGCATTTTGTACTGCCTCTCGGGTATTAAATTTTTTTCCCGCCAAGAAGTTATCCAAATTCTGGAAAAAGTTGTAGTCTGTAGGCGCAAGGTCTGGTGAGTAGGGCGGATGACGGAGAGCTTCCAACCCCAGTTCTTGCAACTTGGAGACCGTCTGCTGTGCAGTATGAGGTCGCGCGTTGTCGTGCAGGAGCAGCGGAGACGAGCGATTGACCAATGCTGGTTGGAGATGCGCCAGCTTCTCCATCATTGTGTTCAGTTCTTCACAGTACACATCTGCAGTAATGCTCACCCCGTTTGGTAAGAAGCTGTGATGAATCACACCGGCGCTAGACCACCAAACAGTGACCATCACTTTTCTAGGGGTAAGTTTTCGTTTCGGGCATTGTTTAGGTGCTGAACCAGGATCCAACCAACTTGCTGAGCGCTTACGGTTATCAAACAGAATCCATTTTTCATCGCAGGTAACAATGCGGTTCAAAATTCCTTCATTTGTGTGTCTGTTGAGCAGTGGAAGGCACGTCTCGACGCGTACTTCGCGCTGGCGATCATTGAGTTCGTGGGGCACCCATTTGTCAAGCTTTTTTACCTTGCCAATTTGACGCAAATGGACCAATATTGTTTTGACGCTAACGTCGAAAGCTGCTGCTAATTCAGCCGTAGATTGTGTATCATCAGCTTCCACAATCGCCTTTAATTCGTCATTGTCGACCAAAGTCTTCGGACGACCGCGAGGTTCATTTTTCAGGTCGAAATTTCCAGAACGGAAGCGAGCAAACCAATAACAGGTGGTGCGTTGGTTTGTAGTGTTAGCTCCGTAAACGTCGTTGATGTTGCGTGCCGCTTGTGCCGCGTTGCTGCCACGACGGTACTCATATTCCATAATTACTCGAATTTTTAACGTATCCATGATGACGAAAAAGATTGAAATGCGATGAAAATGTAACACTAATCAATAAAGAAATGACTACTTTTAGAAAAAAAAATCCATGTTTTTAAAATAAAATTAATTTGAAATTAGAATTCTTAGCCAAACAAAAATTATTTTGATTTGAAATGGCCAGTACTGCAGAACGGCAATTTCATAGGTAAAGACCTAATATATTGATTACACAGGAAAACAAAATTAAACTTTTTTTTTGTTGCATGAAGTTTTACTACGGTTGTTTACTAATTAGGATGCGCTGATTTCGAATCTAGCCTCAGATTTTTTGTAGCAGCTCTAGTTAGTGAGATACAGGTACCGTCTTAAATTTACTTAAGTAGTCGATAATTTCTATCAATAGCAGTGTAACTAAACTAGTTTCTGCATATTTTTTATTATGTCTTCCTCAAGAAAGACGTGTTTAAACAGCCATGAATGTTTTTGTGTTATTTGTGGAGAATATATTTTAAAAAAAACCGTTTAAGCGCCTCCGCCTTCGTGAAAAAAGCATACTTAGACTACTTTGGGTTTCCATTGCTGACAAATGCCAAGCCTTGGATACCTAGTTTGATATATTAAAATTGTGTCGAGTTATTGCGATTATGGGCAAGCAAAAAAAATACCCTCTTTAAGTACCACAGCAGCCATGTACATCTTCGAAACATCCAGACGAGTGCAGTCAACAAACTGAAAATGACGACAGTAGTAGAGACAGTGATCTTGATCGCTTCGTTTCGTTTATCCCCTACCACTAAAGCAAGGTGGTTTAAATAACTTGATCAGGGACCTTGGACTGTCAATGACTGCATCAAAAATTCTAGCTTCCCGGTTGAATTAAAGAAATCTGTTGACAAAAAGAACAAAAATATCGTTCTACCGTAAGAGGGAAAAGAGTTTACTCCCTTTCTTTACTGAACAAGACAATTTCGTGTTTGTTCTGACATTCCGGGTCTTATGAAAAGCTGATAGAAGATACACGTTTTATCAATCTTATGACAGTAATCGAAAAATGTGCATGGCTAGAGTTTGTTTGGGTAGTGAGGATTTTTTTGGGAAATAGAAAATCTGATGGCTACATTCAGCACATTGAACAGTTGCTGATGCACTTTGAGCGACTGGGATGCATCATGAGTATAAAGCTTCACTACCTTCATAGCCATCTCGAATATTTTTCTGAAAATCTCGGTGACCTCATCGAGGAACAAGGGGAGCGTTTCCACCAGGATATTCGCACTATGGAGGAGAGATATCAGGGATATTGGAACGTATATATGATGGCTGATTATTGCTGGAGCATCTAAAATAGCAGTACTAACAAATATCACGCGAGAAAATCATATAAAACAAAATTTCATTCGGAATAAACATATTTAATATTTTTTTATACTTTAAACTCAGTGCATTTTTAGTAAAAAATCCCATCACTCCATAGTTGCTAAACTAGAGCTGCAGCATAAAAAAGGCATATGTTTTTGAAATCAGCGTGGAAAGACTATTCAGATTCATGAAATAAAATTCATGCATCAGACATGCTGTTTTCCTGTGTTATCTGTTCATCTCGTGTGTGTTTTAACTCAAGTATAAACGTACTATCTGACCAATAATGTGGTTTCATTACAACCCTTCGTCACGGGAACACCGTCACCACCGCCTACAACACCTGACTCCCGCGTATCTTACAGATTGCTTCCGTATGGCATGACCTTGTCGCCATAATGGCAGTGTCGTCCGCAAAGGTTGCAATAGTATTATTTTCCAGCTCTGGTATATCATACGTGTACAATAGGTAGAGGACTGGACCCAGCAGGCTACGTTGAGGCACGCCAGCTTTAATATTTTTTAACTCAGAAAAGGCATCCTCATGCCTTACACGAAACATTCGTGTAATTTATGATTGTAAGATATCGGCAATATCATTGGGCAGCATTAGTCTTAGCTTGTATTACAAACTCTTATCAAAAGCTTGTGCTACATCTAAAAATACGGTGGAGCATACTTTATTTTCATCTAGCTTTCTCAATAATGTTGGTAATTCTATGTAAGATAAGAGAAGATAAGTTTTTTTTTTTTTTTTTTGTACAGTGGGTAATAGCTGTTACCTGACACACCCTAAAAACGAACGAATTTGAACCCTCTGCCTGTGAGACTAAGGGTTATTCAATCTGTGAGTTTATCAGACTACTCGATGAACAAATACAATAATAATACAGATACGCAAATTTGATCTTTAAAACGTTAGGGTCAGGATATTTATAACCACTTTTTATGCAATTTTGATTCTTATGCATTAAGATTATACGTCACTGTATTGTAATATAATTAGTGTCATTGCTACTAATAGCTTATTTTAAAAGTTATATTCAAGTAGATCTGGGCTCGTATTCCGTGTATATGACTGAGACCACAGGGTGGCAACTGCTATACATTTTAATTTCTTACTATTCAGCGTCATCTATCTACCAGGACATAAATTAAAAATGACCAGTATTGTCAGCGTATATCCATGAAACAATTAGTTTAGTAGAATTGTAAGCGTATAATGTTGAATTTTGATCTATTGTGAGTCAGTTATTATTTATCGTTTCTTTTTTTGTATTTGTAAAAGTTTTCCGATCATAGTATGTTATTAATGTTTTGTTCCTATTGATCAAAAAGGAAACTATTAGTAGAATTTACAAATATTAAATGGCTTTACTGTCTACAGGCAGGGTGACACTGACATTTGACTTTTCATTGCAAAAATGTCTGCGGTTGCGCATATTTTTGTAATTATTTCGTTTTCTTCCCGATTTTGAGTGTAATTTACGTCGAGTTTAGTTCGCTACTCCGTATTCACTACAAATCATAGAAGATAAACGTTCCCATCGTGTGTCTACTTTCTAAATCACGTCGAGTTGAGCCCCCTGTGTTCCTCCGTGATTTAATCAACAAAATAGCTTAGGCCCTCCGTAAATAGGAGTTTGGACCATATTATTTAAGTGTTTTGTGTCTCGAAACAAGTGTTGTGTGCCCAGCTGCCAAGTCGTCAAAGATGACGGTAAATATTATGTTCTTTTTATATCCTTCCATGTGTAATTTTTTGCTGATTGCACATAATTAACTGAAAATATTATACAAAGTGGAACAGGATGATTGACATTCCTTTAAACAACGTCTTTACGTTACATATCATGTTCTTTACCCATATACAAAAAATCAATCAAATCCAATGAATACTTTAGCCACAGGAAATTATTTTTCATTTTCTTTTTTCTTTATATTTTGTAGATCTGAGTCCGTAGGTATAGGTATAGGTAAACATTTTACTACCTACTTACTAAAAATGTGCTCCAGCCATTCTCAAGTGTTATTCTTACATACATACGACAATTATAAGTAAAATAAATTGCATAATACAATATTTATGTTTCTATTTCAGGTATTCCTCTACATCGTTTTCCAGATCCAAAATCCAATCTTGAGAAATACATGACATGGGTTTCAACAATTGGCGGTCTACATCTGCTGCAGGATAATAAATATGTTTACAACAATCTGCGAGTATGTTGTAAACATTTCAGATCGGTTTACCTCTACCCAAACCACCAGCTTTGTAAATTAGCAATTCCAGAACTACAACTATCAGGTAAATTGTTATTCTCGTCACAGATACAAGGTGCAGTTTTGGACCTGCAAAACATTTTAGGAGGTAATTATGTTAGTGATTCTCGACCCGAATCAACAATAAAATGGGCAGGTATTTTTTTTAAATTTTATTCTTGTTTACGGAAATCGGTAAGCGTGAACTCCCTTTTTAAAACGCTGCCAATCTATACGTGTCCTTAAACTGCGCTTTCACACACACACACACACACACACACATACAAACGCAACCGACATTTCTTTCATAGATCCAAAGCACCAACCACCGCCCGCTCCCTCTCCCACTAGCCACGCCCCCGCGGCCATCGCAACTCGCAAGCAGATAAATCGGGTCAATTTATTAGTGTAATTGATGACGCCGGTGTATGCATACGCTTGCAAATTCCGCCCCTCAAGGGCGCCTTCGATTAACGTCGCGATAGGTACCTACTAAAGTACAAAGTTGTAAAAACGACGGACCAATTCTCCGATGTAGAGTTGGTGGAGATGGTCCACTTGTATGCCATCAGTGGAGACAATGTATCTCGAGCCATCGAAATGTTCGCGGAGTTATTCCCCAATCGACAACGTGCCTCACACTGGGTAACGCTGGCTGCTACGCAGAGACTGCACGATCATCGGCAGTTCGACGGTCCCCTGCATGCTGAAGGTCGCGGCAACGAAGGCCTGCCTGTCGCCTTGGAGGAAGATATCCTAGAATTCTTCCGGCGAGAGCCACGGGCAAGCACGCGAGAGGCTGGTCGACGGTTTGGAGTGCACCACTCCACAGTGTGGTGGCTACTGCACAAAGAAATGCAGCACCCCTTGCACTACCGCAAGGTACAGGATCTCCACCAACACTATAACGCCGCGCGAGTTACATTTTGTCGCTGGTTGCTGGAACACCAAGACATCCACATCACCAGTGTAACCTAACTACGTGCAAAAGTGATCAGTGCTTTCGACACAATAAAAACGAATGTGTTTGTGTTACGTAAGCTGATGGAAAATCAGCAACGTCGTGCTAGACTGTGCCTGGAGTGTAACGGTGGAAACTTTGAACAATACCTCCAGGTAACATAAGTAGGTAATTTATTTATTTGTACATAGACAATAATTTGTAAATACGATGTTAGCTAATTAATAATAGAGTAATAGATAGCTAATAGAGTAATTGTCAGACTTTCTGGCTTTTGACTACCCATACCAACGATCATATGGCAGGGCTGTAAGGTCGTTGACCCGCACCGTCCCGTGTGGTACCTAACGACTGTCCGAGAGCTACAAATCAATTCGAACCAAAGGCTTTAATTAAGTGCTTGCCGAAACACGGGATTTCAATGATGTCCTAGATAAATTTAAAAAGTACTTACATCATTATGAATTAAAAAAATAACACAGTGGTACTTGCTCAGTTACGAACCCGCAACCTCATGCATGAGAGAAGAACGCCTTAAGGCTCGTACACACTGGCGCGACGCGACGTAGCGTCGCGATTCTGCGATATTATATCCGTAGAGCAATTTCTATGAAAACGCGCGCGACAGTTCACACAGGAGCGACCTGACGCACCGCGACGGCGTCGCGGAGCGTCACCAAAGGTACATTTTGTATGGTGTCGCGGCGATATCGCGGCACACCTTTCACACTGGCGCGACGCTACGCCGCGGCCGCTACGCGACGCGGCGCATAGCGGCTGGCTTGCGGCATCTTCAAAGAGGTACATCCTTTGACCGTGCCGCGCAAGAGAGTATAAATGGCGGTGCAAACCATGCTGAGCTCAGCAGTAGTAGACGATCTTCGTCAGAGGACGAAAGCAAAAGCATATCTGTACGTGTTTACTGAGCGTGGGGTCTTAGCTTCGATTCCCCGGTCGGTCGACATAACCCAACCTAACCTACGTAGGTAGTAGGTACCTAAGCTTGACCACACAAGCACGAACGACTAAACTGGCGAATTCGGCCGTGTTAAGTGACTTAAGCACGGAGGGGTCTAGGTATGTTATGGATGGTCACCCATCCACGGACAGACCTAAGGTAACCTAAGGGGCAACGCAAATAGAAGACGGCGAGACGAAGGTACGGTACAGACACGGCGCAGATACGGTGCAGGCGCGATATCTGCGCAAACAGACGCGGGGACGGTACGGCACAGAGTATTATTATACAAGGTGCTATTTAGTGGAAATAACATTTAATACACCTCCTTTCGGTTTTTTTTCGAATACTAATTCCCTCCTTTTGTATCATTATAATTCCTATGTACAGTCGAGAGCACATCAAGTGTAACATTGCGCTACGAAAGCCGCCACTATTACAAGTGCAATAAAGGCGTGCTCAAGGTCAAACTGTATAGCTTGATGTGCTGTCGACTGTACTTATGTTTGCAATATGTAACCGCTATGTTTGCTATTTAACTACTTTAAAATACGAATAACATCGAAATACATAAATCAAATCATAATAAGTTAAATTACATCGGATTTTCATTAAAATCATGGATTAAGGCTGATTTACATTGATACAGTAGCTGGCGCCAGCTACTGTATCAATGTAAATCAGCCTTTAAATATCCATATGGTCGAAAATTTGAACAGTTTAAAATATATCTCTACGTATCTTTGTTCATACTGTATATAATGCGAGACGCCGCTTGCGCCTACATCTGCTGGCGACGTGGCGGGGGGCGAGGAGCGGCGTGCCTGCGCCGTCCGCTTGCCGCCTTCAGTCACGAACAAAAGATAACGCAAGACGCACGTCGCTTCGTATACAGGATGCGTGACGATATTGAGTTTAATATTGAGTTTTGCGAGTTAATTGAGCAATACCCGAATATCTATGACTACACTAAGACAGGGTACAGTAACAGAAATGTGCAAGACAAAATATGGCAAGAAATAGCAATAAAAGTCGGTGCAACAGGTATGTATTTTATTTAAATTTTAAACATTATGTCTAGTCTGAAACGGAATCGGAGATCGTTGTGTTAGATATGTTGTAAGATATTCCCTGATATGGTAGGGATTTTCTCCCATTAATCGCATGTTAATGTTTGCTCCTATCAAATTATTTCTAAACCGTGGATTTGATTTTTTACCATCACATGTGCGAATTACGTTATGCAACACACACATTGCTTTTATAATATTATCAACATATTCTGGTTTGCAGCAAATAGGCGTGTAAAGTCCACCAAACTTTGACGCTAACATACCATAGGCACATTCTACTGACTTACGTGCCCTTGACAACCTGTTATTATAAGCTCTTCTCTCATTAGTCAATTGATTTCGACCATATGGTCTCATAATATTTCTTTTTAGTGGAAAAGCTTCATCTGCCACAAAATAAAAGGGCACATTCTGTGTTTCTCCAGGCAAAGGTGTAGGGTTCGGTAAATCGAGATCGCCTAGATCCATAGCTTGTCCAAAAGAGCTAACTTGTAATACTCGCCCATCACTATTTCGGCCGTATTCACCAACATCTATAGTTAAAAAGAAACCATCTGCATCTACAACTGCTAACAATACAATAGAGAAATATCCCTTATAATTTATGAAAGTCGAACCCGAGTTGATGGGCGCTGTAATTCTAATATGCTTTCCATCTAAACTCCCAACACAATTCGGTAAATTCCAGAGAGTGTAAAACCGTTCAGCAACTTCTACCCATTTTTGTCGTGTAGGTACAGGCATATATTCCGGCTGTAGGCATTCCCACAAAACGCTAGAGGTTTCATGCACAATTTGCCGGACGGTACTGCCTCCTCTCAATACATATCCAGAAAGTGATGTAAACGAACAGCCATCTGAGTAGTATCTGTAACAAAAATAAAATAGCAATAAGTATGTAACATTTGTGTGTTTAGATTGAGGTGCCACTTTTCGCATCGTAAAGTGGCTAATGGAGTTATTTAGTAGTAGTTTAGAAAATTTTGTAGAACGGATATTGGATTTTGTATTAGAATACTTCAAAAGTTAAATGAATATAAAGGTGGCACCTCAATCTAACTGTTTGCATTGAGGTGCCACTCAGAACTGGGAAAATTATGGATGAAATTTTATCAAAATTTTGTATTATTTTGTAGTACTCCAGAATTCTGGAGTACTACGAAATTTTGATGAAAACTCATCCATAATATTCCCAGTTCTGAGTGGTACCTCAATCCAAACAGATTGAGGTGCCACCTTTATATTCATTTAACTTTTGAAGTATTCTAATACAAAATCCAATATCCGTTCTACAAAATTTTCTAAACTACTACTAAATAACTCCATTAGCCACTTTACGATGCGAAAAGTGGCACCTCAATCTAAACACACATTGTAACTAATCTCCTTAAATATTTTTCAGCCCAAGAATGTAAAGAACGGTGGAAGAATATTCGATGTAGTTACAGCAAAAACAAGAAAAGGCTAGATTTGCCATCTGGATCAGGTGCAAAGACGATTAAAGAGTACTACCTTTCACCACATCTACATTTTTTAGACAATTACTTGAAGTCCCGACCAACCAAAAGCAATCTAAGCAAATATGATTGCACAGACGGTAATGATAGTGAAGAAGTCGATGAGACACTGTTTACTGGTCAACTAGCTTCTGAAAACACAAATTCGGATTCCATCTCCAATCAATCCACGCCAACACCGCCACTGCTACCACTATTAAATAAATCTAGGGCAATCTCTTTAAAAGATGTTAATAAATCAGCACATGAATATTTCAGTCAAAGAGCATTACAAATGAAGACCATACATAGAGCTGAGCCTGAAACAGACAGCGATCTAGCTTTTTTTCAAAGCATGCTTCCAGATATGAAATCAATGACACCAGCCCAAAAACGAAGATTTAAAATGGGCGTTCTCAATTTATCAGAGCAAATTTTAAATGACCCAGTACCTAGTTATCCTAGGACACAGCCGTATTATCCACGAACACCTTCTCGAGAGACAGATTATGATCCTAATGAAGGTGCAACCCAGCAGACTCTTACATCCAGAGCTAATACAAGTCCAGCACCTTCGTTTACCTCGACTCAGCAGACAGCTAAACATACTGCAGCAGCTAACAAAAATCCGGAAACTCAGCTGACTTTGATATCCGGAGAGTATATAAATCCAGCACCACCGGCGGCAGTGGCTGTAATTGAACAAATAGCTGGGCCTTCAAGACACCGAACTTATGATGAGAAAGCTTATTATCAACTCAGCATTTCAGAATATCAGCAAACGCGGACACCGGGAGCTTATGAAAGAGCACAATCCTTAGCACCTCCGGCAACTCCAACTACATTATGTTTGCCAATATTTTCACCAATAACTCCAGCTACACCTCACCCGAATCCAGAGACATCTATCCAATCTCATGAAGACGAAATAAGTGATTTTAATGAGAACTATCCAATGCCTTGAACTTTATTTATAAATGGCTCTTAGTGCGACAGCTAGCTTGAGTAGTCATGTGCTGTCCCTGTCCGCATGCGCTGATTCTGTATTGTGAGATAAGGACAGCACATGATGACAGCTTGACAGATACTCAAATTAGCTGTAACACTGAGAGCAATTTATAAATACTAATTGTAGCAAAGATGCTAAACCAAAAACATTTTCAATGAATATTATCTTTTGATTTGTCAATAAAAGTTTGATCTGTAAAAAATAGTTTCACTTACCTTAAAGTTATCAGTAGTCTTTCTTCAGGGCTGATTGGTTTTCTCCAATTTGTAACTTGCTTCCGAAGTCCTTCTCTTACTTTTGACAATACGATATGGTAACATTCCAGTGACATTTTATAAACTGTGCGAAAACGATCAGGATATTCATATCGACGGTTGCAAGACTAATTGATCTATGCGACATTTTGTAAAACTTGCAGGAGGACGGATCAAAGTTTTCTTTTTGGAAAAAAAAATCATAAAAAATCAACTATTTGATAGACTTTTATTTTTTTAATACAGTATATCCCTAATTAAATAAGGAAGTTTTATAAGTTATAACTGTTGAAAATTTAGTATTATTTAAGAAAAATTATGTTGGTTAGCCCAAAATGCATCAACTTTAGTTATTTTTTGAGAAAGGCAAAATGGTTCAAATGCCTACCGTAAATAAAATTGTTGAAAGTTAACTGGCTCAAGCATCGATCTAGAATAAACGAATACGAGAAAAAATGAATTCAGCGCCAAGTCAACTGACAGTTGAATATGCCCAATGACCCTAAGCAACATGATGGTGTTGCACCAGAGTGAAGTAATTTGATATAGATGCCCATAAGAGGGACTGCAGGATGAAACAAAATGAGCCCTTGAGCTAGATTATAGTAGATATTGATGCTTAGGCCATCATAATTCAGCAACATCCATAAGATATTTTTGAGGTTGGTATGCCACTTTATACAATTTTAGACAGTGTCTTGTATATTTTTAATATTAAAAAAAATGTGTAGAGGAATCATTCAAGATGTTGATTCAATGTGTCTTGGAACAAGGTATTAGATAAGATGGTATATCACCCTAAGCCTATGTAGTAGTATCACCACTGTACTTTAGCATTACTTTATAAATAAAACAACAAATAAATTGCTATTAATTATAATTTATTCAAATTCAGTCTTCGACATGGACGTACCTAATTAAAATCAGTCAAACATTAATGTTATAAAGAAAAACTTCAAAAAAACTCTTTTCAGTAACTTGTGATAAATCAGAAATAGAAAAAAATAACAATTTCGTCAGAAAACAAATAAAAGTTAACATTCTCTATCAAAAACAATACAATATCGACATTCTTAATAAGAAAAAAAAACCAAACAAATATAGATACAGTATCTATCATCAAAAACCAAAAATAAAGAAAATGTAACATTCTTTATAAATAAAAAAATAATGTTGACGATGACAAAGAAAGAACCTTATGCTACTATCTCATCTTCAATATCTGTATCTATCAGAACATCTTTACCAACGCGGTGCGGAAAGTTAGTGTATTCTAGGTGAAACATTTTGGGAATAACCCCTGTATCACACAGCTTCTTAAGATCTTTGTATTTGGCCGTAGTTATAGGCACAGATGTTTTATACTTCGGCTGCACTACCTTTGGTCTTGAAATTATGGCTATAGAATCGGTCTCAGCATCTTTATCCATGCTGTATTTGACAGTCATGACATTGGGTGACGACTTTTTGAATGTCGCCACCCGAATCTTACTAATCTTTCCGCTTAAATTGCCTTTGAAATACTTTTCTGAGAACTCTTCGTAATTCATGAAATCGTTGTGCGTAAGAGTTTCTACGTAATATGGGCCGGGATCTTTACGAGCCAACTGAAAAACAGTTGGCCACTGCGATGGTGCCCATATTATAGTATTTCTAACAGAATTTTCGATTGTGGCATGGATGCTATCGACAGTCATTTCGGTATGCCCAGGAAGCAGATAATTCATTTGTATGTTTTCAATGTGTTTTGTTTCAAGCAGTGCGCTATGTATGGCGGCTAAAACTATTTTGTTTTTATTCTGCCCTGGGCATGAGTCTGAATAAAGAATTAAATTTGTGACAGACCCACGGGAATCAACTTCAGCAATATATTTTTGTAAGATTGTAGCTATTTCGTTGCCTCCTCTTTTTCCTTCGGTTTCTCCCCACGTATAACAAAATCCATTTCTGGTACCACTTTCGTAAAAACAAAGGTTGTACACTGTATATTTTCTAGTATAAAATAGCAGCATACTCTCCCCATGTGGGGTGTTCAGTACCTTTTGTAGATCAAAAGAAGTACAAAGCATTGCGTTATTTTTCTTGCTTAGTTCACAGTGAAATGATAATCTATCTTTTGATGCCTTTTTTTCTTTTAAATGATTTAACATTTCAGGATTTTCTTTTTCATTCTGGCCTTCAAAACGTAAACATTTGGCACATTTATCCTTCTTTGGAACGTGGAAACCAATATTGAAATCTTTGTTGAAAATGTCACGAAATATTTTTTCACCAACAACATCTACACCCTCTGATGTTTTTGACTGTTTATAAATCCTGTATAGGTTTTTTATGTTTTTAAATTCAGTGGGGAGATATAATCTGGTACTGTCTTTACGACAGTAATGGGATGGTAGTGCTGGTAAACTTTTGATAAAATTAATGGCTGACTCCTTTACTGAGTGAGGTGTTTTATTCTTAGGAACAGTTTTACCTCTGCTCTCCTCTTTTGCCAACCCAGACGATGCATTGGCTAAGGTATAAGTAACATATTTTGGGCTAACACCCAAAGTGTCTACTAGAATTTTTTTACAAACCTTACGTCGGCCTTCACCATCATTAGTATAGTAGAAATATGTATTGTGCCTCACACCAGAGTCCTTTGACCTCTTTCGTTTTATGTCAGTTCTAGCAGTCATGCCAACTAGCCAATCTTTTTTTCTTTGGGATGGTAGTCCCCAAAAATAATCAAAGATATGTTTTCTTTTTTCTTCAGAAACATTATTGCAGGCGTTGCCACAGTTTTTTCGTAGGCATGGATTAGGCTTAAGTGATCTTCCACTTACAATACTTCCGTCTTTTTTCACATACTCTTTTCCTTTTTCTCGCAAGTTTTTTGCTTCTTTGCGTTTATTCTTTTTTTTCTTTCTCAATCCTGCTTCACTTACCTTGCCGTCTTCTGATGTTACTTTTTTTTTCTTTTTTTGAGGTTCATTGCTTTCATTTGATGAAGATTCATCCCCAGTTTCTTTCCAAGAAGAGGAATCCCATACGAAGTCTTCTTCTTCAGATAGAAAATCGACATAACTTTTATTAATTTTGGTTCTCTTGTTCCTTTTCTTGGATTTGACTTGATCATCATTTGTATCATTATTTTTCTCTGCTTCTATGTCATCTTCATCTGCTTCAAGAGACTTTCTCAGCAACTCCATCTCACTCTCAGCAATTACTTCCGTTAATGTAGAAATAAGTTCAGGTTCTTTTTCGTTTTCATTTTTTCCATTTTTAGATATCAGTTCGTCATCATAGCTTTCTTTTTGTGGAAATATATCACTCGAGTTTTCCTTATTCCACACTCCTTCAGTATTCTCAGTCTAAAAAATAAAATAAATCAGAAATGCTATTTCCACACGGATGAAATCGTAGGTAAAAGCTAGTAGTATAATTAATTACATACCGACTCAAATTCAATATCTATTTGTATATGTTCAATATTTTCTGTATAACTATTTTTTTTGGTTAGGTATTTCTTAGTAATATCTTCTAATAGAGCTTTGGTGGTACAGTCATCCTAAAAGAAAAAAAAAACGTAAATCAACGAGAACTCATGATAGAATAATAAAATTAATATGGCTTTAAAGCTTTATTTACCTGTGACTCTTTTTCCATATTGCTGTTATCTGGGTTTGAAGGAATCGTTTTCACACATGAAAATTTTTGGATTTGGTCATAGTAGGATTGACTTCCTAATAGTGTGAGATCACAATCTTCATCAGCTTCATTATTATCACTATTTTCATTTTCGGCAGTTTTAGGTACTTCAGTCTTCTGTTCAGACAACTCTTTCACTATCTGTTTCTTAAAATACAACCGGCGTTGTGATTCCATAATTGCTGAAATGAAATTAAAACCGATTTAAGAACATTTAATATTGATAAGTAATTATAGAAATAAACTGGGGATGAATCTTCATCAACTGAAAGCAATGAACCTCAAAAAAAAGGTAACATCAGAAGATGGTAAGGTGAGGAAAAGAAAAAAAAAGAATAAACGCACAGTGGTTATTCCCAAGATTATTCACCTAGAATACACTAACTTTCCGCACCGAATGCAGACGAAGTACAAAACTTCTGTTAAAAATTTAATTACCTAACTACTCGTATCAGTTTACCTATTCAAGTATCGTTGCAGTAAGTACCTACTTAGTTTTGGGTTAAATACCTATTTAACCCAAAACTAGGTAGGTATTAGTACTGCAAAGTACTTTCACTATTCACTATTCTCACATACAGATTTTCTAATTACGAGTAGGTAGATAAATAATTATTTTTTTCACTCATCTAGATACATACCGTCGACCTCTTGAGCCCCGCTGACTCTCATGAGAGTCACTTTCGCTACCTCCTTCAAGCCCCGCCCATTCTATATGTCATTCTCCAGTCAAGCCCCGCTGACTCTCATGAGAGTCACTTGACTCAAGCAGTTTAAAGCTCTATTTCTATCGCTTGTAAAGTATAAAATCCTAGTGCGACGATTTTAGTACGGGGCCTGAAGGATGTGGAAGTGAATTAAACATTAAAATACGGCAGAATAACCTGGCGACATTTTAAAAATATTGTCGAAAATCGCGCGTTGCAACACGTCACACGTCATGTCAGAGCGCGTGCGCGGAGGATCTCTCTGCATATATTTTTAGTTCTTTTGTTTCTTTTATGAACGCGCGACGTGCCGCGCGCGTTGCGGGGCGCGAGGCTTGACGGTTTTGACGGTACAAAATGACTCATAGTGACTCTCATGAGAGGCAGCGGGGTTTAATCGAATAATGACGTTTTGCAAACGGGGGTAGAGAGGTTAAGAATATTACTATTACACAGTTACCTACAAAAGTTATTTCGTGAACAAGTCACGACACGAACCTAGCTTGAATTTAATGTAGGTACCTATTGTAAATCAAAACAATGTCTTCCTTGTTCTATATTCCTATCGTATTTACAGATTGTTT
Source organism: Griposia aprilina (assembly GCA_916610205.1). Taxonomy (NCBI): domain Eukaryota; kingdom Metazoa; phylum Arthropoda; class Insecta; order Lepidoptera; family Noctuidae; genus Griposia; species Griposia aprilina. The sequence continues at coordinate 23,984,570 of OU744285.1, read as the reverse complement.
CATTTATTATCACTTAGATAAAACAAAATAATTTGTACTTACCAGAAAATCAACCGTCTGTCTTCACAGCTCACTCGCACACAACGCACTTCCCTTAGTGTTGGCGGCTGACTGACGCGCCCGCGCGGGTGGGTGAGGTACTCGTAACGGACACTTACACAGAGCGCGAAATAAATTGAACTTAGTTTCAAGCGACTAAGGAGCAGCAATCTCATTAATTTGTTGGATAGCCTATGTGTTAAAACCGATTTGATAAAATGATGGAAATGCCAATTTAACAAATACTGATCTTAATCAAAACGTTTTAACTGCCATAATACTAATGAGATAGTTAGGTCAAATTAGCCGAAATGGCATTACTCATTATCCTCAATAGGGGCTAAACGGGTCAAGAGACATAGACAATTATTATAACTTAATGCGAAATGGTTCAAGCGACATGGTATTGTAATGTAGTTGAGTGCAAAATGGGCCAAACGACATAACTTATTGTTTTAGTTTAATGCAAAATAAGCCAAACGACAAAACCACAACCATGGCGAAAAAGCTAAATGCCTTAATCGACACACGTTATAAAAGTACAAAAAATCAAATTGGTTTAAGTCATCGAGTCCTCAAATTTGTCTAATTTTGTGTCGTGTAGATCAATGGGCGTAGAAATGGGGCCTGTTTTGCTGTGGGGGCTAAGTGCCAAAAAAGTAGTCAAAAAAAATTTAAACCTGATTCAAACGACGGAGAAAAATTTGCTGATTCCGAATATGTATATAACTCAATATCGCAAAAAATGTCGCATAGATCAATTAGCCTTGCAACCGTCGATATAATGTTTCCATTATTTTATAGTACCTGTGCTCTTCTGCATTTCTCCACACTGGATGTATCCAATACCTTCTTGGTCTTTGCTGTAAATTAATAATCTGTAGCAAAGCCAGTGCATCTTCATCTTCGTCTGAAGAGGAATACATGTCTTATCCCGTCAATATCACGCTCTATAATGACTTAACTTGCCGTATCGTCCCCGCGTCTGTTTGCGCAGATATCGCGCCTGCACCGTATCTGCGCCGTGTCTGTACCGTACCTTCGTCTCGCCGTCTTCTATTTGCGTTGCCCCTAAGGTTTATTTAACGTTTTATTCCTAAATAAAGTAAAATCCTAAGCAAACTAGTAAGTCATTGAAATGTGACTCTTATCTCATTGTTTTAATGTATAAATTAGGATGCTTGATGAAATTAACTTCAAACCTTCTAAACAAACAATCATTCTACATTCTAATTTGTACCTTATTGCAGTGGTATAAGATTTACATTGCAATGACTTACTAATGGTTTTGTCGGCGCGCGGCACGCTCAAAGGAATGTACCTTTTTGATGATGCCGCAAGCCAGCCGCTATGCGCCGCGTCGCGTAGCTAGCGCGACGCAACGCCGCGCCGGCGGCGCTAAGCCACGCCCGCGACACTACGCCGCGCCCGCAGCGCTACGTCGCGCGGCGCGACACAAGAGAGTATAAATGGCGGTGCAATCCAAGCTGAGCTCAGTAGTAGACGATCTTCGTCAAAGGACGAAAGCAGATCTGTACGTGTTTGCTGAGCGTGGGGTCCTAGGTTCGATTCCCCGGTCGGTCGACATAACCCAACCCAACCTAACCTAAGTAGGTAGTAGGTACCTAAGCTTGACCACACAAGCACGAACGACGAAACTGGCAAATTCGGACGTGCTAAGTGACTTGTAAGAATTGATTTAAGTCGATCGACTGAATAACGCATTGAGTCAGTAAATTCGAACTGACAGATTCTGCTACCGTACCGAAATAGTTAAAGGTTGCAATGGCAGTATAGTTTGATAATATTCTTGCCGTTGCTATGTTTGTTATTTTGGTATCCTATGTTTATCATAGTTTTGTAAGTACCTAACACATCCACATTACAAATAAATACAGAACACACATTACGAATATACTACAGGTGGTGGTGTACTATAAGTTCACCTCTGCCTAACCCTTCGGGGAATACAGGCGTGATAATATGTTATGTTTCAATTCGATTGTAAAATCCTTTTCCACTTAGTTGATGCTCAAACAGTTTACTGCCCGCCACAATATCTAACTGAATCGATCGATTTACTTAACTATTGTTTTCAGTGCAACTGCACAGCCCTACATGATCCTAATGAAGTAGTAGTTCCACTATAATTCGAGATAGATGACGCTGATGAAAGCAATTACTTGAGATAATTCAGATTGCATAATGTTCATATTTCTAAGACGTGTTATTTTATAAAATGCAATACTTTTTATGCCTGTGTTTTACGAACAATTATTAATGCATATAAACGTAATAAAATAAATTTATTTGCGGGTTACGGGAGGTATGCGGATAGGCGCGGCGCCGCGCACCAGAGGCCGGGCGGCGGCTTCTCTTTGAAAGAGATGCGCGCGGCGTCCGCGCGTATACAGCGCCTTTCTTACCCGACTGCATAGAAAGGATTGTTTTTTTTTTTTTTTTGCATTATTTTACAATATTGTGCTTTTGGCAGGTGGCAATGATAACAAAAAAAATAGGTACTTATCCCTGCTGTATTAAAAAATGGAAACTATTTTAAAAATAGTATTTTTATTTTCAATATTGTGATTTAATTTGATGAGAAATCTAAACAAGCTCGGACTCGATCGTCGGTTGATCGGCCGAGTCTTCAGTCTAGCCGACGCACAGTTTACGATTTGACAAAACTAGGTGGACAAAAATCGGAAATGCAAGTAAACGATAATAAATGACTGTAACTTATTGGTGGAGAGGGTAATAATAAAATTAAAACCAAATGTGATTTTTTATAACAATATTTATTTAGTTTTTAGTAAAAAATTTAAATCTTTGTGTTTCTTGTATGTGTTTTTTTGTGGCAGTTTCCTTAATAAAGTTATATATGGGTCAGATGACATCAACATATACTTGATTAAATCGTAATTCGTTCTGTGACGCGAAGTTTTTAATGTGTGGCCCAATCGCACTTTTCTCATCTCTTTATTCTTGGCTTCTGAAGCCTCCTCAGACATTTGGCCTAGAGGTATGATTGAATGTCTCATAATGTCTGCGCCATGTACTAAGATCTTGTGTACAGTCACTGGCATGTTATACCAATGGTAAAAATTTAAATATATGTCGCGAGTTTGTTTACAGTATGCTTGAAACTTGTCTGGATCAATTTCGTAGCCAGAAGCGATGACTGCAAGAATAGTCCCCAAACGTTCGATGAGGTTCTCATCTAGACCTGTGATACGCGCTGTTTCAGAACTATTGTAAAAGAAAGCCCGTGCAGTATTTCCATCGTTACTTGTACCGAATCCAGGTTTGACTTTGTCAATAATTAGACCTATTTCCTTAAACTTCTTCTGAATTTCTTCCTTTCGTTTCTTTTTCATTTCCTGCATTTGAGATCCTCTTGCTTGCCATGCTCTAAATTCCATGCGATAAGAAATATTTAAAAGGCACTCCATAGTGCGAATATATGCATGAAGACTTGATATTCCAAATTCATACATGTTTCGATCAGGTTGTCTCTGTTTTGTATTTAAATTCATTTCAGCTGAGGTTGCTTTGCAAATAAAGCATCTTTGCGTAGAACTATTCTCAGACAAGACATTGCATACTTTGCCGTCTATCATAGAGAGGATCATATGATGACTAACAAATATATTAGAGTCATTTATCTTCAGATGTGTTGGCATTAAGTCTTTTATCTGTTTTTTTATGTATTCACATTCCTTTTTAATTAATTGGTCCGTTTCTTTCTGGTAGATAAATCTTATTATTCTACAAAATCTTGGAGAAGATGGACGAGGATTTTCCCAGAGGATTTTATCATGGTCACTATCTGCCACAAGTCTCAAGGGGACCAACGATATAATAAACATGTATTCATCGGTGCTCTCTACATTTGCAAAACGTTGTTTATACAAACTATGTCCTGAAGAACCGTCACATCCCCACTTATACATCATAGTATAATTTTGCTCCTTTGTCGAACTCAACAATACTTCCCCGAGAACATTCTTACATATTCTTGTAGACGTGTGATCTAAAAGAGCTTGAAGCTGAACCTCTGCCCATGTATCACTCAATGAAATGAGTTCCACGGGAGGATAGCAATCTTTTTTGGCTCGTGCTAATTGATCATAGCAAGGATATAACTGGTATCCCCTCTCCTTAGCTTCCTGTTGTAAACTCTTATACGTATGAACCGTTAAATTATTCGAAATGAACATAGCTAACGCTTCTTCAGCAGTATAAGGCTGTTGCTTTTTCTCAGAAAACACACTGCTTCCACTTACAGAATGAATACGTCTTCGAGCTTGCTTATACGTAGTTGCACGTCTTGGTGAAGCTATTGATACTTCTTTTATTAAATCAGCAGCGTCACGTTTGCCACTCGATCTAATGCTCAATTGTGTAGCATAAGACAACTGTTCTTTGCTATATTCTCGTAACAAATTTTGGACTTTACGCGTTTTTGTCTTTTTCGAACTGTCTTCAAAACTTTTTTGCGGTCTGCCACGAACGGAACTTAATTGTGAAGGCACTGTAATCATGTCTAAAACCAAATCTTCACTGAGCCAGCCCTCATAAGAATGTAAAAACAAATCCAGCTTTCTTTGTTTACGCTCCCATTTTTCACGAATTTTTTCACTTTCATTTTTCATTAAAGCACGCAACAGCCTTTCTGCTTCTTGACTTAGGACCGGATCACCAAATGTCGTCTTCACGAAGTTAATAATTTGCGTTAAACGCCCCTTAGCGGGTATTGAACGCCAAAAATCAAATAAAGACTTTCGCTTGATGCGGGCCCCTACAACAAAAATAAAAAAAAAAGTAGATTAGCGCAAAAAAACGCAGAATTTAATGATTTACCCAAGAAAATAGGATAAATAAGGAATCTGTTAAGACTATAACCATGATCTTGCAGCATATTGCAACATACTTTATGCTTAAGAATACTTTTGAAAACGGGAAAAGTATGTAATTAAAACTGTGATTTTTAAAAGCCTGACATTATTATCTAAATTAAGCAATACATGATAAAATTATAACTTAATAGAAAGATTATTACCTCCGATTGAAGATTCCATCACTAAAATTTTTTCGATACCACACAAAACACTCAGAAACATGCAAACACGATGACGTTACCGGTCGCACTGAGCGCGCACTCGACTACCTGCGATCGGAAGGGTAACTTTGGCTATTGTTATCGAAAGGGTCGCCGTGTTCAGGAATTATTGCTTTGTGTTATGTGTTGCCAGTGTTATTCAAAATTAAGAAACAAGTGATAAAATGTATTTATTTAGAAATTTTACTTTTATGTTTTTGTCCACCTAGAATAATCAGATCGTAAACTGTGCGACGTTCGAGCTGAACTAAGGTCTGTGGTCTGTGCGCGAGCCGTTACGATCGACAAACAAAAAAATAAACAAGAGAAAATGAACATTGAATTGTTAATTAGATTAGTACAGGCGAGGCCTGTCCTGTACGATGTGACGTGTGCTACCTACAAAGACAACAGACTAAAAAAACATTTTTACAAAAGAACAACCGACTTCAAAAAAAACTACAAGGTGAAAAATTACTTTAATTTCGGAAGTCGGTGTCTTTGTATCTGTATTTTGTGAACAAGTTTTTATTTTTACTTTTTAGTGGGTCAGTTATTAATAAATCTAAGTTACAATAGCCTAATATCACCACCTTTCATCACCTTTCACAAAATATTCCTTTTCCCGACGCCAGGGACGTTAATTGTTGAGGAGTTCTCCTGTTAAGAACCAAAACACTGGAGCTGATGGTGAAGCCACCATCAGCTCCATTTCACCATATGCATCGTGACGAGCATAAATTGCTTAGCAACCATATCAAAATCGAATCGCAACCCGTAAAATACTTATTATTGAGAAGTTCCGGTGGCCACCTCTGGTCTTCATCATCAGTTCCACTTCACCGAACGGTTCTTTCCGAGAGCAAATGCACGAGTTACTATAAAAAATACCGAAATCGCTATACGTGTGCCTATAAAAATTGAGGATTTCCCTCGATTTCCATGGGATCCCCTCATCAGATTCTGACTTGGTGGCAATGGGACCACCTCGAGAGCATACCCTTTCAAACAAAAAAGAATTTCAAAATCGGTCCACAATTGAACATTATAACCTCCTCCTTTTTGGAAGTCGGTTAAAAAGACAGGCTATGGAGGCAAGTTGCGACGGAATTGCAATCAACAAGTAAGTACTTACCTACCTACTTACTTTAGATTATGAACAATTTATTATCAAAGTCTGAAATCGGTACCGTTAACTGAGAAATCTATCTCATATTCTGCGGCTTAGGGGAGTAATCTCAATTTACTAGTAGGTACCAACCGTTCACAAAGCCTAAGTTGCTTTTAGGACCTTGAATCTACCACTAGGTAGGTACATGGCCCTGTAAAGCCTGGTAGGTACGTATTTTGTTGGCAACTGTTCAATCTTGTTGCCAACTCTTTACCCGTCCTTTCAAAAAGGAGGGTAATGTTTCTCGAGTGTCTGCATGTAGAATGTATGTACCTACCTAGATATTTAACTATAATCAATATCATACGTTGCATTTTTTTTTTTTAAATGAAAAAGACTGCTGGAAATTTTACGTTATTTACATAAAGGTTAGGTACCTATACATAACCGTGAATTAAATAACCGTAAAGGGGCTCGTGGCTAAATATTAACAGCCGCATAGGTCGATCTTCAAGGTTAAGCAACGTTTGCTGAGGTCAGTCCGTGGAGGGGTGACCATCCATAACATACCTAGACCCCTCCGTGCCTAAGTCACTTAGCACGGCCGAAATCGCCAGTTTCGTCGTTCGTGCTTGTGTGGTCAAGCTTAGGTACCGACTACCTACGTAGGTTAGGTTGGGTTATGTCGACCGACCGGGGAATCGAAGCTAAGAACCCACGCTCAGCAAACACGTACAGATATGCTCTTGCTTTCGTCCTCTGACGAAGATCGTCTACTACTGAGCTCAGCATGGTTTGCATCGCCATTTATACTCTCTTGCGCGGCACGGTCAAAGGATGTACCTATTTGAAGATGCCGCAAGCCAGCCGCTATGCGCCGCGTCGCGTAGCGGGCGCGGCGTAGCGTCGCGCCAGTGTGAAAGGTGTTGCGACGCGATTATATCGCAGAATCGCTACGCGACACGTCGCGCTGTCGCGTCGCGCCAGTGTGTACGAGGCTTTAACCACTGGACTATTACGATAAATAATAATAGTAGGAAGTAGATACAACTGCGCTAAAAAAAAGTTCACGTTGGCGTCGTTAGTTACCTATCAGCTGATGAATAGAATGATAGGCGGAGATAAATAAACCTTACATAGAGCGTGCGCGGGATTAAGGTAGGCACCTAGTAACAATGATGTATAAAACTATAGATACGTTGTCCGCACTCTAAAATGGCAACATGAAATGAAGCCAATTGGCCACATTGCGCTCAGTCACGCACCAACCTGTCGCGCGACGCTACGTTTGTTTTTAATTTATATCGTGTGTGAAAACCTGTGCAAAATATAAAGAAAACATGCCGTCGTGTGTTTTCAGAGGATGTACAAATTATACCCCAAAAGTTAAAGACAAAAATGTGTCATTTCACGCGTAAGTTTGCAAAACTACATTATTTTATTTTATTTTGTACGACGCTGCGTCTAATGGCGGCCGGCGCATGAAGTTAGTAGTCACGTGACGTTAGGGGAGGTTGAGACACTAATACACAAGTTTTTTTTTGTTGTTAGAATTTATAATATTGTTTGAATATAATATGCACTTGTTATGTTATGAATATACATTATTGTTTTCCGTTTCATTTTAGATTGCCTACAGATGGGCTGATAAAAGAAAAGTGGCTTAAAATGATAAGGGTTCAAACACGTGAAAACGATTGGCTACCAACTCCCTATACTAAAGTTTGCTCAAAGCATTTCTCAGCTGACGATATTTATGTGACGAAAAAAATTTATCGAAGAATAAAAAAAACTGCAGTTCCTATAATTATGGTAAAATTATACGTCATTTTTAAACACATTATTTAAAAGTATTGGTTTTTGTGAAATAACCGGATTGTTTTATATATTTTTTTTTTTAGCAAGAAGCACAAAATATTATTTCATCACCGACGAGTTTGGAACATGTTCAAGTGTCGGAAGAAGGTTCAATTTTTTAAACACCAAGGAAAGCTATTTTGAAGAAAAAGATTAGTAAACTTTCCTTAGAAAAACGCAAGTTACAGTTTAAAAATTATAATTTAGTAAGAAAAAGTAAAAGGCTAAAAGAAAAATGCAATAACTTAAAACAATTAGTTTCTGAGCTCCAAAAAAAAAATTTTTTTACTATTGACCAGATCAATGAACTGAATCTTAAAGCCGAAGCAGTAGAATTTATAAATAGACTGGCTCAAAAGAGCAAAATTAAGGGCTATCGCCAAAAATATACGCCAGCGTTAAGAAAATTTGCTGTCACCTTGCACTATTATTCCGTAGCTGCCTACAAATATGTAAGACAGATATTTAATGGATCTTTACCACATCCTCGTGTCATAGGGAAATGGTACGAAAACAGCTCAGGTGATCCTGGGTTTAATAAACAAGCATTAGATGTTTTAGAAAAGAAGTATAAACATAGTGGCCAGCGAATATTCTGCACCTTAATTGCAGACGAAATGGCTCTTCGTCACCAAACTACGTGGACAGGAAAAAAGACTGTAGGTGTCGTAGACTTTGGTGCTGGATCAGCAAAATCGTGTGAAATAGCGACTCAGGCATATGTTTTTATATTAGTCTGTATGAACGAAAGTTGGAAAATCCCGGTAGCATATTTTCTTGTTAACGGACTGTCGGCTGAAACTCGGGCAAATTTACTGAAAACATGTCTTAGTGAATGCTACCGTGTGGGAGTTGACATTGTAGCCATAACATTTGATGGCTGTGCATCTAATATAAATGCAGCTAATTTATTAGGTTGTGTTCTCAAACAACCATCACACCTAAAAACAACATTCAAACACCCTGAATGTGATTTAGATGTTGCAATTATGTTTGACCCTTGTCACATGATTAAATTAGTAAGAAATTCATTTGAATCTAAAAGACAATTTTTTGACGGGAGTGGAAGGAAGATTCGCTGGCAGTTATTAGAAAATTTAGTTAAGCTTCTAAAAAATGTTGGACTTAATTTTGCTAACAAAATCACCCCTCGTCACATTTATTTTAGAAATGAAGTGATGAAAGTCAAATTGGCAACACAACTCATGAGCATGAGTGTTGCAAATGCTCTCAAATTGTGTGATGAGATTTTAACGTCTTCTCTTTTCGTGGACACTAAAGGAACGGTAGATTTTATAGAAAATTTTAATCATTTATTTGATGTTTTTAACTCCAAATCATCCGATTTGTACGGCATGAAAAAACCGCTTTCTCTAAAAAACGCCAATAACATCATAGCTTTTCTAGAAAAAGCAAAACAATATATATTAAATCTTTATATTTTTATTAAGTATAGACGCGAGGTTCGTAAACGAATCACAATAAAAATAATTAAGAAAAAAATTGTGGAATCTAAAAATAAAACAGGCTTTTTGGGCTTCCTTATTTGTATAGAAAGTTTAAAGCATCTATACACAACGTTGGTCGAAGGACAACGTTTGCAATATATCGCAACTTACAGGTTGTCCCAAGATCACATTGAAATGTTGTTCGGTGCTATCCGGCGACATGGAGGTTATAACAATAATCCAAACGTTATCCAGTTCAAGGGAATTTTCAAAAAAATCCTTCAACACCTTGAAATGAAATCTTCGTTTTTAGGAAACTGCCTACCGTTAGAAGACATAACTGTATTAACGTGTTCGTCTGCAGTTCACAACATTAATTCTACAGTAAGTAGAAGAAATATGGATGAGGAGATTGACTCGATCGAGAGTGACTCTCAGTTAATAAATGCAACTGCTGTAGAAGATGATATTAACACAAATGTCGAAGTGTTTTCGACAATGTTAAATCAAGAAGGCGTTAAAAAAACCACTGAGCAGATTGTCGGTTATATTTCAGGATGGGTATCCAGAAAACTGGCTTCAGTATTGAAATGTTCGACATGCACCGATAGTCTGTATTGTAATAACAAATTGTGGTTTCACAAACTGATTATTTTAAAAAATATGGGTGGACTATGTTTCCCGAGTGAGGATGTGTTCCGAATCTGTCTGAAGTCAGAATCTATAATTAAAAACCACATTAAAGAAATGGGTCACATTATCCTTCCCGATCACAAAGATATCCAAATTTTAAAAAACCGTATTTTAAAGTCGTTTATCAGCTGCAATGACGTATTTTGTTCTTTACATCAACATTCTTTAGAGCAACATCCCACATTTGATCACAGAGTGCAGCTTATTCGCGCGGTCATTGAGAAATTTATTAATGTTCGCCTACATTTCGCACACAAAAGCTCTGAATCAAATTATAAGAGGCAAAAAAGAAATAAATTAAGTTTGTTTGAAGGAATTTAAAAATATGTATCTACAACATAAGTCGATAATATATGACTTCGATTACCATAGTGTTTGATTGTCTATCAATATGTTAATATTTTTTACATTATTAAATAAAGGCTTTTTTATGTTTATAAAGATATTTTGTTTTATTTTTAAATTTAATATGTAACAATAATTACTGTTGCGGAATACACCATTAACATTTAAAAGATATAATATTGGTATTACTTTATTCGTAAAGTAGGTAACACGGTACAATTATAAATTATTTTATTAACTCTAGAAAATCGAGTGTCCTTTTTTCCCCATATGCCTCTGATAGCTACGTCACTCATGCGCTCGACCAATGAGCATGTAATTTTACTATTACTTATCCTGTGACGTAACTGAAGATGTTTATTTATCTCCCTCTAGCAACAGGCATTCCGCCGTACGGTGTCATATTTTCTTTCCCTTTCTTTACGCGTATAAGTAGTTATCTAGTATTTTCGCCGTTTTTAAGCGCCGAGATGTTTGTTGATAACGTGTCTATATATAATACGTCATTGCCTAGTAATAATAATAAGGCATGTAGGTACTCGGCGCAGTCGGCGCGCTCTGTAGGTAAATTCAGCCCCAAGGACGGTTTTCGTTTTTATTTGTAGATTAAATTGGTCGATTTTAGATTTGCTATCCTACTTTTTAACGAGCTGAGGACCGACAAAATACCTCAAGATAATTTGTGCTAGTTACGTAGGTAGGTACCCATGTGTTAGGGATTTTAAGTGATTAATTTTGTCTGATAGGTATTTTTGGCGTAAGTAGTTAAAAAAATTAAATCAACTTATTTACACTAATCAAGTTGATTTAGCTAACATCGTATTTACAAATTATTGTCTATGTACAAATAAATAAATTACCTACATAAGTTACCTGGAGGTATTGTTCAAAGTTTCCACCGTTACACTCCAGGCACAGTCTAGCACGACGTTGCTGATTTTCCATCAGCTTACGTAACACAAACACATTCGTTTTTATTGTGTCGAAAGCACTGATCACTTTTGCACGTAGTTGGGTTACACTGGTGATGTGGATGTCTTGGTGTTCCAGCAACCAGCGACAAAATGTAACTCGCGCGGCGTTATCGTGTTGGTGGAGATCCTGTACCTTGCGGTAATGAAAGGGGTGCTGCATTTCTTTGTGCAGTAGCCGCCACACTGTGGAGTGGTGCACTCCAAACCGTCGACCAGCCTCCCGCGTGCTTGCCCGTGGCTCTCGCCGGAAGAATTCCAGGATATCTTCCTGCAAGGCGACAGGCAGGCCTTCGTTGCCGCGACCTTCAGCATGCAGGGGAACGTCGAACTGCCGATGATCGTGCAGTCTCTGCGTAGCAGCCAGCATTACCCAGTGTGAGGCACGTTGTCGATTGGGGAATAACTCCGCGAACATTTCGATGGCTCGAGATACATTGTCTCCACTGATGGCATACAAGCGGACCATCTCCACCAACTCTACATTGGAGAATTGGTCCGTCATTTTTACAACTTTGTACTTTAATAGGTACCTATCGCGACGTTAATCGAAGGCGTCCTTGAGGGGCGGAATTTGCAAGCGTATGCACACACCGGCGTCATCAATTACACTAATAAATTGACCCGATTTATGTGCTTGCGAGTTGCGATGGCCGCGGGGGCGTGGCTAGTAGGAGAGGGAGCGGGCGGTGGTTGGTGCTTTGGATCTATGAAAGAAATGTCGGTTGCGTTTGTATGTGTGTGTGTGTGTGTGTGAAAGCGCAGTTTAAGGACACGTACAGATTGGCCGCGTTTTAAAAAGGGGAGTTCACGCTTACCGATTTCCGTAAATAAGAATAAAATTAAAAAAAAATACCTGCCCATTTTATTGTTGATTCGGGTCGAGAATCACTAACATAATTACCTCCTAAAATGTTTTGCAGGTCCAAAACTGCACCTTGTATAAAGTGAAACTGGGTCCTGGTTACAATCAAAGGATTTTTAATCACTTGAAGGAGATTGTCGAAAAAATGCCACAGATACAGAGATACTGTTCATTGGTGTTTGATGAAATGGCCATTGCTCCATCATGTTCTTACAACAAAACGAGAGACTCTATTGAAGGCTTTGTGGATGATGGTGACCAAAAAGACGATAAGTTTTGTGACCATGTGTTGTTGTTCATGATAAGAGGTATTGTCAAGGCATACAAGCAACCTGTCTATTACAGTTATTCAGCCGGTACAACTAAGACATTGGCTTTAAAAAAACAAATTATAGATGTCATCACAAAACTACAAGAAGCTGGTCTAAAAGTTGTAGCCACTATTTGTGACCAAGGTGCCACAAATGTTGCTGCGATTAACAGTCTAATTACAGACACAAAATCCACATACTTACGAAAAGATACTGAGTATAGAGAAGGCTTCTTCGAAGTTAATGAAGAAAACATTTATTTCTTGCATGATGCTCCACATCTGTTGAAGTGCATTAGGAATAATTTGCTTTGCAAAAACTTAAAGTATGTTATGGACGGCAAAGCACAAACTGCAAAATGGAGCCATATCCAAAAATTATTTAAGAGGCCACCTAACTACAAAGGCTCTAAAATACTGCCAAAATTAACATCTCAGCATGTTATGCCCAATCACATACCTAAAATGAGGGTGAAGCACTGTGCACAAGTGTTCAGCCAATCTGTTGGGACGGCGGCGGCGTTAGGACTTATGACAGGTATTTATATTTATCCGTAACATAATTTTGAAAGTAAATCTTGTGACTTTCTGATTAGATGACTTTTTAGAGAGGATCTAATATAAAAAAAATGGATGCCCATCCACTTTCTTTTTAATTTTTAATATAATCTAATAACGATTGTGAACAACAAACCATAAGTAATGATAATGACTACAAATGGAATTATTTCTTCATTTTCAGAGATGGGAGCAATGCCAGAAGAATGCACTCAAACTGCTGATATAATATTATTCTTTGACAAATTATTTGATAGTCTGAATTGTGGGAGTTACGAATTTGTGCCGGGAAAACCGTTTAGATCCGCTGTCAAAGGTAATTCGGCTCATCATGACCTTTGGAATGCCAGTTTGCCTGTCTTAAAATCAATGAAATTTGATACTCCAAGGTATGTGCCATCATTGATGGGTTGGGTAAAAACCATTGAAAATATTAGAAAATTGATCAAATTCCTTCATGAAAAAGGCAAGAAAGCCATATTGTTGCGCAGATTAAATCAAGATGCCCTCGAAAATTTCTTTGGAGCCATAAGAGCCCATGGATATGCGAATATCATGCCAAATTGCTCGTCCTTTGAAGCCTCGTATAAAACATTATTATTAAACAATTTAACATCCAAACACACTGTAGGTGCAAATTGCGAGGCTGACAATGACTTTTGTTTAGATTCATTAAAATATTTTTTACTTGAAGACATACAAATTAGCAACGAGGGCATCAATGTTGTGGAATATGAGCACATGTACATAGAGCTCGTAGAAACGACGTCAGTGATAAATAAAAAAGATAAAGGCAATATAGAAAAATGCGCAGCAATAGGATATTGCAGTGGGTGGTTAGCACGCCAAGCCAAAAGCAAAGTTTACAAAAAATGTCAAACATGCCTCAAATCCATGGAAACTGATTATACAGAAAAATTCCATGGATTTATAAAAATAAAAGAATATGATACTCGTAGCAAAAGATGGCTGTGCTATCCTACGAGGTGTTTGTTTGACTTCTTTGCACAAGTAGAAAACATAACATTTAGTATTTTAAAATCAACGCCTTTAAAAAATAACTTAGCTGATTATATAAAATTGGTGGTAACAATTAATATGGATGTTAATTTTGTGACGTGCGAGACGCATAAAGATCGTTTAATCGAATATCTGATTAATAAAAGCATAATATTTTTTATACATATTTGGGGCAAAGAAGTCAGCCACCTCTTCACTGGCAAGGCTTTAGATTATGATAAGGATGACCAATTCAAAAAAAAAGCTCATGATCACTATAAAAACAACAGAGGTTGGAAATGACTAAGGCAAACTGGCATTGAGGTTAATGTTTAGTTTTTATTTATTAGCTATGTTAAGTTTTGTTTTACCCAATAAATGAGTCTATTAGTTACAAAAACCGCAATGTCCATAAAAAAGTAAAAATGAATTAGCTATTGTACAAAAATCCATAGACAAAATAAATCATTTTTATATTAGTCGTATGAACCTAAACCCACTTAGTCCAATAGAAAACGGCTGTGAAACTTTTTAGTTTGCTACAAAAACAGCATTGTCCATTCCTGTTTGTATCAAATTACGCATAGTCCCTATCCACCAATCACGTCACGCTTTTCAATATGGCGGTTTATTGTGTGCAGTCGTGAGTTTGCGCTCGGTTTATTTTAGTTTTCTCGTGCTAAAAGTTATTAATTCGGAATAAGTTTGAAATATGAGACATGGAGTGTTACCCTGAAGTTGTTGACAATAAACAGGCGCGAAAACGACGAGTAAATGCTGCAAATTGGACAAAGAATCGTGCTAAAGAACAACGGTGAGTATACTATGATGATTATGTCTTGATACTTTTTACCTGTTCACTTTTTTAGGAAGAATGTTTGATGAATATGAAATTTTAAATAAAAATGGCCCAAGAATTGAGCCCTGGGGGACCCCCATTCTTACTACCGATCCGGGTGATCTTTTTCCATTAACATCAACTCTCTGAATCCTATCACTTAAGGAAGAAGTAAGAAGATCCAGAGAGGCGTTTCGGATTCCGTAGTGGTGCAGTTTCCTGATCAATGTTTCATGAAGAACACAATCGAATGCCTTGGACAAATCGCAAAAGATTCCCAAAGCATCGCATTTGTCCTCCCATGCATCATAAACATGTCCTAAAAATTCAACTCCTCAGTAGTCGAACGATCCCTCGTAAAACCGAACTGTTTGTTATGCAGTAATTTGTGTTTATAAAAAAGTCCTTGCATTTGATTCAAAATAAGTTTTTCAAAAATTTTACTAAAGGTAGGTAGTACTGAAATAGGTCTATAATTAGTAGGGTCTGATGTACTACCCGATTTAAATAACGGTATTATTTTACTGTCTTTCATAAGATCAGGAAACTCACCACGGTCAATACAATTATTAAAAATAACAGCTAAAGTAGGTGCTACAATGTTTATTATCGACTTAGCAACGTCCACAGAATTACCCCATAGATCTGCGGTCTTTTTTAACATTTAATGTGTGAAAGGTTTTAATTATATCTTTGCAGGTGACATATTGGAAATGAAATTCAGAATCACAAACAGGAACGTTTTCCTTAAGTAAAGACTCTGCAGCAGTGGGTGATGAGTTTAGAGATTTAGTAGTGGATACGGGAACATCTGCAAAGAAATTTTCAAAGGCCGCGGCGACTTGTGAATCTGAATTAATTATATTGTCATCAATATCAAGCCTGTAGTTACTACATCGGTTGCATGACCTTCCCGTCTCGCTGTTAATGATAATCCATGTCATTTTAATTACATTACTACTATTTTTTATTTTTGAACTCAAATAACGTGACTTGGCCATACTACAAACTTTTTTAAATAATTTAGAATAATTCTTAACATATAAATTAAATTCAGCAGTGTTTATACAAGTCCGTTCATCATATAATTCATAAAGTCGTTTTCTACTTTTATGTATACCAAAGGTGGCCCAGTCACTGAAGGAAGCGTTACTATTCACCGAGAAAGTCTTTGGAATGAATGTGTTATCAAATTGTGTGCAATACATATTAAAAAAGTCATTATATTGTTCATTAGGGTCATCATTAGTCGACAAAAATGATAATTTACTCAAAAGTTTAGTTTTTAAATGTTTCCAAGCGATTACTAGTTTTTGGGTTAACAGTGATATCTTTTTTAATAACTTTTTTTGTTAATATTAGGAATAATGATCAATTGTCCGCAATGATCAGAGTCTATTAAATTAATAATTTCTTTATGGGTTGGTGTAACATCTGTGTAAATGTTATCTAGGCATGTGGCACTAGTGGGAGTTATTCTAGTGGGCTCCAAAAATTAGTTAGCAAGATTGTATGACTGAAACAAACTTATAATTTTAGTACTTAACCCAGAATTTTCTAACAAATTAACATTGAAATCACCACAAGTTATGATAGACTTTTTTGAATTACAAATTTTGAGCAACACTTCATCCATAACCTTTTCAAAACAATCATACAATCCTGAAGGAGGTCTGTACACACTTAATATAATGAACTGCTCCAATTCTATACAGGCTATTTCATTTGTCCGCTCAACAGATAGGCTCACAATATCCTTGCGATCTTTAAATTTAAGTTGGTTATTTACTATAATTAATGAGCCACCATGTATAGCATTTACTCTGCTGAACGAACCACCAACCTGGTGATTACTAAAATTGAACATGAACTGGTAGCTTTTAAGCCAATGTTCTGTCACACAAAGAATATCTATATTGCAATAATTCAGGAATAATTCTACTTCTAAATCTTTCTTCAAAAACTCTTGAATGTTTTGATGCACCAGGTTGATACTATTTAATTTTTGTACGCTTCCATTCAAACTCAAACTCAAAGCATTTATTTCAAATAAACCAATTACAGGCACTTTTGAATTGTCAAGGGGTCGGTCAGTCAGAAAGATGAAGCTAGTTACCCATTCCAAAGCGTAGTAGGTACCATTTGATTTATTATTTGCCTTTGTTACATTTTTGCAAGAGGTTGCCTCTATTGTCCTAATTTCTAATTTAAATGATGATCAATGTCATTAATTTTGACCAAATTATTGGCCAAATTATTGATTGATAAGTTATTGCATTGCTCAAAAGAAGCAATTTGTTTAGCCAACTTTTTGGCTGATAAAGAAAAAAAATATGATAGCGACACAGCTATCTGTCTTCTGTGATAGTTCGAGAGATAGTACTCAACAATATTATACCTATCTTTCGTCAAATACAAATTATTACCAACATAATTGTTAGTATCAATTAAATGGAACAGATTATCATTATATGTCAAATTGTGCAATGTCATGTTAATGTCAAATCTTAAGTTATTTTCTTCCTGTGGCAGACTGTTACTATATGGAAATGAAAACAACACAATTTTTCTTAAATTAAAGTTGCACAATGTTCTATGATATTGGAGCAATTGTCCTTTGTTTACATTTCCCCTATTTCCCATAAAAATTAATAATGTTGTTTCCTGCTTAAAGTTACATTTTATAATCTCTTTCATAATATCAAATAAAGAACAACCAGGCATACAGTAATTTATTATTGAGTGTCCTGGATATTCATCTGTCAACAAGTGTAAACTGTAAACGTCAACAGGCAATGAACAGGTCTTTGAACTGCATTGTGCCATTCATAAGTTGAAATTACAAATATTATTCTGCAGATAAAACGAAGTGCACGAGTCGAATTTAAATGACAAATATTGTCCTCCAGACCGCATTTTGGCCATGGCGGCCAATCTCAACGGAAATTATGTCTGAAATAGTATTTTGAGGAATAACCACACAGATTGAGTGGACCTTTCCAGTCAGTGCTCGCATTTGTCAGTAATCGTGCAGCTCAGCTCAGAAGTTAAGGAGCTCAACGATTCGACGAACAATACCAAAGAAAGGACATTTGGATAGGCCGCATAAATTACTAACAAATAATAGATAAATAACAAGCATGGCGAATAGGTAAAACAACTTTCGAAAATCGGCATCCAAACAGCACTAGCATACGTCAAACATGATACATATTCACCCAATAAAAAACGAAAATATACGAAACAATCTATCAATACATTATCTATACATTTTTGATCGAAAAAGACAATTTTCTTCGGCGATAGCCAGGCTATAAATATAACGGGCCACATATATCTCAGTCCCGAATTGCGACTGAACGACAGTACTCTTATGATTTATATACACGCGAACCGTTTTGTGAGTCCTTTGTCCTTTTTAAACAAGTTTAGTAAACTTTAAACACGCGAATTTTGCTATTGTAGCGGTTAACTTAATTATGAGAATGAATGAATTGCGGTGGAAAAAAATTAAGTTTTTGAACTATTCATTAGTGGCGATAAGTGCCCTTTCACACGCTCTGGGTGCCCGGTCCCGGGTACTCGGTGACAAACGTATGGGAAACTCGTCACCGGGTTGGGTAACCGGTTATCCGGCAGCCGAAACATGTCAAAAGGAGTTCTAGAAGGCCGTTTTCTTTTGTTCTGTGGTCATGCGAGTCTGTAAACTTTAAGATCTTATTGCTACATATTAAATGCCTAAGGTATTTATACTTACCTATAGTCAGTGAAGTCGGACGTATTGATCAGCATTCGTATAATACGTATATGTGTCACTGAGCTTTGGTTCGGGTTAGGAGGTCAAATCAAGGCCGATCTTCACAAATTCCCGGGTTAGTATAGCATTATTGTTTACTTTATACAGCTTTTAATTGGCCAAAGCACCAAGTAAAGGGTGTATCATAGAAATATTGGAAAAGTAACTCCAAATTAACAAAGTATTTGATTTTTTAAATCAAATAGTCCATACATTTTTCAATACAATGCATTTTTAGATCAAGCCTGCTCTAAATATTTTGATCGAGACAAAAATTATCCACTATTTATTTCACCCCGTTAGACAAAATAAGCAATTCCGAAAATCACCCCCTAACGATGGTAGCAGAATTCAATAATGTGTTCAGTACATCAAATTACAACCCTGAGGACATTACGGTAACCCCTAATTTGAGCCCCCTCACTTAATACGAAGTTAAAACTCCCCTCTTTAAAAACAACTTGAATTTTAAAATGCTACCGGATTTTCCTGGTGATTTTAAACCTTTTAATTTTTTGGTACGAGGCTTTTGGCTACATTCTATGTTTGTATTATTATTAATGTATTTTTTTTTTGTAATGTGCGTTTTGTTTGTGCAGAATAAACTATTTTTCTTTCTTTCTTTTTCTTTCTTTATTAGATGCCAAGGATTCTTGGAGTTGTTTTTTTTTTGACGGTGTCCACAATGGAAGCACCATAGGTTGTCAATGGTTAGACAATAGTAAAGTATCACTATTATATATTACTGACACTATCCACCAAACAATTGTATCCAAATCTGATTCCCCAGTTGTTGGAACTAAGTTTTTAAGACCTTGCTGGAAGTTCTGACAAGCATCGTACACCGTGGTAACGTGAAAAGAAAGGATCGAACTAAAGTTGAACAAACAAAACACCGTTAGAAGAAAAATAGTACAAAATTCACCTCGTTGAACCAGTCGAACTATCAGCGATAACCAGAAAACTTGCTTAGCGATCCCTCGCTCCCTACGCTGCTATACCATCGTTTATTGCGTTTTATTGAAATTTCGTGTATCGTCGCTCCGTAATGGGCAATCGGCTGCCGAAATACTCGTCTTACCAAAGCTTTGGTGTTAAATCGTGCGTTTTGGGTTTAAGAAACGATTTCGCGTTGCAATCTTTTAGCTATTTCAATGTCTGGTTTACTTTGCCTCGGATTAGAGGTCGTGGGGTGGCATGCTACATTTTGGGAATGGAAAAGGGATCGCATTAGCTGATTGGGTTATTATGAGGCGGTTGGGATGATTACGGATTATTTTTGGGTATGTGAGTTTAAAAAAGAAACAATTTGGGGGTCTTTTCTTGGGTGAGAAAATTTCCTCAAATTAATATTGTGCACGTATTTTCGGATGGCCCCGCCACCCAATACAAGCAGAAAAAGAATTTTTATCTCTATAAATTATATCTTGAAGACTTGAATTTCGAAAGAGGGACTTGGAACTTTTCAGAGTCGTATCATGGGAAGGGTGCTGCAGATGGTGTAGGAGGTGCTATAAAGCGACTTTTAGATGCTAGAGTATTACATGGAATGGATGTTTTAGACACTTCAGCAGCGTACTCTCTTCTGAAAGAAGACACTACAGTTAACCTCTTCTGTGTTGATGAGTCTGATATCAACGAGGTTATAAGCAAAAACCAAACAGCTCTCGAAGTTTTAGTGCCTGTTCCTAAAACTATGAAAGTTCACCAAATACAAGTCGAATCAGAAAACAACTGTAATGAAATTAACTACCGAGTTTTAAGTTGTTTTTGTAACAGCTCAAACATTAGAGGCTTCTGCGACTGTTTCGATATTAAAAGACATTGCCTGCTAAAACCTCGCCCCAGAAAATGAACTCGGTTAACATCCGATTCAGATGACTGCCTGCCCTCACCATTTGATAGACAAACCCATAATATGAATACATTGACTGATATCACGAATTGCGAAAGCAAAACAATACTGGTATCTTCAAAAAATAGCCCCAATGTTGAAGAAGATACATTAAATACTGGTTACGGTGATTTAGACTCTTTTGATATTTTTGATTTGTCACCTAGTGTTGATAATACTGAATCATCTAAAGATAAAGTGAAAAGCAACCTAACGCAAATTAAAACCCATGTGGATGCAGACCATACTTTTGCCGCGGCCGCCATGACAAATAAAGAAAATGTTGATCATCGGAATGAAATAAAAAATAAAAATGTGGCACCTGTGACTATTCTGTCTAATGTTCGAGTAAATTATTCACTAAGTGATTTAAAGAAAATGACCAGCAACACAAAGAGACAAAATGTATCTTCTTTTAATCTTAAAGCAGATTTTCCTGAATTTCTTGGTAGTTCATCTTCTAATTATGTATCATCAAAGAAAAAGTATTTTTTTTCTATTTCTAGTTCAAGTGAAAGTGAGTAATATCTGACGTTGTTTTTTTTAATGACAATGTTTTTATTGTTAAGTTCATTATTATTTTATAACAAGTGTCGTGTTTTTCATTGTGTTCATACAGTAGGATATTTTAAACTTACTGTAATTAAGTTTTGGGTTTTCATACCAATTTTTTTAAAGTTATCATTAAATATTTATTTTGATGACCTACATCAAAATAAATACTTAATGATAACCTGGCTCAGAACGGACTTTATAAAAAATAATGATGCAGCGTACGATTGTGTTAGAAAATATAGAAGTCTTTTTTATTTTGCCCTTTTTTCAAGTGTTATGTTTATGTTATTAATGAATATTGTTGACAAGAATGTCCATTTATTTTTGCATTGTTGATTTATTTTAGATTGATAACTTTATATCTGAGAATAATATTCTCAATATGACTATTCTTAAACTGATAAGATAGGCAACTCATATAACGTTGATCTCTTTTTATTGTCGCCAAAGGAAAAAAAATGTTTTTAAGAGATTCTAATTTCCTTATAGATTCCTCATAATTAATTAATAAAACAAATGATAAAAAAGAAATAAACAGTGTTTTATTGCGAAACACCATATGATAAATCAATAAAATAAATAACAGTCAGATAATAATGTGTATTGTAACCGAGCCCTAATATTTCATTTTTGTTATTTTTTGTTACGCGTTTCATTTTTGTTACATTTCCATTTTTGTTTAATTTTTGTCACAATGGTCATTTTAAATGATTTTCACCCTTAAGTTGCCAGTCTATCCCTAGTATATATAGTAGTCTATGACTGAGACGAACAAGATGCGAGTTGAAATCCTGCATCGAGGATATTGTTTTGCTTTCAATTTAGAATTTATTCAATAAGTTTGTCTTGTATTATTGTAAAGAACTATAGACGGACACATTCTTAAAATAAAATAAAAATCCAAATAGGTCATAACATTCGCCTAACTTGTAATAAGTGGGTAGTTGAAAGACAAATATGCGGATTAATTATGAAACGTATTTAAATGTTACTAAGGTAGGGTAGGGTAGGGAAATAAAAATGAACCGTGACAAGCTAATGTCAGTCTACGCACAATTGCAGTAACTATGCGCGAACATTTTTTACCTTGCCTTACTAAATTGCGAAAAACAACGTCTCTTTGTTAGCGTCAGAATGGCTGGTTGCCTATGGCAAGCGGCTCTGAAAGTATATTCATGAATTGCTATCCAATTGCTTATATTTGCTACATTTCTTCAATAATTGCTACATCATCATCATCATTCAGAGAAAAATGTATATTTTTTTGACCAGCCATTCTGTCTTCAGGATGGACGGTGGCCTCCGTGTTCAGCATGAAGAACGCATAATTTCTAAAAGTTTGTTGTATATTTTTTTTTTTTTTTTACCAATTGCTGCTTTCACGAATTTAAGTTTGAACTTCATAATTATAATAAGTAAAAAATATAGCTTTTATTAAAATTTGAACGAAGAAGTGCCTTATAATTCGGAAAGGGAACAGATTGTTTTACTACAGCGTCTTGCTTGATCAAATCTTGCAGGCGTTCACTTCGACTTAATTTAATGAGGTATGGTGAGTACAGTCTGATTTTTAATTCGACAGAATTCTGACAGCTGTAATTTTTGGACACTTCAGATATGCTAAACCTTTTCTGTCTCGCCCTTTTTATAAGTTATACAATGTGGCGTTTTGCATCCTCGTCAAATTCAAGGAGGTAACTATGCTAATGATTCTCGGCACGAATCAATAATAAAATAAGTAGGTATTTTTTTTATTTTTTTCTAATTTTCAGAAATCGGTAAGTGTTGGACACGCATGTTAAAACGCGGCCTGTGTGATACCGCACTGTAACTGCTCTTTTACACACACATAAAAACGCGGCAGTTTATACGATCATAATTTTGCCTACCCCGCGCGCACGCACCCTTCTTCTATCCCTACACCCCACCCGGCCACGCTCGCTCACACTCACACATCGACTACTTAGTGGGATTGATGTCGCCGCCGTGAGTGCGCCACTCGCGATTCGCGTCCCGCGCTCCTTTAATTCGTTTTAAATACGGTACGACGACGGAAAACTATTCCACTGTTGAGTTGGTGGAGATGGTCCGGTCAGTCGGTCTTCTTAGGGGTGGAGTTTGACGAGTGACGCATTACGTTTTGTCGGTGGTTACTGGAACTTCAAGACGCCAACATCCTGTGGACGGACGAGTGCTTATTTACTCGAGATGGCATCTACAATGTTCATAATGAACACTGGTGGACTCAGCGGGACCATAACCCGCACGTGACCAAACGGGATTCGTTCCAAGTGCGGTTTTCCTTAAATTTGTGGGCTGGCATAATAGGGGACCGCGTGCTTCATCGAGGGTTACCTTACCAGCAGTACTTACCTGGAGCTACTACTACAAGTCGTCCAGGAAATGCTCGATGACGGTCCCCTGGCAATCTATCCACAACCTGTACTACCAGCAGGACGGTGCCCCTCCTCACTACGGTCGTCAAGTACGCGAGTCCTTGACCGAAAGTTTCGGCGACCAGTGGATTGGCCGCGGTGGACCTGTGGCCTGGCCTCCGCGTTCTCCGGACTTAACAATTAAAGTTAGGGATTCTTAATGAATAAAACTGAGTAAATCTACTTCATTTGTTTTAATTAGAGTAACAAACGATTGCAGTATTGCACAGTAAGAACACACACGAAATCATGGAGCTTGGAGAGAGAGGCAGTGCTGCCATCTATACATAAATAGGAAAAAACAATGGACACTGACCTCATGGATATTCAGTCAAGATCAAATTTTCACATAACAAGTTTAACACTCCCACTAAAATTTTACATCATAAGAGCAAAACATATTTAGATATTATATCTTTATATTAATACTTCGGTAATGTCCGACGTATATGTGTTCTGTTCACTTGTATCGAGGGTGCAGGTTTAATAGAAACGACCAATTACGACTGCAGTTTATTTGCGACTGAACCTCTCTGTATCACGGGCGCAGCCGTGCGTCACCAATAATATATTCGCTGAGTAAGCTTGTACATAAATTGTGTCCCTACAGTAGCCCCCTTCTTAAAAGAAGTACACACTAAATACATACATATATTTTTCAACAACAATCTTTTCAAAAATTATATCTAATTACATGGTTTTTTTTAATCTAAACACCATTATACCTTTGCACAATCCAATTTTATCTTGAAGGAGTAAATGACACATGACACAAAATCACTCAACCTTAATACACATCTGGGTTACGGGGTACAGTCTGCGGCGGCGCTGTTTGCACCTTTACGACTGGCAGACTCCAACCGGCCGCGACTGCTTCCTTCTGAAACCAGCCTCGTACCCGCTTCTTGCATTGGCCTCTGATTAAATACAGAATCAAAATTCCCATGAGAACGGCGCACACAATCACAATGATTTCCAAAGTTCCAACTCTTTGTCCCATCATCTCGTTAGACACCGTTTGTGCTATAGCGACATTGTTCTGTTGTGGTTTACTTTGGCCCCAACCCATTTTTAATTACAGAGATATTTTATTTTAAATAACAGTTGTAGTTCGTAAGGTCTTATTCCAGCAATGGATAAATTGCGTTTGGTATTTAATTATTATTTGTCTAAACTACTAGAACATTTTGCCTTAACTCTGAATAATCTTAATTAACACTTTTTTATGAAACTTTGCATTTGGCTGGCCTGGATAAACATCATTTCATATGCCAGAATTGCATTAATTCATTGTTTAATAAAGTGCTTCTTTATTGACAATATGCAAAATAATTTAAGTGTTACCTATTTGCTGATTATATAATAATATCTAAAACCTATATTTTACTCTTAATTGCATTAATTAAATCGTAGTGTTGTTTTTAAGCAGGAATCGAACCTGTACCTTTGTAACACTATGGCTTACTGTACCATTAGTTGTAACATACATAGTTTTTATTGTGCAAACCTTATCGGTCGCCTGACCGTTCTACCGCTGTGTGGTATAAGTTACACGCTTAGTACTACTAGTATTATCATTAAACAGTTTATTATTAGGATTAGCTACGACACAATCTTTTTCTTGCTGTTTTAGTGGAAGGGTTCCTTCATTAACTACGTATGCCGGTTTTAACCTATCGATTGATATCTTCACACGCTTATTTGCTATTTGTAACAAGTAATACTTTTCTTTTCTCTCTAAAACCTGATATGGACCATCATAGGGAGGCTGTAAGGATCTTTTCACCAGATCTACTCTTACAAAAACATGTGAACATGTCTTCAAATCTGAATGAACAAATATAGTCCTTGCATCTCTCTGTTTAGTTGGTCTTGGCCTAAGGTTTTCGATGATATTCCTAATTTTGTTTACATATTCGTTTGAATCACTAACGCTTATGTTGTTGTCACCGTAAAAATCCCCGGGTAACCGTAATGTCTTCCCGAATGCTAATTCCGCGGCACTGACACCAGTGTCGCTTCGCGGTGTTGCGCGTAACCCAAACATAACTGTCTGCAACTCTTCAACCCACGTGCCACTGTCCCTTCTGGCCATCAGTGCTGCTTTTAACACGCGATGGAACCTTTCTACAGTGCCGTTCGCTTGCGGGTGATACGCTGTAGTTCTTAATTTATTTATTCCTAGACATTTCATTAACTCATTAAACAAGCTGCTTTCGAACTGTCTGCCCTGATCTGTAGTAACCCTTACCGGACAACCGTACCTCGAAATCCAACCTTCGTACAACGTCTTGGCTACCGTACTAGCGTAAATGTCTCTGATTGGAAAAGCTTCCGGCCAGCCTGTAGCCCTATCTACCACCGTAAGGCAATACCTATAATCATCAGGCGACGTAGGTAATGGTCCTACTAGGTCAACATGTATATGCTCGAATCGCCCGCTACTTTCGTATTGTCCTAGTCCTGATACCGTGTGACGTATCACCTTCGACTTTTGGCATTGAACGCAGGTTTTGGCCCACTGTCCTACGTCTATGTTCATACTTGGCCAAAAATACTTAGACGACACTAATTTCCGAGTAGTACGAACTCCAGGATGACACAAACCGTGTACCGCCTGAAATGCCCTTTTCCTAAAAGCTACTGGTAGATATGGCCTTGCAACTGAAGTAGACAGTTCGCACATCACCCCACTTTGATAGTCGGGTAAAAGAATTCGCTTAAATTGCATTACTTTGTTTTCTTTTGATAAGAGCAATGTCAGCTCATCATCCGTCCGTTGCGCCAATGCTAATTCGCTGAAATCGAGCGCTGTTGGACATGTGATAGCTTCAACCCGAGACAGTGCATCCGCGGCTGTATTATCACTACCGACAATGTGCTGTATATCTGTCGTGAACTCACTGATAAACATAAGTTGTCTAACGCGTCTAGTTGTCTCTTTGTCACTGGGTTTTTTTGTGAACGCATAAACTAATGGTTTATGGTCCGTGTAAATTACAAAAGATCTGCCTTCTACCATATAACGAAAATACTGAACCGCCGAATAGATAGCTAGAAGCTCCCTGTCGTATGTGCTGTATTTAAGTTGTACATCACTGAGTTTTTTAGAATAATAACCTAAGGGGCACCAGTGTGAGTCAACCTTAACTTGCAACACGGCACCAACACAGTCGTTCGACGCATCCGCCCATATTGCAAGCTCGGCGTTCATTACCGGATACGATAGCATAGTTGCATTCTGTAGGCTAGTTTTGCATTTCGCGAATGCAATGTCTGCTTCTGGCGACCAGTTAATTATTGACTTATCTTTCTTCTTTGCCTTTTGTAAATACGTATTTAACGCAGCTTGATATTCCGCTGCCCTAGGTAAACTGGACCTATAAAAATTTACCATTCCCAAGAAACGCCGTAACTGATCTACTGTCTTGGGTTTTGGGAAATCGATTATTGCCTGCACTTTGTTTGGTAATGGTTTGATTCCTGATGACGTGACCTCGTAACCTAAAAATTCTAGATTTTCTTTTCCGAAACTACATTTCGCCATATTGATAGTTATACCGAATCGGTTTAATCGCTCAAATATCGCCTTTAAGTGTAACTTATGAAGCTCGGGCGTCTCACTAGCTACGATGATGTCATCTATGTAACAGAAGTAGAAATTAGACTCTAATTGACCTTCTGCACCTAATTTGAATTGTGCATCTATCCCTTGTAATACCACGTTATTCATATATCGCTGAAATGTTTGTGCGGCATTCCGTAAACCAAAGGTCATACGCGTAAACTCATACAACCCAAAGGGAGTGGTTATGGCTGTTTTTTCGACGTCTTCCGGTGCAATTACAATATTGTGATACGCTCTATTTAAATCTAAACGCGAGAATATGTACTTATTGCCTAAAATATACGTAAAGTCGTTTATCCGCGGAATAGGATACCTGTCAGGTATTGTTATAGCATTCAAGGCCCTATAATCACCGCAAGGACGAATCTGCCCATCCTTTTTGGGTACCACATGCAGCGGACTGGCCCATGGACTTTTCGACGGCCTGCATATTCCCATTTCCTGCATGCGCCGAAACTCCTCCTTTACCTTGATATATTTCTCTGGGGCTAACGGTCTAGCTCGAGCGAATACTGGCGGTCCGTGTGTCTCAATGTAATGTAACACCGCATGTGGGGGTTCCTCCTTAAAAGACACTGGTTTAGTGATCTCAGGAAACTCGGCTAGTATATCCGAATAAATGCAAGTGTTATCAATCGTAGTTAAGGATGGTCCCTTCCACTTTACAATTAAACCTACTGCACTTAAACTAGTTACTTCATCTATGAGTCGTCGGCCACTTAAATCTACTAGTAATTTATACTTTGTTAAAAAATCTGCGCCTATTATGGGCTGATTTACATCTGCTACAATGAAATGCCAAGTATACGGACGTCTTAATCCCAAACCTAGAGTTAATGTCTCAATACCGTAAGTTTTTATTATTGTGCCGTTAGCGGCATATAATGTAAAGTTAGACCTATTGCTATCATAATAACTACGCGAACGATTTCTCTTCACAGGTATTACAGACACGTTAGCTCCCGTATCAATTAAAAATCTCATACCTGTTTTCTTATCACATACTACTAGGCGGTTGTGTATCGTGCAACGTTCCGCCGTCGGCTGCACCGGGTCTAGTTTCCCGCCGACTTCTCCTGCCCCTTGCTCCAATTACACGGCTTCACGCACTTTGTTGCATTCTCCCTGTAACGATAGTGGTAAAAACACAACCAATTAGCGCTTTTCCTCTCGGCACCCTCATCGCCATGCTTCGATGCCGATCTCGATCGCCGGCTGCCGTTGTCCCAACGCTTTCTGCCTCTGCCACGCTCCAGACCTGCGAGACGCAGGTTGATCTTCGCTAGCTACCCCAGGATGTGACTGATGTCTGTTGATACATCACTCCTTTTCCCTGTAGTTTTTTCCTGGACCTCCACTGCTTTGATCTCTGCTACTGTTGATGAGCCCTCTCTCGTACTTTCCAGCACCTTGTCTGCTATCGTGGCGAGCACATCCAAATCCTTCGAGTCAGACACTGCCAGCACAGCCCGCACTGATTTCGGCAGGTGTGATTGCCACATCAACTTTAGGGTATCGTCAGGCACTTTTTCTCTGGCTAACTCACGCATTCGTCGCAGCAAATGTGATGGCCGCTGGTCTCCCAACTCCATTTCGCTGATCAACTTCTGCAATTTCCTTGTCTCCGACTCCTCGAACACCTCCAGTAGCCTTTCCTTCAGCGTCTGATACTTCCGAGACTCGGGCGGGGCAAGCAACAAATCGCTCACCTGCTGTATAGCAGCCTTGCTTAATTTAGTAACAACCAGATTCTGTTTGGCTGCATCACTCAGTCTTTGATTTTCTACCGCGGCCTCGAACTGGACAAACCAGAGTCGCGTTTGGTCTGTCCAAAACTCGGGAATACGCGATGAGACAGTTATGCTGGCCAGCGCCTTTTCGTTGGCATCGCCGGACATGTCATCTTTCACACCTTGCGCACGTGGCGTAACACTTTGTTGAGGATTCATTTCCGTTTCAGTTTATCCACGCACCTCGCCAAAATGAAATTTTCACAGGGGTCACCACTTTAGATATTATATCTTTATATTAATACTTCGGTAATGTCCGACGTATATGTGTTCTGTTCACTTGTATCGAGGGTGCAGGTTTAATAGAAACGACCAATTACGACTGCAGTTTATTTGCGACTGAACCTCTCTGTATCACGGGCGCAGCCGTGCGTCACCAATAATATATTCGCTGAGTAAGCTTGTACATAAATTGTGTCCCTACACATATTTTATACTTAAACATTATACTATTACAGTTTATTCATTATTTGTTCTGTTAGAAAAACAAAAGATTGAGTGGGCAATGGCTTTGTCAATAAATTATGTGAACTGGAGCCGGAGGATGCAAAAAAAACCAATTTACTTAGGACAAATTTAATTATAAAAAATTACAATTTAAAAGTAATGATAATTGGTCGAAGTATGTACCAAGAATAAATATAATTTTACATGCATAATTAATTACGAGGTTGCGGAATCAGAGGTGGCGCGATGTAGTGACGCACTTGCTGAGTCGGCGCCTCGTGCCGGCCGCGGTCGCGATGCGCAGGAATGGTGTCAGCTAACATCAGCATTCCTTCTATTATACCGAAGCGTATCTAGCAATCCTCCTGTTACACCGATGCGTAACACCTCCCCCCGAAGTACAGCAGCTACTTGTTGAACGAAGTTGACAATGTTGCTGCTAGATGGTTGGTGTCGATTATAACTTCCTCTGGTTGGATGTTTCTTCTAGGTTCCACTTGAGCGTAGATTTCTTGGGCGGTTTCTGGTTGTGTAGGGCAAGCTTTTCCAGCCTTCTTTCTCGCATATTGTCGATACATGAATATAATTCCGAGTACGCCTGCACCTAACAGTAGTGAGTATACGGGTATAGTGGTATGATAGATACTCTCAACGTTAGTATGGGTAAGTTTTATTGGAGGTTGTACTGAGATCTTCTGGTAACTGCTATGCAGATTTTCGAGATTTATCGAGTTCAGTTTTACTAGCGATTCTTCATTTCTCGGTATGCCGCTCTGGTTGAGGGGTAATTGTGCTATCTTCAATGTGTGCCCTTTAATTCGATTGTTAATGTTTGAGATTGTGAATTCGGGAGTTTTTATAAAGCAATTTTGTGGTATGGTAGCTAGGTAACTTCCTTGGGCGATCATAAATTCTTCCTGTCCGCAGGATGTCTGGATTTTTGTCGGGATCGGGAGGCTGAGAGTGTAATGCATCTCATCTAGTTTCTCCATGGCTTCTTTGTTCAAGCTGACCGGTGTTAGTGTACATGAGCTAGTGTTCTGTTGCGTGATTAGTTGTTGAACGCAATCCGGCTTGTCTTGAATCTTGTAGTTGACCTTCTCCTCGCAGAGGTACCATGGATCAATCTTCGGACATTCTGTCTCTATGTACATAGAATATGGTCCCTGAATTGCTATGTATGGTAAGGTAGGCATTAGGGCTAGGTTATATTTATTGGGTACTATGGAAAGTTTGTATAAGGTGTAGGTTCTAGGTAAGGCAATCGGAAACTTTATGACTATAACTATTTTTTTATCGCTATAATATGATCCAACTTTTAGAACGTTATAATAATCTCTAAGGTCGAGGTCTATAATTTCATCTCTCGAATATATTAACTTTAATTTACTTAACATAGTTTTAAGATTAATTAGACTAACCATAGAGTGCATCGTACTTGATGCACGTATAAAAGCTAACATAAGTTCTATTCTATATAATTCGTCAGATAACGTTTCAACGTTATCATTTAAAATAAGAAGGTATTGGGCAAAATGAGCATAACTAACTAAGTCTGCTTGCCTAGTATTATCTTGGTTTATTAGGGCGTTTATTTTGCTGGAGATAAGTTTTTGATTGTCATCTATCCTGTTTAGTACATTAGTGTATTCAAGCATCCACTCCTTAGTTAGACTTACGCGATTTAGAAATTCTGTTTTTAGTTTATCTTCGTTTCCTTGTAAAACTCGGATGGCATCGTTATATTTTAACGCGTCTGTGTAATCTAGATTTCCTGAGATGCTTTTGATGACTGAACCTAGTCCGTCTATGAGACCACGTTTATTACGACTTGGCTCAAAGCTTTCTAACTGTGAGGATATCTTTTCTAGTTTGCTTTCAAGGTAGTTAAGGTGGGGTTCAAAGAGCGTGGATGTTTTATTGTTAACTAAGGGACTGAATTCTGTTAACTGTAGTTTCACTAAGTCGATTTTTGATTGTATGTCTGCAAGGTTAATGTTAAGGAGGAATGAGTGATAGTGTGATATTATTTTCGTTGATCCCAGCTTAAAGGGTAGTAGTCCAGGGCCGTTATCCAGTGGGTCAAGTGATATGTCCTCCGCTCGGGTCAGATGGACCAGGAACATCAGTGATGGTAGTGTCCTGCAACAAATTGCCAGTGTTAGGTGTCCTCTTAAGGCGTGATTTGGCGACAGGACCGCGCTTCTTTTTCGTGTATATATGTATGGGTAGATCGGCGAGTACTGTGTCATGAGTATAACGCGGGGCAAGTTTTTGGCGGCCCGCGAGAGGATTCTTAACAAATACCTGCTGGTTTGGCTCATACTCCTTCTCAGGCTCTCTATCTTTATTTCTACTTTCAATTAACTCAGTTCGTTTGTGCAGGGATGTTTCGTTGATAATCTCGTAAACTTTAGTCATTTTATTCTTATGCTCTTGCACATATTGCTGGAGCAAATGCACAGATAAATCTAAATCTAAAGGATCTCGAGGATCTGTATGACCTGTGATTAAATCTAGTGGTCTGCACTTTGTAAAACTATGTATACTGCTATTATATGCTATTATAGCGTATGACATAAGATTAACGACTGGTTCATTGCGATTTTCTAGTTTAAGTATTCTAAGATGTTCTAATAAGGTGTTATGTAACCGTTCAATCATTCCATTATCGTTGGGAGTGTAGGCCAAAGTTTTATGGTGCTGCATTTTGTGGACTCGCGTAAATTCGTTAAATAATTGATTATTAAATTCGGGTCCTTGGTCTGTGACTAAAGATAAAGGGACACCGTGATGTGTGCAAAATTTTAAAACGGCTTGGATGACACTGACTGCGGTACCATCTCTAAGATGGTATGCTTGGGCATATTTAGAAAATGAATCGATAATTGTTAGATATTTTTCACTTTGAATTGTTAGTAAATCTAAATGAACGACCTCAAAAGGTTTTGTCGGCGGCGGGACTACGCAGAGTCTTTGTCTAATAGGATTTCTGTCATATTTGGCCTGGCCACAAATATTACATTCGTTTATGTATTTTGCGATATGGTCCTTCATTTTAGGCCAATAGTACTTATGTGACAATGCAAGATGGCACTCACCAATACCTCTGTGGTTGGTTTTACCTTCGTGGTATTTTTGAATGATTTCTTGCTGACGAAGGTATTCCTTGACATTTTCAAGTTCGGTTTTAACTAAGACCAGATTCATCGCGGAGCTTTTGAACTTTTCTTGGATGATGGGAATTATTCTGTACATAGCCAATGCGGGATGAATTATGATGCCGGTTTTGACCTTGGGGTTTATGAATTCTTTTACTGAGTTTACAACGTCTTCTTCGAGGTTACTCTCTGATAATTGAATAGACGTACGAGTGTGGGACTCGAATGGTTTAGAAACAGTTGGTCGTTTCTTTATATCACCAACTACAGTAAAACAGATCTGTCTATTAAATCTATTTAAAGGTTCTTCTGAGATGGGTATTTCTAGTATTGGATGTTCAGCACTAGTATGGGCTGTCAGTGTGGTTGAGTCAGCTGAGGAGTTCGGGTTTTCGGACACATTTACTACAATGGAACTGGCTTCCTCATTATTAATTTCTATACGTGACAAAGCGTCAGCGTTCGTGTTGCTTTTGCCTTGCTTATAGATGACCGAATAGTTATACTCGCTTAGTTTAAGCCTCCAACGAGTTAACCTTGAGTTAGGCTCTTTTAGGTTCATTATCCATTGGAGCGGTTTATGATCCGTAATTATTTTGAATACTCTACCAAACAGATAGGGCCTAAAGTACTTTGTTGCCCAAACTATTGCTAAGAGCTCTTTCTCGATTGTACTGTAATTTATCTCGCTGCTGTTTAAGGTACGCGAAGCATAAGCTATAGGCTTGTCCGATCCTATCGGTCCCTGTGAAAGTATGGCTCCTATGGCAAAGTTAGATGCATCTGTAGTGAGTAAGAATTCCTTATCGAAGTTTGGATATTGCAGTATCGGGTCATTAGCCAATAGTGTTTTACATTCTTCAAAACAATTTATATAGTTACTATCGTTATAATTTATCTTAGAACCCTTTTTTAAGCACTGCGTCATTGGTTTGGTAATTTTGGCAAAATCTGGAATAAATTTCCGATAATAGCCTATAAGTCCTAGAAATCGTTTTATTTCCGTACTTGTTTTGGGAATAGGGAATTTCTGTATGGCTGTGATTTTGTCGGGATTTGGCTTGATGCCGTCTTTGCTAATAATGTGACCAAGATAAGCAGTTTCTAACTTTAAGAATTCAGACTTATCCATCTGTATCTTAAAGTTGGATTCTCTTAGTCTTTTAAATACCCTTTCAAGATTAACAATGTGCTCCTGCAATGAGGTGCTAAAGACAATAATATCGTCGAGGTAGACCAGGCAAATAGAATTTTGAAGATCCCTAAGGACATTGTCCATGACTCGCTGGAACGTGGACGGAGAGTTTTTAAGTCCCATTGGCATGCGTAGGAACTCAAAGTGACCGTGCTCTACGTTGAAAGCGGTTTTTGGGATGTCGCTGGGGTTCATCTCGACTTGGTAAAATCCACTCGCCAAATCGAGGGTTGTAAAGTAGTTGCAGTTTCCTAATTTGTCTAGAACATCAGCTATGTTGGGTATAGGATATTTATCATTTATAGTTTTCTCATTTAGTTTCCTAAAGTCTACAACAATTCGCCATTTAACTTTTCCGGACGCGTCAGGTTTTTTTGGAACCACCCAAATAGGCGAACTCCAAGCGGATTCTGAAGGACGGATGATACCTTGCTCTAGCATCTTTGATATTTGACTGCGGACTTCCTGACGGTGTATAAACGGATACCGGTAAGTTTTAGTGTATACCGGAACTTCATCTGTGGTATGAATGCTGTGTTTTATTTTATTGGTGAAGGTAAGTGCTTCTCCCTCGATATAAAATACATCAGCGTATTGAGAGACTAAGGATGTTAAGTTGATTCGCTCTTCCTCATTTAAGTGCTCTGTACGTAACCGGGACAAAACCTCTCTAACGCGGCACGATGGCGGTTTAGTAACCGTGCATTCCATATTAAAAGCTTCTGCTTTAACTGGTTCGTTCATGGAGAAAATTAAGTCATTTGATGTTGTATTAAAAACTTCTAAGTAACCGCGATTATTTTGAACGGTAGTAATACATTCGTTTACGTTACAGTTTGAAACAATCTGTGCAGGGATTATCGCGTCACCGTTTGCTATATTAACTGGAACTCTTACTAATTTGGAGGATTTTGCTGGAATCATGTCATTGTCTTCGTATAAGTTGCAGTTACGTGAGTTATACATGGCTATAGGGTTAACTGCATTTTTTGTAACTAATTTGTTATTTTTAAGATCAATTGTAGATTCCCATTTATTTAAAAGATCTAACCCAATGAGCCCATCAAAGAAATCATGAAACTTGTAAATGAAAAATGTTAAGTAGTTTTGATCGTTGAATTCCTGAAAGCATGGCAAGTTAATAGAGTAATCGTTGCGGCTAGTCGCATGCACATTAGTTACCTCAAAGGGATCGTAATTCCAAGGTAAATGTGGATAGTATCTCTTTATGGTTTCAGGGTTAATAAACGATTGATTTGCTCCAGTGTCAATGAGTAATTTTAGCGGTGGATCGGAAATTTGTATGTAAGGCAAATAACGCTGTGTCTGTAGGTTGACTTCTATTTTCGCTCGTTTGTACTTTGATCCTTCTGAAAATTTTCAGTTTTACAGGGATTAGCTTCAGCAGCAGCAGGCGTATCCACCGGTGGTGCTAGGGGGGCTACACCTGAATCTAAATAGGGCGTTGGCTGTTGGAACAAAGATGGGTCGTAATGATAGCTATAGTAGTCGGGGTATCCGTCGTAATCATACTGGTATACTTCAAGATTATCATGAGGCTCGTGCTGATAGAAATAATCGTAACATTCATTAAAATTCATCTCCCTAGTTCTGAAATAGTTCGACGGGGGTGGATTTCCTCCCCTGGACCAATCGTGACCACGGAATGGCATTGGTTTCGGTACGAAATGTGACACGCCGCTCATCGGTTTCGGTGTATCATTTGAACTTTGCGCTCTGGGTGGTTGAAACCTGAATGCGTTATTCTGTGGGTTATAATTCGGTGGTCGAGCACCGAACGTTTGCTGCGTACGCGACGGGCCTTGAAGATGTTGAGACTGATTCATAGTAGGTCTCCATGGCAGTGGAGGGCGTTGGGGATGCATTGCAAAACCTGGTCGAGATTGACCGGGTATATGAAAATTAAATGGCCTAGGTGTAGGCATGGGTACGGGCTGCAACCCGGGAATGCCCATGTTCGATGAACCGTTAGTTAACTGTAAATGGGTTTTTTTATCTGGCGTTATACGATCATTACGTTGTTGCAGGTAAAGTGTGTTCATTTCTTCCTGAACAAACTCTAAGGCCTTTTCTATTGTTTCTGGACGCATACATCTAATACGACAACCAAGTGGGTCGCGAAGGCCCCTTAGATAAGATTGGAGGGTTAACTTTTGGTACAGGGTGCGTTTGGATTCTATTGTAGTCTGCACTGTTTCGTGCAAGCTTACATACGTCATAATGGTTCCGAATAAATTTTGACAAGCTTCGTAATACTCCTGGGGTGTGGAGGACCCTTGGGTCAAGAGGGCCATGTCGTTATAAAGCGAGGTCTCATCGCGTTGGTCCGAAAAGTTGTTTACTAGAGCGTTACGAATGCCTGCCCAGTTTTCAGGGATACCGTTAGTGTTAATTAACCTGGCGGCGGGACCCGTGACTTTATTAAGAATGCCGTTTATTAAAGCTAAATTCGTAAACTCACTTCCTGGCTCTCGCGATACGTAAGTTGCAACTAATTGATCACATAACTTAATGAATCTAGTGAGCACGTTTGTATTTCCGTCGAATTCGGGCACCATGCGCAAGGCCTTAAATATTTCATCTACTCTCGACATAGTTTCTAACTGATCTGAACTTCCTACGTCACTAAAATCTAGACTTCTAACCGAATCTAATAACTCTAACCTCGACTCTCTATCTAACCTAGGGTTCCGCGATTGCCTGGGATGGAAAATCTTGGAAGTTTAAAAGTAACAAAATAGAAAGGAAGCAACTCAAGAACAATTCTAGAGTACTCACATGTACATCATTGGTCCCCTCTGCGGTATCGATGTCTGGATACACCTCTGGCTGCAGGTTCCTGTAGATCCGGATACTCGTTGCTGGTGCTTGAAAGTCACCCGGGTGACTCGCGAATCGCGTTTCTTAAGACGACTTAAAGTTATCGCGCTCGCGAACCGGCCCGCGAGTATCCTACCGACTGCGCCAATTATGTGAACTGGAGCCGGAGGATGCAAAAAAAACCAATTTACTTAGGACAAATTTAATTATAAAAAATTACAATTTAAAAGTAATGATAATTGGTCGAAGTATGTACCAAGAATAAATATAATTTTACATGCATAATTAATTACGAGGTTGCGGAATCAGAGGTGGCGCGATGTAGTGACGCACTTGCTGAGTCGGCGCCTCGTGCCGGCCGCGGTCGCGATGCGCAGGAATGGTGTCAGCTAACATCAGCATTCCTTCTATTATACCGAAGCGTATCTAGCAATCCTCCTGTTACACCGATGCGTAACAAATATATCAGCAAGCTGATTTTTAGTTGGGACATAGGATATATTTATTAAACCATTCTCCACTTTCTCTCGGATAAAATTGTATTTAACATCTATATGTTTGGTTCGTTTGTGAAATACTGGGTTATTAATTAACTTAATGGCACTCTGATTATCAACATGTAGCTTAATACAATCATATTTTTCACCCAAGTCCAACAACAATTGCTGTAACCATAGTATTTCCTTTGCAGACTCGCAGGCTGCAACAAATTCTGCTTCGGTAGTAGAGAGAGCAATGGTCTTTTGCTTTTGGCTCAACCATGTTACTGGCCTACCATTCAGTAAGAATATATATACAACCGTGGATTTTCGAGTATCCACATCACCTGCAAAATCAGCATCGGAATACCTAATACAAACATTTTTTGTATTAACTAAATATCTAATCACACGTTTCACTCCATTAACATGTTGTTGACTAGGATTATTAATATACCGACTCAACATGTTCACCGCATAAGAAATATCAGGTCTGGACACTGAGCCTAGAAACAACAGTGAACCAATAGCTTCCCTATACGGGAATTTCACAGCAGTTTCCTCAAGATTTTTACATATAACAACATTTGGATCAGCAGGAGTTGATGCAGGATTGCATTGCGGTGCAAGTGTGCGAGGGAACACGGGGTGGTTTTAGTCAGTAGAAGTCTGACAGACCCCTTCGCCCGCCCCAGGGCGGAGGACATCCATGAGGATTTCCAACCCGTAAAAAAAAAAAAAAAAGGATTGCATTCACTCATATTAAAAGTTTTAACAATTTGATCTATGTACTCTCGCTGATGTAAACATATACAGTTATCAGACTTTAACACTTCTATGCCTACAAAATATGACAAATTCAATTCCTTAATTTTAAAAGCCTGTTTCAAGAAACTAATTATATCTTTATTTATCTTTTTACTTGATGATATTATGAGAGCATCGTCAACATATATTATCAGTATAACCGGGATACTTTCAACATTTCTAATATATACACAGTCAGCTTGTGACTGAACAAAACCATATGATTTTAAAAAATCAGTAAACTTTTTGTTCCAACACCTTGATGCCTGTTTTAACCCATAGAGTGCCCTATTCAATTTTAATAAATTATTTTTTTCAACAAGCACACCATCAGGAATTTCTAAATAAATTTCTTCTTCAAGGTCCCCGTTCAAAAAAGCTGTTTTGACATCAAATTGTTGGATCTCCAAGTTATACTTAGCTGCAATACTAAAAATAATTCTAATTGAATCATACCTTGTGGTAGGCGAAAATATTTGCGGGTAATCAACTTGATTGAACCCTCGTGCACATAATCGAGCCTTTTAACGGTTTACTTTTCCATCGTCACCCCTCTTTATGGAAAATACCCACTTGGCTGTGAGTGTTCTCTGTCCAGCTCGCTTCACTGGGGTCCAAGTCTGATTCTCATCATGAGCATTTAGTTCTTCTTTAACTGCTTGCAACCATTCATTCTTCTGCAAACTCTTCATTGCCTCATCAAATGACGATGGTAATACAAATTCCACTAAATTGGCTTCTAAATTCAAATTTCTCCTTGGTCTCAGATTTATTGGTTCATATTGAGAATCGTCGAGAATCTGTGATGGTTCATAATCAGGATCATCATTGCTGCAACTGAGCATACTGTCCTCATTCTCATTCAGTGAGCTTTCATTTAAAGAATTATCACTCAATGCAGGATCGTTTTCGAGTATGACTTCAGAGTTATCCTGTTGGACATTTTCATCACTTTTTTCTATGAATATTTTTGCTGTATTTTTTCTTTGTTCAGGAAATTTATTCTCATCAAAAACAACATTTCTTGATACTTTAATTCGTTTTGTTTTCATGTTTAACATTCTGTAATTGGTATTATCATATCCCACCAATATCATTTTTTCACTCTTGTTATCTAATTTGGTCCGCAACTGATCAGGAATATGTACATACCCTTCAATACCAAATACTCTTACATGCTCCAAAATTGGTTTGACTCCATTCCACAACTCTAATGGTGTTTTGTCTGATGTTTGGCTAGATGAGGTTCTATTAAGCAAATAAACTGCACAATTTATGGCTTCTGCCCATAAATCCAAAGAGACATCACGTGCATACAGCATGGATCGAGCGCTTTATACGATTGTTCTGATTTCTCTTTCTGCACGCCCATTTTGCTCTGGGGTATATGGAGCAGTACATTTATGAACAATTCCTTCTTTACCTAAGTAGTCTTTAAATGCATTATTAATGTATTCACATCCATTATCTGTATGCAAGGCTTTTACACTGTGCATGTATTTGTTTTTCACAATAGCATTATAATTCTTGAAATATTCAAGAATATCGCTCTTATTTCTCATGAAGTACATATTTCTGTAGCTGGTTGCTGCATCCTTGAATAATAAAAATATCTCATACCTTGAACTGATGTATGACTAATTGGATCACAGACGTCACTATATACTAGGTCACCAGGTTGTAGTTCTGCCCGACTTGTTTTCTAGAATGGGAACCGAGATTGTTTCCCATAAGCACATGCTTCACACACTAAGTCAGTTTCATTACTTTTTTCAATATTTAAACCTTCAACTATATTGTTCAGACTCATTTTTTTTATTTCTTTAAAGTTTAAATGTCCTAATCTCTCGTGCCACTTTTTAATATCACTTTTATTTTTCTGCACTAAGTTACATGTGTCAGGAAACAACTGTTTCAATGTCCAGTTCATATAAATTTTTCAACTTCATTTTTGCACACGTCACAACTTCATCACCATTGTAAATTAGAGCACTACTGTCCTTCTTCACTATGGAATAACCTTTTCTTGTTATCATACCTTCAGAAAATAAATTCCTTCTTAAGTTAGGCACATGTAGTACTCCATGTAACATGCTTAGCTCCCACTGTCCATTGACACATCTTTTTATTAAAACTTTTCCAATTCCACATACTTCTATGGACTCTTTGTTCCCTAATGTCAATGATTTCTGAGTACAAGCTGTATATTCTTCAAAAAAATCTTTTCTATATGTCATATGGGCCAAAGCGCCACTATCCAAGATCCAGGTGTCTTCTTCTGTACTACCGCATATATTTGACTCATCAGCTACATTAAAAGCTAGCATGGTATTCTTATCTTGAGCTGGTTTCTTATGTACTTTCTTTGGTGCACGACATTCTTTGGCAAAGTGCCCCCTTTTTCCACAGTTGTAACATTCAAAACGATGCTTTGCAGGTTTCTCTTTGCTGATACCGCTTGAACTAGGTTCATTTTTGGTTGATTCTTCAGTTTAGTTTTAGCAACCAAAAAGGCCATTTCTTGTTCTTCTTCACAAGTAATATTAGCTTCCTCATCGAGTAGTCTTGCCGTTAAGTTATTCAAGTTTTGTTTTTCAGCATCCAGCGACATCCATGCTTGCCTAAGTGATCTATCTATATTTAGGAGGCAGAGTTCCCAATGTTTTCGTGATAACAGCAGTGTCACTGATGCTTTCACCACTTTCCTTGAGCTGTTTGGCGAGATTCTCAACCTTTGCAATATGTTGTGCCACACTGTCACTTGGTGACATTTTGTACTGGTAAAACCTTTCATGAATTATCATTTTGTTCAATTCGCTTTTTTGTTCATATATGGATTCTAATTTCGACATAATTTCCACAGCGGTTACACAGTTTTCTATTAGGGTTATTTGATTTAAATCCATCGACGACGTGATAACGTACATAGTCATGCCGTCATTTTTTAGCCATTTATCCGCATTTGCTTCTGTTTTTTGTATCGAAATATCAATTCCTTTCGCTTTCAGAGCACATTTTATCTGGAATTTCCATTGCCTGAAGTTTTTTCCGTCGAATTTATCCACACTCAAAGCTCGTTCCATTTTGAGGTTATACGGCGTGATTTATTCGAAAATGCAAAATATGACTTCTTCTTTACTGTTTTCTTAATTCTTCAGTTTTCAAAGCTTTCTGGGCCCATAACCAATTAAACTTAGGGATTCTTAATGAATAAAACTGAGAAATTCTACTTAATTTGTTTTAATTAGAGTAACAAACGATTGCAGTATTGCACAGTAAGAACACACATGAAATCATGGAGCTTGGAGAGAGAGGCAGTGCTGCCATCTATACATAAATAGGAAAAAACAATGGACACTGACCTCATGGATATTCAGTCAAGATAAAATTTTCACATAACAAGTTTAACATTAACGTCCCTGGACTTTTATTTGTGGGGAGATATTAAAAGACTAGTGTACACAGATGAAATAACAAGTGTTACAGAATTAAGGGAAAAAGTGGTTAGTGCTTTCGACACTGTAAAAACGAATGTGTTTGTGTTGCGAAAGCTGAAAGAAAACCAGCGACGTCGTGCTAGACTGTGTCTAGAATGTGAAGGTGGACACTTCGAACAATACCTCCGGCTAGCGTAGATAATTAAATTACTTTTACTTAAACAATAATTTGTAAATGCGTACTTAGTTATTTAAATCAATTGGTGTACCTAATTAGGTAGATTTGAAATGTTTGACTGAGCCAAAAATACCTAGATTTACCTGGTAGCCACCTCTGGTTTTTATTAAGTACCTACTTACTTTTATTATGTATCAAAACAACGCGCGCCGAAGGCGCTATGCGTTCGTTTTTGTGGATACCTACTCATTTTTTAAGATCTAAGGTTTACAATTTCATTATTTACTGTAGTCTGTATATCAAAAATAAAATAAATTGTGCACGTAATGCAAAACTAACATGTTATTAATCAGCTGATAACTACGTACCTACCTACTCTTACAAGTTTTTATTATTACCTACTTAGGTATCTAAAATACGCGCGGCGCCCGCGCGTGCCTCGTATTTCGTACCTACACGTTTTTATTACTATTTCATTATTTACTGTAGTCTGTTTATCAAAAATAAAATAAATTGTGTACGTAATGAAAAACTAACATGTTATTAATCAGCGGATAACTACGTACCTACCTACTCTTACAGGTTTCTATTATTACCTACATAGGTATCTAAAATTAGCGCGGCGCCCCACACTGGTCCCAAATGATAAAAAAGGGGACATTAAGAAATTTTTGACAAAAGGTCAACCGATTCAGCTTATTTTTTTTTTTGTAGACAGCTGATGCAATTACAAATCACTTTTGTACATTGAGTTTTTGCCAAAAAAGCCGTATTTTCAGAGAAAAAAAATATTCAAATATTTTTTGTATGAAAAAATCCTAATTTTGTCTTTATCTTCCAAGATTCAAACGTATTCAAAATAAAACTTAGCGCAGCTTGTAGAGGGGTTAATTGTTCATCACTTTGCCATCGACACTCAATTGCGATTTTGTGCTCCTTTTCAGTTACAGGCACTTTAAATTTTTCGTTGTCGGATGAGCTTTACTAGTTTTTTGTAGACAGCTGATACAATTACAAGTAACTTTTAAAGATGTATTTTTTGTTAAATAAGCCGTATTTTCAGAGTTAAAAAATTAATTCAGGCGGATTAGAAATAATCTTGTTAAAGATAGACTAAGATGTAATAACATTTTCTTCATTAATAAGTAACTCTTATAAATGTCTTTCTATTAAAAAAAGTCTTATTTTAAATATATCAAATAAACAACTTGGATATCTCAAAACGTGTACAGACATGTTCAGGTACAGGTAATTTATTGTGTGACTCATATTCAGATTATAAGCATTTTTTGGTAATGAGTCATTGCTTAATTAGCCGATTACTTACAATTTGGGCTATATTTGGTCATCTAACGCTAGTGAATGCATCGGAAACGCTGAATGATAAAAAGGTATAAATTGCAATTAAAACTTTTCCTTCGTACTTTAACGGGCTTAGGACCGTCAAAATACAAACCTATATAATAATATAGGTATTGTATTAAGGCGTACTTAAAAAATTTGAACTACCTGTAACCCTAACGCTTAATTTATCTTTACATGCATGTTTTGTTTATTTATTTATTTTATACTTTATCACTTAATATGTATTTGATTTAGGGCAGGGATCTTGGCGTGCTTATCTGTTTTGGTCACTTTCTTCAATAATAAACGGCACTTGCACTATTAACAGTCTTTTAATTATAGTTCCACAACAAAACACACGCTTTTACAATTATTTTCACAGGTTAATTCACAGAGCAATGTTCGTGCGATCAAGATTCAATGTCAAGTCATTGTCACAATAAAATATCAGGGTATAATAAAAATAAACAATATTGTTCTACCCTACTTTGTCCTAATAAGTCATATGAAATGTAAAATACAACTTTTTATTTGACTACCCCAACAGTAGGTAGTCTTTGTTTACAAATGTAATACTTTGCTAGGGCTGTCGTCAACATAATATGAATAAATAAATAAATAAAACAAACACAAAAAATAAAACAAAGCGCATTTTTTTTCAGTACCTGTAAACTTAATAACTAAAGTAAACTATTATTTTACAAATTTAAATAAACTAGAACATAAATTAATTTTAAGCGCATTTTTTCTCAGTACCTATAAACTTAATAACTTAAATAAACTAGATTACAAACTTACAAACTTAAATAAACTAACATGAACGTGCGTATGTTACAATGTGAATTATGCTAGCGGATCTTGTGGGGGATTATTCTCAATGTCGACGTATACTTCTTCCTCATCAGCAACTTCTAAATCGAGTTCATTGGGTGAAACGTCATCCTTTAGAAGATTTTCGGCTTCTTCAAACCTCTGCTGCTTTTGAATTTTGGTGAACTTCGGTCTTATGTTCGTAATGTACGGATCGGAGCTGATAAGTAACTGGTGTAAAATATCTTCATTTGTTTGCATTCTGCCTATCTTTCTAGTATGCTTTTCTCTGATTGAACGAAAATCTTTGTTTCTTGCTTCTGAGGCTTCTTCGGACATCATACCAATTGGAATAAAAGAAAAATGCTGGCAAATATCTGCACCATGCACTAAAAGTTTATGTACACTCGAAGGCATGTAATACCACGAGTACTCGCTGACATAAAGTTCTGCTGTTTCTCTGCAATAAATTCTAAATTTTTCAATATCTACATTTCTCCCAGAAGATATTGCCTGCAAAATTACAGCAAATCTCTTAATCAAATTAGCATTAACTCCTGTTATCTCAGCTGACCTTTCGTAATCATTGAAAAACCGTCGAGCTGTATTGCCATCGTTTGTTGTCCCAAA
This sequence comes from Griposia aprilina, assembly GCA_916610205.1. NCBI lineage: Eukaryota > Metazoa > Arthropoda > Insecta > Lepidoptera > Noctuidae > Griposia > Griposia aprilina. Next base: position 23,940,008 of record OU744285.1, on the reverse strand, counting down.
GCCTTGTTTGACGATATCAATCATTAAGCCAGTTACAACAAAAAACTCATGCTGCGTTAACTCTTTTCTTGATTTTCGGAGCAGTTTGTCCTCACCCCGAGCCGCCCATTTTTTGAAATCTAAGTTGTAAGATATGTGCAAAATACATTCCATGCATCGCAACCACATGTGAAGTGAAGATAAACCATATTTGTACATATCATGGTTTTCTGGTTTGTTAAAAACGAGGTTCAAGTTGTTCATATCTTTCGGATTTGTTAAGCAAATGTTGCAATTGGCTGCAGACTGTGTCTGTGAAAGTGCCGTGCATACTTTGCCGTCGATCATCGTCATATGCAATTCATGAAATACTTCAAATTCGCCATCAAATAACTTTGTTGGTAGAAGGTTCTGAATTTCTTCTTGTAATGTTGCTTCTACTTGCTGAATATATTCTTTTGTTTCTTGTTTGAATTCGAACATAATTGGTCTGCAATAGTTTGTTGAAGAAGGGCGCGGATTTTCCCATACTATCACATCGTTGTCACTCATAAGGCGAAGTGGCACAAAACTAACCATAAATACAGAAGATTCTGAAAATATGTCACCAGTTGGTTTTTGTTTGTAACAACTTTGTGAAGAAGCTCCGTCACAGCCCCATTTACTAACTAGCTTCAAAACACCACCATTAATATTTGAACCAGTCACTTTCAAAATCTTCTCGGCAGTTAAATCTAGAACTGCCTGTAACTTAATTTTAGCTCCTGACTCCGATATCACAATATCTTCTTTTGCTGGATAGCATTCTTTCTTCTTCAACAGTAACTTCTGGTAAGATGGAAAAGCCGCTGTGCCATTTGTACTTAAAATCGACCTCAAAGTTAGATATTGCCATTTTGATAAACTCAATGCTGTGGCAAGAGCTAAGGTGTCTTCCTCGGAAATCGATTTATCAGAAGCTTTATATAAAAAGTCACTTACTTCTTGCACCTTTTCTGGCTTATTTGAGAGGCACTTAATAACTTTAGAACAAACAGTGCGCCCGTTTTCATTAAGTTTAGCAATAAGAGCATAGAACAGCTCTTCTTCGGAATGCTCCAAAAGAGACAAAGAACGTCTTTTCTTCTGCTTATTTGTTAAATCTTCAAATGGTCGTTTATTTCTAGTTCTGGGAGTATTTGTGGTAGCTTCTGATGTAGATGCACCCGCTTCCTCTTCGTACGATAAATTATGCTCTTCTACGTCTACTGAAATGTCCTCTATGGTATAATCTGGATCAAACAACATAGGAAAATTCACAGAAGTTAAAGTTGGCCACAAAATTTTAGACTCCAACCACTCCTTGTTTTTAACACCAAATCTTTCGTTTCTACCTGAATTGTCCCATCTTCTAGCTAGGTTTGACGTATAATTTTGGCAAAACTTTTTGATAATACTGAGCTCTTCGTTTGGAATTTCACTTGAAATACGATTTATAATGGTTTGACACAGTAAATCACTATTTTTAAGGCACCCACTATTACTCAAAAAAGAAAAAATGTCTAAATTAGTCACAAATGTAGTCATTTTGATACAAAAATGTTACAGGCAAATAAATAAAAGTTACAATGTGGTGATAGTTGATAAAAAATTGTGTTGTTTTTACGAGCACAAGACGCGTAATGAACAAAAACGGGTTCCGCTTGCCCTTATACTATTGATATATGACTCATTACCCAACTATCCCGTTACTTAATGGGGTAGTTAGATAATGGCTCATTACCTAACTACCTCATTACTTAATGGGGTAGTTAGATAATGAGCCAAATATTCTTGCAATTTGGATGAGTCACGAGAAAATAAAACATACTAAGATGTGCTCCTACATAAATACCGCAAAACTACAAAGGGAATTTTTTATTGCAATTTATATACCTATTCATCATTCAGCGTTTTCGACGCGTTCGACTAGATGACCAAATAGAGCCGAAATCGTCACTTATAGGGTAATTAAGCAATGACTCTATACAAAAAAAAATTTACATACGAGTCACACAATAACTTACCTGTACATAAACATGTCTGAACACGTTTTGAGATTTCCTTGTTTGTTTATTTGATACTGATAATTTCATATATTTGTAAGAGTTACTCTACAAGCTGCGCTAAGTTTTATTTTGAATACGTTTGAATCTTGGAAGATAAAGACAAAATTAGGATTTCTTTCATACAAAAAATATTTCAATATTTTTTTTCTCTGAAAATACGGCTTATTTGGCAAAAACTCAATTTATAAAAGTGATTTGTAATTGCATCAGCTGTCTACAAAAAAAAAAATCAGCCGAATCCGTTGACCTTCTGTCAAAAATTTCTTAATGTCCACTTTTTTATCATTCGGGACCAGTGTGCGCCCGCGCCATGCGCTCGTATTTCGTACCTACACGTTTTTATTACTAAGATAAATTTACAATTTTAGAATTATTTACTGTCCGATTAACAGGAATGAAATTAAAAGAAAGAAAGCAAAACTAACATTTTATTAAATCAGCTGATAGCTACGTCACAGATTATTTAAGTTGTAACAGCTATACATTACTCCATAAAAAATCTCCTATACCTACCGCAATAATAGCATTCTTCATGTCAGCGACCGCTGCGTGCTAAACTGTGCCTAAAACGCCCGACCATAGAGTTATTATCGTTTCACAGCCGCGTGGCCTTACAGCTGTGATGCCCAATAAAGGCACCATTCTAATTAAGCTTTAAAAATATGATCTAGGTAATTATCAAGAGTTTGTCATGTAGGTAGGTGATTTTCAAACTCGAACTAGGCTATTGCTAGCCGCACGCGCTGCTGTTAGGTGGGCGGGGCCTGCCGGTGGTTGACACGCGGCACGCACGCACACAGTGACATAGTCGTGCGTCAATGCCTACCGCATACGCAATAGGGCGATTCTGTTCTTTGAAAGTGGTGTATTCTGAAATACTGTCAAAATTAAATGACAAAAAAAACAAGTATGTATTAATTATTGAGCAGGTATATATAGGTTAATTTTTGATGGCGATATGAAAAAAAAGAGTAAAAGAACATATTTAAAAAATTTAAATACATTTTTATATAGGTATCATTATCACTAATATCATAAATAAATTTAAAAAATGTAAAAGTAATTATAATTTTCTATATAATGGAGATTGACCGAAATTAGAATCACTATAAAGTAAAAGAGTATGGTCATAAAAATGTACTCAGAAATTATATATATATTTTTTAACTTTTCTTAGTTCACTTGATCAAAATCGTATGTGGGGTTAATATTTTGTATTTAATTAGTTATTTATTGAATATTATTGCATCCTTTTATAGTGGCGTATTTTAGTGAAAGCAGTGTTGTCAATTTTAAGAACCTCCCCATAATCGGTCATAACGGAACTATAAGGGCAGACGCTGAGTTTTAAAAATAATTTCAACAATGACATTTTTCCTCGTTATTAATATTTTTATTTCTAATAAAGATTATTAAAATAATATTATTTTACTAATTAAAAATATTTAATGACATCATCCGACGAGCTCTTGTCACCGTCTGCGTTCCAACTTTATTAGAACCTAATGGCTTGGCACGCGACGATGACAAGAGACCGGACGGCATGTCTTTATTTCCATGGAAGGTGGGTAGGCCTATAGTGTGGGACGCAACATGTGTCGATACTTTTGCGCCATCCCATCTTCCAATCTCGGCGTGCTGTGCCGGCGCCGCTGCTACGGCTGCGGAAAACCTCAAGCGGCGTAAGTATAACAACCTTATCGGTAATTATATTTTTGGGTCGTGTGGGGTTGAAACCCTCGGGCCGTGGGGTCAGAGTGCCCATGTTTTGTTCAAAGAAATCTCCAAACGCCTGTTTGACACTTCCCGTGACCCAAAGGCTGGATTTTACCTTGGCCAGAGGCTAAGCATTGCCATATAACGTGGCAATGCCGCCAGTCTCTTGGATACATTATCAGTCGACAGCGATGCGGAGGAATTTTTCGACGCCATCTTTTAATTTGTTAATAGTTTCAGTTAGGTTAGGTTATCATATTTTAATTGTAAATATTATTCTATTGTTGAATTAAATAAATATACAATATTGTACTATGAAAAATCTTTCTATAGTTGACAAATCACTCATGGTCAGGGTGATTTACATTAACTGTTTGTAATACTATCACGGGCAATGTGAAAGGTGGACTGGCAAAAGTGTCATTGGCAATATGTCAATCAAAGCATTGTGTCACTCGGCAGAGAACTTTTGTCTTTACCTATGCATTGATGGTTGTTGAGTTTGTTGTGCTAATAATAATAATATCATTGCGTTAAGTTCGTGTTCAGTCGAGTCTTCAGATTCCTGCACGATCAAGAACTCTTTTGAAGACCACTGTACTGTTTCTGTGCTGGTGGTGTGGATTGTGTAGAACGTTTTTACGACTACGGTCCGTGTTGTCTGTGCAGTAAATCACCAACGATTTCGTTAAAAATGTCACGATGTGTGAATTGTTCCCTTTCTATGGTACATCCTCTACTCCGTCGTCAGGTCGGGGAGGCAACGGATGTAATGGTTAGAATATTACGATCCTGGATTACTCCAGCAACGGTTAGTATCTCATAATTATTCAGTTATGAACTATTGTAATTGTTTACCACTTTTCTCGAAACACACACTTTTTAGACGTATGTGCAAAGGTAGATCATGTTGTATTGATAATATAGATAATATGGATACTGAGAAACTGTGGCTCAAGCCTTTCAGTACTATTTGTATTTTTGTGTTTACTGTTAAGTCTTACAGCTATTACGAGAAACTGTTTAACTGTGTTCAAATGTACATGTAAATGCATCATGATGAGATAAGAACCACCAGTTATACTTTTCATAATTTGTGTGGTTGTTTATTTTGTTTTGATTTCGCCGATCTGTGACAATAATGTATATTTTCTATTAAACTATGGCTAAGATTAATATCTTAACAGAATAAATTATATATCTATTATATTTATTTTTAGATGTCAGTAGAGGATGTCCTTTGTCAAGAATGTTATACAATACTAGAAAGCGCATCTCAAAACTTGTCAAGTGGATCAACAGTAGTACGAGCTTATGGACATCAACAAGTGTGCTTTGTCTGTGGATCTTCCATATTAAGAGCTAAGACACACAAAGTATCAATTGATAGCCCTGAAGGAAATGTCATCATGTCGTGCGTACCTACTCAGCAGGTATCTATAATTTTAATAACACATGCTGCATTAAAATAATGAAATAGTTCTCGGATTGTACACAAACACATCATGAAATATGGAGCATGCTATTTCCAAGTTGTTCATGTGTATTTCTCCTTTATTTCACATACCACAATTGCTTTAGACCCTCCCTATATAAATGTTAGTCTAGCACGTATGGGCTTAAGATTTTTTTTTTTTTTCAGGTACACAGAGTTGAAAGAGTTTGCTTACGTTGTTGGACTAATGCCTATAGAAGTGTAAGGAGACAGAATCTGTATGATCAGGATAGGCAACAGCAGATTGTTCACGAAGAGACTGTTGCAGCACAAGAGAATATGGATGTTCCTACATCAAGACATGAGGCGGTCGGTGGATCAGAAACATCTATGACTTCAAGGAATTTCTCAATACCTACACCACCACCACAACCCATTCAGCAATTGCATCAGGATCATAATGTTATACACCACCCTAAAATAATTTCACGTATTTATAAAAGAGCTGCTGCATCATCACGGCATTGTATTTCTGGAGAGTGTAGGAATACAGAACGTTTTTTGGTACCATCTGTTATAAAGGAAATGTTACTGTTAGAGCATAAATTGTATGTACCAGCTAGTGCCCGAATATGCAGTCATCATCTCAATAATAGATCTTAGAATGAATTACAGTTTCATTATAATGACTTTACTGGGAGCCAAATGGATGACATAATGTCAATTATGGATAGAGGTACTCGCAGACAGTAGAATTTTTCTAATAGTAGAGAAATGAATTACCTCTACCTCTGTCATTATTGGTTAGGTGTCAATCCTAATCAGTTTTATCAATTGTTATCACACATACCACAGCTGGCACGGGAAACTCCTTGTGCTAATGTGGCTTTATGTGTTATGCTGGTTAAACTTAGAACTGGTGACAGTAATGAGCGATTATCTACATTGTTTCAACTTCCTAGAAGCACTTTAGAAAGGTACATGTCTAAAGCAAGAAATTGTTTGGGTAATACATTTGTACCCTTATATTTGGGACTTGGTCACACGTCAATACAAGATGTGGCTGCTAGAAATAAGATTATTCCAGACGGTTTATTTGGAAATCCAGATATGTCAGTTTCTACCAAGCCAGCAATTGTTATCTGTGATGGTACTTATGTCTACGTGCAAAGCAGTAGTAATTATTTGTACCAAAAAAAAACTTATAGCCTACATAAATATGTTAATTTAATCAAACCATTTTTGTTCGTCTGCTGTGATGGATTCATTTTAAAATCACTTGGCCCATTCCCCGCAACCACAAGTGACTCGGATATTATGTCCACTGAATTTCGCAATGAAACATCTATATTACGAAATTATTTTAGGCCTGGAGATGTTTTTATTTTAGATAGGGGCTTCAGAGATGTAATTGGCGAATTGCACAGCCACGGCTATAAAGCGTATATGCCTGAGTCTGTTTTGGAAGGTAAAAATCAGTTGAACACAGAGCAGGCAAATCGATCAAGATGTGTTACAATGTGTCGATGGGTGGTTGAAGTTATAAATGGGCGAATAAAACGCGATTTTAAATTATTTCGCCAAGAATACTTCAATCGTGCATCGACACACCTGATGTTAGATTTTAATATTGCATGTGCACTTTTAAATAAGTTCCATGCACCAATTGTGGACCGACCTGATGCTCAACAGGCCGTGGAAATAGCTAAAGCCAGATTAAATACAAGAAATTATTTGGGAGAGTACATACAAAATGAAAATATTAATAGGAGAGCTATTTTCTTAACCATAGATACTGAACATCCACATTTGGACACATTTCCAAGACTGTCATTACATGATCTGATGACAGTAGCTCTAGGTTCCTATCAGATTAAACAGGCTCGGTCGTATTATGGGGAGCATGTCCGTAGGAACGGAAAATACGAAATTGCACTAGTAAACGACATTGAGGATGACTTGCCATTGGTACTGGGAACGGACAAGTATTTAGTAAGGGGAAGAATTAAGTCACGAAATGTTAGCAGTGAGGTATACTACGCTTAAATTTTAGTTAATAGAGCTACAAGTAACTTAATAGCTGATATTACTGACTATTATTGCAATTGTTTGGTGGGTAATCGGACAGTGGGATGCTGTGTTCACGTTATGACCATTTTGTGGTATCTTAGTTGGGCTCGTTTTAGGTATGTTGAGCCGCCGGCTCCGTTTTTAGATGACATATTTTATGAATATGATGATAACTAGCGACCCGCCCCGGCTTCGCATGGGTGCAATGTAGATACTGTGTCAGTGTCAGTGTGGAGTGATTAATAATATTATGTTACTAAATGTATAAATAAAGGTAGATAACATATTGGATTGATTTACATGCACCCGCCGCGCCCGCCGTCCGCTGCCATCCGCGACGGACGTACGGCCCGACAGCCGCTCTGCCCCTCATCTTAAATTCTGATATCTATAAGATAGTCCTTATAATGTATGCTGTAACGGGCAATTTTGATCTATATTAAATGCGCAACGTATCTAAGGAATAATCCTGTATTGTTTAAAATAGCTTTGTAGCTTCGCCCACATTTTTTTAGTAATGTGTAAAAGATAGAAATGGTTACTGTGGATTATCCTTACGAGATAGACATATACCATCGCAAACCTTTTTGTAAATCTTTTTAAGATATACAATTCTGTAGTACATTATTTTGATCTATCTCGTAAGATTTAGCCAGCGTTTGCAATGTAAGCGCACACACATGTTTTTTACGACATCACATTACAAATGTTTGAAATTCTCGGCTTTTTGTCTAAAATAATATGCATGTATTCCTTCATTACCTTCCTCTTGAACTACTCTGTCTATTGATGAAAACCGCATTAAAATCCGTTGCGTAGTTTAAAAGATCTAAGCGTACAGACAGCGGGAACGACTTTGTTTTATACTATGTAGAGATGTGGACCAACAAAACTATTTCATTTCTTTAATCAAGCATTTTTATTTTCTACCTACACAAACCTACATTTAGCACATTGGTTTGTTGGAACTATTTTCTGTTGTCTTATGTGAATTCAAATCATATTGTTGTAAAGGACTGCTTTTTTTGGTGGAAGGCATGTTACAACACTAACTTCAAAACTAAACAGAAAATCAAAGTCCAACAAAAATCCCACAAAATAAATGGATAATTTTTATTTCCTTTGACAGTATGATATCACCCGTCTTTTATATCCAATTTATGCCATCATACAAAAAAAAAAAGTGTAACGGCGGTCAGTAGACAAATGGGCATTTTCCTTACACCCAAACTTTAAACTTCGATAATTTCATATTAAATAAATTACTCATTATGGAAGTTTAACTTAAGATATTTTCTTAAGTTCTTCAAGAGAATACATAAGTATTATACATTTAGGATTGCTCAACATCTCTCGTTTACAAGTACGTTATCTTTTTATGAGATATATATTTATTTTTATTTATTTAATATTTTTTTGTGTGATAAGGAAATTTTGCGTCTTTTTAATTTTGAAGTTGAGGTTTCCTTGTTGCCGATAGCTGCCGATGTCGTGTGAGAATAAAGATGCGTTTAAGGTGATATATTGAAAAAGTGTCCTTTTTCTTTTTAGTGTACCTTTTTAAGTATATGGAATAGGTATTTAACAATTTGGTGTATGTTTTATGACTATATTTCCTAGCATCCTATAAAAGGAATACACGATTCAATAAACATTCGATTCGATACAAAAAAATGCAAAGTTCTATCTATGTTTATGTTTTTTTGAGTACTAAGGCGTAACGCTTAAGAGTTATTAATTGGAATTTACTATAAAACATAGAGAATAATCATATTAAAGTTTAAGTAAAGCAGTTTTAATTTTAATAATACTTTTTATTTAAAAAAGACGGCATTTCGGTTTGGCACATACGTTGTTTTATTCTGAGCACACACAAATTATCGCCATCCCTTCTTTTGCCTATCAAAAGTAATATCATCACTCTCGTTCGTTCATAAATCAGACGCCCGGTGGGGCTGATTGAGGATGAATCTATGTCACTTTTTTGCAAATCGGTGCGATCTAATTTACGTGATTTAAATAATTGTGTTTACAGAAAATGTTAGTAGCTGAGCAAGTCAAGTTAATTATTTAATACAATTAGTATTGAATAGGTATTTAGACTCTGTGTGTGTGTGTATTCTTGTGACTGTGAACAATATAACATTCGTTTTCTATTATTATTTCGTGACGACATTCAAATTGTTTATGAAAATGGAAAGAAATAAAAAACCAAAACTAAACAGTACCTTCAACGTTAGGAGTATCTGCTGTCTGCACAGGGCAATCAATGAACTCATTCAATAGCGATAAGTTGATGATAATAGTGAGTCGAATGATTACCACCTTCACTAAAACATTACCAGCAACAATCTATTTTCGCCTTGCAAAGTAATGTTGGGTACCTAAGCATTCTATTTTCTAGAGAAGAACGTCTGTTTTTATACCTACAACGTATAATAATCGTTTACATAAAGAAATAAGGTAAAATAAATGATTCATTTTAGGTTTGAACTACGCACACAGGCGAAATATCGCTAAAAGTTGGCAAATAATCAACTTTACAAATTACACGAAATCTGGTTTCTATTGTTTAGGCGACATCCTCAGTACAATGGTCTAGCTACCTGCGCAAACGCCGCGCTCTCCCGAACCCCCCATTTACGTGTATCCCAGTCCAAAGTTTGACTTGTTAAGCAGCGGATGTGTTTTGTTTTATTCAAAGTTAATATTCAACTGATAATATTAGTACGTTGTTCAGTGGAATTAAGTGTTTTGGTGATGGATTCTACTTCTGGCGGTAAGGAACTATAATTATAAATATTAAAAAGTTACTTTTGAAGTGTATTTCTATGTTATTTCGTATTTCTTCTAATAGTAGTCGCCATTTAAACAGTAACCAAACTTCTCATAGAGTAAAAGTACTAACTCAAGTGGACTCAAGCCCTCAAATGTGCCTTAAATTGAGGATTACATATTCTTTTTCTAGAAACACCTAGAAAGGGATGCTCGTTTTTGCGCATCTTGAACAAACTTTGTAATTTTTTGTCGTAAGGTAGAATTTCATTAATTCATAATTTATTTTTCTTTTTTCCAGGATCAAACTCTGAAGAGATTTATATTAGCAGAAGAACTCTTATTGAGTATTATAGAGAGTCTACTTCTAAAAAAGACTCAGAAAAAATGCAATTTCTTTATAAAAAAGTGGAAAATGCTCTAAAACAGACTAACATTTCAAGTGATACTAAAAATGTTTTGCAAAAGCTAATAGGTCAATATAAATCAAAACTTGATAAATACCAAAGACATTTTGAAAGATGTGTCAATGGGCATAAAGAATGGTTTGATCAATATGTTTGCTTTAACGTCTCGCAATCGCAGAAGAGAAAAGTATCGGCTGGTCGACCTTCTAAAGATTTTGGAGAATTAAGTGAACGGGCTAAACGGCATAGAACTGAAAATGTGCGACGGCAAATGTCATCCATAGAATTGGCTTACGCTACGCAAATGAAATATAGACAGTGTGGAGAGATAGAAAAATCCAAATTAGTAAAAGATGTTTCTCAAGACATTATTCCAAGAATGGATAAAAACCATGCCACTCTCTGTCCTGATAAAGCTTTATCTATTGTTATTGAAGGGCAGCTTACGAAGCACCAGTATAACATAATTCGAAAAAGTGCAATGGAAGTGAATTGTAATTTATACCCAAATTATGAGGCAATTACCAAAGCTAAGAAAAAGTGTTATCCTTATCCACTTCAGAAACACGAGCAGAAGTATCTCTTCAAAATCTTATGGATCATACGACTCAAAGGCTATTACTGTCATTAAGTAAAGTCATTCAAAGTCTTGATGAAAGTGAACGCAAAAATCTGTGCTTGATCTCGAAATGGGGATGTGATGGTTCTGGCAGTCATTCGCAATATAAACAAAAATTCCAAAATGTCGAATCCACGGACGAATATATGATTATAACATCAATTTTACCATTACGCCTTGTGAGTTTAAATCAAGGGGAAAATATCGTCTGGCAAAATCCTCGCCCGTCATCGCCAAGATACTGCCGACCTTTGAGACTTCAGATGGCTCATGAGACAATAGAAGTATCCAAATTGGAAGCTGCTAATGTAAAAAACCAAATATCAGATATAGTACCTACTAGGAATGCTGAATGGTGTGTCAAACACGATCTAAAATTAACCATGGTGGATGGTAAAATGATTAATGCGCTTACTGATACAAGCTCAGCCATGCGGTGTTATCTGTGCGGTGTTATCTGTGCGGGCTTACCTCCAAAGATTTCAATCTAATGAAAAAGTGCATCAACAGACGAGTGATTGAAGAAAATTTTGAATATGGGCTTTCGTCATTACATGTCTGGATACGATTTGCTGAGTGCATCTTGCATTTGGGTTACAAATTGAAACTCGGAAAGTGGCAAGCAAGAGGCAGTGATAAAATAATTATGACCAGTGAAAAAAAAAGAATACAAAAAGAATTTTGGGAAAAACTAGGTCTGCATGTAGACAAACCGCGCCAAGGTGGAGGGACGTCAACAGATGGAAACACTGCTCGTGTACTTTTTCAGCATGCAGACGAAACTGCACAGATAACAGGAGTTTCTTTAAGTCTGATTAATAGATTCCACACTATCCTGAAAATTATTTCAAGTGGATACAAAATTAATTTTGTGAAATTTCATTTATTTTGCCTACGGACTGCGTCAGCTTTTGTTTTTATGTACCCATGGTTCAATATGCCAACTACAATACACAAAATTTTAATCCATGGGCCCTTCATTGCAGACAATATTGGCATTGCTATAGGTCTTTTAAGTGAAGATGCTCAAGAAAGTAGAAATAAAGATATACGAAAATACAGACAGAACTATTCTAGAAAATTCTCGAGAAAAGTCGCCATGGAAGATACTTTTCTGAGATTAATGGTGTCTTCAGACCCATACATTACTGGATTGAGAAAACTACCACCAAAAAAGCTTGTAACTTTAAGTCCTACTGAAATATATTTAATCCATGACGATGAATAAATTATTTGATTTTATTTTTTGATGATTTTAATTTAATTTTAATTAATAACCCTAAAAATATAGGTTTTCAATATAATTTAGTAATAAAGTACTATAAATCAATTAAACAAATTGCAAAATAGATTTTTGCCAACTTTTTGTGATATTTCGCCAGTGTGCTACGTCAAAAATATTTCAATATGTCAAATACTGTAACTACGAGTGATAGAGCACAAAAAATTAATGAAGTCGCATTTGAATTGTGAAAAACGGTGAATTCTTACCCGACTACGGCAAAGCCGAAGGATGGTATTGATTTTACAGGCTTTGTATGTATATATGTTTATCTGTTTCCTTATAACTTCTCGTCATATTTGAACAAACGATATATCGTTGGAAGCTGCATGTTGTTCAGCGGGGTATATGCTACATGACGTTACATAAAATTCAACATGGCAGCTAATAGCGGATGTGAAGTGTTACCGGCGAAAAAAAAACGCTTTTGGTATCTAACAAAAGGTCTTAAAGAGTACTTTCTGAAAATATATTGGATATCTATAACTAAACCCGAAATAAGATCTGAACAGTTGTGTTTTACTCAGACTGTTTTCACTTTTCAATAACACTAAACATCCTTCTAAAATGTTATGAAGGCTGCTTAGCAAATTATTGTTATCAAATTACATTTGTTACCTACCCTCACTGATCTCTAACCCCACAAAAATTGAAATAAAAACAAAGTTTAAATCTAAAACCCAACTACGACAAAAATCTGAACTACACATACACATAAAATCACGCCTGCATCCTCCGAAAAAAAAAAATTATAAAAAAGACATATTAACAAAATAACATCGGTTTCGGTTTTCGTATACCCGGAGTATCGTAACGTAATTTCTTAAATTAATTCTTGTATTATGTCATATAATTAGGGCATACATCATACAGACTACCATACGAAATCGATCTTGAAGAAAATGTGAATAACTTCTATTTTAATTTTAGTTCATGTACAGTCGCCAGCACATCAAGTTACCACAAACTGTCAGATTTTCTCATGCGATTTTGAACTTAGCCATCAACATTTTAAGGTTTAAAATAGTTTGGAGAAATTTGACAGTTTCGTGTAGCTTGACCTGCTGGCGACTGTACAATGAACTATTAAGCTAACATAGAGCCTGGCCTAAATAGCAGTTTAGTTTTTACTTTTTTTTCAGGTTTACAAAACTCTCTGGAATACCTACCTTATGCCGGAAAATATTTTATCTATTTATTACACCGCATGGAATTAGTATGCACTTTATAGTTCAAATGGAATGCTTACAAGCACCGAAAAGTCGGTCTTGAAAGAGAAAACTGAAAAAGTAGTGTATCCTCTTTTAGTAAAGTGAACATAAATTTTCTTGAAAAGTAGGACACGATGGAAAGGTTAAGAGTATTGCGTTATTGACGGAATGTATATATTAATAGGTGAATAAAATAAAAAAATATAATTGTCATTTACCAAGCCAGTGTATGATCGGTGAAACGGTGTTGGAGTTTATCAATCTCATGTATACCAAAATCCGTTTTATATAAATAAAGAAGATTAATTAACTATTTATAATTTCATGTTGTATAATATAAGTAATAAAATAAATATTTTGGATATTGATTAAAAATATTTTGTATTATTTGTCTACTCTATAGATGCATAGTGCGAAAATTTCATAGACCGAGATTAATTAACGTTACTTAGCACGCACAATTTTTTTAGATATGTTTCCGTCGTGAAATGATTCTGCATGTTTCTTATAATCTAGGCTTTCAAAAGTTGACTGCATCGACTCCAGGGAACAAAAATATTAAAGAAGAAAAAAATAAGTACGTCCAAACTCGTTTCCGGAGATTGCTGGGTTTACTCATTGATAAACCTCATCAAGGTTCCGGAAACAGCAATGGTAGCAATACGGCAAGGAGATTCTTCCAAAACTATCAATATTCTGCAGAAACCACACATGTGGATGAAGAGTTGATCAAGAGATTATACATAATTCTGCAAACCATGTCATCGGGGTTTTCCATAAACGCAGTAAAGTTTGGTGAATATAAGCTGGGGACTGCACAGTTATATGTGAGTAAATATAACTGGTACTATATGCCATCTTCCATCCACGAAATTCTTATACTCGTACATGGTACCAAAATAATCGAGCATTTTGCAGTTTTGCCAATAGGCCAATTATCTGAAGATGCTCAAGAAGCACGTCTTAAAGACTATAAGAAATATAGGTTAAATCACGCTCGGAAGTGTTCCAGATCAGCCACAAATGAAGACGTTCTGCACATAGTGTTATATACTTCTGATCCCTATATACTCGTATCTAGCTTAAATAAATCAAGTATTGTGATTTCAAAAGAATTACTTAACGAAGCTAAAGAGCTTTTAGTATTGACAAGTGATGTGTAGAATAAAGTTTTTTTTTTCATTACTACAATGTTTTTTTTTTAGTTTAATATGATGTGATTGAGTTATGAATAATTTTATTTTAACCTAATGTAAGGAAAAACATAATTTTAAATAATTTAATTTAATTTTTGTGTGAAAATCTCAAAATTTTATTTTGTCTTTTTTTACTAAACAAATATAGTTCTTAAAGTGACATGCAATAGCATAAGTATACAGGAATACAAATACAAAATTTCAATTTAAAATATCAAGAAACAAAAAAGTTATAGATTTTTGAGATGGAACGCACCGTTTCGAGCCATAGTGAGCCGGTATGATCTCTGTGGTCACTCAGTATTGTATAAAACTCTACAAGCTGCTGTGACATCCAGCGTTGCCAACTCAGCACTTAAAGTGCCAGATTTGGCACTATTTTCATGTGTCTAGCACTGAAATTTAAGAAACAGCACCTATCGCAAAATCTAGCACTAATTTTGATATGTTTGCTTACTCACAAAATGCAATAACAAAACGCAAATTAGTGTAGTCCTCTGCACTTCGGTAGGGGATTCCCGTAAACATAAAAATAAAAGCGATTATGGCGGACGGCGCGGACTCTGCTATATTTGTCTCTTTCTCATAAGATAACTCCTTCTTTGTCTTACCTTGCTTGTTTTTCATTCGTTTGTGTTTTTGATTTATTATGTCATAGTCTCTTTTGCGCTGCAGAATAATTACCTTATTATTCCTTTACTTACATAGATTTGTGTTTTATACGGTGACAGTGAGACGAAAATGGATGTTCCTTTAAGTAAAAAAGGTAGTTATGTTCAAAGTTATAGGAAAGAATGGGAGGACGATCCAAAACTCAAAAAATGGCTTAGGCCTGTTCTTGGGAAAAGCTCAAAAGCAATGTGTTCCTTGTGTAAAATAGAATTTAATGCAAGAATATTTAAAATTAAACGGCATTCGGAATCAAAAAAACATATTGATAAAATGAAACCATTTTCTTCGGGGCAGACTACACTAATTGTTGAAAAAGTTGATACCGACGCAAACCCAGACATACATCACGCAGAGGGTCTATTATCAATGTTCGTTGCAGAACACACAGCTGTCATGCCGATCGACCACCTTAGCCAAGTGTGTGCAAAAGCTTTCGCAGACTCAAAAGCCGCCTGTAATATGAAGCTCCATCGTACAAAATGTGGTGAGATTTTAAAAAATGTTTTGGGGCCGCATTTTAAATCTGTCTTAAAACAGGACGTTGGTGATAGTAAATATAGTCTCATAATTGACGAATCAACAGACATAACCGTACACAAGTACTTAGGCATCGTTATACGGTATTTCAGTTCTTCTATGAAGAAAATAACGTCGACGTTTTTAGCTTTGAGTCCACTAGAGACGTCCGATGCAAGAGGTATTGTAAATACTATTATTAAGACAGTGCAAGGTGAAATGGAGTTAAACCTTCAAAATTTAGTAGGATTGGGCACCGATAATGCCAGTGTCATGATTGGTATTAATAACGGCGTATATAAAATTATGAAAGAAGAATACGGTTTGCCACATTTAATTCTAGTTAAATGTGTTTGCCATTCACTCCAATTGGCCGTTTCTCACGCTTCAGAAGAAACTATCCCTCGTAACATCGAATTCCTCCTAAGGGAAACATTTAATTGGTTTTCCATGTCACCAAATCGACGTCAAGAATATGCAGACATATACGCAACTATAAATTGTGGACGACAACCACTGAAAATATTACAAAAATGTGCTACTAGATGGCTCTCAATCGAGCCAGCAGTGCAAAGAATTTTGGACCAGTGGTTGGAGCTGAAACTGTTTTTTGAGATTGCCAGAAGAAAAAATAACTGTTACACGGCTGAACTCTTATACGAAGCGTATTCTGATTTGCAAAATAAAGTTTATTTAATTTACATAAAATCAATACTTGGTCAGGTACAATCGGCGCTAAAAGCATTCGAAGGCGAAAATTCAGATCCAACAAGATTATTAGAAACTTTGATAAAATTGCTCGAGTCGTTTTGTGATAAAGTAGTGATCCCGGGAAGACGTCACTCTTTTAACATTTTTGAAGATAATGTTGCAGATTACCTGGATCCGTCTCCTTATCTTGGCTACAGTTTTGAGAACGCTATGCAATCCTTAGAAGATACCAAAAAGCAAGCATTAAGAAAACGTTGCGTAAATTTTACGGTAAAACTAATAAAACAATTGCAACAGCGGCTTCCTGAAAATGTAACCCTCCTGAAAGATATGAATGTCATGAGCGTCACTAACGCTTTAAAACCAAATAAAGGGCTCGTCGAAGTTGTGAAGTTAGCGGAACACTTTGTACAGAATCCAGAAACTATTGATAAAATTGTTGCCCAATGGAAAAGCCTAACTAGCAACACTTGGGAAAATGTGACTGATACAGTAAAATTTTGGGTTGAAGTGTCAGATTTTAAGGACGCAAGCAATGAAAATTCGTATAGCGAACTGGTTTCGTTGGCTTTTACAGTGCTCACATTGCCACATTCAAATGCGGACGTTGAGAGGGTTTTTAGCGTAATGAACATCGTAAAAAATAAATTGAGGAACAAAATTAACTTGGACTCCCTAAATTCAATTATTCGTATACGAACTGGACTCAAACATTTGAACAAAACTTGTTATACATATGATATACCTCAAGATATCCTTAAAAAAATAGGCAAGAAAGATATGTACACATTTAAATTTAAAAAGTCTGCTATAAGTGTAAATGAGCCACAGCCCTCCACTTCAACAGCTGTACAAGGAACCGCAGCAGAGACAGACGGTACAAGTAGTGAGGATGATGATTGGATTTAACGATAATAAGATTTTTAATATTTCGATTTTTTTAAATTTTGATGGTCACATCCTCCAATTTAACTATATATTTTTTTTATTTTTGTTTAAATGTAACATAACATAACTTTGATATTAATGTCATGACAATTTGAAAATTAAAACTTTTTATTCTACACGTTATTTTTCTTATTTCATATATTTGGCACTATTGTTAAAATTTTATACCAATTTAGCACTTTTTGAGATGTTACTTAGCACCCAACCGTGGCATTGAGTTGGCAACCCTGGTGACATCTGCTCCAACAGTTCAACAGAGATCACCGAACAAACAAATTTATTGAGCAACTTCATCGAGAGGCTGACGCTGAGTGTGGTGATAATAGTCACGGTTTTATGTGTTTGTATTATAAGGGGTCGGACAATATCTGGATAACATACATATTTTTATTACAATAGGACTTTCGTGATAGAATAAATAGGTAGATGTAGTTCCTTTAGTACATTTTTATTCGATAAAAATCTCGTGATAATACAATTAAGTAGGCATAAATGTTTAGTAAGTGCCTACAGTTTCTTACGATAACATTTTCGTATTAAACTGTGACACTAAGTATTTTCTTGGTATGTGTAGCGTTTCGAGTTTCAATAACAATGGATCAGATCGTACCAGGGGGTCTACTCTCTAACTCCGTCAACGACGATACGGGCCCGTCCGAAGGTAGTCCGTAACGAAGCAGTAAACCCTACTCCCGATTGATTTCGGATTCATACGTTTGGAACAGAATCATAGACAATATTCGTGAACGAATGGCGCATGACGATAGAGTTGCGCTACTTTACCGGTCGATTACCGGTTTACTTACTTTGTAGTTTTCAAGCTTAGTAAACAAAAATTTATATTGTTATCGTTAGAAAATTACCACATTTTTAACTATATAATTTTTATTATGTCTTTAAATATAGAATTGAACTATTTTCGCCACTTTTGTCCGGATATTGGCTTTATCCTGTTAATACCTTTGCCTATTTTCTTTTTCACGGCAATTTTCAAATGAAATGTCATGTCAGTCCGTGTTATTTAAAATCAAAACAATTCGCAATTAGTTGTTCAGGAAGTTTATTTTTATTTATTATTAGATTAATGTTTTAAAATGGCCCCAACCGCTCCAGCAGCAACTATAACTAAAAACATTTGACCAAAAAAAGCTGCTGGAGCTGCTAGACGGTCAGCATGTGCTACAGGTGGAGGCCCATCGGTAGCACCAACCCTCTCCCAAGTGGAATTGAGGATTCTGTCAATTATGGGAGACGGTTTTGGAGAGCCGCAAACTGAGGCAAGAGTGCCAGCTTTTCCACAGGTAATAATTAAATTTATAATTTATGATAGTAAGTTAGTTGGAATGGTAAAAAACAACAAACAACACCAATAATGTATTGTTGGATACTTCTACTCAGCCCAGGGACGCAGGGGGCATGGTTGCTATAAAACTACCGCAGGCGACCGGTCAGGGGCCAGACATTAGACTCTCGGCATCGGTCGCGAACGGTTGTGTGCTCGCACTCTCCCGCTCTCGATTTTTGTCGAAGTTTAATTCTTCTCGCTGCGAACCTCGTAGCGCCCTCGTAGCCGCCCCGGCTGCATCCGATCGTCGAACAATTAATTAAATTTATTTAATTAATTGGTCGTATCAAGTGATCAATTAAAAACTGCCTTTTTCAAGACAAAGTGATATTTCTTTAACTGCGCGATAGTGTGAGTAGCTTCACTAGGCCCCTTCTGGGCAAAACCACAGTTTCGTGGTCCTCGGTGGATACCTAGCGGTGTTAACGATCCGAGTGGGGTGTTGTCCCAACACACCCGCCGAACCCTTTCAGGGCGAGGCAGTCAGTTGGACGGGTCCCAGAGCTAACCGGCCTTGGGGGATCTCCTAGTCGGCTCTGGTGACAGTTTTCCTTTCCCAGCTACTCACCTAGTGTCTCTAGGGTGTGTCTACACCCTTCGCGCTAGACTGTCAGGGCCCCGTTCGCACAATAAGACTGGCGACGGGTTTACAAGCTTAAGGCTCACCATAGGTACTCACCTCCCTGTCTATACCCGACAGGGAGGGTAACTCATCCCCGGGAACACCCACCCGGGGAGTTAGGCATAGGGAATTTTTAGGCTGGAATCTTATATTCCAACATCCCCCCCAAGTAGTAGCCCCGCACCCCCCAACATGGGGGATGCCATAATACTAGCTTTCTTCAAGGAGGTCCTCTTCAAGGACCCCGAGTTCATCGCCAAATATGGCGCTAAGTTCGCTGCTTTGCAGCCCCCCACCCCCTGTCCTCCCGACAACTCTGCCGCCATCGCTAACTTTAGCGATGCACTAGAGGCCCCCCCCCCCGGTGCAAACCGCCCCCCTCCCCCCCGTACCGATGGAAACCGACCAACGGACAACGACCAGACGCCCCGTCTCCCCGTACTCCTCCGGCTCGGAAACCCTGACGAACTCCTCCTCCGAGGATGACGGTTTCCAGACCGTCACCTCTTCCTCCAAAAGGAAGAAGAACTTCGCCTCTTCACAGGCAAATAAACTAAGGGACCAATCGGTCACTCCCCCGCCCACCCTTGCGACTCCGACCCCCGTCGTCGCCATCACGACCGCCCCCCCCCCCCCCCCCCCCCCCGCGTTAAGCCCCCCCCGGTTCTCAATGCTTTCCTAGAAAGCAACCCCAAAAAGACCCCCACCCCCCCCCCCTGTCTTCATCCAA
Organism: Griposia aprilina; assembly: GCA_916610205.1. Classification (NCBI taxonomy): domain Eukaryota; kingdom Metazoa; phylum Arthropoda; class Insecta; order Lepidoptera; family Noctuidae; genus Griposia; species Griposia aprilina. The sequence continues at coordinate 23,919,687 of OU744285.1, read as the reverse complement.
GACAAAGCCAAATGGACTGAAGTGTCCAAATGGTGCGTCGATCTCAGGATCGGCTTCACCAGTGCCCGTTCAACCGAACAGGGCATTAAAGTCCAAGTCCCTAAATCTAACGATTATAGGGAACTCACTAAGCTCCTCAGAGCACGAGGTGTGTCCTTTCTCCCCGAGGACCGCCAGACCCGCGTTGTTATTAACACGTTCGGTGCGGTATCGGGTTGATTATATCCGATGCTCATCTTTCCTCCGGTGCGGGGTAAAAATTACTGTGCCAACCGCCGGTGCGGGACAGATATATTTGGTTTCCCTATGAGTATGAATGAGAGGGTTGGTGTTTTGGAATTGCCTCGTTAAATAGATAATATAGGTACGAAAAAATCGCATCGGGTTCTTACGACCCGATGCCGACTGAAGCAAAATTTTTTACGTCTAGTGCGTTCATCGGTTCTTAACGACCCGATGCCCGATGACCCGATAGCCGCACTAGATTACATGCTAGTTGAGCTAGTGAGGTCCGTGTGTTTAGATGAGTTTTTATGCAAATTAGAAGAGAAAGTGAATGGAACATGAAGCGATCCAGGAAAATGTTGTTTAATTCATTTGAGGGTGAAAAGCCAACGAAAAATAAAGTAAGCGAAGGTCCTCCAAGACAAATAATATTGGGTAAGCGGAATATATCTGGTAATATATACACTAGCCCATCAACTGGTCACACATTACAAGTCCTACAAACTGCAACCATCAATCCCCAGCCACCAGATTCACCCACACCATCTACCAGCACAGTTCATAGTGAACGAATACAAATATTGGAACACAAAATTATTCAACCAGCTTACCAAAGTTTCGATACCCCAATAATTGATGATCATTCTCCTATATCCAGCGATGATAATTGCGAAATTTTTTCAACACCTAAAAATCATAAGGAGCAGCCACCGACATACAGCTTAGTAACTGAAACAAAACCACCTGCAATGACAGATCAATTTAACTATTTTTCTACACCTAAAAACCGTAAAAAACAAATGCCCCGTACAAGCGATGTTGACCTCTTATTACATAAAAAAGGAGAAAAAACCGTGTCCTCTGCAATAACAAGTAGATGCGGGTCGTTGAGTGATATTTCAACATCTAACATGGTATCACTTAACTCATCATTTAATGAAGATCAACTGTTCAATTTATTAGCAACTCCTCCACAAAAAGAAAAAAAAACAATAAATACTAAGACAATACCACCTCATTCCACTGATAAGAACTTACCAATACACTCAAGCTCCAACGTGAAAAATTTTATAGCATCAAATCCACTACCGATGAACACACCTCAAACGGGAGCTGCATTTTTCGATAGTGATTCTAATGAAGATAATAGTGCTTCTATTAGTGGACCTACAGATTCCTCATCTGAAGATACTTCTTCAGAAGTAGATTCATGCTACAACACAATCCCATCTTCAGCTACGAATGATGATGAATGGCAAGATATAACGGATAGCCCACTTAGTTTTGAAGAGTTTGAAGGTACAGTTGAAATCTTAGTCCCTTCCAATGTCCGTGAGCCAGATGAATATTACAAATTATTTATAACAGATGACATTATTAATAAAATAGTGGTTGAAACAAATAAATACGCTAGTAAGTATTTAGAGTCTAACAATGTCGCTGATAAATCTCGTGCAAATTTATGGAAGGCAACGGATTCCGATGAAATGCACAAGTTTTTTGCTATTCTGCTGGCGATGGGCTTTGTGAAACTGCCTCATATAAACGACTACTGGTCTAGAAATAAACTTTACAGAAATGAATTTATAACTTCGCTTATGAGCAGAGATAGATTTTTACTATTGTTAAAGTTCTGGCACTTTAGTGATAATAGTAATTCTACAAATGACAAACTGTATAAAATACGAGAAATACATGACATGCTGTTGTTGCAATTTAAAAAGGTACTCAAACCAGGAAAAGTCCTGGTGGTAGATGAATCCATGGTGCCATGGCGAGGCCGACTTCTTTTTCGTCAATATATAAAAAATAAATCTCACAAATACGGTGTTAAATTGTATAAAGCTTGCACACCAGAAGGCTACACATTTAACATAATTATTTACACTGGAAAGGGCGACGGTGGACGAGAACTTAACCATGCTCAGAATGTAGTAATGAAACTTATACAAGATTTAGAAAATGAAGGGCGTATTGTCGTAGCAGATAATTTTTATTCATCTATTGGACTAACGGAGGCTCTAATCGACAAGAAAACATTCTATTGTGGGACATTGCGATCTAACAGAAAAGGGTTACCTAAACCTGTTGTCAGCACGAAATTGAAGAAAGGCGACATTATTGGTAAAATGAATAATAAAGGGATTAAAGTAATTAAGTGGTTTGATAAACGTCCCGTTTTGATGATGACTACGTGTAAAAATCATGATACCTCACTGAAAAACACTGGGAAGAAGCGAAGAAGGACAAATGAAGAAATCCTGAAGCCTGACTGTGTACTGACTTATAACAGTTATAAAAAAGGAATTGATTATAGCGATCAAATGTCTTCCTATTACTCCACATTAAGGCGTGGTCTTAAATGGTACCGCAAAGTAATGTTAGAGTTGCTCTTTGGAACGGCAGTTATAAATGCCTTGATAGTGTACAACCTACAAAATGAAAACAAATTGACCAAAAAAGAGTTTATTGAACATGTAATACAGAAGTTCTCGAAGGTATCACTAAGAAAGCAACCAATGATTCCGGAAATGGATTCAACATCAACTTTACCAACATCTACAGCGGAAACAGTTCACAACTTAATCATGGGAAACAAAAAACGCAATTGTTCAGGATGTTACGATAAATTACGCCAAACTCTAAGCAGCAAAGTTGCCGGCAATAAAGTTAAAAAGGTTAAAACCATGTGTAACGCATGTAAAAAGACATTATGTCGAGACTGCTATAATGAAAATCATACGTCTAATATAAAGGCATAATTTATTTCTATTCCAATCCTAAAAATATATTATACTTACATTTTATCGCTATCGATGTTTTTTTTATCATCCACAACACTAAAAATGTATCGACACTTTTACTAACCAGTGCGGATAACGGGTCGTAAAGATCCGACAGGCAATCCCTTTATTTACAAACAAACCATTCAGTGCATCTACCTACGATTTCAGCCTTTTATTGAGTGTTTATCTGTCAACATATTGCTATATAGGAATATGTTTTAATCATTATGCCTATAAAGATAAGTCCTCCTAAACAGATGGAAGTCGAACGGATCTTTTCGACCCAGCAACGCACCAGGAACAAATCATGCTTCGGGTATAATAGACCCCATGCCGCACCAACTGAAAGTCATCAAATTTCACTAACGCAGTGAACGTGTTAATAGGATCCCAAAGGAGATCGCTACCTCCGACCTTAAGGAAGACCTTGTCTCACAAGGCATCCCAGTAGCCGAGGTGCACCGCATGCACCGTGCCCGAGGCGGCGAGCCATACAACATGGTCCTTGTTGTATGCCCCCCCGTCGAAGGACACCACCCGATCTTCAAGATAAAGTCCCTTTGCCATCTCACTGGATTCGATATCCAGAAGCCCCGCAAGACTGGAATCGTCGGCCAGTGTCACCGCTGCCAACTATACGGTCACTCCCAAAAGAAATGCCATGCCACACCCAGGTGCGTCAAGTGCCTGGGTGGGCATGGCACTTCCGAGTGCTCCCGTCCTAAGGACCGTACCCTCTGCACGGAACCACCCAGCTGTGTGCTGTGTGGCCTCTCCGGGCATCCAGCCAACTACCGTGGCTGCCCCAAAGCCCCTAAGGCAACAAATCCCAAACTGGCGAAGCGTACGGACGCTCGTCAGGGAAGGGAAGCCCCCTCCACCCAACTTCCCGCCCCTGGTACGCAACCAACCCCCCCCTCCGCCCCTCATCGCTCATCAGATGGACCCCCGCATTCGCGCACACGCGCTCGCGGCCGCGCCCGCACCCGCGCCCGCGCCCGCGCGCGCACCCGCGCCCCTCGCTACTAACCCCCCGGCTCCTAAAGCCACCACTCCCGCCCCAGTCGCGCCCGTTCCTTCCTCAACCACACCCGTGGCTGTAGGCCCCAACCCCATGGATCCGTTCAACGTGATCTCAGGCACATTCACTGCCTTCCTCACCCCTCGCGCCCGACAAATGGCCAATGAAATCGTTGCCGCCAGAAATGCCGGTAACCTTTATGCCATTCAGTGCATATATAACGCGTACCCGGATATTACGCACGCGCTACAGTCATTTGTGAACTCCCCCAATCCCACTAATGGATAACGGAATCCTCTCGCGTTTAAAACCCCGATCCCTAAAGTTAGGTTATTTCAATGCCAATGGCATCCAAGGTCAGCGCGACGAAATCGGTACCTTCCTCCGCGACCACCAGATCGATGTCCTCCTCGTACAAGAGACTTTTCTAAAACCCCACATGCGAACGCCGTCGATAGCGAACTATCGGGTTGTTCGAAACGACAGGACTCGGTGTCACAAGGGTGGCACCCTCATTTACTACAGAAAATCCCTCTACTGCATCCCCTTGGACCCGCCCCCCCTCTCACGACTAGAAGTCTCCATTTGCCGGCTAGGCATGACAGGCCACCAACCGATCACCTTGGTATCGGTCTACCTCCCCCCTACGAACCAATCAGAGAACTTCCAACTCTTGACTGACGACCTGACCTTACTCCTCGGCCTGAGTGACTCCGTTATCATAGCGGGGGATCTCAACGCCAAACATCACGCCTGGAATAGTACCAGAATCTCTACCCGAGGGAGACACTTGTTCGACCTCTGTACCCCTTTAAATTTCGATGTCATCGCCCCGATGACTCCCACTCACTTCCCCCACTTGGTTGACCATACCCCTGACGTGCTCGATGTATCACTTTTAAAGAATATCAACCTACGGTTGGATTCTATAGAGGTGATACACGAACTATCATCTGACCACCGACCAGTTGTGCTTAAGCTAGCCCCTCGCGTAGGCCTCCCCGACCCCGACCAACCCCCCTCCACAAAAGTGGTAACGGACTGGAGGAAAGTAAGCGAACGCCTGAAATCCAACACGTCCCCCCACCTAGACTCCATCCCCGACCTCTTCGACTCTATCGCTGACACGACGGCTGCGATCGACTCATTCACTGGACACGTACAATCAGTCCTGAACGATTGTTCAAGGGAAGTTCCAGCGACGGACGAGCGTCGCTGGAAGTTGCCGGACGATGTACGTGAACTGATGACTGAGAAAAACGCGGCTGTCCGTGCGTACAGCAACTTTCCCTGCGACGCGAACCGAGCCCATATGCGCTACTTACAGCGAGCTGTAAGGACACGTGTAGCGGAGCATCGGGAAACGGGCTGGGATGAGTTGCTGAGCGAACTAGAGCCTACCCACCTAGCATTCTGGGAGCTTCAGAGGAAACTCAAATCCCGAGAAGTAGTCCCTATGCCCCCCTTGATCCGCCCAGACAATACCATCGCTTTCGATGATGTCGACAAGGCCGAGTGCCTAGCCGACAGTCTTGAGGCCCAATGTTCGCCCAGCTCTCAACCTGTAGACCAAGCTCACCTCTCTGAGGTCGACGCCGAAGTCGAAAGGAGAGCCTCCCTCCCCCCCGTAGAAGACCCCGAGTGCCCTCTGCCTCCCGTCACCCCCGACGAAGTGCAAGAGCTCATAAAGGGCCTTAAGCCCCGTAAAGCCCCCGGTTCTGATGGAATGACCAATAAGGTGTTCCAACTTTTCCCAGCCCACCTGATCATGCTAATGACCACCATCTTCAATGGTGCCATGAGCAATAACATCTTCCCCCAAGCGTGGAAACAGGCCACTGTCATCGGCATTCCCAAGCCGGGCAAGCCTAAATCCGCTCCCTCCAGCTACCGCCCCATCAGTCTCCTCAATGTCATCGGCAAAATCTATGAGAGGCTTATTTATAAGCGTCTCAGAGACTATGCCGAGACGAAAGGTCTCATTCCCAACGAGCAGTTCGGTTTCCGAACCCAACACTCATGCGTCCAACAGGTCCACCGTATCGTCGAACACATAAGCGTTGGCTTCCAACGTGGTTCGTTGACGGGTGCTGTCTTCTTTGATATAGCGAAAGCGTTCGACAAAGTCTGGCACAATGGCTTATTATATAAGCTATACCAACTTAAAGTGCCAGATCGTCTCGTGCTCATCCTGCGAGACTTTTTGTCGAACCGCACCTTCCGATTCCGCATCGAAGGAGCGCTATCCTCCCCCCGCCCCATTCGCGCCGGAGTCCCTCAGGGCTCCGTGCTCGCCCCTCTCATTTTCACGCTTTTCACCAGCGATATCCCCAAAAGTAAAAGGGCTCAGTTGGCTCTGTTCGCAGACGATACGGCCATTTACTACACCGGCGTAAGCCCCGACGCGATATCTCGCACTCTCCAAACCACAGTCAACCAACTCGGTGACTGGTTTAGGAAGTGGAGAATCGAAGTCAATCCCGATAAGAGTCAAGCGGTTCTATTTTCGAAACCGAGACTCAACCCCACCCCTCCCCGTCCGATCACCATGTTCGGCAAGCCTATCTCTTGGGAGAAGCGAGCCAAATACTTGGGTGTCACTCTAGACCATAGACTCTCTTTCGGTGAGCACATAAAGCAGGCGCGTTCGCGCGCCGCTTTCGCTCTCGGTAGACTCCACTCCCTATTGAATGCACGCAGCAAATTGTCACTTAAGTGCAAATTGCGCATTTACACAGCGTGCATTCGACCAATCATGACTTACGCGAGCGTGGTTTTCGCACACTCGAAACCCCACCACATCCATAGGATGCAGACCCTCCAAAACCGGTTCCTCCGTAGGGCAACCGGCTCCCCTTGGTTCGTTCGGAACGAGATCCTCCATCTCGACCTTAAAATCCCCACTATCCGTCAGTTCATGAAGCGCATTTCCAAGCGCTTCTTCGACTCCGCGGCCTCACATCGCAACCCTCTGGTTGTCGAGGCTGCCAGATATGCCCCCTCCCGCATTAGTCGTACCCGCCGTCCAAGGCATGCCCTGTCCGACCCCGATGACCCCATAACCCTCCTCCAGGAGAGCAGTAGGGCCACCAGTACAGTACTGATGTGTTTACGCTTGCCACTCACACATAGTTCTTATATTGTGAATGTGTGGGTGCCCCCATGTCAACTCGGTAATAAACCAGCGCTCAATCAAGACACTCGTTTACTTATTTCCGCACCTCCAAGTATATATATATCATTGGCGACGAGATCGAACTTACCCTCGCGAAGAAAAAATAAAATGGCGAAGACGTTTTTAGGAAACTTAACTACGTTTGATTATAAATCTTGTGAGTGGTTAATTTACAAAGGCCGGTTGACTCAATTTTTTAAAGTCAACGATGTGAAGGAGGACAATAGAAGTGCAATATTAATCACACACCTATCAGATGATTCATATCGCTTGGTGCGTAATTTAGCATATCCAGTCGATTTGGAATCACTAGACTATAAGCAGCTGATAGGATTGCTCGACACTCATTTTAAGCAGAAACAATGCTCATTTTCGGACAAGGCAAAATTTTACGGGGCGAAGAGGAACTCAGGCGAATCATTGGGCGACTGGGCTGCTCGATTGCGAGGATTAGCGAGTTATTGTGAGTTTGGAGCCGCCCTAGACACGAATCTTACGGATCGTTTCGTCCTTGGCCTGGGACCGGGGCCCGAACGTGACAAATTGTTTGAGCAGAATGCTTCTACCCTGAGTTTGTCGAGAGCACTGGACATTGCAGAACGAGCGGAATGTGCTAGAGAAGCCAGGAACGTATTGTCCACAGATATGACTGTGATCAAAGAGGAAGCAGTGAACAAAATATCGTACAAAGGTGGCAAGCGGTCGAGCAATGGGAGCGGTAAACGTGGTGGCGGCGGTGGCGCCGGCGGCGCTCGTACGAGCTCGCGAGATGGGCGTGCATCATCGTCGAGTCACGATCGTGACCAACGTTACGAAAATTTCCGTTGTTCAGGGTGCGGTTTAAAAAATCATGATATGGACAAGTGTCGATACAAAAATTATAAATGCCAAAAATGTGGAAAAGTAGGCCATTTGAAGAAGGTGTGTAGTAAAAATAACAAAAACGGCGGTGTTCGCGTCAATAATATCGGTAGTGATGATAGTGAGGCAAACACGGATGGCAGCTGTGACGAATGTCATAATTTTAATATAAGGTATGTAACCGATAAACCGTTGAATTTGAAAATTAAAGTTGGTGAGGTAGATGTGACTATGGAGTTAGATTCCGGGTCGGGTGTTTCTGTTATGTCAAATAAAATGTACAGTGAACTGTTTGCACATTACAAATTAACTAATTGCAAATTAAAAATGTGCTTATATAATGGGCATAAAATTTCACCGTTAGGGTATTTCCAGGCCACAGTCGAATACAATAATCAAAAGCAACTTATAAAATTATTTGTAGTAGATACAAATGGCCCCCCCTTGCTCGGTCGCGATTTTATGTCCGCATTCGATTTGTTTTTAACAAATATATATAAAATAAGCCAAGACGATGACATTAATGCATTATTGGAACAGTTTCCGAATTTATGGAAGGACGAACTTGGTTATTTTAATAAATTTAAAGTCCATTTGCATTTGAAGGATAATTCAGTACCAAAATTCTTTAAGGCTCGACCAATACCATTTGCCTTGAAAGACAAGGTTGAAACAGAATTAAATAGACTGGTCAGTTTGGGTATATTAGTTCCAGTTAGTAATTCGCGTTATGCAACCCCCATAGTACCCGTTCTGAAAGATAACGGCACGGTTAAGATTGCAGGTGATTTTTCAGTTACACTTAACAAGGACCTTATAATAGATAAATATCCATTACCTAGGATTGAGGAAGTGTTCGCGAAACTTGGTGGTGGTGAACATTATTCAAAAATTGATTTAAAAAACGCCTATAATCAATTTGGTTTGTCCGAAGATTCTCAAGAGTTGACTACTATTAACACACAAAAAGGATTATTTAAATATACGCGCCTTGTTTATGGTCTCGCAAATGCTCCAGCCTTGTTCCAAAAGGCAATGGAAGTACTGCTGTCTGGTATCGAAGGGGTCAGTATTTGGTAAGACGACATTTGTTTGACTGCGCCAACGAAAACACTTCATATGACGAGGTTAGCTCAGGTTTTAAGCAGGTTAAATGAAGCTGGTTTGCGCCTTCAGAAGGACAAATGCGAGTTTTTCAAGGAGCATGTAACTTACCTGGGTTATGTTATCGATAAAAGCGGATTACGTAGTAATCGCGATAAAGTAAAAGCCATATTAAACGCTCCGGAACCGAAAAACATAACAGAAGTAAAGAGGTTCTTAGGGGTAGTCAACTACTACAGAAACTTTATTCCAAATGTATCAAGCATAATGAGCCCGCTCCACGAACTACTGCGCAGCGGTGCACGGTGGGAGTGGGGCCCGAGACAGCGCCGCGCAGCGCGCCGTGTGTGCGCCGAACTCGCCTCCGAGCGCGTGCTGGCACATTTCGAGCCGAGCGCACAGCTAGTGTTGTCGGTGGACGCAGGTCCGTACGGTCTCGGGGCAGTTTTGTCTCAAAGGGATAACGATGGCCGCGAACGACCGTTGGCATATGCCTCAAAGTCGTTGTCGGCGAGTGAACGCAATTATAGTCAAATTCAAAAAGAGGCTACTGCAATTATTTTTGGGGTCAAACACTTCCATCAATACCTATACGGTAGAAGTGAACCTTTTATTCTTAAAACCGATCACCGTCCCTTAGTGTCAATATTTAATAATAAAACGGGCATATCAATAACCACAGCGTTACGTTTGCAAAGATACGCAATTACACTGACGTTGTTACAATTACACTGAATTACAATGACGGCGTTGTAGTATATATCAAAGACACCTTAAAAGCCTGTGTCACAGAATTAAGCATAAACCACGCATCATGCCTACAATTAAATATATTGAATAATGTCATTTTAGGTATTTATCGTTCACCATCAAACACTAACGCGGAACCCTTTGTAAATTCTTTGGCACTCCATTTAGATAACCTACACTCTCAAAAACGAAATATTATAGTTGCTGGTGATATCAATATCAACATAAGACCTAAACACACTGAACAAACATATGAACTTAAAAATAGAACATTATACCTGGATATGTTATCGGGTTATGGTATTCTCTCTGGTCACACCTTAGTTACAAGGGAAACCAATTGTCTTGATCACTTTATGTTAAAAATAAACAGGAAACGGCATTCTGCATTTATTGCCATTCTACGCACTACTGTTACAGACCACCGTACCACCTTCTTAGCGATATCTAAAACAAAACACTACCAACCTACACCAGCAATTATTACCAAAATTGACTTTGAAAGTGCCTTGCAATATTTAAAAGAAAAAAATCTATCGACATTACTTTTTTCTGATAACCCTAATTACATAACAGAATGTTTAACGCAATATCTTATTGACTCACTAAAAATAAATACTACTACTCACAAGATCCCTAAAAGTAAACGAATAATTAAGCCCTGGATCACTGAAGGCATACTGAGATGTATAAAAAATCGTAATAAGCTCCAAAAACAATTCCGTGAAGATCCCCATAACGAAATAAATAAAATCACATATGCTCGTTACAGAAATCATTGCAACAACCTTATAAAAAAACTAAAAAGAAAATATGAAAGAAACCTTATTAATAAATCTTTAAGCAACAGCAAACTTCTCTGGAAGAACCTAAAATCTATCACATATACAAATAAATCTACTAGAACTAATACTGAATTAACTAATCTAAAAGCATCCCCTAAAGAATCAGCAAACTTCATTAATAAATATTTCGCAAATATTGGTAACCAACTGGCAAATGACATCCATAAAACCATAACCCAGAATGAACTAAATCAATACCTACGTTCCTTACCTAGTCTCTCTAAATCTTTCGTTCTGCTTGATACAGATATCAACGAAGTAAATAGTATAATAAACACTCTAAAATCAGATAGTGCCCCAGGATGGGATAATATCTCCACTAGTTACCTTAAACATGTAAAACATGAAATAACTCCAATTATAACTCATTTAGCTAACATTTGTTTTAAACAAGGCACCTTTCCTAACTTTTTAAAGAAATCAATAATAACCCCCATACACAAAGGTGGGCAGGAGGACGACGTTAATAACTATAGGCCAATTTCTGTTATTCCTGTTATAGCTAAAATATTAGAAAAACTTCTAAATTCCAGATTATTAAGCTATCTTCAAACCAACAACATCTTATCTCCATCTCAATTTGGCTTTAGACGCGGTATTTCAACGGAAGATGCTATCACGTCTTTAACGACAGTACTAACAAAAGAACTCGATAAAGGAACGAGGTGTTTATCAGTTTTCATAGACCTAAAAAAGGCCTTCGACACGGTCTCTATTCCCATCTTGGTCCAAAAATTAGAAAAAATTGGTATTAGAGATGCACAACTATCTATATTCACCGATTACTTGACAAATAGAAAACAGAAGGTTAAGCTCGATAAGTTTGTCAGCGAGGACGTTGATGTAACATGCGGTGTACCCCAGGGAAGCGTTCTGGGGCCTACCTTATTTCTAATTTATATAAACGACCTATGTAATATGTCAATCAATAATGCAAAATTATTTTCATATGCTGACGACACCGCAATCGTCTTCACTGGCTCAACCTGGGCCGAAACAAAAACCAACACCGAAATAGGTATGTTACAAGTGGCTTCATGGCTAAAAACAAATCTCCTTACGTTAAACACAAGCAAAACAAATTTTATTTGCTTTTCAATATATAAAAATGTCCAACCAGAACCTAATTTCAACATTAAAATACATGAGTGTGGGCAGCCGGTTCATTATGACTGCAGTTGTCCTACCATCAGTAAAGTTAACCACGTCAAGTACTTAGGTATAATGTTGGACCAAAGCTTGTCCTGGTATCCTCAAATCGAACAAATTACTGCGAGAATACGAAAATTTATTTGGATTTTTAAAACATTGAGACACATAGTCCCCAAGAGTGGCTTGGCAAAAAATCTTCTAAATGAAGTGTATATTTCACTAGTTCAATCAGTAATAATATATTGTATCTCCATTTGGGGGGGCGCGCGTAAAACACGTTTTCTAGATGTTGAAAGAGCGCAACGGACATTAATAAAAGTAATGTACTTCAAAAAAAGAACATTTCACACCCATGAGCTATATCAAACAAGTAATCTATTATCAGTACGAAAATTATATATTATACACATAGCATTAAAAAAACATAAAACCCTACCCTTAGATCCAAATATATTAGCTAGAAGAAGGAAACATAACATTGCTTCCAGCCCTTTTGTAAGAACAGAATTTGCTAATATTCAGTACGACAAACGCTCGACTTTCATATACAATAAAATAAATAAACAAATAGATATACATACTAAACCATATAAAGAATTCAAATCGTTGCTGATTAAATGGATAAGCAAGTTAAGCTACGATGAAGTAGAGAATATTCTACTAAATATAAGGTAAAACCCTTCCCGTAAAAACAACCACACACACACACATACTTACATACACATACATAAACACTTACACTTAAACTCATACACATAAACACATAAACACACACGCACCCACACATATACACACACACTAACAGACTATATAAAAATAATAAATTCATTAACTTCTAACTTTTATTTAATAACTTTTGTTTAATAACTTTACTTTAATAACATGTTACACTAATAAAAAGATATAAAGGAGCGCCGCCTCCTGGCACAGGCATCTATATGCTTAAAAGGGGACGCCACCAACTGTATAACATATGTACGTGTAATATTGAAATAAACATTTTTGTATTTTTTTGTATATTTTGTACACTATCTGCATATAATTATGTTGTTCAGTATATATCTAGTGAGAATAACTTAGTCGCTGATTATTTTTCCCGTGCACCTGTACCAGATAGTGGGTGCGAGGGAGATAGCGAATACGACGCATACTGCTCACTGAATTTTTTTGATGCGGTCGCGCCGGCTGTATTGTTTACCGACGTAAATAATGCTACGTGTAATGATAAGACGATTCAAACTGTCATTAAGTATACAAACGTAGGTTGGCCCCGTAAAATTGTTTGCGAATCAATTCGTCCTTTTTTTTTGTGTCGCACGGATTTGCAATATGAAAATGGTATCTTAATGCGGGGACCTAAGGTGATAATTCCATTGACACTACGTGAAAGAATGTTGCGCGAACTACATAGCACGCATTTAGGCATCGTCAAAATGAAATGCAATGCGCGTAGTAGGATGTGGTGGCCCGGTATAGATGGGGATATTGAGAGGTGGATCGCTGCATGCGATGTATGTGCGAGCATGAGGCCCGCCCCACCACAGGCTGCGCCCTCGCCCTGGCCAAGTCCAGCGGCACCATGGGAACGAATTCATATCGACTATTTGTCTATAAGGCAACAGACCTACTTGGTAGTGATAGATGCGTACTCTAAATGGCCGGAGTGCATTTATATGCGAAACGACGTTACCACCCAATCCTTAATAAAAAAGTTAAAGCACTTATTTTCGGTATTTGTATTACCATGCACCATGGTCTCAGATAATGACGTTAAGATAAACTCTAAAGAATTTAAATTATTCTGTTCCAATAATGGTATTAAGTACATGACGTCTCCGATTTACCATCCTTGTAGCAACGGACAAGCCGAAAATACTGTCAGGACGTGTAAAAAAATGTTAAAGAGTATTTTAAGTGAAAATGTAGCTCAAAATGTGTTACATGAAAAATTATTAGATTATTTATTTGTATTTAGAAACACGGAGCACTGTACTACCGGACGTTCACCTGCAAAGTTAATGTTTGGCAGGGAATTAAGATCACGTCTTGATTTAATACTTCCCGAAGAAAATAAACCTCGCGCAACATTGTCAGCGGAGAATGAATGTCGCACAAGAGCTTTTGAAGCAGGTGACAGGGTATGGGTTCGGTGGTACAGTGGTCGAAAAGAGAGTTGGAAGTTAGGAGTAATAAATAAGGTAATAGGAAAGCGAATGTATAAAGTGCAAGTTGAAGATCAAAATTTATTTTGTATACGACATCTTGATCAATTGTTAAATTGTAAAGACAAAAAAGGCATTAACATTGCGAAGACAATTGAATGCGATGAATCAATGTCTTCAAGTTCCCCACTTGTCCCTAGTCCATCGATTTCGCCGGTTCCGTTTATATCACCAGCACTAGTGTCCGTCCCGGCCGTAGAATCAAGTTCAGTTAGCACCGTAGTGAGTGCAGTTTCAGAGAAACCCATGGAGGTGGAACAGGGTATAGAGCCGGTTAGTACAACAGTAACTAGTCTAGAAGTTGATGGAAATAAGACTGTAGTAACAGATAACGTGAACCGAGAAAATGCACGGCAATCCTTAATTGAAGCAGCAGATACCCAGGCTCCTCTAGCCTCGGCTGCTGCGCAGGATTTGGCAGGTATGCAAGTGTTACGTGCACGTTCTCAGCGCACAAGAAAGAAAGTAGATTATTCGGGATTTTACAAATAGATCTTTATTATAATAAGTTGTAATTATTACTGATTGTTTGTTTAAAAATATAAAGTGTATAATGTTTACTTTGTCAACAGGTTTCAAAATTAGTGTGGAGGAATGATGTGTTTACGCTTGCCACTCACACATAGTTCTTATATTGTGAATGTGTGGGTGCCCCCATGTCAACTCAGTAATAAACCAGCGCTCAATCAAGACACTCGTTTACTTATTTCCGCACCTCCAAGTATATATATATCAAGTACACAAACACAGACCGCCATCGTTCCGACCTCGCCGCCGAGGTACTACGCGACGCCCCCGACCCTTGCTCGACGACGCGCCAGCCCGCGCCGTAGCTGAGCCTGTAGATTTAAATTCCCCAGTTAATAATAATATAATTTAGATCCAGCCTGTCCCATCTTGCTGCCCTCCCCTCAGTGACGCCCTAAGCCGAGGTTCGTACCCCACAGGGGGTGCCCTTAGCGTGCGGTCACCTAAATTTTAAGTATTGTTCGCCCCTGGCTGGAGGCTTTAAGTTAGTAGCTTAAGGCACCCACAGGTTTGCCCGGTTAAGTAGCCAGGACCTTAGTGGTCACAACAACGAGCTGCCAATTAGGAGAAAAAAAAAAAAAAAAAAAAAACAAAAAAGGTCAGGGGCACTTTTCGTTTGGATTGCATTGCGTGCGGAAGCGCTATCCGTCAGCCGTTCGGTGTAATCTGCTAAATCTGGTATTTCTGTATCTCATTATTCTCTTGTTGATTTGATATGTAGATTTTGTTCCTCTGATTGTAATTTTGCTAAGTTTAATATTTTTCTTTATAAAAATCCATGTAATTAGTTTTTAGGTTAATAAATAATTGTTTTTTTTATTTGCTATTTCACTTCTGTTCTAACAATAATTATAATTATGTTGCAGGAAGTCTTTCCCGTGACTTTTTTTTATTGAATAATAAATAACAGATACATAATTGTATATTTGTTGTATCCGTCAATGATATTCAGTTTTTAACCGACTTCACAAAAAGGAAGAGGTTCTCAATTCGTCAGTATGTTTTTTTTTTTTTAAAGTTTGTGTTAGCTCAGAACTTTTATCTGGGTGAACCGATTTGGATGATTCTTTTTTTATTTGATAGGTGGTGCTTCACATGTGGTCCTATTTAAATTTGAACAAGGCCTGATCAGTAGTTTTTGAGTTATCCTTAATACTGCGTATTTTTCCACTTAGTTTATATGAATGTGTTAATAATTTCCTGGCACTGTTATTTACACACCAAGTAGTGGTATAAGAATTTGTGTGGGGTAGGTACCGCAACTAAAAAGTGAAAAATAAAAACTTTTTTACAAAAAAACAACAGACTTCCAAAAAAAAACACTAAAAGATGTGAAAAATAACTTTAGTTTCGGAAGTCTGCGTCTTTGCTTTTGTATTTTCGTTTTTGGCCACCGACTTCCGAAACTAAAGTTATTTTTCACGTCTTTTAGTGTTTTTTTTGGAAGTCGGTTGTTTTTTTTGTAAAAAAGTTTTTTGTTGTACAGGGTCCACCTATAAGACAAGACTCAGCACCCGTCACACCCACCCCAATATCTTTTGCTACACCTGCCAACCCACTTTCCCAGGAGCAACCCTCAACCCTCAACCCTCAGCGAGAGTTGCCAATGTAAAATCAGCGAAGTAAGTTTTATTGTTCCGTAGAAAAGAGATTACCTAAATCATCTTTCAGAAAATCACTGAAAACTGACAAATATTTATTTCATTTGTTTACAGCGTTAAATCCTCGTCGTGCACATACGAGAGTTCGGCGACACCTCGCAGCCGACTCAGCAAGAAGTCGAATTGTTGAGGTGGAGGAACAAAGACTTCAAATTGAAACCAGGAGAAATGATGTGCTCGATGAAATAAAGGTTGTCATTGTGGAACTGTGCAACTTAGTACGGGAACACATTTCTAGAAACATTTAAATTAATTTATTTTTGTTTTTTTATTTTACGTTTGGTTCCCTGCTACTCTGTATTAGGTATATAAAGTGGGTGGCTCCCCGTGACTTTCAAGAGTTATTGTAACTCTTGGAAATCACGAAGTGACAGCCCAGTAGTTGGATAACGCAGGCAGTAACATTTTTTTTTGACAACGTTGTCCATAATGTTGCAACATTTATTTCCCGAGCTCCTCATTCCTTTTGTCGCTTGGAGTCTCTGGTCTTACAACTTAATAATTCACTGAATGCTGTGTACTTTTGTTGATTGGCTAAAAAAAACTGTTGATTGTATAATGTTGATTCAAGAGAGATTAGTTATTATATTATATTATTATTTGTAAAAAATAAAGAAAGAATTTGAAATTCAATTTCAAATTTAATTTCCTAGCAATAATTTAAGACAAATAAAGAAGATACAAGATAGATAAATAAAAGAAAATCTATGTTTTGATTGTTATAGATAGGGTATTGTTGATTATATAATTTTTTTTAATTTTGTGGGTGCTTTTATTTTACAAATATTTTTTTTATATCAAAATCTTCTGCCGGTCCCATCACCCATTATGTCCTGTAAGCAAAATAAACAGTTTGTAAAATAAATACTTTAATCTTCAATTCCTATGTACTCGTATTTATTGACATGTTTAATTAGGAAAGTAGTTTTCTTGTAAGACTGCATAAGTACCTGTTTCTGTCCAACAATTGCACTAATCTGTCTCTAGCTCTTTGTCCTTGCTGAAGAGCTTGATGAGCGGACATAGACTCATCTCACTGCCCGCCCTTGTCTACTGCGCTCCAATTGTAGGTCTTCTTCGTTGAGGGAAGGTGGTTCTAAGCCGACCCGATTACACATATTGTGTAAAACACAGCAGGCAATGATAATTTTACCTGAAAAAAAAGATGTTCTGAAGTTGACGAAAAAAAAATGTTCACCAGTTCAATCCGGTATAAAAAAAAACATGTTATAGTGTAAATTGTGACAAATACTTGCTGATAGGTGCATAATGCAGCTCTCTTGCTGCTAAGTGGCATCTCCATCGGCCTTTTAAAATGCCAAATGTACGCTCTATTGTGTAGCGAGCACGTTTCTTTATGAAATTGTATCTCCCTTCTGAAGAATCTTCTACAGCATTGTCTATTAGGGCCATCATGAATTCCCGAAGTGGGTACCCAGAATCTCCTGTAACAAACATTGTTGGTAAACAATTGCTGCATTATAAATCTGCTACAGGGAACACCTTGAACTCATATTATACTATTAAATAAAGAAAATATTTAAACTTTAGTAAAAAAACAAATGACAGCCAGCAGAAAAAAATACAAGATATATTTTTTTACAGGTACTACTACATACCCAATAGATATGGTGCCTCCTGTTATAGACTCTTCAGATGAGCTTTAATTTCATGGTGCGACCAAATAAAAGAATTGTGGGTCGCTCCACCAAAGGACGCATCAACATTTGTAATTGTGCATTCTGCATCACATATCTATAAGAAATAGCAATAACATTTACTCAAATATAACAACCGAATAATTAATGACAGACCTATTCTCATGTACTTTTTATCTTTATGCCTAATTAACTTAGAAAATCTTTTCACATAAAACATTGGTACTTACAACTTGGACATTTAAGGAGTGAAAATGATTCCTGTTAAAGAAACGCTCCTCAAATTCACTGGGTTTCACCAGTGCCACATGTGTGCAGTCAATACAGCCGACTACACCTGGCAAGCCATATTTTTCATAAAATCTGTAAACATATTCAAAATGCAATGATCTATTTTAGTGCACGTATTATTTCACGTACGTAGTATTCGTTCAATGCCGCCGACACGCCAAGCGTGTTCTTACGAATTTCTATAACTACGCCTCGAACACGCCAGGCGTGTCCTAAATGTTTCAGTGATATTTCGAAAATTAGCCAAAATTGCCTTTTGGAATTCTCAGTACATAATTCGCTAGCAATAACCTAATGATTTTTGAGGTGGCCCCCAGAAAAATCTCTTAAAAAATTTTTTTTTTTTTAAAGTGATTATGTAATGCCGAGAACCCGCCAGGCGTGTCCATTTTAAGGAGTTGTCAACCTTTGAACAAAAATCAATAAAATATGAAGATAATTAATTGAATGTCAAGTAAGTAGAAGCCCAAGAAATAAAAAGGCGAGTAGGACTGAAAGATAACTACTGTGTGAACTCGCGTTGCCTCTGTCAGACCAATAATGTACAAAATAATTTACAGTAGGTACCTACGACCGGTAAACAAACAACTAGTATGATTAATAACCGTACTGTTAAAACCGTAGGTATTATACTGTTATTCGCTCGTTAATAATTTTAACTATTCTTCTATATGAAAAAAAAAACAAAATACAGTGTAAATTCTCATCACAGTGTAATACCATTCTCTATTACGAACAAATGTGTTCATATTTGTAGACAGTAAATATTTATTATTGGTATTATTGTTTAGGTTATGTTATCAGGTAACAAAAGACTTTGAAGCTCTGAAACATCCGAGGTCGGTCTAGCTTTTGTTATCCTTAATTGCCTTGAACACGTGCAGTATGACGCATTGTTTTCTCGGAAGTGATGGTCTTCGACCAAGCATACTGGGTACCTATCGTATTATCAGTCGTAAACCGTTGTTTTTTTGTTTGACTGGTAGTATTTTGAGCATTAAAATATGTATCTTATTTTATTATACAGGGCGTCCCACAGCTATGCCTTGAATATTGTAGATAGAACATTTTACTAAAAGAATACATTATTTGAATTTTAAAAACAATTTAAACTGCATTCATAGATATTTCAATAATTACATGGTTGAACCGTAGTTCGAACCCGTTATTTGAGAAAAATAATTACCCTATACCGATCGAAAGTTTTCATCATAAGGATTATTTATGAAATCGACACTGCGTGGGCGCGTGGCACGTCCAAGTTCTACCAAGTGTCCAGCCGGGCGGCGCGGCGGCGGCGGCCAGGGCCTGCAGTCTCGACAATAGATAGCGACAAAAATCGGTCGTAAAGTGTAATCGATGTCACATTTCTTTAATAGATTTTCAACCTTATGCATTCGAAATAAAGTTGAAAATCTATTAAAGGAATTTTACAACGATACGACTTAGCGACTGATTTTTGTCGCTATCTAATGTCGAGACTGCAGGGCCAGGATAGCTTAGAGCGAGTACGCGAGATACGCTTGATAAGATCGTTAGAAAGAATAAAAAAATATTGAACAAAACGGCGGGATCGCTCACGTGTTGTTTGTTATTGTTAACTTAGCTTTGACTTGAGTTTTTGAATTTGAACTTTACAGTAAGGCACTTAAGTAAGATTTTTGTAATTTGATTTATGTTAAAGCTTTTGTTGACAAATATTTTCTCACGCCGGCAGTTAAATTTGTTTAGTGCAATGTTTGAAGCTTTCGAATTAGCATGTGTGAGACGGTTCCTTCCGTAACTTACGTTTACTGGATATTGATTGATCGCTCTATCGACGACTTCGGTTCGTATTTGTGGACTGTTTGATTGCTCTCACGAAGACATCGGCTAGTGTTTCTGGACTGTTTGATTGCTCTCACGAAGACATCGGCTAGTGTTTCTGGACTGTTTGATTGCTCTTACGAAGACATCGGTTAGTGTTTCTGGACTGTATGAATGCTCTTTCTAACCGTGAACTGTGTGTTTCGAGATTGCCGCCAACAACTATAACTTAGTCTACTTTCAGTGAACTGCTATACAAAATTGGTGAGTACAATTTATTTAAAACATTTTTAATCATGATTTACCTACAAGTGTTTCTTAGGTTTGCGCGAGCACTAGACATAATAAAACAACTTTTAAACGGTTTAACTCGCCTACCACGAACGCTGAAAAGTCGAAACGTCAGGAATGTATAAATGATTAATATAGGCGAGTTAAACCGTTTAAAAGTTGTTTTATTATGTATTTTTTACCTAACATTATTTCTTTACACATAAGACAACAAAATATTTCTATTCCAATGCGATCACATTTTTTTTTCAAACATGAGCGACCCACCCTATTGTAGTGTGTGTGTGTAAGTTGTTTTATTCTTGTTATTTTTTTTTAGGTTATGGATCCCTTCGGTAATCCACTACCATCCTGCTCTTGGCAAAGCCCTAATTGGGATTTCCCTGGGATCGAAGACACTTTAGCCGCCATGGAATCTTTGAATACAACTCCGCCTTTGAACCAGCCACCCTCAGTTTTAACTGACTCTGAGCTTTTAGGAATCCTCTCTGAAAATGTCTTAGACGAGATGGATACAGATGACGACGACTGCCAAATAGATTTAAATGAGCTAGAAGAACCGGTACCTCTTGATACATTTAATGATGAATGGCAACCAGGGAATCCTGGTCAATATAGCGAACTCCCTTTTACCAAGACAACCGGTCTTCAAGAATACATAGCTGATACACCAATAAGCTATTTTAACGCCATATGTAATGAAGAACTGCTTAGTTTATTAACTCACTCTACCAACGAGTACGGCGAATATGAAAGAGCTGCAAGCAGAAGTGCACAAAGCAGAGCTAAGTTTTGGAAACCTATAAGTTGCAGCGATATAAAATTATTCTTTGGATTACTATTACACATGGGCTTCATAAAAATTAATAGACTATCAGATTATTGGAAAACTGATTCATATTTTAATCAACCAATATTTGCAAAAGCAATGTCGCGTAATACTTTTTTAATAATTTTAAGAATGTTGTGCGTGAATATAGGAGGAACTACAAGCCATTGTAAAATAAAGCCAATAATTGACTATTTCAATAGAAGAATGTTAGAAATTTATTACCCAACGAAAAATATAGTGATTGACGAATCAATGATGTTATGGAGAGGGAGATTAAGATTTCGACAATATATGAAAGGAAAGAAAAATAAGTATGGTCTGAAGTTTTATGCACTTGCCGATCAGCTAGGGGTTGTGCTAAAATTGCATTTGTATGGTGGTGCATCTGATACGCTTGTTGGTGGAACAAACCACGTTAAAAAAGTAGTATATCATTTAATGGATGCATATATAAATGCGGGACACCATTTGGTGATAGATAATTTTTATACAAGCGTGGGTCTGTTGGAGGAGTTATATAATAAACATACTTATTGTACAGGAACTTTAAGAAAAATGAGGAAAGGCAATCCCGAAACATTATTAAAAACTAAATTAAAAAAGGGTGAGTTATGCATACTACATAAAAATAACATTTGCCTAATTAAATGGATGGATCAAAGAGAGGTGTTGGCTATCTCAACAAAATACAATGGCAATTTAGAGAGTACCAGAAATCGCAGAGGGCAAATGAAACTTAAACCCCAAATAATTAAATATTATAATCAAAATATGAGTGCCATTGATCGACATGACCAAATGCTATCATATTACTCATGTGAACACAAGACCCTCAGATGGTATAAAAAAGTTATAATCCACATTATGCAAATAATAACAATAAATTCTTTCTTCCTGTACAATAAGTACTCGGCAAATAACAAAATGACTTTATATGATTTCAGATTAAATGTAATTAAATCTATTATAGAGCCTCATTTACCTCCGGATTTGCGAATTCCATTAGGGACAAATGTTCATTGCATCATGAAATTACAAAAAGACACAAAAGGCAAAACCAAGCGAAGAAGATGCGTCCACTGCTGGACAACCAAGAAAAAAAGGGTAGCAACATTGTTTGCTTGCGAGAAATGTCCCCAACAGCCAGGCTTGTGCATAGAATGCTTCAAAGCATATCACAAATATTAATAACTTAGGTTTAATTTAAAGAAAGACCATTTAAAGTATTAAAATTTTTTTATTACATAAATCAGTCTCATTATTATGTAGTGGACCACAATATGATTCATTAAGTATTAATGTTTTGAAAAACTGAAAAAACTGTATACATATATGACATAACATGTAATCACAGCCTAAATTATCGACACTGTGACATTGTTGATAAAAACTGGCTGCCCAGATTGTCCAGATTTTCATGGTTTAAGTATATCTAGATTGCTTTATATACCAAAGTTATTAAAAAAAGATGGTTACTTAATCCCTAAATTAAAGATTAGGTACTTAATATATAATTATTATAATCTTAATCACAGCCTATATTCCCGAGTCTAATTGTCTGATTGTCAGATCTCCTTTTTTGTAATCAATAAAAATGATTTTGTGTTAATCATTGTCTTTTATTTCAATCTTCATACTGCCGTATTGTGCGAATTAATTCTTCATAGCATTCCAATCGCCTGTTTGCGGGCACATTTCTAAGTCTAAAAGCAAGCATTATACCCAAATCATGCTCGAACTGGGCGTAAATTGGAGGTAGTTCGTTTTCTGTATTCAGTTCGGCTTTTAAATCTTTTGCAAACAATGCGTTAAAATATTTTTTGGCGGCACAACATGCAGGACTCGTTTTGGTTTCACTTAAAGAATCATTATTTTGTGGCATTGGCAATTTGTCTATTTTCAATTCTTTTGCAACACGTTCATCAGAATCAGTAATCTTATCAAAGCTATTGTCTGTTGATTCTGTGTCTAGACAAGTACGTGAACCTTCAAATTTCCTTTTCAATGGAAAGTTTTGTAATATTGACTGACTACATTCCGGAAAACTTTCATATTCTTTACGGTTATCTTCCAGGTGATCATCTGCTTCCGTAAATAATGCCTGACTACATTCAGGATAGTTATCATAGCATTCTTCCTGATTATCTGCAGTAAAACAAATATTATATACTAGGTATTACGATTAAGTATATAAATTACCATAATAATGTCTTAGGTTTGCGCGAGCACTAGACATAAAAATCGTTGCGAAATTTTTTCAGGGATCGTGGTCTGCTTGCGACCGCGAACACTGAAACGAAAGGAATATACGCGAGTTAAGCCGTTTAAAAATCGTTTTATTAAATAAATTACCATTTAGGAGAGTAATGTTTTGTTTGCCAAAACATCATTTGTATTAATACTGTTTTCCATAATCGTCCCCGCTCATAATATTTATTTGCTATTTTCATTTATTCTGTTACTCGCAGCCATGCAGCCGGCTGCATGTATTTCGGTTTCGGCCTCCCTTACCCCCATTTTTTTGTAGTTTTTGGCAATTCATATTTAATGAAATAAAAGTATAGGGGAGAAAATTATGGCAAACATAAGTATTTTATGAAACATTTTGTTATTGTTGTTAAATAAGTATGCTATCTTCAACTAAAATAGGTATCGTTCCGTAAACTTGTAATAATTGACTTATCTAAGTTAATATTATGAAATATTTCAAAACAACCACAAAATGTTTATGATCTCTTACAAAATTACGAAAATTACTTACCTAAACTTCTATTTTCAGCCATAATTCCAGGTAAATTCTCACTACCGTATTTCAAATCACCTGTATTCTTGCTCAGCGATTGACAAACTAACTAATACTCATCGCTAAACCGAAAAAAAAACAGATTTAGAATTTAACTCCATCGAGGTGCCACTGGACACGCCTAGCGTGTCCATGTTTAACAAGATGCAGTGCCGCCGACACGCCTGGCGTGTCCACGTGGCTTTATAGGGTGGCATCGCTATGAACTTCAAAAAAATTGTGGTGGCAGTGAACGTGTTAAGTGTACAAACACTCTTCAAGAGGTAGGTAGTCATTTTCCAAATTACATTTTTTCGTCAAGTACAAGCAGTTTATGTTTTTTTTTATAAAATACCTGGGTTTGTTTTTAGAAAAATGGTACAAGCTTATAAACTTACTGTCTTTTTATAAGGTTCCTCTCAGTCGAATTCTGTGGAAACTTTATATATTTTTGTAGTACTGAGGGGGTGTTTAGTGCATTTGTGACATCCCGCAGACAGCGTGACACTGTCTATTGTGCCATTGGAACGTCACTGCTAAGGTCCACTGCACCTTGGTAGCTCCCCCGGGCATAAAATTTGAGAGCAGCAAGGATCTAAAAGTAAACACTAACAACACTAAATACAACTCAATAATTTGCAGAATCTTCAATAAGTATATACTTAGCCCTTTATTCTTGGATCAAACCATTACCTTCATTCTTGTATCAACACCATTTCTTCGTATTTGTTGAGGCAAAAGCGGTATTATATCCTCACACAGGTTTCCAAATAATTCTCTGGTGAGTCTATAGTTTCCTATAAATTCAATATCAGGAATACTTGCCATCTGGAAGTTTTGGCGGAAGTATAAGCGGCGTCGCCTCCGCTCTTCCTGTAGAGCTGCTTGCTGGCTGGCTGCTTTTTTAATACTTCAAGTATTAAAAAAGCAGCCAGTCTTAATTTTTTCTCAATCTTTAAATTTCGTCGACAGCACGATAACCAATAAGGTGTCGTATGAAATGACATAACGATCCGTCAAAACAATTGTCAAATACAACTTTTCGGACGGGGAAAAACACATCGGGAGTAGGGCCAACTGTGAAATCGTGTTGTCATTCGTTCTTAGTTCGGGTTCGGGACTAATCGTAAGTCCGTAGGTGTTACGGAGTAGGAAACGCCCGTAACGAAGGCCGAAGCTACGAACTTCGTGTTTAGAGAGTAGACCCCCAGTTCCGTCAAAAATTACTGACATTGTTCCGGAATTTAGTGGCGATGCTAGACAGCTCCCACTGTTCATCAAGAAATGCGAATATAAATTAAATAAGTTCCGAGGAGGAGATACTCAGAACGAATACTTGTATGACGTCGTAACTAGTAAACTTTCAGGTAAAGCCGCGAACCTAGAAGGAGAGCGGGATCAAATAAATAATTGGGATGATTTAAAAGATTTGTTAATGAAACATTTTGGGGATCCTAGGACCAAATATTGTTTAGTATTGGAGCTGAATTCTTTAAAAAATAACCAATTTAAAGTTATTTAGTTTTTTGCCATAGGATACAAAACATACGTAGTATTTTTACTGCAAAAACCAATGAATCAGTAAGCTGAAATTCGTAGCTGAATGTTTTCTTATATAATTAATTAATTCTTATTTAATTTAATTTATTTCTTATGTATTCAGTTAGACATACACCTAATAGTTCACAAAATAACTTAAACCAGTCAGGCTCATCAAATACGTCGTTTCAATCAAGGAATTCGCATTTCGCAAAAAAAACTATTTCCACAACAGACTAGCTCAATTTCAGGGACGTCGAGTCTGCATGACCAGCGATTGACGTCGGCGCATAATGCACCGGTTGCAAATACAAGTGCAAAAACCGATGTTACTTCGCGAACTGCGAGTTTTAGACGTGGTAATTACATAAACAATGATTCATACGATAACGATTACTTTATCCATTAGATATTCATAACTTAGTTAATTTAGAGGGAAGTATAAAAATTAAGGGGTTTATAGATAGTAGTATAATAGTTTTTTTTTTTAAGTCCCACTTTTAGACAGTAACACATGTATGTATTATAAAGTTACCCCTGATCCAATTTTTAACCCTGCCACCAAAAAAAGTCCTGTCATTATTCCGAAATATCCTTACCTACTGGTGAAAAAGTCGAAATACAGGGCCGTAGTCGACAGCTGAGAGGAAATGGATGACCTCACATACCTTTGCTCCGAAGACAACGTACTTCAGTACCCAGAGAAAACATGCATCGAACAATTTATGTTATTAAAGCATAATTTCACGGATTGCCAGCAACACCAGGTGATAATAGAAGAAACCAAGATATCATATCTGAAAGTCACTGGTATGCAGAAAAGTGTATCCAGACAGCGGCATATTGTAACGACGAAAGGAGGAAATACACCTTGCAAAGTACATACATGTTAGTACCAAATCAGCATTGCACACTGCAGATCGCTGATATCTCCATTACAACGCTGGCGAACAGTAGCACAGTCTCCTTCAGCCTGCCAACAGCACAAATGCTCGAACTCCGTCGTGACGTCAGCCCACCGGCGAAACAGATGGATCTTAGGTTGTTGAGGATTGGACTTAGGTGGCATCAAGCACTTACAGCCGCTTTCAATATTCGATGGTAAATTTAAGATTTTTGTGGATCCAGATTTTATCTGATTCCTCGATTGATGCTGAATCTGCACTTCAATAAGTCGATCTCGCCTCCAAATCCATAAAAAAAAGGGATTGGTCATAAATTTGCGTCCTCCTTACCGTTTGGTTTCATGCATTTGCAGTAAAAGTACATCAGTGATATTAATGAGTAAAATCGTGGTTATTTTATTAAAGCTTATCTATTTTAGGTATAATAACAATAAATTTCATAAACAGAAACAATTGATTGCGAAGTCGCACCTGTAAAGTATTTTTACTATTCGCAGAGATTAGTAAAACTTAAAGTTTTAGAAGACAGTTAAAGAAAAAGTTAGAGAAGACATTCTTTGCCCGAAAGCAATTGCTTCCTATACACTTAGCATGGGCGGAGTAGATCTAATCGACCATTTTAGATCATCGTATCCTATAAGCCACAAATCGAGAAAATACTGGATGAGACTTTTCTTTTTTTATTCGATGTATCAATCATAAATACCTACATTACCTACAACTACACACATGTTGCGACGCTGCACGGACACCGAGAATTTAGGTTACGCTTAGCACGTGCTTTAATAGATAATCACACAACACGGAAAGGTCAAGCACAGACAGGAGTACTTTAAAAAAAAAAAAAGTAGGTAGGTTTGGCGTACCACACGAAATTCGTTTATTGAATGTGGGCATACACTTGCCAGAAGAGACTAATACTTACAAAAGATGTCGATTTTGTAGTACCAAGCAAAGAGAACAAAAAACAAAAATACAACCTGTGAAATAGCTCTCTCTGTATGCTAAGAACTGTTGCAAATCCTTTCACACTGTTCCACCTCAATAATATTATTTTCCTTAGTAAGTTTCAGTTTATATTAAAACTTTATTCTTAACGTTGATGTTTCAACTTGATTTCATTTTGATTTGAACTTGATTTTATAACTTTATTCAGTCATGTTACTTTGCTTGTTTTTATTTTATTTTATTATATTAGATTTAAAAAAACAAGCAAAGTAGCAGCAACTAACATGTATAGAATTTGTAGTAAGTGTATCAAAAGTTGAGAGCTGTTCCGGATAATGGGAAAAAAATTCCCACTTAATTATATTTTGCTTTGCAATACCGGATAATGGGAAATAATTTCCCACCGGAAAACCCCCATTTCCCCCCTCGTTTTAGAAAAAGGGGTCTTTTTTTCGGAATCTCCATAACCCACTTAGGTACCTAAAAACCGAGACCAGATTTCACTATTCTCAAAAAAAAAAAAATGTTTGATTAAGGGTTAAAGTAGTATATCTTATACGAGTACATCAGAATAACATAATTATAGGCTATCATGTAAGTATAAAGATATTGTATCCCTAATGGAGTGACAAAGTTTGACGGCAACGAAGTCGCTAGACAGAAGCTAGTAATGTTATAAATTGTTTTTGATTAAATGTATAACATTTATTTCCTATATTTAGTGCATTTTTTTTTACAGCTGATGTGAAACGGAAGCTACTGAAGTCAGATAACGGGGGTCCAGCTCGAAACATTGCATTGGCTGATTATTATAATGCTAAGAGAATATTGATAGACAGTAAGAATTATGAAATCAGACTAACTTACCTTAAGTGACGTCTGATGGTAATTTTATGAACGGCTCATCCTGAAAACAATTTTAAACAGTAGTATTCGTCTTCAACGAACTCATCCGCGTAGATATTTAGAATGTAATAAACAAAATAAATTGGAACGCAGCTAATAACATTAGCTGTCAGCGATGACATCTGTCAAATCACTTTCTTTAGAGTCACAATACTTGTCATGTCAGTGCATCTTTGTTCACTAGTTGCCATTATGCTGTATCTAAATGGTGGGTTATACTTGGTATCAGACAGGGAGGGAACCAATTGTTTTCAGGATGAGCCGTTCATAAAATTACCATCAGACGTCACTTAAGGTAAGTTAGTCTGATTTCATAATTTTATTACACGGCTCATCCTGAAAACAATTTTAAACAGTAGATGTTCAGAGACAACTAATGGCAATAATAGTATCTAAAATTGTGTATGAATAAGAAAATCATGAAAACTGAAATTCAATTATACTTTATAGTTCTTAATATTTTTACCACAAGTAAAACCAGAAACAAAAAATACAATAACATAGACCTTTCAGGTGCTATGTTTATGTCCTTACAATCAAACAGAATAAGTAATATGTAACCTTCAGGTCAGGTGTTACCAAATATTAGTAAATCTTAAAACAGAAATTAGTAGTAGATAACTTTTTGACATCAGGCACTAGGAACTAGTATACTTAAACAATGTTCTTACAAGCTTATAATAGTTTGTACCCATCATGTGTTAGGTACCTACTAGGTATTAGTAAATTTTAAAGCTAAGGATCTAATAGTGAATACCCTTTTGGTACTAAATAGGAACTAACATAAACTTCTTCATATCCAAAAATAATTATTTGTATTACTTTAATAAAATCATAATTAAGACTTAATCAGTCTATACCATTGACAAATTAACTATCACAAACTGGGTGTTCGCGAAATACTACAAAAATGTAATAAAGTACTGGCTTTACTTGCATTGTTTGCAGTATTTTGTTGGCGTTTAATTTAGGATGGTATTAGCAAAAACAAAGTCGGCTCTGTCATTTACAAAGATAGCTAATCTATCAGACCAACCAGCAGTCTTCTTAATAATTTCAAGAGACACACCTGCAGTTCTGGCCTTTGACGTAGACGCATGTCTGGTAGTGTTTGAACTAAAAATACTGGTATCAATGTCACTCTCAGTGAGGACTTCTTTGATCCAACGGCTTATTGTAGTGGATGTAGCTTTTTTAAAGGGTTAATGGTAATAATTACCAGTTAAGCTATAACTCATCGAGCTTCCTTAGTACTTTGTGTGTATAATTTTAAGGTTTTTGCTCGGCACACTGTATAGTTTTCAAAGGATGGTAAGTGCAAAGTGCTAAGTTTTAGTTATAGTTATAGGGTTTTAGTTTTATTTTTAAAGATGTTTTTAGAACATCAGATATATCAATGACAATACAGTCAGATGTAAAATGTATGTCTCTCATTTATTAAAATGAGAGACATACATTTTACATACCAAATATCAATATCATCTATATCAATTATGATACCAATTTCTGAACTCTGTGGGCTGTACACAGAGAATAACAATGTAACTAGCTTTAGTACTACTGCAGGGTCCCAACTTTCTCTATACCTAGAGAGAGAGGGTCTTTGTCTAAATGTTCCCTTTAACCACCACTTTATATTCTCATCTTTCCCAATTTCGCTTATTAGCAGGGACAACGCTGAGTGATGTGTATTTAATGTAGAGTAGTTACTTCCCATGTTAAATGCTTCTGATAAGAAGCCTGCGTTTGCGGTATAGAGGCTTTGGTAAATATCAATATTATTACTGTGAAAGTGTGACCACCATTTTTTATATGAGCAATCATATTTGTTTTTGAGTACCTTGAGCTAAGGATCCGATCATTATTTCCAAGGAAGCTTGAGGTATATGTCTTAGCTGAAATGCCGTCCGGAGAAGTGTCCTGCGGCCAGGGTAAGGTGGGAGCTTAGACAGTGTTATTTGCTAAAAGGAGATGAGAGCAAATCATTGTTAACATTGAATAGGATTGGTTTTGATACAGTCAATATTTTAATTAAGGGCAACCATGGCTGTGCTGGCCACCAAGGAAACACAAGGATTCTCTCAGCTTGGTCATATTATTTTTTCCAAACATTCAGTAATTAATGAAAAGGAGGAAAAGCATAAAATAAAAAATTGGTCCAGTCTAATGTGAATGCATCTATATCAAAGGCCATTGGGTCTCTTTTCCAAGAGATATATTTTCAACATTTTGCATTTATTCTGGTAGCAAATAAATCTATTTCAGGTGTTCTGAAATTCTGGGTATTTCTTGTAAATGCATAGTCTGCTAAGGACCATTCTGTATCATGATTTAAGTTCCTATATTCCCTATCAGCCTCTGTGTTTTCTTTGGACTTGATGCAGGATGCTGTAGCCCATATTTGTACTTATATGTATATTCTTCACACCATCACCATAATAACTGAGTGATGGTATTTAGATGCAAAAATTGTATGCAACCTATTTTATTAATACAGGAAATGGCTGCTGTGTTGTCTATCCCTTAACGAAAATATGTCAATTTTCCCATATTCTTAGCTAAGGACCTTAGGCGAAAGTAAGCTGCTTTCAGTTCTAGGTAGGTAAGTAATATGTTCCTCTTTTCCAGTTGTATTCCAAAGTCCCCCTATCGATTCACCTAGATAATGAGCCCCCCAACCGGTAAGTGACGCATCTGTGAAGTTTTCTAACTTCAGTTTTGTAAAGCAAATGACTTTGGATATAGGGATGTTAGACAACCACCATTTTAGTACAGAAATAATATTATCAGAAATATTAATAAAACTTTCTAATTTTTCATTTGATGACGTAAGGCTAAGTAGTTTTCTTTTCTATACGTTTGGTATGTCGCCAACCATATGGTATAGCTGGACAGGCAGCTATCAATGTTCCCAGTAGTTGAGCAAGGCATTTAATTTTTCATTTTCTTTGTAGCATGAACTGTTGTATCATATTTATAATTTTTCCTTCTTTTTCAAATGGTAATTTTAGTGTCAGATGTTGAGAATTAATAATAAACCCTAGGGATTTACACTGTCTGCTTGGATTTGAGTTACTCTTTTCAAAGTTAAGTATAAAACCTAAACACTCAAGTATTTGTATACGGCGTGTTTGAGTTTGACATTCTTCATATGTGTTAGCTTTGCATTGAATGTCAAGTAAGTAAATTACCATTACATAGCCCAAGTTCCTTATTTATGACATCACAGATTTTAATTTTTGTAAATACACTGGGTGCTGTACACAGAGTCACAAACCATATGGAAGTGCTGTAAATTCAATACAACTTATTAAATTCAAATCTAAGGTATTTTCTGTTTTGTGGAGCTACTGGAACTAATAAAAAAGATTCTTTTAAATCAATGGTTGTCATGAAGCTATTTTTATGTACCAACCAAGTAGAATCTAATCGTTCCATCTTAAAATGAGATGTGGAGACAAAATTCAAGGATTTTAGATTTAAAATGAACCTAAATTTACCATTAATTAGGCTTTGGTCCTAAAAATATGTTTGAAAGGTATTGGGCCCTCTTTTAATAAATCATTAATTGACTTCTGTATAAGTAAGGCCTTGGTTTGAGAAAAAACATTTGAAAGTTTTCTGGTTTGAACAAGTACCTACATACGTTAATGGTATGTGGTAGCCTTGAACCCAATCAATAACAGTCACATCATTTGTAATAATCTGCTAACAACTTAAGTATCTAGCTAGATAATCAGCTTGGTTTACCTGTTGTAAAGTTAGCGCTGTTGGCAAGCACTCTGGTATTCCCTCTCGGGGCGGTTCACAGGTGCCTGTTTCAATGTCTTTTTGGGTGGCTGATACTGATTCATCTTCTTTGTTTGAGACTGCACTTGAGGCCGCTTCTGCCCCCCCCCCCCCCACATTTGTTGAATTGTGTTCTGTTGTGAGTTCTGCCGTGAGCGGGCTGTTCAGTTTCTCGGACAATTGAACATTGGATATTTGGGTTTTCCTTATTGCAAACCAGATCTTTCAATTTCTTGAGTATTTTTAATCTTTTCAACCAAGTTTTCACCAAATAGGTATTGGTTTCTTGGTATTGTTTCAGCCATTTTTGTAAGGAACTTATCTAAGAGAGGTGCCAGTATTTGTTTTCTGGTATTGATCTCTTTATAATGAATTGATGTTAAAAGTTTTCATTTTCAAGGCATCACGTACATCCTGACCTGCTAATATCTTGGTCATTCCCTGACC
The DNA here is from genome assembly GCA_916610205.1 of Griposia aprilina. NCBI lineage: Eukaryota > Metazoa > Arthropoda > Insecta > Lepidoptera > Noctuidae > Griposia > Griposia aprilina. The sequence continues at coordinate 23,887,163 of OU744285.1, read as the reverse complement.
CAAACAGGTAAGAGCTATGACCAGTTGCTGTTGCTTGGCTCTTACCATATAGTCCGGTTGCGGCCTGATTCAGTTAAGGCCACCCTGACTTCAGCATTGAGCTGTGGTGCCTCCAAGAGTGGGCAGTTCTGTGGCACTTTATATGTGTTTAAAATAATTATCTTTAACTTCCTCACTATTATTGAGTAAGATGGTTTCCCATTGTGGGGCTATTAAGTCATTTATGTTCAGACCATACCTTTCTTTTTAGGGCTTTTTATTGCCTAATGCAATTAGCAAGGTTTGTGGGATTTCACCCGGGTTTGGGGTAAGTATTGCTATATTCGCTTCTCCAGTAACCGGATCTAATATAAGTACTTACTGTTAACTGCTTGTAACTCTAGACCAATAGGTGTACTTATAATGCTTGGTGTATATCAAAGATTTGGTCTTGGTGTGATGTGATCTACAATCATGTGTCTTGCACAATTTAGTAGAACATTTATCAGAATTGATATCTCGTATCAAAAGCTGATCTTCGTGCGGAAGTATCTCGTACTAGCACGGATGGCGGTCAGGCTCGCCATAGTCAGACTTGGATTCGTAAGTACGAAGTAACCATTTAGAATCTCGTTCCATGGTTTTGTCTGGGCAGTAAATGCTTGAATAAACAGTTTTCGTTACCTAGAAAGAAGACGTGAGTAGGTACTTACCCACATTTTTTCTTTGCCGTTTTGATTCAAAATCATCATGGCGGGTACGGCTCCGGCGTCGACGAGATAAATTTTTAAATTTCTTCTTAATTTTTGCAATATTTTTGTGTAAATCATGGCCCGAGTCCGAACTGCACATATTTTCGGGTTAGTAACTTTATTTACCTAAAAAATTACTTGAAATATGAAATAATGATTTTCATACACGATTCCACGAATTTCGCGAGCGCGCGAAGTCGAAAAGTGATTTGACAGATGTCATCGCTGACAGCTAATGTTATTAGCTGCGTTCCAATTTATTTTGTTTATTAAAATTCTAAATATCTACGCGGATGAGTTCGTTGAAGACGAATACTACTGTTTAAAATTGTTTTCAGGATGAGCCGTGTAATAAAATGAAAATATTAGGTTAGAAAATGAAAAATTTAAATTAGAGATAAAGAAGCTGAAGGCAGAGGATTTTTAAAATTGTATTATTTTATGTACCTAAGTATTATTTAGTAATAATTTCGTCGAAAAAGTATTTAGTTTTTAATGTGCAAATTATTCAATGTATTTAATTAAGTAAACAATTATTTTGAAAAATGTGTATTTTATTTCCTGAAATTCTCATTGTTTAATCATTTTGAAGCATATAGCAGGTATGATAATAGGAAGACTAGAAGTGTTAAAAATATAATTTTAATCGAAGCAATTTACAAAGTATCTCAAGCCAGGCTAATATTTTTGTAAAATAACTAATAAGTATTAAAAATAATTTTAAATTAATCCTCTGATATCATTTTCAATACTGTCCGAATTTTCTGATGTCACGGTAATTTCACTTTCTTCTGGCATTTCTACTTCGGGGGGTACTTCTTCAATATTATCATTTCTGCAGATGTTGTGAAGAACAGCTGTAGCAATTATGACTGTTTGTATGTTACATAATGACAAGCGCATGGTGAATGATATAACTGGGAAGCGACGTTTCCAGACTACAAATGTCCTACACAAACAATTATATTATTTTAAATTAAAAAGAAAAATATGTCCCATGAATAGGTACCTACTTAGTATCTTAAATCTTTAGTCTAGTGAAAGCGTTATAATATGGTGATTGTACCTTTCAATTGTGTTTCTAGTTTTTATTTGTGCCTCATGGTATCTTATTTCCTGGCTAGTTGACGGGTTCAACAAAGGTGTGAGCAAGTAAGGCCGGTTTGAATAGGCACTGTCCCCGAGTAACCAGCGATTTCCTAGAATACCATCTTCAGACTGAGCTGTAATAATAGATTGATACATCAGAAATTCATATTATTTTAGCTGTTATTAGATAGGGCAATAAACCCAATATTACCTCTTAATACTGAATTATTAAAAATAGTAGCATCATGAGCAGAACCAGGCCACCGAGCAACAACATTCAATAATTTAAGTTCTGCATCACAAACAGCTTGGACATTGATTGAAAAATATCCTTTCCTATTTCTGTATTCCTCTCCTATTGTTGAACCTGAAATAGTTACAAAATATTTTATTTGCAACTAAGTACCTAAGCAATTGTAATTTTAAATTGTATTTTTTATATTGATAACAAGTCAAGACTTGTATACCTACATGGAGACTGAATGTGTACATGTGTACAGTCAATAGCACCACATACTCTAGGAAATTGAGCTATGTTATAAAAATATCTGTAGTTCTAGAATGCAGAAAAATGTATTTGTTATACAATCTAGCGATAGCAGCAGATATGTCTGCCACTATTCTACACGCTAACGATAAGGATACTCCAGGAAAGTCAGCCACTGAATTAAGCATTGTCCCCAATGCATAAAATCGAAGTGCCAATAGATGTTGATGCAATGGTGGTATACCATTATTTCTGAAAATAATACTATAGTTAGGTACCTAACCGTTCTTTTAGGTTAATAGGGTATTATTGGGCATTTTATACCACTGTCCTCCAGTAGCTCGGCGAGTTCACCTTCGCTACGGACAGTGGTATAGAATGCCCAATAATGAACGATCGACTCGATTCTCTAGTGTATTACTGTACTCGACCAATGATCATGCGAGTGCGCCATCGCTCCAGATAATAGTGCAGACTAAATAATAATGAACGAACGACTCGACTCTAGTGTATTACTGTACTCGACCAATGCTCATGCGAGTGAGCCATCGCTCCAGATAGTAGTGCAGTCTAAATAATATTTCGTGGTTTCATTTTCGATATAAATAAACAGGTAGTCCTTTGACCTACAAGGCAACTCTCGCACGCTTTTTAAAGTTTTTTATAATTAGTATAACGAATCGATTTCTACACATACACTTAAATAGTGTTGAGGTTTGTTTGTGAACGAAACGTCAGTTGTCAAGTTGACTTTGTAATAAATGAGAGGGAGGAGGTACTCAGTACAAAAAAAGAAGACCGACCCAGAGATAAGCCATGTTTTATTGACCACCGGAATTATTATAATTCCACTTTTATGAACCTCAAATACAAAAACATCCAGAGATTCGGCGACGGACGCTGGGCGCCCGTGAGCTTGCTGCACATCTGGCGACCGTGACAATAGCAATTGTGGAATTTAACCGGTCACGCGGCCACGCCACACACATTGCACAAGATGGACGCCGCTGTGAAATGCCCCTCGCAAACAAAAGAATTGGTAAAATACAATAGAGAGAGAAGCATTCTACGAAGGCTTTTCACGATCGCGGCCAACTCCATCGAAGAAATTTTCAAAACCGGTGAAGCGAGGGTGACCGAGTTAAAATGTGAGTTTAACAAATTACATGACATGAACACACGAATTTCACATTTAGATTCTAAAATTAAAGACGAAATACTAGATAACGAAAGTACAGATGCGCAAATCGAAAAAGAAATCTTGACGGCGGATGAATATAGCAACAGATTTATTATTATAAAAACTAAATACGAGATAATTCTAAATAAATCTGCTAAGACAAGCACAAGCGGAGAACACACACAAAATAGATATTTCAAGCTGCCCGAGATAAAATTTCAAAAATTCGATGGTGATATTCGTAATTGGTTATGCTTCTGGGGTCAGTTTTCAAAAATAGACAGGGACTCGGGGTTGGATGATGATGATAAAATGTACTATCTAAAGCAGAGTATTGAAATTGGAACGGACGTCTACTCATTAGTAATGAGCTACCCTCCATCAGGGAACACATACAAAAAATGTATAGAGGAACTCAAACAGAGGTATGCACGAGAAGAATTGCTAATAGAGGTTTATGTTCGAGAATTACTTGCATTAGTTTTAAAAGGAAAATCCAACCTTGTGGAGCTATATGATAAACTGAATGCGAATTTAAGAGCCTTGGAAAGTCTCGGCATCAGTAAATATGAAGCATTTATCCTACCTCTTATAGTCTGCCCTGCCCCTTGATATTTTAAAGATTTGGGAGCGACAAAAGGGACATATACAGACCAAGAACCCAGAGGAGGTCCTTGTCAGACTGATGGATTTTTTAAAAGCGGAGATTGAGAGCTTACAAAGAGTTGAAATAACTAGGAACCTGGCTCAAACTGATAATAATGGCCAAGAGGCCACCGCTAGCTGCCTTCTAACACATAATACTGATACGAAAAAGGAAATGCAACCCAAGAACAATTGCCTATGGTGCGATAAAAATAATCACTCAAGCGCTGATTGTTATAAGCTGCACAACCTCACTGTGGAGAGAAGACTAGAAATTGTAAGGAAGAAAAAGGCATGTCCCATATGTCTAAAGCTTGGACATCATCCAAAAGCATGCAGAGCATATGTGAAATGTTTTATATGCCAGAAGAGGCACTCTACAGCATTTTGCACTGAGAAAAAAGAGATAAAATGTCCACAAAAACCTAATAACACTACAACCAATCTATCCACACAGAACTACAACACAGAAACCTTACTTCAAACAGTGATAATCAATGTGAGAAATGGAGAACGAGTCCTACCTGTTCGAGCTCTATTTGACAGCGGTTCCCAAAGGAGCTATATTCGAGAGAATATTGCAAAGGAGCTGGAGCTGATTCCCACACGACAGGAAAAGTTGAATCATTGCTTGTTTGGTAACATAAAAACTAAAATAGAACCTCACAATGTTTATAATGTAATGGTAGAAAATCTTAACTCAAATTTTACAATGTATATTGAGGCCCTCAGCCAAACTTCAATTTGTGGAAATATTCCAAAATTAAATTTAAATAATGAGACATGTAAAATTTTAAAAAGGCATCAGGTCTCCTTAACTGATACAAAATCTGATATATCAGAAATAGGAATATTAATAGGAGCCGATTTTGCAGGGTTCATGTTGACAAGTAATGTTATTGTGATGGAAAATGGTTTGGTGGCAATTAAAACTAAATTAGGTTGGACAATTCAGGGCAGGCAAATTAGCACTTCATCTGATAATACTGCTTTTTCTATGTTTTGTATGTCTACTAACAATAATTTGACAGATTTTTGGACTCTTGAAACTCTTGGCATACATGATCCACCAGAGATGAAGTCTAGAGAGCAAGGTGAGGCTGAGGCAGTGAGCTGCTTCAAGGAGACAGTGACTACGCTATCGGATGGCAGATATGAAGTGGAGCTTCCATTCAAGGTGGGGTTTGATGATTTATTACCTAATTATGATGTTGTAAAGAAAAGGTTGGATTTAAATACTAAAAAGCTGATTTCAAGCGGTAAGTACCAAGACTATGATGCGATGTTGCAGGAGTGGTTAAAATTAGGTATTATTGAGCCTTCTGATATGCATCATGGTCGTAATTTTGGTCATTATTTACCGCATAAAGCTGTATTTAAAGAATCTAGTCTGACAAGTAAGATAAGGCCAGTCTTTGATGCTTCCTGTCTGGATAAAAATGGGCTGAGTCTAAATATGTGTTTAGAGAAAGGTATTAATTATATTGAACATATACCTAAACTAATAATTGGATTTAGAAAAGGCGCTATTGGCATAACATCTGATATTGGTAAGGCCTTCCTTCAAATCAGTGTAAAGCCTGAGGATAGAGAATATTTAAAGTTCCTTTGGTGGGAAGATGAGTCTCTAGAAACGTAACGAGTCTGTAGTGGAATATAGACACTGTAGAGTGGTGTTTGGGTTAACATGTAGTCCGTTTTTACTGTCAGCTACGATAATGCACCACTTAGATAACATATCAGATAAGTATGAACAGACAGCTCAGCTTCTTAAGAACTCATTTTATGTTGATAATTGTATCACAAGCTTAGAATCTGAAGAAGAGGCACGCAGGTTTATAGAGGAAGCAATAGAAGTCATGAAAGCAGCACAGTTCGACCTGAGAATGTGGACAACATCACCACTTCATATCAATGAAGCTGGTAAGGATATTATATCAGTACTAGGCCTGAACTGGAACACAGTCAGTAATGAGCTTTCATGTAACATTGGTGATCTGCCTCTTCCGGAGATGTTAGGTAAGTTAACTAAAAGATTAGTACTTTCATTGATTCAGAAGGTATTTGACCCCATAGGATTTACTTGCCCTGTCACCTTGGCCCCAAGACTGCTGCTACGAGAAATGTGGATCCGGGAGTTGACTTGGGATGAACCTTTACCTCAGGATTTAGCACATAAATTCCTAAGATGGTATAATAATTTGAAACATTTAAAACAGTGTAGAATACCTAGGAGATTAGCAGGTAACAAATTGACTGACTGTAAACTAAGCTTACATATGTTTTGTGATGCTAGTAAAGATGCAATGGCTTGTTGTATATTCCTACGGGCTGAAAAAGACGATGACGTCACTGTTCAGTTAGTCGCAGCAAAGTCCAGGTTAACACCACCAAAAATAATTTCTATTCCTAGACTTGAGCTTATGTCTGCGGTGATTGGTGTAAGACTACTGACAGAAATGAAGAAAAGCTTAAATCTAGTCTGTGATGAATATTATTGGACTGATTCTAGCGTCATTTTATATTGGATATGCAATAATTTATCATGGAATGTATTTGTAGGCAATCGCGTTAAAGAGATAAGAGAATGTACAAAAACAGGAAAATGGTCTCATATTCCAGGATCTCTCAACTGGGCTGATCTGCCGTCGCGAAGCTGCGATGCAAAACAGCTGCTAGAGAGCCGGTGGGTTCAAGGTCCAGAATTCTTGCTACACAGTCCTGCAGAATGGCCGAGTTCCCCGGTAACAGCAGATGAAGCGGAAGCTACAAAAGAACTGAAAAAGACAGCTAAGTTAACCTGTGTCATAAATGTCTCAGCAGATGAGAAGTTCTCAGATAGACTCCTATATTTCAGTAAGTATAGTAAGATGGTACGGGTAGTTGCCTGGATAACCAGATTTGCAGATAAATGCCTGAAAAAGAAAGTTAGGACATTAAATAATAATGACATTACAAGTGAGGAATATGAGAAAGCTGAAATTAAATTATTCCTACTACTACAACGCGAAAATAATGATGTCCTAGAGTCAAAGTGTAAGAACATACACACATTTCAAGACCAGGAACAGTTGTTAAGAATTAAAACTAGGCTATTATTATCTGACATGCCTGAAAACACCAAATATCCTATTTTATTACCAGCTAAGAATGTGATAGTACGCAGGTTAATAGAGCAGAAGCATATTCACCTACAACATGCAGGTTCAAACACTTTAATTGCTGACATCAGGAAATCATATTGGATTTTTGGTATTCGAGGAGTAGTTAGGTCAGTATTAACTAACTGCATGTTATGCAAAAGATACAGAGTAAAACAGATGCAAGCACCTGTGGCGCCCTTGCCTGTGGATCGAATGCAGAGCTCCCTACCATTTGAAGTGTCAGGTGTAGATCTAGCAGGGCCTCTATTCTTGAAAAATGGTGAAAAGTGTTGGATTGTCCTATATACCTGTGCTGTTTACCGTGCAGTACATTTGGATTTAACTCTATCCCTATCATGTCCTGCGTTCCTTATGACACTAAGAAGGTTCATTGCTAGGCGAGGCCGAATAAAGGTTATATATTCAGACCACGGTACTAACCTGGCTGGTACTAAGAACTTATTGGACAGTATAGATTGGGATAAAATTCAACAGGAAACATGTTCTGAGAAAATCAAGTGGAAACTCAATGCACCCACTGGTGCTTGGTGGGGAGGTTTTTTCGAACGGCTTATAAGAATAATGAAAAATCTGTTACGCAAAGTTCTAGGTAGAGCTAATGTAACTTATGATGAACTTTATACTTTATTGTGTGAATGTGAGTCAATAATGAACAATCGACCACTTACTTACGTTCAGGATGATAGTGCCAATTCCTTGGAGCCCCTAACACCAGCTTGCTTCCTGCAACCATTACCTAGTTCAGACACAATTGACCTAGATCACCTTGACTCAAAAAGCTTGAATGTCCGACTAAAATACCAACAAAAGTTGCGCGACGATTTTCGTCATAGGTTTAGGACAGAGTATTTGACTGAACTAGTACAGAGAGGTAGAGAGAGAGGTAAGTACGATGAACTTAGAGAAGGCCAGGTAGTATTAATAGAAACGGAGGAGAGAAGAATCAAATGGCCCCTAGGTGTTGTTACCAAAATATATACTGGAAAGGATGGTATTGTTAGGACAGCTTCAATTAAAACAGCTCTAGGCTGTAAGGTGAGACCCATACAACGTTTATACTCTCTAGAAATCTCATCAAGTGAGGTATCAGATCTGCCTGTCCCAAAACAGTTCCAAGAAAAAGACACAAAAGGTAAAGTAGCACATACTCCTATACCTAGCACTGTGCAAAATCCAGTCCAGGAGAAGGATGGTTGTACCACGCATGTTCCCAGTGAGCCTGAGAAAGTGACACGACATGGCAGAAGAGTAGTGATACCTAGTAAGTATAAATTATAAATATTGACAATTACATGCTCTGTAAGAATGCTATTTTTTTTCTTATCCATCTTTTCAATTTTAATAACATTGTGGACTGCCACCCATTTTTTATAACAGTTTGTGTAAATCTCACAGTTTTTTTTCTTTCTGTGTTAGGAGGGACACACTCTTAATTGAGTTATTATTATTTAGTATGTAAGACTACTAACTAAAATTTGTAATGTTATAACAAGGTCTTGTAATCATTAGCCTAAAGTATAAGATTGTATCACAGAAGTGAGACTGATTAATGTAACTTAATCCTAATTCAATAATATTTTAATTTACTTATTTGTAATGTCTGCCTCAAAAACAATTTCCCAAAGAGTTCCTTGTATTTTTAATTTGAAATGTATAATTAATTGTAATCATTTTAATTTGATGTTTATGTTAGTTTAACGTTTCGTTTTGTTTATTTTTTCTGTGTTCGGAGGATGTTGAGGTTTGTTTGTGAACGAAACGTCAGTTGTCAAGTTGACTTTGTAATAAATGAGAGGGAGGAGGTACTCAGTACAAAAAAGAAGACCGACCCAGAGATAAGGTGTCATCCTCTCCAGCACGACCATGGATGTTTACCTTAATTTTAATGCGGTACATATTTATGAAAAAAAATGTACTTTATTGTACTAACGACTTTAAAAAATGTACTCACATATTTTCTCTGCTATAACATATCGACCGTGGCCGTGCTAGGTAGAACCTTTCTGCCACGACCACTATAGATTTTAGGTATTTTTATCAACTTTAACATGAAAAGTTATATAAATATATAGTACTGAAATGTACTCCATTTTATATATAATTTTAAGCAGTCATTTACCCGTTTTAAAGAGATTTTTTTTCTGCGGTGCAGCTATAGCATTTGTTACGCTATTACTATTTCTAAGTAGGCAAAATTCAATAAAATTACATTTTGTAGGGATACATAATTGTTTTAATAGACGGCACGCACGTATTACAATCTTCACGTACGCACGTATTACAAAAATATAATATCGTTCAAGTCATAAACATTGGTTGTACTCATGTTACAGCATTGAGAGCATACAGATCTTTCGTAATTCATAATTGACGAAACAGATTCTTGTAATGCTACAATTCGTTTATCCGATAAAATAAGTTCATCTAAGGGAATAAATTGACACCGCCTCTCTGTCACGCGGTTGCATATCGAACACGTGTTTTTTATTTTAGAACTCATTAACTGACCATTCAAAACCGTTTGTAAGACAAATGCTACTGTGGATGTGCAATCAATAACTTTTATATTGTTTTTTAGTGTGGTATCGCAATGTATCATTAAAGTGTTAGTCCTTAACACATAAACGTCTTAATAATCTTTAGAAGCTAATATTTTTATTATGTCTGCAAAAGTACCTGAAAGATTTTTATGTCTTTATGTTCTATAACTTTAAAGTTCTTTATGTCTGTTTGTGTGTGTCGTCTGTCCGCACATTTTCTTCGTGGCACTGTAACTCTCGAACCGTTTGTCCGATCGAGCTAAGTAAGGTCTTAAAAAATATTCAGCTCAGTCCGGAGATGGTTCTTAGCGAGTGCGATCGCGCTCACCCAGGTGCACGAAGGGTGCATATTTTTGATATGGTTGTTAAAACAAAAATATTAAATATCCAAGGGATAATAGACATACATTATTATTTTATTTATTTATATTTTTAATCGTATTTATATCCCGCTTTTCGAATTACGTGTTGCAAAATGTAATTTTATTGAATTTTGCCTACTTAGAAATAGTAATAGTGTAACATAGTGCTATAGCTGCACCGCAGAAAAAAAATCTCTTTAAAACGGGTAAATTACTGCATAAAATTATATATAAAATGGAGTACATTTCAGTACAATATATTTATATAACTTTTCATGTTAAAGTTGATAAAAATACCTAAAATCTATAACGGTCGTGGCAGAAAGGTTCTACCTAGCACGGCCACGGTCGATATGTTATAGCAGTGAAAATATGTGAGTACATTTTTTAAAGTCGTTAGTACAATAAAGTACACATTTTTTCATAAATATGTACCGCATTAAAATTAAGGTAATCATCCATGGTCGTGCCGCAGAGGATGACACGAGATAAGCCATGTTTTATTGACCACATAATCCGGAATTATTATAATTCCACTTTTGTGAACCTCAAATAGAAAAACATCCAGAGATTCGTCGACGGACGCTGGGCGCCCGTGAGCTTGCTGCACACATAGCATCACACCTGTTTTCCTCGAAGGGTTAGGCAGAGGTGTACCTATAGCACACCCACATTTCGCCAGTTATGTTTAAGTCCCATGTAATAGGGGGCGAGCCTATTCCCTTGTGCTTCTATATAATAATCGATTTAAGTATCGACTCGTCTACCCTACTACTAGTCGGTGACCTCATTCTTTTTCCGTGCCAGGCAACGAGTGCACGCGCTCCTACCTTCGATTGTTTTGTTCTTTGTTCGTATTTTAAAAACGGTAATTCTTTACATTCACGATGCCTAAAAGGTCCTATGAAGAACGTATTGATTGTTATATGAAGAAGATGGAAAAATTACGGGATAAACACCCTCAGATTATTTCGCATGTTCGGACGACGATAACCAACAAGGTTAGTTACTATTAATCCCTGCTACTTCTACCGTACAAGTACTGGTCAAAAGTGACAGTCTTGATACTGGTAATTTGCCATAGATTCAAATTTGAACGCGGCAATTATCTATCCGCCAGTTTCCTTAAGCGAACGAGGTGTTACAAATTAATTGGTAATAGATTCGAATTTTGAACTGTTACTTTTTAACGTACCTCCTACCCACATAATTGTGTAGTTGAGTTACGCATATTATTTTCTGCTGTAGTAGACGAAACGGCGATGTGGGATTTATCACAACCACTTATAGAAACTGAGCCGCAGTGTCCCTTCGTCCAGCATACTCACCATGGAATCCTGATATTTCATGAATGTCAAAAAACTGTTCTGAAATAGTGCTAAATAGTGCCCAAAGGAAAAAAATAGTGCTCTTGTACTTGCGAAGTTATAGCCATAGTTCGATGAGTATGCTGGACGAAGGTTTCGCCCAGCATACTCACCTCCGTCCGGAGAATCTGTATACGCTTCAAACATAATTCATACTTCAAAAAATAGTTCCCAAATAGTGCCAAACGGTGCCCAAAAAGAAAAAACAGTGCTCGAATAACTTCGGAGTTATAGGCTTCGTTCAGTGAGTATGCTGGGCGTAGGTTCTACGCCCAGCATACTCACCTCAGTGCGCGAATATCGAACGAGCTATAGGTACAATTTACGTCTCAAAAAATTGTGCTTGAAATAGTGCCCAATATCAGTCCAATTTTTGCTTGACTTTTGACCTAGAAAACCATTAAATTTGATTGTAAACTTCTACATACATTAGGTACATTGAGTACAGTCGAATACAATATTATTAACTTTCTTTCTAACAATTTTTGGAGTGCGTTACCCAGGCAAAATGTTTTGCTTTAGAGAGATGAGACTTAAACAAATAATTAGTGTATCATGAGGAGCAATTTGTTTACTAATAGCAAAATTTGTTTGAATTGTAGTTTTTAAGTTATTTAAGAAAAACAAATTTTGCTGGAGTAACGTTTGAAACGTTACCCAGGCAAAATCGTCTTTCAAAAATTAGTTTCAGCACGGAACCAAATACATGAATAGATAGCTTTTGTTGAGTAGTAAATGTTTATAAATAGCAAAATTTGTGTGTGGTATAGTTCTTTAGTTATTTAAGATTTTGCTGCGGTAACGTTTTGGGATTTCCCAGATCTCGAAAACGGCTCAACGCAGAAGTTTGAAAAAAATACCAATAAAAGACCTTAATTTGTTTAAATTTGTTTAATCATTAGTTTTTGATTTGGTTGACGTAAACCAATGTAATTAAATGGTTTCAAAAATCAGAAGAAGCGGGTTTACATGTAAACCAATACGTGTCCGTTTCGACTGCTCGGCCACTATGTCGTAGAAAAAAAAAACTTATGTCAGCATTTCGAAGGAATTTGTAAAAGATGAACAGTGAAAACCGCAAATTCGAAGAGTCAATAATCAGAAAGTTATGTGGGTTTAACCGTGGCCGCGCAGTCCGCATGAATTCAACTGCGCGGCCACCAGTTCTCTTAAACGGAGCGTTGTAAAAGTCTAATTCCTTTTGCTAATCACTGACAGGATTTCGAAGAAAATGTAGATCATAAAAATAATGCCCTACTGTCTGTAGTTCACGACCTACATCACTCCAAAGTTTGGCCGCGCAGTCCGCACAAAGCGAACCGCGCGGCCACGAGTTTTTTTTAATAGACCTTACACGGAGCTTAGTAGAAGTCCCATTCTTTTTGCTAATTACTGACACCATTTCGAAGAATATGTAGACAGTATAAATAAATCCTATAATTAAGAACTACAAGACCTACAGAACTTAAAACCTATAATCGAAGGAAAAAATAGGGTGACCAAGATTTATAGTGTGTGAATCCAGGCTTTTTTCCATTTCAATATCATAGTATAAATATATCATCACTACACAATATACAAAGTCGCTTTTTCTGTCCCTCCCTATATCCCTATGTATAGATTTTAATGCGGTTTTTTTAATAGATAGTGATAGAAGAGGAAGGTTTATATGTATAATAATAAAATCCATTAAATAGGGGCTGTTATTTTTGATGTTTCTAACGTGATGTACAACGTTCGAAGTACTTCGCCCGCGCGTATTTAAACGTTTTTATAAACCTGTTCAGTAGTAGTTGCGCAAACACACACACACATTATTACAAACTTTCACGTTTATAATATTAGTAGGAAGTAGGATGCCTCAAAAAAAAGTATAGGGTAAAATAAAAGCTAGCTCGCAAAAGACAGATTTTTCATACTTTACATTTTAATTTTTTATTTATCGTGATATTTTGAAAAATGTACACTATATCTATATAAATTATAGCACATGTGTTATTCTGACATGTAAGCTATTTTACTGCAAAGTTTCAGAAAAATCCGTTCAGTAGTTGTTGCGTGAGAGCAACAAACACACACACACACACACACACACACATTATTACAACCTTTCACGTTTATAATATTAGTTAAATTATTAAATTATATGAAACATCTGTCCTGTCTGCGAATGAAAGGAATGCCAAAAATATAATATCTTCCTAAAGTGTTTATTTATAAAACTTAACCCTTTAACCGCGCGTGTCGCATATATGCGACAAATATTTCCGTGTCCCTACCGCGCGTGTCGTATTTCTGCGACAGAGAACATGCATGATTTTTTCGTTCTATTTTCGTCCTATTAATTGCGTGGTACAACTAAAACTATTATTAAATAGAGCTATTATTTACAACAATTACTTAAAATTATGTGTCATAACTCTAAGCATTCAAAAAACTTAAACAAAAATAAGTAATTGGCAGCTTGAAATTTTCTTCGGCGTCTATCGCGCGCGTCGCATAAATATGACCATAGGGATGGGATACAATGCAATGCGCATTTTAAAAACGAAATAACAAACAGTTAAATAATCAGGTATAATGCATCATTCAGCATAAAATAAACGGTGTCATACCAAATAAAGTTAAATTTAACATATTGCCTTGTGTTATTAATTCTTTTCCTTATTATTCATAAGAAAAATATCCCTCACGATCTTTGTCTATTGCCAACATTTGACGTTAGTTCCCATCCCTTGACTCCTATGCTTGCAACATATTTCTCTAGTTAGTCTAGCGCGGCTGTCACATTAATACGACCACTGCCTACGTCACAAGCGGATCAAACGAATGGAAAGTTCCATTAATGTTGTTCGTTGGTATTTGTGCATTGTCGATAAAATAGTCACATTTCAATTTTCAATAATGACGACTACTGAGGAATTATTAAGAATATTAGAAGGTGACGACGACGAGTGTGACGACGAATTGGAATTATTCGATTCGATAGAATTTAGAAGTGATGGAGAGGTAAGTACCTATTTCAATTTCTTCTTAGGTTATTTGCACATTATTCAGTAGGTATAGGTATAAATAAGACTTTCGTTGGGTTTAGGTAACTCCTTGATGAATCGAAATAGTATTTTAAATATTGTGATGTAATTCTGTTATTACCTATATTACCTACTTAACTACCTACATATCCTATTGATTGTTCAAATTTGGAACCGTGTTGTATGTTGTCCTTACCATTATTAAGGTACTGTGACAGTACCTACCAAGCCGGACAGGCACTCGCACTCGCGTTTGTCTCTTTTTCTCTCTCTCTCTCTCTCTCTCTCTCTCTTTCATAAATCATTATTCGAGTTTGGGTGTAGCTGTTTTGTGTCCGTGACTTGTGTGTTTGTGAAGTCCCAAGCTACACAGGAATTATTCCTAGTGCATGAGTTATCTTTAAAAAAAAGATAACTTTAATAAGCGTTCTGCACACGATGCCGTCACCGCGCCGTCGCCGCGCCGACGCCCGCCGCACAGTTACACTGTAGAATACGAGTCGCGCGAAGCCCGCCACCGCGCCGCCACCGCGCGCGTTCCCGTCCCTGTCTGTTTGATTCATTCCATTAGGTACCGGCTGCGTGCGATCTCGCGGCGTGCACGTTCGTACGCGGTCGGTAATGGAATCAATGGAATGAATCAAACGAGACAGGGACGGGAACGCGCGCGGTGGCGGCGCGGTGGCGGGCTTCGCGCGACTCGTATTCTACAGTGTAACTGTGCGGCGGGCGTCGGCACGGCGACGGCGCGGTGACGGCATCGTGTGCAGGAACGCTAACTAGGTTCCTTTTTGTTAAAGTTATATACCTACCTAATGAATATAAAAAATAATATACTTACGTAATAAATTTTAATTTGTCATTTCAGGCTCATGACGACAATGAAGGCATTAATTGGACGTTAGACATAACTGTACCTGATAAAGAAAACTTTGACGAATTTATTTCGGGGGTATCACCTTCAGTACCTTTGAGCAGCGACTCCTCGGAACTGGATATTTTTGAACATTTTTGTGGCAATGATTTAGTAGAAAAAATATGTTATTTTACTAACAAATATCACCAATTCTATGTCAGGCATACGGATCTAAGGGTGTACGCTCGTTTAAAAAGGTGGCAAGATGTGACTGTTCATGACATTTATATCTTTTTAGCCCTTACGATGCTCTTTACAAGGAATAAAAGGCTCACTATTGAAGAACATTGGTCTGTAGACCCCCTTTTAAATAGTCCCATATTTCATAGTATTATGTGTAGAGATAGATATTGCGCAATACTGGCAATGCTTTCATTTTCTGAAGTACACGATGTAAGTAATTTATCAAGATTATATAAAATTGAAATGATGATTGACCACGCACGACAAAAATTTCGACACACATTGGTCCCCGGAGGCAAACTATGCGTTGATGAAAGCATTGTGCCTTTCAAAGGTCGTCTGGTAATCAAACAATATTTGCCAAAAAAGCGAAACAGATTTGGAATAAAACTTTTTGTTTTGTGTGATGTCGAATCAGGGTTTATAATTGATTTCATTGTTTACTGTGGTTCACAAACACAAATAGAGCATGTACCAAATTTAGGTATTACAGGATCAGTAGTCACTGAACTGGTACAAGGTTATTATCATAGTAATCGAGAGCTATATGTCGACAATTGGTATTCTAGTCCGCGACTTTTTCTTTATTTAAAACAAAGAGGCATTTATGCATGCGGTACGGTCAAAAGTAATAGGAAACATATGCCAAAATTCAAAAAACTTAAGCGTGGAGAAATAGAAGCATTTTCATCTCCTCCTCTTTTAGCGTTAAAATGGCAAGACAAAAAAGCTGTTACCATGCTGTCTACCATACATGATGACAAAATTGTTCCGTCAGACAATTTGGATCATGTTTCTGGTCTGCCTAAATTAAAGCCGCAATGTGTAATAGATTACAATAAAAATATGGGTTCGGTGGACATCACCGACATGATGATGAGTAGCATAGGTTGTATAAGGAAAACTAGGAAGTGGTATAAAAAATTAGGCTTCCACATCATCGATTTGTTTATGCTTAATGCTTTTTATTTGTTCAGAGTCTTAAAAAATAACAAAAAACATAGTTTTGCAGATTTTCAATTAAATGTGATACGGCAACTTTTAGAAAAAAATAAAAGATTAATTGCAAATACTAGCCCAGCGTTCACTTCTGGTACTCAGTCCAATCCTCCTCGCAGTCTACATATCGATGCTTTGGCACATTTTCCTGTACGAATTCCCAGTGGCAAAAGTCAGCGTTGTAAAGTATGCGCGACTAAGAATAAAAGATCACACACACGGTATATGTGTAAAACGTGTAATGTTTATCTTTGCGTTGACACATGTGCTGCGGAATACCATAGATAGAAGCTATCGACTAAATATCGATAGTTTAAGTAAGTAGGTAGATCATCCTGTCACTAATTTCTTTTCTTGCGTTGCTCTATTTAGTCTGTGTTCAACTTCACTTTGTCCATGTCAAACACACCGAGCCCACGTCTTTTTTTACGGTTCAGTGCAAGTGTTATGCGAATTGAACCCTAGTTATATTATACACCTTGAACGTCACAGTTTTGTTGAGCATTAAATTTAAATTTGATAGAAAACGAAATGACATCGAAAAGTAAGTAAATTGTGCCAAATTGATACTTGTAGCCTTTGATTATACACATCCTGTAGCCATTTTTATAGGTACTTATTTATATTTAATTGCTTTTAAGGAAAGTATGACGAGTCTCAGGAATGTAGTCAATCAATTTTGGATCCAACTAGCGATAGTCAAGACGAAATGAATCTTGAAGATGTAGAAGATGTATGTTTGCCTTCGTCGGTAGCACAATCCCAGTTATGTTACTATGTACCACATGACGGTGACTTACGAAGTACAGATAGTACGCCTGATTTATTTGTATCAAGAGGAACACAAACTCTAACAAAAATATCAAGTGTAGGCACACAATACGAAGCGATCAGCACTGACCTAATTTCAAAAACGGCAAAAATATTAGCCGAAAAACATTTCGGTACTAATGTGACTCGCACGAATAAATTTATAGAAACGTACACACATTTTGTGACATCTATAATACGTCTGATAAAAACAGACAACGAATAATTTTATGAATCATGTACCTACTACTTGTTACCTACTGTTTGACTGATTAATTGTCCTTTTTTTTGTTTTTAGCTTATGACTGCGTAATTCTAATTATAGTTGTTGCAATTCACGAGCGCACTCAAGCCTTTGCGTGTAGGTTTCGTGTACGTACACGTCACGTAGGTACACATTGCACTTGTGTGTGTGCCCGACGAAGCGAACAGTTGCGCGCGGACGTCATTCATAGGTAGTTACAAATAGGTAACAGTTCAACACACATCTAAATGAAAAGTGCGCTCGTGAATTGTAACAACTATAACCTACTTATTATAAATACGTAAATCATTGCATTTGATCTAATAGGTAATCAAAACTTATTAGGTATTTTATAGTATACTGAGGAATATGTGTAAATGAATGTGATGTAAAGTATTATACTCCATTTGTTTAGGTAATTAAATAAAGGTAAACAAAAAAACCACGTGCCGTGGTTATCCAACTAAACGTAATACCAGTCTATTCAGTTGTCATGCTACGTCACAGTTGTACTCTTCAATTTAGCAACGTTATAATTCGTTAATAATGTTGCTAAATTGAAGAGTACAACTGTGACATAGCATGACAAGTGAAGTGAGTGATATTACGTTTAGTCGGCTAACTAAGTCACGTGGTTTTTTTGTTTACCTTTATTTAATTACCTAAACAAATGGAGTATAGTAACTGGTAAGCAAAAACAAAAAAAACAATTGTGATTCAAAGATTTATTATACTTAGTTTGATTTGAAAAGGAAAAAGTCGAATAATAAGAGATTATTTTGATGTAAGTAATTAAAATTTAGATAGTAAGATTAAACAATTGTGATACAAAGATTTAGCCATTGCTGTTGTAGGTAGATTTATAAGAAAAGAAAAAAAGTACCTAGTCGATTAATAAGAGATTATTGTGATGTAAACAATTCGAATTTAGTAAGGTTAAACAATTAGTAACTGTTAAAAACATTTACTTATTAGCTTAAAGATGAACGATTGTGATACGAAGAAAGTGATTAGGGTGGTTAATTTAAAGGTCCTACAAACAGGCGCGACACGCGACACAAAAACATGAGCGGTTTCTTTGTGTCGCGCCTGTTTGTAGAAGCCATAAGGCTGATTTAAAATAAAAACATAAAAAATTCTTTGACTTTTTTTTATCGATACAACGATTGCCCCTCCTTATTTATTGTAGGTATTATTTTGTCGATTTGTAGCCTCGCGCTAGGGGCACGACAATTGATATTTAGCCAAGCGGTTAAAGGGTTAATTATTTTATAATGATGACGTTTACCTATTGCAGTAGTCCATGCGTTTCATATCCAAGATGTAAGCTGTTTTAAATAACTTCCTAAAAAAGTCACTGTGCGCTTGCGTTGGTATGTTTTCATTCGAGAGTATAGGTAAGCACCTACCCAGTTGCGTCTGTAGCGACTCCCAAAATGGCTACAATATCAGCGGGGAGGGGTCCCGCCCTGCCCCGCGGAGCTTGACTCTGTATAGTGTTTTTATTCAGTCTCGGTTGTTACAGAGTGCGCCCGTGTTTATCAGTGCAGTGTTAGATAGTTCATAGTTATTTCATAGGATTGTATTGTGACTATACTAATTGTCTTTAATACTGTTGCTTTTATCACACAAGGAAGTTTTATCAATCAAGCGGTAAGTACTTATTCAAAACATTAATAAAATGTAATGTATTGGAACATGCGTGTAATTCCCAATTCTTTATTGCATGCCTACAGTTTAAGGTGGGTATTGTTAAATTGAAAGTTGAATACAGTGGATAATATGTTAAATTTAATGCAACATTATAACCATTATCATAAAAAAATGTTTTACCTATTCGGTAGGTCAATTCTAAGCCCTCGAAATACATTGCCAAAAGGATTGAAACTCATATGAATTCGATATTATATTAAAGGAATAAACAAATAGATACCAAATATAAAACTTCCTAGGAAATGTTCGTCCGCGGCAGACTTCCACTAAAGCGGCAAACTCGCGTCAAAGCTCGCGTTGTTACCGTAGCTGGCCGGAGGACCACTTCTTACCACTAATACATCGCATTTTTTTTCAGAACGATGGGTAGAAAAGGACGTAAACTGAGAGTCAACGAAGACAAGCTAAAAAAAATATTTATAAAATATTCCACAGACTGCATAAACACAAAAATTAAATATAATGATCCTATATTTCATACTATCTCAGAAGAAATAAATCACGATATGTCACCGCTTGCGTTGTACTCGTGGCTAAAGAGAAATTACAATAAAGTTTTTGATATAAGTACGACGACAGAAAGTTCTTTATCTTCTCCATCGTGTCGGAGCACGACATCTTCAACGACAAAAAGTGAAATTAATGATAAGCATACAAATCAATTTTCTTTCTTACTAGATGAGCATGAGTGGAAAAAAGTAGAACCAATTTCTGTTCGTTATATAAGACGAGATCTAAAAACTACATCGACACACAAGAAATACAAAACATTGCCTAAGTTCAAGTGGAGCAATCTACTCAAAGAAAAAATATGGCAGTACTCGAGACGACCTTGCACGTGGACTTTCAAGAATAAATTAATTGACTCAGAAGATAATGTGAAAATAAAAGGGAAATGCACACAATGCAGCTGCACTGTAGAAATATGTAGCGAAAAGTTAACAGACAAAACAGCAACTATAAAATGTACAATTTTTTATACAGATAACTTAGTTCCGCATAATCCAAAACTGAAATCTAAGATGTCACCATACAAAAGAAATCAACTTGCAAAGAAATTACAGTACAAATCTGCCACAGTAATTCATAAAGAAATAGCTTCAAAAGTTATTAAGTATAAAGATAATGCAATCCCTCCCATACTTCCTACAATGAACGCTCTTCGGAAAATAAAGCACAAGAAGAGACAAAGTAATCGTTTGCATGCCAATCCCATTTTAAGCCTACTTATGATGTCAATGTTGCCAAGTTTTAAAAATTTGATTCGCGAAATAAAACTTGTCCCGAATTTTTACATGTATTATTGGTCTGAAGAACAAAATCAATTCTACAAAGATTTTTTAGAAAAAAATCCACAGGAAGTAACTATCACTATAGACGCCACGGGATCTTTCTTTCACCCAATAAAACTTCCTGATGGATCAACATTAACTAAGCGACTCTTTCTATACGTTTGTATGCTAACTTCAAAAACGATAAAATCTCAAGCGATATTTCAAATGATAGCGGACACTCATACTGCAGATTCCATATCATCCTGGTTAAAAAGATGGTATAAGGAAATACATACCGCTCCTAACGAAGTTGTAACTGACGACTCGTCTGCTTTGATTGCTGCAAATGTAGATGCTTTTACAACATCTATAACAGTGAAAAACTATCTGAGACAATCATTCTTAGTGTTGAGAAAACTTAGTGTAAACTTACCAGAAGTTTTTCTTAGGTTAGACACCAGCCATTTTATTAAAAATGTTTACAATTTACCTTGTTTTCAAAACGTGGATACTCCAATTAAAATGTTTTTTATTCGATGTATTTTATTGATAAAAAGATCTGAAAGTTTTGATGAAGTCAAAATGATAGTTTCAAATATGGTCAAAATATGCACTTACAAATACTATAACACTACTAATAAAGCTTGGGACTTAGCAATGCAAAATATGAAGGAGAGATTATTCGCTACGGAAGATCCGGTCCCCGAATATGGCGGTGAAAGAGAAACTTTCTATCACGATACCTTAATAATTGAGGAAGATAATATAATGTATTGGTTTGATGAGATCGTTGAGCAACAAAAAAGCTTATTTCAGACGCCGACTGAAACACGCAACAAATATTATCTGCCCCACCTAACATCAACTTTGAGAAGATTGCTAATCAAGCTTCCATTGTGGAGTAACGTAATGTGTCCTTTGTATGATACACAAAATAAGTCGCCTACATCCTCCTCAGTAGAGAGTTACTTCAAAACACTAAAGCATTTGTTATTTGAGACTCGTACTCACAAATATAATATTGATGAGTTTTTGAATATTCATTACAATTTTCTGCAAGGAGAAACCAAAGTTAGTTTGAAGAGTCTGAATGATATTCCACACAATATTAGTTCTAAATCCCGAAAACGAAAGTTAAAGCGAGTTAAAAGCATTAGCATAAAGAAAAGAATAAAAAATGCTGCCGTGACATTCACTTCCGACTCGATATTTGCTGAGGAGCCCTCGTATACCGAAAATTGGAAGGGTGAGGGATATGAAACTCATAAAATAACATCTACTTCAATCTTATTTTTAAAAAATGGAAATGTAATCGAATCTAAACAAAATGTTTTAAACACCTGCGCGTTTGATTCTGTGTTTTTTATGCTGGCACATGGATACCAAACAAACAATTATATTCGCGAAGTCTTCAACTCTTGTGAAAATAGTTTAATTCGTGATTTTATTAATATATTAGCCCAAAATCAAAATGAAAAGGAAGCATATAAGCTAAGAGAAAACATTGTTTCACTCTATTACCAAAAAAAAAACAATTATTACGAATGTAATTGTAATATGGCTTTTGTGTTTGAGCATATACTTTTTGATTTCTTGTTTAGTGCAGAAAGAAGTAAAAAATGTATTACGCCTTTTTGTAATGAGAAAAATGTAACAAGATTCATTGTGTTTCTTTCTCTCAATTTCGATATTATTAACATGTTTGGTATCAGAAGCTTAGAAGACGCCATCGTTATCGATAATTTAGAATTAAAACATTGTTTAGAATGCAATAACAAAAGCATTAAATACGAATACAAATTAAATAATATTATTTTATTTGATTTAAATGGTACTCAAAACATTATACTTAATGAAATACCACGTTATATAAAAATAACGGAACGTAAAACATTCAAGTTGATAGGTGCGTTAGAGTATGTTCTTCCATGTGTTGGCAATATCGGTCATTACAAGTGTCATTGCTTAATCGACGACCAATGGTTATGTTATGACGACAACCGAAACAAAACTCATGAAAGTTCAGTGCAGCCCATAACACTGCACAATTTAACTTATGGTCTTATTGGTAGTTAAGTTACATGATAATAGGTGAGAATTTTGCTCTAAAGTGGAGCTAAAATTAGATTTTTATTATATAGAGACTTGTTAAATGTTAGATAATAGTAGGCTTATATCGAAATTCACTGTGATTTACATGGTATAGGAATATTTTGTGATTTTATCGTAGTAAGTTTTGCTATAACGATTATAGTATGACTGATTTGTTTGTAATAAAAATATTATGATGTTAATCGATACAAAAACGTAGGTCGTTATTTCTTGATTAAATTGTAATTGTAAGTACAATAACAAATTAAACTGTGATTGGTAGGTAGGTGTAAGTTGTATAATTTTAAGTTTTAGAAATGTTGTTGTTATCGTAAGTCAGATTTTGTTTTTAAATTCTGATTGCAATATGAAAACGAACTGTGATTGTTGAATTAGGTGATTTAAAGTATACTTTAATAAAACTTTATCTACTTACAAACTTATAATTTTATGTTATATAGGTACATGATGTTGCTCTCGTATATCTTGTGTAGTTTTTAAATAAGCTACTTTTTTTAGCTTATATAGTTATGATCTTAATCGTTACAACAACGAAAATAAGCAATTATTTTTTAAATTGTAATTATAAATATGAAAACGAATTGTGATTTTTAAATTATGTGATTTATAGTTTATAGTAATATTATGTTTTATCTATTACTTAAGAAATAGAAATATAAATCAATCGATGACATTTTTTTCTTTATATCCTTTTAATTAGCTTCTCTACTCAATTTCAAACCAAAAGACTAAAACTATTTGCATGTTACGATAAAAAGTATAGAAATATACGTGACAATGAAAACGTCTTATATGGGAATATCTCGTCAGCGCATCGTAAATCATGGTCACCCTTCTTTTAACTCTAGTTACAGGGTATAAGTTCTGTAACTCGCGATTTTCAAACATTAGAACTTCATTCATGATGTTTACAAATTCTTCGAAATCGTATCAGTGATTAGCAAAAAGAAAGACACCTGTACCAAGCTCCGTTTAAGCTCCACTTTAAGAAACACGTGGCCGCGCGGTTCGCCATTACGTGAGTGTTGTGGAACGAGAAGTCCAAACTTTAGAGCTATATTTTTACAATGTATTTTTTCTTCGAAATCCTATCAGTGATTAGCAAAAAAACTTAGACTTTTACAACGCTCCGTTTAAGAGAACTGGTGGCCGCGCGGTTCGCTTTGTGCGGACTGCGCGGCCAAACTTTGGAGTGATGTAGGTCGTGAACTACAGACAGTAGGGCATTATTTTTATGATCTACATTTTCTTCGAAATCCTGTCAGTGATTAGCAAAAGGAATTAGACTTTTACAACGCTCCGTTTAAGAGAACTGGTGGCCGCGCAGTTGAATTCATGCGGACTGCGCGGCCACGGTTAAACCCACATAACTTTCTGATTATTGACTCTTCGAATTTGCGGTTTTCACTGTTCATCTTTTACAAATTCCTTCGAAATGCTGACATAAGTTTTTTTTTTCTACGACATAGTGGCCGAGCAGTCGAAACGGACACAACCAATACACTTATAACCAAATAAACAGCTGTAAAAAATACCCGTGGTTCGACGCTTGTTTACAGCAGACATTTTAGATTTCATACTTTACACGTTAAGAAGATAAAAACAAATTTGATTTATTTTAGACTGGTCGTACTTTAGCGATCGAATACGCAGTTCCCATAACATTAAGAAACATGGCATACCTACTTTAAACAAATTAAAATGATTCATGAAAATTCTTTCCTGTTAATTTCAGCCTTGAATTACGGCTCTAATGAAAGTTATCTCAAAAACAAGAATATGTCAGCAATTCTCTAATAAGCCGACCAAATTGAAAAGGTCACGTAAAAGCGACTGCACCGTACGTACGGGTAATCTTCGCAAATTAGCAGCTTGGTAACCGATGTTTTGTACAGTTAAGCAGAAAAACGTTATTCGTGAAGCCGATTTTTTAATATTTTTTAAGTGCAGTACCATATTACACAATTTTTACTAGTTAATAAAAGTGTAATATCATAGTGTATAATTTATAGTGTGATTTAAAACAATACAAACATATATACATGTAGCTATATTTTTAGTACTTAATTTGTTGTTTCTGTTAAACCAAATGTTTTATTTTGATACCACAACGCAAAGCCACGCTAAAAACGTTTTAACGTTCTTGATGCTAGTCAGAGCAGCGCGCATCGCTGTGTGCAATGCAACGCAACAGCTATATGCCTTGTCTTACTTACTCTTTAGCTGTGAGTAGTTGAGTACGCTCTATCTATGGGTACGCTAGCTCCGACCGAACCAATGAAACAATCAGTCGTGAACCAAGTGTTTTGGAGAGAAGTGCTTGTGGTTTATGTGTGTGTGTACGACGACGTCTTTGAACGATGTGAGTATTAAATGTTTTTATTTTACAGTACAGTTGTGTTTCAGTATAAAATAGTCATTCAGCGTATATTAATGTACGCTTTTTGGTGTGAATCAGAATAAAGAAAACTCGTCAAATGTGACCCAAAACACAATTAGCCCCGGCACAAAAAAAAACTTTGCCATTTTCTTCATTACAATTAGGAAAATATAGTATATAGTTTTTTTATCATTTCAATGGCTATCATGGAAATATTGAACCAGAATATCGCGCAAAATATGAAATATTATTGTTTTACGACAGACTCATCTCTTTATTGCTTAAAACTGTGTGTGTGATTATTGGCTAAAATAACAACGTGGCGGTCTCAGTGGTAGGCTTTAACTTTTAATTATTCTATACCTACGCCATGCTAGGCAATCGCGTTGTGATATTGCTCTTAGACTTAACGTAAACAAAACAAAAAGGATACAGTTTTTATACGTTTAAGCTATACTGTCATAAAGTTTCAAGCGCTTTAACGAATCTAGTATTATTCTCAATTATATTGAAGTGTGTTTGACAAGTCCGGTGAGTATTCGGTAATGATAGTTTATGAAACTTGTATAATGAGGGGTATTATACACGAGTGTTACAATACCTAGTTAGATATGTGCTGTTTCATACACGGTACTTTATATACACATTAATTGCAATCAGATCACACGAAATTCAGTATACGTACAACAAAGCGTAGGAATGGCGCCACGCCTAACAAAACCCAGCTCATCACTGCGCAAGCGCTTAAGCGGTTTATCTTTAGCCATCTTGGATTTTTTACGGCATTTATCGCATATTGGTAATTGGCGATCCCAACCTTAAAAACGACACCCTTTTTAATCTGCTAAAATGTCCTTTCGCGCAATATCTTGAGAAGACTGAAGGTACTGTACACCTACAGTCTTTTTACTGAAGTGTGCATTCGCAAATGTCTTTATGCGCAAGTATCCATTCGTGCGAATGTCTTTCTGCGCAAATGGCGAGACAAGTGTACTAGATTTTTAAAATGATAGGTAATGAAAATATTAATGTAAATGTGATGTGTGCCTTGCTTTTTTTTCAGGTAGTTGCACTTCATGGCTTCGGGAGCAGAATGTGCAAGCCTCAACTCACACCGTTGTTCATGTCAGTTCATTTTATATTCGGAAAATCACACATACCAGTGAAGTACCAGCAGGTACAATAAAATGGCAGGCCGAAAAGTAAAAGTGCCCCTTGACGACCTAAGAGTTGTGTTCTCCAAATATAAAGATATATTTAATGTTTCTATTCCCCCAATCTCAAATGAAGTTTATGACCACATACAACAAGAACTGCGTATTCAGTTTAATCACGAAGTCAGCAAAGCAGCCCTGCAAATATCTGCGAAGAGAAATAAAGTTTTATTTTTTAATTCTCGCGGAGATTGTGAAGATAATCGAACACAATTGCATGCAGTTGTAGAAGCTCCTTCTGATTTAACAGTTTCTTTTGAAATGAGTAAATATGACTACTATAAAATTGCGCCTATTGAATCCCACCATCTCGCACAAAATAAGTGGACCAACGAAATGCAAGATCATATATTTTTTAAAACCGATTTAGAATGCACATTCTCGTTTAAAAACAATTACGTGCCTACTGATCTCAAAAATAACGACATCACATGTACAGGAAGTTGTACGCAATGCAAAGCTAGTCTGTTCTTGACAATATCCCCCGAAACAGCTGATAATTCTTATAAAGTAACGCTTATTCTTACAAATTTGAAAAAAGGCTTTCGGCATGACCCTCGAATTAAAAATAAATTAACTTCACACCGGGTTAATCTGCACAAAGAAAAACTTAAAAACATTAAGGCTTTAAGGGTACGAAATTCAACGGCCGATGAAGTTATGAGCATGGATAATCCAAAAGAACCGCCAACTTTGCCTAAATTATTAAATTTGAGGAAATACGAATGAAGCTAGAAGCGCTCTTCAGTTTGATAAAAATATTATTTTATCACTGTATGCCATGACCTGTAGCCCACCGTATGACAGTTTCATAAAAAAAATGTCTCTTGTTCCATTTATATTGCATTTTTGGACTACTGAGCAAAGTATATATTACGATGACATCTTGGAAGACAAATATAAAATCCTGTCTATTGATGCCACTGGATCTTTATTTAAACCAATAAAGCCACCCGAAGCAAACGATTTTTTAAAATATAAAAATCCCAAACATGTTTTCTTATATGCCATCGTAGCATATACCTTGGGTGCTAGTGTTCCAATTTGTTATATGTGCTCTGACTCACACACAACAGAAACAATAGCCACATGGCTAAGCACATGGTTAAACAGAAGAGTCCTTCCAAATGAAATAATTTGTGATGATTCTTCTGCTTTAATAGCGGCCATAACGAAAACTTTTTTGAAAACGGACTTGAATAACTATTTAAGACAATGTTTTGCAATAGTTGAGGAAAAAAAAGGCAAGATACCTGCTTGTTACATCAGACTTGATAAGTCTCATTTTTTAAAAAAACTGTATACACAAAGTTGTTTTGACAAGACTTCTGAAACATGCAAATATTTTTATATCAATTGCATCAAATTTATACTACAATCACGAAGCTATGACGAAGTAAAACTAATTATTAAAGATGTAATCACACTTTCTCTTCATGAATATATAAGTACCGATCTTGATTATACGGCATCGAAATGTGAACAAGCATTGAAACGATTGAGCGACCAAATAAAAACATATCTAAGACACACAGACGAAATTGAAAAGAATGAAAGAGAGGACAGTTCCGAAGAAATATATTTTGTAACAGAAGATGAAGAGAGTGAGCAACACGGTGGCCCTATGCCTTTGATAAAATATTATGATGACATTATGAATACAGAACTATTATATTTACAGTTAATTGAATCTACACCAATGAAAAATGCTTTTTTTTTGCCGGAAATTAACAACACTCTTAGAAGACTTTTGAAAAAATTACCTTTGTGGGGCAATATTATGACTGATTATTTTCCTGGAGCCAAAGACTATGCCAGCAGCTCAAATGTAGAAAATCATTTTAAGGACATCAAAACTATATATTTTGAGACCAAAGTTGAACGCGTCCGGTTAGACGAATTTCTTATACAACATTATAGTTTTATTAACGGAACCATAAAATTAAGCTCTAGTCAAATTTTACACGAGAATACTAAGAACAAAGAAGAACAGGCCTTAAAACTAAGAAACAAAAAGGAAAAACGCAAAACAAATTATGAGTATTTCTCACGAAAAATAGTAAAAATTAGAGACAAACACGAACAAAAACGAGATTCATTCTCAGCAGAGTTAATTATATCTGATTCTGCACCGAAGTCAGTTGAAAAAGAAGAAGAAGAAGAGAACCTAACTGATACGTCAGATTTTGATATTCAATCAATTTTTCAAAATAAACCTATAGAAGTTGAAAACTGGCGGGGACTTACCATACCCACTCCTAAATCAAAAAAAGCTACCTCCATATACATATTACAGAATGGTAACGTCGCATATTCTTATGTACACCAAAACAGGGTACTTATAACAAACACTTGTGCTTTTGATTCCCTCGCGCAAGCATTCGGTGTAGCTTATCAAGACAGGCCTGCTTTCAGAGAAAAGTTAAATAGTGCTAGCGATGGTTTAACAACATTCATAAAAGTATTATCTAATACGAGAAAAACTTGCAAAAGATTATATGAACTTCGTGACAAACTATTGATTGACCTTTTTGATAAAACAAAGTCACAGCAAAATATTATCAGTTGTGAATGTAATATAACAATGATTTTAGAACAGGTATTCATGAGCAACATATACTTTTCTGCCACCAGACAGAGGTGTTGCTCAAATGACACATGCTCAAATGCATTACAACCAAAGAAAATTGATTGTAAATATATATCTTTAAATATAAATATTATAACACAAAAGGGTATTGACTTCTTGGAAGAATCTGCCACATCGTGTATTAATAATGATAATGTTTCACTGTGTCCTGTATGCGAGACAGGAAATGTATATTTTACATATGAATTAAAACCATTACTTTTCTTCGAACTACATGACATGTCTGTTAACCTGAATGATATACCCATTAATATAGAGTTAAATGGCCAACAGTATATGATTTTGGCAGTAATTGATTTTGACCCACCATCAAGTTCCACATTGATTGGACATTACAGAGCATACTGTTACAGAACGAAAACTCAACAATATGAATGTTACGATGATCTGTACTGTAAACTACAGAAATGCAAAAACTCGATAATGCCACATTTGATTATATATTCATTAGTGTAGGTAATTAAAACGTTAGAGACTGGAAGCATAAAACACATAATTTTATACGGTCCCAATGACCACACAAATTTTATTGAATTAGGTACGAATCTGTGATTATGAGTGATATTAGTAGTTATTAATGATAAAAACTGTACTGTTTCCTATATTTTTAAATAGGTACATAAGTGTAAAAGTTGTTTATTTTTTATATAATTGTTGGAAGATTTTTATTATATTGTTGTTTTCTCATTTAAAAGTTTTGTGATTATATACATTTTTTATAGAATATGCTCGAAACCGTCCCTCATAAGGGCAAGAAATATAGGCAAGCCGATAATACATATTTTGTAAAAAAAAACATTAAATGTGCTTTGCACATTACACACACAACGCCGACTCAATTCCAACTCAAGTCACACTGTGGTATTGAAATATGAGCTTTATGTCGTGTTACTTAGAGTGGATATTTCAACATTAACCTTTAACTACTGAGGTGGGGGCCCCTCAGGCCTTGAGAAAGTAAATTTGTTGAATTACTCCCTTCCCTGACGGACGACACACGCGTACCTGCTAGTACCTTCGAGTTTAGTTGCGCCAAGGCTGTCAAGGGCTATGCACGTGTTTGCGCGCACAATTTCGGTAAGTAAATCCATTTTGAAATTTCTCGTGGGCCTCTCAGACCCCACCTCAGTATTTACGTAACTTTTTTGTAAATAATTTCGATTTGGTTATCGTCCTTTTTTTTGCATTAGTTTGAAATCTTTTACAATATGGAGCCCAGTACGTCGTCCGGGAGAAAACGGTCTCTCGGTTATAATAATAATCAACATGTAGCGAAAAATAGAAGAACCGTAGTGCCAGGAAACAACGATTTTGAGACATCCGTGACGTCATGGATAGATCGTGAAGACTCTAGCGGTTCGGAGGCCGAGGATATTGATGACACCTTTACACCGGAGCTTCACGGGCATGACTCAGATACGCACAGTGAGTCAGAACCCGAAGAACAGGTTGACAATGTTGACAAAAAAAATATCAATTTATACTTCAAGTCGTAGAAGCCGTGTTTGGCCAATGGTAGTTTTTTACCGCATGTTAGATATCAGTACCGTAAATAGTCACTTGCTATATGACATACAAGACTACTGAAAGGGGAATTTTCGTGAAAGAATTAGGTCGCAGTTTAGTGCTACC
This sequence comes from Griposia aprilina, assembly GCA_916610205.1. Classification (NCBI taxonomy): domain Eukaryota; kingdom Metazoa; phylum Arthropoda; class Insecta; order Lepidoptera; family Noctuidae; genus Griposia; species Griposia aprilina. The sequence continues at coordinate 23,856,439 of OU744285.1, read as the reverse complement.
CCAAATGAAAAGACGAGTGTTGAACGAAAGGTTGCCTCGTGAGCTACGTTTGAGTTTGGCACGTGTGCTGGGAAAGAATAAGCCTGTACCTGACGGTCAAGAAGTTGACGAAGAAGAATGTAAAAAAAGAAGAAGGTGCCAAAAATGTCGTTTAAAGCTTCAAAGGAAATCTACATACACATGTTATGCATGCAAAAAACATATATGCCTTCAATGTGCAAAGCAAGTTTGCCCAGATTGTGTGTAATTCGCAATAATTGATGCCTGTATTTTTTTTGTTCCCATTATAGTATTATAATAACTGATGTGCCATTTGCTAGAAAGACTATTTAAAATTAAGATGCAAGTTAATTTGTTATCTTTTTTAAACAATTTTAATCAATAATTTGTGATTTGTGATCTCATGTGATTTTTGCCAAAAAATACTAAGTGTTTTCTAAACTTTGAAATAACAGTTAAATATATACAAATAAATTATACAAAAATAATTTTATTTCATTTAAATATATCCATTAAAGCTACTTATTAAACAATAAACTCTAAAATACCTAAAGATTTGTAAATATAAGGACATATATATACGGGACTCTGAGGCCCCCACGTCAGTGTTTACGTGAAATTAAATCCACCTCAGTAGCTAAAGGTTAAGTTAAAAGAAGGTTACGACGCTTTGACAATGATTGGTTCACGGGTTATCCACCTGTGGCAGTCACATGTAATGTTAAAATATTCACTCTAAGTAACACGTAACAAAACTCATATTAAAATGCCATACTGTGAGTCGAGGTGAAATGGAGTCCACCTATCAACCTACGTTATTAGTACCTCCTAAGGAAAATTGTACAAACTATTAATGTATCCAAATATTAAAATTAAGTAAGTAGGTTATAACTTATCTGTGATTTTTCTCTAAAAATGTTGATGCTAAGGCAAAGCAATACATATAATTTGTATGAGACTGATTTTTTAAATAAAAATAATGAATCTTAACCATTTTATTATTTTAACTAACCTGACCAGAAAACTTTTGTATTCAACTGTACTAACAAAACATCTATATTATCCTGTTCATTTCAGATGGTTGCGCTTATGTATGGTGCGGTCGCTTTTATGTGACCTTTTCAATTTGGTCGGCTCATTAGAGAATTGCTGACATAATCTTGTTTTTGAGATAACTTTCATTAGAGCCGTAATTCAAAGCTGCAATTAACAGGAAGGAATTTTCAGGAATCATTTTAATTTGTTTAAAGTATGCCATGTTTCTTAATGTTATGGGAACTGCGTATTTGATCGCTAAAGTACGACCAGTCTAAAATAAATCAAATTTGTTTTTATCTTCTTAATGTGTAAAGTATGAAATCTAATATTTTTGATGTAAACAAGCGTCGAACCACGGGTATTTTTTACAGCTGTTTATTTGGTTATAAGTGTATTGGTTTACTTGCAAACCCGTTTCTTCTGATTTTTGAAACCATTTAATTACATTGGTTTACGTCAACCAAATCAAAAACTAATGATTAAACAAATTGAGGTCTTTTATTGGTATTTTTTTCAAACTTCTGCGTTGAGCCGTTTTCGAGATCTGGGAAATCCCAAAACGTTACCGCAGCAAAATCTTAAATAACTAAAGAACTATACCACACACAAATTTTGCTATTTATAAACATTTACTACGCAACAAAAGCTATCTATTCATGTATTTGGTTCCGTGCTGAAACTAATTTTTGAAAGACTATTTTGCCTGGGTAACGTTTCAAACGTTACTCCAGCAAAATTTGTTTTTCTCAAATAACTTAAAAACTACAATTCAAACAAATTTTGCTATTAGTAAACAAATTGCTCCTCATGATACACTAATTATTTGTTTAAGTCTCATCTCTCTAAAGCAAAACATTTTGCCTGGGTAACGCACTCCAATTTTTGTCTTGTGTAAATTATTAATTGTCTATGTAAGGGAGTATTTACTTTAGAATCGCAATATTATTAATTACACATTATTTTAATAATACTTTATAATAATATGATTAAGCCTTCGCGCGTCGCATGGGACCCCGGTAGCTAGGAACAATGATTTTATATATTTTGTCTAGATCACGGCGCTTGAAGGATTAAGATATCAAATGAAGTAAATCATGCATGAAAAATAAAGTTGCTGTTATTAATGCTTACATTACAACTGACAAAATTATTCAAAATAATCATTTTCCGGATCAAGGACGGTACCACAGCGTTTACGGAATTGACCTGTATTCCTCATGTGATAAAGTTCAATATAGTGTGGCAGTAATGGATGCACGTACGGTCAATAGGTATGGGGCTTACGACGCGCGGCGCCCGCGACGCAAATGAATATGTTTATGTTTAAATACTAGATGGCGCTGCCCTAACATCTTACGATTATTAGACAAGACTGATCTGTATTTTGAAGGTGATAAGGGTCCATTTTGTGTCACAAAGCGACGCGCGGCGCCCGCGACGCAAATGAATATGTTTATGTTTAAATACTAGATGGCGCTGCCCTAACATCTTACGATTATTAGACAAGACTGATCTGTATTTTGAAGGTGATAAGGGTCCATTTTGTGTCACAAAGCAATCGAAACGAACAAGCGCTTCTCAGTTTCTTTGTTTGTTTACTTCGTCGCACATCATTATAATAACGCCGGCTTTTGAGTTTGACTACCTACATAGTGGGTTGCAAAACCAAACAATGTGTTGGTGATGTCATTATTTACCTATATAAAATTGTGTATCTAGTAGGTACCGTAAAACGGGGTGAATAGAATTCACGGGGTGAATAGAAATATTCTTGGGAAAAAGTCTAAAAGCCTGTGATTCGAAAACTACTTTAAAAATCGCAACAGCGTTTTTTTTTTTACAATGGCAATATTTTTTCTTTGGTCTGACAACATTTGAATAGTTTGAAGTTAGCAATTTATGTGACAAAAGTGAGATCAAAGTACAACGGTTGTGTGTATGTCTTTTGCGCTCCTATTAACTTCTTTGTACTTATTATATAAACTGTGTTTTTTATAGTAAAATTAGTTCATTCAACAGCAAAGTGTATCCAGAATAAATTGAAAGGGTAAGTTTTTCTAATTAGTTTGATTTTTATTGTTAACCTTTTAACCGCCCGACTTTATGTCAGTTGTCGTGCCCCCAGCGCCCGACACATTGAATCGAAAAATAAATACCTACAACAAAGAGGGATGTGCAATACCTACAATTTTTCGATGTCGATATTTCGTTTTATATAAATAACAACTGAGTAAATATTTTGATATTTGTTTTATTTAACATTATCCACTAGTAAGAAATACCAGTGTAAATAAGTACCAAAGAAACAAAAACAACTCCTGGTTATCTTCCTTCTATTTTTGTCTACTCCCGTGTTTCTCAACTACTTCAGTCAACGTTTTTTACCGTAGGTATCTAAACGGCAGAATTTTTCACTGTATTTAATGTGTTTAATGCCGTCTTTTTTCGAAATGGAAAGTAAATATGTAGGTACTTATTTATTACAGAAACTTGAGTATAATAAATAATACAACAGTCTGAAATCACAATTTAGTTTTATTCACTGGTTTTATGAAATACAAACAAAAGTCTTTAAAAATAAATATTTAATGAGTGGTCATGATAAATTTCAATACACATTTATCGACACACGAACGTAAAACTGATAGAAACACACAACACTGATGGAAAATTCCAGAAGTCGGCACTCGTTTATGACGTACGAAGCGGTCGTCTTTATCAGACCGTGGCGCTGGGCGTACTAACAAAGTAAGTTTCGGAAGATGTAGGCTAGGGATGGGAACCATCAACTCAGTTGCTGACATTTCACAAGTAAGTTTACTTAATTTCAAAGGAATTAAATGAAATACTCACAAATATTTGTAAAAACATGTTTTATTAACAATTGCTGTATTTGTTTTAAAGTTAATTAGTCAGTATAGAGAAATATTTTGATTTATGTTTATATTTGTATCAGTAAATCTTGGCATATGTCCCGTCCCTCATGTCGGATTTTGTCGTCATGGGCGTTGCACATCAATACAATTTTCTAAAAATAATGTTAGTAATTCATCTAACTTTGGACTTTATTTTTAGGACTTCTAATTAAGAGACTAAAGTGTATTAAACTGTAAATGATTACTTAGTTAACTATTTACCTAATATAAACATAATTTTGATAGAATACAGCGTAATTAAATAAAAAAAGCTGATTAAACGAGCAGTGATATTTTGGTCGGAAATATACGACTCTGGCGAAATGGGCCAGAAAATATTTGTCGGATTAATCCGACGTAGGCGGTTAAAAGGTTAAAATGATAAAAATTTAGCACCCTTAAATATTTCTCGATTACGAGGTGAATAGAGACGACTGAGGGGTAAATAGAAACGCCATATGAGGTGAATAGAAACGGGAAAGGGGTAAATAAGAACGAGAAAGGGTTTAATAGAAACGCTAAAGGGGTTTTTAGAAACGTTTTTGATAGGGTTGGCACTTTATGCAGGTTGCTGAGTTCTTACTTTATTACCAAAATTTTTAAGGAGTTGTTTATGCTTTCAATTAAAACATTCATTTTGTTATGACGAAAGATATATTTTTTTTAATTTAATTATTAATTTTGTATACGCAGGTATAGTAGCAATATGGCACGCATCTACAAACCAGACCCTCGGGGTAAGAAGTATTTAAAATATGACGTCAACTTAATACAACAGGCTGTTAATGAATATTCTGCGAGTAATAGTTCTCTTGATACTATCTCAAAAAAATATAATATACACAGATCTGTTTTATACAGACACTGTACAAAACATATGAAAAGTCAAGGAGGTCAAACTGTTTTATCGAAAGAAACTGAAGAAGAATTTATTAAATACATAAATGTATGTGCTGACTGGGGCTATCCTTTGGAGGCATATGATTTAAGAATGCTTGTTAAGGTCTATCTTGATAAATTGGGTGTCCAGGAAAAGAGATTTAATAATAATATGCCTGGGCCAGATTTTGTATCCTCTTTTATGAAAAGACACAAAGATTCAATTACTCAGAGATTATCACAAAATATAAAGCGAAATCGCGCTGCTGTTTCCCCTGAAATAATAAAAAAATACTTTGAAGAATTAGAAATTTCATTATCAGGCGTATCTATGTGCAATATTATAAATTACGACGAGACGAATCTTTCGGATGATCCTGGGAGGAAGAAAATAATTACAAAAAAAGGCGTGAAATATCCAGAGCGGGTGATGAACCACTCGAAGTCTGCCGTTTCTATTATGATTGCGTGCACAGCTGAGGGAGAATTACTGCCTCCTTATGTTGTCTATAAGGCACAACATTTGTATGATACTTGGACCGTTAAGGGGCCAAAAGGGACTCGTTACAATAGATCACAGTCAGGTTGGTTTGATGGAAACATTTTTGAAGACTGGATTAAATCGGTAATCATACCCTATTTTCAAGGAGTACCCGGAAGAAAAATCTTGATCGGTGATAATTTATCGTCGCACCTTTCATTAGATTTAATTAAACTGTGCCATGAAGAAAACATAAGTTTCGTATTCTTGCCAGCTAATTCAACCCACATCACACAGCCATTGGATGTGGCCTTTTTCAGGCCCATGAAAATAGCTTGGCGAAATATATTGTTTCAATGGAAAAAATCCGATGGTCGCCAACAAGCATCGGTTCCAAAAGGATGTTTTCCACGTTTACTGTCTATGCTTTTAGACGCCCTAAAACATAATGCTAAAGAAAATATTTTATCAGGATTCAAAAAGCTGGAATAAATCCACTGGACCCTACACAAGTACTCAAAAGATTACCTGGATATGACAGAGTTAGCCATCAAACAGAATCGATCGATGAATCTGTTCTAACAATATTAAAAGAAATGAGATTTGGTACCATAAATGTCGCTGAACCTAAAAGAAAAAGAAAGATTGAAGTAGAACCTGGAAAGAGCGTTAGTCTTGATGAAAGTTATGCTGAAACAGAAATCGAGAACCAAGAGCCAAAGAAAAAAAATAAGAAGACAAACAAAGAAAGTAAAGACAATAACAAGCAAAAAGAACCAATAACACAGAAAGGAAAGGGAATCGGAAAGAAATCAAAAACACAAACACATCCAAATGTAACAGATGAAACGAAATCTCTCGCAGCTAACTTTTTACAAGATGATCTTGAAGCTGGAACGTCTCAGATGTTTTACGATCATGAAAGTCCAACGATCATGAAAACCATTGAACCAAGCACAAGCTTCTGTAAAGAAGTAGGAAAAACAACCTTATCATCACAGTCAATGAGTACAGGTGAGGCTAATGATTACTTAGATATAGAAACGGTACCAATTATTTTGGGTGATGATGTTGTTATTGATCATTTTGAAACGATTGACAATTTAAATGTTTCTGATGCCATGATTTCTAGTAATGAAATAAAAAACAATAACAAAATTGAAATAATATCTGATATTTCAGTTACAGATCCTAAACTATTAGCAAAAATATTATATGATAATAAAATGAAAAGAAAACAACAAAAGCATCGAAATTATTACAGAAATGATGAGGAAATATTATCCGATTTAATGTCTGATACTGATTAAAAATAAGTATTCGTATTAAAAAAGTGAGTTTGTGATAATGAGACATTTAAGTATAACATTACAGAATGAACACATTATGTTAACATCCTATTTTTTTTAATAATTACTCAAATTGTGTACTTAATTATTTTGACACCCTAATTATTTTGAAATGATTATTGTACTGTTTTGTATTGTACTTTTGTAATTGTCAGAAGATTATCATGTATCAGACTGGGTTGGTAATATAATTTTAATACGTATAATATTTATTAATTAAGTTTAATTGTTTTGTAGTCTTAATTCTGAGGCTAAAATTATTTTTGAACTGATTATTCTGTTTTGTTGATTATTGTCAGAAGACTATTATGTTTCACACTGAGTAGGTAATATAATTTTATTACGTTTCATAATCATTAATTAAGCTTAATTTTTTTGTGATCTTAATTCTGAGGTTAACATAATTTTTGAACTGATTATTTAATAAGCATTGTTATGTTTGCGATTATATTCTTCTTAATTTTAATAAAAAGGTTTTCTAATATATTATGTACACTCTTTCATTTCATTATCTTGTTCTTCATTGTTCTTGTTAAATTATGAGTAATTAGGTACATAACCTAATTACTCATAATTTAACAAGAACAATGAAATGACGACATACCTAACATAAAATATTTTGACAACCCTATCACTTTTCTCTATTAACCCCATACGTCGTATCTATTGACCCCGTATCCCGGGCAAATAGAAATTGACCAGTTTTTTGTCTTTTTCTCCTAAGTTGATAATAATTTGGCATTAAAATTGTAATTAGGTTGTAAAATAACATAAGACTCCCACAATGGAAGCAGCTTTACTGCCCGAAACTTAGAATTTATATGATTAAAGTCGGTTTGAAAGTCCAAATTGTTTCTATTAACCCCGTTTTACGGTACGTAATCAATATAGGAGCTGCACCCAAATCAGTAAGTATATTTCAATTTATAATAGTGGCATTTAACTAAATTGATTTTACACTCATTCATTAATTGCACTGTAAAACTAGGTAGCAAGCGAGTTGTTTTTTACAAAAACACGTTCATTTTTTCGTTGAATATGACACTGTACACTTAAAATTAAGGACATGCTTAAGAAGTTTTAAAAATGGGTACCTACTTAGTTAGGTACTTTTTTAAAGGTTTGATGTAGGTAGGTACACACATAATAACGTACTAATGTAACTTGTTTGTTTATCTAATTGGATCTCAAATACCTATTTATATACCTACTTCTGCGGAGGCCTGGTTTTATCCTCCAATTCTACTGGAAATGAAACACTGTCTTATTTGCTAGGATATAATTTACTTTTCTTCAATTTTTTTATTACAAGCTTGTCCTCGTTACCCGTCAGGATCTGTTCTCGTCTTAAGTTCACGTTAGTTACATTTCAATATCGAAATAGGTAGAATCAGTCAGCGCGAGCGTCGGTAGTAAGTATAAACGTAACTATAGAATTAACACAGATGTATTTTTTAGATAATATGACGTGAAGTGAAGACTATTACCGATTGTCATCCGGCGAATGCACTTAAACTTTTAAGTGTCGTCAACCTATTCATCACATTTTCTATGGGAGTTGTGACTTCGGGAAATCGTCTTCAGCCTCGTGTTTTGCCCCTTCGCTATTTATAATAGAAATCACGCTAAAATAATGGAAAACACGTAAGTGCTTAAGTACCTTTAGAGGAAGGCTGGAGCCTGTCATACCTATATTAAATTATTTAAATACGTGTTATTTTCAGATTATCTTGAAGACACAATGTTTACCACGTTAGAAGACAACTTTTTCTGACTCGTACTGCGTGAGCGGTGGGGCCCGTTATGTTTTTTACATCTATAGTTGGTATTTTCAGGTAATATAGGTACCTAGTATAAGTACACAAGTGTTCATAATGTTATTGATGTTGATTTATATGTTAGTTAGTTAGTTGTTATTTCATATTATGTTAATATTGAAAACAAATGGCATAATAATTTGTGATAATTCTTGTGAATCTAACGACATGGATCAGCAAGGAAAACGAGGGCCTAAACCAAAGGTTTCATTAGAAACGCAAAAATTAGTAATTTCAGAATTCAAAGATGACTTTTTTTTAAATATTCCTTCCGCAAATGACTCAATTTATAAACAAATTCAAACACGGTTAAATTACAAAATGAGTATTAAATCAATCATATTAAGCATAAAACGAAATTACGAATACTTTTTTGGTGTTGATAAAAAAGAAATAATTCGTAATAATGATTCTAATTTGATAAATCAAAAGTCTACATCGTCATCAAACGAAAGCATTAATAGTGTTTCGGAGAACACCAGTACGCATACATTTTATATGGATACAATAACTTGGGATAGTATTAAGCCTCAAAGGTATTTTTATCACCGAAATAGCAAAATCGCCCCTGGTAGTCTGTATAATGTCAGACGTAAATTAAAACCAAACCAATGGACTAATGTAATTCAAATGCATCTATGGAAAGAAATAAGATCTTTATGCACTTGGTGTTTTAAAAATAATATTGTGAAAGACAATTACGAAATCAAATGCACAGGATATTGTAATCAATGTCACGCAAAAATAATTATAACAACTAACTTAGAAACGGAAAATTTAATTAAACTAGAATGTTGCATAATTAATGAAAATAAAAAGTACTCTCATAACACCAGTAAAAAAAACCGATTACGGTATTACCAAATAAGGGAATTAGGTGAAAAATTACAACACGAAGCAGCAGCTTCTATAAGATATAAATTAGCCTCAACTTTAATGAAGAAAAATGACAAGGAACCTCCAGTATTGCCAAAATTACAAACACTACATCGAATTAAACATGAAAATAAAAAAGTTGATGTTTTCCATCCCAACCCAATATTGTCACTTACCTACTTGTATGTGTGTTTCACCACCTTTTGATAAATGTGTTAGATATGTTTCTGCTTTTCCATTTTATACATTTTACTGGACGGACGATCAAAAGAATTATTATAAAAAATGCCAAAAAGAGTTTAATTATATTAGAGTTTCTATAGACGCAACAGGTTCTATATTTAATAAAAATCTTCGGCCTGTCGTCAATGAACACACACAACTATCTCAAGAGTCGCAAAGTCCTATATTTTTGTATGTTATGATGACAGATACAACCGTTAAAAGTAGCGTGCCAATTTCACAGTGTATATCAGAAAGTCACTCTTTAGATACTATTGCTAGCTGGTTACAATCTTGGTTGGCTAATGGAAAACCTCCAAATGAAGTAGTAACTGATGATTCCGCAGCTTTAGTAGGTGCGGTGGTAAAAGTATTTTGTGGTTATAAATCCACCTCTGACTACTTAAATACATGTTTTAATATTTTAGAAAATAGAACCAAAAAAATTCCAACCTGTTATGTTCGCCTTGATACTTCGCATTTCATAAAAACATTGTACAATCAAAGTATTTTCAAAAATATAGACACTAGAGTAACAAAATTTTTTGTTGATTGTATGATTCTGATTAAAAAATGTGTTTCATACGGAGAGGTAAAGAAAATTATAGAAAATGTTTATATTATAGCAAATAATAAACACCGCGGCAGTAGAAATGGAAATTTAACACGGTGTGAAACGGCGATTTTAGAATTAAAAAACCGGATCAAAACTAATTTGCAGGAATGTGAAATACAAAATGTAGATTCGGAAAATCACGTTCCAATTAAACATTCTTTATGGGAGGGATTAGATAAAGAAGAAAACCCGCTTCTGAAAATGTATAAAGATCTTGAGGAGAAAGAAGATTTAATTAAACAATTGTGTGATCAAGAAACTGAAATCGAAAATATTTATTACTTGCCGGAAATAAAGGACACTTTGATTAGGATTCTTAAAAAACTTCCACTATGGGGAAATATAATGATGACTTATTTTAACAGTAATTATTGTACTCCAACCAGTTCAAATGTAGAAAGTTATATGAAAGACGTAAAAAAGTTATTTTTTAAAACAAATTCAAATAAGTACCGCGTAGATGAGTTTATTATTAAACACGAGCCTTTGATAACCGGTTCCATACGCTTAGCCAAAAGTGACTTGATTGATGTTCAAGAAGGAACTGAAAATATTGTCGATGAAAAAAATGAAATAAGTGACCATAACACACCACAAATAAATACTCTCGTCAATGATGAATCATTTTATGAAAACTCAATTTTTAGGAGCGAACCAAATTATATTGAAGACTGGCGGGGACTGGTGTCTAAACAGAAGAAAAATAAAAAACGAATCAATCGTCGTACAAAATTACATATTTTACAAAACGGCAGTGTTTCTACTTCAGGAACATACAGATTCACGTTTATTAATACGTGTGCTTTTGATTCCGTGGTCCAAAGTTTTTCAATTGCATATTTAGATAGACCTAATATTAGAAAATATATCAATGATAAAAAAAACGATCTTTCACAACTGACCAGAAGTTTGATCACGTATGACAATCTAAAGAAAATCACTAAGAAGGCTAGAAAACCAAAAGATATTTACACTACTCGTTCTAAGGTATTGGCTAAAATATATGATACTGTGGAATCCGATTTTAGTAGTTGCAAAAATTGTGAGTGTAATGTAACTTTTATAATAGATAACATACAAAGTTATGGTTTTTATAGTGCTAATAGATACTTAAATTGTACAAACCAGAACTGTGAAATCAATAAAGGTTCTGGCACAAAATGTAGTTGGATTCCAATAAATGTAAACATATTGACGACTCAAGGTATTGGAGCCCTTAATGAAGCTCTATTAGTAAATGATACTGAAAGGAAATGTAAATACCAATTATGTAACGGTAAAAACGCATACAAATATGAAGTACTAGACTTCGTATTTATTGAAATTAATACTTCAATTGAAATAGAAATTGATGAAATTCCTAAAGAGATCATAATAAACGGTGACACCTTTAAAATTCTGTCGGTAATAGATTTTACAAATGGTGAATCAGGACGCATGGGGCATTACAAGTCAAAGTGCTATCGATTGCTAAAGAGAACTTGGAACTGCTATGATGACCTTAGTAAAAAAGTTTGTAGTAGGTAATTCCCAATATACTGTACCACACTGCATTATTTATACGCGAATGTAAGATGAAGATCGGTCCTAACTTGTTAGTTCCTATTTTGTTATTGTTTGTTTGTTTTTTTTTGTTCTTGTAAAAGTTATTTTATTAATAACTTACAGAAATGTGATTATAAACTGTGATTGTTAATTTGTAATTACTATAGGGTATTTAATATTAATAAAAAAAACGTGATTATAAACTGTGATTGCTCAATTTATACTTATTTGTAAGATAATTTTATTGTGATTAAAACGTTGTAGCAGTAAAACAAAGTACAAGTACCTACGTGTTATATTTTAGAAAGTTTTACCAATATTTGGCTAAACATTTTTTTATATGTATATTATATACAATATTAAAACTACAATTTTTTCTATTTACATTGATTATATTATGAATGTTAACAAAAGCTGTGAACTAGTTAACTAGAATTCTGATTACTTTGGCCCTTTAAATAGTAATAAATAACGTAAGTAATTAAAAATGTTTTTTATTGCTAAACCTTTCATTGATGAAACTATTGGAAAGAGTTTTAAAAATTTGTATAACTATGTCACAGTACTAGTTTTGACTGGTTATAAGTTTTGCCTGCAACATATATACAAAAAGAAACTGTATAATTTCCTTTTTACAATTTTTCAAGATATTAATTTTATTGGCTGCAAATGACTGTTTTTATTCAGACAAACACACAATGCAATGAAGTAATAGACTTCATTTACGCTTAAAGTTTCATTCATTTATTATTATTTATAAAATATATAATAATGCATTTAATCGAAAGTTTTTGACATGTGAGAAAATACCATAATTATTTCCAATAACATGAAGTCTACAATTAGAAAGTTTAATATTTTTGTCCAAAAACATGTGTCGACGACTGTACCCCATTTTACGTTAGTATGTAGAAGTTTACATTAAAATTTAATGGTTTTCTAAGTCAAAAGTCAAGCAAAAATTGGACTGATATTGGGCACTATTTCAAGCACAATTTTTTGAGACGTAAATTGTACCTATAGCTCGTTCGATATTCGCGCACTGAGGTGAGTATGCTGGGCGTAGAACCTACGCCCAGCATACTCACTGAACGAAGCCTATAACTCCGAAGTTATTCGAGCACTGTTTTTTCTTTTTGGGCACCGTTTGGCACTATTTGGGAACTATTTTTTGAAGTATGAATTATGTTTGAAGCGTATACAGATTCTCCGGACGGAGGTGAGTATGCTGGGCGAAACCTTCGTCCAGCATACTCATCGAACTATGGCTATAACTTCGCAAGTACAAGAGCACTATTTTTTTCCTTTGGGCACTATTTAGCACTATTTCAGAACAGTTTTTTGACATTCATGAAATATCAGGATTCCATGGTGAGTATGCTGGACGAAGGGACACGAGCCGCAAACCTACTCTTGGGTCTGCAGACACAGTCGTTATACCTGACCCCTATGGGGCTTGTTGTAACATTTTTCTGGAGCCCGTTTCGACTCAACAGGATGATTTGAAATCGTTAAGCCGGGTATTCATTAGGCAACATTTGTTTATAAACACTGTTAATAAACAGTTTATAAACAGTGTTTCACAATGTTTCATCATCTCTGTAAACAGTTTATATACAAAGGTGATGCAACATTGTTTATTAAACATGTTGCCATGCTCCCCACTTCGAGTGGAGAGCAAGACGAGAAACGTCTAGTTTATAAGCAAAAGTCAATAGGTGTGGACGTGTGTTGCGCGAGTTTATAAACATGGAAGTAGTGTGGTCCAACAACCAGGTTTCGATGCTCATAGAGCTTTACCAACAGCGTAATATACTTTGGGATGCTTCAAATAAAGATTATAAAGATAAATTTAAAAAAAATGATGCTTGGGCCGACATTGCTGCAGAATTGAATATGTCGCAAAAGGAAGTGGAAACAATGATGCATATTCTACGCTCACAATTTTCTCGTGAAAAGAAAAAACTTAAGTCATCAAAAAGAACTGGAAGCGGTGCCGAGGAAGTGATTAAAAGCAGATGGCAGTGGTATGATCCGCTACAATTTTTATTACGTGGTGCAACGACATCTGGAACATCGGATACAATGGGAACGGTGAGTACCTACATTTTTATATTATTTGCTAAGTTGATAATATTAATGTAATTTTTTCATCTTTTCAAGGTAACGGGTTAGTAAATTTTAAATCAAACACAAAACTCTAAATTATAATCAGAACTTTATTTGGAAAAAAACAGGTAGGTACATAGGTACCTACTATTTTAAGTATTATGCATGAGAATTTTGCCACGGCACACTACCTTCTGGACTAATGAAATATTCAGCAAATTGATCTCTTACAACCGTAGCAGCTAGTGGGGGATGTCTTGCAATAGGTTGTAAATCCAACATGTGAGGGCCGATTTCTCTTCGCCAAAAACCTTCTATAATGTTATATTCTGAGTCTTCATAATCGAATGTTCCTGGTGGAGTATATATAGCCCGAGACTGTTTATTGCGCCTCAAAAAGTTATGCAAATATACACATGTCATTGTTACAATTTCACAAGTAGCAGGCTTAAGAGGTATGGCTTTTCTGAAAACGCGAAAGACAGCACATAATATGCCAAACACATTTTCTACTATCCTTCTTGATCTGGAAAGACGGTAGTTGTAAATGCGCTTTATAGTTCCACGATTGTGAATACCAGGATAAGGCTTCATAATATTTTCGGATAAGGCAAATGCGCTGTCCCCTACTATTACATAAGGTAGATTCGGACCATTTGGTAAAATTGGTTGTGGCTGTGGAATATTCAAATTGTTTTGAGTAATTGCATCGTAAAATGGAGTTTCTTGAAATACTCCACTGTCGGAAGATCTGCCTTTAGCACCACAATTCGCATATATAAAGTTGTAATCTGCATCAACTATTGCCAGTAGTACAATGCTGAATTGTTCTTTATAGTTGAAAAAATCACTGCCAGAGTTAAATGGTGCTTCAATAACAATATGTTTTCCATCAATGGAGCCGATACAATGAGGGAAATTCCATAATAATTCGAACTGGCGAGCCTTGTTTTTCCATTCTTGTTCAGTACTTGGAACCTGTAACCAATTTAACCTTTTGAACGCCAGAGCAAAAACGCATGAACTTGCCCTCAACGCCAGGCCACAAATTCACCGCAAATACCTACGAAAAAAATAGGGATTCCAAAACTTCATCGATAATCAATTTTATTTTCATTTTCGTCTTTAATTTCGAAATATAATGTCCTTATAACATTGAAATTTAATTCAACATTACATTTCTTCCTATTAAAGTAATAGTTATACACTATTTACAGACTTGTATAATACCGTAATAACAGATATGAGACTACAATATATTTAAATATAATAACTGTAGGTACAACACTATTCTTGATCTGCTGTCTTCATATTGTGACCATGGCGTGGACGGCCCGCCATTTTAATAACTACTTCGCTTCCGAAATAAGGATGTGGCAACGTAATATCTCGTTTATCGATGTTCTAGTACAATATTATTTTATAATAAATGAAACACGTTTTTTAAATCAGATTTATAATTCCGAATGTAACAGGTACCTACTTAAAAATATATGATTGAAATAGGTTAAGAAGGTAAATAAAAACTATGAAAAAATAGAAAATTTTAATAAGTTCTATAAACCTGGCATAAAAAGTAACAAATTAAAACAATTAACGATTATATATAATTATCACAGTTACCAATCAGTCTTATACTAATAAATCTTTAGAATAATAGAACAACATTATACAAAATCTGCATTGTTTTATCTTATCATCTAATAGTAAGCCATATGTAAATAAAATCTAATAAAAAACTTCAAGTTACAATAGAAAAATCAGTATCACAGAGACATTAAAATCAATATAAATCTAAATATATTACACAGAGTGGTACTTTTGGAAACACGGCGCAGCACATAAATATACGTTACAAACGTTACATTTAAAACGTGTATTTTTTCTTTGTTTTAAAAGTGCGCATTGCTTGCATCTTTGATATTTTCCCATACGACTCGGCATATGATCCTTTGCATTACTGGGTAATATACGAAGAGGATTACTACTGCTAGTTGTAGCTAACGTGGAGCCTTCTATAATACTACCACTGTGGTACCTCTCTATCAATTGCCGAATCACGCTCAATTGAAAATCGGCAAATTTCAATTTTGGCATATCTTTTAAATGCCGGTAACAATAAAATGCATTTAATAGGTGCATATCTAATAAATGGAAAAATATTTTTTTATACCATTTGACTGTTTTGCGGATACACTGCATTGATGATAATAGCATATCTGCGGTATCAACACTGCCCATGTTTTTTGAGTAGTCCACTACAGCTTTTGGCTTAATTACAGGCAATCCCGTATTTCGATGTATTCGCGATGATAATTCCATAGAATTATCATGGATGGTGGATAACATAAAAATATATTTTTTGTCTTTCCATTTAATGGCCATCAGTGGACCAGAATATTGCACTTCCGTTTCATTCAATTCTAGAATCGTGTTTAATTTTGGCATATACTTTCTATTTTTTTTTACCGTACCGCAAGCGTAAATATTATGTTCGTGTAAATATTTAAATAACAATGGGCTCGTGTACCAATTATCCACATATAAATGGCGATTGGATCCTAAAAATGGTTTGACCAACGTGGCAACAACAGCCCCGCCAACACCTAGATTACAGGGATCAACTATCTCTGTGGTTGCTCCACAGTAAACAATAAAATCAACAATAACACCCGTATTTACATCACATAAAACAAATAATTTGACACCGAATCTGTTTCTTTTATTCGGTAAGTATTGTTTTATGGACAAGCGACCCTTAAATGGAACAATGCTTTCGTCAATACAAATAGTTTTATATGGCGTAATAATATTTCTAAACTTTTGTCGTGTATGAGATACACATTTCTGGATTTTCGATAAAATTGTATTTTCTTCTCTTTGCTCAGAAAAATGGAGCATGCCAAGTATCATAGAAAACCTGTTGCGTGTCATTACTTTCGAAAATATCGGAGAATTCAATAAAATATCTGTGGACCAATGTTCTTCTATAGATAAATGATTATTTCTGGTCATTAACATTATGACTGCAAAAAACATGTACATCTCTGGGACTGTTACGTCGTACCAAGCATGTAAACGAGAATGCATACGCAAGTCTACATTCAGCACAAAGTATCGATGAAATTTATTGGTCATATTGACAATCATCGACACAAAATCTGTGTCCATAAAATATTGAAATATGTCGCATTCAGAAGCAATTTCCGACGGCTCTAAATGGATTCCAGATTGAAAATCATTGAAGTCAGCTACTTCGGGTGTACGTCGTTCCGAGGTCCATTGGAAGGACGGTTCCGGCTCATGACCTCGATGGTGGCCATCTCGAGACGTCGAAGGTGTATCATTTGATGGTTCTTGATGGGCAACAGTTGCTGGCTGTAAAATAAAAACAATAATTCATTGTGGGAAGTTAATTAGCCAGTGCGTGAGAAACAAGTATTTTTCTTTGTTCTAAATTCTGCCCGAAAACAATAGATCTTTACGGCTGACAGATCCGAAGATATTATTGTACTCCAACTCGAGTTATCGGCTTATATTGTGTCTAATTCATCATGAAATTTGAAATTACTACTTGCGCTGTTGCAGATGGGTTATTGCTATACAACAAAACAAAAGCTACAGATTTATGACAGTTAGTTTAAGTTTATTGTTCCATTAGTTAATATTTTTAAGGTAAAACTTTTAAGAATCTCGTTATTGTTAGAATGTTTTACTTTGATCAACAAAACAAAATCTTTAGGTTTATGGCAGAAGCTCAAGCTTTATTGTACTACTGCAAAATATTTTTAGAGCATAATATTTGAAGACTGGTCAATAGCACAATTAGTTTAAACTTCGATAATAAAAAACAGACATAAACATTAGCGATCTTAGAATTTCGTATATTTGGTAATTTGTAAGCCAAGATATCATTTTACAAAAAGAAACTTAATTTGCATTAAATTAAATTCTCATTAATTACGCTACGCTTTACCTATTTGTAAAGAAAATAGAATATAATTAAAATAAGCTAAAGATTAAAAAAACGTCTATGGTTTTTATGTTTCTTCCCAAGCATTATTGGTATTTGCAATTTTTTTAGGTTGGTAATACTGACATGTTGACTAGAAAAGTACGTTTTATTAGACATTCGTACATCGGTTTCGAACATTCGAAATTCTATCATTCATCACCATTCTTCATTCTATCTGAAATATTTTATTTACATAATTAATATGTCTTCTGGTGACGAGAGCAGACCTTCATCACCAAGTTTATTACAAAATATACACCGTGCCAAGAGAATTAAGTTCTCAGTTGAACCTGTGAAAGTGACCTGTGTGTGTGAAGGAGTGAAAACAGAAATGATATCAAAGCAAACACAGGTAACGACTGAGGATATTGCAACCTCAAATATGTACCAGCGCAGTATATGGGACAAAGACGAATTAAAATGTGAAGTTTCACATTTACCTAATGTGGGTTTCGAAGAAGAGCCAAAGGACCCACGCAATAAGGCATTCGCAAGATTGGTCGCACATGAATTAGATAGTGTACCAGCGGAGAAGCGTTCGGTAACTTACACCAATATAATTAATATTATACGTAAAGTACGACACCAAAAAGACTTAGATGACATTAGTTTACCGAGCTACCAGGATTCCGATTAAGAAATAATAAATGATTGAAAAGGTTATAAGTTTGATTATTGTCTAATTAATAAATATCCCAAAATAAATCATAAAATCTGTAAATTCGTTCATTTATTTATTTCAAATACTTTTCAGACGTGGCTTAATTCTTTCTTAACCCTGTGCTCTACATAAATTATATCTTAAAAACATTTTCGGAGGGATCATATAGCTTGACGAACACTATAGGAACTATATACCGAATTACCGAAACAAAACTGAAAAGTCGAGTTCTCTGCACACATATATACATAATAATTAATTGAAATAATAGTATACATATATTAGAAACCTATGAGTGCAGGCTTAGGTATAAGGCGCCATTAATATTTCATAAATATATGTAATATTTAAACATATTATATCGCTTAAACATATACACAAGTAAAAATATCAAAATCATTCTTGATTTTTACTTATTTATGTTAGCGATCAATAGGTTAAATAATACAACAAGCATTTAGTAGGTAACTGTATGCTGATTCATATCTTAATTAAATCGTATGTAAACAAACAACGATCGATATATCAACTTAAAAACTCTGTATAACGGCTGTATCTATTTTTTTACAACAATAATATTCTCAAAAGTAACTTATTTCTGTAAAAAATATGTTTCTTTCGGTCTACAAACACCAATACCAGGCCACACTTACAGATTTCATCGTGATTTTTAATAAGATTAATATTTGCTCAAATTTTTTAAAATAAAAGCAGATAAAAATAACTTACCTCTAAATCAAATTCGTCCAAATATTCTGTTTCCAAAAATTCTTCGTCATCTGAGACTCCTTCTAATATGCGAAGAAGTTCTTCCGTAGTCATTAAATTCCCACTCATTATAATAGTCACTTAATATAAATCTTGAACTCGATATCACAAGTAAATTAATCATAAATATTATTCATTCACTTCACTAATTTCTGGTCGCCGCGCTTGTGACGTCACGATATTGTCGTCTAGTCGTGACCATGGCGTACAGGGTACTGATAATTCGGGTTGCGTTAGGGATGCGCTTGAGTTGGGATTAGTGAATATCGAAATTCGACCCAACCAAATTTTATTTTTGACTATGTAGCTTATTGAATGATTTTTAAGACTGGTTTTATAAAATTAATGCTGCTTTATCCTAGTACCAAATTATACCTAAAATAATATATTCCAGAGGAAAGTTTCGAATCGATCTTTGATTTGAAATAATGATATTATCCAACATGCGCTACATCACTAGCGGTCACGCAGTTATGACTCTGGCGTGTGAGGACATTCTTTTTTCAGAGTTTATTTCTTTCTTTTTAACGTAAAATTTCTCAATATTTATAATGCAATTTAATTAGTTTTATGGAAATAAATAAATTTTGGACCTTCTATTTTACAGGTATATAAATAAATAGGCATTAAAGTAATGTTTAACCTTTTAACCGCCCGACTTTATGTCAGTTGTCGTGCCCCCAGCGCCCGACACATTGAATCGAAAAATAAATACCTACAACAAAGAGGGATGTGCAATACCTACAATTTTTCGATGTCGATATTTCGTTTTATATAAATAACAACTGAGTAAATATTTTGATATTTGTTTTATTTAACATTATCCACTAGTAAGAAATACCAGTGTAAATAAGTACCAAAGAAACAAAAACAACTCCTGGTTTTCTTCCTTCTATTTTTGTCTACTCCCGTGTTTCTCAACTACTTCAGTCAACGTTTTTTACCGTAGGTATCTAAACGGCAGAATTTTTCACTGTATTTAATGTGTTTAATGCCGTCTTTTTTCGAAATGGAAAGTAAATATGTAGGTACTTATTTATTATAGAAACTTGAGTATAATAAATAATACAACAGTCTGAAATCACAATTTAGTTTTATTCACTGGTTTTATGAAATACAAACAAAAGTCTTTAAAAATAAATATTTAATGAGTGGTCATGATAAATTTCAATACACATTTATCGACACACGAACGTAAAACTGATAGAAACACACAACACTGATGGAAAATTCCAGAAGTCGGCACTCGTTTATGACGTACGAAGCGGTCGTCTTTATCAGACCGTGGCGCTGGGCGTACTAACAAAGTAAGTTTCGGAAGATGTAGGCTAGGGATGGGAACCATCAACTCAGTTGCTGACATTTCACAAGTAAGTTTACTTAATTTCAAAGGAATTAAATGAAATACTCACAAATATTTGTAAAAACATGTTTTATTAACAATTGCTGTATTTGTTTTAAAGTTAATTAGTCAGTATAAAGAGAAATATTTTGATTTATGTTTATTTTTGTATCAGTAAATCTTGGCATATGTCCCGTCCCTCATGTCGGATTTTGTCGTCATGGGCGTTGCACATCAATACAATTTTCTAAAAATAATGTTAGTAATTCATCTAACTTTGGACTTTATTTTTAGGACTTCTAAGTAAGAGACTAAAGTGTATTAAACTGTAAATGATTACTTAGTTAACTATTTACCTAATATAAACATAATTTTGATAGAATACAGCGTAATTAAATAAAAAAAGCTGATTAAACGAGCAGTGATATTTTGGTCGGAAATATACGACTCTGGCGAAATGGGCCAGAAAATATTTGTCGGATTAATCCGACGTAGGCGGTTAAAAGGTTAAATAGTTTATTTCGTGTTTTAATGTACCGCTGTTTTTGTCACATATTTGTGTCGTTGGCGCTCAGGGACAGTTTTCGCTTGTCACGTATTTGTGACCCTGGCGCTCAAAAGGTTAAAACAATGATTTACAGGATGGCAGTGCCTCAACGCAGCCGTCAAATACACCGCCAACTGTGCCGCCGCCACCGCCAACATCACAACTGCCACTGCCACCGCCGCCACCGCCACCGCCACTTCCACAGTCAAACAACTCCAAAAAGAGGAAGTGTGACGAGAATCTCAATGAAATGTATGAAATTATGAAAAGTGCCAAAAAGAAGATGGAGGAACCTAAAGACGAATTTGAAATTTATGGCCAGTATGTGGCATCTGAATTGAAAAATGTGAAAAACCAAAGAGCACTGTTACAGGCCAAGTATTACATAAATAATATATTGCTACAAGCGAGAATGGGCAATTTCGATAGTAATTATTTTGGTGGATATCAAGGCTATGGAGATGGATGGCTCGGCTATGGCGACGGATACCGCACCACATCATCAACATCGACATATGCTAATGCATCTACACCAACGCAGACACCAGAACCCCAAGTCCATACTGCTACTGGTGACGAGTTGCGCTTTAGTAATCTTGACGAAATAGTTTCCCAGTTGGAAGATGACACACAATAAATAAATTGATGTGATTTGATTTAAATATTTGATAAATACCTACTTGAGTGATTTGAATTTATTTTATTTTACTCACCTTTACATAGTCCTTTAAAACTTTTGTCAATTCCTGACAAACTTCTCGTATAATCTTGCTGATTAATTGTTTTGATACTTTAAAAGTATATGACAGTGAGCCATATGAGTCACCTGTTGCAAGAAACCTTAAAGTTATAGCTAGTCTTCTCTGGGGCTCAATAGGATGCCGAAATTTCGTTTCCTGTTTTGTTATGGCTGGTCCAATCAATCTCAGTAAAATTTCAAAATCTGATGTTGACATTCTCGTGAAATTTTGAAAAGACCCATCAAATCCACGAAGGTCATGAAATACATAACTTCTATTTAAAAGATAATTTCGAATCCACCACCTTTTCTTCTTTTTTTTTCTAGTAGCACTCTTATGTAATATTATATAAGCAGCACAGAGCATCACTACCTCCTCGGGCGACATCCTGGCAACAACTGAGAAGTGTGGACTGCCAAGTTTCAGAAACAGTGTTTACGGTAAACTTGTTAATAAACCCGTCATAAACAGTTTATTAACAAATGTTGCCTAATGAATACCCGGCTTTACCATTAGCCGGGTCCACACCGGACGATCCATCGCGCTCCGATCGCGCGCGGCAGCAGCGCGATCCAAAGATGCAGGCGGTGTGGACGTGCCGCGCGCGATTCATGCGCACGTATTGGAGCGCGCGCTCCCTACCTCGCGCGATCCGTGTGCGGTCGGTTTTTGTGCCAGCCTCAAAGGTGCCTCAGTTGCGTGATGCGCGCGGTGTGGACGGTTGTGTTGGTTCGCGCGATCCACCTCGCCATGGACATCTCAGAAAGTCGCCGTTTGATATCGCTTTATAAAGAATTTAAATGTTTATGGGATCCCAAAGATTCTAATTACACCAATAGAGGTGTTAGAGATGATGCTTGGCTTCAGATTTCTCGTGAAATGGGGAATAAGTCGATCGAGAACCTAAAGAAAAAAATGCGATCTCTGGCGGGAGGCTACAGAAGGGAGAAACACAGAGAGAAGCAAAGCCGTATAACTGGATCCGGTAAGAAAACAAAGCTACTTTTTATCTGTAGGTATTAAAATTATATATTTTATTATAAGTAATTACATCATAATATTTACTGTGGATTTCACGTGATTTCGCTTTTTACATTTAA
This sequence comes from Griposia aprilina, assembly GCA_916610205.1. NCBI lineage: Eukaryota > Metazoa > Arthropoda > Insecta > Lepidoptera > Noctuidae > Griposia > Griposia aprilina. The sequence goes on along the minus strand of OU744285.1, from coordinate 23,833,419 downwards.
GCTGTTAGAAATACACGTGGTTATTTTAATGAGTAACTTGTTTATTTCAGGTGCTCAAGATACATATAAATCAAAGTGGTTTGCGTATGATGACTTCGACTTTATGGCGGATAAAAATGAACCCGGAACCACACGCGATACATTGGAACATGTGAGCTATTAGTTTACTGATATTCATTTTGCCAAACTATTGTATGGTTTGTAACAAAGTGTCTTGCTAAGTGGGACCGTATTGTAGTGGCATTTTCTGTTGCTCTTCTTGGTACGACGGCCATCGGTTGTAGCGATTGTGATGGCGGTTCATTTCGCCAGCTTCCAGGTATTACATCTCCATTCTCCTGTACTGTATCAAACGTTCCTGGCGATATAAAGTTAGGATTACTGCGTAAGTAGTTATATAGATGAACCGTTGCCAGCACGACTTTAGTCGCAGTTTCTGGTTCCAAAAGCATAGGTTTACGCAGGACTCTGTAGACAGAACTAAGTACTCCAAACGCGTTTTCAACTACTCTACGTGCTCTTGACAGTCGGTAGTTGAAAATTCTTTCACAAGAACCCCTTTCCCGTGTACCATCGTATGGTTTCATAGTATAATCATTAAGCTGAAAAGCTTTATCACCTAGTATATAATAGGGTACCTCAATTTTATAGGGAACTTGCAATATCTCCGGTGGAGGAATATTTAGCTCTTTTTTTTCAAGTTTTTTATATAAATTTGTGCTTTTGAACACGCCTCCATCTGATATTCTGCCTTTAGTCCCAACATTCACATACAGGAACCTATAATTTGCATCTACTAATGCAAAAAGAACAATACTAGGAAATAATTTGTAATTATCAAAGTCGTTGCCACTATTAAAAGGCGATTGTATAGCGACGTGTTTGCCGTCCATCGCTCCTATCACGTGTGGGAAATTCCACTTATTCTCGAATTGCTGAGAAACTGTACGCCATTCTTCTTTAGTTGACGGCACCTGAAAATAAAGGAGATCTTAATTATAATATAAAGCTGAAAATAAGAATAAGCAGTAAATAGTAATAATAATTGTTGTTACAGGTAGAATCTGATACGACTGAAGGGGAACTTGAAGTTAATACTACAGTGAGCGAAAACGAGAACAGTAACATTACTAGTGACACACAACCGGAGAGAGCCAACCACCACACAGATCAGAGTAGAGAGCAGAATGATCAGAATGCACAATCCAGTGTCCAAACAACAAACAAAAGAACAAAAAAAAGAAAGAAAACTACTTCTAATAATGCAGATGACATATCAGATGAAACTCTTTCAGAGGCTTTCCAACTTCTGCAACAATGTGCTCAGCCACCACAACCGGAAACTGATTCTTACATTGCTTTCGGGCAGTATATATCTACTGAATTGCGGAAATATGATGCAGTAACATTAGTTAATGTCAAAAATGCTATATGCCAAGTTATTTTTCAAGCTGACACAGGAAGATATGGGGATAGCAATTATGGATATTACACTAATTCATATCCTGGCACACCAATAGCATACACTTCATCACAGTCCCAGTCTCTACAACCTCAAAATTATCCAGCTCCAATTCGACAGACATCACCGTCTGCTCATCTAGCCTCCAATTCATCGCAGTCCCAGTTTCTGAAACCTCAGGATTATTCACTTCCACAGTCACCACCGAATTAAATAAGTACCTACCTATATCATGTTTTCAAAAAATAATTAATAATTGTAAACATGTTACTTCTTTAAATTATGATTGTAATACACTACTTTTTTATTGAGTAATAAAGTATGGTTTTACTTACCTTTACATAATCATTTAACAGGTCAATGATGGCTTCACAAACTTCAGGAATAATTATCGATATAGACTGTTTGGAAATGCGGAACAGATACTGCAAACTGACGTACGAATCTCCAGTTGCTAAAAATCTTAATGTTAGTAATAATCTTTCCTTCACAGTAATGGCATCTCTATAATTTGTATCATTCTTTCTTAGCTTGTTATTTAATAATGAACACAATATCTCAAATTGATTAGCATTCATTCTTGCAAAATTGTGTTCAACTTTATCTGACACTAACTCTGCGTACAGCTGAGTCCCAGATTCCAAGCGATTTTTGTAAATTTGTTTCACCCAAAACCGTCGTTTTCTTTTTTGTGATTTTTTGCGCAAGCATTTAAGCAAAATAAAAGTTACTGCTGCAACGGCAAGACGCCGCCGTTGTACGTGTGACTCCATATCGTACAAGAGTTAGACTGGCTGAATCACGGATCGCCTTAGGATCGCTTGGAGCGCATATTTGGGATCGCAAGTTTCCAAGAGTGGATCGGCCTAACACGATCCACGATCCACGCTCCGCGATCCTGGATCGCGGATCGCGGGATCGATGGATCGTCCGGTGTGGACCCGGCTATTGACATCGCCGCCACCGGCGGCGCTTCCCGAACCTGAGATTCTGAGAGATTCTGTCCGCTCCGGGCGAGGCAAATGATGAAGGGCCCATATGGGGCCAGAAAATACACAACACCTTAACCCAATTATGGTTACCATTACTCAAAAAGGGAATGGTTAAAGAAATGAGAGACAAAATATTAAAACAGTGTCTCATACCCAGTAATTGTACATTACTTCAAGCGCCAAAATTAAATATTGAGATCTCAGCCGCTGTTCCAGAAATGGTAAGGCTACGCGACAAAAAAGTTGAGACATCTCGACAACAATTGGGTGCAGGTATTACTGCTATTAGCAAGGCGATGACGTCACTAATTACCAGCGACAACAAGATCGAAGCGATCAAAATACTACGTGATGGCTGTCGGTGAACATCAGAATGACGGGCCAAAATGACCGATCAGCTTTAAAATATTACTAAAATCTAATACCGTAAAATGGGGTGAATAGAAATCGCGGGGTGAATAGACACACTTCCAGTCATTAGTTATTTTTGTATCTAGGTTTTTTTATAGCCTGGTAACATATACCGTAAAATGGGGGGAATAGGGATCCAGGGGTGAATAGGGAAAAAACCAGGAAACATTTTTGACGCTAAATATTAGTTTGCAAATCGTTCCAACTTTTACCATTCTTTGAAGGATAATAGTAGATTATTGGAACTTTTCTATGGCAACATTGAACAAATGTGAAATTAGCTGCAAACTGTCAAAAATGTCAGTTGAAAATAGTATCAACAAGACGCCGGTTTTTACAGTGTTTAAAACTTTGCTGTGTAGAAGTTATTTTGCATTAAGCGAATACGAGTGTTTGTTTTAAACGTTATTTAGTGTTTGGGCCGTCATATACCGTAAAACGGGGTGAATAGAAATCGCGGGGTGAATGGATACAAAACCAGGAAAGTTTTTTTACCACGTCCTCTAGTCTTTTGAAATAAAAATGTTACTATTTTTTAATTATTTTAAAAACTGCAACTTTTTTTGTTCTGAGATGGCAACTCCATTTCGGCGTGAAGTTAGGCGAAAGGAGTAATTCCACTTTGCCCCACCAAGCCCGCCACCCTGGTGTGGCAAAGTGGACTGCCTAAAATTTTGCAGTGGAATATGCCCCACTATTCTGATTTGATGGGGCGGATAACACTAGCATAAACACTTTGTGGATTCTGCCCCACTAGGGTTGGCACCTCAGGATTTGTGTATGAAGGTTAACATGTATTTTTACATTTGTTTGTAAAAAAAATAAATGTAACCACTGACGTTAGGATTTGACAAGTCTGAGACAAGCAAACGTAAATCTAAATACATCAAAATGGTTATTTAAACAGTGTATTAACCCTTTTTAAGGCAGTGGCCTCTATATTGCCACCAATATTAGTTTTTTTTTTCGGGCAACTATTTATCTTTTGGGTATTTATTTTTTACTTACTGGCAAGCTTGAGATGTCCTGTCAACGTATATTTTTTGTTGTGTGGGAATTGTCAGAGTCAAATTGACACTTTTCAAACTTTGAAGGGTAAAAACCGGTAATTTTGTGTAACGTGTAACAAATCTAGCTCAATCTATAAAATCTTGTGGGAAAGTGGTAAGAGTTTGCATTTATTTCAATAATTACGTATGTTAGGGCGCGTACACATAGAACATCCGTTTTACAGGTCCGTTTAAACGTATATGTTATTAGCGTATGTAGTTGTATGAGCGAGTTCATACAGAATACAGTATTCCGGATCCAGTAAAAAATACTGATCCGACAAAATAAGCAGCAATCCGTTTTACAGGTCCGTTTAAACGTATATGTTATTAGCGTATGTAGTTGTATGAGCCAGTTCACACAGTATTCCGGATCCAGTAATACTATACTAATCCGTTTTATCGGATTGAAACCGCACGAGGCTTTGCACGGGGGTGCGCGGGGTGCGATGTGCTACACACAGCCGCCATTTGCCGGTTTCATTCCTAGAGTAGTGCACGTGTCCAGTGCTATCATAATCATGGCAAGCAAGGCGTTTGAAAAATATGTTGAGCAAGAAGTTTTGATAAATTGTGTTGAAAGTAGACCAGTTCTTTGGGACAAAACACTGGAGATTTATAAAGATAAAATTGCAAAAACCGCAGCTTGGCGCGAAATATGCGGTATTCTAAAGGAGGATTTTGAAGCTATGGAACAAAAAGAAAGACAAGAATTTGGTAAGTATTTATTTTATATTGTAATGGAGACATTGTTTTTTATTTTAAATAGCTTCATTCTGCCAAGAAACTGACCCAGATTCGGACACGAAATAGTTTTCGAATTCCGTTCGAACTGAATTTGCAGTTCGACCACCTCGTAGCGTTTCATCATCAGGTAGGCTATTGAAATGAAATGCTTCAGATTCGGATGTGTTGCCATCCTTTAAGCCCTCTTTTTCCCTTATAAAGTTGTGTAGAACGGTACATGCCTTAACTATCCATATAGCTGTTGTTTTGTTGACGTCTAGAGGCCGGTGGAATACTCTCCACTTATTAGCAAGAATACCAAATGCACATTCAACGTATCGTCTAGCTCTGGTCAAACGATAGTTATATATTCGCTTATTTACGTCTAAATGCGTCCCGCTAAATGGCCTCATTAAATTTTCGTGTAAACCGAAACCTTCATCGCCGATTATGACGTAGGGAACTCTCGTTTCTGAGCCTGTTATTAATGGGCAAGGTTCTGGTATTTGTAAACTGCCATCTAGCATCATTTTCCAAAATGTCGACTCCTTGAATATTGATGAATCGCATTCTTTTCCATACGACCCAATACTAACATATAGAAAACGATAGTCAGAGTCTACGATCGCTAATAATATGATGGAAAAAAAGTCTTTGTAATTTAGGTACATTGAGCCACTTTTTGCTGGTTTTCGAAGTCTGATGTGTTTACCGTCCACTGCTCCTAAACAGTGGGGAAAATTTGCTTTTGTGTCGAATCCATTTGATATATGCTCCCATTCACTCACTGTTGTAGGAAGTCGCATAAACTCGTCATTCAAGTTGTTCCATATGCATCGTGTAACTTCCTTAATAATGTTGCTTATAGTTGACACACCGACACGAAAGACGTAATAAAGTTCTTGAAATGTACACCCAGACGCTGCATACCTAAAAAAAATAAATTAATCAATTACTATATTATTACACATATATTGACTTCCCATACAAAGTAACGTTAGTGACTGTAAGGGTTTAGTTTTAGTTAATTTTGTCTATTACTGATTATGTATATGTCTATGTTTCGTAGAGGTACTTCTCTATGGTCAGACTATTAAAGATGGCTTGATGAATAAGTCTTGTTTTATTATAAAACTATAAAATATTATAGTGACCAACAAATTTTGTATGGAAAGTCGAAATTTTTATGAGAGTTTTTAGCAAAGTCGTAAATCAAAACTCATACTTATATATATAGTACATAAATAAAATAAAATTAAACTGAACTGAACTAAATTATAAAATTACCTAATTAAAATAAATTGATTTAAACATTAGTAATACTTTTTTGCTTCCCATTATTTACTGACCGATTAGTTCTTGCACTGTCAATTTGACTTATCCACTGACCAATATGGTAATTAATTACTGACAAGTCTATTCTACCTTCTTATTCGCCTTTCACTTACTAAGCTATTGACAACCATCTTATATTATTATTTACTTGCTTCAGGAAAATATGTTATAAAAAAATGGAATTCGACTAGAGATGCCTGGATACGAACATTGAGTGAGAAAAAGAAATTGAAGAAATCTGGAGCTGCTGCCTCAAATACCAAGCCTTACAAATATCACAATCAAATGTTATTTTTGAAAAAAGTTGTCACCCCAGGTGATACACACGAGAACGTCCCTGCTAATGACAACATCACGGAAACAGTAGAAAGTAATAAAGACAACGAAGATGAACCTGATCAGATTACGGAACAAAGTGGTAGTGACAGACAAAAGGAAAGACAAAATTTAGCCCCGCCGCAACGCAAGGCAATCAAAAGAAATGTGAATGAAGTAGACGCCAAAATGATTGAATACATGAATGATCAGTTAAAAAAAAGTAAAAATGAGTTTGAAGATCCCAATTTATCGTTCTTCAAAGGTATTTTGCCGCAACTGGCTTCACTTAATGGCGATCAAATTTTAGAATTTCAGTCTGGAGTGATAAACCTTTTACAAAATATTAAAAGTAGAAGATATGGTCAGTCAAACTACGAGTGGCCTCCATATTCACAAAGTTCTAGCACTCCTCACTACCACACCCAAGGTTATTTTAGTAGGCCACATCATCTTGACTCTACACCATCAGTAGAAGGTTCGCCATCAGTAGAATCTACATTCAGCCAGGAGTCAGACTTGCCAGATCTGTCTATGTTTTGAAATAAATCTTCATTTTTGTAAACCTTTTTGTCATTTTAAATTTTAATTGATAATAACAAAAATTAAAGTTCTTACCTTAAAAATATCGCTAGTTTTACTTCAGGGCACAAGCTTTTCCTCCAGTTTGTGTCTTTCTTTTTTAAATCCTTTTCTAATCGTTTAAGAAGGTCATCAAAAGTAGACGTCGTCATTCGGAAATAAGTAAAAAATTTAGATTCGTCTTCTTTCAGCTGACGCACAACAGCACCACGACAAAATCTTTGCCTTAATAGTGGATGTATCCAATAACGCCGGGGCTTCCTCCGCCGCAGACGACGATAGTACCAATACAACACGACAACGTCCATTCTCGTAGAAAGTAGGCGATACACTGAAGAACGAAAGTCCAGTAGCGTCGGATCTGTTAAAATCGGTCCTGTAAATGCTGTGTGAATATTACCTCCAGTAGCGTCGGATCTGTTAAAATCGGTCCTGTAAATGCTGTGTGAATATTACCTCCAGTAGCGACGGATCAGTTAAAAAGGATCCTGTAAAACGGATGTTCTATGTGTACGCGCCGTTACTTGTACAATCGAGTAGTATTTTATAAAATTACGTTTATTATTTTGATAAAATTTTGTATTGAACTGGTGGCAATATATCTGCCACTGCCCGTGTAGATAATAATATTACAGTATTTACTGCAGGTGAAAATGCCGAAAATATTGTGTGATGATGACATAGAAAATGCACTAGAGGAGTTATTTGGCTTACCCGACGACCCCGATATTTCGGATGACGAATACGAACAAGAACCGGATAATTTAGATACGTATGAAGGTATGACGCTATGTGATATTCTTAGTGGTGCGAACGAAACCGATTCTACTCAGGAGAGAAACGACTTTAATTTAGAAGAATCTTATAATCAGCCATCAACATCTGGTCTACATTTAGACAGCCGCAATCGCCGCAACAATGAGTCTACTCAGGTGACACACGACTCGGACGACGAACGTGAGACATCAATTCAAACCTCAACATCTGGTCTTCATTTAGACAGACGCCGTAACCGTTTACATGACTCTTCTTCTCCTGAACCACCATCCAGCAGACTTCCTACAGATGTTGATACATTTTCTGAAACTGATGATTCGGATGGTCCAGAAGATCAGTGGAAAAAAGTTATCTGGTCTCAACAACCAAACATGGATGATTTTGACCGTGTTCGTTTACAAGGAACTCAATTCCTTTCATCCCAGACAAGGCCTACAACATATTTCACACGTTTTTTTGATGACGATATTTTTACACACATTGTAACACAAACCAATCTCTATGCAGAACAAAATCAAAGTCGTAACTGGACACCTGTTTGTTGTGATGAAATTAAAGCTTTCATAGGTATTATAATGCTAATGGGGCTCCATCCGTTACCGACTGTTGATTTATATTGGGCTAGCGATCCATTTTTCCGCGTAGAAGAAATCGCATCCATAATGCCAATCAAAAGGTTTAAAAAAATCCTCGAAAACCTGCATTTGAATAATAATGAGCAAACGCCTCAAAGAGCTGCAACAAATTTTGATAAATTATTCAAAGTAAGACCAATACTGGATTTGCTGAATATTGCATGTCAGCGAGAAGCGAAAACAACATCGTCACAATCAATTGATGAATCGATGATTCGATTCAAGGGACGTTCATCACTAAAACAGTATATGCCCCTCAAACCCATCAAGAGAGGATACAAAGTTTGGGTAAGAGCTGATAGCAAAACCGGTTATGTTTACGAATTCAGCATTTATACTGGTAAACGTGATGACCAAGCTCCTGAAGTCGGTCTAGGAGTCAAAGTAGTAAAATCTCTCACACAAAAGCTCATTGATCAAGGCTTCCGGGGACATGTAGCTTTTGACAATTTCTTTGCATCTTATGAACTCTTGCAATATTTGTTTGAAAACGGTATGTATGCCACCGCAACCGTAAATTCTGGGAGATCTGATTTGCCACTAATACTAAAAAACGCAAAAAAAAAGAATGTATCAAGACAAGACAAAATACATTTAGAGAGAGGTGAATATAAATGGCGTACTAAAAAGAATGTTTCCTTCATCATGTGGCAAGATACAAAAATAGTTACAGTTTTGACCACCGCATTCCACCCCAAAATTTGCAAAACTACATGTGAAAGAAAGCAGAAAGACGGTACAAAAAAAACGTTTCCTTGTCCAACAGCGATACTTGAATATACAAAACGTATGGGCGGTGTGGATCGTTTCGATCAGAAGCGGAGTACCTATGAAGTCGGTAGAAGAAGCAAGAAATGGTGGCTTCGCATTTTTTATTTTTGCATAGACCTAGCAATAACAAACTCGTACCTTCTCTACAGTTCAAACAGCCGCGTCCACAGTATTATGCCCCAATTGGCGTTTAGATTATCTTTGGCTCGTGGTCTTATAAATAATTTCTCATCAAGGAGAAGGAGCTTGGATACCCAATCAATGTATCTTACTAAGAAGTCCAAGATGTCAGATAATTACCAAAAAACGGGCTCTGTAATCGATGACCTTCGTTTTGCCAGTGTTGGAACACATAAACATGAACGTTTGCCAACTTATCGGCGATGTCGTGTATGCAGCACAAAGACAAACAATAAAAGATCAAAAATTCAATGCTCCAGATGCAAGGTTCCACTTTGTGTGGTACCATGTTTTGATATTTACCATGAACAGAAATAAAAAGTTGCATTAAGAATAAACCTTATTTTATTTTTCATAGTCTTCTACAGGCAGCGGCAACTATATTGCCACCAAATTTTCCAAAATTTTCCTTTCGATTTTCATGAAAAATAAAAATACATCAGGCATTCATAACATATTGGCTTACAAAATCCGTTTAGTTTAAATTTGTACCTGTCCTAGTTCCCTCTGCCTTATAAAGGGTTAAGGTTCTACTTTTGTAAAAAACTGTCACATATTAAATCTTCCTGGATTTAAATAAATACATTATATAGTTTTGCTGTATTTATTCAATTTAGTCTGACATAGCTGTGACATTTGCTATTTGTATTCCATTTACGTTCCGATCCATCCGTTGCAAACATTAAATGATTTAAAAATATATTTAGATGTTTGCCCAGAAATTGATACATTATCACTGTTGATAACTATTAAATAACAAAAAACGAAGAATAATGTACGAGAACACTATTACTAAAGGGATAATTTAAATAATAATTATTAAAAGAAATCGTAAATACTATATTACTAGTATCGAAACGTAACGTAACCACAGATTGTGAAAGAATGCGTTCAGAAACGCTTTATGAGAGTTATAGTTTTATGTTAATTTATTAAGTCTAGTTATTAAGTCTTGTGATATGTACTTGTATTATTGTCATATTATTATTTTTTATCTTTGAATAAATCAAATACTTATTAAATAATAAAAAAATGCGTTGAAATGCATTCGAAAGTAATAAAAATATCGGAAGGATTTAAGTTTAAAAAAAAAACTATATCATTTTATCCCGGCTTCGAAAAAGTAAATAAATACTTGTAATTATAAGCTCATAAAATTAGCTACGAGTCGTATGGTTACATCACTAATTACGCCGCGAACACAAATGTCAAAATAGGTCTATTATTTTGAGGTCCTTTACGTACAAACATCATGGCTTCATTTGTTTGTTAGTATTTTTTTATTTAATCTGAGATTAAAACATGCTGTTGGAGTAAAAATGACTAAACCGGTTATGGTTCACCACTGCCTCGCCCACCGCGACTTATCGGTTGTCCTTGTCTGACATTTTTTGTTTCATTCTGTTTGTTTACAAAATAGACGGACATTTGCATTTGTGGAGTGGTGGTGAGTGGTATTGAGTTTATTGTAAGTATTTTCGTATTTATTTTTCATGGATGCTGATGATTTGTGTAGATTTTTTTTAATAAGATATTTTTTGTGTTTTTCAGCTTTACAAAAATGGCAGAAGACTCTGTAGCAGGAAGTTCTAGTGGGCAAACTGGCCTTGAATTTATAAATGATGGAAAATGTATTATTAGAGCTGGGCATCAATACTATTTCAAAAGAAAGTACAAAAATGCATCTGAAATTTGGGAATGCAAAAACAGAAGGAGACAAAAGTGCAATGGGTCGATTGTAGTGAAAGTAAGTCCCTACTTATTAGTAATTCTTTTTACTGACTCACTTTTAGTAATACGGGTCTAATACAATTTAAAATAATAATAATACATATACATATAATATTACTTGAAGTTGTGCTATGTTATAAATATTTTCTAATACCTACATTTTTTTGTTTTCAGGGAAATATACTTTTAAACGAAAAACCTCACCAATGTCAACCTGATTTTGACCGAAACAAAGTGACAAAATTAATGCAGAAAATAAAGAGAGAAATCACTTCAGCAGACGTACCAAGCATTCCAGCAACATACGACAAAAATGTAGCTTCCTTATATTTAGAAAGTAGCAACAGCAATATTGTGAGTAAAATTCCTCCATTTTGTAAAGTAAAGTCTGCATTGTATAAATACACAAACAAAGATGCTAATGTAAAAAAAATATATTACAATACATTATCAGAAATAGAAGTTCCTGAAAAATTTCATTCTTTTTTACTTGCCAAGTATATTGACGAAGATATTTCTATTTTAATATTTTGTTCAGAGCAAGCTAAGAATTTGATGAAAACCTGCAAACATTTTTTTGGCGATGGCACTTTTAAAAGTTGCCCACAACCGTTCATACAATTGTATTCGTTGCATGCTGATTTGGGTAGCTCCCAACAAACAACAAATATTGTGCCATTAGTATATGCTCTTATGAGTACTAAATCAACCAAAGCTTACACCGCTCTCTTTTCTGTAATAAAATCACAGATTCCGGATTGGCAACCACATAGTTTTCAGTCGGATTTTGAGGCAGCGGCTATGACTGGTTTTAAAAATGTCTTTAAATCAGCATCAATCAAAGGGTGCTTTTTTCATTTTTGTAAAGCAATTTGGAAAAAGGGGAAAGGGTTAGGGTTGACAAAATCTAAATATTTGCGAAAACAAGTAGCGCTTAGCGCAGTCTTACCCTTATTACCAGAAGAAAAGATTTTTGAAGGTTGGTTTTACATAGCCGCACAAAGCCCAGATGACGAAAAAAGTAATGAATTTAGAAAATATATGCTGCGCAATTGGCTGAAAGATAACTTTTTAAAAGTGTGGTGCGTATTTGGGGCAAAACACCGCACAACTAATGCCCTCGAAAGTTGGCATAATAAACTTAACAAAAAAAATCTTAAAAAAAGCCCCAGTTTATTAAGACTTCTTAATGTCTTATACGAAGACATAACGCTTTCAATAGTTAAATCTATGCAGAACCAACCTTCCAAGCTACGCCTTGATAAATATATACAAAACGATCAGAATATACAAGATGCCCAAATGGAGCTCATAAACGGCGACATTACGGTTGGACATTTTTTGGAAAAACTAAGATAGTTTTTCCAAGAAATCTATTTTAGTTTTTCCAAAAAATGTGAACTAAACAAATACAAAATCTATGATTTTAGATGATTTTAATTCTTATAAATAGTCAGTACTCAAACTAATATAGTGGCTGTTTGTTATGATAATTATTTTCTCAACAGTCAGTATTTACCTACTTTCGTTAGGATGTTTCTTATTTGTATTAATAAGACTTTTTGCTATGTAAAATTTTATCATTCTATAATTTTAGTTTTTGTTTTTTAGCCGGAAGTAATTTCGTGGCTGTTTTTTTTGCATATAAATTGTTTTTATTCATAAGGTAATACATAAGACTGTTTTATACCATGTCGATCAATCTGTGATTCTATAATCTGTGACTCTATAATCTGTGATTCTATTTTTTGTAACAAGTAATTTAGTGGCTGTTTGTATGTATATAGTTTAAATTTATTTTTATTATTTATAACGTAATCAGTAAGAAAATACCTATATCTACACAAACCATACAAAATGATGACGAATCTGTGATTTTGAATAGTTATGTAGTAAATATGTTTCGTTTTAAGAACATATCATAAGAACAAATCATTGTTTAATTTGTGATTATCAAGATTTATCTTAGTTAGTAAGATTTTATTTGTAAAAGGTATACCAAATGATGAAGAATCTGTGATTTTGAATAGTTATGTAGTAAATATGTTTCGTTTTAAGAACATATCATAAGAACAAATCATTGTTTAATTTGTGATTATCAAGATTTATCTTAGTTAGTAAGATTTTATTTGTAAAAGGTATACCAAATGATGAAGAATCTGTGATTTAGAATAGTTATGTAGTAAATATGTTTCGTTTTAAGAACATATCATAAGAACAAATCATTGTTTAATTTGTGATTATCAAGATTTATCTTAGTTAGTAAAATTTTATTTGTAAAAGGTAATTAATCTGTGATTTATAAACCGATTCCTTCCAGAAATAAATAGTACATTAAAATTATTTATTTATTTTTTACTTTTATTTAAACCACTTCGCTACGTATTAAATCTAAGCTTCCAGCACTAATAACGTTTTACTTACAGATATAGGTATACATTTTTTTTTTTTACAAACAAATGTAAAAATACATGTTAACCTTCATACACAAATCCTGAGGTGCCAACCCTAGTGGGGCAGAATCCACAAAGTGTTTATGCTAGTGTTATCCGCCCCATCAAATCAGCATAGTGGGGCATATTCCACTGCAAAATTTTAGGCAGTCCACTTTGCCACACCAGGGTGGCGGGCTTGGTGGGGCAAAGTGGAATTACTCGGCGAAAGTAATAAAAATGCGTTTAAATTTCAACCGGCCTACGGTGACAATTTGAGCTCCATAAAAGTTGGTGATTTTATATAGTGTGATCAAATTTTGTGTGATAAAACTTATATAAAGTGTTCCTTAGTTCATCAGGATCAAGTTTTATATACAAGTAAGTACAATTTTGATTTGAGTTCATTGATATGAATGAAATACTTAATACTGTGTTATTTTACTTTGGCTTGAGGTTAATAGAGATGGGAAAGGGGTGAATAGATACGTAGTACGGGTTCAATAGATACGTAGTATGGGGTTAATACAAACGGGAAAGGGTTTAATGGAAATGAGACAGGGGTTATTAGAAAACGTCGTACTAGGGTTGTCACTCAGCTTAGTTCCTATTAAATGAAGGTACTTACATACTTTCTTAAGTTGCATAAATTTACATTTATTATTTTTTGTAGGTAAAACATGCCTCGTTTGTATAAACCGGACCCGAGAGGAAAAGTATACAAAAAGTATGATGAATCTATATTACAACAAGCGGTCGAAGAATATAGAATATCGAAAATGTCGTTAAAGATTGTAGCTGAGAAGTATAATATAGATAAGTCAGTCTTGTATAGGCACAGTACAAGGACAATGCGAAAACAAGGTGGACAAACTGTTTTGTCGGAAGAGGAAGAAAAGGATATGATAAAATATATAAATGTATGTGCAGAGTGGGGCTATCCTCTAGATTCTGTAGATTTAAGATACCTGGTGAAATGTTTTTTGGATAAACAAGGGAGGACTGTACTGAAGTTTAAAAATAATCTTCCGGGACCAGATTTCGTTGCAAGTTTTCTTAAAAGACATAAAGATATAATCTCACAAAGAAATTGCCAGAACATAAAAAAAAACAGGGCAGCAGTGTCACCAGACTCGATAAAAGCCTACTTTCGGGAGTTGGAAGTTTCATTGGCAAATATTGAGCCCTGTAATATTGTGAATTACGACGAAACCAATTTGACTGACGATCCGGGTCGCAAGAAAATTCTAACAAAACGGGGAACAAAGTACCCGGAGAGAGTGATGAATCACTCGAAGGCATCCACTTCTGTGATGATAGCTGCTACCGCCTCCGGGGAATTGTTGCCACCATATGTAGTATATAAGGCTCAAAACCTTTATAATACTTGGACCGAAAATGGGCCACCCGGAACACGATATAATCGTTCGGCAAGCGGATGGTTTGACGCACATATTTTCGAGGATTGGATTAAATCGACCGCGTTGCCTTATTTTAGAGGTAAAGAGGGGAAGAAGTGTCTCATAGGTGATAACCTATCCTCGCATCTGTCATTAGAGGTGATTAAATTGTGTCATGAAGAGAACATCATATTTGTTTTTTTACCTGCAAATAGTACGCATCTGACACAACCACTAGATGTGGCCTTTTTCCGTCCGATGAAGATTGCGTGGCGCAATATCCTTGTAAAATGGAAGAAAACTGATGGAAAGACACAAGCATCTGTTCCAAAGGGATGCTTTCCAAAACTTTTGAAAAAACTTATTATAGACCTCAACGAAAATGCCAAAGATAATATATTGGCAGGTTTCAAAAAAACAGGCATATGGCCCATTAATGAAAATCAGGTTTTGGGTAGATTACCGGAAGAAAACAGTAATGAAGAAAATGAAGATACTGTGGAAAAATCTGTGCTTGATATTCTTAAAGAAATGAGATATGGTACTATGAATATAACTGAATCAAAAAGAAAAAGAAAATTAGATGTGATTCCTGGAAGAAGTGTTGGCACTGAAACGGAGGACTATGTGGAAACAGAAGAAGACAATTTTGAAAATACAAAGAAAATAAAAACAGCAGAAACCACTACAGTACCATGCATAAAGACTAAGAAAGGCAAGGGTAGAGGTAAAAAAACTAAAAGTCAAGACCAAGATATAAATGGAAACGAGGAAAATAAACTAAAAGTAGCAGATGCAGAAACCAAGCCTGGAATAGGTGTTGCAGATATAGAAACAATGCCCGTAATGTTTGAAGATATTACATCATTTGGTGAAGAAGTCGAGATTCAGTCATCACAAGACGACAATAATTGTCGTCTTGTGATGACTGAATCTATGCATGAAGAGCCTCTATCTAAAGCTTTACATACTGAAGATCGGAGAAAGAAGATAAAAATTATCGCCAACGAAAAATTATCGCAGGAGTATTTTATTACGATGAAAAATAAGATACCGTTACAGTTGAAACCTGTTTCTACAAATACTCCTTTAATTTTGAAGACTAAAATTGACCAACCAAGCACAAGTGGTTTGAATCGAAGATCATCATATTACAAAAATGATGATGACATTCTGAAGGATCTAATGGATGATTCTGACTAATTACATAAAAGAGGGTCTTCTTATCGATTATTTAGAATCATCCATTGAATTGTTCAGATGCGATGTCAGACTCATTACTGTAATCTGTCTTTTCATATAATTTAATTACCAAAAAATATTATATCTAGATACTAATTATTAGCGATCTCATGTGCAATCAATAAAAGGCTGATTAGAAAGTTAAATTTGTTTTTATTTTCAGTCTCTTCATATTTAAAACGCCTTTAGAAAAATACGTATGCATCTACATAATTATTAAAACATGTAAAACCATCAATTTAAAACTTTGAAAGTAGGTATATAGAAAGTAAGTAAGTAATACATAAGTACCTATAGATGGTTTTGTTTATAAAATCATAACCCTCCTTTGGTTTTGCCGTAGTCGGGTAAAATGAGAGACAACCCTACCGATTTTTTCTATTAACCCCATATGTCATTTCTATTGACCCCGACTCCAGGGTAAATAGAGATGGCCAATATTTATGCGTTTTTTAATCAAAATAAGCAATAAAACTAGCTTTTGAACATTATAAAGTTTAAAACCACCCTTGACTCATAATATAATTTCATTAAATATGAAGAAACTAATCGAAAACAATATGTATATCGATTCCAAAGTTCCAAACGGTATCTATTCACCCCGTTTTACGGTACATAAAAGGTAAGCATCAGTTATTAATTAATATTACTAATATTTCGATTTTTAGAATGACATGAGAAATCTGTATTTTTGGGGTGAATAGGGACGTCTCAGGTATTAATCACAACGAAAGCGGGGTTAATCGGGATGAGGATGGGATGAATAGGAACGACTTATGTATGAATAGGTACAGCTTTATAGGGTTGTCACTAAGCAGACCTAGCAATTTTTAAGTTGTGTAATCTAGGTAATAATTAGGTTTATTTCTTTATATTTTATATCGATTTTTTTGTCTGGGTCAGGATGACTGGACCAAGAGAGATTTTTGAAGTTTGAGCAATACCAAGTTTTAGTACCTATTTGGTACCAGACATCAAATAATTGGTACCTCTCTACAGAGGGAAAATTCGTAATAATTTTCCCTCTGTAGAGAGGTACCAATTATTTGATGTCTGGTACCAAATAGTACCAAATAGGTACTAAAACTTGGTATTGCTCAAACTTCAAAAATCTCTCTTGGTCCAGTCATCCTGACCCAGACATTTTTTTAGGTATTTCATAAGTTAGCGATTCCCGGGTCGGGCCAAGTTTTGTTGGAATTTCGAAATATTGTACAGAGTTCGAAAATTGTGTCCGGTTTAATAGGCTCGCCTCCTATTTGTTGGGACTGACAACATTACTGACGAACAGTGGGTGTCACATTTAATACGTGCCTCAGTTTTTTTTTTGGGATGGGAAGTTATTATTTTAGTGTTGATATATTGAGTGGAAACATTTATATACAATAATGCAAATTTATTTTTTCAGATATGCCTCGCGTGTATATATCAAAAAGTACAAAACCTTATAAGAGGTATGATCCCTTAATATTAAAAACTGCAATAGAAACGTATGAAACAGGAAATAAATCTCTAGTTGAAATAGCTAAACAATTTAATATTGCTAAATCTGTTTTGCATCGACATGTAACGAGAACAATGAAGAGTCAAGGTGGACAAAGAGCACTGAGTGATGAAGCAGAAAAATACATAATAAAATACTTAAATATTTGTTCTGAGTGGGGGTATCCACTTGATACTTATGACTTACGGATAATAATAAAGGGATATTTAGATAGAGTTGGTATAGAAGTAAAAAAAAAAAAAAATAACTTAGCTGGCGTGGATTATATAGAATGTTTCTTAAAGCGTCACAAGAAGGAAATTTCAGAAAGAATAAGCCAGAACATCAAAAGATCTAGGGCTGCAGTATCTCCACAAATTATAGAAGAATATTTTAGGCAACTTGAAAATTCCTTAAAGGATGTACCTTTATGTAACATCGTGAATTATGATGAATCCAATTTAGCTGACGACCCTGGAAAAAAGAAGGTTTTGACTAAAAGAGGCGTCAAATACCCTGAAAGGGTTATGAACCACACAAAGTCATCGACATCGCTGATGATGGCTGCATCCGCCGATGGAACACTATTGCCCTGCTATGTAGTTTATAAAGCTGGCAATCTTTACAATACCTGGACTACAAATGGCCCCCCTAACTGTAGATATAATCGCACTAACTCAGGCTGGTTTGACGGCAATACGTTTGAAGATTGGGTGGAAACCATAGCCCTTCCATACTTTAATAATAAACCTGGGAAAAAAATATTGATAGGAGACAACCTGTCTTCACACCTGTCTTTAGATTTAATTAAAAAATGTCAAGAACAAGAAGTACATTTTGTATTTCTGCCACCGAATTCAACGCACCTGACGCAGCCACTTGATGTAGCCTTCTTTAGGCCTGTGAAAATTGCGTGGCGTAACATTCTTTTTACGTGGAAAAAATCTGAAGGCCGGGTAATGCCCACAATACCAAAGAATGTTTTTCCGAAATTACTCAAGCAGTTACTAAATAAAATTGAACCAAATACAAAACAAAACATTTTAGCCGGATTTATGAAAGCAGGAATAAGCCCTCTGAATAAAGACAAAGTACTCAATAGATTGCCTGGAAATAACTTAAGATACGAATTTTGTTTGGAAGAAAAAGAAGCAATTGATGAATCAGTGTTGTCATTATTAAAGGAAATGCGATATGGGCCAGAAAATTCTAGAACTATTCGTAAACCAAAGAAAATAAATGTTATACCTGGAAAAAGTGTAGAAGACAGTGATTATGTAGAAAGCGATATTTCAAGTTCAAATGCACTCTCGGATGTTGATTCACAAGTTGCGAGTACGTCTAAAAAACCAAAAAGAAGCCTAAGTCAAACAAACAATAAAAAGAAAAATCCAATACCTACAGGAAAAGAAAATGTAATAGCGGAAGTACCAAGTCTAAAAGGTAAAGGCATAGGCAAGGCATCTAAACAACAAAAATGTAACAATAATTTAAATAAAGAAACTGAAGTATTACAAGAGAAACAAATTTTAGAAGAACAACAACAACAAAATTTTGATATTGACCTTACTGACATTGACAATATGCCTGTTTTATTACTTGACGACAATTTTACTGCAACAGAAAATAATTGTATTGTAACAGAAGAATATTCTGCTTCACTAGAAGACAATTTAACCGTAACAGAAGATAATTTTATTGTAACAGAAGACCACCGCCAAAAAGACACACAACCAAAGATACGCATTTTATCTGATGTTATATACAAAGGAAATATGAAGAAACCTATTGAACTTAAACCTAGTGCTAATCGCCTCAAAAAATCTAATTATTATGAGAATAACTCGGAACCTTCTTTAAAACCTAAGCCTAGTACAAGTGGTCTCAGAAGACCTAGTTACTATAAGGATGACATGGAAATTCTTCGAGATCTGATGGACTTAGATGATGAGTAATTGTTTTCTTTTTTTCGAGAGTTTTATGTTTTCTTTTATACCAAACCATGTATGATCTCATTTGCGGTACCTGTATACCCGTAGGATTTGGAATTCTTTTTTATGTTAAGTAAAACTGATTTGTTAAGTCTATAGGTGAGGCCAAACGAGCGTAATTTTGTGAGTCGTGAGTCGCAGAATTTCGGTCTTTCATAGAAAAAGTCTTTCGCGACGCAAAATGAGTGGTCTGCACCGTACCAGAATACGTAATTCTGCGACTCACGAGTCTCACGAGTCACAAAATTACGCTCGTTTGGCTTCACCCTATGTCTACAGTGGTTTTATAAGATAACGTTTTTATTTAAATGGACGTGTATATTAAGAGTGAGTTGTTAATTAATGACTTTTAATATTTTACTTGCTAAAAGCTATTTTATAATAACTTGATACCTACATATAATTATGTTTGTTGATTAAAAATAAATATGGAAGTAAAAGTGGATTTTATTTCAGTGCCTAAATAGTAATCAGAAACTAGTATTACAGTGTGTGTGTGTGTAAGAATTGCATAGTGGTAATAAGTAAGTAATAATGTTGAATAAATTAAATAAATAGAAATAGATAATACAAAAAATAAAATAGTTAAGATAAATTATAATTTATTACACAAGTGGCAGCCCTAGAGAATTTCTCTATTGACCTTATTTTCGTCCCGATTGACCCCAATTTCTGGGTGAATAGGGATAGGCTATATTTTAGCTTTTTTATGCATAAACTGAAATGCGAATTGCATAATTTATATTAGTTCACAAAGATACCATCACGACTCAATTATTACGATCGCCTTACAGCGAATTTTCTTAAAAAAAACGCCTTAACTTTCTTTATGAAGTTTAGATTTGTCCCTTTTCACCCCAATTTACGGTAAGTATCTGTATTTTTCATACACGGCAACTTTTTTCCTTTATTTTGGCAACCCATAAATAAACTTCAAGTTTGATGACATTATAGAAAAAAGCCGTTAAAGTGAACGTGTGCGTACAAGTGAATAAGACCGGTGAAAAACTTTTGCTAAACATTAAGTTCTGCAGCGTTAACGTTGTGTAAATTTATTTACTGGAATATTACGTGTGTTGTCTATTTGTGATAAAAAGGTGAGTAAGGGCATAAACTGCGTTAAGCGTGCCTCTCGCGTGTCCACACAAAACCGACCCGCGCGTGCCCATGCGCGTGCACACGCTCGTGAGCCCGTCGCGTGATACTTCCGTGCAACGGGGCACGCATGCACGCGACGTGATCACGCATCACGTTGGACGGGTCCACGCGCGAAGCCCGCTAGCGGGTGCACGCGCGTGCTTGTTCAGTTGACAGCGCTATCTCGAACCGACCGCACGCGCGTGCCCGGCCCATAACAAAAAATGACAAATTTTGATACAGAAAGGGTAATTGTTGAAGTTCAGTGTCGTCCTGCCATATGGGACCAATCTAGCGAAATATTTAAAGACCGGGACGCTAAATCAAAAGCATGGCTAGACATTTGTACAGTACTGTTTCAAAATTTTGATGACTGGAGTGCAGCAGAAAAAAACATACAAGGTAAGTACCTACACTCTTTATTTATTTTATAATAACGTAGGTTAGGTAAACTATTCTTTGCGCCAAATTTTTATTTTTAATAATCTATGCAATTAGTTATATATAATTAGTTATTTCAATTGTATTTGTGTCAATTAAATGTTTTCAACAATTAATCCAACTATAAAATTAAAACTCGGAATATTTACAATAATTTACCTATGTAAATATAAAATCATGCTTATATTCAAAACTAGTGCAGAGATACTGCGTATTTCTGAACATTGTGAAATTCGTGTGAACAATGTCCCATAATATTGGTATGGTTTTATATTGCTCGATAAATTCCAAAGTTCTTTCTTTCGGCCACGCGGTCGCCGCCATTTTGCGCGTCACGAGACAACCAGTACCTATGTTCACGACTGCGAGCTTCACACTACTTCACACTATCGGTGTATTTAGGGTTCAAAATCATTTTAGGGCAGAAACAGTGGATCGGTAGGTAAATAAATAAAACAATTATCAACTAAAATATTTATTATATTGGTTTTAGAATTGGGCTAGTAACTTTGTAAAATAAGCGTGCGTTTTGTAGTTTTGTAGGTTTTTCTTTGACATCTCTCAACTTTAGTTTACAACAATCTAAGTTATTTGGTTACATCCGATGAATTTAACAAATAAAATCATTAGGTATATTATTAAAATATGCCTGCTATGTTAATAAAAAATGTGTGGTAACAAACCGTGAAAAATCAATTATTGAATGTACATAAATTATAAAAAAGCCAACTATCTTCAATAAATACTGCGATCTTGCCATGACAGCTGTCCATCTGCAACGAAATAATCTGCGAAGTTATCGCGTAATGTATACGAATCTCTGTGGGTATTTCCAATTAACCCCCGAACTGAACGTATATGGTCTGGTATAATGACAATATCATGAAAGTCATTAATTTGACTTCTTGATCTTATAAAATTATGCAAAATACAAATTGTTTTAAGAAAACAAATTGCTTTGTCTTTTCCAACGTTCAATGGACGATGGAGTATGCGAAATTTATTAGCCATGATACCAAATGTACACTCAATATAACGTCGCGCCCTCGTTAACCTATAATTGAATTTTTTTTTTTTGTAGTTTAAATCGAGAGCTCGAGCATATGGCCGCATGACATGGCTAGATAACCCGAATGCTTCATCTCCTACAATAATATAGGGCAAAGCTGCGGTTGCAGCAGTGTTGGTTGGTTTATCATTGTGTATTACGGGCAATGCTTTGGCAGGAGGAATATCTATTAAGTCATTGTTGATTTGTTCGTACAATCGGCTTTGTGTGAAAATTGCGGAGTCAGATTCTTTACCCTGCACTCCCACATTTATATAGGTAAACTCATAGTTGGCGTTACACATTGCAAGCAGTACAATAGAATAGTAATGCTTATAGTTGTAATAGAGGGAACCACTATGTGGAGGTCTTATAATGCGTATATGTTTTCCGTCTATTGCACCTATGCAGTTAGGAAACTGGGCTTGCGTTAAAAAACCTTTTTCAGTCTCTACCCATAGCGCACGGGAAAATTTTGGTATACATTCTTCCTTTAACCTTTCAATTATAATTTGACAAACTTCTGTTACTATTTTTCTGACCGTGGTTAGTCCTGTCTGATACGCCAGATGAATATCGACGAAGGTATGTCCACTAACTAAATATCTGTAATAAAATAAAATACCTGTGTTATTGTTTCAGTGA
This sequence comes from Griposia aprilina, assembly GCA_916610205.1. Lineage (NCBI taxonomy): Eukaryota > Metazoa > Arthropoda > Insecta > Lepidoptera > Noctuidae > Griposia > Griposia aprilina. The sequence goes on along the minus strand of OU744285.1, from coordinate 23,810,634 downwards.
AAAAGCTGCAGCAAAGATGGAAAACTGCAAGAGACACTTATATAAGAGTGAGGTCTACTAAAAAAAAACTTAAATCAGGTTCCGGTTCCAGGGCAAATAAAACATACATTTACTATGACATGCTGTCATTTTTAGATTCAAACTCGAATACTCAAGGAGAAGAATCGGCAGACGATTTTCATCAGTCAGTAGAGCAAAACGCGTCACCGAGAACTTCACAAAATAATACGATTATTGAAGAAGATTTGATTAATGTACCTAGCACCAGCTCCAGCGTTACCAAAGAAACACGATCTTCCAAGAAACGTAAGTGCGAATCGCCAACTGATTTCGAATTAGAGTTGTTAAATTGCGTGAAGAATAACACTGCAGATAATATGGACGAAGACTTGAATTTTTTTAAGTCATTATTACCAACTGTGAAAAAATTGAGTTGCTTTAAAAAATTATTATTTCGTACAAAAGTATTAGAAGCTTTAATTGATATAGAAAAAGAAATTATTATTACCATTGATGACCTTTCATTAACGCAAAATACGGTAACGAATGATTTAGAATCCTTAAATATAAGATCAGACACGAACAATGAATAAATAGGTAACAAGAAAGACTGAAGATTTGATTAAGACTGTTTAATTATTAAGAACAAAAGAAAGAGAAGAACATGAAGAACTATTTAAGTTAGTAAAAAGCGCAATTTTATATTTATATTTTTCTGGTCTCATGTGCAATTATTATGATATACAAGGGCATTCGCCAAAAGTTTACAAGCCTTGAGTGTAATGTTCATAAGGAAAGAAACGGGGTCGATTCGGACACTTTTATCTTAAACCCTATTTAGGGTCAAATAAAAAAGTGTATCAATAGACCCCTTTTTTTACTTAATGGACCTTTTTTTTGAACCTACTCATAACATTGCTCCTTCATATATCCTCTTCTTAAATTTAATCTTTTATGTAGTAAACTGTGATTATGATTGTGATGATAAATAAGAATTTAAAATAATATTAGTACCCGATCTAGTAATAGAAGGGAATAATTAATAAGGGAAATATTCGTATGTAAAAACTTGCAATCAATATGCGTCATTATAATTAATACTTTGTAAGGTAGGTATATTATTATAATTAAGACATTTAGACTTATTGTACTGTTTTAACTGTTATTGTGTTTTTTTATTTTAAACTTGAACCTGTGATTTTATTAGTGTATTTCAAATGAATAATCAAAAACTAATTGTAACGTAACGTTTATGCAAGACACTGTGATGACTGTTGTGATTATATAAAAAAATAAGTAAATAAGTAGGTATAGATAAAAAAAACGAAAACGATAAAACTGTGTAATTTAGAAATAACAAAATATAATTAATAAATGTAAGAAACTGTGATTAATATGATGATTAATAAGTGTGCGGTTATGTGTTTCGGCCCTAAGAACAGAGTGCACCACATCAAGAAAAACATTTTAAGCCATATTCAGGGGGCCTACCACCAGCTCATAATCAGTATTATTTTAATATTACTTCCATGGGAGAAAGAGATGAAGCTCTACAGTACGTATAGCTCCATCTCTTTCTCCCACTGAAGTAATATTAAAATAATACTGCTTATGAGCTGGTGGTAGGCCCCCAGGTGTCACTACCGAAACAATAAGAACTTCTTCTTCTTTCTGGCTTGATGTGGCTAAACAGTAGTGTGACTTACATAAATTGGCAAAAAAATATGAGTGTTCTAAACTTTTGTTAAATAATGACTGTTTTTTTTACATAAATAAAGATGATTATTAATATCGAAATGTCTTTACTTACCGCAATGTCATTGCAAATCGTTCCATTGGTGATACGATTGACGTAGATTGTTAGTCTTCAAATAGGGCTCCAGTTTTGAATATAATTCATCATAGACTTGTAATGAAACTTTAAAATATTTGAAAAAAAACCTTTCATTTTCTCTTAATATACCAAACTTCACCACGAATTCCCCGCACAGTAACCTAGATTCAACGTACGGGCTTACTGGCTGGCGTCTTTTTTTGGCAATTCGTCGTCGCCGTCGTCTTGATAAATAATACAACATTAATTTATCCATAATTACTCGACTGTACACCTCCAACGTCAAAATTGTACTGAGAAAACTGACGCGCCGATGCCCGCGCATAAGCACGCGAACGTGCTCACGTGCGTGCACCAGAAGCGTGGCCCGCGACGTGCTCACGTGCGTGCACCAGAAGCGTGGCCCGCGACGTGCTCACGTGCGTGCACCAGAAGCGTGGCCCGCGACGTGCTCACGTGCGTGCACACGCGTAACGCAGTTTATGCCCTAAATATGTTCAAAGATTTTGTTCTTAATTAAATTAAAATCCGGGCACTGGTATTTTTTCTCAAATTCGAGGTGAATAGATACGAGTGAGGGGTGAATAGAAACGCCTTTAGGGTCAATAGAAACGTAGAAAGGGGTGATTAGACACGAGTAAGGGGTTAATAGCTACGAGAAAGGGGTTAATAGAAACATGATTTTTAGGGTTGTCAAAATAAATTCTATCGTTTATTTATTACCTAGGTACCTACCTACTTTGTTTAATAAAGCAATTTGAAACTTTTAGAACAAAAGTTTAAAACGTGGGAAAGCCATTTACTCATCATCATCAGCCTATAGCAGTCCACTGCTGGACATAGGTATCTCCAATTGCACGCTATTTAGCTAGATTCTCGGCAACTCTCATCCAGGTGCTACCAGCCACCCTGCGAAGATCGTCGCTCCACCTAGCCTGAGGGCGCCCTACCTTAAGTTTGCCGATTCGCGGTCTCCACTCAAGAACACCAGACCAAAAGTTTAGTACCATTTGGTAGGACATCAGACAAAATGTACCCTATCCGTAGTGAATATACTTCGTGTTCACATAACCAAATACAATAAGCGATACATATTTACTGATAAATACTGGTAGTATCACTTATTGTATTTGGTGGTTTTATAACATTACGTTTTCAACAGGTACGTTTCATCGCGCTGCGCACACCATGCCGCGGATATACATATAAGCCTGATCCTCGTGGCAAGAAATATAAAAGGTATCCTAAAGAATTAATAGAGCAGGCTGTTAGAGAATATAATGACGGTAGTGGTTCCTTGAGTGGCATAGCTCAAAAGTTTGAAATTGACAAATCTGTCTTGTATAGACATAGCATAAAGAATATGAAGACACAAGGTGGCCAGACAGTATTATCTGAAGACACAGAACTAGCATTTATAAAATATATTAACTTATGTGCTGAATGGGGATATCCTCTCGAAGTATACGACTTAAGATTATTAGTTAAAAATTATTTAGATAAATTAGGCGTTACAGAAAAACGGTTTAAAGATAACATGCCTGGGCCGGAATTTGCCAAAGGTTTTTTAAAAAGGCATCAGGATAAGATATCACAGAGGGTATCGCAGAATATTAAAAGAAATCGAGCTGCAGTCTCTTCAGACATTATAAACAAGTATTTTGAACAGTTAAAACAATCAATAAGTGATATCCCCATTGGTAACATTGTGAACTACGATGAGACCAATTTGGCGGATGATCCCGGCCGAAAAAAGATAATTACAAAGAGGGGAACGAAATACCCAGAGAGAGTTATGAACCATTCCAAATCAGCTGTATCAATTATGATGGCCTGTACGGCAGCTGGAGAAACTCTGCCCCCTTACGTAGTTTATAAGGCACAAAACTTATATGATACTTGGACAAAAAATGGGCCAAAAGGGGCCCGTTATAACAGGACTCATTCGGGATGGTTTGATGCCAAAATATTTGAGGACTGGGTGACGACTATGATTCTACCGTTTTTCGAAAACAAACCAGGTAAAAAGTGTTTAATTGGCGATAATTTATCATCCCATCTTTCTATTGATTTAATAAGAACATGTCAAGAAAAGGATATACATTTTATTTTCCTACCAGCTAATTCCACGCACATTACGCAACCACTCGATGTAGCATTTTTTAGACCTATGAAGATAGCATGGCGAAACATAATTTTAAAGTGGAAGAAAACTGACGGACGATATCAATCGTCAATTCCGAAAGGTTGTTTTCCCAAACTATTATCCAAATTAATGGAAACTTTAAAGGAAAATAGTCAAGCAAATATTATTGCAGGCTTCAGAAAAACAGGGATACATCCTCTGGATCCTTCACAAATTTTAAAAAGGTTGCCTGATTGGGAAAACGAAGTGAAAGAAATTGAAGCAATTGATGAAACAATAATAGATTTGTTAAAAGAAATGAGATACGGGACCGTTAATATAGTTGAACCTAAAAGAAAGAAAAAGCTTAATGTTCAGGCAGGGAAGAGTGTGTTATGCTCGAGTGATGAAGATTATATTGATACGGACCCAGAATACGTACCTGCCTCTTGTTCCGCTACAATAGAAAAGAAAAACGCGCAAAAAGAAAATGAATCAAATGATAAAGTCAAAGGAAAGGGTAGAGGAAAAAAAACCAAATCATATATAAACACAATAATTACAAAGAGAATGAAGCACCCAGACATGAACATCGAACTGATGAAGTGGCAAGTTGTTCATACAACATAAACAGTATGCCGTTCATTTTCGAGGATGATCTAGATGGTATTGGGCAGATGGAAATATTTAGTTCGGTCCCAATGGAAGAGAAAAATCAACAAAAAGATAATATTGCATCTACAATTGAAGTCAAAGGAAAGGGTAGAGGAAAAAAAACAAAATCAGGTGTACAAGAAAATGAAGCACCCAGACATGAAAATCAAACTAAAGAAGTGGCAAGTTGTTCATACAACATACATTCTAGTCCCTACGACATAAACAATATGCCATTCGTTTTTGAGGAAGATCTAGATGGTATTGGACACGTCGAAACAGTTTTAAGGAACGAAGATTTATCCAGAGCAAAAAAAGAGAATAAACAGAAAAAAGTTGAAATAATTTCTAATGTCCTCGTGAAGGATGAAGACCTAAAAAAATTATTTTTAAATAATAAGGCACCAACTACTTCCAATGAAACACATATAATAACCAAATCAAGACGGCCTAGTTATTATAGGAATGACGCTGATATTCTGAGAGATTTAATAGAATCAGATTAGTATAAGTAGGTACTACTCAAATACATAGGTATTACCTTTATTATTTTTTTTATTATTGAGAATAAACGGTTAAAATAATCAAATGTGTTATATCTTTGGTATCTATACTTACATAATTAGGTAGGTACAACCAAAGATTTAACACATTTCTTTTTTTTTACAGTTTAATCTCGTTTTTTCTTTTGATATTTTTCTTGATCTCATTCAGTTAGGTAGGTACCTACCTACCTAAAATTTATAACCTAAGATTTTTTGACCAAATCCGTAGCTACCGCATAGTTTTTTAAAGCATTTTAATTATTTTTATGTTGTTTATAATTTTTTAGTTTTATTTTTGTAGTTTTTAATTTTTGTTGTTGTAAGAATACCTGGCTTACCTACTTTGATAACATTATAATTTTGTTAAGTAATCATATACCTATTTTATTTGTCATACACGCAGCACCCATACCTATATCCCGCAACAATAGTGAGTTTGACAGCCCTAGCATTTTTTCTCTATTCACCCCTCTCCCGTGTCTTTTAACCCCAGTTTCCAGGTAAATAGAAATTGCGTACTTTTTCGTAATTTATGAAGAATTCAATTGTTTTATACATGTTGTAAGTATTAGTATTTGATAAATTACAACGAGACTCACAATATGCAAATGTTTTAATAGCAGCTTGCATTCAAAATATGTAAGAAAATCAGTGTAGAAGTTGAAAACTGTGTCTATTCACCCCATTTTACGGTACCTATTTGCTACTATTTGATACCTTTGTCCCTTAACCAGGCCCCGGTACGATTCGGTCCCACATCATTTTTCGTTGTCCTTTCCAGGCTCTGGTAATATAAACTCCACAATTTATAAAAATGGCTATACCGTAAAATGGGGTGAATAGAATTCAAGGGGGGAATAGAAAAAAAAACGAAACTTTTTACATTGCATCCATGTTCTCACTGTGCTACATGAAATTAGCTACATTTGATTTTTTTACATACGGCAACATTGATTCTGTTATGGCAACACCGTCATTAATAGTGAAGTTGTTCCTAAATGCGAAAAATAATGTGTAAAAGTGATCAACTAACGGTTGCGATTTTGGGCTGTGTAAGGCTGGTTTTAGTTTTACGCCGACGGCACGCGCACCGTCAGCGCTGATGGCCGAGATATATGGACTTCTAGGAAGCGTTTTTAAATGATGCGTACCTATCAGCGCGCACAGTGGTCAGCGCTGATAGCTACGCGGCCGTACGCGTCGCGCGTCGGCCCCGCGTAGCTGTCGGCGCTGACGATCGCCCGAGCGCCTCTGCTTTTAGTGAGCGTTCTAGCGTCGAGCGGAGCGGACGTCGTCAGCGCGTACAGTCATGGCGAATCGCGAAGTGGATACAAGTCGAGTTATCGATGAGGTACGCCTGAGGAAGAAATTGTGGGATGCATCCGATCCACTCTACAAAAATAAAGATGCAAGAAACAAAGCCTGGGAGGATATTGCGGACACATTGTTCGAAAATATTTCAGGAGAAGAAAAACAACAACTTGCTTTGTTTACTTTCTTATTTTATTATCTAAATACCTACACTACTACAGGATAAAGCCTTTTCAAGTTAAAATATACACGAATCTTGCCAGGGCACGCTTCCAATAGGGCTAACAAAGTACTCAGCAAAATGTTCTCGCAGAGTGTGTCCAGACCTGTTTGTAGGTACAGCTGGCAGGTCTACCATACCCTCAATTGTAAGTGTGTCTTCTATACGATAACTATCGCGAAGTCTTATAAAGTTATGCAATACGCAGCATGCTTTAACTATATTCTTTGTAACATCAAAACTCACATTAATAGGTGTATGAAACACTCTGAACTTGTTTGACATTATACCAAATGTAGATTCTATGTATCGTCTACTACGGCTCAGTCTATAATTAAATATTTTTTTCTTGTGGGTCATATTGGATCGTGCATATGGCTTTGTGTGGCTGACTCTGGCTTGGCCACCATCAGGGATTTTAATTTTGATAACACAAATATTTAGTCGCTAATTAGTCGAAATTAGTCGCCAAATATCAGATTTAGTCGGTCACTGGTTCAAAAGTTAGAAGGGTTTATAGGTGGCCGATCTGGAGAGACTCTCCCCGGCTTGGCCACATTTATATCTCAAAAACTGGGGCACCTAACGAAGATCTGTTTTCTCCCAGATTTAGTCGCTAATTGGTCGAAATTAGTCGCCGAGTCACAGATTTAGTCGGTGTGTAATTAAAAAGATATTAAAGTAATAAATTTCTCCATACATTGGTACAAGCAAGTACAAAACACTTTAAGTAGTTTCTAGACAATACCTATTATGTCTTAAGACGCTACCCCGACCAAACGACCTTGAGTATTCGGTCCTTCTCTGTCCCGTTGATAAGTCTCGCTCTGTCCCGCTCACTCCGCCCGCGCATTTATCACAAAATCCACAATAAAATTGGAATTCTTTTAATAAAAAAAGATAAGCGATCTTTTCAAATAAAATAAAATGTGGAATATTTAGATTTTTAAATTATCTATCCATTGGTGTAATTCTTAAATTAACAGAACATCAACTTTAGCAAAAGAAGCATGCTATCAATAATTTTAGAACATTTTTTACAAGGAGATTTTAAATGTATTTATAACACATAAAAATAAATTAAAATGTGCAATGTGATGACAAGATATCGAACATTAATAATGTGCTTTTAGATATAGTTAATTACGCTTCATTACTGAGTTAATAGCCTCTGAATAACGACAAAAAACGCGGTTTTGCCGGGGGGATCGCCTTAAGGTGGAATGTTTGTTTCTAAATAAACCTAAATATACAGTTATTCTTTGTTATTATATACCTACCAAAAAGGAAAGCAAGCATTACCTAGAAACAGATCTACAATAAATATTATAATGTAATTATTTATAATATAGAACAAAATTTGGAAGTCGCTGGCAGCAAGATCGCTGCGCTCCTGTGCGCTCCGTTTCATTTATGTATGGTAAGTAAGAAAGAGATAGATGCGCGTGTACAGATGAACTACATAGAGCGAGTTGCCCGTGACGTAAATTAAAGTCAGCCAGTTTATAGTGGAACTTGTTAAGAATAGTTATGAACTCAAATAATACCGGTTTATTTACCAACACTGCTTTATCTACACTCATGTAGATAAAGCAGTGTATGAAACTGCACATAACTAATTATATCTGTGTAAAGAATACATAAGGAGAAGTCTTTGGGTAAGTTTGAAATTATATATATTATTATTATGCTTAGTTTGGTAAACTGTAAATGCAAAAAATATAGTAGGTAAGCAAAATTATCTAGTAATTTAACATTCAGTTATTATGTAATTTGAAAAAATACCAGTGGATGAGATATTTGTATTAAAAAAAGCTATTTACCTAGATTAATCTCACATTCGTACATAGCCATGTTTACGTAGGGCTGCGGCTGATCTACGTAGGTAAACATGGCTAAGTATGAATAAATTCTATGACTATTTAAGTACAAAACTTAAAATTCCACGTAAATTAACTAGTAGCATTTCTTTATCTTTGTTTTTTTAGTACATAAGATACTTTTTATTGCGGGAATATGTTCACTAGGGATAATTTTCGACATTCACACGGGCGGAGCCGCTGGCAGAAGCTAGTATATTATAAGTTCAAACTGTCTGTGGTATATCAGGGACGATTCACACCGGAACAGCAGCGACCGGCAGCAGCAGGCAGCGAGGCCAGCGGAGCCTGCCGCGGCAGGCTCGCGTCACCGCGGCGGCCGCGCTTTTCCTCCTGACACCACGCGTCTATTCTCCTCTTGACCAGTTTAGCTTCTAAATAGTGATGTTAATGTACTCAGTTAGTCCCTTATTTACTTTCAGAAACCATCTAAAATGTCAAGACGCGGTCGCGGGTTTAAAGTTAACTTAGATAGCCAGAAAACCGTATATCTTGAACATAAAGATGTACTTTACCCAATACAGCCAAAAAGAAATGATGCAATTTATGATCTCCTGTTTAATAAATTTGACAAACAAATGTCTAAGGATGCAATATTTCTTAGCATAAAGAAAAACCACGCACTTTTTTTTGGTTCAAATGTTGAACAAGAGGAAGAAAGAGAAAAACAATCGATTTCGTGTAGTGAACTCGTGTTGGAGACAGAATTTTCAACCAGAACGTCATCTGCCGGAGATAATTATGTATTAAATGAAGATTTGGAAAACCAAACAGATAGTGAAATTACATTTTCTATAATTATAGATGCTTATCAGTGGCGAGAAATAGAGCCTACAAAATATTACTATTACCGCAATGATCCCAAAACACCCAATTCACGCTACAAGTCCGCAAGAAGATTTCAAAAACAAAAGTGGACTACCATTCTTCGACAAGAAATTTGGAAACAGAGCAAGAACGAATGTATATGGATATTTAAAAAAAACAGAGTTCAACCAAATGGTCACATTCTTTGCCAAGGCTATTGCAAACTATGCAAAGCAAACCTCAATATTTATTACTCTGAAAACTGCTGCACATCATCCGAAATTTTTTATGAAATGAAATGTTCGATAACAAATGTCAACAAAAATTATAAACACGATAAATCTGTAAAAGTTAGGGTAACAAAGTACCATAAGGAACAGTTAGAAGAAACTTTAGCAAAAAACCATCCAATAATTACTAGAAATTTGCTAGCTAATCAACACATGGAAATAGGTGATGTAGAACCACCTATTATACCAAATATAGGAGCTCTACAAAAAATTAGAAGTAGGATGAAACAAGCTCCCTTTCTTCACTCTTCACCTGTGTTATCAGTTTGGTCTATGGCATTTACACCACCATACAATGAAACTATTCGACAAATTTCCATATTTCCTTTTTTTATTCTGTACTGGTCAAGGGAACAAAATTATTTTTATAATTTATTTTCTAGATCAGAAAGATATATTAGAGTGTCAATAGATGCGACTGGTTCTGTTGTCAAAGGAACTGTATTACCAAAAGTCAATATCTTTACAAAAAACGCAAACAAACAGAAAAAACACGTGTTTTTATACGTAATGATGTGCTATCGTGAAGATGGTAGCAGTATTCCGTTGTGCCATATGTTATCTGAAGTTAATACGCAAGAAAATATTAGTATGTTTTTAAAGCAGTGGTTGAGTGGTAAATCCGCACCAAATGAATGTGTCTCTGATGATTCTGCTGCAATATTAGGTGCTGTTGTAACAAACTTTACAGGGTTTATTTCTACAAATAGCTATTTACAAAATTGCTTTAACATATTAGAAGGCGATAATCACAACAATATTAGGATACCTTGTTACATTCGTCTCGATAAATCTCATTTCGTTAAAAATCTGTATAGACAATCATGCTTCGAACATGTAGATAATCGTGTAAAGAACTTTTATGTTAGATGTGTCTTACTACTTAGACAAACTGCAAGTTAAAGCCAATTAAAAAATATTTTGGATGATATTATAACACTCGCCTTTAACAGATATGGTGGGTTAACAGACCAAAACAAGGTATCCAGGTGTAGTAATGCATTATTGAAATTACAATCAATAATTACGAATTTAGAAACAATACCTAGTGACATGTCTAAAGAGGATATAACAACTGAATGTATAGAAGAATATGATGATATAGATGGAAACCCTTTGATAAGGTTTTGTAAAAACGTACAGACACGAGAAACAATATATAATGAAAACATAACACCGAATTTTGATAACGAAAACCTTTACTATTTCCCTACTTTTCTAACATATTTATATAGAATTTTAAAAAAAATACCTTTATGGGGTGAAGTTATGTCTGAATATTTTTACTTATCCAAACCTAATCCATCAAGTACAAATGTAGAAAGTTATTTCAAAGACATAAAAACTCTTTTAATGGATTCTAATAGGGAAAGATTAAGAATTGATGATTTTTTAATCAGGCATATAACACAAGTAAAAGGTTGCCTGAAATTAGCCATTAGTGATTTAGGACAACATAGAGACAACACACCTGTCAAAAAAAACATTATAACTTTAGAAACAGATGATCGCAAAAGCTTCGAACAAGAGTCTGTATTTTTGGACGTTCCATCCACCATGGAAAATTGGAGAGGACAGATGAAACCTAAATCAAAAAAACCTAAATCAATCCATATTTTAAAAAATGGCTCTGTAACTAATTCGTATGTACAAAATGTTGACACCTTTAATACTTGTGCTTTTGATAGTATATTTCAAAGTTTGGCTATAGCTTATGTTGATCGACCCCATGTTAAAAAACATATATTAGAGAATAAGGATGTTGCAATTTGTCAAATTATTCAACAAATAGTTGAGAACAGTGGGGATAAAACCGAGTTATATAGAAACAGAACTAAATTATTATTAAAGCACTTTCGGACAGAGGATGACACGTTTCACCAACTTGTTAACTGCGAATGCAATACGTCCAAAATTATTGATCACATTCTCTATCCACTATTTTATAGCACAATGCGCCAAAAAAAATGCACTAGCGAGCGGTGCTCTAGTCATAGTAATTTATTAAGAAAGTGTCAGTATTTACCGATTAATATCGATGTAATAAAAAAAGATGGCATTTCAGCATTATCCAAATCGATTAAATTAACAATCGAGAAAGACAAAGGGATGTGCTCTGATTGCGGCAAGCAAGTGAGATTTCATTACTACTTATCATCTATTTTATTTATTGAAACGACTGGTATTTCTCAAATTAATCTGACTAACATACCAGTGACTATTACAGTCAAAAAACAAAAGTTTTCTGCTTTAGCGGTGATTGAGTACATACCTGGTGCTATAGGTCATTACAGAAGTTGGTGCTACCGAAAGTCTACAAAAACTTGGGAATGCTTTGACGATTTGCAAGATTTAATTTCTTTACCTTCCACAGAAATAATACCGCATAACTTAATTTACACGTTGTAGGTAAACTCATAAAAATAAATAATAGATACTGTGATTAAAATTTCTACTGTGATTAAAATGTATAGGTACTGTGATTAAAATTACTATTGTGATTAAAATTTATACTGTAATTATATTTTTTACTGTGATTATAATTTCTACTGTGATTAAAATGTATACTGTGATTAAAATTTATACTGTAATTATATTTTTTACTGTGATTATAATTTCTACTGTGATTAAAATTTATACTGTGATTAAAATTACTATTGTAATAAAAAATTATGTAAGGATTGTAAGGATTTAAGTAATAATACTGCTATTAAATATTGTTAAGGTTATTATTATGGTTAGTGCAAAGATTTGATATTGTTTTTTGTTTTTATTGTTGTGTTTATATTATTATCCGCGACAGCGGACGCTGGGGACGAGCCTTCGTTATTTTTAACATTTTACTGTAAGTTCAAAAAATGTTAAGTAATAAATAATTTTATATTTCGACAACGTTCGTTTTATTATACTAACCTTAATTAGAGCCAAATGGTGTCATATTAGGTATTAGATACCTAATATATATATATAGATAGGTATATACATCTTTGATTTAAGAGCGCTGGGTCCCCGTGCTAGCATAGTATTAGGTAGATACATCATATATTCTTATTTGGCAACAGAAGTTTTATTATTCTAACGTAATTTAGGCCTTAACATTATAATTTGGTAAAACAGTTGTATGCGACTGTACATCTTGACACCAAATAGGCCAAGAGCCAGGTGTAATGTTTTCAAAGAAAATTAACCTACTCTAACATAGCAATTTATAACATAAACAAAATTATTTAATTGAGAATTTATATCTCTCTGACATTTCTAATGACTTTAGACCGATAAAACGAGAAGTATATTACACATATTAACAGAAATATTTTTATCTTGGCAATTTTTCGTTATCTTTTCGATCTAGCTCTTGGACTATACCTTAAAAGTTGAACTCATTTTATCTTCTAAACTAAGACCCGACTAAATCTGTGAATCGGCGACTAATTTCGACTAATTAGCGACTAAATCTGGGAGAAAACAGATCTTCGTTAGGTATCCTAGTTTTTGAGATATAAATGTGGTCAAGCCGGGGAGAGTCTCTCCAGATCGGCCACCTATAAATCCTTCTAACTTTTGAAACAGTGATCGACTAATTCTGATTTTTGGTGACTAATTTCGACTAATTAGCGACTAAATCTGGGAGAAAACAGATCTTCGTTAGGTATCCTAGTTTTTGAGATATAAATGTGGCCAAGCTGGGGAGACTCTCTCCAGATCGGCCACCTATAAACCCTTCTAACTTTTGAACCAGTGATCGACTAAATCTGATATTTGGCGACTAATTTCGACTAATTAGCGACTAAATATTTGTGTTATTCAAATTAAAATCCCTGATGGTGGCCAAGCCAGAGTCAGCCACACTATGGCTTTAGAATTTTATTGGATATGCCAAAAGCACCATCACCCACAATTACATGTTCAACTGGAGTATTTGTTCCAGGCAATGGCTTCGGTCTAGGAATATTTAAAGTGTTTTGTTCAAGGCTCCTGTAGAGTGTACTGTTTTGAAATATAGTCGAGTCCGAGCTTTTCCCATATCGACGGTCCCTACGTACATAAAGACATGTCGAAAATGGCATTTTTTTTTTATTGCACAATTGGCTTTAGATTTTCCATATGCACATACCTGTATATATTTTTTTTTTTAATATTACGTATTTAACGTCATTTACAAATCGTATATGAGAACAAGTATTATATTTACAACGAATAAGTGTCGTAGATGCGGATATCTATACGTATCGTTTTGTACGGTGTTTTAAAATGCGCGCCACTCGGTGCGGACGCGGCCTTGTCTGACATAACGTCATTCACGGCGGGTGTTCCCCAATAAGACGGGTCGATGCTTGTTTGCGTGGTGACATATTAATGTTTTGATACAGTTTAGATAGATTCAGTGGTGTGTTTTTTAGTTATAAGTATTCATAAGACCTGCAACAATACTGTGAAACATGAATAACAGTAGATCAAAGTTATTGGTGGATATTGCTAACTCCAGAAATAAAATTTTATGCGTTTCTGAAGCACAAGATTTAATTGATTATATCGATGAAGCTAATGAGGGTAAGTAGTAATTCAAATAAGTATACATTACTAGCTCAATGAAATACAAAACCGATATAAATATTTTTATTGTTTTTCTAACCTAGACCAGTAGAATATCAGTGTAAAAGCGGTCATATCAGACATATCCGCTTATACTATGATATAGTCACGAAAATATAATTATTTCACAAATAATTATAATGTTACATGCTTGTTTAAAATATGATTTCCTAAATAATTATTACAAAGAAAACAAAGTTTTTATTGGTATCGAAGTATATGAAGTCATGTCCTACATGTTTGTATATACGTGTAACTATTAAATTTATTTATGGATTTGTTTTCATTTACGTTTACTACACTGTTTAATAAATATTTTTTTCTTTTTAGAGACACGTGTATGTACCGAAAAAGATATTTCAATGGGTCTTGAGGATCGTCCTTTGGAAATTTCTAACGACGAAAGACAAGTTGCCGAAGCACATAGTGATGGAGAGCAAATTCATACATCAGCTGATATACTATCGCAAAGTGATTTAAATTATATAATCGATACGGTAGGGGAAATTTCGAATGATGGAATTGACCTTAACATGCCCATTTGTGAAAATGAAACACCACAACCGATACCTGAAAATGATAATAATGAAGAATCTTTGGTTTCAACTCCCATGCCAAGTCCATGCATGACTTTTGGAGACACTGTAAATGAATGTAACTATTTAAGCGAAAGTTCTGTTATCCTATCTGATGAAACCTTAAGATCAAGCCCGTTAGGATCCAGTGAAATGTCTGGTTCATCAACACCGCACCAACGAAAAAAAAAGCGTCAGTATGTAAAAAAAGCAATAACAAGGAACAGAATTACTAACAAATCTAACTGGCTAGATGAAAAAAGAAAGGTGCTTGTCAATTTAGGCGAAGCTCATAAATCTCGATCCGGAAAACAACAAATGGCAAAACAAATAAAGGGTCCATGTCCATCTACATGTCGATTAAAATGTTTTGAAAAGTTTGATGTGGTAGCTCGCCAAAATATATTCAAAACCTTTTGGAATCTAGGTGATCATTCTCGTCAGTGGTCTTTTATTGCGTCACATGTGAAAGAAATAAGAAAAAAACAATGGACACAGGATTCCAAGAGGTTAAATGTTTATAAATTTTTTTTGCCGCTTTTGTCTGGTATTGGCATTAAAGAGAAGATTATGGTATGCAAAACCATGTTTAAAAATACATTTTCAATAAGTAACACTTTTATACAATCTGCCATCGACAAGCATGATAAAAATATGGGTATTTGTACTAAAGACATGAGGGGTTTTCATCAAAATCATCCAACTATTATAAATGCGACAATGAAAGAAAATGTAATTCAACATGTAAAATGTTTTGCGCCCATAGAAAGTCATTATACGCGCAAAGACTCAAATAAACAGTATTTAGATAGTGAATTGACGTTTAAAAAAATGTACGACCTGTATACTGTATGGTGTAAAGAGCTGAATATAACTGAAAATATAGCTACTTCTGTAAGACAATACAAAGATATTATTAACAAAGAACTAAATATAGCTTTTCACTTACCTAAGAAAGACCAATGCGACCTGTGTCACGCAATGAAAAACAACACCTCGCCAACCAATGATGATAAACTGAAGCATAAGTCACACATGGATAACAAAAAACTTGCCAGGGAATTAAAAACCGTTGATAAAATTGAAGCTCAATCGAATCCTTCTGATATTTGCACAGCGATGTTTGACTTCCAAAAAATAAATAACACTCCACATGGTGAAATTAGTGTGCTGTATTACAAAAGGAAACTATCAGTATATAATTTTACCATTTTCGATGCTGGGTTAAAGGAGGCTACGTGTTACATGTGGGATGAAACAGTTGCTAAACGTGGCGCGAATGAAGTGTCTAGTTGTTTGTTTTCTTTCATTAACAACAAGGTTAAAGCTGGCGTTAAAGATTTTAGATTCTGGTCGGACAACTGTGCCGGTCAGAATCGCAATCGCATTGTTTTTTTTATGTACTTGTATGTAAGCAATACATTTAAGGTAGATGTGTGCCATAGATTCTTGGAAAAAGGCCATACTCAAAACGAGGCAGATAGCGTTCACGCATTAATAGAGCGTTCTTCAAAAAATAAACTTATTTACACCCCAGATGAATGGTACACACTGGTTCGTTGGGCGAAACAGAATAGTCCACCTTATACAGTCGTAGAAGTGAACCAAGACTTGGTTCTGGATTTCAAAGGGTGGCTACATACTAAAAACTGGATAAAAGATACAAATTTAGAGAAAATTTCTTGGAATAAGATAAGAGAAGTAAAAGTCCAAAGGAATAATCCAGATATTATTGAATTTAAGTACGATTTTTTTGAAGAAAATTATAGAAAACTGAACTGTGGCAATAATTTGAAACTGACTAGAGGGAGAAAAAAGAAGGAGAAAGAAGTAATACTAGAGAAGGTGTACAATAATCCTATTCCTATCACTGAAGTGAAATATAGAGACTTGATTAGTTTATGCGATACGATGATTATCCCAAAAAAGTATCATACATTCTATAATAACCTTAAGCATAGTAAAGAAGAACAAGGTAATGACGAAGAAGATTGTTAAATTTATTTATACTTTCTATTTTTCTATACATTTTATTTTGTTATTTAACTATGAAGAAAACTTTAATACTAATAAGAGGAATCAGTCTGAATAAAGCTGTGATGATTATTAAATATTACCAATTAGGTAGATAGATGAGACACATACTTAAATAATGCTGTGATGATTATTGAATATTACTAATTATTTAGATACATAATTAAGCTTAGGTTCATGCTTAAATAAAAATGGTTAATTATTAATCTTAGAAAACTGTGATTTTTAATGTTTAGTTCCTGCTTCAATGAGACTACAAGTACGATATTGTTTAGATACTACAAAAATTGTTAATTAACAATAAATTATTTTCAATTATAAACCTTGTTTAATTAATAAAACACAATCCTGATTATTTTATTTAAGGACATGTCTTTATTTACATTACAAGAAATATAGTCCTACCCCGAATGAATGAAACCGCGTATAAAGCGATATGTCTTCATTGATGTATTTTTTATATCCATGGGTGGCGATCTTAGGATGTTTAACATATCCGTTTGAAAACTATAACATAATTCTACGTTTTAATAAATCATTTTATTTAAATTACATTTTATTAACTGTTTTCTTCTTTCCTGCGTATAAAAAGGTATCATAGACATGTCTGACATGCTTTTATTTTAATATCAGCGTAGAAACAGTCATCTATCAGTTTTTCCAAGAAAATATAAAAAAAGAAAATATGTAGAAATACAATTATAAAGTTCCTAAAGCTAATAAAACATTATAGAAAAATAATAATTATAATTGTACATAGAATTATTTCTAGAGCGGTTTGAACATAAATAACGCTCTCCTGTAAACCTCGGTTTTTGACATGTCTTTATGTACGTAGGGACCGTCGATATGTTCCAATGTTTACATATGTAAAACAATAATCTGCATCGCACATAGCCAGCAGAACAATGGAGTAAAAATTTTTATAGTTGTAGAATATTGATCCACCACCGGTTGGATTTACGATTCGGATGTGCTTGCCATCAATAGCTCCAATACAATTTGGAAAGTTGGTCTTTTGTAGAAAACCGTTAGCAATATTTAGCCACATATCAGGTGTATTTGATGGTATGCATTCATTGTGTAGCGTGTTCCATGTTACTTTACAAACTTCGTCCACGATCTTACTGATTGTTGCGATTCCCATCCTAAATGAATACTGCAAATCCGTATATGTTCGACCCGTAGCAAGAAATCTGAAAATAAAAAGGTTTTATTATTTCAGGCAAACTAGTCCAACAAAGATGGAAAACAGCCCGTGATGCGTTTTTTAGAACAAAAAACGCAATGAAAAAAACGCCTTCTGGAAGTGCTGCACCAAAATACAAAAAGTACATTTATTATGACGAATTAAGCTTCCTAGCTCCAACAGTTGAGAATGAAGTTGATGAATCACTCAATGAAACCATACCCTCCCCTTCCCTTCCCTCACCCTTAGCAAATATAGATAACACATTGGATAGTATGGTATCTTCAGAACACTCTCAAGATATATTCACGCAGCAAGTTTTTTCAAACACTCAGCAGGGTGAGCAGAATGACCGTGGTGTTGATTCACCATCATCACAAAAACCTTGGCTGGAAAAGAGAAAAAGAAGGGGCCCGAAAACAAATCCAGAAAGTTCTCCTTTTGAAAAAGAATTATTAACTTTATTAAGTAATCAAACACCAGATCTTGCCGCAGACGACCTGGCTTTTTTCGCTTCTTTAGGTCCAATCTTAAAAAGTTTTGATGTAGGACAAAAGCTGGAGTTTAGATCGAGAGTGCTGCGCGAAGCCACGAATATTCGAAATTGGAACAGACCAAATAGCTCAAATAGCTCTTACTCTAATGACGCAAGATCTACATTCGACACGTATGCATCATCATACAATTATCAGACTCCAGGTTACTCAGGGTACGAAACCAATGATGCAAATCCAGGTAACTCTGGTTATCAAACAGCTAGACGTACTGATGAATAATTATATTATGTTTAATTACTAATAATATGTAATTTGTTTTTTTTTGTCTTTCCTATAATATGAAACATTATAATAATAAATATGTTGTTTTGTTACCTACAATTTACCATGAATAAATATAATGATAAAATGAGTAAATATATTTTTTTCTTACCTTAAAGTCACCATTAGTCGTTCAATCGGTGGTATAGGCACGATTCGTAAGCTGCAATGGACCAGTTTATCCTGTATCTTTGCCAGTAATTCGTCAAAAGTTCTAGTTGACATTCGAAAGTAATTAAAGAATTTACTTTCGTCAGCCCTCAAAGTGCCATATAACAAGACAAATTCTCCTGCAACGGCTCTCTGCTCAATCAATGGATGAACATGGAGTCTTCGTCGTCGCCGGTTTTTATTTTTTTGGGATAGATAGTACAAAGCAGCAATAATTAACACACTCCGCATTTTGGTCGTCGTCTGTACAGTATGGCGGTCAGTACGATACTAAAACGAGCCACGCTGAGCCTCAGCGCTGACAAACTACGCGCTGAGCTATGAGCGCTGACGGTGAGCGTGAGACTAAAATCAGCCTAAAACTTTTATTTCTGTTCGGTACTACGATTGAATTTCGCCATCAATACGAATTGTTGAAAAGTGTTTGTTATTTAACTATTGAGAAAACTTAAAGGTAAGCCAAATTAAGCATGATTTCTGTTCTAAATATGCCCAAATGTTATGTTACCTATAAATTGAATAAATTCGGGGTGAAAAGAAGACGCCTGAGGGGTGAATAGAATTGAGTATGGGGTAAATAGAAACGCGTAAAGGCTGAATAGAAGTGCACGAGGGGTGAGAAGCAATGCGTTTGGGGTGATTAGGATTGTTATTGCTAGGGCTGCCAACCAAAATTATACCTGATACATTTTTGTACTTACGTAGATTGTAGGTACCTAAAGACTGTTATTTTATGAAATACTTAGGTTATTGTTCATATTTTTATGACTAATGAAAATAATTGCGTATTTTGTTTGTTCAGATTATATTGGACAATGCCGCGTATTTATAAACCTGAACCTGGAGGCAAGCGCTACAAAAGGTATGACGAAAATATTCTTAAGCAAGCGGTGGAAGATTATTTGATGGGTAATGATTCGATAAAAACAGTAGCTATCAAACACAATATGCATCCATCAGTGTTGTATCGTCACAGCAAAGGACTAGTCAAATCTCAAGGTGGGCAAAGAGCCCTTTCGTTGGAAACGGAAGACTATATCATCCAGTATATTAATGTTTGTGCAGAATGGGGATATCCACTGGATACACTAGACTTAAGATATATTGTTAAAATGTACCTGGACAAAATTGGAATTACAAATAAGCGATTCAAAAATAATTTCCCTGGGCCCGATTTCATCCAATGTTTTTTAAACAGACATAAAGATAAAATTTCCCAACGGATATGCCAAAATATTAAAAGGTCTCGAGCTGCCGTGTCAGCAGAAATTGTAACAAAATATTTTGAAGAGCTACAAAAATCTTCGGCCAATGTTCCAGTAGCAAATATCGTCAATTATGACGAGACAAATCTCGCAGACGATCCTGGGCGCAGAAAAATTATTACGAAACGCGGCACTAAATATCCAGAACGCGTCATGAACCACTCAAAGGCTTCTGTTTCCTTAATGATAGCTGGATCGGCAGAGGGCGAGATTTTACCACCATATGTGGTTTATAAAGCCCAAAATTTGTACAACACATGGGTTTCTCACGGGCCTAGAGGTGCAAGGTATAATCGTTCGGCATCAGGATGGTTCGACGGTACCATTTTTGAAGATTGGGTACAATCCATCATTATTCCATACTTCGCTGACAAACCGGGAAAAAAGCTGCTAATAGGCGATAATTTATCTTCACATTTGTCGGTTGACATGATAAAACTATGCAAAGAGCATCAAATTGATTTTGTGTTTTTACCGAGCAATTCAACACACCTAACTCAACCTCTCGATGTAGCCTTTTTTAGGCCTATGAAGGCAGCCTGGCGGCAAATACTTCTTAAGTGGAAGAAAACCGATGGCAGTAATGAGACATGTGTGCCAAAGGGTTGCTTCCCTAAATTATTAAAGAAATTAATGGAGGCTATACAAGAAAATGCTGAGTCTAATTTAAAAGCGGGTTTTAAAAAAACTGGTATCTATCCGTTAGATTCTACATAAGTGCTATCTCGAATACCAGCACAGTCGACCGATATCAATAGACATAGGGAAGCAGTGGATGAGTCTGTACTAACTTTATTAAACGACATGCGATATGGTACAATGGGCGTGAAAGAAGTAAAAAGAAAGCGGAAACTCGATGTGGTGGCAGGAAAGAGTGTCAGTGAATCTACTGAGGATTACGTAGACTCGGAAGCAACACCCGGCCCGAGTACATCAAAACCACAAAGAAAAATAAACAAGCTTGATAATTCAGTGGAAAAAGAAAATCTATATCCTAAAGAAACAATAAACATTAAAAAAAGTATTAAAGGAAAAGGAAAGGGTAAGAAGACAAAGAGAGAGACAAGCACGTCGATAGACCAATTATATGACGTCAGAGAAGAAAATATGGACATAGGCAATGCATTTACAGATAAACCAAATGATAATATAGACATCAATGACACTGTGTTGGATATGCCTGTATATTTCGAAGATGACTTGGTATGTGGAGGAGAGCTAACTATTGAAAATTGTCCACTAAGTGATGCGTTAATAATAAACCCTACAGGAGCAGCTGAAAATATCGAAACCGGTCTAAATAATGTGTATGATCATGATGGTCAATTAAACTGTCCATTAGCAAATAACGGAGAAGAATATTCTGTCGCAGAAGTTATAACTAATGCTTTACCAAAGATAAAAAAGGAGAAAATAAAGATAATAGAAAATATAAACTTTTTAGAAACTCGCAAAAATATTAGCTATGTTAAGAAATATAAAAAAGCTTCCCCTGCAGCGCCTATTATAATAAATTTAAAGAAAACTGCAAGGCCGAACAAGTATTATAAAGATGATGAGGCTATTCTAAAAGACTTACTAGATGATAATACTTAAATATAGTATTATCATCTAGTAACTCCAGATAATATTTTAATAATTACTTACGTACTGATGATTAGAATATGTTAACTTCATTTTTTGATTTTATTTGTTTCACATAGATTTTGTTTTTCGTTGATTTTATTTAGTTTCTTTGCTAGGTACTCGTAATTATAAATTTTACATCATTATTGGCCTATGCCAATATATGATGTGAAGTTTATAATTATGCTGAAGCAAAGGACAATACTATACCTACTTGTGTACCTATGTATGCTTCTATAAGCATACATCACAAGTAGGTATTTAGAAGGAATTGTTCACTTTTATAAGATCGTTTATTTTTTTGATAAAGAATATGTTAACTTCATTTTTTGATTTTATTTGTTTCACAAAGGTTTTGTTTTTTGTTGATTTTATTTAGTTTCTTTGCTAGGTTTAGTTTTTTGTTGGTTTATATGATGTGAAGTTTATAATAATTATGCTGAAGCAAAGGACAATTCTATACCTACTTGTCTATGTATGCTTTTATAAGCATACATCACAAGTAGGTATTTAGAAGGAATAGTTCACTTTTATAAGATCGTTTATTTTTTTGATAAAGAATATGTTAACTTCATTTTTTGATTTTATTTGTTTCACAAAGGTTTTGTTTTTTGTTGATTTTATTTAGTTTCTTTGCTAGGTTTAGTTTTTTGTTGGTTTATATGATGTGAAGTTTATAATAATTATGCTGAAGCAAAGGACAATTCTATACCTACTTGTGTATGTATGCTTCTATAAGCATACATCACAAGTAGGTATTTAGAAGGAATAGTTCACTTTTATAAGATCGTTTTTTTTTTTTTAATGAAGATGTTTATTGGGTAAAAATATAATAATTCTTAATATTTTTTCTGACTGACGGAATAAACAGTTTTTTTCTATAAAATACACTGTTGTGTATTTTATAGAAAAAAACAGCACCAGTATAAAAAACTTTTAAAGTTTTTTATACTGGTGTTTTGCTCTAATTGTGTTGCATTAAAAATGTAATTTACCAGCCCTGTTGTATTTTTTGAAAAATAATGGTCAAATAATAGGTAAATATATTTGTACTTAGGTTTGTGTTTTTGTTTGTAATAATCCATAAATACATTTTGACAACCCTAGCATTTTTTTCTATTGACCCCCTTTTCGACTCCATTCACCCATATCGCGGGTAAATAGAAAACGCGTACATATTGTAATTTATTAAATAAATGAGAAGGAAAATAAGTTAATCTTTAATTGAAAACACTTTATTACGCTTTAACTCACAAGACACTATAACTGTACTTTTTGAATTTGATAAAAACATACTAAAATTTCGATCCAAAAGTTGAAAACCTTTCTATTCACCCCATTTTACGGTACCCTAAATATATTGTGTGCGTCAGGATTGCTCCGCCAAGTTATCAAATCAGAAAATGGTTTCAGCCAAAAATTTGTCGATATTTGTCAAAATCGAAAGAAACAAACCCCGTATTTGTCAAAGCAGAAATAAAGAAGTTATAAGCGTTTTAAGTTGGCCGCGCAATCCTGACGTCAAGGACTGCGCGGCCACGGAGATCTCAGCAACTACTTGGGATAGAGAAATAATTCCTTTTGTCAACTCAAGTCTGTATTTGTCAAGATTTGTCGAAAAATGAATCAAAGCTCTATATCAATATTATAATTAAATATTCGCCTTGAAAGTCATGGCCGCGCAGTCCTTGATTTGCTATTTTGTTTTTAGTTTTTTTTTTTTTTAAATTGAAGACTTCATATAGTATAGGAGTTAAAAGGAGAAAGGTCTTAATTTGTCGAAACTGACAAAAGCTTTAAAATACGACTAAAGTGTAATTAAACAGACGAAATCAATTTAAAACACAAAACTCGTGGCCGCGCAGTCCTGACGTTACTTTAAACCATGATATCTCAATAACTATAGTAGCTAGGATTTTGCTGTAGACGTCCATATAATCCTCATAGTAACCCCATTAAAATATGTACGTTTGCCCAGCACGGCCCCTCAGAATTTGCATTTATGGTGTACACCATTGCAATGTACTCGCCTCTAGCAGTATATGTACCGATTTCTTTTTCAATGTACCTCTATACTTTTGAAGAAATATGCAAAAAAAGGTGGCCGTGCCAGCCAAACGCTTTCAGCACGGCCCCCCCATGTAACTTGAATAATACATACCGTATTAACAAATGTCTATAACTCAAGAAATGTACTCTATTAATACGTTATATGTGCCGCAACAGTTATTGTGAATTCATAATAACAAATAATATATAGATGTGGATAAGGGGCCGTGCTGGAAAAAATCATTTTAAGAAATATCTAAAAAAGACAAAACATACTTAGCCAAAAACTATTAAAAAATAATTGAAGTTTAGCAAGTAACATATGTACCGCATTGATTTCTCATACAACTTGTTATATTGTGAAAAATAAATCTATTTTAGTTCATTCAGCACGGCCCTCTATAGTTGCCTATATCTTTTTAAATAAGCCGTGTATGTTTACAAAATTCGACTTCCTGAATAATATATAGGAGTACATTCCTTTCAACTAAATTGCAATTCTGCTGTATCAATACTTTAGAAGATAAATTCAATCTAAAATATACATACCTACATTAAAACTGATGGGGTGACCATGATTTCATATATTTGGTAGGTAGGTACATAAATGTTCTATATTTATGTACTTATATTAATTAAATTATGTGACTACATTGAAATAAACATTCTTTTTACCCGACTGTACCAGAAGGACGGTAAGGTTTTTCGAGTGAATGAATGTAGATATGTAGCAACCTTCATTTCTTTGGCACGCTTTGTAGTCTAAACGGCTTTATTAATTTCAACTTGAGAGATGTCGTTATATTCGTCTTAATTGTGAGAATGACACAGGGTAGGTATAGGTACCCATCAAAAACATTAAAAATAAAAATAACTGATTCTTGGCGTCAAGTAATTAATCGTTTTCTTTTCCTCAAAGCCTATCTAGTGGGATAATATATTAAATAAACGAATTTCTAAGTGGACTAGCTTTAACTTACGGTTCGGCTCGCGTGGTAGAAATAAAAAATATATAAAGCGTGCTTATAACCTTCCCCTAGAAAAAACACAACTTATAATATGTACGTCAGGCTGGCCCGGCCCCATGGAATTTAATAATGAGATTGTTATCAATCCAATGTACCCGGGTATACTAATATATGTAACACCTTCATTTTCAATGTAACTCTTTTTAAAAGAAATTACGTGCACTTCTTAGTGGCCGGGCCAGCCTGACGTTTTCAGCCCGGCCACCTTGTTTCCCACTAATCTACAAAAAATACTGGCAATATTGTGCTACAGATGAAATGTACCCTATAATTTATGCATATGTAACACAAAATCGAATCCTAAAATGCAATAGCATACGAAATATTAGCGGTTGCAGGTGGCCGGGCTGAAATTATTTCGTTAATATAAAACAGTAAAACTGCAACACCTACCAAAAACTAATACCAGTACATAATGAGATATAGAGATATAGAATACATGTAACGCTTTCATTTTAAATTATAATACATATTTAGAAAGAATAATCACTTGAAATTATATTTCAGCCCGGCCACCTAAAAGCGGTAATATTCCCTAAAATCTTATGCCAATTTGTACAGTAAAACCTGATACAGCTATGAAATGAAAGTTACATTCGTTTCGTTTTAGTCGTATACCTTTAAGCCTTCTGTTTGACTAGATTATCAAAATCTGAGAAACTTGCCGAAGAGTGACTATCATTTATTAACTAATTTCAGGACATTTGGTTTGTTGAGTGAAACAAAATGCGTTACTATGATATTTTTATTAATAAACTAAGTAGTATAAATCACACATAATAATTGTTGGATACATAATACCTAAACCTATATATATTTTCTCCGTTTTTGGCTTCACAACATAACCATACAAAGATAATAGTTCACAGACGCTACCACCGATTTTTAGACGGCGCCTGTGTCGCGTCCCAACCTAAGTCGTAAGATATTTTCCCCGAGTAGACAGAATAGATGCGCAAGAGCCGTGTAGTTATCAACACTTCTGACATAATATTTTACGTTTTAATATTACTGTGAGTGTAAAATTTGATCAGTTGTTGCAGTGTAGTTGTTTGTGATGTGATGTTTTTAAGGTAAGTCATAGTTTTGATAAATTAAAATATATCGACAAACAATGTTAATGGGTAGCTAAGTAATTATTTAAAAAAATATACAGGTAAAGTAAAGTAAATCTAAACACTCATTTACTTAATAATAAAACTCCATACAATGCCATCAACTAAATATATTTTATCCTTTCGTTTATAGTCAATAGGTAATAATTTTGGTGATTTACTAACAGTAAGTGTTTAGTTTTTGTGAATCTTATTGTTGTGTACCTACCCTATGTATTTACTTATTATTATTGTGTACTTATTTATTTCGTGAAATCAATAATTAATCAGTTTCTTATTAATTTCTGTAAGATTTATATATTGGATTTTAGTGAATTATTCATTGTAATCAGGCAACCGTCGACGGTGTTCGTCTGTACCCGCGCTTCTTGTAACTCCCCCTTGTACGGCCTGCCACAGCGATCCACGTCCCTCGCTCACCGCATTCTTTTCCTCGTCCCGCGACACGCGCCCCTCTCCCCATCTCTATTCTATCTTATATATTTCTAATGTCCCAAAAGTTATAAGTTTTGTGAAAGTAAATTTGATTCTTATGAACATTCTTTGCTTTCTTTCTTTCTTTCTTTCCTTAGGTGCTAAAATATTTTTTAATAGATTTATGTATATACTTGATAATGCATGCAAATGTTACTGCATACACTTATCTTTTTAGGGAATTTGTATTTAAATAAATATTAATGTAGTTATTTAGCCTACATGAATACCTATTACGAAACCATAGTTAAAATGAATATATTTTATTTCAGTTGAGCGTGCCTACACCATGGGAAAACGTAGTGCGTTAGATATTGTGGCTCAAAAACAAATATTTGAGAAATATAAACGCTTGATCACCACGACAAGATATAGTTCTATTATATACAATACCATAGCAAAAGATATAAACTATGTGATGTCACCAAAAGCACTATATCTCAGCTTTAGAAGAAACTTTTTAAACAACCAGAACTCACCTCGGGCAAAAGATGAGTGCTTCATTAAAAGAAATGAAGATAATACCAATAGTATTATAATTTCGTCAACATCATCATCAGGGTCTTCTCCAGTTATTCAACAAGCAAGCTTACTTCATCAAATTAGTTTTAAATTTCCAATTGATGTTCATGAATGGAAGAAAATTGAACCCTTAAGTTATACGTATAAACGACACGATAAAAATAAACCTAGTGCAAGATATCAGACGTACAGAGCTATTCCCAAATTTAAGTGGTCCGGTCTTTTAAGAAAAAAACTCTGGGAGTTTTATAAGTTACCTTGTACTGTAGCATTTAAAAGACATGTTATTCAAGGCGCTAACATTACATTCTACGGACGTTGCACTCAGTGTCAAGCAACAGTGAAAATTCAAAATAAAGATAAGACTGATCATATTATTGATTTTTTATGTGAAATTGATCAACTTCAACCAAATTTTAAGCATAATCCTTTAAAAAAAATACGACTCACTCCGTACTCAAGACGAACATTATCTAAGAAATTAAAATTTGATTCAGCAACAATAGTTAGAAAACAAATAGCGAGTCATGATATGATATTTCAAGATAAGGAACCACCTGTATTGCCATCAGTCGGAGCATTACGCCAAATACGTCATGAAACAAGGAAGCAGAAATGGTACCATACCAATCAAATATTATCTGTTGTCATTATGGCAAATACTTCAACATACTCTTCCGTAATTCAGGAAATTTTAATGAAACCAACTTTTCATATTTACTACTGGTTAGAAGAACAAATAAAATATTACAAACAATATGTTCAAGAGTATGGTCGACCAACCATATCATTAGATGCCACAGGCTCTATAATTAAACCAATTGTGTTACCTAATGGGACTAAATTTACTAAAAGATTATTCTTATATGTTATATTAATAACTGCTGATAGCTTTTTAAAATCTATTCCAATTTCACAAATGCTTAGTGATTCTCACACTAAAAATAGCATTGCGGATTGGTTGGGTAAATGGGCCAGTAATGGAATTATCCCTCCTGCAGAAATAATCACGGACGATTCCTCAGCTTTGATTGCTGCTACAATCCAATGCTTTACTTCATATAAATCTACAAAAGATTACTTAGAAGCTTCTTACAGTGCATTGGAGGGACATACAAATAGTTTGCCTGTAGTATATATGCGAATAGATACAAGTCACTTTGTCAAAACTATTCATAATCTTTCGTGCTTCAATAATACAACAGAAAATGTAAAATTTTTCTTTGTTCGTTGTATTCTTTACATTAAAACAGCAGAGTGTATCGTAGTCATAAGAGAGATAATTGAAAATATGTTAACTGTTATTTTAACTAAATTTTATTCAAAAATTTGCTTTGATGCCCACTGTAATTTGAAAAGAAGAATTCAAGGTATTACAATTGATAAAAAAGATTCTAACAACGCACACAATTACGTAGATGAAGAAAGATTCCTAAATGAGGAGAATGTTTTAGATGTAAGCAATTTTATGGTATGGTTTGATAATATTGTTGCTTGTAAAAATAAACAAGAAGAGGAATCTTGTGAACGCCCCAACAAATTATATTATCCGCCTCTAATATCTACTCTAAAACGTTTATTGGGAAAATTGCCCATGTGGTCAAACGTTATGGCTCCATTATACAATTCAAAAAACAAAAATCCATCGTCTAGTGCATCAGAGGATTATTTTAAAACAATAAAACATTTATTACTCAAAACTAAAGTAAGAAAATACAGGATTGACGAATTTCTAAACATACATATTAATCATTTAAATGGAGAGCTTAATATCGCTGCTAGTGAACTACAAAATAATGAGGCACCGCCCCTTCAAGAGCGAAAGATTAAAATCAAAAAGAATCGTCAAAAAAGAACACACCAAAAACGGTTATTTCCTCAAGATTCTATTTTCAGTGATATGCCAAGTTTTGTAGAAAATTGGAAAGGACAAGCTGAAGAGCCAGTTACCGTACCGATTTATAAAATGTTAAAATTTATAAAAAATGGAAATATTGTAACTGGTTCCACTTTAACAAATACATGTGGTTTTGATGCTGTTACATATTTAATAGCTTATGGTTATATTGCATTTAATAACTTTAAATTAGAAATAGATCAGACTGAAAATAATAATAATATGTTATGTAATTATATACAATTTATAGGTAACAAAAACATATCTGAAGCCGCAGTATACGAACTAAGAAATACCATATGTAAAAAGTACTACAAACTATCCTCGAAAAATACAATAAATATAAATTGTGAATGCAATGTCGCAAATTTGTTTGAACAAATGATTTTAGAATTATTTTATAGCGCTCTATTTACAAAAATATGTACCGAAGAAAAATGTGCATTTCAACTTCAAAGAACAGTACCATTTTTACCCATTAATATGAACGTAATTAAAACATTTGGAATATCAGCTCTAGAAGACTCAATTTGTATAGACGTTATTTCGAAGGATTGTGAACACGATTGCCCGGGCACTGTTTTGTCCAGCTATAATGTAAAGAATATTATATCTTTTGATTTAAATGGAACAGATCAAATAATATTGAACGATATACCTTTATCTATCAAAGTTAGAACTAATATTTATGTGATTGTAGGTGCTATTGAATATGTAGTATTGGGGGAAAATCTAGGACATTATAAATGCCATTTATTTAATCAAGATCTGTGGATGTGTTATGACGATTTACAGTCTAGTGTTAAAAAAAGTAATTTGGATTTAATATTTTTACATTCCTTGACGTACATTTTAGCTTGATTAAATAACATAATCAAGTGATTAGTACGTTTTTATCGATTCTAATAAGCAATATATTTAAATTTGAATTAGTCAAAATACTTATAGTACAAATGCCAGATATAGGCTAGCAATGATTATTATATTAGCATACGTTTAATTATACAAGTTAACATTGTGATTTTTAGCTGTGATTTTAATATTATGTTAAATTATATATACTACATAGCTATATTTCCATTAGCTGCCACTGAAAGAACTATGGTTCTCTCTTTATTTAAGAATTGTTGTAATAATTATATTAGCATAATTTTAATTGAAAGTTTTCAAAACTTTAAATTCAAAGTTGATGTAAAAATCATTATGAAAATCTGTGATTTTTTACCAAGGTATAATAAGTATTTAACCAAAAATTATCTTCTAATATTCTGAATGAATGAATGTTCGATGTTAAGGTAATATTGATATTACTATAATTTTTTGATAACTGTGTTATTATCAATGTGTAACCTTTTTTTACATTATTTATAATTAACAATTGTTATAGTACCTAATTAATATAAGTACAAATGTTGTCTAACTAATTTCAAAAATGATTATTAAAAAAATATGACAATTACCAATTTTGTTTCACTCAACAAACCAAATGTCCTGAAATTAGTTAATAAATGATAGTCACTCTTCGGAAAGTTTCTCAGATTTTGATAATCTAGTCAAACAGAAGGCTTAAAGGTATACGACTAAAACAAAACGAATGTAACTTTCATTTCATAGCTGTATCAGGTTTTACTGTACAAATTAGCATAAGATTTTAGGGAATATTACCGCTTTTAGGTGGCCGGGCTGAAATATAATTTCAAGTGATTATTCTTTCTAAATATGTATTATAATTTCAAATGAAAGCGTTACATGTATTCTATATCTCTATATCTCATTATGTACTGGTATTATTTTTTGGTAGGTGTTGCAGTTTTACTGTTTTATAGTAACGAAATAATTTCAGCCCGGCCACCTGCAACCGCTAATATTTCGTATGCTATTGCATTTTAGGATTCGATTTTGTGTTACATATGCATAAATTATAGGGTATATTTCATCTGTAGCACAATATTGCCAGTATTTTTTGTAGATTAGTGGGAAACAAGGTGGCCGGGCTGAAAACGTCAGGCTGGCCCGGCCACTAAGAAGTGCACGTAATTTCTTTTAAAAAGAGTTACATTGAAAATGAAGGTGTTACATATATTAGTATACCCGGGTACATTGGATTGATAACAATCTCATTATTAAATTCCATGGGGCCGGGCCAGCCTGACGTACATCTTATAATATGTTTAAATAAATGTTATTCAGAATGAGAAATGCTAAAAAAAACAAAATATTCAATGTTTCTCAAAGTTTAAAATTTGTCCGCTATTGGGTAATTTATTTAAATAATTATGTGTTTATTCATTACATCTTAAAAAATAATCATTAAGTATAATAATATATTATCAGTTAATTTTGTCGTGTGCGATCGCTATTAGTTCACTGACGCTACCGTAATTTTTAATGTGGCGCTGGTGTCGCGGTTACTTCATGTTGCGCTTGAGTGTTTATTGACAGTCACATCTCTACGCGCATAACAGACAGTAGTAAATATAAATACTGCTCAAATAATATGAATATTCATGGGTCGTGTGTTTGTGCAGTGAATTCTATTTCAAGGACGAAAATGGATTGTTAAAATAAACGGGTAAGTAAGTTTTAAGTTATAATATAATTTATTTGTATTTAAAAAATAGATTTGATGTAAGTATATCTAGGTAAGTGCATGTAGGAATTGAACTTGACCCTAAAGAAGATTGCGTAAATATTAAAGTTACACGTTGTATGCACATAAGATAATGCAAAGCACATTAAATCAGTATGCTAGATTTATTTAATGTTATTTAAAAATACCAAAATGTATGAAGCACCTGCTTACGACACAAATCTTTGCAAATTTTCTTTTTTTACAAATCTTTGCATGAGTAGTAGACATGCGCATAACAGTGCATCGAAAGTCAATGCCATATGATATGCACCGGTTCCAAAGTACATCAACTTTTGATATGCACTTTAGTACATATCAACCGGCCATGAGGGCGGTCGATAAATACGATTTATACACTATGCACTGCGGTTGATAATAGCAACCGCAGTATATAATATATACTGCGATTAATAGTACATAGGGCATACCCATGTCACTTACAGACATGTGTATACACTATGCAGAACATCACTTCTTGAGATATAAACTGTAACGCAATGGAATAGGGTTCATTTTAACTTGTTGTGGCTAAGCTATGCTTCGGTCTCATTCACTCTCATTATAATTTGTATTAGCTGTCGCGGGTAATGCGTTTCACGTCAGAGTTGGCGAGCCATACATATTACATGCACTCTTTCTCTCACTCATTGCCCGTGTGATACGAATGAATGCGATGCCATAGTCAATGCGGTGTATAGTACATATCTCAATATCTCGGGCAATGCGAGTGAATGTATACACTGCTCAGTGAATATGTACTTTGTGATATCAACCGCAGTGCATATCCATGTCTAATGAGTAGTTCTATTATTAATTATTTCTTACATTAAATTTATTTTGCTAACCATAATATATGATAGCAAACTGTGTAATGAGCCTACGATTATTATGTTACCTTACATAATTAATCATAGTTTTTGTTTAATTGTGTTCTGTTCATTTACAAGCAAAACCCAAGAGTGCTTCGTAGTTATATAAAAGAAAATACTTGTGTATCTAGTAGTATTAAGCCTTTACAATTATTAGGAGTTACATTTCTGTTGATTTTACGCCCAGAGTCCATAGAAATTTACCTACCATCTTTTAAAATTTTAAGGAACTCTTCAATATAGTGGAAATATACCTACTTTACCCACTATACATATATAGAGTAGGTAAATGTGACACGCAAAAGTTGAGATATACAATTTTCGGACGCTATTTTAAACTTAAAGCGGCCCGTTGGCAGCATCGTTCATTCATTCAGCATTTTTCACTTAAGAATTGGTGTAATCATACTGAGCAGTAATTATAAAAAATGTTGAATAATTAGGGTATCAAAAATAATTATCACTTTATATTAACCGTTATTTATTAATATATTTAGTAAATAAATAGGTAGCAAAATTATATATAAATCTAAAAAGAAGTTACGTAATTCACTATAAATATTTGTACAGATTTTTTTTTCTTCAGATTGATACAATTAATGGTGAGGATGGGCAAGAAAAGTGATGTAGCATTAGATGTACAGAAACAACTATTTATGAAAAATCGACATCAGCTCAAAGGACCGAAATATGATAGAAATGTGTACCAGAAACTAGCTGAAGAGCTTAATTATGCTATGTCTCCGAAAGCATTGTACCTAAGTTATAAAAGAAATTTTCTGGGCACTAATGACCTCACACCGGAGCCAACAAAAATTGATGACAAACTAGGAAACATTAGTGTTGGAACGACACCTTTGAATTCGTCTAAGAAATCGACACCTTTGCCTGAATCATCCGAACATAGTAAAAACGAAGATAGAAATAGAGTTATTTTTAAATTTCCTGTGGATATTCACGAGTGGAAAAAAATACAGCCAATACGCAGCACTTTTCGACGAAACGATAAAAAGAAGCCATACCTGAGATATGAAACATACAAAACCATTCCTAAGTATAAATGGTCCTGCCTTTTGAGGCAAAAGCTTTGGAAACATTTTAAATTGCCATGTACAATATCTTTTAAAAATTATAACATTAATAGCAATGGAATTACCTTCCACGGAAAATGTACTCAGTGCAACGCAAAAGTGCGTATTCATGACACCGAGAAGACAGACAAGGTCGTCGAATTTCTTTGTGAAATTATCAACTTAGATAATAACTTTAAGCATGACCCACGAAAGAAAGTTCGTTGTACTCCGTACTTGAGACGAAAATTATCAGATAATTTAAAAGAAAAGCCAGCAGCCGTTGTTCATAAAGATCTGGCACGTCGCAGAATGACATTCGGAGATACAGAACCACCTACATTGCCATCTCTTGGAGCACTCAGGATAATCCGTTATGAATCTAATAGTCAACATTGGTATCACAAAAATGAATTAATGTCTTTGATAATTTTAGCTGAGAGCGTCGAGTTCTCTAATATAATTCAAGAAATACTTATAAAACCAACATTTCATGTACACTATTGGTTAGAAGAACAACTCAATTATTATAGACACTATTCTAAAGTAGTTGACAGAATAACTATTTCCCTAGATGCTACTGGTTCTATTTATAAAACTAACAACCTAACCAAGAAATTATTTTTATACGTAGTAATGTTAACTGCTAATAATAGCTTGAAATCTGTACCCGTCGCCCAAATGGTTAGCAATTCCCATACCAAAGAAACTATTGCGGATTGGTTATCTAAATGGGCAAAGAATATCACTTCGCCCGCAGAAGTTATAACTGACGACTCATCGGCTTTGATTGCGGCTGTAATTAATTGTTTTACAAAATTTAACTCAACCAAGGATTATTTAGAGGCTTCTTTTAAAGCATTAGAAGGCAACTTCATTGTACCTAATTTATATATGAGAATTGAAGTAGTGTATAATTGGGGGTTCTGGATCACTTGCCCTCGCTTCGCTCGAGCGCATGATCCAGAACTCCCCAATCATACACTAATATCGTGATCTGCGATATAGTTCATAATATTGATTGAGTTGCTCACGCTTCGCTCGAGCGCGTTATGCAGAACACCCCAATCAGCGGTGCGATGTGTACTTAAAGTAATAAGTAATGAAATCTACTTTCTTGAATCGCTGACCTGAGGTTTTTATGAATCTGAGTTCCGTTTATAATTTGTGTAAAACTAACTCATGTGCTGTATCACTCTCCTGATGGAATAGATCTGCAGTTGCTGTCGATATACTACTTACTCCCACTGGTCTTTGACGAACTAACAATCGATTTTTCATGATCAGTATGTTTGTTGCTAACTTTAACGAATTTGCGAAGATCCTCACCAGGTTCGCTTTTTAGTATAAGGTAGTGAGTATTTTTCAAGTTAGATTTCTCTGAATCTTCCAACTTCTGGTAAAATAAATCTTCTTTTCGGGTTATATCACTATCCTGATGTTTTAATTCACCTGAGTTCGATTTCTTTTTTCTAGGGTGCATATCTTGAATATATATTATCTCACCCCTAGTATTCTTGAAAATAAGTTTAGAAGTGCCTTCCAAATCAAATTTTTCTGAGTGAAACATGATGTAGATAGGTAATATCAATAATTGTATCTCTCGTGGTGCAGTAAATATTTGTGTTATTTATTACTTAGTTATATACTTAAGATCTATCTATTACACTGCAATGCTAGGAGTCTAATGCTGCGATGCAGATACGCGTATTAAATATATACTCTCTTCCTTTCACAGCGTTCAAATAAAAACATTGAGGAAAATTTATAGCATGTTGCATCCAAGGATCGTCATAAATCTCCCAATCTTCTATAACACCTCCACATGAAAAACATGCTGCTTTATCATTTATACTATTGCCACAGTAAAAGAATCCAGCGTCAGCCATTTCCATCACTAATCTTTTCTTTGAATCAGCCGTTGCCCAGTAATAGTTAAATGAAAATTGACGCATTTTATAAGTATTATACATGTCATATCGAGGTTTGTATTTATTATGAGACATGCTTCTCCGTTTTACAGATAACTGCATAATGACATCGTCTAGTTACAGTCAGCAGCTTATAACAATTTGACGACGTTGAAGAGATTGGGAGGGATAGGAAACGGTTTACCAAAAATAAAGAAATTAAACAAAAAAAAGTTTATTTTATAATTTTATTATCATAGCACCATTTATTTAAACACAATACATTTTTTAAAGCACTAGAGTCATGATAAATACAACTATACAAATCTTGAGAATATTTATATTGATGGTGCAGACTTAACAAACTAGAACAACCTTTATCTTCTAAATTAAATATGTTACTATTACTGTTTTCTAATATATTTTTTAACCACAAGACTTTTTCTGAACCTTTAACATAGACACATTTATCTCTTAAAATATCAGCAATAAAATTCTGGTAATTGGAATATGGAATAAATCCTTCACACCAATATATCTTTCTGTTACGTTCAATCCAACTAACTTGTTTTTTTTCTTGTTTCGTTAATTTTTCAAATGGAAATGGTGGCTTAAATAAAAACACTTGTAATGTTTTATTATATAATATAGCGATTTCTTTTATTATAAATTCATTTGTTTCTGTTTTAAAGCCTTGAATATCCACAATAGCAATCATGATAACCTGCGCACAATGTTGCTGAGAGGTTTGTATTCCACAAGTCGATCGTTTATAATCAAACAATATGCAGTAGTCTTATCTGGTATTGGCGTTGAACATTCAATTTCTATGCGTACGTCTACTGGACCTGATTTTAGACTATCGTTTTGCCTTGAGCAGTCTAAGATAAACAGGGGAGCTTTTTCTTTGAAGTCCTTTAGATCGAGCAACGGGTCTACTGGACAGTTGTAATACGACTGACGAAATTTCACATACATTTCATATAATATACTGTATTTGTTGTCAGAAAACTTTAAACCCAAAGGCTCATAAGGATAATATTGAGAATTTAAGAAGAGCGTAACGTTTGTCACCTCGCAATGATCGAATAGAGATATGTCTTTAGTTTTATTATTTTTTCTGTTAGTTTGTAAGCAAAAAATTACATATCTAGGCTTTTCCAATTGTGAAGCAGTCTTAACTGACCAAGAATGTTTTGTGGTTTTAGGTAATAAAGGATATTCATATAAATCCCAATTTCTAAAAGCCATCTGAATGGGTTTATCTCTTTCTAAATGCTTTAAAAGTGTTAATCGTTCTCGATCTGACACTTTTATGTGTGGCACCCTCCATTGAACTCTTTGCATATCTATTTGAAAATGAGCAACATCATCAGTAAGAATAACGCTGTTTAAGTTAGAGTTACTTCTATTCAATATAAGTTCATGTTTACAATTTATAACGATTTTATTGTAATCCTCTGCAAACCCTAAAATCTTATTTAGCGGTATCACTAAACTAAAATGCCCATCACTTTGGAATCCGTTTAAATTCCAACCCCATAACGCAGCAACTTTATTTTCAGCTTCATTTAATGAGATGTATGATTTTATTGTTGACGTTATTCCAGAATTTTTTATACGATCTATTTCAATACCATTCATTTCGTACCTGATGTCTTGAAACAAAGACATAACAGGGTTATTAGTGAACGTAACAGTTTTCTTGATCGGATTCCCATCTTTACCGAACAGCTTTGCTTGGCCTTCGATGTAAATTGAACTGGCTGATGGTAGCACGTATATGTCTTGCTGATGTATGGGGATTCTGATTTCATCGTTTTCTCTAAAGCTGTTATTGTAGGGATTATATGAATGGATTTCATAACTTTCGATCGAACTATCGAAGTGCGGTAATTCAGTAATCTGGAGTATATTCATACTTTAAAACCTAGGGCTCTAAGAAAACCTTTATTTGCTTCAGTCAATTTCTTAACTTTTTTCTTACGTCTATTCACCTTAGTGGTCGTTGAAGGAATAATACGTTTTATTTTCACAGGAGTGTTTTTATAATATAGTATCATTTTGTTTTTCTTAAATGAAGACGTAGTTGAATATTGAATTCGTCACCAAAGTTAATACAATAACCAAATTGATCAACAATTCTAACAGATATAGATGAAATTATATTTTTGTTCACTGGAAAGTAAATAACGTTTCGTGGTATTTCTATGCACTGATGACCCGGAGCAGTATCAAATACAAATTCATGAATAAAATGAGTTGGTAGTCCGTTGCAGTACGAACTGTGTACAAGATCACATTCAATTCTGATTACAGATAGACTGCTGCTATTGATGGACACATTTGATCTTGAATTTAACACTGAAAAGTATAACAAACCGCACTCGTATTGATCGGATAAATGCAGTGGAGGTTGAAAGTATGACACCAAATCAGATTTATTTCCAGAGATGGTAACTGTGGTAGACATGCTTGCATACTGGACTGTTTCAGAAGATCCTGTTTATTTTATCCCTAGACTACTCCAAAAATTCCTTAGAAAAATTAAACAGAGATGTCCGCAATTGAAAGGATGATCGCGTTGTATATTTTCATAATTATAGTGGACTTTAGTACCTCCGTATTTTATAAATTCTTTTGGAGGCTTAAGATTTCCGTAACTGTCAAAGTACTCAATATAATCATTGTATTTTGCATAGGCTACCCAATGAGAGCCAGGATCTTTTGAACTATCTAAATTAATAACTCCACATTCTTTTTTAAACGGGTATTTAGGAAGTTCATCTCTCATAAAGACTCCTCTAAAATATGGAATATTAGTTCCATACTTCAAAATGTCGAAGTTAGTTAGGGCTCGTTTGGGTAGCCGATATCTTAGTTTTTTTCATTCGATACATAAATTCCAAGCCCGTTTTTATGTGGTTTAAGGTGTAGTCCTTTCCCAATGCAGAGAGCTTCCATTTTTTCATTGTGTCTCTTCGATTCAGCCAACAGCTTTTTAGCCATCTTGAATTCATTTATGGTTTTGGTAATACCTGCTGCACCGCCTGCTATTGCTCCCACTGCTGATAATCCAGCAAAAATAGGAATCAAAGGTAATAAACCACCAGTTTTTGGTATAGGAATAACACGAGGAAGTTTTATGGATGAATCATCAGCTAATTCTCTGGCTGCGGCCATAGCTAATTCTATTGCCACTTTTTTGCATTTTGGTTTTAGTTTTTTCATGTGTCTTTTCGTTTTAGTGATAACATTTTTAAATTTGTTTTTTAACCCTTTTCCAGGTGTAAGTTTTTGAAAGCACTTTTTTCTATTTTTTTTTAGGCCGGAACCAGTTTTAATTTTTGTAGACATTGTCTTGCTTACTAAGCGTGCTGCGATTTTCTCGCTTACACTTGCATCCGAGGCAACTGCTCGCTCTTTTGCCATTTTCAACAAAATTAAATCAGCTCTGTGACGATTCTTTAAGTTTGATGATTTGAGATAGGCAATGTCGTGTTCTTTGCAAT
This sequence comes from Griposia aprilina, assembly GCA_916610205.1. Taxonomy (NCBI): domain Eukaryota; kingdom Metazoa; phylum Arthropoda; class Insecta; order Lepidoptera; family Noctuidae; genus Griposia; species Griposia aprilina. The sequence continues at coordinate 23,771,619 of OU744285.1, read as the reverse complement.
GTTCGTCTAATTTATTAATACCTTCGTCTCCGCGTGTAAGCCTTTTAATTAATTTTGTACCAGGACCACAATAATTGTATCCTGGTAAGTGTAATTCAAATGGTAAATTGTTTATAAGCCAATTGAGAAGACTACTCTCTCCAATACACATCATAAGACTAATGAATCTGGATTGAACACTTTAATAAATACTTATACGGTTAGTAAAGTTATTTTTATTTATATTACTACATTCGATTTATCAATCCAACTGTTTTCAGCAGAAGATAAACCTAACCATTTTACTAAAACCCTGTTTCCTTTTCTTCTAAGAACTTTCTCGACTAGATATACATTAGGATATTTTGTCTTTTGAAGCTCTTGTAAGTAAAACGCTCCTAAAATAGGTTGACCTCTGATTGTATCTTCAATTAAGTAGGTAATAGGAGTTGTATTTTGTATTTTTCGAATTTTAAATATTTCTGTCGACCAGTTGGGGGTATATCCTTTTTCAAATGTTCCTTTGTATTTACTGATACGTACATAATCACCCACTTTATACTTGCTTTTTATTCTTTCATTTTTTACCGACCTTAAATACCTTTCTAATATACGTTTTTTATTCATGTTATCCACATTAGCAGGAATTTCATGAATTGTCCGATGGTAAGTGTGATTGTATTTATATATAACATCATTAAGGGTACTATCTACCCAATTATAGCTGCCTTTTAAACTGAATTCCTTATACAGTTTAGATTTCAAAGTTCTGATAAATCTTTCAACTATTGAAGCCTTTTTTGTTGAAAAGGTTGAATAGTGGTTAATATGATTAGATTTCATAAGCTTTTGAAATTTATTATTATAAAATTCTGTTCCATTATCTGTTTGGAGGTTTTTTGAAACACGCCCTGTAGCCAACAAAACTTTGAATGAGTTACATACATCATCTTTGGTTTTACTTCTCAGAGGAAAGGCCCAAGCATATTTCGAAAATGTATCGATAACGGTAAGAATAAATCTGTAATTTTTATTTTCTTTTGAAATTGATTGCATATCAATTAAATCTGCTTGCCACAGGTCGTCTATATCTTTCATAATAACATGTCTTCGGGGAAAGTTTACCCTTGCATTTTTATGAATTTCGTTTACCACATCGGCTTTGCTCATGGTCAGAATTCAGTACATTTGTCTTGAATCCATGTATAATACTGAATGTAAAGCATATTATTACGACTATTTATTCTTTAATTATGTCAGCTTCTTTTAATTCTTCAATTATCGATAAAATTTCATTATCATGGTTTGTATTGCCAGCATCTCTTGAAGCTACTAATAGTTTCAATCTCTCGACTAATTCGTTAGGATCATCCCAATATACCAAGTCGGTGTTGTTTTTGTATTTTTTTAACGTTGGTAATTTTCCTCCAAGTTTAGTGTGAGCATGTATAACATCGTTTGACAATTCGGAAAATAGAGGTTTTATTATTTTACAATATTTTGTACCTTTGTCACCTCTTATTTGACCTTTAGGATTAAAATCTCTTTTATGTGCATTTGTATAGTGTAACATATCCTTATAGACAAGTTTATCTTCGCTCGATATTAACTTTAAATCGGGTTTTCTTCGGAGTAAAAGTTCTTTTAGACCAACTGTTAAATTGTAAGCTTTGTCACCGATTTTAATTAAAATGATTGTATCGTTATTCAAACTATCAATTTTAGAAAATGATACTGCTGAATTACCCATCAATAGAGTTTTATTTTCACTTCTAATTCCAAACGGTATACTAACACCGTCATAAATACCAAAGATATCATCATCCTCTAATGACATTTCTAAATTATCTATCGATTCCTTTTTAGCATTTTGTTTGACGAATTGGGTAGAATTTAGTTTTGGATCGTAACAGTCATTGAGCTTTGTAGATGAGCTAGTATTCTTTTCATCGAATTCGATTCCTTCAGAATTATTTAAAGTTGGATTTTCATTTATTTTTATTTTTTCTGCACATCTATTAGATTCAACAAGAGTTTTTAGAGGATTTGTGACAGGTTTTAGCATTTTATCAAGCGACAAGTTCATTGTATGTTCCTGATTTTTCATTTGTTTTATTTTATTCTTTATGGAGTCGACAGACTTCACTAATTCCATTTTAATATTTTTGTCCATCTTACAATAAATAACAACTGTATTCAGCTAAACAAGGAATAATACTAACAGCATTTATGTATGTAATTCATTTATAAATATGTACCTTCATTCAAAGTTTAAAAAAATATCAAAATTCTGTCTGTACCTCCCATTATTTAATGCCGACTCTTTATTAATAAGTAGAAAATTATAAGGGTTACTCCAAACCGTTTTACAAACTTCTTTAAACTGATTCCACAGCAGATCAGAATTTACATGTTCTTCATAGATATGCTTTAAGTTCACATCATCTTGTTTAAATATTATAAGAAAATTAGCATTATCACGTAGCAACTGTTTCGGAATTTTTGAGTAGGTTTGTGATAAATAAAAGCAGTCAATTTGCTTATGTCTTCCCATAGAGAAATAATTACGAATGTTTATTTGCTTTTCACACATAACATCATCAAAAATAAATACAGAATTTGTTAAAGCTTCATTCGGAGCTATAACATCTTTGTCGTCATTGAACTCATTGAACTGTATCTGAGGTACTCTTCTTAATACTTCACTTAAAAACCGATATTTTGGCTGGAAAGTAGTTTTCGAGTAAAGATAAAGATTTTTAAATTTAAGCCCATTTTCATGCAGCAGTAAACTGATCATAACGTTTGTTTTACCACAGTTCGAGGGTCCACATATTATGCAGCGAATTGTATTAGGCAATAAAACACTATGTCTAATCTGACGAGCTGAGTCATTGAAATTGATATTATTCACGTTCAAGGATATGGGTTGTTTGATCAACTTCATCTTGCCTATTATTTATTTTCATTACTTACTATCCTTTATATATGAATATGTGACTTGCGAGCACAGTATTCTAGCAACGGGTTTGGACCTGGGTCGTTATTAAGAGTCGTGTCCTCGACTGAGTTACACAGCGACAGTGTCCGTCACAGTGTTCGTAGTGGACGAGTTTTTTTTTAATTATTATTAAATTATCTTTAATCGTCCATTCATCTATTTAAGATTGTAAGTAACTAATAAATTTGTCAAGTCTAATAATAAAAATAATGTTAATTAAATATAAAAGAAAATGGAAATTAATTTTATCTTTTTTTTTTTTTTTTTTTCAGAAAATGGAAGGTCTTGATATTGTTGATGATGTTATTAAGTCATTCTATTTTACTCAAGAATTTGCTGGGGACAATGTTGAACAAACTGAGTTCCAGGAAAATCAGCAGGATAAAGTCAAGGATACTCAAGAAAGTCCAATAAAAAGAAAAAACAAGAAGTCGAAATTAACTTCTAAAATTACCCTGCCCAAACTATTGGATACACCGTCTACATCTTACGTAATTCGCAAGGCTCCAGGAAAAGCACACCATTTAATAAAAATATCTATTTGTGATTTAAATGACAATAATTTAATAAATCGTGTTGATCGCAGTGATAGTGATTGTGCTTGTGTGAATGTTCAGTATTTAGTCAAGGACAATTACGATGAAATTATGGATGAAGCAGAATATCTCGTCGGTAAAATAGTTAAAAAATTAAGTTCACCCACATGCAGACCTTAAATGCAGTTTATAAGTTATTGTTTATTAGTTATTATTATTGGTCGAGTTTATTTAATTGAAGGCGAAACAATAAAATTAAAATTGATTCTACATAATGTTTTTTTTTTATTATTCACCTAATAAGTTAGTATACAGGGGTCAAATTAAATTAGCTAACGAACGAGAAACTCCACAGACGTGATGGGTATCGATATGTAAACACATCGATATAAAAACAAAAAAAAAGAAGATAGTTTTTTATTTTTTATTTGGGGTCCTCGACCGCTGGTTGTGCTGGTACTTGAAGTATGAGTTGAGAAAATCGGTTTTCTTTTGTTTTATCATGTTTAGGTATCGATACCCATCACATCTGAGGAGTTTCTCTAGCTAATTAAATTTGATCCTGTATGATACCTCTTAATAATAAACACTGCATATAGTTATGACAAGCTAATAGACATAAAAAAATATATTAACATTAACCATGACATAATCTATACACAGTGTTTATAAGAGGGAAAATCTTTCGGAAAAGGAAAAGAAAAGAAAATAAATATCGATTATTCATTTATTGATTATACTCGTAGTAACATTCATTTATTACATTTTTTTATTCGATTACATACTTTTTACACATTTAAATCATTTGTAATTAGCTTTTTTAACTTAAACTATAGTTTTAGCACAGTAGAACGAATACAGTAATCCGACAAGTATTAAAGTATTGAACTATAATGCCCCCCCAAGGCAAAGTGTTGAAACAACCTTCAGTTCTCTGCCTTTTATCGTCATCACTATTAAGTATGAGTTTATTCAATTTTTGTGTAAAAACTTGATGATTTTTAGATCTTATAACATTAAACAAAAATGGACTTTATCATCTTTAGTTATGTACAACAAATTGACATGTATAAGCTTTCGTTCACGTGTCAAAAATAGAGGAACAGTTACATGATTATTAGCTTCAAGACCATAAACATTCACACCTAAACAAGGATTATTTTTCTAAAATATTTTAATATCATCGAAACATGGCGGAAAAGACATATCATTTATTTTTAAAAGCAACGTATAGTGTGGGTACGATTGCGTTCTATTAGCATTCAATCTTTTTGGAAACATCTGGGCAATAATACACCACAAAAAACAATGATTGGCATTGTTGTGTATATTCAAACATGACTTTGTGTTTTTTATAACCGTAGGCAATTCTAAGTATGTCCCAGCTCTTAAAGGATTGCACTTGTTTATGTTTATTTCCAAATGGTTTATAGAATTAATAGCCCAACCAGATTCGGCAAGTTCAAACTCTAAATAATAATTTTTCAGAGCATTTAAAATACATGTTATAAACATTTGTATTCGGAACTGCTATCTCATATTTGGTGTTGAAAGATTTCATAGAGCTTTCATTATTTTTTGGCAAAATGTATGACACAAATAATTCAAAATTGACTTTAATTGCTTTATGTTTTTGAATCATAAGATTGATAATATCACATACTGACTTTGAAATTTGAAATAAAAACGTTTCTGGAGTTATTGTTACTTCACTAGATTTAAGTGGATTCACTTTATACTTATGATTCTATTTCTAAAAGCAATAGCAATAATTTGAATATTTTCGAATTCGGAGCAGAGCAATCGATTAGATATATGAATATTTGTTCTACTGTGTGCTGATAATTTTGAAACATAATAATTACAGTATTTACAAAAAAAAAAAACATGTTCATTATACTTATTTTAAATTTTATAAAAAGCTATTTTTACTAAATGTTTTTTTTTATTTAAAGTTGGTAAATTCTCATATTTAAAATTTCTAAGTTTTTAATTTCTCAGTTCATAATTTCTCAGTTCTTAATTTCTCAGGTTTAATTTCTCAGTTCTTAATTTCTCAGTTTTTTATTTCTCAGTTCTTAATTTCAGAATTTCTTATTTCAGTTTTTTTAATTTCTCAAGTTTCAATTTCGATTTTACATCATTCTGAGCAGAGCAATCGATTAGATATATGAATATTTGTTCTACTGTGTGCTGATAACTTTGAAACATAAATATTACAGTCTTTACAAAAAAAAAAACATGTTCATTACACTTATTTTAAATTTTATAAAAAGCTATTTTTACTAAATGTTTTTTTTATCTCAGTCATCCAATTTTTATTTAAAAGTTGGTAAATTCTCATATTTAAAATTTCTAAGTTTTTAATTTCTCAGTTCATAATTTCTCAGTTCTTAACTTCTCAGTTTTTAATTTCTCAGTTCTTAATTTCTCAGTTTTTTATTTCTCTGTTCTTAATTTCAGAATTTCTTAATTCGGGTTTTTTAATATCTCAAGTTTCAATTTTGATTTTACATCGAAACTCTGAAAAAGTACATGTAAAATAATTATTATAAATCAAATAAATATTCTCTATTCTATTGATAATTTTAATGCTACAAGCGACTGTTTCCAACGTTCATTTGGAGTAAGTTTTTCCACTTCACCCGTGTTATAAACTCTTAATTCAAAATAATACTTTCCAACCCTGTCCGGGTTTGATTGGAAGGTATAACCATCAGCCACCCGCTGAGTGAAGCAGTTCTTCAGAGTGGTAGCACGGATCAGCGGTCGAGACGATTCATCCTGAAATACATAAGATGACTAGTTTTAATTAAAAATAATAATGCGTGAGGGCGAGTAATTAAAAAATAGATAAGTAAAAAAAAAATAGATATGTAAAAAAAATATAATAGATAAACTCCAGACTTCCACGTTCTTGAATCTACCGTTACCATAACTATAATCTATTATCTATTAGAAAAGGTCTATTTAAACACTTGTGTCCACAAATAAGTATAATTTTGATGGAGAAAATCACACGCTGTAAAACACTGGAATGGTTTTAAATGAAATGGGAATTTAACATGTTTGAAAAAAATGTCTTACCTCACAGTCTGAAGCGTTGGTATTCCGTTTTCTTTTTGGAGCTGGTGTTGTAACAACTGCCGGCCCGTCGCTATCAGACTCTGGTTCTGAAGCGAAAGGATTTTAGAAAGCCAAAGCCTTCTTCTTCTGAGACACTTTCTTATCTCTCTTCACAGCTGTTTTTTTTTTTTGATCTGCCGCTTGTTTTTTTCTTTTGTTGGTCCAGACGTTGAAGGTGTGGAGTCCTCTTCTTCAACCCAAAAAGGATTATTCATCGACTGAGCCCTGAAAACATTATTAAAATGCAATAAATATTTTTGTTACCAAGATTAGCAACATGAAACAACAGCACCCGTATTCATCAAAGGGTTAGGCAGAGGTGTGCTGTTAGTCCCTCCCCCTTACTTTTTACAGGAGCGTTTTGAAATCTCATCGAATAGGGAATAATATATTTACAGTACTTATCAGGAAAAAAAAAACTTTAAATGACCTAAGAATCAAACCTAGGCCTTATTTTTATTGCATGCTAGATCAACGAAGCAAGAATTATTATTAAATAAACGTTTGTAAAAATAAAACGTTAATAATTATTAAACGTTTGTAAAAATAAAACTTTAATAATTATTAAACGTTTGTAAAAATAAAACGTTAATAATTATTAAACGTTTGTAAAAATATTAATATTAATATGAAACTACAAATGCAGTACAAGTACAATAGTTTTGAAATAACTATTATATGATATAAACTTAATTGAGTAATTTCAGTGGTAAAACAATTAACTATTACAGTCCTAGGATCGAAGAAAAAATATTTATTAAATAAAATATAATACTCACATACTTTGTTTCTGCAACACTTGTGAACAACCACAAACAAATTTAAACTCACTGTTCAGTGAAATGCACTTCAGCACAACAATGACAAAATGTAAAGGAATTCTCTCACATGCTTTTTATAGACCTAAATCCTAAAGCCTTAGCCATATGTTAGTTTCTAACAATAATTACTCCGAAAAATTAATTAAAATAATATTTGTTATTAGAATTTCATCTCTATCACTTGAGAACCTAGAGTAGATTTTATTTTATTCATTTCTCGTACTGAAGTCGCAATGTGAATGCTTCCGAATACTCTAGTTATGGAAAGTGTTTTCACAGCACTTTATCCTTATTAGAGTTTTTGGAGGCGACTGGAGACGACAATCGTGAAAGGAATGAGGTGTCAATTAACTCTGTCGGAATACATACAAACTTATAAGAAACCAATAAAATGAGATCTCTGGTAGTTATTTGTCATGTACACAGAAATGTCGCCTTATTCTTTAAACTCTCAAGTCGTAAAGGCTGTGTTAGCTATAGCTATCCTGCTCATTTTAATGTAAATGGAAAGAGGTGGCAATGGATTTCTAAGTGGTTTTTTGTTATAGAACTCGTAATAAGATATTACAGAATTAGGCTGGGTGATTGAATGTTGGGAAATGAAACAAACAGAATTTTAATTTTTAAATATATTCATAAAAGGAGTAATTAATCTTCTAATAAATAACAGATTCTTTACCTAATCTAACATCAATGTGTATAATTATAATAAGCACCTTTTTTCCTTACTATTTGGTAAGGAACCTGATATTTCTTAGAAGATTAATTACTCTTTTAATGAATATGTTTTAAAATTAATATTCTGTTTGTTTCATTTGCCAACATTCATTATTCACCCGACCTAATTCTGTAATACCTTATTACGAGTTGTTTTATTTTTATTTTTTATTGAAATGAAAATTGATATTGGAAAATGAAAACAAACAGAATTTTTATTTTTAAATATATTCATTAAAAGAGTACCTAATTAATCTTCTAAGAAATAACAGATTCCTTACCTAATCTAACATCAATGTGTATGAAATAATAAGTTTTTTTTTTGTTTTTTGTTTTTATGCGATACAATCAACAATATTAGTTGTACTATTTAAGTATATTATTAAATGCTATTTTATTATGCTAATTATAAAAAACAAACACAAACGTTGGTACTAACATAATGATTACATTGAATATCTCTCTCTCTATACTTAATAAATATATAAAATAATTTCAATTATATATTCTCACGAATTTTACTAATAATGTTTTCTAAATCTAAGTATATATCACTTGTGACAACATTTTCAGTTATAAATTGCACACACTTATTTGCACTGCACTTGCAAGATTTTTCTGGTAAATTATCAGTTATCACACTCGTATATCTCAATTTTGATCATGCATGTCCTTGAAGATGTATTTGGCGCCCTGGTTTTGATGTCGTTCAAGTTTCTGTGGAGGACCCGTCGCGTCATTTTTTCTCTTCAAATTGAGTCGTGGTGTAACAGATTCTTTGAGCTGCTTGTTTGGGATAAAATTAAAAAGATCCTCATTGTCCTGAAAACAGAAATAAATTGTGTTATGAGTATGATTACATACAATGCCTACATTATAATAATTAATAAAAAACAATAATAATAATTTAATATGTTATAACTATTACTTACCGACATTGTGATTGAATCTCAGGGTAGCGAAAACAGCCAAAAACAAAAAACTTGTATTTACTGTGTCGCAGTCAAAGGCTCTCTACGATCTAGATACAAAACAGATTCTCTTATATAAGGTATATAGATTCATGTCTTTAAGGTTTAATTTCCTTCATAATATTACAACTATGTGCTTGGCGGCAGAATCAAGTCGAAACATGTCGATATCACGAATGTACCTGTGTACTTTAATACTGAATACATATTTTATCTCATCACTGACGACACGTTTGGCGCATTGGTTAAGAGCTCGACTCGCTACATCACAATGTAAATAGTAGGTTTAAAATAGATGTTTCAATTAATGTGCCAAAGTGTTGCGGGTTCGATTCCCGCACGGAACAAATGAGTATTTGTTCCGGTTTGGTTTTGGCTTTTATGACTTTTTTTTTTTTACGTTCTTTTATATTATAATCAATTACTCTATCTCCATAATACAGTTACTTTTACACACGGCTACACATTAAGTTACAATTTTCAGTAACAGCTGACCTCTCAATATGGTTTTTGTATCCATCAATACAAAAAAATATGCACTACATCGTTTCAATGCAGCGCTGCGCAGCGATCGAACATGATATTGTTGTTTATTATTTTTAAGTTCACGCGATAATTTTGCTTCGCTATAACAGTTCGATACCATGCCTGTTTATGAATACACACGACAACCGCTCGGACCATTAAAAAAATTGGAGATCCTGTATCAAGCGCTCCACTGTGAATGAAACACAATACTCAATCAATATTATGAACTATATCGCACATCACGATAGTAATGTATGATTGGGGAGTTCTGGATCATGCGCTCGAGCGAAAGCGAGAGCAAGTGATCCAGAACCCCCAATTATACACTACTAATTGATACGAGCCATTTTATTAAATCTATTCGTAAAATTTCTTTAGAAAACGCACCAAAAAAAGTGAATTACTTATTTGTTCAGTGTATTCTTTACATTAAAAAAGCAGAAAATATTAATGTCATCAAAAACATCATCGATAAACTGCTAGCTATAATCCTGTCTAAATATCATTCCAAGCATTGTACTGAAGCCCAATATTACCTGAGAAGTGTACTTCAAAATGTAAATATTAAGGAAATACATGATAATATAACTGAAGATGACTCTTTATCAAGTGATGACCGTTACTGTTTACATGATGACGTTCATGTTGATACAACGTTTAATGAGCTGAATTTCGCGAAGTGGTTTGAGGAAACTGTTACACATCATAAAGAAGAAGTTTGTGTAACTGGCCCTCTAAATGATTTTTATTATCCGCCCTTATTAACGACAATAAAACGACTACTGCGAAAATTGCCCCTGTGGTCGAATGTCATGATGCCATTATATAAATCAGATAATAAAAATCCTTCGTCGAGTGCATCAGAGGATCATTTTAAAACTTTAAAACACTTGCTGCTGAAATCTAAAATAACAAAACATAGAATTGACGTTTTCCTGCAAAGACATATTAATTATTTAAAAGGAGAGTTAAATATTGCAGCGAGTAAATTTCATATAGAACCTAACACTGTAAAAAAAACAAATCGCAGGACGACAAAACCCATAAGTAAAAAACAACAAAAACCGAAACGACAATTTGTTCAAGACTCAATATTTAGCGATCAACCAACATTTGTAGAAAATTGGGGAGGTCAAGCAGACAAGGCCGTTAATGTAAAGCCACATACCGGTATAAAATTTATAAAAAATGGTAACATGATTAAAAATTCAACAGTCGTTAACACATGCGGTTTTGATGCAATAATGTTTTTGATTGCATTTGGCTTTCAGTCGTTTTCTAATTTCAAAATGGAAATTGAGTCAAAAGATAATAAACTTCGAGACTATATAAATCTCATCTTAAATGAAAATGTTGACAAAGGTACTGTGTATGAAATGAGAAATTACGTTTGTCATGAATATTTTGACCGGCCAGCGCATGTAAAGATAATAACGATTGGATTAAAAGTTATCTTTCCGAAAGAGTACAATGCGTGGAGATAACAAAAACTTGTAAAAATGAAAAACAAACCTATAGGTCGGAATATAAATTAAATAATTATGGCACGCCACAGGGAGGAATCGTCTCCCCACTACTTTTTCTTGTTTACATCAACGACATTCCAGAGGCTATAGGTAAAGATTGCATACTATTCGCTGATGACACTACAATAATGATTAAGAGTGACAATAACAAAAATTTAGAAAATGAAATCGTCTTAGCCCTCGATAATGCAATCGATTGGCTAGAAAAAAATAACTTAAAAATAAATATGACTAAAACCAACATAATACAATTTCAGACATACAATTCAAACATAAATAAAATAGACATTAATTATAAAGATTCTCACTTGACCACTGTCGATAATTGTGTATTCTTGGGTATAACGATCGATAAAAATTGCAATTGGAAAACACACTTAGATAAAATTCTTACAAAAATTGATCGTTTTATATATGTCTTGTAAAGAATTAGACAAACAGTAAACTGTGATACTGCAATGCTGGCTTACCATGGTTATGTGTCATCTGTACTTAGATACGGCATAATAATATGGGGTAATTCAGTAGATTTTGACAGAGTTTTTAAAGCTCAAAAAAAATGTATTCGAGCAATTTGTGGAGCTCACTTTTTAGACAGCTATAAGCCACTATTTCAAAAACTTAAAATTCTACCTCTGCCATGTTTATATATTTTTGAAATATGTAGTTTTGTTAAGAAAAACTACAATTTATTTGAAATTAGCACTGACAGGCCAAATAGCCGAACACGGCATAAAGATAGACTTCGGCTGCCACAAATAAAACTAAAATTATTTAAGAAAAATGTATACTGCATGTCGATTATTATTTACAATCATTTACCAAATAGTTTACAAGACTTACCGCTGACAATGTTTAAAAAAATACTTTTCAACCTGTTAATATTTAAAAGATATTATACCATTAAGGACTATTTAGAAGACAAACCAATAGAATCTGAAATTTGTAACTTAGATTAATTGACGTCGCTTATTGTGAAAACATTTGCACGCCATGTTATGGCAGGATATGCTGAAACAAATTTACTATAACACCTTATGTACCATATTCTAGCAAATAAATATTTTTGATTTGATTTGATTTGATTTAACAGATTGTGAATGCAATGTCGCTAATTTGTATGAGCAAATGTTTACCAATTTATTTTACAGTGCTCAGTTTATAAAAGTTTGCACAAAAGAAGAATGTCAATATTATGTAGAAATCATAAGACCTTTTATAGCTTTGAATATTAACATAATTAACACGTTTGGTATTTTGGCATTAGAAGAATCACTTGCTATCGAAACTACTTCTCAAATTTGTAAAAATAATTGCGGTGGAACTGTCATTTCAAGTTATAAATTACAAAGGATTATAACCTTTGATTTAAATGGAACAGATGCAATAGTTTTGTGTAATATCCCGGTCACTATTAATATTCAAAATCAAATTTATGGTGTCGTTGGTGCCATTGAATATGTAGGGAATTCAGAGGGAACTCTGGGCCATTATAAGTGCCATACGCTTAGCCATGATCTGTGGCTATGTTATGATGATTTGGCCTTGAAAATTAACAACAGTACAGTGGAGTCGATATTTTTACACACTCTTACTTACGTTTTAGTGAGTGATATGTGATATTTAATACAACTAAAAATAATAACTTTTACGAATATTCCGCTTTCACGTCGGAGCGGAGCTCAGGGTTTGCTGAATATGATCCTATGAGTGACGGCTCTGGTAATTACAGTGAAACCAGAATATGTTTTTGAGCCATGGTTTTTAAATACATGTATTTTGTAATAATTTAAAGTTAATTTTACACTATTTAAGAATCTGGTAAAGACTAGTTGCTAAAAATATGCATATGAAACTGTGAACTGTTTAATAAGAAGTCAATACTGTTGTAATGTCATCTGTGATTACTTTTAATAAGTTAATTTATGTACTAGTTTTTCTATGATTATTCCATAGGTAACATAATATTAGTAACATAAACGAACAATATTCTAATTGTTATAGTCGTTGAAAAACATCTGTGATTACGTGGATTTAATTAATTGCCTGTGATTATACCAAATAATTAAAGCGATTCATGCAAATTAATATTAGTGTAATGTAAGGTTCAATCAATATGATTTATTGAACGCGTATCTGTGATTTTTTAAGATTTTTAAGCTCTGTAGTGTTATTGAGACATAGGTTGTTATTCCATGTAAACGAACTAATTTGTGAAATGTAATGAATGTGTGCGTTCGCGCAGCGGAATGTTGTTGAATTTAAAGATATTAATTATGCAGATATTTAGTGTATGACGTCGTATAATTGTGTATGGTAAAAAAAAAATTGTGTACGCAGCCATTGTGGAGAAATTCACCAAAAACTGATTCCGCTGGGCGAACGTTGTCCTGGCGGAACTTATTTTAATCCATAGACTTTAGAAGAAAAGAGGTGTGTCCAAAAATTAGTGTGTATTTGTGTGTAATTGTGTATGTATGAATAAAATGAGTGCATGCATAAACTTCGGAGAAATTCAAGTTTCCGCTACGCGAACGTTTGGCCATTAGCTAGTTTTCATAGAGAGCTGTAGATTTTTACATACGTTGTTTTGAATTTGTTTATATTTGTTTAAAAAACAGATTTAGAAAAAATCGTAGGGCTTAAAAGATAAAAATATAAACGTAAAATACACTTAATAGGTCTTAGTTCTTAAAGTATGCACTTTGGGGTCTAGATTTTCACGTTTATACAAACCTTGTAAGTATCTGAAACATGTTGCCAAGTATCAATGATGTTCCGTTAGTAATTAAAGAGTTAAAGGACAATTTTACCATGAATAGATCACTGTTTACAAAACAGTCAAATATCACGACGTTCTAAAGGAATTGCATGGTAAAATGTATGCCAAAAATTAGTTTATTCATTCAACTATTCACATGCAAAATTTCATGTCATTAAATTTAGTAATTAAAGAAATCAATTAAAATACTGACGAAGCATCGAAAACCTACATAACCCGACCAAGTTCGGATAGCTACAAAAAAGCGTCCATGCAATATATTTAGGTAACATCCCAAAATTTACCGTATAATACCGGTATTGAATTGGTATAGGTGATAACACAATTGTTGTTTCGATATAATTTAAAGGTCATTTATTTTTGTACACCAAATTTTTGTTCAATTGTTCTGATTTTTCAGCTCCAGAATTGACTGGAATAATTCCGGAGTTCCGATAGGTATTCACATTTTTTAAAAGTTAATATTTTGATTTAATTATATTCTTGTGAACGCACGTAATTTAACGTCTGTGGAATATTCCACAAACTGCTAGTCGAACAGGACGCGCGCGGCTTCCCGCTTGAAACGGTACTTCCATCCTTGAAGAAAAGAGAGGGCAATAATATGTTTTCATTGGCCGCGGCCCGCGCGTATTCGTTTTTGCTGTTGAACTTGAACCTGATTTTGTTTTTTATCCCCAGTCACAAACAAATGTGCAGTCAAGGACAATGTGCGTATGCGCTGTTGTTTTGCTATGCATCGCCAATTCTCGATAATAATAATATTGACAAAGTGTGTTATTAATGTTATAGTGTAACAGTGAAGCTTAACATAATTATGTAGTAGGAATATTGAGTCAGTGATAGTGAGAAGCTGATCACAGATATAAGGTAAGATTTTATAATAAATTAATAACTATACACTTATTCATTTACGTAGTTTATGAGGCATATAAATTATAATAATTGTGTTACGTTAACATTGGACAGACACCATAAACCCAAGTTAATATCTACAGATTGATCTAATTCTATTTAGAATTTAAATTCATAATAATAAATTATACTAGACATATTATAATGGCTTTTTCACTGTTCGTGCTGTGCGTCTGTGGAACTCACTCATTCGTTACGCGATAGCCCTTCGTTGGTAGTTTTGGAACATTTTTTGTCAATATAAACTGTAGTTTAAGTATATATTTATAAGTATGTATCATTTGAGTATATATTATGTTTATGTATTTGTTATTTGTTTAGTTTCTATCTGTAGTTTATTTTATGTAGGTACCTATAATATTATAATTAGAGTAGTTTATCTTTTTTTTTCCCCCCTTTCTTACTATGTACACTTGTTTTCTGTCCTGTTAAGAACTATCTCTCTTTCGCTCTAGGTTTGCTGTCAGAGAACTCATTAATGAGTTAAGCTCGCCTTTGTACATTATATTTTTTTATTGTAAAATTTATGTATTATTTTGGTGTGTACCTTAAAGTATAATAGTAATAGTAGTAATATATTATAATAAAATCGTAACCAAGTAGATGTTTTTCCTGGTTAAAGACAAACTACTGAATAGAAAATTACAGAATAACTACTGAATTAACTAAACGACCGACTAGATTGTAACGAAATGTTGAAAATAAATATTGTTATTGAATAATCACCTTATATTTATTACCAATATGCAAAATACATATACGTATAAGGCAGATGTTTATTATTGACTTTCTTTTTGTGGGGTTATGTGTAGAGATGGCAATAACGGCTGTTTTTCAATAATTAATTATGCATATGATTCTATATCACTAAGACATACTCCCCTTAAAAGGAAAGCAACTAATAAAGTATCACAATTTTTCATTATCTTTATGTAGTAATCCATGTACCTATGTAAATGTATACTTTTTATTAATGTTTCAGATTATAATGGCGTCTTAATCTCACTAGAAGCGAACACCTCAACGACCTAATTCTACAAACCAAACCAATTGATCCAACGCATCGCGCGGCGCTACCGACGCCGACGGGAGGAAAAATTTAAAATGGCCGGCAGAAAAAGTACTATACCGTTAAATAATATGAAAGTAGTAGTACGAATACATAAAGACACGTTTGTTAAATCTGTTCCTCCTGTTAGCCATGAAGTGTATGACAGTATACAAAAGCAGTTAGCTGAATTATTTAATTACCACATGAAGAAACCTGCCATACAATTGTCAATTAAACGCCATTATAATTATTTTTTTGACCACTGTGAAAACATACCCACCAGTAAACATTATTTTGATGATTCTGATGAAAACAATGTTGATATTACAGACGAATCTGATGAAGTTCAAGTAAAATTTCTAATGGATTATTATGAGTACAGAAATATAGAACCAACAAATCACAAGTTGTTAAAAAATAATTGGACGAATGAGCTACAAGACCACATATGGGCAAAAACGGATATTCAATGCACTTTTTCATTTAAAAGCAATTACGTTCCTTCAAATTTAAAGCTAAATAATATCAAATGTGATGGCAAATGTACCCAATGTGGAGCAAATATTTTAGTCACTATTGATCCAATAACTAGTAATTTCATAGATGTTACTTGTTTGCTAAGCCGATATAAAAAAGATTTTGTCCATGATTCGACTATAAAGAATAAACTTAATTCTGTAAGAAAACAAAAATTAGCAGTAATGTTAAAACATAATAAGGCATTAGCAGTTAGAGCCAAGATGGCAGACAAAATTATAGGCATAAATGATCCATGTGAACCTCCAACATTTCCGAAATTAAGTACTTTGAGGCGTATACGACACGAAGTTAAAAGGGCACTCCAATTCGATAAGAATACAATTCTCTCCATTTATGCTATGTCACAAAGTCCACCTTTTGATTCTTTTGTTCAAAAATTTAGTTTAGTCCCGTTTTTTTTATATTTTTGGACCCAAGAACAAGGTAAATATTATGATGAAGTATTAAAAAATACACACATCGTTTTATCCATCGATGCAACCGGTTCGATTTTTCAAGTAATTGCACCGCCAAATGTTAACGATAATTTAAGAACTAAAGAACCCAAACATACCTTTTTGTATGCCGTTGTGGCATACACTGCAAACACAAGTATACCTTTATGTTATATGGCGTCCCAGTCCCATACTACTGAAACCATAGCCACGTGGTTAAGCACATGGGCGCGTAACCGTAATACGCCGAATGAAATTATCAGTGATGATTCGTCTGCCCTATTAGGAGCAATATGTCGCAGTTTTTTAAACACCGACACAAACAAATATTTAGCGCAGTGCTTTTCGATATTAGAAGGTGAACATAATTCTATACCAGCATGTTACATTAGATTGGATAAGTCTCATTTTTTCAAAAAATTATACAAACAAAGCTGTTTCGATAAAGCGACAGAAAAATGTAAATACTTCTATATAAATTGTATAAAAAAAATTCACTTGCTTAAGTCCTATGACGAAGTCAAATCAGTAATCAAAGATATCGTTACTGTATCTTTACATGAATATGTAACCCTAGATTTAGATGGGCATTCATGCAAGAAATATGATCAAGCTGTAGCGTGTTTAGCGAATATAAGCGAGTATAAGGTTGACATCCAAGATTTAGATAACTGTAACGATGATGAGGCATTATGTTCTGTATTAGCCGATGAAAAGAATGACACCAACAATGCAGGTACAAACCCACTCATTCAATATTACGACAATATTCTAGAAACCGAAAAATTGTATTTAATGTTAATTGACCCGAACGAACATAAAAACGAATATTATCTACCAGAAATAAATGATACATTAAAAAGACTATTGAGAAAGTTGCCAATGTGGAGTGGCGTTATGGATAAGTATTTTCGTAATGTTAGAAATGTTGGGAGTAGCTCAAATGTTGAAAATCATTTCAAAGATATAAAGACCATATATTTCAATACAAAGCAGGAGCGAATACGTTTAGACGAATTTTTAATACAACATTACACTTACATTAATGGAATGATCAAATTAAATAAAGCTAAATATTCTGAAACTGCTACTAAGATAATTAAGAATAAGAATGAACATATGATTTTAAATCAAGTTAAACAGACGAAAATTATAGGTGATTTCGAGGAGCAATCTATTTTTCAAGACAATCCTGTTGAAATAGAAAACTGGAGAGGTCTAGTAATGTTATTCCCAACACAAAAACTATCTCGTCGAAGCCTCTTTACATCTTACAAAATGGTAACGTATCAATATCGAAAGACATCAAAAATGTAGTGACTAATACCTGTGCATTTGACGCAGTGGCTCAAGCTTTCGCAGTCGCATATACTGACCGTATCTCTTTCCGTAATTTTATAGATTCCTTGATTAGCAAAGATTCATTCACTCGTTTTTTTATCCTATTATCTAATACGAAAAAGAATTGCAAAACGTTATACGCAAAACGAGAAATTTTACTAAATCCATTGTTTAATGTTAATGACAATACACTTGATGCAAGACAGTGCCAAATTATAGATTGTGCATGCAATGTCACAAAAATAATTGAAGACATCTGTTTGCCATACTTTTCTGGAAACAGAAAGAAATGTTGTTCAAATAAAGAATGCCTTGTTTCCATAAATGACAGCAATTTTAAATGTAAATACCTACCTTTAAACATTGATATCATTAAGTGTAAAGGCATTGCCAAATTGCAAGAGTCTGTAGAATCTGGTATGAGGAGTGACAATCCTCCTATTTGTAATTTTTGTGGAATAGGCACTGTCGATTTTAAATATGATTTAAATGATTTAATTATCTTTGAACTACATAATTTGTACATAAATCTAGAGGACATACCTCGTAATATTGAAATAAATAATAAGCTATTTTTAATATTGGCTATTATTGAATATGTTCCACCTTTACAAATGCCAGGTATTGGTCATTACAAGGCGCATTGTTCGAGACCCCCGTACACTAATAAATCATTTCAGTGTTACGACGATTTATGTAGCAAAATTCAAAATAGTTCCAAAAACATAATGCCTCATGCAATAATTTATACAACTGAATAGTCTAGTTATGTTATCTGTGATTGTTAATCTGTGATTTTTTTTTAAGCTAGTGTACATTATACTTAGAAATGTTGAGGTTATTTACTGTATTTGCTACTCATTTAAGAATATTTTCTTGAAAATACCTTTTTTATACCAATGTTTTAGTTTATAAGCACTTTCTTAATGTTGATCAAATCTAAACAACTGAATAGTCTAGTTATGTGATCTGTGATTGTTAATCTGTGATTTTTTTTTAAGCTAGTGTACATTATACTTAGAAATGTTGAGGTTATTTACTGTATTTGCTACTCATTTAAGAATATTTTCTTGAAAATACCTTTTTTATACCAATGTTTTAGTTTATAAGCACTTTCTTAATGTTGATCAAATCTAAACAACTGAATAGTCTAGTTATGTGATCTGTGATTGTTAATCTGTGATTTTTTTTTAAGCTAGTGTACATTATACTTAGAAATGTTGAGGTCTTTTTCTGTATTTGCTACTCATTTAATAATTGGTATTGAGTTGTAAATACCTTTTTTATTTTATAAGTACTTTTTAAATGTTGATTTATTTTTATATTAGGCAGACTCTCAAACCTAAACAACTGAATAGTCTAGTTATGTGATCTGAGATTGTTAATCTGTGATTTTATTATTGAAGCTCTAAATATTTTACTTACCCTTATATTCATAATCGTTTATTAAACCTATGTTAGTTAAAACACATTTAAGTTTATTGCTGTCGTTGCAAGCGTTTGTTAACGTTATTATAATTACTTATTTAAGTGTGTAATGAAACATAATTAAGTACGTACTTAATAAAAAAAAATTTTGTACACGGATATTTAAATAGAAAAGTACTTGTTAATTGAAGATTTGTTTTTATCGTAGATAGTTGGGTTATTATTAAAAAAATATTTTTAATTCAAGAAATGCAATTGTTTTATTTTTTCCTAACGCTTGTGTACGGAACTGTACCATATTAGTAAATACTATATTGGAAGGTTAAGAACGTCTCTTAGATATATGGCTGGGCCGCTTTTTTGTAGCTATCCGAACTTGGTCGGGTTATGTAGGTTTTCGATGCTTCGTCAGTATTTTAATTGATTTCTTTAATTACTAAATTTAATGACATGAAATTTTGCATGTGAATAGTTGAATGAATAAACTAATTTTTGGCATACATTTTACCATGCAATTCCTTTAGAACGTCGTGATATTTGACTGTTTTGTAAACAGTGATCTATTCATGGTAAAATTGTCCTTTAACTCTTTAATTACTAACGGAACATCATTGATACTTGGCAACATGTTTTAGATACTTACAAGGTTTGTATAAACGTAAAAATCTAGACCCCAAAGTGCATACTTTAAGAACTAAGACCTATTAAGTGTATTTTACGTTTATATTTTTATCTTTTAAGCCCTACGATTTTTTCTAAATCTGTTTTTTAAACAAATATAAACAAATTCAAAACAACGTATGTAAAAATCTACAGCTCTCTATGTAAGCGCTTTATATGAAAACTAGCTAATGGCCAAACGTTCGCGTAGCGGAAACTTGAATTTCTCCGAAGTTTATGCATGCACTCATTTTATTCATACATACACAATTACACACAAATACACACTAATTTTTGGACACACCTCTTTTCTTCTAAAGTCTATGGATTAAAATAAGTTCCGCCAGGACAACGTTCGCCCAGCGGAATCAGTTTTTGGTGAATTTCTCCACAATGGCTGCGTACACATTTTTTTTTTTACCATACACAATTATACGACGTCATACACTAAATATCTGCATAATTAATATCTTTAAATTCAACAACATTCCGCTGCGCGAACGCACACGTAATGAATCTGTGATTTTATTGTAATGTATGATTTTTAAGACTTTGAGCTATGTAGTCTTAGCGACACTAACTTGACACTTGTACGATTATCGACCTATTATGTATAAGTACCTAGTTATCGTTTATATAGTTTACCATATTGTTGATTTGTTTATTTTAATAAAGATTTACTCAATTTAAGCAGTATTTTTTATCCTATTTTCATGTAGAATCATGGTCACCCCATCAGTTTTAATGTATGTATATTTTAGATTGAATTTATCTTCTAAAGTATTGATACAGCAGAATTGCAATTTAGTTGAAAGGAATGTACTCCTATATATTATTCAGGAAGTCGAATTTTGTAAACATACACGGCTTATTTAAAAAGATATAGGCAACTATAGAGGGCCGTGCTGAATGAACTAAAATAGATTTATTTTTCACAATATAACAAGTTGTATGAGAAATCAATGCGGTACATATGTTACTTGCTAAACTTCAATTATTTTTTAATAGTTTTTGGCTAAGTATGTTTTGTCTTTTTTAGATATTTCTTAAAATGATTTTTTCCAGCACGGCCCCTTATCCACATCTATATATTATTTGTTATTATGAATTCACAATAACTGTTGCGGCACATATAACGTATTAATAGAGTACATTTCTTGAGTTATAGACATTTGTTAATACGGTATGTATTATTCAAGTTACATGGGGGGCCGTGCTGAAAGCGTTTGGCTGGCACGGCCACCTTTTTTTGCATATTTCTTCAAAAGTATAGAGGTACATTGAAAAAGAAATCGGTACATATACTGCTAGAGGCGAGCACATTGCAATGGTGTACACCATAAATGCAAATTCTGAGGGGCCGTGCTGGGCAAACGTACATATTAAAATGACATATCCTTTTACCCTCAACACTGTTTGGGACGCGAGTAATCTCAAGAATTATGTTACCCCATACAATGTTCTAGTAGAGTGACCATAATTTCAAGACCATAAGTTCAAGACAATACAGTCTAAGCGCATTTCTGTTCTGGTTTCTATTGTTAACTGATAAAAAACTTTTTTAATATTTAGATATTCTTATACATTATAAACAAAATGTACAGAATTATATTAATAGAATCTTGCAAGTTACTGCTCGTGGAAATGTTAATTATATCTAAAATAACGTTATAAATAGATATACACTATTTTAACAATTACTTACAGTAGAAGCACTAAAAAAAAATATCATTTAAGACGTGCTCAAGAATAAATGCAGCGTTACATTCACAATTATAATGATATATTTTAAAATATATCGAAGCAATTCTTATTCTTAATCTGTTTGATTCTTCACTGTTAATATAACGCTGTTATATCGTTATTTCTGTGATTATTGTCAAATAAATTGAGTATACATAAATACTCTTTATTCCCAGGGTCAGTAAAAAAAAACACTGAATCAAATGCACGAGTAAATTTAATATTTTTTACAGATAAATCAGTAAAATTACTATTTTAACATTATTCTAAGTTGGTCTCTTCGGCCGCACTACAGGAGCATCGACGCGAGTTTGCCTATTGCGCTCTCTTTCTAATATTGCTTTTCATTCGCACAACTGCTGGTCAGCGGACCACCGCGCTCGCGTCGAATCGTCACGATACCAGTATTATATCTCAACGGACTGTTACTGCTGTACGTTGTGGATCCGACAGTGATATTCCGATAAAAAGGACATAAGTGTGTATTCAGTGAGAGACTTAGTGTATATTTAAACGTGATATAAATAATTACGTGATATTAATCAATATGGTGAGTTATTTATTTTTGAATTAAATTTGTTAACGATATTTATTTTGTGTTATCTACCACCATACCATGTTAAAACTTTTACCAGTTTTGCTGTAGTCAGTACTTTTACATAGGTACCTAGTTAAAAAGTAGATCGGAATAAAGTCCTAACAAATTAGGCCTTAATGAACAAGGATGGAATTTATTGTGTTTTATATAATTAATAATAATAAATAAAGCCTGGGTAAGGTAAACCTTTCCCAGGCTCTCTATTTAAAAACTAAATAGAGCGTTTAAGGTTTTGCCTAAACCAGACGCAACTTTTAACTCCTGGTAATCTCAAATTATTAAAAAGCAGTTATAAATAAATAGATATTTAAAAATATACTTTTTAATTTAATTTTCAGATAAAAGCGGGTCGCAAAGGAAAAGTCAATAGTGAAAAATTAAAAAAAATATTTCTTAAGTACGGAGATGTATGCAGAAATCGCAGTATTAAATATAATGATCCAGTATTTAAAACAATATCTAATGAGTTAGATAATACGATAGCTCCTTATGCAATCTACAAAGCATTGAAAAGGCACTACGACGAGTATTTTCAAAATGATGAAGATGATAACCTTTATTCACCCCGAGTTCAGAGTAGTTCATCTTCTTCACCGTCGCGTCATAGTGTGGCTTCATTATCGCTGACATATCAAGACAAGGTGAAAACATTTAGTTTTACAATGGACGAGCATGAATGGAAAAAAATTCAACCCGTGATGGTACATTATGCTAGAAGAGATATAAGGACCTCATCGACACACCAAAAATACAGGAGTCTGCCAAAGTTTAAGTGGGCGACTTTTTTGAGAGAAAAGCTCTGGGAGTTATCTAAGCTACCATGTACTTGGAACTTTAAAAATAAGAAAGTTGACGGTGAAAATAACATTTCGTTATTTGGAAAGTGCTCACAATGTCAAAGAGAAACAATAATAAAAACCGAAGCAATTTCTGAAAAAACTGTAAGATTTACATGCGATATACTTACTTGTAAGGAAGAGAATGTACCACACAATCCTAAAAAAAAATCAAAATTAACTCCATACAAAAGAGGTAAATTAGCAAAAATTCTACAGTATCCTCGTGAGGCCGACGCGCCCTTTAAATACCCAAAATAAAGATGGCGACTCAAACCCAGAGCTTTTACGGGATGAGTTCGTATTAAAGCCTGCTAGCCGTTTAAATGGACATATTACGAAATCATTCATATTTTTATTAAATTATGCTAAAATCTTTAGCTATTTCTACCAATTTCCGGACGAAACAATTGTGAACGGATTGTCATTTATTTTGACAAGTGGCAGTTCATGATAGATGTCAAAATAGTGAAAGTGTGCAGCGTTATGGCAGGTCTCCGTGCACGCGGTGAGTAAATCGCTTTATTTTGTTGCAATCTTTTACATTTTTGTATGTTTTTTTTACATAAAAATTTTGAGAAATCATTATTGAATATAACAATTCATTAATTTTGTGTTTTCCATTGTAAAATTAAAAGATATATGATGCTATAATAATTTGTCTATTCTAACGTACTATCGGTTTTAGTTCTTATAATTATTTTTAATAACAAATTTTGTTTTTCATCATTTCCCTTAACAAATTTTCATTTCTAACGAGATTTGCTATAAAATACCGGTACTGGGGCGGGCAGGCATGCTTTTGGCTTATCCTTGCTGTGTTTTGTTTTTTCAGCTTTGCGTGATCGCGATATTGAGGACGCAATTTTAGATAGGCTATCAGACTCTGAAATAGAGGAAGAAGAGGAAATAGGAGAGTCAGTTAATGTTGATGTACACTCAACCTCCGGTTCGGATTCTTCTAATGATGATATACCTCTCTCGGAGTTATCGTCAAGGCCAAGAGGAAGACCGCGGACTCGAGGCGGATTACCAAGACGATTTCGTCGTGTTCTTACTCGTGGAGGCTCATCAACTCGAAGATTGGAGGATACTCAAATATCAGAAGAATGGACAGAAACTAATTTTATGCCACCATACATTCCGTTTACTCAACCTGCTTATCCAGAAGTTGATCCCAGTAACTTTGCCGATCATTTCGATTATTTCAGGCAATACATTGATCACGATTTAATTATATTGATCGTGGAAAAATCTAATCAGACGCATCTTTTAACATTTGGCAGAAATCTGTACCTCATGGAGTCGGAACTTTACATATATTTAGGTATCACTATGGTTATGGCTGGTATCAATTATCCCAAACTTAGAATGTACTGGGAAAAAAAATATCGAGTCGCCTCGATCGCAGACAATATGCCGCGAGATAGATTTTTCCAGCTGAGAAATTCGCTGAAGTTCGTCTATGACGATGATGTTAGCCGAGAAGAACGTACTAAAGACAAACTATGGAAAGTCCGCCCATTGATTGAAAAGATTGTGAAAGGATGCAAGATGCAATCAAAACAAGAACATCTATCAATAGATGAGATGATTGTACCCTTCACTGGACAATGTGGGATTAAACAGTACGTCCCTGGAAAACCCAATCCAACAGGCTTAAAGGCCTTTGTACTTGCAAATCCTGACGGTATGGTCTGTAATTTAGACATTTATCAAGGACAAACCACATATCCAGAATATGATAATACAAATTTTGGTCTCGGCATGAAAGCTGTACTCAATTTAACAGAAGATCTAGTACCCGGTCATAAATTATACTTCGATAGGTATTTTACCACAATTCCACTCGCGAAAGAACTATTGCTGAAAAACTTGCTTTGTGCGGGCACAATAATGAAAAATAGGATTCCAACAGTGGCATGTAATAAGCTAAAACAAGACAGAGAAATGAAAAATGAAGGAAGAGGAACAACACAAGTTTTAGCAAATAGAGAAGGTGATTTGGCTTTGACTAAGTGGTATGACAATAAAGGAGTTACTTTGTTATCAACAATACATGCCAAAGAACCCATGGATTTGTGCAAAAGATGGAGCAAAGTAGAAAGATCCTATTTACAAGTATCAAGACCCATGGTTATTAAAGCTTACAATGAATACATGGGTGGAGTCGACTTAGCCGATAGACTGTTGTCAGTGTGCCCTAATCGGTATCGTACACAAAAATGGACGCAGCGTGTCTTCAGTCATATGGTTGACCTTGCCCTTTCTAACTCGTGGCTCCTCTACAAAAAACACAAAAGAGCAGAACGAGTTCCAGCCAATAAAATTAACCAATTAAGAGATTTCAAACTAGAACTTGGAGAAAACTTGATCGAAGCTTATTCAGCAACAGATGTATCTGGCACTTCGGAAGAAGGTGAGGCTTATGAAGATCGTGAACAGCCTAGAGGTAGAGGACGTCCAAGCTCTTTCAAAATTCCATCGGAAAGATTGAGAAAAAAAGGTGCCAAGCACCTGCCGATTATGTCGGACTCTCAAAGATGCAAACGTTGTCATAGAATGAAAACAAATGTCTTTTGCACTAAGTGCAATGTCCACCTGTGTTTCACCAGACACAGAAATTGTTTTAAGGATTTCCATTCCTAAAAAAAAGGAGAAAAATAAGTCGATTTAATGTAGAGGACCATTTTAAAATTATATTAGAAAAGTTAATAAATAATTGTGTAATAACAATTGAAATTTGATCTCTCAAAAGGTGATTTTTGTAATTTGATTTGATTTGATTATAACTTGATCTCTGAAAAGGTGATTTTTGTAACAGTAGAGACTGATATAAAAATTATGTTGATTATTTCTAAGGAAAAGTGAAAATAAAGAAATTTTGCAAAAAAAATATATTATTTTACTTACATTAATTTATAGTCATTGCAACCTAAAGGTCATTCTGGCGGACAAATTATTGACTAATTTTTTTATATAAAACGGCATCTATATACTATCATAACTATGCCCTGAAAGTCTCACTTCAAACCAATAACTCTAACATGTCAAATTTTCAACAACAAAACTCGGGACTTAAGCACTATAAAAATTTTGTCCATTTAAATGGACTGTTCGGTTTTAATGCCTAGTGAACCCAATATGTGTCTGGGTCTCACGAGGGTATAAGCCTGCCGTAGTCGTACAAAAAGAACTTGCGGCCAAATTAATTAAAGACCCAAATCAAGTTTGCCCACCAGTGCTGCCAAGTTTAGCAGCTCTCCGCCAGATCAAGTATGAGAAACGACAAAGCAAGAGACTTCATGCTCACCCAATTTTAAGTATACTCATGATGACTCAAGAGGTACAGAACTTTATCCGTGAAGTGACATTGATACCGTGTTTTCATTTATATTATTGGTCTGATCAGCAAATAGAGTACTATACTAACTATTGTAATAGTTTTTCTAAAGTGACCATTACTGTAGATGCAACTGGATCTTTTTTTCAGGCTATAAAGCTTCCCGATGGAACTACACTAACAAAACGACTATTTGTATATATTGGCATGATTGCTTCGGATTCAATTAAATCTACTCCAATTTTTCAAATGGTTACCGATTCTCACAATAAAGATTCAATTGCAGCGTGGTTAAAAAAATGGTTAATTCAAGTAAGGAGCCCGCCACATGAAATTATTACCGATGACTCATCAGCATTAATTGCAGCTAATGTTTCAGCATTTACTACGTTTAGCAGTATAAAAGATTATGTTAAACGATCTGTTTTAGTCTTAAGTGGCCGCAATTATGCATTACCTGAAGTATTTATTAGGCTAGATACAAGTCATTTTATCAAAACAATTTATAATTTACGTTGCTTTGAAAATAGGGATATAAATGTTAAAATGTTATACGTTCTGTTATACCCTAACTCTGTAAGGGTTAATGCTAGATCAGCGCCTCGTCGGCGCTGCCAGTTCTTAGTCTACCTGACGGCTGGAGACGTCATCTTTTCTCTGGGAGTTGACACTCAACCTCCGTAGCGGACGGGTCTGCCCATGGGTCTCACGTGTTATTTTGAAAGTGATTATATCCCGAATTATAATATCCCGAAATATACATCCTGAAGTAATTAATTCTTTTTTTTAAAAAGCCTAACGCGTGGTGACCTATAACAATTGGTGGCAGCGGTGGGATACGAAAATCCCCAGTGTCCTTAAAATATTAACTCTCCAGTGTACCATCTAATAATCAGTGTGTAGTGAAACGCCTAAAATTATAATCAACATTACCATCCAAGTGTGTGAAAGTGTGGTTAAAACAACCTGTAAAATCAAATGTGTAGTGAACAAGAACTGCATTCTACTTGATAAACCCTGTAAAACCAAAATCAAATGTGAACATTTACTTACCATTAACTATCCTGAGCATCACGTCGCGTAACATGCTATCTTAAACATCCTGCATCATCCAGTGTATAGTGATTGTGGACTATACCGTCAGCTATCCTGAGCATCGCGCAGCTTAACTGCTATTCCTGCAAATTCCATCCGGCATCCGAAGTCAAGGTCAATACCAAATAATTGACCACAATATAATCATTCAAGACCGCCAACGACTCAAACTCAGGCCGCTGAGACGCGGCTTATCGCAACGGAATGTTCCTGTTCGCCATAACATCCGTCGCCCACGCACTACTAGTACTGTGAGTCTTTGGTCATTAGTCAAGGCTGAGATATTATTTAATTCTCTATACAAGATTATTTACTTGCGATTTATTAACTGTAATCATTATTGTAAGACCTTATACTATCTGTGACCCGTTTTCTTTCATTTATGGTTAAACAATCTAATTATGCCAACAGTTCCTAAAACAGAAGAAAGTAAACTAAAACTTGATATCCCAACTTTAGAGCAATCTCGAAGTGATACAGAAAAATCGCCTACCAGGCCTTCTAGTCCTAGGGTCACAAGGGCTGCTATTGCACGTAGCGCAATGGCAGAACTAGACTTAAACACTTTGTTTAAGTTCGTCAAATCATTTGACGGCAACCGGGAAACTGTCAACTCATTTATTATCAATTGTAATAACGCGTATGATCTTGCAACAGAACTACAAAGACCAATTCTTTTTAAATACATTCTCAGCCAGTTGGGTGGAAAAGCGGAAATTGCCTGCTCCATAAAAGAGTTCGTGTCATGGGAACAACTCAGAGAATTTTTAAAAGCACAATTTAGTGAGCGAAAACATTATGCTCACCTTCTCACCGACCTTCAGGAGAGCAGGCAAAGCCCGCAGGATAATGTTAGCCAATTTTCGCTTCGCGTGGAGACCTGCCTCTCACAACTGTTAACTGAAATATCCTTATCTACCACTAAGGCAAAGGAATTGCCCGGTCGTACCGCAGCTATGGAGGACTTAGCCCTCCATCATTTTCTTATGGGGTTACACCCCCGTTTATCAAACATTGTGAGATGTAGATCTCCAAAAACACTAAACGAAGCCATTAATTTAGCGATTTCGGAAGAACGCATTCAACAAAGCCTGTATAAGCGCCCACAGGTCGAACAAAAGTTCGTCAATAATAACAAGCCAAAACCAGGGCCTTCAAAACCAAACTCTTACACACAATCCACTACGTCAAATCCAAATAAAACCGATACATTGTTTTGCCGGTATTGTAAAACTGCTGGTCACGAAATAAAAGATTGTAAGAAACGCGAATTCTATAATAACAAATTTCAATTCAAACCGAATAATAATGTTCGGAATAATAATAATAAAATCAGCCATATCCGCGAAACACCCGATGATGAACACACGGATGATTTCTCTTCATCCTATGTCCACGGCTCCAATGATTTAAACGAAATGGAGTCTCGCGAGGGTGCCGCACGGGACGAAGCATAAATAACGGCACCCAACAACAAAAACCAATTCATAGGACTAACCAACAGGGTAACCAGCCCCAAACTGACGGTCCTAACCCTTATCCTTATCCAAAGAAGGTCAACCGACAGGGTAACCAGCCCCGAACTGACGACCTTAATCTAGATTCATCACGGACCAACCGACAGGGTAACCAGCCCCAAACTGACGGTCCTACCATTAATATATCCCGTGTCGAACGACAAGGTAATAAGCCCCAAATCCACGAACACGGAACGAAAAATTTAGGAGTCTCGCCAGTATCCAACGAGACCAGTACCAAAATATACGAAGTAAATCTAGACATATCCAAGCGGTTTCTACCACATGTACTCTTAAACTCACAAGTTTCAGATACCCCTTTATCCTTATTAGTCGATTCAGGCTCTGTCATATGCCTATTAAAATTATCCAGTATCAAGGAAAATCAACGACTGGTGAAAGAACCAATCAAACTTAAGGGCATCGACCCCGGTGACGTACCGACCTCAACCGAAGGCCATTTACAATTAAAATTAAAATTAAATAATAATAAAGTCACACCATTTCGATTTCATGTCATTAAAGACATAAGTTTGCCCTATGATGGTATCATAGGATCAGATTTCTTAACCTTTTTCGGCTGTAAAATTGATTATACAACCGATACCCTTAAAATGGGAGAATCCGAAGTTAAGCTATACTTCTACGACCCATTCTATATTATCCCACCACGTACTGAATCTGTTATTGAATGTTCAGTACAGGACACCGATCTAAAAGAAGGTATCATTATGGATCAACACTTATCAAAATGTGTCCTAATATCTAACTGTATAGTAAAGGTGAAGGATAACCATCGTGTCAATTTAACTATAGCTAATACCTCAGGGTCGTACATTAAAATTGATCCTAATTTAAAACTCGCAATCAAGCCACTACATGCTGCCGTTCAGGTCAGCATAAACAGTCAAGAAACATCCTATCGAACTATAGAAGTCTTAAACTCCCTACGAACAAATCATTTAAATCAAGAAGAGTCTGAAGCCCTCACTGAACTTTGTTCCCAATATTCTGATATCTTCTATCTACCAGATGATCAGTTAACTCACACTACAGCCCTTAATCATCAAATCAAAACGAGTAGCGATACCCCTATTCATACAAAGTCGTACCGATTTCCGGAATGTCATAAGAAGGAAGTAGAAACTCAAGTCAGTAAAATGCTAAGTCAAAACATTATAGAGCCGTCATCCTCACCCTGGAGCTCGCCAATTTGGATAGTTCCCAAAAAGGCAGACTCTCAAGGGCAAAGAAAATGGAGAATAGTAATCGATTATAGGAAATTAAACGACGTCACTATCGGTGAAGCATATCCTATACCACAAATATCCGAGATCCTTGATCAATTAGGAAGTAGTAAATACTTCACGACCTTGGACCTCACATCCGGTTTCCACCAAATTTTGATTTCTCCTAATGACGCACCCAAAACTGCATTTTCTGTACCTCAAGGTCACTTCCAATTTACACGAATGCCATTCGGATTAAAAAATGCACCTTCCACCTTTCAAAGACTAATGAATAATTGCCTTACTGGCCTACAAGGCACAAGATGTTTTGTGTACTTAGATGACATCGTAATCTACTCATACGACCTGATCTCACATGTTGATAACCTGAAAGCCGTATTCGACAGACTCCGTAGATTTAACTTAAAGTTACAGCCAGAAAAGTGCGAATTTCTCCGCAAAGAAGTCGCTTACTTAGGACACATCATCAACGAAAACGGCGTCCAACCGAATCCTGAAAAGGTTCGTGTAGTGACGGAATATCCAGTACCTCAATCTCCGAAAGACATAAAGTCTTTTCTGGGTCTAGTATCCTATTATAGAAGGTTTATACCCGACTTTGCCAAATTGGCGAAACCTTTAACCTCCTTGCTAAAAAAGGACGTTACCTTCGAGTGGCAGAACGAGCAACAACTTGCTTTTGAATCCTTAAAATCCAAACTCGTTTCCGCCCCAATTCTCGCATATCCAAACTTCACACAACCATTCCTTCTAACCTGTGACGCCTCAAATTATGCGATATCCGCAATATTATCCCAGGGCCCAGTAGGACAAGACCGTCCTATTGCATATGCGTCTCGCACGCTTAATAAAGCAGAATGCAATTATAGCGTCACAGAAAAGGAATGTCTCGCCATTATCTTCGGCACCAAAACATTCAGACCGTATCTCTACGGTCATCAGTTTACAATCCTTACAGACCATAAACCATTACAATGGCTTTTTAACTGTAAAGATCCTGGATCTAGACTTGTCCGCTGGCGTTTAAAATTAGAGGAATTTGAATACAACATCCAGTATAAAAAGGGAAAGGTTAACGCCAACGCTGACGCCTTATCTCGTTTTCCAGTAAATCCTATCCAACAAACTGATCCTGTAACGTCCAACCCTCTTGGTGAAGAAGAATCCCCTCAAGAGCTAGATAGAGACCTAATGGATTTACTGATAGATCCACCTTCGTTCAACCCTGACGCAGATATTCAAACTTCTCCGAATCTTCTCGATCCAACCGAAGATCTCTTGCCATTACCCGATATAAACTTACCTTCTAATGTCCCAGATATCCTCAGAAATGAAATCGAGAATGAAACAATCACATTACCTAATCCTGTATTGGACGAATCAACAGCTTCCAATCCCCAAATTGTCCATAGTCCCAGACCGTCCACAAGTGCAAGTCCAAATGCCCCATCTAATGTCGATGATTATCCCACGTTCCTGAAATCTGTGGCTAATAAAGACAAATTATTTAGCACTGAAATTGTAGAACACAATGAAAGCCTTTTAAAATGTCTTGCAAAAGTAATTCTAGTTCCCACGTCTATTGATCTGGACGAATCTAACCCGTATATCCAAGATATATTAACTGACCTCGAAATCAGCACCAGAATACATAATTCCGAGAAAGAGCTTTTCTCGTCCTTGAAGATAGAAGTTAATAATAAAATATATTACCTGTTGTTTACCAAAGTACATCACTTTGACGAAGCCTCCTATCCGGAAATTTTCGAAACCCTGAAAAGAATAAGAAATGAATTAATAATATTCGGAAATGTCAATGAAATCGGCATATCCGATTTTAAAAATCCGTTTGAAAAACATTCCTTTATTAAAGTTTATAATATCCTTACTTATCTTTTCCACGATACGCGAATCAAGGTCAATGTATATCATAACAACATTATCTATCCTGCTCCAATCGAAATTAAAAAGATCCTGCATGACAATCATGACATCCCAATAGCAGGTCACCTAGGCTCATCACGAATGTATAACAGAATAAAACAAACGTATTATTGGAAGGGTATGCGTAGTGGCATCGAATCATACGTGAAACAATGTAAGTCTTGCCAAGAAAATAAAGCACTTAGGAAAATCAATCGCGCTCCTATGCAAATTACCAGTACTTACACTGAACCATGTCAACGAATTGCTCTGGACATCGTAGGTCCGCTCCCCGAAGCAGGTCCTGCAAAATTAAAATTTATATTAACAATCCAAGATGATCTCACTAAGTTCTCTTCCGCATATCCCATTCGTAGCACTACAGCAGAAGAAACAAGCGAATGTCTGCTCCACTATATATCTATATTTGGCATCCCCAAAATGATTCTTACCGACCAGGGCACCAACTTCACGTCAGATCTCTTCAAGAAAACATGCGATTTCCTTAAAATAAAAAATCTGTGGTCTTCACCCTATCACCCACAAACCCAGGGCGCCCTGGAACGAAGCCATTCAACCCTTAAGGAGTACCTTAAGTCTTATACTAACGAAGAACAATCAAACTGGCCTCGTTACGTATATACAGCTATGTTTGCTTATAATACTGCCGTTCATTCCACAACTCACTTTACACCATATGAGCTAATGTTCGGTAGTAAACCGTTCATCCCTAATTCTATATACGACGAATCCCCAGGGGCTACTTACCCCGAATATGTCCGTATGCTACAGAACCGACTAAAATACTCGCGTGAAAAAGCATTAGACTTCATGAGGAAATCCAAGGAATCCTCAAAATTATACTACGATAACCACACTCGCTCAGTAAGTTATAAAGTCGGTGAGTTCGTGTATCTCAAAAATCATTTGAGACTACGTAAGGCTCTCTCCCCTCTCTGGAAAGGTCCTTATAAAATATTAAAAGTTAATAGTAATAACACACTTACCTTGCTTATTAATAGGCGTCATGTCACCCATCACTTTGATGAGGTGAAGCCAGCTGATGTCGGAAGTAACCCGTAGTATCTTAAATAGTTATAGGTATAAGCTTAAATATTAATACATAGAGTAGGTATAGTTACTATGTAAGTACTTATATTATTATACTTAATGTAGCTATTGATTTACAGAACTCCGAATCAGGCTCGAAGTCAGCAGGACAACTATGTCCAGCAGATAAAATCAAGCCCTGGCCTATATTTCGATTACCTCGGCTCACTGAAAATCAGCAGTGGACAACTGAACGTCTTGATGCCCTTAGATATCTCACATATTGGCCCGCATATTCAAAATATAAACTCCGCCCTTAATACTACTAAATATCTATGTAAAAGAATTGGTCTAATAGAAAATAGTTGTAATAACATAATAGAACCATTAAATGCCCGCTACAATGACATGTACAAAGAGTTTTCATCTATTTCACATTTGTTAGAAAAACGATCAAAACGCGCTTGGGTAGGAGGACTAGGTACTCTGATTAAGCAGATATTTGGTAATCTGGACGAAAACGATGGTCTCAGGTTTAATGATGCTATAAACGTACTACTAAATAATGAGAAAAAGTTGGTTTCATTAATGAAGGAAAATACTTTAGTGACCACATCAACAATTTCATCGTTTAATAACTCAATTAATAACATTAAAATTAATGAAATTAACCTAAACGAAGCTATCGACAAACTCTCGACCAATTTAAAAAACGTAACCAATGAAACGAATGAATTATTGCTACGATTAGAAATTGTTCATATACTTAATAATCTAGAAGTGTCAATCTTAACTATGTCATTCCAACTCGAAGACATAACAAATGCTATCCTTTTCAGTAATCAAAATATTCTACACCCATCAATGATTACGATACAACAATTGTTCCGTGAGCTTGCCGATAACTATCAATACTTACCTAATGATTTGAAACTACCTGTTAATTTAGATTTAAGTTCTATTCATTTAATCTTGAATGTATCTAGAGTAGTTAGTTATTATACTAGTAATAAGATATTTTTCATGTTACAAATACCTTTAGTGTCTATAAAAGAATATGTATTATTTCATAACATTGCTCTGCCTACTCCTCACAATTTAAGTAAACCTAATACTTTTAGTTTAATTTTACCTAGTTCCAAATACATTGCAATGACCAAAGACAAAACCCAGTACAGCACTTTAAACAATTTGGAAAGTTGCAAAATCATCACAGCAGGAAAATATGTGTGCGATATAACAACCGTGTATGCGTCAGACATCAGACCTATTTGTGAAAGTGAATATATGTCAAAAGTGATCAGTGAAACCCCAAAATATTGTGAAACTAAATTTATTTATGGTAACTTAGATATGTGGAAACCCATAGAAAATAATAAATGGATTTACATACAGTCAGTGTCTAATAGAGTTTCAATAGAATGCCGGAATTCAAAATTATTAGAAATTAATGTTTTAGGTACCGGAATACTTACAATCCCTAAAAACTGCATGGGTTACTGTAAGGGTATCACTTTGATCCCAAAATATACTGCATTAAACATATCTACACCCATTGCCTTTCCTGACTTTAATTTATTAAATGACACTTGCTGTAATGTAATGAGATTAAACCAATCAATTAATAATGTATCCCCTATTAAACTACTAAACACTGATTTAGATGATCTGAAGTTCAATAAACATATCTTTCTAAAACAATTAAGTAATATAGACAATGTCCTTGACAATCAACCATACATCTTAAAGTATGGGATGCATTATTCTATTATCACTATGTTAATTATTATCCTTATAATATCTTA
Source organism: Griposia aprilina (assembly GCA_916610205.1). Classification (NCBI taxonomy): domain Eukaryota; kingdom Metazoa; phylum Arthropoda; class Insecta; order Lepidoptera; family Noctuidae; genus Griposia; species Griposia aprilina. The sequence goes on along the minus strand of OU744285.1, from coordinate 23,736,103 downwards.
TGTCTGTTTTAAAGTTTATAAATGCATACGACCCGGCAGCAGAACCCCAGTTAAAATATCCTTCTCATCGAAACCGGAACCGACTTATAAAATTAATACAGAAAATAGTCATTCCGATAATGAGGAAACCTCCCTTCCAGCTATTAGAACTAGAGTTTAAAATACTTCATCGCTTTGATTTTACACATAAATAATTACGTCATAACTCCGTAGTAACCCCGAAGTTATTTCTTAAAGGGGGAGGTGTTATACCCTAACTCTGTAAGGGTTAATGCTAGATCAGCGCCTCGTCGGCGCTGCCAGTTCTTAGTCTACCTGACGGCTGGAGACGTCATCTTTTCTCTGGGAGTTGACACTCAACCTCCGTAGCGGACGGGTCTGCCCATGGGTCTCACGTGTTATTTTGAAAGTGATTATATCCCGAATTATAATATCCCGAAATATACATCCTGAAGTAATTAATTCTTTTTTTTAAAAAGCCTAACGCGTGGTGACCTATAACAGTTCGTTGCATTTTGTATATGAAAGAATGTGAATCGTTTCAGCAAATTAAAACTCTCATTACTGATGTTGTAAGACTATGTCTAACCGAATACGATAACCCAGAAAACCCTGTTTCTGTTTATATTCAGAAAATAAGTTGCACCTTAGGTAATACTACATATACGGAACCTAATGAAGACACCGATGAGAAGGAAAATATTCACGAAAACATAATCCTCGACGATGATGACGGTTTGCTCTCATGGTTTGATGAAATTGTTGAGAGGGAAAAAAGCCTAGATAAAACAAAAAGTTCGTCAGAATCACAAAACTCTTTCTACATGCCTCATTTAATAACAACGCTCAAACGGTTACTCCTAAAGTTACCCCTCTGGAGTAATATTATGTGCCCATTATATAAATCACAAAACAAAGTACCAACATCTTCAGCTATAGAGAGCTATTTTAAAACTATGAAAAATTTGTTATTCACAACAAGGTCGAAGAAATATAACATTGATGAATATTTAAATATGCATTATGATTATTTATTAGGTGAAATAAAAATTGCTTTAAATTGTTTAAATAATTTCGCCGACATTGTAGACAAAAAGGAGAAAAACATTAAAAGAAAACGAGGTAAGACTAGGAAGCGAAAAATGTTACCATTTGAAAACAAATGCTGCAAAAAAGAAAAACCTAGTGTAACCAAAACGTTTTTAAATGATTCGGTATTCTCAGTAATTCCTACGTATGTTGAAAACTGGAGAGGCGAAGGTGTTCCTAAAGATGATTCTGCAAATAAACCTGTAAATATAATGATTTTAAAAAATAGTAATTTTACTGTACAAGATATATCTGAAAAAAATATTAAATTAACAAACACTTGTGCATTTGATTCCGTATTTTTTTTATTGGCCCACGGATTTAAAGAGTATTCATGCATACGCGATTTATTTGACAATAATTGCAGAAATAGGGATATAACAGCGTTTTTACAAATCCTCTGTAACTCTGATAATAACAGTGAAGAAGCAAACAAATTAAGAATAAGAATTGCTTCGATACATTTCAAAAACAATCATTATGATTGTGAATGTAACGCTGCATTTATTTATGAGCACGTCTTAAATGATATTATTTTTAGTGCTTCTTCTGTAAGTAACTGTTCAAATAGTGCATGCATAAATTCTACCCCATCAAGAAGAAAACATGTGTTTATACCGTTAAATTTAGATATAATTAATATTTTCACCATCAGTAACTTGGAAGATTCTATTATTATTCATGATTGGGAAAACAAGCAATGCAGAAAATGCAATGAAGTAGTTCTATTTCATTATACCTTGTCAAAAATTGTTACATTCGATTTAAATGGCACGCAAATGGTGTTTTTACATGAGGTACCTAAAAGTATAATAATTAAACAAAACATTTATAAATTATTAGGTGCCGTAGAATATGTTCCTCCAATACTTGGAACAATAGGGCATTATAAGTGTCATATTATAAGAAATAGCGGAATGCTTTGTTACGACGATAACAAGAGTAAATTAGAAGAGAGTACAAACGATTCTGTATATATCCATTTTTTAACTTATGTTTTAGTAGAGGTGTAAGAGCCGATGAAAAACATTTAAAGTTGAAGAATAATGATTTTGTTGATTTTTGAAATCTTTATATTTGTGCAATGAATAAAAATATTCAAATATTAAACAAGTTTTTTATTTCGTCTTATTTAGTATTTTATTTAAGTTTTTGACTAACAGAACAGAATGCCCTTGAACTGTGCTGTCATAGCCAGTTTGACAAAGATTAAAAACAAATCGAAATTATGGTCACTCTACTAGAACATTGTATGGGGTAACATAATTCTTGAGATTACTCGCGTCCCAAACAGTGTTGAGGGTAAAAGGATATGTCATTTTAATGGGGTTAATATGAGGATTATATGGACGTCTACAGCAAAATCCTAGCTACTATAGTTATTGAGATATCATGGTTTAAAGTAACGTCAGGACTGCGCGGCCACGAGTTTTGTGTTTTAAATTGATTTCGTCTGTTTAATTACACTTTAGTCGTATTTTAAAGCTTTTGTCAGTTTCGACAAATTAAGACCTTTCTCCTTTTAACTCCTATACTATATGAAGTCTTCAATTTTAATAAAAAAAATACTAAAAACAAAATAGCAAATCAAGGACTGCGCGGCCATGACTTTCAAGGCGAATATTTAATTATAATATTGATATAGAGCTTTGATTCATTTTTCGACAAATCTTGACAAATACAGACTTGAGTTGACAAAAGGAATTATTTCTCTATCCCAAGTAGTTGCTGAGATCTCCGTGGCCGCGCAGTCCTTGACGTCAGGATTGCGCGGCCAACTTAAAACGCTTATAACTTCTTTATTTCTGCTTTGACAAATACGGGGTTTGTTTCTTTCGATTTTGACAAATATCGACAAATTTTTGGCTGAAACCATTTTCTGATTTGATAACTTGGCGGAGCAATCCTGACGCACACAATATATTATCTATGGGTCCAGAATAAAAAACTGTGTTTCCGAACGCAATTGTCAAAGTGACAGCCATTTGATTTCGTGAGTCAGTTGCGCGCCTCTGTTTTCGTAGTACAGTGAACATTTTTATTAATAATGTCGAAAAAACAAAAGGTAAGTCGTGTGATTTTTGGATATGTTGTAGATTATTTGTTTTTCTTGTGGATTTGACATATTTTTTTGTAGATTATTGTAAATATTTGTCACAATATCTTCCCAAATGTTGTGGGACTTATGCTACCTTTGCCTGATTATTATTATATTATTTTAGAAAACCGTTAACCCTTAAGTGCATAGTTTATCAAAAATGATAACTGACTTTTTCATACGCATAACTTCCGAATATAATATATTTAAAGTAACGAAACGTTTCTGGACGACTGTTTACGTGTCATTCTTATAATCTGTCAACATGACAAAATACGATCTGGGCTGTGATTGGTTGAATTTGACATTACAAGCTGCAAGGTCGTAATACTTACATGGGTACGAATTTGAATATTTATATCGGTTCATATCTAGACTAAAATAACGGTTATTAACAAAAAAAAAATACTTTCTGAAAGGTAAGAATCTATATTTTGTTTTGATATGTTTATTTTACAACTGAATACTGTGGCATGGTACTAAATTTGCTTTGGAATATTGTTATCAAAAATGATAATCTATGCATTACCGGTGTAAGTTTTTCTTACTATGGATGTACTATCGGCCAAACTTCTGCATGCTCACCTCTAAGGCGATAATCTCATAGCACGGCTCACGACTCGATCGCACAATGCACGAGTTTTGACCAATAGGATGCACAAAGCGTATTTTAGTGGTGTTCGTATTAGTATAATCATGTATAGAATGTGTGACACTCACACTAGGAGAGTACTATGCTCACTTGTTTCTGCTAAGAGACGAGTTTTTAATGGGCACGGCCAGCGCGGCGCGGCGGCGGCGTGAGCTCTTTGTTATTGAATTGAATTGTTTTTTTATTATGGACAAGAATTAATTTTAGTACTCATATCTTCTGTTTGTTTGGTTTAGAAAATGTATTATTGATATTGCAGTATTTACAAAAATAATTTGTAATAACTAATAAACTACAATTTATATGTATTAATCCACTTTAATATTTTCCTCTCTCTATCGGGTCTATAGATATAGGTTATTTATGAACACTTTCACTGCCTCTCCAATTTTCACCATATCTTATGTGATGCCGCATGCCGCAGCAACCGCACCATATTCCCTTCACAATAAGATGAGACATTGAAACGAACCGTTTTATTACAGTCCGTTCCACCGATTTTGACTTCTATTCCGTAGGCTTATGGATGGCATTAAAGGCAAAAAAGTGGTTACAATACCAACTGTTTACTGCAGCTGCCATTTGTCATGCCACCAACACAATAGCATTCAAAATCGATTGAACGGACATTTATGGTTTGTTTACCTTTTATCTCACGGCTCCCTGAATACGTTAGGTATAGGTGCGTTGACCGGCACTGCATGAAGGTATCAAATGTTTATATTGAAATTTTTTGTGTTTAATCGACTTTATTAAAAGTAAATAACTATCTAAATTTCTATGTGTTTGTTTATACTTGGGCAATTTGGGAATACTTGAAAATTACAGTAATATTTGAACCAATACTCTGCGCAGTTCATACAATGTTATCAGAGCTTTTTGTTTGTAGCTAACGCAAGGCCGCAAGCCGCACAACTCTTGCAACTGAAATAAAAATAAGTTCATTATCTAAGACCCATTGTTATTTAGTGGGAATGTCTGGAAATTCGGTTAAACAATAGAGGACGGCTTAATACAAGGGCCATACGTTTTTTTATTACCTTAGGATTATCTCAAATGTTTTGCAGTTGTTCCTTGTATTTGGTTTAATACTTTTAACAGTAGGTAATTGTAATATTACCTTTTATTCATTAAAATAATACAGGGTGAAATTGAATTCATGGGCATCCTTTTAAGGGGTCATTGTACTCATCATTATGAACAACTTCAACTATGAGACCATACCTGAAATCGCGAAAAAAAAATCAGCTGTTCCCTACATTTATGTTTGCATAACTCGACAAAATGTAGGGAACAGCAATTTTTTTTTCTCGATTTCATTTGTTCCCATTGTCAAAGTTGTTCATAATGACTAGTACAATGACCCCTTAAGAGGATACCCATGAATTAAATTTCAGCCTGTATAACGAACAAGGTATCGTTGCAATTAAAATGCCCAGGCATGCCGTGCAGGATGAGCACTTTAAGACTGGATTATAATCAAACCAACACTTTACTCTTTTATAATTCATGCTCTAGTCAAAGTTTGACAATTCATGATTTTAAGCGAAATCAACGCTACAGGCGCGTTACCGGCATTGCATGTTAAGTTTTTTTTTGACAAATCTAACAATGATTCAGTTCCTATGCCACTTTAAAATTCAGAAGCTTATCAAGTAATTAAACTAAACTATAATTTGTGCCTTGGCAGCAGTGAGAGTGAAAGGATTGAAATAAAATGTTGGGTACTAGTGAAATATATATTTTTAGTTTGTGTTCATTTAACATTATGCAGGATTAAAGATTTATTTAGGTTGATATTTAAATCTTATCTGTATAATAAAAGATGTATAGTAAGTGCTTTTTGTATGAAACTATCGGCTGTAATCTCAGTGTGAAAAAATAAACAGTTAGTTAAAATCTACTTGAGAACAATTTTAAGGATTTGCTGTTGTAGAAAAAAAAACAATATAAGTAACTTAATTTATTTTTAATAGACTTTTTCAAAACATTAAAGATTCATCCAGAAATTAACATATTATAACAAAAAATTACACAGAAATTATCATCAAAATGCAAAATATTATAAGTGAAAAGATTCTTACTCATAATATCATTTATAAACTGTATTTATCTACACTTATATCGTAAAGTTCAAAATATGAAATCAACACAACAATGACAAACAGACAACACAACAACAACAGGCAAAAAGCCTGTCAGTAAATAAGATTAGGAGAATATTGCTCGTGCAGTTCTAATGAAATTGAAAAGTTTTAAGATTAGTAAAATTTAAGAATCTTAATAATTTTTATAATTTGCAATAATTACATTACACTACAGACTAGGTTTATCAAGCAAATGAGATCAATTATTTATGAGGTGGACGGATATGATGACACTACTGAATATGTAAAATAACAAACTAACGAGATCGGGGCTTACGACAACATTGATTGTAAATAAAACAACAAATCCACCAATAAAGGCAACATGACACTAAATTGACATCAATAATTTTACAAGAAGACTTCAAAATCGTTGGCAATATTTTAAACTATGATTACGGTCTACAGTCTACCCTGTGACATTAATCAACGAAGTAATATAATACAAATTGGAATAATAAAAATAAACCTAATAAAAATAGCTATACAGGGTTATTTGCAAGCCGCCGGAGTCGCGGGTTGTTCGAAAGAGATACCATGGCCCTGGCACAGGCAACTGAAGGAACACGGGTGGGTTTTAGTCAGTAAAAGTATGACACGACCTTCCGCTCCGCCCAGAGCGGGAGAAGTCATTTGATGATAAAACACTAATAAGCTCGTAGGACTATAATACTAACATCATAAATAACAACTTTTGTTGTATGACTTTTAATAATTCATAAAAAAATAATTTCATAATACAATTAAAAATATTTATTTTGATCGCTCTAAATTTGAACAACTCTACGCGGTACCAAAATATGTAAGTAGTTAAATAAACAAACAGTGCGTTGCGAATGCAGGGTCGCAGCGGTACTTACTACAAAATACAGATCTAAAAAGTGTTATTACAAATATTACAACAAAAACTTGAAAGTTTACTTTTGGTATTCTAAAAAGTCATAGATCAAAAGTGGTTGTACTAATATAGTCCTACCAGGTGTTAGAAAAATAACCCTGTATAATGTAATTATACAGTATGTTAATTAACGAAAGGCGTTCCCGTTAACCCGCAATAGTATAGCGTCCACATGCTACCAAAATATGACCATTCGAAAATTCACGAAAAAAAATCTGCTGTTCATTACATTTATGTTCGCATACCTAGCTTAACAAAATGTAGGGAGCAGCTGATTTTTTTTCGCGAATTTTTAAATGGTAATATTAATTGTAGCATGTTTGGACTATTGCGGGTTAACGGGAACGCCTTTCGTTAATTAACATAGTGCATGTTAAAAATTATATTAACTTAATATTTCGTCGCTGCTCCTCCCGCATCTATCACAGCATCGCAACGGCTACGCATGGACCTAGCCAGGACTTCGCACAAATTCGAACCTCTGAATGTGTCCCAAACTTGTTCGCAATGTGTGACAAGTGCTTCCTTCGTTCTTTCTGCTCTACTATCCCATCTCTGGACCATTAAACCCCACAAATTTTCAATGGGGTTTAAGTCTGGCGATCGGGAGGGCCATGGCACTGTTTTAATTTGTGGTTGCCCTCGCAACCACTCTTGAACAACCCGCGCACGGTGTATCGGGCAATTGTCCTGGAAAAAATAAAATTCTGGCACGTCCAGTTGTGGATACACCGTGCGCACTGTGGGTACCATGATGGTTTGTAGCACCTCTAAATACGTTTGGCCGTTTGCCCTCCCTGGTATAAAAGCGAGCTCGCCTGGTCCAGCAGCACTCATCCAGCCCCACATGTTCACTACAATTCTTCCCGATTCTGCATTTGGGTTCACATTTCGAGGTTCGTATCTTGTGTTATCTACACGCCATAAATTCCGACGACCTTGTTGGCTAGACCTAAAGCACTTTTCATCAGAAAATATGGCGTAAGAGAAATCGAAGTCCCTGTAGTCACGAGCGAATCGCACGCGAGCAGCTTTCTGCTCCTGCGTCAAAATATTTTTTTTTGCGGGACGTCTGTGATGGACTCCAGCTTGATGCAACTCGTTTCTAATAGTTTGCATCGAAACTTCGTATTCTTGTGCGAAACTGCGAGTGGGTGTGAACGGGTTCTCTTCATACGTGGCTATCATATTATTTAACTCGTTTTCGTTTATAGCCCGGGGTCGAGGTGCACGAACGCGTTCTGTAATTTCTCCTTCTTCATATCTTCGCACCCAGCGGCGCACCGTTGTTCTCTAACGAAAAAAAAAAAAAAAAAAACAATCAGCATCGATTTTTTACATAATATAGGAACTAAGTATAATAATACGAGTACACTACAAAAGTCTTATTCAAAGGGCACAACTAGTACACTATAAATAAAAATTATAAGTATTGAAATACTTAAGGTGTGCATTTTGGTTGACTTCATGATAAATAAACTCTTAACTTTTCTATAACTAATTTAAGTAGTTATAACATTCATAACTATATTTTAAAATACAAGTTGTAAATACAATAACTGAAAATCTCTTAAGGGGTCATTACTCATCATTATAAACAACTTTTACTATGAGAACCAAACCTGAAATCGCGATAAAAAAGCAGCTGGTCCATACATTTTGACGAGTTACGCGAACATAAATGTAGGGAACAGCTGTTTTTTTTTTTTCGCGATTTCAGGTTTGGTCCCGTAGTAAAAGTTGTTCATAATGATTAGTACAATGACCCCTTAAGAGGTTTTCAGATATTGCAATTTACACCTCGTATACCTATGAGTAAGAAAAATGCCATAGCGTAAATTCCAACATTGTATGAAACTGTCCCAAGCAAATTTGTGCTTTATCTCTACTATTTAAAAGTGTTTATCCCGTGCGGGCTGGCAACGTGGCATTTCTAAAGGTTTTTCGTGGTTAAATACCAACGATCTAGTGCTTGGCCGAAAAAATAGTAAGTACTTGCTATTTTATCGGCCAGCCAAGCACTAAATCGTTAGTATTTAAAACTATGTGTGCAATGTTTTTTAAGTTTTTTTGGTAAGTATTTACGAGCACTACTAACAAAAATTTACATTATTGTCAATTACTTTCCATCTGCAGTATTATGATAAAATAAATGTTAAAAATAATTATAAAAAACAATTATCTTGTGCTTGGGCGAAAAAAAATTGTAGTTTGAAATATAATGATCAAGCCTCTAGAAATGCGACGAATGCGCTCTGGTTTTTCTAATTAAAATGCGGCAACGACGCTGTGAGATAAGGCACCATTGTTTAGGTTGTTTTGGTTTAGGATTTATTATCGGGTCATAAAAGGCTCCAACAACGTCTTTGAAAGCAAAAATAAATAAAAAGAACAATCTTATTTGAATGCATTACTATAAGTAGGTAATATCTTATGAGAATTTAAAAAGATACCATCTGAAAGTTATAATAATGTTATTATTTTTATATATAAATCTGCCTAGCCTTTTCCCAACTATGTTGGGGCCGGCTTCCAGTCTAACCGGATGCAGCTGAATACCAATATTTTTCATGGAATTTGTTTTTAAATTGCAATATAAGGAAAAATGCAAACTATGAAATAATAATATTACTATCACTTTATTTATTTCTATATCTCTCCCTCTATCTGAATACAAAAACATAACTTACTTGCATGTTCAACTCCACTGCTATTTGGGATATATTTAACCCTTGTCTATGCAAAACAATAATTTGATTCCTTTCTTCCTGAATCAGGTTTCGGGTCGTCATGGTTGCACCACGTTAGTCACAGCCCACACACAATACACACACAGTCCAGGATACAAGCTAGGGTCAAGAAGAGGCTTTCGATCACAGTCCGGTATACAAGCAGAGGTCACAGTTAGGCAGGCAATCAGTCCGATAGAAATAAACAGGTCGTAAAATGAAATGGCGATAGGAATTTAAGGGAAGCGTCAAAAATTAGCGAGAGCAAATTGGCACTGCCGCGCTCTAGCTAATGTTTGTTATTTTATGTTACTCGCTCATTACTCACACAAATGCATATTGTCTCTAATTGGGGGAAACTAGGAAGGGGTGTGGTTTGTCACTAGCTGCGCTCTCGCAGGAATATTTTCTTAAGTGAGCATGCTTAACTTGGGCCGATAGTACATAATTATTCTTACATTGCTATGTTTTTGGAGCAATTTTTATGTCTTTTGGTGTTGGGTTGCATGGTTTTATTATGGTTTTAGATCTCTATTGATACGACATAGAATATGAATGACAGAGATATTGAAACACTATTATCTCAACTGGAAAACGGCGACATCTCTGAGGATGAAGCAAACATCGATGAAGATGCTCTGGATTACTATGACAATCTAAATGACTTGCTCGAAGACCTTGAAGATGTGGAACAGGAAGTAGAAGAAGAACAAACAGAATTAAATACTAATCAAGACTGTAATCCCCCATTAGTGTCTGATGATTTGTCAGAAATTGAATCAAGGGCCACTAATTATACTCAAGTAAGAAATTTAGTTTGGAAAAAGAAAAACATGCCTTTGGTTGATCAAGCTCTTACCTTTCTTGGAGTCACAGCCTACCCTCAACATATTTTAGAATTATCCACTCCATACCAATTTTTTTCTTACTTTTTTGATCAAAAGCTACTGGAATTGATCATTGCTGAGACGAACAAATATGCTGTACAAGTGAATCCAAATTTTTCCGACCCCATCAACTTATTAGAACTTCGTAAATACCTTGGCATCTTGATATACACTTCAGTATATCATTATCCTAGCATCAGATCTTATTGGGCACGAGCTGTACAATTCCATCCAATTTCAGAGACAATGACGGTAAACAGATTCGAAAAGATTCGCCAAATAATTCATTTCAACGACAACAGTAACCACCTACCTCCTGACCATCCTGAGCACGATCGATTACATAAAATACGTACAGTAGTAGACCATCTCAATAACCGATTTATATCAGTTCCGTTTGAACATCGCCTGTCATTAGATGAACAGATGTGCTCCACTAAAATTGGCCATTTTATGAAGCAGTATTTGCCGAAGAAACCACACAAATGGGGATTTAAATTATACGTGCTTTGTTGCCCAATGGGTTATGCCTATAATTTTGAAATTTATTCAGGGGCTCCTAATACCCAAAGACTACCAAATGAACCCGACTTAGGAGTAGTTTCGAATACAGTCATACGTTTGCTTCGACCACTACCGAGGAATGTAAATCATATAATATATTTTGATAATTTCTACACAAGTTTGTCACTATTCCATTACTTATTCAAAGAAGGTATTTATTGCTTGGGGACAGTACAGAAGAATAGACTGGGAAAAACATGTAAACTGCCTGATAAAAAAGATCTTCTCAAACCATCAGTGCCGAGAGGATCGTATGATGAAAATGTTACTACCTTTGATGGGGTTGAATTTTCGGCCACTAGCTGGAAGGATAATAAACAGGTTTTACTGCTCTCCACGTATGTGGGTTCAGAACCTGTAAACACGGTAAAAAGATATGACAAAAAGCAGAAGAAAAGCATTGCCATATCCTGCCCAATTGCTATCCGCGAATATAACGCAAGTATGGGCGGTGTCGACACTATGGATAGCTATTTGGGTCGATACAGAATTAGAATGAAATCCAAAAAATGGACAAATAGACTCTTTTATCACCTACTAGACATGTCTGTGATAAATAGTTGGATTCTGTATAAAAAAGTTTTGTTGAAGAAGGGTGCGAATCCTAAGAATATTTTAAAACTTGCTGACTTCAGGACCGAACTAGCGGAAACTTTGTGTAAATATGGCAGCACATCGGAAAATAAAAGAGGTCGCCCAAGTTTGAATACTGCTGCAGGCCCTGTAAACAAGCAAAAGAGACCAAAGATAGGTGCTCAAACATTACCTCCTGATGACGTACGTTTTGACGGTGTCGGGCATGAAAAATCTTATGGTTCCAAAAGGAACCAGTGTAAATATGCCCAATGTAAAAAACTTACGTCAGTAATGTGTGAGAAATGTCATGTGTCACTCTGTGACAATAGAAATAATAACTGTTTCAGGGTTTTCCATACTAATTAATTTTTGTTTTTTTTTATGACCTTGCTGCATAATTTATCAAAAATGATAACACATGTTTTTTAATAAATAATAAACTTTAAATATTGAAATGATTTTTTTTATTATTTTTCCTGTTTTTTAGGGACCTCATTTCGTAATATGTGTTTTTTTTCACGAAAATATAAAAAATCATGCATCTAAGGGTTAAAGACCACGAAATTGAGAACATCCTCCAATATTGGCAGTCGTCGGAAGAGAGTAGCGAGGATGACGATTGCGAGGCGAGTCTTAAAGATAACTATTCTCGAGTTATGGACACTGCTTTGGACAACATGCAAGGTATTTCGAATGACGATTTATTGCATATACTTGAGGGTAGTCCTGCACAAGCACAACTGTTACAAGAAAATGACCACTATTTGTCAAATTCAGACCAGGAGGTTCTGCATGTCGACAAGAATTATAAATCACATCTTTTACCGAAATCTTCACTTGCTGATGCAATGCTAGGTCCATCACAGGGCGACACAGAAGCTTCATCTAAGTGTCCACCAAAGCGCACACTACCTACTTTAATATGCACATGCAGAGATTGCTTGTCTCAGCGTCCACCAGCACACGACACACCAGAACCTGTGGCCAGCACATCCCAGTTTTTGCAGACACCGGTACATCTGGACAATGCTGTTTCTGGTCATTCCCAGCTTTCACCTATGTCTCAGAGTCCACCAGCACACGACACAACAGAACCTGTGGCCAGCACATCCCAGTTTTTGCAGACACCGGCACATCTGGACAATGCTGTTTTTGGTCCTTCCCAGCTTTCACCTACGCTACCTGGTGCCAGGACGATTTCACCCGATGCTTAACCAGAATATACATTTCCGTATAACATCGCGACAACTTCATCTCAACATCTGCCGAAATCTAAGTTTCCACATACCAACAGTGAAAGTGTGTCTCAGAGTCTGGGAGATTTTGAGCAAACTCCTGAGGTTATAGTTGAACAAGAAGAGATGGCCATTTCCTTAGCTCCCGACGATGATCAACTTTGTGTGCTACTTGAGCCAACTTATGCTGAATTACAGGAGAAGCAAAGAAAGTGGAGTAAAAAAGTAGGTTACTTTGAAGATCGTGATTTTAGTAGAAAGTTACAACCTACTACAAAACACGACAACAGAGGTACCCCATATGACCATTTTATGGATATGTTCCCTGATGAATTATTTCAGCTCATTGTCGAAAACACCAACAAGTATGCGAGCTTAAAAGGCAGCCAGTTTTGGAAGGATGTAGACAGTAATGAAATTAAGGCATTCTTGGCTATAGTGATTCTTATGGGAATTGCCCCACAATCAGATATCGAATTATACTGGAATTCAGACCCATTTTACAATAATCAGGATATATCTGGAACAATGCGTTGTAAAAGATTTAAAAAAATATTAGAGAATATACACGTTTGCGATATTACTACTCATTTACCACAAAATCATAAAGATCATGATAAACTTCAAAAAATAAGGCCAATGTTGAACATTTTAAATAAAACTTTTCAAGGAAACGCTACCAATTCTCAATAAAGTTTAAAGGTCGTGATTCCAAAAAACAGTATATGCCGGGTAAAATGATTAAACGAGGGTACAAGGCGTGGTGCAGATGTGATGCGAAAACAGGATACCTTTACCAATGTGACATCTATACAGGTAAAGATAAAAATGCCGACAGTGAAGGACTGGGTTACAGAGTGGTGAAAAATCTGTGTGTTAACGTACCAAAGGACACATTGATAGTCTTTGACAAAATTTTTTCCTCTGTCGCTCTTATGGAATATTTATATTACAAAGGAATATTTGCTATTGGTACTGTTAGACTATCACGAAAAGGACTTCCTAAAGTTTTTGTCAAAAAAGAAAGTAAGAAAGAACAACTACAACCAGGAGAATTCACATACAGATACTGTCACCCTGTTGGGGTAGTTAAGTGGAAAGATACTAAAGACGTGACCGTCCTTACAACAGCCGTAAACCCTAGAAAAATAGAACTAATAGAAAGAAGACAAAAGAATGGCGAAAAGAAGAAAATGTATTGCCCAACTGCTATTGCTGATTACACCCGAAACATGGGTGGAGTTGATCATTTTGATCATTACCGTAGCTCATACTCCATTGGACGCAGATCCAAAAAAACATGGCCAAGATTGTTTTGGTTTTTATTTGAGTGTGCTGTAATAAATGCTTATATCATATATCAACATGAAAATGAAACAAGGAAAAACATACATCGAGATTTTCGTTTGCGTTTGGCCAGAAAATTAAAGTCTGAGTACATAAATATTCATAAAGACAACCCAATAATTTGGAAAAATAAAAAAGGAGGAGTGTTTGGCGTCCCAGATGAATTAAGACTGGGTTACAAAGGGCAGCATTACTTGGAACCCATGACCACTAGAAAGAGGTGCAGATTCTGTAGTACGAGACAGAAGGATACCCGTTCGAAGTACATGTGCCAAATATGTAAGGTGACCCTATGTGTGTACCCCTGCATGATACATTTTCACCAAACCTCAGAACAACAATGTTGATAGATAAATGTTTATCAAAAACACTTTCATTACTTTTTTTATATATTAGAAAGTAAAATAGTCCTCAAAATAAAACCACTTTCGTTACAGTACATCATATATTTATAATACCCCACCCTATCTCAGCGAAGTACCCCCTGCATTTTGAGTCAATTATTAACCTAACAAGAAAAAAATCCAAGAAAATTATGTTCAAATATTAAGTAGTCGCACTTAGTTTTATTAATTTCTTTCCAGGCAATGGGAATATGTTGTCCCACGTGTTTTTCCTTTAATTTTCCAAGTCATTTTCCAATTTTCTTTGTTCGTATGCCATAACAATTATACTATTATACAGAATCAATAGTTGAAAGTTATGTAAGTTGTGTAGTTCTCTTGGGCCTGGTTAAGGGTTAAATAATTGGTACCTAATGGATAACTGAGAAAATGAATTTAATAATTGGGCAGTCATTCTGATGTCAGGATGACTGCCCACATTTAGAATCTCCACCTAAGGGCTCCAAAATTTCAATTCGCCTTTATAAAAATTTAGTACCTATTTGATACCTAAACATATATTTTTTCTAGATTTTTAGGGCAAAGCATAAAGATTTTTTTTTTATTGATTGACTAGCCAAAATGACCGAGCAACTTTAAAAGATTACTAAAATCTAATACCTAATTACTACTATTTGATACCTTTGTTTAAATAATTGGTACCTAATGAATAACCGAGAAAATGAATTTAAAAAATGGGCAGTCATTCTGATGTCAGGATGACTGCCCACATTTAGAATCTCCACCTAAGGGCTCCAAAATTTCAATTCGCCTTTACAAAAATTTAGTACCTATTTGATACCTAAACATATATTTTTTCTAGATTTTTAGGGCAAAGATTTTATTCGAGATTTTTTTACTATGGTAAGTAATACAGAAAGTCAAGCGATATTTTCAATTCTTTGCAATTAGGTAGTTCAATTTACACAATTATTAACCCTTTGACCGCCAAGGACGCAATAAGAGCAATAGCGCACTAGCGGCTTGGCCGCAGCGGCCAGGTCGCGGCGGCCATCGAGATAGATACCTTAGTATGAAATCGCCACAGAGCGCGCGCACCTGGTCGCACGCGACCAGCGGCCACACTCAGCCGCAGCGGCCAGCGAGATCGGAGCGGCGCGTTTGCGGCCAGTGTTCAGTCGCTGGTCGCTGCGGCCACTGAGATCTATAGTATTGTAGTAAAATCACCAGTGTGCGCGCACTAGCCGTGGCGGCCGCACGTGTTGTAGAGCTACAGCGTGATTTGTAACTATCGCGATGTCTTTCGACACGGAAAGATTTATAACAGAAATCGAGACGAGGAGGGCGTTGTGGGACATGTCCTGTGAAGACTATGCCAACCGAGATATAAAAAGGATAATGTGGGAAGAAATAATTGAAATATTTGGAAATGAAAACTTAAGTACAACTGAAAAAAACGAACTCGGTAAGTAATGTTTATTTTATTGTGTTCTCAAAGCTACTCGATTTTGCCACGGGAGTTGTCCTTCACCCACGAAGTAGTCAGCAAATAGATCTCTGTTTTGAGTAGATGTTCTATTTCCTCTTGACGGCTGGCAGGGAGGTATTTCTTCAATAGTCGGAGGAATATACAAGGTGTCTTCGAATTTGTACCCATCTCGCTCCCGTACGTAGTTGTGAAGGACGCAACATGCTTTTATGATTGCAACAGCAAATTCTCTGTGTACATCAAGAGGACGATGAAAAATTCGCCACTTGTTGGCTAGTATCCCGAAAGTACATTCTATGTACCGGCGTGCACGGGAAAGGCGGTAGTTAAAAATTATTTTCTTGTCTGTCAAATTTCTTCCGGCATATGGTCTCATTATATTTTCTGACAAAGAGAATGCTTCATCGCCAACTATAACAAAAGGCAGAGGCACACCTGTTTCAGTTATCGGTCTTTTGTCTGGTATGTCTAAATTATTATTTGTAAGTTTTACATAAAAATGGGAGTTCTTGAATACCGATGAATCGCTGCATTTTCCATATGCGCCGACGTCTATGCATATAAATTTGTAGTTGGCATCGCATATAGCCATCAGCACAATAGAGAAATAGTTTTTGTAGTTATAATATAGTGACCCTGTATGGGTCGGCTGAATGACTCTTATGTGCTTTCCGTCCACAGCTCCAATACAGTTAGGAAACTGCGAACTCTTCCTGAATCCTTCACTTATTTCTAGCCATTTGTCTCTATTGAGCTGTGGAAAGGCAATGTCTTTTATATTTTGCCATATGGCGACGCAGACCTCAAGTACAATTTCTCGAATAGTTGTGTGTCCAATGCGAAATGAATGATTTAGTTCTCTGAAGGAGCATCCAGATGCTAGGTATCTGGAACAAACAAACACGTTATGATAACTTTTTTTTTATTTCCAGGTAAGTCACTCCAAAAAAAATGGAAAAATATAAGGGACTCATTCCTCAGGGAGCTACGACGTGTCAAAGGCGCAAAAAGTGGTGCTGCAGCGAAACGTAAATCTCCCTATGTATACTTTCAAAACCTGATGTTCCTTAAAGATACGGTAGAACCGAATACAACAGAATCAAACTTAAATGTTACGGAAAATATAGTCCTTCCCACCCCCGAATCAGTATCTCAAGGACAACCAAGATCGAAGAAGAAAAAGGAAGACAATAATTTGGAAAAAGAAGACCTTGTTTCGGTTTTAAAAGAAAGCATTAATTCAAGAACTCAACATGAATCATTTCTCGAAGACGAAGACAGATTATTTATGCTTTCCTTAGTAAAGGATTTCAAAAAAATACCCGAATCCGCGAAGCTGACAACTAAGATGGAAATAATTAATCTAATCCACCGAGCACAAAATACAAGATATGATCCAAGCCACTATGAACCTATGACCACTATGACAAGGCACAACCAACCTACTTACCCTCGAAGCAGTTATACCAGCCATCAAGAATATCAACAGGGATATTTTACTAAGAATTTGGATAATGAACCACTTGCCACAATGAGCTGCCGCCCTTCTCTGTTACGTCCCAGTGAACCGGCGCCGCCTTTGGATTCACAAAGAGCAGAAAACTCTATCCAATCACCCGAATCAAACTACTCGCAGGCCTCGCAAGATTCAGAAATAATTGAAACTTTTTATGATAATTATTGAACAACTGCACTTTTGATTATGATAATTACAGTACTTAAATACTTTTATGTACCTACTAGTTTTACTTATCTACCTGCATTCTTTTTCATAAAATAGACACAGGGACCGCAAAGAAATGATTTAAATAAAAGTAGATAGGCATAGGCTTACCTTAAAGTTACAACGAGTTTTTCCTCAGCAGAAATGCAGGGACGAAATTTAGTGACGGTGCCGGTGATAGATGGTCTTAATATTCTTAACAATTCTTCAAACGTAGACTTGCTCATCCGTAAATAATTAAAGAACTTGTCATCATATTGCTGAAGGTCCGTGAAATAAGTATAAAATAATCCTTTTGTTCGCCTTTCACGAAGCAAGGGATGAACCCAATATTTTTTCCTTTTCTTTTTCCGCTTCTTACTTATAAGATACAAAAGCACTGCTATTTCCTCAACGTCCATTTTGAAGCGCGCTGTACATGCAACTGACGATCGTAGCCGTGGTTTTGGCCGCGTTGCAAATCGATCCCTGCGGCCTGGCCGCGCGACCTGGCCGCTGCGTCCAAGCCGCTAGTGCGCTATTGCTCTAAAGCTGGGTACTGACCGGCGTTACGGGGCGTAATGTAACGTGTTACACAGCGAGCATTCATGCAGTCAGTACGTCGTGTTACGGGAAAACCAGCAAGTAACGAGCCGCTCGTTGCTCGCTTTGAGTGCTCCACCCGGCTGTCGGTTTTTTGGCGAATCCTTTGACTGTTACGCGGTTCAGTCAGTACGCCGTTGCGAGTCGTCACGAGCGCACGTGGACATCGCAAGTGATCACCCGTTATTCCTCTCGTAATTATATCAAGTTTCAAGAAGCATGGAGTGGAATAAAGAAAAAACTTTGTATTTTATTGAAAAATACAAAGAAGAAACACTGTTGTGGAACCCAGCTCACCCAGAGCATTATAACAAATTAAAGAAAGAAGACGCTTGGGATAGATTGGCTTCGTTACTCGACAGCGAAAGAGAAGCCTGTAAAAAGAAAATGACAAGTTTACTGGCATCATTGAGGAGGGAAAAACAGAAAACTAAACAATCAACTGGTACTGGAAAAGGTAGGTACGTAATTATTTATTAAGTTTAACGCGGGTTATAGTAGGGGGGGGTGGAAATTAGTGAGGGAAGTAGGTGTTTCCAAGCTAGTGTGGGGAAAACAATATAAACTCGGTATTAATCTGTATAGTGCTTCTTTTTATTTAAAATAATTCAATATTAATTACAAATTAAATTTCAGGTGCAGATGAAATTTACCACAGCACTTGGTTCGCTTACAAATCCATGTTATTTCTACTGGATAGAAATACACCTCGTGACACAACAGATACTGTAAGTCCATTTTAAGCATAATTTTCTTGCCAACTTACAGACCCTTGCTGAATACAGTATTCAGCAACTTCATTACGAATATTGTGAGCAGATGTTGTAGCCCTTCGCGGTCTTATTTGCAAGGGTAACATCCCAACTAGCAAAATCAGTACTTAAAACTATCTCAAGACTACTTTTATATTCACTTATAAGAAACTTGTATCATCCTACAAAGCTGGATTTGGGCGCAGTTATAGATGTTACTAAGCCCTATAATATACTTGACGAAGCGCAATAGCTTCTATAATGATATGAGACTACACAATTACAAGCACAAACGCTCTTGTTAGTATCTGATATAAGTATCTTACTAAAGCAATCTTGTTTATAATGCACTAGTAATGTGCTTAATTTATAGTTATAAGTATATTTTAATAGAAGTTATCTTTGTTGTTGCGTCGGCTGGTGGTTCCTGTTTTGTGTTAAATACAAGAAATAAAAACGTAAGTTTCTATTACTATTATTTTGTATTATTGTAGAAAATTAATTACTAATATATATTGTAAATATAGTATATGAACTCGTGGCGAAGTCATTTTTACTTGAAATGTGTACCGCAATTTAGTTAATTTCACAATCCCCTCCGAAAAATAGCTCATTAGTATATTGTTGTAAATAAAATATTTCATCAATTCTTATGAATTTCGCCATGTTTTGAAATTGCTCTTCATTAAGTAATTTGTAGAAGCAATGTAGGTAAATTAGTACTTGTAGCAGTTTCATTCTAGATTACTCGCCTCCATTTAAAAACAAATTAGGGTTCCCTTGGAATATGCCTGTTAATGCTAAATTTACATTTTTTAGGATCTAATTCACAAGATGGTTGTTTTTCTTGATGTCGACTGTTTTTTGACCAAATATTCATTGATTTTACTGACAAATATGAGATGGCCTTGGACTAATACACATTTTGTGCTATCCGAAAGCTGCAATGGGTGTGGATTTCCAGTTTCTTTAAATAATATGTATAGACCTACTCATTTCATTTGTAGTCAAGAAAACATAATAGTTTTATTGCATCAAATCTTTTTTTGGTGCCCTACTTGCTCCGAGTACAGCATATATGACCATTACATCGAAGATGAATGCACAATTTGCTACTAATTTTGTATCCCGATAATCTGTGAACACACATAATAAGTTCCATTTACTTTTTGAATAATTTTATTTCATAAATAATAGTATTATAAGGTCATACTAATATATTGCATGGTTAAAAAAAAGATGATTTTTACATTAGCAAGATGAATGTTTGAAACATTATACGTCCGAGCAATCAAATTAACAAGGAATCCTCTTCCCGTGCCGCCTGTTCGGCAAATATTTTGAAGGTATGATTACGATCGCTATAAACCTATATCAGTAGTTACTAGTTCAGTACGCAGTACGGGTGCTAGAGGTGCGGGGGGAGGCTTGCATGTCCGAACCAGTAGGCAGTAGCGCCTGAGTTGTCAGAAAGAGCGCGTGTGTTTATTGTGCAAAGGGTTTGTTACCGCTATATTTATGTAATTTCACTATATTTCCTTTGCACTTTTCTGGAATCCTTAAACCAGAGCCTGTCTTGTTGCGTCTCGCTTCCTCCTGAACCCCTAACCTTGTACATCGTACGCCAGAACAGCACGTAAGTGAAAATAAAATAGTATATCCCAATTTCGCGTTGTATTGAAACAATCCAGCTATTAATAAGTATTTATCGCAGTATTTGGTGCCATAAATACTTGTTCATATTATAAATACAAAACTTGTTTGTACAGTCAAGCCCACGTCAAGCTGTAAACTTTTGTGGCAATGCCGACTTTATTTCGATCGCGATAAGGCTACCACTAGCTTGACGTGTGCTTGACAGTACTAAGCTAGTTATTTATGTGTGGTATTTGTTATTTATATCAAAAAATGTTCTTTACAGGTTTTAAGACTAAAAAATGCCTTTTAAAATTATTCAAACTATTGAAAAGGGCAACATTGTATTGTCATTTGTACCACATCAATGGGAGAGTAATGGTGTTTTGTATTGGCCCAGAAAACAAAAACAGTCCCACACGATTAAATTACAAAAAGATGAAGGTAGTCAGCCCGATGATACTTGGACACAAATAAACTGTGTGGTAAAAAGGCGAAATATTTTAACGTATCAAGATGCAATCAATGAAATTGATATCATGAGCAATAATTCAGAAACAGAACCTGATATACAAGACGTTTCAGCTAAAAAGCGACGCAAGGGCTATGATATTCCACAGCTGTCGTATAATATTATGGCAGAAGAAAGTCTACAGGTTCGTAACAATAGGTGCTTTTGAATTAAAGCTAATTGATATCGGATTCACTTCTGAAATTCAATTCAGTTCGTTTATTTCAATCAACAGTTGGATCATAATAGCATTGGGAAATACCTAATGTGCATGTACGCCACATAATATTTTCACAGATTGTGAATCGATTTTTCATGATTTCCGACAGATTATGCGCTCAGAGTGGTACCACACGATCGAAAGCAGTTGCTTTTAATTAAAAATGTTGTCGATATTTTTATTAATTATTTCAATAAATAATATTTTCAGAATGATAAGCATAATGCTAATTCAACAACAATGCCTGAAGGTGGAGAACAAGTAATGATGGTAAGTTACAAATACATAACTTTTATGAGGCTTTCATTGAGATCATTGACATCAGAACTTAAGTTGTCAAGCGGTTCCTCTGTGTATCTTTAACAGCTTGTCAGTTTAACTATTATACAGAGCTTATTAGATAGCAACATGGTGAAATATGCCGTTACTCCTAGTATATCAACGTTCGAAACCTATATGTAAGCCGTATTGTACTAACTAAATTTTTGCTTACATAAAAAAAAACTTTTTTATTATCCCGTTTAGCTCATTTAAAATATTTTATTGTTTAGGCTAATTACGAAATTACTACACCGTCAGAGCCAACTCCATCTGGAACACTGCTGAGCGCATTGCAAGAAAATATTGAAAAATACGTTGTTATACCCGAAAATAATCAGTCGGACACGCCTATAATATACTCGTACATTAATAAAGAAACAAGTTTATCAGAAGAACAGTGCGACTTAAAATCAATTAAAACAGATATCAACACTATTAAAAGTGACCTAAAATCCATTAATGACGATATGAAGACTATAATGGAGACCCTGAACACAACACTAAATAATCAAGGCGTAATACATGATACACTTAAATCGATATTGTTAAAAGTGACTGAACAACAAGTTATGAATGAAGAATTCATTAAAAAATCTATTACAGAGAAACAAAATCACTCATTCGCGGTAAAACCAATTAGAGATTTAAAGGATTTAGAAGACTTCGAAAAGAATTTAATGTATTCTGATTATAGAGAAGATTTGCAAAGAAAGTTAAGTGTGATGTGCACTAAAGGCACAGGACAAGGAACCACAAGTGCATATGCTATTATTGATATTATGTTCGAAAGACAGTTTTTCAAATTGTGTTCATGGACTGGAGCCTCACGTTCCCAAAATGAACCTACAGAAAAGATCTGTTTCAAAGGTTTCTCCAAGACTATCGGTTTCTTTTTTGATTTAATTCACAAACTAGATTCGTCGTTTCATTTAACTGACTGTCATAAATTTTTTAAAACAATTTTGCGAAATGCTGATCAACGGTGCAAAATCGAACCAAAACGAGCTTCTACAAAAAAATGCAGAGGAAAAAAATGCGTCAAAAAGACTTCTTCCGAAAATTTGGTTACAAATGAAACGCCTCCTAAGCAGCCTCTTATAGAAAAACAAGCCACTGGTAACCAAATAGAAGTTGAAGATGTTACAGGGGAAATTTTTGTCTGAAATGAAAAGATTTTTGATAAGGTTTTTAAGATTTTTGATACCATTTTTTAATTAATGATTCTAGATACTCGTAAATAGGTACCTGAGTATTTAATTTTGATCTAGTTACTAAAGCTATTGTTGTTGTTATATGTTGTATACAAATGGTATCTATGTTGAAATTATGTAACTAAAACTAACAAAAATGAACTACCAAGTTAATTTTTATTAGTTTTAGTTGATTTTTAAAAGACAATGGGGTTACTTTTTTTTTCAATACTTTTTTGATTACTTTTTATTGAGAATATTTATGGTTTTTAACTTTCATTTTTATAGTTGAAAACAGTTACTTTACTGTAATCGTGCTAATCGTGAGACTAAAGATAATTGAGTTGAACTTTGTTGATATTTTATTGTTAAATAATTGAAGCATTTATAATAGGTTTCTAATTATCTTTATAACATAGCTAAACTGAAATATTTTGTTAACTTTAGTAATGTTTTATTTGTTATAACTTATAACGTTTATCAGTGCAAGACAGCTAAGATCATTTAGTACGAAGAAGCTTTAATAATGAAACATAATGTAGCTGATAACTTATGATTGAGACTGATTGCCAAGACTTAAAAAAATATCTAATTTTGAATAAAACATAATTTTAATGAAATATTGTTTTATTTTATGCACTTTATACAAAAAATTCACAGCGTATGTAACAATGGTAAGAAAAATATCTCTGAGTTATATGTAATACTAACAAGTTTACATTTTACATTTTGAACTTTGCAAGTTACCTCCGATTTTTCAATAGCAGCACAATCGCATTTATAAATATTCAAAAAAGATGATTTTAATGGTTTTTCGAAAGCATCGTGGATAATATCAAAACGAAATCCAGTAATTTCTATTTCTTTGTTGTCTTTCAACATGACGGATTTTAATTCTATTACATGATTTTCGTCAGTAAGAAACCACTTGTCTTCATTTTTTGATGATAAAATATATGTTTCTAGGTGCAAAACCAATAAGCCGCTTCGCTGGTTCTTTTTAATAAATGGATAGTGTACAATTTCTTCGTTAAGATGTTCTGTTTCGATTAACTGTTTTTCAATTATTCTTCTTGCAACTTGCTGTAATGGATTTTTTCCTTGTCTGATAGTTTGTTTAATAGCGTATAGTTTATTTTCAAAAGGATATGCATTAAACTTTTGCAAAATTCCAAATTTTCTTACTTCCTCAACTATATGTATTAAATTATGTATGTTACTAGTAACGTAGTCTCGCCCGTAGAAGGTCTTAAAACTTTCTGTAAAATCTTCTAACATTTTTTCAGCAATCCGCAAGAGTGGCAAATGCTTTTCATTTGAACAAATCGTTATGGCACAAAACAAGTTTAAAAAGTGATAAAATGGTTCGGGTTTGAGCACGTGTTTCAAAATTATAACACTTAGATAATAAAAAAAAGATCGGTACTCGGAACCTTTCCAGTGGGCCAAAACATCTACAGATCTCATTTTTCTGTGTATTTATTTGGGCATTTGAAAATTCAGTAAAAAACTATTGACAATATCAATATCTCGAGCACTCCATTTGGTTAGGTATTTTCCTAACTTTCCATCACGCCATCCAATCAACAACCGTTTCATCAAACCAAGGTCTATTAGGTGTAATGAGTCTGCCACAGGAAAATCCTCTATCATATCTATGTTTAATTTCAATAATGGAGAGTCATGTTTGTGGTGTTCTTCATATTTTTTTTTACGAAAGTCTTTATCGTTTCTTTTAGGACAATCGAACTTAGGAAATGTTACAGTGTTTGATTTATATTCGCCAATCACCGTACATTTCAGACAACCATGCTTTCCATTAAAATTTACGACACCTGTAAAAAATGTATTTTAATAACAGTAGTGATAGACAAACCATAATTTTTCATCAACGCAGCCCTGTTACTGTTCAGAAAGCTATAATGAATAATCATAAAGATTATACTTAAGCAATATTAAATAACTAGCCTTCCGCTCGCGGCTTGGCCCGAGTGCACTACATTTTATATCGTGAGACCTGTGCCCTATCTACTTACCAAATTTTATCCAAATCTGTTTAGCCGTTGTGGAGTCAAAGCGGAACAAACATCCATATTTTTACATCTATATTTATCATATAAAAAAGAGTGTAAAAGAGTCCTTCAACAAAGTTTGGCAACGCACTAGCAATTCCCCCGGTCTTTCAGGTATCTATGGGTGGCGGTGATCACTTAACATCAGGTGGACCGTCGGTATGATCTTCTAGTTATAAAAAAAAAACAATTCGAAACTTGCCTTTAATCAAGGCCCTTGCTGGGGAATCACAAATGAAGGCTCTTATTTTGACTTTGATTCTAGATTCACTTGACGACAGGGCTAATCCATCTTCTTCAAGTTCCCTCATTTCTTTCACAAAAGACCCCAAATATGCATTCAGATCAGATGGCTTACCTTCACCAGAATAAATCCCTTAAAAAAAAGTTTTAGTAATATTATATATATGTATATAACTTAATTAAGCACCTACGATATTGAAATATTGTATATTTACCAATCACAAAAGGAGAAATGTGGGATATTTCAAAGATGTTACACAAAATAGGCCAGAGTTGTTGTCTTGAACTTTTGTATACTGGCAACCCATCTATGTTTATATTTAATGAAATCGTATTTGTTATACTATTCAAATCCAGTCCCTGTAGCGTATTTTTTAGGCATTTAATCAATCCGTTGTGCCAGTACTGTCCTGGATCCGAAATTGTAATATGCAACGTTTCTTTGTTGGTATGTAATAAAGACCGTGCATCTTTAGGTAAAATATTACTTAATCTTTTGTTTAAAATAGTGGATAGTTCGTTCAGGGCTAGGTGGGTTATATTAAATTTTATAGCCCAGCTTTGCATATCTTTAAGCAATTCATGATTTTTTTCATAGTCAGTGGTTTCTTCGTATTCTTCTTCCCAATTTTCATCTTCTTCACTTTCTGAGAGGTGGGCTAAGGGAGAAAAAATATTTTTGGTCGCGGAACCCTCATTTACTTCATCTGCGTTTGCGCTTGACGTGTTTGATTTACTTCCTGATCCTGTTGATATTATTCCTGAAGAACCTGGCTTCATTAATTCTTTATACCTATTTTTCACTTTTCTCCTGTAACCACCACTCCTTTTCAATCGTTTCCAATCGCTTAAATTCATGTTCAACTTATTTTCTCAGGACGAAAGGGAACACCTTAATCTCAACAAAATGGCTAACGTTTACTAATAAAGTTATTGATCTAGTAGCTTATAAGCTTTTTTGATCAAATAGCGCTCTTACTAAGTACTATTAGATTTAAAAGAATCTCGAGCAAAACTATAACGGCGCAAACTTATAGTGATCTCAGCTAAGTATGTTATAATTTCTTGTTTTCCCACAAAATGCTACTATAGGATCAAAATATTATTCTGTATTATTTAGTTTTAATGTAAACAATTATAGGAGACTTATTCCTAAAAGTGTCCTAAAAAAAAATCTTGTAGCTAACTAGAAGACTGAGTTATAAAAGCAAATGCTCTTGAGAATATCTAAGCTTGTGAAATGCTATTACTAGTAAATGTGTCCTATAAATGTTTTAGAGGTCAGTCTTGTAGCGAACTATAAGATCGAGATATAAAAACGAATGTACTTGAGTATGTAAAGGCTTGGCTAATGCTATTACAAGTTAAATAGTCTACCGCAATACTTTATAAGAACGTTATTAGTAGTGACAGACTTATAACCTTTCTTTATAGGATTACTTTGCTAGTTGGGATACTAGTCATATCATTGTTACCTTCTCTCCAGTTTCCTAATCTGACCTGGCCGTTCAATTCTTCGTCAAAACTACCTGCAGGGGTATATACATGAGCATTATTACCTTTTCTTAAAAAATTGTGGAGAGATGTTATTGCTGTTACGACAGATGTCGCGGTTTTCGGTTCTAACAACATTGGTTTCCGCAAAACTCTAAACACTGCTGACAATATGCCGAACACATTTTCCACTACTCTACGAGCTCTGCAAAGTCGGTAGTTATTATATTCTTTCTTTACAACCACGCTCATGATATCCTGCATATACTTTCATCATATTTTGGGAAAGAGCAAAAGCTTCATCGCCAACGAAGTAAAATGGAATTTCTTCTGTTCTTGCTGGCAACGCAGTGGGCTGAGGGAGGTTTAGTGCATTATTTTTTAGTTTTTCGTTTAAAACACAGTTGTTGAAAACTCCTCCATCAGATATTCTTCCTTGACACCCAATATTTACATACAAAAAGTTATATTTCGCGTCAACAACTGCCAGTAATACGATGCTGAAGAAACCCTTGTAATTATAAAATTCACTGCCACTGTTGATCGGTGATTGCAGTAAAATATGTTTACCGTCGATTGCACCTAAACAATGTGGAAAATTCCACAAAGTATCATAGTCATTTGCTACAACCAGCCATTGCTCCGGTGTTTCTGGCGTCTGAAATAATAATTAATATTTATTTTCAGCTACGTGGACATGAAGGTGCTTCAGAACAACTGCCTGATGATTGCCCTCCGTCTGCCAAAAAAAGCGACAATGATTGCCCTCCTCCTCCAAAAAGGAAGAAATCAGTAGCCCCAAGCCCAGAAGAGATAATGGTATCTACTTTAAATATATTAAAAAAGAGAACCGAGCAAACGGAGGCAACTTCGCACAGACCTGACGAATGTGAAGCCTATGGTATGTTTTTGGCAAATAAATTACGATCTTATTCAAAGACAACAAAAATACATGTGCAGCATTATATATCAAATATATTGTTCAGTGCTGATCGCGGAGAGTATGACTATGTTGGAAATGGAATGAACAGCTACAGTTATTCAGGCTACTCTACACGACCAACAACTTCCAGAGTCTCATCGATGCCACAGACCGAAACTCCTGCATCAAATACGTCCCATCAAAATGACTATGAGCCACAGCAAAGCCCTGAAACTCCTGCATCAAATACGTCCCATCAAAATGACTATGGGTCACCAGCTATGAGTGAACAATTTATGTCAGAATTTGGTGATTTAATTTAATTTGATATGTAATGACTACATTTTCTGAATTAATACATACATAATACATACCTTTACATATTCTTTTAATGCTCCAATAAGGGCTTCGCTGACCTCTTTCACTATAAATCCTATTCGTTGTTTTGATATCTTGAAAAGATATTGCATACTAGTATAGGAATCTCCTGTAGCATAAAAACGAAGCGTTAGTGCTAACCGTTCCGTGACACTGATAGCTTTTCTATAATTTGTATCGTTTTTTATGTACTTTTGGTCCAATTAAATTCAATAGTTCTTCAAAATCAATCGGAGACATGCGTACAAAGTTTTTATACTGTCCAGTAATCATTTGGTTTTTTAATATTGCTATCAATGACAAACCACCACATACGCCTCTATTTTTAAATAAGTTTGATGTCCAGTAACGTTTTTTCTTTTTCTTCACTTGGATGAAACAATAACTAAGTAGAATCAAAGTTCCCAATACGTCCTCGCTGTCGGCCATCTCGGAGTGAAGTGGCGGCGACGGAGCACAGAGTTTTGACGAGCATGTTACGTCGATTTTAAGGACACTGCGTAACATGCTCGATGAGTAACACGCTCGATGCGAATGTTACATTACACCTTGTAACGTTGGTCAGTACCCACCTTAAGGGTCCGTTCACACAGACCGGCTCGGAGAGGAGAGCAGATTCTTATCACGTTGAAAACAGAGTTTTTAGTATTTATATTAAGGTTTATTTTTGCATGTGCACTGCTTTTGTGATTAAGAATGCTTGAAGGCGCTTGGTGTGAAATAATAAGAGGAGCTTACCGGCTCCGATCGCGTAATTTTTCTCGATCGTGCAGCCGTTTGGCTCCGATTGCATGCTCTTTAACGCTCGCACAGCCGATCGGTTCCGATTGCGTGCTCTTTCTCGCTCGCGCAGCCGATCGGCTCCGATTGCGTGCTCTTTCTCGCTCGCGCAGCCGATCGGCTCCGATTGCGTGCTCTTTCTCGCTCGCGCAGCCGATCGGCTCCGATTGCGTGCTCTTTCTCGCTCGCGCAGCCGATCGGCTCCGATTGCGTGCTCTTTCTCGCTCGCGCAGCCGATCGGTTCCGATTGCGTCCGCGCTTGTCCACGCCGACCGCCATTTTGATAGCACAATCCTTTCAACGACCAAGCGAAAGCCGGCTGTCGCGCTGCTATTGTCTTTCTATAGTGTCTCGAATAACTTGCATTCGAAGGTTTAAAACGGAACAGTTGTGTGCACTTGCAGGAAAACATGACTGACGAAAAATTAATAATACTCGTGTCAAAATACGAGTGTTTATTTGACATAACCAAGCCATCGTATAGCGATCGGGTAATGAAAGACAATGCATGGGAGGAAATAAGCAAATGTGTGGGATTAAGTGGTAAGTACCTACTAAGATTTTATTGTTTTACACCTATCTCCAGATACTCGAACGAATTCTAAAGTAAGGGCTTCTTAACGTGCTGTGACTTATTAAATTCAAAGTCAAAACAGGAATAACATGAGTTTAAATGCACCCTCACTTTACTCGTAAAAATCGTTTGAGTATCTGAACGTTACAATATACCTACTCAAAAAGTAGCGGACAATTTTTATTAAATATAACTTAAGAAACTCGAGTGGCCACTTGATCTTGCCAATCTAAAGCACCACTTGCTGAAAAATAATCCTTAAATTTATTTCTTATCGTTATACCTGCGTCGATAGAACTATTTTCATCATTATTGTCTGTCATCGCTGTTAATAAATTCATAGTGCTGTGAAGAACATTCTCTTGTCTTGGTGATGGCGTCCGATTTTCTATTAAAAAGTTATGTAAACATGTAGTTGCTAATATAATTAAGTCACAGTACTTCGGTTGAATTTTCATTCTTTTTTGATAAATCTCAAATCTTTGAGTTAGCATTCCAAATGCACATTCTACGACTTTTCTTGCCCTGCTTAAACGCAGATTAAATACTTTTTTTGATAATTCTGTTCTTGTTTGTTCTCTCGGATACGGCCGCAATATGTTATTGTTCAAAGGAAATGCTTCATCTCCTATGAAAACATGTGGTAAGCTTTCAGTGGTATTCGGTAGAGGTTTATTTGGGGGCAGCTTTAACTTATTAGTGTTCAATTTTTTTCCAAATGTTGAATTCTGTAAAATTCCACCGTCGCTATTTTTACCATACGATCCGACATCAACAATTAAAAAACTGTATTTCGCGTCTACCACAGCTAGTAACACTGTACTGAAAAAGTTTTTATAATTATAGTATAAGCTTCCACTATTATCTGGTGCCTGTATACTGACGTGCTTTCCGTCTATAGCGCCCAAACAGTTAGGAAAATTCCAAATATTAAAGAAATCACGAGAGACCTTTTCCCACATTTCTTCATCTGGTATCTGCATAACTAAGGGCATCAAAACATCACAAATTGCTCTGATTGTCTCATGAATTATTGAATGAACTGTAGAAATTCCCATTCGGAAATTAAATGACAAGTTTTTGAAACTGCAACCAGTAATGAGGAATCTGTAAAAACAATAAAAAAATCTAAATATAAGTTTGCCGTACAAAAACGAAGTATAAATTAAAGAAAACAGTCCACTGACTGCATGCTCATTTACCCAATGAACCAAAGCAGGGTGATGTTTTTAATTTATTTATTTCTATACTTTCCAGTTAGGCAGTGCATGGATCGTTGGAAGAAACTGCGAGATAACTTCAGAAAAGCCTATCATAACCGAAAAGGCAAGAGTGGCGATGGAGCGACAACGTCCAAATTAATAAAATTTGAAAAAGAACTTTCTTTTATAATACCGTTTTTTCGCAATCGGAACCAAATATCTAATGTTACATTATCATCGGATGAATCGGAACCTGGCACACCACTACCACCAGCATCGACATCATCTAAACGTTCTGACCATTCCGAAGTTGAATCGCTTGCAAGTACTTCCGACTCGAAAAAGAGACCACGCATAAACAAAGATGTTGCTACGGTTTTCGAAGAATATCTTGAAGAAAAAAAAAATACTAAACCCTATGACAAGGCATTACGCAATTTTTTTTTGTCTATGTCAGATACAGTGGAAACATTTCCAAAAGAAGTCCAAGCACGAATTAAAAAGCGCGTGTTTGACATTGTTAATGAAGCTGAATTAAGTCTGTATGAAAATAGTGC
This sequence comes from Griposia aprilina, assembly GCA_916610205.1. Taxonomy (NCBI): domain Eukaryota; kingdom Metazoa; phylum Arthropoda; class Insecta; order Lepidoptera; family Noctuidae; genus Griposia; species Griposia aprilina. The sequence continues at coordinate 23,704,892 of OU744285.1, read as the reverse complement.
AGATTTGAATTATTCTTTGCCAATAAATTCTCCGTCATCCTCTAATCAATCTACTTACCAACAGTTGTCAAACGAAACCTATATTTCTCAAAACTATCAGACTACTTACGGGTACAATACTAACACACAAAATACAAAATAATTAATAAACACAAACAATAAAAATAATGAAACACAAATCTAAAATGATTGTTTTTATTTACCTTAAAGTTACCGTTAATCTTTCTTCGACTGGAATGGCGCAACGATAATTTGTAGTCTTTTTTGTTATATGTACTCTTAACAAATCTGTCAATTTTAAAAATTGCCAATATTCCATACGATAATACTCATAAAATTTAAGGCTATCATTCTTCAATTCCTCGAAAATGGTGTGAAACTCCCCATGGATTAATCGATTCTTCCAAATATTTTTTGCCCATATTTGTCTCCGCTTGCGCTTTCGTTTGTTTTGTTCTGCTTCAAACAATCTTGCTAACAAATATATTTCTTCATCGGAGCTATCTAAATCCATGTTCCGAAAAGCACACGTTAACACCGAAAACAAAACTTGGACTGCGTGGAAGACTGGTACTGCCTTTGTAGTGTACCCATCCGGCTCCGAGCACATCCGAACGGCTCCGAGCGCATCCGACCGGCTTCAAGTGCATCCGACCGGCTCCGAGCGCATTCGACCGGCTGCGAGCGCATCCGACGGGCTGCGAGCGTATCCGACCGGCTGCGAGCGATTCCGACCGGCTGCGAGTGCATCCAACCGGCTCCGAGCGCATCCGCTTTCAGGTCGCTTCCAGCCGGTCTATGTGAAATAGTTGGCGGCTCCGCTCCGACCAACTCCAAGCGCATACGATCCGGTCTGTGTGAAAAGAAAAATGCGCGCCGATGCTCTCCGAGCCGGTCTGTGTGAACGGACCCTAAAGCGTCATTGAATAACTTGCCTCATACGCCAATGACGCCTTAAAACGTCAATATCTCTCGCATTTTCGACTAACAAAAAAACACGTTTAATGTTGAGTTTTAGCATTGCTTATGGATACAATGGTTAATCTCACTCCCGATCTGTATATTTATGCAAAAAGTAATAAGAGAAACTGTCTAATTATGTACGAAACACACCAAAATATTTTCTTCAATAAGGCCCTGCGCAGACGACAGACTATCCGTGACGCACTTTTTAGTCTGTGAAAATAGAACCTATGCAATTATATGCAGTAACGCACACGACGCGCAAAAAGTCCGGCGCACAAAAAATCCGTGTAATTCGGGCAGACCGCACCGCGCCGCGGCGCGCCGCTCCGCACAAAAAGTGTGTGAAAAAAATTGAACGTTTGCTTCAACGCGCGCTAACGCAGACGGCGCACACTTTAGTCGGCAATCTGAATTTGCTAGGGGTGGACGTAACGCACGCGATCTATTATCATGGCGCCAGAGGTCGATGTAACTATGTTAATTCAAGAAATACAAAACAGACCAGCAATTTATGATACTTCTAAGGCAGAATATCATGATAGACATTTAAAAAGAAAAATGTGGGAAGAAGTATGCTGTAATGTTTATTCCGCTCCTGTTTGGACATGTATGACGTCTAAAGAAAAAACAAAATACGGTAAGTTTAAGTTTTTATTAGACTTTTTAGTAGTAATTGGAGATAAAACTTGCAAAACTATAAAAAAACGATTAGATGAAAAACATAGAGGTTATTTGTTTATTTTTTCTTATGCAAAAATTAGGGATGGGTATCGACATTGAATGATAATGAACGAATGACAGTTATCGATTGATGAATCGACACAACAAGATTCAATATATCAAAATCGCTTTGATTATTATGTATAACACCTATTCCTTGGTATTTTGAACAAAATAATTAATTAATTGATACATAATTAATAATTAATTTCTTTACTCATGTGACTTTACTATACTGCCAGGGTACACTTCCCAGAGAAGTGGTGAAGTAGTTAGTAAAATACTTTCTCGTTTCTATTCCATTATCTGTCCCTCTCACACCAATATTAGATATATCTTCGAAAGGGCAGTTAAACAACGTGTCTTCAAAACAAATACCGTCTCTTTTTCTTACAAAATTGTGCAGAATGCACCCTGCTTTTATAATTTTTATGGCTAGTGGCATATTCACGTCTAAACCTCTTTGAAATATTCTCCATTTGCTACACAAAATTCCAAAGGCACATTCTACCATTCTTCGTGCTCTAGACAACCGGTAATTAAAAATGCGCTGTTGGACACTTAAATGGCGGTCAGGAAAAGGTCTCATTATGTGTGATGAAACTGCAAAGGCTTCATCTCCCACAAAAACAAACGGCATTGGTTGTCCATTCAGATCACCGGGAAGTTTTTGTTTATCCGGAAGAATTATTTTACCATCCAGAATTCCTTTCTCAAGTGTGGAGTTTTTAAAAATGTTTGAATCACTGAATTTTCCGTAGGCGCCAACATCAATAAATGTAAAACAGTAATCGGCATCAACTACTGCCATCAATACAGTAGAAAAATATGACTTGTAGTTATAGTAATTAGAACCCGAATTTGGCGGCATCTTAAGACGTATGTGCTTCCCATCTACCGCTCCTAAACAATTAGGAAATTGAGTTCGATCGTGGAATTGTTTCGCAATCTCTAGCCATCTCTGCACCGTAAAAGCAGGAAAGCATTGACTTTTACATAGTTCCCATATTGATGTACAGGTTTCGTTAATTATAGAACGAATAGTAGATGCGCCAATCAGATAATCTTCTTCGAGTTCGACGAACGATGACCCTCGTCCTAAATACCTGCAAAAAAAAAATAGTTCAAAAACTATAATGAATACCTAACTTTTAGTAATCTACATATAATTATTTCTTTTTTTATAGGAAAAGATATACAGACGAAGTGGAACTCTTTGAGAAGTTCCTTCCGAAGGGAACTCAGTGCTCAAAAGAATATTCCTTCTGGAAGCGGAAGAAAAAAGAAGAGAAAATATATTTACTTTGATTCACTGCTATTTTTGTTGCCATTTACAGTGGTAGAGAATAATGAATCTTCTATCGAAATCGAACAAAGTGCCGAAACATTAAACGTCACAGTGCAGAGTTCAGATACTGGAACAACTGATTCTAAACGACCAAAGACGCAACCGAAGAGCAAGACTAATTGTTACGATGAGGAGTATTTAGAAATACTAAGAGAAGGCAATCAACTGATGAAAAACAACAACTTACGTCATTCAGAAAGCAGAACAATCTTAGGGGATATGGATGAAGATGAATCATTTCTGCGGTCGCTTCTGCCTTATGTCAAACAATTTTCATCAGACCAAAAGTTGCAATTAAGAATACAATTACTACAAACAGTTTTAAATTTTAAACAGTCCTTAAGCAGTTCAGCGTCTATTCACAACCAAACACAGCAAGTATTGGATATACCTAATGAACGAATAGTAATTGTAACCGATCCATCGATGAACTCAAATATGTCTAACCAATATGACACTGCTGAGAGACCGAGTACTGAGCCCCCTAACTACAGTGACATTGCAGAAGATTCGGAATACGTTCCCAGGCCAATCTCTTTACAAAACTCAAGTAGGCCAAGCGGCTCGTCATATACACCCTCACCCGTTCATAGAGATTACGCATCAATAATTTCTCCCGAAAATGAATCACTTTTTTCTCTTGGCGACGACGACGACGTTGGCGAGGTGTAAAGTAGGTATATTATGAACATATAAACAAAAAAAAACAATAAAAGGCTGATTGTGATTTTAGAAAATTAGTTAAGTACCTAATTGTTAAGCTAATTATTTTCTTGACTAGATACACCACCAATCAAAAGACTTAATTTCCCAAGGTATAGTAATAACATCAGCAATATTAATTGTGATTTAGTAATTAAGCTCCCAATTGTGATTTAGTAATTAAACCCCAAATTTTATTTAAAAGTGACAATTCACTTGTTTTTCCAAAATACATGATTAATAATAATAATCTGCCATAATAATTGTGATTTAGTAGTTAACCTATCAACGGTTGACCGCTCCGCGGCGAAATACCTTGTCTGTGGACGTTGCGAAAAGTTGCGAAAAATTGGCGAGAAAGTTCGGCGCGTCTTATTAAAACGACCTTATCTTCAAAACTACGTTAGCTAGCTCATTACCAGTTATATCATTAGAATCTTTATTAAATTATCTAACAGGATATGTATACATTGGTATAGGTTTACCTTGAAATTTAATTGTAATAGTCGTGTATAATCAATGTGAGGGAATTTTTACCAGTTTCTCGTGTTAATGTAATTTTAATAAAATAAATAGACCATTTAATTCAAAAAGTTATTGTGTTATGTTCACAAGTACACTTTATTTCACATAAAGAAACAAAAGAACAGACCTCCCCATACGTATTTTTCATAAAAAAATCAACAGATGGGAGGATAAGCCCCTAATTTTATTTACAATATAAGTGACAATTCACTTGTAATAGATCGATATTATTGCGTACCTACATTATTGTTTAAAAGTACAACATACTTAAAAATTTGCTGCCATGAAAATCCACGTAATTCTTATAAATTTTTATGTTTTGTTATTTTCCCTAATTAATAAAAGAAAATCTTTGTTCATAATGTTTTGGTTTAAATAATAAGTACCTCAGAAACCTATTTGTCATTTGAATAATAAAAAACTTAGTTTGTTACTGAGAGAAATAATAAATAATATAATTATGATTATATAAATATATATATTTTATTTACTTACCTGAGTGTCACAGACAGCCTTTCTTCTGGACCAATGCACCTCCTCATTGTTGTTTCTGAATGAGTCAAAGCAGATCTCAAAATAAATAGCAACTCATCAAATGTAGTAACAGACATTTTATAAAATTTGAAAAAAATTGCCGGATGTTGTTTCAGAATTGAATGTTTAGTATGGAACTGTCCCTTCAGTAATCTTTCCGAAAGTATAGGATGTACCCAAAATTCTCTATTTCTTCTTCTTTTTCTGTACTTCATGTACAAAATAATACTTCGCGATCTCTGCACGATTTCCATAGCGTCTACGTCCCTACAGCTCTGCCGACAAAATGATCGAAGATGTGCGTCGTGTGCGTTGAGTCTGTGAAAAATCCGCGACCGACGTTTTGCGCGCCATGCAGACTTTTTGTGCGCCGCAGACTCGATCGCACAAAAAGTGTGCCGTCTGCGCAGGGCCTAAACGATCATTTAGAGCTCCTTCCTGAACGCCAGTGACGTATAAAAGCGTCACGTAGTGTTGTGACTACCCACAAAATAATTAAAATTCTACCCAGTAAGTAGGTAGGTTAAAAAAATGTTATGGACCTATGTACGATCATAATTGTTTTTTCGTTAGTCGGTACCTAACGAATGATTGTATTTTTGGTGTGTGTAGGTTATTGTCGCCACTAATTGCATATTTTTTCACTACTTTGATTAAGCAATATGGATACAAACAAAGGTGAGTAAATAATTATTTCCTTTTTCTTCAAATTCATTATAATATGATAAAATAAACAAGGTTTTTTCCATTAAAACTTAACGTAGGTTTACCACTATACTGATCAGATGTATTAATGATCATCTAAATAAAAGTAATGACGACGTTTTGACGAAGAATATTATGTGTATATACTACCACTAAGTAGTTAAAATATAGCGATATTATTTTGAACGAAGCTGACGTTATCGATCTCTAGGCAACGTGGCGGATGGATGACAATTAATTGCCTTATTTATTTTCCAACTTTTAGTACACAGGGCAACCAAAACTAACTAGGGCATGAAGGGAAACTATATTCAATTTTGAATATAGCAAGTTTTACTGTTTGGAACTCTTTTTAAAGAAAAACAGTATTCAACTATGTCTATAACAAAAGCTTTGAAAACTCTTGTCTAACACTATGTGGTTCTTTTTTTTTCAGATTTAAAGCGTGGAAGAGAGCAGTCACCTAGCATCTTATCAGGAAATATTCGACAAAAAAAATGTCATGAAAAGATTGAGATAGCAAAACCTCCATGTTCGGAATGTGTTAATCATCAAGACAATGATAAGAGAAACTTGTTTTTTTCTCAACTATTAAATGAAGAGTTGATGTACATAAAACCATGTATACGTACGCGATGTTATATAAAAATGTTATTTTTTTTACAAACGGCCAAAAACTCTCATTTTGATGAAATAGATTTAACGGCGGATACTCAATAAAAATTATACTGTGGATTTATTGTTATTATTACTATAAAAAAGCATGCATGTAAATCCCGATCCCGGCTGATATGAATACTGAATTAACAATCATAAAAATAATAACGATAACGTCCTGCACGGCACTATTCCTCGCAGAATTGTATCTACTGCAATCGCCATTGACGATTTAAAGCGTCCGCTTATGACATCATAGGCGTTTGTGCAGTTATTTGTAGTGTTGGGATGTGTGGGTAGTATAAAACATATTTTTATAGATATACCCTCGAAGAGGAAAATAATATGTCTTCAATAAGTGACTCGTTGATAGTGTCATTAAGTACGTTTTGTGTTAAACTCTACTGCAATATTGTACATTTACTGAAAAATATGGATACTGATGAGCTGTGTGCGTTACTCCAGCGGAATGTTGTCGCTTTTCAGGATTTTGGCTCGACAGATAATTAGTACCCCATCTCGTGTAAATGTGCCCGAAATTTAGAATTTGTGCGTCCAGCCGATCCAAAGATATTCACGAAAAACAGATTCCGCTGGAGTAACGTTACCCCAGCGGCATGTTTTTTAACCGGTGGTCGTAGCTGAGCACAAACTAGCTACTTAGATAGATTGAATTTGTGCCTAATTGTGCCCAAAAAGTGAAATTTGTGCGTCTTGAGGTTTCAGAGTTATTCAAGATGCCGCTGGGGTAACGTTTAGCAAATTGCTGTACCTCTCAAACGGCATGACATACAACTACGATTTTTTTTACTACGGTGGGTCTTAATTTGTGCTTATGCTGTGCACTTTTATTTTTTCTATAATCTACACCGTTGGAAGAAAAAAAATTGATTTTCAAAAACCCTAAAATCGATCCTTGCGCTTCAATGAGAAACCCTAGAAACTTACCAATTATGGTGGTTTGTACCTTTTATGAACTCAAAGCATCATGCGAAATTAGATGTTTCTATTCCAACTCCTCAGAGAGATATTTCATTTTAATTAAATTCTGGCTACGCTAAAGTGTAACACTCCAATACACGAGTTATTATTAAGTGACGGTAATTATAATTCGACAAATAATTAGTACCTTTATTCAATTGCTTATCCTTAAAGTTTCAGCTGAAAAATCCTTGTAACTACACAGATATATGAAGAATACCATAGGAAAAGAAATTTCACGATTAACCGAACAAATTCGAATGACTGTATAAAAGCGGCCGCGCAGTATATTGTGCCAAACTTCTTAAATTTGTAGTATTATAATAAAATTTTGATGGGTACAGGTGCGTACAAATGTGTTAAATAACTATTTACTTACTTTTGTATAAGTATGTAACGTAGAGCGTTATCTATCAGAGAGTAGGGACTTTATTGACGAGTTTATTACCTACAAACATAATGTTAATAAAGTTTGAATGTAGATTTTGAACATAACTCCATACTTAGGTACCGATATTATTCTCATGGCTGTATAAGGTCACATATATTATTATGTATGATGAGTATGACAGCACTTTTACCACTTACCGTTGTTTTTAATTACAACGTAGCCGTAATTTCATAGGTCTTAAGTCATTAGGAACTATTGGGTGATTTGCAACGGCGATATGACATCGCCGGCGGCGGTGGCTTCTTTCTCTAGTGTATCAAATTGTGCAAACCATTTAAGAGGTATATATACTTACCGTAAGCAGCTTTATTTATGGGAAATTAAAAACAAGAAAGTGTTAAGTATTTATCTTTAAAGCTTTTGATTGAAAAAGTATTTTCGTATGTTTAAGTATTATTATTGATAAAAGTGGGTATCTAAATCACAGATCTTTCACTTAAAGCTATGCACAGTTTTATTTAAGAGGCTGGTTGAGAGCTCTTCGCCCACTCAAACCATGCAACCATTACCTAAATCATTAGTTTTCTGTGATTAAAATAGGAATCAAAATCACAGATCTTACACATACGTTATTGTACAAAGTATTTTTGTATGTTTTTAGTGTTGTTATGATTAAAGTAGGCGTCAAAATAACAGATTTACAGATTTATTTTAGTAAGTTTTAGGGGTTTATTTATAAACGTTACTTAAAGTTAAATGACGTTCAAACGTCAAGAATGTATGGTTAAACAGTCGCTAATCATTACTTAACTTTAAGCTACGTTTATAAATAAACCCCTTAATGTTTAGACAACGAGATATTAAAATACTTTATATTTATAATAGGCATCAAAATCACAGATCGTTTAATTAAGTCTATATATAAATCATTCTTTTTACGTTTATAGTGTTATCATTACAGTATATATTTAAATCGCAGATTATTTACTTAAGCCTATACAAAATGTATTTTTGTATGTTTTTCGTGTTATGTTATGATTAAAATAGCCATCAAAATAATAAATCGTTCACTTAAGTGTATGCTTGTATAAACTATTTTTGTACGTTTTCAGTATTATCACTACAGTAGGCTTCAAAATCACAGGTCTTTTGCTTAAATGAATGATTATATAAATTTACAACGTTTTTTTGGAAGTTTTTTGTGTTATGTTATGTATGATTAAAGTAGGCATCAAAATTTAAATCACATAAATTACTTAAATTTACTTAAATAAAAAAAAATACAATAATTTCGAAAAAAATACTTAAATTTATGTAATCTTTATCTAAGCAGGAATACAGAGTATTCTTGCTTATTATTTTAAACAATATTTCAGTTGTCACAAAATTAAGTAATCGCTGTCAAATATGAAAAACAGATGCTTTAGTACGTTAAATGTTATTCACACGTGTAAATGATTGCATGTGGAATAATATTATTACTACCGTTTTGAATTTTACTATACACATCGTCATAACATTCAAATGCTTTGTTGTTCATTCTATAGCAATGTGCCCTATAATGTCCAATACCCTCCGGATTTTCTGGAGGCAGAAATTCAATAATTGCTAAAATCATATAAACTTTGTTACTTAATTCAATATTAATGGGAACATCGTCCTTGTTAATATAATTATCATGAAATTCGAAAATTATTAAATCATTCAGGTCATAACTAAATATTGCACGACCTATTCCACAGATGTGACAAATTGGATTATCATCATTTGTTACACATGATTGGACTGACTCTCGCAAATATTTAACACCTTTTTGTATTATGATATTCATATTCAACGGTAAATACTTGCAATAATATTTATTATTATTTTCATGACTAGTACATGTTTCGTTAGTACAACATCTTTTCCTTGTTGCAGAAAAATATAAATTGCATACATCTTCAAAAATTTTTGTGACATTACATTCACAACCAACCGTATAGTATTTACTGGAACTTTTCTCAGAAGAATAAAAAAGTTGAATCAGTAAATTTTCTCTTTTTTCGTACAGCCTATGTCCATATTTTTTGGTATTAGCTAATTGTTTTATTAATGACGTAAAAACGTCATTAGTCATTGTTTCAGAAGCATCCACTTCTCGTCTATATGTAGCTCTGTCTTTATAAGCTACAGCAAAAGCTTGTGCTACCGAATCAAATGCGCAAGTATTTGTTAATATAACTCCGCTCTGATTGAGTTGACGATTTGAGTATGCGATATTACCATTCTGTAAAATATACAATGGTTTTGATGTAACGCATTTGGTTTTATTACGAGGGGCAGAAAGTCCTCGCCAATTTTCTATTTCTATGGGCTCATCTTGAAATATAGATTCTAATTCGAAATCATCATTTAATTTGCGTTTATGCTCTCGTTCATCGAAATCATCATTTAATTTGCGTTTAATATTTTTACTGGCCTCCAATTCATGTGTATAGTCACTGGAACTTAGTTTTACTGTTCCGTTAATAAAACTATAATGTTGGATTAAAAATTCATCTAAGCGTATACGTTCGTCTTTTGTATTAAAATATATTCTTTTAATATCTTTAAAATGATTTTCGACATTTGAACTACTCGCGTCATGTTTGGCGTCATCATAATGTTTGTTCATGACATTACCCCACATTGGTAGTTTTTTGAGTAGCCTTTTTAAAGTAGTATGAATTTCAGGCAAATAATATTCATTTTTATTGTAAGTCGGTTCGAGTAACTGTATATATAATATTTCAGTTTCTATAGTCTTGTCATAAAATGATATAAGAGGAATAATAGTAGAATCTCTTTCAATTTCTGTATCCTGCATTATTACATCAGATTCAGAATCTTCGTCACTCTGTTCAATGTGAATATGGTTTGTTTTAATTTTGGATTTTAAACGTTGCAACGCTTGCTCACATCTGGAATCTGTATCGATTAAATCAATTCTCTTAAATTGATGTAAAGATACCGTTATTAAATCCGTTATGATTAATTTTACTTCCTTGTAGCAACAAAGTTGTTGGATCTGTTTTATACAGTCGATATAAAAATATTTACATTTTTCTGAAGCCTTATCAAAACAACTTTGTTTATATAATTTTTTTATGAAGTGAGACTTATCCAACCGTATGTAGCATTTTGGGACATCATTGGTATCTTGCCCTTCAAGAATAGAAAAAGATTGTTTCAAATAGCTATTGCAATCTGATTTAAGGAAAGCATTAGTAATAGACCCTATCAATGCAGAAGAATCATCACAAATGATCTCATTTGGTAAAACTCTATTTTTAATCCAGGTTTTTAACCATGCGGCTATTGTATGAATGGTGTGTGACTCTGATGCCATATAACTTATTGGAACACTGGAACTTTTAGTGTAAGCTATAAGAGCATACAAAAATATGTGTTTAGCTTTGATATTTTTTAAATGATCATTTGCTTCAGGAGGAGTAATCTTACGAAACAATGAACCAGTGGCGTCAATGGACAGTATCTTATAAGTACTTTTTAATACTTCATCATAGAAACGGCTTTGTTCGTTTGTCCAACAATATAAAAAGAAAGGAACAAGACAAAATGTACGAATAAATGTATTATATGGTGAGCTTTGAGCCATGGCGAAAACTGACAAGACGGTGTTTTTGTCAAATTGAAGTGCATTCTTTACTTCATATCGCATTTTTCTTAAATTTGGCAATTTTGGTAAAGTTGGTGGTTCCTTTGGATTTTCCATATCCATAACTTCATTTGCGATACTGTGTCGGACTCTCAACGCTTTTTCATATTTAAGTTTTTCTTTTAGTTTAACTACTCTACTGGAAACAAGTCTGTTCTTAACGCTCGGATCATGAACAAAGGTTTTATTATAATTTTTCATTTCAAGAGTTACAGTTGTAAAATTCTCTGACATGAAGGATATATTTATTAAGATATTCGCTGCACACTGTGTACAATTACCTATGCATTTAATGTCATTTGCTTGCATATCTGTAGGGACATAGTTACTTTTAAATGCGATCGTACACTTTAAATCAGTTTTTCTCCATATTTGGTCCTGTATGTAATTAGTCCAACTATCTTGAGGAAGTCTGTGGTGCCTAGGTGTAATGTTTTTGAATTCATAAATATCCATCTGGAAACAAAGACTTCTACAATAATTAGTATCTTCATTTTCAGCATGGTCATTTCCTTGACAATCAATATTTACGTCGTTGTAATCAAAATCAAAGAGTTCTTTCTTATTTCTTTTAATACACATGTATATGGCTTTTATACTCATTTCTTTATTATAAATTTCACTTAACTCCCGCTGTATAGATTCATACACATTATGAGTAACGGGTGGAACAGCTGAAATAAAGATGTCCTTATATTTGGAAATAACATGTTTTTTATCATTTAAAGATATAGCGCTTTTCCTGCCTGCCATTTTAGTAATATTTTAATTGTTGGTTCGGCACGAGTGGAAGATATCAAATGAATGGTAGAAAACGTTTTGACTGCCACGTTACGCCACCCTTTGCTCGCAAAGCACGCCGATGGCGTTTCGTTCGCCAAGGGTCATGTATTAGGCTCCATCCGCTTAAAATAAAAAATAATTTTTTTTAGCGAACATTTCATGTTGTTTATGAATTTATTAAGGTAAGTCAGCACCCCAATTGCGTAATACACGATCTATCACAATCTGAATCGTTTTGAAACAGATTGCTAATCCATTGCTTCATAAGTTTGAAAAAAATATCTGCTCGACAATGTAAATAACGCAATTAATGTTGTTGTAGTGTCAAAATGAAACAGATTAGTCGTAATCGTTTACTAAAATGAGTTACGCAATTACATAGCAGATCTAGATACCTTGTAATTGTAATCAAAAGTGACATGTGCAGCGGAGTTCCATGATAACGATTATCGCTCCTGCTCCCGTGTAGTGTTGAGAGTGAACATTCGGAAGTTTGCATTCGTCAGTGACAGCGAATAGTAACAAGCCTGTGTAATGGAAACAAACAAAATAAATATGTTTAAGTAAGTTTAAAAGTAAAATATATATAGTAATTTAAAATACAGTTTATGGAATGGGCACAAACAGGTGGATATAAAAACAAGGAAAACTTTTATAAGCGGGCGTCACGAGCATGGCGTACGTACTCCGTCCACTGTCGGTTGGCGGGAGTGTGAGGTCGCGGGAGGGGATGTCGTCTCCCGTTGCATTGCGAAATTAAAATTTTCGTTTTTTTGCAAGTCAGTGTCGGGTTGTTATATTAACGTAAAAATAAATTGAATTTGGCGGGCTACCACTGCGCAATCACCTTAAGGACAAGTCCGTACTTGTTTATACAAGTCCGGATTTACGACGTGTATTATTGCGCAATGATAAAAGGAGACCCGCGGGCTAATTGCGTATCACACTAATAAATATGTGTTACGTGTGTGTGACAGTGTGTTACGCTTTACGCAATTAAAGTGCAGGAGCTGTGGACATAACTCTAAATAAATCGAAAAACAAACAGATAAATAATTATAAACTTACCTTAAAATCAGAAAGTACACTCGTGATTATACACACAATGCCTTGGAATTTCTGGGAAAAAAACAATGAGCACACACCCTTCACGCACGAGTAATTAGCGGCAACTGACGACACCGAACAGGCAAAATTTCACATAGTATGAAATGCTATTTTATTTCAATTGAAAACAAAATCTATAAACAGAATTTTTATTTTATTGTTATATCATAATTATCTTTTTTAGCAATAAAAAATACCATTTATCGTCAAATATACATATTGCAGTCTTTATTAAATTGCTGTAGGTAGTTATGTTTTTCTGTAGGTAGTTATGTTCTAAGTCAGAACAAGTACCTACAAAAAGAACTTCTAACATTTGACTGAAAGTTAAAGATTTGCAAATCCTTAATATAATATAACTTACATATTGTGCGTGTATACGTACGTGTTTTACAAACCAATAAATAATTTTATGTAACACTTTTGTGTGAGAATGTTTCAAAAAACGAAATCTTGTACTACAAATTTAAGAAGGTTGGCACAATATACTGCGCGGCCGCTTTTATACAGTCATTCGAATTTGTTCGCTTAATCGTGAAATTTCTTTTCCTCCTATGGTATTCTTCATATATCTGTGTAGTTACAAGGATTTTTCAGCTGAAACTTTAAGGATAAGCAATTGAATAAAGGTACTAATTATTTGTCGAATCATAATTACCGTCACTTAATAATAACTCGTGTATTGGAGTGTTACACTTTAGCGTAGCCAGAATTTAATTAAAATGAAATATCTCTCTGAGGAGTTGGAATAGAAACATCTAATTTCGCATGATGCTTTGAGTTCATAAAAGGTACAAACCACCATAATTGGTAAGTTTCTAGGGTTTCTCATTGAAGCGCAAGGATCGATTTTAGGGTTTTTGAAAATCAATTTTTTTTCTTCCAACGGTGTAGATTATAGAAAAAATAAAAGTGCACAGCATAAGCACAAATTAAGACCCACCGTAGTAAAAAAAATCGTAGTTGTATGTCATGCCGTTTGAGAGGTACAGCAATTTGCTAAACGTTACCCCAGCGGCATCTTGAATAACTCTGAAACCTCAAGACGCACAAATTTCATTTTTTGGGCACAATTAGGCACAAATTCAATCTATCTAAGTAGCTAGTTTGTGCTCAGCTACGACCACCGGTTAAAAAACATGCCGCTGGGGTAACGTTACTCCAGCGGAATCTGTTTTTCGTGAATATCTTTGGATCGGCTGGACGCTCAAATTCTAAATTTCGGGCACATTTACACGTGATGGGGTACTAATTATCTGTCGAGCCAAAATCCTGAAAAGCGACAACATTCCGCTGGGGTAACGCACACTGATGAGCTTCTTCGTATTTTGGAAGGTGTCGATGATGTTGGGATTATCTATGAATCTGCCTCAGATAGAGAAATTGACGAAGAATTAGAGGTGAGTATTTTCCAAGCTCGTTATCTATGGCCTAACCTTACCTAATTATATTCGATATTCTTAGCTTAATTTTTTTTTTTTTAAGGCGGCGTTACAAACTCCGGAAAATGTTTTTGATGAAACTCAGAATCTTCCAAGTTCAGGCACAAGTTCGACAAATTCTTTACAATGGTCAAGTCAACCATTAACAATTGAGAAACCTACTTTTGATATTTTTTGTAGTGGTCTTTCACCGTCATTGAACATAACATCTTCGACTAGTGAATTGGAGATTTTTGAAAAGCTTGTGGACGAGGAGTTGGTTAAAAAAATTGTGTATTATACTAATCGTTATCATCGTTACTTTATTCTTAACACAGACATAAGGAACCATTCGAGACTGCAGGCTTGGCACGACGTGACCGTGTCAGAAATATACATGTTTTTGGCAATTACAATGTTAATGGCAAGGAACAGCCGCTTAACAATTGAAGAACATTGGTCGACAAACCCATTATTGAACTCGCCAATTTACGGTACTTTAATGAGCAGGAATAGATATACGACGATACTAGGTATGTTGAATTTTTCTGAGTCAAGGCAGAGGCAGGCAAATGATCCAATATTAACAAAAATAAGTACAGTCATAGATGATGCGAGACAAAAATTTCAAAACTCGTTAATACCGTTCCAAAAGTTGTGTATAGACGAAAGTATTGTGCCATTTAAAGGAAGATTAATCTTCAAGCAATATCTACCGAAAAAACGGAATCGATTCGGGATTAAACTGTTTGTTTTATGTGATGTTGAAACCAAAATCATATTAGATTTCATTGTATACACTGGTAATGAAACCGAAATAATACGCAATACGGATTTAGGTGTTACTGGATCTATAGTTCTTACTTTATTACAAAAATATTACTTAACAAATAGAATAATATATATGGATAATTGGTACAGCAGCCCCAAATTATTTAATTTTTTATTGGATCAAAATATTGGCGCATGTGGGTCCGTACGAAAAAACCGAAAAAAAATGCCAAAATTTTGAAAACTTAAGAAGGGAGAAAGGGATGTTAAATTCAGTAACAACATGATGGCTTTAAAATGGCACGATAAAAAAGATGTTTACATGATTAGCACCATCCATAAAGACGAAATGGGCCCTAGTAACAAAATCGACCATTCTACTGGTTTGCCGAAAATGAAACCGGAATGCGTTTTGGATTACAATAAAAATATGGGAATAGTTGACACAAATGACATGATGTTAAGTTCGTTACACACTATAAGAAAAGTAACGAAATGGTACAAGAAACTATTTTTCCACGTGATTGACTTGCATTTACTGAATTCTTACTATTTCTGCAAAGTTTTAAGACATGACGATAGCTCTTGTTTCGCGAAATACCAATTGACGGTAATTTCTCAAATTATTATAAAATACGGCGGGGACAAATGTCTTCCTATTACAGCGCGAGCTCTTGATCAACCAATGCGTCTATTAGGAAATGCTGCTCGCCATATGCCCGCATATTTACCAGCATCAAAAAAACTGCGGTGTAAATTGTGTTGTCGTCTATATAGAAAGAGGCGGGAAACACGATTTTGGTGTGAAGTGTGCAAAGTTCCTCTATGTGTCATATGTTTTCGTACATATCATGAGAAATCTAACATCGGTGGTTGAATCATTTCGCCTGTGTTACTATTCAAGATATGTTAATAGGTGAGCAGCTTTGAAAGTTTAATAAAACAATTATATTTGCATAATACGTATTGTTTTACTATTTTCGCTTACCTACTATATTCTTTTATTACAAACCAAAAAGAAAGAAAGAAAATACGTTTATGTGCGGCAAAAACGACGCAATGAAAAAAAAAAAAAGTACACGATAATAACAAGTTAAGGGAAAATATATGCGTCACATCCACGCAAAACGGCCATCGCTCAGTACCAAACCAACCAAATCGTATTTAATAAGAATATCGATAACAATCTAACATCACTATTTCTTTCATTATTGTATGGCAAAAATTCTCTTTTCCAACGCCATCGACGCTTTAAAGCGTCGGCTAGTGATGGAAAAATATGCATAATAGTGTTATTTGTAGTTGTGACTTTCTTGTTATAAAATCAATATTTATGCGGATATCTTCACTCATATTAAAGTAAAGTATAAGTAAGCATAAGTAAAGTGCTTTATTATATAACTAAAACAGAATTGTGTATGTATAATGTCAATCGAAAATATTATTTTTCATAACATGTCCCATCACTAGTGAATAGAATTACAATTTGGGTGTACAATATGGCGTGGCGTGCCAGTATAAATTTTTGTCCAGACTTGTGGCGGTCAAAGGGTTAATAATACTACTAAGCAATAACAATGTCCGACTACGAGATACTGATAAAAGCTAACATGTGGGTAGAATTATATTTTTTATGATATATCGTTGTCATCGATAGTTGCTGCTTTATGGAAGCGTATAACTAGTTGATTTCTATGTAATATAAAGTAATTTGAGGCTTATTGTATTAAAGACAGTTACTGAGTCGTTTAGTGATTACCTAAAATTTAATTGACAGTGGTTATTTTTGCGAACTCACCATGAATAGGGGGAGGAAATCTTTTGTGTCTTTAGAAGAACAAAAAAAAAGCGTTATGTGAATTCAAAAAGTATTTTACCAGTAAAAATGACATCCCTTCACCGTGTGATCCAGTGTTTGAGGAAATCAGTCAGTTATTATCGTATCGAATGTCAACAAAAGCATTGTATTTATCAATGAAAAAAAATTATGACTTTTTTTTTGACTGTGTTGATTCGGATACTTTTGCTGAATATAATATTAAAGACAGCGGCGATGAAGAAATCTTAACAAGGGCGCCTTGTTGCAGTAAAAAGTTTGAATTCTCGATCGACATTTATCAATGGGATAAAATCAAACCTATCACACAATCTAGCAAGCGAACAAAAGGCACGTTATCTGATTTTCGCTACAGGAAAGTACTTCCAAAACACCAGTGGGCTGATATGCTTAGAGAAGAAATATGGAAGAAAGATCGTGGTGAGTGCAGTTGGATATTTCGTGATTACTCAATTACATTTGAAAATAATGTAACATGTTTCGGGTCTTGTAAGCAATGCCATGCACAAATAGAGGTCAAAATTTATTGGCCAACTGATAAAATCGTCCGATGTGTTTGCAATGTACATGACATTAAACAGAATTTTAAACATGATTTAATGCAAAGAAAAATCAAAATGTCACCTTTTAAACGCTGTGAACTTAGTAAAGAACTAAAATATGAATCAGCTGTCACGGTGCGAAATCGTTTGGCTAATAATACAATGGACAGTGGTGATTATGAACCGAGCCACCTACCAACAGTTGGTGCTTTAAGGCAAATAAAGTATGAATCTCGTAAAAGTTCGTATTACGACCCAAATCAAATTATGTCTTTGTGGATAATGTCAAAAATACCTACATATGAATCAGTAATTCGGTTTATAACACTTTCCCCGTTCTGTATTTACTATTGGACGTCGGATCAAGAAAAGTATTTCCAAGATTATAAAAAAGAAGAAAGGACTGTGCTAAGTATCGATGCCACCGGTAGCATTTTCAAGCCTATTGGATTAAATAAAGATCTTATTTTAACTAAATCGATCTTTTTGTATGTGTGCGTTATGGTTTCAGTTAACAATGACCGTAGCGTACCTATTACACAGATGATAAGCGATAATCATACTATGGACGCTATATACAATTGGCTTCACGCTTTTAATAAAAATCAAAATAATGAAACCCCACATGAAGTGGTCTTAGATGATTCATCGGCTTTGATCGGCGCTACAGTGAGAGCATTTACGAAGTGCAATTCAACAAAAGAATATGTAAATGAGTCTTATAATAAATCGGAAACTAATCAGCAAACCCCTCATCAATGCTATATTCGAATAGACACAAGTCATTTTATTAAGATTATCTTTAATTTATCATGTTTTAAGCACATTGATCAGAGAACTAAATTTTTTTACATCAAATGTCTCTTAGAAGTAAAACGCTGCGACGATTATAACAAAGTAAAGCAAATTATCTGTGACATGATTACAGTTTGTCTAAATAAATACGATGGACTAGATATTCAAGGCAAAAAAACGAGATGCGAAGAAGCGAAAATCAGATTAAAAAGTTTGGCTCCTTTTCAACGTACAAACGAATCAGAAATTGAAATTGAGGACATGACTAAAATCCCAGAGCCCTGTAACAAATCTATATTAGCTGAGGATAAACAACAAATTAACGCTACTTCAAAAATGCCTACATGGTTTTACAACACTATTGATGCCGAAAAATTAATAGTCGCTCTTACTGAAGGTGATGCTGCTTCACATGATAATTTATACTATTTTCCTGAATTTCTCACAACTTTGATTCGACTAATGGGACAGCTTCCACTATGGTCAAACATAATGAGATTGACTTATGATTCTAAAATATTAAATCCCACCTCATCAAATGTGGAAAGCTACTTCAAAACTTTGAAAAGATATTTATGCAAAATTAATACCAAGACAGACAGATATCGTACTGATGAATTCATAATGACACATGTTGAATTTCTTTCTGGAGAATTAAAGGCTGCTCATAGTTCGTTAAACTTGGGCCATAAGAAAACTATGCTGAAGAAAAGGAAATTACATAAAACTGAAGAAAAAGAAGGAAAAACGATAGCAGGGATAGTAAGAGAAGAGTCCATATTTGCTGAGAATCCTTCATTAATAGAAAATTGGAAAGGTTTGACTAAATAAAAGGGAATAAAAAAATTACTAAAGAAAAAACCATGATTCAAAAAATACCTTTATTGAGAAATGGTTCTGTAACAAACATTGCAGGTAAAGACACTATTATTTCGAACACGTGTGCATTCGACTCTGTCTCACAAACGCTTGCTGTTGGAGTGGTAGACGATTATAAATTTAGCAGAACTTTACGCGATACTGATGATGACTTTTTTAATTTTATTAAGATGATTGCTGCCAATGATAATATTACAGATATATACAAACAACGTAGTGAAATTTTGAAAACCTTTTTTCATACAAATAATATTGACGATAGTGGGAAAGCTTTCGTAACTTGTGAATGTAACGTTGCGTACATATTTGAAAGAATTTTAATTGATAAAAATATATATAGTGCTGACATACAAGAATCATGTACAAATTTGGAATGCCCTATAAACAACGTTAAAAGAAAATGTGCATTCTTACCTCTTGATTTTAATAAGAAGACGTTAAGCGAGTCTGCGGAGTCGACATTAATAACTGAAAACAACATGTCGACTTGCAGAAAGTTTGGTTGCAATGGCACAAAAACTATCGATTATAATTTAAAAGATGTGATTGCTTTTGAACCAGAGCCTGATAAAATAATAATACTTACTGATTTGCCAAAAACAATGATTTTAAAAGGTACTGAATACAAAATTTTGTCTGTAATAGAATTTGTACCTCCACCCAGTTCTAACTGTATTGGACATTATAAGTCTCATTGTCGCAGGGGCACAAAATGGCAATGCTTTGACGATTTGTCCACTAGAATTACAAACAGCAATAAAAGCTTCTATGCTCATACCATTATATATGCAAGAAAAGATTAATCTGCTTTATTGATTTATTTTTCATCCTAATCCTAATCCTAACTTCCTAATCCTAACTATCCTAATCCTAACTTCCTAACTAATATTATAAATGCGAAAGTCTGTTTGTTACGCTTTCACGCTAAAACGGCTGAACGGATTTGGATAAAATTTGGCACATGGGTAGTCCATGACCTGGAATAGGACATAGGATACATTTTATCTCGGCATTCCCACGGGATCGCGGGTGAAACCGCGGGGCGCAGCTAGTTGTGTTTAAATATGACTTTCTGTATTACATAGTAACAAAAAACCTAGAATAAAATCTTTATTCTTTGCCCTAAAAATCTAGAAAAAATATATGTTTAGGTATCAAATAGGTACTAAATTTTTGTAAAGGCGAATTGAAATTTTGGAGCCATTAGGTGGAGATTCTAAATGTGGGCAGTCATCCTGACATCA
This sequence comes from Griposia aprilina, assembly GCA_916610205.1. Taxonomy (NCBI): domain Eukaryota; kingdom Metazoa; phylum Arthropoda; class Insecta; order Lepidoptera; family Noctuidae; genus Griposia; species Griposia aprilina. The sequence goes on along the minus strand of OU744285.1, from coordinate 23,684,284 downwards.
GAATGACTGCCCATTTTTTAAATTCATTTTCTCGGTTATTCATTAGGTACCAATTATTTAAACAAAGGTATCAAATAGTAGTAATTAGGTATTAGATTTTAGTAATCTTTTAAAGTTGCTCGGTCATTTTGGCTAGTCAATCAATAAAAAAAAAATCTTTATGCTTTGCCCTAAAAATCTAGAAAAAATATATGTTTAGGTATCAAATAGGTACTAAATTTTTATAAAGGCGAATTGAAATTTTGGAGCCCTTAGGTGGAGATTCTAAATGTGGGCAGTCATCCTGACATCAGAATGACTGCCCAATTATTAAATTCATTTTCTCGGTTATTCATTAGGTACCAATTATTTAAACAAAGGTATCAAATAGTAGTAATTAGGTATTAGATTTTAGTAATCTTTTAAAGTTGCTCGGTCATTTTGGCTAGTCAATCAATAAAAAAAAAATCTTTATGCTTTGCCCTAAAAATCTAGAAAAAATATATGTTGAGGTATCAAATAGGTACTAAATTTTTATAAAGGCGAATTGAAATTTTGGAGCCCTTAGGTGGAGATTCTAAATGTGGGCAGTCATCCTGACATCAGAATGACTGCCCAATTATTAAATTCATTTTCTCAGTTATCCATTAGGTACCAATTATTTAAACAAAGGTATCAAATAGTAGCAAATAGGTATTAGATTTTAGTAATATTTTAAAGCTGACCGGTCATTTTGGCCCGTCATTCTGATGTTCACGCGAAAACGTCCCAGCTACTTTGTTGGCTTCAGTCGATTGTTGCGTTTTGGGTCGGTATAATACCGTGGGCACACTGTACAGATGCCAAAAAATTACACCAGGTGGCTCCTTATTAGTTTCCGCGTACAATAGTATGATATAATCTGTGTCGACCATAAATATTTTTTGCAAAAAAAAAGTTGAATGTCAGCGCTCCGTCAATTTCTTCAAAATTTTCTATGAACGATGCGCGCTCCCTAGATATTACTCGTATGTGTTGGTGACTTAATTAATAACCCAATGTATTAGTGTTATATACCGTAAAAATCCTCGTTTTAGAATATCTATGTGTCATAGGTTTTGAATCAGTTTTATTGTGTTAAACTCGTTATGAAAAAATCTATGTGTCATAGGTTTTGAATCAGTTTTATTGTGTTAAACTCGTTATGAAAAATTGAGGCCGTAGCGACACGCTACGCGCCGGCATTTTCGTATTAAATTACGTATTTTTTAATAAATAATCTATTATGTAATGCTTGTAATATGGACATAAGTTAATTATTAGTATTTAAAAACGCTCAGAAAGTTTTAATACTATGAAAATAGTTCAAGATCACCAGTAATCTAATTTCGTTCCGCATGACATTTTGCTAAGCAACCAAAGTAGCCGCGGGCAGTTTTTAAAAACGGCGAATAAGCTTCGGCCAAATGTTAAATGCACACACGCTTCGTTTTATTTCCAATTCTTTTGGTATGCAGGTACTGAATTGTTGTTAAATATATATAATTATTACATACAAATGAATACCTATCATTTCAAATATAATCACACAATAATCATCTAAAATAAATTAAATCTTATTCGTAAATCACAGGTGGGAGGACCCTTATGTCGGCCCTCTGGACCTCGCAGGGGGCATCAAAATTGTTGCGGGAATGGGGTGTTTGTTTTGGTGTATTGTGCTACTCTGAGCAAACCAATTATGGACATATGGGTATCAAAAAAAAGCTTAGATAGTCTAGTTTAATAATAAATAGGTTTTATTGACGCAAACTACAAATTAATGTACAAAAATTCAGTAAGAACAAATATTTTACGGAAATTCAACACATATTCTTATTTTAACACCTGTTGATTCTGTATGGTTTCAGCTACACACACGATTTTTTATTTAGGTATAAGTTTGGTAGTTTTCAAGTTATTACACTTTATGTTAGAAATGACCGGTGCGCACGCGCGGTTTTAAGCATCTTTTGTTGCCTGGACGTTGGACACGCCCGCATGCGCGAAACCTGGACCTTTCAACGTCTAGAATAAATGCTTCCCACACAATTACACACAACGCGAGGCGAGTAAACGTAGCACAGTCCGCAAGCGTACTGACGCGCCGCCCGTCTCGCTCTCGCTCGGCCCCACCCGCGCCCGCGCACCGAGGCGCAGGGCGACGTGCGGCGCGGGCGTCGTCGTTGTCGCACCTTGCCGCGCCCCGTACTCGCGACTTTTTAAAATAAGATACTTTTGCTGCTGAAATGTCAGGAAATCTATTGCTAAGGCAGGGATTTTTCCAGGAAAACTTATTTTTGGTTCTGGTAACCCTAGCTAAGTCACACTCGCAACAATCAGCTATTTTACGTAAGGTTGACATGCATTCATATTTATGTATGGGTAAGTATTCTTTACATACTGTACTGTGAAAAAGTCACAATGTATTGTGGCTTTAAAATCAATCAAATTTAGGTAATTACCTACTAGACCTCAATGCAATGTTAATTATTTTATTAATTACTTGCAAACATAATTATTAGCATAACATAAACATAACATCACGCCTGTATTCCCCGAAGGGTTAGGCAGAGGTGTACCTATAGCACACCCACATTTTGCTAGTTATGTTTAAGTCCCATGTAATAGGGGGCGAGCCTATTGCCATCAACCGGGCACAAATCCAGACTTTGAGCTGCTACTGAGAAATTCCAGATGGAAAAACCCAATATCACTTTGCCCGACCCGGGAATCGAACCTAGGACCTCATGCTCAGCAATAGCGCTAGCAACCACTACACCAACGAGGCGGTTCAATTAATAGCGAATAGGGAATTATTAACGTTGTTTTTTGTTTACACGTTATCGTTTTGTCAGCCCTAAACCGTTTCGCTGCATCGACAATCGATGCTACCTGAATAATCCTTAAGGTCGATTCACACATATCAGTGAACCCACAGTTCCGGCACAGTACCGCATCAGTGATAATTATTCTTTCAAACATTCTCTATGGATGTATTCACACTTGTCAGTGTCAGTGTCGTCTCAGTACCGTCAGTGTCAGTGCCGGCACCGGCCATCACGGACGTGATCGGCGACGACGATATTTTATCACGGATCACTGACGCCGCTGCATCGAAAACAAAATGGAGGACGAGATGTTGATTGAATTAGTTCGTGAGAATACTGTTTTGTATGATTTATCTCATGCAAAGTATATGGATACAAAATACAAAAACAATTTGTGGAACAAAATAGGAACACAAATGAATGTAGACGGTAAGTCAAAATTTACTTATTTAGAGTACTATTGTAAAGAGGAAAGATTAGATTTTTGTCTATGTGTTTGAACCTACAAACTACTGGACCGATTTTAAAAGATAGTAGATTTTATAGTAATCCGACGCAAAAAGATTAAATTGTTGTTGCATTTACAACATGTGAGAAGTCGAGATGGGCCGCTAGTTTTAAAATAAAATAATACAGTGTAAGTAAGTTGCTTTATTTTAATAGACAAAGTACAAATCATATTTTATCTTCTTGCCACGGTACTGATCCTGCCTCAGAAATAAAATAATTTTTGAATACTTCTCTAACGTGAAATGCGCCCGCTGTGGCGTTTCCGCCTTGAGGTTGCACAGTTTCCAGTAAACTGCTTGTATGAGGTTGATTAAACTCATAATCTGATGTATGTGTTGTATTTGGATTGAAATATTTTATGAAGTTATGTAAAATACAAGTAGCGAGTACTATATTATCTACATTTTCTGGGTTAGCTTGGATCCGTCTATTGTATATTCTAAACTTTTGTGTTAATATACCGAAAGTATTTTCAACAACTCTTCTTGCTCTTGATAAACGATAATTAAAAATGCGCTTGTCGTCATTCAAATTTTGCCCTGGATAAGGTCGCATTAAATATGTTTTGAGAGGAAATGCTTCATCTCCCACAATCACGTGTGGTGTTTCTATTGATGTTCCTGGCAACGGAGAATTTCCAGGTATACCTAAAGTTCCTTGCTGTAGTCTTTTTCCTAGGTTGGAATTTGCAAAAATGCCACCATCACTGTTTTTGCCATAAGACCCAACATCAACGGCAATAAAGTTATAGTTCGCGTCCACAAGGGCCATCAAAACAATTGAAAATGTTTTCTTGTAATTAAAATATAGAGATCCACTGTTCGAAGGAGCCTGAATTGTTATGTGCTTACCATCCAGTGCTCCGACACAGTTAGGGAAATTCCACAACAATTTAAAGTCATTGGCAATAATTTTCCATTTATCTTCTGTAGGCAAAGGTAGCATTTCACTCATCAGAGTTTCCTTTATTATCTTGCATGTTTCCATAACTATGGAATATGCTGTTCTGTGGCCCAAGCGGTAACTAAATGAAATTGTCTTCAGAGAATCCCCTGTTGTTAGATACCTGGAACAAATAAATCTATGTATAATATTATTTTCATTGCAGGTTCAACATGCAAATCACGGTGGAATAACATAAGAGACAACTATCGAAAATCGTTGAAGAAAACGGAAACTAAAAGTGGACAAAAGAAGACCAATGTTAAATTATACAAGTACTATGAACAATTACATTTTTTGAAAAAATATTTCAATGAACGACCGACAGTACAAAGTGTAGAACCAGAAAAAGAAAATTCTGACTCCGAAACCAACGAGCCTCGAAATACCGTATCCATTTCACCTGATATACCCATTGTCGCTAGTAACGAAGCATCCATTCCATCACCAAGCTACGTATCCACTCCATCACCACAGTGCGTCCGCACTCCCACACCATCACCAAGCCATGTGTCTACTGCATCACCACTGTACGTCCGCACACCCACACCATCACCAATGCATGTATCCACTCCATCACCACCATCACTGTCGTCCCCATCTACTATATCTACTTTAAGAAAGAGAAAAGATTCGACAAAATGCACACCAAAACCATCCTCAGCATCTTCATTAATGGAATATGTTCTTCAAAAAAATCAAGAAAAAGCTGAACGCGTCGAGCACCCAGTTGATGCTTTTTTAAATGGTATTGCACCCACACTAAAGAATTTGAATCAATATTACTTAAATTTGGCTAAGACGGAAATATTTACTACTGTGCAAAAATATGAGATGAAGATGATGACAGAGCAAAATGTACCATTATATCCAAGAGATATTGCAACTGAACCAACAAATACAAATCTCACATCGCAATCTATTCTTGACTCTACTGGATTGGCTAATACAGTAGATCCCACACAATCATACCTTCAACATAGTGATGTGCAGCAATTTGTTATGAACTATACAGTTAACGAATGATAATGCTCTAGAACTTAACAAAGTGTTAAAAGTATAATGTGTTTATGTGCCACATACGAAGTAATAAAACTGATTTAAATACATTTTTTCAGAATTTTAATTAAAAAGTTATCCTTAACATACCTGTCCTGTCCTGTTTACCTACCTTAGACAAATTGCTAGCCGCTCTCTAGGAGATATAGCCTTCCTCCAGCGAGTATCTTTCTTTACTAATTTATTTCCTAGCTTCTGAAGGAGAATATTAAAACAGCTTTTCGACATTTTAAAATATTCAAAATACTTTCTTTCGTCTTTAATTAATTCTTTGTATAATGTCACGAATTCTCCTTCAGATTCTCTTAACTTCCATGCTTCATGTACCCATTTTCTTTTTTTTCCTCGATTCTCTTCTTCTTCTTCGTCTAAAGCAATGGCTATCATAGCTAATTCTGTGTTATTGAAGAGTGCCATCAAAACAATCGACGTCAACGCTAGTCTGAAGGGAACGTCGTGCACGAAGTCCCGCAGAGAACTGTACTGTGCCTGATATGTGTGAATTGAAGCACTGACGTACCACTGTAGCACGGATACGGAACTGTAACGGTACTGTGCCGGAACTGTGGGTTCACTGATATGTGTGAATCGACCTTTAGTCTTGTTTATTTTTTGATTGGGTATAATACGTTCATAGAAAAAGTTGTTTCATGCAACTATAACTGATCGGTTGCGGTAATTTTTAATATAGTGAATTCGTGACTTATAAGCTACATGTTTTCGGAGTACTCGATACATACTAATGGTAGTCTGCAAGTGTGGAAGTAATCTGCAAGAAGTGCTCTGCGATCAGTCTTACTGGACACTACGACTTGTCAATATCAGTGTTGATAGCTATCCACTGCCATCGTCACCTGCTATCTGTCAGTCACTGCGCCTGTGCTCACCAACCCATCAAACCCATTGGGCATAATTGGAAAAATGTAAGTCTAAACATTCTAACCGTTTCATGGTTCAGAATCGTATTTGTATTGTGAATATGTATAACTGTAGGGTTGCTGGTTGTGAAATTAAAGCCCCGTTGAACTTGATGATGATTTATTGGCAACTTAACTTATAGTTCGTTACATTAGTTAAATCAGGTGGCACCCCTAAGTGAAGGGATGAAAGGGACTGCGTGGCTATCGCACTTCAGACCTCCCCTAGCTGACTAGTTTCCTGAAGACTGCTAGGCTATCGAAGCAGGAACTAGTCGTACTAAGGATCAGAGCTGGCTGCGTGGCTATGGGCAACTCGTAGTTGTGACCTCTGAGATCCTGGCTACTTAACCGGTCTTTCCTGTGGTGCCTTAAGCTAACTTAAAGCCTCCAGCCAGGGGCGAATTTCTTAATTTCTAGGTGACCGCACGCTAAGGGCACCCCCTGTGGGGTACGGGCCTCGGCTTAGGGCGTCACTGAGGGCAGGCAGGATCGAATTTATAATATTATTATTAATCGGGGAAATTAAAGCTACAGCAGTGTTGCCAACTCGGATTAAAAAAAAGGCGTAGGTCAGATTAGAAAATGACGTAGAATTAGTAAAATTTGCTTATGAAAAGTTCGTAGATCTACGTACTATTTTTTAAGTGAAATACAGAGGTTTAGGGTACGTGAAACGGAATAAAACGAATGTTTTGATAAACAATTTATTTAAATTAATCAAATAAGATTGATTTTTAATACATGTTACATGTTACTATTAATGCAAAATGCTATGTGACTAAAATTCTATTATAATCTCATACGGAACCCTACGTGCGCGAGTCCGACTCACACTTGCCTGGTTTTTAAAATTATTCATTATCATCAGGCACATTAAATTTATACATATTTTTATTAAATAGTTGAATGTGTTCCTGTGTAGGCTCGTGGTTTATTTTTAAGCCACTTTTCGTGAAAAGTAAGCCTGTTAGCGTGTCAGTGGAAAATCTGTTTCTGATGTTAGTTTTCATCAGATTGATTGCGGGAAACAGACGCTCGACATTTGCATTGGCAATGTTAATACATTTTGTGCAAATTGAGCCAGTAATGGAAACCTTTAAGACGAATCACCATTTCTTATTTTTGAAATATGACGCCCAAACACATCTGTTTTGGTTAACTGATCCTTGAAATGGTAGATTTGTGTTTCTTAGAGTTCTCCATTCACGGTCTAATTCTGTCAGATTTGTTGAACATAATCCTGAAAATAAATTATTAATTGAAAACTAAGTAAATTGCAGCAGACTTAACTTATGAATAAAATGTTATTACCTGGAAACATTTGCCCCAAATGAGCTATAGATGGTACAGAACGTTTAAAATTTGAGTCCAGCAATGTGTCAGGGTTTAAAAACCTTAAATTCTTCAGCCTTTGTCACTACTCGTACTTATTTCCATAATTAAAGTCAATTAAATTGAGCAGGAAGCTGAAAAATATCGAATTCAAACAAAACCAAACCCACTTCAAAATCTTAGTTTGTTTTAGGTTATGTTTGTCATTTTTTAAGGCGCGAGCGCGAAGAGACTTTTCATTTAACACATTCACATGAATCAAGTTCAAGTCACAGCTTTAAGGAATGCACACTTTCTTGTTGTGTGTGACGAAGCGAACTAAGTGTGCGTTAGTTATGAAACGGAACGTTAATTAACTTTTTTTCGCGTAGGTATTGGTACTGGAAATTATGCCCATTTAGCATAATGAGTATATTTTTTTGCAAATTTGTTAAAAACTACGTAGATTCTGGGACTGAAGTTCGTAGCTTTGCATGGAAGGCTAAAAATACGTAGAGTTACGTAAAAAGACGTAGAGTTGGCAACGCTGAGCTGATATTTGTTGTAAGACAGCTCTGCTTATAAAGGCGGATAGTTGACACGTGTGCACAATATCTACACGTGTCGTCTGTAGTTGTGGTGCAGATAACTAGTCGGATGGTGCTGGCGCAGATTGTTGCACACAAAGATTGTAGATGGCATCACTTATCTACAGAAATCAATCGTATTTGCTGTTTCAAGTTTATGAAGCCGCTCATCGTACTGCTTAGGGTAAGTTACACTAGATGGCGCAGTATGTTTGTTACATTACTAAAATGATTTTTCTTTTCTTTATTTCAGGTCTGACTCCGAGTGTGAATACTTTCAACAAACTCCGCTCACTGAGCAGAAAACTAAATCCAGCCGCAAAACGTCTGCAGATAACAATGGGAAACGCAAGTCGCGCACGTCTTCAACGAATTTAACTCGTCCGAGGTATATATACAAAATATTTGAATGATTTAGTGTTAAAAAAGTTTTACGAGTCTAATTGTTTCAGTCTATTAATTAATTATTTATATTTCTTATCTTGCAACCTGTGTTTTAGATTATAATCAGTGAATCATGCACTGTTACAAGTCTGCTGACAGTTTCTATAGACTTAGCCGTTATATTTTTATTTGTGCTGTGTAGGTTTCTTGATAATAATTATGTTTTTTTTTCAGTGCTTACCTAAACGATAAATAAATCATGAAAGTGTGTGATGAACTAACAGTAGTTTTCGTTGTTGTTTCAGTAAAAAAAAACAATGCTGGTAACGATATATTCGGGATCAGTAACAACCACGGAATTGAAACCGAGCTCAAAGAAGGTTCATCGAACATAACATGTCTATCATCATTCTTCGTGAACCGAGTGGCCAACGGCTGCGAGCGGCGAGCAGCGAGCACCGACGGAGAGTGCTTCATCGACTGCAAGGTGTACAAGGCTGACGATGCGCGCCACACCGACTCTCTGGAGCTGTGGAAGAAGGCGCTCATCCGACTCAAGTTCCAGACCGATACGGATTCCCCTCAGTGGCGAAAACTACAAGAGTACGTGCGTTCGGCTGATATGTTGTTTCCAGAAAAACCAATGTTTTATGAACAATTAACGAAATAAATAGAAAGATGTGAATGAGTTATGTACGATTGTCAAAACGCAATATTTTACCTCCTAAATAAAATATTTTAAACAAACTCGTTGTTGTTCAATCATACATCCACATAACTGATCATTGACGGTGTGATTTTGTGTAACATTGATCTTTTGTATTTATGTACGAAGTGAATAACCATAGCTTTCGTATCTCGCGCCGCGCCGTTGCCAAATATCACGAGAAAGTGCGCTTAAGTGTGGGAATTGAATACCGCCCATGCGGTTTATATAACTTATCGCGATAGTGCTATCCACACGAAGCAGGATAGCAAAGTCAGTTTGGTCCCGAGCAAAACATTTAAGGGCGAGAAATACAGCTAATAATTCCAAATAGTTAATATGAAAACTGATTTCACTTTCTTTTCAAGCACCATTGCATTGACTCGTACCCTGCTACTAAATGCACACCAACCTGTGCGTGACGCGTCAGTGTAAACCAGCGCATAGTTTTGGGGCTTTATTGGATTATTTACTTGGTAAATATTTTCACATTTTTCACATAAGATGTTATGAGGGAGTTTGACTTTTACGACAAATGTACCGTGTTGTTGTAGAAACAAATATTTATTTCTTTCTAATAGGTATCTTTGTATACAACAAACCGTTACGCACCGCTGGGCACGCTGCTACAAGTACCTATACCTACTCCTATCAATTGGGAGAAATTTCTAATCGAAACTGTGGGTAGTTTGGAATACTTTTGTACTAAACAGGCTATCTTGTTGCGTTTGTCTACAGGTAACGATATAGTCATATCAGTGGTGTCCTAAATGAATCCTAAAAATTTGCATGATGGTTGTAAATTGCTTTTTTCGTAATTTATTACAAATCCCAAACATTCTAGTAATGCTACCGTTTCCTTTATATTACGAAGGCATTCTTCGTAACTACTCCCTAAACAAAACAGATCGCCTAAACAAAATGCAGATAGAAACCCGCGATTACGTAAAAAACTTACGTCTTCTTTAGCAATCTTGCTTAGCAACAGGGATAAGTAGATATGCTTCCTTCATATCTACGGTTGCCATAAACCAGTTTGATTGTACTAACTTACAGGCAGTCCTATTACCCTCCATTTTACAAAGTGTTTTAGGTATAAATCGATTTAAAGATTTTAAATTCAAAATAAACCTTTTACCACCGCCGGGACTTTGGAGCTAATAATCCCGTCAGGGTATACATGTTCTGTACTAATAATGTACTAGATGTAAACTGATCTGAACTGGGCTCAACCATGTGAAATAGCACCTAGTTCAGTTAAATTCTCGGTAGCTAATGACATGTCACGCTGTTCACTCAATGACCACGCAATTCGAGGTATAAAAGTTTGAAACGGCTCACATATGAACGGAATAGGTATTCCTTTCATGATCCAATTAAGAATACTGGTATTATTAGTAATGTGGGTCCAACAATTATGGAATGTTGTACCCTACCTGCATGTACCTGTGTTACTGGCGTGCAGGGACACGTGACCGGTTCTGGTTCGCCTGGGTTAGCTACGTCGCCGTCGCCGTCGCCGCTGCTGATCGACGTGGGGAATCTCGTCTTACCTCCTCGCCCCCCCCTATTCGTCGGGTAACGAGAAGGTCCGGCCCAGTTTCCCTGGAACTGGTAGCGCGCAGACATTGCGTTTTGAGACTGGGCATTAGTATTAGATTTTACTGGCAGTGGCTTATAACGAAAAGGCAGTGATTGAAAAAAGATAAAATGGCTTCGAGTAGTAAACGTCAATGTACGTTTACAGACATTTTACGTGAAAGATATCCTTTAATGAGACAGGGACGAGAGCCGTCTGAAGTGTTCTGTACAGTGTGTGATTGTTACATATCCATAAAGTACAAAGGTGCGTTTGATATCGACACACACATTAAAAGCAAAAAACACCGGAACCAACTGTTGGTGGTGAACAAAAACCGCAAAATAGGTACTATTTTCCAATCATCGTCGTCTCAAAGTAAAACAAAGCAATCTGCTGCTGAAGCTACACTTGCGTTTCACACCGATAAACACCACCAGTCTTAAAACTCCATGGACTGCACTGGGCGTTTGATGATGGTAATCTTTGCTGATTCCCATACCGCCAACGATATTACTTGCCAAAGGACTAAAACAGAAGCCATCGTAAATGGGGCGATAGCGCCATGGATAATTTAAAATACCAAATCCTTATTACAAAAAATAACGTACATTGGGGTATCAACAGATGCGAGCAATCACGGCGCGGAAAAAATATTTCCGATTATGATCCAGTTTTTCGATTCTCAAGGTGGGATGCAGTCAAAGTTACTGGATGTCATTAACACGCCAAACGAGACAGCAGAAACAATATCTAATATTATTATGAACACTTTGGAAAAGTACGACTTAACTAAAAAAATGTATCTCGTTAACAGCGGATAATGCCAACGTAAATTTTGGAGGGATTAACAGGCAAGCAGGAAGAAATGTGTTGACAAACCTTAAGAATAAACTCAATAAGGAGATTGTTGGAATTGGTTGCCCAGCACATATTTTGCATAATTGCATCCAACGTGGTACTGATGTACTAAAAATAGATATTGAATCGCTGGTGATGAAGCTCTTTAATTTCTTCTCAGGTTATACCGTGCGCACTGAAACCTTAAAATCAGTTTGTGAATACATTGATACAAATTACCAAAAGTTGCTTTATCATAGTAAAACTAGGTGGCTGACCCTTTTTGCAGCTATAGAAAGAATTTTGAAAATGTATTTATTTGCCTCTAAAAGAATACTTTTTGACAACTCCGCAAGTGCCGACAACACTTAAAGCTTTTTTCGAACATGAACTTGCAGAAAGTTATTTATTTTTTGCTCATTCTCTTATGTCGGTATTTCAGTCACAAATCGCAAAAATAGAACGGGAAAATAACTCCGTCATGGATATTCTAGGAATATTAAATTCAACCTCTGAAACGTTGAAGGCAAGTGGGGGCTACGTTTGTTCCGTTAAAATTGCGAGAATTGCTGTCGAATTGTACCGAAGACGCCAAAGACACATTTATGAAAGACGTGAACAATACCTACATGTCTTGCATTGAATATTTAGACAAATGGTTGCAACCACTAGACGAATTCAAGATCTTTGACTGGATGATACTGAAAGGTGTTGATGTTGATTACGAGAAAGTTGTTTCTTCTTTGCAGTTCTTGAATGGATACGGAGTATCTTTAAATGACGTTATACCTTTTGTAAAACAGCAAAACAATGACTTTTTTGAAATGGTGCTATTAATATTATGTAGGAATATCAAAATATTGTAATTTGTTCATATATGCCACAAGTAGCGACATCTGTGTTCATGTAGTGTAACCATTTATGGAATGTGTAATTTTTCAATAAACTAGACGTCAGTCTGTTGCTCGATAGCACACGGTCGTTTTATTAACAGGTGCCCGTTAAATAATGGGAAATTATTTTAAAATCCGTCAGCTGTGAGAGACTGAAAGAACTAAATAAAATTTGCTGTTTTGTGTTTGCAATTCAGGCACAAAATGCTAACGTTGAACGAGTGTTTTCATTAATGGGTGCGCAGTGGACAAAGGAGAGAACACAGTTAACACAGTTCAATATGAAGAACACATCATGTGAAGAGTTTCATAAAATTGTTATGAAAGACCAGGAGTTGCTGAATGCTATATCCAGCAATGAAAAGTACGAGGTTCAGATGAATAATTAATAAATAATCGATTTATTGCTTGTTAATTATTAGCTTTTATTCTTTGATTATAATTTTGCTTCTTATATTTTTCTCTTTTTTTAATTCCTGACAATTTCCAATTTTACGTTTCCCTGACAGCAACTAAAATTCCGGACGTCAGGAAAATCATCTGGTAACCCTAGACTTAGCTGACTGGAAAAACCAATTTAGGTGAGCACACGTGTAATATTTTGTGCAATGTAACGAAATTTTTCTTTTTTGCTTTATTGGAAAAAAACATCGTATGACTACATTACATAAACATCCTGTTACGATTATTAGGGTTCCGTACCCAAAGGGTAAAACGGAACCCTATTACTCAGACTCCGCTGTCCGTCCATCTGTTTATCCGTCTGTCACTAGGCTGTACCTCATGAACCGTGATAGTTAGACAGTTGAAATTTTCATAGATGATGTATTTCTGTTACCGCTATAACAACAAATACTAAAAAACAAAATAAAATAAATATTTCATCCCATACAACAATCAGTTTTTTTTTTACCGTTGTGCAGCCATCTGCCATCGCAAATCAATGTCGTACTGCAACTGTTTTAACTTGGTTTGTAAAATTACTTATCCAATGTGACCAATAGATGGCACTTTTTATTTGAGTTGTAAACCTAGATCGCGAAGTCGAGATTCTCCGCCGATTAGACATACCATTAAGGTTATAAGGCTCAAATTGGAGGATTGGCCAAGTGGTCAGCAGAGTGACTTTTAACGTTAATAAGTGAAAGTTCCCCTGTCCCCGCGCGGACCGCAAATTTTAACAGTTTTCTCTGTGTTTGTACGGGTTCCAGCCGGCACCTGTGCGAACACAGGGGGAGCCCCCCCCGTGCTGCTCGGTGAGCGATCACCGTAGCGGTCGCGGCGACCACATACAAACGAGCAGCAAAGAAGTTGGAGTTGAAGAAGATGTCCAAACCCGGCAAGCGCGGCTCCCTTGGCCGCGATGCCGGGGCCCAGGAGCTCCTCCCGGCGCTGGACCGGACGACGTTGATGCCGAACATCGGTGACGCGTCGTCCGGTGCGCCGCCGGCCGGACCACCCAGAAGAGAAGAGGAGGAGAGAAGAGGTGGGGGATCGAGTGCCGCTGCAGCCGCCGGAGCACTGACGTCATCGGCGCCTGCGCGCGTTGCGCCGACGCCGCCGCTGAGCCGACAGCACGCGGTACCCCTCCGCCCCGCCGCGTTCCGCCCGGTGCCCATACAGGCCCCGGGGCCTGCCGCGAACCCAGGCCGCGCGTATCATACGCGCGCCGCAGCGCCGCCCGCCCGCGCGCCAGCAAATGTGCGCTCCGCTGCGCCTCCCGCGCGCGCCGCCGCGCTGCACGCGTACCCCGCTGTGCCCGCGCGCACCCCCGCGCCGCCCGCGCGCCTCCGCGCACCCCCTGCTCGAGCCACTCCACCGCCGCGTTTCGCGTCGCCGCCCGAGCCGAAGCCCCAAGCTGCGCCAGCTTCACGCACCGCCACATCCGGACCCCGCCTCTCGCTGGCGGGTTCGGCGGTGGCTGAGCGGGAGCGGCCAGCAAAACAGAATGCGCCCGACTCACCGGCCCCCCCGCGTGCCTCGGCACGCGACTCGCCCGCCATGCTGTCGGCATGCTCATCCCGCGCGGGTTCGAGCATGTCGCTGGCTTCAGTGGGCTCGGCCGCGTCCGGTCGCGGCGACGTGTCTCAGGATACGACCTCGCGACCCGGACGCCGGCCCACCGGGGGAACCAACGCCGACGCCGCCGGCATGCTGATGTCGCCGGCATCACCGACACCGTCGCTGGGGTTCGATTTCGAATTCCAGCTCGAACCCAGACCCCAGCGGCGAAGGAGGAGCTCCGGCGACACCGAAGCGGAGGCGAAGCGGCACTGCTTGGACTCGCCGCGGCCGCAGCGCGAGAGCGCGCCGCGGCGGGCCCGGGCCACGCCAGCGTCGCCTACCTTTGCCGACGCGGCGCGTCGCTCGCCCCCGGCATCGCCGTCACCATCAACATCCGCGGGGGTAAGTCAAAAACATTTACCCTCTGCCCCCAGTGATAAGACAGCCCCCCCCCCTGCCGCCGCTCCCGGCGCCGCTGCGACGTCGACGACGACGACCAAACAGAAGCCGGGACAAAAGAAGAAGCCACGCTTTCCTCCGCTGGTAGTTGAGAAACTACCGAACTGGGCCGCCCATTTCAGGGCCATCAGTACGAAGCTGGGCCGGCCGCCGCACGCACGTCCATACGGGCGTAGAGTACGTTTCACCCCTGAGACGGAGGACGAATACCGGCTGGTCCAACGGTACCTAACGGGCCTAGAAAAGGACACCGGCGTGTCCTGGTTTGCGTACTCGCTGCCAGCGGAGCGAAGCTTGAAGATTGCCATCAGGGGCCTACCGGCAGACACGGACCCGAAGGACATAGAGGAGGAGCTTCGGACGCTGGGGTACCAACCGGAGTATGTGCGCCATATTAAGGCGGCACTAGGACGACCCGGTTGCGTATTCCACGCGCTCCTAAAGAAGACGCCCGACGTCCGGGCCATCTACGACACCACCGTGTTCATGTACATGCGTGGTGTCAAAATAGAGGCCTGGCGGGGCAAACGTGGGCCCGCTCAGTGCCACAGGTGCCAGCAGTTTCGTCACAGCTCGCACCAGTGTCACCGTCCGCTCGCTTGCGTGAGATGCGGGGGCGAACACGCGGCGCGCGATTGCCCGCGCCCGCGGGAGGAGCCGGCCACCTGCGTCAACTGCGGTGGCCCGCACCCCGCGTGTAACATCAAGTGCCCCGTATTCCAAAGCGAGATACGAAACAAGCGGGCGGGGACTGCCGCCATCACCACCACTACACGCCGGCCCCAAGGGGCCACCGAGAGGCTGCAAGAAGAGAGGCCGGAAGAGGCCCAAGGCACGACGCTGATGGCGGCAGCCAACGGGCCCACAGACAGGCAGAAAGCCTCCTCCTCAGGGCGGAGGAAGAAGCCACGCGGGGGCAAAGGAAAGGGAAAGAAGCCCAAGCCCCCAGCGACCCAGGGGGACCTCCCTAGGGCCGACCCTGCCTCTAGCGGGGCGCAGGCTGAAACAAACAAGACAGACAAAGTAAAGGTGCCAACTGTCGGCGCCGGCACAGCGCCAACGAAAGAAGCGGAGCGCACCACGTCTGCACAGAGAACCACCAGGCGTGGCGCCGTCGGCGCCACTACAACCAAGTCAGAATTCACAGCCTGCGCCATCAAGCTATTGATGGATCTTATCAAGGCTATAAGGCAGGGTCAGGATGTAGAGACAGTCATCCTTGACGGCCTAGCGACGCTGCTCACCCTCTACCATGGATAGGTCGTTAAGGGTGATCCACTGGAATGCCCGCGGCCTTAGGGACAAGGTCGCCCCCCTCCGCCATCTCCTTCGGGAACAACAAATCGACGTGGCGCTCATAAGCGAGACGCTCCTGGGACCCGGGGATAGGATTAGGGTCCCGGGTTTCCTCGTCTACAGGAAGGACGAAAGGTCGGCGCACATGATCTACCGTGGTCTGGCAGTGATTGTGAGACGAAGAGTCGTCCACCAGGAAATCCCCCCGCCGCACAGTTTACGATCTGATTATTCTAGGTGGACAAAAACATAAAAGTAAAATTTCTAAATAAATACATTTTATCACTTGTTTCTTAATTTTGAATAACACTGGCAACACATAACACAAAGCAATAATTCCTGAACACGGCGACCCTTTCGATAACAATAGCCAAAGTTACCCTTCCGATCGCAGGTAGTCGAGTGCGCGCTCAGTGCGACCGGTAACGTCATCGTGTTTGCATGTTTCTGAGTGTTTTGTGTGGTATCGAAAAAATTTTAGTGATGGAATCTTCAATCGGAGGTAATAATCTTTCTATTAAGTTATAATTTTATCATGTATTGCTTAATTTAGATAATAATGTCAGGCTTTTAAAAATCACAGTTTTAATTACATACTTTTCCCGTTTTCAAAAGTATTCTTAAGCATAAAGTATGTTGCAATATGCTGCAAGATCATGGTTATAGTCTTAACAGATTCCTTATTTATCCTATTTTCTTGGGTAAATCATTAAATTCTGCGTTTTTTTGCGCTAATCTACTTTTTTTTTTATTTTTGTTGTAGGGGCCCGCATCAAGCGAAAGTCTTTATTTGATTTTTGGCGTTCAATACCCGCTAAGGGGCGTTTAACGCAAATTATTAACTTCGTGAAGACGACATTTGGTGATCCGGTCCTAAGTCAAGAAGCAGAAAGGCTGTTGCGTGCTTTAATGAAAAATGAAAGTGAAAAAATTCGTGAAAAATGGGAGCGTAAACAAAGAAAGCTGGATTTGTTTTTACATTCTTATGAGGGCTGGCTCAGTGAAGATTTGGTTTTAGACATGATTACAGTGCCTTCACAATTAAGTTCCGTTCGTGGCAGACCGCAAAAAAGTTTTGAAGACAGTTCGAAAAAGACAAAAACGCGTAAAGTCCAAAATTTGTTACGAGAATATAGCAAAGAACAGTTGTCTTATGCTACACAATTGAGCATTAGATCGAGTGGCAAACGTGACGCTGCTGATTTAATAAAAGAAGTATCAATAGCTTCACCAAGACGTGCAACTACGTATAAGCAAGCTCGAAGACGTATTCATTCTGTAAGTGGAAGCAGTGTGTTTTCTGAGAAAAAGCAACAGCCTTATACTGCTGAAGAAGCGTTAGCTATGTTCATTTCGAATAATTTAACGGTTCATACGTATAAGAGTTTACAACAGGAAGCTAAGGAGAGGGGATACCAGTTATATCCTTGCTATGATCAATTAGCACGAGCCAAAAAAGATTGCTATCCTCCCGTGGAACTCATTTCATTGAGTGATACATGGGCAGAGGTTCAGCTTCAAGCTCTTTTAGATCACACGTCTACAAGAATATGTAAGAATGTTCTCGGGGAAGTATTGTTGAGTTCGACAAAGGAGCAAAATTATACTATGATGTATAAGTGGGGATGTGACGGTTCTTCAGGACATAGTTTGTATAAACAACGTTTTGCAAATGTAGAGAGCACCGATGAATACATGTTTATTATATCGTTGGTCCCCTTGAGACTTGTGGCAGATAGTGACCATGATAAAATCCTCTGGGAAAATCCTCGTCCATCTTCTCCAAGATTTTGTAGAATAATAAGATTTATCTACCAGAAAGAAACGGACCAATTAATTAAAAAGGAATGTGAATACATAAAAAAACAGATAAAAGACTTAATGCCAACACATCTGAAGATAAATGACTCTAATATATTTGTTAGTCATCATATGATCCTCTCTATGATAGACGGCAAAGTATGCAATGTCTTGTCTGAGAATAGTTCTACGCAAAGATGCTTTATTTGCAAAGCAACCTCAGCTGAAATGAATTTAAATACAAAACAGAGACAACCTGATCGAAACATGTATGAATTTGGAATATCAAGTCTTCATGCATATATTCGCACTATGGAGTGCCTTTTAAATATTTCTTATCGCATGGAATTTAGAGCATGGCAAGCAAGAGGATCTCAAATGCAGGAAATGAAAAAGAAACGAAAGGAAGAAATTCAGAAGAAGTTTAAGGAAATAGGTCTAATTATTGACAAAGTCAAACCTGGATTCGGTACAAGTAACGATGGAAATACTGCACGGGCTTTCTTTTACAATAGTTCTGAAACAGCGCGTATCACAGGTCTAGATGAGAACCTCATCGAACGTTTGGGGACTATTCTTGCAGTCATCGCTTCTGGCTACGAAATTGATCCAGACAAGTTTCAAGCATACTGTAAACAAACTCGCGACATATATTTAAATTTTTACCATTGGTATAACATGCCAGTGACTGTACACAAGATCTTAGTACATGGCGCAGACATTATGAGACATTCAATCATACCTCTAGGCCAAATGTCTGAGGAGGCTTCAGAAGCCAAGAATAAAGAGATGAGAAAAGTGCGATTGGGCCACACATTAAAAACTTCGCGTCACAGAACGAATTACGATTTAATCAAGTATATGTTGATGTCATCTGACCCATATATAACTTTATTAAGGAAACTGCCACAAAAAAACACATACAAGAAACACAAAGATTTAAATTTTTTACTAAAAACTAAATAAATATTGTTATAAAAAATCACATTTGGTTTTAATTTTATTATTACCCTCTCCACCAATAAGTTACAGTCATTTATTATCGTTTACTTGCATTTCCGATTTTTGTCCACCTAGTTTTGTCAAATCGTAAACTGTGCGCCGTCGATTAACTCTTTCTACGCGCTGGGTGTTCAGCTGCATATAGCCGGCGAGGACATACAGCT
Organism: Griposia aprilina; assembly: GCA_916610205.1. Classification (NCBI taxonomy): domain Eukaryota; kingdom Metazoa; phylum Arthropoda; class Insecta; order Lepidoptera; family Noctuidae; genus Griposia; species Griposia aprilina. Next base: position 23,665,000 of record OU744285.1, on the reverse strand, counting down.
ATATAGCTGCAACAAGCCGCCCCTGCCAGCGCATATTAATGCAATGATCGCCGCGAAGAGGCGCATACGCAAGCAGTGGCAACAACTCAGAGATCCGGCACTCAAGACTCATCTCAACCGTCTCGCGGAGAAGGTGAAGGCCGAGCTTCAGGCACACACCGCCGCGGGCTGGGAGGACAGAATAGATGCCACCACGGACAGTTGGCCGTCTCTACACAAGTTGTGCGGCCAACTAAAGAATACCCCAGCCCCGGTGCGCCCACTACAGAACAGCGACGGGGCGCTCAAGTATGTAGCGGAGGACCGGGCGGAGGTCTTCGCCGAACACCTGGAGCGTCAGTTCCAACCGAACCCGACTGGGGACACCGACCATGTCGCAGCAGTCGAGCAGCACCTCGGAGACTACTTCGCCACGCCGATAGCTCCCGAGGAAGACCCTGTTTTCTTCTCGCCTGGCGCAGTCAGACGCGCCATCCTAAGAACGAAGCCTAGGAAGGCCCCCGGTGCGGACGGTGTCACTAATACAGCGCTGCGCCACCTGCCGTACCGTATGGTAGCGACGCTGGCGCGCCTGTACACGGCGATACTGCGCACCGGGACCTTCCCCGCCTCGTGGAAGGAGGGGCGCGTTGTGATGCTGCCCAAGGCGGGCAAAAACATTCTGAAGCCGGAGAGCTATCGGCCGTTCACCCTTCTGTCGACAGTCTCCAAGGTGTTCGAAGCACTCCTGCTGCGACATCTCCAACCACACATCGTGCCGCGTCCCGAACAGTTTGGGTTTCGGGCGGAACACAGCACGACGCTCCAGCTGTCACGGGTGCTCCACCATCTCGCAGCCGCGATGAATAAGAAGGAGTACTCCGTGGCAGTGTTCCTAGATATGGAGAAGGCCTTCGACCGAGTCTGGCACGAAGGGCTGATTTACAAGCTCGCCCAGTCCGACGCGCCCCGTCGCGTAGTCAGGGTGGTCTCTTCCTTTCTGTCCCACAGGAGTTTTAGGGTGGTGGTCGACGGGGCGCTGTCCGGCGCCCGGCCGGTGCTGGAGGGTGTACCGCAAGGCAGCTGCGTCTCGCCTGCGTGTTACTCATGTTACACCGACGACATCCCCAAAACAGCTGACGCCATGCTCGCGCTGTACGCCGACGACGCCGCGTACATTACCACCTCGCTAAACGCGAAGTACGCGGCCGTCAAGATGCAGCGCGCGCTGGACCTGCTGCCAGACTGGCTGTCGAAATGGCGGCTGTCTGTTAACGTGGGTAAGACGCAGGCGATGGTTACCGGAGCCGCGCCCCTCCCGCCACCCCTGCAGCTGCAAGGAGCCGACGTCGAGTGGTCGCCCCAGGTCAAGTACTTGGGTGTGACTATCGACCGTCGGCTCACGATGGGGTCACATGTCCGCAAGGTCGCCGCGCAAGGTAGGGTCGCCCGCAACCTCCTCCGACCAGTGCTCTCATCCCGCATCCCGGTGCGCGTCAAATTGGGCGTGTACAAGTTGTACATCCGCCCAATATTGACGTACGCCGCCCCCGCTTGGTTCGCCCTCACGAGTGAGTCGAGCCGAAAGATGCTCCGCGCGCAGCAGAGTCTGGCGCTGCGGTCCGTAGTAGACGCTCCTCACTTCGTGAGGAATGACGTCATCCAGCGGGATCTCCGGATAGAGAGCCTGGATGAGTTTGTGCGGCGCCTAGCGAAGGGGATGCTCGCGCGTGCCGACGCATCTGATTGGCCACACGTCAAACAGATAGCGCCCTGGCATACGCGGCCCCCTGACGCAAGACCCCTGCCCCGCGACCTGGTAGCGGACGAGTGACTCCATCTCACCGGACTGGACGCCCGAGTAAGCTGCACCCAGGCTACACGCAGCTTACTCGAATCAAAGACACTTCACACTACCTAATCATGCATCTGTTACGTAGCGTGTTCTAAGTTAATATAGGCACGCTACGTTAACATACCACAGACACTCACCTCTACACAGGCGCCTAAACTCACACGCGAACGCGCTGCGCGGGCGGCGGTTCGCGTAGACACTGAGCGGTGTTACACAACACAATACCGCTCATACACTCATGACGGCCTCGCAGTCCGGACCGCAACCGGCTAGCTCTGGAAGCGGGGCGGGCGGGGGCCATACACCCTACTCTGTAGGCGCGTCGAGTCGGCACCCTCGTCGCTGGTCGTCCTCGCTGGGCCTCCCCTAGGTAACTAGGGGTCTCACCTGGCGGGGACAGACCGCCGAGGTTGTCGTGAAGAAAGCGGCGCTATGTATTAGCGTCGCGGCGCTCCTACAGAAACACACATAGCAACCATTCACATGGGCGCGCGTAGATAACACGCGCGCCTAATCACGCCACAGCCGTCATAGGCAACTATAATGAAGGGCCCGTATTTACGGGCCACTGTATTGCTTCCGCGGCCGGGGGGCAAAGCCCCGGAACCGCACGCCACGCCCCCTTACGGGGGCGTCGCGACTACTAACGCTCGCTCAAATTGGAGCATTTTGTTAATGTACCGAACAGGTCCAATAAATATTTGGTAAGGTACCCTATGTTTTATTTTTGGAGTCAGCCCAAGAGAAAGTAGGGAACCGGGATAGTGTCATGTGACTCTCACGAAGCCCGAAAGTTCGCACATGACCTATCATTCCAGCAAAATACCCAGCTCGCAAGGTGAGCGAGCATCCAAGAACCCTCACGAAGCCCGAGGATTCAACAACCGTTTTTATAGATAATGGTACGGAACCCTTCGTGCGCGAGTCCAACTTGTACTTGGCCGGTTAATTATGAGTAACATTTGTATTATTTAAAAGTCGCAAACTGACAAATGTTATCGACACCTGCAAGGAGTAACATCGTAACTCAGTATTGCCTAAAACTGAGTTACGATGTTGTTCCTTGCAGGTGTAGTTATAATATTATCGCAGAGCTACGACGTAGTATAAATCCTTTTTCAAAATAATTAAATTAATTTAAATAAATCATTTATATTGTTAACAGATACTAAAGTATAGATACATTCAAAGTATACCTACGACCTTATCATCTCCTGAAACAGCTGTGATCAGTAACTGAAGTTTAATATTGCGATTTGATGAATTTGGACATTTGGACTAAGTACATAAAATTGGGACTTATGTACCTATGTTATTACATAATTATTTTACAGGTAATTAATAAATCTTTTTTTTTATATATTGTTAATATTTTCACTATAAGTACTTACTATCTTTTTTTAATTTTTCCGAAATATATTTGATGAACATTTGCATACCCATGAAGAAGTGGTCATCAAACGAGAGAACGTGAACAAAACGAACCAGTATTAGATAATTCTGCTACGCTTGTTATAGTGTGTGTCGGTAGTGCATATCGACCGTAGCAATTAACATAGTCGTATGTGAAAAATCGCTACTTTAGGGTACGGCCGTTCAAAGTATCAAATATGTATAAAGTGAACAATAGTCAATCTACCTTAACCAAATTTGGTATGACATTTAAATATTAATTACCTGACGTAGTAGTATATGCAAATTTATCAAAAAAATAATGGAAATATGAGAAACTGCACATGCAACATTGTTAACCGCTTAATCATGCAACTATTTTATCGGAAAAGGCAGATCCAACATTATTAGCCGACCTACAATTTTTGAATTTGGTCGGATGTGGCACAACCCGCAGTATTCCCTGGATTTTGAAATCTCATTTATGTTGGATGTACCACTTAATACCTTATTGCCCGTAAGATGTTAATATTTTACGATGTAGATACCACCTACATTATCGGGGACTTGGGAAATACAATGTTGAGTTACTAATGAGAAGTCACTTTATCAAATTAAAATCATTTAATGGAAAACTAAATAACAATCCAGAGTCTTATAACGCAAATACTAACTACACTTATGAATCAACAAAACACGAATTGAGTTTCCTGCAACTAAACAACAAAACAAATAACAGTCTTATTAAGTTACATTTGAGATCAGCCACATTTTACATAAACTTATTTTTATTGTAATCTATTTACTCAAACAAATTAGGTCCAATACAACATTTATAGATTAGGCTACAGTAGATAGATTACAAAGCACGTATCTACGATTATATTTTTGGTAGGAACCATAAAAATATAAAACATAGTCAAGACAATAGGGAATAAATCTCTCATTAATAAAAATAAGTAGGTACCTAGCTTAATTTAAATTCACAACCTTTTATGGCACATGGTAAGTTTTACTTTTATATACGTACTACCGTTAATAAAACACTATTCTAAAATTAGATTAAACCTAATTGGTTTTTACTTAATCGTCTTCTGAATTACTTTCTTCACGAGTAAGATTAGAAGCGTTCGTGTGAGGTAGGTTTAAATAAAAGTCATGATAGCGCTCAGGAATGATTCCCCCTCTGCAGAGATCTGTAATATCCTTGAATTTTTCTTTACTGATGGGCAAAGGCCCTTGATACGCCTGATTCAGTTCAAGATCATTTTCCAGCCTTTTCTTGTGTCGGGTGCCAGATCGCAACACAATGATTGTCTTTGGTTCTTCATCAAAATCGTACTTATACTCTATTCTGTCATGCTGTCCTGCACTTACTTTCACCTCTCTTATGGAATTCCACGACACCTTCTCGTTTTTGGTATTCTTTGTCCAATTCTTGTTTACTAGCAAGGCTTTGAAATCGAAAATGTCTTCTTGTCTTATTTCTTTCACGACGTAAGGATCACCTTCAGATTTAGCCCAACGGACTAAGCAATACCATTCTTCTGGCACCCAAATCGTTTTGTGTTTGCTATACCGCTCTACTATCGCGTGCACACTGTCTCCCTCATTTTGTGTATGACCTTTTTCTAGAAAACGATGGGTCACAGTTATTCCGAGCTTTTTTGCTACGAGCATGTAGAGCGAAAACACAATCCGGTTCCTATTTTGGCCCGCGCAGTTATCAGACCAAAAACGAAATTCTTTGACGTCTCGTTCAGCATGGAATTTAATAAAGTTGAGTAGACAACTAGATACTTCGATAGAGCCACGCCGAGCGATCGCTTCATGCCACATGTAGCAGGTGCCTATCTTGGATACTAGATCATAGATCGTGAAATTTAATGTAGCCAACCGCCTCTTGTAATAGAGTACGCTTATTTCTCCGTAAGGGGTCACTAAAACTTTTTGAAAATCAAAGGTAGCAGTGACCACATCTTTGTTGACTTGAGCCTCTTGCTTATCAGATTTCTTTAAATCTCGTGCCCTTTTTTTGCGATGTTGGTGTAAATCAAATGCAGCTTTCTCTTCGTCTGTTCTAGTCAATTTGTTCTCAAACACGTGGCAGACATCACATTTATCTTTTTTAGGTCTGTGCAGTGCCAGGTTGAAGTTGGCATTAACTACTTCTCTATATTGCCTTTTCGTAGTTGCTTTTGAGGAATATTTGGTAGCATCGAACCATTCGCAGTACAGTTTATACATCCGAGATATGCTCTCAACGCCTTCTAGGTAGAGTTTGCTTGAATTCTTACGAACGTAATGAGCCTCAACTACTGGAAAACATCTTACGTGATCACAAACACTTTTGACCATGTCATCATTATAAACGCGTCTTTCATGTTCATAACGACCCCTTTTGTCATCTTCTACCACCGTGTTCCCATCAAACTTCTTCCAGGCTGTGCTCACCACGCGTTCACTTAGCGCTATAGTGTTGAGAAACATTGTCTTGCATACCTTCACTGGTTTCTTTTCTGCATCCGGCAAAAAATACTGAAAAGTGTTCTGTCTATCGTGCTTCGTAACTTCCGTTGTTTGTCGTCGCTTGAGACTCTTCTTTGTGTTTTTAATAACAAATTCCCAGTGCTTTTTCTTCTCACCTAAAAGCCAAAAATATTTAAAGACTCGCTTTCGATCTTCATGAGAAATTTTTTGTGTACACTTCAATCGGCACTTATCGGTACAAGGATCCTTTAATTCTTTACTTTCTACCACCTTCCCTTTTTTGTTCACGAATTCTTCGCCACTATTTTTCTTCAGTTTTCTTTGGACCACTAGCCACCTTTCTTTATGCGCAAGACGCTTCTTTCCCTTATCAGTCTTTAAAGCTTTTTTTCTGGAACTGGTTGTAGAAGATGGCGTATGAACATGACTTACAGAAGAGATTTCGGATGGTGTACCCATGTTTTCATAAACCTCGTGGGTGAGAAGCGCGTGATTCACAGAAGAGATCTGAGATGATGTGCCTATATTTACATTCTCACCATCGTTAGGAAGCCAAGAAGTGGGACTCGGGGACGGTATCGGTGTTGTTACTGTGTAATCAAATTGTGTGAAAACTTCATCTTTATTGATTTCCAGAACTTTTCGTGAGTTGCGAGTTGTTGCTAAGCTGCCAGGAGCAGAAGTGCTTGGAGTTGGTGTCTTTGGATGAGTTACTGGATTCACGTGGCTCTGAAAAGCATAATATAACTATTGTATTACGTTAAATGAGAAAAGTTGACAAGACGGAGGTTATAACTACGTGAAACTATAGAAGTTGGAAATCTGATAAAAGACTTTACCGGATTCACTATATCTGGAATGTCTTCCACGAGGCTCTTTGCACTGTCATCAATAATGTCTACCACGAGGCTCTTTGCAGTGTCATCGATAGTGTCTACCACGAGGCTCTTTGCACTGTCATCGAAAATGTCTCCAAACAAATCTTCCAGTTGCACAAGCTCCTCTTCAAAGCCAGCAGGAAGAGGCGACGGTTCTCCTAAAATAAAAGTTACTATGTTAGCAAACAAAGCAAGCAAGCCAAACCAAATAGTTGCAGTTAGAAAGATAACTTAGAACAAATTTGAAAAAAAAAAACAAATTGATTCCTCTTTTATAGGTATATATCATTAAAAAAAAAAAAACATCAAACAACTTGTCAGTAGTACCATATTCAATAATAGCTTGGTATCATAAAGCGAACAATAATGTCGAATGTAGTACATCCGACACCAAGAGATGAGAAATAAACAGTCAACAAAGTCAGTTATGCCTTATCCGACAAAATACAATCAAACACACAGCAGTCAATAATGTAGGAAGTGGTACATCCTACAATACTATTTATCAAATGAACATGCAACAAAGTCTGTAGTACCATATCCGACAAAAAAAAACTATCTCCGATCAAGCAATAATGTAGTATGTGACACATCCGACACAGTAAACGAAATAGAAAACCATCAACATTGATGTATCTGGCCTATACGACATTATTGTCCGTTATGAGTAGTTTTCAACATTAAAAAAAAAACAAATGAATTCAATAAGACGCTAATAATAAAAAATAATTAATTATGTTTAGGCTAGGTATGATGAAATGCTAAAATTAATATTTTTTACTTACTTTTTCTCTTTTTTCTTAGATGAGCTTCCACATAAGTGTCCGTTAATTCAAAATTTGGATCGTTTTGTGGCGGCACTGATGGATTCAATAAGTCTAATATCCGTCTTGACCTCGACATAACGGGAACATTAAATTTATAATAAAATTGGCAAATTTATTTACGCGTTGAAAAATAAAACCGACGAGTACGCTCCTCCCGCTAACATTGGCCGAAGTGGCAGATCCGCGCCGCGCGCTCGCGTATGTTCGCCTCCCGCGCCCCGCAGCTAATGTCTCAAAGTACTATGCGACAATATTAATCGTGCGCACTGAACACATACTACTTTTTCAAATTAGAAAAACAAAGATGGTTGATTTTAGGCATTTAATAATTTGCGGGGGCAATTATAAACTTATTCTAAGACGTTTAATGCAATAAAATGAAAATCGCAAAAATGCAGATCCGACAATGTTAATTGCTACGGTCGATATGTGTAAGTGTGTGCGTGTACGTAGGCGCCGCTCCGGCCGCGTAGCATGTAAGATAGTTTTAGCAGACTCTCCTACCTTGTTCATTCGACAACATGTACTAAAAGTTTATTATATTATTATCATCTGAAAAGTTGTTTCTTTATGAAAGTTCGCCGATTGCCCAAATAACATAATTGGCGCAGTCAATAGGATAAAGTTGAAGAAAAACAGCGTTTTTCAAAAATCAAAAACAAAGACTTTTCTCAACATTTGAAACCGTGTTCCTACTGTGGTTTTCGGCGAGAAGAACGGAAGTGGCTTCAATCATGAAGTTGTGGACCTGGGCCTTCATCACATCGTAAGTCCAGATTCTTTTGATTGTTGGTGGATTTAATATTTATTATTGTATTTTTTTTCGGAGAACTTCAGAAAAAAAAGTAATAATTTTTGTTCTGTTTATTTTTGTATTGAAGGGAGAGATCTCAATTGTTAATTTTGATCGAATTTTGTTGTTTATACTGTGTATTTGTGTGTGTTGTCGTTGTATAGAAAATATCACAAGGTGATTAGGTAATATATTTTGCAAAATGGATTTACAAAAATTATCTTCTATTAAAACCGCTTTAATGATTATCCCTAACTATGACGGGAACCCAAATCAATTACACAGATTTATACAAACATCCGAAACTATATTAACACAATTTTATGACAGAACTACTTCAGATTGTTTTAACAATTCCCTTATTTTACACAATATTTTAAACAAATTGGAAGGCAAAGCCGAGGAAATAGTTAATATTAACGGTGTTTCATCATGGGAACATATCAAAACCGTATTGCTAAAAAATTTTGGGGACCAAAGGGATGAAAATTCGCTGAACCGAGATTTAGTTAATATGAAGCAGGAAAATGAATCCGCTCAGGAATATTACAACCGCTGCATGAACATTTTAAACACTATTATTAATTACGTAAACCTTCACGAAACAGTTGAGGCTGTAAAGGATTGCAAAAGGAGTTTTTTCCAAGCTCAAACCCTTAAAACTTTTCTAGCAGGGCTTAAGGAACCTTTTGGCACAACTATAAGAGCCATGCGCCCTGTAGATTTGCCCACAGCCCTTAATTATATTAAAGAGGAAGAAAATATTAGGTATGTACAGAAAAGTAACAATTTTTCAATGGTTAATAACAACAAGCCTTTCCAGAATAATAATAATAATTCTAGAAATTTGCCTTTTCCAAATTTAAACAAACCCTTACAACCTCATCAAAATTTCAAGTTCAATAACTCGCAACCTCTCAAACCGTTTACACCTTATTTTAACAGGAATAACAATAATAATTTTGTCGCATCGAAACCTTATTTTAATAGACCACAGAACCCATACCGACCGTTGCAACAAAACTTTAATAACTCTAATACTGACAATAAACCGAATACCCAATCTAAACCTGTACCTATGAGTGGAATATCCTATAATTCCGCACATATTCCATTAAGACCATCAGTACCCAATTATCATAGTACACAGTATCCCGAAGCAGCAATGTGCAATCAGTTCGAAGAATTGCACATGCTCGAGACTAACCCAAACAACCCCCACGTCGAGCACAGTTGCGACGTACCTTGCACTGATAAGAATGATCCGTATGCAAGTTATTCCCATGAGAATAATAATGGAAATAATGAACTCAGTTATGACGAAACACAATATTGGCCTACACAGAATGATCCAAATTTTCACCAGGGTTCGAGTGCCAAACCCGAAACTTAACTGAAATAAATATTCATACGAAAAGACAATTGCCTTTTATCGAAATTAATGAGCCACCCCTTAAATTATTAATTGATACTGGTGCCAATCAGTCCTTTTTGTCTCCGGAAGTAATTGAAAAACATTTCCAAAATACACCCTTAATTTATGAACCGTTTTCTGTAACAAACTTAAATTGTACCACTGACAATAACTACTCCTTAGAAATACCAAGCTTTCCTGAATTCAATGAAAAATGCCCTTCGAAGTTTTATATTTATAAATTTCATAATGTGTTTGATGGTTTAATTGGTTATAGAATGCTGGAAAAATTGAAAGCAAACGTTGACCTCCACAATAAAAAGTTAATTACGCCGAACGCGGAAATACCTATTAAAGTTCTGAATTCCGGAATGAATAATCTTTTTGAAGCTTTAGTTAGGTCATATTCGACGAAATGTGTAAAAGTACCGGTTAATATTCAGCGTGATGATATATTCTTGCCCGAGACTTATATAAACAATTGTTATATTCCCGCGACGATAACACAGTCGGAGTCGGGTTACGCATACCTTGAGATAGTGAATCCTACTAAGAATGATATCATCGTAAGCTTAGTTTCGCCACTTAAGGCGCAGACACTTTACAATAATTTTGATATATTTAATTTTGAATCGATAAATGAAAATGAACAAGATATTGAGTCTTTGGTTCGCACTGATCATTTAAATTCGGAAGAAAAGTTTAATTTACTAAAACTATGCCGCAGTTACAATGACATATTTTACACCGAAAATAGTCCTTTAACTTTTACTAACCAGATTAAACATCAGATAAATACTAAAGATGACCTTCCTATTTTTACACGATCCTACAGGTATCCTCATGTTCACAAACAGGAAGTAGAAAAACAAATAACTGAAATGTTACGTCAAAAAATTATAAGACCTTCAAATAGCCCTTGGTCTTCACCTATTTGGATTGTACCGAAAAAACTAGACGCCTCTGGCAAAACAAAATGGCGTTTGGTGATTGATTTTAGGAAACTTAACGAGAAAACTGTGAGTGATAGGTACCCAATTCCTAATATCAGTGACATTTTAGATAAATTAGGTAAAAGTCAGTATTTCACTGTTTTAGATCTAAAATCGGGGTTTCATCAGATCGAATTACATCCCAAGGACATCCCAAAAACCGCTTTTAGTATTGATGACGGTTATCGTGGTCACTACGAATTTTTACGCATGCCTTTTGGCTTAAAAAATGCTCCATCGACTTTTCAACGGGTCATGGATAATGTTTTGCGTGGGCTCAAAAATGTGACAGTTTATTTGGATGACATCATAGTATACAGTTCATCATTACAAGAACATATCCTTAATTTAGAAGCCGTTTTCCAACGCCTTAGAGAATCTAATTTTAAAATACAGCTTGACAAAACCGATTTTTTTAAAAGGGAAACTCCTTTCCTAGGTCATATTGTAACAGCCGATGGCGTAAAACCGGATCCAAAAAAAATTCAAGTTATACAACAATTTCCTATACCACAAACTACCAAAGAAATTAAGTCGTTCCTTGGTTTAGTTGGTTACTATCGGAAGTTCATACCGAATTTTGCCCATCTTGTTAAACCACTAACATCTTGTTTAAAAAAAGGAGCTAAAATTCAACTTACCCCTGAATACGTTAATTGTTTTAAACATTGTCAAAATTTACTTATTAATGATCCTATTCTTCAATATCCTAACTTTGAAAAGGATTTTAATTTACGTACTGACGCCTCAAACGTTGCCCTGGGTGCCATATTATCACAAGGGCCTATAGGAGCTGATAAGCCGATTGCGTACGCATCGCGGACTCTAAACGATACCGAAACAAAATACAGCACCATAGAAAAAGAGCTGCTGGCTATTGTATGGGCCACCAAGTATTTCCGACCGTATTTATACGGAAGGAAGTTTTACATTATCACAGATCACAAACCTTTACAGTATTTGATGAATATAAAAGAACCCAATAGTCGTTTAACGAGGTGGAGATTGCGTTTAGAGGAATTTGAATATAACATCATATATCAAAAAGGAAAAAGTAATACAAATGCCGACGCTCTATCTAGAGTTGAAATACATAATAATGAAATTGAATCTACGTCTTATAGTGATGAAGATGACTTACCGTTATCAATGTTTGTGAATCAGTCAAAAAGGAAACCTAATACTCAAATCGATAACCATAGCACAATCCATACTGAATTAGAAAACCCTGTCCTAGAAATTCCTATCTCTGATAAAAATGTAAACACCTTTGATAATCAGCTATTTTTAGATTTCGTACATCATTCGCCCACAAATACTAAAACCGTTATTATCTTTCCCGGAAAAAAAAGAATATTAGCTCAAATAAATGAAAATGATTTAGAAAAAAGTATTGTTACTTTATTCAAAGAACACCTAACACCAAATATTAAATATGGTATATATCTATCAGATGTTAAGTTTATTCCGTTAATTACAAGTACACTGCAAAGGGTATTTCAAAATTCCGCGTATAAATTGTTTTTTTGTAAGTCTAAAACCGAAGATGTAACCTGTCCAGATAAACAATACTTAATAGTTAAGAACTACCACGAAGGTAAAAGTAATCATCGTGGAATTCAAGAAGTTGAACAAAGAATTAAATTACAGTATTATTGGCCTAATTTAAAAAATCAAGTCACGGAATTCGTAAATAATTGTAACATTTGTCAAACTTGTAAATACGAGAGAAATCCAAATAAACAAAACTTTCAGATAGTTCCTATACCTGAAAAACCTTTTGAGGTATTGCATATTGATACTCTTACCGTAAATCGACAAAAATTCTTAACAATTATCGATGTATTTTCTAAATATGCCCAAGCATATCCTCTAGAGTCAGTAACAGGAATAAATGTGATAAATGCATTGTCTATCTTTATTTCACACCACGGAGTACCAATTAGTATTACCGCAGATCAAGGAACTGAATTTAAAAATTTACCTGTACAAGAGTTTGCAAGCCTACACAAAATTAAGTTACATTTTATCAGTGTAAACAGTCCTCAGTCAAATGGAGCTATTGAAAGATTCCATTCTACTATATTAGAACACATCCGTGTGTTATCTGTTACTCGATCTACCTTATCCACTAACCAACTAATGCTATATGCTGTTATAGGATATAATAATAGTATTCACTCAGTAACTACACAAAAACCTATTGATGTTATTAATGGGCATTCAAATAGTCGTGACCCATTTGATATAAATGTAGAAGCTACTTATCTTCAAAACTATGTAGTTAGGCACAAGGAAATTACCAAACAATTATACAATGAAATAAACAAAAAACTACTCTGTAACCGGACTAAAACTATACAGAATGCTAATAAAGACCGGGAAGAACCCATTTCTTACGAAGAAGGAAAGGCATTATATATAAAAAACCCGCTAGCCGTTAGGCATAAGACAAAACCTCGTTACTTAGGTCGTAGAGTTAAGAAAAATTTAAGTTTAAAGGTCATAGACGACAAGAACATTGTCCACCACAAACGTATCGTGAAGAAGCCTCTGAGATATCAAAATGTCTTGTTGCAGGATTCCGATATTAATCCGGACTGAACTAATCGTGACTACGAAGTTGGTGGACAATCCTGGGATACTCCCCTTTAAGTTAGGTAGTACTAAGTTTATTAAAACTGAACATGCGTTCATACATTATTACGAGTTAGATAGGATTAAAGATAGTATTAGAAAAATAGAAGTCTATTTAGATACTTATATTGAGTACATAAAATCAGCCGATCCAATTTATTTTAGCGATACTTCATTAGTTATTAATCAGATCCTTATTAGCATGTTAGAAACAATTTATGATAAGTTCAACACTATGTATAAACACCCAAGAAATAAACGCGGACTTATCAATGGTTTGGGTTCCATCATAAAAGGTATCACCGGTAATCTCGATCACGAAGATGCATTATTTTATAGTAAAGCCATAAACATTTTGCAAAATAACCAGAATAGTTTGAAAGATAAATATAATGCTGGAATTACCTTGAATAAACAAATTTTGCAAACTTTCAATATGACCTTGTCTACTATTGTATCAAATGAGTTCAAAATACATATTAAATTAAATGAGATCATGTCTAATGTTAATATGACTAATTTTAGGTTAAGTGATTTTATTAAAATTAACAGTTTGTTTAATTTGTTAAAAATCAATTTACAAAATATTTTGAATTGTATTACATCACTAGAAAATGCTTTGAGTTTTTCCAAATTATCAGTAACTCATCACAGTGTAATCAGTTCACAAAATATTAACTTCATGTTTAATATTCTACGAAACCAATATGAACCTTCTGAGTTGCTTGTACATGAGAACACTGAGATAAGAGACTATTATGATATTATTGAGTGTGGTTCCTACTATGTAGATAATGTAATTGTATTTGTTCTGAAGTTCCCTATTATGCATTTAGATACTTTCACTTATTATCATCTATTTTCTACTCCAACATTTAACAATACAATATTAATTCCACCTAAACCTTATCTGGCAATGAATAGTAATAATTATCACTATATGGATGGAGAATGTAAAAGGTTCCAGGAAATATACTATTGCCCAGAAGTCGACCTTATAGCCACTTCGAAGCCAAACGATTGCATTTACCAGCTGATATTGAAACAAGAAATATGCAGCAGCTGCAGCTTGGTACAATTTAAAGCCGGAACAGAAATAATTCAAAAGCTGGACGATTTTCATTATATTCTGTCATTTATAAAAGAAACAAGGATCGAGTATAGGTGCGATCGGGAAGAGTACCAATCTTTACTCGGCACTTACTTATTTGAGGTGCCTGAGGGATGCACTGTCTCTACACAATTAAACCACATAAAGAATTACAAAAATGAGATAAAAGGTACACCTATAAAGCTTTTGTCATTTCCGGTATTTAAAATCAATATTGAAAATAAAGATAAGCCGTTGTTATTGGAAAATGTCCCACTGGAACAAATAAATAAGTTACAGAATTTAATTGAAAAGGAGAATATTCTAAACCTGGATGTCCTGCAAGATAAAAGTTATCACTATTGGACCGTACCTTTATATACGGTACTGTGTATTATTGGATTGGTTGCTGGAATATTATATTTAATAAAAAGACATAAGAGGAACCAGGAAACGTCAGTAGCCCAAGCAACAGACGGAGGCCGCACTCAACCCTTTTTCTTGGGAGAAGAAAGGGCTTCGAACTAGTGCGGGGGGTGTTATAGTGTGTGTCGGTAGTGCATATGTGTAAGTGTGTGCGTGTACGTAGGCGCCGCTCCGGCCGCGTAGCATGTAAGATAGTTTTAGCAGACTCTCCTACCTTGTTCATTCGACAACATGTACTAAAAGTTTATTATATTATTATCATCTGAAAAGTTGTTTCTTTATGAAAGTTCGCCGATTGCCCAAATAACATAATTCGCTACTTACTTATTATTTTACAAGTAATTAATAAATCATTCGTTTTGTTTAAAATATTGTTAATTATTTTCACTATAAGTACTTACCGACCTTTTTTAATTTATTCAGAAATATTTTAATGAACATTTGGATTAGTTCACGAATAAGTGATAATCAAACGAGAGAACGTGAGCAAAACGGTCTTGTATTAGATAATTCTGCTACGCTACTTACTTCGATTGCTTATGTACACTAGGTAAGATCGTGAATGTTAGTTGTAAGTATTAATCTATTTGTGTTGAATTTAGTGATTATATTGTATGTTAATTAATTTCAATAAGTAACATTAATATGCCTCACTGTTCGGTTTGCAAAGTATTTGTAGATAATCGTCGATGGTGTGGTCATTTACGTAGCAATTTTTATAAAAACAAAAGCGCGACCCCAATTTATGATAACGTTGTAATGATTAATTCTTCGTTGAAAGTACGAATCGTAAGTTACAAGATCATTGCAACTAGCGAACAAATAAATAATTTTCCTGAGGTGTTTCTCCATAATATAAGGGATCAAGTTAAAAATCTAATAGATCGTTCACTACAGAAACATACAGCTGTCAAAATTAACTTTTTTCTTTTTTTCTTATGTATAAAAATGAACAACAGGAAATGAAATCAATCGCTACGAAAAACATTATCATTCATTTTAATTATGATTTTGATTTAACTTATAAATCAACAGTTAGTTTACTGGTAAAAAAAAATGAAGAGTTTCAGGAGAGGGATAGTGGTTGGACATTTTTATGCAATTCGCATTTAGAAGTAAATATCAATAAATATCAACCTCTCGGCGGATCTAAATTTTACTCTAATTTTATATCTAAAAATCTAAAATACTTTGCCAAACATTATAAAAAATAAAATAGCTTGTTTGATCATTCGAAACAAAGATGAGTATTGCTTTTTACCAAGATGTTTTGAATATCAATGATTTGACATTTTCGATCACATTTTTGGACATAGTTGTCTTTGAGAAATTAATCCCTTTCTGAGTATATTCGTGTATGGTTTAAAAAATGATAAGACAATCATTGGACCTTTGTATACATCAAAGAATAATAAATCGAAGAGTATCCATCTATTGCTTTTAGAAATTAACACTAACTCTCATTACTGTCTTATCAAAGATTTGCCTCGTCTAGTCAGAAATCAGATGACCAAACATCATGGTAAACTATACTTCTGCGAAACATGCTTATTATTTTTTCCAACGCCCAGCCAAATTGAATCACACCTGTGTGGAGGAATCGCCACCGTTTTACCAGAAAAGGGGTCATTTTTTAAATTTAAAAATTATGATAGAAAGCAAAACATTCCTTTCGTCATTTATGGTGATTTCGAAACATTACTCGAACCAGTTTCCGGCGATGAATTCAACACCGCTAACACGTCATACTCACAACGTCACATGCTGACCGCGTTCGCCTACAATGTAGTATCATCGTTTAATGATAGGGTTGGCGGATAAAGAAGATATCGCGGAAAAGATTGTGTTTCAAAATTTGTAGATTTTCTGACTGAAGATGTTAAAGCAATACATAGAATTCTGTCTAAAAGCGAGCCTATGATATACACAGAGGAAGATGCTCTCGATTTTAACCGCTCTGTTAAGTGCTACATTTGTGAAAATTTACTGTTGACCGATAGAGTAAGGGATCACTGTCATATTACAGGTCAATACCGAGGTGCAGCACATCGACACTGTAATCTACAACATAAAGTACCAAAATTCGTTCCAATATTTTTTCATAATTTATCTGGTTACGATTGCCATTTATTTATAAAAAAGTTAGGTGAAATTCCAGGGCAAATTAAAATAATACCCAAGAACAAGGAAAAATATATAACATTTACAAAGTATGTCCCTACTGCTGATAACGAGTATATACAAATAAGGTTTTTAGATTCTTTCAACTTTTTAGGAACAAGTTTAGACAAACTTGCTAAAACATTGCACGTAGAAAATTTTGTTAATCTTCGCTCTCATTTTTCTAATGAGAGACAATTTAGTTTGCTGACTCGTAAAGGTATATATCCGTATGATTATATGACCGATTGGAAATGTTACGAACAAAAATCATTACCATCTAAGTATTGTTTTCATAATTCTTTGACCAACGAAAATATTAGCGATGAAGACTATAATCACGCTCAGACTGTTTGGGCGGAATTCAATATTAATGACCTCGGCGAGTATACGGATCTATACTTAAAAACAGATGTGCTCTTGTTGACAGACATATTTCAAAATTTTAGAAAAACATATAAACAATATAACAAACTCGATCCGGCATTTTACGTAACCGCCCCTAGTTTATCTTTCGTTGCAATGTTGCTAAAAACAGGTGTCCAGTTAGAACTCGTGTCGGACTTGGCTATCGTTAGAATGATTCAAAGCGGTATACGAGGGTGTTTGTGCATGTGTTTCCATCGGTATGCAAAAGCAAATCATAAATACATGCCAGAATATAATGCATTACAGCCAACGTGTTTTATAATATATCTAGATTGTAATAATCTATACGGCTTTAGCATGTGTCAGTGTTTACCGTATTCTAGTTTTAGATTTCTCAGTGAAAATGAATTAGCTAATTTGCATGTTGAAAATGTTGAGCGTAACGCTGAGTGGCGCTTCATATTAGAAGTTGATCTTTTGTATCCTGATCATTTACACAATCACCATAATGATTTACCATTTTGTCCTGAGAAATGTGAGATGTAAATACCCCGGGGAGGTAAAACAAAGAAATTAATTGTAAATTTGTATAATAAGTATAAATATGTGATAAATTACGTGTATTTAAAAAAGTGTTTAGAACACGGTTTAATATTACGTAAACTTCACAGAGCTATTACTTTCAGACAGAGTCCCTATTTAAAACAGTACGTAGAATTAAACACAAAAGGCAAAAAGGCAAAAGACAAAAAGTTCCTTCGAACCAGACTTTTTTAAGTTGTTAAATAACAGTGTTTTTGGCAAGACTTTAGAAAATACTGAAAATAGAGTAACCGTTCATCTAGTTAATCAATGGTGCGATCAATCTAATCGAACCAAGATATTAATATCCGCTGAGAGACTCGTAGCCAACCCCTATTTCCATAGTGCTTCTATTCTATCTGAAAATTTAGTTGCAATACAAATGAAACCTGATCAAATTATTTTAGATAAGCCTATTTATATTGGATTCACTGTATTATAACTTTCTAAGTCACACATGTACGATTTTCATTACAATATTGTAAAGCCTTTTTACAAAGACCGAGTGCAGTTGTGTTATACCAATTCATTTGTTTATAAAATATTCACTAATGATTTTTATCATGACTTAAAGTTTAATTTTTTGCAATATTTTGACACGAGTAACTATGACGATGAAAATTATTTTAAGATACCAATATTGAATAAAAAAAGTTCCAGGTCTGTTCAAAGATTTGCCTCAAAGAGATGTCAGCATATTTGACGGGGTCCGATAAGGCCGATGCCTGCCGGGGTCGCGGATTGTTCGAAAGAGTTACCGTGGCCCTGGCGCACAGGCAACTGAAGGAACACGGGTGGGTTTTAGTCAGTAAGAGTCTGACACGCCCTTCCGCTCCGCCCAGAGCGGGAGAGGTCATTTGATGATTTCCCACCGAAAAAAAAAGGTCTGTTCAAAGATGAAATGGAAGGAAAATATATATCTGATTTTGTTGGTTTGAGATCAAACTTTACTCTATAAAAACTCCCTATAAAATCAGTAAAAATGCAAAGGGAGTAAAATCATGCGTAGTAAGGGACTTGAACTTAACAGATTATCAAAATATTTTATTTAATGGTGGAGTTATCCGTAGAAAAAATGTTATATTTAAATCAATAAAGCACGAAATATTTACTCGAAGCGTTAAAAAATTGTCTTATCAGGCAATGACGATAAACGATCGATATCTGTAGATCGAATATCAACGCTAGCCTGGGGTCACTCTGCGATTTTAAAGAATGAAGATGTGGTTTTTTGGACTCTGTATATATTAAAATAAATATAATAGTTAATATATTAGTTTTGTATACCTACCTACATCTACTTATGTATGTAATAATCTTACTTTAGTTTTAGAAAATATGTCTAATTAAGGTATGTGTGCCGGACGGGCGTGATCGTCGGACGCGAAGGGTGTAGGGAGTGTGTAAGCCTATCCAGGTGTATCCCTGTGTGTGTATGAGGATAGGCCTCCCTGTCCAGACGGCACTGTCGTCCTGCACCTATAGGTTGCAGATATCTTCAGACGGCTGCCAGCTGCTTATCTTCGTGACTTTTTCCTGCTTCCCATCTTCCAGGTGGCTTCCTGCTTCTTATGTGTACCAGTGTTTATGACTACTTCTGATTAAAGGATTACGTTTTGACCATGTTTTTGACGCTCTCTGCTTAATTATATTTACCTGGGTGACTGAATAATAACACAAGTCTTCATGAATTTTCAGGAAGTGATTTTCGGAACTTTTGTGAAAAACTATTTGAACTATTTTGAAGTATATAAGACAATATAAATACTCTGCCGATGACTACGAAATTTCTATGTTTTACATGTTTACTAACGTACTATCAAACTTTAATTTAACGAGAACCGCTAATTACTTCCTGATTCAAAGTTTTTATTACACGAAATTTTCATCTGGCATATGTAACATTAAAGCTTATATACACGTTATTTACTATTAATATATAAGGCATGTTACATATCAATGAAATCCTTAAAGAACTACCTATCGTCTGAGGTATCTATAACAGCTATATCTGTTTCCACTGAAAAGTTATTTCAGGGGAAACAGAGAAAATATTACAATTTTCGTTATAAAAGTGTTTGTCAGCTGTTTTTCTCGGAAACCGCTGAACCGATTTTCCATTAAGTTATAGATACCTCAGGCCAGTCTATAGAACTGAAACAATGCCATATTTTAAACATCACAACTATAGTTTTCAGGGCGTGACGCGCCCTGAAAGTATGTTTCATTAACCAAAACAATAAACAATTCATAAACTATCGCAGCCCGACATTCAAACCCAATTAAATGGGCTTATTCAAAGGACTAGATATACGAAAATTAGGTCCAGGGCTAGGTCTTGGTCGAGGTTACCTGGACACACTAAACAAACTACGGTTTTCGACTATTTAGTCCACTTAATGGAGGTTTGAATGGGTCGTACTTACGATTTTATGCACTAAACAACATATTATAACTGTTTCTATGGTATAACTAGCACTGGTATCACTGAATTTAAGTTATCTTACAAAAAACTATCTAAATACACTATAAGTGACGCATCGTCGCGAACACTGGTGATGGAATAGCAGATTTCATTCCAACCGATGAAATTCTTGATAAAGTGGCAAGCTTAATGATTATTATGATGTCTATCAACTTTTTTATATTAATATCATCCATCTATCCAAAATGTAAGAGCTAGGCACGTGTTGGTGTAGTAATGATGCTAAGTCTTTTAATTCTTTAATACGTTTCTACATACTTTTGCTTCTATTACCTAATTTATTTTAGTATTTGTCATAATATAAGTCGGCTGATAGCGCCAGCTGTGGTTGAATCAATAAGAATCAATCTATCATTACTTTACAGGGTTATAGTAATTATGATTCTTACAAACCCGGTTCATACACATGGTAGTGGTGTAGCGGAGCTCGATTAGATCGATTCTTAGTACTTAATTTAATTTATTTCCCTATTTTTTCAGTAAAAAAGAGAAAATTTAATGTTTTACCCCCGAAGAAGAGGTAGAGGGCAATGAAGGAATGATTTTTTTGTACGGAATGCCTACTATGTCAAAATCTCTTCAAATCAAGGGTAATTTTTATGAAATATCTAATCTCTTATATTTCATCTGTCTCTAACGTTTAGTAGGAAGTACAGCTATTTTTGTATGTGTAATGTATTGTTCGTGCAATTCCGATAATCATGGACCTCACTATTCAGTATGCAGCGCACCACTAGCGAGCGCCGTCCCGCATGCGCCCCGCCTCTGTGCCCGGCGGATCGCGATGCGCAGCGCACGCGTCTTAGAATAATTTGATTGTGAAATACTAAACCTGTTGTGTGTGGTATGGTAACCCAATGGACTGGGTGAGTTTTTTTTATTTGTTTCTGTCACTGGTCCACCGCAGGCCAAACCTTCCGGAGGCGGAAAAACACTACTACTTACGTAGCTGTTTAGTAGGGGAGCCATTGACGCTGGTGAAGCACCTGCCCGTCGATGCCCAAAATTATGAGGTAGCTCTCAGCTTGTTGAAAGACAGGTATCAAAAGGACCGAATGTTAGCAGACACGTACCTAGAGCAGATTGTGTCTTTACCTAATATTATACAGATTATAATTTTATATAGAATTACTGAGAAATAAGTTTAGTTTTCAAATTTTGTGATAGTTTATGGAAAAGTGATAAATATTTCATTGAAAATCGTAACGAATGTTTTGTAACGCACAAATTTTGACCATGATGGATGCCGTATTGAGTCAATTTGAGTCATGTTTTTATGATAAATATTG
Source organism: Griposia aprilina (assembly GCA_916610205.1). NCBI lineage: Eukaryota > Metazoa > Arthropoda > Insecta > Lepidoptera > Noctuidae > Griposia > Griposia aprilina. The sequence goes on along the minus strand of OU744285.1, from coordinate 23,643,342 downwards.
TTGTTTATAGTTCGAAATACACATAAGTGGCTAGCTTATTGATCTACGAACATAATTTGATTAATAGCTACTAATATTATTGCGTATTGTCATTGGAAACGTATTTCAGACGAGATAATGCTTCTTTTCGCGGTGTTCATGTACAGGGTGGGCCAGAAAGGCGTACGATTTTAAAAACACTCTTGCGTTTGAAGCTTTAGAGAGGGGACTGCGCGGGTGGTGGGGTTAAGTAGCTCGGTTCCCGGAAATTTAGTCGCGATGGATCACTTCACCGGAGCGCAACGTGCATTCTGCGTTAAACATTATTACAAAAATCGCGATTCGTGCGTTATTGTTCGGCGTTTATTTCGGCGTGAGTTTGGATTACATGACCTAAATCAGTGTCCGAAAGAAAGTGTGATTCGATCGTGGGTCAGAAAGTTCGAAGATACTGGTTCGACTCTCAAACAGAAGCCTGCGGGACGCCCAAGGTCAACAAGAACGGAAGACACAATTGAACAAGTTAGAGCTTCAGTTCAACGTAATCCTGCTCTATCGACTCGAAAGCGTTCAGCCGAACTTGTGGTATCCAGAACATCTTTGCGTCGCATTTTGTTGAAAGATCTGAAATTGCACCCGTATAAAATTCAACTTGTGCAGGAATTACAGCCAAATGATCCAATTTTACGACGAGCTTTTGTTGAAACAATGTTGGAACGCTTTCGGAGTTTCAACAATATTTTGTTCTCCGACGAAGCTCATTTTCACATAAATGGGCATGTGAATAAACAGAATTGCCGTTACTGGGCTGCAGAGAACCCACGTGCAAAACATCAAAAGCCTCTGCATTCGCCGAAAGTAACCGTTTGGGCGGCCATGTCAGCGCACGGAATTATCGGACCCTACTTCTTCGAAAATCGACAAGGCCAATCTGTCACTGTAAATTCTGACCGATACATAGCCATGTTAAAGGATTTTTTCTTTCCACAACTGCAACAATTTGAAGCCTATAATCGTGCGACATGGTTTCAACAAGATGGCGCGACATGCCATACAGCTAATGCCTCTTTGGCGGTCGTAAACGAGATGTTTGCTGGGAAACTGATATCGCGCCGAGGTGACATTGCATGGCCTCCTAGAAGTCCGGATCTAACGCCACTGGACTTTTTTTTGTGGGGATACCTAAAAAGTAGAGTCTACTCCAATAACCCAGCCACGATTAACCAGTTGAAGACCAATATCCGGGAAGAAATGGCAGCTATTCCCCGTGCAATGTGCCAGCGAGTTTTTACCAATTTGAGGTTCAGATTCGAAGAATGTTTGCAGCGGGATGGTGCACACCTGGATGACGTTATTTTTAAGAAATGAATTTCCCAGATGTAAATTTTTATAAAAATAAAAATTTGTATGTGAATTGTACTAAGTTTTTTTTTAATAATTTTTTCAAATTCGCATTTCTTTCTGGCCCACCCTGTATATGGCCCTCAACCCGCGGACGTCGGTATCCGAGTATTGGACAAAAGACGCGGTTCTCGAACTACCGGGGTTCAGGTGTCTTTTGCCCTATAATCGGTACGTTTTGCTGAGTAAGTTTCTTCACTTTGTAGACAATAACGCTGTCGCGAGTCAGCCATTGCCTCAATCTGAAGATGATTCCTCAGTGAAATTGTCGGCTAAGCTGGTTAAGCTGGAACCTATTATTGAACATCTCGGAAAGAAATTTAAAACCCCTGTATAACCTAAAGCCTGACGTGTTCATCGACGACTCTTTGACCTTGTTCAAGGGCCGCTTGTCTTGGGTCCAAACAATTAGGTCAAAGTCTGCCCGATTTGGAATAGTCATATGAACTGTGTGAGCCTAGTCTAGCACAGGATATATGGCTGGATTCCAAATTTACACGGGCAAGTTTGATGGAGCCGTTGCAGCACGATATCTTAAGAGTTTGGGCTTTGATTGCTTAGGAACCCTTCGTGTATGCCGTCGAAACGTACCTAGTGACATTGCTAAAGTACCGAAGAAAGTGAGTAAGGGGACAATAATATCTCGTCATTGTGGAGACGTATCCATCATTGCTTGGATGGACTCCAAAATGGTGAATATTATATCTACCTATCACAGACCCGAGACTTACATTGGAACGAAGGCCGGTAAATCACTTGTGAAACCTGTGTGTGTAAGGGATTATAACTTATTCATGGGGGGAGTTGATCTCAAAGATCAACAACTCTCCATGTATTTGTTAGAGCGAAAGAAAGGCGTGATTGCACAATGGTACATGAAGATGTATAAAAGAATGCTAAATGTGAGTATTCACAATGCTCTTGTGATGTATGCGAGTTCGCTGAAACGTCGCGATAAACTGCCTGTGACGCATCGTGAGTTCCGTTATGAGCTTGCTGAAGCTCTGCTTAGACGGCATCGTCCGGCCTGTCTACAAGAGATCGGCCTGCCATTAGGGGAACTCATGAGGCTGAGGCGAGATATTTTGCACGAGCCAGAATATCTGAAAGGGCGGAATGCAAGAAAAAGGTGTATGATTTGCTTTCGAATGAAGGAAACCAAAATGGTTCACATTAGGGGAGCGGGCCCCATTATGGGATGGGTTCCCAATATGAGATAGCAGGTTACTCCGGTTTACAAGCACCGCCATCTCTATTACGGGCAGTGAACTCCTTCCATTTGTTGTCCAGCGGCCATATTGAAACGCTCACGCGTCAGTCGCCATTCAGTTAGACGGGAGGTTGGTTCGCGCAAATACTCCGATTACGAGTTTTTTTAATAGTGAAGTTAGAAGTTTACTTTTCTTAAGGTAAGTTTGCTTTTTTGTTATTGTATGTGGTCCTGCAGTGTCTAAAAACATTTGTGTTGAGGTTCATGTGTTGATTCTTGCTAAAATTCAATTAGGTTTTGTTTTAAGACCACGTGTTAGCAAAATACGTAGTTGTCCTAATATGGGATACCTGGGTGTGCCTAATATGAGATATCTAATATTGGGGTACATGTATCCTAATATGGGATAAAATACTAGGTACATGTATTTAATAAAATATCATGGATTATAGTTCATTATCATTAGAGAGAGCGAGGGAAAGGTCTATAATCCACCACGCGTGCCCAGTGCGGATTGATAGATGTCACATGTCTGGGTTTTTTTTTAATGTTTTTATTTTCCTCTCATTGAGGAGGCCGTGTCCCTGCAGTGGGAACATTATAGGCTGATGATGATGATCATTAGAGGTACATAGAGGTATTTACTATACTTGCTAACCGATCAAGTTCTACCCAAAAAAAATTAAGATCCAAATGTGCTAATATTTAAAAAATTGTTTTAGATGAGTACCAATGAGAAAAAAAAGCGAAAGAAATGGGATTCTGATAAGATGCTGAAGGCGTACAATGCAGTAAAAAATAAAGAAATGGGCTACTTAAAGGCCTCTCAATTTTTTAACGTCCCAAAGTCAACTTTGGAGCGTTATTGTAAAAGTGTCAATCCTATAACAGAGCTAACCTCTATGAAAATGGGCCGAAAACCAACTTTTTCAGAGGAAATGGAACGTGAGCTTGCAGAGTACTGCATTACAATGTTGTCAAGGTTCTACGGACTGAGAGCCTCTGACATCCGCTCTTTGGCGTTCCAACTGGCTATAAAGAATGGACTGCCACACCAGTTTAATAGAAGCAAGAATACTGCAGGCCGAAAGTGGATGAGAAACTTTCTAAAAAGAAATCCTCGATTGTCTTTTAGGACACCTCAAGCTACATCTGCTAATAGAGCCAAGGGGTTTTCAAAAGGGAAGGTAGACGAATTTAATGATATTTTGGAGAAAGAGTTGGCAAAAATTAATTTTGATCCAACAAAAATCTACAACGTTGATGAGACTGGCGTGACTGTAGTTCAACATAAAATGGAAAAGGTCTTATGCCTGAAAGGACAGAAACAGGTTGGTGGAATTTCGTCGGCGGAGCGGGGAGCTCTTATAACTCTAGTCACGTGTATGAGCGCGTCGGGGGTCTTCGTTCCACCCTTATTCATTTTCCCCAGAGTTAACATGAAGGAAGAGTTAAAAAATGGTGCTCCACCTGGCTCTCAGTTTGCGTGTCACAAATCTGGCTGGATACAACTCCATATCTTTACACAATGGATTGTTCACTTCATCAACACTGTCCACCCATCTAAAGAGTGTCCAGTTATACTGATCCTAGATGGACACTACTCTCATACAAAAAATATTGATGTCATTGACAAATGTCGGGAAAATGGTGTCATTCTGATATGCCTCCCCCCACATTCGTCTCACCGAATGCAGCCCTTGGATGTATCATTTATGAACCCATTCAAGACGTACTATGCCAAAGAAATCGACTCATGGCTAAAATATCACCCTGGCCGCGTCGTGACTGCATTCCAAGTTGCAGAATTAGTTGGAAAGGCATACATGAGGGCTGCTACACTGGAAGTCGCCGTCAATGGATTCCGTAAAAGCGGAATATTCCCATTCGACCGCAATCATTTCAGAGACCACGACTTCGCTGTACAGGACGGCAACGATGATGACACTAACATGGATGTGGAAACAGCTCCAGTCCTATCTCCAGTTGCATCGCATACGGGCTCACCGACAATCCTGGCAACTACTAGTGCCGTTTCAGTGCACTCACCATTACCATTTCATTTCGCTGTACAGGACGGCGACAATGATGACACGAATATGGATGTGGAATCAGCTCCAGTCCTATCTCCAATTGGATCGTATATGGCTGTACAGTACGATGACGCTGAAGACACTGGTATGAATTATGAATCATCTCTAGCTCCAGTCCCATCTCCAATCGCATCTTCTACTGAATCAGCAATGCCCCTAGCGACTACTAGTGCCGTACCTGCGCACTCGCCATTAGCATTTGCTTTAAACATGCGTTCGTCAAATTCCGGTGCTGATACGCCTTCGCTATCAGTTTCGACTCCTTCAGGTGTCTCGACTCTAGCATCGCTCGCCATGACTGCAGTCCAAAGTATAATCTCATCAGGTCCAGGTGCTGAAGCGGCTCCGCTTCCAGTCCTAGACCATAATGAATCAGCTACGGTGCCGTCGACATCAAATGACGAATTAGTTCATTCTCAAGTCTCGCGCAGTTCAAGGGCTCAAGCCCGACGAAAATTTTCCATAAAACCGGCTGAAATCAGTCCTTTTTCCACAATCCAGCGAAAAACCAAGAAACCTGATCAAGTATCACAGCTCCGAGGAGGAAAGCCTTTATTAGTCACCAGTTCACCATACAAAAATGAATTACAGGAACAACTGAATAAGAAGCAAGAAAAACCAGGAACATCTAAAAGTAAAACGAAAAAGGCGATGATTGCTAAAAAGAAATCTAAGACTGTTCAAAAAACCAAAACCATAAAGAAGAACAAGAAGATTAATTATCTTGTTTTGAGCAGAACTACATTACAAGTTTCTTTTTTATTAATGTTCAAAAAAAACTATCCCATAATGGGGCCCGCTCCCCTAAGTGCACCCAGGGTGACGCATTACTTTGTTTTGGGGATTGCTGGAGAATTTGGCATTCTGCAGCAAAGCTTCCAGGAAAAGAAATACGTGGGCGAAAACGGAGGCGCACTAATGAGTGAATCATTTTGCGGTGTGGATGTGGTTTATGAACATGAGTGAATAATTTTGATTTTTTTTTATCAATTACTTTGTATCTCATTGTAAGTGAACCTATTTATTGTTCTTATGAGAATAAATTCTTCTTTAAACCTAAACCTATTTTGAATGTGATGGTGGATGTGGACTACTAACGGGATCCGGGCCCTCGCATGAGGGCTGCGTTTCAACGGTATATGTCACCTTCCGTTTATTAATTTCCTGCATGGGTTCTTCTAACTCCTCCTTATGTCTCGCTGATGGTGGCACGTGTGTTGTTTCATTTAGTTCCCTTCAAAATGGTTGAGCTGAATGGTGCTGATCCATGCGTTATGATCGTGAACGGGCGCCGTCAGTTGGGACTGATCGTCTCTTAGCTGCCATGGCTTATTTTAGTTATTTTATTTTTGAATTGTTTAGTTTTGTTTCTGTTTGCTGTTTTCTGGACGCTTTTAACGTGAACGTCTTTTTTTACATCGTTCTCACATATAATTATAAATTAAATGGGTGAGATGGTTTGAGTTTTGTGTACAAACTTCATTTAGCACAAAAGGTGCAAAAATATTTTTATTTTTTTGTAAATTTTTAAGGGTATCGGATTTTCCGATAATGTTGTTTTTTGTATTTAGTTTTTAAAGTGTAAGTCATGTCATTACTAACATTAGTTTCTCATAAGCATTTCTATGTTGCTAACAAATGTAACACATTTTTTTTGTTGTAAATATAACACATTTCTTTAAAACAACATTTATATTATTTCAATCTTTTCCAAGCTCTCTCATACATGGAATTGTCCGTAAGTATATGGGGTCATCTATAGCACCGCAGGAGGATTGAAGGCAGTAACAGTTACCAGTTGAATGGTATAAACCATACTAAAACCGACTACAATTTTATACATCATCATTTCAGCCGAAAGACGTCCACTGTTGGACATAAGCCTCCCTCAAAAGGGGGGTTTTGCCATAATTGCCACGCTTGGCAGGCGAGTTGGCGATGTATAGAGAAGGCTGCTGCCCATTCTCTAGTAAGTCCCTTAGTCGCCTTCTACGACACCAACGGGAAGCAATGGGATGGTGCTATTCTTTACGTCCGGCACCATACGGTACATCGGTTATACATCGCGAAGTATAAATTCAGGCAAACTTTATCATGATGAATAACCACAGCAGTGACATTAACATACTTAGTTTTTCTTGCCTAGCATAACTGGACTATTATGTTCCCACTGCTGGGACACAGGCCTACTGTCTGAGAATGTGTGGGTTGGTAGATGAACTTAGGTATAAGAAAAGATAGATAGAATAATAATTAATTTATGTAATTTAAAAAATTTAAAAAATAATTTAAAATAATTTAATAATTTAAAAAATATTGATGGCTCGTTATTTTCAAAGAATAATATCGAAATAATAATTGGATATCTCAAAACTAAAAATCGCTGACGTTTCTTTTAACAGGTCATTACTAAAAACTAAAAGTAACAAAATAAAATAATAATTTATAATAAAATAATAACAAAAAATCGTACTTGAAAATTATAACATACTAATATTTCGTTCGCCGCGTTTTTGCGCTAACGGTACTTGCTAGCTGTCAGTCAGCGACAGTTTAGCGACCGGCACGGCGCCTAGTCGCGCCATTTTTTTTCGTTGTGTTATCAAATCGTTTTGATTACTTTTTACAGTGTAGGACACTGTATCTAAGCGGAATAATTTGTGAGAACGTTGCCTACACATTATCGTGTTATCGTGTAAGTGTTTTTTGGTGAATATGTGTGTGAATTCATTATATTGTGATAAAGTTTAATGGTTATGTGAGTGAAAATTAAAAAAGTGAAAACAAATGACATCACTGCGAGTTCAAGTCATATTTATTTGTTTATTGAATGGTATAAATAGTTAGATAAACTGATAACGAAGCCAGGATGGTATAATATGTAACATGATAATGCCTATATATTGCCGATTTCACAGTTTTTCTGAAGGCCTACCCAAAAACCCAAAAATACCTACTTACCTTCGTTTGATAGCTTTTTTATAAGGTTACTAATTTAGTAAGTAAGTAGTTATGTTTCATGTTTTTACTAGGGCCTTGTTTTTATTTAACATTATATCTGTTTGTTTCTTTAACTATAAAATGTTAGTAACTAAAATATTTTGAATTGCCTATGTATTTTTTTTTTAAATATTATAACTTTAATTTAAATTATTAACATTAAATAGTATTTACACTTACTAAATTAAATGACTAACTATATGTATGTATGTACATCTAAATAGCAAAATAAAATAAAAAGAAAGAAGAAAAATAATCATAGGGCATCAAAAAATTCATCCGCATCGCTGTCGACAGGAAAAGTGCCCAAAAGGCTGGCAGCATTGCCACGTTGTATGGCGATGCTGATTCTTTGGCCAAAAAATAAGCCAGCCCTCTGGTCACGTGAAGAGTCAACCAAGATCGTTGGTTAGAAAAAATGCGAATCTAAAAGAAATTTTGAATACTTTGACTAAAAAATCTTATATTACTCAAGAGAATGAAGACATTTTAAGTCACATAGGTGTACAAAATCAAGAAATTGTTAAACGCCAAATATTGAAATCAAAAAAGGTCATATACCCAAAATTAAATACTCACCGGAGTTACGAGCATTCTCCTTAACATTGCATTTTTATTCCCCGAAAGCGTATAATTTCGTTAGATAAACTTTCAGCACATGTTTACCTGCTACAAGTACTCTGAGAAGTTGGTATCAAACCATTGACGGTAAACCAGGATTTACAAAGGAGGCAATAGATACTATCAAAATGAAAGCCAGAGAATCCAAGAACAAAATTTACGCCATTATAATATTCGACGAAATGGCAATCAGAAGCGGTGTCGAATATCATCCCCAAGGCAGAAGATTTTTGGCCACGTGAGTTTTGGCGCCAGTTTACAAACAGATTGTCAAGACGAAGCTAAAGAAGCCCTTGTTTTCTTGCTGGTGCCAATAAATGCATCCTGGAAAATTCCAATTGGATATTTTTTAATAAATGGAATTAATGCCTCGTTGGTCTAGTGGTCGCAAGCGCTACTGCTGAGCATGAGGTCTCGGGTTCGATTCCCGGGTCGGACAAAGTGTTATTGGGTTTTCCCATCTGGAATTTCTTAGTAGCAGCCCGGAGTCTGGATTTGTGCCCGGTTGATGGCAATAGGCTCGCCCCCTATTACATGGGACTTAAACATAACTGGCGAAATGTGGGTGTACTATAGATACACCTTTGCCTAACCCTTCGGGGAATACAGGCGTGATGTTATGTTATGTATGGAATTAATGCAGAACAAAAAGCCGCTCTTGTAACAGAGGCGATCCATTTAGTAGAAGAGGCTGGTGTAAACGTCAAAGCCATTACATTTGACGGCTGCCCAGCAAACATTACTATGGCTAAAAAGTTAGGTTGTTCGTTTGAAGTTGATCAAATAAAGTCCACCTTTAAAAATCCCTGCAATACTTCAAAAATAGCGGTATTTTTAGATCCGGCACACATGATCAAGTTAGTGCGAAATGCATTTAAGTTTTATAGGAATTTGAAAGACAAACGGGGCAATATTATATCGTGGGAACATCTTGTTAATTTACATAATCTACAAACAGCGGAAAATTTTCATCTAGCTAATCGACTAAGGGCCGCTCATATATTTTTTAAATCTAAAATTATGAAAGTAAGCTTAGCAACCCAAATTTTTAGTAAGAGTGTATCAGATGCACTCACGTATTGCAAAGAAAAGCTTAATTTACGTGCGTTTCAAGAAGTCACACCCACAACACAGTTTCTGGATATGATGAATGACCTGTTTGATATTCTGGACTCGCACACCCATGGATATGATTTAAAAAGAGCAGTCAATGCAGAAAATGCTGCGAATGTTATATTTAAATTAAAGACAGCAAAAGATGCTGTACTAAATATGTCCGCAGAAGTAATTGTAAGAAAAGTAAAACAGGAAGTTCAACTCGTTAAATCACCTCGATATACCGGATTCATACGATTTTGTGGGTGTATAGAAAGTGCCATTGCTCTCATCCAAGACCTGGTCCTGAACTCAGAGTGCGCCTTAAAATATCTTCCTCTACATAAAATAAGCCAGGACTATTTGGAACACCTGTTTGGAAGTATAAGATGCCACGGTGGATCAAACAACAATCCTAGTGCTAGGGTATTTGAAAGCATATACAAGAAGCTCCTGACCTATGCGCAAATAAAAAATAGTGGTAGTGGCCATTGCAGCGCTCTTGGTCAAATTTCAAATGCAATGCATGTCTTTTGCAATGCACGTCAGCAGTTAATCGCATCAATATTACATTGACAAGATACAAAGACCAAAACATAGATCTTGAGAATGAGAGCTTGGATTTTTCAGTCCTTGAAAGTCTGTTACCTAATTCTGAATTCGGTCAAAAAGTAGTAGAATATATGGCCGGCTACATTGTCCATGCTTTGATAAAGCAAATAAAATGCCAAACTTGCATTGGAGCGCTGATTGGTGTACCAAATCAAAACGCCTTACAATTTCAAAAAGATACTAAAAACAAGTTATTGTACGGATCCATCACAGTAATAGAAATTTGTCGTCGTTGTGAAATTTATATCAAGAGGGCGATCAACGAGAGTGATTCGAAAGTGCTGTCTTCAAAATATAACACCGATTATTTTATAAGATCTCTGATTGGGTATAATTTATTCCCGGATATTAATTTTCATCAATATGAAATTGAATCAACAAATCATTTAATTGACTTAGCAAGATGCGTAATTCAAAAATATGTAGACGCTCGTTTATCATTTTTTACAAAGAATAATCAGGACCCTAAAACTTTAATTCGAAAAACATATACCAAATTAATTCATTTCAAAAATCAATAACAACCATTAAACTGCCCGTTCTCCGCATGACCGCACCTCGATTTTCTTTTTGTAGTTGATTGATTTTGATTAAATATTATTTCTATGATTATAATTGAGTATTTTTAATAATGTTAAAACCCATTTTTTATCGATATCGACTATTTTTCCGTAATGAAGTAGAGCAGCTCTAACGATAGGCATACCTATGCAACTTGACCTTGAACTGACCAATTGCAGCCGCGCGTTCATCCTCGTCCCCCGGCCCGCGGTAGTGAGTCGTGTTCTTCGAAGAAATCGGCCTATACGCTCTCTAGTGGTTATATACTCTATGGTTTCAACTCACCTCGCTTAAGTTTTGTATGGGTGATTGCTAATACGGTGTGGTTTATGTTTTTTTTTTATTATTTTGTTTCAGTATGCCTACTGATTATCAAAGGAAGACTGATAGAGGTATGGCGAGTCGCGAAATTTACGATCTCGCCTTAGAAGAAGTTACATTGCGTGAGAAAAGTCTGCATGCTGCAGCTTCGAGCTACAACCTCAACCACACTTCACTCTACAGGTATATAAAAAAGACGGCTTATGAAGCTAATGAAACGGCGTCAGTTGGATATCCCGAAAAGACTGTCTTTTCATCTTCAGAGGAGAAAATACTTCGTGACTATCTCTTAAGCTGCGCTGCTGCTAATTTCGGCCTAAGCACTAAGGAAGCTAGAAGATTTGCCTATACGTTGGCTGTGAAGTATAATAAAAAATGTCCTCCTTCTTGGGTTGACCATCAAATAGCACGTGAAGTTTGGCTTCGGTCTTTTATGAAGTACCATCCTGTTCTTCCTCTGAGACTACCTCAACCAACAAGCATCGCTCGAGCTACGAGTTTTAATCGAGCAAATGTGCAACATTTTTTTCAATATTACACCACTGTACTTGATAAATACAAGCTGCAAGGAAACGATATATGGGTGAATATCCCCGCGGCAAATTTTACGTGTCCGCGTTGAGAATCGAGGTGTTAAATGATAGTATGTTTCTCATTTTTTTTTAAAGTGAACTAGGTAACCTGGTTCAATTAGGGCCAATTTTTTTTTTGCAATATGTTTGTATAAGTAATCAGGGGAAAAAAATCGCCTTAAAATTCAAGTTGGGTTGTCCCAGCTCCATTTTTTTATATAAATGCATTCACTAAAGTAACAATTTAAGGTACAACAAAAAATAAATAAGTTCGTTAGTATATGCATATGACACATTATCTAAAAACAATTAAACCATATTAGAAAATTTAATTTAAAAGCACAGGATACTCGACCAAAGTTTGTCCAAGCAAAAATCAAAATTTTGGTGGCACTTGTTCCACTTACTATAACATGAAGTTTCGTGCGTGTGCGATCAATCGCGTTTTATTGTTTCGCATCTCTTAGTCGTGCGCACTTGCGCGTAACAGGTGTGTGATTAGTGCTGTGATTTCCCGCCAAAAACGTAAGTATCATCTTGGGTGGCACAGGGGACAAGAATTGTTCAATTTTGGTTGGATCGATTTGCTGTTGATTTTAAAGTGTTTTAATAGCTAGCTACACGTTATAGGTAGTGATTTGGGTTAAGCATAAATCAGTGATATTCATTTAACTGTAACTTAAAACCCCTATTTTGAATGATTTTTTTTATTGCCTGGTTCCAATTTTGATGGCTCAATTTTGGTGGATTTGGTGGCGTTTTCACGCCACCAAAATTGAAAACGAGCCACCAAGTTTTAAGTATGTACTGATGTATTTTTTGTACCTGTATAGACAGTGTTGTAAGACAGTTTGATTAGCAAACTAAATGTTATGTATTTGGCAGTAAGTAAGACCTATTATTATAAGGGCGGGTATTATTTTATTTTGTTGCTTTTTAGAATGCCAAAACAGACCAGCGAAGAGAGGCTGCTTAAAAAGAGAATGGCAGAAAGAAGAATAAAGCAAGAATAAAGAGCAATCTCGAACAGGCTGAAACACTGCGAAAAAGAGAAAGGGAGTGTCGAGAAAATCACGACGCACCGGGCGACAGCGGGCGGGAGCTACGGTCGCGGAGGGGGCGCTCGAGCAGCGGGCGCGCACCGGCCGCCACCGACACTGCGTCATCGTCCACGTTACTGAGCGATTGCTTATTTACCCGAACATCAATTTAAATCTTGTTAACCGGTTGTTTCTTCCTTGTGCATATTGTAATACAGTCCACTATTATCAAGTTACCGTGTTTTAGTCCTCGTACCACCTGGAGGATATTACCCATTCTTCTCTATGGTCCTTCGACGTTTAATTGATCAGTTACTGGGAGTGACAAGCAGTTTTTCAAAATTTGAAAACTGCCGTTACAAAACTGTAAGACGACTTCTCGCCCTTCGTGTGAATCTAGTTCCAGTCTTCGGTCATCATCTTCGGCGCCTTTGTGAAGAGGCGTACCTATTTGTTGGAGAGAGCAGTTCTTCAGTGGTCATCGTAGCTGGGTCATCGCAGCGTAGCAGCCCAAGCAGTGCCCAAGAACATCGCAATCCATTTGAAGCAAGAAGACGTTTAGTTTGGACACGCAGTCAACGGATTTTGTGAGACCTTTCCATAATCTAACTAACATTTGTACATAATTCATATACTAACTCTCATTCCACAAGAGTATTAGATAGTGCATTAGACCAGTGAATCATACATTATTAGATACGCCTATCGCATAACATTAGTTAATAGCTTGTTTATCCAGTAGAATCAATCATATACTTTTAGTCCGTATTGTCCTTTTCATTGTTGTTAACTGTCAACTTTCAAGCCATTCAAGTAGATTTTGTCCCATTAATGTAGAATCCTACCCATTAATAATTAGTAATAAGTGCTTATTAATCTAGTAATAACATTAATTGTAATATAGTGCCATAAGTACACGTTTTATTTTCTCTTCACAGTTTGAAATTTCAAAAAAAAAAACTCTAACCGCCTACCGGGTTTGAATAGCAACACTTCATCTATCAGCTGTTTGCTTTTTGTTGTTATACACGCGCCTTATAGGAGTATATTTCAGTGCTTTTAGCATTCATTCATTTTATCAGTATTTTCCTTGCCTATGTGACAGTCTATCACCTATTCATAATTAATAGCAAAACGTTGTATTTGGTTTGGAACTTTCCCACGATTTCGGGACTCTTAGAGCAATAGCGCACTAGCGGCTTGGCCGCAGCGGCCAGGTCGCGGCGGCCATCGAGATAGATACCTTAGTATGAAATCGCCACAGAGCGCGCGCACCTGGTCGCACGCGACCAGCGGCCACACTCAGCCGCAGCGGCCAGCGAGATCGGAGCGGCGCGTTTGCGGCCAGTGTTCAGTCGCTGGTCGCTGCGGCCACTGAGATCTATAGTATTGTAGTAAAATCACCAGTGTGCGCGCACTAGCCGTGGCGGCCGCACGTGTTGTAGAGCTACAGCGTGATTTGTAATTATCGCGATGTCTTTCGACACGGAAAGATTTATAACAGAAATCGAGACGAGGAGGGCGTTGTGGGACATGTCCTGTGAAGACTATGCCAACCGAGATATAAAAAGGATAATGTGGGAAGAAATAATTGAAATATTTGGAAATGAAAACTTAAGTACAACTGAAAAAAACGAACTCGGTAAGTAATGTTTATTTTATTGTGTTCTCAAAGCTACTCGATTTTGCCACGGGAGTTGTCCTTCACCCACGAAGTAGTCAGCAAATAGATCTCTGTTTTGAGTAGATGTTCTATTTCCTCTTGACGGCTGGCAGGGAGGTATTTCTTCAATAGTCGGAGGAATATACAAGGTGTCTTCGAATTTGTACCCATCTCGCTCCCGTACGTAGTTGTGAAGGACGCAACATGTTTTTATGATTGCAACAGCAAATTCTCTGTGTACATCAAGAGGACGATGAAAAATTCGCCACTTGTTGGCTAGTATCCCGAAAGTACATTCTATGTACCGGCGTGCACGGGAAAGGCGGTAGTTAAAAATTATTTTCTTGTCTGTCAAATTTCTTCCGGCATATGGTCTCATTATATTTTCTGACAAAGAGAATGCTTCATCGCCAACTATAACAAAAGGCAGAGGCACACCTGTTTCAGTTATCGGTCTTTTGTCTGGTATGTCTAAATTATTATTTGTAAGTTTTACATAAAAATGGGAGTTCTTGAATACCGATGAATCGCTGCATTTTCCATATGCGCCGACGTCTATGCATATAAATTTGTAGTTGGCATCGCATATAGCCATTAGCACAATAGAGAAATAGTTTTTGTAGTTATAATATAGTGACCCTGTATGGGTCGGCTGAATGACTCTTATGTGCTTTCCGTCCACAGCTCCAATAAAGTTAGGAAACTGCGAACTCTTCCTGAATCCTTCACTTATTTCTAGCCATTTGTCTCTATTGAGCTGTGGAAAGGCAATGTCTTTTATATTTTGCCATATGGCGACGCAGACCTCAAGTACAATTTCTCGAATAGTTGTGTGTCCAATGAATGCGAAATGAATGATTTAGTTCTCTGAAGGAGCATCCAGATGCTAGGTATCTGGAACAAACAAACACGTTATGATAACTTTTTTTTTATTTCCAGGTAAGTCACTCCAAAAAAAATGGAAAAATATAAGGGACTCATTCCTCAGGGAGCTACGACGTGTCAAAGGCGCAAAAAGTGGTGCTGCAGCGAAACGTAAATCTCCCTATGTATACTTTCAAAACCTGATGTTCCTTAAAGATACGGTAGAACCGAATACAACAGAATCAAACTTAAATGTTACGGAAAATATAGTCCTTCCCACCCCCGAATCAGTATCTCAAGGACAACCAAGATCGAAGAAGAAAAAGGAAGACAATAATTTGGAAAAAGAAGACCTTGTTTCGGTTTTAAAAGAAAGCATTAATTCAAGAACTCAACATGAATCATTTCTCGAAGACGAAGACAGATTATTTATGCTTTCCTTAGTAAAGGATTTCAAAAAAATACCCGAATCCGCGAAGCTGACAACTAAGATGGAAATAATTAATCTAATCCACCGAGCACAAAATACAAGATATGATCCAAGCCACTATGAACCTATGACCACTATGACAAGGCACAACCAACCTACTTACCCTCGAAGCAGTTATACCAGCCATCAAGAATATCAACAGGGATATTTTACTAAGAATTTGGATAATGAACCACTTGCCACAATGAGCTGCCGCCCTTCTCTGTTACGTCCCAGTGAACCGGCGCCGCCTTTGGATTCACAAAGAGCAGAAAACTCTATCCAATCACCCGAATCAAACTACTCGCAGGCCTCGCAAGATTCAGAAATAATTGAAACTTTTTATGATAATTATTGAACAACTGCACTTTTGATTATGATAATTACAGTACTTAAATACTTTTATGTACCTACTAGTTTTACTTATCTACCTGCATTCTTTTTCATAAAATAGACACAGGGACCGCAAAGAAATGATTTAAATAAAAGTAGATAGGCATAGGCTTACCTTAAAGTTACAACGAGTTTTTCCTCAGCAGAAATGCAGGGACGAAATTTAGTGACGGTGCCGGTGATAGATGGCCTTAATATTCTTAACAATTCTTCAAACGTAGACTTGCTCATCCGTAAATAATTAAAGAACTTGTCATCATATTGCTGAAGGTCCGTGAAATAAGTATAAAATAATCCTTTTGTTCGCCTTTCACGAAGCAAGGGATGAACCCAATATTTTTTCCTTTTCTTTTTCCGCTTCTTACTTATAAGATACAAAAGCACTGCTATTTCCTCAACGTCCATTTTGAAGCGCGCTGTACATGCAACTGACGATCGTAGCCGTGGTTTTGGCCGCGTTGCAAATCGATCCCTGCGGCCTGGCCGCGCGACCTGGCCGCTGCGTCCAAGCCGCTAGTGCGCTATTGCTCTTAGAAACACATTAAATATCTAGTTTATGATCTGTCGGTGCGACCCTAATTAGTAGCGAAATGTCTTGTTTCCTTGAAACGTATTATAAATGGCTTTTGGGCCGGCCATTAGTCGAAAGGCAATATTCGTTGCCAGTTAAGATGCAATAACTCAAGTAATTCTAAAGAAACGCATAAAATACCCACATCTGGCTGGCCTAAGTCGATGGCCAAACGACCACTTAAGACAATGGAAGACATGTGCAAGGACCTAATCTGAGAACTTGCGAGGGTTTTATCCACCACTTAGTCTCGCGAACAGCTTAGTGAGGAACAACTTGTCGAGTTAGAGATAAGAATTGAAAAAATGGTCACCTTATATGCCACCTATGATCAGTTTCAGGGTCAATTGGAGTACCTGTCGGCCAAGCCCGACGAGCAATTTTCTGAACGTGAGCAATTCGAGAGCAACTACTACAGGCAACTAGCATCTGCTCGCGCGCTTCTGCACTGCATCGCGCTCAACTGGCGTCTAAGGTAAGCTCCAATGAACAACTTTCAGTGGTTACTAGACATAACAATGTTAGACTTCAAAAAATAAATTTACCTCACTTTAGCGGCGGTTATAAGGATTGGTTGGAGTTTAAAGATATTTATATTTCGTTGATTCATGGAGGAAGAGTATAGATAAAATAAACAAATTTCACTACCTACGTTCGTCACTTAATGGCAGCGCAGCACTAGTTATTAAAAGTTTAGATTTCAGAGGGGATAACTACGGCAATGCATGGCAATTGTTGTGTGAAAGGTACGATAACAAGCAATTATTAATAAATAATCACATTCAGGCTTTATGTAATGTGGAACCACTTCAGAAGGAGAGTAGTCAGGGTTTACGCGAGGTTGTGGATGTAACCAGTAAGAACCTGCGGTCTCTGGCAACGCTAGGGCTGCTCGTACAGCATTGGGGTGAAATGGTTATACATTTAATGGCATCAAAGTTAGACCCGGTTACTAGCAGACAGTGGGAAGAATATAGGAACACTCTGACTGAGTATCCATCCTTGGACATATTCACTAAATTTATTTCTAACCGCTGCAATCTTTTAGAAACGGTTGAGGAAGCTAAGAGTTTAAAGTCAAAGCCAGAGTCATCGTACAGTAAGCCCAAAAGTTTCTCTATATTAACAAGTAGAGGAAAATTTAATATATTATATTTAGTTAGTTGTTTAGTTGTGATCAATTTAAGGCGCTTACAGTCGCTGTACGCTTATCTAAAGTAAAATATTTTAAACTTTGTGTGAATTGTTTACGTCCAGGTCATTTGGAGGCTACTTGTCCACTTGGTCACTGCAAGTATTGCAAAAAAAGGCATAATACAATGTTACATTCTCATGATGATGACCCTAGCTCTAGTAAGGAGCATATAACTTTAGCTGGCACTAATCATGAATTTTCATCTCGTCATGTATTGGTTTCTACAGCCTTGGTAAGAGTCACGGCCCATTCCGGGATGCCGCACAGCGCCAGAGTCTTACTTGACAATGGAAGCACGCCAAATTTTGTTACTAAGGACCTTTGTGGTAAGCTACATTTACCTATTCGTAGTGTAAGCTCACACGTAGCAGGCATAAATAGTCAAGTGTCTACTATTAAGGCCTATTCAAACCTGAGCGATATTCGCTGCCGCTGTGGGTAGAGGTACATACCGCGCGGGTTTCGCTCAGGTATTTAGTATCAAGTACCGCGGCTAGAGCGACCTAGGCGATATTCGCTGCCGCTGTGGGTTGAGGTACATACCGCGCGGGTTTCGCTCAGGTATTTAGTATCAAGTACCGCGGCTAGAGCGACCTGAGCAATATTCGCTGCCGCTGTGGGTAGAGGTACATACCGCGCGGGAGCAGCGGCAAGCATCCCGCCCCTCACTCCGCAAGCGGGGTTAACATGACAACAGTTACGCACGATATTCCTTAGCGAAAGGACGCGTTTGCAACATGGCGTCATCGAAACGAACGAATAACGATTCATTTATTGAGATGGTGAAGTGCAATCCAGTTTTATATGATATGTCACTTACGGATTATAAAAATATATTTATGAAAAATAAAATATGGAATGAGATAAGAGAAAAATAAGTGGTAAGTTTTTATTTTTTAATATATTATTATATTATCTTTCAATTGGGTACTAAATACGACTACCGCCTTTAAAGAAGTTGACAAATTGTGTACGTACCCTATCGCCTGAAAGTTGCAAAGTTTCAAAATTTTGATATTCATTGTTCATTGCATTATTTTGTTGAGTAGTAAAATACATATTTTGCAAGTACGGGGTATTGCAAGTTTTAGAGCGTAAATAATTATGGAGTACGCATGTTACTTTTATCACTTTTTCAGCTGTAGACGCTTTTAGGTGCATGGGTTTGAAATATATTCGCCATTTTTGAGCCAGTAATCCAAATGCATTTTCAACAACGCGTCTAGCGGCACAGGGGCTTATTGTATTTTTCCTTTCTTCTAGCAACCCTAGAAACTCTTTGATTGAATGGTTTCATTACATGTGCTTGCAATCGGAATGCCTCATCTCCTATTAACACATGAGGTGTGACGTCATTAGTTCTCGGCAATAGTTTAGGCCTTGGAACATTCATAGTCCCATTATTAAACCTCCTTCCCATGACCGAGTTTTCGAAAATTCCACCGTCGCTATTTTTTCCAAAACCTCCAACATCGATACATAAAAATTGTAGTGTGGTCTTACTATTGCCATAAGGACAGATTTTTTTTTGAGGTAGCAAAAATAATTGCTGCCTAAATTAGGCGGACAAACGATAGTGACATGTTTTCCATCAATACTGCCGAGGCAATTGGGGAATTGCCACATATTATAAAACTCTTCAGATGTTAAGTTCCACATTTCTTCTGTAGGAGGCTTCATGTATATGGGTTGTAATGTAGTCCAAATAACATCACAAACTTCATCAACAATTTCTGCGACAGTTGAGCAACCCACTCTATAACTGTTTGCAATACAGCGAAATGAATCTCCACTTGCTAAAAATCTGCAAAAAAAATATTTAATAAGGTTTTTTACTCAAGGTCTAAGCCATTTTTACTATAAATTTGGTTTCTAAGATTCCGCAGTATTTATCACCTTACTAACCTTAACAAATTCAGGCTTTTAAACTAGTCTAAGTATAACTAATGAATAAAAGTAATTGAATAGATTATAAATAAAATATATTTTTTACAGGCGATGAAGCCAAAGCGAAATGGAAAAATCTACGTGACACTTATGGTAAATATTTAAAAACTACAAAAACCACTACAGGCCAAAGTGCGTTTAAATCTTACAGTCGTTACAGCAAATGGCAGTGGGCATCTTCAATGGAATTTTTAAAAGATCACATAGGATTTGCTCCAACTGATACTAATGTGGCAAGAGAAGAAGAAAGCGTATCTGATCCCCAAAATATTACTGAACCCGAATCTAATAATGAAAATTCAACACAACGGTCAAGTTCAGTAGCATCATCCGAACGTTATACTTCACGTTCGGGTTCCAGAAAAAGGACTTCTGTTAACGAACATCCTGTCGATAAAGTGATTACGCACTTGAATACAAAAGCAGATAAATTATCGTCGATTGAACATGTTATGTATATATATCCAAGATATGCAAAAACAATTGATAGTTTTTCGGAGCGACGTAAAATTATAACAAAAATGAAAATAGCTCAAGTTATGATGGAAGCGGAATTGGAAGAAGAGCAAGAACGTAGTCTACAACGAAAAACAACACTGCGATCTTACTACACCACTGAGCCTAACACAAGCCAAAATGATCGTTGTATGTCTCAACAATCATGTTATTCTCGTAGTGAGCCTAACACAAGCCAAAATGATCGTTGTATGTCTCAACAATCATGTTATTCGGAACTGCAGTCTGTTCTGCGTTGTATTCAAGATAATACTCTATCACCTCTAGCACCTTCACTGACTGGAGAAGGTCTCGATTACGAACAGGAAATAGATTACGACCAACAGAAACACTCAGAAATCTAATAAGAAGGTTTTAGGTTAAGATAAAAGTTGTGTTAGCGCTCGTTCAGACACGGCGGGAACCGCGCGATTATAGAATCGCATGGAAATCGCGCGGGTCTTATTTATATGAGTTAGTTAGTAATCGTTCAGACATAACCGCGCGGTTAATCAAGCCGCGCGGTTACCGCAATCCAACCGCCAGAAAATAGAATCGCGCTGCTCCCGCGCGTTTCTATTACTATGGAGTCTTTACTTCGCGTTCAGTTGCGTTGCGGATACCGCGCGGTGAGCACGTCACTGTTCGTGAGTTCGCCATGGATCGTTTCGACACTGAACTATTTATTGATGAGGTGGAGAAGAGACCTGCAATATGGGACATTCAGTGTGATGATTACTCAAATAAAATTATCAAGAACCGAGCTTGGCAAGAGTTGGTGGAGATATTTGGAAATTGCGAAGACACGGTGGAAAAAAAGAATATTTTAAGTAAGTAGGTTTATTCACCAAAAAATAATTGACAGAATTATGTTATAATTATTGTTATGAAGCGTATATTATACTCTCCGTATACTTTAAGTACTTAAATAAATATAAACAAACTTCGGCTGCTTTATGCAGACATTTCGAGCATTTTTCAAATGAAGGTCACAACGGTATTACCATATTTCGTTTGTTTACATTTAGTTATGTACCTAAACATTACAAGTACGGTATGTTAGTTGCAGCTATATCTTTGTGTCTTGCCATGGAACACGCCCATCATTCACAAAGTAATGAGCGAATTTATCTCTGATATTCAAAGATGACGGTGTCCCTCTTCCCGCATGCAAGGTATTGAGATTAGTCATGGGTGCATTATATAAAGTATCTTTAAATTTTAGACCATCTCTAGTCCGCACATAGTTATGTAGAACACAAGAAGCTTTTATGATATCTTCGGCAAAATCTATGTTTACATTTATAGGCCTATGAAAGATGCGCCATTTGTTCGCCAAAATACCAAAAGTGCACTCAATATTACGTCGGGCTCTCGATAACCTATAGTTAAAAATCCTTTTTTCATATGGTAAACATTTGCCTGAATATGGGCGCATTAAATTTTCTGCTAAGCCGAAGGCTTCATCTTCAACTATAACATAAGGCATTGGTGTTAGGTCTACATTAGATATTGGTTTAGGTGTTGGTATGTTTAATGATTTTTCTGTCAGGCGTTTATAAAAAACCGAATTTTTAAATATAGCAGAATCACTGCTTTTGCCATAAGCCCCAATATCAACATAAGTAAAGCAATAGTTGGCGTCGCAAAGTGCTAAGAGCACTATGGAAAAGTAATGTTTATAGTTATGATACAAAGAACCCGAATCAACAGGCTTTATAACTCGGATATGCTTGCCGTCTATAGCACCAATGCAATTTGGAAAATTTGCATATCTCTCAAAGTCTCGTGCTATTGTCTTCCAGATATCTTCAGTCGCTTCGGGCATGACTATGTTTACCAACTTATTCCACAATGATTTACATACTTCGCGGACAATTCCAGTAATCGTCGATTTTCCTAGGCGGTAATTGTAGCTTAGTTCTCCAAATGAACAACCCGTACCAAGATATCTGAAACAAGAATATTATTAATAATGTTATTATTTTTAGGTACACAACTCCAAAAAAAATGGAAAAACATACGAGATTGCTACAATAAAGAATACAAAAAAGAAAAAACAACTCCTTCTGGTTCAGGTGCTCGTAAAGGAGCCCGATATATGTATTTTTCAAGATTATCTTTCCTGCAGAATAGTGTAAGTAATAAAGACACTACAACTAATATTGAAGAACAGAATGAAAGGCAAAGTGAGGAGACAAGTGAACTAAACGCCAATGCAACCGAAGCCACTGAAA
This sequence comes from Griposia aprilina, assembly GCA_916610205.1. Classification (NCBI taxonomy): domain Eukaryota; kingdom Metazoa; phylum Arthropoda; class Insecta; order Lepidoptera; family Noctuidae; genus Griposia; species Griposia aprilina. The sequence continues at coordinate 23,621,003 of OU744285.1, read as the reverse complement.
TACGTCCCCCTAAACATAAGAAAACACAAGTGCCAGAAGAAAAAATAGCGGTTTTAATAGAAAAAAGTATCGAGTCACGAAAACATTTTCAGAATGAACTTCAAGAAAATAGTATTACCAAGCAAGATGACGACAAACTCTTTTGTTTGTCGTTATATAAAGAACTCAGAAAAGTACCAGAAAATAGGCGTTTAGCAACCAAAATTGAATTACTTCAAGTGATACAAAAAGGACAAAGCTTACCACCCCCTCTTCGCTACAATACTCAGCAGATCACACCTACGTATTGGCAAGGACAACAGTATACAAGCCCGCAAGGATATTTTACTACATCTGGATCATCTCCTCCTGTTCCGGCACCGTCACCGTCACCATCGCAATTTAGTTCTGGCTCTCAGTCCTCTAAAGTTATAGAAAATATTTATGCTGATTTTGAAGAACAATAAATAAATCTTACCTTAAAGTTATTACGAGTTTCTCTTCCGGTGACACGCTTGGCCTCAAATGCGTTTCAGAGCATGAAATATCTTGCCTGATCAGTTCAATTAGTTCATCAAAAGATTTTATTGACATTCTCAAATAGTCAAAAAATTTGTTATCATACATTCTTAATTTGGGATATAATGTTACGAACTGACCATGTACTAGTCGGTCACGTAATATTGGATGCACCCAATACCGCCTTTTTCTTTTCTTTTTTTTAAGGAGCAACCACAGTAAACACACTTCTTCGTCGACCTCCATTTTGAAACTGACGCTAACCCGCACGAAATCGCATACTAACCGCGCGTGTCTGAATAGCATCACAATTTTGCGGTTTGAAACCGCGCGATTCGTAAACGCACGATTCCCGCATGTCTGAACGCACGCTTAATATTGTAAAAAACCAAAGTTCCGGCCTAGTTATCTAAAATAAAGATTTTCGTCAATTAATATTCAAATTTGTTTTCCTTACCTCAACGTTATTGCTAAGCGTTCTTCAGGGCATATGGGTTCTCGATATTTAGTGAATGATTTGCTGATATTTTCCTTTATCATATTTAATACAAGGTGTCCAGAAAGGGTATCGGGTATTTGTTTTCGCGCCATATTCGAAACGGGGCGTCTAAAGGGTGCGGGGAGGGGTTCGTGGCGTCCGCCATTTTGTGGAGTTTTAGTCACGATGGAACAGTACTCGGGAACGCATCGCGCATTTTGCGTACGAGCGTATTATCGTAATGGTGATTCAATAGTGACTGCTCAACGTCTCTATCGTGCGGAATATCGTACACGCCACGCGCCAAGTGACGATAGCATTAGGAAATGGATCAGGATGTTCGAGAATACAGGTGCGACAGTTAAAATTCAAAACTCTGGTCGTCCTCGTTCAGTTCGCGATGAAGAAACAATTGAAGAAGTTGAGGCATCGGTTCGTCAAAATCCGTCTTTATCCATCCGAAAGCGAAGCCAAGCGTTGAACATAAAAAAATCGTCTTTACATTCGATTTTAAAGAAAGACTTACATCAGAATGAACTTAACAACGAAATAAGACGGATCGTTGTTATGTTTGCTCCTCAGTTTTTAAATAAGTTTAGTGGTATAAAGTGGATATAGTAGCAATAATATACTGTTAACTTAAAGCCAGTGAAGCGACCTGTTGACTCATGTAATTTTTTTGAAAATCGGCCTAAGTTAAACAAAGTTATAGTGACAATAAAACTGTGGAAAAAACTCTAAATTTAAAAACAGTGTTAACGAACTTTATCCTTGACCTACGACAACCCGCGGATCGCTCGATACCTCCCGCGCTGACCGCCGCTGTCCCCGTTGTCGCCTGCGCTTCACTACTCAGCGCATAGAGATCATAAATTTCGTCACCATATGTTAAGTCTCGCTGGCGGAGTGGTTCTTGTGGCAGGTTTGATTTGATCGATGTGTCGCCGGTTCAAATCTTCTAAAGTGAAATTCTTTTTGTGTTAGAAATTATTCTCTACAATAACACTAACGAGGCGTCAATATGAATTTCTTCGAGAATATAACTCTCCGGCGGACGCGTACCCGTACTCAATCACTTAATGAAAGTATAGTGGAACAATGTAATAATTCCAATGACTCCTCCATAGATGGCACCACACACAGTTTGCCTACAATATCGGATGATGAAAACGACGAAGTCACACAATTAAAACAACAAATTGACCAGCTCAACTCAGAATTACTGGCGGCCCATGAAGAAATAAATAATTTATCATGTGAAAACACTGAGCTAAAGAGAACGATTGACTCGCTAACTAGCAAACATAAACTTGTAAAAAAAGTAACTAAGAAGCTAATTAGTGACATTGGGACACCTAATAAGGAGCAAGCCACTCCCATTCGTAATTCAAATCCACATAAGAAACTGGAAAGTTCTACAATAACTTTAACTCCAAAACATGTTAATACTTTAGTTACGAAACAGAATAATACAATACAAAATAGTCCATCGCACGCCGTTAAACCAAATATGGAGGTAGTTAATAATAAACAACCACAAAAACATAAATTGTGTATTCTGAGTTCTAATAAGACAAACAAGATTTTATCAATAGCAGAAACAACATTCCAGAACTATAATATATGTCACTACCTCAAACCATATTGTGGGATCAGGCGTCTCGTCAGCGACATCGATAAAAAATTGACTACTTTTACGACTGATGATTGCATAATTCTCATCGGCGAAGAGGACTTTAGCACAACAAACAACTATCATGATCTAATTATTAACTTGCGTGAAACACTTGTAGCTGTCAATAACACAAATATTATAATATGTTTACCTACGTATAAATACAGCTATTACTCTAATATGTACAACTTAAGAGTAGAATTGTTCAATAACCTGTTATACAATGACATTCAGATACACAATTATGCATTTCTATATGACTCTAATTACGATCTACCCTGTGATTATACAATGTTTTCTAAGTTAAATGGTGTGATTAATAATACTGGTATGAACAATATTTTTTGCAATGTAAAATATGATATTGACAAGACCTTTCATAATTGTTTTTCCAATTCTAATAATATAAACAATGTCTCTCATAAAATAGTTACTCCAGAAACTGTGAACAATCAAAATTTTTTTCTTGTATAACCATATTCATGTTATTCATCAAAACACAAACGGTTTAATAAGTAAATCGGACTTATTAAGCTTACATTTAAATGATCTTGCTAGCCTTGGTAAACATGTGGATGTACTTTGTATTACAGAACACAATATGACAGAAGAGGACCATTGCAATCTTTGTATTCCAAATTATACTCTCGCTACCTTCTATGCAAGAAAGTCCCGGAGAGGTGGCTCATGTATCTTAGTAAATAATAATCATCCGTATAAAATTCTCGACTTAAAAGAATATTGCAGTTCTTGTATCTTGGAATCTTGTGCAATTGATTTAATCGAACATCAAATAATTATAGTCTGTATTTATAGATCTCCTAAGAATAATATCGACTCTTTAACTTCATTTTTTTATAACTTTGATGGAATCTTAAGGAAAATATGTCTCAATTCCAAAAAAAAGGTGCTGATTTGCGGAGACTTTAACATCGATATTTTAAAAAACACGAAAATGTCAATTCAATTTCAAAATCTCTTACATAGTTTTAATATGAAATTAGGTGTGCGTGAACCAACCCGGCTAGATAGCGGTACATGCATCGACAATATTATACACAATGTAAGAGGAAGTGTATGTGAGGTAATGGAGCTAGCCGTCTCTGACCATACAGCTCAAATTATAAAATGTCCCGTCAAAAAGACCTGCACGATCACACACTGGTTCTCTTATAAACGCGATTTTTGCCAGGAAAATATCAAAAAATTTAAAGAGGCTCTCCAAAGTCTTAGTTTTGATAGTATTTATAGCTGCAAAGATCCAAACAATGCATTTAAAGAATTTCATAACCTATTCAAATTATTTTACGATCTGTGTTTCCCTGTAAAGAAAATAAAAAATGTTACTACTAAACCACAGAAATGGATCACAAAAGGCATTAAACTGTGCTCTAAACGTAAACGTGAGATGCTATGGCACTTCAGGCGGCATCCGAATGTAGTCAATAAACAAAGATATAATTCCTATTCCAAACGTTTAAAAACAATTATCAAATTGACCCAAAAATCGCAAAATAGCCATTTTATCAATAACGCTGTAAATAAAACTAAAGCAACCTGGAGGGTTATAAACTCATCAAAAAATAACATTCCAAGGAACTGTCCTTATAAACTCCTCATTGACAATAAATACGTAACAAATCCACCTGACATTGTAGAACTATTTAATAATCATTTTATTGACCAAATACAGCCAACAAACAATTCTGACCATAAAATAACAGTAACAAATACAAACATTAATTCATTATTCTTATCACCCACAGCACCAATTGACATTTATAACATAATTACGACTCTGAAAAACACGAATAGCTCTGGCTTTGACGACATTGAGACTAAGATAATAAAAAGCGTAGCTGTTGAAATTTCACCGGTTTTTAGCTATATTACTAACCTTTGTATAGAACATGGTGTTTTTCCCGAAGACTTAAAATTGACCGTAATTAAACCACTACATAAAAAGGATGATCCTCAAAATATACAAAACTACAGACCCATTGCTCTTCTTTCTATATTTTCCAAAATAATTGAAAAGGTTATTTATAACAGTATATACATGTTTCTTGAAAAAAATGGCATTTTAACTAAAGAGCAATATGGTTTTAGAAAGTGTAAAAACATAAACATGGCTATTTATGAATTGATTAATGAAATAGTTACTAATATGGACCAAAAAATACCTGTAACAGCCTTATTTATGGATATGACTAAGGCTTTCGATTTCGTTGACCATGGAATCCTTTTAAATAAGCTATATAAATATGGCATTAGGGGCAAAGCTTTAAACTTACTAAAGTCATATCTTACTGGCAGAAAACAGCTAACTAGTATTTCAGCAGTCGATGTTCAAACTAAAACTGAAATTAATTACCAATCGAGAGAGAGACAAATTTACTATGGTGTGCCTCAGGGAAGTGTGCTTGGCCCTTTATTATTTTTATGCTATATAAATGACCTTCCAAAAACCATACCACATCCTATGACCCTATTTGCTGATGACTGCACTATAGTATTTTCTGGTAAAAATAGTGACTCATATGAAAATGACATAAACAGTAGCTTAAGTCTAATAATTCAATGGCTAAATAATAATAACTTACAGATTAATTTTAATAAAACTCAAATAATGACATTTAAACAAAGAACTAATCCTAAAATTCTTGACATTAATTATGACCAAAATAAGATTATTAAAACGGAACGAACCAAATTTCTAGGTATTTGGCTAGACGAAAACATGACATGGAAAACACACATAGAGATAATGATAAAGAAAATTCATCAATTTTGCTATGCTTTACACAATTTGAATAAGGTTGCAAATCGTAATACTGTCCTTACTGCATATCATGCATATGTCTCCACAACTCTTCGTTACGGCATAATATTTTGGGGCAACTCTACCGACAGAGATATGGCATTTAAAGCCCAAAAACAATGTCTTCGAGCCATATGTTTGTTAAAAACCACCGAAAGTTGCAAACCATTTTCGTTAGTTTAAAAATACTTACGCTTCCATCCCTCTATATTTATGAAATTTCTATATTTGTTAAGGAGAATCTGTCTAAATTTGATAAACTTAATACTAGACGTCACCAAAGCACACTAAAATCAAAAAAACACAATACTGCACTTTTCTCAAAGAGTTGTCTTGGCATGGGTCCAAAGATTTACAATAAACTACCAAAAACTTTAAAGAGCATGACCAACATAAACCATTTTAAATCGCAACTTAAGAAATTCTTGATTGAAAAGGCTTACTACTCTATCAATGAGTTTTTCGATGATAGAAGCATAAAATAAAAAATGTCCGATCCACATGTTATTCTATCTTGTTTACGATGTTACTTGTTTGAAACCGTTTTATTTAGTTTGTTACACCTAATTTGTACGCCTTGCAAGGCAAAACATAGTGATACAACACAAATTTTATACCATGTACCATATTACCTATGTTCGACAAATAAATTACTTTGACTTTGACTTTGACTAAAAGCCTATAAAATTCAATTGGTTCAAGAATTGAAGGATACGGACTATGCTAATCGACTGAATTTTGCGAACGAAATGCTGCAGCGATTTAACAACTTTAACAACATACTGTTCAGTGACGAAGCAAATTTTCACCTGAATGGTCATGTTAATAAGCAGAATTGTCGGTACTGGGCAGTGGAGAATCCGAGACGAAAGCATGAACGACCCCTGCATAGCCCAAAGGTCGTTGTTTGGGCCGCTATGTCTGCTAAAGGCATAATTGGTCCTTATTTTCATGAAGATCAACGAGGCCGAGCAATTAATGTGAATAGTGACCGTTATTGCGATATGTTGCGAAATTTTTTGGTCCCAGAGTTGCAGGAGTTTGCAGGTTTCAACTCAAGAACGTGGTTCCAGCAAGATGGGGCCACTTGCCATACCTCAAATGACTCAATGGAAGTTGTTAACGAATTATTCCCTAATAAAGTTATTTCGCGAAGGGGTAACATCAACTGGCCTCCCAGAAGCCCCGACCTTAGCCCGCTTGACTATTTTGCATGGGGATACCTTAAAAGTAAGGTTTATCAAAACAATCCGACGAATCTAACCCAGTTAAAGCAAAACATCAGGTCAGAAATGGCAGCAATATCAATAGCTATGTGTCAACGTGTTGTCGCCAATCTTCGTTTCCGTTTAGAAGAGTGCCAGCAACATAACGGTCATCATTTGGATAACATCATCTTTTCCAAATAATTCTCCAATTCATATGCTAATAATAAATAATAAACTTTTTTATTGGATTCAAATAATTTTTGTTTCATTGAACTTACAAATACCCGATACCCTTTCTGGACACCTTGTATTTCATCGAAGTTCTCAGTCGTCATTCTGAATGCATTAAAAAACCGATCTTCATCCAATCTTAATCTTGGATATAAAGTGTGGAGTTCCCCATGAATTCGGTGTTGTCTGTTGATGTCATGGATCCAAATTCTTTTCTTATCTGGTGAGTCAATTAAGGCTAATAAAAGTAAAACTTCCTCTTCATCACTATCCATCACTAAAATCAGACGTCTGCAGAAATTACAACGTGACTGACGTGTATATTCTTTGGCGACTCAGAAATGACTAACTGGCGAAAATTTCTTACCTCTCTGAGCGAAACTCGACTACCGCGCGTTATTCTACCCACAAGGATAGCGAAATCCGTTTTGGTGTGAACAGTAATATTACCGCATACCCACTGGGTTTTCTCTGCCGCAGACGGTAGCGAATACCGCTTAGGCCTGAACAGTAATATTACCGCATACCCACTGGGTTTTCTCTGCCGCAGACGGTAGCGAATACCGCTTAGGTCTGAATAGGCCTTTACGCAATCTTGTACTTTACATTTAAAATCGTGCGATGCGTCTTATAAAATTGACATTGATTGTTTTGTCTTGCCTAATATAACCACTCATATACCTCATACATACATAGACTTAACGGGCTTGCAGCTACCAGCAGGTGTAAGTCTGGCTGATACATCTTTCAACGTCCCTTCCTCCATCGACATACTTGTTGGAGCCGACGTCTTTTGGAATATGATTGGTCGCAACCGTATACAGTTAGGTAGACATATGCCGACGCTCTTCGAGACTAAGCTCGGATGGCTCATATCAGGTTCCATACCTCAACCAAACATAGCCAACTTATCAGTATGCATGTTCAATCGAGCTTCTGCCCGCGATTTCGTCCGCGTGAAATTTCTTGTTCCTTCGCATCGCGCGCCTGCGCTGTTACTTCGCTTTCACTTAGCGTTTTTTCCAACTTTTTTACTTTTTGCTCGGCTCTTAAGGGTAATGATAAAATCAACCTTGATTATGAAACTATTTAGTTGGATAAGAATTAAAATAATTATGATACGAATATCATCATCTTTTGATTCTACCAGTGTTTTGATTTACTAATTTGAACAAAAAACGGTTATTGTGACGTATCTATAATAATTAGACATATAGCCTCGTGGACTTTTTTGTGGGTAATAATGAGTACTATAAACAAGTGATACATTATTTTATGTATCATCAACAGTTTTCGCGACACACGCCAAATAATGACAATTTTTTGATACCTTGGCTTATATTATTGCAAGTTTCACAGAGATCTCTATTTTTTTAATGAATAAGATACGTCCACGTTACTCGCTGGTAATGTAGCTATCCATTGCTGAAAGAATTTTTCAAATCGGTCCAGTAGTTTTTAAGTTTATCCGTTACATACAAAAATACAAATCTTTCCTCTTTATAATATTATCTATATGAAAAATGAATCCCTATTTCCCTTGGTCACGCCATCACGCGTGAACGGCTGGTCCGATTTCACTAATTTTTTTTTTGTTATGTTGTCTTTGTCAGGAGGAGGATCTTATGAAATAAAAAATAAGGAAGTTGATCGGAATGTTACAAAATTTAAGAAAACTTAACGCCAATATTAATTTTACATTACTGTCAGTTGTTTGAACTAACTGTCAGCGATTGACAGAATGCGCGCTGCAAATATCGTTTAACACAGATGGATCGGTTGATAAATGAGTCGATAGTTTTAGTCAATAGTCAAAACTAAAACTAAACGACATATGACATTCATAGTTAAGACAGGACAACGTCTGTCGGGTCAGCTTGTAAGTAATAAGTATACGAGTTCGTATAGATATATTAATATTATATATTATTAGTTTAGATTATAATCCTGCAAGGGTACCGTTTTTTCATGAACCCTAAAAATGACAGTGTCGAATAAATGTAAATAATACTAGGGTACTATTTCAACGACAAGGCGGAGCGGGATATAAACAAACATTGAAATCTACAAAATAATGTCGCCTTGTTCCTTAGAAATAAACATAGGGTCATTTCTTAATTAGTGAAGCTAAGAAGATGTCGTTTTTCTGTTGGTAAGTAATTTTCAATTAATATTTAGAAATTTGATTTAAATAATATGTTTCAGATCATAGTCGACTAAATGGTCGACAACAGGCACAATTACCATGTGCCTATTTTCGAGTATTTAATGGAATTGTCAAGTTTGAGAAGAAAATTTAAACTAATAATTGAAACAACGTAAAATGAAAATAATTAAATTAAACTTAATATGGAAGGTTTTTAATGAAAACCCGATAGACTAAAATATCGATGGACCGACCAACCGCTAAACGGATGTGCTGGCATGCAAATAGTTTTACTAAATGTTTTCTCATTTTTTTACAGGCTGTTTTCTTGCTGCGAAGTTAGGAACGAGCAAGACGCAGCGACCTGCCCAGGTGGAAGGGAGCCGCCATCGCCGAAGTTGGCCATGCCGCCGCTGACGCGTCCACCATCGCTCTCGCCCTCATCGTCATCATCATCCACAAAGTGCCTATGTGCTGTCTGTGAAGCTATGCTGACGCCGCACAGTGGTCTGAAAATCAAGCTCCACACTCATAGAAACTTAACGTCAGAAATTCATAAATAAAAATATGTTTTGTGTTTAGTATATCTCCCTTTGTTTTACTAATATAGTATGAAGAGTATGAGTAGCTCCATGCGTGAGTTTTTTTTTTTTTTTTTGTATTGAATAAAACACTTAAAGTGCTTTTTTTCAAAACTGAATAGAACTGATGGGCTGGTACTCACATGAGCTATTGCACCATACACGGCGATCAAGATGACATACAATTCTTGTGCTTTTCGGTGCCGCTTTGCATGTAGCAAGCTTTGGAATTTTTTAATTTACAGTTGGTGATCTTTCAAATATTTGACATAATTAAATGAAGTAACCAACCACATAACTGATACTGTCGTTAGTTAATAACCTGCTAATGACTTTTATAATGAAAATATTAGAAAACGATGTAGATTATTTACATTTTACTACAAAATTCATTTCACGAAATAACTCATTTGTTAATCACCGTCATTAGAGTTGAATTTTAATTTAATAAGCATTATGGGATAGCGAGCGTTAATGAGGGTAGTTATAATATAAATAGGACATTTGAACTAACTTCACTCAGTAGCTCTTTGCACTTGTGCGCGCTTACTATACTTATTACGTTCGATTTGTTTTCGTGTTATGATGGAAGATTTTAGTTCCAATTTGGATATTTATATGTTTGTGGCTAACAATAGCTGTTTCTCACAGCCCAGTGTATTATATGAATATTTTGATATGAAGTTTTTGTCAATGCCGTTGATTTGTCAGCAAACGAAAATAAAGAATTGAAACAATTCTGTCAGACTCATGTGTGTTCGTTGAGGAACAAATGGATCTCGTGTAATCGCACGAGACATACTTTCATAAAAAAGTATGAGACATGGCTGCAAGAAGACATAAAATGGCCTGAGTTCATGAAGGACAAGATGACACCTTCTTTAGTGTTAGAAGAGCAGCAACCATGTTCCAGTTTTGACTTCGGTGCAAATGAGGGTGCATCAACATCATACAAACCGGAGACGTGCAGTGTTCTCGGAGCTAAGCCCGCTACAGAAGAGAAGAAGAGTGAAAGAGCTCCTCACGCATAGCACTGAAAGCCTTGCTTATGCAACTGGTTTAAGTGCAGATAACAAAAATGTAGCATATATAATAAAATTGATCACAGAACATCCCGAAGAGGCTACAAAGATAAAGGAATTGTTGAAGTCCAAGAAAGCTATGCCCATATATTCCGCTGATAAGGCTTTAGGAATTCTGACTTCATTGAAGCTTTCGAAATGGCAGTATACAACATTAAGCGCTTGTGCAAAAGAAGAAGGAATACTACTATATCCTTCATATACTGCTATCTTAGAGGCGAAGAAGGACTGTTACCCACCAAAAGACACCATAGAAATCACCGAAAGAGGGGTAAAAGTAAGCTTCAAGCGATTTTGGACAAAACTGTTGCTAGATTTGGGAAATTCCTACGTTTGGAATCTTCGCTAGATGGCAAAGAGCTAACATTGATATGCAAGTGGGGCTTTGATGGTGCTTCAGGGCAAAGTTTGTACAAACAAACTATGGCGGGTGAAGATGATTCAAGCAATTTTATGTGTTCTTTTGTGCCTCTGCGCTTAGTTTGTGGTGAAGAAAAGTTATGGGAGAATCCAAAGCCATCTTCCACAATGTTCTGCAGACCGCTCTATTTTAAATTTGCAAATGAAAACCAATTAAATATTAAGGAAGAACAGGCTTTGATTGAAGCTGAGATTGCAGCACTGGAGCCGTCTATTATGGGAATTCATACTGTTAAGCACTCAATGCTTATGACCATGATAGATGGTAAAATCACTTTGCAACTGTCAAATACTTCAACGCAGACTTGTGACATCTGTAAAGCTACCCCTTCGGAAATGAATAAGTTAGAGAAGATCTCAGAGTAAGTTTTGAATAATTTGATATATTTCAGATTACCGTAATGCTGTGTATCTTTTTATTAATTAATTCACTTTCTTTCCAGAAAACCTGTTTCAACAGATACACTCGAGAGCAATGAATCCGGGTCACTTAAAGAATGTTAAAAATCTCGGAAACTAAAAATGATAGGTTAATGCAATAAATTGTATTTAATAGACAATGTAATACTCCTTAAATGAAAGTAAAAAAAATATGAGTCACCATACATTTTATTAACACAAAATTACATAAAGAAAAAAACTGCTGATCTCTCCTTAAAACAAAAATAGGAAACATGAAATTTTTGAACTTTATTACGATTTTCTTGAATTTTAATACTTCGTATTGCCTCCTCGTGCTTCCATTACTGCGTTTACGCGGTTTGGCATTCTGTACACCAAGTTCCTTATACGATTTTGGGGAATATTCTCCCATTCCTCTGTGAGAGCAATTTTGAGCTCACGAAGCGTGATTGGGGGAGGGTTTCGTTGTTTTACGCATCTGCCTAGCTCGTCCCAAGCATGCTCGATCGGGTTGATATCCGGGCTGCGCGCTGGCCACTCCATACGAGTAATGTTCATCTCTTGAAGGTAGTCATTCACAATCCTACCTGTATGAGGTCGGGCATTGTCATGCATAAATATAGCATCCTCACCTAAATTGACCATAAATGGACCAACGTGATCATTGAGGATTTCTTCCACATATCTTACGCTAGTTAAAGAGCCGTTTTCTATGATCACCAGCTCTGTGCGACTTTCAGAAGAAATTCCGGCCCACACAAGTACAGACCCACCACCGTAGGCTACTTTTTCTTCGATGCATGCTTGCTTGAATCTTTCCCCTGGTCTTCGATACACTCTGTGTCTTCCATCGTGCTTGTAGAGCATAAATTTTGATTCGTCGGAGAACATAACTTTTGACCAATCTTCAATACTCCAATTTACATGGCTCTGGGCATATCTTAGTCTTGAAATACGATGCCCACGCTCCAGTTTAGGGCCGTTTGCAGGTCTAAAGGGTTTTAAGTTAGATTCAGCAAGCCGACGTCTTACTGTCCATGCACTTGGGTTACTTCCTCCGAGGCGTCGAAACTGATTTGTGAGTTCAGTTCCTGTGAGAAAGCGATTTCGAAGCATGGTGTTCACCAAGTATCGGTCTTCTCGTGCTGTGGTACACCTGGTTCTGCCCGTTCCTGGTCTGCGTAGGTTAGAACCAGTTTCTTCGTAACGTCGGAGAACTCTTTGTACTGTTGACAGCGACACACCGACAGTCCTGGCTGTATCGCGCTGACTCCGGCCGGTTTCCAGCATTGTAAGTATTCTGGTGCATTCTTCAGGCGTAAGCGACATAATTTCAGCTTGAATAATGAATATAGAGCACTATCAACATGGTTTATGTACCCACATAAATGACAGATTACAAACAAAAGCAAAACCAAATGCTGTAATTTCGTAGTTCCATCTTCGAAAGTGGCCCTTTTTCAAATTTGATTTTTTTATGATATAACTTTACAATAACTAAAAAGTTTTAATACCTTCATTTAAGGAGTATTACATTGTCTATTAAATACAATTTATTGCATTAACCTAGCATTTTTAGTTTCCGAGATTTTTAGGATTCTTTAAGTGACCCGGATTCATTGCTCTCGAGTGTATATATCAGTATGGTTTATCTACACTTCATGCTTGGATTAGATGTATGGAGTGCCGACTCCATATTTCGTATAGACTAGACTTCAAAACATGGCAAGCCAGAGATGCAGACAGCAAAGAGTCATTGAAGAGTAGAAAACAAACCATACAGCAGAAGTTCCGTGATGAAATGGGCCTCCTAGTAGACATCGTTAAACAAGGTGAGTTATGATAACAGTCGTTGTTCTTAAATCTTATTTTTTTCAAATAACGTTAGTTCTATTTATTCTTTACAAAGTTGTGGATTAGTTTTGATTCATTTATAATTTTTGTTTCAGGTTCCGAAACCACAAACGATGGAAACACAGCGAGGATTTTTTTTTGGTAATCCTGCCAATACTGCAGCTATTACTGGCTTGGATCCTAGTTTGATCCAAAGTTTTGCAACACTTTTGCGTGTGATCGCCTGTGGGGAGCCCATAAATGTTGAGGCGTTTAAAAACTTTGCGCGCCAAACAGCAGAATTGTATGTGGAGCTCTATGGCTGGTATTGCATGCCTTCGAGTGTCCACAAACTTTTACTGCACGGTGCTGAAGTTATTAAACACTTCAATATTATGCCCATTGGCAAATTATCTGAAGAGGCATCGGAAGCCAGAAACAAAGACTTCAAGAAAATCCAAGAACAGCATTCGCGCAAATTCTGTCGAAAAGCGACAAACGAAGACATTTTCAATGGTCTCCTTGTCTCGTCAGATCCCTACCTTTCCAGCATAAGACCTGTGCTGAGAAAATCAGTAAATACACCTATTACTGATGATATGAAATTCGTTTGTTGTAAATATTTATCTTGGAACAAAAAGTATGTCATCTTAAGCACAATTCCCCTAACCTCAGATAATCAAACTCGACTCAATGCAACTATAACGTTGCCAAATAAATGAGTCATATAAAAGCAAAGGCAGCAATATCCATTTTTTTTAGAATAGCAACTTTAAACGCAGTCCCTCAGTCGAATGCCATCTATAAATAATTGAAATAATATATCTCTGCAAAACTAACAATACCCCATTTAAAATCCCCATTTAAAGTCATTTAAAGTGCTGGTTAGTGTCAAACACAGCAACATCCTAGATTATTTACTGCAAAAACAGCAACTTCCCTCTCGACCAATCAGATGTCCGCATTACTCGCGATTCAATATGGCGATTTTGTCTAACAACAACGTGACCGCGCAATTTTAATTATAGATTTAAACTACACTCGAGAGCAATGAATCCGGGTCACTTAAAGAATCCTAAAAATCTCGGAAACTAAAAATGCTAGGTTAATGCAATAAATTGTATTTAATAGACAATGTAATACTCCTTAAATGAAGGTATTAAAACTTCTTAGTTATTGTAAAGTTATATCATAAAAAAATCAAATTTGAAAAAGGGCCACTTTCGAAGATGGAACTACGAATTTACAGCATTTGGTTTTGCTTTTGTTTGTAATCTGTCATTTATGTGGGTACATAAACCATGTTGATAGTGCTCTATATTCATTATTCAAGCTGAAATTATGTCGCTTACGCCTGAAGAATGCACCAGATTACTTACAATGCTGGAAACCGGCCGGAGTCAGCGCGATACAGCCAGGACTGTCGGTGTGTCGCTGTCAACAGTACAAAGAGTTCTCCGACGTTACGAAGAAACTGGTTCTAACCTACGCAGACCAGGAACGGGCAGAACCAGGTGTACCACAGCACGAGAAGACCGATACTTGGTGAACACCATGCTTCGAAATCGCTTTCTCACAGGAACTGAACTCACAAATCAGTTTCGACGCCTCGGAGGAAGTAACCCAAGTGCATGGACAGTAAGACGTCGGCTTGCTGAATCTAACTTAAAACCCCTTAGACCTGCAAACGGCCCTAAACTGGAGCGTGGGCATCGTATTTCAAGACTAAGATATGCCCAGAGCCACGTAAATTGGAGTATTGAAGATTGGTCAAAAGTTATGTTCTCCGACGAATCAAAATTTATGCTCTACAAGCACGATGGAAGACACAGAGTGTATCGAAGACCAGGGGAAAGATTCAAGCAAGCATGCATCGAAGAAAAAGTAGCCTACGGTGGTGGGTCTGTACTTGTGTGGGCCGGAATTTCTCCTGAAAGTCGCACAGAGCTGGTGATCATAGAAAACGGCTCTTTAACTAGCGTAAGATATGTGGAAGAAATCCTCAATGATCACGTTGGTCCATTTATGGTCAATTTAGGTGAGGATGCTATATTTATGCATGACAATGCCCGACCTCATACAGGTAGGATTGTGAATGACTACCTTCAAGAGATGAACATTACTCGTATGGAGTGGCCAGCGCGCAGCCCGGATATCAACCCGATCGAGCATGCTTGGGACGAGCTAGGCAGATGCGTAAAACAACGAAACCCTCCCCCAATCACGCTTCGTGAGCTCAAAATTGCTCTCACAGAGGAATGGGAGAATATTCCCCAAAATCGTATAAGGAACTTGGTGTACAGCATGCCAAACCGCGTAAACGCAGTAATGGAAGCACGAGGAGGCAATACGAAGTATTAAAATTCAAGAAAATCGTAATAAAGTTCAAAAATTTCATGTTTCCTATTTTTGTTTTAAGGAGAGATCAGCAGTTTTTTTCTTTATGTAATTTTGTGTTAATAAAATGTATGGTGACTCATATTTTTTTTACTTTCATTTAAGGAGTATTACATTGTCTATTAAATAGAATTTATTGCATTAACCTATCATTTTTAGTTTCCGAGATTTTTAACATTCTTTAAGTGACCCGGATTCATTGCTCTCGAGTGTATAAAAGATTTTAATTATACCCAAATGGATTGTTACCCTAGATAATTATTCCAGTAGGAAATGAAAAGCTGAGCCCGCAAAATGGAAAAGAAACTTGGCCAAAAGACAGAGGTAAGTTTGTACTGGTTATAGCGCGACTGAGAAAGTTTAATCGTTGTTCTTTACGCGAATGCTTTTCACGTTTTTAAAATGTCATTTTTTTTCAGCAAGTATGTATATTTAAGGGCTCTAACGATTTTGATGAAATTCGCAATGTTTACGGGGTGAAAAATTGATCTAGCTAGGTCCCATGTCTGAGAAAATTAGTTTTCTCCGTATTTGCATACAAAAAGGTTTGCCCGCACAATATTTTTCATAATTTCGTCACCGCCGGCGCTGATGATCGTCGATTGAAACCCCAACTTTGAACAAGGTTTTCTAGTGGTTTTTTTTTAAGGTTGTTGGTTTTTTTCTGTTAAGGACTTTCTCTATTAGCATCCGAGCAGAGCTCGGTCAACCAGCTGTTATTTATTTAGTTTAGGTAACTGCCTGTCTAACTTTATATTTTTTGTTGTAGATATTCGGCTAAAACACTGCCAAAAAGATTGTTGTGTACACACAAGAAAACTTTTAAATGCATGTCTCTAAAAATGAGCGATGTTAAACATTTCTTCGAAACTTTTTATGCGCAGCCTGATAAACAGAAGCAAGATGCTATATTGCTAAAACATTGCACGCCTGAAACAAAGAAAGAAAGAAAGAAAAATCCGTTTATTGGCATTGCAGCAACAAAATACACCTCAAAACTAAAACAAAACAGAAAAATAGAGATTATAATGCCAATGGGGCCTCAGTTCAGGGGTCTCCACGTAGTTTTCCTTGATAAACAGGGTGGATTTTTAAGATGGGGCACCAAGGGCAGCTACCTTACCCGTTGTAGCTACAGGAAAACGGTCTTAAGAGACTTTTCTTAAGTTTTTGAGAAATTTTGATTTGCATTCACAGATTTTAAAAAAGATGTACAGTCAGCAGGAAAATGGGCAAAACATCAAACTTCAAAACTTCTTTTATGCCAATCAATCATGTTTCATATAAGGATCAAAACTTGAAGCGGACTTGAAGCGATCTTTGGACTTCAAGCGATCTTTTATCAAGGCATGTATGATGGAGGTGAAAGCGAAATATAAGTACATAAATGCTGTCAATCCTCGTAAACCAAACACAGCCTTTTATTTTACAGTTGATGGTCAAAGAATTCGCATACTTATGCCAAACTTTTTTTATCAATTCACTAGATATAATAGAGAGACAAATAAGAATTGAGAAACTGAGAACGAATTCCAATAGCTTTGTAGAAGAAGATCTTAGAGGGCGTTCTAGAAGCCGAGCACCAATTGACCAGCGTCTTGTACAAGATATTAAGGACCATATTAATAGTATACCGCGCTCATTATTTAAGATCTTCTACTATAAAAGAATGTATTGATGGCAGCAAGAGTACCTATAAAGAACTATGTAGGAACTTTAATACTAATCAAACCAAACAAACCTCACGCTCCATACTGGGTTTATTACTTAATATAACTGAATTTAATATTAGCTTTTTTAAGCCCAAAAAGGATATGTGTGAAAAATTTACAAGATATGAGTTAGCATCAGCAGATGAAAAGTTAGGTACTCAAGAAAACTATGAGAAACATATTAAAGAAAAAAAAACTGTGTAGAGAGGAAAAGAGAAGTGAGCACGAAACTAATATTTGTGCTGTTTACTATCTAGAAGCTGCAATGACTTCTAAAGGTGATGTTTCATCTTTTTATTATAGATGAAGACTTAATTGTTATAATTGGACGTAGTTATGCGAAAACGTTCCAACCCACAAGTCACTCAAAATTGAGATAAAGTGACCAGTATACCTTTTTAGACCCCTTACATCGTTCTAGCAAAAACATTCCAGTCCTCATGTTATATTTCTCTATTTGTATTACTCACTGTAGGTTCCAATCCACACTTTTACCAATCAAGTACTTTAATTGTAAAATGAAATGTATCTATCCGTCTGAAACGTTTTTATTTAATACGATTCAAAATTTATATTTTGTTACAATGACTCGATAATCTTGGAACATTTTAAAAAACCCATGTAATGTATTTTTTTCTTGATATTAATGTTCCAATGCGTTTGGAACGTTTTAGCTAAATAACAAAAGTGATGCATAAACGATCCAAAATGTGTGGTATGTTTTGCTTTAGTCCAAATAATCAAATTTAAAAGTGTTTAAAGTTCCATGGAGTTTGAAATATAGTAACAAAAATTGAGGATTTTTAAATCTGATACCTATATTCATTATGAATCCTTTATGTAACATTATAATAGGTGTATTTTTATTTTCCCGTAATAATATATAATTATTTTCACGCGGAACGGATTCTAACGGTTCATCTTTATGTAAGTCAACATAATAACTTTAAGAGGTTTATGACAAGAAGAAAAGAAAGTTTGTATCTTAATAATAATCTCTTTTTTATCTTTACATATTTCCATTGCTCTCATATATAGGTTCAACATTTTATTAATTTAATGCAAAATGTGCAAGTGATTCATAGCGCTTCTGTCAATACTTACAAGCAAGCGCTTTGCAAGCGACACAGACTATTTCATTCCTGTCATTGTGAATCTTTACTTAAATCAGTACACGAGTTACAATGCAAGCATTGTCAAAGGAGTACGTACTGTCCCCGCGCCGTGTTTTGTTTCGAATTATCGTTTTATCTAAATATATATAAAAATGAATCCCTATTTCCCGTGGTCACGCCATCACGCGTGAACGGCTGGACTGATTTCACTAATTTTTATTTTGTTGTGTTCGTTATTGTCAGAAGGATCTTATGAAATAAAAAAATAAGGAAACTAATCGGAACGTTACTAAATTTAAGAAAACTTAACGCCAATATTAATTTTACATACCGTAACTGTCAGTTGTTTGAAATAACTGTCAGCGATTGACAGAATGCGCGCTGCAAATATCGTTTAACACCGATGGATCGGCTGATAAATGAGTCGATAGTTTTAGTTTTAGTCAATAGTCAAAACTAAAACTAAACGACATATGACATTCATAGTTAAGACAGGACAACGTATGTCGGGTCAGCTTGTCTCCTATATGAATAAAAATAAATCGCCGAAATGTATGTACGCGCATAACTTCGAACGACTGCACCAAATTGGATAATTCTTTTTTTTGTGTTCGGTATTGTCAGGACAAGGCTTATAGGTAGGGTAGTTTAGGTAGCGTAGGTAGGTAGCGTAGATAGGTAGGGTACGGTAGGTAGTTAGGTAGGGTGGGGTAGGTAGGCCCAGGGAAGGGTAGGGTAGGTAGGCAAGGTAGGGTAGGTAGGGTGGGTAGGTAGTTAGGGAGATAGCGTAGGTGTTAGATACTTAGTGCTCCCTGTGCGAAGCCAGGTCGGGTAAAGCTAGTATTGTGTAAGTACTAAGTGATCGGCATAGGTTTATTAATTTGTAGTATTCATTTTTCATTAAAAAAAGGAGAGATTACGTCAAATTAAACAAAATGATTTCTGTCTGTTGCGGCCTGAAGGTAAACCTATTGCTCCACCGAAATTAGCTGATTTGCAGTCAATATATCAATACATTCCTGAGGATTGTCTCCAATTTTATAAAACATTAAGAAGTTCGGAGGACATCATTGATTGATTGACCCCATGTCGACGGGTTTAGCGGAGAGCCAGACTTCGACATACAAGTTGACAATGTACCCGATGACGATGTTGTATGAACCGAAAGATATTGATTTAAGTACCTTTTAAATAAACAAATTATTTCTTATCATTTTCTTTTTTATTTCGTATTTATTTTTCACATATTCATAAATATAATGTTATTTAAAAGTTAAAAATACTTTTTGGAACGTTTTTGCAAAATCATTTGGAAGGAGCGTTTAAACAAAAAGTAATTTTGCAAAAATGTTCCAATACCAGTTTTCCTAATAATCTACCGTTTTAACGTAAATATCCAATACAATGGTACATGATTATGTAATGATTATATTTTACTACAATAAAACCTGTAGTTTTCGCCTGTACTAGTTACGGCAAAAATGTGTACCACTGAAACACAAAATTGCGTTTTTCTCAAATTGCAGTCATTGTGGAATGGAACGTTTTCGCATAACTACGTCCAATTTTACTGTAGTTGAATTAGCTCCTAAATCAAAAGATACCAATAAACAGAAAAGTGATGGTGAATTAGGTGCATATAAAGAAGTTTATTGCTACTTTTGGAACGAAACACACGGGTAATAAAGGGGCGATTGAAATAGGTTCATGTGTTTTTGATTATTTAAAGTTCATTAGTGAAAATAATGCAGACAAAACATTAAATGTTATATTTTATTCAGATAATTGTAACGATCAAAACAAAAATAAATATATTGCCAGTTTATACTCTCATGCAATGGTCCATTTTGACAACATTCAATCAATAACTCATAAATATTTTATTAAGGGACATACACAAAACGAGGGGGATAATTCACATAGTTTAATAGAAAAAGAAATAAAGAGAAACCTAAGATCTGGTCCTATTTACATACCTCAACAATATGAGGGGTATAAAAGCAAAAACGGCTCTGTCCAAATTTTGGTTTTTTTAATCTATGGATGTCATAATTTGCCTGACGTTAAAAGTTAGACACCCCTATCTTATTTTAGATGCAAAAGCGTACCATTGCCTAGTAAATCGCATCAAAAAAACATGTTGCGATGCAAACACGCCATTCTCCATAAACATTCAGAAGCAAACATGACATTGTCCATTTAGACCAATCACAGCACAACATTTCTGGGATTTCAAGATGGCGTTTTCTGTGTTTGTAAAGCAACAGTGTTCCCCAATTAGTTCAACATTTTAAGTGTTTGTAGTTATTTTCAGTGATATAATGGAAGAGAATGTGCAACCAGTGACTTTCGGGATCACTAGGAAACGTAGTCGTAATCCAGAAAAGTGGAAGCGAGCAAAAGAAAAGGCAAAGCGGTAAGTCATTCAATACTACTACCTACACGTCGTTTTAGGGTAACCACACCGGAGAACCCATAATGGAATTGACACCACTGGTAAATTGACTTGTTGTGCCTAAACTGATCAACTGATTACGATTTTGGAGTTCGAGACGACAATTTTATTTACTAACATATTTATCTTTTATATTTAGGTACTCAGCTAAAAGACTACCTCAATATCCAACATGTAGTGTATCTCAATATGCAACATGAGAAAGGAGCATACCAATGTCGTAAACTAACGATGACAGACATTCGATTTTTTTTTCAATAATTTTATGCAATTAAAAGTAAACAACACCAGGATGCCTTCCTCTTAAAATACTGTAAGGTTACTGATACAGTACGCCGACGAGCACGGGTTGGTCTTCGAACCCCAAATAATAACAATACGAAGCTATACGTAAAACAGAATCATATATTAAAACTTATACCGGTATGTCAGAAAAGTTTTTTAAATTTTTTACAAATCTCCGTGGAACGTTCCGAACTCAAAACAGGAAGTTTGGTGAAAGATATGAGAGGAGGTGACCATACTTCACACAAATATTCAGTAAAGAGGTCGGCGGTAAAAAAAAATATAGAATCTTTCAAATGCCTGGAATCTCATTATTGCAGGTCATCTGTGCAACGAAAATATTTAGACTAACTTAAACATAAGAAAAATGTGGAAAATGTACTGTGACAAATATGGACCAGCTGATGATTTGCACGTAAAAGAAAGCTATTTTCGTGACGTTTTCAATAGACACTATAATATTGGATTTGGCAGTCCACGTACAGACGTATGTTCAAGGTGTACAGAGTTACTAGAAAAAATTAAATGCGAAAAAGATGCTAATTTGAAGAATACATTAATAATAGAGAAACGAGTGCACATGCTCAAAGCGAAAGCATTTTATCAATTACTACGAGAAGAAAGACAGGGCATGATAACATTATCGTTTGACTGCCAAAAAAAACAGGTTCTGCCAAAAGTACCTGATCAAATAGCCTACTACAGTAGACAACTCTATATTTACAATTTTGCTGTTGTCAAATCTGCACCAAACAAAAAACGAAACAGAGACACAGTTTCATTGTATTATTGGACAGAAAATCAATTCAAAAAAGGAGCCAACGAAATATGTTCTGCTGTCTACCATAGACTTAATAGTTTGAATTTAACTGAAATAGATACAATACGTCTTCTGCGGATGGGTGTGGGGCACAAAATAAAAACTCTATAATGATGGGGATGTGTTCAACATGGCAGTCCAGTGGTCCAGCACACGTTAATTCTATCGAATTAGTTTTCCCAGTGTCAGGACATTCATTTCTTCCCGCTGATAGGGTTTTTGGGAATTTTGAGCGAGAGCTGAAAAAAAGAGAGGTCATTATAAGCCCCTCTGAGTATGTGGAGATATTTGACCGTTACGGAAGGGCGATAAATTTTGACATGAACCTGGATTGGAAGTCTGCATTAAATTCTGTCATAAAGCCCCCCGGAAACTGGCACTTCCCATTCGCGGCAAGCAAGCGATTCTTTATAAAAAGGAGTCACAATAACAAAATAACGATTAAAGGTGAATGACACTATCGTTCTGAATCACAAATCTACAAATCAGTTTTGAAAAGGGGACAATTATTCAAAAATGTCGTACCTGATCCTATCACGAAAAACAAAATAAAAATACAGAGTGCTAAACTTGCTGACGTTGAAACGTTGTTAAAACAACATTTCGGCTCAGAATGGCAAACAAGAAATGAACTGCAATATTTTAAAGAAGTACTAGCTGGCTCAGGGTCTCAAGTAGGGCTTCCATTCCGTAATTACGTAAGTACGCAGTTACGTAATTACGCAAAAAAAATAACTCCTGACAAGTCCGTAACTGAGGGGTTGAAATCCGTAATTACGTAAGTCAAGTTGGCAACATTTTTTTTAAACAGTATGACATGACAAGAAAACCCAGCCAACATTGAAACAGACCAAGCGGGTATTCCCCCGTAGAGAATAAAATCAATCCGGAATATAATCTGTAATTCTCGGTACTTCCCCGCAATTTATTTCAGCTTTGGATAACGTAGGGCACTTATTCTCTTTGACATGTAAGAAATAGAGTATAATTTTGATAAACAATAGGTTCACAGGGAATCCCCGCGTCTTTCAATGTGTGAGTTTAGCTCTGAACTCTAATGTATGTAGGAAATAAAGTCTCAGTACTCATTCGTCTGTTATTAGACTTATACGTTCACACACAGTTCACACCTCGAAGTTCACGACTGACCTAATGATATTAACCTGGTCGATAAAGTATTTTTGTTGAGTGACTATGACATGTTACGTGTAATTTTGAACACTTCCTCGCTGGAGATATTTTATTTAAGTGTAAGGAACTAAGGAACTACAACAAATATGTAAGTACCTGAATAAAATCTATTATTTTATTTTTTCCAGAAAGTTAGACATACTTAGTATAAATTGTGATATCACTGTTTCATTATAGAATCAGCTTGAATAGGTTCTACTAATTAATGTGGCATAGGTTTAAAGTCGCATGTTTATATTTTTGTCCGCGCGTAAGTAGCTCAAAAACTATCGTTTCGTTCGACGATAGTTAAATGTTAAGGCTGGCACCGACTTAAAAAAAATTGTCGGCGTAAGGTTTATCTCCCTTTTTTCATTAATAAATTAAAGTTGTGAAGTCGGTTTATTTTCTAAAAATATTTTTATATTTGTGTTTGTCATTCTACCACGTCAAAACGGAGCAACACAGTTCAATGTGATTTTTGTATAGATAGATATAGTTGGGGGACTACTGACTGGAGAGTGCCAATATTGCTATAGCATATTTAGTTGTTAAATATATTGTTGTAATTGTTTTAGGTCGTCAACAAAGAAGACAGTTTTCAAGGAGTTCTTAAACAAACGGACAACATCTTCAATCTGGGAACATTTTCTAAGAGCCGATAATGGACAAACCGTCGAGTGTAAGCACTGTAAAAAAGTTTTAAAAACGCCCGGTGGTGCAACGGGAGCATTACATACTCACTTGCGGGCCAAACATATCACTGAAGTGCCACAAGCGAGTACCTCAACATCAACGTCCGATAGTGCTCAAATTCAAGAAAAAAGAAAGGGCGCCCCGGCCCCACATGAAGCACCCCAAAAGAAAACTAAACTCACGGATTATTATGTGAGTGAGTCTTCCATGGAGTTAAGAGTGACTAGAATGGCAGCTTCGGATGGTATCCCGTTGAGCAAATTTTGTACTTCTGAAGACCTGAGGTATGTTTTCAAAAAATCCGGCTATGATCTACCGAAATCGCCATCAACTATAACCAGGATAGTTTTAGAGCTACATGATAATACAAAAAACGCTCTGATACGTCTTTTAAAGGAGATGAAGTCCCAGAACAAAAGATTTACAATGACATTCGATGAGTGGACCTCTACTCGAAATAAGAGATACATGAATATTAATATCCACAGTAAAGATCTCGAACCAGTTTATTACAAAAATTTGGGTCTCGTGAGAATAGAAGGTTCAATGCCAGCAGATGTAGGAACCCAATTATTACAACAGTATTTGAACAATTTCGGACTTAGTCTTGAAGACATAATTGCTTTCACAACCGACGGAGCCAGCGTAATGGTTAAAATGGGCAAAAATTTTGACGGCCACCATCAATTGTGTTTTGCCCATGGCATACAACTGGCGGTGCTCGATGTGCTATATAAATCACAATATCAGTCAACTCCCAATCCCAACCCAGAGCAACAAGATATAGAACTAGATTACGACTCTGAAGATTCTGAAGAAAACTATGGAGGATTTGATATAGAAGTACCAAGAATTACAGAATCTGAATTTCTTTACAAAGATACTATAAAAAAAGTACGAGATTTGGTTAAATCTTTTAAAAAGTCACCCTTGAAAAACGACTTGTTGCAGAAATACTCTGTAGAAGAATATGAAAAGGGCCTCGATTTTATACTCGACTGCAAGACACGGTGGAACAGCCTGTCCGATATGATTGGCAGATTTTTAAAATTAAAATCATGTGTCATGAAGGCATTATTGGATTTAAAATCAAATATAAATTTTACAGAAAAAGAAATTCAAGACCTGCAAAACATTCATCATAGTTTAGATGTAATAAAAACAACTGTGATGTCTTTGTGTCGCCGGGATTCAAACTTATTGACGGCAGATGCTGCTCTTCAGTTTATGTTAAATAAACTTGACTATCAGCACAACGAACTCAGCGAAAGGCTTGCTAATTCCCTTAGAAAAAGAATAAAAGAGAGACGAACTAGTGTATCTGGTATTTTACAGTATTTGCATAACAATGAACAATTTTACGAAACAATATCAACAGAAACCTTCACAAAACCGACGTCAGATTATATAAGGACATATATCACTAGATTATTTGAAAGGCTGAAATTTACAGCTAGCACAACGTCTGCACAGACAAGTCAAAGTCCAATACAACAAATAAGCACAGCACATACTGACTCCAGTGATGAAGAGTTAACTGTGGCCGAGGAATTAGAAAAAGAGATATGCAAAGCCACGTCACAGGTAAACAAATCTACGGTTAACACAGATCTTGACTCCATTGTTAGAGTGGAAATGTGCATCTATGATACTGCTGGCGGTGGTCGTGGATTTTACCTAACAGCAGCGTATAATTATTTACTATCGATTACACCAACAAGAAGTGTTGAAGCCGAACGTGCTTTTTCTTCAGCTGGTTATCTATGTAGTAAATTAAGAAGTTCAGTATGTGATAAAACACTAAATGCGTTGTCGTTTATGAGATCTCATTTTCAAGAAAAGTCAAATAAGTAGATAAGTAATAAGCATTCCGTTTAGGAAAAAGATATTCTTATTTTGTTATGAATCTAAATACTATCTAAGCGTTGTCACAGAATATATAATAGAGCGTTGTGTTGTGATTGTGATTAAATTAATAGGAGAATCTGTTAAGTTATGCTCTTGATAATGTAACATTATTCTGTATGTCCATATTAATCAATAAAAACTTTAGTTTAATCAAAGTCTTTTTACACTTCTTATATTGTCGATTGCTACCTAAAAAATTAAACATTCGATTTCAAAAATTTCAAAAATATGTTTTAAATTACGTAATTACGTACTTACGTAATTGGACCACCAAAATTCGTAATCAATTACGTAATTAATATATCCGTAATTTTGGAAGCCCTAGTCTCAAGGTGATGCAGAAGATAATGAAGAAATTTGTGAGCCAAATCCACCCGAAATAGGATTATGTGTATAAAATTACACTAATGTTATGATTTTTAGGGCCACCTTTAAAATAAGACGCTCCGTTGGTTATCTTTGTTCCGAAATGTTTTTCTTACTTTTTTACCATCCCGTCGGTATCAATAAGTGTACCTATAGATAACGTTGTTCATTATATTTTTTTAATAAACGTCATAAAAAACTTTTATTTTGATTGCCCATAAATTAGGTACACCCTACTGTCAATCCAACAAAATGGCTGACTCGTGAGATGCAAACTTGACATAGTCCTTGCCGTTGAGTTGCAAATACGACACAATCCATTGTTGAGAAGCAAATGCGCCATTGTCCGTCAAACTTTTATAATATAAAGGTGATTTCAGCATTTATTTACCAATTCCTTCTTTCTTTTTCACTGCAAAGAATCAATGAACGTTTTCAAACTAAGTTCTAGAAAAAATAAGGCGTCCATAATACCTAGATGTTAAAGTGCGTTTTTCTCCATACCAAATAACGTGGACAGAGGCGTTTTTGCTTTTATATGTGCCTTTTCTAAGAGGTGCTAGAAAAACAGGCACCCCATTTAGAGTAAAAGTTAGATTACAATTTTTTTATAGATTTAAAAGTATTACAGAATGAATGGTGGTATAACTTTAATCAGGATATTGATAAAAATTCAGTGGATTGGAGGGACCAAGATAATGAGATAACAGTGTTAAAATTTGTTAAGGACGGTTTATTTGTATTTTACTATAAATTTATGCCAAAAAAGATTTTAAGAAAGTAAATATGTGCAATAAAAGAAATAAAATGAAACAAGAGTGTGCAATTACACTATCGAATGCTTATAGTAACAAAATAGAGCTTGCAGAAAATAAAATGAAAGATTTCAGTTCTCATAAGAACTAAAGCAATCCCTAGTACCTACATATGCCTGGTTTTATGATACGGTTTTGTAATTAAATACTATTTATTTGTATATTTATATATGGATACTGGATACGTTTCTGGCATTTATTAAAATACCGGCTCTTGCCTGCGGCTTCGCTCACTGTAGAGTTCAGGAATTATCCCACAGGAACATACTACCGAGATAATAAGTATCCTATGTGTAAATCCAGGTTATAAAACTATCTATGGCGAACTTTATCCAAATCTATTCGGCCGGTTTGATGTGATTGTGTAACAACATCCAAACTTTCACATTCATAATATTAGTAGGATATCACAAAACTTATAAAAAACCTTTTAATAGCCACTGTTAATAAAAAAACATCTTAGGGACAACAACAACAACAATACATACATAGTAGGTTTGGTCACTACTACCTACCTCAAGTCCTCAAATTGTTGGTGGATGAATAAAAATACATGAAGGTCATAACAACAACGTAAAACAATTTAGACAGGGCACAAATCCAGGCACCATACTTCTACAGACAAATTCCCAACAAAAACCCTATGGTAATAATCTTTTTTTTTGTAATTCGTTTTAAAGCTAATTATTTATGTAAACAAAGTTGTTTTTCATTTTATTTTGTAGCTTGTGGTATTTCTACAGGGGCTATTTTTCGTTGAGCCACTTTAGTCAGGCAAGCTGTACGTAATTTTATTTATTTCTAGTCAAAGACAAAATGCTGCAACAACAGTCAAAAGACAAATACTAACCTATAAAACAAACATGCAAAACTGAGTACTCAATTCGATTCACTGTCCAACCACAAGTGAACACAAGTAATGAGAAACAATGCCTCTTTATAACCAGCACAAATACCCTATTTCCATAGTACCGCCGTTGGTGACTCAAGAAATTGTAAAAACTATTACAGCAGCCATATTTTTCGATTTGAGATTCGCTTTTGAATTTGTTACAACTATCACTGATTTATTACATTTGAACCTCACCACCAAAGACTTACATCTTTACTCAATGAAACTGTTTATAATTTTGGATCGATCTTGTGCGGGTCACAAAAAAAGGTACATATCAAACGCTTCAAATTATAGACCCGATTCATAACCAGAACGGATTAGATGAGCAGGCAGCAAACCAAGCGAATCGAGGATTTTAATATTTTGAATCCGCCCGTAAGACGACCCACTGACCGAATTATTCATTAATTCGTGATTACTTGATTGACACAATCACAGAGTACTCTATTAAAAAAAAAAAACTACTACTATTACTAAAAATACTTTGATCTTGGTTCAGTTTTTTGTATTGTAGTTCTAGTTTAATAAAAATATGAGGGGAGAGGTGTTGAATCCGTCGGTCGGTGACAAACACAGATTACTAATTGTTCTAGTGACAAATCTTCAGTGTGACCAGATTAAATTTTACAAAAATACCGAAGCTCCTTAAAAAAATACTGAAATATACCAACTTGCACAGGGAAAATATACTAATAAAAATACAGATTTTCAAAACATATTTTTATTTACTAATCATCATCATCATCGCAATAAATATTAGAATTATATTTTAACATTCTGTTTGATGGGTTAAAATTCACACAGCCTCCTTCATCTTTTATACCTTGTTTGGTTTTTAAAATTGCAGATACATTTTTGTTTAAGAATCTGATTCTTTGTTCCGTTTTTATTAAATTAATCTGTGAAAATATGCGCTCGCATGCAGCATTCGACACTGGTATACATAACAGAGATTTACTGAAACTAGATATATTCTTGTATTTTAATGTACCATCACTGTTAGAAATTTTCCCAACTTCCAACCAAAATTGTTCACAAGAAAGGGGTAAGCCAGTTCTCAAAGATTGTAATAAATTTCTTACTTCGCGATCAAGTTTGAGTGTTCTATATTCTTCGTCAATTATCTGCATTTGTTCTGGCTGTACTTCGTATGGGAAAGTTTCCATAACATTTCTTAAACTACTAAATTCTTTATTCACGGCAGTATGTGGGTCAAGAAATTTCAGTTCTCGGAAAATTTGATCTTCAAAAGACAAACGTGATTTCAATTGCGTGCTCAATTCAATTAAAAAAGATTGGCACTTTCTGAAAAAATCAGCAATTTGTTCTTTCATGTTTATGTTTCCCCTATGTTTAATTAATTCTTGACCCACTTGAACTTGTTGTTTCTTGTCTTGGATCCTTAGAGATTCAAGTGGGTCAAGAATTTGAATTATTTGCCATTGAATAATATGTACTTAGGTACATATTATTCAATGGCAAATAATTCACACTAGATTTTGGGTCTAATGTAAATACGTTGTCCGTGCTTTATAAATAATTAGTTTTCATATAGCAACTCCAAATCGACAAGTACATACTAGAAGCATCATCATAATTATAATCATTCAAAGCATGGGTAGTCGCCTTGAAAAATTATATTAAATTTGTTTACAATCGGCAAAATGTAGTCTAAAAAGTAAAAGTATAATTTGTTTATATCATTATTAAAAGAATGATACAAAAATTCTGATGACATAATGCGATCACTCAAATATTGGTCTTGAAAAAACAACTGCAGTGCCCTCCATTGCTCAATTATTCTATTAACACAAGCATGAAGCGATAGCCATCTTATATCATAATGACGCAGTAGTCTATGTTTTTCAGTGTCAGTGAAATTTTGGAACTCAACAAATTCTCTTTGACGCTTGCTGCTTTGAGAAAAATATCCATATACTTCTTATACTATCTGTTCTAAATTTCTAGGTAGTATTTTGCAAGCATGACTAACACTTAATGCTGCAGAATGACAAACACAGTTTATGAATAAGCACTTTGGGTTCACTTCTTTAATTTTTGTAACAATGCCAGAGTGTTGACCAAACATCACATTCGTAGTATCAGCAGCGAACCCCATCACGTCTTTTATATCTAAACCTAACTCGGATAACTTTGATGACAAAGCATCAAATAAATGATCTGCAGTCTCACCACTTAAATCAACAAAATCAAGGAATTTGGTTTGTACTTTACATTTGGTTTCAGAGAAGTATTTGATTACCATCGCCAACACTTTGATTGTGGTGGCATCTGTACTTTCATCGATTACAATTGAATATACTGGATTACCTGACGGAGATACAGTACCAAGTATATCTTCAAGCATAACTTTTTCAAATTCGGGTCCTAAAACGTTATATGTAATAGCTGCTGCTTTGGTTCTCTTGCAGGAAAATTCTTTTGCAATTTCGGAGTCAGGAAAACATTTCACTAGAACATCACTAAGATGGTCCATAGCTCTAAAAGAAATTTTGTGTTCTGAAAGAAAACCGCATAAACGCAGCTCCGCTTTCTTGACTTCGTCTTTCAGTGGTGCCTTTTTGAAAAATGTGTCCACCTGGAAAGAAGTAAAAACATAAATTATACATTATGATCATACACTAAATAAAATACCTCCGAACTTCTCGACTTTAGGTACAGTAATTCTATCTTTACTAAAAACTAAAAACAAGTTAAGCTTACCTTTGACTGTCCTTTATATTTGTTCAAGTTCGATTTATGCTTTTCAGTATTTGCATGTTGTTTTATAGATGCTAATCTACTTTGGAGTTTCGCACTGCACGCTTTACAAAACGCAGCGTACTCGTCATCTTTATAACGTGAAAGCCACGAAGAGAACTCCGGAATTTGTTCCCATTTAGCCAAATAACTTTGCTGAAAACTAGATATGTTTTCTGGATTCTGAATTGCGGATCAGATAACAGCGTAATAGCATGAAGTCAAATGACAACAAAAAATCGCGCGCTCTATTTATATTACGACGAACACGTACAATATAAACTTAGGGAAAATCCCGAATTATTGAAACTTTCAATAATTCGGGAATTTCCCTAAGTTTATATTTGAAAGTTTGAAACCAAACCATCAAAGATTAAGCCAAGTGCAGAACAGAAAATCATTTTGTGACTGGATGATTCGATACTATTTGTAATTCTAGGGGGCCCACCTGTCATGTCCTATCTGTAACTTACTGATCTTTGCTCCAAAATGAAATATAGAATAAATTCGGAAATTCCCCTGAACATCAATGTACGCAGTTTTTTTTTTAATAATTTTATGATATGGCTATGGTATTGCCATAACTTTTTTCCAAAATATACCCAAAAATACTGGCTTCCGCCAATATACCTTTAAAAATACTGACTCTAGGAAAACTTACTAAAATATACTCAAAAAGTATTAAAATACTGAATCTGGTCACACTGCAAATGTTCAACTTCACACTTCACAGAACGATACTCTGCAAATGTTTGACTTGACTTTGACATTGACACCCCTGACCATAGACTAACGCCGCCAGCCGCCGCCGCCGCAACTCGTATCCGAGCACGTAAGCTGCCGGGGTCGCGGATTGGTCGAAAGAGTTACCGTGGCTCTGGCGCACAGGTAACTGAAGGAACATGGGTGGGTTTTAGTCAGTAAAGTCTGACACGCCAACCCGCTCCGCCCAGAGCGGGAAAAGTTGTTTGATGATTTCCCACGGTCATAGATTAAACTGGTTTAGATTGAGGATGCGAGGTTATAACGGAAACATTTTGAAGACAGTGCTTACGGGGAAATAAGCAATATTTAAAGTTTTTAATTGTGACTCTTTTCATGTCGAATAAATATATACCGAAAATAACGAATTACTTAGTGGAATAAAATCAAACTCATGAATGAACACGAAATGGAAAAAATCAACGAAATGTTAAATTTATTGGTAGGCCGTAGGGACCTAGCCATGGACACGCCATCCACAATTAGCTTTGACCGACCTTCCCTATTGGCTCTTAAAAGCCTTGATCTGCCTATAACCAAATGGGAGTTTTAACTCAGGCTCAGCATTCTATAAGATCACTTCTGCAAAATGTACGCCCCATGAGCGGATGTTCTCTCACATCGGAGATCCTCAAATGGTCGGTCGATGCTTACATGACTATACGGCCCAGGAAAAGTAACCATATTCGAACTAGTAAATATGATCCACTGGTAGAAGAAGTAGCGACTTTGGAAAGTAATACTCAACATTCTCGTGTGCGTTTGAGCAGTGGTAGGGAAATCGTCGTATCTGATCGACACTTAGCTCCTGCTGGGGAATCTTCTTTTGAAAGGGATGAAGCTGATTCCAATGATGACGACGAGTTCATCGATGCAGTCGAAGGCGATGATCATAACACAGATGGCCAGCGTGATTCCCAGAATGAGATGGTCCAGCATCAGAGCATCACGACAGAGACTCTACGTCGTTCTGAAAGAGTTCGTACTCTTTCAGAACGACATCGCCATCCACCCGCTCATCTAACTACATGGCGCAATAAATAAGCCCAAGTGAATTTAGTAATAACAGGTGGGGCAAAATTAATCACCTTAATGGAATGCGCTATAACTTTTGCAAATGGCGGCAAATGTCAATTCTGTTTTGGCATTTATGAAGTAAACAGATGCAGAATACACGTCAATAAGCCATGGATTGCTATACTCCTCAATAACGTGGATTAATTGTAATAATAATAATAAGCATTTCCGCGTCGCCTAATCTCTCGCTTTGACGATTTGCTGTAGCCGGCTAGATCACCCTATTTGACCGTTCTAGACTGTTTTTTGTGGGGTTACTTGAAGTCCTGGGTTTATGTAAACAAGTCTCAGACTCCGAATATCCGACAGGAATCCGAGAACCTATCGCCGGAAGTTCTGACATAAGTGATGGAAAATGCCATAAAACGAGCCTGTATGGTCAACAATTTTGACGGCACTTGACCGATAAGTATAATTTTTTCGACTTGATGGAATATAATTCATTAAATAAACATAATCCACAAGTAGAACAAAAATTTTCATTGCTACAAATAATGACACTATAACAACATCGGGTGATTACTTTTGCCCCACCTTGTATATCCTAAACTCCTTGGTCAATATTGAATGTCATAATTAGGTAAAGAAGAAACTGAGTTGTAAAATACTATCAAGTATATTCTGTACTACACTTTGGTAAAAACATATATAGTAAATACTAATTCCATGGGTAAAACTGCATGATAGGTGTTTGGTGTCAACCTGGCTGGTAACACCCTGGTATTGCTGGTAATAATAATTCTATGGCAACACTAGGAGTTCGGTTTTTTCATGTGCTGGAACTATAGAATAGTTTTTTTAATTGTTTTCTCCATTTACTGTACTCTGTGGTTTAAAGTACTCTGCTGTGGTCAGAATCACGGCCAGTAATCTTCTATGAAAAAAACGGAGACACACGAATGACAGCGAGAAAATGATACATGACGTTTGTACCCGCTCTGCAACTCCTTCATGCCCCTGTGTCGCCAGCGGCTGCCGGTCGGTCCGCCTTAATCTTGTTTGTTATTGTTGTTGTGTTGGCATTCGAGCTGAACACAAGTTGTTTTTCGTGATTGTGATTCCGATATTATACATTATTTTTGAGAGTTTTTAATGTGTTGAGCACTAGTTCCTCCGTATTAGCGTCGAGACATTCTTAATGCGCTTAACAAGTGTTGTGTACCGGGCTATACATAATAATACGCGACAGGACGTTGTAATATTACACAAGTTCCCAACTTGTGAAAATAGACGCAATAAGTGGTTAGATTTTATAAACTGTGCTTTCCTGCGTGCGTTAAGTGTGGTTGAATTGGGCAAAAAATGTGTGTGTCATAAGCATTTTGAGGCAAGCCTTTTTACCCAGAAATCACGTATTTTGATGCAAGCAAAGGTTATGTTATGTTATGTTTTCAGTTAAGTAAGTGAAAGCTTAAAATTTAAGAAAAGTTAAGAAAAATCCTAATAAATCATATTTTTTATTGCAAAACATCTAGTATTTTCATTTGCCTTTTCCTATTGAATGAAAGGAGTGAAACTAGTCTGGGTGGTTTCGGTAGGGTATGTAGCTGTTTAGTGCATGCCTTTGCCTACATACAATAGCCAACAATACAAAAATATAACTGTCAAACATAATTTTCTCCAATCTGAAGCGAGTCGCTATGTCCAATATTTTTATAGGGGAGTTGTGCATCTGACCGTAGTTCTCTAAACTTCTCTAGGTAGTTGGTGGTCAGAATCTCCCATGTCCTGTGGTCAGAATACAAAACAAAGACGCGTAGAAATAAAATCTAAGCCTCTAGTGTCGTTTATCCCGTATATCGGCATATTTTTATTTCACCGACGTATTATTTAATTAACCGTTAACTTTCTCACTGTGTCGAGTGATAATACTACTTTAAAGTATACTGTAGCCAGTTAATAAGTTGATCGAGTGAAGCAGTAAATCCGACAACGGCGCGTGTTAATTATAGACCACATCACAATGAAAAAACATTTAATGAAGTGCTGTAAGTGCGGTAATTCACCAAGTCCAGCACTTAATATCGGTTTGCTAAACCGGGAAGTAGGAACTAATTATTTCCTGTACGTATCTTCTTATATTTTGCTGACCTTCATACATTTTGCTTTTGAGATGAAGTCTATAGATCTCCAAAACAATCTGCACAAAAAACCAAAATACATGACTTGCTGTACACATCCTAGGTACATACCTAGTAAAATAATACTCATGGTGGATTTCTCAAACAAAACATTAAGTACAAAAGTTTAGAACTTACAAAAGAACTTGTTTTTTTAATTTCTACAATGTTGCGAATTGTATTCTTAAATTCTTCTAGGAGAAACCATCTAAGTGCCCAATTAAAGTTATTAAAACTAATGTTATTAGTTGTTCTAATAATGACAGATTAATAATGTTGGTTGTTCTGTTTCAGAGAATATTCCAGTACTTTAGTGACAATGCTGTATAGAATATAATAGCATTTTGATGAGATTCCATAGAAAATAATAAATGTCTTTGAAGAACTCGGATAGCATGAGACAGAATCATGCAGTAAAAACATTTGAATACTCTTGACTGTCTCCACATGGGAGGTTAGTAGTGCAAACTACTTCTTGTGAGTGTCAACAGGCCACCAATACATGACAACAGCGATGAATGGAAGGTATTTATGTACCTAGGCTACCTAAAAATCTATACTAAATATAATATTATAAATTCTAAGGAACTCTGTCTGTATGTTACCTGTTCATGCCTAAACCACTGAATGGATTTTGATAAAATTTGGCAAGGGTGTATATGGCATCCCGAGGAAGGACAGGCTACTTTTTGTCCCGGTAGCATGTTCCCTTGGGATGATATCCGTCATCCACGTGGGCGAAGCTGCAGGCAGAAGCTAGTTATGTTTAAAAATATTGTGTATGAAGTGGTATCATGAAACTCTCAGTGTGTGATTATGATTTACACTGACTTGGCCCATTCATTCAAATAGTATGGTCTGTTCTAAAAATATCTGATGAAAATGTAAACAAAAGACCAGAAAACATATCTGTGGGTGCCAATATGTAGTGCCACTTACAAATTGAGTGTTTTGATTTAATTAATTCAATTCTTAATTCTGATTTTTAATCACCTTATTTCTAATTACAAATAAAGTTACTAATTCCCTTTATTGAGGGATTACGTCTGAATTTATCCTGAACAGGGTTTATTTTCACTTTCATCAGATACTTTAAGAACCAATTAGAACCGGAATTTTAAAACATTATTTTTCTGCTACATACTCATTGCAGATTTCCTTACTAAAATAAAATTAATGATACAGTTAAAATAACAATACTACAAAATAAACACACTACACTAAATAGCTGCTACAACTACTAAATATTAATACTTAATGTTTTGTTTCAGATAGCAAAAGTTCAGCTCTTCCACAACTTCTTGAACCTGCAACTGAGTCATCAATACCTATGGTCATATTTTCTACAAAAAAAAGGAAATACATGAAAATGAACACAAAAAATAACCCTTGGATACAACGAGAATATAACCAGGGATACAAACCAAACCAGGATGAAGAAATTCTGAAAAAGAAAAGCAATTACTCAGTCAGGCTAATGATAAGAAATTGTTGCCTTACACAAAAATTGGAATTTAATAAGGCAGTTAGTTTTATAAAAAGTTAATGTGCGGTGTTCTTGCGGATTGGGCAAAAACTCGCAAAGTTACAAAAAAAGTCTCAACCTTCTTGATATGAGGTTATTCGTGTTTTTTTAAACTACATTTCACGGATGCCTGATGAGTGCAGTAGTTTTTGTTTTTATGTACTGGGCTTTGACACAATTTTTTGATATCTCTGTGGTTTTCACATAACCACCGAAAAAAGTAATTATCTGCCTATATGGTAGGTGAATTGGTTGCAAAAAGTACTTATATGGTAGGTGAATTCTCCACTCCAATCTCTAGACTTGAGGAATCTACACCATCGTGGGCTGTGGTGCACCATGGCCTAGCAACTAGTAATTTTCGAAGTTGGAGTAGTATATTCTATTTATCTATCTAGTTGGTTGAAAAAGTTGCCTTCTATAATTGCCATCATATTTATTAATAGCCGTTTTTTGTCTGCTGATGTCCATTACTGACTTGGTTCTAAATGAATTTGAGTATAGAATTGAAAAATAAGAAGTAATTTTGGAAAAGGGTTAAATAAGCTGCTGTAAATCAACATTGTGTAACATAATGCAAAACAAAAATATGGAATTAGCTTTTTTTGTTGCTAAATTAAAAGGTTTTTGTTGGTTTGTGGAATTAACTAGTGAAGTTGCAATAGTTTGATTATTTCGGTTGGCTACATTGGAGGGATGATCGATAAAAGAAATGGATGTTGTGTTATTTAATTTCTCAAGGACATCCCAGGAATCCCATCAAGGTTCCCAATGATGAAAAAGTATATGAGAACTGTTTGAAAAAGTATATGAGAACTGAAAAAAAAGACTTGTTTAATTCCATTTATTTGTTTTTATTTTATTTTATTTTTTGTTTGAATAAGTTCAACCATAACATAAAGTCATGATGATGAGATGAGATGAGATGAGTATCATACAATATTGTTTTCTCTTCAACAATTGACACTTAATAATAATTTCTTTTATTCTGGGCTACTGGGATAAATACTAATACTGTGTGTGTTTCGGTTTCACTATAAAATGTCCTCTGTTGTTGTTAATTGGCGTCCTCTGTTGCGCTTACCATCTCTGGGGTACCAGTCAAAAACAATTTTGCTCCATTTATCTTGAGATGAGGGAACCTCAAGCTAAGGTAACTGATATACTTGCTCATACTCAAATAGACCAAACGAATTGATACATATCGTCGTTGCGCGTGCAAAAGTCACTATGTGTTTTTTACACACTTTACAGGAGACGCAAAAAACTGATTTTCTCGAAAAATACTCAGTGTATTCAAATAATTTATTTTTACTTTAATACATATAGCAAATTTACGTAGTTTTAGATAACTTTTGGATAGATAAAATTATTAATAATGTCAAAATTAAACATAATAGGCAAATTTGACACATAGAGTTATTTATTTGAGTCGTAAATACAAGCTATGTGAATTTAGCGCACATAACTACTTTATAATTATATGGAATCTTAAAGAAACTGGCTGTGCGATGATACATAGCTATTTTTTTTGAAATAAATAATTAATAAGAAAGGAAATAAAAAACCAATACATTTCATAATCAAATGACATTATCACTTTATTGAATCAAACAAAATCAATAATAAGGAGATCAAAATATGGAACATTATTAATGGTTCAAATTTTCGTAGAATAGGTGGTAATCGCGGTGCATGTATTGCTTTAGACTTTGTAAGTGACTAAATTTGGTAGAATCAATTTTTAGTGGGCCATAATAAAGGCTTACAGGTTCCCTTATGGGTGCCGTGTTTGTCCTCCTCTGCGGCAAATTGCTCCACTCATCTGTGTGGCGTAGTTTGTACTTCACATCACCGTTGAAATAAAGAAGTCCTCTAATGTCTGTTACCGTTGCATCGCCGGTTTTTCTTCCAGGTCTTATGCTTGAAAAACCACCGGGTACATCCTCATAATATTTAAAAAATGTGTACTCTAAGTGATGTACAATGTAAGGTTGTGATGGTCTGGCATCTCTCATCCGCGATATATAGTCAGATGGAGAGTAGATGGGGCCTTTAAACTTTTTTTCTAAAGTTGAATGTACGCTGTCTACCTCCATCATCGTGTGCCCTTTTTCTAGGATAATTTGCTCTATCATAATGCCCTTTGCAGTGCTGAGGTTAGATAATGAATTGCAAAGTGTTTTATTTTTATTCTGGTAGGCACATCCGTCGGATATCAAAATTACTTTTTTGTATTGACAACAATATTTTTCTATGAAATCAATTATACAACTAGTGACATTGTTTGCGGTTACTCCTCCATCGCCTTCATGCCACACATATAAATATACGTTTTTGTCGTTTTTAACATGAAAAGTATAATTATGTAGCGCTAGTTTCATTTTATAGTACTGCTCTGAAACAAGTAGCTTAGGACATAGTAAAACACTTTGCATATCCATTGATACTACAATCACATCGTCTGAAATTTGGTTAATTGCTTCTGTTTTAGCTGCTCGAGCTTCATCTTTTTTTATAATATGAAGCTGATAAACGTCGTCAGGAATATTCCCTTGTTTGTGGCCAACACAAATGTCACACTGATCTTTGCGTGGCTTAAAAATAGAAATTTTCTTCTCTTTTAAAATCTCCTGAAACTTCTTTCTCCTCACAGCATCCACATTATTAGTCTGGCACCATGAAGTATACACAGAATGCATGTGGCTGAAAGATTCGAAAGACTCTTCAACATATATCTTGGAACTATTTGCTCGGCAGTAGTGGCTTGGAACTTTCGGTACACATTCAAGCCACTTATGAACAGAATCAGATTTGAGTGCCCTAGTCGTAGTTCCTGGTGTGTTAGGGACCTTATCTATTCTTCGAACAGGGGTTCCTTCACTACTTTCTGATATATTTATATTAGATCTAATCCAAAGCTGAAACATATCTTTTTTCAAATCAAACGTCGCCAGAAACAATTCCTTACAAACACGAACCTTGTCACCGTTAAAGCCTGGTAAATAGCAATCAAACCCAAAAGATTTTCTCTGTACATCTATAGAAATTTTTCGTCGTCGTAATATCTTTCTTGCCTGAATCAGTCCGTTTATGTATGATTTTTTAGCGTCCCATGTTGGTAGTTGCCAAAAGTATCTGAAACAATCTTTCCTGATTTCATCATTTATTGCAGCACACAAATAACTCCTGTCCGACTTCTTTTCTGCCCCGTGAGTACATGGCTTTTCTCTTAGTTGCCTGTCGCTTTTTGAAATTTCTTCTAATTTTGTAACGTTATCAACTTTGTTGACCTTATGTCCCGTATAATGTTTTCCCAAAAGCCTCATCTTCTGATTTTTCTTCCTCTTTCTTGTCTCACTTGTAAATCCCTCTTTTTCAGGTAAATTACTAGAAATATTCTCTTTTTCGAGAACTATAGGCTCTAAGCAACCAGTTTGATCATTTAACTGATAAGATACTTCATTCGAATCTCCTGAACTTAGGATTCCATTGCTGGGTATTTCAGAATCGTTTTGGGTTATCAAGCAGGGGTTAACAATCTCACTAATATCAACTGCTGTTGTAGTTATTATAGATTGGGTAGTACCTGTGTAAACTGCAGTAGTTTCCACTCCAGCCGTTGAAATATTATTTGGATGTTCAATATGCACACTAGTAATGTCCATTGTATCTTGGTCCTCACTGTTGGATGGCAATATTTCAGATGGTTGAAACAGTAAACCTGATTCTCTTTCGAGCTCTCTGGCCAACCGATTAATTGATTCCTGTCGTTCATCTTCTCTACATAAAGATATTAGTTTTTTGCTTCTATAAAATCTTGACATATTTAAAAATATATCTGAAAGAGGTAGCAAAATAAAAAGCGTTAGTACACACCACGTAAATACCCAGAAAAATAAAAGCAACTAAAGCAAAATCCGTACATAGTAATATTATAACAAACCGCCATCAATTACTTCATAATAATTAACTATTATGTTACGTTTAGCAGACTAGCACACATGTTGCTTTAGTGTTAAAAAAGAAACCCAAAATATAAAGTGTTAGTACACTCTCGTGACATAATTATATTAACATTGTTAATGTATTGTTAATTACAAACAATTTATACGGTATAATTAATTTATCAATAACGTATAACGAACAAAACGAAAATGTAAAACTTGAAACAGCAATTTATACAATAAGTCTGTTAGTTTAGAGGTTATGTATGTTTTTTTTTTGTAAAATTGTTAGGTAGTTAGAAAAACAAAACTTTTACTATATTAATTTACTTACATTATTTCGGTCGGTTTCGGTACTGCTATAAATACGTAAGCACGTTACACACTTACAAACAACCTTTTTATTTTTTTACGACTATTTAGTATAGCGCAAATAATTTTGAATGCGTTCTCCTTCACTGCTAGAATTGCAATGAGCAATTACATCGACAAAACTGTCTATGTGACACACGACCTGTGCGTTTCGTGATCGAGCGAGTCTGAACTTGACCAAAATACTCGCTATGTGCAGTGAAGCACATATCGGGCGCAATTTTTACTTCCACTTTAGTAAACTTATTTTAGCTATGTAAATTATAACACTTAGCGTGTTTATATGGAAATTTCTATGTATGAATGTCACATAGCTACATTCCGTAACTCTTTAAATATTGCATTTATCACATAGCTGTTTTTACAGTATGTGTGTATTGAAATAACGATTAAAACTGCATAAGAAACGGAATTTAACTAAATAACACATAGCGACTTTTGCACGCGCAACGACGATATGTAGTTTTCATAACATTTTAGAGTTGGGTTTTTCAGGTATAGATTGTTTGTTATTGGTACATTATTAAACTTTGGAAGTTCCTGCTCTTTTCGATGCTTCAAATCGTCTTTTGGCTACATATTTCTTTGTTACTTGATGATATTTTTTTGTTTCTGTAAATTGATTCTTAAATGACGGTATTGGTATGGGTAGGGCTGCCATCACCTAAATTGCCGACGCCGGATAAACACGGCAAAAATCCCAGACATTTGGGCGAAATATGGTTTTTACCCCAGACACCTCTCAAAAAGTATTTTTTGCAACTTAAATAAAAACATTGTTATAATTTTTTAATTTTTATTCATTTATACAACTTGTTATTAAAATGGAATGCAGTACGTATGTAACCGCAACAAATAATAGACATTTTTAATAAAATTAAACACTCTTTTTGAGGTAATATGATAACAAAAATAATTAGAAACACTCTTTTTTTTGGTATCAATCAAATTGTTATATGATATTACTAATAACTAACTAACTATAATACTTTATAACTTTAAAATTATCTACGCCAATGATATTTTCAGTCATCTAGTTAGGTAGCCGAATCCCTTAATGAGTAACTGCTAAAACTATTAATTTTAACGAAATCATTTTTTTAAACTTATATTGGTATTTTTCAGTCTTCCCGATTTTCGCTAAAATATCTTTCCTTTCCAACAAGAATTTGTAAAAGTCGGAACAACTCAGGTCCTTGAAATTATACTTGATTTTGATCAGAGAAGAAACCGTGTGTATGTTTAGCGAGTTATTTTCTTTCGTCCATTGCTGCGTGACTAGCGAAAACACTCTACATTCGCATTGTGAGCTGGTATACAAAAATAATACTGTGTGATTTTGAGCAGTTCAGAGTATAAATGGGAGATAGGTGTTTTAAAAAAATTCAGCCACAGCTGGTTTGCGCTTAAAAGCTTATCGCCGTCAGTAAGGTTCATGCTATAAGCTTTTAAGTTTGTCCATTCGTCAATCAGCTTCGTGTCTTCGACTGTTTTTTCGACATCAGACCATGGAGTAATTTTTAGTGATGTTTGGCAACATCATCCAGTTGAATTTGTCAAAGTCCTTCACTGGTTTTTCCTACTTTTCTATGTAGGATTTCATTTCTCTGTAAAAAGCTGTACAATTTTTTTTGAACTCGTTTTTCGTGTTTTCATCTTGTTTGTTTAATAGTTATTTGTGCAACAAGAGAGCAAACTCGTTTTTTGCTGCGACTGCTGATTTTGAATCGTGAGTGTGGCGAGGGATTCAAAGGCACGAGATGCAAATACTTTGCTCTCGTGTAACACACATAACTTTTCACTTCAGTAGCGAGAACACTTTAGGAGATAAAATAATAAACAGGAATAGATTGAAATAACTATTTATTGTGAATCAAAATAATTAGCATTGTAGGTAGAGGTGCCAATTCAATAAAATGGAACATTTTAAAAGTTAAAAGTAAAATTATTGCAATTCTGCAAATTAAAAGTAACAGATTTATATGGCAAAGTTATAGTTGCATTGAGTTGAGTTTGATTATCCGTGGTTAAGGTTTCTGTTTCGGTTGCGGATTAAGAAACAACGGTGAACGTTAGTGACTCTGATCGGCTTTCTGTATAAGTACACTGTGCCTCGTTGGAAGTGGATGGGCGTGGGTGAGACCAAGGATCCGAGGTTGAGTTCAGACTTATTTTTTCCACTATACAGGGTGTGGCGTAAGTAGTGGTCCACCGTTCAGGATTCGATGAACCAGATAATTAACTATAACAATTAAAATTTTTAACCATTTTTACCCAAGGGTTCCGAAAATATTTCCTTTTTGTTTTTTATTTACGAAATTTCTACCTTTTATTACAAATTTGTTTGTAGTTTCAACAAAAACCATTATTTTTTCATTTTGATTTCTGTTAATTACTGCTGAATACTAGAGCTGTCACGATAAATTATGATTTTTTATGTAAATTCACCTCTTTTGAAGAAACAGTTAGTTCTTCTCTAATTTTAACCCGAATTTTTAACATACCATCCAAGTTCAAAGGCGATTTTTGTAAAAAAAACTTACTACACTGTCAGTGCCCATTTATTTAATAATATGCTTACTAAATACCGATTTCAAAATGGTATCACTATAACAGATACTATTATTAAACAAAAAGATATTCAATTTTAATTGAAGCAAAGAACATTTTCATTAAACTACTTTTTTAAACTTTAATGCGTTAATACTTACGATATTTGCAAAAAAATGCACTACAGTGTCAGTGCCAATTTGTTAAAAAAAACTACTATTGCAGAGTTATCTAGACCTAACTTGTTACTTTAGGTATTTGAACAAAGAATAAAAAAAAAAACAAATGATATAATTTATCATTTATTATTAA
The DNA here is from genome assembly GCA_916610205.1 of Griposia aprilina. Taxonomy (NCBI): domain Eukaryota; kingdom Metazoa; phylum Arthropoda; class Insecta; order Lepidoptera; family Noctuidae; genus Griposia; species Griposia aprilina. The sequence goes on along the minus strand of OU744285.1, from coordinate 23,577,569 downwards.
TCTTTGTCATGATTACAATAATTAAAATTAAACGAAATGTTCAAAATGGCCCCCATTCGCAGCTATACACGCTCTGCAACGTCTAATAAACGACCGTTTTAGTCGTCGGGCAAACTCTCTTTCGCTGATTTCTCTAGCTGCTGCCTGGATTCTAGTCCTCAATTGGTCAATACTTGTGATTTCTTTGCTATAGACTTTTTCTTTTAGGCAACCCCAATAAAAGAAATCTAGGGGATTTAGATCTGGCGAGCGTGGTGGCCACAATATTGGACCTAAGCGCCCAATCCACCTATTTGGATACGCTGTATCAAGGTGCTCTCGTACTCTAACAGCATAGTGAGCGGGACAGCCATCGTTCTGCAGCCACATGTCTTCTTGGACTTCAGGAACGACACCTTCCAGAAGCAAGGGCAAGTCGATTCGCAAAAAACTTAAATATCTTTCGGCATTTAATGTTTCTGGCAGCTCGTGTGGACCGATTATGTGTCCGTTAATGATTCCGGTCCAAAGGTTTATTTTAAATTGATACTGTGATCTGTCTTGCCTTATGAGATGCGGGTTTTCTAGCTGCCAGTTATGCAAATTGTGTAGATTTAAATATCCATCTTTTTTGCAGGATGACTCGTCGCTCCATAATATTTTATTAAAAAACTGCGGGTCTTCTCTTATTCTGCGTAGCATTACTCTGCAAAATGTTACTCTCAATTGATAATCTCTTGGTAGCAATGACTGCACCCTTTGATAGTGGTATGGGTACAGTTCATGTCTTTTGAGTATCCGATGTACAGATCTAGTTGATATGCCAGTTCTGCGACTTAAGACACGGACCGATGTTGAAGGATCTTCTGCAACTAAATTCATAACCTCTTCATCGTTGTGTCGTCGTGGTCGTCCTTCACCTGCACCGCCTACGCCTGTGCCGGGTATCCTTCCCTCGGTGTATGCGTTATGCACTCTTACAAAAACTCGGTGGTCTGGATGTCTTCGATCGGGATATCTCTCCCAATAAAGTCGAGCTGCTTCTCTGCCGACACCTCTGCATTCGCCATAAATAAAATGCATGTCAGCATATTCGCGCGGTGTGTACCGAGACATTTTTTAATTGTCACTGCACTGCACGTTTGTCCGAATCGTTGAGCAAGCCAAAGTCACCAGTACACGTAGCCAATATCGCAGAGATCACCAAAACAACAAGTCCAATCAGTAGGCAAATTAAACAGAGTCCGGGGTCAGGCAGGGGTAAAGAAATGGCGGAGGTAAACACAGGCAGAATAAAAACAAAACGCATACGACGCACGACACGAGTGACGAGATCGTACTAAATCATTTCGAGATATTTGGAGATTTCAACGTTAGTAATGAAGGAGATAGCAATACCCTACCATATCTTTTCCTTATCACTCCTATTGTGCGTAACTCGACTGCGAGAGCTTCAACGGGTTTTTGTTAACAAACATGTCGCAGGTAAAAAAAGGGTCAGGGTTTTTTTACCTGACATGTTTGTGCTTAAAAACAAATCACATTTGAAATGTAAAAAGTTACATTTTATCCGTTTTTTAAGTTTTAATACCTTTTGTAATAGTATTAACGCAATAAAGTTTAAAAAAGTAGTTTAATGAAAATCTTCTTTGCTTCAATTAAAATTGAATATCTTTTTGTTAAATTATAGGATTTGATAGAGTGATACCATTTTGAAATCGGTATTTAGTAAGCATATTATTAAATAAATGGGCACTAACAGTGTAATACGTTTTTTTTACAAAAATCGCCCTTGAACTTGGATGGTATGTTAAAAATTCGGGTTAAAATTAGAGAAGAACTAACTTTTTCTTCAAAAGAGGTGAATTTACATAAAAAATCATAATTTATCGTGATAGCTCTAGTATTCAGCAGTAATTAACAGAAATCAAAATGAAAAAATAATGGTTTTTGTTGAAACTACAAAAAATTTGTAATAAAAGGTAGAAATTTCGTAAATAAAAAACAAAAAGGAAATATTTTCGGAACCCTTGGGTAAAAATGGTTAAAAAATTTAATTGTTATAGTTAATTATCTGGTTCATCGAATCCTGAACGGTGGACCACTACTTACGCCACACCCACAGATTTTCGACTTATTTTCTATTGAGTCTTCAATATAGCCATAGTTTTATTCAAAGACGCCAATATGTTTCTAGTTACGATAATGGAGTTATCACTTTTCTCCACCTTTTCGATTTTTCCATGGAAAACGTACATCACTGAATGAATGAGAATTATATATGCCTCTGATTGTGGGTCTTCAAAAAATGTTTTGATTAAAACGGGTGGTCTATCCAAGCTTTCAAAATAACTTTTCAAGGCTTCGTACATTTTCAAAAACCTCTCTATTGCGGGAAAAAGGCTTTGCCAGCGTGTTTTTGAATGAATTAAAGATGATTTTATTCCGATTCAGAAGCAGCACAGAATTCCTTGAGAGCTTCTATGCGAACTGTATAAATTGAGAAAAAGTTGTATATTTTCAATATCATTGTCACTACGCCAACAGGAAGTAGGTCGCATCCATGGTGCACAGCGTTATGAACTATATGGGCAGAACATCCCATGCCGACAATATTTGGATTAAGTTTACTTTTCAGTTTGCAGAAGACATTATTTGTCTCTGATCTAGTGCTCCCGCCGAAGTTTGTGTTGCAGTTGTCGCCAGTAAATGCTATACACTTCGATAGAAGATCATGCTCCCGAAGTTGTTTCCTAATAATCTCAACAATTGTGTCAATGTCTCATTTTCAGTAGACTCGATTTCAAGGAACTTGGATGTGATGCCATGTTTTTGTTTATCAAAATACTGAATGATGATGGGCAATAATATAGTACTGCCGTGATTACTAGCATCGATGGATACACTTACGAATGCAACATCTATTAGATCACTTTTGAGTTCGGCAATTGTTAAAGGGCATAACACGTTATTTACAATAGCTGTAGCTTTCGTGCGATTACATGTCATGTTTTTTGTCGTATTTAACTCCGATAACATTAGTTGGTTAAGGGAATTGCTACAATACAAAGAATTAAATGACATTTGGTGATTGAATGTAAGCCATTGCGCCTTCGGCTGCTCGAATAAGATTTTCTTCCGAGCTAGGTCTAGTTTTTTCAAAGAATGCCTGGATGTTTGAACTACTAGCTTGGCTTTTCGAATTAGCTTTGTGTTTTTGTGTGTTAAGGTGCTCTTTAATGTCGGAAATACCTTTATTTGCAATGCAAATATTCGTACAACAAATCTTTCACTGCACTTCGCAGTCATATTTTCCTTTTTTCAACATAGGGTATTTGCTTTGCAATTCGCTGTTGAACGTGCATTTACTCTTGGGCATTTTGATCTAAAAAGCAATAAAAGGAAAGTCAGAAAGTGTAGGTAGACACACAGTTGTGGCGGACATCCGTTACTCGTAGATACGAGTACCTTCCGCGACAAGCGATTTAGAATGCACGTGGTGCGTACATAATTATGTAGGCTATTAACATACGTACTCAAAAAAAATATCATACTCGTAGGTAGGTACTCAAAAGTGACAAAATAATATGTGAACTTACGTAAATTGCTGTGCTGCAATATCGAAGTGCGATTCACTTGCCTGCTATGTGTGCGTGCGACTGAGTGAGTGAGTGGTGGCTCGAGCGAACACGCGGCGCAGGGGCACGGGTGGGGGCGTTCAATCGTCGATTATTTTGCCGAGCCTTCTTGAATGCGGGTTATTGTGGATGAATATTTAACTAAGATTTATTTCAATTTATCGCTTATCTATAATAAAAATTGGATTTCCCCTGACAACAAAAAAGTCCGGGTTAAACCCGGTAAAACTTCAAAAACCCCTGCCGGACGGCCCCCGGACGCCCTTCAAACTAGGACAAATCCGGGGAATTCCGGACGGATGGCAGCCCTAGGTTTGGGTAATAACGCCTAGTAAGGTCAGTTAGGGTAAGAGGAACATACTTTATTTTTAGCCAAATGTTTTGAGCTATAGGAAGAACAGGTAATGTTTTATGAGAATTTTGAGATACACTAAACTTGCCTTTGTTTACGAGTATCAGCTTTTCATGTTTTAAGAATTATAACACTAATTTGAATACTTACGACAGTATCGGCCAAAATCGTTTCGGTAGCGCTAACGTTTCTTTTCCCCCTCATCTGGGGTAAGAGGAACACTCATCGTATCTCCTAAGAATGTCAAGGTTATTTAGATATACCTATTGCTACTTTTTAAGTAACACTAACTCAATCGAATTTGATCTTAATAAAATTGTAATAAGGTACAGTTTCAAAGAAAAAAGAAAAATATCAAATTCGGGAACATAGAAAAAAGAAACATAGGTTCAGATCAGGGGCATTCAGGGGTGACAAACGATAAAAAAGCAATAATTTGTATTTCAAATTATAGTTTTATTCATACTAAAAGTAAAAATTATCAAAAATAATAACCACCCACTTTTTCCCACTGCGTACACATCAACAACATATAACAAATAACATTATTATCAACAAAAAAGTTATCCAATGACTTTATTTAGTTTAATCTAGAACATACACTTAAGACAGGTGGTACGTCTCCTTTATAGATCAATCTATTGTACATGTAAGTATTTTGATCTCAGACTAATTCTTATAATGTTCTTGTGTATAGGCAGCGCCTCTATTGGATTTTCTTATATAGGTGTTCGTCATGTTTCATAATTTTCCTGAAAACAAAAAACCAGAAATACTACTTATAGTTGTACTAGTTACAGTTGGTATTCTATACGTCCAACTCAAATAAGTGCCTTTTCGCGCATCTACGAAATAATCGTACTAAAATGTTCACTGTTAATACTTATGCGTTCATTCAAAATTTTCGTATGAGACAAATCAAAACAAAACATAATAGGAGTAATTTTGTCATTATGCTAATAGAAACTTTTCATCATAATGTTTGTCACCCCTGATATCGGCGAAGAGGAACATATTGTTTCTCTTTCCCTGTAAATACTGTTTCTTTTACCCTATGAAAGTTTTTGGAGTTTAAGGATTTTGAATTCGATGAAACTTATATTATTTGTAGGTTTTGGTCTAAAACATCAAACAAAAAATAAAGCTTACCGTTGTCTTAGTATTTTTTCATTAAAATGATCTCTAACACTAATTTTCACAATTTTAGCTCAAATAAAAGTTATGCAGCTAACTCGTGTTCTTCGATTTTACAACTGTCAAATTGTTATTATTATTTGTCGTAGTATTTTTTCATTGAAATTATCTCTAACAATAATTTTCACAATTTTAGCTCGAATAAAAGTTATGCAGCCAACTCGTGTTCTTCGATTTTACAACTGTCAAATTGTTATTATTATTTTTTCGGCTGTGGAACGTCGTAGCGACATCTGTTAGTAACCGTTTGTTGTATAGGAAGCCTACAGAGGTGTTAATGCAAAGACGGAATGATTCACACTGTTGTATTCGACGCTTGCGCTTAGTATGTGTCGCAGCCACATATACTTATAGCTATGTAGTTACATGCATACATAACACTTTTCCCCCTTCTCAAAACAAGGAAATAAAAAGTTAAACAATAAATGGTTATTTTTTTTTATTAAAAGTACTTCTTGTAGTCTATGATAGGTCTGTTTCTACGAACACGGCCTGGCGCTGGCGTAAAGGACTGATCATCATCAACTCGTGCCGGCTGAGGGGTACTGAACTCAGGGCTCGCCGCTGCAGATACGCTTGATGGCGTTCCGGGTATCCCAGGCGCACCTGGCGACATACATGATTTCTCCGTTGTGTTGTCAGTACTGGCATCGTCGTGACTTAAGTTTACACTGGAGTGTGTGTCTGCAGTGATGGTTAGTGGATTTTCTAGTGCCGGTAACACATTACTCGTACTGCTGCTCTCTGGGTTTGTCTCTTCTTGAGGTAAAGTTACATCCCACACATCAAATGTAATGTCGTTAGTAACATTGTTACCTTTATAAGATAGGAGCTGGTTTTTGTGTCTCATTATGTTCTTGTTGCTTCCATGGAATTTTAATTTGTACATTACTTTTCCTATTTTGCTAACAATGATTCCTTTTTTCCAGTAAAATTTTCTGTTATTTAAAAATTGTTTGAACCATACTGTATCACCAATCGCATAATCTTTGTGTGGTTTGCCACCGTATTTATTAACCTGTGAGCACTGTTTTCGTTCGATTAAAGCCGATAACTCCGATGACAAGGAAGGGTTTAGTACTGTTTTTGATGTATGCATGTAACTACATAGCTATAAGTATATGTGGCTGCGACACATACTAAGCGCAAGCGTCGAATACAACAGTGTGAATCATTCCGTCTTTGCATTAACACTTCATTCAGCCGATTCATGTGCTCAAATCTATTACGACCAGTAATGCAAATGTCATCTTGAAAAACTAATACCCCCTCCATATTACCCATTATGGTTTCAATAACCCTTTGAAAAATTGAAGGAGCGCTAGCTAAACCAAAGATAAGGCGAGTGTGATTAAACAACCCCCGGGGAGTGTTTATGCAAGTGATGTTTTGCGAGTTTTCATGAATTTTCAGTTGATTGTAGGCCATTGATAAGTCTAGTTTACTGAATTCTTCCCCACCATGCAGTTTGGTAAACAGTTCTTGCGCAGTTGGAAACGGATATTTTTCTACATGTAATTGTTTATTTATTGTTGCCGAGTAATCAGCACATATGCGAACACTACCATCGCTCTTAAGAACAGGCACTATCGGTGACGCATACTCAGAATAAGAGACCGGTTTTAAAATACCCAGCGAGACAAATCTGTCTAATTCTTTGTTTACCTTATCTCTTAACGCAAAAGGCACTGGGCGTGACTTGAAAAACACTGGCCTTGCATCTGATTTAACGGGTAACGTAATTTCAAATTTAGTAAAACAACCTAGTTCATCTGAGAACACATTCGGATAAGCCCTAACTAGTTCTTGTAATAGATTATCAGCATCAGTAATACGAGGGCGGGTCAATAAGTCCGTGACTTTTGGAATAAAACACAGATTTTTTGATAAAAAAATAATTTTATTTTTCAACGTAAATCATAAATCATAAATCATAAATCGTAATCATAATCATTAATCGTAGTCTCCCTTGAGCTCTATACACTTTGTCCAACGCTTCTCCAATTTTTTTATCCCTTCCAAAAAAAAATATTTGTCGAGGTCCTCAAAATAGGCCTTTGTTTGCGAGATGACTTCATCATTGGAGTCAAATCTTTTTCCACCAAGCCATTTCTTCAGGTTTGGGAACAAGAAGTAGTCGCTCGGAGCCAAATCTGGAGAATAGGGCGGATGAGGGAGCAATTCATAGCCCAATTCATGGATTTTTGCCATGGCAACTGCACATGTGTGCACCCTTGCATTGTCTTGGTGGAAAAGAACTTTTTTCTTGGCCAAATGAGGTCGGTTTTTTTTCAAATCGTCATTGAATCGGTCCAATAAGTTGGCATAATATTCCCCATTGATTGTTCTTCCCTTTTGAAGGTAGTCAATGTGGATTATCCCGCGTGCATCCCAAAAAACAGTCGCCATAACTTTATTGGCTGACAAACCCACCTTGGCCTTCTTCGGCGCCGATTCACCCTTAGAAACCCACTGTTTTGACTGTTGTTTGGTCTCTGGTGTGTTGTGATGGATCCATGTTTCGTCCACGGTTACAAAACGGCGCAAAAACTCCTCCATATTGCGATTAAACAACGCCAAACCTTCCTGTGAAGTTGTTACACGATTGCGTTTGTGGTCGACTGTGAGCAAACGCGGCACCCATCTTGCGGAAAGCTTTCTCATGCCCAAGTGATCATTCAAAATTGAAACCACTGAGCCATGCGAGATCCCTACGGCTTCCACAATCTCTCGCACTTTCAATCTTCGGTCGGCCAACACCATATCGTGAATTTTTTCGATTGTTTCGGGTGTAGAGACCTCAACTGGGCGTCCAGGACGTTCGGCATCTTCAGTGCTTGTACGGCCACAACGAAATTCAGTAAACCACTTTTTTACCATTGAAATCGATGGTGCAGAGTCCCCATAGTATTTATCAAGCTTAGCCTTGGTCTCGGTAATGGTTTTTTTTCGCAAGAAATAATGCTTAATAAGCACACGAAATTCACTTTTTTCCATTTTCTCCTCAAATTAGTGAGTATTCTGATAAAAATAGCTGTCAAACACAAACTAACTGACGCAGCAAGTTTAAATTTTGACAGGAGTCAACTGACAGATGCCTGTTGACCGGAGCAGTGTTGCTGTTTCAGTAAAGAGGTCAGAAATTCAAAAAGTCACGGACTTATTGACCCGCCCTCGTATTGTTACAATGGCCAACTGTGGATACAAGACGTAATTCAAATGCACGCATAAAATCACGACCGAGGAGGGGAGGGCCGCCATTGCGAATAACGTAAACAGGCAATCTTATTGTTCGACTTTGATATGAGATGTTTAATAGCATGCATCCTGTAACTAACATGTTGGTGCCTGTATACGTCAACAATTTTTTTGTGGGTGCTGTTAACGGAACTTCAGAGAAAGTACTTTTGTATAAGTTTTCTGAAATAACAGAAACAGGAGAACCGCTGTCTATTTCACATTTTATGCTTTGACCCTCTAGGCTCACAGTTTCTGTCAATGGCACTTCACTGAAACAGTTAATATTTAAAAGCAACTCACCATCATCTCCCTCGTCATCGTCATTACCTTGCTCAATGCGATTCACTTTATTTTTCGTACACATTTTACGCAGATGACCTTTACGATTGCACAATTTACACGAATAATTTGAAAAACGACACTCTGATGATTTGTGATTCTTGTAACCACACACCGAACATTTTTCATTACGCTGATCCTTTGATGATGCAGTCGATGCTTTTGTGTCAGTGTTACCACCTTGACTTATTTTGAAGACTGCGTCATGGTTTCCATCGGTGTTTCCTGTTGGTGCAAGCGCGGCGCCTGCACGCGCACACCTGGCACTTTCAGCTAGGTCCACGGCTTTACTCAGCGTCAAGTCCTTGATTTCTTTGGCAAAGAGTTTATCTCGCTCATGCCCTGGTAACATGCCCATGACGAACTTGTCTAGAAGATAATCCTCCAAATTCCTGAACGCACAGTAAGTAGCAAGGCCACGTAACCTTGCAGCCCACTGCGAGTGCGTCTCACCCGGTTGCTGCACAGCCGTGTAAAACTTATGCCTTTCTGCAAACCCGCAGCGCTTCGGCTCAAAATGATCATCCAAGATTTTCAAGATATCGTTAAAATTCTTCGTATCCAAGTCTTCGGGCAAGGCGAGATTACACGCTAGTTGGTACGTGTTCTCCGTGAGTGCGCTCAACAAAACCGCTTTTCTCTTTACTCCAGCTTTATCATTATCCTCGCCAATGCTGTTGGCAATGAACCATTGCTGAAGCCGCCCCTTATAAAGCTTCCAGTCTTGAATGTGGTGATCAAAATTGGATATAGCTCCCATTATTGAATTCACACCGAACATTTTTTAATATACTTATTTATGAATGTGGGTAATCGTCGCCAATGTTGTATAGGAAGCCTACAGAGGTGTTAATGCAAAGACGGAATGATTCACACTGTTGTATTCGACGCTTGCGCTTAGTATGTGTCGCAGCCACATATACTTATAGCTATGTAGTTACATGCATACATAACACCGTTCGATTTGTTTTACTTTAGGAGTAGACTTTTTGTACTTTAGGAGTTCCGATCATGTGTTCCTCTTTCACCTGTGTTCCTCTTACACTAACTGACCTTAATTACCGTCAAGGACGCTTCCAATAAGTTTGAAATATAATGAAAAATCGACATGTCTGTATACCCAGCAGGACCCTACGTTTAATCCGATTGAAAGTTAAATGTTAACGTGCGTAGTATTTAGTACCTTCTGAATCGTATAAGTAAAAAAATAGTACCTTAATTGTTACAGTGAAATTTTAATTATTTTTCAGCAGGACGTTTTTGAAGGTCTATAGGCAAATCTTTTATGGTCCCGTTTATTAGTACCTTAAAAATACCTTAGTTTAATTTTAAAATAATTATTATTTAATGAGGAATGCACCTGCAAAACTTTTATCAAGCCAGGAGGAACCTATTTTGTTTTGAGGCTTTCAGTCCAGACAGTCATATTTCTTATAAGCATTTTATTAGTATTTTTCAAATAGCCTTACGTTTAATTCAAAAAGTTTGTATTTTAGTTGAAAAGGACATTGGTGCCGATTCTCTTGTCACAAAATTCTCTAAACTAAACTAAAATTCACTAAAATTTAGTTTATTCCTGTCGAACAGCGATTTCTCATTCTGAAATAGACTAAATTAACACAACTTAACACAATCACTGCCAATAAATATTGACGATTAATCACCTCCAAGACCAGATATTTTTCTGCGTGGTTTTTTTTTTCAATAAAAACACGTAATATTTAAATATCACAGGATGTTATTATTATTATTTTAAATTGTCTTTTCGGATCCGAGTAGTCGGCATGAAATGCTAGGGGTGTTGGTTTAATTTTTAATTTTTATTGAATTATTTTAGGTATGGTTTTATTAAAATGAATTAAACTCCAGATAATATGACAAACTATTTTTTGGAAAAGCAATAAAAAAATATGTGAAACTTTGAAAAGTATTGAAAAGTCAAAGAAAAAAAGACGAATCAACCATCATTGTCAATTAATAATATTCAATTAGGCTTAAGAGTTTGCCTGACAGAAACAACCTGTGCAGAATCCTGGAGAACCTTGACTCTGCTAGCACTAATACATTGTTTGCACCCTCTTCTTCTGGGATCTGCACCCTTTGCATTATTTTCTAACTACTTCCTTGGTTTCTTTCAAAATACGCCCTACTTTTTTTTGTCTCATTCGACATTTTTCGTTTTTTGTGAGCTCATGCTTTACTATCAGAGTTTTGCGTCGATGAACTTCATTGGGATCAGGCAGTAGACTTTCCAATATCCTAAGACGGAAATCATACAGATTAATTTTATCAATAGTAGAAAATTTGTTGTACAGGTAAAATCAACTCAGGCACATTTGGAGCATGTGGAAAAACAGTTTTTTGTACCACCGCAGGGTTTTTTTGACACGGATAATAAGCCAGCATCTGATCTTGAAGGTCTACACCTGACATAAAATTGTTATAATGGACAATTGCCGATGGCTTCATTACTACAGTGCCTCTTTTTGATGGACCTTTTAACATCTCATCTCCGTGCTCAGTAGATATATAGAGCACATAGCGTTTGTCCCTCCATATCCCAATGTGGACACCGTTCAGAAAGGGCGTTTTATTTTCACTCTTCTGCAATGTGATAATTCCTATATGGACAGGACTGTCTTTGCGATTTTTTCTAAGTGTTCCTGTGCAGTATGTCTGTCGATCAAGTAGTTTAACAGCCAAATCATATGAGTTGTACAGGGTGTCTCATAAGGACCCAACTACTTTAGTTGGAAAATAAAATACATAAAACTTATTGTTGTATGCATTTATTGGTATGAATTAAAAGATAATTGTAACAAAATATTACTTTTTAAACACGATGTTATTTAAATGACGGCCATCACGTTGACGGCACTCCTCAAACCGTTTGCGTACACTTTCAAAAACTTTTTGAAGAAGTGGTCGAGGAATACTCATGATTTTTTCTTCAATATTGTTTCTTAATTCTGTCAAATTTCATGGATTATTTTCGTAGACTACGCTCTTAAGATAACCCCATAAGAAAAAATCAGATGGGGTCAAGTCAGGGCTCCGAGGTGGCCATTCAATATCACCTTTTCTCGGAACAACTCGTGCAATGCAGCTAAAGAGTTGTTAGTGGTGTGCGATGGCCCCATCCTGTTGAAACCATGTCAGCCGATTATAATGCTCACAGTGTTGCAATTGAGGCCCGAAAAAATTGCGTATAATGTCGACATAGCGTGCAGAATTTACAGTCACTGCATGTCCTCTGTTATCTTCATAAAAGTACGGCCCAATAATGCAGTTCGCTGACATAGCGACCCACACGGTCACTTTGGGGCTATGCAACGGGCGTTTATGTAATGTCTGTGGATTCGTTTCTCCCCAAAAACGACAATTTTGACGATTGACGTAACCGTCCATATGAAAATGTGCCTCATCCCTAAAGAACATGTTTTAGAAATTGTTAAATCTCTCTAACATTACATTCACAAAATTCAATCTTGTAAGGTAATCATTTTCATGAAGAGCTTGCACAATCTGAATTGTATAGGCCTTTAGGTGTAAATCAGATCGCATTATGCGCTCATGATAATCCCAGCTGAGACTCACGCTTTCTAACGCTGAGTCGAGGCTGTCGGCTTACAGAATCTGCAACTGACTGAATGTTTCCAAGGGTTCTTGCTGTACTTGGACGGCCGTGATGGATTTCGCCAATAGTGTTTCCAGTAGTATTGAATGTCTGGATCCAAGCTAAAATTGTTGCATTGCTTGGAGTTTCCACAATGTTGCGCAGGCGATAATGTAACCGATACATCCGTCGAACTCGAATGAGTGATCGATTGTTCTCGAAATACGCGCGCACGCAAAACGAGCGTTGCTCTCCCGTGAACGGCATGATGGCAACAAAAAAATTAAGGAACGCTCTAGTAAACGACGCCCGCGCCACCCCTCCCCCGCGCCTCGTTTGCTTCTCGCTAACTCTTGAAATAGTTGGATCGTTTTGAGACACCCTGACTACAGGGCCTCAGTGGTCGTCACGTTTACATGGACAATTACTAAATTGTCCATGTAAACGTGATGACCACAGTCCAATTTCTCTTCCAGGAGTTTTAAGACAATTTTACTGAAAGGACCCTGCCCTGTTGTCTCATTGTTTGCTCCAGCATATACGAGGGTGAATCAAAAAATTCTTGGAATCAATATAAAAAAATGCAAAGATTTAAACAAAAATATTTTATATTTCTACATAATCTCCCTCCCATGAAATGCATTTAGAATAACGCGTTTCTAACCTCCTTATTCCTTGTGAAAAAAAAAATGTTTTTCTTGACTCTCGAAAAACTCCTCCACGGCAGCCATAACCACGTCATTATCGTAAAATTTTGTTCCACGAATGTCCTCTTTTAATTTTGAGAATAAGTGAACATCACTTGGGGCTGAATCCGGAGAATATGGTGGGTGGTCAAGGAGATTGAAGCCAGCACAGCGGATTGCGTTGAGCGCAACCTCCGATCGATGAGCACAGGAGCGTTAGCACTGAAAAGGATTCCTTCACTATCCCAGAACACTGAGGCCGTAACTTTGCCAGCAGTAGGAGCAACTCCAAATTTTTGTAATGGATGGAGAGGATGGTCGTTTCCAAGACATGCTTTGTCTCTTAAATGTAAAAGTAAATGGGAATACAATCAAAGCAGTAATAGTAGCCAAAATCAAGTTGGAATCACAATTACGGGAAACGGTTCCGTACAAAATGTATCTTACAAAGATATTATTTCTGAAGAGAGTCCTTACTCCAGCGATTTTTCTGAATCTTCAAGCAATGAAAAACATTCGAAAAAGACCAATAATTTCGTAATGGCGTGAAAAATTGGGCCATTAATTGTAATATTTCGCATGAAGCAACAAAAAGCACGCGAGGGATAAACCCTCTTAATAATGAGTTGTAATATTAGGTTGGGGAAAAAGTCTTTTCGCATTATAGTATGTATGAACTTGTAATAAAATCTCTTTGGCTATACATTTGTATCAGGCTGGTTTTGGTATCATTGAAAGTTTAAATTTTAAAGAACATAATTCCAAATTCAAATTAGGAAAATGTGTGATTTTCATTTGTTTTTAGTACTGTCAAGATGAGTGAATCTAATGAAGAAATTCGATACATTTTAAAATTTTACTACAAAAAGGTAAAAACGCAACGCAAGCCGCGAAAAAAAATTGCGATGTTTATGGACCTAGTGCAGTGTCTGTGAGAAAGAAAGAAAGATAATTTATTTGTCAAACATGCGTATACATAAACTGACAAGGCAGACATGCAAGGTATTGAGTTAATATTTTGTTGTGAGCGTCCATGTTTTGCCAATAGCGGCGTACAAATTGTATAAGTTGTAAGTAATTAGTTAACAATTTCATTTAATTGGATTAACATTCATAATCATTTCATTAATAATTTATGTCAAGATTTAAAGTATATTATGGTCAAAAATAAATTAAATTATGTCCAGTATATATACATAATTATCAAATAGTATTTTAACCCTATACTTGGCAAGATTTTTTTTTTTTGAAATGTTGATAAATTTTACATAGAATATATTCTGAGGTATTTATTGAGAGGAGAAAATATAAAAACAAAAATATAATTTTATTAGTTTATGATTTATTGAATGTATCACATAAGGCACATTGCCAGACTCTTAGAAATTAACCTCATAAAATCTACGTATCACATTTGCCGCACTGCCAGGCTTTCAATAAGTTATAAAGATTATTATAGCAAACCAAAAAAAAAAAAAAAAAAAATTCTAACGTGAAAAAAAACATAAACTTAAATTATATTTTGTACTTCCGTACATACAATTAAAAAACAGAACCTCCTTTTAGTATAATAGTCGGTTAAAATCAACAATAATAGTTATAAACAGTCTTCGAACCTTCTAAAAATCTTAATTATTGGTAGAATGAGATCAATCACGAATATATACTAATTATACTAACAGTCTTACAATCACAAATTATTATCAGTCTTACAATTACTTTATTATTTTTTATGATACTCTAAGAAACAATTTCGTTCCGGCAATAAGCATAACCGCATTTTGCATTTTTGACAAAACAATTTGGTTTGCCCTTTTGTGCAATACATGCACCTCCCTCTGATGGATGCTATAGTTGGAAAATGAGCAATTTGATCATACCGAACAGCATCTGGGGGTCTTTCAGCTACTGGTTTCTGTATGATCTTGGTTGAGCTAACGCTAGTCCTGCTGACATTGCTTGTATTAGTTCTCTCATATCTGCGTAGGCTTTCGAAAATTTCAATTCGGAATGTTTTCAGCGACTTGGGTTTTTTGGCTTCATGCCTGGCTTCTCTATCACGTCGATAGAGAAGCCAGGCATTGTTCACGCAAATATCGAGCATTTGCGAAAAAATTGGTAAATACCAGCGATGACCTCGGAACGGTGTTCGATACAGAGCAATCAGCATATCTGATAGATCAACTCCACCCATGTTGTTGTTATATTCTTTTATCAAATTTGGACAAGTCACTGGCATTTTCCTTCCTTGTTCTTTCTTGTAACGAAGTACATTCTGAATAGGATGCGCGTCAATAAATGTGCTTGCAGCTGTAACACATTTGTTATCGTACCATTTGACAACAACTATCTTATTTGTGTTGCATACGACTTGTGCGTGTGATCCTCTGCCGCTTCTTTTAAGATTTTTATCTGTGGGTAGTTTTTTCTCTGCTCCACGGAGCCTGTTAGATCGGATTGTTCCCAGTGCAAAAATTCCGTATTCGTTTCGTAAATATTGCAGGACTTCAACAGATGTGAAAAAGTTGTCAAAGCATAAGACTTTGCATGCAGGCTGGTGAATGGATTTCGCCAAAGCTATTACTACTTTTGCTCCCAAGCCCATACCATTTTCTTCATCAGTAAAAGAGTGAAATCTAAATGTGTCGTCTCCTCCATAGATCAGGAAGTCGTAAACGATCCCAGAGACACCAGCGCGAACAAATATTTTGAACCCCCATTTTTTAGGTTTATTTTTTATATATTGTTTGCGGCTGCCTGCTCTGGTTCCTTTATGTGGAACCATCATTTCATCAATGCTGAAACGCGTCTCTTCTTCTACTTTTAGACAGTTCTCACGGATTCTTTGAAGAAGTGGTCTCACTTTGTGATATCTATCGCCATCATCAATACAATTGTCACTAAAATGTAAATATCGCCTCAGTAACTGGAACTTCTTCAGAGTCATTATATCCGCTACTTTGTCGTATCGTAGAATTTTGGACCAATAATCTGTATACGCGTGCATTTTAACGACCCCCATAAATAAAAGGATTGCCAGAAAATCTTTGATATCATCTTCTTTGATATTTATTGAGCTGCCATTTTTCTGTGTGCTATAGATATTTGTTTGTTGCACTATGAGAGTGATGATGTCATCTGAAAAGAACAGCTTGAAGTATTCAATCGCACTCTTCTCTTCACGAGGCTCAAACGAGTTATCTTCCACTTCTGCAGAACCAGTAAACTTACAGCAACGCCAATTAGGTTGTAATCTTTTAGCAGGTATTACTTTTCGTTTTGTCGCAACAACTCTAGGTCTTTTTGAACGAGTAGCCGCTGAGGGAGAGGGTGGCAACAATGGTGACAGCACCTGGTTATAAAGCATCAAGTTGCTGGCTCGTGGTAAAGGTAGTTGCGAGGAGGTGGCCAGTGGTGAAGGTACTTGCGAAGAGGTTGCTAGAGGAGATGGTAAACTTACTTGATGAAACAAAGGTGATACCGGAGATAATGGACTAGCCTCAGCACAATGAAGCTGCCTTATTACAGATGGATTTGATAAAATTGATGGCGAACAAGGGTTGGTTGATGGCGATGACTGTGGGGGGTATATTACCAAAGATGTTGAAGCAACCACTTGATTTACTTCAGTATCGTCATCTGATAGAAGATTTAGATTTTCTATCGAAGAAGGCAATGATGGAGGCGGTGAACTGCTGTTGGAGTGCGCTGGGCGGAAGCAATACTGGAGTTCATCTTCAGCAGATGATTCGCTTTCATCCAAATCCGATTTTGCGTTTGGCTTTGGAACAAGCGCCACAAGTTGCCGAGCTCTTCTCTGTTGTTGAATGCTAAGCTGACGAACCACCTGTGACAGAAAAATACAAATAAACAATAATAATATCAATAATATAACAATAATAATATAAAATAGTTATAATAATAATAAAATTCACAATTAAATTGTAACCGTACAAATCAAGCAATGTTACGTATTTGATACATAACAAAAGATGTCTAGAAGGATGGCTACCTAGCAGTGTGTCATATCTGATACACTCGAAAAAAAATGTAAATTACAGTCGATTTTAATCCAGTTAAGTACTCGAAAATAGTGTTTCCGAGTAGCAAATATTATAACCTATTCGAATTATACAGCTTTTGAAAACAATTTGACCAAAATATAATAAAAAATGAGTATTTTTACCTTGCGACACGCAGACGCCTTCGATCGATTCGCCATCTTGTTTTCTACTGCATATTTGGTGTTACAAGAAATAAAATAGTATTTTTTAGTAGAATAGGGATTATATTTTGTAGCAAATTAAATAATAAATGTTTCGTAAATACGTCTCGGAACGTCTCGAGATATTCGCAAAGTTCAATGTATCAAATTATCCACCGTGCCAAGAATAGGGTTAAATTCATTAGAAAATACGTAAGAAATAAACAATAAAAATAGATGTCTCGATTTTAAAGTCCAAAATTAATTAAATTAACTATGTCCACTATAATTAACTGTGTTCACATTATAAAATTGTATTTTTAACCATCTACATTAGAGGTCGGAATAGAAAAGTCCTTTTCCTCCAAAAAATGTAAAATAGTGTAATATGCTTTATTAATTAAAAAAATTCTCAGCTTATTTTTGAAAGGTGACAAGGGCAGTTCTCTCCAACTTTTAGGCAATTTATTAAATATCATCGGAGCCATACAGAAAATACTTTTGCGCATGAGTGATGTTCTCGCAGCATGAGAGCATATCCTACTGTTGTCACGCCTGTTACGTGGTACAACTTCATTTAATTGTTTAAATCGGTGTGGATTCGTTTTTACAAATACAGCTACCTCTAAAATGTAAAGACATGGCAACGTAAGTATTTTATATTTTTTAAAGTACGGCACGCAACTATCGGTAGGTTTAATTTTAAACATTGAACGGACGCATCTCTTTTGAGCCTTGAACACCGTTTCTCTTTCTGTTGAATTGCCCCAAAAGACGACACCATAGCGTAGATGGGATTCCGTTATGCCATAGTAGGCTGTAAGTAATGCCTCCACACCTATTATGGAAGATAATGTGTGCAGTGCATAAGCAGATTTGCTGATTTTCTTGCATAAGATTTCGATATGGGTTTTCCAATTCAGTTTTTTATCAATATGGAGTCCTAAAAACTTTGTTGTTTCTACCTCTTCTATAGGCTGCTCATCGTATTGTATATTTAAATTACTGTTACTGTTACTGAGAGTAGCACAAATTTGGTTTAAGCGTTTTCAATCCGGAAATTTTGATGTCAAAGATGCACGTCGTTCTGGTCGCCCTATTACGGATAAAATGGATGCCATTTTTGAAAAAGTGGAGCAAGATCAAGAGAATTGATAACAAAACAGTTTTGGCACATTTGAAAAAAACTGGGTACACAAAAAAGCTCGATATTTGGGTACCTCACGAGGTCACTGAAAGAAACCTAATGAACCGTGTACTTATTTGTGTTTCTTTATTACGACGTAATGAAACCGAACCATTTTTGAAGAAGCTGATAACTGGTGATGATAAGTGGATCACGTACGACAAGAACGTGCGAAAAAGGTCGTGGTCAAAGGCCGGTCAGGCTTCACAGACTGTGGCCGAAACCCGGATTAACTCGCAACAAGGTGATGCTGTGTGTGTGGTGGGATTGGAAGGGCATTATTCATTATGAGCTGTTACCACCAGGCAGGACCGTCAGTTCTGAACTCTACTGCGAACAACTGATGAGATTAAAGCAAGAAGTTGAGAGAAAGCGGCCGGAATTAATCAACAGAAGGGGTGTGGTTTTTCATCATGATAACGCTAGACCTCACACATCTTTAGCCACTCAGCAAAAATTAAGAGAGTTTGGCTGGGAGGTGTTAATGCTTCCGCCGTACAGTCCTGCCTTTGCACCTTCAGATTTCCACCTGTTTCGATCTCTTCAGAATTCTTTAGGCAGTGTCAGGTTAACATCACGAGAGGACTGCCAAAACCACTTGTCGCGGTATTTTGATCAGAAGTCCCAAAATTTCTATAGCAATGGGATCATGTCCCTACCTACAAGATGGCAAAAAGTTATCGAACAAAATGGTACCTACATACTTTAGTTAAATGTAAATAAACTATATTAAAAAATGTTTTGAATTTTCTTAAAATTGCGAAGAAACTTTTTCCCCAACCTATTATAATTATATTATTATACATTAGAGGTCGCACTGGTCTATTTATTCACTGCAATGAGTTAGATGCAACCACAGCCTGAGCTGGTACTGCCAATTGACTATCTGTAGGGTTTGTTTGAATAGCAGGATCATTGTCTTGCATGTTAGTAGTTTTAGACTTTTTGCCTATTCCTGTGTCTTTACTTCCTTTTTTTTTGTAGCTGAGGTTCTCAACATTTTGGTAGCGTATCGTCTCTCAACATTATGGCAGCGTATCGTCTCTCGGAATTTCTCAAAATATTTTTAAAAAATGTTTCGCATTCCAATAATGTGAAAGTGTTATCGGAGTGATTTCCTCAAAGTTTGATGTTAGTGGTGGATTTTGGCTAAGTAAATATAACGTTTCTGACGCTGTGTCCTGTTCCACGATGAATGGAGTTTACGAGGTTACAAAAGTTGAGCTTTCTGCTGGATTCTCTGTCTGACAGGCACGCAAACTTCAGGGTATTGAGCCGGTTAAATAAATTTAATTTTTTCAGCCATGTACTAGATTACTTTGATTTAAATTTAATAAAATAATCACAACGTACCGCTACAAATTCGATGTTGCCAGCCCGAGTGGGATAAACGCTCTTAATACAACTGCTAAATAGAATATGTTACATAATATATTCCTGCTTAGTAAATAGTTTTATATTAAACTTAGGTGTTTATTCCTAGTTACTAGGAGTTACTAGGATCGCTGTCAGACTCTGGGACGATAAACATAACCTCCGTGTCATTAAATTGCAAAAAATAGTAAATATACAGTTTTTAACAAAATAATCAGTAAACGTACATAATAATAGTACAAATACCATGTGACAATAATATCTCATCGACATTCTCAAGAAAAGTGCATAAAATGACTCAATCAAAGTGATAGTGCAGCCTAGTAAAGTTTTGTTTACATAAAAACGAGAATAAACTTGGTACACTACTAATAAACTCAGTACAGTGCATAAACCATCTTCGTTTTCTATCTTCGTGTTACAGCAATAATTGCTAAATATTCAATTCAAGTGATTTTTTGAGTTTAATTACGCTTGTGGTTCGTTAATTTTTGCTGTTTTTTTTTAAAGCAACGTACCCGCACTTTACTCTAAACACACTGTGGAACCTGAACTACAATTTCAAGTTAACTTGTAAGATACCAGTTGGCGTGGCGGATACGAACGAGGCCTATAATCAAGAGGTCTGAAGTTCGAATCTCAGTTCTTGGTAGTCTTTTTGTGAATGTTTCTGGCAAGATTAAATTGAATCATTTCAATCACTTTAAAGACATCACGTAGTGGATATTTCAACAAAATAAATATTAGCCATGAACTTTCTGGAAAATATCACATTTCGTCGTAATCGAACACGTTCGGTAACAACTGTCGATGGCAGTGACAGTATCTCTCAAACCCTAGAGAATACGGTAAACAGTATGCCCGACTTATCCGATCATGAAGACGATCAAGTAAATGTTTTAAATAACAAGTTACTAGATCTAGAGGCTCAACTACAAAGCGCTCACAGAGAAATTGAGTTGTTATCATCAGAAAATAGTAAACTCAGACAGTCAAATGAAGAATTATTAAAGAAAAATAGTTTATACAAAAAAATAACGATTAGTCCTGGCAAATATAAATCTTCATCTCCGATGAAGAAGTCAAGTAAAGCTGTTAAAGTAAAACTAACTCAAACTACTAAACAAGAATACAGCGAGCCCTCAACAGCTTCCCATACAACTCAGTCTACTACTAATTCACAAATTATTAGTAACAGCTGCGCTGATATCAAGAAACAACGGGGACAAATCCCGTGTCCTACACCTTCCAGCAAAAACAAGATATGTATACTAAGTGCAAATAATAAAAATAAAGTCTTGTCGATAGCTCAAGATTCACTTAGTGACAAGTACGATATTTGTCATTATATTACACCAAATGGAACCTTGCATCAACTTCTTAGGGGAATTCAAACGAAATTATGTAATTATACCCTGAACGACTTTTGTATATTATTAATCGGAGAAGAAGACTTCAAAATTACTAGCAACTATCACAATAATATTGTATACATTCGGGAGATTCTTAAACAAATAACTTACACTAATGTTATAATCAGTGTTCCTACCTTTAAACTTAGAGGCTGCAACGATATCTACAACTGGAGAATTGAAACATTTAATAATTTGTTACACTTGGATTTATTAACTCATGAACATGCATATTCTTTTGACTCTAATTATTATTTGACCTATGATCACACAATGTTTAACTTATCGACAGGCCGTATAAATAACTATGGCTTACGCATTATTTTTGAAAATCTGTTGCATTTAATAAATGACATTATTGTAAGTTACATGACTACTTCCGCAGAAAATATTGAAAATACTCCAGACGAAACAACTTCATTGTTTTTTCGACACTAAATTTCTCTATGTTATGCATCAAAATATAGCGGGATTACTAAATAAATCTGACCTACTGTTAGTAAATGTAGAAGAGCTTAAAGAGAAAAATATAGAAATTGATGTAATATGTATCACTGAGCACTTTATGTTAGCAGGTTATGAGCAACACCTGAACATACCTAATTACGCATTAGCAGCGTGTTTTAGTCGTACTTGTAATAAAAGGGGTGGAGCTTGTATCCTAATTAATAAGGTACATAAGTTTAAAACACTTGCCCAAATTAGTAAATTGTCCATAAGCAATGTAATCGAATGTTGTGCAGTCGAGTTACTTGATTATAAATTTATTATAGTTTGTGTATACCGTGTACCGGGTCAAAGCAATCTGATTTTGTTTTTCGATAGGCTTAATAATGTTTTAAATTGCATTTCTAAAATTAGTAATCATAATTGTATTATAGCTGGTGACTTTAACATTGATATCATGAAGTGCAATAGTGTCACATTAGATTTCGAATGTTTATTGTTAAATTATAATCTCGCATTAGCACTAAAACAGCCCACAAGACTATCAAGTAAAACTTGTATTGACAACTTTGCACATAACCTTAAAAAAAAGTGTAAGACCGATGTGTTAGAATTTGGCTTATCAGATCACACTGCCCAATTAATTAAGCTTCCAGTAAAAAAAATATTTAAATTAAAGTATTGGCATATAATGAAGCGCGATTTTAGGTCAGAAAATATACATAAATTTAAAAAATATATAAAAGACCTCTCTTTTAGTGAAGTATATAACACAGATGATCCATCAGTAGCATATCATAATTTTATAGAAACTTTTAAATTATTTTATGATTTGTGTTTTCCGCAAACTAAAATTACTGTGCAAGTAAATACAAAATTAAGATGGATATCACGTGGAATTAAGACCTGTAGTAGGAATAAAAGAGAATTGCTCTGGAATTTCAGACGGAAACCAACATTGACTAACAAACAAAAATATTCAACATATTCAAAACTTCTAAAACGGATTATAAACCTTACTAAACGTGCTCAAAACAGTTACAAAATAAAAACATCGAATAATAAAAGTAAAACTGCATGGCAAATTATAAATAAAAATAAATTAAATATTCCAAAAGAATCAACAACAGAATTAAAAATCAATGATAAATTAACAACAAATCCTACAGAAATTGCCAATGGGTTTAATAACTATTTTATTGACAAAGTAAATCCCATTCCAGGTGCTGGAAAAGAATCCACAGCCCTAATTAATCCGAAACTGAACTCAATGTTTTTATCACCCTGTTTACCATATCAAATGCAGAAAATTATAAGAAATCTTAAAAATACTAGCAGTGTAGGGAATGACGGTATTTCGACTAAAGTCATCAAAGCGGTAAATGAAGATATCTCTCATCACTTAAGTCATATTCTGAATCTTTGTATACAAAGTGGGACATTTCCAAAAGACCTTAAAGTGACTATTATTAAACCTATTTTAAAAAAAGGTAGTAAATACTTAATGGAGAACTATAGACCTATCGCACTAATTTCCGTATTCTCAAAAATCTTTGAGAAATTTATTTACAGTGAAATCAATGGCTACTTAGACCACAATGAAATCCTCTGTGATGAGCAAAAAGGCTTTAGGAAAAATAGAAACATCAACATGGCGGTTTATGACTTTTTATACGTTGTTTCTTCACAAGTTGACAAATCTTTACCAGTTTGTTCTATTTATTGTGACATGTCACAAGCATTTGATTATGTAGACCACAATATTCTGCTAGACAAACTTGAGGCTTATGGTATAAGAGGTAATGTCCTAGAATTGATAAAATCATATTTATCAGACCGCCAACAATTAACGCAAATTTCAAAATTTAATATTAACACTAAAAGGGAACAGATTTTCTCCTCTGATAAACGATACGTCACTTATGGTGTTCCCCAGGGAAGTGTACTGGGCCCCCCTTTGTTCCTCCTATACATTAATGATCTACCAAATGCAACTAAGGAACCCATGTCACTGTTCGCTGACGACAGTACTGTAACCATAGCACCTAAAAATTTGCTTAATTACTATTCTGACTCTACTGATTCATTAAATTCTATAATTACCTGGCTTAATAATAATAATTTGAAAATTAATCTTAATAAAACCAACATAATGCATTTTAGACAACGAGAAAATTTAAGTAATTCATCAAAATTTAATTTAGTATACAAACATAATATAATACAAGAAGCTGAAACAGCCCGATTTTTGGGATTAATCATTGACAAGCAATTAAATTGGAAAACCCACATTAATGAACTTTGTAAAAAAATTAGCACTTCTTCATATGCTCTTTATAAGTTGGCACCGACTGTCAACACAGATACTTTACTTGCGGCTTATTATGGGCTAGTTGAATCAGTGTTAAGATTCGGAATAATTTTCTGGGGCAATTCAACTCATAAGGACACTGCGTTCAAAGCACAAAAACGTTGTATACGGGCTATGTTTGGGTTGCAATCTAAAGACAGTTGCAAATCAATTTTTAAACAGCACAGAATTCTAACACTTCCGTCAGTTTACATATTGGACATATCGCTATTTGTAAAAACTAATCCTCATTTGTTTCCCCTATTGACTAATCATTCAGATAGAAATAGACGTGAGAAGTACAGACTTTGGGTGCAATCAGTCCCCGCCAAAACAGCATTTCTAAGGAAAAGTGTAATAGGCATGGCCCCATTAATTTATAATAAGATTCCTAATGCCATTAAGATAATGAATATTAATTCATTCAAGAGAGAACTAAAAAAAATGTTAATTAGTAAGGGATATTATAATGTCACGGAGTTCTTGAATGACAAATTTTGAATGATCATAACTTATTATTCTGATTATTGTTTTAGTTGAAGTAATTTTATTCTATTACTTTTTTTAATTTTACTGTTTCAGTTATTTTAATTTTTATTGTTTTAGTTATTTTAATTTTATTGTGTTAATTATTTTGAATTTCTTGACTATATTTTCGTATTGACTGTATATTTTTGTATTGACTGTAATTATGTGTTTGAATTTATTGAATTTTGACATTTATTTCCTACTCTAAATATTTTGTACGCCGAATATGGCAAAACATGTTGAACTAGCAATTTTAAACACATTTCCATCCATATGTGCATATTTTTATGTATCATGTTACACATGTTTATACAAATAAATGCATCTTTATCTTTATCTTTATCTTTATCTTTAAACTATGCCCGCAGCTTCGTTCGCGTGGGAAAAAAATATCCTATATCCCTCTGCAGGATATAATCTATCTCCTTCCCAAATTTCATTACGATCCGTTCAGCCGTTTAGTCGTGAAAAGGTAACGAAAAAACAAAACATACAACATACAGAGTTATTTTCGCATTTATGATATGTATTCTTCTTCTTTAGGGTTATGGTTTCCGCACTTAGTCCTTCATGTGGACCATTGTGCGTGGGCCATGGCGGCCGTCGGTGGTTATTCCAACCAGCCCACCTCCCTCCAGAAGTCGATGATATCTCCCGGTCTGCTGAGAGCATCTGTGTAGGATATGGGTGCCCCGAGGGTTTGTGACCTAATTTGGGTGACGCCTGTGCATTCAAAGAGCACATGCGCAACGGTTTCCTCAGCCTCCATACAGGCCCTGCACAGAGGACTGTCTGTTATGCCTATTGTGTGAAAGTGTTTGTTTAAATAATGGGCTTCTAAGTTTTCTTTGAGAGTATGATTAATTATATTTTGGAAATTGTATATAAGTTTACTTTTACATTTTTGATTTTTACTGGGAGTACAAAGCCATTGTCGACCTGCGTACTCCCTATATCATATACATACAATTTCATCTTCGCTTGTGAAATCATTTTTGCAGACAGAGCAATAAAAAAAGATGTTTATTTTAATTTTAAATATCATTTTATCAAAATAAGTTCTGTAGAGGTGCCAGTATTTTAAGGTCTTTTTCTTTGTTTTCTATATTTTCAAAATTAATTTCTAAAATTTTTTCAAAAACCGTTTTACTGGTCGACGTGGCTTCAGTATTTTCGTTGAGTACGAAGGAGCATAAAACATCAGAGAAGTCATTTTCACAAAATTTTCCTTGGGTGTCGATACTGTTTAAATTGGTGATTAGCAGAGTGGCAAAATCAGACTCAAATTGATCGCATGTCGGATTAACGTTGCGGTACTGGTGGCTTCTAACAGCCCCACACATGGCCAGATTGTTGAGATGGTTGTTTCATAAGCTACTAGTCCAGTTTCACAGAACAGATACGTGTTTCATGGAGGGATTGCACCAAGAAGAGCTGCCTGATATTCATCCTTTGGAAGGAAACTATTCCTTTTTTGTTCAATGACCTCTGCTCTTCTACCACACACGTACTGAAGCAAATCGTCTGATATAGATTTTAAGGTTGCGTCTGTTGATAAAATATCTTTTAAATCCTGTTTCATGGCTGGGTACTTGTTGGCTAAATCCATTAATGTGTTTGTCAATGCCTCTCGTTGAAGCAATAAGACATGAGAAACTGTGCCCAAGGTGTAGTCCATACGAGCTAAGTGATCTTGATTAGAAGAGGATGCGTGAGTAGCGAGGATAGGATTTATTTTTAAGGACTTGAATACAGGGCTAGCATGTAATTTATTTTGGACCTCAGCATATCTAATTTGATTGAAAGTTATGTCACCAAAACGTTGACACTCAGTACCCTGTGTGGCAATGTGCGGTTTGGAGATGGTAGTTGCGGTTCTTGTTGCTTTGTAACAGGAGACCAATCAAAATATTCATCAACAGAAGAAGCTGGAGGCTTTGATGACAGCGTAGTAGGCGGAGGTATATTCTCTTCTTCCGATAGATCTGAGGAAATATATTCGTCTTCGGAACCCGAATAGGCACTTTCTTGTGGTTGAATTGTTCCATCATTGATTCTAATTTGTGCTGACTCTGCTCAAAATTGTCCAGGCGACTCGGTTTCTTGATTTTCCCAGAGGAGGTTTGTGTGGATGGAATAGATGTATCATCTTCAGATTGGTCGGTCTGCCCTGTCAGCTCTCGATTTGCCTCCTCTCTACTTTTTAGGACAGTTTTCATTTCCGCTATCGATGCTATAAAAGTTCATTTTGAACCGCAGAACCCCTAACCCTTGCAGCCAGTAACATGGGATGGATAATAAGACCAACGTATAGAGGACAATTCAAAAGTTTTAGTTTTTTATCCCTGTAAGTTCTTTCTCTAAGGGAAGTGCAGTCAGGTGAAAATGCCCTTGCTAGTCCAACAGTTGGAACGGCAAATCGAATCTTATTCAGAATCTGAGAGTCAAGTTCGCTTCCCAGCAAATCATGTCTGTCCAGGATTCTGATCCTCCATTGTTGCCATCCTTCGGGTAGGTGTCTGTTGATCAACCTTATTATTCTTTTGAGGATAAGTTTGTCCTCGCGATCATCTGGCTCCCAGCTGAGTAATGAGTCAAGGGTATGCATATCCGCAGGGGATGAAGCCTTAAACAAGAAAAACAAGCTTCAGAATATTATTCCACTAAGTTCATCCCTTATGGTTCATGAGTTATGCTCGTAAGGCTCATGAAATGGAGTTATTCGTCTCATGAGATTGAGTCGTGCAGCTCCAGACGTTGTCCCGTACGGCTCATAGGATTGACCCATACGGCACAGATTGGGCCGTACGGCTCACGGAACGGCTCAAGAAATAGGCCCGTACGGCTCACGAAATCAGCCCGTACGGCTCACGAGATTAACCCGTACGGCTCGCGGAGTTGGTCCGTACGGCTCGCGAATTTGAGCCGTTCGTCGTGTTTACTGACAATAACGCGTTAAGTATAATACCCAAATGTTTATAGTATTAGACCATAGCTAACATATTGGGATGAACTCATCAATCTGGGCTGTGTGGCACGCAGATTGTTTATTTAATAATAACTTCTTCCTGTATGAGGGAGTGAAATCAATAAAATATGATCAAATAAATCATTGTAATAACAACAATAGTACTATAACGATTACGTAAAGGTACTATTTTGTACATTCCTCGTCAATACATAAAAATTTATGGAAAATTACAAGCGCTTACAAATAAAGGATAACTTACCATGATACAATGTCAATTCGTTAATTCACAATTATTCACAATATAAGTTAATTCACTGACGATCCCCACTGGATCTCGAACGAACACTCGTCGTTTATAGGTATTTTGCGTAGACTCGCGGGTCAATCGAAAGCGTACTGACATGCACCGCGTGGAATCCTGCCCGTGCGCCGCTTACCCCGCGCGGTGTTGAACGGCGATCGGGCGGTACCGAGTGCATCTAGACGTCACGGGAAGCTAGGACACGTATGTATCTTAATTATCAACAAATATACTAAGACCAGAAATATTACGGGTAGCCTTTAAGGTTACATTCCCCTTTGATGAAATATCGAGATCAGGAAATGATTGGTTTTGTGACATTTGAGTCAACTTAATAATAGATTTATTTAACTCATCCACTTGAAGCAGGCCGTATTTACGATTTACCTTTATTTTGTTACGAACGTTATCAATGAAACGTAATATGTAAGCAAATGCACGCTTCAGACGAGTGAATGAAGAGAATCTCCCAAACGGAAACGTATTCTCATTAATTTGATATACTAACATTTGTGTGGTAGTTAATTTAATATCTGGCAACTCGTTAAAATTAACATTATGACAACTATGATCATAACTAAAATTACACAGCCGTTCTTGCAAAATTGCCGGGCCGTGCCACCAAATATCAGCTGTACGCAGCGCCTCCAGCGTGACTCCGCGTGACACCAAGTCAGCTGGGTTAGATTTACTTCCTACATGCAACCATGGTAAACTACCAGTGAGTTCATTAATTTGTGCTACTCTGTTTTGTACAAATGTTTTAAGAGTGTTAGGTGACATTCGTAGCCATCCCAGCACAATTGTGGAATCAGACCAAAAATAAACATTGGTGAAATTTGAACGTAGTGAATTTATAATTTTTGTGTACAACTTTGCACCTAATAATGCCCCACATAATTCTAACCGCGGTATAGTTATCGGCTTGACAGGCGCGACCTTCGACTAAGCGCATAACAAAGCTACGGATACATTGGTATTGTTATCCGAGTACGTACGCACGTAAGCACAAGCGCCGTAAGCATTTTGAGAGGCGTCAGTAAATATATGCAATTCTATATATTGCATTTTGCTATTTATAACCTGACGTGGTATACGTAATTTACCCAAATAGTCAAGTGTCAACGAATTTTTGCCAATTAACTAAAATATCATGAGGCACCGGATCGTCCCATCCGATTTTATACGTCCATAATTTCTGTAATATAATTTTTGCAAGTATTATAATAGTCGCTAATAGACCTAACGGATCGTAAATTTGTGAGATTGCCGATAACATAATGCGCTTAGTAACGTGACTCCCGGCTAATTTAAGTTTAGTCGTATAATGTAACTCATCTGTATTTGTTAACCAACCTAAACCTAAAGTTTTACTTTGACAGGATTCGCCTAAAGATAAATTCTTTGACTCGTTTAAAGTTGACAAATCGAAATTGAACAACCATTTTCGTAAACAGAAACAACCCGATTTTAAAACCTTAGAAACTTTTTTACAAATGTCTAATAACTACTTTTTATCATCACAGCCCGTTATTAAATCGTCTACGTAAAAATCTTTGTAAATAATATTAGCAATGTCGTTATCAATGCATTCCGACGCCAGCTGTTGCAAACATCGCATACTTAGGTATGGCGCGGACGCCGTGCCGTAAGTAACTCTGTTAAGCCGGTACACACCGAGCGCATCTAACGGGTTTTCTCTCCATAAAATTAATTGTAAATATTGTTGATCGGGTTGAATTAGTATTTGTCTGTACATTTTTTCGACATCTGCACAGGCAATATATGTGTACTGACGAAATCTTAACAGAATGGCAACAATATCATTTTGTAAAGATGGGCCAATCAGTTGGATGTCATTTAGCGATTGACCGGAAGTAGTTTTAGCGCTAGCGTCAAAAACTACTCGTAATCTCGTAGTTGTACTATGTTCTCTAAATATACCGTGATGCGGTAAGAAATAATGTGGAGATGTATAAGTATCTATTTTTGTCATATGACCGAGTTCACATAGAGACATATGCCAATTATTGAACGCTATTTTCAACTTTGCCTTGAATGGGCCGAACACCAACGTCTTAAGGTTGCAGTCGATGACTTGTGTGCGGGGGAAAAGACACAAAAATGATGCCATTATCTCGAGCATATGTTATAGCCTGTAAGCTGATGTGGCTTTCGTGATTATCCCATAACAGTAAAATCGGATGCCCTATAGAGCTCAGTGTGTGTTTCTGAATGTGCTTTAATACTGAAACAAATAAGTCAGCATTTATCCACCCACTTCTATTAGCAGCTCCGAGGCTTCCTTCAGGCGCGCCTTCAAGAAAATGGTCTTTATAGTGCACACGAGGAAATACAAATAGCGCAGGGATAGTATTTCCGCAAGAAGAAATAATAGCACCAAATGTTATCAATTCGCCTCTTCCCGCTGACACGATTTGTCCCACTTGCTTCTGTGATTTAGGAGTCAAAATTTTTGGTTTTTCTAAAACAGTAGACACGCCGGACTCATCAAAGTTAATTATCCTATCGGCAGCAAAATTATGTCGCTGTAACACATCAGCCAAATTATTATAGAGCTCTTGGACTGCAGTCTTATTAAACGCGAATGATCGAGCAGCGCTGGTGTTTTCTGGCTTTCGCAGCCTGAGGTTGGCGTTTCGTTCCCTGTATTTACGCATCCACTCTAAGCCGGCCATTTGATTTTCGTCCCATTTCGCTGGATATTTGAAATTCAACGCTTTCGCGTATTCGTAGGCAAGTTTCCGAATTTGTAATATCGTTAGCCCATAATGCATTTTGCAGCAATTAATAATGTAGTTGTTTAAGCGTGCCTCTTCTTCCAAGGAGAAGACTTGTAGACTCGTGAATTTTGACTGAAAAGTTCGTGAGGGTCCATCGGCGTTTGAGCCATCTTTAAATTTCTTGACTCTGCTTTCCAACGTTGATGTTTTGATGAGTTTGTATTTTAACGCGGCTTTTCTATACGACAACCGTCCTTGTATTACATCATCAATTGCTAAATTCATGGACTCTTCATCCACTTCTTGAGAACGCGAACCCTTTTTTTTATATTTTCGCACCATGATTCTGCAATAAAATATTTATTATAAGGTTTACTTAATAAAAATATTTCATTTTGTTAGAAGAAGAAATACTACATAAAAAGAATAATATGTTATTGTGCTGTCTGCACGATAATTTTAAAAGGTAATAATACTATATTTTATTTCACAAAAATCGAATTTTGGTGTACTGGTCGTTAATAAAATCTAAAAGGGACCATTCGTACGCGTAAGAATGTGCCCCCTGTTTGGCTGTCCGAAAGCACCCCCCATGCCTTGCACAAAATTAAAATACAATTTTATACAAATTCTAATTTAATTTGAGAAATATAACAATTAAAGCTCAAAATAAACAATGTTAACATAAATTAATCATCACCATATTGTCAAAAACATAACAATTCTAGTTACAATTACGAACTAAACTTAGGTAAAAACTTTACTCCCCGCGCGCGAAAACACGTTACGTCTTGTCAACTGATACACCGTAGTGCGACTGGGGCGACACTCCGCTAGCAACATGGCGGCCGGTATGTCTATGCACACAAGCAAAGGCGTGTTTGTGTGCCGTTTCGTTTTTCTGGTATACTAACTGTACGAATGTGCCCCGCGTACGAAGGGTAACCACTTTCCCCTACTAATTAAACTACCGAACTCAGAATTAACAAAACTTCTTATAATTTAAAATGGGCAAGCAAAATCAACAGAAATAAAGGTCTAGGTATGTTTATATTTTTAAATCTCGTTTTTCTTGGTAATATGTTCTCAAGAACAACAAAGCATCAAGCATTTTGTCGGATAGTGAACTTCGTATTTTATTGTTAAAATATCCGGCCGACGAAAAAACACTCTCACTTTTAACACTGGTAGGCAAAATTAATGTGAGATAAGTGTATGCCTGTGTCAAATAAAGTCCTCTTTCACCTCTATTGTCGTATATTTCTTTTTTAATCATTAAACATCCCAAAAGATCAAATTCGTGGGACGGACGCACTGCCTTCTTCTTTTCTTTGCATTTTTCCATTTCCTTCTCAAATTCTTGATGCAGGGTCAGCTCACTCATTGTAGCGAGACTAGCTAGGCGTTCATCATCTTCATCGGAAGATAATAAAACAGCCATCGTCGCTTCAGTCTCTCTTTCTGTGACGCCCACACGCGTTTGTGTGTGTGTGTGTGTCTGTGATCACCTCCTGCGAAGCAGTAATGCTCGCGAATGAGGTGGTGGAGCGCGTGAGGGTGAGGCAATTGTTGCACCCTCACGCCCCTAGTCACCGTAGGAGGAGACACCCTGGGCGTCGGGAGTCGGTTGCCGACTCCCGGCCACCGTACGCGCGGGCTTACGGGCGGCGAGCAATGGGCAGCTCGCCGTCCGGTAAAGACCAGGCCCGGGTCGACGGCGCGTCGTGTTTCACGCGCGCCTCTAAGAGATGTCAGCATCATTGACGGGGTCCGATAGGGCCGATGCCTGCCGGAATCGCGGATTGTTCGAAAGAGTTACCGGGGCCCTGGCGCACAGGCAACTGAAGGAACACGGGTGGGTTTTAGTCGTAGTTAAAATAGGTAATAAAAGACTTATTACAGTTAGAAAAAAATATTTATTCGTCACTACTACACACATTTTCATTGGTCAGGTCACTCTCACTAAGCAAATTTAACACGTCTCCATACAATGTCTTTCTATTTTTCTTAAAATATAGATTTGTTCTCATGCTTGTTAATCGGGGGTCCGAAGTTAACAAAAGCCTATAAACTTCCATATTGCACTCTACGCGCGAAAACTCTGGAATAGTTAACTCTATATTGCCTTATATTTTTGTTGCGAGCTTCCGCCGCTTCTTCAGAAAGTTTGTCCTATTGGAAGAATCACTTTAGCTCCGCGACGAAGTACTTTATGCAGTGTCGGAGACATGGGGGTAAAACCCATATAAAGCTACATACGTCTCGGCAGTTTCATCGCAGTATTTTTTGAAGGCTTCAACATTAATTTTGTACCCGCAGCACATTGTGTCTAATATAACCTTAAGTCGGTTGATAAGTTCTTCATCAATTTTGGTTATTTCCGCCGATATTTCATAGTTTTCGAAAAATCGGTGACTGGTATCACCGTCAACACCAATGACGGACAATAATCCAAGTTTTTGCTTAAATTGATCTTGGATCTCTTGTTTTTTGGCTTCCACCGCTTGTTTTTCCTCAATCAAAAGTCGGACATTCCATTTTTTTACAGGTAGCCTATATGCTACGTGCAGGATTGATTCGAAAAATCGAATACGAGCATGTAGCAATGACAACCCGAATCATAAATTTTCCTCTTTAGGTGGCATTTTCTTCGATAAGTCATTAAACTACTACTAGTTGCGTCGCAAATGTAGCATCTCATTGTGGATTTTGGATCTGTTGCCGCATTGCAAACTTTGCCATCCACCATTGTGAACAACATCTTATGCTTCACTGATAAGTTATTCCCAATGTCAGTGCTGGCAAGCGCATCTATTTGTGTTGTGATGTAGTCTATTTCTTCTTTTGTTTTATCTGCAGTCTCCTTGACGAATCTGATTCTAATAGGTCTGCAATAACGAGGAGATGAAGGTGTCGGATTTTGCCACAATATTTTCTTTTCATGTCCATATACTAATTAAAGAGGAACAACAGAACTTTGAAAAATATTAGCATCAGTATCAGGTTCATTTTCATATTTCATTTTATACTGCATCTGTTGTGACCCATCACAGCCACAATTACATATCGATGCCTTACGGGCGAAAAAGGATAACCGCCTCTTTTCAAATTTTACAGGGGAGTGATTTAAAGTTCAAAATAAACGAAAAAAAATCATAAAAAATTAAGTATAGCTCCCGAAAGCCTGGAAATGAGTTTTTATAATATTTAGCATGCTATCTATAAGATGGCGTTTTTATTTTTACGTAATTCAGCCTGCAAGAAGCAGTTACTGTCGGTTATCCCCAAATGGTCTTTATTTAAAATCACCCAAAATGTCGTAAATTGAATTATCAAATTATCTGATGCGAGTAAAAATGACCTAAATTCAAGCCATGTTTTATTTAAATTAAGGAAAAAAAGGTCAAGTCTTGGTTTTTAGAGAAAAAAATGTGATAATATAGTCTAACCAACAATGTAACAATAGTTGTCTGAAAGGAAAATTGTATCAAGCACATTTTTTGAAAAGATGTCAATTATTTAGTGGATGTATTTTGATTATTTTATTTTAAAAAACTGGTATCTCTGCATTTATCATTTCAAGTTCACCCAAGAGGTATAGGTATACAATAAAAAACCATTTAATTAGGTAATCAGCTCAGTCTTTAATTAACATAAAAATGGCACCTCGCACTTATCAAATTAAAAACATACTAAATAACAATTGTTTGTAATAAACCCTCGTATCAAAAAATCACCGTGGTCAAATAGACTTAGAACTATTGCAATTAAAGCAACAGCTACTTGTATCACATTGAGATCAATGTTTAAAATCAAATTTATCAAAATAATGAAAACAAATTCTTAAAATTAGTGGCCCTTTCAACATCATAATCACTTGTCTCAATATATTTTTTACTTAGAACAATTCAAATAATTGCAATATAGGTACCTAATCTAAAAACTATAAAAAAGTTCAACTTTAATAAAGTAACAAATATTCTTATGATAGACAATGTACTGTAAGTATCACAATTTGCTTGCATCAGTCTTTGACTTACAAATACACATAAAAAATGTAAACAAGCAGAGCTTCTTATTCTACGCTGTTATGCTCGATATCAGACTCAGGTAGTGTATCCTTAACATTACTGGAACTAATCAGGCTGTTGTATTCACCTTGGAGAAAATTAGGAATTACCTTATCTCTACACAATTTAAGTAAGTCATCATGTTTGGCTTTAGATAGAGGAATTAAAGATTTATAGCATGCTGGTGGACTAATTTTGGTTTTTGGTTGCACTTCAATACTATAAGATTCAGCATCGTCACTCATCGAGTTTTTAACAAAAATCAAATTATCCTTCTTATTCCGAAAAGTTACAATACGCATCTTACTTATTTTTCCTGGTAAATTTCCTTTAAAGTATTTATCGCTGACTATATCCCATTTATTAAAGTCTGAAAACTGCAAACGCTCGACATTGTACGGTTCTGGATCTTGACTTGCAGTTGTGAATACTGTATACCATTGTGAAGGTGCATAAATGATTGTATTTTTTAGATTTTTTTCTATCACGGCATGAACGGAATCAACCGGCATGTAAGTATGGCCAGTTAGTAGAAAGTTAAGCTGTATAGTCTGGATATAAACACATGTTTGCAGTGTTGTATGCAGCATTGCCATAATAATTCTGTTTCGGTTCTGACCCGGACAGCAATCGGCATACAGCAACAAATTTTTAATTGTGCCACGTTCATCAACCGTCTGAATGTACTTATTGAGTATTGTTGCTATTTCGTTGGCTCCTCTTTTTCCATTACATTCATCCCAATAATAACAAAAGACGTTGCGAGTCCCATTTTCATACACGCAAAAATTATACACAGCTAATTTACGAGAATAAAATAAGAGCATACTATCTCCATATGGGGTATTTAATACCTTTTGAAGGTCGAAACTAGCACATAAAGTAGAAGGATCACTTTTATGTATATTCTGATGAGCTTTAAATCTGTTGTAACTTTCTGTTTTTTGTAATTCATGTTGCTTCTTTTCTTCTTCTAATTCAGGATTATCTTTATTTCTTTCAAATTTCAGGCATTTCAAACATTTGTCTTTTTTAGGGACATGGAAACCAATATTGAATTTTTCATTGAATATGGAGCGAAACACTCTTTCGCTTACTATGTCAATTCCTCTCTCTGTATAACTGTTTTTGTAAATTTTGTATAGATTTGCCAAATTTTTCATTTTAGTTGGAAGGTAAACACGGCTAGTGTCCTTGCGACAATAATGGGATGGCACAGCAGGTAAGCCTTTTATAAAGTTAGTAACAGACAGAATGGTTGAATCCTTAGTTTTGTTAGGCGGGTCACACTTACCACGCTTATCTTCTTTAGCTAGTCCGAGTGTAGAATTTTGAACGGTGTATTGGATGAATTTATGGCCAACATCCAAAGTAGCTGCTAAAAATTGCAGATAAACTGCTCGCTGTCCTTCACCTTCAGTTATTGTATATTTGTAAGTAAAGCTTCGTTTATCAGAATTTTGAACTCTATTTCGTTTCACAACTGTTTTCTGGGTCATAGATACAAGCCAATCTTTACGGCGTTGCACGGATAAATTCCAAAAATAGGTGTGTATACTTTTTCGTTTCTCATCTGACACAGAACCACAATCATTACCGCACTTTTTACCTATGCATGGGTTTGGTTGGATTTCTTTAGAAGATACCTCAGATCCATCATGCTTCACATATGCTTGTCCAGATTGCTTTAGTTTTTGTCTCTCTTTCTTAATATTCTTGCGCTGCTGCTTTGTTGCATTCTCTCCTACTATATTAGGCCCTGGTGCATCTGTTGACGATACCGTATTCCCAGCATCTTTTTCATTATTTTTCTTTCTTTTTCCTTTACTTGTTTTGTGCGAATTATTAGAATCGGATAAGTCTGATGAATCTGAAGTAGGCTTGTATGTATCAGAATCAGTTTGACCTCCAAAAATAGTTGTAAAATCTTCTTCATCAGATAAATAATAATCAAAATATTGCTTGTTTAGTTTGGCTTTACGTTTCTTTTTAGGATTCGATATGCCACTGTTATTTACTTTTGGGTCCGGCCCAGAACTCGTTGATGGTAAATCATTGGCCGTCACAGAAAATATAGGGATTGGTGATATTGATCTTTCAATTTCAGCAATACACGGTTCTGGCAATAACTGAGCGACTGTTTGATCTTTCAAGGCTTCAGACTCCATAAGCAACTGATTAACAGGCTCAACGTTTTTAACCGGAACATAATGGTCTTATATTGGCCTACAAATAAAATAATTTCATTAATAAACATAGACAAACAAATAGTAGGTACGCTTATTGGTGGTTACTGTTACCAATAAAATCATACGTTGCTGATCCTTATTTAGAAGCAGTAAGAGGGACCAACATTAGACCCGACGGTATCTACCTAAACTGTCCTACTTAATGTGTAGGTACATTCTTTCGGAACTGAGTAATCTCCTATACCTACGGTACGTAGTAAGTAGGTACATAATAATCTTGTACAAAACATAATGTCACGCCTTAATCACTGAAAGGTTAGACAAAGGTGTGCAGTTCACTAACGTTTCACCAATTACGTCCCAAGTAGATATTAGGAAGCGAGCCTATTGCCACCTACCAGGCACAGTTCCAGGCTCTGCTGCTACTAAGAAATTACTAGTGGAAAAACATAATAACACTGCCCGACCCGGGGTTGAACCCTGGACCTCACGTGCAGAAGTCACGCTTGTGAACACTAGACCAACAACATCAAATAGTAAGTAGGTACATAATCTACTTGTAATGAACATGTCAATAACTTATACCTACACGCTCGCGTATAAACACTATCACAATAAAATAATACCTAACATCGCACGCGGCTCAGCCCGCGCTATTCTAAGTACCTACCTAATCACACAAAATTATGGTACGTAACTATTTTGCGGTGCAACACTTTTTAAATTGGATCAGTAGATTCAAATATTGCACTATGCAAAATGGAACTAGTTTATAATATTAGTGCCTATACCTATAGAATAGATAAGTTACCTACCTACTACTACTTTTATACCTAAACATACATAATTACGATAATTTTGAGAAGTATCTTACCTGAGCAGGTTCTGGTATATCAAAATTTATTACTCTTGGTGTCGGAAATGTTATGTCAGAACTGTGCAGTGCTTTGTCAATTATATTCATCGCCCGTTTTCTTGCAGTCATGTTGTTAATCTGAAATATAAGTCACAATTAATCAATATCTTTGAAATTTTAGTTATGTAATCTATTTGTAAACAAGAAATAAATAAATCTATGTCCTTTTTCAGCATGAAATTTAACTTACCTTATAATAAGTAATACTAAATTTATCGCGCCGAAACGGCTCGCGTGCGCACGTGGTGCTTGCCCCGTGGTCACCTGGAGACTAAAATTTGTTCCGCTGCCGCTTGCGCTCGTAGTTTTCAGAAAACGATACCGACAACCGCCAATTTAAATTATTTTTAATTCGATAAGCGCCATAACGCGTAGAGTATGAATTGGGATAAGGATAAGATTTTGGTCTAGCTTTTTATCTAACCGCCAAAATTGTATAAATATCGGGAGGGAAAAAAAGGATAAGCTAACTTTTATTACATATTTGTGTGCGGGTAAATATGTAGTAACCTCCATTTTTTCATTTATTTTTAACGAGGAAAAAAAGACTACAGACCAAACAGAGTCTGCAAAATGCGGCCAAAACGGAATAAACGACTAATTATGTTTTAAACACGAACAGGCATAACAAACTAAATACATATTTCTGAATTTTTACTTCCAGCCAAAATAGTTTAACATACAATCATTAAAATATTACAAAAAGTCCAAAAGGTGTAACTTCTTTATTCTTAAATAATTCGTAGATCAAACACCAAAAAAATAATTTTACAAAAATTTAAGTCGTTTACAACGAAATAAATTGACAGAAGTCTAAATTTTTCGTACCGCGTAACCGACAAAAAGTTTCACGTAGGCAAACGTTACCTAGACCAATCGACGCAGAAAAAAAAGGCGATTCTAAGTATGTATATAATGAATTTCTCAAAAAATGTCGCTTATCCTTTTTCGGCCGTAAGACATCGATATTAAGGTTAATGATGATTTTTCTTCCTCACTTAACTGTTCTACAACTTCTCCCAGATGTGAAATCAGTCGATTCGTCGTATGATCCATTAGTTTTTGTACTTGTACTTCAGCACACGTTTCGGTAACGCGATGAATTTCAGGATAGCATTCTTTCTTAACTTTTTGCAGCACCGAATAACACGGAAAGAAGGACTTATTTGTTTCTCGTACTCGTTCATATTGTGCATTTCGACGGTTAAGAGGAAATAGAGTAAAGCGAAAAAAAAAAATGTTCAGGAGAGCCGTTCAAAGTTTTAAATTTTCGAAAACCTGACGTATTTTTGTCTTTTATTAAGATATCGTGAAAACTAAAACAGTTATAAAATCAGAAAAAATGGAGCAGTTACCGGTATTTTTAGTTTTAATGATTTGACGCTATTTAAAGGGGAAATTATATGTGCGGCAACAAAAGTTTTCTTTAGCACCTGCAACCTAGCGTCTTTTTTATATGTAGGCGACGAGTTAATAGAACAGCTTCAATTATATTAATTCATCATCTTTACTATTCCAACAGAATATCAAAAAACCAGCGTCAATTTACGAGCGTAAATTAATATGACTCCGAGCTACCGATAAATATATTTACTTCTGATTTGATAACTCAGCGACTAATGTTGTAAGTGAGCTACTAAGCGAGCTCAGTACTTAGGGCACCCCGACTCGGACAGGTTAGGTTAGAAGGGAATGGCGGGGTCTTTCAGACCCCGCCATCCCCTTCGTGGTTATTTGTTTTTAAACCACCCAGAAGTAGGAGCCCCGCTGAGCGGGGCTCCGTCGACTACGCTTGTCATTATTCACAATGCGCGGGCATTATGAATAATGCCCCTATTTATTACTTGGTCCATAACGTTGCTTAAGAATTATCACCATGCTGCGTTATATTAACAGTAGCTCGTTTTACAATATATGGTCGCTTGAAAACCATTTATTAGACGCTAAAAGTTCGTCGCTGACCTATTAGTTCATTAGACAACTAAATATATTTGCAGACGAGAATGACATTTTAAAGAAGCTGCCTTAATTAGCACCCTATTTAAAGTGGTTTTTGTCGCTTATAACAATAGCTTTTAATTTTCCAATGAGGAAATATGGCATAAGATACAAATGACAAAAAATATATTAAAGGATAAGAAGCCTAAGCGACATACCGATTTCTCACATCGCCAGGGAAAAAAAAGGTTATAACAGACTAGACAGTTCAATAAGTGTTATAGGAAAAGAAGGATAAGGTACTTTCCACAGTGGTTGTATAAAACATAATAGAGCACAAGAAACAGTTGGCTTTCAAAACAATACCAGGATATAAGACATTAGTGACACACAATGTCGCTTGAAAGCAAAGGAAAAGAAGGATATCCAACATTTGCCATTGCGTGAGTTTATGGAAATATGGATGAAAAGACACCCCAAAAATAATGAAGTAGCGCAACCAACACGATCCTTCATCAGGATAAGAGCTAAAACAGGTATTACACTACACTGTAATTGGGTCACTAACTCGTAAAATAGGGTGAAGTACCTTATAAATATTAGGGAGTCGATTTTCATAGGAAAAGACTAATGCCCGTTTACACCAACGACCCTTAAATTTTAAGTAACCCTTACGCTAATTTAAGTATCGCTTACCGCAAGTTTTATTTTCACCAACGTTTAAGGGACACCTAACAGCTAGGGATCCCTTATATTTACGGGCCCGAATGTTCAGCCCCTAACCGGTCCCTAGCTTATGGGTTAGTTTTATGTTGTTTGACAGGTCGCATGTTCTTGAATCTTTGTTCTAATGGAAGATCTAATAAGTGAGTTTTTTGATAGTATTGAAGCTGTCGAGACTGTGGACTTATTGGCAAACCCTAGGTTTCACGGCCTCGTGTTTATCGTGAAAGACCAGACT
Organism: Griposia aprilina; assembly: GCA_916610205.1. Taxonomy (NCBI): domain Eukaryota; kingdom Metazoa; phylum Arthropoda; class Insecta; order Lepidoptera; family Noctuidae; genus Griposia; species Griposia aprilina. The sequence continues at coordinate 23,536,934 of OU744285.1, read as the reverse complement.
TTTTCATACAGTATGATGATAAAGACTTTTTCACAAGATATAGGTTATCCAAAGATAGTGTGATATTTCCGCTTGTTCCCAACGAGTCACACCTCAACGGGTAACAGTGTGACTCGTTGGGAATGTTTTGGATAATAATTCCCAACGAGTCACAGTTACTGTTACACTGTTACTCGTTGGGATGATCCCACCTTGATTTAGGGTATCATTTAAGCTATCACCAATTTAATTAGTTTTGTGTTTCTTAAATAATAGGGTTTGTCCTCAAAATAGTAGATCTGTCACCAAAATATAGTCACCAAACAATGCAAAATCAGTTCCACAATAAATCACCTAAAATCCTGAGATATAAGGTCTAGTACCAAATAAATGTTTTTGTATGTATTATAATAGGTGTGTCCTAATAAGTATTTCAACAATAATGAGGCGTAGCCGACGGAGTCCCGCTTCGCGGGACTCCTACTTCTGGGCGGTTTAAAAAAAAATAACCACGAAGGGGACGGCGGGGTCTTTCAGACCCCGCCGTCCCCTTCTAACCTAACCTGTCCGAGTCGGGGTGCCCCAAGTTGTACCAAATACCTGGGAACAATTTTTGTTTATCTGAGAACGAAAATATTTCGTGGCGATAGATGATATAGTAACAGTGTAACAGTAACTGTGACTCGTTGGGAATTATTATCCAAAACATTCCCAACGAGTCACACTGTTACCCGTTGAGGTGTGACTCGTTGGGAACAAGCTGATATTTCTACTACAAAAACTAGAACATATTTTAGAATATCCAGACGACAGGTAAGCTACCTACGCTTTAAATATTGAAAGAGAGTAGGTAAGAGGTATGTGTAGGCACCTACAATAGGTACCTATTTGTAAAATGCTTGAACTGTTTGCTATAATAAAGTTTTAGTTGGTCCTAGGAGGTGCAAGTGTTGAAACTAGGTTTTTCTATTCTAGTAGGTACCTCTACTTATGTTATCGTTAACTTGTAAATTATTTTTACAGAAATAAATCCGTGCCCCCGATCAAACAACTCAAACTCAAAGCATTTATTTCAAATAAACCAATTACAGGCACTTTTGAATTGTCAAAGGGTCAGTCAGTCAGAAAAGTAAAGCTAGTTGCCCATTCCAAAGCGTAGTACGTAACTATTAGGTGCCCTTAGATTTTATGCCACCGGTAGTCAGTTGCTGACGATGGCAGACATGGGTGGGATCAGCATAGCTACATGTAGCCAAATTGTCAAAAGAGTTTCAGAAGCTATATTAACTCTACAACAGGAGTTTATAATATTTCCCGAAACAGAACAAGATCAGTTAACGAGTGAAGGAGGAATTTTACAAGATTGCCCGTTTCCCTAATGTCCTGGGTTGTATAGATTGTACGCATATAAAGATACAATCACCAGGTACCTAACATAATCATAATATCATCCTGGATTTCAATATTTATCACCCAACCACTAAGCTACATGTACCTACTATTTTAGGTGGGGATGATGCTGAACTGTTTCGTAACAGAAAAAGTTATATGTCTGTCAACGTCCAAACCATAAGTTCTGCAGATTTACTGATTAAAGATGTAGTTGCTCGCTGGCCTGGTTCGCCCCTTGATTCAACGATTTACCAAAATAGCAGACAGCATGCCAAATTTGAAACAGGAGTTTATAGAGGATCATACTTATTAGGGGACAGTGGATATCCTTTGATGGTAAACAAAAGTATAATGATATCAAATACAGTGTAAAAAATACCCATAAGTCTGCGGGTACGAAACTTGCGACGGCCGGAGCGACGGCGGGGCGGGGCGAAGAGATAGCGGTATCTTGCGTGTGTACGAAACAAACTTCCGCGCAGTCGCGCTCACGTAGTGTTGTGATAAACTTGAATTCACGTCGAAGAGAACTATTGGAGCCCAGTCTCCTAATGAGAGAATTTTTATTACCTAGAGATGGTGTTCATCCAATAAATCAACGACGACGCAGTTTGGGAGAATTTTCTACAATTTATTACGAGCTACGTTGTCATTCAAGAATGTTCTACAATTACACAAGAATGAGTATAGAGACATTCGATTATGTTTTACAGAAAATTAGAAGTAATCTGGAATCTAACATTTTCGGAAATCGTATAATCTCACCTGAACAAAAACTATTTTTAACACTAAGGTAAGTAGGTAAATAAAAGTAGATAAATTGTTAATATATTTTTGTTTATTAATTGAATAATCAAGATAGGTACAAAAATTCACTATTCGGGTGTTTGAGTTCTATACCCATGAGACCAGCTAGAACTAGAATTCCCTCTATATGGATCCCCAAACATTGAATTATGTATTTCTTCCATCATTACTTGATTAATTCTATTCCTAACATAAAATTTTTGTAATGGAGTAATTGACTCCATTTGTGGTAACAAACTCATCAAGTAATAATAATCTTCTGATTTACTTTCGCCAGACTGATTTGCGTTTGAATTTTGATGCAAATTGTCGAATTATTTTAATGGATTGATAACCAATTTTGTGATAGAAAATAAAAAGCCTTTTGTAACACTACGACTCATTTTATTAGCCGGGAAGTTCTGTCAATGTCACAGATACAGTGTTGCATATTTTAAAAATTAAACATAATTATTTGTTGTCTTTAACACCCCCCCTCAACAAATATTTTCTACCCTTTACATTTTGGTACACCTTAGATAATTTCTTTTATGTACTACACACTTATAATTACTGTGACAAGTTTACATAAATTTCACACTAACTTACTTAACACCCAAATCAAAGTTTTACTTAAAATTCTTAACTTAAACATTTATTTTACACTTGTACTTGGGACTTAATAAATTAACTTTAGAAAGCAGAACACAGATTTATTTTAATACCGCAATCCTACATTTTTGAAACAATAATTTACCCAAAGGTTTTGTTAACACATCTGCAATGTTATCAGAAGTATTTATGTATTTTAATGAAATTAGACCCTTATTTACTTGATCAACTGTGTACTTATATTTTATATCTATATGTTTCAATCTTTTATTGTTTTCAGAATTGTAGGCTAATTTTATTACAGACTGATTATCTTCATATACACGCTGAAATTGTAATGGTTGTTTTCCCGCAGCGAATTGATTTTCTCTTGGTAGTACAATCGATTTATAAAAAAATAAATAAAAAATATTAATAAATGGCAGATTTACAATTGTGAAAAACAAAACTCGAAAGCGACCTCGAACCAATAGTAATACAGCGCGAACGGCCGATAGCGCGCGGCGCGGGCGCGTGCGACGTGCGGTCGTTACCCTCGCGCTACACCTGATAACTACCTAATCCTAAGTTAACGAAACACAATAGAGTGTAAACTCCATAACAACATTTACGGGACTGCGCATTTTATGGCGTTATTGAGAGTTATCGTTAAATGGAGAGAAGAAAGGTCTATATTATTTTACAATTAGGTAATAAGTATTAATTAATAAGTTTGAAAGTTTGTGAGCAACTAATAGAATATGATAAATTGATAACGTATAGACAATGCAAAACAACCTAACGACAGTCTAGCAGCCGAGGTAAACTCGCAAGGTAATTACAACAAACAAAATACCGAATTTCTTAGAAACTTTAGTACGTAAGATGCCGACAGTCGAGGTACACACGTGCTAGACAATAAAGCAACAAAATAACGAACAAAAGAACTTACACAGCTGCAGTTCCACAATACAGGTTTGATGTTATGTGTTATGTAGAAAGTACTGTTTATTACTTAATAATGACGTATTGGTGTCGTTATTTAGAGTGGGTGTGTTGCTACATAGAGTGTATCATTGTATGGACAACAAGGTAAACAAACCAGTCATATAATTTCGATGTTTTAAGGAGTTTGTTGTTAAATCTAGTGGCGTTAAATGGAGTTTACACTGTATTTACCTAAAAGTTATTCCAATTTCCCTTCATACTTTTACGGGCTTAGGACCGTCATAAATACTTTATTACTTACAACTTACTGAACACAAAACTGAAAAACAAGTTTAATAAGTTAATTAACTTACAAAAAAATATTTTCTGAGTTAGACAATAAAGTATTCACGGCGTATTAAAAAAATTGGAATCAGCTTATTTACAATGATTTTAATTAACTAACCTACTTTTAAATGTTCGCTATTTACAAAGGTACGAGTAGGTACTTACACTTCCCGGTAACGGAGTAATTGTTCGAAATGCAAACCACTGCGTTCAGTACACAACCGAGCACGTTTTATTAGATTGTCTTTCAGTTTTACCAAAGTGTCACTGTCACGTCTTACGATATTAAAAGCGTCCACTATCGCATTTAATAACGCGTCACGAGTTTCGTGTTCTTCACGATACACCAGGCGCTTGAGCTCAGACCACAAGTAAAAGTCCAACGGAGTCAGGTCCGGGCTTCTAGGTGGCCAAGGCACTGGCCCGCTGCGTCCGATCCAGCGCTGGGGAAACACCGAGTCCAGGTGTTCTCGCACGGCGCGCTGATAATGAGCCGGGCACCCATCATGCTGGTAGTGCAGATTATCGACAGGCACCGCTAGCGGAACATCGTCTAATAAGTCCGGGATAACATTACGTAGCATTTCTAGGTAAGTTGCACCTGTCAAGTGTCCAGTCACGAAATGCGGTCCAATGAGATGGCCATTAAGTATACCGGTCCACACGTTAACACTAAAACGCACTTGATGCGCACACTCGCGAATAACATGTGGGTTATTAAAAGCCCAAAAATGTTCGTTACGCTGGTTGAACAGTCCTACTCGCGTAAATGTTGCTTCGTCCGTCCACAAAATGCTCAGATTCTGATTTTCAATTAACCACTGACAAAAAGCAATTCTGGCCGGCGCATCGTTTTCGTGGAGGGCATGAACTCGACGAAAATGATAAGGATGCAGTCCTTCACAATTGAGCACTTTCCAGACGTAATATTGGCTTACGCCAAACCTAGCCGCAGCCATACGTGTACTTCGACGAGGATCCCGTTCGAAGTACTCGATGATCTCGTCGTCGAGCTCTGGCGAGTGAACGGCTGATCGACCTTTGCCCTGTGCATGCGCTGGTGTCTCGAACTGCCCATGATCGAGTAGCCGCTGTGTCGTGGCTACGATTGTCCGGGCCTGTGGGACTTGGGGGTTCAGAATCCCGCGAAGACGGAGCGAATGCAAGTGTTGTGGCTCCGAGTAAAGTCGCCGGGCAGCGTGGGAGTTGTAGTCAGCCCTGGCGTACAGTTGCACCATAGCGACGTACTCCAAATAAGAATAATCGTAATGTCGATCCATTTTTGCAAATCACGTTTAAATCGCATTGCGCGTACGATGATCGCAGGACAACTGAGTTTACTGAGTAGCTGGCTGAGAGAGCCGGCGGCGGCGCGGGGCGGGGGTGCGTGGGGAGGCGGTCGCCGCGTGCGGGCTAGATTATGCCTTATCACTACGCACGACGGCTTATTTTGCTCTGAACGTTTAAGAATCGGTCTTCACTTTGTCGGCAGCGCGTGGAGGTACGTGCGGGCGCTTCAAGTAGTACCTACGCGCTACGCTACGTTGTGTATTACCATTGTTTCTCACGCTTTCGAGTTGATGCATCTTTTTAAATTGTTTGATAATTAAAACTTTTTTTATTTTTTAAGTTTCAACTCTATAAATCGATAGTACTACTGAGGGCAAATCGTTCTGCCGCGGGAAAACAACCACTAACATTTCAGCGTGTATAGTTATGCTATTCAATGTTATATTTAAATCAGACAAAATACTTTTTATCCATGTAACTTCAACAATACATAAACTTAATGCAATATATTCAGATTCAGCAGAAGAAAGACTTACACACATTTGTTTTTTACTACACCATAGTATCACACTGCCAAATAGCTAAAATATATAACCTGATGTGGATTTCCTGTCATGTATGTCACTTGCCCAGTCTGCAACTCACTCACTCACTCACACCCCCTCACTCACTGACCCGGACTACGTGCCGGATTTCGTGGCGAAGGAGCTGAGTAAATTGCCTCCCGTCACATTCGATCACGTCGACGTTACACGGCTGCTTAAGGACATCACTTCCTTGAAGGCGGAGATGACCAAAATGCAGTCCAGAATGGAGGTATCGGAAAAAACCAATACTGAACTACGTGCAGAAATAGCATTACTGCGCAACGTTGGTTCGGTATTTGGGTCACCTGAGGCCTCTAAGGTGAATACACGTCGAGGGGCGCAAATTGCGACCATCGGCAGTTTTGAATCGGCGAACACAAGTGCGTCACTAGCTGCCGATAACGCTGAGCAAGCGCCGCCCGCCGCCGTCGTCGCCCGCGCCACAACACCGGCTGCGGAAACGTCACACGTAGGTACGTCGACCCCTAAACGTGCCTATGCTGCTATCGTCACCAGCGGCAAATCTGATGCGTCGCAGCCTAAGCGACAAACCAGAAAAGGGGATAAACGGAAAGTGGGTGCTCAACCTGCCCTGACTGTGGTCTGTAGCTCCGTGCCAAGAACGACACAAGTTGATGAGGAAGGCTTCACTAAAGTCGAAAGGAAGAAGAAGAAGCCCTGTTCTCGTAACCTGTGTGGTACCGCACCGAGTGGACCCAACATGCTGCTGCGTCCTGCTGTGCCTACGACGCAGCTGTACCTTTCGCGTCTGCATCACTCCATTACAACTGAAGAGGTCGTGCAGTACGTCAAAGTGAAGACAAATTGGACTCTGAGGGTTGAAAGGTTGGAGTCGCGCCACAATATCAACTTTAAGTCATTCGTGGTGCGAGTTCCAACCCACCATCTACAGGCCTGCATGAAGGAGGACTTTTGGCCGAAGGGTGTCGTGTATCGACGTTTCCGAGGACGGTTACGCGACACCACGCAGCGAAACACGACGCCGACAACATTGCGTGTGTAGTTATAGTTATAGGATTTAAAATTATGTATTAGTTTATTATTTTTGTTTTATTAAATGTAAATGTGTGTATTTTATGTATGGGCCCTCAGCTGCCTGAAATAAAATGATTGATTGATTGATTGATTGATATCCTTCCAAAACCGTATTATTCGCAATGTATACTAATGGAAGGTGTAATGTGCCTGCAATATACCTTAATATCCTTTTTAGTGACTTGTATAATAACTGACTGGCGCAATGTTGAAATCTACTCAAGAAACTGACCGCTACACATATATCTGGTCTAGTACCACAAGCTGCATATAATAATGAGCCTATTAACTGTCTACACTTTGTTTCTATTTCATTACTTTCTGACTTTTCTCTTTGTAATATCTTTAAATTAAAGTTTTGATCAATTGGGGTAAAAACTGACTTACAGTCCGACATTTTATATCTTTTTAGTATTGAAATGAGATACTTTTCTTGATTTAGAGTGGTTACACCTTTTTCTTGACTTATATTAATGCCTAAATACATTTTTGCTAACCCTTAATCTTTCATATTAAAATTTTGACATAATTGTGTTTTAAATTCTTGTAACTCTTTTTCTCCTGATCCAAAATAAAGTATATCATCTACATAAAGTAACACATACATATATTTACCATTTAAGTTTCTGTTATATAAACAACTGTCATTTTTTGATCTTTGAAAACCTTGCTTTAGCATAAAATGATCAAATTTTTGATTCCAATATTTGGGGGATTTCTTTAAACCGTATAAGGACTTGTTTAGTTTACAAATTATTTTATTATTTTTTTTCGGCAGGAGTGGGAAATCCTCATGGACGCCCAGACTACCTCACAGATGAGTCAGTCTGGGCAGTGCCGGACTCTTACCGGCTAAAACCACACTCCTGCCTTACAATAAATCCACAGACTTGGGGGTCCGTGCCTTTGTTTACAACGAATTTTTTTTTTTTACGCGTTCTTACAGCAAGGTGAACAATTATTGTGCTCCTACGTCGGACACTTAATGCTATATTTACTTAACTAACTTAAATCTACGTGAGTCCTTTCGTTTTTTTTTTTTTTTTTTTATTTTTTTTTTTTATTTTTTTTTTTATACACAGGCATTACAATTTTGGTTTACTTAATAACTACTTACTTATTCTAGATACATTTTTGGTCTTTAATACAGGAGAATTACAATTTTTAGGTTAGGTTAGGTTTTTTTTTTTTTTAAATTAATTATTACGGGTTTAGGAGAGAGAGAGAGAGAAAACTACATGGCAGTACGAGCCGACCAGCCCCAACAGACGGCTTCCGTTCACGGACATGACGTAAACATCCGCGCCGTTCAGCTCAACCATTTTTTAGGGAACTCAACGACCGAATGCGTAGCGCCACCATCGGCAGGACATTTACGTGAGTATGACAGACTCGCTCCGCCATGCAGCCCTTCTAACTGTTTTGATTTAATTTACAGGGGGTTCAGACTGGTTAATGGTTTAGTTTATTTGGATTTGGATCGGGTTTGACTTTTGAACGGGGAATTTTTAGGTGGAATTTAGGTGGGGTCTGGTGACCAGGGACTTCGCTAGCCTGAGCAAGGCTTCCACGACAACTCCGTCTCGATGCTGCATGGCCGTCTTCAGATTGTACTCGACGACCGTTTTAGTCGGCGCATCCATCGCTCTCTTTGCAAAGCGGCCCGTGGCGTCGTCGGAGTAATAGACGCAACTGACTGTGTGTCTCGACACCGCCACTACCGCGTGAGAGACGCTGTCGTGTATTTGGAGCCTCCTGGACTTGGTGTTGACGATGATGACGCTATCGTAGGTCAACCCCTGAGCCTCGTGAATGGTTAGCGTGCGTGACCCTTCGCCGGACCCATATCCCTGGCTTATAAGAGAAGTTTTTTCCTCTTGTGTATGAACCAGGAACAGGGTGTTTTGGGCAGTGCTCGGTATTTGCGCACCTGTGTAACCTTTCACTCTCTGGGAGTGGACCCGCGACAGCGACGATTTGGAGGAGTATATACCGGAGTATATCTCGCTCAGTGCAAACGCCACATCCATCGGATTACGGTGTGTGCAAAGCAACTCCTGGGTGATGCCAGCCACCAAGTTTGGACGGGTATACCTTAACTCGAATAGGTTCTCTCTGTCCAAAAATGGAAGCTGGTTTACGTCTCCGATGAGGACAATTTCGCTTGCTCCAGACAACTTTACTGCCATAACTATGGCCCCAAAATGGTTCATAAGAGCCTCGTCTACCGTGAGGCGGTAGCATTTCTCTCCTTTCTTGAACCCGTTGGCTAAGATTGAGGCCATAGTGCGCACCTTTGTTTTTACTCGATCTCCTAAGCGGTGCGCCAGCTTCTCTCTGAGATCTTTGGCAGCTTCGGTCGTCGTGGTTGCCACGACGTCCTTCTCCTCATCGAACTGCTTCACCACCCAGGTAGTCTTGCCGCAACCCGGGACTCCGTTAACCCACCTGATACTGGGCACCGCCCAACTTTCCTGCGATGCTGGACTGTCTGTAGTCCCCAAAATGGATTGCGCCATTTTAAGGATCTTGTCGTCCAACATGATTTTGGTACATTTGGCGGTAACCAGTATCGGGTCGTCGTCAGGTGCTGTGAATTTTAGTTTGCCTGAGCGCTCCGTTTCCTCCTCGTCCAGGGCCACGAATCCGCTCTTCGCGCTAAAGGCTGCCATGTACGACCCCGTCATTTCTCCTCTGATGACTAGAGATCTGACGTTGTCGTACACTGCTGCCTCTGCTTCCTCGAGTAGTACCCTTAGCAGACCTTCTGTTTCTCTCTGGAAGGTCTGCAGGATCTTCCTGCATGTCATGAGATTGACCTCTCTGGTCGCTCTCACGATTGCTACGTACTCGAGGAAGGCGCTCTTCACGTGGTCTGTGGTGCCCGAATTCACTGCGAGGGTCGGCGGGTTGACTTGCCCTTTGTCGGCTCTTGTAGGCGTAGGCTTCTGCTGGATTGGTTCTTTTGGTTTTTTCTTGAAGAACCTCTCCACCGCTGCTTCCTGTTTCTGGGATGGTGATGTGCGGCTGGTGCTTGGGAGCAGTGCACTGAGGAAAGTGCCGAAGGCTTTCAGGCGACTCCTCGACCGGGCCCGGTCCTCCGGGCTAGTGGTTTTGCTCTGCTCCCTTGCAGCTTTTTCGGCGGCTGCCTTCTGCTGGGCCCTCTCTGATCCGCTTTGAGTGGTCGGGTTTGTCGTGGGGCTCGTCGCGCCGGCTGTTGGGTGTCTGGGGGCTTTGAGGAAACTCAGAGTTTCCCCTCTGTCCTCATAGACAACTACCTCATGATGTTCCGAGGCTTTTAAACAGCCAAAGCGGTCTGCGACGTCTCCTCTCTCCCCCTCGATCATCATCGCGTCGATGCTTATAGTACGGGCTGTCACTGCCATGTACTCCCCTGCCTCCCTGATCTTCTGAAGGAACGAGCTGGCCTGAGCAAATGGAGTCTCCAAACCCCACTCGAATAGTGCGATCGTCTTCCCTTTGGATCGCAGTAGACGGAAACGGTGAGTGGCAACTTCCACTTGCGGCAGTGCAGCATATTTGCTGCCTTTCATCCTCGTTTTGGTAGTACTTCCGTTGATCAAGGCGGCAAGGCCTGGAGAGATGGGTATACGGGCCGCAGCTCGGCTTGAGCCTATGCAAAAGCTTATGCCTAACTTTTCTCCTTCTCTGTTCATGAAAAGGGCGACGCCTCGCAGTCTGACGCCTGGGACTCCGTCTCCTCCGCATGCCAGGAATTGCGTGATGGGCATGGTGCTAGGGGCTGGTTGTAGGCTGGCTTCTGCTGGTGTTGCTGCTGCTGCTACCGCTTGTGTGGGCTGTTGGTTGGTATTTGTGTGTGTGGTTTGTGTTAGGGTGACTGCTGTGGGTGTCAGGTTTCGTGTTGTTGTTGTTGATTGTGTAGTAATTGTCGTAGTTGTCGGTGTGGTCGTGACTGGTTGTGTTGGATGTTGGTTGGTATTTGAGTGTGTGGGTTGTGTTATGTTGGAACGCATGCGTGTTGGGTTTCGTGTTGTTGGTGTTATTGTCGTTTGTGTGGTTATTGTTGTGATTGTTGTTGTGGTCGTTGATGGTAGTCGGTTTCGACTGTGCAAGGTTGCGTCCGTTTTATTAGCCCCTGCTGCGACAGTGGCGACTTTGCTCGCGAATGCCAAGAATGTTTTGCTGGTAGCCGGTCTCCCCATGATGGTGTGGAGTGTGGACTGGCTTAGCTGGGTCTCAATCTTTGCTTCCAGCTCCATTCTGTCGTGACTGAACCTTGGGCATTCGAAGAGCAGGTGCCAAACTGTTTCTTCGCAACTGGGGTCACAGACGCACGAGGGACTATCTTTAAGATGAAAGCGGTGGAGATACGCTGAGAATCCTCCGTGTCCTGTAAGGACTTGTGCATGGACCGGTGTGAGAACTGAGTCTCTGAGTGTCCTTTTCGCCGCTAGGACGTCTGGGAAGAACACTTTTGTGACCGCTCCTGTACTCGAGGACTCGTATCGCGCTTGCCACTTCTTTATAGTCTCCTCCCGTATCTTCCTCCTCACGAACGATACGGGGACCTTGTTATAGTCTGCTGTCGTGTTTTTTAGGGCTGCCTCCTTGGCCAGCTCGTCCGCTCTCTCATTCCCGGCGGTTCCCACATGGGCCTTGAGCCAAAAGAGCCTCACTTCTCTGCCCTCCTCTCTGATCTCTCGGACGCTTCTCTTGATGTGGAGTGCCAGGTGGTGAGTGACAGACGGTCTCCTCAGCAGGTCAAGTGACGATCTTGAGTCACTTAAAATGCTTACGGCGGCCGCCCTGGATTCTCTCACCATCTTGACAGCTCTGAAGAGAGCGTACATTTCCGTTTGGAAGACTGTGTTGTGAGGCTCCAGGCCAAAGGTGCTGGACTTTGACTCCTTTCCGTTTTCCCACCAAGTTAGGGCAGCTCCGACTTTCCCCTCAATCTTGCTGCCATCGGTGTATATTTGGGGACCGATTACTTGATGAGTTTCCAGGGTTTCGGGAGTCAAGTCCTCTAGGCGTGTGTACTCAGTTGTTGTGAGTTGCGCTGGGTGGGGAATCTGAGAGTGGTGCACGTTGCTCTCCAGCTCGCGGCCCAGCGGTATGAACTCTTGGGAATGACCCTTTCTGATCTTGAAAAGGGTTGCGGCCTCGATTACCCGGAGGTCCAGGGGGAGTTGGCCTGACAGGATAAGTGCCGATGTCAGAGACACCGTGCGGTATGCTTTGCAGATCTTCTGCGTGAAGCCTCTGCAGTGAGTCAAACTGATTCCTTGTCATCAGTTTCTCAGCTGCGGGGGCCCACGCGCTCGCTGCATACATCACGATGGGCTCTATCACCGACACATATATTGTCCTAATTATCTCTCTGTTGAGACCCCAAGTCACCCTTGCCGCGCATGCCAGCTGCTTATAGATGTCTGCTGCTTATAGATGTCTGCAGCCTTTTTACAGGTCGCAGACACGTGCGCGTTGAAGGTGAGTTTGGAGTCTATTGTGAGACCTAGCAGTTTGACCTGTTCGACCAGGTTCAGCCGCGTGCCCGACATGTGGAGTACCAGAACGTCGTACTTCAGCTTTCTCGTTAACACCATCGCGTTGGTCTTGTGCGCGGCGAAACGTAGCTTATTTTGGACGCCCCATTCCGATACTATGTCTAGCGTATCGTTGGCTGATTGCTGCAGGGGACCGGCTGTAAAGTCCGAGAAGACTAGGACAACGTCGTCTGCGAAGGCTTGACAATATACCCCCATACTAGCCATCTTGTGTAGGAGCGGATCTACGATAAGGTTCCAAAACGTCGGTCCGGCAATTGAGCCCTGGACGCATCCTTTCGCGGTACCCTTTTCGCTAGTCGCTCTGGCGTAGTTGACCCTGATGTTCCGGTCTTCCAGGTATGAGGCGACGAGAGCGTGTTTTTTGAGTGCTGGCCACCACGCGTTGTCGAAGGCCCCCTCTATGTCCAATGATATCAAAAGCACGATCTTTTTGGCTTTGATTTCGGCTCGTAAGTGGCCCATTAGAGCATAGAGGGCGTCTTCGGTTCCGCGCTGTGGCATGAAACCGTATTGGTTCGCGTTGAGTGTTGGGAGGAAGTGCCACTGGCTTACAGACAAGACAGAGTTTACAAATTTCTTCAGTATGCAGTTTAATATACACTGTTTCTTTTATGTCGCCATGGAGAAATGCTCCTACCACATCCATTTGAAAAACACATTGTTTCATTTTATTTGCTGCAGCCATGAAAATTCTGAATGTTGCTAACTTTGCTACAGGGGAATACACATCTAAACTTTCATCTTGTTGTTGAAACCCTCTAACGACTGACCTACCCTTATATAGTTTCCCTTTATCAGTATCTTTAATTTAAAAAACCCATTTAGTAGAAATAATGTTCGCTCCCTTTGGTGCTTCTTTCACAACTGTGTATGTATTGTTTTCATTTAATGTATCCATCTCTTTCTTAATTGCTTCTTGCCATTTTTCTCGATCATCTCTAGTCAAAGCTTCTTCATATGTTACTGGTTCATTATATGTTGCCAGAAAACTAGTATAATATTCGTCTAACCATTGTGGTTTTATTTTATTTCTTAATGGTCTATTTTCTTGTTTCTTCTGAACACTTTGCTCTTGATTTCCCTGTCCTTGGTTGTTTTGTGTACTCTCTTCTAGGTTTTCCTGTATTTGATTTTCCGGTTCTTCCATTTCTTCTAAATATTCTTCTATCATTTCATCTTCAGTAATATCCTCTTCATAAGAACTGTGATGTTCCTCTTCTACAGGTCTTGTTCTTTCCACTTCTTCTTCTAAATGTTCTATGGATGCTTCAGGTTCTGGTTTGTTTTGTGTTTCTTGACTTTAAATATTTTCTTTCAAAAATAGTACTTCTCTTTTGATTTGAACATCATTTTCTTCTGGTAAATATATTCAATAGCCCTTTGTTACCTCTCCGAACCCTACAAATGCACCGGTTTTCGATTTTGCATCCCATTTTAATCTTTTTTGATCTGGTACTAATACTGCTACTTTTGAACCGAACCTATGCAATTTTTCAATATTGAATAAATCCTTGTTATACCACAACTCATATGGTGTTTTATTACTGACCCTACTTTTACCTGTCCTATTAAGAATATACACCGCAGTGTTAACAGCTTCTGCCCACAAACTTTTCTTTCTAGCATATTCTGTTACCGTTCACATTTCCCTTTCTGCACACCCATTCTGTTCTGGTGTATATGGTACACTTCTATGGTGTACAATACCTAGCTTATCTGTGAGTGACTTCATGTGTTCATTAATAAACTCTTTACCATTGTCAGATCTAATAGTTTTTATTTTATGACCTAAATTATTAATTATTTTTTAATGCATTTGATTGCATCGCCGTCGCGCCGCCCCGCCGTCGCTCCTGCCGTCGCAAGTTTCGTACCCGCAGACTAAGAGGTTTTACGGCATAAAACCAAACAAACGGGTAAAATTACCCAATTTCGCTTAAGAAATAATGAAAATCAAACTGAAAATTCTTGATCAAATTGTTTATTAATAAGATATATTCCCTCCCCTAGCCTTAATTACAGCTCTTAATCGGTTTTTCATGGACCGTATTCATTTTACCATGAAATCTTGTGGTATAGCGTTCCACTCCTCTTCAATGGCAAGTTGAAGCTCTCGGAGGCGCGTAGGAGCAGGGCTTCTTGCTCGAACTCTTCTTTTTAGCTCATCCCAGACGTGCTCAATCGGATTGAGATCAGGACTACGAGCTGGCCACTCCATCGCGGTGATTCCAACGTCTTCCCTATAGTCGCAAACTGTTCTAGCGACATGCGGTCTGGCGTTGTCGTGCATTAGGAGAAAATCTTCTCCCATAAACCACGCAAGCGGCCTCACATGTCCTTCGAGCACTTCTTCGGCGTATCGTGCAGCCGTCAAACCTCTCGATCTCGGGCCGGTATTCGCCCCAGTGATGAATACAATGTCAGCTTTAGTGTCCAACATTATGCCACCCCAAAACATACACGATCCACCGCCAAAAGCCACACGTTGGCTTATGCAGCATTGTGAAAATCGCTCTGATGACCTTCTGTAGACCCTAGAGCGTCCATCGTGACCATGTAATGTCATTCTGCACTCATCAGAGAACATAACAGACCGCCATTGGTCATACGTCCAATTTAAATGTTCCCTGGCAAATTGTAGTCGGGCTTGTCGGTGAGCTGTGGTCAATTTGGGACCATTTGCTGGGCGATGTGAAGTCAGTCCTGCTTCACCAAGTCTTCTTCTGACTGTCCACCGACTTATACTGACATTACGAACTTCTCGAAGCTCTTGTCCCAGTTGAACCGCATTCAGTTGCTGATTTCTTAAAGACCTCGACACAAGAAAGCGGCCATCACGCTCTGATGTTCTGCGTCGCCGGCCAGATCCTGGTCGCCGATGTAGCCACCGGTCTCTTGAAACCTCTGGTACACACGACGAACAGAGTAGCGGCTCAAATTTAGTCGTCGAGCAACTTGACTTTGATTATGGCCTGCTTCGAGCAAGGCAATAACTTGAGCGGCTTCTGCGGGCGTGGTATCCAAATTTTCCGTATGCTTTCAGTAGAGATGTTATCACGTTGACCTTCGGTATGCAACTGATTAAAAATCCTTTTTTTTTTTTTTTTCCTAATGGGCAGCTCGTAGTTTTGACCACTAAGGTTTTGGCTACTTAACCGGGCAAGCCTGTGGGTGCCTTAAGCTACTAACTTAAAGCCTCCAGCCAGGGGCGAAAATTCTCAAAAACTAGGTGACCGCACGCTAAGGGCACCCCCTGTGGGGTACGAAACTCGGCTTAGGGCGTCACTGAGGGGAGGGCAGCAAGATGGGACAGGCTGGATCGAGATTATATTATTATTAACAGGGGAATTTAAAAGTACAGGCTCAGCTACGGCGCGGGCTGGCGCGTCGTCGAGCAAGGGTCGGGGGGATTAAAAATCCAAAAAAACCGACCCTTTTATACCTGCGGGTAAGGGGTGCAAGTAGTGAGAATGCTAACGGGGGAATTTGGCTAATTTGGTGTACGGCTGGTTTCTGTAAGTTACGTGAAGGTCAATGATTTTAATTTTGTGTTTTTTTAAAGCTAAGCTTGTACTCGTATTCTTTAATTTTGCCTAATGATCTGTACTCAATATCTTTAGATTTAGGAAAAAAATCAGTAATAAACCAAATTACAAGGGGTGTGCGATTTTATTGCTCTCAAGTGTATGTATTCTGAGGAGGGAAGAGGATCCTATAAATGATGGATCAATTCCCAACTTAGAGCAACTAATACGGGATGGACAAATTCCCCGGTTACCGGAAACATCCAGAGATCCAATTATATGGATTCCAGCGTAATCAAATGACTCAATATTTTGAAAATATGACATATTAATATTTTAATAAATGTACCTTTCATTTGTCGTAGAACTTCTTCTTTTATTTCTATATCTTTTACTGCCGCTTGAAGTTGGAGATCATACAATTTTCTTTTAAAATCTAGCTCATCCTCCAGAAGCTGCTTTCTTAATGCCTCTATGTCTTCTTTTCTCTTGTTAACATTTTGAAAACTAGAGCATAGGTTGCTCACTAATTCTGTCCTTTCATTAGGTTGAGAGGATGTGGGTCGCCTTCTAGACGATAGCGGAGTCCGTTGTTGTGACAAATTTATTTTGCTAACAGGATCCTGATAGTAAGTTAAAGTAATATTAGTTTATTCCTATTTAAACTGATGTCCGAGTACAGGAAGAGATAATAATATTTACCTTTGGCTCCTCTTGGACATGTGGTGTGAGGTTAATATCCTCTATCTCGATGTCCTTTTGTTGACTATCTCCAACACAAATGATTTTAGGTAATTGTTCCTCGAACTGGACAATTCCCTAGGTAAAAGCAGCATCACTGTCCATAACACCAGTCATTCTCGTACAACCTCGGCCCATAATGTTGCACACTTGCTCCAGGATTGGGTCTGTTTTTATCTGCGAGGGTCCGCCGCCTGTTTGTGCGGCACTCCTTTGTGTAGAGCCATAGTATAGCTTGCTTTCGCTCTTCAGTTTCTCCCATACCTTCATTAAAGGGTCTTTGCTTCTAGAAAACAAAATGTATGTTATTTAAAGACTAGCTGCTGCTGCCTACTACCGGGACAAAAAGTAGCCAATGTTACTCCGTATAAAATCAGCTATCTGCCAGTGAGTCCCGTTAAAATCGGTCCAGCTGTTTCGGAGATTACCCGGAACAAACAGACAGGCAAAAGTGTTAAAAATTGGTATTTTGTTTTATGTACCGTTAATACTTTCATATGCATTTAGTAAAAAGGCTGTTATTTTGACATTACAAACAGACACTTCAATTTTATTTATTGTAGTATGTATGTATGTATGTTAGAACTTCTTTAACCTTTCTTTATAGGTACTTTAATAAAAAATCTCTACATAGTCGGGCGGGTCGCTAGTATTGTAAAAAAAACAAAAAATTACATTTTCATAATATTTCATTATACAATGTCGCCCATGCGCATGTGACCGCCCGTAATATTCTGAATATTCATGAAAAAATTTCGAAAATAAACTTCAAAAGGGGGGGTCTATCTATAATATTTTTCATGTTATTCAATTTTTAATTTTTTAAGTAGAGTTTGTAGATTTGCTTTCTATTTTTTGACACATCTCCGAAGTTTATGGGTCGATTTGGATTCTGTTTATTATTTCCAAAAGCTTATCAGTTATTTTAACAGGTTAATTAACATTTTTACTAAAAATTATCGACTACGAAAAAAAAGACGGAATCGAAGTAATTTTTTCGGTAAAAAATTGTGTATTTATTTTAAAAAAACTAGTGTAAGTCCATAAATTATCCCCATAGGACGACTTTTTTAATTATTATTTGTAATCTACTACATAACAGCAAAAAATTCACAGATCATTATTAAACCAAACTGTAACTAAATCCAAAGTAAAACTCTAAAACTCTAAGGGTCAAATTTAGGAAAAGAAAATGTGAAAGTCAATTAAATGTCCCCGCTCTTAGCAGTGAGTACTAAAAGGTAAAAGCCAGATTTTTACTTAAAAAAATAAAAAATACAAGAATTTTTATTAATTAGATTTTCGAAATGGCCCCCACCCTCCTGTAAACAAACTAAAGCCCTCATGGCAACACTTTTTATTGTACGACGTAATTCTTCACGGTTTTCTTTCATTTCTGCAGCAGCAGCAAAAATCCTAGCCGTTAATTGCTCGCGGCTTTCAATGGGCACGGCATACACTTTTTGTTTCATGTAGCCCCAAAGATAAAAATCTAAGGGTGTAAGGTCGGGAGATCGCGGCGGCCAAGCAATGGGACCTCCTCTGCCAATCCATCGCGGATAATTTTGATTTAAATAATCACGAACTAGTCGTGCGAAGTGTGCTGGAGCTCCATCTAATTGCAGATACATCCGCCTTCTTGTTTCGAGCGGTACTTCCTCCAAAAGCAACGGCAACGTATTGACTATAAAATCTAAAAATGCGTGTTGATCTAGTCTGTTTGGTAACACGAAAGGGCCAATAAGTTCATCGTCAATCATTCCAGCCCATACATTTATGGAAAATTGAGTCTGGAAAGTTGTTTCTCTAATGACGTGTGGATTTTCAGTGGCCCACACATGAAGATTGCGATGATTTGTTATACCCGCCCTTGTAAACGTGGCTTCATCTGTCCACAAAATCTTCCTCATAAAATTGAGATTAGCTCTTTGCTGTGCAATTATCCAATTACAAAAAACAGATCTCGCACCGTAATCGACATTTCCCAAATGTTGTGCACGTCGGAAATGATAAGGATGCAGGCCTTCTTTTTTGAGAATTCTCCAAACTCTTATTCTTGGTATACCTACTCTTATCGATAGGAGACGAATACTTAGCATAGGGTTAGCGCGCACTAATCGTAACCCATCCTCTTCCACGTCTACATCAACAATCACGGCGGGCTCATTTCGTTGCGGAAATAATCCTCTTTCGCAAAAAAGACGATGTACGGCAATGAAGGATCGGTACCCAAGTACTGGTCTACTTGGATATCGACGTCTGTACTCTTCGACAGCAGCGCGTGCATTTCCATTACAAACACCGTAAATGAAATGCATGTCAGCCACATGAGACGGCGGTAGATCACGCAATCGTACCATTGCAATGATAGAGTAGTTAAGTTTGCTTAAACAAACTTTCCTCACAAGATTAAGTAGTGCACAAATCACAAAACACGTAGCGTCACGGGGTCAGTAATCAAGCGACTGAATGAAGTAACGCTAGCCGACAAGGGTGTGCGCGTGGTAGGGACGCAATTGTTAAAAAGTTGTTTCTAGGAACCGGTTTCTACCTGAGCGACCCTTTTTATTTGAATAGTTGCAAATGTTCAACAAGTTGTTTGCTGGTTTTTTTTTAGAGATAGGTATTAGTAATGTTCTGTGAATTTTTAGCTGATATGTAGTAGATTACAAATAATAATTAAAAAAGTCGTCCTATGGGGATAATTTATGGACTTACACTAGTTTTTTTAAAATAAATACACAATTTTTTACCGAAAAAATTACTTCGATTCCGTCTTTTTTTTCGTAGTCGATAATTTTTAGTAAAAATGTTAATTAACCTGTTAAAATAACTGATAAGCTTTTGGAAATACACTCGGCGTCACAAAAATCGCACCTCTTTAAGAATTCCCTTCAAAGTCATTTTAACCCTATTAATCAATGGTAGACATATGACTGTAAGGTATCATTGGAAAGGCAATTCATTTAAATTTCAGAATAAATCAATGGATTTGGTTTTTTGTTTACCAGGGAATAAAAAAAAGCAAGCAAATGCAAATGATTAAAAAGCTAAATTTTATTTTATCAGCAAAAATTACAAAGAAGTCCTTAAAAACAACTTAAAACCTAGTGTTACCCCCTCTAGCCCTGATGACTGCTTCCATGCGTCCTCTCATGGACCGAATTAATGTGACAACAGTCTCTTGAGGAATGTTGTCCCATTCTGCAACGACGGCATCTTGGAGGTCTTGGAGAGTGGTAGGGGCAGGATCACGTGCCCGTACTCGCCGTTTCAGTTCATCCCAAAGATGCTCAATAGGGTTCAGGTCTGGACTTCGCGCCGGCCAGCGCATAACAGGGATTCCAACTTCTTGCAGGTAGTCTCTTACAATTAAAGCGGTGTGACAGCGGGCGTTATCGTGCATTAACGTGAACCCACTGCCAACAAAACCAGCATAAGGGACAACCTGCTCCTCTAAGATCTCTGTTATGTACCGAGCAGCAGTCAGCGACCCTTGCCCGCGAGCACTTCCAGCCCGAGAAACGCATACAAGGTTCGTTTTACCCTCGATTGACATGCCGCCCCAGAACATGCACGAGCCACCCCCGTATTGCACTGTCTCTTGAATACAGGCTTGCGCGAATCGTTCCCCTTGCCTCCTATACACTCTTCGACGCCTGTCGTTGCAGAAAAGACACACCCTCGTCTCATACGAGAAGAGCACAGCCCTCCATTGGTCTATTGTCCAATCCACATGGTCACGGGCAAATTGCAACCGGTCTCTCCTATGCTGTGCAGTTAATTTTGGCCCTGTAGCAGCCCTATGAGCTGCAATTTTCTTCTCCCGCATTCTTCTTCTAATCGTGGAGACGCTTACAGAAGTTCTGCGAGCTGATCGCAGTTGTTGTTGCAGCTCAACAGCATTGGAGAACCGATTACGTAAAGACGTCGAAACAATGAAGCGATCGTCTCTTTCGGATGTGCACCGTTGTCTTCCAGATCCACGTCTTCGGATATAGCCACCAGTCTCTTGGAAGCGTTGGAACACTCGTCGAACGGCAAAACGACTCAAGTTCAGTTGCCGAGCAACATCACATTGCCGCATCCCTGATTGCAGTAGTGCAATGACTTGAGCGGCTTCATCTGCAGTGGTATCCATCTTCTGGGGTATTTTTCTTGCTGTAGCTGTTCACGTGTGTTCACTTTAAAGGTTGAATAGCGAATGACTCACATTTAACCCGGGTCGCCCGTTTTATACCCTTGTAGGGAGGTGCAATTAGTGGCCGTTGTAATGCGTATTTTGACAACATTTTTTTTAACGTTACGTGCTAATGAGATCTGTTGTGTTTAGGAATTCTAACTGTTGTTAATTTAAAGGTCGTTAAACATACTTTCAATTGATACCAATATTAATAAGGTTTAATGTATTCGTTACTGGCGGGACATGTTTTAAACTTATTTTCGAAGAGGTGCGATTTTTGTGACGCCGAGTGTAATAAACAGAATCCACATCGACCCATAAACTTCGGAGATGTGTCAAAAAATAGAAAGCAAATCTACAAACTCTACTTAAAAAATTAAAAATTGAATAACATGAAAAATATTATAGATAGACCCCCCCTTTTGAAGTTTATTTTCGACATTTTTTCATGAATATTCAGAATATTACGGGCGGTCACATGCGCATGGGCGACATTGTATAGGGTGACTGGTAATTAGTGACCGATATTTAAACACATGATTGTACTCATCATAACAAACAACTTTCCCAAAGAAACTTTTTTTTTTTTTATATAACTAACGCATGTCCCTATTCACCCCAATAGAATATTGAGTACCTACCTAACAAGAATAATACACCATCAGCTGTAATTTAATTTAGTTACCGACAAACAAAAAAACCACACTTTTACCATGCATTATTCGTTTTTCATAAATTTAACAGCTGTAAGCGCGCACGCGGTCGGTGACCGCGCGCGCGCTTACAGCTGTGAGGCGCTTGACCCCGTTTTGTCTCATGAAATGATACATGTTGGTGCTAGCGTAGCGAGTTTGTAACAGTGCGAGTCACGTGCCCACGTCCGCCAATAATAAACAATTGACGAAATTACAAAAACTGTCTACGGGAACGCACTTATTTATTAAAACAACAGTGACTTCTCACTCGCCCGCGATTTATCGTGTCCTGTAACAGTCAGTAGGGCGGAGCGCCCACGCTAACGCGCTTCGTCAGCCGCGGAGGCCTGTGCCGCCGACCGACACAACGCAAAGCAACGCCGCCGCAAATCCGCGGTGCGGCGGTCGCGTGGCCGTTTACGTACGCATTGTAGGTATTTCACTTTTGACTGCAATAAATGCGAGTTCTATGGTCTATCCTTCTCGTCAGCACCCGCAGTAAGGCTACCGCAGACAGGCGCGACACAAAGTCGCAACTCGTCACGCGAAGAGTGGTGCCTTTGTGTCACGCGCGATTCGCGTCGCCTGTCGCGCCGGTTTGTAGGAGCCTTTACTAAAGTAAAGAACAAACGATTCGTCAGAACTCTCACAAAAAAGTGTAGGTAATGGCGTTCAGTCTGCCGATGACGACGGTGGTGCGGAGCGGTCGGCGGTGGCGGAGGTCGTGTGGCGGCGTGCCTCAAAGAGGTACTCCTTTAATACAGCCGCCGCGCCGGCGACAGTATGCATTTTGCTTTCACATGAATGCGAAACGCACTAGCAATATGAATAATGAAAAAATAACCGAATTACACCCGAATTCGTTTTCTTATGATTTGAGTGATCAACTGATCGTAGATACAGTAATAATCCACACGTCTGTGAGTGCCTGTCGGCCGTATGCCGGTAGGCATGATCACTACGAGTGTATTTGCTGTGGCTGTCACGTTACGTGTGCGCGTGCTGGACACACTACGTGCTGGTACATGTGAATGAACGTTTATCCGTTTGCGGGACGGACGGTGAGAAGCGAATAATTAATTAATAATTAACTAGTAGGTATTGTAGTAGGTACTTTACGTGCGCGCGCTACCACAAATGCATTATTTATTTCTAAACAAACTACTTTCAGGACTTGTGTTTATTCTATTATGTACACGATGTTTATAGGTGGTTTGGACGCCACTACTCCGCGACACGACACTGCGCATTGTTCAAATTATTCCAAGTTTCCCATCACACTTTTCTAGGCTTTGGACTAGCAGTCTAACTACGATATTTGAATTTTAACACAACAGTATCTGGCATAAAAAATAATAACTTAAATGCTAGGTAGTCACGTTGGTATAGGCACAGGTAAAGTAGAATTGAAAATAGTTTTGAAACAGTGAAAAGTGACACTAGAGCTCTGCAGCGCGTGCAGGCGCATATTATTAAACGTGCCACTAAGTGTGTTGAAGTGCAAGGTGGACACATGCAACAGTTAATGTGATTTATGTGAGTTTATTTAAATAATTTAAAAAAAACTTTAGTAAGTAAGTAGTTGATTTAGTAATCGTTGTAAATAGCCAAGTTGATTCCAATTTTTTAACCACGCCAGTCTATTACGAAGTTTTAGTCCTACTCGTACCTAAACCTACAGATATTGCACTCCACGTACCTACTTGCGCGCGCTAAATGCCTACCGGCCGCTGCCGGACCTCGGACAATCCATTTTGTATGGAAAGAGGCTACGCAACCTCTTGAACGTTTACGTACAATTTTCGCACCCAGCGGTCGGCGGCGACGCGGTGTGGCGTGAACGAATAGGCAATTATAGCGGCATGGAAGATTTTAAAGGGAGTGCAGCAACTGTAGAGTGGTAACACATCACCATATCATTGTACTCACTCGCTGTGTAGTTGTACGGCATATTGTGCGCGAGCGACTCAAATTGCAACATGCGTATACGACGGGACGCGCTTCCGGGGGTGACTGTTTGCGTCACAGGAGCGCAAGGCGGGGCGCGTGGCGGGGCGCGTGGCGGTGGCGGGGATACGCTACCGATACTAAAGTAATATACTTACTAGTATTTATAATACGTGCTGTCTCGGTGCGACAGTAGTGGTAGTACATAATTACCTACACGGTAACGGGGTTACCGGTCAAGCACTAACAGCTGATAGCGTAAGACGCCCGCGCCTTGGTAGTAGTATGCAGCCTTGCGTTGCTTATTAATAGTGGAGTACTGTTAAACACATTTTTTTTGTTAACTTAGCAACATCCTGAACTGTACACTACCTAGGTACGTACACGGATGCAGGGTTCCGCGCCGTGTTGCAGCGGGCGGTGGCGGACGTGGGCACGTGACTCGCTCTGCCCTTCGCACTGTTACAAACTCGCTACGCTAGCACCTACATGTATCATTTCATGAGACAAAACGGGGTCAAGCGACTCACAGCTGTAAGCGCGCGCGCGGTCACCGACCGCGCGCGCGCTTTCAGCTGTTAAATTTATGAAAAACGAATAATGCATGGTAAAAGTGTGGTTTTTTTGTTTGTCGGTAACTAAATTAAATTACAGCTGATGGTGTATTATTCTTGTTAGGTAGGTACTCAATATTCTATTGGGGTGAATAGGGACATGTGTTAGTTATATTTAAAAAAAAAAGTTTCTTTGGGAAAGTTGTTTGTTATGATGAGTATAATCATTTGTTTAAATATCGGTCACTAATTAGGCCCTGCGCAGACGGCACACTTTTTGTGCGATCGAGTCTGCGGCGCACAAAAAGTCTGCATGGCGCGCAAAACGTCGGTCGCGGATTTTTCACAGACTCAACGCACACGACGCACATCTTCGATCATTTTGTCGGCAGAGCTGTAGGGACGTAGACGCTATGGAAATCGTGCAGAGATCGCGAAGTATTATTTTGTACATGAAGTACAGAAAAAGAAGAAGAAATAGAGAATTTTGGGTACATCCTATACTTTCGGAAAGATTACTGAAGGGACAGTTCCATACTAAACATTCAATTCTGAAACAACATCCGGCAATTTTTTTCAAATTTTATAAAATGTCTGTTACTACATTTGATGAGTTGCTATTTATTTTGAGATCTGCTTTGACTCATTCAGAAACAACAATGAGGAGGTGCATTGGTCCAGAAGAAAGGCTGTCTGTGACACTCAGGTAAGTAAATAAAATATATATATTTATATAATCATAATTATATTATTTATTATTTCTCTCAGTAACAAACTAAGTTTTTTATTATTCAAATGACAAATAGGTTTCTGAGGTACTTATTATTTAAACCAAAACATTATGAACAAAGATTTTCTTTTATTAATTAGGGAAAATAACAAAACATAAAAATTTATAAGAATTACGTGGATTTTCATGGCAGCAAATTTTTAAGTATGTTGTACTTTTAAACAATAATGTAGGTACGCAATAATATCGATCTATTACAAGTGAATTGTCACTTATATTGTAAATAAAATTAGGGGCTTATCCTCCCATCTGTTGATTTTTTTATGAAAAATACGTATGGGGAGGTCTGTTCTTTTGTTTATTTATGTGAAATAAAGTGTACTTGTGAACATAACACAATAACTTTTTGAATTAAATGGTCTATTTATTTTATTAAAATTACATTAACACGAGAAACTGGTAAAAATTCCCTCACATTGATTATACACGACTATTACAATTAAATTTCAAGGTAAACCTATACCAATGTATACATATCCTGTTAGATAATTTAATAAAGATTCTAATGATATAACTGGTAATGAGCTAGCTAACGTAGTTTTGAAGATAAGGTCGTTTTAATAAGACGCGCCGAACTTTCTCGCCAATTTTTCGCAACTTTTCGCAACGTCCACAGACAAGGTATTTCGCCGCGGAGCGGTCAACCGTTGATAGGTTAACTACTAAATCACAATTATTATGGCAGATTATTATTATTAATCATGTATTTTGGAAAAACAAGTGAATTGTCACTTTTAAATAAAATTTGGGGTTTAATTACTAAATCACAATTGGGAGCTTAATTACTAAATCACAATTGGGAGCTTAATTACTAAATCACAATTGGGAGCTTAATTACTAAATCACAATTGGGAGCTTAATTACTAAATCACAATTGGGAGCTTAATTACTAAATCACAATTAATATTGCTGATGTTATTACTATACCTTGGGAAATTAAGTCTTTTGATTGGTGGTGTATCTAGTCAAGAAAATAATTAGCTTAACAATTAGGTACTTAACTAATTTTCTAAAATCACAATCAGCCTTTTATTGATTTTTTTTGTTTATATGTTCATAATATACCTACTTTACACCTCGCCAACGTCGTCGTCGTCGCCAAGAGAAAAAAGTGATTCATTTTCGGGAGAAATTATTGATGCGTAATCTCTATGAACGGGTGAGGGTGTATATGACGAGCCGCTTGGCATACTTGAGTTTTGTAAAGAGATTGGCCTGGGAACGTATTCCGAATCTTCTGCAATGTCACTGTAGTTAGGGGGCTCAGTACTCGGTCTCTCAGCAGTGTCATATTGGTTAGACATATTTGAGTTCATCGATGGATCGGTTACAATTACTATTCGTTCATTAGGTATATCCAATACTTGCTGTGTTTGGTTGTGAATAGACGCTGAACTGCTTAAGGACTGTTTAAAATTTAAAACTGTTTGTAGTAATTGTATTCTTAATTGCAACTTTTGGTCTGATGAAAATTGTTTGACATAAGGCAGAAGCGACCGCAGAAATGATTCATCTTCATCCATATCCCCTAAGATTGTTCTGCTTTCTGAATGACGTAAGTTGTTGTTTTTCATCAGTTGATTGCCTTCTCTTAGTATTTCTAAATACTCCTCATCGTAACAATTAGTCTTGCTCTTCGGTTGCGTCTTTGGTCGTTTAGAATCAGTTGTTCCAGTATCTGAACTCTGCACTGTGACGTTTAATGTTTCGGCACTTTGTTCGATTTCGATAGAAGATTCATTATTCTCTACCACTGTAAATGGCAACAAAAATAGCAGTGAATCAAAGTAAATATATTTTCTCTTCTTTTTTCTTCCGCTTCCAGAAGGAATATTCTTTTGAGCACTGAGTTCCCTTCGGAAGGAACTTCTCAAAGAGTTCCACTTCGTCTGTATATCTTTTCCTATAAAAAAAGAAATAATTATATGTAGATTACTAAAAGTTAGGTATTCATTATAGTTTTTGAACTATTTTTTTTTTGCAGGTATTTAGGACGAGGGTCATCGTTCGTCGAACTCGAAGAAGATTATCTGATTGGCGCATCTACTATTCGTTCTATAATTAACGAAACCTGTACATCAATATGGGAACTATGTAAAAGTCAATGCTTTCCTGCTTTTACGGTGCAGAGATGGCTAGAGATTGCGAAACAATTCCACGATCGAACTCAATTTCCTAATTGTTTAGGAGCGGTAGATGGGAAGCACATACGTCTTAAGATGCCGCCAAATTCGGGTTCTAATTACTATAACTACAAGTCATATTTTTCTACTGTATTGATGGCAGTAGTTGATGCCGATTACTGTTTTACATTTATTGATGTTGGCGCCTACGGAAAATTCAGTGATTCAAACATTTTTAAAAACTCCACACTTGAGAAAGGAATTCTGGATGGTAAAATAATTCTTCCGGATAAACAAAAACTTCCCGGTGATCTGAATGGACAACCAATGCCGTTTGTTTTTGTGGGAGATGAAGCCTTTGCAGTTTCATCACACATAATGAGACCTTTTCCTGACCGCCATTTAAGTGTCCAACAGCGCATTTTTAATTACCGGTTGTCTAGAGCACGAAGAATGGTAGAATGTGCCTTTGGAATTTTCAAAGAGGTTTAGACGTGAATATGCCACTAGCCATAAAAATTATAAAAGCAGGGTGCATTCTGCACAATTTTGTAAGAAAAAGAGACGGTATTTGTTTTGAAGACACGTTGTTTAACTGCCCTTTCGAAGATATATCTAATATTGGTGTGAGAGGGACAGATAATGGAATAGAAACGAGA
Organism: Griposia aprilina; assembly: GCA_916610205.1. Lineage (NCBI taxonomy): Eukaryota > Metazoa > Arthropoda > Insecta > Lepidoptera > Noctuidae > Griposia > Griposia aprilina. Next base: position 23,509,210 of record OU744285.1, on the reverse strand, counting down.
AAGTATTTTACTAACTACTTCACCACTTCTCTGGGAAGTGTACCCTGGCAGTATAGTAAAGTCACATGAGTAAAGAAATTAATTATTAATTATGTATCAATTAATTAATTATTTTGTTCAAAATACCAAGGAATAGGTGTTATACATAATAATCAAAGCGATTTTGATATATTGAATCTTGTTGTGTCGATTCATCAATCGATAACTGTCATTCGTTCATTATCATTCAATGTCGATACCCATCCCTAATTTTTGCATAAGAAAAAATAAACAAATAACCTCTATGTTTTTCATCTAATCGTTTTTTTATAGTTTTGCAAGTTTTATCTCCAATTACTACTAAAAAGTCTAATAAAAACTTAAACTTACCGTATTTTGTTTTTTCTTTAGACGTCATACATGTCCAAACAGGAGCGGAATAAACATTACAGCATACTTCTTCCCACATTTTTCTTTTTAAATGTCTATCATGATATTCTGCCTTAGAAGTATCATAAATTGCTGGTCTGTTTTGTATTTCTTGAATTAACATAGTTACATCGACCTCTGGCGCCATGATAATAGATCGCGTGCGTTACGTCCACCCCTAGCAAATTCAGATTGCCGACTAAAGTGTGCGCCGTCTGCGTTAGCGCGCGTTCAAGCAAACGTTCAATTTTTTTCACACACTTTTTGTGCGGAGCGGCGCGCCGCGGCGCGGTGCGGTCTGCCCGAATTACACGGATTTTTTGTGCGCCGGACTTTTTGCGCGTCGTGTGCGTTACTGCATATAATTGCATAGGTTCTATTTTCACAGACTAAAAAGTGCGTCACGGATAGTCTGTCGTCTGCGCAGGGCCTTACCAGTCACCCTATATAGGGGAGCAGGTTCCTAGTTGTCTCAAAATTTAAATAAACATTTTTAATTGAGAGAAATAAAACAAAACTACTGATTTTTCTTCATTAATCATATATTTGGTATTTCAGCCTTCATTAATTGCTCTTACATCTTAAAAAATAACAAAATTTGTACGAAAAATTTGAGAATGAAATAATAAAGTCGAGTGGGACAAATTACCCCCGACATGGGGTAGGTTGTCTCAGATGAACGTCCTCGTTGTCACAGATCACTGTTAACATCACTGTCATCGTCTGAGGCACAATTTGGGCAGCAATAAAATAAATGTTTGTTCCCACCACATTTTTCATGCACCCACATTTTGCATTTTGTGCACTGAACCCATCCTTCATTGGGCTTGCTGCTTGACCAGGTTTCATAACATATCAAACATGACGTATCATCCAAATCGTCATCTTCTTCGCTACTCACTTGCTTTTGTTTCTTATTTTTCTTCTTCGTAGGTACCTTTGGTTTGGTTTTTCTCATTTTTTGTTGCTCTGCTAACGCATTCTTAACCGGGGTTTCTGTCAAAATTGCGGTAGTCCTTTTTCTTCGATTGGAAGTCGTTTTCTTAGCTGGAGCTTTCGGAAATGGTCGTAAAATTTCAGGCGTTGGTAAATTTAAAGTTTGAGGAGTAGTTGCACTGGTTCCAGGAGTTGGGGAGGGTGTCCTACAAGAAGCTGGGGTATGTTCCGCGTTTGGACTAACACCGTCTTCGCTCTGTATAGCCTGATCGATTTCCTGGTCAACTTCAGGCCTATCGGTTACATAAGATGGTGCAAAGTCTATGTCAGTGAAGATATTACGATTATAGGGCCATATGCCACTCACAGAAAAACCAGACATTATGTTCTGGGGAGTTATGGCTGGTGGTAAACTAATTTTGACGATAGCAGGAATATCATAAATCGTCATTGTTTTCCCAGGATGATTCTTGATCCAGTCATCACAAGCAACATTGACATACCTCTTCAAGGGTCCATAAACACTACGGTCTAACGGTTGCAGTTTATGAGAACAATGAGGCGGGAATGACAACACCACAACTCCGTGTTCCTTGCAATAATCCAATGTTTTAATAGATAGGTGAGAATCGTGGTTATCCAACAATAAGAGCAGTGGGCGGTCAGAAGTGCAGCGAGTGTATCGCACAAATTGTTGAATAAATACATAAAAACAGTCTTCGTTCATCCAGCCGGATGGATTGGCGCTACCAGTTGATCCTGTTGGTCCACTGTTAACAAAATGGTCTTTGAAATTTTTTCGGGGAAACACGAAAAAAGGCGGTATGCTATTCCCTGCAGCTGACACTGCAACAGCTAATGTTACCAAAGTACCTCGCTCGGCTGAAGTCAGGGCGCCTATCTGTTTCATGCCTCTTCGAGCAACAATTTTTTGGGGCTTTTGGACAGTAGTAATTCCTGTCTCATCCACATTCCATATATCTTGCCCTTCAAACTTGTGCTTTTCTAAAACTTTTCCTAGGTTATCGAAGAATAAATTAACATTATGAGAATTGAAGCTAGTTGCTCGGGCAAGGCTAGTCGCCTCAGGTTTTCTAACGCTTAGCTCTTGATGTCGCCGCATGAAGCCTTTCAACCATTCTTCGCCAGCCATGGCATTATTTTCCCAAGTTTCAGGAAATTTACGGTCTAAAGCGACAGCATATTGATAGGCTAATTTACGAACTTCAAGAGGAGTCAGTCCAAAATATATATCTGCAGCTCTTTGTAAATATTTTGACAAGTTTTCTTCTTCATCATCTTTGAAAACTTGTCTTACTTTTACATACCCTACAGATAACGGATGAGAGTTCTCATTATCTTTATATTTTTTATAATATCTTGCGAGTGTCCTATAGTTAATATTAAAATCTTTGGCAACACTTCTTATAGAATTGCTGGGACCCACAGCACTCACCGCCTCCATCATGACTTCTGCGCTCGTCCGGCCACGATCAGTGAGTCTTCTGCGATTTCTAGGCATACTTTCTATAAGAAACAAAAAATATAATATTTGTTAGAATAATTAAATGTTTACCGGGGTTTGTTGTCACAGTGACAACTAGCCCCAAAAACATTGAGACAACATGTACCAGAGATAAAAAATATAAACACACAAATAATAACCTCTAAATTTTTACAAATGAAAACACTTTTCGAAGTTACATTAAAATTTACTATTTTCTTAGTAAAAATATATGAGAAAAACATAAATACATAACTAAACATAGTCAATAACTAAGTTCAAAGTATAGAGTAAAATTTACTCACCAAACGTATTTTTATAAATTTGTTTTTATCAGTTTGTCAATATTCGCGTTCCTTAAATACTTTTACTTTATTAAATATTGGACTTGTGACAACTAGTACTTGAGACAACGAGGACACTCTTCCCCTACTTTATTTCATCGCTCTCAGAGACGCTCATGTTTTCTTCGATGAGAAATACTCGTATATGTCACTATAGGTGATATCAAATTCTCCAAAAATATCTGGTGACTTTGGACGTTCAGCATTCTGAGGTTCAGCAAGTTTGCGCCGTTTTGCACTTAAAGAAAGTTTTTTGGCGAGCTGTATGCGTTTAAAACGCCTAGTCTGTGATCCACAAAGCTCACAATAATTCCATTGTGGCCCTAGTAAACCTTATCACTCGAGGCATCTTTCCATATTAGTCCATGTGTTTGGTTTCTGTGTTCTTCAGGGTAAATAAAGCGAATCTTCCTGGTTAAATATTATTATTTCTTAAAATGCTTCTAATACAATGAGAGTTTTGAATAACCGTTATAATTTAGTTACTGGCTAGTTAATGTGATGCGAACGACCAGGGATGGTTCTAGAGTCCCCGGTGTCAACGGAGAAATCGCGACGCCCCCGTAAGGGGGCGTGGCGAGCGGTGCCAGGGCGTGATGCCCCCCGGCCGCGGCGTCATATCTGGGACCCGTAAATACGGGCCCCTCATTATAGTGGCCACAAAGGCCTGTGGCGGATTAGGTACGTGTCGCAACGCGTACCCATGTGAATGATTGCTATTTGTTTTCTGTAGGCGCGCCACGACGCTAATACTTAGCGCCGCTTTCTTCACGACACCTCGGCGGTCAGTCCCCGCCAGGTGAGACCCCTAGTTGCCTAGGGGAGGCCCGACGAGGACGACCAGTGACAGAGGTGCCGACTCGACGCTCCTGCAGAATTAGGTGTTTGACCCCCGCCCGTCCGGCTTCCAGAGCTAGCCGGTTGCGTTCCGGGCTAAGGAGTCATCGTGTGTGTGTGAGCGGCATTGTAGTGTGTGTAAAACCGTTCAGTGTCTACGCAGAATCGCCGCCCGCACGGCGCATTCGCGTGTGAGTTTGGTCGCATGTGAAGACGTGATGTCTGTAGTTTGTTAACGTAGCGCGCCTATATTAACTTAGAACGCGCTACGTAACGGGTGCATGTTATGCGTGTGGAGTGCTATTGATTTGAGTAAGCCGCGTGTAACCTGAGTGCGGCTTACTCGTGTGGAGTCCAGTCCGGGGAATGGGGTCAGTCGTCCGCAATCAGGTCGCGGGGTAGGGGTCTCGCGTCGGGGGGGCGCGCATGCCAGGGCGCAATCTGCTTGACATGGAGCCAAGCAGATGCGTCGGCACGCGCGTACATTCCCTTCGCGAGACGCCGCGTAAACTCTTCCAGGCTCTCTATCCCGAGGTCCCGGGTGATGATGTCGTTCCTCACGCAACGAGGAGCGTCAACTATGGTCCGCAGCGCAAGGGATTGTTGCGCGCGGAGCAGCTTCCGGCTCGACTCGCTCGTGAGGGCGAAACATGCCGGGGCGGCGTACGTCAAAATTGGGCGCACGTACGCTTTGTACACGCCCAATTTGACGCGCGTCGGGATGCGGGATGAGAGCACCGGTCGCAGGAGGTTACGGGCTACCCTACCTTGTGCGGCGACCTTGCGGACGTGTGGCCCCATTGTGAGCCGACGGTCTATGGTGACCCCTAGGTACTTGACCCGGGGCGACCACTCGACGTCGGCTCCCTGCAGTCTCAAGGGTGGTGGGAGGGGCGCAAACCCGGTGACCATCGCCTGCGTCTTACCCACGTTAACAGACAGCCGCCACTTCGACAGCCACTCGGGGAGAAGGTCGAGGGCGCGCTGCATCTTGACCGCCGCGTACTTCGCATTAAGCGATGAAGTGATGTACGCGGCGTCATCTGCATACAGCGCGAGCGTCGCATCTGGGGTCGTGGGGATGTCGTCCGTGTAACGTGAGTAACACGCCGGCGACACGCAGCTACCTTGCGGCACGCCTGCGAGCACCGGGCGGGCGCTTGAATGGATGTGACGATTTCTCGACTACAGTAATAAGAATATCATTTCTAGCTATTGTAAAAGAAAGATTTTACTATAACAACTTGTGCTTGGTTATATTACATAAATATGAAATCTGTCACAGTAAAACAATTAATTAAACATTTTTTTACCTTAGAAAACGCCGGCACTATTAGGAACACAACAAACCATAACCGTGACGCCTGCAAACTGTTTATGTCGCATTTGATTGGTCGGTTGAATTCTAAAGCAAAATGGCGACGGCCATAGACTATTTAAATGTTGCCAATAATAAAAAACGATCCATATGTTGTAATTTAGTAAGTTGCATCAATAAAACTACCGTGACTATGTAGGAGTTTCCACTACATGCCATTTTTGTGGACACAATAAAATTAAAAGATATATTATTTTCTATGTTTTTGATTAGACATAGAAATTAAATTTAATGTCATAAAACTCAAAATCTTTCAAAAAACATAACATTTGGGTGTATCTATGAAAATGAAGACAAGTAATTCGATTTTAAAGTTTAAAAGAAGAGGTTGGACACAAGAAATTTGTATGGTCAGTGCTGCTTTAGAAGGCTGTATTTTGAAATTTACTCAGATTTTCAAGTTTATTTTACAACAGTAACATATTTAAAGATTTGTTTTCATAAAATGGCCCCAGGAAGTAAAAAATAATACAATTCCTGTTTCGTCATAATGTTACGATTCCACCGGACAGGGTAATTTACTAACCGACAAACTTTTTGAAAAATGCCCAAAAACTGGGCTTTAAACTTCAATATTTCTCATGCTGCATTAAACTCTTTACTTGAAGTTATAAATGTGAGAATAAACGATGTTTTGCCTAAAGATGCACGAACACTACTAGATACAAATAAAGAAAACCTACACATTACTATTTCGCCCCCAGGGCACTATTGGCACAATGGTCTGACCAAATGTATGAAAAGAATTTTTGAAAATGTTTCCTGTCTACCAAAGGAGGTTTCTCTGAATATTAATATTGATGGATTACCAGTCTTCAGCAGTTCGCGATTTTTGAGTTCATGGGTACTTTTTATTGCTTGCCCCCCCCCCCCCCCCCCTCACATCAGAATGGTGTATATTAAAAAGATTTTGCCTGTCTAACTAACAACAATTACTTCAGATTACGGAATGTTAACGACGCATAGGTAACATTGTGCACGTTATAAGTTGAAAAGGTAGGTTCGGTCGTTCCCAGGCAGGCATTCAGATTTTAAGCATTACATTACACATACATCAAAATAAGTTTATACCTAACTGATACTGTTATATTTCAGGCGTTTCCAATTTTAATAGCAAACATGGATGTCTAAAATGCACTGTCGTCGGTGAATATTCTCATAAATCGAATACAGTGACGTTTACTGGATCTCACTGTCTTAAAAGAAACAATGACGAGTTTCGTTCAAAGAAGTATGGACAACATCACAAAAAAGATTCACCGTTATTAAAGTTAAACATCGATATGATTGAAGATTTTCCTGTATCGGACTCATTGCATTTAATAGATCTTGGCTTAATGAAGAGGCTTCTAATTGGTTGGAGAGACGGAAATTTTGGAACATATATTACGAAATGGAATGCTCAGAATATAGAGAAGGTTAACAATTTTTTGAGAAATTGTAAAATGCCTAAAGAGATACACAGATCAGTAAGATCGGTCGATGTTCTAGCTCATTGGAAAGGATCTGAGTATCGTTGTTTTTTTTACTATCTCAGTTTTATAATACTTAAAGAAGTCCAAAGGACTGAACCTTATAATCATTTCATGCACTTATATTGTGCTATCACAATTTGCTCCAATGAGAGTTATTTCCAGTTACTTCGTGTCGCTGAAGAAATGTTAAAATATTTTGTTGAAAAATTTAAGTCCATTTATGGAAAAGACTATATTACTAGTAATATACATAACCTCTTACATTTGGTTGAAGAGGTAAGAAAATTTGGAATTCTCCAAAATTTTAATGCATATTGCTTTGAGAATAAACTCTGCTCCATCAAAAAAATGGTTAGGCAAGGAAACAAAGCACTTCAACAAGTAGCTAGAAGAATAAATGAAATGTCTTCAGTGGATATAGAGAGACTTAAAGAAAGCAAGAAATGTCCGATAATAAAGAAAGGAAAATGCAGCAAATCTGGTTTGGTTTTAGATTTGGGGACGTTTATATTGTCAGCAAAGAAACAAGATAAATGGTTTCTAACTAAATCAAATCACGTGGTGGAGTTTATATCGGCAAATTATGACAAACAAGAGCAAGAAATAGAAATACATGGCTATCATATCAGAAACACCCAAAATGCCTTTGAAGAACCAATAAGGTCATCATTTTTAAACATTTGTAAATGTGATTGCCAGGAACTTAATAAGTTCAAAAATGTGTATAAAGCTGCAGACATTAAGTGTAAACTTGTCAGTGTATTGTTAAATACAAATTTATATTTGGTGCCATTATTACATACTTTATAGTTTATAATAATGGCAACTTTAGTATAAATAAAAAAGACTAAGATTGAAATTTTACATTTATTTTTATTAATCATTCAATCAATAACAGAGTTCGGTACAATAACATTTTAAAAGTAGGCGGAAGTAATTTGTACTTTAGCTTACATGAATATTTTATCAGTCTCGGTTAATCTACCTAGGTATCTATTAGCTTACACTATAACTGACGTAACAACTCTGTAATACAACTATAATTTTATTATAGAAATTAACTCTTTAACTCCGTCTATATACACACAACAACACGGTCTAGGGATATTTTGAAAAAAGCGAATTACTATCAATGTGTTAATTATTTATATGACATGTATATATTTAAAAGATACGTTATTTAATATTCTACCATTTTTTAATAATGGTTTAGGTACTTAGATTAAAATTTCAGGATTTTATGGAAAAAAAATGAAGCATAGACGGAAACCGTATATGAATTAACTTTTAATTTGTGAGTAAAAACTGAAAAAAATAGAAAAATCATTTAATTTGTGTTTATAAACTTGAAGTTAGTAGTCTGAGAAAGCGCCCATGATGTTCATAACACATCGGCAACGATTCGGCATGCTCAGAACAAGGTTGTCAATGTCTTGCTGCGGAATATTGTCCCATGTCTTTCTGAGGTGCGCAAAAAGTTGATCTTCTGTAGCCAGATTTTCAGGAATTTCCTTCAGAGCTCTTCTTTGCAGCATATCCCACGCATGCTCAATGGGATTTAGATCTGGCGATTGAGCAGCCCAGTCTAAGGCCCTAACATTGTGTGTATGTAACCAAGCTGCTACCGTTCTCGCCGTGTGTGCCCGGGCATTGTCGTGCATGAGCAGGAAATCTTGCCCCATTTGTGTTCTGTGGGGCAAGATTACGGGCCCCAGCACCTGTTGGACGTATCGTTCTGCCGTCATATTGCCCCGCACCCAAACGCGATCCGTCCGTCCTCCAAGACGAATTCCTGCTCAAACCATAATTGCTCCTCCTTGGTATGGGTGAACTTCCTGAGGGTTCTGAAGACGGCTCCATCGTCCAGGAACTCGCCAAACACGCGTCCGTCGTGAATCTGGATGGAAGCCGAACCTGGATTCATCCGTGAACAGCACACTGGACCATTGTTCACGGCCCCAGTCCACGTGGTTCCGAACCCATTCTAATCGTCGTCCACGATTGCTTCTCCGTAAAGGTGGGACCCGGAGTGGTCTACGAGAGCGTAGATTGCTTTCATGCAGTCGCCTTCTTACAGTTTGGTCACTTACAAGCACTTGGTGTTCCACTCGCAGCCTTTGGACCAATTGAGTCGCCGTTGCATTTGGTTGAGCTCGCGCAGTAATTTGCAAAAATCGGTCTTGTCTGGGGTTAGTGATGAAACTTGGCCCCCGGTGCCTCTCCGCTACTTCACCTGTGGCACGATAGCGTGTCCACAATCTTGAAATTACATTTTGGTGGGTCCCTATGGCCTCAGCAACATTACGCTGAATAGACCCAGCTTCCAGCATTCCCACAGCTCGTAACATCTCCGCCCTCGTCAAATTTTGGCGTTGCATGGCTACAATACCTCAATTTTAACTTTATCTCTTGTTTAAAAATGAAAAAAAACTGTAACTAAACGTAATTCGCATGGTTTTCTAAATTTCGCACAAATGAAAATTCCCTCTCCTACACATCAAGACATTTTTATGCCACCGAAACAAAATAATTTTCAAAAATTTGAATTTGGAATTAGTTTGAGATAAATTACAAACAAATCGGTGTATAAAAGATTCCAATGCGGCTAGTACTTTTCGAGTTATTTAATTGAGTATGAAATATCCCTAGACCGTGTTGATGTGTTTATTTGGTCTTTAAGATTGTCACTTTTTAAGTATACTACTGTCATTAGTGGTAACCATAATACCTAATAAAGATTTCAAAAATATATTAGGGTGCGTTTTCACATAACCGGAGTGGACCGGCATTTTCATACCAACATTTGACAGCCTGTTCGGTGCAAAACATGTTGAAATCGCTACTTCCTGTCAAACATTGTATGGAAAATTGACAGAAAATATAGATTCCAACATGTTTTGTTGTGAATGTTCCGCCAGTGCAAACGCACAGTTACATCTATCAAACGTATGGAAACGGTGCGTTACTCCGCTTTTGTGGAAACGCGCTCTAAAAACCGGTAAACATTTAAAAAAATAGATAATAGCATATAAGTAACATAAATGGTAATCAAATTAACGACGACGTGACAATAACATAATAATTGCTTAAAACTAGTTATCATTTCAAAAGTATTTTAGCACTTTAAAGCCCATGGTCAAATAAACCATAAACAAGGACCCAATCCCAAAGGAGGGTTATGGGTGAGATCAAAAACTAATAAAAAAACAAATGACAGAAAGGTAATTAATTATTCGGCTGCACAGCAACAGAATCATGTGATTGGTTAATCACCTCCGCATTCGCAACCCCTCTCTGATGTTGTTCCGATGAGGATTCAGGTGCTGGAAGTACATAATTTGCTGGACCTGGTTGTTCTGCAGTTATGGTGGGTACAGAAGATGTTGCAATGGTATCTTTCTTTATTTTTTTGCCCTTAATCCTTTGTCTTGAAGCAGATGTCCTCTTATTGCTCTCACAGCGTTGGCGAGCATTTTTTAAAACAATTTAAAAAAAAAAACGCAATCTGCTTTTGTAAATCTTTCGTCTGATTCCTTAACAACATCAAAGAAAAAATTAATAGTTTTTGGAAAGCTTTGAAACAAATTTTCACGGTGTCACTGTCCTTTGACGATCCTGTCCATGAACAACCTTTCAAAAACTCTCTGTCAAATAAATGATCAATCAGGTAGTATGCATTCGAAGTGCCCTTTCCAGATCCTCTGTTACATAACCCACGCATTTTTTTTCGATATTCCTCTTTTAATATTGCATCTGAAAGGTTTTTTTCAAAAGTATCGACATTTTTTAAACTTTATTATTTTTATTGCGTCGTCATCCTGTCTTTGAATCGGCGATTTTGAAGACAGTCTTATGAACTCTTCAAATTGCGTCTGAAACTCAGAATGTTTTAATATTCATTTCATTTCATTTATTTATTTCATAACAACTTTTACATTGTGTCGAAATCACTTAAAAATTACACACGTGCATTTAATTATAATTATTAATAGCGATCTTATGAGCTTATCACTGTCATTAACAGTAATAAAATAGAGATTTGAGTCTAAATTATGATCATAAAGTCAAGAATAATGCAAAATAATAATGTAAAAGAATAATGTAAAATAATAGGTAATGTAGAAGAATAATAATGTCAAAACTTAACACGGTCAGGATTATGTCACCATAGATACTATCATTATTATACAATTTTATTGGCCTAGGTAAACACGTCAGACAGAAACTCATCAATAGCATAATAGCATTTCTCTACCAAAAATGATTTTAATTTTTGCTTAAATTGGTTAATATTGTAAACAGACTTCAAATCTCCTGGAAGTCTATTATACAGCTTGATGGATTGAAAGCTTGCAGCATGAGTAACAACTTTCATATGTGGGACTATGTAATGTTGCAAGTCCTTGCGCCTAGTAGCGTCTCTCTTATTTCTTTGTTCAGTTGTTTCTAATCTGTTAAGTTTCTTTATAAGATCCGTGAGTACAACAAAAATATACAAGGATGGGACGGTTAAAATCTGTAGATCCTTAAAATACTGCTTACACGATACCCATTGCGGAATTCTCACCATGGTTCTTATGGCCCTTTTTTGTACTACGAAAGCAGTATTCACATTGTACGCATAACTCTTCCGCCCCATAGAAAAATACTATACCTAAGCCTGGATTCGACAAGTGAATAATATACCAGTTTTAATTGTTTAATGTCGATCTCATCTCTGAGACTTCTAAGAGCATAACAGGCTGAACTAATTGAGCTTTCTATGGTTGATAGTTCCTTTTTCCAGGTTAATCGTTCGTCAATATAAATACCTAAAAATTTAACGCTGTCAACTAAAATTATATTATTACCATTCAAATTTATGTCAATTGTATCTTTATTTCTTGCCGTAGTTCTAAATAACATTGCATTCGTTTTGTTGGTGTTCAAGTTGAGACTGTTCAAGGTGAACCAAGTATTAAAGTGAGTAAGAGTCTTATTTACTTTATTAGTCAAGGCTTCTATATTTTCTGCGGTTATTATAGCATTTGTATCGTCAGCGAAAAGAACAAGTCCTATATCAGTTTGATTTGTCATGTAATTAATTAGGTCATTTATGAACAAGATAAAAAATATTGGCCCTACTATTGAACCCTGTGGGACACCTTTCTTTATTAGTTTTAGACCTGATTTGTATACCTTTTCACATTTATCTTCAGCTATTTTAATTTCTACATATTGCTTCCGATTTTCTAAGTATGATTTAAATAGACTTAAAACATGTCCTCTAATTCCATAATGCTCCATTTTCGCTAATAGTAATTTGTGATCGACAGTGTCAAAAGCTGAGCTTAGATCAAGAAATAGCCCGGCAACTTTAAGTTTCTTATTAAGTTTGTTAATTACTTCTTCCATTAGTGTGTCAATTGCGTCATTTGTTCCCACAAATCTCTGGTAACCAAATTGTCTATGATCAAGAATTTTATTACGGTTCAAATGCTTAAGCAGTCTAGTTATAAGAATTTTCTCAAAAACCTTCGAAATTATCGGCAATAACGAGATTGGTCTGTAGTTATGTGGGTCTAATTTACAAACTTTTTTATAAATGGGTAAAACTCTGGCTATTTTCAGTTGTTCAGGGAATATACTCTTATCTATACACATGTTGACAAAATGTGCCAACGTTCTGCTAATAAGTCAATGTGATCTTTTATTAATTGAATCGGTATTTCATCATGGCCATAAGATTTTTTGTTTGCCATTGCATTGACAATTTTTACTACTTCAAGCGCGGTGACTCGTTCAAATGTCATTTCTACGTTCACTCTGTTTACGTTACTTTGCAAGATTCTAATAGCTTGTTCACAATCAACATCCCCACCTGTTTCAGCTTTGTCAAACGTGTTCGAGAAAATGTCAACTATGTCTTGGGGATTCGATATAATCTTATCACAAACTTTAAGCAGTATGCATTTATTTCCGTCTTGTTTAGGTTCTTTATTTCTATGCCTGTTTATGACCTGCCATAAGGCTTTTGAAGACTCCTTCGCTTTAGTCATTTGTTTTGAAGTTCAAACAGAGCACTTTGATTATTAAGAATTGTTTTAACATCCTGTTTAATAGTCTGCACATCCGCTTGTATTTGCTGTATTTGTATATCTTGATTCAAGATCAAAATGCTTTGATTATCTATGTTTTCAGTGCCTAGGTTGATTTCTTCTGGGAAAGAGTTTGGTTCCTGATTTTGAACTATGTTTAGGGCTGCAACATAACTTTCGTCTAGGGTTACGGTTTCTTGTTGAGGCATAGTAGCAGCACTGGCTTCTTGGTCATTATTCTGAAAAATAATTATGTAAATTCTGCATTAACGACAAAGGTGCAATAACTCAAATTCAACGGAGGTCATCGAGGTTTAGTGCCGGCAAAAAAAAATAAAAAAAAATAAAAATAAAAATCTTTTATTTACAGACTACATAGGCCCACATTATGTTAGTGAATATAATTATCTTACAAACTATGTTAGTAAAGGTAGAAAACAAAAACAAAATAAAAGTTAAAATTAAATCACACACAAAATAGTTTCATCAAGCCCCATGCAATACATGAAGCTTGATAAATCTACCCATGGTAGGGCCATCCAGCCGTTCAGCAAACACCCTCAAGATACTGTTGGTGCTTCCTCCCACTCTGCGCGTCATCGACGCCACCTTCTTACGCATTATTGCAAAATAGTCGTCAGTGTGGGCGTCGGCGAACATACCTGACGCACTACAATAGGGTGGAAGCCTCAACAGCACCCTAAAGGTATTATTATATTGTATTCGCAGGGCATTGTTTGCTTTTTGGGTATGATTAGCCCAAAGGCTGCTGGTGTAAAATGTTTGGCAGTAAGCCTTGAATAGGGTAATTTTTACTGGTACTGAGCAACCAGCAAACCTTCGAGCCACCATATTTCCCCTCACAGCCAATGCCCTGCGCTCCCTTTCCATATCTGTGTCGTCTTTTAAGTCTTCGGTGACAATGTGGCCCAGATATTTAAACTGGGTTACTCTCTGTAAAAGTGAACCGCACAGTGTTACCGGAGGAATAAATGATGGACTTTTATTTCTACCCCTAAACACCAACAGCTCACTTTTCTTAGGGTTGTACTTTAGCCCATACTGCTCGGCATACCCCTCACAAATTGAAAGCAACTTTCTAATTCCACAGATAGATGGGCTCAGCAACACCATGTCGTCTGCGTAGCTCAAGTTATTTAAACTAACTCCATCTATGTGGCATCCGACATGTGTGTTGCTGAGCTCAACCAGTAATTTATTAACATAAATGTTAAAAAGTCTTGGGGAGGTAAGACCACCCTGTCTGACACCACACTCTAGTTTGTAGGGGTCTGACAGCACATTTGACCACTTTACAAAGTTTCTCTGATTATCATACCACATAGATAACGTGGACACTAACGAATCAGGAACTCCCGCCTCTCGAAGCTTTCCCCACAGGGCATTATAGGAAACCAGGTCGAAAGCTTTTGACAGGTCCAGGAAACATGCATACACTGGTGTTTTTCTATCAGTATAATACTTGACAGTATGCTTTAACGCAAAAATGGCACTCTCAGTAGACAACCCGGCACGAAAACCAAACTGTGAGTCGTGTAACTGGGTATATCTACCGAGGTGGGCGTCAAGCACACAGTCAAGTACTTTGGCTATAACAGTTGCCAGTGAGATAGGCCTATAGTTACCCTTGTCTGCTATGTCCCCTGTCCTGTCTTTCACAATAGGTATGACTACTGTATCAAGTAGCTCTTGTGGTAAGTGGGAATGTCCCAAGCATAGATTGAAGAACATAGTGAACACTCGCGGCAGATGTACACCAGCGTTTTGAAGATGCTCGATGCTGAGCCCATCGTGACCAGGAGATTTACCCCTCTTCATACATTTAATAATAGATTTTATTTCTTTACATGAAAATCGAAGGGGTGATCCTGAACGACAGTGCTCAGCATCGTTCCTCCTCGACACTGTCTCGAGAGGTGAACTCATTTTGAAGTGTTCTTTGAAGATATTCGCTATCTCAGTGCAGTCATTCCTCCCCTCCACGCTAACCGAAACACTTGGGGTACTATTATTGAATTTTTTAGTACCTTTCCAAAATGACGTGAAACTTTTTTTTGAATGTAATGAGGCTAGAATGTCCATTTCAATTTTGTCTTGGTTTTTAATACACCATTTTAATTTTGATTTAAATATTTTTCGCGTTAATTTCATATCTTCAAAAATAGGCCCGTAACTAGGTTGACCGTGCGACATCCAATTTTTAAACTTAATCTTTGCTCGGGTGTGAACTTCTTGTACATGTTTGTTCCAGCCCTTTATACCTTTATTTTTTCCTATAATGCCCCTTGAGGTCCTACTACTACTGGCAGCCTCACTTAATACAGATACAATATTGCCATACATTTCATCCAACAGAATTTTATGGTCGAGCTTATCACAATATTTATCCGCACACAGTTTAAAGTTTTCAGGGAAGTCTATGCTCTTTAATTTATTATTACACTGCAACAAGTATTCATTTATTTCTTTTGAGGTTCTTTCACCCCAACGTATGTCATTATATATTTTTTTAACAAATGATTTTACTCTAATATTTCTATCACATTCCAATCTATATTATATTATATTATATTCCTATCTATATTAATATCACATTCCAATTTCAATGGAAAGTGATCTGACCAAAAAGAGTCATAAATCACCTCAATGTTAACTATTGTTTTCGACGCCGACTGTGTTACGAGACAGTGGTCTAGCCATCGTTTACACCCATGTGAGTCACTAATAAAAATAAAAGTAGGCGACAACATGCCGAGATAATTGACGTCCGCACATAATAATTCTTGCTCATTACAAAAATCAAGAAGTTCATTATAAAATGACTCACCTGGGTGCGCGTTAAAGTCCCCTAGTACAAACACTGATTCAATATTATTACTTTGTATCATTGAGTACATTTCACTGAGACATTCCGTAAAGTCTAACAAGTTTTCACTACAGTCCGTTGGCATATACATATTTATCACCATAAACGATCTGTTATTAACCACTACTTTGACTGCACAGATCCTATTATTATTACTTTTCACTACCGACACGTGATTAAAAGCACTTTTTCGCCACAGTGTGGCGACACCACCGTATGGTCTACCTTTGCAAATACCAGCAGACGTGTCTATTGAAGACTTCGCAGTGTAGCTGAATTCTTGATCTATGCTTTCGAGAAAGTGTAAATCATGTGGATATAGCCAAGTTTCTTGTAACAAGACTATATCAGCCGTCCTACACAGTGAGCGCACGCAGTTCAGCGATCTCTTCACATTTTTACAGTTAAATGTTATTATATTCATTTTCGAAGCGCTATCCATTACGTGTGGTTTTTAATTTCATTGCTCTGAGAAACTATCTTGTCCTCTTCTCTTCTACTTTTGAAATGAACAAAACGTCGAAATGTGATGCCAACTGGCCACATCTTGTCATCTAGAAACGTTTCCAGCTTGTTTTTGTTTACAAGTAATTTAAATGCATTGTAAGGCCTCTCTTTCTTCATTGTTATTTTCTCCAGCGAAACCACTTCCGATGTTTTATTTTTTATATACAGACAGATATCATTTTCTGCGGTTTCCTTGTTTACGTTAGAAATAAACAAAGGAATTTTTACTTCAGCTGCTTTAAACTTTTCAGAAACGTCCGTGGTCGCTATCCCCGTTTTACCAACAAACCGATTTCTTGTCCTTTTTTTTTGGACTGTTATCCATTCCTCATTTGTTTCTTTATGTTTTTTCCATTCACCTTTACTCACAATGTCCGCCAAGGTGGGCTGTTTTGTTTCAACAGACACTGCATGACACACAGCTGATTCGGGCATCTTCGTGCAAAACTCATTTTCCAAAAGAGTCGAGTTAATCAGTGCAGACGTACTCGGCTTATCTGTCTCCGTCTGAGCGCGAGTGAGAGAGCGATACTTTGGTGACTCAGTGTGCTCGATGCTCGAATGTCTCGTCGTCACGTTGACACCGGCCGCCGGCGATAAACCGATAGGCCCACTATCTAACAAATACCCTCCTCTTTTTCTGGTGTTAATATTGCAGGTTAAAAACGATGCAGCGGGCCTGCCCGATTCCAATTCCAATTTCAGCTCATCCAGTTGATTCACTGTTACGTATCTGTCCTTTATATCATTTATTTCTGTACGCATAATCAGCAAGTCTTTTAATAATTTGGTGACATCGACATGGTCGAACGTAACGGGCGGTAATTTTTGCAAGTCACGCGCCACAAAAATCGGCATATGATCCGGTTCAGTTACTTTGAAAACACATATCATATCTTCTAGGTTTCTCTGCTTTTTTCCATCTTTACGCCTGGATACTTTCTTCTGTTTACCGTTCATAGAATTAAACAGTAAATCTTTAGCACATTCTACCTCCTCCTCAGAAAAAGCAGATGCACAAATCCTAATTAAACTCTCGTTATCTATCACTGAGATCTTATTTTGAATAAATGATAAAAGCTCACTTATTACTATATTACAGTTCACACATTTTAGCGTATTCACAGGTATCGTCGCGGAAGCTGCCATATTCGCACCGTTCGCGAGCGCGTACGCCGGACGAAAGCCGCGGGGCGGAAAGCTAGTACTTTCCTGAATAAACTGTAAATAAAGTACTACTGTAAAACTTACCTCTACCGACTCCTGCGCCATCTGATTAAAAGACTCGATAGTTGGAGATAGCTGTTTTGTTCGAAAACGCTCATTATCCGTCTCGGTGTCGGACCTATCACACATGGCGTCTATTTCAGATTCTGCATCTTTAAAAGTTCTTAAATTTCTCCGTTTTACTATACAATTGATAGCCGTCCAAGTTGGGTCTGGATTACAGTTTTCTTGCCTTCTCAGTTTTTCTTGTTTATTTTTGGGCCAGAACAAATTACCATTCTTTTCCCATTGATCGGGTACAGACGTCAATCTCAGTCTACCTCTTTCCATTGTCTGCACTACTTTAAACGGCATTTTGATCGTAAAAATCTGAAAGTGAACATGGTATTAGATTAACGCGCTTGCATTTGACACCCCACACTATGACCTAAAAATAGTATATTATGCAATAAGTGAATAAAGGACGGATTTAAAGCGAAGGCCATTGATGAATCACGAGCAAGTGAAGGATTCTAACGAATGAATCACGACCGGCGAGTGATTCAAGTGTTAGAATCCTTCACTTGCTCGTGATTCATCTATGGACCTCGCTTTAAATCCGTCCTTTATTCACTAATTGCATAATATACTATTATCAGCTTCTCGACTTGACTTCCTGTAAGGCTTCTGCCTCGAATCTTGCCGGCAGCGGGGCGGCCAACGCAGACCCGTTCTTGAAACCAGCGGGCACATCACGCGGCACTATAGCGGCGTAGTGTTGTGTTCGTGGTTGTGTCGTCGAGATATTTCTTTTTATTCGCGAACGAAATATCTGAACAGCGGCGACAACATCTTTTTGATTCAAATTTATTCATTATACATATTACATAAATTACACAACACTGCAATGCAGACGCGCGGGCGGTCACCGCTTGACTTGAGTGCACCGCTCGTTGCCCGCCCCCGCGTGGCTGCGTCGCCGCTGTTTTCGAGGGCCGTTCCATTTGATTTTACGCATTAGATCCTGCCGCTCCCGCGCCGCCGCCGCCGCCGCCCCGCTGCCCGCAAGATTCGAGGCAGAGGCCTAACAAGCTCCCAAAGAAAAAAAAATATTTTTAAAGTTCGATTCCGATTTTGGGTTACCATTTACTACAACTATTCCAAATTTCATTTGTCAACGCCAAATACCTATCCTCTGAAAAAAACGGCTGTGACAGACGGGACGGACAGACACCGAGGTGATCACATAAGTATTCCGTTTTTCCTTTTTGGTACTGAACACTAATAACAAAACTTGAATTGAAACTACTGAAATAAATAGAACTTAATACTGGTACCTACTTATAATAAAAAAATATTCACAAAAATTTCAACTAAGCACGAGACTACGTCCTCACTGTTCAACAGTTTCATTCATACTGCTCGCTCGCTCTAACCTAACATAACACCAAATTAAAAGCGTGCGCGCGGTAATTCCCCGTATTGTGTCGTAGATAGATCCTTAAGATTTTATTTATTATTGCTCATATATCAGATACTTGAAGTCTTTTCAACTTATACTGAATATTATGCTAGTTTCTAATAAATAACTAGGTAAAAATATAAGTAAGTATAGGTACTTTCATTTTTACTCACATAAAACTAGGTAATTATAAATATTGTGTTACGTAGTACATATTTAGTTAGGTACTAGTTACAAATTTCACACTCGTCTCTCGGGTAGTGATCATAAACTGCGTAGGTAGAACAATTATCACACCAAAACCAATCTTGATTCAGCAATGATTTGATGTCGTCTCGATTCTTGGTAAAATGAAAATCTCTAGTGTTAGTAGAAACCATGACTTGACAACCGGGACATCTCTCCGATAACAAGAAATGTGTAACACTCCAAGGCCATTTTAAGTTCTTTAGAGATTGGAAATCATTTTTTGTTAAAAATCGATCGATATCCAGGAATATCACCATACTTTTATTTCGATCGTTGGCAACCTGAATATAATAATTAGATATTAATTATAACATAACCATTAAATTAAATAAAAACAATGTTTAAACTAATGTTTAACCTAGCACGTACAACAAACCCTTACAATATTCCTATAACATGCTAATCTATGAATATCAATAGAGTTTGTTTTTATCTGGGCAATGTGGAACCCTAATTGGTAACAATATACAGGGTGATTGGAAGATGGGTGCAAAGCTTTAAGGCGAAGATAGTACAGACAATTTAGAACCATTTAAGCCATGGTTGTCTTAGACGAAGTCTTACCAAATATTTTTAACCAAATTTTTATTTTATTTTTTCGGAAATTCTCAAAATTTAATGTAAACTGCATAATTACGGCCAAATTGAATGATAAATGAATTCATTTTTTATTTATTTAATTAAAGTAATGTGTAAGCAATCAAGCAAAACATGTTTTAGGCTTCTGTGTCATTAGACATTTTTTTTACAGACATTTAAAGCTCAGAAAAAATAAAAAAATTGTACAATACGTCTTTTAAACCTTATTAAAAAAAAAACGGAGGGTGCTTTTTTTGTTCAAACCTTTTTGAAGACATGCTTGATAATCGCTCTTTCTTTTGAGGTATCATTTATGCGGATATCTTACAAATTATTGAAATTAGGGCCTACAAACCAATTTGAGGGAGATTTTTTTTATTTTAGGCAGACTAATTAAAACAACATTTGAATTAAAATTATTTATTTTTCATGTTCAAAATGACGGCCGTGATTCCTAATACAAGCAAGGTCCCGTCTTCTAACTTCTGTAGTCGTTATTTTCAACATCATCTCCTGCTTCACTGTCTCAAACGCTGAATTTATTCTTTGTATCAATTCTTCTCTAGTGTTTATTTCTATGTTGTTATACACCAGTTCCTTGGCCCGGCCCCGCACGAAAAAGTCCAACGGGGTCAGATCTGGGGAGCGAGCGGGCCAAGGGATGGGTCCATCCCTGCCGATCTAGCTATCAGGAAAGCAATTGTTGAGGTGTTCCCTTACATTTAAAGTCCAATGCGCTGGACAGCCGTCTTGCTGAAAGATGACTGTTCGGTCTCTTTCGAAGATCGGGACACCTGATTCCTCTACCAGCAGTGGTAAATCAATTTGCAGAAATTGCAAATAATTTTCGCCATTCAATGGATCAGGCAAAAAGTGGGGCCCAATCAATGTTCTGCCAATTATTCCAGCCCATACATTCACAGAGAATTTCATCTGAAATGACACCTGCTTCTTAAAATGTGGATTGTTGTCTGCGTCGGCCCATTCATGGATGTTGTGAAAGTTTGTAATACCTTCCCTTGAAAATTTACTTTCATCCGTCCACAAGATTGATTTCAGAAACCACGCATCTTTGATGTCTCTGTTGAGGAGGAAACGGCAGAACTGAATTCTTCTTTGAGGATCTTGCTCTACTAGACCTTGCACACTCCTGCCATGGAACGGATACTTATCATTTTGGTGCATTGTATGCCACACCTTCCATTGAGAAATGTTTAAATTTCGAGCTACTGCTCTAGTACTGGTAGTAGGATCCGCTTGAAATGCTGCTAAAATGTCTTCGTCGACGGCAGTTTCGTGTCTGCCCAGGTTGACTCCAGGTTCCACGCGGTGAAACCCATCTTGGGCAAGACGACGAAACGTGTTGTAAAACACTCGGACATTCGGTATCCTGCGATTCGGATAGCGCTCTTGATACATCCGTCGCGCCAAAGATCCATTGCCGTCTGCTCTACCGTACATAAATACGATATCCGCATATTCTCGATTGGAAAAAGTAGCCATAGTCACTTAACAATTAAGAAAAACGGCGTAGGAGCGCACTAAATGTCAACTCAACACAATTAAGTCAAAAATCAACACGTGCAGGAGCGCGAGGCTACGACTGGACACGGTGAAACAAAAAAGTTCAAAACTAACGCAAACAACACGTGCAGGAACGCAAAGGGCTACAACTGAACACGGTAAATTGTGAATCAACACGACAACGTCCACTCACAAGGGCAGTAGTTTGACTAATAAGTAAAAGATGTAACGGCTTCATCACAGACCGACTGACCCTGACTAAAGACAAACGACTTTGTTGCCTCAGTAACTAAGACCATTTTGCTGTAAAAACCAACTCTTATCGCTTTTTGCTATCCATTGGGCGTTCTACCTGGAAATGCCGTCGCACCGCGCTCGGTGGCCATTGTTTAGAGAATCCCCTCAATGGGTTCCCCTCAATTGGTTCAAATTGGTTCAATGGGCAGCTCGCCGTCCGGTAAGGACCAGGCCCGGGTCGACGGCGCGTTGTGTTCCACGCGCGCCTCAAAGAGTTGTCAGCATAATTGACGGGGTCCGATAGGGCCGATGCCTGCCGGGGTCGCGGATTGTTCGAAAGAGTTACCGTGGCCCTGGCGCACAGGCAACTGAAGGAACACGGGTGGGTTTTAGTCAGTAAGAGTCTGACACGCCCTTCCGCTCCGCCCAGAGCGGGAGAGGTCATTTGATGATTTCCCATCCAAAAAAAAAAAAAAAAAAAAGGTCCTAATTTCAATAATTTGTAAGATATCCGCATAAATGATACCTCAAAAGAAAGAGCGATTATCAAGCATGTCTTCAAAAAGGTTTGAACAAAAAAAGCACCCTCCGGTTTTTTTTAAAAATAAGGTTTTAAAGACGTATTGTACAATTTTTTAATTTTTTCTGAGCTTTAAATATCTGTAAAAAAAATGTCTAATGACACAGAAGCCTAAAACATGTTTTGCTTGGTTGCTTACACATTACTTTAATTAAATAAATAAATAAATAATTCATTTATCATTCAATTTGGCCATAATTATGCAGTTTACATTAAATTTTGAGAATTTCCGAAAAAAAACTTAAAAATTTGGTAAGACTTCGTCTAAGACAACCATGGCTTAAATGGTTCTAAATTGTCTATACTATCTTCATCTTAAAGCTTTGCACCCATCTTCCAATCACCCTGTATAATAATATGGCGAATCTTCTTCGGTTTTAACACTCGCCAATATAGAACCAATGTTACTTATATTGGCGCTAAGTCACACTTGGCAATGCTCACCGAAAAAAATGGTAACTGTTCATGATATTTTCATAATAAAATAAATAATATTAAAATGTAAATAAGTAAATTACAAGAAGCGCTTTAAATTTTTAATTAAAACCATGATAGAATTTTCAGAAAATTCACATTCCCCTACGAATATACACCAGACTAACAACAATAAGCTTTTGATTTTCTACTATGGTTGACATTTATTATTATTAAATTAAACTTAAGTAATATTTACATAAATACTATACTTACCCTTATTCAAAAAGTTTAAACAATTCCTGGACCGACACAACACAATTCGACTGTTCACTAAATGTGAGCTTAAAGAAGCATTGCGAGGCGCGTATTCATCTCAAATTTTCCTATAATTTACTTATATTGGCATTTGCAGGACTACTTGCATTGCCGTAATTCTATTACAGGAGCAATATAGGCGTAAACGGCATTGAAGCGGTCTATTATAAACACGATATAAGTAAAAGTTTACTTATAAAGTGGGCCCTTTTCCGGACTTATATGCGGATATAAGTCTCATATAGTCCTAGGGAAATGATCTCCTGGAGATAGTTTAAAAACTCTTTTTGTTGGTTGGGATAGTAACATCGTACAACTCCACCCATTTGGTGTGCGCGTCTACAACCACGAAAAACATCTGATTATTTAATGGACCTAGGAAATCAATGTGTAACCTATGGAATGGTACTGGCGGGTACCGCCACGGAGAGATCGGCCTTCGCGGCGGGAACGGACGCAACTGTTGACAGATATCGCACGAGTTGATCATTGCCTCCAACGCTGCGTCAACCCCTGGGAACCAAAATCGTGATCTAGCCTCTGCTTTGGTTTTCACAATGCCCAAATGTGCATTATGTAACTTGTGTAAAAGTTTTGAGCGCAACGATTCCGGAATGTCCTCTCATAAGACAACCATTTTCATTTGATAATTGTGTCCTACACAAATAATAGGGCTTAATACATAAATCGGACATTAATTATCTTGGCCAACCTTGATTAACGTAATTACTTACTTTTGCTAAAGTGATATCTTTCGCTGTTTCATTGCGCAATTCGTCCAGTGTCACTGGCATACTTCCTTCAACCACGAAGTTAACGTAAGTTGCCCGGTCTATCGGCGCCGCGGCTGCAGCCGCGTGAGAGCCACTGTTCTCGCGCTCGTCTACCTGTTCCCGCTCGTGCTGTAAGCTCACTCGTGACAAATAGTCTGCGTTGTTATCGGCACTACGAACGTACTCAATCGTGTAATTATACGCGCCTAGAAACATAGCGTATCTTTGTAGCCTGTTAGCCGATACCTCTGGTATGCCCTTATACGGTCCAAACATAGAAATCAAGGGTTTGTGGTCGGTGCGTAGTATAAACGGTACGGATCGGCCATATAAATATTGATGAAAACGCTTTACACCAAATATAATCGCTGTGGCTTCTTTCTGTATTTGCGAGTATCGTTTTTCAGCTTTCAGCAGTTTGTTTATTGTATTCTAATATAAAACCGTTTAATATAAAAATATTTTTTATACATTTAATTTATATTTTCTGATGACGAGGTAAATGTGGTATAGGGAAGGGTCCGCGCTCGTCAGGTTTAATAAAACTAAAACCCTATTATTATCCCTTGCATGCAAATTTACATACTCACAAATTTTACCTTTTTTGTAAATAGTAACGAAAAGATAAAGATTTAGATATAGTTAGTCTGGCCATAAATACTGTTACAGTTAAAAATAAGAAAGATATTACATTTAAATTTGGAATCTGTCATTTTTACAATACATTGTACAATATTTTGCGATATTAAAATGGAGTGGGGTGATAAAGACAACCGAATCGCTGTGATTGCATTACCCAAAGTTGGTATGGAGCCAAATGCAATTTTTAAAACTCTCCATACGCTTGGTATTAGTCAAATGTTTGTGTACCGGGCTTTTAATAGGTACAATGAGACCTCCTCTGTTTGTGACAGAAAAAGATCTGGCCGTCCACGTAGTGTTCGTACGAAAAAGGTGGTCAAAGCAGTAAGCGAAAGAATTCGATGAAATCCTGTCCGAAAGCAAAAGATTTTATCTCGGGAGATGAAGATAGCACCCAGAACTATGTCGGGTATTTTAAAAGATGACTTAGGACTTGCAGGCTATAAGAGACGCACTGGGCATTTTTTAACTGATAATTTAAATAAGAATAGGGTGGTCGAAACGAATCCTGAAGCGGTACGCAAAGGGAGGTCACAGAAATTTTTTGTATACGGATGAGAAAATCTTTACAATTGAGCAACATTTTAACAAGCAAAATGACCGTATTTATGCTCAAAGCTCTAAGGAAGCTTCCTAATTAGTCGACAGAGTGCAACGTAGGCATTATCCGACTTCAGTGATGGTTTGGTGAGGTGTTAGCTATGAAGGAGTGACTGAGCCATATTTTTGTGAAAAAGGTATCAAAACATCGGCACAAGTGTATCAAGATACCATTCTTGAGAAGTTAGTTAAGCCCCTTAACAACACCATGTTCAATAACCAAGTATGGTCCTTCCAACAAGACTCAGCGCCGGGTCATAAAGCTCGGTCCACGCAGTTTTGGGTGGAAGTGAACGTTTCGGACTACATCAGAGGACTGGCCGTCGTCTAGTCCCGATCTTAATCCGCTGGAATCTGATTTATGGTCAGTTTTAGAGAGTATGGCTTGCTCTAAACGCCATGATAATTTGGAGTCCCTTAAACAATCCATATGATTGGCAGTGAAGAATTTTCCCATGGAAAGAGTGCGTGCTTCTATTGATAACTGGCCACAGTGACCACTTCGAATAGCTTTTTATATTTTAAATTGTTTTATATTTATGTATTAAACTAACACACTGTAAAAGTAATAAATATTATTTGCAAAAAAAAAAAATTTTTTTCTTCGTAAAATATATATGGCAAGAGTAGGTAGATAGATAAGTACTGCACCCGGGCGTCGGGACCCGCGGAACAATAGAAAATTAATTGTCTCAACAGAAATTATTAATTGCAATTTTTGTGTTCTGAGAGTGACAACCCTATAATCAGAGAAAAAATTGAAGACCATAGAATCATCATATCTTCGATGTCCTGATAGGTTAGCATCTGATTTTTTTTATAGGGTAATTCGAGGACAGATGGCCATAGTTTTCTCTGGGGCAATCTATTTTGAAGTCCATAAAATAAAACAAATATTTTTATTTTTATTCAGTCATTTGTTTATTAGTTATCAAATTGAACACGAAATAATAACAAAAATCCAACGACAACTTCACTTAAAAAAAAAAAACATACACAAGGGGATGGCCATCTCTCCTATGCTATTCAATATAAGATGGCCATAGAACTTGAGGTAAGATGGCCATACTATTTTAATCAATATAAGATGGCCATATGTAGGAATCATAGAGAAATGAGCGCTCCACACCTCAAAAACGGTCCCCAGAAAGGGAAGCAGACAAGATGACTAGACTGAACAGTCAGTCTAGTCATCTTGTCTTCTTCCCCTTCTTTTCAGATGCAGCTCGACCATGTAGCTCGCTTGGCCCTGATAACATTCCAGCCTTTACCCTTAAGGGATGTCATGATATCTTGGCACCCCCTCTATGTCATGTCTTTAACTTAGCCCTTCAGTCCGGCGTATACCCTGAGCAATTGAAAACATCGCGAGTCACTCCCATCCCTAAAACCAGTGATAAAACATCAGTAGAGGAACACAGACCTATCGCTATCCTGCCAACCATTGCCAAGGTTTTCGAGCATATACTCCACGCTTTCATTTACAAACGCGTAAATATGTCCTTATCTGATGCCCAACACGGTTTTCGCCCGGGTCGTTCCGTAAACTCGAATTTACTGATTCACGTAGACTACATAGCCCGTGGCTTGGACATCGGTGGGCAGGTCGACGTTCTGTATTTCGATTTCCGGAAAGCATTCGACAGAGTTGACAACGACGTGCTTTTGAAAAAGCTGGGGGCTATCGGTTTCTCGTCCGGTCTTCTTAACTTCTTTTCGGACTATCTGCGCGATCGCAAGCAGTTTGTAAGACATGGCTGTTTCGAGTCCAAGCCTTATAATACACGCTCGGGTGTAAGTCAGGGATCCGTGTTAGGGCCGCCTCTGTTTCTGATCATGATAAATGACCTTATAAGTAATGTTAAGTTTGCTAAATGCCTGTTATATGCAGACGACCTTAAGCTAGTCGCACAAATCCGAACGGACGAGGATTGCAAACTCCTACAAAGGGATATTGATGTCATCTATGAATGGAGCATTGAAAACAAACTATTTTTTAATACAAGCAAGTGCTACGTCATGACATATGGTAGAGGGTTGCGACCAATTCATTACGACTATAATCTGGGTGGTGAAGTAATTACTCGTGTCAACAATATAAAGGATTTGGGAGTAACTTTCGACCGCTGTTTGACTTTTAGAGATCACGTTTCTACCCTTGCAAAGGAATCTTTCAGGCGCTTGGGATTCGTTTTGCGAAATGCTCGTGACTTTCGTAGTCCAAATGTTATTAGGCTGCTGTACACCGCTCTGGTTCGAACCAAACTCGAGTCCAGTGCCTGTGTTTGGCACCCCTATACCGCGACTCAAACACTGATGCTAGAAAAGGTGCAGAAAACTTTTCTAAGATGCCTCTTCCAAAGGTTATACCGTTTCTTTCCTTATATGTACCCAACCAACTATCTTTTAGGGACTATGGGCTTTAATTCTTTGGAGGTGAGAAGAGGCCTTGATCAGCTCACGGTAGCCTGTAAGACCTTACGGGGACGTATCGACTGCCCGGAGCTCCATGGCCTTTTCTGCCGATTATTTGTGCCCGACAAATACATCGGACACCGTCAGAGCCGCCGGCACAATCTGTTTGCGCAACTGCCATCCAAAACTGTTGCCAGAGCCGAATCCCCAGTCTGTCGTACTCTGAAGGTGCTAAATGCCCTTCTGACTGCCAACCCTGAATGTGATGTGTTTGCGGATGAATGGAATAAACTTATACATATTTGTCTGGTGTTCTGTGAGAGAAAGTATGCAAGGGAGTCCACTGTTCCATGTTAGTTTTACATTAGATTATATACAACTTATTGTCAACGTAATAATTGTTTCTATGTTAATTAATGTAATTGGTGTTTTACCGTTTTAATTAACTATAAATAAATAAATAAATAAATAAATGCATAATCTTTATGCCACATGGGTGACATTTATCTTCGAATTCCGTGCAGTTTTCATGCACCCAACGCCCGCATACAGTGCACTGAATCCAGTCTTCTGTTAGTTCTGTTTCGTAATAGTTTTCGCCACATCCCACGCAATCGTTAACAGAGGTTTCTAGAGGGGAAGATTCGCCACTCTCTATGAGAACTGGTTCATCTTCATCTTCTGTAT
The DNA here is from genome assembly GCA_916610205.1 of Griposia aprilina. Taxonomy (NCBI): domain Eukaryota; kingdom Metazoa; phylum Arthropoda; class Insecta; order Lepidoptera; family Noctuidae; genus Griposia; species Griposia aprilina. The sequence continues at coordinate 23,481,171 of OU744285.1, read as the reverse complement.
CAGTAGATTCCTGCCACTTCTGGGACATTTTATTTTGTAGCTTAATTCTGTTTTTCTTCTGGTCACATTCTTTGCTAGTAGATTCCTTCTGTTTTCTTTTTTTCTTTTGAATAATCGGTTCATCGTCAATATCCGTGTCGGAAGATTCCTGCCGCTTCTGGAACTTCTTCTTTTGAAGCTCTCTTTTGTTTTCCTTCTTTACAAATTCTTTATTAGTACATTTCTCGTGCTTTATTTTCCTCTTCTCAATGACAACATTTTTCTTTTTGTCACAATCTTTCCTGAAATTTATGTGAAGGTCCGATGTTAATAAGGTTGCCACTTGTTTTGCTCGTTTTCTTGCTTGGTAACTTGTCTCAGGTATTGGTGATATATCAGTTAAAAATTTTGATGGCGTCTCTTTTGTATCTTGCAGGACCGATACCGCAGTATCCTTTATCAATTTTGATGGAGTGTCTTCAATATTTTGAATAGATGTTATTGCCAGTTCTTCAATCGGGCTTGTGTGTTCAAGTACTAATATGGAAGGGCTGCTTAATCTCTGTGTATCTTGAATTTCAGACGTGCCGGCTTGGTTAATTTCGGTCATTTCCACGTAAGTCACGTTCAAGGAGTCCGATTGTTCATCTCCCGGGTGCACCCTGCTCCCATTATCTTCAATTCCAGACGTGCTGGCTTGGTTCACTTCCACATTCAAGGAATTAGGTTCTTTATCGTTCAGCTGGTTCCTGTTCTCATTATTTTGCATATCCGTCATAGCAAACGCATAATCTGGAATACCTAAGCGATCAAAGGGATAAACACCTGTTGCTTTAAAACCAGCTATGGCATTTTCTGAAGTTGCAGCTTTACCCCAGGCTACGGATAACAATTCTCCGAATTGAAGACGGGTGAGACGTCTTCCAGGGTTTCGTTTGAGCCACATCCGACATGCTTCATAATAAAATGATTTTACTGACTTGAACACTGATCTATCAAGTGTTTGTAAATAGTGCGTCGTGTGACTCGGAAGTGTCAGTAAACAGATTTCGTGGTTAGCGGCGAACTCCAGCATCTCGACTGAATTGCAGTGCGACGTGTGGCCATCCAGAATGAGTAAGACTTGTCCAGCGGACTTTCTTGGTAAGAAATGTGTCTTCAACCATTCGAAAAATATGTTAGCATTGATGTATGCGGATTTCTGAGACATATACAGCACAGACCCAGGCGGCATTCCGTCCTGCCATTCTAGTTTCTTATTTTTCCCTTTCATAATGCATGCTGGTGGAAGGAAAATTCCCTCCGCATTGCAACAGCCAATAACCGTAATAGTCTCACCTTTTTCTGTGGAAGTTACAGTAGATACCGCCTTTGAACCCTTTTCTGCCAGTACGTGACCAGGTCGACTATTCAATTGTAGCCCGGTTTCGTCCATATTATAAATATTTGATGGTTTGTCAAATAACTCATACTTTTCCAGTAGGTCATGCAATATATCGAAATATGCATTAATTTCTTCGCGGTTCAATGCTTGGCATCGTGCCAAAGAAACACCTTCTGCCTTTCTGGTTCTTATTTCAGGGTTTCTGGTTAAAAATGACTTCAACCAAACGTAACCGGCTTCTTCTTTATCCTTATTAAATGAATGCTTTATACCTAATTGTTCAGCAAAATGGTAGGCGATGCTTCTTAAATCTTTCGGCGTTAGTGGAAAACAATTCTTTTGCATGTTAATTATATGTCGAACTAGTCTTCTTTCGTGATCCGGTCCAAAAACAGATGAAGGACCCATGGGACCTTTTAAGAAATTTTTGGATTTCAAACGCCTCTCTAGGGTTTTTCGCGGTACACCATACTCCAAAGAAGCCTGCCGAATTGAGGCATTTTTGGTACGAACTGCTACAATTGCCAGCGTTAAATCGTTTTGACTCCATTTGCCGCGCTCACCAGATTTTCGGACATACTGGTTAGGCATCTGGAAAACAAAAAAGTTGCTTAGATACGTCATAAATATGAAAAAAAGTAGTAGGTAATATGGCCATCTAACCTTAACAAAATAGGGCCATCACTCCTAAAATACATAGGAGAGATGGCCCACCCTTAATTTTTCGAAATAAATCAACAACAGTACCGCTTTTAGAGGTTATGTTATAAACAAGTTTATGTTCAAAATGGTTCAGCTCAAAATACGACAAAATAGTTGTCTACATTATTTCAACAGTTTAATCACTCACCTGGCATATTTATTTCCTAACTAGCTGAAGGAATTAACTGCAAATTACTCACTTTCTTATTTGTTTTTTGCTGCAAACTCCAACACAGTGTCGCGAGAATGATGGCGGCGTCCGAACTAACAACAAAAAACACTGCCATCTCTTGGCGAAAGTTGGTAATATTTCACTGGGCCATCTCTCCTCTATGGCCATCTGTCCTAGAATTACCCTAATTAATACTATAGTTGTGAAGAATATTTTAAGATAAATATTAGGTGCTACTAACAAAAGATGTCCGAGGGAAAAAATAAAAAGGAAAAAATATAAAATCAGGCATATTTATTTTTCTATCATAGCGAAATCTTTTCTGTTTCGCCTAAATAATACCCTGTATATAATGACTAAAAAACTTCAACAACAAATGATCAAATATTTTCATCACATCGTTTATTTTTGAGTTTTTCTGAAAATCCAAAAAAAAACTAATAAAAATTATAACTCTGTTTTAAAGTATATTTAAGATCCGGGAGTTCTAGTCTTGCATTCAAAATAGTTCATACTTTCGATTAATAGAATAAAAAAGTGATGTCCGTTTTTTGAGGCATATAACATACTGTGCAACAGTGTGATATTAAAATAAATTTAGGTAATAGGGCATAACCTACATAGCTGTCATAAAGTACTGAATAGTAATAAGGTATAACAGACAGAATAATATGAAAATGAATTTTGTATATAGGGTACAAGCGCCATAGCTATGTTAAATTACAAAAAGGAAGTAGGCTATAAACAACGTTTGTACTTTTTGAGGGTAAAGCTTAAAAGGCATAAACAACTAAACGCTCGACACCCTTATGAAGTAAAAAAGCATTACCAACAAATAACTCAAAATAAATCATTTTTGTATGGGTACAAGCACCTTTATAGCAAAAATGACCTGAATTTTCGTCGGTTACGAGAAATAATATTAGGTTTTTTTTTTTTTTTCCTAGGGCATAAACGCCAAAAAAGTCATCGTAGAGGCATGGGAGTAAGCTCATTCGAAAGAGCGGAAAATTTTACGTGGGATGGCATATTGTCGGTCATATTGCAATTAGTTCCATGACAAAAATGACAAGTTTACAGGAGAGTAAAAAAACAGCGTACTGGAAAAAAATCTTTTAAGACACCAAACTGATTTTTAACTAATGATTCCTAACTATAGTGTTCTATTAAATTTTGATAGAATTGAGACTAATTTTGTTAGAAATTTGACATAGAACCTACTGTAACTACAATTGAAATAAAATTTGAGACATGTAACATATTGATAGTTTAGTTTATTTGTATGAAATAATACACAGATAATTTCAAAAAACAGGTATATTATTTATTCAAGTTATTTATAATTAAAGTAGTAACAATCAAAAATATATATAGTTAAAAAAAATATAACAACATTGACGTAAATTTCTTGACAAACTTAAATATTGTTAGCAACAAAATTAAATTGAACTTATTTTATAATTCAAGAATTATGCTTAAATGGCAGGTGAAACGAAGGTGATGTAACGAATGTAACAATAAATAATTAGTATGCAAAGGGACCATAGCATACTAATTATTTCGTTTATGAGGACAGTCATCAGGATCTGAACAATTATGTTCCAAGGAATCATAAAAAGGGTGATAATCTTTAGGAATCAGTGGTTTTAATTCTTGTAAATGTATAAATTTTGTGTGTCAATAGGGAGAAATGATTGATAAAGGGCAGTATTATTAGTTCGTGTGTAGTTTTTGTTTGAGCGTCGCGGTAATTCTTTGAAGTCGTCATTAAAGTCCAACTTATACCGTATGATGCCATCTGGATTATATTGCAAGCTTACAATGTTGACTACAAGTGGATTGCCTTTTTTGTTTCCTAGTCGAATGCTGGAGTATCTACCACCTTCACACCTGCTGAAATCACTGTAGCTTAGACAAACTACTTTATACGGTTCAGGCTTGCTTCTGGCGCTCTTTATTATATTGATGTAGTCTCCAGGAATGAAAATATCTCGATGAGGTGGCAACTTTCTTTCGATGCTGCCATGTATCGAGTCGACCTCCATTTGGGTGTGCCCAACTTCGAGGTATTTTTGTTCGATGATTATGTTCTTTTCGACTGATGACTCAATTAGAGCATTAGACAAATTCAAGGATCGGTTGTGGTAACCACACCCGTCACTCCATAGATATTTTTTTTTGGTATTTGGTGCCTTTTCTAGTTCTGCCTTTAGGTGTTTCATCATAATATACGTAAAGGTATCACTGTCTAAGCCACCGCTTCCCTCATGCCATAGATAGCAAATCACTAGTTTTGTTTTTAAATTATAGTGTGTGTAATTGTGAACTTTAAGTTTTGTTTTATAGTAAACAGCTGATGCCTGGATTCTTGGGCATAGAAGTACCGCTTGGACATTCATAGTGTATACTAATACATCATCTTCAGTATTGTTTTTGTCATTATCCTTACTTTGTCTTGCTGTTTCTTTTTTCTTAAAGTGACTTCTGTACTCATCTTCACTAAGATTACCATTCTTGTAGGCTAAACACCTGTTGCACTGGTCTTTCCTGGGTTTCAAAATAGACAAATTAAGCTCGCGGTACTTCCTCTCGAACGTCTTGACACAATATCGTCTCTTATTGTTATTTGAACAAAACATTTTATATTCAGCATACAGATCACCTTGAACACTATTCCAGCTTGGTTCTAAATATAATTTTGAGGAAGACGATTTGCAATAATGGGACTCTACTTTCGGCAGACTGTCGAAAAATTCTCGAATTGAATCGAATGCATTATTTTGAATCCTTGCATTACAATTATTACCATTTTGAGAGATAACTGTCGCATCTTTATTAGGAACAACCCAATCCCTCAGTTGTCTTTGGCCAATGCACAAAGTTTTCATTAACATTTGCTTACAAACATGAACTATCTTATCAATATTATAGTGATCGAAAAACACCCGTTTTTGCATGCTTTCTCGATCTCTCAAAAGCTTTCGACCTGGTGTCATATGACAAACTATGGCGCAAGCTCGAAAGTGAGACAGATTGCAGTCCGGAAGTTATATCTATTTTTAGGTATTGGTACAACAACCAGAAAAATAGTGTCAGATGGGCAGGCTCTTTCTCGGATGTGTACAGGTTGCAGTGCGGGGTGAGACAGGGTGGCCTGACTTCACAAAAGCTCTTCAACCTGTACATTAACCGACTTGTCGGTGAACTCAGCAGTGCCAGTGTCGGGTGCTACATAGACGGTCTGTCTCAACAATATAAGTTACGCAGATGATATGGTACTGCTGAGTCCATCGATCGGGGGTTTGCGTAAGTTGGTACGGATTTGTGAGTCCTATGCGGAGGCCCATGGGCTCAGATACAACGCGAGGAAAAGTGAACTCCTAGTATTTAAGGGGCGGGGCAAAAATTACGTGACTGTACCTACAGTCACCTTAGATGGTACCCCCTTAAACAGAGTCGCCCAATTCAAGTATCTGGGCCACTGGGTTTCCACAGACCTAAAGGATAACGCGGATGTGGAAAGGGCACGTAGGGCGTTGGCTGTCCGGTGTAATATGTTGGCCCGCAGGTTCGCGCGTAGCAGTAATCAAGTGAAAGTGACTCTTTTTAAGTCTTACTGCCAAACACTTTACACGAGCAGCTTGTGGGTTAACTACACACTAGGGTCATACAACGCCCTACGTGTTCAATACAACAACGCGTTTAGGGTGCTGCTGGGGCTGTCAAGATTCTGCAGTGCTTCGACTATGTTCGCAGAAACCCACACTGATGGGTTTCATGCGCTTATAAGGAAGCAGTGTGCGTCGCTGCTGAGTCGTGTTAGGTCCAGTAGCAACAGTTTGATAAGCGTGTTCGCGGACAGGTGGGACTCTCCACTGCTGCGCCACTGGATACGTTTGCACACTACACTGTAAGCAGTGGAGAGTTCCTCCCGTTCCTAATGTGTGTAACTTTGCTTTTTATTTTGTGTGTTTGTTTTGTTTTGTTTGTGTTATTTTTAATGTGTATTAGTTGTTTTAAAATGTGTGTGTTGAAATATGGATAATTTTTCTGAAATAAATGTTTATTATTATTATCTCTTCACATTTCTCGGGACCCTGGGGTCCCGGACCTTTGGAAGGCATACGAGGGGCCGAAGCCAACTCGCAGAGGCCCGTTAGACGTTTTTAATGAAATGAAGCACCAACCCACGATTATCCCTGTTCGGACTATATAAGTGCACCCAAGGACAACCCCCGGTTGGTGTAGGACTATTGCAAGATATGGAAACAAATATATAGGACTATGGATTTGGGTAGCTTAAGTGGACTGGTTAACTAAGACTATGGAAAGACTATGGCCCCTGCCTGACCAATGTTTTATATAAAATACACAGATAAAATGGCAGGGGGTGACTTGCACACTCAATAATGGGCCCCCGAAAATGGTCGCTAGCACATAGTGTCGAAGTGACAAAGGGACAACATGTCCTGAGGTGCTTATGAGGAGTGGAGAGGTATCCCACGGCTATCAGGACAATCCCGGAAGTACGGTCAAGATCCCTACCAGCATCTTACTGGAATACTTCCTTCCTCCGAGCACGTTTGCTCTTGCGAATCTCCACTCTAGCCGGCCAATAAAGGCAAGAAAGAGGCGGGAGTACTGTCCCTTTTCATTGTTCACTCCAGCCGGCCAATAAAGGCAAGCCAGAGGTGAGGAACAAGACTTCTCCCGGGAGATAGGGTCCGTGGGGTCGCTACTGCCCAACAGCTCGCCACATGCTGCCCTGCGGGTTTTCAGAGCCACGTTAGCCACGCCAGTAATTTATTATTCGTGTGTCCGCCCCCCACGTGATTAGATGGTCAATCAGGACGTGTGGTTGTTTAGGGGGCTTATTATTATTATTATTATTATCTCTCAAAGATAGGAAATATTTAAATGCTTTGTCTTTACTAGAATCTACGTTTGAAGAACGTCGATGCTGTGGTGTATATACACTTACTAAACTTCGGACGTATACTTTACGAGCTTCCCAAGAACTCAGTGCCCAATAAGAATCAAAAATTCGTTTTCGGTCTTCTTCGGTTAACATTTCACATTCAAACCTTTGTTTCGGTCCCCCATGCTTCACTTCGGTATGCCCACCACATCTTTCCTGTAAGCCTTTAGCTGGTTTTAATAGTGTTTATTTGTATTTTCCATTCCTATCCTTCTCAAAACCTTCATATTGTTTACCCTGTAACCTAGCCTTAGAGTTTCTTAATCTCTTCCATTTTGTTTGATCTGCTTGACCCTTACGACTGCGTTTCCTTCTCTGAGTATCCTTACGAGTAAGCACTCCTGTCTCCTCATGAAGGACCTCTTCGTTGGAGCTCGTACTTCCTTCTAATGCATTAGAAAGAAAGCCAACACTACTTTCTTCTGGTACGTAGTCTGAGTCAGAAGACGACCCTTCTTCGAACAAGTCCTCTTCACTAGACGTGTCACACTGCTGCAGACTTTCATCTTCATACAACTGGCCAGTAGTTTCGTTCAGTCGCTGCTGGCGATTATGTTGAGAGGAACTTGTAGCTAACTGTACTAACTGCCTTCCTCTTGTGTTATTCATCTGCAACAATCAACCACCAAGCCATGCATACAAAACCAAAGCAAAATTCAAAAGCTTCTATGTCGCGTTTGTAACTATGTATTGCAACATAGGTCTTATTGTTTTATTGGCATTATTTACAAAAAAAGGTCAAAACGTTTTTTTTTATGAATAAACTTTGTCTGTTAATAGATTCGCGTCACTATGGGTCTTAGCGCTTAGCAGCAAAAAAAACAGTCAAAAAGCGAACTCACGGAACTTTTTATTAAAAGTTAGGTTAAGATTTCTCAAAAGTGTAATTAAAACCAGGATATTAACGAAAACCAACTAAAACCAGCACACAGTGATACGTTATTTATGATAATTATCAGCTTACCTCAGAAACAGAGCACAATAATAGGTCTTTACCTATGAAATTGCCGTTTTGTATGAAAAAATTTAAACGAATTTTTTTCATGAATTTTTTATTTGTATTAATCGAAGTAATCACCCATGCAATCAATGCATCTTTGCCATCGCAGTGGCAGTTTATTGATGCCCTTCTTAAAGAAATCAGCTGGACGGGAGGCAACAAATTCTTCAAAGGCATTTTGTACTGCCTCTCGGGTATTAAATTTTTTTCCCGCCAAGAAGTTATCCAAATTCTGGAAAAAGTAGTAGTCTGTAGGCGCAAGGTCTGGTGAGTAGGGCGGATGACGGAGAGCTTCCAACCCCAGTTCTTGCAACTTGGAGACCGTCTGCTGTGCAGTATGAGGTCGCGCGTTGTCGTGCAGGAGCAGCGGAGACGAGCGATTGACCAATGCTGGTTGGAGATGCGCCAGCTTCTCCATCATTGTGTTCAGTTCTTCACAGTACACATCTGCAGTAATGCTCACCCCGTTTGGTAAGAAGCTGTGATGAATCACACCGGCGCTAGACCACCAAACAGTGACCATCACTTTTCTAGGGGTAAGTTTTCGTTTAGGGCATTGTTTAGGTGCTGAACCAGGATCCAACCAACTTGCTGAGCGCTTACGGTTATCAAACAGAATCCATTTTTCATCGCAGGTAACAATGCGGTTCAAAATTCCTTCATTTGTGTGTCTGTTGAGCAGTGCAAGGCACGTCTCGACGCGTACTTCGCGCTGGCGATCATTGAGTTCGTGGGGCACCCATTTGTCAAGCTTTTTTACCTTGCCAATTTGACGCAAATGGACCAATATTGTTTTGACGCTAACGTCGAAAGCTGCTGCTAATTCAGCCGTAGATTGTGTATCATCAGCTTCCACAATCGCCTTTAATTCGTCATTGTCGACCAAAGTCTTCGGACGACCGCGAGGTTCATTTTTCAGGTCGAAATTTCCAGAACGGAAGCGAGCATACCAATAACAGGTGGTGCGTTGGTTTGTAGTGTTAGCTCCGTAAACGTCGTTGATGTTGCGTGCCGCTTGTGCCGCGTTGCTGCCACGACGGTACTCATATTCCATAATTACTCGAATTTTTAACGTATCCATGATGACGAAAAAGATTGAAATGCGATGAAAATGTAACACTAATCAATAAAGAAATGACTACTTTTAGAAAAAAAAAATCCATGTTTTTAAAATAAAATTAATTTGAAATTAGAATTCTTAGCCAAACAAAAATTATTTTGATTTGAAATGGCCAGTACTGCAGAACGGCAATTTCATAGGTAAAGACCTAATATTATAACTTAATTCGTATTTTTAACTTGTTTTATCTCGAAGCAAAAATCCGTTGCCGCTCGAACTTTGACATAGAACAATTTGCCGTATACGATTTACTGCCGAGTCGATCACGTGACATTGCAAGCACAGATTACTAATTGTTCTACAGATATGACAGCCAAATTTGCTTAGTTCCTACATTAACAGTTATGGCGCTGTTGTCGCTTCATGTTTGGCATATACCCGGCGCGACATAACACACACATATAAAACAAAAGTTGCCAAAGAAAAAAATATACTGCGTTCAATATAATAGATATTCAATGGCTGCTATCGATATTTTTTTGTATAGTGTAGTGATGTACCCCGATTTCGACAGAACCTACTAGGGGTTTAGGCTTTTTTATCTTTAATAATTCTATTAGGTAAATAAAACAAATTATCATACATTTTATAGTCATTTATTGGTTTTCTTTTGCCTATGGGTTTTATATTTCCTTAAAGCTAACTGTTGCATATTTTGCATTTGGATACATATTTCTCTTCTATTTTTAACCGACTTCACAAAAAGGAGGAGGTTCTCAATTCGTCTGTATGTGTCTTAGCTCAGAACATTTTTCTGGGTGAACCGATTTGGATGATTCTTTTTTTATTTGATAGGTGGTGCTTCACATGTGGTCCCATTTAAATTCGATCAAGGTCTGACGAGTAGTTTTTGAGTTATCCTTAATACTGCATATTTTTCCAGTTAGTCTATATGGATGATGTGTTAATAATTTCCTGTCACTCTTATTTACACACCAAGTAGTGGTATACGAATTTTTGTGGGGTAGGTACCGCAACTAAAAAGTGAAAAATAAAAACTTCTTTACAAAAAAAACAACCGACTTCCAAAAAAAACACTAAAAGACGTGAAAAATAACTTTAATTTTGGAAGTCGGTGGCCAAAAATGAAAATACAAAACTAAAGACACCGACTTCCGAAATTAAAGTTATTTTTCACGTCTTTTAGTGTTTTTTTTTGTAAGTCGGTTGTTTTTCCACTTAATATTTTATTTATTATATTGCACCAATTGTGGCATTGCAGGCAAATTATGAGTGTTAAATAAAATTCAATTACATCTTTATTATGATTTTTGCAGCCCAACTAAGACATGTTGCGTTTGGCAAGCAGTTGTTTTAGATTTTTTTTAACATTATTTTTGTAACCATTTTCATTTAAAAAATCGTGAATTAATTGAGAATTTTCTCTGTACAGCCACAGTAGTTTACAGATTGGGTAATCCAAATTATTATTTTTAATCATTTATATTTTCTATGTTGTATGAATTCATGGATCCCCTGGATTGCAAGTTTTTTTTTTTCTGCATGTGTACCCCGCAGTATACGCCGATGTTTGGACTCTTACTTTTTCAGCAATCACATTTTGTATTAGAGTTCCCTCTGACTCTGTCGGACCCTTTGAAGATGACGGTGCAATTATATTTAAATTAAGCGAAATATTTTCTTCATTATCTTTTGCATTACAGCAGGTAAAAAGATAATTGAAATCAACTAATGTTTCACCGTCATCTTCTTCACAGTTTGAAAGTTTTGAGTGAGGGCTCAATATATTGGACATTATTAGAGACTTGAAGGCGTATACAACGTGCCGCTACAATGGCGACATTAATTTAACACACATATACGGTTACGCGTATTCGTTTTATGGGTGTATTTTAATTTCATTATCCGTTATTATTTATTGAGTTATTTACAATTTTCTAAAATAGCATTTCGGAGCAACCTGTACTTAAACAACTGTAGCGCATAGGTCATTTGCCGGGGTCACGGATCATAACATCGCATCAATGAAATTTGCAAAAAGTAGGCTAATTGAAGGAAAGAGAGAGCCCTATGTGGGCAAGCGGCGCAGGCGACGCGCGCGCTCCCCGCACCCGCCCCCGCCCCGCGCTTTTTCTAACTCTAAATTCTTATTTCTACTTCTAGTGCTAGCCGTGGTCGTGTCCTTGACATACGTTTTTCGTTTCACAATCGTGCGCAAAAAATATCGCCGTGTGTGTTTTTGTGAATTTTTTCGCGAAAAAGACGCTTACCTATTGTTTTATTTATTTATTTTAGTGTAATTAGTCAAATTAAGATCCTGCGATAAAGACGCTTTGATTTGTTTTCGTTTCTTTTCTACCTAATAGGTACATTGCGATAAGGACGCTTTTATTTGTGTTATTAGTGCTTTTAAACAGTTGATCGTGATGTCAAATGCACATCCGAATTACACAGCAGCCGAATACGCGGACATGATCCTAATTTACGGGGAATGTGGTCAAAATGCCGCCCTTGCGATAAGGACCTATCGCGAGAGATATGGCCATTCGAGACGATGTCCTACTAATCCGCGAACTATTGTAGGAGCTCTTCAACGCATCCGCGAAAACCGGCCAGTGGATCCCAGGTCTCAACGCCCGGATCGACCGCCTACACGACTAAACCCAGTTCAGTTTGATGAAAGTGTGCTAGAATATTTTGAACATCAACCCAAATCTAGCCTCCGTCAATGCGCTAGGCATTTTCACGTCCATCAAAGATCCATCCATAGGATATTAAAGCGCGAAAAGTGGCACCCATTTAAATTTAGAAAAGTACATGCACTGCTATCGCGTGATCAATTAATTAGGGTTCATTATTGTCAGTGGTTACTAAATCAAATTGAAGAGGACAGTGACTTTCTTTCCCAAATTTGCTGGACTGATGAAAGCACATTTACCAGAAACGGCATGTGGAACCAGCATAATCTGCACCATTGGGCACCCCAAAACCAAAATCCGCGCGTTTGGCGCGAGTCAGCCCATCAATACAGATTTTCTTTGAATGTTTGGGCAGGTATTCACGGTGACGACATCATCGGACCCGTATTCATTGATGGCACTTTGACCGGAGAAAGATTCGTCAACCTGCTAAATGATACGGTATCAGAGTACACAGACAGCCTTAACGCTCACCGATACCAACGAATGTGGTACCAATTACATGGCGCGCCGGCACATTCTGTTACTGCGGCCAGGCAGTGGCTAAATAATGCGTTTGGTGCACAGTGGATAGGGAGATTTGGACCTCGTAGGTGGCCAGCAAGATCGCCAGACCTCACACCGCTCGATTTTTTTCTCTGGGGCTTCATAAAAGACGATGTGTACGCGGAGAACATTGACTCCGTGGAACAATTACGCCTTCGCATAACGAACGCGTTTGCGAAATTGAGGGAAATTGCTTTACGTGGAAATTTATTTTCAAAAGTGCGGGATAACATGAAACGCCGTTTAGCCCTGTGTATTCGCCAACGCGGTGGTCATATCGAAAATCTTAAAATTTAAAATAAAGGCATTTAAACCAAAGTAGTGATTGATTAGTGATGAATAGTGATGATAGTGGTAATAACTAATAAGCAGAGAATGATAAGTGATTGATTACGCATCTCCGCGCTGCACTCGCACCGCGGTGCCGATGTAGGTACTTGTGCCGCGCGATTTCTTAGAAATTACGCCGTCATAGGATCGGACCGATCGTAAAAGGCGCTTTGCGTGGTTGCCAGCGCGCGCGACGTTGCCGCTGCGAGTAGAACGTAAGCCAGCAGGAGTAAGTAGCTTCATGAATAAATCTTTTACACAGACTGATCCCCATTTTGGGTATTATTTTATTCTTTAGTTTGTTTGAAAATTTTAATTTTTCAATTAACGAATTATTTTATTTTGTTATATTTTTTATGATTACTGAGCACTAGCACTACCCGTGTGTTAAATTAATGTCGCCATTGTAGCGGCACGTTGTATAAAAATATTTCCATCGCAATTCACGTTGCGATAATTCATCGCTCTTATACGACCAAAGAAGTTCTCAAGAGGATCTTGATTTATTAGTCTGGGGTAAAAGTATTTTACTCCAAATTTTGTAAATGTTAATATGGACAGACCCAGAAAACTTTGTAACGTAGTAATCCAGCCTTCAAGGCATGGAGGACGGACATGTCTTGGCTTTGAAGTCCGCCTAGCCAATTTACTATTGGTGTCAATATATTTAATATTTTTTAGGAGTTTCATTGATTTTTGCCAAAATTCTTGATGAGGGGAATTTGGTTTCACTGCGCATCTAAGTTTGCCCCTTGGTTGACCTGGCGATCCATTGACACTATCGAAGAGGTCGTCAAAAGATGTCACCACTACTGCTGTAGTCTCCATTGTCTCTATAGGAGTGTTGAGCCGCTTATCTGAAATATTGAATTTGTTTTAAATAAATATTACCGCCATTTATTGCTTCAGGAATGGCACTACCTACCTATTAGCTTTAGAGCATTTAATTGTTTGTAAAAAATATAATGAACAAGTGTTTTTAGATTCGTGGCTAATGAAACAGTTGTAATTTTCATGCATACATCACACAAACATCTATTCAATTAAGTAAAATTATAATACTACTTACGAAGAGCATCAGTATATTCAAGCATTGCAGCAGTTCGTGCACTTAGCACTTGGGTGGCTGCTTTGACTTTCATTTTATTGATTAGTTTTGGATTCACATGTTGTGCAGTCAAATTTAGTATTGCTCTGGTGTGGTGGTTGTCTGGTGGTGGTGTTGTTGTGGTGGTGGTATTGGTGGTGTCTGGTGTGCCTGATTTGCTATCTAGGTCGTATATGTATATACGAAATATCTGCCCATGATGCTCTTTTTCCATCAAACAATATATCCTTAGTAAGGAAGTTGTTGCGGACACTCTTTAAAAGATGCGGTCCATCGTGAAATAAAAAAAGATCTTGTCCAGCTATCTGAATTGTAATATTTGGAACAATTAAAAAAAAACAAATAAAGGAAAACAATATAATGTATAGCGACTGTATAAAATAGTGATAAAATTTACCATTTTCTCTGCATTGATCGCTGCGAATTCGAGCAGTCAATTATTTTAACTGTCTAAAACAGGGGTGTCAAACTCAATTTTGCAGAGGGCCATATATTAGATTAAGAATGTGTAGGCGGGCCAGGTTCAAATTAAAAAACTAAAACATACTGAATTATTTTAACACCTTTATTTATTTAGTTATACAATGTGGCGTTTTGCATCCTCGTCAAATTTCAGGAGGCTGTTATGAAAGACATAAATAATAAAATAAAATTACGATACCTGCTCAATAATAAATACATACTTGTTTTTTTAGTCATTTAAGTTTGACAGTATTTCAGAATACACCACTTTCAAAGAACAGAATCGCCCTGTTGCGTATGCGGTAGGCATTGTTGCACGACTATGTCGCTGTGTGCGTGCGTGCCGCGTGTCGACCACCGGAAGGCCCCGCCCACCTAACAGCAGCGCGTGCGGCTAGCAATAGCCTAGTTCGAGTTTGAAAATCACCTACCTACATGACATAAACTCATGATAATTAGTATAATTACCTAGATCATATTTTCAAAGCTTAATTAGAATGGTACCTTTATTGGGCATCACAGCTGTAAGGCCACGCGGCTGTGAAACGATAATAACTCTATAGTCGGGCGTTTTAGGCACAGTTTAGCACGCAGCGGTCGCTGACATGAAGAATGCTATTATCGCGGTAGGTATAGGAGATTTTGTAAGGAGTAATGTATAGCTGTTACAACTTAAATAATCTGTGACGTAGCTATCAGCTGATTTAATAAAATGTTAGTTTTGCTTTCTTTCTTTTAATTTCATTCCTGTTAATCGGACAGTTAATAATCCTAAAATTGTAAATTTATCTTAGTAATAAAAACGTGTAGGTACGAAATACGAGTGCACGCGCGGGCGCCGCGCGTATTTTAGATACCTAAGTAGGTAATAATAAAAACTTGTAAGAGTAGGTAAGTACGTAGTTATCAGCTGATTAATAACATGTTAGTTTTGCATTACGTACACAATTTATTTTATTTTTGATAAACAGACTACAGTAAATAATGAAATTGTAAATCTTAGATATTAAAAATGAGTAGGTATCCACAAAAACGAACGCATAGCGCCTTCGGCGCGCGTTGTTTTGATACATAATAAAAATAAGTAGGTACTTAACAAAAACCGAAGGTGGCTACCAGGCAAATCTAGGTATTTTTGGCTCAGTCAAACATTTGAAATCTCCCTAATTAGGTACACCAATTGATTTAAATAACTAAGTACGCATTTTCAAATTATTGTTTAAGTAAAAATAAATTAATTACCTACGCTAGCCGGAGGTATTGTTCGAAGTTTTCAACTTCACATTCTAGACACAGTCTAGCACGACATCGCTGGTTTTCTTTCAGCTTTCGTAACACAAACACATTCGTTTTTACAGTGTCGAAAGCACTAACCACTTTTTCCCTTAATTCAGTAACACTTGTTATTTCATCTGTGTACACTAGTCTCTTAATGTCTCCCCACAAATAAAGGTCCAGGGGCGTTAAGTCCGGAGAACGCGGAGGCCAGGCCACAGGTCCACCGCGGCCAATCCACTGGTTGCCGAAACTTTCGGTCAAGGACTCGCGTACTTGACGACCGTAGTGAGGAGGAGCACCGTCCTGCTGATAGTGCAGGTTGCGATAGATTGCCAGGGGAACGGCATCGAGCATCTCCTGGACGACTTGTCGTAGTAGCTCCAGGTAAGTAGTGCTGGCAAGGTAACCCTCGATGAAATAGGGTCCAAGCACGCGGTCCCCTATTATGCCAGCCCACACATTTAAGGAAAACCGCACTTGGAACGAATCCCGTTTGGTCACGTGCGGGTTATGGTCCCGCTGAGTCCACCAGTGTTCATTATGAACATTGTAGATGCCAACTCGAGTGAAGTCGATGTGTGAGTGTGAGCGAGCGTGGCCGGGTGGGGTGTAGGGATAGAAGAGGGGTGCGTGCGCGCGGGGTAGGCAAAATTATGATCGTATAAACTGCCGCGTTTTTATGTGTGTGTACAAGGGCAGTTACAGTGTGGTATCACACAGGCCGCGTTTTAACATGCGTGTCCAACACTTAGCGATTTCCGAAAATAAGAAAAAAATAAAAAAAATAACCTTTCAAGGAATAGGTCGAATTTCCCTGTCACCCTGTATATGAATACATTTGAGTGATAATAATTTTTTTACCCTGTAACTTTACATTCAGATCAGTCAAGTGTTTATTCATATCTACCAAAAAGGCACAATCAACCCACCAGTCATTGTCATAATCAATTGGCTTGCCTTTTTCTAACATGAAAGCTTGAATACGTTCACGTAACGCAAAACATCTTTCTAAAACTGCCCCTTGACTGAGCCAACGAACTTCGGTGAAATAAGGCACATCGGAATATATTTCGTCCAATTCTTGTAAAAACTGCCTGAACTGTCGGTGATTTAGTCCTCTGCTCCTTATAAAATTTACAATTTTAATTATAGGTTGCATGACATGGTCCATTTTTAAATGTTTGGATGCTAATGATTCCTGATGAATGATACAGTGAATTCCCACAAAATTCCCTGATATTTTCTGTTTTAATTTAGTCACAACGCCTGAGGGTAGGTTCAGATGACAAGCGCTCAGCGCGCGTTGAACGCGCGTTGAATTTTTGTATAGTGTTCACATGGTGCGCGCTTGTCAGGCGTTAAACGCGCGTTGTTGCGGCCAGTTTGAGTTCTACATTTGTCGAAGATGGACGTAGAAACAGTTTTATCGGTGATTTTATACAGACGGCAGAAACGACACAACAGAAGACGGAGATATTGGGTTCACCCAATTTTGTCAACCAGGCTGACTGAAAGTCAGTACATTATTTTATATCCTAAGTTAAGGCAATTTGAGCCCAAATTCTTTAACTACTTCAGAATGTCCATCAAGTCATTTGATGACTTACTGACTCTCATAAACGATGAACTCGTAGCAGATAAAAACGCTGTGCGATATAGCATTTCACCGGAAGAAAAACTCATAATTACATTGAGGTAAGTTTTTTAATAATCAACATAATCTATAAATCAAATAAATCAAATCAACTTGTTTAGGAACAATTGTTTTAAAGAAAAAATAACATTTTGTTACTCGCAGAATAACTCTAACTCTGATTCATTGCTGACATTAGTTGGTGCTGGCGATGGAGACCCCATTGCTGTAGTATAACCATAATGTGCAAAATTATTTGACACACTAGACTGCTGTGATCTATAATCATGATAACGAAAGCCTTCAACAGAAGCTGATGACTGATGACGCTGCTCTTGTGATGAATAATTTCTTCGTTGTGATACCGGGTAATTTTGATTTTCATATGTCTGTTGTTGTGGTCCTTGAAATTCATTTTGGTTTTGCAAAATTAAATTATAAATGGCAATTTTAGTTTGAAGTCGCCTATATTCCGGAATTTTTTTAATCTCTTTAACGAGTGACAAACAAAACAGCTTGTCTTCATCGTCATCTTCTTTTGGATGAGACACATTTTTCTGTGCTAAACTCTGCTCTAATATGTTTGCAAATCTTTCATCAGCAGGATTTAATTTTTGTTTTTTTCTTGAAGTAGATTTAGGACTCTTAAAGCCAGAACTTATTTCTACTTCAGCAACCTCTGACGAAGTTGATGCATTATCTGCATCGAAACTACTTTCTGTATCTTTGTTGGCAATTGATGCCTGTAGAAATCGTAGTCTATTATAATGAATATATGTCGAAGTTTTGGAAGCTCCTGATCCAGATTTGACAGTCTTTATTTTCTTCACCTCTCTCATATAATTATCCCGTAAACTCTTCCACTTTTTTTGCAGGGATGACGCTGAAAAAAAAAACAGTATTTAGTAATAGTTTATGTTTGTTTCCAGATATTTGGCCATTGGATGTTCATTTGGGACATTAAGCTACGACTATAGAATTGGCAAATCTACTGTGGCTACTATAATACCACATGTATGTGAAACTATTTGGAAAAAATTAAGGACCGTTGTTATGAGTGAACCAACGAAAGAAAAGTGGTGTGAAATATCCACGATATTTGAAAAGAACTCAAAGTTTCCCAATTGTTTGGGAGCCTTGGACGGGAAACATATACGGTTAATCCAGCCTGAACACACGGGTTCTATGTATTATAACTATAAAAATTATTTTTCGCTAGTTTTATTGGCGCTAGCGGATGCAAACTATTGTTTTGTGTGGGTTGACATAGGTGCCTACGGTAAAAACAGTGACTCAGGTATATTCAAGAATTCTTCATTGTACAAAAAGCTGACAGAAAGGTCATTAGATCTACCTGAGCCAAAGGCATTGTTAATACAAAATAGACCGACAACGTTGCCATATGTGATAGTGGCTGATGAAGCTTTTGGCATGATGGAGAATTTAATGCGTCCATATGGGGGAAGGTCACTAACTTATGCTAAAAAAATATTTAATTACCGTTTGACATTAGCACGCCGGTATGTTGAATGTACTTTTGGCATAATGTGCAATAAATGGCGCATTTTACACAGGCCGTTAGATGTTAACATCGGTTTTGCAGAAAAGATCGTAAAAGCGATATGTACACTAAATAATTATGTCAGAATCAGGGATGGCTACAATTTTGAAGACACACTTTATACGCCACCCCTGGAAAATCTAGCCTCACATTATACCGGACGTGCTGTGCGACAGGCGGATAATGTTCGAGTACATTTAACAAACTATTTCATTAATGAAGGAAAAGTAGATTGGCAGGATCGTTATATTTAACTTGTAACACAAACCGATTGTAAATGTAAATAAATATATATACTCACATAATATTTTCTTCTTTTCTTCATTGTCATGTCCTTCACAAAATATAAGGACGAGTTCTTCCCAAGCCCGTCTTCTCAAATTCTTATCTGAATAATCGCTACTTGTCATGTCCCATATCGCAGGACGTTTCTCTATTTCATCAATTAATAATTCCGTATTAAAAGCTTCGGTTTCCATTTCGGACGATTTTCGGACGAACTTGACGAACCCTAAAATACGTCTATCCGCGTCGAAAGCGCGCGCTCAACTGAACGGAAACATAGAAAACCAATGATCTCAAAGCGGCGTTGACGCGCGCTGACAACAGTCGAGCGCTAGCGCAGCGTTGAACGCGCGCGTTACTAAAACGCGCGTTAGCATGTGTACGGCCTGAATAAAATGTATGTAGTTGTAAACGCGCGTTATCAAAACGCGCGTTGAGCGCTTGTTATCTGAACCTACCCTGAATGTTCGATAACCATGGCGGGTGCGCCATCCGTAGTTGTGCTGCTAAATTTATTCCAGTCGAGTTCATATTCTGCTATCAAATGCTCAATTGCAGAATGAATATCATTTGCTGTCGTAGTACCTGTCAATGGAACGCACTTTAATAGTTCTTCAGTTATTTCAAAGTTACTATTAATACCTCGTATAAAGACAGCAAGTTGAGCTGTATCAACAGTGTGAATGCTCTCGTCAACAGCCAGCGAAAAGTTTGTAAATTCCTTAATTTTCTCCTTCAGTTGAAGAACCAAATTTTGAGATAAATCACTTATTCTTGAAGCAACAGTGTTTCTTGACAGTGAAATATTTTGAATTATTGACTTTTGAGATGGAAATGAAACATCGGCAACTTTTAACACACAGTCTTTAATAAAATCACCATCAGTGAAAGGTTTTGATCTCTTCGTGATTTCTAATGCAATAATGAAACTTGATTTCAGGGCGTCTTCGCTCTGAGTATTAGCTTTAGTAAACATTGATTGCTGACCTTGAAGTTTAGATTTTAAAGATGATAATTTGTCCATTCGTATCTTGTCAGTGTAACAATCAAATTTTGGTTTATGATTCGTATCAGAGTGTCTCTTCACGTTAAACTCCTTACAAACAGCAATAGTTTGATTGCAAATCAAACACAGTGGTTTATCTTTCCATTCTATGAAAAAATATGCAATTTCCCATTTTGACTGAAAAACTCTGCACTCACTGTCAATTTTACGTTTTTGCGACATTATGCACAATCATAACAATTATGAAACTCGAATGAACACCAAACTGTAGGTAGGTACGTACGAAATACTTGACGCGACTGCTCGTAACAAAGACTTCAATCTGAGTGCGCGGGGGAGGGGCGCAGTAAGCGTTAGCTGCTCAGACGAAATAGAAGACGACTTCGCGCGCGTACGAGAGGGAGAAAAGCATGACTAACACTCTTTCGCTCGTCTAGTCAGGCGCTACTCTTGAAATTACATACGCGCAGTTTTAAACCTGCTTAGAGGCATTGAGTGCAGTCTAAAATCTCTAAAAAACAAGATTCATTTATTTGTGATATATTGTGATCGTGGGCCGTATCTTTGACATGACTGGTCTAAAACATGACCTACATGTTGATTCTTGATCACACATAAGTGCAAGCGGTATTAGACCAGTTTCCACGAGCAGAGGAATAATTTCTTTTAAAATGCTCATGAGCTGATGTGCTGAAATTGTACCCTTTCAAAAATAGTATGCAATGGGTTGCCTCCATGAATTACATATGCTTCTGATCATAAAAACCAGAGCATGGTCAGCCAGTTTTGGTTTTCTTTCTCCTGCTATCTCTACAAATCCGATAATTTTGTCCTTGCTTTCATTATATGTGAGATGTGGTGACAGGGCTACCTCATCAAATACTAAGCAGCAAAGCTTTTTCGTCGTGTCCCAGTCCTTAGTGGTGTGTTTTATATGCTCAAAAATATTTTTATTTATTCCACATTCAAACTCAATTTTATTTGAGAGTCTAACCAGTGTCCTCTTGTTAGGTAAAGCAAACATTTTTTCTAGAAGCTTACATCCCTTTGGACTTTGCTTCATCAAAGCAAGGGCGAATAATTTGTCTTCTAAAGAAAATCGTCTTGCCATTTTGCTTTTTCTAGCAAGTCTTAATTGCATCAGCAAGAAAGTTTTAGCTTTCCTATTAAGTTCTTCAAAGTTTTGCATAAGCTCACGGGTTTCGGCCTTATATGCATTTTGGAGACTCTGAGTATTTGTGTCACCCAGACTAGCTGAAGCAATTTTAGTACATTGCTTTATTTATTTATTTATAGTTAATTAAAACGGCACAGGTCCAATTACATTAATTAACATAGAATTATAAAAATTAAAATAAAATAAGCATTCAAATAACATACAATACAAAAAATTAAATTCAAAGACCACCGCGGCTCACCGGTATTCATATACCGGTGAGTTTTAGAATGGCACTGAGTTGCACTCTTTCCAGAAATACATAATAAATAATTGTTTTAGATAATAAGACAAAAAAGAAATCTATGAATGTGAATACCCACATGTGCCACACCACACACTCACTCACTGTGTGTGTGTGTGTGTGTGTGTGTGTGTGTGTCACATGTGTGTGTGTGTGTGTGTGAGTATGTGCTCGGTTGATGGCAATAGGCTCGCCCCCTATTACATGGGACTTAAACATAACTGGCGAAATGTGGGTGTGCTATAGGCACACCTCTGCCTAACCCTTCGGGGAATACAGGCGTGATGTTATGTTATGTGATGTTATGTGTTATGTGAATGTGAATCAAATCAAAAAATCAAATCCATAATCCGTAAACAGTATTAAACAATGTTGCTTGTTGTTTAAATCTGTTTGGCGACTCAGTTTTTCAAAACTACAGAATACATTTTTTATGCATTTTTCACCAACAATGTGCTATTTACTTGGATATAGCACAGAAATCTCAATGTTTTGACATGTCACCACATCAGTAGGTCACTCTGTCAACGAATGTGCATGTCACAAGTATATAATATCTTAGAAAAATTTTAGTAAGCAATTTACTTAGTTGATATGGGTTTCTGTAAGGATTTCTTGATTTCAACCATTTCAGAAACAGGTTGCCATTCTGTAATTAAAAAATATTTTATGATTAGAATGCAAAATATATTTTTTTGACAACTTTCCTATTCAGAACAAGGTTGTCCTCTTGGCACAGGAATCCTCATAAGGAGAAGGGGACCTGTTATTTTAAGATAATTCATTATTAATGGTTGGTGATTATTCAATCATACCTGCACTCTTCTGAATCTCCTTGTTCTCTATCTAGTCTTATTTTAATAGATTATCGCTTACAAAAATAATAAATATGAATTTAAAATACAAAACCTCCTAAACCTAAGTAAGTACCTACATTATTAAATTTCCTCCTTAAAGTAACCTAGGTGTGATTAAAACAAATTTTAATCTTAATCTACAGTACCTACACATCGGTAAATTAGGTAAATACTAATAAACAGCTGATAGGTGCAACTCGAATTCGCATAAGTTAATGACCTCTGTGACGTTACGAGTGCATCGAGCTGTAATAATAATAAATATAAATAATAAAATTGTTTATTTATCCCAATAAATAATACACACAGACACAGTTCATAACAATGCGACAAGAGTACAGTGAGCATAAAAACATAACTTGTGTACAGAAGATTTAGGTTTACAAAAAAAAAAAGAATACAGTCTATGCATACAAAAAATAATGAACCCTGTCTCTTAAACTAGGAAACCTGTATCTTAAGAGACAGTGCTCGGCCAAAATTTAAATTTTATAAAACTAAGTATACAGGAGTGAAAGTGTGATGATCTGCGAGTACAAATGAATATTAATATTAATCAAATATGTGAGAGTATTGAGGTGCGTGTGTGTGTGACGGGAAAGGGAGAGTGTAAAATGTTTATGTGTGTGTGAGTGTGAGTATTATGTCAAGCGAAATATGATACTAGTAAAGACTCTGTTTTAATATAGCCCTGCTGTTTGAGCCACTCAGAGGTTTTTGATTTGACATTAAATTTATTTAGGTCTATTATGTCCAGTTCCTTCTGTATTCTTTTGAAAACATGATGGCTAGACAAAGTATTGACGTCTTGCAAATGAGGTTTTGTACTGTACACCTGGGGGAACATATGTACGCTTTCTTGGATTAGATGGAGGTAAGCGGGCATGTATCCTCAGGACAGATTGCAGGATAAACAGCTGCCGTACCATTAGCACTTTGGAATCAGCGTAAAGTTGTGCTGTAGGGTATCTGTAGGGTTTCCTTAACATAACTTTAAGTACAGCCCTTTGGGACCTTTCGCTCTCATAAGATAGGTCTTCGCGGCTCCACCCCATACAGTTATACAGTAAGTAATAATAGACTGGCATAGACTCAAGTACACCATTTTTAGAATGTCAGAACCGGCGGATTCTCGGAGAGATTTGAAAATATGAATCAGACGAAGTGTTCGAGAAGTTAAGGTATCTAGTTGTTTGTCCCATTTTAGTCCATCGTCTATATGCACACCCAAGTATTTGACACTGTTTGCTCTGGGAATGGGAGGGCATGAGCACGAGACTAGCTGATTCTGGCATGAGTGCGCCATTATTGTGAAACTAATGGGAGGTTTGGAGTTGGACCGGATCGCAAAGGGTATGTAATACGTCTTTTTTAGGTTTAATGTCAGCAAGTTAAGTTCAAGCCAGTTCATGATTGAAGACATTGCAAATTCGGCCTTTCGTTTCACATCCTCCCATGAGGGCCCATCAACCAGAATCGCTGTGTCATCTGCATACGCATAGATTTTACAGGCTGGTATTGACATTCTACAAAGGTCATCTATGTAAATTTGAAAAAGGGTGGGGCCTAGAATGCTTCCCTGGGGGTCACCGTACTGCACCAACTCTTCATCACTGAAGCTAGAGCCAATCTTTACCAGTTGAGTGCGATTCCTCAGGTAATCTTTGAAGATTTCCAAAGCTATACCACGTACACCCAAAAACTCCAACTTAGATATTAGTTTGGGAACAGAAACTGTGTCGAAGGCTTTTGACAAGTCCAAAAATATACCAAGGCACTTATTTCTACTGTCCAGAGTCCTGGCAATAGATTGAGTTAGGTCCAAAACTGCATCTTCAGTGGAGACTCCTGACCGGAAGCCGTACTGATTGTCCGCTATAATATTGTATTTATCGAGAAAGCTTCTAAGATTTTGATTAAGAATCTTCTCGAGGATTTTAGAGAGCGACGACAGTACTGATATCGGCCTATAATTATCGACACAGCCTCTGTTCCCGCCCTTAAAAATTGGGTGGACTATAGCTCTCTTCAAAGAATCTGGAAAAACTCCTGTCTCAATGCAGAGATTACAGATGTATGTTATCGGCGATACAAGTATATGACGACATAACTTAAGAAGCGAGGAAGATATTCCATCCCAGCCTACGACACAGTCATGGCGCATCTGTAATATAATAGTGTCTATGTCACATTCGTCAACTTTTTGTATAGCAAGTGAATTGACAGGCGGGTTCAGAGTTATGTTATTACCATCTCGAATGGTCACGCGGTTTAATTGCCCTTTAGATGGGTCGTTAATTATTTTTGCAGCCATATTTTTGCCTATATTGCTAAAGAAAGAGCAGACGTTGTTGAGGGAAGATGCAGGACTGTCGCATATTTTGAGCTGTTCAACAGGACTAGAGCATATTTTACCTGTATTGGTTATTTCCTTAATAGTTTTCCACAATGCTTTAGGATTATTCCTAGATTTTTCTAGCTCACTCTTCTCATAAGTCCTCTTTAATTTACGCAGTAGCATATTACAGTAATTCCTATAACGCGTATAGGTAACACGTAGTATTAAATTGTTAGGTGACTTCTTAGATTTTACGTGCAGCTTATCTCGATGCTTGATACATTTTAGAAGTCCCGGAGTTATCCACGGTTTAATTGTTATTTGTTTTCTAGGTACATTGATGTATTTTGTATGTTTAGTTATTGCTGTTGATATCTTTGTAATTAGCGAACTCACAGCAGTATTTGCGTTTTTGGTGTTGTAGATATCTGAAAAGTCTGTACTTTCTAGCTCTGTCTTAATAGCTTCATGATTTAATCGGGATATAGTGAGACTTTTGTTTCGTGTCGGATTTGTATTTGAAATCGATAAAATAATCGGTTTGTGGTCAGTAATATGTGACTCCACTACCAAAGTGGTGGCCATTGATTTTGTTTTTAATAAGACGTGATCTAGGCAATTTTCCATTCTAGTTGGAAGGAGGTGGGTTGGTACTAGTCCATGGGACGCGTTAAGAATTAGGTATTCTAGCGCACGGTCATTCCTATTGCCTAGTTTTATGTCAATATTAAGATCGCCCACAGTAGAGATATTGGGGAAGTTTGACAATTTATCATAAATATTATTTAAACTAGACAGAAAGCTGTCAAAGTGATCTTTGGTGTTATTCGATGGAGAGCGATATATTGCTACCACAGTGAGCTTATTATCAATTTGACATACAAGACTATTTGCATACTTAAAGTTAGGTTCCCATACCTTGACATTTAGCCCAATTTTGGTGAAGATTATAACCCCATCGTTCTGGTTTGAAATGTTTTTTGTTGAGTGCGACTGGTATCCGTTTATAACTGGGAGATTAATCACTTTACTCAGCCAACACTCAGTCAAAACAATGAGATCAAAATCAATATTAACTAAACACATCAACGCCAGAAGACTATCAAAATTTTTATTAACGCTACGAATATTCAAGTGAAATAATTTTATACTACTGTCGGCTGTTTTTATATACACTCGAGAGCAATGAATCCGGGTCACTTAAAGAATGTTAAAAATCTCGGAAACTAAAAATGATAGGTTAATGCAATAAATTGTATTTAATAGACAATGTAATACTCCTTAAATGAAAGTAAAAAAAATATGAGTCACCATACATTTTATTAACACAAAATTACATAAAGAAAAAAACTGCTGATCTCTCCTTAAAACAAAAATAGGAAACATGAAATTTTTGAACTTTATTACGATTTTCTTGAATTTTAATACTTCGTATTGCCTTGCTTATTGCGTGCTTCCATTACTGCGTTTACGCGGTTTGGCATGCTGTACACCAAGTTCCTTATACGATTTTGGGGAATATTCTCCCATTCCTCTGTGAGAGCAATTTTGAGCTCACGAAGCGTGATTGGGGGAGGGTTTCGTTGTTTTACGCATCTGCCTAGCTCGTCCCAAGCATGCTCGATCGGGTTGATATCCGGGCTGCGCGCTGGCCACTCCATACGAGTAATGTTCATCTCTTGAAGGTAGTCATTCACAATCCTACCTGTATGAGGTCGGGCATTGTCATGCATAAATATAGCATCCTCACCTAAATTGACCATAAATGGACCAACGTGATCATTGAGGATTTCTTCCACATATCTTACGCTAGTTAAAGAGCCGTTTTCTATGATCACCAGCTCTGTGCGACTTTCAGAAGAAATTCCGGCCCACACAAGTACAGACCCACCACCGTAGGCTACTTTTTCTTCGATGCATGCTTGCTTGAATCTTTCCCCTGGTCTTCGATACACTCTGTGTCTTCCATCGTGCTTGTAGAGCATAAATTTTGATACGTCGGAGAACATAACTTTTGACCAATCTTCAATACTCCAATTTACGTGGCTCTGGGGATATCTTAGTCTTGAAATACGATGCCCACGCTCCAGTTTAGGGCCGTTTGCAGGTCTAAGGGGTTGTAAGTTAGATTCAGCAAGCCGACGTCTTACTGTCCATGCACTTGGGTTACTTCCTCCGAGGCGTCGAAACTGATTTGTGAGTTCAGTTCCTGTGAGAAAGCGATTTCGAAGCATGGTGTTCACCAAGTATCGGTCTTCTCGTGCTGTGGTACACCTGGTTCTGCCCGTTCCTGGTCTGCGTAGGTTAGAACCAGTTTCTTCGTAACGTCGGAGAACTCTTTGTACTGTTGACAGCGACACACCGACAGTCCTGGCTGTATCGCGCTGACTCCGGCCGGTTTCCAGCATTGTAAGTATTCTGGTGCATTCTTCAGGCGTAAGCGACATAATTTCAGCTTGAATAATGAATATAGAGCACTATCAACATGGTTTATGTACCCACATAAATGACAGATTACAAACAAAAGCAAAACCAAATGCTGTAATTTCGTAGTTCCATCTTCGAAAGTGGCCCTTTTTCAAATTTGTTTTTTTTATGATATAACTTTACAATAACTAAGAAGTTTTAATACCTTCATTTAAGGAGTATTACATTGTCTATTAAATACAATTTATTGCATTAACCTAGCATTTTTAGTTTCCGAGATTTTTAGGATTCTTTAAGTGACCCGGATTCATTGCTCTCGAGTGTATTTAATACACTCGGAGGGGTCACAAGAGAAAGAGTTTTCAAGATTTAGAGTATCAAGGTCCTGATTTATATTATTTATGTTAGCCATTGATGCTTTTTAATAAATGCTTTTCAATAAAGAACAAGAAGAGAAACATTGAGATAGATTGCCTTGGTGCTAGAAAATAACAGCATTGCTTTTCTGTGTATATAATGTAGTGGCAGGTGAAATAGGTATGTATGTGTGTGTTTATGTAAATTTTTAGTGTGTAAATTGGGTTTATTATGTTTGAGATGTGTTGGTTAGTGTAAAAATTATAACATAGTGTGAAGATTGCAGTCGAAGTTAACAGATTAATTAAAAAGTGATACAAATACAATAAATTGCCCGGGGTTTCTAAGTAATGACCGGGCTTAGGTTCAACTAGTCACTTGCTGGTGAGCTCTTGAAGACATTTCTCTGTACTTATCAATAACTGCTTATCGCCGGATTGTTTACGAAGGAAAATGTTTCCATTGGTTACCCAACAGAACGAATAGGCATTTTCCTTCGCAAATTCACGTGCTAAGTAAAATAGCTTTTTAGAGGTAAAAGACAGCTGCTCAGCAACATATACCCATCAGCTGTATCCGTCAGCTGATTGTTAGTTGCCTACCTCCCTACTCGTACTGATGTGAACATTAAGAAGTCTAAGTGCGTGGCGTGGATTTATTTGATCAAAAATCGTACCATAGATTGGCAGACGTGGACATACGTGTACTGTTGTAGGTACACGCTGTTTCTCGCCTCGCAGTGGCCGAGTGATAAACGGGATAAATGGCTTGCCATGTTATCGTGGAATAACATGCGGTATCATTCATCAAAAACTTATTTAACAAATAAATACCTATTGATTCTAATTCCCCATCACACTTCATCAGCCTTTGGACTGGCGAATTATTGATACAATAATTTGTTTAGGTAGGTAGGTACTTACCATTAGGTAACGCTATCAATAATAAATAATGAATAACACTCATTATTCTACTATAATACTATTGTTGTTTGTATGTCGACGTATTTAGTTACTTGGAGACGTCGATTTTATACGAAATTCAGCTAACCCACTGAATAAAGTATGCAGGTGCCTTTTACGAATTACTGTACCAATAATTTGGCGTGTTTAAAAATTAGAATCAACTTATTTACAATAAATTAAAATGTACATACCTAATACCTACGTAGTTATTATTTACACAATTTACACCAATTGGTGTACAAATTCGCCCTGTTGTTGGACGCAGAGGGCTGCACGTATTAATATGTGTCCTTGCACTTTTAATAATGTGTCTCTTTCACTGACCATCACTGCAAAAAAGTTTACAATTTGCATTTTTAATTGTTCCGCACTAGATATCGTACGGCCGTCATTACCATAAACCAGGTCTTTACCCCTACGTCACACATGGAAGTCCAACGGCGTAAGATCAGGCGAGCGAGCTGGCCAGGCGACCGGTCCATCTCGACCTATCCAACGATTGCCGTACTCGTTAGAGAGGTATTCTCGAACACGCCTATTATAGTCCGCGGGTGCGCCATCATGCTGGAAGTACATCGATATTGTCCATAAAGTCAGGTATGTTTGACCATTAAGTCGATCCAGAAACACAGGTCCCAACAGTCTATCGCGTATTAACCCAGCCCACACATTAACACTGAACCGGGTCTAGAAATGATCCGACCTAACAACACGTGGATTTTCTGATGCCCACCAGTGGGCGTTGTGGATGTTAAATAACGCGACGCGCGTAAAGGTGGACTCGTCCGTCCACAGGATCCGCCGCCGATCCGATACCTGTAGTAAGGCATTGTTGTGTTTCTTGCCCGAAGCCCGACGCGTATTAACTGCGGCGCGTGCGGTGCACAGAACACTATTACGTGCGGTACGACACGCGGATTATGTGGGACTGAGAGGTGCGGGCAGGGAAGGGAGGCGCGCGGGCGCTTGGCGCGCGGGCGCTTGGCGCGCGGGCGCTTGGCGCGCTCGGCGGTTCGTGTTTCTTCCCTTTGATCAAGCCGCGCGCCGTCTTAGCGCGCCGAAATGTCGCCGCCTGCTTCAATGACAGTAAATACTACGTAGGTAGAAACGAGCGTACTGGATGTTAAAAAATAAGAAGGAACCAGAATTTATTTTGTGTGTCAAGTAATATTAAATTAATTATTTTTTTAAGTAATATAGTTAGATAAAAAAAAAAAATGGTGTCTATCGGTTCTGTACCAGCTATAGGTGTATCCCTTAACATATTTCTTGTATGAATAGATACACCTTATATTGCATGACGCTTTTCCACTAGAGACATCCTTTTCGAAGTGATGCCATAATTCACTTGAATTATTACGTCCAGCCATTTAACTTTTTACACTAAAACGTTCACAATATAACACTAAGTATTTATAAGTTCAGTTATTAAGTATTTACAATTTTACCAATATTTACATTCATTAAATATATACAAAACCAGTTAATCAATAAACACGCAAACATACAAAATAAAATCAAAATAAGTTTTTTATGTCACTTACGCGGAATAGTCCGCCGAAATAAAACAAAAGAATACAATCAAAATCTTATTATTATTTATTCAGTCAACTTCTCAGTTTAATTATTGACACATAATTATCATCGGTACATTAGGTAATCAACAATATTCAGGAAAATAACACAATAAATCCCCATAATGTTAAAAAAATTACTCTTTATAGCTATGTATGTTAAAATTAATACCTTGTACTAAATAACAGTTAAAACTAAAAATGAATAAACAAAATGTATAAAAATATTACGTCTGAGTAGAATAATAATTGCACTTTGAGGTCTTTGTTAAAAAATGAGATCAATAAAACTTTACTTTTTCTTAAATGGCAAATTATCGTAAAATAAGTGACAATCTGCAGGTATCACACTCTTTAATTGTTGTAAGTGCTGATACTTACTGTCTAATATAGGCAGTGTAGATGAATACAGGGGAGGTACTTTATTTACTACAGCTGAAATAGGTCTCGGTCTCCGAAGATGTGGGCTAAAATCATCTTTAAAGTGTTTTTTAAACTCTATTGTGCCGTTAGGATTATACTTTAAAACCCTCAGATCCACTACGCAATCATCTCCAGCAGAACGCCCAGGACGAATAGAATCATAAATTTGGTATTCTTTTAGACTGTAGTCTTTAGAAAAGGTGTAATTTGGTTGAAACACCTGCGGGCTTACTCTTGAATTTAATTCCGATCTATCGACATTGGAATTTTGTCGTTTCGTACTCTTGAGTTCGACCCTAGCGCCAAATTGGTTTCGAATTCTGTGTCCATTTTGGGAACTAAGTGGAATCGGGATCGGGCTTGGCGTGCTCTAAACGCTACCCTTGACTGTATTTTGACAGCTGTGTATTGCGTCAGTATTGCGTTGGGATTGTTTGTTCATTGTGATTTTTCCAATAGCAAAAGTGTAACTTTTTTGAAATTGTTTTGTGGTTTAAGTGGTTTTTTGTAAGTAATAAGTGTATAATATGGCACGATTAGCTGTTATATACAGTATTTTACGTAATTCTCATAAAAAACAATTGAAACAAAGACGAGATGAGCGTCGGATGATGCGTTATACGGACAAAGCGTTTTCTATGAATGAAGACGAATTTAAAGCAAATTATAGAGTGAACAAGGATTTGTTTGAGGAAATATATGAGAACATTAAGCCCTTTATGCCAACTCCTAAGAGAAGAAGTGATATATCACCAAAATATAAGGTACCTATGTTGTCTTTCATACATGACTTTTAACAATGATATCATGAGTTTTGTTTAGAAGATTATAGCTTAATACTTGTATAATTCTTGCAGGTTTTAGTGGCATTGTCTTTTTATGCGACTGGGAGTTACCAAAAACTAGTTGGAGGTACATATGGGACTCTAATGTCGCAGCAATCTGTATCTCGTACTATCAGAGATGTAACGGCAGCTCTTAACCATCCAACAGTTCAAAGTAAATGGATTAAGTTTCCTCAAACTCGTCAGGAAAGAGATGCTTTAAAAAGGAGGTAATGCATGACAAATACCTATTATTTTTATCAAAGTAAGATAATTTATATGAAATTATTTAAAGTTTCGGTTGGCACGGGTACGTTAACAGTACGTGACCGGTTAAGCTATCTAAAATGCCTTGTTTTTATAGTGCCTTTAGTAACCATAAATTATGCCTTATGTTCCAGGTTTTTTGAAAAATTTCTCATACCATCTGTTATAGGATGTATTGATGGCACTCATATAGCCATAATACGGCCTATAGAAAATGAAGAGAGATTTTTTAATCGCAAACATTTCCATTCAAGAAATGTTCTGATAGTAAGGCAATACTTTTGATTCATATTTAATTGTAATTCACTTCATTACAAATTAGTTAAAGTCCTTGTTTTATATATTTTCAGATAAGTGATGCAGATTTAAGAATTCTGTCAGTAGATGCTTCATTTGGAGGAGCATCACATGACAGTTTTGTCTGGAATCAGCATCCTGTGAAACAACATTTAATTGATTTGAACAATAATGGAGAATATGTGTTTTTACTAGGCAAGTAAATGATCGAAATTAGTAGTTGGATCAAAATTTTTAGTTTTTCTGACTGAATATATTTTAATTATTTTTACTTTTCAGGTGATTCTGGATATGCCCAGAGAGTTTATATGATGACACCTATAGTAGATGCTCCTGAAGGCTCCCCAGAACAGTATTACACCAAGTTGCACTGCTCGGCACGAAATACAGTGGAACGTGCCATTGGTGTACTCAAAAACAGATGGCGGTGCTTACTCGGGCATAGGGTGCTACATTATCATCCTGATGTAGCAGCCAAAATAGTTAATGCATGTTGTGTCTTACACAACATGTGTATCAATAGAGTAGGTATAGATCTTGTGGAGAATACAGCAGAGTATGGAAATGATTACCCTGCTGTCACTTCTCAAGAATCAACTAGCAGCACAGCCGCTGAACTAAGACAGGGCATCGAAAAGCGAAATGTTTTAGTTCAGCAGTTGTGGGCGAGTAGACGGTAGGTAAAAAGGTATGGTAAGATTTAGATAGGATTTTTTTAATGTATTTCATGCGATTTGTGACATTGTATTTCTACAGTTTATGTTTATAAATTATTAATTCCTAAATGTTATAATTGTTTCCTAAGTACAATTGTTAGCTATATTGGCGTGTGGTAGCTGGCATATAGCACATAATTTAATTTAATGTTTTATGTTGCATAATGTACATTATTTTGAATACTATTATATAGAATCTTTTTTTTTTCTTCTAACTGAACAGACAGCTGTGCTGCTGGGGAGTTTGTTGCGCCACTTCTTCTCCCCAGCTAACGCACTAGGAAGTGGTGAAGGGTGGGCGTTTTGGGGGACTGTCTTATGTAATTTTGACGTTCGAAAAGTGCTGATTCTCAGCCTAGTTTGAATAAATTACTTTTGAATTTTTGACAATGTAACATTAGGGATTAATGACAGTAGGTCATTAATCCCTAATGTTATATTGTACTCTCTCAACCTACATATTTCTTGAAAAATGGAGAACTGAATGAATAAATAGTTTTTTTTTTAACTTAAATGTACTTTTATTCACTTATTAATAGAACTATGACAAAAAAGAACAATAAAATACTTATAAGCTTATAACATTTGAAGCGCAAGGCAAGCATTTAGTCAATATCCGAAACATTAGGTAGAAATAACTAAAGCTTTGACATTAATCGCTAATGCATTTTGAACAATATAGAATTATGTAGCAAAAAAATGCCAAATTCGTCAAGGATTTGGCATTTTCCTAGCTACATCCAAAATTGCATTAGCAATCGACGTCAAACCAATTGCTAGACTGCCAATATGTTCGGACAGTTGGGCTAATGCTTGCGCTGTAATTAGTTCCGCTTCAACCCGCCGTGCTTCGATACTTGCGAAACGATCCATATTCGCATCCGGCCTCGGAATTAAAGAGCGGCGCCGGCGGGGTTGTGGTGGTATGGTGGTGCTCTGAAGTGGCGTGGGTGGAGCAGGTACTGAAATATAAAAAATACAGTAATGTAAATCGACATTTGAAACCAAACAAGTTTCAAATTGCGGAGTTGTTACAAAAAACAAGTCAATAAATAATACTGAAGTATTTTTGGGGTTCCGTACCTCAGAGGAAAAAAACGGAACCCATATAGGAACACTTTGTTGTCCGTCTGTCTTTCAGTTTGTCAAGACCCTTTGTCTCAGGAACGCGTGGAGTAGGTCTACGGTCCCTTGTTGCTCTAAAGAAATGAAGCTTCTAAGTCAACGCAATAAAAAAATACGGCCATTTATGCGACACATATTTTTAGCTTTATTTAACACATTAAAAAAAATGCGATTACAAACTTACATTTGCAGTTGGAGAATTGACCATGATGAATATCGATCTATGGGATAACATATTTTTTAACTACAATGTTAAATTTGTTTTTGGGATAAATCCATCCCAACTATGGAACCCTTCATTGTGCGTGGTCCGACACGCACATGGTCGGATTTTTTGCTATAGCTCGAAATGTGATTAGTCCCAAAACACTTCAATGTTACACACTTATGTTGGGTTGTGTAACTGATGGACTGCCTATTTAAAATGTTTAAACATTCCTTAACAAATTCGAATAAAGACTTACTTGTGGATGATGCTGGTATTGCGTCATTGTGTGACGTGCCAAGAATAGGGGAGATTTGCTGGATGGAATGCATTTGTATGTCTTCTTGTACTATGTTTGCATCCTCTGTTACAACTACAACTGGCGACTCGGTAGGTCTAGTCTGAAACAATTAAATTATTATTATTAGATAAATACAATATTTTGTATATAATAAATATACATATAATATAGAAAATATAAAAATATATTACCGATTGAGGAAATGGATTGACTGCCCATGAATCTCCAGTCGCAAACTCTTGTCCACCCATTACCGCCACCAACCTATTTTCGAAGGCAGACAATGCTGGCAAGTTGTCTGCTGGCCCACCACCAGTGCGCCTCATTGAAGCTGAGAGCTGTACGCACTGCTTCTTTAGAGCACATTTCTTCTCAGCCCAATACTAAAAACATTCATTAATTTTAATAAAATTGCTGAATTTATTGATTCTTAATACCTACTTCATTATTTTGAATTACCTTAGCCCAGGCTTGACCATTTTTATTTGCTCCTCCGAGAGAATTGAGACTAATTGCCAAATTGTCCCATTTTCTCTTTGTTTCCAATTTTCCTTGAGATGTCTTAAGCAAACCTTTCGCTATGCCTGGGTTTTGTTCCAAAAATTCCACCAAACCTTCTAATTGGGCGTAAGTAGGACGATTTGTCATTGTAACTGAAATTGGAAAACTTTTATTATGTACAACATAATATAATTATATAAAACATAGACCAAGAAAATAACTACATTGACAAAACAAAAATATTTCACTAATTAAAAATGTAATCAAGTAAAAAGTACCTTAAATAATAAAGTAAGTATGATGATATATTTACTTACCACTAGTAGGTATAAAACTTTAATAATAGTTAGGTAACTTAACGGACACTCAATTATTGTTACTAAAAAGCTAAAAAGGAACCACACGCGTACAATATCTCTAAGTTAATGTTCTAAACAAACTTGCATTTCGAATTCACTTCTAATTTCTAAAGCCACTTGAGTTGACTTGACTTTATTTTTGAAATTGGAGAACTTTTACGCCGTCTTTAAATATTTTTTGTAGTATGGCAACGACCCTACCGCATACAGCCAAAGTCATGGTTAATTTTATTATTTTAATCACGTTCTTACGCCCTTAAGAATTTAATACGTTACAATTAATCAATTAAACAACAATTTGTATCATTTTTATTTATTAGCCTTGTTATTTAAAGTATAAAGCATTTTAAAGCCCTATTACCGGTTTATCGTAATGAGTTGAACAACACTATTGCGAGGCGTAACATAGCTAACTTCACGTCTAACAAAATAATCGCGGGGCAATCCCAATTTCAATCCAATGTTGACAATATTGTTTTCAAGAGTACCGAACCACGTGACTGCAAAATTCACATTGGAATTGTATTGGCTTTAGATTGGAATTGTAATTAATTTGAAGAGTAAGCCCGCTGGTGTGGAGAAGGATGCTTCCTGGCTTCTTTTGTAATTGAGGCATACTGAGATGGAAGAAAAATTTCAACATTTTTCAGCTTTCTTTCCACCACTGAGTGTACGGAGTCAACCTCCATTTGAGTGTGTCCTTTTTCCAGATACTTTTGTGTAATTGTTGTATTTTTGTCTATTGCTAATCTTAGAAGGGCATTAGAAACGCTTGAGTTTCTGTTCTGTGCAGTGCAGCCATCCGTCCAGATGACAACATCCCTGCAATCTTCTTCTAATAACTTAGTCAAATAATCAATGAAAAAAGACGTGTAAGTGATGGCTTTTAAATCACAGGCGGTTTCGTCGAACCAGTAGCAAGTTACATGACCCGTTGCAATATCGTATAAAGTAAAGTTGTGCACAGCTAATTTGGTCTTAAAGTATAAAGCACTAGCTGCTAGCGAAGGGCACAGCTTAACAGCCTGCAAATCAGCGGTCATAGCGTGAAGAAGTCCTCTTTGAACGCTTTGCTTGTCGCTAAGTTTTTCAGCTCGAGCCAATTCTTTCAGCTGGATGTGGTATTGGTAGTCTTCTTCAGAAACATTGCCGGCTTTATATGAAGAACAATAATCACATGCATCTTTCTTGGGTTGAAATAGTGGAATGTTTTGTTCATCTAAGATGTCACAGAACAACTTTCTTGAAGCTACTGGCTTAGATACGAGGGCGGGTCAATAAGTCCGTGACTTTTTGAATTTCTGACCTCTTTACTGAAACAGCAACACTGCTCCTGTCAACAGGCATCTGTCAGTTGACTCCTGTCAAAATTTAAACTTGCTGCGTCAGTTAGTTTGTGTTTGACAGCTATTTTTATCAGAATACTCACTAATTTGAGGAGAAAATGGAAAAAAGTAAATTTCGTGTGCTTATTAAGCATTATTTCTTGCGAAAAAAAACCATTACCGAGACCAAGGCTAAGCTTGATAAATACTATGGGGACTCTGCACCATCGATTTCAATGGTAAAAAAGTGGTTTACTGAATTTCGTTGTGGCCGTACAAGCACTGAAGATGCCGAACGTCCTGGACGCCCAGTTGAGGTCTCTACACCCGAAACAATCGAAAAAATTCACGATATGGTGTTGGCCGACCGAAGATTGAAAGTGCGAGAGATTGTGGAAGCCGTAGGGATCTCGCATGGCTCAGTGGTTTCAATTTTGAATGATCACTTGGGCATGAGAAAGCTTTCCGCAAGATGGGTGCCGCGTTTGCTCACAGTCGACCACAAACGCAATCGTGTAACAACTTCACAGGAAGGTTTGGCGTTGTTTAATCGCAATATGGAGGAGTTTTTGCGCCGTTTTGTAACCGTGGACGAAACATGGATCCATCACAACACACCAGAAACCAAACAACAGTCAAAACAGTGGGTTTCTAAGGGTGAATCGGCGCCGAAGAAGGCCAAGGTGGGTTTGTCAGCCAATAAAGTTATGGCGACTGTTTTTTGGGATGCACGCGGGATAATCCACATTGACTACCTTCAAAAGGGAAGAACAATCAATGGGGAATATTATGCCAACTTATTGGACCGATTCAATGACGATTTGAAAAAAAACCGACCTCATTTGGCCAAGAAAAAAGTTCTTTTCCACCAAGACAATGCAAGGGTGCACACATGTGCAGTTGCCATGGCAAAAATCCATGAATTGGGCTATGAATTGCTCCCTCATCCGCCCTATTCTCCAGATTTGGCTTCGAGCGACTACTTCTTGTTCCCAAACCTGAAGAAATGGCTTGGTGGAAAAAGATTTGACTCCAATGATGAAGTCATCTCGCAAACAAAGGCCTATTTTGAGGACCTCGACAAATCATTTTTTTTGGAAGGGATAAAAAAATTGGAGAAGCGTTGGACAAAGTGTATAGAGCTCAAGGGAGACTACGTTGAAAAATAAAATTATTTTTTTATCAAAAAATCTGTGTTTTATTCCAAAAGTCACGGACTTATTGACCCGCCCTCGTATTGATGATGCAATTTCTACGAACGTATTATATAGCTGAGATTTGGATTGAAATAAAGGTTCCAGATATTGTTTAGTGGTTGTTTTACGGCAGTAATGAGATGGTAAGTTCGGTAATAAAGTCAGGTAATCCTTAACAGACGATTTTTTGCTTGTACTGTTATTTTGAGTTGTGGTGGTATTTAAATTTGTTGTAAGTTCTGTATTAGAGCGAGCATCACCTCTTCCTTCGCCTAACCAATAGCGTATAGTCCACTCCTTTATACCCAAAGTAGCTAGAAACGTTTTCAAGCAAACTCTCTCTTTCTTCCCATTGACTTGTAGATGGTAAAATTTAGTATTAGAACGTCTAGAGTTATGCCCTTTCTTCCCTCTTCGAACAGGTACTTTGTCAATCATTGAAAACAAAAATATTTTCTTTTCTTGCCACGACTTACTCCAAAACTCTTTAAAAATATGTTTTGGTAAATCTTCCGTTAATTGTGAGCAAAAAATTACTTTGCTTTTATTATAAAATGCTGAATTACATTTAATACCTATTGCTTTTTTAGGTCTTTTTTGTTTCTGAATAAGGTTGTCAAATGTACTCTGCCTAACATTCTATTTTTCTTATTAATTGATACTGCCCACGAACTTCGATCAGCCTTTCTTTTTCTTGTACGTGATTCTTTGGCCACTTCAAGCTCAATCTCTCTCTCCACATACCATTCAACGTTTTCATTAGAAATAGACTCAGATGGAGTAGCAATAAGCTGTAAATTTGTTATTTAGGATAATGGAACGTTATCGGGTTCTTTATCTACGTCATCCGAAGAAAAATCTAAAGTTTCTGGAATATTTGAAATCGTCATAGATAATGCGATAGGGCCAGGAGAAGGCTCAAAAACTGTTGTCAGAGTTTCACAGTATGCAATGCTATCATGAACATTTTCGGATGTAGAGGCATTTGGTAAACATGGCAGTTGCGTCGCTGGAGACGGTTCAATTAATGTTTTAGGGATGTGTAAGTTAGTATTATTAAGTTTATCCAAGATGAGCTGCTTTTTACGCACAAGATCGGCGCGACGTTTTGCTAGATCTCTTAAAGTGACAACAGACACATTCGCACATTCATTTTCTTGCTCCATGACGTAAACTAAAAAAAAAACAAAGGTAGGGTCAGTTACCAAAACTATAATTAAATAGTAGTTGAATTCTCAAAGATAGGTTCAAAAGATCCAGAGATAACTTTCTACAAACAGAAAAACTTTACCTCCTACCTACTATTATTACCTACTAGTAGGTATTAGTACAGACACATCCAGTCGCAGTGTACTTTTATGATAATTAATAAATACAACAAATTAACCTGTGTTACGAGTAGTTACATAAATTTTGCAACCGCGTATGTAACAGAAAACGAAAAACGTTATGAGTTTTAAAACCGCGTATCTAACATCGAAATAGTGAAAGACGTTTTCTTAGGGTAAATATTACTAATTGAAATAACAAACTATGCTAAAAAGTAACTTAACCAATATAATATGGAGTTATTGTGTTCACTTACCAATTATTGCAGCATTTATAATTAAAACCACACTATTTCTCGCACGCTTCGTTAAACAAACACACCTTTCATGTTATGATGCGCAGTTTCGCGGTTTGGGCACAATAAACAATCACCTGACGTTTCGCGGTTTAAAAGACATTCGATTTCACGGCTTCCTATTGGGTAATCGTCCCGGCCAACATCACAGAACGCACCCAATCACTACAACGAAGCTAAGCCCGCGAAATCTCAATTTTGCTACTTTTGTAAATACGCGGTTTTAAACTGTTAGTTCCGCGGTTTCAGAATATCACCGACGAAATCCCAGTTTCTAAATGCTAACTGAATAGAACGATCTCTCTCCAAACTCTTAAGCAATGATAATTTGTTACGATCAGAAACTATAATGTGTGGCACTCGCCAGGGTATTTTTTGTATTTCAAATTCTAGTCGTATCATTTTTTTCCGTAAGCACACAGTTTAATGCGGAGCTGCTTCTTTGTAAAATGAGTTCATGTTTACATTTTTTTAAATAATCTTCTTAAAATCCTAGTAATCTATTCAATGGCACAATAACGCTAAAGTGTCCATTACCTAATTTCCTACCATTTAAGTTCCATCCCCAAATTGCCGCAGCTTTACTTTCACCTTCATTCATGGAGACGAACGAATTTAAAGTTGTTGTGATATCGACATTTTTAAAGCTATTGATTTCAACACCATTTATTTCGTACCTAATATCTTGAAACAAATATAAGATTGGTTTGTGTATGAAATTAACTTCTTTTTGTATTGTTTTTCCTACTGAATCTTTAGTAGATACACTTGCATACCCTTCTATAAAAATGGATCTGTTGCATGGCAACACATACAAATCTTGATGATGTATTCTATTATTCTGATTTCATCATTTTCTTTGAAACTAGTATTATACGGATTGTAGCTATGGATCTCATAACTTTCAATAGAGTTGTCATGTTGCGGTAAATCTGTTATTTGAAGCATGTTGTTATTATTTTAATTTGAATCCAATATCTCCGAGAAATCTTTTATTCTCTTTAGTACATAATTTTTATTTGTCTTTTAATGTTCATTGCGTTGACACGTCTGCTTTCTTTGGATACAGGAAGTGTAATATAACATTTTCTTTTCACGCTAGGCGTTTTATTAAAAACTAGCCTATGTTGTTGCATGTATTTAAACAATATAGTAGGTATTACTGTTAAAAAAAATTGCTCAATTATTCTTTACAATGCGAGTAGTTAGTATTAAGGTTTATTCCCATCTCGGCACCTTCCCATCTCGGCACCCATGAATTTATTTATCTTGTCTACGAAAAATTCCCATTTCGGCACCCTCTCATGAAACATTTTAAGGTACACAAAAAGAAACGGAAACACAGTATCAGTATAGTAAGTAAATCAACTTTATTATTCATTAAATCATTTTTGTTTCTTTTTAAATTACCATTTTCACAGACAAGCCCTTGAATCGCTTTTTGGAGGCTCCATTATCTCTGCCTTGGCAGTAACATAACAAATTTTAAAATATATGAAAAATTCACGGTTCGTAGGAATAATTGTTTTAAAATCTTTCCAGCAATTATGTAAAAACATATTACAAAAATCAACAGTTATTATGTACAATTAACGTTTAATCAGTATAACCGGGACGTAGGCAAAAGGGCGTCCATACTTTGGGGACTTCCATACTGGTACTAAATGCTAATTGCTATAACTCGCTGTACATTCATTTTCAGTCTTAATTATCACATAAATCGGAATTGTATATTTTCATACCTACATAATAGGTAAAAATTCTAAATATAAAAAAATATTAGTCTTAAAAATATCTGAAATAATAAAATCACCGCAAGTTGTTACTCTTCATACAAAAAACAAACTAATAAAAAAATATTACACTAATCAACAGTTGTAAATAGACTATTTTTTAATCTTCTATATCACAGAGAAATCAACATTGTACATAATTTTCTTACAATAATAGCAATAATTTTAAACATTACTTATCAAAAATAAATAAAATCACAGTTACTTTGTCGTCGTCCACGAAACAAATATGGCAATTATTGCAGACAGTTGTTCTATGCAGCTTTTTAAATTTATCGAACCATTTTCATAATTTGCTACAATTTGGTTGATTTCGGCATGGGACTTTACGTATTTCTCTTTTTTCTTGGAAATAGGAATGTTACACTTGAAAAATTTTATCATTTTAAATGCAAACCACCTTGTATCATGTTTCACGACACTTAAATATTTGATTAAAGTAGGTCGTTTGCCGACACGCCTATTTAATCTCCCATTCCAACCTTCTACGCTATTGGTGGTACGGTGTCTCTCGCCGTAACAACACCATTTAGCCATCCATTCTCTTGCTTCGTTTGGAGGTCCATTTTCCAGCCATTGTTGAACCATGTAATCGTTGAATTTGGTGTAGTTAGGATCATCATAACTGAAAGGAAATAAAAGTAATAAATAAATAAAAAATACGAATGATGTACCTAGCATGTCAAAATTAATAGAGATAAGTGCCAAAATTAAGCATACCTGTCTTCCATAATCAGTATGAATCCCTCTGCTATTGCCGGCTGAGGAAGTAGCGCCAGCGCCACACATTTTTTTATGTGGTTTACGGATTCATCATGATTGGTTAAATAAAGGGATTGCGCTTTACGTAGTAAGCACCGTGTGTAGTGTACAAAGCATCCTTTTATAGTCGCCCTTGGAAAAACTTTTTCTGCAGCCTTGATCGCTGCAACTTCGTAATCAAATGTCATTTTATTCGGCTTCATCTTTGGAAAGACAGTACGAATCAACTCAAACATTATTTCGTAGGTTTCCATGTTTTTGCTGATTAATAGGCAATATAAAAGAGGCACTATATTCGTATGTCGCTCTGAACTGCCCAGATCACCCGATATGACATATAATTGTTTAAAAGGACTTGGACAACATTTGAAAGTGCCATCAAGAAAGAAATGTTTTACCCGGTAAATGCATTTCCGGGTTTGTCGACTTGAGAATATTAAAATTCTGTCTTCATCATCACTATAGTCAGCGGTCAAACATTCTTTATAGTCCGGTGGAATGACTACCTGACTCGCAATATCATATTGAGTTTTTGAAACTTTTAAATGTTTATTACGATGCCTGTACAGTCTTGATTTAATATTTTCAAGATCTGGTAACACTTTTGCAACACGAACGCTGCGGTTTTTTTTACAGGCGACTTTTTCGTATATTTGAGACACGGACGACATATCGTCGCACACTTGTTGTTCACACTGATATATGATATCTTTAACTTCATTTTTTTCAAAGTTTGGCACACACTCGGGTGAATGTCTGTTTTCATTTAGCA
This sequence comes from Griposia aprilina, assembly GCA_916610205.1. Lineage (NCBI taxonomy): Eukaryota > Metazoa > Arthropoda > Insecta > Lepidoptera > Noctuidae > Griposia > Griposia aprilina. Next base: position 23,438,499 of record OU744285.1, on the reverse strand, counting down.
CTATGTCACCTTGTACAGTCATACGCCCATAACACCCGTATTTTATTTTTGAGTTCACGCATCGCCACCTTGTAGAGTCCTTATTTTGCTTTTGTACATAGTATTGATGACCTGCGTGTAGAAGTACCTTTTGGCCACGTTGGGACTTCACATAATTTAGCACTGATCTCCCATTACTTGGTCCTGCACTCATTATTATTTCGTAACTCACTTGAACTTAAAACGTGACGATCCGTTTATCTCTAAAAAACTAGAAATACTGATAAAATGACTGAAGAGTAAACACATGCATAACGACTGTAATTGTACATTAAACTGGCTTGGCACCGGCCGCATTGCTAATTGTCTCTATCTCGCTCTTTCTTTTGTTAGTTTGCGCTATTGTCTTATTATACTATCTGGACTGAGCACTTCTAATTTAGTATTACACAAAAATGAACCATAATGAGCAGTCGTTAGGTTTACTTTGGTTTGACTGTCTTAACCGAGGCGAAAGAGATAGCCAGAAAATATGACACTTACTTACTTGCTTACTTATTACTTGCGTATTTTTTTTTAAGACCCATGAAAATATATTTTACTTTGTTCACTAAACACTAAAAATTTAAAATTAAACTTATTTTATAGGTATTTTTTTTTACATTTTTTAGTTTTGAGTCAATTTGATTTACTCACTATACTGATACAGTGTATCCATTTTTTGATGACTCTACATAACAACGACTAATGACGGAGTGCCGAGATGGGAATTTTTCGTAAAGATGATAAATTAATTCATGGGTGCCGAGATGGGAAGGTGCCGAGATGGGACTAAACCAGTATTAAGAGATAGCAGTTATTTTTACGACATATTCCTATCTACTAAAAATAACTGCTGACATGATCTATGGGGCTATGCTTGAACTCTTTATGAGTTTCTTTTAAAAACTTTTATATGTTTCCAAGCGGGCGCCCCATCATCTGTTCGATTTTTTACACTAACAATGGCATGCCTCCATCTATTTATAGGCGCTACACGCTGTATCTCACTGTGTTCAAAAAATCTTTAATTCTATAAAAAATCTACCCTTTTTCCCTTCGTAGCTCTGTTTACTTATACCGGTGGCTACTCTACGAGTGTAATAGGAATGTATTGGCTGTTTTTTTTTTACCTAAGTTACTTGTAGAGTTCTCCTCCTGACCATCGACGTCGCTGTCGGTCCCGAACAGATCATGCGATGTGGGTCTCATTCTTTTTATTCTTCTTAATCTCGGTATTCAGTGATTCCCCCTCCGCTGACCTCTTAGCAGTCGACGACGAAGATGACACTTTGTAGTACTGCGTTGTTTTCAGCTGCTGCTGATGTCCGGTTTCATCATCGGAAGAGAAAAGTTGGCTAGCTGTTTGTTTCGACCTGCAACAATATATATTTATACCAGATGATTTTTTTTACCGTCTGGACTAAAATATGGCGTGTTGCGTAAATACAATAGAACCCATATACGCTAATATTTACCTGGTACCACTGATTTAAAAAAGTTCGGAATATCATTAAAATACATGAAAAAGAATACATCCTACGGCACTCGCGTAAAACTAATAATATCCAAAATAGGTAATAGTAAACGGCGTACGCTGCGATCGCATATGAATGGAGCATGATGGAAGTGTGAGCGAGACGCTAGCATTAATTTCTTTCTACATCTTTGCGGCTGCGCACAAAATGATACCGACTGATCCGTATTCCATAAACACTCGCGCACACATTTGCGCGTGTACCTACATACGTCACCGTGCTGTAAGAAGTTGTAGTAGGCAAATAATTTGATACACTCGGTGTCCGTGTCACGTAACCGTAAACCTAATAAATTACGTCTCGTAAGATCGGTAAAGCTTTGATAGAAATGTAAACTAACCTGTTGATGTTTCATTCATATAACAATGACTCAGTAAACATTCATCTGTATTTTGGAGGTTTTAACTTGATGTGTAATGAAAAATGAATACTAATACTTAATAATTATTTTAATCTAAAACTATTGAAACAGATGCGGCAGATAGTGGACTGAGCAAATTGCCTAAAAATACGGTAAGAGTAAGACGGCTCGTTTGGTGAAGTGGTTGAGCGATTAGCTGCTGCACGGAGTGGCGCGGGTTCGATTCTCGAACGGAACAATTTTTGTTTCGAACAGATAGTTGTTTCTGGTCAGGCTGTTTGTGTATGTACTCGTATGTAAGATTTGTGTTTGTGACCGCCGACCGATATCTATCTAGTTATGTTTGGTGTCCTTTCATTAGGAATTTTACGCATGCGGTGATACGTGAGCGGTACGCCTGCAAAAAGATTTACTTACCTATCGGCCGGCTTCAATCAAAGGATTGAATGTCACTACGAATTCATTGATAGTTTTTGCGCGTAGTAGGGTGCCTACAAGTTGTATTTTTACATTATTTGTCGTATTTTTTGTTTTTTTTTTTGTTAAATATGAAAAGTTGTCTACAAATAAGTATTAGTATTTATTGTTAGGTTAATTTCATTTTAGGTTTAAAAAACAAAGAGATGGCTGTGCCATAAGCTTCTACTCCGTTCACCTATTTTTTTCCAGACGGTAAAAACGTCATCCGGTATATTAGATAATTAAGAAAAACATTGTCGAAGGCACAGTTCAGTACATACATAATCAGCCTACAATGTTCCCACTGCTGGGACACAGGCCTCCTCTCTTTGAGAGGGAATGGGCTGTAATCTACCACGCGGGCCCAGTGCGGGTTGGTAGATGTCACATGTCTTCGAATTTTTGGTTCTAGGACATGCCGGTTTTCCTCACGATGTTTTCCTTCACCGTTTTGAGAGCAGTGGTGATGAAATTATTTACACAAAGTAAAGCGCCTGCCTGGGTTCGAACCCACGACCTACAATTCGTAAGTCGGGGCTGATACCACTGGGCCACCACTGCTTTAGAACATGCACGGATTAAATTGCTTTAATTAAGTGAATAAATTAAATTAACAGAAAAGGTAGTTTATTTATTTGACTGAAATAGATTAATCTATTGATAAGATAATTTGAGGAGGTATTCCTCGTAGCGCTCCCGTTTTGAAACGCTCCCATCTAAGCGCTCCCGTTTTGTTCCTCCAAGCGCTCCCAAAAGGAGCGCTTCGAGGAACGATTAAAAATATTAAAATTTATTTCCTCGAAGCGCTCCCACGTTTAAAAATAGGGAAAAGCATGAAGTAATGAATTATATCGATAATTTTTAAAAACTCATGTGTGCATCATCGACATCGAAGTTGCTTAACCAAATTACGAAATTGAGAGAATAATATCTTTTTGCTTTCGGCACTCTTATGTGTATACAAGGACCAATGTTATTGTGTAGGTATTCAAAGAGGATGTTATAAATAAAACGCATAGATATACTTAATATAAATTATATACGTATAATAATCACATTGCAGTAGACCTATAATTACATTAGTACTTTGTGTGTACCACTGGCGACGGGGTGTGGACGAACGGGAATAACCCCTGGCGACTAGCTCCACGCCACGGTACTGTGACGTCATACGCATTAGCGAGTCTGCCAGCGCGACTGAATATTTTTCGAAACTTTAAATGCTAATAAAATAAAAACTACTGGGTATTTTTGAGAGAAACAAAAAGTTGTTAACTTGTATCCATACAGGCTATATTATGACAAACTTTCAGGCGATTTGGCAAAGTAACATTATCCATTACAAATAGGATATAAAAACATATTCCAAGTTACAATCACATTAAAACAACATTAATACTAAGAGTAGTATAAGTATGTATATTATAAAAAAAAAAAAAAAACAGATCGTTTCATAATCTTAATTATTACTGACAAATTAATAAGTGTTCATTGGAGTTGCACAATTTGATCCCGCCAAGTCCGTTCCATCATCGGACCACAAGACGTACGGCGTTGCGCCACCGTTACATGGTCGACATCCCACCCATACGTACAAAGCGTTTTGGGAACACATTCATTATGCGTACAGCTAAGGAGTGGAATTCCCTGCCGGAGTCTGTGTTTCCTGATAGCTACAACCTAGGAGTCTTCAAGTCTAGAGTGAATAGATTGCTTCTAGGCAAGCGTGCTCCATCGTAGGCCATATCATAGCTTAACATCAGGTGTGATTATGGTCAAACGCGAGCCTATCGCCAATAAAAAAAAAAAAACACAGATGGTTCCTTCATGTTTAACAATTACAAATTACAAATAGGATATAAAATAATATTTCCAGTTACAATCACATTGAAACAATATTAATCTTACTAAGAGTAGTATAATAATATAAAAATCTTTAATATTAAAAATCACAGATCGTTTCATAATCTTAATTATTACTGATTAATTAATCATTACTAACAGGTACAAAAATACTTATTAAAATCTTAACATCTCTAGGCAATGTCCTATAGAAATAGCGCCAGACACGTATTGATGTAATATATTTTCAATTACATTGTTTCGTTCTTGGGCATGTTTTTGATTTTCGGAAATGTTCATTTTTAATCCTATTTCAGCAAAATTGTTACAATAGTTTTGTAAGTACCTTAGCAGTTTGGCTAAATTTACACCTTGCTTTTGATTGATTTTTTTATTAATGTCTGAATAATGTGATTCCACGAAATTATTTGTTTTATTCTTTTCACCGTAACATGTAAAGGAGAACGGGCATTCTAGCCTAGTAACCAATAACAACATGCGATATATCATTGGAAAGGTTTTTTTATGTACTTTAACTATTGTTATGGTGGGAAGTCTCAAATCGCTGTGTGGAAAAAGTTATTGCACAATAAAGTCATTCAAGAGCAAAAAATGTTTCTTTTTTTTTTCGGCATTTCGTAATATTAAAGTGGTATATAACAACAAGCAATATGTCATTTTATTTAGGTACTACAACTCAGTCTGTACTGACTAAAATATCAACCTGCGTCAATATGCGCGGGCGCATACAAAATGTATATTAAAATATCTGCAACTTGTCTATACCACTGGTTTCTTATGTTTACTTTATCGCCTTCAATGAGACAGCCAGTAAGCGAGTGGCAAGGGGTGTTTGCGGGGGTGAGGGGAAAGTGAGCCACGGCGCCCAACACAGATGGCCCGCGCGTTAGTCGTTATTTTGATTTGAGTGTAGCGAGTACGTTTTACTACTACCATTTTCATTCGTCATCATATCAATCGACTACGACCTTTGGCTTTGTTTATTGGACTCTGTGATTTGTTACATGTTATACCACTGGCTTTGTTTATCGGACCCTGTGATATGTTAAATGTTATACCACTGGCTTTGTTTATCGGACACTGTGATTTGTTAAATGTTATACCACTGGCTTTGTTTATCGGACTCAAAACTAAGCTATTAAATAAGGCCTATTTAGTCATGAGTGAATACCACAACAATTGTGTTATGTGCCAGCGTGGGCTGCACAACAGAAGGTATCAGCGTCACATTTTGGCTGAAAATATTCCACAAGATCGACCTGAGCTTGCAGATTATTTACGGGAACATGCACTATTGGAGGTTTGTTGTTTGTTTATTACAGTAGATATTTTATAATAGGGTTATATTGTGTTCGTTCATCTTCTATTCATACATAAATAGCGTTAAAGACAGATTAAACGCAAACATATTAATTATGGTCATTCAACGGTGCCTTTTTTAAGTAATTAAGCCCTGAGAACCGATTACTACGTACAGAAATCGGGCCACCGGGCCGATACGTGTAGACCTACCTGGTAATAAAAAATGTTAGTTAAAAGTTGGATTAGTTAATATTTTTTTCTATTTATATCTAGAATAATTTATTTATATAAGTATATTCTATTTAAACCTACACCACAAAAATATATAACAAAAAAATATTGAAAAACTACAAAATATACAATGGGCGGCCTTATCGCTTTCTGCGAATTACGACTTGAATGGTATTTAAGCCGATTCATACACTCACTAAGAGGATTAACTAAGAATTTGATTGTTTTCTTTCCAGGTTATATTCAATAATACGCGTTTAGTGTGCCACCGGTGCTGGCAAAGGGCTCAAAATGCAATAAGAAGAACTGTTCAAAATGTCCACCCAGAACAAAATGAAGCTGCCACCATTCAATCTGCTATTTATAGAAGAGCACCAAACACGAGTGCACACTGCATTTTTAATAACTGTCGTAACCAAGCGAACTCACATATAACAGAAGCGTTAAAAGTATATTTACTATGTGAACATAATCTGTATGTACCGCATAATGCTCGTTCGTGTCGAGAACATCTCCTAGCCAATGCGTGGGATGAATTAGTGAATTTCTGTAATGTTACACAAAACTTTAACAGTGCTCAATTCGACGATATTTGCGATATATTAACCAAAGCAGTTCGACATGGTAAACAATTAGACTTTGAAACTGTAGGTGCTATCACTGATGATGAGATGCATTTTTGGACCGGGTTAAAAAATAGGCAATTTGATATAATCCTACAAGAAACTCCATCTTTGCTAGAAAGTCATAGAAAACCGCGGTTGGCATTGGGTATTTACCTTTATAAACTACGAACCGGAGAGTCAAACGAACGACTAGCCAGTCAATTCAATACGTCTCGACGAAGTATACAAAGAATATTAAAGATAGTAAGATATTGCTTACTAAGAGAATTTGTGCCACAACACTTGGGCTTTGACCACATTCAAAGAAATGATGTTTTAGAACGTAACCTAACAATACATAAAGGAATATTTGGAAATCAAGAAAATACTAAAGCTATGATCATTTGCGACGGAACGTATGCATACATTCAGAAAAGTTCCAATTTTCTGTTTCAGCGTTTAACGTATAGCTTACATAAGTTCCAAAACTTGTTAAAACCCTTTTTAATTGTTTGTTCAGACGGTTATATAATAGATATCTTAGGACCTTTTGCTGCCACAAAGTCCGATGCATCCATCATGTCCGACTTTGTTAATGATGAAAACGGCGTTTTCCATTGGTTTTTTGAACGAAATGATGTTTTAATCCTCGATAGAGGTTTTCGTGATTGTGTTCCGGGTTTAGAAGCATGCGGTTATAATGTTCATTTGCCACCAACAAAAGACAGAAATGACAGTCAACTATCTACCGAACAGGCCAACAAATCGAGACTCGTTACTTTGTGTCGGTGGGTAGTTGAGGTCATTAACGGTCGTTTTAAACGTGACTTCAATTTGTTGCGTCAAGATTATTTTAATACAACACTACGGAATCTGTTTCCAGATTTTAAAATTGCAGGTGCACTTATTAACTCTTTTCGTGAACCTGTGACTGATAATGTAGACGCGGAAATGATATTAAATTCAATTAATGAAAGGATCAACATACCAAATCATTTATACAATTATGTAAATGACAACAATCTTAATAGACAAAGAATCGCATTCGTGGCGATAGATGTAAACCAACAATTAGATTACTTTCCTCGTTTAACAGAAAGTGATTTAAAGCTTTTCACTTTGGGATCATATCAGCTTAAACTAGCGAAATCATATTGTGCAGAGCATTTGCACAATGGCCTATATATAATTGAAGTGAAAAGAGATGATATAATTGGGGATTTGCAACGGTACAATATGCCTCAAAATGTTTGGTTGTTAAGAGGCCGTATACAGTCTCGCCATGTAAGGGCAAAAATATATCTTTGTTACCTTTTGGTTATTAGGGACGCAATTGGCATTAGTGCGATAGCACAATATTATTGCACTTGCTTGACAGGGCGCCGGACAATAGGGAGTTGTGCCCATATAACCTCTATTGTCTGGTATCTTGGTTTCGGAAGGCATGAGCCGTTTAATCCTCCAGCGGGAGATTTAATTGGTATCATAATTGATGAAGATTGAAAAGGAGTTTTTTTATCTAACTGTAAAACTTAACTAATGAAAATAATATGTATTTGATTTATTATTATATTGTATATTTATAAGGCATGTAAGGGTGCGCTGGAGTATTTAAAACTTTTGTTTTTGTTTTAAATCCTTTAACTTGTATCTATTGTCACTAATGACCGTCTCAAATGTTTCTTTAGCAGAGTATAATGTTGTAAAACGTTTAAAATTCATTGTTATTGATATTAAATCTCAAAAATGTTTTTTTCTCACTTGTTTGTTTTATTTTTTTAGAGCAATATTAGGGTCTCCAGTCCTTACTTATTTTCTCAGAAACAAAATGTGTGGATAAAGTAGTGTATGTGTGTATGTAGGTACTTCGAGTTTAAGCATACCAGCGCTTGTAGCATGAGCTAAAAGTGAGAGCGAGATATGTCACATCTAAACGTCAAATCCATACAATTTTTATCAATTGATAAAAATATACGTAGGCATATGTACATATCATTTTACTTGTGACATATCTCGATTGAGTTTTTTTTATGGATTTGACGTTTAGATTTGTCATATCTCGCTCTCACTCATCTTATGCTACTAGTGCTGCTAGCTTCAGCCTACAGCCAATTTACAGTGATGGTGCTAAAGGAATGACCCTTAGTGTGCGAGTACAACTCGCACTTTACAGGTTTATTTTTTTTTGGTACTTCTCTATGTTAGTTTTACAAAAAAAAAAACCTAATATTGATGATAAACATAAAAATAAACACATATTTTTGTGAATGAAGTCTGGCTTTATTTAGCAATAACTTTTTCCACACAGCGATTTGGGACTTCCCGCCATAACGATAGTTAAAGTACATAAAAAAACCTTTACAATGATATATCGCATGTTGTTATTGGTTCCTAGGCTGGCTTCCATACATTTTTGCCCGTCCTCCTTTGTTTTTCCAAAGTCGGTGTTCTAACCATTGGGAAACCATATAATCATTGAATTTTGTGATATTTTTGTCCTGTGGAGACTGACTCATTATATAAAGAAATGCATCATCTAAATCTGAGGCAGGTAAATGAGGTAATACAGTACACAAAGCAACATGCTTCCTAAAAATACTATTTTTGGATAGACCTAGGTCTCGAGATTTTCTTTTAAGCGCTTGTTTGTAGTGAAAAATACACCCACTTGCAACTGCATTTGGAAACTCTGCTAAAAAACCGCTGATTGCGGCTTCCTCAAAGTCGCTTTTAAAAAAAACAACCTGCATATTTGGTACTGTTGTTTTCAACAACAGAAATAATAATTTATATGTTGACTTCTTTTTATCACATAATAGAGCATATACTAGTGGCTTCACAACGCCATCGATTTCTCCATGGATGCTGTACAGCTGCTTAAATGGTTTTGGCACACTTTTGAAAGTCCCGTCGCAGTATAAATGACGACATCTTCCTAATTCCCCTCTACTCTTCTCGGTAGCAAACAAAAGGATCCTCCTTTTACCGTCATCATAATCCGCAAGGGTGAAGTTGTGAAATGATTTAGGCACCTAAAACAAGAAATTTATGGTCATTGGCAGTGATCGGTATTTACAAAAACGTTGACGAAAATAACGATTATGTTTAGATAAACAAAATTTATCTAAACATGATACCTACATAATTATAATATATATAAAACACATGTAACTTTTAAAGATTTTTTTTATTTTACCTTCATACTGACCTCTATTTATCTAGATGTGTTGATAAAAAAAATAGTTAAAACATAATCACAGTTCTCAATAACATAAACACAAAAAGTTATGTTAAATTAATTTTATCGAAGAGCAGCCCTGCGATTGCTGTGGGATCGCTCGGTGCGAAGCAATGACAACTGTTCGCTTGAGTATTTAAGCACATTTAAGCATGCAGTGGTTGCTGACGCGACGGAGTAGGCTAATATAGCAGTAGGTTTTATAAATTTTCTATGGAGTGAAGTATCTGTACGTAATCTGTGCTAGAGCATAGATTAATGTGACTCTAAAGGGCAAGGCATCAAATAAAATATACATATTTTTATATTAATTACTTACTTGCACATCTGTTAGACATTTCCCAAACAAACGCTTAACTCCAAAACTTTTATTTCTTTTATTATAAAGTCCAGTTTTAATATTTTCAACAACCGTACCGGCACTCGTGCGGTCTGGTTGTGTTTTTTGTCGCGGATCGGTTCGCTATCCCCACTGCGGGAATTATTGTTTACGCACTGTCACGCGCTATAGGTGTGCGCCGGACCTCTCGGCTGCGCGGCCCAACCGTGTGCCTTACGTGATCGCGCCATGGCTGATCACATAAGCGCTGCACCGCGCTGTGTTACGCCCGTATTTAAGAATGATGTACAGAGTTTGTTGAATGATTCGTCAGACATGGAGACTATAGATGATAATGCAGATGGTAAAAATATAGAAGAGCAGTTAAGAGCGGAAAAGCGAGAAAGAGAGGACAGTACTGAAGACGAAGAGGGTTGGACAGAAGTTAAGGGAATTAAAAAAAAGATATGTCACGGTAGCAAAAACTCAGTAAAAGAAGAAAAATATGAGGTCTACGTTTCCTCCAAGGAACGTCTTCCGAAACAGTTTGCAATGGCACGTATTTTAAAAGAAAATAAAATAACAAAAATAAGCCAGGTAAAATATTTAAGTCCATTTAAAATACGCCTTCAATTTGAATGTGAATCGGCTGCGCAAAATCTTATGTTGTGCGAGAAATTTTTAGAGAAAGGATGGAGGTTCCAGAAGGCCACGCAGCTGTCTGTCTGCTATGGACTTATTAAGGATGTAGATGTGGATTTCACCGATGAGGAGATCTACGGAAATATTTCATGTCCTGCCCCCGCCAAGCTTTTATCATTCAAGAGGCTAGACCGTCGCAACAGGGATGAAGGTGGTTGGTGCCCCAGCGAAACCCTTCGACTTTGTTTTGACGGTGATCATCTACCGGCATCAGTTCGTGTATGTGATATAAACATAAAGGTTTTGCCTTACATACACCAAGTGTCCCAATGTTCCCAATGTTGGAGATTAGGCCATATGCGGAAAATGTGCCCCTCGAAAAACGTGGTTTGTCCGAAGTGTGGTGGACATCATGAAAATTGCGACACTTTATTGTTTAACTGTGTCAACTGCAATGGTAACCACATATCTCTAAGTAAGACTTGTCCAGTGTATAAGAAAGAAAGAAGGCTAAGGGAGATTATGTCTGAGTTTGGTTGTACATACAGGAAAGCCCTAGAATGTTATGTTCCTCCTGAAAGTTCCGGTCCCCCCGAAATTGTCGTTCTCCCTCAAGCTCCTGTAGCCCCAGAAAATCGTGTCTTTTTTACACCTCACGCAAGTAAGCCTTCTCAAGTTAAAGAAACGAATTCGGGAGCCTCCTTCCATAACACTTTTGCCGAAATTATACACACTGAGGCCACTGTACACAAAATGCAGACTCCTACTTTACTTAGTAATAACCCTCCTAAACCCAAAGTAAAGTCTACAAAAAATAACCCACCAAAAGAAGACTGGATGTTTTGGAATTCAGATGCAGACGATAAAGACTTTCATCAATCACCTGATGATGCAGAGGGTAACGATGAATGTCCATCTTTCAATGAGTTGTGGGCTAGAATAAAGGAAGTAATTTACCTCAAAAACAGTAGCTTAATTTATAAGATAAAGTGTGTCTACCAATTGTGCCTAGAATGGTTAACTTTAGTGTCAGTGAGTTTTGTTTCAGAGTGGCCGTGGATAAAAGCAGTGTTTAACTTTTTCATTCCTTGTGATGGCTAACAAATCAATTAAATTAAATATCTTACAGTGGAATGCCCAAAGTATCAGGCCTAAGTTAGCATCGTTTCATGATGTTTTATGCCAGGATAAAGTGCATATTGCTGCCCTTAGTGAGACGTGGCTCGAACCAGAAAGTAATTTTAAAGTTTGTGGTTACGATGTTTATCGCGCGGACCGACATGACTCATACGGCGGTGTAGCTATCATAGTACACAAATCTGTTAAAGCGCATCAGAGGCGCGTCCACGTTAATAATAACGGTATCGAGGTAGTATGCGTTCAATTATTTAATTGTGATCCGTTCGAAAATATTGTTGCTGTCTATTGTCCAACTAGAGTCGTTACATCTCAGCAGGATTGGGATAATCTGATATCATTGTGGCCGTCCAAAACTTTAATTCTAGGTGATTTTAACGCCCATCACGTCAGTTGGTCTTATAAAACTGACCACAGAGGCAGTCTTATTCACGACTCGCTTATAGACAGCAACTTTTTTTCTTTGAATGATGGGTCACATACGCGAGTTCGTTTAGTTGACAACAACTTGCAACAGACGTCCCCAGATATATCACTGGTTTCTACAGATATTGCGCTTAACATTAATTGGACCGTTTTAAATGAAAATCTTGGCAGTGACCATTTAATGATTAAAATCTCAACGTTGTGTACGTCATATCTCCCTTCAGTTATTAAAAGGAATTTTAGTAAAGCAGACTGGACTTCATATAAAAAACATCTGGAACAAACATTTAGTCATTTGTGTTTACCGAATGACCCTCAAAAATCATATGATTTATTTTTAGATATTTTGAATGACGCTGCTAACAAATTCATCCCGAAATTTAAATTTAACCAAAACCCTTCTTCAGATTTTACCTCAAAGCCGTACTGGACTTCAGAACTGTCTCACGCTGTGGCTCGTCGTAGGTTAGCATTGTCCATATTTAGGCGTAATCCCACTCCCCAAAATCTTGATACTCTCAACAATAGGATAAATACATCGCAAAAGTTAATCCGGCAGGCTAGGGGAGTGAACTGGCAAAATATTTGTTCTACAGTTGATCACACTACATCGTCTAGTGAAATGTGGCGCAAAATGAGATGGCTGAAAGGTTACCGTTCGCCTAGACATTTTGTGGACGCCCAAAGTGCCACAAATCTTTTAAATTCTTTAACACCAGATTATGTTTCCCCATCGACCCCTACGGTTCACCATAGTAACCCTATATTAGAGTGTGAGATCTCTATACAGGAGCTAGATAAATGTATCAAATCTAAGGATACATCTCCTGGATGCGATGATATATCTTATTCTATGATTAAGAATTTACCTGATGTGGGTAAATCTGTTTTACTAACGTTATATAATAACTTTTTTTATCTTAGTTTTGTTCCCTCTCAGTGGCGCGACATTTGTATCGTACCTATTCCAAAACCTGGTCGTGATCCTAGTAACGTTTCTTCACTCCGTCCTATATCCTTGTTGTCGTGCATATGCAAAATTTTCCATTACGTTTTATTTCGAAGATTGGAATGGTTTCTGGAAAAAAGTAACACATTTTCTGCGAACACAGTAGGCTTCCGAAGAGGTAGGTCGTGTTTAGATGGATTAAGTTGCTTAATCTCCGCGATTCAAACTGGTTTTTCCGAGGGTTGTTCTACTATGGGTTGTTTTTTAGATATTAATAATGCGTATAATAATGTGAATAATACTGTTTTAATAAATTTTTTGGATAGCTTTCAAGTAGGGTCACGAATCTGTAGATATTTATGGAATTTTCTTCATAGAAGAGTACTTAAAATAAAGTCTGGTAACGATTTTGTTAGCAGATATTCAGGTAGTGGTTTGGCTCAGGGTGATCCGTTATCTCCACTATTATTTAATATAATAACGTCGGATATTTGTAAACGTTTGCAGAAAGATATTTGCATATCCCAGTATGCGGATGATTTCGCTATATATGTGCAGTGTTCTTCTGTTAGTGAGGGCGAATGCAAGATCCAGTCTGCTCTTGATCTAATCAACAGCATGTTAACACACGTAGGTTTAGAAATTTCTCCCGCTAAAAGTAAAGTTTGTTTGTTTAGTAGAGGTTTTCGTAGACCAGTTATAGATGTCCGTTTGAACGGTACTTTGTTAGAGTTAGTAGACCATGTGAAATATTTGGGAATATGGCTAGATAGGGGTCTCCGATGGAAGAAACATATAAATGAGGTTCGTGAGCGAGTCCTTAAACTGATTAATATTTTTAAGGTATTAGTGGGTCCAGGGTGGGGTGTTCATCCCAACCATTTAAGACGGTTATATATCTCTCTTATTCGTAGTCGTATCGACTTTGGTAGCTTTTTATTGGACAATAGCGCCGATACACATTTAACCAAACTGGATAGATTACAAAACATTTGCCTGAGGTTAATCGGTGGGTTTATCAAAAGTACTCCAATTCACGTGATGGAATCTGAATTGATATTGCCTCCTCTTTTTATCCGCCGCCGGTATTTAGCTGGTAAGTTTTACTTAAAATCGAAGTGTTACGATTTTCCTTTAATAGACATATTGGATAAGCTTCATGGTCTTTGTAGTAATAGCCCTTATTGGAGAAATAAGAAAAAACCTCTGTTAGTTATGTCACACGATGTCCTAAAGCAAGAACTTATGTACTGCAGTAGTAAAATTGGCATGTTCTCCATGGATACTTGGGTCAGCAATATAGACTTATCACGTATTGTAAAGCCCAGTTTAGATTCGGTTGATACACCTAAACATAGTTATTTTATACATAATTTAAGATCTATATGTTGTAAGTCTCTAAATACCCAATATTCTGGCTTTTACTGTGTGTATACGGATGGTTCTAGACATGAGAACTACTGTGGCGCAGCCTTTTTTGATTCGCAAGTTGGTACCTTTTTCAAATTCCGTATTTCATCAAAGGTTTCAATAATGCACTTGGAGTTAATTGCTATCGCTGAAGCTTTGGCTTATGTCAAATCTTTGGACGGTAATCGGTTCGTCATTTTCACTGACTCGAAAAGTGCCCTTCTACATCTGATGAGATGTACAAGTACTTCACCTTTCAGGGGGCTTCCACTGGCATATAGTATCATAAGAACCATCACTGAATTTGTTACCAAACATAAAACAATTGTATTGCAATGGATTCCTTCTCACGTTGGACTGGTTGGTGATGAGATGGTTGATCGTTTGGCAAATGAAGCCGCATCTGATGGGGAATTTTATGCTTGTCTTCCATGGCATACTGAGCGTTTACCCTTAGTTAGAGACAGATGTATTCAATCTTGGTCAGAATATTTTGATAAAAGATCTTTAACGAAGGGCATTTGGTACAAGACGATTCAGCCATCTCTTCCACGTATGCTTTGGTTCAGCGGGGGCAGGATGAATAGGCAAGAAGTTGTGATGGCTTTGAGACTCCGATCCGGCCACGTTCCTCTCAATAGTTTTGGCTATATGATGCGCAAAGTTGATTCTCCCAATTGTGCTGTCTGTGGAGTCATAGAAGATGTGCATCACATTTTGACGGAATGTAGTCGTATTGGAGACCAAAGACGTCAAGCTTTTGACAGTAATTTTAATGTAGGCTTCTATAATAGCGTTCTGGCCTCACCATTGTCAGATGACGCCAGAACACTTTATCATATTATTGTTATGGGTACAAGGTTGCGGGTAGACTAGTTTTGTTTTTTATAATTATTGTATTCAATAATCGGGGTGACATATTCTTTATAGAAAAAACCCTGTAAATAAATAAAGATTTAAAAAAAAAAAAAAATTCAAACTTTGGTATTTGATTTGTCAAATTAATTCCCTGGTCTAATAAACAATTAAGTTTTCTTTTATAAACCTCAGGGAGAGGGTCTAAGGTGGACATGGCTTCTTGGTGAATATCCTCCACTACTTCTCGCACAAATTGTGTTGCCTCATTACGCCGACAAGAATGTTCGTTCTTTTTTAAAATATCTTCATATTTATTAAGAGTTAGGAAGGCACCACACGTTTTTATTGTACACCGCCACACACTGTTCCCATTCTTATTAACTTTTATAGGTCTGTATATATAATTATCACATAACAACACTTTCTTTCCTTTTTTACTTTGGACGTATTTAATTAGCACGTTTCCAGTACTTGGTCCAGCAATTGGTTCCATGCTCACACAATTATTTCACAAACTTTATTAGTAAACAAACTTGCTTCCGTGACACATTCGCGCAACTTGCGATAACAACAAAACGCAATTTTACGTAAACAAAAGTTCGGGCAATGCTCGGCTGGGTTCGTGTGAATTCGTTAAACGCGACTCTAGGATACAATGGGGAGGCGGGGTTGCGGTTTGTATGTGTGTGTGCAGGACTACACGCCGCACGCGCCGCATCTTTAACTCTTAGTTAAGAAGTTAGTATCGCTATTTTTGGCAAAAATTAATTATAAAATTGTTTTAACCATTTTATCAATCGCATAGGTAGCATCACCGTTGAGCGCAATACGTTACTGGATCCCGGCTCAGAGCAGGTGATTTTAGTCAGTAGGTGGTTTTAGTCAGTCTGACACTCTCTCGCCCCGCCTAGGACAAGGAAAGTCATTTCTACCATTGACGTAAACGATAGACACCTCATTGCCTTATTTCTACGAAAAACTTCCGAAAAAAAACATTGAGGTGTGCGGGGAAGGGTGTAGTAATGGGAATCATAATAGAGAGAAATCATAAGCTTTCTAAACAATAAAAAATATGAATAGGTACATATGTCGGTAGATTATATTCATCTATTTGGTGGACTAAAGGATTTACAATAAAACAAAAAATAAATAATTACCAAACCCGTGCGAAGCCGGGACGGGCCGCTAGTTGTATATTATAACAATGTGTTCTACTTATTATCGATAATTTCAGTTAGTATAGTCCCATCTCTATCCGAAAGTTAATCATGGGAGCGCTTCGAGGAAATAAATTTTAATATTTTTAATCGTTCCTCCAAGCGCTCTTTTTGGGAGCGCTTGGAGGAACAAAACGGGAGCGCTTAGATGGGAGCGTTTCAAAACGGGAGCGCTACGAGGAATACCTCAATTTGAGACATGATGAATGAAAGACCATTTAACGAGTGAATACATTAAATCATTGAATCGATGAATAGATAAAATAAATGAATTAATAGTTGAGGATTGATTGACAAGATATAAATAAATTACTTACATTTTAAAGCCTGCTTAGTTTTGCTTGCTGTATTTATGTCTTGATGCAGAAATTCAGGAGCACCGAGTACTTCCAGTGGTGGTTTGGTGGTGAACTTTTGTCTCGACACCTTTATAAAATGTGCAGTTTTGGATCTGCAAAACATTTTAGGAGGTAATTATGTCAGTGATTCTCGACCCGAATCAACAATAAAATGGGCAGGTATTTTTTTTACTGCAATTGATGACGCTGGCGTGTGCATACGCTTGCAAATTCCGCCCCTCAAGTGCGCCTTCGATTAACGTCGCGATAGGTACCTACTACCCAGTTGTAAAGATGACGGACCAACACTCCAATGTAGAGTTTGTGGAGATCGTCCGCTTGTATGCCATCAGTGGAGACAATGTATCTCGAGCCATCGAAATGTTGGCGGAGTTATTCTCCAATCGGCAACGTCCCTCACGCAGGGTAATGCTGGCTGCTACGCAGAGACTACGCGATCATCGGCAGTTTGACGTTCCCCAGCATTCTGAAGGTCGCGTCAACGAAGGCCTGCCTGTCGCCTTGCAGATAAAAGAAGATAAAAGGGAAGATAAGAAAAAGATATCCTGGAATTCTTCCGGCGAGAGAAAAGTGATCAGTGCTTTCGACACGATAAAAACGAATGTATTTGTGTTACATAAGCTGAAGGAAAATCAACAACGTCGTGCTAGACTGTGCCTAGAGTGTGACGGTGGAAACTTTGAACAATACCTCCAGGTAACATAAGTTGGTAATTTATTTATTTGTACATAGACAATAATTTGTAAATACGATGTTAGCTAAATCAACTTGATTTGTGTAAATAAGTTGATTTTAAATTTTTAACTACGGCAAAAATACCTATCAGACAAAATGAATCACTTAAAATCCCTAACACATGGGTACCTACCTACTTAACTAGCACAAATTATCTTGAGGTATTTTTGTCGGTCCTCAGCCCGTTAAAAAGTAGGAAGCAAAATCTTAAATCAACCAATTTAATCTACAAATAAAAACGAAAACCGTCCTTGGGGCTGAATTTACCTAGAGAGCGCGCCGACTGCGCCGAGTACCTTCATGCCTTATTATTATTATTAGGTGCCTACCTAAACGCGCACGCGCTCGCGATCATAGTTTCACAATTGTGCAACAGGAACTGCTTACGTGCTATGTAAGGTTTATTTATCTCCGCCTATCATTTTATTCATCAGCTCACAGGTAACTAACGACGCCAACATGAGCTTTTTTTTGGCGCATTTGTATCTACTTCCTACTATTATTATAAAAAAAAAAAAAAACTAAAACACACATAAAATACTCACGCTTCCGTCACTTTATATTTTGGAAATGGCCCTATTTGTGAGAAGTAACCCCCATTTGTTTCCTCGAATATCGGACATTATGATACGAAATCGCCGGGATAATAGTAAAATTCGTGTTCAGCCAGCTAAGGCAGCGCTACTGTATAAAAGTGTTGTATGCAGAGCGCCAATAATTTATAATAATATCCCTAACTGTCTTAAGAAATTAAATATAGACCAGTTTAAAAAAACATTTAAAAAAATACTGACAGAAAAAACCTATTATAATCTTAATAAATTTTTAAATGATAAATCGCTCTGAATATACTGACTGAATCTATTCTAACTATTTTGAACCGTATGACTATTGACCTATTTAATTTAATATTATTGTTAATTGTTGATTTATTTATATTATTGTTCATTGTTCCTTAATTTTAAAATCGTATGGTCTTTCGACCTAATTTGTACACCAGCCATGGTCAAACATGTTGAGCCAAAAAATACTTTGTTACACCTATAATAAGCATCATACCATGTATATTATCTACACATGTTTTTGCAAATAAATGAATCTGAATCTGAATCGTAATAGCCCAGTGGTTAAGGCGTTCTCATCTCATGCATGAGGTTGCGGGTTCGCAACTGAGCAAATACCACTGTGTTATTTTTTTAATTCATAATGTAATTTTCTTTTCTATTTAAATTTATATAATACTTTTTAAAGAAGAACGGCAGTGTCAGTGTGGGTCTATTTGAGAAACGAGCATAGACTAAATTATATGCATTTTATAGATCGAGTACAGTAGTTTATTTTCCTGGTTAAAGTGTTTTTTTATTATGTGGGAAAAGAGAAAAAAAATATAAATAAATATTTTGTTAAATCAGAAGTAAAAGTAGCAATAACTATAATAATAATAATAATATTTCTTTATTGACATAAATATTTTTACAAAAGTAGTGAGGCCCTGACTCCTGCGCTAGGTATAGTACCTGTGTTACAGGAGCCAGTGTCTTCTCCCAATAATTATGAGTAGAGTTTTATGCAATAAGAATTAATCAAAAACACATGTACAGAAATTAAAGTAAAAAATAAAAGATAAAAGAGAAAATTATAAACACGAGAAACATTTCCCAACTTGGAGTAATTTAAAAGAGTGTTAGTGGTATAGTGTATGAATATGGTGTGTAGTGTTTGTGTGAATGTGTAATGTAGGTATGTGGTGTGTGATGTTAAAGTATATACTATTTTAAAAGGAGTTCGGTTTGTTCATAGTCATGCGTAAGTAGCCATGATTTAACCTTACTTTTAGCTTCCTTCATTGTGAGAGGATTTATTTTAAGCTCTTTGTTTGTCTTATTATATAAATGAACAGATAAATACTTATGTTGTTTTCTAGCTGATGCAGTTCGACATTTAACTGATAAACAGATGTTTCGTGTAGTACGTTTTTTTAGAACACTGTTATCGTATGGCGTGATAAGGTGCTGTTTGATGACAATATCTAAAATATACATCTGCCGTACCGTTAATATTTGACATTTCGCATATAAGGTTTTGGTGGGGAACCTGAATGGCCTGAATGTCATTACTTTAAGGACAGATCTTTGGGCCCTTTCAAGGCGAATCATATACGTCTTACACGCGCCACCCCAAACTCTAATGCAATATGCGAGAACTGATTGTGCTAGTGCGTAATACACAGTGCGCAATAGCTCAAGGTCAGCCACCTGTCTGAGTCTTTTAAAAATCCAAATTAATTTTCTAATACGCGCGGTGGTAAGGTCTATATGCTGGCGCCAGTTTAGTTTTTCGTCTAGAATAACCCCTAAATATTTCACTGATATCGATTTCCCTAGAGCCAGACATGCACAGGTTGTATTATTCTGAGGTGAGTTACATACATGTAATATGATTTCAATTTTTTTGAGATTGATCTTGGAGTAACTGAACTGAATTTGTGTCGATTTTGAAATATTCACAGTCAGGAGATTGGCTCTTAGCCACTGATTCACCCTGTGTAGTCCCACCTCAGCGTATCGTTTTACTTCGTCCCAAGTCCCGCCATGAAACACAAGAGCTGTATCATCAGCATATGTGAAAATTTTGCCATTTGCAAGCGTTTGCTGACACAGATCATTTATGTAGATCAACAAGAGACTCGGGCCAAGTATACTTCCTTGCGGTACGCCATATACAACATGGGCGTCTGAGCTAATGTGTCCCCCAATTTTCACTCTCTGTGTCCTGTCATAGAGGAAATCTCTGAAGATCCCTAAAATGTTATAATAAAATACCTCCCCACATACTCCAACTGAATGAAACAAAATTTAAATCTCGTATAAAACGCACACTATGCAGCCAAGCATATTATAAGTTGGGGGATTACATCGCTGACAAAGATGCTTGGCTCAACGCTGGTCCTGCTCCACAGGGGGGCATAAATTAATTGATTAACATTCGAAAATATTGTTGGAGCTGCTGAAGATTGTAAAAACAACAACATCTTTGCATTGTATAAATTCAATTTCTTAACAATGTATAATTGCATAGCACATGTGTGAGCACTATGTACCTACTATAAAGCCACCATTTACTAGGCTCGTCTTTCGTTGACTTGAATGTGCCCTGGCGGCTGAGAGTATGTCATGCTCACTCAAATGTTTCGCTGGTGGTGGCGTGTGTGTTGGATCATTAAGTTCCCTTCAAAATGGTTGAGCTGAATGGTGCTGATCCATGCGTCATGTTCGTGAACGGGCGCCGTCAGTAGGGACTGGTCAACTCTTGGCTGCCACGGCTTATTTTAATTTAAATTTTTGAATTGTTTTTTTATCTTTTTTATTACGGATACTTTAAACGTGCACGTCTTTCTACATCGTTCTCACATTTTTTATTTGAACATGAATGATGTAAACAATTTGTTTTTTGTAACTATATATTGATTTAAAAGAGTGTCCATGGAGTTTCTTGCCCGTTCTTCTCCATAGGTACCTACCTACTACGCTTTGGAATGGGCAACTAGCTTCATTTTTCTGACTGACTGACCCTTTGACAATTCAAAAGTGCCTGTAATTGGTTTATTTGAAATAAATGCTTTGAGTTTGAGTTTGAGTTTGAAAGCATTTCCCCGAATGCCAAAATGTTCCAGCTTGTCCGCAAGTAGAGGAATTGAGACGGTGTCGAAAGCCTTAGCCAAGTCGAGGAAGATGCCGACGCATTTTTGGTTAGCATCCACACAAGATGATATATGTTCTACAAGTTGGCTGACAGCATCCTCGGTGCTCTTCCCTCGCCTAAAGCCAAATTGAGATTCCGACAGGATCTTATTATGTTCTAAGTAGTGTATTAGCCTACTGTTGAGCACTTTCTCAAGTATTTTTGATATTGTCGGAAGAACCGAGATAGGCCGGTAGTTCTCGACACCGTCCTTAGATCCACTCTTGTAGACAGGAGTTATTAGTGACTTTTTGAAAACTCGTGGGAAAACACCTTGCGCAATGCAGATCCCTATTAGCTTAGTTAGTTGAGGAACTATGACATGTCTAGCCATTTTAAGAAGTTTTGCTGGTATGGAATCCCAACCAACAGCACAGTCATTCTTGAGGTTAAGTATTAATGTTTCAATTTCAGCTTCATCCGGGGAAAGTAATACGATAGAATTTAAATTAGTCGAAATGTCAGTTCTATAAGGTAATGAGTTGGAATAAGAGGAGTTAATTATATTATCTGCTAGCTGCTTGCCGATGCTAGAAAAATAGTTATTTATGTCATTTATAGAATTAGATGTATCTGTATTTATGAGATTGTCAGCTAATGTTTTTTGTTTTTTCTGCTGTATTATAGATTTCACCGCCTCCCATTTATCTTTATTGTTATTTGCGCTTTGCAGAAGAGATCGTTCATAGTTAATTTTTAATTTCCTTAGCAATGTGGTGCAAAAATTACGATATCTTTTATATGTTGTTTCGAGTACTTCGTTCTCTGGACTACACGAAAACTTTTTATGCAGTCTATCTCTATGGCGAATGCAGCGGAGTAATCCTGGAGTTAGCCAAGGTTTCAGAATTCTTTTCCGACTAGGTCTTTTAAGTTTTGTTGAATTTACTTCCAGAGCTGTGGAAATTTTTTCAACAAAAAAAGTGGCAGCCTCATCGGCATCCGCATCATCATTAATGAATGAAAAGTCAACTGTCTCTAGATGTTTAGTCACAGCGTCATAATTGACCTTTGTTAAAACATTAGGTTTGTCACTTATCTGTCGAGATTGACGAAGGTTTAATATTACTGAGGCATGGTCGGTAACTGTGGAATTAATTACAAATACTGTTGCCGGCTGTGCCGTATTAAGTAACATGTGATCCAAGCAAGTTTGAATTCTTGTTGGATGTGTGTGTCCAGGCAGCAGTCCCAGTTCAGCAGTAACGTTTAAATAAGTTTCGCTATTCCTGTCAATGGTGTTGGCTTTAATGTCAATATTGATATCTCCAGTTAGCACAATGTTTTTAGCTTTGACAGACCGTATTATACTGTCTATTGAATTCAAGAAACTGTCAGTACAGTATATAGACGGAGACCTATAGACAGCCAAAATGCAAGTATCCGGAAAAATATTTAATAGCATAAAGTTAGCGCCTACAGGCCCCGGTTCTTCAACTGAGCATTTAAGGTCTTGTTTTGCATATATAACAATGCCATCATTTTGGTTTAGACAGTTTTTTGAAGAATACGTTGTGTAACCAACAATCATTGGAATAGGTTTGTTTTGTTGGAGCCAGCATTCAGTAAGAATGATGACATCGAAGTCAAATGAAAACCTTGCTAGTTGTGCTTGAAAATTATCCAAGTTCTTATAAACACTGCAAATATTCTGCGTTATAATATTTAAAGATGGCGTTGACTTTTTTATCTCTGTGTTACAAAAATCCGTGTCACAACAATAGCTATTAGCTGTGGATATGCTGTCAACGTCGCTCAATATACTATTATTAGCCATTTATATAAATAAAGATTGTATTGTGGCACAAATTAATTTCAATGTTAGTCCGTAATAAGATGCTGATATTAGCTGAACAAGGTTGCAAAAATGTAGACGTATATCTTAATGGTATGAGGGGTGTGTCAAGCGCGTCAGATTGGTATATATTTTTGTAAATTGATGTGTGTAAATTGATTGTAAAATAACTTGTATAGTGTAATATTAAATGCTGTGTAAAAATGTTTTTCATTTTCGTAAGTAAAATAATAGAAAAAAATAGTATAATTAAAATGATTTTAGACATGCAATAAACAAATAAAAAATTAACTAGTCATTTGGTATCTTGCCGTCCTCGTACGTTGTTGAGATCGGATTCGTGTTTGATTAATATTTGTTTTTCGCCTTCTATTCTTCGAACAAAAACTTTGCCAAATGACGTCCAACAATATTTATAGGAGTTATCCTTAGCAAAGTTCCTAGCCATGTAATATAAACGCTGGGATTTTAAAGTAAGGACCTCTGATACATAAATTGGTTTCGATGGACCCTCTATCTTAACATGAGATGAATTCAACTTATTTCCATTGTTCTTTTTGTTAAACTTGCGGACATTTTGTAAAATTTTCTCCTTAGTTGTCGTGTTGATGAAGTCTACAATGATTGTTGATACTCCTTCTTTTTTGTTTACGCGGAATACATCTTTGATGTCTTGTCGTTGTAAAGGAACTTCAAGAACAGTGGCAGCCTCTGTTACTAATTTGCATAGCTCTTCTTTGGTTTCACCTTGCTTTTTTGGAATATTACGGATTTCTACTTTTGATAGGTTAATCATTCTCTCCAGATTTTCAACTCTATCCTCAAGTTGACTAATGTAAGTAAGGTCAGCCTTTCGGTCTGCTTCCAACTTTCCCGTTCTTAAAACCATGTCATCATATTGCTTCGTAGTAAATTGAATATTTTCTTTTATTTCGGCATTCTGCGCTATAATTTCAGTCATCGCTTTTTGTAGCGCCTCCAATTTGCTATCAGTCTGAGCTGTATGGGACTTTATTAACGCACTGATTTCTTCCAAGCTCTCATCATGACGTTTGCGCTTCCGAGTTGTAATATTATCAGTGTCGGCAATAGACAAGTTTGGGGTGGATCCAGCTTTTGAGGAAGAAAGCAAGTTCTGACTGACTTCAGCCTCTGGAGTAATCTTTGGTGGCGTACGGTTTAGCGGCATAATGTTTTTTAAATGTGTGTAGAATAATTTAGTTAAATATTGAATGAAATATGCAAAAAACTCCTAAAATATTCCCAAAATTAAAAGCAAGTTGTACAAGCAAATTTTCAATGCAGTTTTAATCACAAAAAGAATCACTCGTTGTCAGGATCGAACTCGAGCTTCACACTTTGCAGGTCGCTGGTTATTTCTTAGCGCTATCAACTGTTACCGGTGGTTGACGAAATAGCTGATGTTATTCCTTAGGTAGAGGAAAAGGAACAAAGTGTCGAGTTTGTGACCATATAAGGTAGCGTTTTGGCTCGCTGTGCGTTGCCTGACTCACCGCTTTTCGACGAATAGGAGCAGTGCTGTTGCCGTGACTCACTTGTATAGGTACTTCTTACTTGCTTTGCGGTGGAATTTAATAAAATTGTAACCGAACTTTCTTCAATTTATTTACTCATACTGCATGTATTATTATTATTACAATCACTGTATTCCTTCCTTTGTTTACTTTAGCGTTGGTTTATGTGTATAGTTATTTATTTAATTGGTTATTTTATAAAAAATTGTCGGATTAACTTTATGCACGTCCGCCTGCGAGCGCGCGCGGGAGTCGACCTATATAATATCCTATGACCTAATAACTAAACGGAAAGCAGCGGTGTGGAAGTAGTCATTGCCATTTTCAGTAGAATACTACTCATTAGTAGAATATGAATGTTGGCTGGATGGTTAAAAACTATCAATCATTTTATTATAACATTATGAACACATTTTTTCTTTTTATAGTAATAGACATTAATGCGATTGCAATATTCCAATCTTAACTATAAACTATATTCTTATGTAATTAAAGAAAACATAACATAATGGTTAGTTTTTACAGTTTTTACCTGGCAACATTAAACAATGCGCATTTCTGACAACTGTCATCTAGGCTTGGGCTAAGTAACTCCACTGGAGGATTGGATATATGACATATCATTCCAGCCAAAGACACATATCCGATAACTATATCCATGTCCGCTAATCATATCCGGAATTATGATGACGAGAGAGAGCGAAGACAAATCCCATATCGCGGAACTATGTTGCTGTGAGAGATTTCAAAAGTTTCTCGCTCTCGCTCCAAGAACAAACTATTTGATTTCCCTTCATACTTTACACTTACAGGCTTAGGACTGTCAACCAAGTAAATTTACGTAGATTGGCGTATTTAAAAATCAAATAGTATTTACAATGATTTGTAATCGATTATTAATTATGATTTTAACAGTTTTTTTTTGTTTTTGTTTTTTTTTACCTAGTTATAATTTTTAAACTAGGTTCTTTTTTTAAGTTTTTTTTGTAGTTCAAATGTTTTTTTTTTAAGTAAATTTTAATATGTTTACATTGTTTTTTTATTATTATTATTCCATGTTGCTAGCAATGAAAAGTAATTCAGCTAATTTTTTGGACTGTAATCTGGTTCGTCTTTCAGTCATTATGAGGCCAGCCTTTGAAAAAGTGCGTTCACAAGGCACAGATGTCGCTACCAGACTCAGTCTTTTTAAAAGATATGAGTATAATATTGGGTACACAGGTTTACGCTCCTTCCACCAGATCAATGGATTTTCCATGCGACTTAATAATGGCTCCTGAATGTACTTATCTTGTCTTTTCTTTTTTACTTATGTTATCTTTTTAATATTTATTATTATTATTAGTAATGTCTGTTATTTAGAGCACCCGCCATCTTATCTCTTCACCACCCTTGGTTGACTGGTAGAGAATGCCTAAGGCATTAAGTCCGCCTTTGTATACTTTTGTGTGCGAGAAGTTTTAATAAATAAATAAATAAATAAATAACGATACCGGCGGCAACAGGGTTACACGGGACAAGTGCGGAAACTTCTTCGTCAAATTTCTGCCATATTGATGCCGTCGAATTCGATGGCCCCGCAACCACATTTGGCCGAGGCTGAGCTGTTGATCGACTTTCGTTATTCTCTGTCCTGTTAGTCCAGCTACCGAGGCCGACCTTTTTCTTTAATACTGATACTGCCCTTTCGTATTTATTCACGTCTCGGAAACCTCTATTTTTGAAACGGGGATCCAATATTGTGGCTTCGGCATATAATACATTGGATTCCACATCATTCTTATCATAAAATCTTCTGTGCATTTGAGCTTTCAAACTTGTTATCATTTTTTGTGTTTCGGGCGAGTATACTTGTAAATTACAGTTTGAAATATGTTGATGCAGAAGCCGACAATATACTATGACTTTTGAAAGACTGACTTGTTTCTCTGTGCTTATTTCGGTCGTAATTTCATAGAATGTTTTTAAAATTGGTATGACTTCCTCTACTACTTGCCATTCTTCGGTATTTAGAGCTAGTTCGTGTCGGACTAGCGCCAATGTTGCAATAACTGCATCTTTACTGGCTACTACCCGATTTAGCATGTCATAAGTCGAATTCCATCTAGTTACCACGTCTTGTTTAAGTTTTAGTACTGGCAAGTTCATTTGCTTTTGCATCTCTTGTAATTTTAATTGGGCATGCGAGCTGCGCTTAAAAAAATCCACTATCAGTTTCAATTTTGTGACTGTTGTTTTAATTTCTGAAATGCCAACCTGCACTACTAGGTTCAATGAATGCGCGAAACAACCAATATGTCGCCAACCACCACTCTGAACGGCTGCAACAATATTGTTAGCATTATCGCTGACGATAGCTGTTACTTTGTTTGAAATTTTCCATTTCTCCATCTCTAACTTCAAAAATTCGCACAAATTTTCGCTCGTATGTCGTTCGTCATATTGTATGCAACATAGTAAATTGGAACGCATATTAGCATTGGTATCTATGTAATGAGCAGTTATTGCAATAAAACTTTCGTTGTTTATTGATGTCCACGCGTCTGTAGTGAGACACACAGCTAATGCTGCATCTGTTAGCTGCTCAATTTCGTGATGTACTTTTGCGTAGAGTTGAGGCAAAAGTACATTAGCCAAAGTTTTTCGTGTCGGAGGGTGATATCTAGGATTTAACATGTAAATAAACTTTCTAAATTCAGGTCCTTCCACGATACTAAAAGGGTGATATTCTTTGGCAATCAGTCTTATTAACTGCTCATCCAATTCTTTTGCTTTTTGGGGCGGGAGTGGTTTAGTGTTTTGAATAAAATCAGTCATTAAATTTTGTCCACTCGAAGACGAAGGCAATGGCAACGATAATAAAATACCTTGATTGTCTTGTGATGATGCAACAGTTGGATTTGCAATAGTAGGTTGCAAAGTTTCACTCGTCGTCGCTACCGGCTCTCGTACTATTGGCGATACTGAAATGGTAGGATGCTTCCTTTTTAAATGCCGTGTCAAGTTTCCGGTATTACCACCCGATATAGCAATATTCGACGAGCAATAATTGCATTTCGCCTCCTTATTATCATTTTGAGAGAAATGATTCCAAATCAGACTTGTTTTTCTCCTCATCGCCATATTTGAACAATAAAGTCGCAACACCGCACTGTTACTCACTCATACACACTTTAATGTTCAACAATTTAATTATTATCTATTATTTATAAGATTATTAAAAACTTTGATGCAGACAAACTCAATTATTCGCGCGTGATATTGTCATAAACTTGTCAAGTTCGGTTTGTTTACAAAGATTTACGCATGCGCGTCTTGTTTCAAGGCTTCAAGCGAAAACAATAAAAAGCGACGTCTAGTAATATATTTTTTTATCAAGCGCTACTCTCGCTGCCTGCGTATAGAACAGACGACCGAACGATGAACAAACCTAATCGTCCTTTCTCTTTCGCTCACTAGCCGCTGCGTTGTATTACGCTCTCCTCTCGAACGAATGAACGAAACTTGGACGTGGACGGGCAGGATATAGAGGATATAATTATTTGTTAGAAAGGGAATGAACGATTCATATCCAAAGTGAGACACATATCCGAAGATATAACTGTGTCCGGAGTTACTCAAGCCTACAGTGTCATCTGTGATTTGTCACAGTCGGCTTACGTATCTTGCGATCTGTGTGGCGTCTGTTAATTGTTTGCTTTCATTATTGTTTACTTTTTCCTTGCATTGTTTATTCCGCGTTCAGTTGAGCTTTCGAGTTCCTGCGTGTTGAGTATTTGTGATAGTGAACACTTATTTTGAGACAGGACTCGTATTTGTTATTATAAACATGTCTCGTTCTAACGTTCGGTGTGTTAACTGCGAACTTCGGTTAACGAGGCCGCGTCATCGTCTTTCAAACGAAAACCTTCTTAATATTATAAGGTTATGGACTTATCCAAGGGAGGTGAGTAAAAATATTCAGATCATTTCTAAAATAATGTCTACAGTTACAGAAGATTTATAATAGTTGATAAGGCAGTATTGGTTTTAGACCACTTTCAACTCCCTCAAACTTCATATAAGTAAAGGTAAATGAAAAAAATAATACACAGGTACTTGTTAAGAGTGTGATTACACCTTTGTCTCCCATGGCGTCCCAAGATGTTTTCCTACCCTATTAGCAAATGATAATTATAGTAAAATGTGGTTAGGTATCTACTTAGATTGACAGGCTATGTATTATGATCTATTTTTCTAAGACTAGATTTTCTCTACTATACTAATTATATACCTAACATACTTAAATGTGTAATCGTTTATTTTATAAGCAGATGCTTTGTAGAACTTCCACTTAGTATGACTTATTTATTTATTATTATTATATATGTTTTCTTTTTGATATTTCGCTGTCATTATACATAACTGGACACTATTGTGATTAAAAATACTCAAATGAGTTACTCAAAAACAGTGGTGTGTTAAACCTCTATATGTGTGAATGACAAGGCTATTCAGAGTGTTACAGAGGCTAACAGTTTTTATTATTTTGTTACTCGCAGACAACTGTTGCCGACTTCATATGCCAGGCTTGTTGGGAATTAGCAAGTCATGCAAC
This sequence comes from Griposia aprilina, assembly GCA_916610205.1. NCBI lineage: Eukaryota > Metazoa > Arthropoda > Insecta > Lepidoptera > Noctuidae > Griposia > Griposia aprilina. The sequence continues at coordinate 23,409,164 of OU744285.1, read as the reverse complement.
TAACCAAGTTGCACCTGAAAGACAAGTTGGACATCAAAATGTTTGCGTTGGATGAGGACGTTCCATTTTGAGAAGCAGAAGTTGTTTAGTACTGAGAGAAAACCATACTGATGAAGAACAACAAGTTGCTGCTATCATTTCACAGTGGATACAGCACCGTCAAGTAAATTTATTTTCTTGTCTTTATAAAATATTTTCTTATTATTTCTGTTGTTATAAATTATTGATTGTATTAATTATTGTTTTAGCTTACTCGTAATGATGAAGCATGTGAGCCATCTTGGCTACGAGCTCAAAGAATATTGCGTTGCAGCACTAACACCCAAAACGCTGAATTTAACAGTGGTGCTTCAGAGGATATGGCTGTTTCGCCACACCAAAACCCTCAACATGAGGAAATTGAAGATTGCTGTGTGAACTGTGACATACAGCTGCTGTCTGCAGAAAATAGGCATTGTCTGTCTTCAGAAAGTGAACATTTTATGAGAGTTATAAAGCTGTGGACATATCCTAAAAACGTAAGTTAGGGGCTATTATTTTCATAATTTCTTAACTGTTTTAGTAAGTTAAAGTCGAAAATTCAATAAGAAATAAATTGTAAATTCTTTCTTTTTAGATTATGGATACCGATTATGTGTGCCACAGCTGCTGGGAGCTTGCGAACCACCAGGTTTTATCTGAAATTGAAATTCCAGAAGAAAATCCCGTGCAGCAATCGAGAAATCAGGAAATACCACAGCAGCAATACATTACACTGCCAAACATTCGACGAGCTGCTGACACTAGAAGGCACTGCTTGTTCCTTGACTGCAGGAATCCTGAGCGATACAATATTCCGGACATAATTCGTAGACGGGTGCTCAGTGACTGCAACTTTTACATACCAAGAGGTGCAAGGATATGCGGTTACCACATGGGTAGAAACATATTTAGTGAATTGTACACATCTGAAAACACACTAGACCATTTTAATCGTTTTCATATTGAAGATATGGTATTCATATTATCCGAACCTGTAAGTACTTTTAATTTTGAAGACACCCAGAGTCTGCCAGAATATTTGGCACATTATTTTCTGGGAATTTCCTTATCCCAACATGAACAAATAATGAACGAAACAAGAGGACTTCGTGAAATGCACAGGGGAAGTTTTGCATTAACTGCACTGTTATGCAAATTAAGGACGGGAGACTCTGGAGACAGGCTATCGAGCTTATTTCAAACGCCAAGGCGCACAGTGGAAACCCTGATGAACAAGGCTAGGGAAATATTAGCTCAGGAGTATGTGCCTCAACATTTGGGTCTGCACCATATAAGCCGGAGTAATGTCATTACTAAAAATTCATATATAGCGAATAGTTTATATGGCAGACCTGATCTCCCGCTGGAAAGACGAAATGCAATTGTTATCTGTGATGGCACCTATGTTTATACCCAAAAAAGCTCAAATTATTTATTTCAAAAAGAGACTTATTCCCTCCATAAGTATCGAAATCTAATGAAACCATTCATGATGGTGTGTTGCAATGGATACATCCTGGATGTTGCAGGGCCATATCCTGCTACTACTAACGACGCGTCTATAATGATAGATTTATTAAATAAAGAGAGTTTCTTGGATTTTTTTAGAGAAGACGATGTATTTATTCTCGATAGAGGCTTTAGAGATAGTGTAGACGCTATACATCAGCGTGGCTTCCTCGCCCATCTACCAGAAACCCAGTCACCAGGTCAGTTTCAGCTAACCACGCTAGAAGGGAACAGATCTCGCTGTGTGACAATAAATAGATGGGTTGTGGAAGCCGTTAATGGCAGGATCAAAAGAGATTTTAAAATATTCAGGCATGAATATTTTAACCGTGCATGCCCTCACATGATGAAGGACTTTTCCATTGCAGCAGCACTGCATAATGCATTTGCCACAATGTTTGTGGATCCAAATAATGCGGAACAAATAGTAAATATTATAAATGAAAGGCTTTTCGTAAACAATACTTTAGCAGAAATAGTGCAAGAAGAGATTCTGAATAGAAGGAACTCTTTATTTACAACAATAACAAGTTCAAATATTGTATTCCCCAATCTATCTATAGAAGAATTGGTCCTCTTTGCTTGTGGCACTTACCAAATTCGACAAGCTAGGTCATATATAGGTGAACAATTACGTTTTCATGGCCTTTATACAATAGAAGTTTGCAGTGAGGACCATGTCAATTTAAGCAGGTTAGGGGGAATAAGTTCTTATTTAATTCGAGCGAAAGTAAAGTCCCGGCATGTGTCACGAAAATCTTATTTTGTGTTTATAACAATTGATCGGCAACAAGTGGGTAGGAATGCCATCACTGGATATTGTTGCAATTGCATTGTTGGTTTGCGCACTGTGGGATGTTGCTCTCACGTAATGAGCATAGTATGGTACCTGGGCTACGCGCGTCACCAGGACAATATAACTCCACCTGCACAGTTTCTTGATCAAGTCTTACTCAGGCTAGATACATAAATAATTGTAAAATAAGTACCTAATAAGTATCTATTAAATGTTAGAAAAAAGTGATTGTTTCATTTTATAAAATAACATCCTTTATTACCTACCTACCTATACATACCTAACTATCAATATCAATCACCAACCTGCTGCGTCACTCAATTGCTGGACTTAGGCTCCTCCTAAAGCACGGCATTCATACAAACATAATATACAGAGATGGCAAATAAGCATAGGTGCGGTTCGCCTGATGTTCTAGCAACATCCAAAGGCATAAACCTTTTGGTGTAGGTAACAACCTCCTGTAGGTTACATACCTATATACATCGTATCCGTTTCACCTCAAAGGAAAAGCGCTATTATACTTTACTTATGTAGATAAGTACCTACATTGTATTCCAAAATGAATTCATCTGCTCAATAATCAATAGGTATATCAATACACGTTCCGCAACACACATAACCTAACTTATATGGTAAATCTTTAAATCGATTTTCTATTAAAATCCCATTACAAAAAAATATGCTATGATTACACTTTATGTTATTAGGCCTTAGATCCATCTCTTTTGGGTGTTTTTACTAATGCTTGCAAAGTATAAATGCGACACTCAAAGTACATGGGGTTTTGCCAATCTTCTTTATCTAGGACATCATTAAAATCCCGTGTTTCGGTAAGCACTTAATTAAAGCCTTTGGTCCGAATTGATTTGTAGCTCTCGGACAGTCGTTAGGGAACGTACCCATACTACGTGACCTATTTTTTTAGATTTTTTGACCCCTCCCTCCCCTCGGTGACGACTCGTAGTAGATGCCAAGACCCCCTCCCCCCTTTAGTTTTCACATAGTAATTCATAATTATGTTTTTTTATCATTTCAAAGGCAAAACGTGAAAAAAAAAATTGGCTTATACTCGACTTTAGTGAATTTTATATTTTTAAAAAGAACAACATTTATGAAAACGTATTGCTATTCAGTATGTAACTTACAGTAACTTAATTTACGAACACAACAATTATTTTCTGTTTAATCACATTAATATTCGTCTCATACGTCTTCAACAAATACGTTTCCAGCATTTTTGTACCAGCACGAACTCTTGTCGACTTGCTTGACAACTTCACTGAACTACAAACTGTCTGACAAACAGTGTCTGTTTTCAATCAGCTGACGTCTCGGTACATGTGCGTCAGCGCCACCAACAGTGAGTTTGAAAAAAAAAAAAGCTATAAGTGTACCTCTTAAAATATTTCGTGTATGAATAGATACACCTTGTATACAGAAACAACCAACGGGTCATCGCAGTAAAATAATACGAATACAAGTTTTTGACGACGAAGATTTCACAAATTCCTCATGTGATTGTAGTGCCAGTATATGTGCTCAACATGTTGTGCGTAACGTATTTAATGATGATATTTATAAATGTGTCAAGGATATTTTAAGCAAATTGCGTCAAAAAATATGAATATACAATTATGAATTACAATTCAGTTGTTTTATTTCTATCACTCGGTTAAAAACGATTCACAAGCCTAGTCCTACACACCGAATTCCCATGCATAATTTCAACATGAACGATGTATGACATTTTTTGATTTAAAAGAGTGTCCATGGAGTTTCTTGCCCGTTCTTCTCCATAGGTACCTACTACGCTTTGGATATATTGGATGGAATAGGTAACTAGCTTCATCTTTCTGAGTGACCGACCCCGTGACAATTCAAAAGTGCCTGTAATTGGTTTATTTGAAATAAATGCTTTGAGTTTGAGTTTCTGAGTTCGAAGACGTAGTTACATTTAGTAAATAATACAATCTCATATTAGGCATGTATTCATAAACACTATAAGTACATATTACATTCAGAGTTTTGATGCAAATTAATAATTAAAACTTTATAGCTGTGAGGCACACGATGGATAGAAAAGAATGCGATCTGTTTTCTTAACGGGAATGGGAATGTGATTGTTTCACTCTGTTGTGCTTAGCAACAGATTATGGATACGAATTAAATCTCTTTGAATAGATGATTCTGAATACAGCACTCATTCTAAGCAAACCTTCATTTTGAATAGAGGATTCTGAATACAAACTTCATTTTGAATAGAGGATTCCGAATATAACCTGCATTTGAATGGAAGATTCTGAATGCCACGTTCATTTTGAATAGAGGACTTTGAATACAACACTCAGTTTGAATAGAGGATTGGGGGGCCTGGATCTCCTTGATCCAGGTCCCGCAATCCTACCCTTCTGATCTCTATTTCACTATTTTGGAATATAATGAAGTTGGAATTTTAAATAATACTACTATGTTACAAAATCAATTTAAATAATAAAACAAATCCAAGTTACAATATCTAATGTAATAATAACATGAAATAAATAATCAGTCTTCATACAAAATATAAACATCTTCAATATTTTAATCATTTGAATAAGAAATCACAAATTTTACCCTAAATAATAAAAATAATAACATGTTAATCACTAATCAGTCTTTTAATTTAGGAGGAAAATAATTATGCAGCACCTAATTATTAAGACCATCGAAGGATGAACCGGGATCTTCTTGAAGGTCGGGCACTGCAGCAGGCTCTTGTTGACAGACTATGGAGAAATGCATAAATTTAATTAGCAGGTATGTAATGTAAACTTACCTCAATATTCTAGTGAAGTACGAAAATGCTCCAATTATTATTAAAAAGATTTAACTCTTTGTTACAGTTCCACAGTATTGCACAAAACAGAGATTAAAAATAAATTAATACTCTTTTGATTAGGGCTTCCAAAATTACGGATATATTAATTACGTAATTGATTACGAATTTTGGTGGTCCAATTACGTAAGTACGTAATTACGTAATTTAAAACATATTTTTGAAATTTTTGAAATCGAATGTTTAATTTTTTAGGTAGCAATCGACAATATAAGAAGTGTAAAAAGACTTTGATTAAACTAAAGTTTTTATTGATTAATATGGACATACAGAATAATGTTACATTATCAAGAGCATAACTTAACAGATTCTCCTATTAATTTAATCACAATCACAACACAACGCTCTATTATAAATATTCTGTGACAACGCTTAGATAGTATTTAGATTCGTAACAAAATAAGAATATCTTTTTCCTAAACGGAATGCTTATTACTTATCTACTTATTTGACTTTTCTTGAAAATGAGATCTCATAAACGACAACGCATTTAGTGTTTTATCACTTAATGAACTTCTTAATTTACTACATAGATAACCAGCTGAAGAAAAAGCACGTTCGGCTTCAACACTTGTTGGTGTAATCGATAGTAAATAATTATACGCTGCTGTTAGGTAAAATCCACGACCACCGCCAGCAGTATCATAAATGCACATTTCCACTCTAACAATGGAGTCAAGATCTGTGTTAACCGTAGATTTGTTTACCTGTGACGTGGCTTTGCATATCTCTTTTTCTAATTCCTCGGCCACAGTTAACTCTTCATCACTGGAGTCAGTATGTGCTGTGCTTATTTGTTGTATTGGACTTTGACTTGTCTGTGCAGACGTTGTGCTAGCTGTAAATTTCAGCCTTTCTAATAATCTAGTGATATATGTCCTTATATAATCTGACGTCGGTTTTGTGAAGGTTTCTGTTGATATTGTTTCGTAAAATTGTTCATTGTTATGCAAATACTGTAAAATACCAGATACACTAGTTCGTCTCTCTTTTATTCTTTTTCTAAGGGAATTAGCAAGCCTTTCGCTGAGTTCGTTGTGCTGATAGTCAAGTTTATTTAACATAAACTGAAGAGCAGCATCTGCCGTCAATAAGTTTGAATCCCGGCGACACAAAGACATCACAGTTGTTTTTATTACATCTAAACTATGATGAATGTTTTGCAGGTCTTGAATTTCTTTTTCTGTAAAATTTATATTTGATTTTAAATCCAATAATGCCTTCATGACACATGATTTTAATTTTAAAAATCTGCCAATCATATCGGACAGGCTGTTCCACCGTGTCTTGCAGTCGAGTATAAAATCGAGGCCCTTTTCATATTCTTCTACAGAGTATTTCTGCAACAAGTCGTTTTTCAAGGGTGACTTTTTAAAAGATTTAACCAAATCTCGTACTTTTTTTATAGTATCTTTGTAAAGAAATTCAGATTCTGTAATTCTTGGTACTTCTATATCAAATCCTCCATAGTTTTCTTCAGAATCTTCAGAGTCGTAATCTAGTTCTATATCTTGTTGCTCTGGGTTGGGATTGGGAGTTGACTGATATTGTGATTTATATAGCACATCGAGCACCGCCAGTTGTATGCCATGGGCAAAACACAATTGATGGTGGCCGTCAAAATTTTTGCCCATTTTAACCATTACGCTGGCTCCGTCGGTTGTGAAAGCAATTATGTCTTCAAGACTAAGTCCGAAATTGTTCAAATGCTGTTGTAATAATTGGGTTCCTACATCTGCTGGCATTGAACCTTCTATTCTCACCAGACCCAAATTTTTGTAATAAACTGGTTCGAGATCTTTACTGTGGATATTAATATTCATGTATCTCTTATTTCGAGTAGAGGTCCACTCATCGAATGTCATTGTAAATCTTTTGTTCTGGGACTTCATCTCCTTTAAAAGACGTATCAGAGCGTTTTTTGTATTATCATGTAGCTCTAAAACTATCCTGGTTATAGTTGATGGCGATTTCGGTAGATCATAGCCGGATTTTTTGAAAACATACCTCAGGTCTTCAGAAGTACAAAATTTGCTCAACGGGATACCATCCGAAGCTGCCATTCTAGTCACTCTTAACTCCATGGAAGACTCACTCACATAATAATCCGTGAGTTTAGTTTTCTTTTGGGGTGATTCATGTGGGACCGGGGCGCCCTTTCTTTTTTCTTGAATTTGAGCACTATCGGACGTTGATGTTGAGGTACTCGCTTGTGGCACTTCAGTGATATGTTTGGCCCGCAAGTGAGTATGTAATGCTCCCGTTGCACCACCGGGCGTTTTTAAAACTTTTTTACAGTGCTTACACTCGACGGTTTGTCCATTATCGGCTCTTAGAAAATGTTCCCAGATTGAAGATGTTGTCCGTTTGTTTAAGAACTCCTTGAAAACTGTCTTCTTTGTTGACGACCTAAAACAATTACAACAATATATTTAACAACTAAATATGCTATAGCAATATTGGCACTCTCCAGTCAGTAGTCCCCCAACTATATCTATCTATACAAAAATCACATTGAACTGTGTTGCTCCGTTTTGACGTGGTAGAATGACAAACACAAATATAAAAATATTTTTAGAAAATAAACCGACTTCACAACTTTAATTTATTAATGAAAAAAGGGAGATAAACCTTACGCCGACAATTTTTTTTAAGTCGGTGCCAGCCTTAACATTTAACTATCGTCGAACGAAACGATAGTTTTTACAAAAAACAACGCGCGCGGACAAAAATATAAACATGCGACTTTAAACCTATGCCACATTAATTAGTAGAACCTATTCAAGCTGATTCTATAATGAAACAGTGATATCACAATTTATACTAAGTATGTCTAACTTTCTGGAAAAAATAAAATAATAGATTTTATTCAGGTACTTACATATTTGTTGTAGTTCCTTAGTTCCTTACACTTAAATGAAATATCTCCAGCGAGGAAGTGTTCAAAATTACACGTAACATGTCATAGTCACTCAACAAAAATACTTTATCGACCAGGTTAATATCATTAGGTCAGTCGTGAACTTCGAGGTGTGAACTGTGTGTGAACGTATAAGTCTAATAACAGACGAATGAGTACTGAGACTTTATTTCCTACATACATTAGAGTTCAGAGCTAAACTCACACATTGAAAGACGCGGGGATTCCCTGTGAACCTATTGTTTATCAAAATTATACTCTATTTCTTACATGTCAAAGAGAATAAGTGCCCTACGTTATCCAAAGCTGAAATAAATTGCGGGGAAGTACCGAGAATTACAGATTATATTCCGGATTGATTTTATTCTCTACGGGGGAATACCCGCTTGGTCTGTTTCAATGTTGGCTGGGTTGTCTTGTCATGTCATACTGTTTAAAAAAAATGTTGCCAACTTGACTTACGTAATTACGGATTTCAACCCCTCAGTTACGGACTTGTCAGGAGTTATTTTTTTTGCGTAATTACGTAACTGCGTACTTACGTAATTACGGAATGGAAGCCCTACTTTTGATAAACACTGTTTCATTTAATCATTTATCATTACAGCCATTTGGAATCCACTGCTGGACATAGACTCCTAAAATAGATTTCACCTATCTTTTAATAATCTGACAAAATTACCTCTTGCATACTTCATTCTTTTTTAGTCAGACTCAGAATCTGGTGATATTATGATTCTGCGGAGTTTCTGTGAAAACAAAATTAACTTTAATACTAAAGTTGCAACTTTATAATATAGCATGTGTAACATAGCGCTTAGTATCATAGTTACAATCAACATGTCAAATTCTGGCCAATGTGCTACTACTGATGTGAGCCTACACCTAACACAAGCTTTTAAGCTTAGCTGGAGGGGTTATATTAATTGTTATATTTTTTATTGTATCGGTTTCAATGTTTATGCTACTAACATATTTTTCTAAGTTTTTATTACTAATACAATATGGATGTTTTTTCCGAAATAAATGAATTGAATTGTAATTGAATAATACTTATTGCAGGGTATGTTTGTAGCACACACAATGAGTAGAAGTTCCGATTTTGGGTGAAACCATAAAGATGAATTACCTATAAATCAATAGAAATTACATTTTTTGGCACAGATCTCACAAATTGGCCTATAAGGTCCACCATTTTTTCTGTGGTGGAGCTCAGTCGATCAATGGCTGCAGCTAGGTTGTTGGTCGCCTGAGCCTGTTTCAAAGTAGCCTCGGCGTTCCAATAGCATCCAATCTTGATTGAGCAGCTTCGAGAGCTGTTTTGTCTCTATCTATAAAAAGAAAATACTTTGTTACATCAGACGACATACTTTGCCCTAGAGTGGGGCGTTAATGGTCAAAACAAATAATTGCAAGATCTTTACCTTCCACTGCGTAACGCCGTACAGATCTTTGGCGATGGCGTCGCTTTGAAGGCTGGTCGATGGTGAATGGCCGACCTTCTAAATTTTCCAGTTTCAATTTGAAAAATATACAATTATAATATTAGTCTACATGTTATCCTATATATTTAAACCCATATGCAGAAAGTTGTAGTATACCTTATTTCTTGTGTTTCTACATTTTCCACAAGCTCACCTGTGACAATTGCAGGCACTTCATAACTGTCTAATATTCTGTAAAAATAAAAACAATGTTATCAAAATAGTTAAGAAACTAGTTACTTAGGTAAAATGATAAAAGCTAAGCAAATTAAGCACAGAGTACCAAGGTAGTACCACTTACGAGAAAGAATTGTTCTCAAATTGAAAATTTGTACTAGAAATAGGACTAGCAGGCACCACAAGAAGCGTGATAGTTGGCTATTTACCAAAAAAAAAACATACAGTTAATAAAACAAAGCAAGCATGTCAACAAAATGTGAAAGTGAACAAATAAATAATATATACAGGGTGATTGGAAGATGGGTGCAAAGCTTTAAGGCGAAGATAGTACAGACAATTTAGAACCATTTAAGCCATGGTTGTCTTAGACGAAGTCTTACCAAATATTTTTAACCAAATTTTTAAGTTTTTTTTCGGAAATTCTCAAAATTTAATGTAAACTGCATAATTATGGCCAAATTGAATGATAAATGAATTCATTTTTTATTTATTTAATTAAAGTAATGTGTAAGCAATCAAGCAAAACATGTTTTAGGCTTCTGTGTCATTAGACATTTTTTTACAGACATTTAAAGCTCAGAAAAAATAAAAAAATTGTACAATACGTCTTTTAAACCTTATTAAAAAAAAAACGGAGGGTGCTTTTTTTGTTCAAACCTTTTTGAAGACATGCTTGATAATCGCTCTTTCTTTTGAGGTATCATTTATGCGGATATCTTACAAATTATTGAAATTAGGGCCTACAAACCAATTTGAGGGAGATTTTTTTTATTTTAGGCAGACTAATTAAAACAACATTTGAATTAAAATTATTTATTTTTCATGTTCAAAATGACGGCAGTGATTCCTAATACAAGCACGGCCCCGTCTTCTAACTTCTGTAGTCGTTATTTTCAACATCATCTCCTGCTTCATTGTCTCAAACGCTGAATTTATTCTTTGTATCAAATCTTTCTCTAGTGTTTATTTCTATGTTGTTATACACCAGTTCCTTGGCCCGGCCCCACACGAAAAAGTCCAACGGGGTCAGATCTGGGGAGCGAGCGGGCCAAGGGATGGGTCCATCCCTGCCGATCCAGCTATCAGGAAAGCAATTGTTGAGGTGTTCCCTTACATTTAAAGTCCAATGCGCTGGACAGCCGTCTTGCTGAAAGATGACTGTTTGGTCTCTTTCGAAGATCGGGACACCTGATTCCTATAACAGCAGTGGTAAATCAATTTGCAGAAATTGCAAATAATTTTCGCCATTCAATGGATCAGGCAAAAAGTGGGGCCCAATCAATGTTCTGCCAATTATTCCAGACCATACATTCACAGAGAATTTCATCTGAAATGACACCTGCTTCTTAAAATGTGGATTGTTGTCTGCGTCGGCCCATTCATGGATGTTGTGAAAGTTTGTAATACCTTCCCTTGAAAATTTACTTTCATCCGTCCACAAGATTGATTTCAGAAACCACGCATCTTCGATGTCTCTGTTGAGGAGGAAACGGCAGAACTGAATTCTTCTTTGAGGATCTTGCTCTACTAGACCTTGCACACTCCTGCCATGGAACGGATACTTATCATTTTGGTGCATTGTATGCCACACCTTCCATTGAGAAATGTTTAAATTTCGAGCTACTGCTCTAGTACTGGTAGTAGGATCCGCTTGAAATGCTGCTAAAATGTCTTCGTCGACGGCAGTTTCGTGTCTGCCCGGGTTGACTCCAGGTTCCACGCGGTGAAACCCATCTTGGGCAAGACGACGAAACGTGTTGTAAAACACTCGGACATTCGGTATCCTGCGATTCGGATAGCGCTCTTGATACATCCGTCGCGCCAAAGATCCATTGCCGTCTGCTCTACCGTACATAAATACGATATCCGCATATTCTTGATTGGAAAAAGTAGCCATAGTCACTTAACAATTAAGAAAAACGGCGTAGGAGCGCACTAAATGTCAACTCAACACAATTAAGTCAAAAATCAACACGTGCAGGAGCGCGAGGCTACGACTGGACACGGTGAAACAAAAAAGTTCAAAACTAACGCAAACAACACGTGCAGGAACGCAAAGGGCTACAACTGAACACGGTAAATTGTGAATCAACACGACAACGTCCACTCACAAGGGCAGTAGTTTGACTAATAAGTAAAAGATGTAACGGCTTCATCACAGACCGACTGACCCTGACTAAAGAAAAACGACTTTGTTGCCTCAGTAACTAAGACCATTTTGCTGTAAAAACCAACTCTTATCGCTTTTTGCTATTCATTGGGCGTTCTACCTGGAAATGCCGTCGCACCGCGCTCGGTGGCCATTGTTTAGAGAATCCCCTCAATGGGTTCCCCTCAATTGGTTCCTGCATGTGCCAAAAATTCTTAGAATTGAACAATGTTATCATTTCGAGCACATAAAGTATTCTTTTAAGCAAAAATTTTGTGTTTTGTTAGACTGCCTAAAATTTAAAATTTCTCCCTCGAATTGGTTTGTAGGTCCTAATTTCAATAATTTGTAAGATATCCGCATAAATGATACCTCAAAAGAAAGAACGATTATCAAGCATGTCTTCAAAAAGGTTTGAACAAAAAAAGCACCCTCCGTTTTTTTTTTAAAATAAGGTTTAAAAGACGTATTGTACAATTTTTTTACTTTTTCTGAGCTTTAAATATCTGTAAAAAAATGTCTAATGACACAGAAGCCTAAGAGCGAGGCCCCATTAGTGCGTTGCGCTGCGTTGCGTCGCGTCATCGCAACGGAACAACGCATTGTATGCCACACCTGTGTTGCGTTGACGCTGCGCCAACGCAACGCAAGAGGGTATGCACGCCGACGCAGCTGCGTCTCAGTTCAGCCTTTGCAATGGATAGATACAAACGTGTTCTTTTGTTGCTTTTATTACGGCACCGCCGAAATAAACGTAGAAATCATAGAAGATTCTGGATATCTCCTTTGATAGCATTAAGAAATAGTGATGGTCAGTTTTTTATGCAGGAATATAGGGAGTTATTATTAGATGAAAAGACTTTTTTCAATTTTTTTAGAATGAGTGTGGCCAGCTTTAATAATTTGGTTGAAACCTTAAAACCACATATCAAAAAGCAGTATACCAAATTCAGGAACCCTTTAGAACCAATTGAAATGATTGGTATTACATTGGGGTAAGTAATTCAAATATCATAATACTCGTAATGTTAATCAGTTATTAATTTATTATCTTTAAAAACAGTTTAATTTAAGTATTACTATTAGGCAACAAAGCAAAGTTATAATCTTCTTCTTGACTATCATCAGTAAAATTATTAATCGTAGTGTTGGTTGAGTAGGTAGCTTCGAATTCATCTGTTCGATACGACGATGGCGATGGTGACTGGGCATGTTGTCCAGTTTGATATCCGCGTGACTGCAATGGTGTTGCTTGATACTGTTGTCCAGTTTGATATCCGCGTGACTGCCATGTTGTTGATTGAGTCTGTTCCCCGAACCGAATTTCGGTAATGATATTTATAACTTTGCTTTGGAATGTCAAAGTTTGTAATTCCGTAAAGCTGTCCAAAGAAGGCAAAATTCCTTTGAAAAATGATAAGTGGCGGTTTTCTTTCTCTTGCAACGCTTCTAATGCTTGCGCCTCGAAATCATCTATTGCTTGGTTTGATCTCTTACGGCTTGCAGGTACGTAGCGAGAAGGACCTGGGGGTAACGAGGACATTTCTTTTGTAGGAAATGGAGAAGATGATGCTGTGTTTTCATTTCGTTCCGTTTCTTCAGACACCATTTCAAGGCTACTGTCAGTTTTATTTTGGGCAACTTTCATCAAAAACAGCAACTGATTGTAATAATGATATTTTTTCAATTGTTTTGCCCCTGATCCAGACGAACTGTTTTCTTTTATTTTTTTTACGTATCGAAAAAAGTTGTCCTTCACGCTTCTCCATTTTTTCACAACCTCGTTACCTGCAAAAAAAGAAAAAAATGTGTAAGTACCTAACTTGTCTACACTGACCAATCTAAATGGGCCACCCTGTTTATTTTTTGTGTTTCTATTTCAGGTACTTAGGCAGCGGAAATTCGATAAACGACTTGCATTTCAAATTTAAACGTGGAAGAGCAACAATTTCTAGAACTATTTCGTCAGTTTGTCAAGCTATATGGAAATATGTTCTACCACAGTACATAGAAGAGATCACAGTAGAAAAACTACAAAATATTGCATTAGATTTTGATCTCAAAGCTAACTTTCCTCATTGCTTCGGGGCAATTGATGGGAAACATATACGTTTAATAAAACCAGACAAAAGTGGCTCTCTGTTTTATAATTATAAAAAATATTTTTCAATTGTTTTGCTGGCGGTTGTTGACTCAAATTATAAGTTTGTTTTTGTCGACGTGGGTGCATATGGTAAGGAAAGTGATTCTACTATTTTTAGAAATTCGACACTGTACAAGATTTTAATGAGAAATGAATTACCATTGCCTGATCCTCAACCACTTGGAAATGATCATAATAACGAGCCACCAATCCCTTATGTACTCGTCGGTGATGAAGCTTTTGGTTTAAGTAAGCATGTTATGCGCCCATACGGCGGATCCAATCTCAATGTGAAACAAAGAGTTTATAATTATCGCCTTAGCAGAGCTCGTAGATACGTGGAATGTGCATTTGGGATCATGGCAAATAAATGGCGCATTTTACATAGGCCAATTGATACGTCATATGATTTAACTATTAATATTGCGAAAGCATGTTGTGTTTTACACAATTTTGTTATACAACACGATGGGTTAAAACAACAAGACAATATGGCAATAAGTAGGTTCCCACAATTGAGACCCCATAGCAATGAAGAATCATTAGCCGAAAATTTTATCAGAGATCAATTTGCTAATTACTTTATGAGTCCAGAAGGGGCTTTACCATGGCAGTTGAAAAAGATATAAATTAACTTATGTATTGAATTTACAAATAATATAATAAATAACAACTCACCAATCTTGTTCTTTTTTTGGTCCTCAAACTCCTCGTAATCTTGAAATATTTTTTTACAAACAGCTACCCATTCATTCGCTTTACGAAATTTATCACTGTAATGTTCGTGTGATTTATCCCATATAATGGGTCTTTCTTGGACCAAGGATATGAGAAAATCTATATCAATATCCTGCTCACTCATGGTAAGATAAAAAATGTCGTTACGCTCGTCTAGCTTCCTCCTCTAGCAGTGCATCACTGTCCGTCGTCGCAGCGGAGCTCCGACAACGCAGCGCATCACCCTCCCTCCCGCTTCGTCTCTTGTCCGTCGATCCGTTGAAACGTCGCGCGCGACGACGCAACGGTCTAATGGGGCATGTCCTAAAAAATGTATGGAAAACGACGCAGCGACGACGCTGCGACGACGCAACGCAGCGCAACGCACTAATGGGGCCTCGCTCTTAAACATGTTTTGCTTGGTTGCTTACACATTACTTTAATTAAATAAATAAAAACTTAATTCATTTATCATTCAATTTGGCCATAATTATGCAGTTTACATTAAATTTTGAGAATTTCCGAAAAAAAACTTAAAAATTTGGTTAAAAAAATTTGGTAAGACTTCGTCTAAGACAACCATGGCTTAAATGGTTCTAAATTGTCTATACTATCTTCACCTTAAAGCTTTGCACCCATCTTCCAATCACCCTGTATAAGCTTGCAAATAAAAAAACACATAATATACAACTGTGACATTAGTTTTGTTAACCCTTTATGGGGCAGAAGATTCTGGCTTATATGTTAGAAATTAAACACAAAAAAAACTAATATTTAATGAAAATTTTTGAACACGTTTTTTTATTTTTTTATTAAAGAAAGTTATGGTGTCCACATTTTGGACACTGCCCTTTCTCACGTATGAAATTGTGCAAAACAAGGTGCAATGCATAATGGCACTTTGCATTTGACACACTCTATTTTGCTCTTTTTTCCAAGAGCTTTACTGCTGCAAGCTCTGCACCTTCTATAACTGGGCAGCTCTCCCGGCATATGCGATCCCACATCATTCAGCCTTATCTCATCAGGGATACTATAAATAGACTTCTGCCTGCTTGTTGGTCCCTTTGGTCTTTTGGTTGCAAAGTTGGGCAAAACAGATACCCTTCGTTTCCGGGAGCTGTAACTGTTGATCAGGTTACGTGCCAGGTCAGTGCGGAACTGCAATGCACCTATTGAATTAAGCACTCTGTCATTGTGGGTATGAAGTATGTGGGCATTTGTGATAGCTGCGTCCACCAAAAAATAAAATATACGCATCCACCACCTTTTACTGCGTCTTGAAATAGGGTAAGTGCCCCTTTTCTGGTCGAATCTGTCCACACCTCCCATCCTTTTTGTGTACTCTAAAATGCCCAAAGGACAAGCAATATCAGACTTCGTCCCATCTTTTTGCGTTCTTTTACAGGTTTTCTTTTGTCGAGGGTGATATGCTGTGCTTAGCACATATACCAATTTGGTATCCATCCATACGAAGAATGCAACATTTTTGTTGACTCGCAATTTGTGTTGGCCTTTGGCCAATTTTAGAGCAGCTGGTTTAGGTGTATTTTTCTTTTTCCTGTGGCTTTTTATCAATTCAGGCAAATTTGTCCGGTCTTGACGTACTGTGGCTGTTGAGTATATATTTTTTTCGAATAGAAATTGCATTAGCTCACAGGAGGCAAAAAAATTGTCAAACGCGACATGAGTGTTTTCAGCATTTTGTTCAATCAGTTTTTTGCACAGTCCTTTCACCACACTTGCACCTAATCCAACTTCCGTGGTGTCGTCTTTTTTACCAGTGTATACTTCAAACTGGTAAAGATACCCCGTCAGACTATCACAGCGCGCCCAAACCTTGAATCCTCGCTTGATGGGTTTTTTTGGCATGTATTGTTTGAGCGTGCTGCGACCCTTAAATTTTATCATGCATTCGTCAATGCTTTGTGAGGAAGAGCATGATGCACTATTTTGAAAAGCATCATTCATGCTGTCGATCAAAGGTCTGACTTTGTAAAGTTTATCAAACCCTTGTTCATTTCTCTTAGGCATTTTACTATTGTCATTTATGTGTAAATTAGACAGAATCTTTTTGAATCGCTTCACTGGCATGACGTCTGCAACCTCTTTTACGCAAAACAGCGGATCAGAAGACCAGTATAGTGTCACATTAGGAAGGACATGAAGTCCCATGAATATCAAAATTCCAAAAAAGGCTTTCAGTTCAGCTATTGTGACAGGTTCCCAATCTTTCTGGCGGTTTTGTGTTGCATATAAATTAGTTTGGTCAACAATGGTAGCTAGGATTTCATCCTTAAAAAAAGCTCTAAAATATACAGCAGGACTACTTCTGTTCGGAATAAACTGTTTCGGTTTCAATACTCTATCATCGAATTTATCAATTGGCGGATTGTGAGGAAACTGCGCTTTTTTCCAATGTTCATCACCGTCATCACTATCGGAGCTATCGTCAGACGATTCTGTATCTACTACATCAGCAGGACGTGTAATAGTTCTTGGTATTGGAGTTGCAGAAACAGTTGTTAGAACAGGAGACAATCTAGAAGTTCCAGGAGAAGGATGTGGCTGTGTGGAGCTAGTATGTGGTACAACTGTACCTGCAGGAGAAGACGACTCTATCCCCAGGTTTGAAACTGATACAGATCTAAGAGGTAAGTTTGGATCCAAAATTTCTTGAAGTTCAGCATTACTTGGCGGTATGAAAATAGTTTCGGTGTCGTTCTCGTCACTTTCGTTATCGTCTTCGGAGTGTTCACCATCCGACAATGCGAACAGGTCTTCCAGAACATCTTCCAGTTTATCTAATGGAATCGTCTGAAATAGAAACACTCAGTTACAAAAAAAAAAACAAAATTATAAATCTGAACCATGAAAAATTTCCATTACCTACGCGGGCAGTGTCCAAAATATGGACGTCATAGTTTTTCGTTTCTAACAAGACATGTGAACCAAATTCTCAAAAATCAGAGCTTTTACCCCATATTTACAACATTTGGAACGATACGTAAAACAAAACTTACCTTTTTGTTCATTGCTTTTGAAGATTTTCTTAGATTTATAAACAACACTCAAAAATCATCAATTTTTGATATAAGATCGATCACCTGATAAAAGTCGGCCATGTAAGTATTTTTTTTTTTACGTTTTGTTAACAGTATCTAGAGGCTCAACCCAAAGAGCCAAAAGTGACATTTGTCCAACGTTTAGTTTAGCCGCGAAAATTCAAAATGTGTGGTGTCCAATATATGGACAGAGCCCCATAAAGGGTTTAAAGTTTACAAGTTTGAAGTACTTCTTAACCCTTAAATGCATGAATTAATTAATTTTATTGGAAAAAAAATGGTTTCAATTCTTTAGAAGCTGTGAAAAACGGGAAAAAAAATAACTTTTAATATTTTATAGGTTTTTAATCATAAAATCAAGTTGATGCATTTTTGGGACATTATGGAAAATAGTCTTAAAAAAATGCTTTTATTAATTAACTGTGGAATAAATTGAAACAATCGTTTCCTTACTTTGCACAAAGGAATACATTGCACTTTGTGCATTTTACAAAGCTCTGTAGCTTACAGCCAGGACTCTTGTACCTCATGCGTTGGTCGGTTTTAATTTGGCTATGACCAAGATGGTCTAACCGAACGTCAGAAGGTGGAAGAACCTGGCACCCTTTCCTTCTTTTTGCATCTGTGGTATCAGTAATGCTGCTGTTGCTAGGACGTCCTCTTGTTGGCTGGGTCGTAATACCATAGGTACATAAGACATCAGCCAGCTCTGACCTGAATTCTGACAGATTTCTCAGCTTCTTTGGGTCTGCTCCTTTTCTTGTTTCTACAGTTTTGTATAGAACCCAAGAGTTTATAATAGTTAAATCTAAAAGGTGGTAAAAAATCCTCATATACCATTTCCTGGTCTTGACTTTTATTCTATATCTGCTTAAAAATGAATCCATGAGATCAACGCCCCCCATATGGGCGTTGTATTCTTTGACTATTTTTGGGCAGTCTATAATAATTTTTTTCTTTTCTGTTTTGTCATACCGTTCGATGGACTGTATTAGTTCAGCTCCTACGTAGGTCGAGAGCAGAACTACTTGTTTGTTGTCTTTCCAGCTAACTGAAGACATGTCGACCCCATCAACATTTGTAATATATTCCACATACGACCCTCTTGGCACTTGTTTTTTCATTACATCCTGCTTTGAGGGTAATTTACATTTTTTACCTAGGCGGTTCCTTTGAACAGTTCCTACACATTGTATTCCTTCTTTAGCAAAATAATACATCAAGGACAATGTGGTGTAGAAATTATCATTGTATATGATGTGATTAACATGTCTGGGAATTATTCTTTCAAGTTTTATCACTGCTTGTGACACAACTCCTATGTCAGGCTCGTTAGGCAAACGATTGTCTTTTTCTTTGCCAGCGTAAATAATAAAACGATAAGCAAAACGTGTTAGTGAACATAATACAAATAATTTAAATCCCCATTTATGAGGTTTATTAGGCAAATATTGTTTTAAAAAATGGCCCATCTTGGTGGCACACATCTGCTCATCAATGGATAAGCGCTGACTTACTGGAATGCTGGAGAATTTGGTATTGAGATGTTCAATTACAGGGCGTAGCTTGTGAAGTCGGTCATGCTGGGGATGATCTATTGGTAAGTGACTATTGTTATCGTTGAAGTGAAGTACTCTTCTTATTTTTTCAAATTTATTGACAGGCATCGCTTTTATAATTGCCTCAAACCCGTACTTGTCCAGTAACCACGTACACTTGGATAGTGGTAGACACTCATATAAATCAAGATTCCCAGATACTTTCGCAGTTCTCCTAATGTTATGACGTCAGGTCTATCAGGTTTCTTTTGTACAGCACAATTATTTGTTTCAGTAACAATTTGTAGAAGAAATTCTTCAGTAAAAAAGTAGGAAAAAAATTGGAAAGGTGTCTGAATGTTCATCAAACTTTCAGGGTATTCTTCAGTTCCATTAATTTTTATGGCATTTTCGTTGAATGGCAGAGGTTGGTTTTTCCATATTAACCTCTGAATGTCTAAAGAATGTACCGGTGCATCATTATTATTTGAAGGAACAGCATCCGCTATTACAATAGGAGGATCGGGTATAGTTTCTTCGTTATTATCATTAGATCTAGTCCCACCATCGTCATCATCATTTTCTAAACCATCTAATAAATCTTGTTGGGTGGGATAATAATCAAGTTCGTCACCGTCCGACTCGAAATCGTCTTCAGAAATGGCGCCCTCTACTAGCTGGCGCAACCAAAACTCGATGTCACCATCTCTTCTATTATTTTCTGCCATTTCTAGAACAAAATAACCAACCGCATGCATACCTCAGCACAAGCACAGTAAATAAAATCACAAAATGTATAATTTCAAATAACAGTAGTCATTTATACCAATAGTGCATGCTGTCCCATTTTTGCATCAAAACAAAAAAGCTTTCTATTCATATAACAATTATGGTATATTGAAAAAAGCATAAGTTATTACATAAATAATAGTCATTAACTTTAGAATTTTTTTTTTCTTCAAAATCAGCAAATAACTTCGTAATATATGTTGTCAAAGTGGACTCAACTCAATCCTATTTGAGAAACGCGCGCCAAAAGGTGAAATGTCAATCAGCCACAGATTCAACACAAAATGTCACTAGTTGAGTTATTTTATGGTTAGAGAAGGAGCAAAAGAAACATTTCATACAGCCTAATGTATCAAACACAAATATTATGAACGGATATTGGTGTCTTAGTTTGATGATTCAATTTTGGGACAAATTGGTGGGAGGACCCTTATGTCGGCGCTCTGGACCTCGCAGGAGGCATCAAATTGTTGCGGGAATGGGGTGTTTGTTTTGGTGTATTGTGCTACTCTGAGCAAACTAATTATGGACATATGGGTATCAAAAAAAAGCTTAGATAGTCTAGTTTAATAATAAATAGGTTTTATTGACGCAAACTACAAATTAATGTACAAAAATTCAGTAAGAACAAATATTTTACGGAAATTTAACACATATTCTTATTTTAACATTTTTTTACAGTTCTTTCGACTATGAAGTTGTAATGTAGTTTTAACACCTGTTGATTCTGTATGGTTTCAGCTACACACACGATTTTTATTAAGGTATAAGTTTGGTAGTTTTCAAGTTATTACACTTTATGTTAGAAATGACCGGTGCGCACGCGCGGTCTTAGGCATCTTTTGTTGCCTGGACGTTGGACACGCCGACATGCGCGAAACGTGGGCGTTTGAGCGGTTAAGAGAACACTAGTTTCTACTTGTCTAACATGAGGTATCGTAAACTTAATACATTTAGTATTTCTCGTTAAGAAGTAGGTTATTAACATTAAACCAGTTAACTACTACTGCGAGGGCGCTATTTACATTGTCAGTAACCAGCTGCTGACGTTTGAGTTTAAATAAAAGTGAAGTGTCGTCTGCAAACAACACTATATCATGTTTATCCTTTATGAGGTAAGGCAAGTCATTTATATAAATAAGAAATAAAAATGGCCCAAGAATTGAGCCCTGGGAACCCCCATTCTTACTACAGATCCGGGTGATCTTTTTCCATTAACATCAACTCTCTGAATCCTATCACTTAAGTAAGAAGATCCAGAGAGGCGTTTCGGATTCCGTAGTGGTGTAGTTTCCTGATTAATGTTTCATCAAGAACACAATCGAATGCCTTGGACAAATCGCAAAAGATTCCCAAAGCATCTCATTTGTCCTCCCATGCATTATAAAAATGTCCTAAAAGTTCAACTCTTAGTTCAACACTTCATCCATAACCTTTTCAAAACAATCATACAATCCTGAAGGTGGCCTCTACACACTTAATATAATGAACTGCTCCAATTCTATACAGGCTATTTCAATTTTCCGCTCAACAGATAGGCTCACAATAACCTTGCGGTCTTTAAATTTAAGCTGGTTATTTACTATAATTAATGAGCCACCATGTATAGCATTTACTCTGCTGAACGAACTACCAACCTGGTGATTACTAAAATTGAACATGAACTGGTAGTTTTTAAGCCAATGTTCTGTCACACAAAGAATATCTATATTGCTATAATTCAGGAATAATTCGACTGTTAAATCTTTTTTCAAAAACACTTGAATGTTTTGATGCACCAGGTTGATACTATTTTTTTTTTTTACGCTTCCATTTGATTTAATATTTGCCTTTGTTACATTTTTGCAAGAGGTTGCCTCTATTGTCCTAATTTCTAATTTAAATGATGATCAATGTCATTAATTTTGTGTTTTTGTGATAGTTAGAGAGATAGTACTTAACAATATTATATCTATAAAGAACAACCAGGCATACAGTAATTTATTATTGAGTGTCCTGGATATTCATCTGTCAACAAGTGGCCTAAGTCCTTTCCAATCTCATCACAAAATAACACAATAACATTATTTACAATTTGTTTCATTGTTTAATCGAACTAATAATAGAAGTAATTGTCAAATCAACACAAGGATGCGGTAAGATGGTACTGCATGTTGACAATGAATGGTCTGGTGTAGGTACAATGGATGGTGTTTGACAATGCTCACAGCTGTTCTTTTGTGAGTTGACCAGCTCATTCATTGCTAACACATATTCCCTCATTAGATCTTCAGAGGTATTATATTTGTTAATCATTGCGCTAAGTTTCTCTTGCAGATGATCAAGTTGAGATTTCAAGTCCTGTGTGTCATTGTTGTACCTCCTAGTACTTCGCTCCAAATTAAAAGAACACATATCTAGTTGTTTAAGTAAAGGAGAATGGCGAGAGTGCATGTAATTTGGGACCCATCGTTAGAGGTAGCGTATATTATGGAAACTTATGAATAGTTAAAGAACGACATAAGACTAACAAAAAACCAAATGGGACGTAGTTTAAAGAAGTTGGGAGAAAAAAGATATGAAAGGTAGAAGGGTTTAACCTAAAATAATCTAAAAGTACTTTGGGCATGGAGTTATTGGTTATTATTTAGTAGTAAAATAGCTTATTTATAGGTAAATATTTACTGAAACTCAGACCTATATCCCGTGGGGGTAGGCAGACACTACAAAATGCCACCTGCTACGATTCTTACAGACTTTTGCTTTGTCCACGTTCATACATCTGGGTCATAAACGCGCGTTGCAAAGTACTACGCACCTGACTTTTTAAGGACATCACCAATATTGTCAGTGTTTCCTTCTAGGGTTTCCTCTCCTTGCCAATAAAAATTGTGCCGAATCTGAATAAAAATCTCTATCAATATGTAAGTACCTATAGGTTTCTGCTACATCTGTTTAGCCAGATAAACCTGGTGTATACGAAGTCCTAAGGTGCCCTTTGCATACTGCAGTGGACGAGTTGCATCGCTGGTATTTTTGGCAATAACTAGGTATACTTAATGCTGGTTTTGGTCTTTATTCAAACTCGTATACCTACACACATCTACGTTGCCATCTAATTGATGGTTCATAAAACTGCCAGCATGCGTCTTCATCATCTGCATTGGGGCACTCAATAATTACTTTAATATCAAAACTATGCAATATTGTTAGGCTAGCATTACTGATCCAGAAAATAGATTGTGGTCAGATTAAACCAAGCTGAAAGAAGCATAGGTAACAGATAATGTAGTTTTATCAGCATCATCCTTTAATTCTACCTAGGGGTTTGTTAAATAAAAAAACTCGTTTATTCACTTTATAATTACATATAAAATATTTAAGACATACAATTGTTGTACATAATTATTTCTTATAGCAAAAAAATACACAATTTCTTCTATATGTGCGGCACTAAATACTGAAATCGCAATTTCAGCAGCAATAATTGAGTCATATAAAAGCAAAAGCAGCAACATCCAGTTTAATTGAAATTCGAGAAACGTTTTTTTTCAGGTCATTTCTTATTGCAACTATTTAGGTTATTGTTTTATATGTTTTAAGTTGAAGAATAATCTTAGAATTATGAAAAGTAGAATAGAACTTCGCTATAAAGTAACACATTTCCCAGATAAAATAATTAATTTTGGATAATGCTGTTTTTGCGACCAATACTTGGTTATTGCTGCTTTTGCTTTAATTCTTTTAGGATGTTGCTGTTTTTGCAGTGGTTGATTTCGGGTGCAAGAAGTGGAAGTAATCTTGATACTTAGGTATGAAAATGTTTAGGTATCTTTTCATTTGTTTTTTTTTGGTTTGTTAAACTAATTATTGTTATTTGTCTACTTTCCTATACTATCACGCTGATTTTTAAAGTATGTTTATTTGTAATAAGTGTCGGAATTTCAAAAATATTAAGTTTGTTTTGCTACTATCTGCTATCTTTTCTAGTTGTAGATGTGTGTCTCGCGGCGCACCTCAGTCAACTATACGTAAACCAGTTTTATAACACCACACCTATTTATCTACACCTATCTATTACAAAACTACTATTTGATTTTACAAACCTATTATTTATATACCGCAGCTTAAAACCGTTCTTTTATATTACATTCATTATTTACTTATTTAGAAAGCTAATAATATTAATTGGAATTGAGACTACTGAATGTGCACTGATTATAATAATGATAGTATTGATATTGCTAAATGACGGAATATTTATTTTTTATAATTATAATGATGACTAAAGGCGGAAAGTTTCTTAAAGTTGGTTTTCTTAATGCTGGTTCATTGGGTACAGGTCATGATAACTTAATTGGTGCACTCGACAGGCATTGTTTTGACGTAATGGCCATTAACGAAACCTGTTTGCGACCGGGCGAGGAGGGGCGAGCTCCGGTGGTGCCGGGCTACCGTCTGCGCCACTTGCCGCGGCCGGCGAGTGTACGCTCGGGTCGCGGTGGGGGCGTCGGCTTCTACCTGCGGCGGGGTTTGAGCGCGCGTACATGGACTGGTGCGATCGATCCCAGGTTCGATTCGGTCGAACAATTGTGGTTAACGATCTCATTGAACGGAAAAAAAATTGCTATAGGTACAGCCTACCGACCACCATGTCATAACCTGGTCCTTTTCCTGGATGCATTAACGGATTTCATTAGTTCACTGGGAAATTCCGACCACTACATATTACTTGGCGATTTCAATGTTAATTTGCTAGACACGAGCGGGATAAAAACTAAAAATATTAATGAGTTTATGAATTCCCTCAGTCTTTCACAATTGGTCACAACTCCTACCCACTTTACAGCATCCAGTGAAACTGTCATCGATCTCCTATGTACTGACCTGAGAGCAAGATATACAGCGGTAGAACCTTTCGGTTCAATCAACGGCCATTCTATTGTAGTTAGTGAATTTTACATTAAGCGTGACAAGTTCAAACCATACTTAGTAAAATTTCGGCCTCTTAAAAATGTGTGCGCGGAAAGCTTTAAGACTTATCGTTTTTAAACCTTCAAATTATTTCGTCGCTTGACAACGTTAATGATATGGTGCATGTCTTTAACACCCATAATTACCCTGTTTGATGTTCACGCACCGATCAAGATGTGTACTGTAAAGGATAAGTCGTATCCGTGGATTACAGACACAATCAAAGTTATGATGCGTTTACCTGACGACGCACTTAATAGTTATAGGAAAACGAAAGCCGATTCCAAAAAAAAAAATTACAAAGAGCTAAAACACTTAGTGATTAGTTCATTGTACAATGAAAAAGTTGCGTATTTTAAGCACAACGTAAATAACAAAATACAAAACCCAAAATTATTATTATAAGCCCAGACAAGACCTACCGCCGCACTTTACAGATCCTGACCTTATTAATAACAACTTTTGAATTGCCCCGGTAACCCCTTGGCTAGTACATCACTTATAAATTACTATGAAAATCACAGACATGGTGAAGAAATATTCATAATCACTCCAGTGGATGAAAACGATATCTCTCGCGTTATCTCCAGCCTTAAAAGTAACGCAGGAGGGGTACGACAACATTACCCTGGATATGATTAACATGACTCTGCCTCACACGTTAAATGTTGTAACGGGCGTAATAAACCGCTCCATAGTGACGTCTACGTTCCCCGACCTATGGAAAATTGCCTCCGTTAGGCCGTTGCCAAAAAATTCAAACCCATCTACTTTATAAGACCTACGCCCTATAAGTATATTACCATGTCTATCCAAAGTATTAGAAAAAGTCGTTAGCCGCCAATTAACGCATTTTTTGGAAAAAAATAACGTTCTACCTGATTTACAACCTGGTTTCAGAAAACAACGCAGTACATCTACTGCTTTACTGGATGTTACTGATAATATATTATCTGCCCAAGATAGGGGAATGTGCTCATTATTGATCTTACTCGAATTTTCCCGGGCATTTGACGCAATAAATATCCCGCTATTACTATCGAAGTTAAATTATTATGGTTTCGACCCCAGCGCTACGCAATGGTTCCGCAGCTATCTAAGTAATAGGGAACAACTTATTGACTTGCGTTTGGGTGACGGCACTACCCTTAGATCGACACCTATTTCTGTAGAGGGAGGAGTCCCGCAGGGCTCTATATTGGGCCCGATTCTCTTTATTTTGTACTGTGCGGATATTATAAAATGTCTTCAGAGATGCAAGTACCACATATATGCCGACGATATCCAACTTTATATATCCTTTAGACCAGACGAGTACGATAGTGCGATTAAGGATCTTAACGATGATCTTCAAACAATCGCCGCCTGGTCAGAAGAGAACTGCCAGTCGTTAAATCCAACAAAGACGAAATATATGGTATTTGGCACAAGACAACAGTTGGCTCGACTACCTGTGACATTTGACTTGATACTAATGGGCGAGCAAATCGAGCGAGTGTATGAAGCGCGGAATCTAGGTGTTATTATGGACAAAGAAAGACCTTCGTTTTGAGAAACACGTGGCAGACTCGGTTAGAAACTGTTTTTATCGCCTAAAGGTTTTATACAATATGGGGCCTTACTTATCCGAAAAACTACGGGAACAGCTAGTGGAATCCCTGGTTCTGTCTAGGATGAACTACGCTGACACGGTTTACGGCCCACGCCTATTAGCTCGTACAGACCGCCTCATCCAAAGGGTACAAAACGCTTGTGCTCGGTTTTGTTACGATATTCCTCGCAGAAGCCATGTAACACCTTTTCTAAACAAGCACTTTACGCTGAAAATGAAGTTCAGACGCAAACTACACTTGGCTTGCCTTCTGTTCGGTGTGGTTAAATATCAGAAACCGGACTACCTATACAACAAGCTAAGTTGGGTTACAAGTAGACGGGAATGCGGTAGACGGCAATGCTCACAACAACTCTCGACTCAGTCTCAGGGTACAGCCGCTTTTAGAGGCAGCTTTCGTTATGCGGCTTCCAAAGTGTGGAATAACCTGCCACCACCGATTAGAGTTATTAACACGATACACGCATTTAGACGACGCTTACGGCAGTATCTCATAGAAGCGCAACGGAAGCTGGATATGGTCACACTAAATGTCTCAATTATATAATATTTGTACCTACTTGCTTAAGTATGACTTAGTGTTGCTGTCGGTTTATCGGTCTTACAAGGCTGTTATTGAACAGTACACTTTGGTGGCAATTGCTTTTGCTCATGCTTACGCCCGGCTCGGCTCGCTCGCTCGTGTCGTATTCCAGGCCCAGAGGTTGCTGATGCTATATCCGGCACCGCTACGTCGCGTCCGATCGCAGATATGAGACCTGTAGAATACAAGACAACATATTAAAATAAGGTCAACGACTTATGCATTGCTGAACCACGTTGGTTTTCATGCTTCCCCAATGTGCCCGGCCTATTTGCACGCTACTGTGACGTGTGGTGTCGGGTTGGCGCCAATTCACCCATCCTTCACCAAAACCTGGCAGTGCAGTGGGCGAACCGTTGGTGTGGTTTGAAATTGTCATCCCCATAGAGAGGCATAAGGCTGTAGAAGGGAAACGTAATACTTAAAATGGGTGGGTACCTGTTACATTATAAACAATTTAAGTATGTCAACTTTTTTCTGCAAGTACCTACTATTATTATTGTCTAGCGCTTACCTTTTTCATCCTAATCTTCTTCGTCTGTCTACGCTTGATTTTACTTCCACTTCCACATTCGCCAACAATGTTTGGCTCACTTATTTATGTACGTATATTCTATCGTAATATGTCAATCTAAATGCAACCCATACGACGACATGTTAACATAACTAAAAGACACGTTTGAAATAAATTAGGTAGTAAAACTGTCCGTAAGTAGCCCGACGCGTTCGGCTGCTTGCAGCGCATTGTGCGATAAGTGCACGGATTTATTAATTACACAATGTGTTAGAGCGTGGAAGTCTGGCATCGTTCAAAACAGGTTATGTTGTAAAAGTAAATAGATCTCTAGATATTATACCATGCGTCTGTCTCATTTTATTTGTCAGTTTGTTTATGTTTTGTTATGCAGTTTTATTTAATACTATACTAATTAATTAAATATCCGTTATTATTATTCTCTTACAATCATTTATTTTATTTACATAAGTATACATATATACACACATTGCAGTACAAAACTGATTTACATCCGTCACTTCATCACACTTCAGGTTCAGTTGAAAACCAGCGTCAGGCTAGTTGTCTGACATTTTTGCTGAACTGGACCTATTTAGTGCAGCCGCGACACTTTCCTACTAATTTCTCACTATGCACTTTACACTTTTTATTTGTTTGTTTTATTATATGTTGTGTTGTGTGCCTTGTAGTTTGTGCTAAATAAATTCATTTTCTTTTTTTCTTTCTTTCTTTCTTTTGGTGCATAAATTGTAAGGAAAAAATCGTCTATCCGTGCGCAGTACGACACCCGCGCCGCTGCGGTGCGGGCGCCGCACTATGGAAAATCGAGGACTGTTTCAGATCAAAAATCGATAACTTCTTTATTTCTCAAGAAAGACGCTTCAATTTTTGCACATGCATAGAGTATTGAATAAGGCTTTAGATAAAGTTCAGATGCTATCATTTTACTAAAGCATAAATATAAAAATAAAAATAATAGAATAATTCTCAGCAGAAAATTCTAACGATTTAATTACTTGTAAGGTGTTACCAGTGAGAGCAGAACGTAGGTAGTGGAACTTTTGTATGTCATCTATGTCTTTTGAGTGATGAATAAGAGACAAGTACTGCTGCCAACCTTTGATGGCACGTATGCATCAAAGGTTGGTAGCTTAATTGAAGGTAATTTAATGGAGGATAAAGGTTTAACAGCCATCCCCTGTGGGTTAAGTACGACGGGATTATTTGAATTAAGCAAACATTTGGCATTGGCTATAATGGAATAATACTTATTCTCAAAAGTCTCTCTTTCCTCTATTTCGCCTGCTATAAAATATCTATTTCATCCTGAATTTCCGAGAAATCTTTCAACAAAGCTTCGGCCATTTGCAAACGAACTTGTAATTCTGTTTTCAGCGCGTTACTTATTGCATCACATTCTAATATTTCTAACGACGTAATAAATTTTGCAAAGTCAATTTACTTTTAACTATGCCTCGCTTTTTAACTAAAACTGTTTTCGTCGCCTCGGTAGCCATGACAGACAAGGGAAAGTAGGTACTTTACGGTTTACGGTTTCGAAGAATAACCGTTGAATTTACACAAACAATACAGTATTAGCACTAATCGCAAGGAATGGGTAAGGAAATGGTAACTGATTGACCTCTGACTTGCGCTGATCTTCGTCTTCTTTAAGCAGACCTTTGGATGTTTCGACTCGAAAGGA
The DNA here is from genome assembly GCA_916610205.1 of Griposia aprilina. NCBI lineage: Eukaryota > Metazoa > Arthropoda > Insecta > Lepidoptera > Noctuidae > Griposia > Griposia aprilina. The sequence goes on along the minus strand of OU744285.1, from coordinate 23,379,605 downwards.
CCATTATGTTGTTGTTGTAGCCGATGTAGGTATATGTGTGGTGGTCAGGACTTCTTCAATGATTACTTATTTGATACATAGGTATAAGTATTTTTAATGATTACATATTACATATCAACATTTTACTTTAGAGTGATTGATGCGCACAGCGAACGAGTACATGCGCTCGCGTTGGTTTTTGTCGGTCAAGTAGCGACACGACGGCCGTCGGGCGCGGAGCGGCTAGCGGCGCGCGGCGGCGGCGCACTATGGAAAATATAGGTCGGTATCGGATCAAAAATCTGTAACTTCATGAATTTTTGTTGTATCGTGATGAAATTTGGCACAAATATGCAGCAAGGTTCGGAGATTCGAACGATGTGTAGTTTATAGGGTTTTCTTGTATATCTATGTATGTTTTTTTGCATAGAATGAAAAAAATGGGAAAAAATCACGAAAAAAATAGTTAAAAATTTATTTCAAGTGGAATACAAGTTTATAATGACTAAAAAGATTAAACCATGGTTAATTACAACAAGCAAAGTAAACAAAATATATATATATGAAAAAAAAATACTAAATTAAAATCATATTACTAATAGGTACATCCTATACTCTGGCTTCAGGAAATGATGTAGCTAGGTACAAATATAAGTAATAACTAAATATAAATATTATTTTTAACTTATACCACTTCAGGATCAGGGTCAGTAAATGTGGGTTCACTTTCAGGTGCCACGTTTAAAAGACTTAGTGCCTCTTCTTCAAGTTCTTTCACATTTCTTACGTACGGTTTTCTCAAACTTGTTATATATGGATCTGACGTGTATAAAAGCGTTTTAAAGACATCTTCATTTGTAGCAGATCGGGAACATTTTCTGGCATGATGAAGTCGTATGTTTCTGTAGTCTTTGTTGCGAGACTCTTGTGCGTCTTCCGATAGCTGTCCAATAGGAAGCACCGCAAAATGTTTGATAACGTTTTGCCCGTGTATGAGTATTTTATGAACGGAGGATGGCATATAATACCAATCGTAATTACTTACATAGATTCTTGCAGTTTCTATTGCATATTCCCCAAATTTTTCAGGGTCGATCATCATTCCAGAAGAAAGAACTTGCAAGATAATGTATAGGCGTTTAATCAATGCCTCATCTACACCTGTTATTTCCGATGAGCAAGTGCTATTATAGAAGAATCTTCGTGCGGTATTGCCATCGTTCGTATTCCCGCTAACTTGCCGAGGTTTGTCGACGATTAATCCCAGCTCCTCCCTGAAACGTTTTTGAACAACTTCTTTCTTTTCTTTTTTTAATCTCTTATTTTCCTCAGTTGAAGCAGACCAAGTCTTAAACGAAAGATTATAGGAAATATGCAATATCATTTCCATGCAGCGAATCCAGGCGTGTAAGGTGGACAATCCGTATTGGTAGGCGTTTTCGTTTTCGGGTCTGGCAGTTACTTTCGATAGGTCATTCATTAGCCGTGGAGTAGCCCCACATATCGTGCATGTGGAACCAGATGGAGTATCTGTAAGGACCTGAGCCACCTTTCCATCGATCATCGTTAGAAATAGTTCATGCTTCACATTTACTACAACACCATCTTTGTTTATAAGTGATGCTTGTGCAGCCCTAATTTGTTTTTTAATATCATCAACAACTGCCTTGGTTTTTTCTGGAGTTTCCTTACAAAACTCAATAGAAATGGGTCTGCAAAAACGGACAGATGAAGGTACCGGATTTTGCCAAACAACGGATCCCGATTGCACATCAACTAATCTGATGGGGACTAATGAAGTGATGAACAAATTGGCATCTGAAATTGTTTCTGACTCTTCTGCAAGTATTTGCTTGTATTGGCTTTGACCAGATGAACCATCACATCCCCATTTAGAATAAAGGATCAATGTTCTATGTTGTTTTTGGAAAACAGAATCGATTTTTAAAATTCTAGCAGCAGTATGATCCAATAAATCTTGTATATTAATCACTTTAGCATAAGTATTCGTGATTTCGATTGTAGAAGATGGTGGATAACAGGATCTTTTTATTTCTTGTATTTTGTAGTAAGGCGGGAATATACAACACTTTCGTTCGTTGGTTAAGTTTTTCAGGTACATATATTGTGCTTTTGTTAGATCTAAATCTATAAAAACACTCAATGCTTCCGTATCGGAAAGAATCTTCATCTGGTCTGAGTCGTTCCACTTACTTGAGATATCTAATTTCTTTTGAGTGTCAGCGGTTCTTAATTCTTCGACAAGATGAGCTTCTGTGTACTCACGTAAAGCCCGTAGTCCCTGCAGATAGGCGTTTTTTATACGCTCGAAGCCATAGTCTTGGAGTAGAAGAGTGTTTTTCCTCTTCTTGGTAGATTCTGAGGAGTCTCCATAAGCCACGCATGCTCGTCCTCGTTGGCCAGATGTCGATGGCGTAGAATATTGTTCAGAATCCGGTAAATTTAACGAATACCTTGAGTCCAACCAAGTACAATACTTCTGTAAAAATGTTTCTTTTTTCCGAGATGCCAGGGCCCAGCGTTTGTTGAAAATAGGAAGAATGTGCCTTTGTATGTCACTAATTATAAAACACAAGTTGTTTTCAGAAACATTCAGCTTTTCCACTAAAACTTTGGATAATGATTCCATGGTCTTGCCGCCCTCTATATAGGGGATTATGAAGTCTCGTTTGGTACAGCTGAAGGAAGACATTTTAACACTTCACAATCTGCAGAAATAATAGGCGTAGATGAGATTTGCTTCACTTGAAGTTACACTGATGTAGATGGTTCGAATAGTTTTTGCTTCCCTTTAAATACTCATTTTACAATATCGAATTGGTACCTACATCATTATTATCTTGTAATTTCCCACGCAAACCGAGTGCAAATTTGATAAGGTCCCTTTGTTATCACGAAATAATGAAGAAAATATCCAAAAAGTTCTATATTGTTCATGTGAATGGTGTCAGTGGTAAACCGCAAAAGATACTAATTTTCGGGTTCTGACTTTTATCAGTTTTTTTCTCATATCTTCTAAAACCGCAAATATCCGCAGCTGATTTTTTTTGCATTCTATTTATGAATAGTTAGACTACTAGTCGACGCAAAAAGTAGCGCTTGGGCAAACGTGGGTAATACTGAAAACCTTCGACGAAAAAACATACAAGTGAAAAAAAAGGTATGTCACTTTTTAAGTAATTACTGAAATATTTTTCTTTACTTTTAAAATCATTAAGCTGTATCGCAAAAAGCATAAAATAACCTTTCTAAAAATGTATAATACTGCATATCTGTACCAAGTATTTTTTTCACAATATGGTATTGAAACATGTATACGCAAAGACTTGAGTTTGGCACTTCTGTTTTCTATGTATTTCTATCTAAGAAAAAAAAAATAATTTCGCGTATTAAGAAAAAAAATCGTAATGAATATTATAATTTGACTATTAGAAAACCTAAAAGAATAGCCATATTAGCCAAATTATGATATTCGTAAAAAGCATTTTTGATATGCGCTTGTTCTACCATTTTCCATAGTGCGGCGGCGCGCTCGGCTCACCCCCTCCCTCGCCCCTCGCACATGAAGCTCCATGCGTAAACAATAAGTAATTAAAATTATGATTAGAAATATTTATCTCATAAAACATTTAAAGTTACGAAATTTCTAAGTAAAATGAAAACTAAATAAATTATGTATATTAATATAAAGCATACACTTGCCTAACTATATTTGGTGAACTTCGGGATCCAAAACTTTTAAAAGATCTAGGGTACCTTCATCAAGTGACTTCACACTTCTGCAACAAGTTTTTCTAAGACTGGAAATGTATGGATCTGATATGTAGAGAAGAGTATGAAATACATCCTCATTTGTAGCCGTACGAGAGCACTTCCTGGCATGATGTAGCCGATTTTTTTTTATAATCCTTATTGCGGGATTCTTGCGCATCTTCTGAAAGTTGACTTTCACCATGCAATAAAATTTTATGTACTGAAGTTGGCATCCTAACAAACAAACTCTTATAAAATTAAGTGTCTAAGCTCTAAACTTTTATACTTGTTGTAAAAGTACATTTATTATGTCAATTTTCCTTATAGTGGCTTAGAGTGGATTTGGCTAATATTACTGTAGGCAACTCATTCTTTATTTAGTTTTAAGTTTTGACGCTTGGCAACGCGGTGTGCCGCCGCGTCATTCGAAAGAGTGCGTTTTAAAACACCATTGTGAGCGGGTGTGTGGAATTGCTCAGGCGTTTCCGCCAAAATCGGTTTAGATGTTACGCTAGTTTTTATAATATGTGTAGTGAACTGTAAATAATAAGCGAGTTTTGTGATTTGTGAATAATATACTCTATAAACCAGTAGCTTTGTTTCTGTTTTGTTGAAATCCCGCCTAAACCGAACATTGGTCCTTCGCAAGCCGGATCAAAATGGAAAGCAAAATTACTGGCGTCGTAACACGGAGCAAAGCCCACGCTCGAGCTGAGGAAGGATATGAAGCACATCATACGACGTGTGTCACTACGATCCCGCGCGTTCAGTCCTGCCTGGTGGTAACAGCTCATAATGAATAATGCCCTTCCAATCCCACCACACACACAGCATCACCTTGTTGCGGGTTAACCCGGGTTTCGCCACAGTCTGTGAAGCCTGACCGGCCTTTGACCACGACCTTTTTCGCACGTTCTTGTCGTACGTGATCCACTTTTCATCACCAGTTATCAGCTTCTTCAAAAATGGTTCGGTTTCATTACGTCGTAATAAGGAATCACAAATGAGTACACGGTTCATTAGGTTTCTTTCAGTGAGCTCGTGAGGTACCCATATATCGAGCTTTTTTGTGTACCCAGTTTTTTTCAAATGTGCCAAAACTGTTTTGTGGTCAATTCCCAGTTCTTCAGCTACGTCGTAACTACTGATATGCCGATCTTGCTTCACTTTTTCAAAAATGGCATCCATTTTATCCGTAATAGGGCGACCAGAGCGACGTACATCTTTGACATCAAAATTTCCGGATTTAAAACGCTTAAACCAAAGAACAATGTCAGATGTCCATAGTAACTTAGGCTCAATAAATAAAATTCATGGACAGAGAAAATTCTAACGTTTTTTTGTGTAGTTTAATGTCAGAAGCTTTTCTGTGTTTTCCACTTTTACATTGAACTTCTCAAAAAGAAATTATTCAGCCATTGTAGATTGGAGGTTATTTATTTTTACAGAGTAAATTAAACAAAAAATATACATTAATTGAATAGTTTTATTCGTTTTCACCATTATCATTCATTAATATCATCATCAATTTCGTTATATTCAATTAACAAATCATCAAGAAATGCTGCAGGGGGCTCAATATTGTTTTGGTGCCGAGCCCAGCCCAAATACCATAAAATGGTCATAGTGTGGGAACAGCATCCCACAGTTCGTTTACCTACCTTACAATTACAATAATATTGACTAATTGCCTCTCCCCCATTTAAGCTGTTATCAATAAGAACATACACAAAATAAGTTTTCCTACTGATATGTCGACTTTGAATTTTGGCTCTTAATAACCAAGAGCTTTGGGAGAGAGACAATTGTTCTCTTAAATTGTTAATTGATGCCTCCCTGCATACTTCAATCATATATCGGCCATTAAAGCGGATATGCTCACCGTAATATGATCGGGCCTGACGAAGTTGGTAAGTACCACAAGCTATTAAAATCAAATCATGATACTCAAGCTGAGGAAACTCATTGACATTTCTGTTATCAACATTTATGTTTGAGAACTGTGCCCTTCTTCTATTATAATTATTTTGTATAATAAACTCACTTAATGTATTAGTTTGGAACATTTTCTGTTGTATAATTTCTAATATCTGGGCAGCATCAAACCTGTCTGTGAGGGGTGGTCGAAATCGATTGATTAGGGCAGCAGCTATGGAAAAGTCAATCATGAGATGTGGCGAAGCTCTATTATTGAACTCATGTCGGAATATTTTAAACCGTTGCTTAAAAATCCCATTCATAACTTCAACCACCCATCTGCAAATAGTAACAGCCCGAGTTTTGTTTGCCTCTAATGTTGACAACTGATTTTCATCATCCTCTAACGATGATGGCATATGCACAGAGTAGTTACAGTTTTGCAACAATGGGACTGCATCTCTGAAACCTCTATCTAGGATAAACACGTCGCCCTCTTGAAAATATTCACGCAATGAACTCTCTGGGTTTCCAAACTCATTTACTGTAAAAAGTATTATATTTTTTTCATTATTGAGAATATGAGGACTATGTGGGTCATTGTTTCAGTTATATTCTTGATCTGGCAGTTTAAGTAGTTTATGCGGCCTACCCAAATGTCCTTTCTTTGGTATTGTTCGTCGAATCGTTGAGCTCCTTAAGTTCTGAGTTGAGCTGCACGGTTACTGACAAATGCGTGCACTGACTGGACAGGTCCACTTAATCTGTGTGGTTCTTTCCTCAAAAGACCATTTCAGACACCAATCTACATGGTTCTCAAACATTATGTCCGATTTTTTTTATATACACATTGACATTGTTGAATTTTATATATACAATGACATGAGTATTTACTTGTAAAGTAGTATGTTATTTTAATTATTGTGAATGTGAGGATTATGTGGGTCATTGCTTTTTTTTTTTTTCGCAGTTAATTTTGATCATGATCTGGCAGATTGAGTAATTTATGTGGCCTACCCAAATGTCCTTTCTTTGGTATTGTTCGTCGAATCGTTGAGCTCCTTAAGTTCTGACTTCCTGAGTTGAGCTGCACGATTACTGACAAATGCGTGCACTGACTGGACAGGTCCACTCAATCTGTGTGGTTCTTTCCTCAAAAGACCATTTCAGATACCAATCTACATGGTCTTCACATGATCTGACCAAGATTATGTCTGGACTTTAAAAGAGACTGTGACCTCTGAGTTTGTTTCGGCCTTTCTTCTCAGAGTAGTCAGATAGGAAACGCCGACCTCATCTAGTTTAAAAATATGATTGACGTGTAAAAGTGTTTGTACAAACCTACTTACAGAAATAAAATCATTTATCATTTATCATTTATCATTTATCATTATTTATAATATCAGCGTCAGTTGTTATGGCTGGGTAGGGGCCCAAAATCTCGATTATATACCCATCACAACATACAAACAGGAAGGGCTTTACCAAATTCCTATATTTATGCAAAGAGTAAGTTTTCTTTTGATAGGCATAGTTGGCACTTTTATTACAATATATGTAGGTTCCATCAACTATTATTATTGGTCTCCTCTCAACCTCATTTTCAGTGCTACCAAAAAGGCCATTTGGTATTAAAAGATTTCTTGTTGCTATCTCTTCTCTTGTTATGTGACGTATACCTAGATGCCTTGGAACGAAATCTTGGTGTAAAAGTTCTCTTGCTCTTGCCATTAAGGCCTCTAATGTAGTTCTAGGAACTTGAAATAAGGAACTTATTCGATCTCCTGAGTCACCATTTCTTAATTTCATTAAAAATGCAGCAAGGGCAGTTGAACTTCTGTGCATATTAGCTAGCCGTGGAGTTTCTAGTAATATATTTCTGAAGTCTTCCTTACTCATACCAAACCAATAATGCACCAGGTAGTCATCCATATTTTGGACATCTTCAAAGTCAATAGAGGTCTGATGTTTTAATAATTCTGTGAAATCATAAATATGTTGGGCCGTAAATGTGTGGATAACATTTTCAGGTTCCATCAATTCAGGCCAGTCATTGCTCCTCAAATGGTGAGAACAAATTCGACAGTTTTCTGGCACATAATAATTATACTCCGAAAATAACCTTCTTCTAATTGATATTGGAACAATCATTCTCTCAAGTTGACAGCAACTAGGGAAAAAGCAACGAGCCTGAGTGTCTGATGCCCGGCCGAATTCCAATAATTCAATGACATTCATAGGCACCTGTGGGACTGGCAACGGAATGACATTCATAGGCACCTGTGGAACTCCCAATGGCGATGGTGGCCCTGGTGTTGCTATCTGCAGAGATGGCTGAAAGTCTTCTACAATTGACTCACTTGATTCACTCTCTACATGCAATGGTGTTGATACATCAGAGGCTGTTGAAGTTGACGGTTCATCAATACTTGATGATGATGGTGTGGTTAAATTCCGTTGAACAGAACGGTAACTTCTTTGCCAACATGGGTGACAGATCTTGTCTGTTGATCTCAGCTGCAACAAAAACAAAAAAAAATCTTATTGCAATCAGGAAAAAACAATAATTCATTCAACAACCAGCAATACATAAAATCGTTGAAGGATCTTGCTTACCTGTAGTGGTGCAATCTGTTGCTCTATCACACGTCTGATAGCATCTTCTCTTTCTGAACTGTTGTTTAAGGTGTGAGACCTTACACGATGCAATGAATGACCGCAACCAATACAAACATTTCGATGCACAATTATTGATTCAGTTGGCGCATTGCTACTTGATGGATTACTTGTTTGTTCAATTATTATCCAACAGTTATGACAAACAACACTGTCATTAGGAATCTAAAACAAACAAGATACAGTTGTGTTACAAATTAACATTTAGCTCAATTAAAACAGTTTACATTCTATTAATAACAATCGTACTTTACCTCAGAAAGTGAAGTCCATTGCCGTAACAATGAACGGACATCGTCAGATTCAACTAAATGCCGTTTCATCCGGAACACATTTAAACCACAATTAATACAACGTAATTGATGGGACATTGTCACAAAATGTGTGGTATGGACGGATATAATAACACAATAAGTCTTTAAACGCAAACGCAGAGGAATTCGAAAAATAAACAACCGTACACATAGAAAAACACCAGCAACAACACAAGATGTTTGACATCGACTATCTGTCAGTTAGAGCGCGCGATCTTGACAGAACCTAACAGGGTTGCCATTACATTACGATTAAGTTATCGAGCAAAAAATCGATTTCTTGAATTTCGTTTTATATTCTTTAAAAAATACTAAATGTATTTATAATAAACACGATGAACGTATTATTTAGGAAAAAATAATAATAAAAGACAATTGAGAAGTGGTAAATGAAAAGTAAAGAGTAACTCGCTTTAATTATTTAAAATAATCGATTACAGTGGCAGAACAGGTAACTACCTGAACCTTTTTATTTATAAAAAGAATAACCTGGAACATGATAAACAAATGTTTACTTATTAGAATGATTTTCTTTTCGAAAAGTTCTAGAAAATAACTAAATGTTTTTTAAGAAGTTAGTATTTTATATTTAAATTGTTGTAGGTAAAAACTTTGTGTCCGTGTGAATTTAGTTTTAAAAGTTGTGTAGGCCGAAACCTGGCATTGTTCTTTGTGCTACTCTCACAAACACTGCACTAGGTCCATAAACATCGCAATTTTTTTTCGGGGCTTGCGTTGCATTTTTACCTTTTTTGTAGTAAAATTTTAAAATGTATCGAATTTCTTCATTAGATTCACTCATCTTGACAATACGAAAAACAAATGAAAATCACACATTTTCCTAATTTGAATTTGGAATTATGTTCTTTAAAATTTAAACTTTCAATGATACCAAAACCAGCCAGATACAAATACTATAGCCAAAGAGATTTTATTACAAGTTCATACATACTATAATGCGAAAAGACTTTTTCCCCAACCTAATATATCACCGCCGCATTTAGAGGAAGTGTGGCTCTTAAATCGGACATTGTCTAAAGGAAGGCTAATTTTGGATTTGTTGGTTTAAGGACTGACCTCAATATTCTCTCAGTTAGCCCGCGAAACAGTTGGTGGGTTCACAATAGAAATCGCTGTTTGAACATAACCTGTGAATGATGCCTGATTTGGGAGCTATCTCTTGGTCTTTTACTATCAAACAGTAGATAAACTTAGCATGTAAACATGTAAACTTAGCATAACAGTAATTAGAATATCGTTTTACTTAGATACCAGTAGGAAAATTATCAACCATCATCAATAGATATTTTGATTCAGTGTTTACAAGTAAAAAAACCCTCTTCTGATGTGTTTTGAATACAATAGTATTTAAGAAAACAATACAAAATCAGTCTCGTAACTTATCATGCTATTAAATACTAACCTTACTTCTAAGAAGTAGAAACCATTAATCAGTCATAAAATTATTACAATAAGAAACACTTTTCGTACATTCAAATATCCATGGTTGGAGGGAATAGATTATCAGTATGATTATTTTGCGATTGTAGCTTTATTCCCCGCAACCATCGATGTATAAAAATCAAAATTAAATTAAAAAATAAATGTCTTTAAGTAGAACAGACTAACAACTACAATAAGTCTTTGATAATTTTAGTTTTAGTTATTATTAAAGACTAGCTAATAATGGTAATAGTCTTAGTAAGTATAAAACGTATCAAAATAATAAGTAGATAAAAAAAAGGATCTTTAAACAGAGGTTTTAAGTGGCTTAGTGGGTATTCCTGCAACGGATGCAGATCATCGGGTCGTCATCATCATTGTCTGGACCAGACTTTTCGACAACTGGCTCTGAGCGGTTTTCTGAACCAGAGCCAGACGTCCCAACAGCTGGTAATGATACATCTGAGTTGTTTTCTGAACCAGAATCAGACGTCACAGCAACTGGTAATGATACCTCTGAGTGTTTTCTGGTGCAGAAGTTCCGGTGATGGGTAAAGATGGCTGTGTTTCGTTAAACAAGTTCTTACGCTTTGCTTTTATTTTTGATCGATTTTTGGTTCTAGATGTTCGTTCTTGTTTGCTTTCATTGCGCTGACGTGAGTTTTTCAGGATATTTTTGAAGAATTTATGGCAGTCTAATAAGGAAAATGAACTATCCGACTCATGAATAATATCAAAAAAAAAAAGGCTTTTAAAGCAAATCTTTTGTTCAGAAGTTCGAAATCCTCCAGCCCAGCTACACTGGAGTAAAAAGCATCTGCTAAACATTGAATCGACCAATGCATACGCGTTATTTACCCGTCGACCTTTTCCTTTCCCACAAATATTTTTTCCATTCTTCTTCAATCTCTGGATTTTACAATACTTTTTCAAAATTGTTTAGCTCGTGTTCACTTGTTCTTACTATACTATACCTATAAATAGGTATAATTTTTATAATTTCGTAAACACGCTGAGCTCGTTGGGTTCAGATATAATAATATGGGTGGTTGTTTTACGATTTGCGCTGCGCCTGTAATTGTGCACCAATACATCCATTAGTATAGTTTGTATGTTTGCTTTTTGTTTATTATTTTCCGCACGGCTAAACTGATTCATTACATGTTCAAACTGAACACTAATTGAATAAGCCGAGCAAAATAGACTGTACGCTTTCATTGATAAATTTCCTTTCATCTTGTTGGGCTTTGATATTTTCAGTAATTTTTTCGTTAAGTGTTTTGTAATTTTCTTGCAAAGTTTCTAATTTTGCCAAAACTCGTTGAGGTTAGATCTATGTACATGTGTTTAGTTAAATGAGAAATCAAATGAAATCTCAGGAAAAATACTATTAAGGCGGGCCGTTATTTTTCATGAACACGCTTCTCAATCACTATTGACTTAGCAGAATAGTTCGGACAAAACCGGACCTCTGTTTGCTATAGTAAGAAATTGAATTGAATTAAAGGCAAAGATATTAAAAATGATTAATTAAAAGCGATTTTATATCAATACTCGGATCGAAATGATCCATTGCGCAGCAGAATATCGATACAAAGCAACCGGATTGAACATCTCTATAAGTGATACAATAAGAGCTGCCAGAAAAAAAAAACAATAATCGATTTATAGAACCGTTATGCTAATTTAAAAAAAAATGTTAAAATACTAAAAACGTTTTTGATTGTTTTATTTTAAAACAATGTAAATGAGTATAATCTTCTCATGCCGTATTGATCGGTACTCGTTTTGTAGACAAACACTTTTTTGGTTACCATAATTGATTATCTAATCGATTACAGACTGAAATTTTATGTTTTATTTCCGTGCTGGTAACACTGTATCAAACAAATGGCTATGCTTTCTAACTGGTGGATACAGTTTAAATACTTTTTAACTTGACTTTTTGTAAGTGTACCTGGCTACCATGTAATGTGCGAAAATATTTCTTTCAGAATTAATAATATTGTTTAGTAAAAATATTTTTTACCGGGCATCTTGTCCACGCTTAGCCGAAACCGGTGATTCCCTTTTATACATATGGGAACAAGACTAGCTAGGTACGGGATGTTGTTCGTGAGAAAGGAACCCTAGTGATATGCAAAATGGCGATAGCATAAGCAGCAAATGATGCCATTATAAAGTCTTCACTCTAATAGACACCTTGTAGACGATGTGCGAATCGTTTTGCTCTCATAATAGCACTGTTTATAACATGATTAAATAATTAATAACGTTTCTAGCACAAAAACAGTTTAAATTCAGGGGCCAGTTGATACTACAACACAGCGTAGCACATTTTATCATGCATTTGAATTCCCATACACTTTTCACTATAAACGAGCACATAAATCAGGTAAATAAACGAAAGGTTCTTTCAAAAAGGATGGGTCGATGTTGAAATTAAATAAAACAAGCTGTATGTGCGATATTAAAGAATTATTTTTTTTATTTGAAAGGCCCGATGTCATATTTCACAAATAATGGCATACCATTATTTATGAAATATGACATCATTTAAATGTCCACCGCAGCTTCGAACGGTGGCACGGATCCGAGAGGTCCAATTTTCAATTACTCTACTGCATAGATCCAGCTGAATCTGAGCGATGGCCTGCGTTATGTTGACTTTCAGGGCATCGGTTGATTGCGGATTATTGGTATAGACCTGCAACTTGAGAAAACCCTACAATAAAAAGTCTAGCGGGGTTAAATCGCACGATCTTGGTGGCCAATTCACGTCACCTCTGAGAGAGATAACCCTACCCTCGAACCGTTCATGCAGAATGTCCATTGTGTCGCTCGCTGTTTGGCACGTAGTACCGTCTTGTTCGAACCACATGTTGTCCACGTCTATATCGTTCAATTCAGGCCAAAATAAATTGTTAATCATTGATCTGTAGCGCTCGCCGTTGACAGTAATGGCCTCGCCATCATCGTTTTCGAAGAAGTACGGACCAGTGACACCGCCGGGCCAAAATCCGCACCAAACAGTAACTTTTTCTGGATGCATTGCCACCTGGTGAACCTCAGGTGGGTTGTGGTCGTCCCATATACAGCAATTTTGCTTATTAACAAAACCATTCATCCAAAAAAGCGCCTGGTCGCTAAAGATGATTTTTCGGCCAAAATCGGGGTCCTCTTCCAAACGTTCTGTAGCCCAGTCAGCGAACAAACAGTGTCGTGTATGGTCATTCACTTTGAGCTCCTGGGTCAGTTGGATTTTGTACGGGTGTAGGCCCAAGTCCCGACGCAAAATTCGCCAAGTTGAAGTCTGCAAAAGGCCGAGTTCTTGTACACGGCGAGAAATCGACGAGTCTCCTGCACACTTTCACGGACAGCAGCGATGTTCTCGGCCGATCTGGCGTTCCTTTGACGTAAGGGTGTTGTTTGGTTGTTTACCGAACCAGTCGTCTCGAATTTGGTCACCAAACGTTGGAGAGTCGACTTTAAAGGGCCACCGCGTCTGCCGTAAAATGGACGTAATGCGCGCAACGTTTGCACTAGCGAACACTCATTTTGGAATAATTATAGTAACTGAAGAAATAACAAAGAAAAGAAAGAAAGAAAGAAAAATATTTTATTTGGAACACGCACAGGAAATACAAAGTGTAAAAAATTAAATAAAAAAGGAGCATTTAAAACTAACAAAAATTAACAATAAAAAAAACAATAAACAATTAATAAAAAATAAAAAAAAATATACCTGTGCGAGGCCAAAAAGGCTCCTATCTCAGCATAAAGCTGCGATATTTAAAAAACAATAAGTACCGCAGCGCTGGTATTCTGATAGGGCCCGTTGTGATGCCACGGACACACATACGGACATCCTTATATCCCACTAGGGGTTTATTGATAAATAAAATTTTAAAATAAAATACTAATAAGAAGATAAATCAATACAAAATTGTTTAGAAAACAAACAGGCATTTGACAGATGCCGCCAAAACAACATGGCCGCCACAAACTGTCAACATCGACCCGCCCTATTTGAAAGACCCTTTACATAAAATAATAACTTACCGTTCACTTTCAGTAAAATGGTTGACCTTTATCTTTATTCGCCAAACTGTTGCGAAAATGTAAATCACTAAGAAAAAGACTTACTGCAGAATCATAAACAGACGTTCTCACATTTTTAATTTCAACATGAATGACGTAAATATTTTTTTTTTTGTAACTATATGTTGATTTAAAAGTCGACGGAGTTGCTTACCCGTTCTTCTCCATAGGTACCTACTACGCTTTGGAATGGGCAACTAGCTTCATTTTACTGACTGACTGACTCTTTGACAATTCAAAAGTCCCTTTTTTTTTTTTTTTTTTTTTAAATTTTTTTTTTTTTTTGGGTGGGAAATCATCAAATGACCTCTCCCGCTCTGGGCGGAGCGGAAGGGCGTGTCAGACTCTTACTGACTAAAACCCACCCGTGTTCCTTCAGTTGCCTGTGCGCCAGGGCCACGGTAACTCTTTCGAACAATCCGCGACCCCGGCAGGCATCGGCCCTATCGGACCCCGTCAATTATGCTGACATCTCTTTGAGGCGCACGTGGAACACAACGCGCCATCGACCCGGGCCTGGTCCTTACCGGACGGCGAGCTGCCCATTGCTCGCCGTCCGCAGGCCCGCGCCTACGGTGGCCGGGAGTCGGCTATCGACTCCCGACGCCCAGGGTGTCTCCTCCTGCGGCGACTAGGGGCGTGAGGGCGCAATGATTGCCTCTCCCTCACGCGCTCCGCCTCCTCCTTCGAGGAGGTGACTGCTTCCCATTCCCTCTCGCTCCGTACCATGGCATGAACCAGGGCCGGACGCGAGAGATCGCCGCCGCCGATCGCCGCCACGAGGACACGGCGGTGCTCCGCCCAAGCCGGGCAGACCTCCACCGTATGCTCCACCGTGTCCTCCGGTCGATCCACACAATGCCAACACCCGGGCGTTTCCTCCCGCCTTATCCGAAACAGGAACCTCCCGAAACAGCCATGTCCGGTGAGGACCTGCGTCAGGCGGAAGGTGAGGACGCCGTGGCGCCTCTCAAGCCACTCCTCAAAGAGGGGACTTACCGCCGCAATTGTGGCGTGCCCAGCAATGGGTTGCGACAGTCGCACTCTCCATGCCGCCATAAGATCCCGCCGGAGCTCTGTCCGCTGTGCCGCGATTTCTCGCGGCAGCGGAGTAACGCCCCGGCGTTTCGCCTCCTCGCGCCACTCCCAAATATGCGCGAGGACTTTTGCCTCCAGATCCCATGGCGGCAATCCAGCAAGGAGGCTCGCCGCCTCGTAGGAGACCGTGCGGTATCCCCGGACTAGCCGGATGGCCATGACCCTTTGGGACGCGTTCAACCGGCGTGCTGGTCGGAGCCTCAATGAACGCGCCCACACCGGTGCCCCGTAAAGGGCCATGGACCGCACGACCCCCGCGTAGAGCCTCCGGCAGGAGGCGTTTGGACCCCCTAGATTGGGCAGGAGCCGCTTCAAGGCAGCCCCGGCCCGGTCCAGTCTGGGAGCCAAACGTCGGAAATGCTCGACGAAGTTCCACCGGCTGTCGAGGACGAGTCCCAGGTACTTCATCGTTGACTCGACGCCGATGTGAACCCCTCCCGCCATTATTTGGGAACCCGAGAGTGGCGCGTTCCGAGGACCATGAAAACACATGGCCTCGGATTTGTGCAGGGCCACCTCGAGTCCCAATTGCCGGATCCTCTCAATGACTGTCGCAACCCCGCGTGTCATTATTTCGGCCGCCGCCTGGTGCGACCTCCCCTGCGCCAGGACCAGCGTGTCGTCAGCGTAACAAACGACGCTGACGCCGCTAGGGAGGTCGGCACGCAGCACCCAGTCGTACCCGATGTCCCACAGATGCGGCCCCAGGACCGATCCCTGTGGGACACCGCACGACATCTCTCGCCGGTTCCATTCTCCCTGGTGACCGGGGTAGATGACGGCCCTGTCCGTCAGATAGGCCTCGACTATGCGACAGAGGTAGGTCGGCATCCGGTGATACCGGAGTGCCTCCCTGATGCAACTCCAGGGCAGGGTATTGAAGGCATTGGCGATGTCTAGAGACACCGCCAAGACGACCCCACCCCGAGTCACAGCATCCCCCGTCGTGAGGGCTCGCACGCGCATGATGGCGTCCACCGTAGAGCGCCCCCTGCGGAAACCAAACTGGCTCTCCGCCAAATCCGGCCCCACCCGCACCAGCCGCCCGACGAGGCGGTCTGCAATGACTCTTTCAAAGAGCTTGCCCACCTTTTCGAGCAGCACGATGGGCCGGTAAGCGGACGGAGAGTCCGCAGGGCGCCCCGTCTTCTTAACGAGGACCAGTTTCCCCGTCTTCCAACGAAGTGGGAACTGGCCCCCCTCCAAGCATGCGCTTAGGAGCCCTCTAAGTCGAGGCCCGAGAGCCTCCAAGGCCAGGACCCAGGCTTTTCCAGGTAGGCCGTCGGGTCCTGGGGCGGTATTTTTGGCACTCAGCCTACGTACCGCCGCTCTCAACTCTACCTCGGTCACCTCAGGAGCATCGTCGTCATCGTCGATTATGTGGTCTACAGTGGGCACCGCAGGAGGCGGAGCCATGGGCGGAGGAGTGTGCTCCCCTCGCGAAGGGAACAGAGCGCTCACCACGCCCTCCATGAGCTGAGGCCGGAGACTCTGCGTCAGGGGGGGAGCCCATGGGCGGAGTTTTTCCCGCACCATTTTGTATGGGCGTCCCCAAGGGTCCCTGTTCAGAGTCCCCAGCGACTCCTCACGGGCCAGTCCCCTGGCCCGCAGTATCTCCGCTCGGAGGGCGGTCTTCGTCACTCTGTAACCCTCGTACAGCTCCGCCTGAATGGTTTCCGTATCCGGAGGGCGGATACGGAGCCTGCGGTGCCTGGTGTACAGGCGTCGTGCAGCAACACACGCCTCGCGCAGAGACGTTAGCTCCGGCGACCACCAGTACACCTGGCGCCAGGCGCGTCCAGGCTGGACCCGGGGCATTGCCACGTCACATACTTCGGACATGGCCTCCCGGAACCACTCCGCCTCGTCGTTAATATCAGCAGGCCTGTCCGGTGATGACACCCAGGCCTGCACGATCGAGGCTTCCAGGAGGAGCTCCCGGTCCAGCCGCTTCAGCGCCCACCGCGGACCACTCGGGGCCTGTCGGACTAGCGCGCTCGAGGTCTGGGCGGAGACGTCAAACCGGATGTACCGGTGGTCGGAATACGTCTCCACCCCCTCCATGACGCGCCAGTCAATGACACACGGCGACAGAGCGGGGCTGGCGAACGAGAGGTCCACCACTGACTCACCCCGCATCCGCACACACGTGGGTACAGAGCCCCGGTTTAGGACGACCAGGCCTGTCTCCAGAGCCCAGTCCTCCACCATCCTACCCCGCGCGTCCGTATACCGGGAACACCAAGCCGTGTTCTTGGCATTGAAGTCCCCGAGTACGAGCACGGGGAGGGAATGGTACCCGACGACGACGACTCTCAACTCCGCAAGGGAGTTGTGGAACTCGGCGAGAGTTCGGTTCGGGGAGAAGTATACCCCTACGACAACAATCTCCCCGAACCGTGCTGCCACGCAACCCCGTCCCCTCTTGACTGCCTCGAGCGACGGGGTACCGGCGGCGGCCGACGAAATTAGGGTCACTGAGCCGCTCAGGTCCACCACCCAGTCATCCCTGGGCGGGACAAAGTACGGCTCAGCGACCACGGCGATGTTAAGCGACCACTGCGCCATGCTCTGGAGCAACAGATCCTGAGCAGCGACGCAGTGGTTTATGTTCGCCTGGAGGAGGCGTAATGGGGCCATTATTGGCACTCCATATCAGCCCCCTCCCGAGGCCCTTGTGAGGGCCCTGCCGCGGTTTCTGCGGCGGCGACGACGATGGAGGTAGCAGCGGCTGCGGCAGTGGCGGCGGGTGCGGCAGTGACGGCGGTTGCGGAGGGCTTACCTCTGCCCCTGGCTTTGGCGGGTGGGGCGCAGGCCTTACTCCCAGCCCGGTGATCGGCCGGCTTGCCAGCTGCCGCACATAAAAAGCAGTGCGGCGTGGCATTGCACGAGCCGGCCTTGTGCCCGGGCTGACCGCAGCGGAAGCAGTGATCGCTGCGGTCCACCTCCGAGGTGCATTGCACTCCCACGTGGTTGCCCACCTGACAGCGGAAGCACCTCAGAGGTCTGGGTTCCAGCAGTTTCACCTGCGCAGAAACCCAGCCCACCAGGAGCCTTCGGCCCTCCCCGGTGACTTTTCTGGCCGCCGACACGGGGCAGCTCACCGTGACGGCTCGCATCCCCGTGTGGTCAGGACGAATGGTGCCCGCCCTCACCTGCTCGGCAGAGCACCCCCCAGTCCTAACGACGGCGGCCACCACCTCAGCCTCCGTCACACAGTCGTCCAAGCCCACGATGCGCATGTCAATGCACTTGGTGGGCCTGGACACTCGGGCCTCGTCCGCATTTAGAGACGCCCTAAGCCTTTCGGCCAGAGCGTCAGCGGTCGGGCCGCTGGCCGCACCGGGGACCTCCAGCATCCGGGCTCCAGTCGCAGTGACCCTTACACGGATCCCGTTGGTGACCCCTAGCTCCTCCAAGTTCACCGCCGCCCTTGCCTTGGTGAGCACGTCGCAGTAGGACACGCCCTTCTTCACCGCATCCGGCTGTAGTGTAATCACTACAGCTGCGGACTTCGGAGCGCGGAGCCTAGCCGCGACGCTTCGCTCCTTGCGCCGCTGCCGCCTCTCCTTCCTTTTGGCCGCCCTTGAAGCCTTCCGCTTCTCTCCGGCTACTTGCCATTCGGCGTCGGCCGGAGGAGCATTAGGAGGCGGAGGGGGTGGCGGCCGTGTCGCCGTCAGGGCTGGGGCCGTCGCCGCCTGCGTAGGCCCCCTACCCTTCTTGGGCTTGGAAGGCGCCGACTTCGCCGGGGCCGGCCCCGCAGGTTCCAGCACAGGCCCGCCTTTAGTTCGCCCTGCCGATCCTGGCTTGCCACAGTGGCAGCAAAAGAAATCCGGCTCGCCGCTAGCGGTGGACGCAGAACAATGGCCTCTAGAGCGGAAAACCGACTCTGGAAGGCAGCCAGCTCTCGCCGCACCAGGGTCAGAACCCGGTCCTCTGCAGGCACCGGCACCGGCCGGTCTTGCCTATGCTGCTCCCCCTCCTGTGGCACTTCTCGAGGGCCGGCTGCCCGGAAGCCGGCCAGGTCCGCTCGGAGCTCCTCGTTCTCCTTTCGGAGAAGCTCCATGGCGGCTGTCAAGCGGGCGACCTCCGCCCGCATCTCAGACATTCCATCCAACGGAGGCCCAATGTGTAAAGCCTCCGCTGCCGCCATAATGGAGGCCGTGGCAGTGGGTATGACCTTGTCTTTAGAGGACTGAATCCTCTTCAAGGCCACACCCCTGATTGCGGCTACCACGACCTCCTGGAACCTGGCCACTCGCTCGGGCTTAGAGCCGCCAGCGGCGTCTGGCTCACCGCCTGACGACTCGGAGAGTTCCACCCTGTGTGGGTTGCCCTCCCTGGCGAGCCTCTCGGCTGGCTGGGCCAGCTCGGCTGAACTGACTCGGCTCGGCTCGCTGTTCTTCTCGGTGGTGAACCCTTTGTCCTTACCCCGATCGTGAACGCCACCCTGCCGAGTAAATTTTCTGCGGGTGGCGCTCCTCCCGCCATCAGAGGACGACCCCTGGCTATCCCCTGGTTTGGGGCGCTTCTGGAAGAGCCTTCGGTTCTTCTCAGCAGCCCCTACCACAACGCGCTCCGGGCACTTGAATGAGCCCCTCACGCCCGATGCGGCGTCGGACTCCGACCCCGCATCGCTCCCTTCCTCTCTACTACTTTCCTGTTCTTTTGTGTTTTGTTTATCTGTTTCCATAATTGTTCCCACGAGTGTGGGGGATATAAAACGTCCATCCTAGGTTCACCCCCTGTCCCTAGGCAAGTGTTCATTTGTAACCCAACCAGAGGGTCCACTGGTACTCTGCTGGGGGTGCGCTAGCGACTGATGCGCCACCTACAACTACAAAGTTGTAGATGACACTACTCCTCAGCCATTCATACCCTCGCCACGCACCAAAACTTGATATTAGAGGAATTTTTTATAGAGGTTATCTTCCTCGCGGCCCGGGCGGTTAAGCCAAGACCCTCGACCCCCGTCAAAAGTCAGAGACATAACCTTGACAATCTTTGGGGCTACGAGACTAACGGTGGCAGAAGGAGAAGACTCCTTACTGCCTGCCCGGCGGCAGAGTTAGTGCACACCGAGCCCGCTCTTACTCCGCCGCTGTGCGTCTCTGCTTAAGCAGAGAGACACACGTTGGAGCGTTCCTCCGACAGGATATTAGCGTACGGGCAACTAGACCCATTAGGCACACAATACCTAATGGGGGGTCATTGCCCGCACCCCAGGGTGCACCGTCCCGGTGACTGGCCTTTCCCCCAGACGCATCTAAGAGAAACTCCAGCCCACGGGCACACGGGGAGGTTTCCTGTCCTAGCACCCCAATTCAAAAGTCCCTGTAATTGGTTTAGTTGAAATAAATGCTTTGAGTTTGACGGCTATAAGGGCCTACGGCTTTTCAAGAGCCTTTGATTTGCCGCAATAAGTTTAACTCTCTTGTATCGGACCATAATAATACCATATTGACGCTTTCTATATGATTCTTACAAGTGTACCGGCCTTGTTCCTTGTCATAATATAACACGTATAAGGAAAAAAAAGTGGACAATAAAGCAACTATAAGGGGAGGTATAAGATTATTGTCTTTTTAATTTGTGCCCAAACGCACCCTTATTAGCGATAATGCGGCTCCTATAAGAATATTATTTTTGGCAATATCAGCCACTATAAGAGCAATTTTTGTTTGTTAGGTATGGCTCAAAACTTGCGCGGCTAATTTCACCTTCATTTTTTGTTTGGATTTAAGTGGCTGTGTGTGTGGAAGTGTGATTTAGGGCAGGCGCAAACACGAAAAATGGGTTGTTGTTATCCAATTCATAGAATTCTTCAATGTGATTCCACTTGGCGATATCTGAAAAAGAGGTAATCATCTCACAACACGCTTGTATGAGTAACGCACTAAAACCTGAATTTTAGGGGTCACAATATTACCTATTTCAATTTGTAGCGTGGGACGCGCTTTACGTGTTGTTAATAATTGTGCTAATACTGTTATATATAAGTGCGCAATAACAGTTTTTAGGAGACGAGAGCATACAATTTTTTTTTGTACCGTATTTAAAACTTTTTACAAGAAACCAATTTGCAATGTTGATTTCAACATTGGGATTCGCTGACTCGCATAATTTCTTACAACGTTATTGTGACGAAATCCCCTAAAGTAATATAAATTCAAAACAGGCAGATAGTTCAGCTGGTACAAAATCATCAGAATTTGTCTGCAACATCAGTTTGTAATAAATTTTCTGAATACTTTGTTAACGAAGGAGAATTATCATGGCAAGAACACAATTTGAAAGTTGAAAATCTGTAAGTAGATAATATAATAAATAATAAAAATAAATAATTACCTCGCATAATCAGCCTATAGCCACAACATATAACTCGGTAAGTCGGGGCCGATACCACTGGGCCATCACTGCTCTCCAATAATTACCTGCTAAGTTTTTACGAGGGCGGGTCAATAAGTCCGTCACTTTTTGAATTTCTGACCTCTTTACTGAAACAGCAACACTGCTCCTGTCAACAGGCATCTGTCAGTTGACTCCTGTCAAAATTTAAACTTGCTGCGTCAGTTAGTTTGTGTTTGACAGCTATTTTTATCAGAATACTCACTAATTTGAGGAGAAAATGGAAAAAAGTGAATTTCGTGTGCTTATTAAGCATTATTTCTTGCGAAAAAAAACCATTACCGAGACCAAGGCTAAGCTTGATAAATACTATGAGGACTCTGCACCATCGATTTCAATGGTAAAAAAGTGGTTTACTGAATTTCGTTGTGGCCGGACAAGCACTGAAGATGCCGAACGTCCTGGACGCCCAGTTGAGGTCTCTACACCCGAAACAATCGAAAAAATTCACGATATGGTGTTGGCCGACCGAAGATTGAAAGTGCGAGAGATTGTGGAAGCCGTAGGGATCTCGCATGGCTCAGTGGTTTCAATTTTGAATGATCACTTGGGCATGAGAAAGCTTTCCGCAAGATGGGTGCCGCGTTTGCTCACAGTCGACCACAAACGCAATCGTGTAACAACTTCACAGGAAGGTTTGGCGTTGTTTAATCGCAATATGGAGGAGTTTTTGCGCCGTTTTGTAACCGTGGACGAAACATGGATCCATCACAACACACCAGAGACCAAACAACAGTCAAAACAGTGGGTTTCTAAGGGTGAATCGGCGCCGAAGAAGGCCAAGGTGGGTTTGTCAGCCAATAAAGTTATGGCGACTGTTTTTTGGGATGCACGCGGGATAATCCACATTGACTACCTTCAAAAGGGAAGAACAATCAATGGGGAATATTATGCCAACTTATTGGACCGATTCAATGACGATTTGAAAAAAAACAGACCTCATTTGGCCAAGAAAAAAGTTCTTTTCCACCAAGACAATGCAAGGGTGCACACATGTGCAGTTGCCATGGCAAAAATCCATGAATTGGGCTATGAATTGCTCCCTCATCCACCCTATTCTCCAGATTTGGCTCCGAGCGACTACTTCTTGTTCCCAAACCTGAAGAAATGGCTTGGTGGAAAAAGATTTGACTCCAATGATGAAGTCATCTCGCAAACAAAGGCCTATTTTGAGGACCTCGACAAATCATTTTTTTTGGAAGGGATAAAAAAATTGGAGAAGCGTTGGACAAAGTGTATAGAGCTCAAGGGAGACTACGTTGAAAAATAAAATTATTTTTTTATCAAAAAATCTGTGTTTTATTCCAAAAGTCACGGACTTATTGACCCGCCCTCGTATCATTTGTATTTTTATTTTTTAAATCCTTGATGAATTTCTCACACATACTTTCCCAAGCATTTTATTTCTCGAAGCGATTACTGCATCTTTCACATTTTGAATTTCAAACAGCAGGGCGGGCGTATTTCGATTTCATTTATAAATTCTGTGTTAATATTCCACAAAATATAAATGACAACTATTCACCGCACTCGTAAACAACTAACTAAGCACGTGGAATTTGCGACGTTGCCATCCTGCTGTCGTGCGTGCTGGGCACCGGCGGGGGCGCCGCACTGCGCGCTTGGTGCATAAATTTTATGGAAAAAATCGACTATCTGTGCGCAGTACGACTCCCGCACCGCTGCGGCGCGGGCGCCGCACTATGGAATATCGAGGTCTGTTTCAGATCAAAAATCTTAATTTTTCAAGAAGGCGCTTGAATTTTTGCACATGCATAGAGTATTAAATAAGGCTTTAAATGATGCTATAATTTTACTAAAGTATAAATATGAAGAAAAAATAACTTTTACAAATGGTCTTTATTTATTCCCTTAGGGATAACACTATTTATATTGTGAATAAAAATGTATAATTACATTCGTTTATTATAAAACAATAGCGATATAGCTCTTTAGTATTTAAATAAGAAATTAATATTATGATTACAAATATTTATCACATAAAACATGTAAAGATACAAAATTTCTAAGTAAAATGAATACTAACAAAAATTATGTATATTAATATAAAGCATACTTTTGCTTAAATTATATTTGGTGAACTTGGGGATCCAAAATGATTCGTTCACTTTTACCTGTATGGAAAAAATCGACTATCCGTGCGCAGTATGACACCCGCAACGCTGCGTCGTCGCAGCAGTCTAACACGAAACGTCTAAATTGAAAGAGCCTTTACTGCGGTTTCTGGCCTCTGATACCCGCCTCCTGGCGTTGTTGGCGTCACATCTTATGTTGACAGGCTGGATATATATTATCGATGGTTTGCCTCGAACAGTCAAGCAAGTTTAAAATAAGCTTTGAAAGGAAAAGTGATGGTAGTTTGTTTAACAAGTAGACAGGCCGAGCTAGGGCCTGCCGGTGTATAATTCCTTGATAAAATATAATTACATTCTAAAGACTACTACGTATATTGCTTTACCTCTACGTTCCCCCAGTTATTATTTCATAGCATTCCCACAATTGGTGGAGGCGCCGAGTACCATATCTACACCCCGGATCACTCTCCGGCGATGCATGGTTTCGATGGATGACTGGTTTGCGGTCCCCTCGCCTTGTGCAGAGTTAGAATGTACTGTGACATTTCTATCTTAAAGCGGACCTTGCAGTGGTGGTGCTAATCCGGTCGCCTCCACGAATGTTAGATTTGAACTACACGTCTTAAAAGGAATTGTAGTTTTGTGATTTAGACCCATTGGATTGTGCTCGCGCTGAAATTCTACCATTTTAAAACGGTCCTTCAGCTCTGCGAGGATGCCGTATACTCGCGTACACGCGACGTGGCTAATTTTATACCTTCCCTCGATGGAATCGTCTAGGAAGGCAACTCCCTGGCACCTCTGCTGAAGACACTGATTCTGTGGATCAATAGGGCCATAGCCGAGTAGGTTACGAGTTGGTATCAAGTTGGCAGGTACTAACTGACCTGGTAGTGGGACATACTGTTGGTCATTGTTCTGGCTAGCTATTACTCTGTCCGCAGTTACAAGTGGACTGATATATGCCACATAGACATTATGGCTGTTGGAATTAACTGGACCAAACGATCCAGATATTCCCGGGTCACCAATTGGGATGGCGATAGGTGGAAGATTAAGTTTAACTTCGACACCTGTGTTCGTAATCACATTAGATACGTGGCTAATGTAGTCTACTACAGATATCGGGATACATTGGTAATCTGGAAGAGCATCACGGAGATCTGTTCTCACGTCCAGCACTCTCTGTCCATTCTGTCTGGCTAATTCAGCTATATGCAGATTTAAATGGTTGACCATTACGTGTTGGAATATACTGTACGGTAATCTTTCTAATAACCGGGGATCGATAGCCCGGAACTGTGCATACGTATCCTCAACAATGGGGATAAACCCCGAGAATTCAAAATTTTGTACATGCACATCCTCACGCGGTACTAGCGTGGAGTGCGGTCTCAAATTATATAGTGGCTCATCAATGGTGTGGTTTCCACTCGGCCACGAGGAATGGCGGCATTAATTATCGCCTCTTCTCGATCGTCCTTCTTCTTCTGAACGGACTTTTTGAAGGTAGACGAACGGTTCGTCTGCTGAGGTCGCTCCTTTTCAAACCTTTCTTCATAAGGTGGAGCTTCGTAGGACCACTGCTGTACCTGGTTCCTACCTACCATGTTGTGGTAACCTCTCTGAGCGTCTCGCTGTGCACGGCGGTTGACACCGAATCCACGCTAAGACTGATTGGAAATTTGGCGTCTTGCCTGATTATCCATAATCAAAAAGTTTGTTGACTTTAAAGTTTTACGATACTCAGTCTAAGCTTGAACCAACTTTGCTTACGGGGCGTAGCTCTTGCAAAGGATGTTGAGTCAACATCAATGGTTAAACTTAATGTTGTTGAGAACCCACAGTTCAATTAGTACTGGCTGATGCCTAATGGAGTTTGAAATAGTGAGATCGAATAGGCTTTTGAGATTTTTCCTCTGGTGTATGTGCTTAAAAAAGGTGTGTTGATGAGCTCCGACTTCTTAGCCTTTTTTCCCTCCGACTCATACCATCCGATGGGGTCGAAATTTACGATGTTAAGTTTCATTCTTTTCATTAAACCCCTTCAGGGTTGTTGTGAATTTGTCACTTC
Organism: Griposia aprilina; assembly: GCA_916610205.1. Lineage (NCBI taxonomy): Eukaryota > Metazoa > Arthropoda > Insecta > Lepidoptera > Noctuidae > Griposia > Griposia aprilina. Next base: position 23,353,725 of record OU744285.1, on the reverse strand, counting down.
AATTTATTTGTTTTTAGGAAGCCACGTCGCTTCTTTTTGCCAGTTTTGGCGCGACGAGGTTTAAGCATGGCGAATGTTAATTTATTCATGTACCTATGTGGTAACATAAAGTAATACCATTTAAAGTGTGCAAAGATACCCTGTTATTCTTGTTATTAGATAACGCTTTATATTTACGTAAGTAATCGTCACCGATGATTCCATTCGCCTTACATGACAAAGAATTAAAAACAATGAACTTATGCCTAAACGTTGCATCATCTGTTACTAAATCTAAATAAGCTTAACTTAATGATTGTACTTTGCCCCCAAGTCCATTAATCTTAATACTCTCAAAATGGCATGGAATAGTCTGTTCGACAAGATGTTTATATTAGATGGCTGAAATTGATGCACCCGAGTCAATTAACCATTGGAATGGACTACCATTTACAGAAAGCTCGACAATCGTGTTATTATCACATGACATAATATAATTTTTAGTCACGAAAAAACTGTATTTTGGATTCATCATTTTTAGGTGTATCCTCAGTCATAACCTGCATTGTTTCCGAATTACGTGTCCACTTGTTTCGGTTATTATGAAAAGAAGACCTACCTCGATTCGATCTTCATGAATTTCGCCACGATCCTCGAGATGCACGGCCACGGCCTGCATCCTGGTTTGTCTCATTATGGTTACCTCCACGCATGTGACCCTGGTATGAGCGTCCCCCGAACGTTCGTCCATGCTGACCTCTAAAATGATTATTTGAAGCACGCCTGTAATTATACCGATTATTTTGATTATATGCTATAATCTCACCTGATGAAGTCGAAGGCATCGAAGTCTCTTCATCCACTGCTGCTTGAACTGCATCTTTGAGGGATTCAAAATTCCTTGCTGCAATGATAGTGCTTAATCGACGGTTTCGCAATCCGTCGGCAAACCGTTTGATAGCTTGTTTTTCATTAAGCGGTTTCAATACCTGGTAATTACTGGGTTTCCCTTCGGATTGCGCTACCGTCAAATCCTCGAACATCTCAGTAATGGCTTTTCCGTACTCGTCATCTGACATTTGTTTTTGGCAGAAAGAATGTAGTTTGCTCTGAATTGCCGTAGCAGATTATGTTGGCAATAATTGAACCTTCATATCGTGTACATGTAATAAATCCTTTACTGTGTCATAATTAAAGCTAACTTCAATTTTTCTGCTTGAGACAATCGACTTTTCATAACAAACGTAATTAACTGTTCCTGCGATTGACTGTCTATAATAGAACTGTAGTAATCGACCCCATCGATTAACTGATTAATACTTATCTCGTCATTTGTCATGACAGACAACAAATTCAGTGCTATCTTAAGATCAAATTTCGCCATTTTAACAATTTTTCCCTCGTCCTCACTTAAACTTCCTGAATCTGAGTTACTATAACTACTTTCTTTTTCAAATAACTCTTTAATTTCTACGATTAACTCCTCTATCTTATAACGATACTCATTTATTTATATTAACTCCTCATTTTTGAATTCTTTAATGTTAGCTTCTATTTGTTTACATGTTTTTTTTAAATGAATCAATTAATTTTGTTGTTTCTTCTGTTTTTCGACTACAAGCCTTAGATTCTAATCTTCGCTTAGGACCTATTTTAATTAAACATTTACGTATTTTCCGTAACTCTTTCTAAATGTTATTAAATGCCTTAGCCATAAGACATTATTTAATTCGTTTTGACGACTCTGCATAGTTATGAATTTTTCTTAAACAGTCACTACCTTACAGTACATTTCTGCTTAATGTCTTTCCGAATTTCTTACGTACGTACACAAACACTTATTATTCACTTTGAACGCACTGATTATTTCACTGATCTACACTGACATTCACTTTCTGCTACTTTCGGCCTGTTTTGGCTGCGACCTCGTCCGGACAATCGCATGCCCCTGAAAGCTTGATGGTTGATCTCCTGATGCATCCAACGAGTATGGCATTTTTTATATGCCTTATAACCCAAGTAGAGAATCACTGCACCCATCACACAGATAATTATTGTGGTCATAATGGTCTGGATGCTCAAACGTGCCCCAATTTCTTGCATATTCGCACTATTTCCAGCATCTTCTGCGTTTTGAGCTAGAAAAACCTCTTCTCTGGTCTGGTATGATTGACACATCTTGCTTTTCCGAATAATTTCGCACCAATTAGAAATGAAGCCAATTGTAACGCGACACGACCATTATGCGCGGCTTGCCCGAAGGCAGGATCGCCATGTAGGGATAGTTGTAATTGTAATTGTACACTGATTGATGTATAATACTGGTCTTTATTAGCAAACCATTCAATATATAGACTTAGAGCAATAGCGCACTAGCGGCTTGGCCGCAGCGGCCAGGTCGCGGCGGCCATCGAGATAGATACCTTAGTATGAAATCGCCACAGAGCGCGCGCACCTGGTCGCACGCGACCAGCGGCCACACTCAGCCGCAGCGGCCAGCGAGATCGGAGCGGCGCGTTTGCGGCCAGTGTTCAGTCGCTGGTCGCTGCGGCCACTGAGATCTATAGTATTGTAGTAAAATCACCAGTGTGCGCGCACTAGCCGTGGCGGCCGCACGTGTTGTAGAGCTACAGCGTGATTTGTAATTATCGCGATGTCTTTCGACACGGAAAGATTTATAACAGAAATCGAGACGAGGAGGGCGTTGTGGGACATGTCCTGTGAAGACTATGCCAACCGAGATATAAAAAGGATAATGTGGGAAGAAATAATTGAAATATTTGGAAATGAAAACTTAAGTACAACTGAAAAAAACGAACTCGGTAAGTAATGTTTATTTTATTGTGTTCTCAAAGCTACTCGATTTTGCCACGGGAGTTGTCCTTCACCCACGAAGTAGTCAGCAAATAGATTTCTGTTTTGAGTAGATGTTCTATTTCCTCTTGACGGCTGGCAGGGAGGTATTTCTTCAATAGTCGGAGGAATATACAAGGTGTCTTCGAATTTGTACCCATCTCGCTCCCGTACGTAGTTGTGAAGGACGCAACATGCTTTTATGATTGCAACAGCAAATTCTCTGTGTACATCAAGAGGACGATGAAAAATTCGCCACTTGTTGGCTAGTATCCCGAAAGTACATTCTATGTACCGGCGTGCACGGGAAAGGCGGTAGTTAAAAATTATTTTCTTGTCTGTCAAATTTCTTCCGGCATATGGTCTCATTATATTTTCTGACAAAGAGAATGCTTCATCGCCAACTATAACAAAAGGCAGAGGCACACCTGTTTCAGTTATCGGTCTTTTGTCTGGTATGTCTAAATTATTATTTGTAAGTTTTACATAAAAATGGGAGTTCTTGAATACCGATGAATCGCTGCATTTTCCATATGCGCCGACGTCTATGCATATAAATTTGTAGTTGGCATCGCATATAGCCATCAGCACAATAGAGAAATAGTTTTTGTAGTTATAATATAGTGACCCTGTATGGGTCGGCTGAATGACTCTTATGTGCTTTCCGTCCACAGCTCCAATACAGTTAGGAAACTGCGAACTCTTCCTGAATCCTTCACTTATTTCTAGCCATTTGTCTCTATTGAGCTGTGGAAAGGCAATGTCTTTTATATTTTGCCATATGGCGACGCAGACCTCAAGTACAATTTCTCGAATAGTTGTGTGTCCAATGCGAAATGAATGATTTAGTTCTCTGAAGGAGCATCCAGATGCTAGGTATCTGGAACAAACAAACACGTTATGATAACTTTTTTTTTATTTCCAGGTAAGTCACTCCAAAAAAAATGGAAAAATATAAGGGACTCATTCCTCAGGGAGCTACGACGTGTCAAAGGCGCAAAAAGTGGTGCTGCAGCGAAACGTAAATCTCCCTATGTATACTTTCAAAACCTGATGTTCCTTAAAGATACGGTAGAACCGAATACAACAGAATCAAACTTAAATGTTACGGAAAATATAGTCCTTCCCACCCCCGAATCAGTATCTCAAGGACAACCAAGATCGAAGAAGAAAAAGGAAGACAATAATTTGGAAAAAGAAGACCTTGTTTCGGTTTTAAAAGAAAGCATTAATTCAAGAACTCAACATGAATCATTTCTCGAAGACGAAGACAGATTATTTATGCTTTCCTTAGTAAAGGATTTCAAAAAAATACCCGAATCCGCGAAGCTGACAACTAAGATGGAAATAATTAATCTAATCCACCGAGCACAAAATACAAGATATGATCCAAGCCACTATGAACCTATGACCACTATGACAAGGCACAACCAACCTACTTACCCTCGAAGCAGTTATACCAGCCATCAAGAATATCAACAGGGATATTTTACTAAGAATTTGGATAATGAACCACTTGCCACAATGAGCTGCCGCCCTTCTCTGTTACGTCCCAGTGAACCGGCGCCGCCTTTGGATTCACAAAGAGCAGAAAACTCTATCCAATCACCCGAATCAAACTACTCGCAGGCCTCGCAAGATTCAGAAATAATTGAAACTTTTTATGATAATTATTGAACAACTGCACTTTTGATTATGATAATTACAGTACTTAAATACTTTTATGTACCTACTAGTTTTACTTATCTACCTGCATTCTTTTTCATAAAATAGACACAGGGACCGCAAAGAAATGATTTAAATAAAAGTAGATAGGCATAGGCTTACCTTAAAGTTACAACGAGTTTTTCCTCAGCAGAAATGCAGGGACGAAATTTAGTGACGGTGCCGGTGATAGATGGTCTTAATATTCTTAACAATTCTTCAAACGTAGACTTGCTCATCCGTAAATAATTAAAGAACTTGTCATCATATTGCTGAAGGTCCGTGAAATAAGTATAAAATAATCCTTTTGTTCGCCTTTCACGAAGCAAGGGATGAACCCAATATTTTTTCCTTTTCTTTTTCCGCTTCTTACTTATAAGATACAAAAGCACTGCTATTTCCTCAACGTCCATTTTGAAGCGCGCTGTACATGCAACTGACGATCGTAGCCGTGGTTTTGGCCGCGTTGCAAATCGATCCCTGCGGCCTGGCCGCGCGACCTGGCCGCTGCGTCCAAGCCGCTAGTGCGCTATTGCTCTTAGACTACTAACACATACAAACATAGACATAGTTCTATGACACCCACACTACAGCACAACAGAAAAAGAAAAAAGAACATGCTATACGACATACCATCCACACTTCAACCGATGTTATTTTATATTAAATAAACAAAAAAAAGGCCATTTTGCACTTCTTTGTATACATGGCAATGTACTTTATGTATACCGAAGTCTATTTTATGTTCTAACACCTCAACCGATGTTATTTCATATTAAAACAACAAAAAAGCCGTTTTGCATTTCTTTGTATTCGGCAATGTACTTCGTGTATACCGAAGTCTACTTTGTGTTCTTTACTACGTACTTGGCAACGGTATTCACGGAGTACACACAAAGTTTCGAACTCATATAATTGCAATTACGTAATTTACACAATGTAAAGCCTAATAACCACAAGCCCCACCCAAAAAAGCATAGAAAAACTTAAAAAGCTTACCCGTGACGCAGAGACATCAGACCGCTTTGTAGACAATTTGACGAATAATTTTCGATTTTACCACTTCCTAATATTTTTTGTACCAAAATATACAATTACTGCAAGCTAAAAATAATAATTATAACCGGTATTTTTTTTAGATAAGTACTACTATCGATTTTCCAAAGTTAGGGTTTATTCATAAACGTTGCTTAAAGTTAAGTGACGTCTAAACGTCTAAAATGTATGGTTAAACAGTCGCTTATGATTACTTAATGAAGGGGATTGTAAAATATGAAGTCCTCTTCTTGAATCAACTATTAATTTATTGCTTGCATTTACATTTGCTTGAGACGCGTACATTTATGCGCGTGAGTACAATTTTACTGTTAGTCGCTTGTGCGACCCGATGTGCACTGAAATCGCGGCGCGCCACTCCGTCGCGGGCGACGATGTTGCCCCGCGCACCGCACCCCTGCTGCCGTCGTAGTGGTGTACCGCATGCGTCGTCACACGCGGTAGAGTACGGTTTTACGTAGTAATATGAACTTGGTGCACACAATGGCGTGCACATACTCCGCGGCGTTGAAGCTATTTCAACAGTTATGGTGTCGTGGGCAATAGACACATTTTGTGGATGGCCCGTTTTATAAGGCCTTTGTTGGTGTGGATGTCCGCAACCCGGACAATCCCATCTTGGCCCGTGTACAACATCATCACGCGCCCCATGCGCCACTCGAGAGGCATAAGGTTGTCCTCTCGTAGCACGACCAGGTCGCCAACTTGAAGTGATGGTTGACCTCTTCTCCATTTGGTCCTGTTCTGCAGCTCTGCCATGAACTGCCGGCGCCAACGTGCCCAGAATTGCTGTCGGATCTGCTCGATGCGCTGGTATCTGTTGGGTCTGATGCAGTTAATCGGTAACGACGGCACAGACATCAACGGGCGGCCTATAAGGAAGTGCCCAGGAGTCCAGGATTTGTGTCAGTTGGATCAGAAGAAAGAGGAGAAGTGGGGCAGGAATTAAGGATCGCTTCCATTTTTCGCAAAAAGCGTCGTCAACTCTTCGAACGTAAGGGGGGCACTACCAGCAACGCGTTTTAAATGACATTTGGCGGATTTTACGCCAGCCTCCCATATACCACCGAAGTGTGGTGAGTAGGCTGGACAAAACATGAATTTGATTTCCTCATTTGACGCGAAATCTGAGACTGATTGACGGCTGGCTTTTATAACTCTCCCCAACTCATTGTTAGCCCCTACGAATTTTTTCCCATTGTCGCAATAAATCGCGTTAGGCTTGCCGCGACGTGAAACAAACCTGCGTAAACAAGATATAAAAGCTTCAGTGGTTAGGTCACTGACAACCTCAAGATGTAGAGCTTTAGTGGCTAGACATACAAAAACCCAGAGTTAGGCTTTAGTAACGCGGTTACCTCAACCCTTTTTAGAGGACATCATAAATGGTCTCGCAAAGTCGATCCCACATGTACTAAATGGGAAGCCTGGATTAACTCTCACACTAGGCAAGTCTCCCATTAAAGGCTGTATCGGCTGTCCTCGCAATCGAGTACAAATCACACAAGTCTTAACAATAGTGCGAGCTAAGTTTCTGCCACCCAGTGGCAAAAACTCCCGCGAATAGAGGACAGAAGTTACTGGGGACCTGCGTGAAATAACCTAGAATGTTCACAGTGCATTATCAGTCTAGTTAAATGTTGCTTAGCATCTAATAGAATTGGATGTTTCTTCTCATATTTACAATCAGACTTATTTATCCTACCTCCTACTCTAATTAAGCCATTATTATCATAAAATGGATTTAAAGGTCACAATTTGCTTTTGTGATGTAAAGCCTTACCATCCTTTATTATTTTAATCTCCTTTGCAAATGACTCCAGCTGACTAAACTTTAATAATAATGTTAATGACCGATCAAGGTCCTCAGTTTGCAAAGGTCCTAACACTTTAACAGTATTCTTTTTACAGTTATGTACAAACCGTAGGACGTACGCAAAACATCTTTTTATTTTTAAATAACTGGAATATTTATCAAATTGAATAAATAAATTAGTGTAATCTAATGCTTCCTCATAAGAAATTAGTACCTTCGTTTCAGGTAAGTTATTAAGGCTAAGCTATGGCTGGGTGGGCCATTTACATTTACCTTCCTTTAGGAACGAAGGTCCCTCCCACCACAACGATGATGCCTGCCTTGCTGTGGATCAATACCTTTGGACGCTAAGTCTGCAGGATTAAATTTTATTGGAACATGTTTCCATTGGCCTGACTTAGATTGGTACTAAGCGGACGTGTTTATTTTGTGGATTATAACGATATTGATTTAAGTAATTACGAATAATGTTATTGCAATGATTTGCGGAATCAGTTTATAGTGTAAGTGATGTTGTGTACGATGAACTAAATAGTTTTATAGACAATCAGCATTTTGGGTGTTAGCAGTATGTCTAACCCAGAGGACAGCCCCTTCGGCCGCAGCAAATTGCTACGACGAAGTCCCCCACCGACTCCATCGCCTGCCGATCAAAATCAGACAAGAGAACCAGCGCCGCCACCTGTTACGGAGAACGAATTACCGACTGAAGTCGTCTCTACGTCGGAGATTCAGAGATGGCTTGGGTCTATCGACACAATCTTGAGCGAAATTTGCTCGATTGTGGCGGAAGGAAAAATGAATTCCGACCAAAAACTTCATGTCACCAATCTCTGTCGAAAAGTAAACCATGGGACGTCTCAGATGGCTGTGCTGTACCAATCCCTGAAGCAGAATGTTGCGGAATCCCTTTGCCAGTTCAAAGAAGTTGTGGAAACGAAGATGAGCCGAACCGAACTAAAAAGTACTTCCTACACTAACATAGTGAGGAAAGGCTCTGATAATTTTATTCGCCCAGCAAATCTCAGTTCGGTCGCTATATATCCCAGCGATAAAACCAAAACCAGTGACGACACCAAGTTGTTGGTACAAAAAATTATCTCGCCTGAGGAATTAAAACTCCATGTCCGCGGTCTTAGGAAAATTAGAAATGGAGGCGTCATTATTAGGACGGATAACAAAGACGACGTTGACAAATTAAAAAGCTCGCAGAAGCTAGTTTCCTCAGGCCTTACAGTTGAAGAACCATCGAAACGCCGTCCTAGGATTGCTGTCATTGGTGTCCCCGTAGCTCTGACTGAAAAAGAGGTATTTGATTGCATTTACGTACAAAACTTGACCGATAAATTGCTGAACATTACTCATGAGTCATTTTTAGAAAGTATAAAATTGAGCCATAAGTCAGGAAAGAAAGATCGTCCTACTTGCAATTATAAATTGGAAGTTCCTGCTTAAATCAGGAAAATTATGATGAACCAAGGCCGAATTTTCATAAATTGGACATCTTGTCCAGTGAGAGATTTCACTATTGTGACCAGGTGTTTTAACTGCCAGCAGTTCGGACACGCAGACAATTTTTTCAGAGAAAGGAGCCCTACATGCAACCTCTGTGGCGAAACAGGACATTCTTTCAAGGAATGCAATAATAAAGGATCTCCGCCTCAATGTGCGACCTGCAAACGATTCAAGAGAAAGAATGATCATCCAACTGGTGATGTAAATTGCCCAGCATGTAAATATGCAGAAGACAATTATATTAATTCCATTGACTATGAAGGCGCCTAGGAGCGCCGCCGACTACCTATTTAAGTAAGCACATAGATAGTAGGTTAACTTCTACATATTATTATTTTTTATGGCCAATCAGCTAATCTGTGATCTAGATGGGTTTTCCGTGTCTGAATCTAAAATCTGTAATGTTGAGGAGTGCAAAAACATAGTATACATATGTATACTGGGGATAAAACATTGACTTTACTTACACAAAATATACGCAGTATAACCCGTAATTTTAACGGTTTCCAAGTTTTGCTACAAAACATTGATATATGCTGCGACATTATCGTTCTAACAGAGTGTTGGTTATCCAAACAAATGGCTAATATACCATCTCTCGATGGCTTTAATCTTCATAAAAGCGATAGAACATTCAACCAGAATGATTGCATAGTGGTTTATATTAAAAATAATTTAAAAGTATTAGTAGAAGAATCCCATTTTTTAGACTGCAACTGTTTAGTAATTAAAATTATTCGCGATACGGTAATTATGGCTATTTATAGGCCTCCATCCCAAAGTATTGATGGGTTTTTGGATTCGCGTAACAGTAACTTAGAAAAATTATCTTCGTTTCAAAATATCGTACTGCTGGTAGGTGATATCAACATAAACATTGCTGCCGAAAAAATCGATACTCATTCACATAATTACCTTAATATTTGCTCATTTCATGGACTATTACCACCCAACCCACCAGAGCGGCTTTGGTCTAGACCATATCTTTATAAAATCGAAAAGTCCATCCAAAACATTGGTTACTAATTCGTCACTTACCGATCACCAAGCTGTTTTACTAACATTACAAATGTCTTCACCTAGAAATAACTGCATGCGCAGCTATACTAAACTCAATATGACGAGTCTTGAAACTGACTTACGCGGTATTAATTTTGACCCAGTTTACAATTCACATGATCCAAATATTTCACTACAATATTTTGTCGATTTGTTACAATCTACGATAAGGAAAAATACATTTACTAAAGTAATACCTAGAAAGTATAGTAATATTAAACCATGGATTACGCCCGGACTTCTTCGATGTATCAGACATAGAGATAAACTTCACCAAAAATCGAAAAATGCACCGGATAATGAACTACTATCAGTTATTTACAAACGATATAGGAATTTCTGTAATAATCTGTTGAAAAAGCTAAAAAACAAATATGATCAAAATCAACTACAGAAAGCAGGTAAAAACAGTAAACTTGTATGGAAATACATAAAATATAACACTATTAGGTCAAAAAATCCCGAACCTGCGCTTGATCTTTTAACTTCTGAGCTAAGCCCTACCGAAGCAGCAAATAAAGCTAACAACTTCTTCATTAACGTAGGAAAAAACTTAGCAGAAAAAACTTTATTATCTAATAGATGTTTTTCCATTCAAAGCCAAGCTAAGAAATATGCAATACGAAACTCTTTTGTCTTATTAGATACTGATGTTAATGAGGTAGAAAGTATAATAGATGGATTAAAGGAAATTTGTGCCGTAGGTTGTGACGATATACCTAATAGCGTACTCAAAAGATTTAAATACGTAATTGCCCCTCCCTTGACTCACATTTTTCAGTTATGTTTAACAAAAGGAATATTTCCAAAATTACTTAAAAAACCCGTAGTCACCCCTGTGTTTAAAGCTGGAGACAAAAATTGTGTAAATAATTACAGGCCAATTTCAGTTTTAACAGGCGTCTCAATGATTTTGGAGAAAATTATAAACAGTACATTAGTAAAATATCTTGAAAGTAATAAATCACTCTCTGATAATCAATTTGGTTTTAGGCCTAAAAGATCAGCAACCCAAGCTGTTCACCACTTGACAAATTTTATAAGCACAAACCTGGATAACGGCATGCACACCATAGGGATATTTTTAGACCTTGCCAAGGCTTTTGACACAATTTCTTGGACTTTGCTTTTGCACAAGCTGGAAATGCTGGGAATACGGGGAGTACAATTGCAACTGTTCTCTGATTACCTTAGCGACCGCCATCAGAGTGTAAAAATAGGTCAGTCCATGAGTTTGGAACTTAAGAATAGCTGTTGTGGAATCCCACAAGGCAGTATTTTGGGTCCTACTTTGTTTTTAATTTACATAAATGACCTGTGTAATTTGACACTCCAAAAGGGTGAAATTGTTTCATATGCGGATGACACAGCTCTACTGTTTGCATCTAAATCAAAGGCCGAGGTCTATGAAGTAGCACAGAATGGTTTTAATACTGTGTCTAATTGGCTTCATAAAAATCTCTTAACATTAAATACAGATAAAAACAAAGTACCTATTATTTAAAATGAGAAACACTAACCCAACGCTTACTAACCTAAACATTCAAGCGCATAACCATGGTAATTTACCTTATGCTGACATTGCATGCACTTGTCCCACATTAGCTTAAGCCGACCATATTAAATATCTAGGCGTCACGATTGACACAAACCTGAACTTCCGCAAACACATCGATTTATTATGCACCAGAGTGCGTAAACTATTTTTTTTTTTTTTTAAATTTACGTAACATTGCCGACTTTAAATTAATTAGACAGGTTTATTTGGCTTTGTGTCAATCTATTATTACCTACTGCATAACGTCCTGGGGTGGTGCCGCTAAATCCAATTTACTGCACCTTGAACGCGCCCAAAGAGCAGTTTTAATGGTTGCTACTTTTCGTCCATTTAGATTTCCTACACACCAGCTTTATATGGCACGTAAGGTGCTAACAGTACGTCAGTTATTTGTTTTGAATGTAGTTTTATTCCAACACACTGAACTTTATTTTAACCCAGTACCTTCAGACAGGAGAAGAAAAGATTTGGTTTGTGCTAACTCTCAGACTAAACATGCTTTTGCTAGTCGATTTTATTTATTTTTAGGACCCTAGTTGTATAACCAGTTTAACAGAGTGTTAAAGATTTATAGTTTAACTTATAATAGGTGTAATTTACTAGTACAGGAATACTTGGCAAAACTCAATTATGCAGACACGGAAAAACTACTAGAGATTTTAAAATAAAATTTCTATCTACCTAATATAAGTCTCTTCTTTTACCTTATTATTAATAGTCTTCACTTTATCTACTTTAATATTATTCGTTAATTTATTTAAACATAATATATTTACATAATCTAGTTTTATAATAATATAATTAATTAGTTTCTTTTAGTTCTTTATTGACTCTTTAAGCCATTGAAAATATTATGTCTTCTTTTAATTAAGCTTCTAATAAATGTATAGTTGTCTTCTTTTTAAATATTTGATGTGAATTGATGGCCTGAAACACAGGTTTTATAAAGCTAGATCAGGCAGGTCTACATTACACTTAGAATTAAACATTTTCCTCGATTGTAATTAATGGAAATCATAATTTTATTTTATACTTGAATAAAAAAATATATGTGAGTGGTTGACCAAAAAGGGACCTCAAGGGAAAATAATTGATTTCGAGTAAATCGCGTTTGAAATTTCGTGTAGAAACAAGTTTCGACTCGTGCGCGGGCGGGGGGCGCGGCATGTTTTATGTCAGTATGCGACTTCGTTAGTGAGTGTCAACACGTGTTTGCGGTTACTACGTTATTGGCGACTTATTTAGTGTCAGTTTCTTGTCTTTATGTGCGTAACTAAGTGTGAGCTATGATTAAAGCCACGTCTGTTTTGTTAGAGGACGAATTACGTCAGTTGGACGATTATTATGGGATGACTGAAAATGATGAGTTGGAATTGCACGACCTTGAAGTGGAAATTTTAGATTTCGATGCAATAAGTTTGGAGGACATGTATACTGGTGCTAAAACTGTAAATGAAGGAGAAAATGACAACATTATGGAGCGAAGCACTGAAGATATACGAGAGGTCGAAATTATTACTAAATTCATGGATGATACATGTAATTGTAGTAAAGGCCCAAATGGTGGCCCATGCTCAGGCATATTTTCTCGACAATATCTATCACGTGTTCGGCAGCAATACATGGATATGGATAAATCTACAAAGTGTACAGCGATTTTGAGTAAGTTGGAGTGTCATAGAAGAAGCACACAGCTGGGAGATAAGTACAAAAAATTTTCTTACACCAAACCCATATTGCGGAACAAATATTTTCATGCCGATATAGAAATATGCCAGTCAACGTTTTTATTTCTTCATGCAATAGGCATCAAGGCCTTCAAAAATATTCTCAAACATTTTGATGAGAAAGGAGTGGCTGATAAAGTTCATGGTCTAAAAGGCAAACCTATTCATAATGCAACTCCCACAGAACATTTGGATATGATAGTTAAATTTATTAAAAATACAGCTGAAAAAGTATCTATTCCACTACCTGGTCGACTTCCGCAGTTTTGGGACTTTAGAGTCATGAAATTGCCTGCTAATTTAACAAAAAGGCGTATGTATAGAAACTATGTGGAGTCATGCAATGATAGCAATATTGATCATGTCGGCTGGACGACTTTCATACAATGTTGGAATACATATGTGCCTTACATAACATCCATGAAACCAAGCTCTGATCTCTGTCCAGTATGTCGAGATAATAATATAGCCATCATGCGTAATATTAACATGCCCGATCAGACGAAGACTGAAAAACTGAAGCAAGCAATTAATCATTTAGAAGAAGCTGATATTCAAAGAAAATTCTACAATGATATAAGGAAAGATGCAAGTGTAGCTCTAACTCAAGCCAAACAACTGGAGCAGAAACCTGGAATGCGTGTCTTCAGTATCGATTATGCACAGAATATCCATTATCCCTCATCTGAAATGCAAGTTGGACCTGCCTTTTTTAAAACTGCAAGAAAATGTGGCCTTTTTGGAATAAATGATGAAGCAGACAACACACAGACGAATTATCTCATAGATGAATGTGACAACATAGGAAAAGGGGCAAACAGTGTGATTAATCTCATTCATCACCATTTAGAATCCAATATTTGTGACCAAGATATTCAGCATATTTGTGCAGATAACTGCGTGGGTCAAAATAAAAACAATGCTGTTGTGCATTACTGTGCATGGAGGGTAGCAAGGGATTTAAACAAGACAGTGCATCTTAACTTCTTATTGGTGGGCCACACTAAGTTTTCCCCAGACAGAATGTTTGGACTTTTTAAACAGAAGTTTTCTAAATCTACAGTAGATACTTTGCATGATATCGAAGAATGTGTGGCTAACTCGACAGTTTCGGGAAAAAATAAGGCTATCTGTACGAATGACTACGTGAACGGAATAATAAATGTTCAGTGGTATGAGTGGAACGCCTACCTCAGCGAATTCTTCACAACTATTCCAGGAATAACACGATATCACCACTTCACTATTAAATCGGATGATCCATTTACAGTGGAATGTAAAGTTCTAGCTAACAGTTCAGCTCAAAAATTTAATATTGTTAAGAAGGGAGTGACTTTAGATGATATCACTGGTATGCCAAATTTATTAGTTCCACCAGGGCTTTCACTTGCAAGACAATGGTATTTATTCGAGGAAATAGCACCCCTTTGCACTTCGAAAGACGCAGCTAACCTAACATGCCCAAAACCACAAGAAGCGAAACCTACAAGCCAGATGGCTAAAGTGGATCAGCCAGGACCTTCTGCTAAAAAACAGACGGCTAAAGAAGATCAGCCAGGTCCTTCTGCTAAAAAACCCAGGAAAGTTACTACCTGTGGGCGTTGTAAAGAACCAGGGCACACCATACGTTCATGCAAACAAAACAAAAAGTAAAGACTATTCATTATTATAATTTTTTATTTGTGATTGTAATGTTTGTGATGAGACTTCATAATTATTACTATTGTCAATTATTTACTACTGTGCTCGATTATTTTTATTATTTCATACATCACGAAGCGCCTCTTTATTTGTGGAACAGTGGATAGTTCCTTGCCGACAAATACTCCGAAAGCCTCATTAGACGCCTCTTTTTTAAAAAAAAAATCTTCAACATCTTTTTCCGTTTGAGTAGTAGCATCCAACATCTTCGGAATTGCTTCATTTATTGTGTCATCCCAAGCTTGACCGTATTGTTCAAACAAAATATTATCATCATTAATTTTATTAGGATTTAAGTTTTCTTTGACTTCTGAAACACAGAAAAATTGTTAAGTTTCTACTCGCAGATTATTTAATATTGAAGTGTGAGCTCCATTATAGACTTTGAAACAAAAATAAGTTGTTTTAATTACCTTGGGTATCATTGGAGACCTTTAAACTTTTAGGACTGTCCATTTGAGTAGCGTCGTCGTCACTTTCTGACAAGTACGAACGTCTTTTTGGACCTGCACACGATATAGAGACTTCGTTGCACTAGAGATAACCTTAAAAGTACAATAAAACAATAAAACTGATTGTATCCACTTACCTGACATCACAAAAACTAGTGTGCGCTGTGAGCAAGGTGTAATTTTTCAAAAACTGCCTCGGCTCACAAAAAAAATCATAAAAAAAAACACTACAGCACCTAAAAATATTCTGGTTAGACCAAAACAAAGTTAAAAGACCACAGATTAAAAAATTCAAAAAAAAAAATTAACGGTTTCCAATCCCTCCAGGTCCCTTTTTGGTCAACCACTCACATATATTCAAAAGTTTCGGTAAGTTGTTTTTTTTTTACACGGTTACGCACAAATGCTTGCATGGCTTTATTTTGTGTTTTTAACCATCCAAGTACCACCATGGAGTCAGTCCACATGTATATTTTTTTAACATTGCAAGGAACTGACTTTAATACTTTAATACATAATTCAGCTCCTGTTAAGGCAGCACATAACTCTAACCTTGGTAGTGTTTTAATTGGTGCTACTCTTGCTTTCGCACATAGTAACCTAAGGCGCGAATTACACAGAAACGGCGTACGGTGAAGACGCGGTGCAGGTGCAGAGCAGGCGTGGAACAGATCTTCTTCTTCTTCTTCTTCTTTAGGGTTATGGTTTCCGCACTTAGTCCTTCATGTGGACCATTGTGCGTGGGCCATGGCGGCCGTCGGTGGTTATTCCAACCAGCCCACCTCCCTCCAGAAGTTGATGATATCTCCTGGTCTGCTGAGAGCATCTGTGTAGGATATGGGTGCCCCGAGGGTTTGTGACTTAATTTGGGTGACGCCTGTGCATTCAAAGAGCACATGCGCAACGGTTTCCTCAACCTCCATGCAGGCCCTGCACAGAGGACTGTCCGTTATGCCTATTGTGTGAAAGTGTTTGTTTAGCGAGCAGTTACCCGTGATGGTCCCCGTCACCAGGCGCAGACCGTTTCTGTCCAGACGTAATAAACGTTTGGTAAGCTTGCCATCTAAGGATGGCATGGCTTCCCTGGACTGCCTACAGCCGGGTGTCGACCAACTCTCCGCTTGTGTATGGGTGTACTCCTGCGTAGCTGGTTAAAGGGGATAGGCACGATGGGTTCGGGTCCACAGACTGACGCGCTGGATGCTCTTCTAGCCAGTTCGTCCGCTGGCGTACGTTTAGATGGCAGTTGAGAAAGAAGCGCACGTTTTATATAAACAAACTCGTCGATTGTTTCAATAGTTTGCTTCTTGCCGAACAATTCTAAGTAGATTTCATGTGGCTGCTTCTTCGGAGCAAACGCTGACCGTATTGCATCTAACGCGTTATTCCACTTTTTAATGTCTGCTTTTACACCGTGCCACCATGTTGCTGCCGTGCCGTTTAACAATAATGGCAATCCTTCTAACGCATCTTCATCGGAGATGTGTTCCACTTTTTTGTACACTGAGATACTGTTTATAAACTCTTCCACCTTATTGTGGTCTCTTTCACCATCATATTTTCTGGTACAACTTGCAAAACTTTTCCCAGACATAGTACTTTGAGTTGAAGTAATCGTGTTCATTAACGCAGTGAACTGTTCTTGCGTCATAGTGATTGACATTTTCCAAAATTACGTGGGTAACCTTAGTAAGTATGTAGGTACTCCATACAATTTGAAGGTAGGCCGTGCAAAATTTGAGGGTAGGCCGTCCAAATATGTGGGTTTCCGTAGATTATTTACGTTGGGCGTCAATGTAGGTACTCCATACAATTTGAAGGTAGGCCGTGCAAAATTTGAGGGTAGGCCGTACACATATGTGGGTATCCGTAGATTATTTACGTTGGGCGCCAATGTAGGGTTGCTGGTTGTGAAATTAAAGCCCCGTTGAACTTGATGATGATTTATTGGCAACTTAACTTATAGTTCGTTACATTTGTTAAATCAGGTGGCAACCCTAAGTGGAGGGATGAAAGGGACTGCGTGGCTATCGCCCTTCAGACCTCCCCTAGCTGACTAGTTTCCTGAAGACCGCTAGGCTATCGAAGCAGGAACTAGTCGTACTAAGGATCAGAGCTGGCTGCGTGGCTACCGGGCTCAGAACCTCTAGCTAGTGGATGATCCTTGTTCGAAGACAGCTCTGCTTATAAAGTCGGATAGTTGACATGCGTGCACAATATCTACACGTAGTCGTCTGTAGTTGTGGTGCAGATAACTAGCCGGGTGGAGCTGGCGCAGATTGTTGCACACAAAGATTGTAGATGGCGTCACTTATCTACAGAAATCGTTCGTAGTTGCTGTTTCAAGTTTATGAAGCCGCTCATCGTAGTGCTTAGGGTCACTTATACTAGATGGCGCTGTATGTTTGTTACACTACTAAATTAAACTATAAACAAGCACGAAAACTATCTACAAGAAAAAAATCTTTCTGAATTAATGTTTTGTAACGACCCCGATGTTCTAACCGAATTACTCATACAAAAACTAACTGACTGTATTATTAACAATACCATAACAACAAATATCCCAAACAGTAAACGTATAATTAAGCAGTGGATCACTTGGGGTATTTTGCGTTGTATTAAGAACAGAAACAAATTGCAAAAATCCTTACGGGCCGACCCACATAACACAGTCTTAAAAATAACATACGAGACTGTCGATACAGAAACGATTGTAATAATCTCATTAAAAAATTAAAAAGAAAATATGAACGGGAACTTATTTCTAAGTCTATCAATAACACAAAGGTACTCTGGAAAAATATAAAATCAATTACCTATACAAATAAATACAAAAATCAAAGCACTGAACTATTAAATACTAAACCGTCTCCAAATGAATCTGTTAACTTTTTTAATGACTACTTTGTAAATATAGGAAAGGAATTGTCACAACAAATCCAAAATGATAATACCCCCTCGATAAAACCCTGCAATTCAAGTATGCGAAATAATTATTTTGTGCTTTTGGACACTGACTGAAGTAGAAAATACCCTAATGGAATTGAAATCTTACAGTGCCCCTGGATGGGATAATATCTCAACCAGCTTTTTAAAGTACTGTCACAAGGAAGTCGTCCCCATCATTGCACATCTGACTAACGTTTGTTTCAACTCGGGTTTTTTTCCGATCCTACTGAAAAAATTCTTTATAATAATAATAATAATAATAATAAATCATTTATTTCAGGCAAAATGGCCCATAGACATATACCTTACAAACTAACATACATAAAATATAAAACAAAACTTTTGTTAAAAAAAAAAAAAAAAAAAAAAAAAAAAAAAAAAAAAAAAAAAAAAAAAAAAAAAAAAAAAAAAACAACTCCGGTTCACAAGGAGGGGAGCAGAGACGATGTCAATAATTACAGACCTATTTCAGTATTATCAGCTATATCTAAAATTATTGAAAAAATAACAAATACTAGACTAGTTAACTATTTGAACAGATTCAAAATTATATCAACTTCGCAATTTGGACTTAGGCATGGAGTATCTACTGAGGATGCAATTGATGCTCTTAGCTCGTTAGTAACTCAACATCTTGACGCAGGAAAGAAATGCCTAGCGATATTCCTGGATACTAAAAAAGCTTTTGACACCGTTTCTGTTTCAGCCCTTGTAGCAAAGCTGGAGGGAATTGGAATAAGGGGAACCCCTTAATTTTTTCAAAGATTATTTATCCAACAGGAAACAAAGAGTTAAGATAGGAGCACATACTAGTGAGGATGCTGACGTACTATATGGCGTCCCACAGGGGAGTGTGTTGGGCCCTACATTATTTCTTATGTATATAAATGACCTCTGTAACCTAAATGTAAAAAATGCAAATATTTTTTCCTATGCTGATGATAGTGCAGTGTTTTTTTCCGGAAAGAATTGGTCAGATGTAAAACTCAAAGCCGAAATGGGTATGGTCACATCAAAAACGAACTAAATATGTTTCTCAATCTCTAACCACTGTCAAGAAGTAGCCTTTGATATTAACTCATGCAATGCGACCTCAGATAAAAATTGCAAGTGCCCTATAATTGGCAAAGTTTCACAGACAATGGATTTTCAAATCTCCAAGACAAACAAAGTTGATACGACAGAGGGGCTTTCCTTTAAACTGCCTATTCTAGGTACCATTTTGAAGCTCTGTACCAAAAATCAATTAAATAGGAGCAATAGTTTAATCGCAAATGATTTTTAAATTTTTTGCCCCGTTTGAACACGATGTATCTTTCCTAACAGCTGATATGTCTATACGCTTAGGTCATGCACCTTAAAACGATAAATCTGAGTATAACCTACGATGCGTTGTTGCCGCTGTGACGCAAGTCACAAGTACAACCAAATATTTTCGCTAAAAAGATGGCAATGCAAACAAAGCAATAAATACACACACACTTGCACTTTCATTACGAGAGTGACAGTCATAGCAAAACATCCCGCGCGAAAAAGAAATAGAAATAGGTCAGTGAATTGCATCCTAGATCCTTGCGGTCGGTAAGTGGGGCTTCTAAAAAACTTGTTTTTTCAGTGCGCCGACGCTATCCATTCGGAACGTACTTATGTTAGGTAACACGGAAGCTCCTGCACCGCTTTTGTTTTGTCGAACTCGCGCGCCGACAATTGTGATTTTGTTTTGTTATTGTGATATGACACTAAATAAGATTAAAACAGTATTTCGTTTTTAATTGTAACAGGACACGTAACTTGGGATTATTATTATTTAGTGTTAGTGTTTTTTTTTGTGATTGACTGCTTTCATTGTGATACGAGACGTAATTAAACTTTGGTTGTGTGTGTATGTGTAATTAAAGTGGCCACCACGGTGTCCAGACCTCACTCCCATGGAGTTCTTTTTGTAGGGGTACATTAAGGGTGAAGTGTATGCCTAAGAGGTTAATACAATTGTGGAACTAAATAATATATTTCAGTAAAACCACTCAATTTACTACTGTTTGTTAAGTCTTTATTAATTCTTGTATTTTACAGTCATACAGATTCATACTGTTTTTGACAGCCGTTCAAGCATACATTTTCGCGGGACTAATGTTGCCATCAATATATAACATTCGTCCCCTTTTTAAAACTAAGTCCTTAACTTATAGATCTAACCGGTCAGGAGCTTTTCTTATTCTAACGGATCTACGGACGACAGGCGGAGGAGACTCAATATTTGAATTTCCAGGAGTATCTCTGTCCTTATCCAAACTACTGTTGTGAAATCCTTCCTCTTCCGTATGATTTCCTAAATCCGCTTCACTGGTAGGAGTGCTACTGGTGTTATCAAAGCCTAAAGTTCTGTCAACTCTTTCACTAGTTAAATACTGAGGTGAAGATTCATGTCCCAAAGTCTCCTGCACCTGCTCAGGCCCCATATCTAACTCATCTTTAATATCTACACTCCCTGCGCATGGTCTTAGAAAAGAAGCATACATAGCATAGCAAACATTTTTTAATAGTTTGCACTGTTCTCTCAGCCATTCCCATTAGACTGTGGGTGGTAAGGAGATTTCACTGCTTCACATCCATTTACTTTTAAAAAATTCACAAATTCAACAGAATTAGATGGAGGACCATTATCACTTGCTAATGTAGCAGGTATACCAATAACAGCAAAAGTTTTACACAATTTTTCCACTACCTGATTAACCGTTGTACTCTGCATAATGTGCACATCTAACCATTATGATCGTGAATCAACAATCAGGAAATATGTAATAGAATTTATATAACAAAAATCAACATGTACTCTCTCAAAATTTCTTTTAGTTTTGATCCAAGGAGTGAGTGGGCATGCATTTGTAAAACTTCTAGTTGCCTGACAAATCTCACAAGCCTGTACAAGTTTTTCAATGTCCTGTCCCAAATTTGGCCACCAGCAATATGTCATTAGCATTTTTGATTGGACAACACCTTGATGAGATTAATGAAACATACTAAGAACTTTTGATCTTAACTTAAGTGGTATAATAACTCTACTACCCCATAATAAACACCTTTGTTCAACACATAATTCAGCCCGCTTTGAAAAATATGGTTTTAAACTTTTATCACATACACTATTTGGCCAACCAGTTATGACATATTCATAAACTTTACATAAAATTGGATCTGTTCGTGTTCGCGACGATAGGTCGTGGTGGAGCAAAATGAAATGCAGTGGACTGTATAACATGTGTAAGTATAATAATATGAATAAAATGATATAAAAAAGGTTGACTTAAAATGACAAAGATGTTAATAAAAACGCGCAAGCGCAGCCGTGCGTGGACGCGTGCAACAGCTGACTGGTGTGGTGCGGTGCGGGGGCCCGCGCTCAGCCGTCGTCGGCGGGCTGACTCCCCGCTGTCCCCGCGCCCCTCGTTCACTGCCGCCAGTGCGCGGCGATGCTGAGAGGTGCAGTCTCAACAGTTCGTGTATAAAAAGCAATATCTTTAAAATCCAAAGGAGGATTTTCTGAAAAACTCAAAAAAATTACTGTATCACATACTTCTGCAACTTCTGGCAAAGGCAGACGTGATAAAGCATCTGCATTACCCAATAAAGTTCCTTTCCTATAACTTATCTCATAAGTATATCCAGACAGAAGTAGAGCCCATCTTTGAAGTCTAGCATTGGCAGTTACAGGAATTCTTTTAAGAGGATCAAAAACAATTTTTAATGGTTGATGATCAGTGATCAAAATAAATTTACGGCCATATTTGTATGGCCGTACATTTATTACCTAACTCGTTAACGTAATTTATAACGTTAACTTATGAAACTTTTTTATTGCAAAAATTATAGCTAAAGCTTCCTTTTCCACTTGTGAGTAATTTCTTTGTGCACTATTTAAAGTTCCAGATGCAAAACTTATGGGCTCTCCATCTATTTTGTGACTAAGTACTGCCCCAACTCCATACTCACTTGCATCTGTTGTTAAATACAATTCTTTATTCACATCATAATGGACCAACAGTTGATTTTCAATCAATAATTGCTTACTATTTTTAAATGCCTTTTCACAGTCCTCAGACCACTGAAAAAGAGTGTTGTTTTTTAATAATTTATGCAGAGGTGATAAGGTTTCTGACAACCTTGGCAAAAATTTACAATAATAATTTAAAAGTCCAAGATAAGCTTGTAATTGAGTTACTGTTTTAGGAGCTGGAGCTCGTATAATGGCTTCTACTTTATCTGACAAGGGTTTAATTCCTGTTTTGTCAATGTGATGTCCTAAAAACTTAATATAATTACAGAAAACTTGACATTTTTCCAAATTAACTTTCACATTATATGCTTCTAAACGTTCTAAAACCTGAGTTAAATGGTAATAACAGTCAGAAAGACTATTTCCCTTTATAACAACATCATCTATAAAACATTTCACATTGTCCAACCCTTGTAAAATTTGATCCATAGCACATTGAAATACAGAAGGTTCACTAGATACACCAAATTGCAACCTAGTGGGTCTAAACAATCCTAAATGTGTATTAATAGTCATGTATTCACGAGAACCCTCTTCTAATAACAATTGTTGATATGCTCCTGTTAAATCTAAAACACAGAAATAACTAACCCCACTTAGCGCTGCAAATATGTCCTCTGGTATTGGTAATGGATAGTGCTCAGTGACCAACACTCTATTAAGAGTGACTTTGTAAACCACACAAACACGCAGCTTCTTATCCCCTTTCTGAGCCAATACTATTAGGCTGGCCCAACTACTATGCCTTACTCTTTTAATAATTCCTGCTTTTTCTAGACTTAATAATTCCTTTTCAACTTCCTCTTTCTTGGAATATGGAATAGTATAAGCTTTGTGAAAAATAGGCTCAGCACCTTGTTTAAGTTTTAAACTAGCTTTCAAATTTAATATGTGAGATGATCTATCTTTCTCAAAAACTTGCTTATATTTTGTTTTAATCTTTTCTACTAATATATCCTTGTCACTGTCTACCAATTTTACCTGTCTTATCTCAAAATACTTTTGCCATTTAGGAAATATGATTCTTAACCAATTTCTACCCACTAACGGAACAAAATCTGCGTCAAAAAAGATGATGTCTCGCCAAAAATAATAATAAAAAGCGAAATGCAAGTTAATAATCTTATGCAGCAAATATGACTAGTCCTAATTGATCACTACGTCACATGTATAAATTATAAGCACAACAGTCTTTCTTATTGTCATTTGTTAAATTCTATTAGCTCTAAGGTTACTATTAATATGTTGAAATTAGTTATCATTTTTTTGTTACTAACTAGATTAAGGAGTACAAAGTCTGTAATTATAACGCACACACACACAAACAAAATATACACTATTAAACCTTTCATACAGACCATTTCATACATATTACGTACAAAAACACATACACTTAAAACCCTGTATGACTACAATTTTTTGCACATAAGCCCTGTTAGAGACAATTATGGATAGAACCCTGGAAACAATAACTGAAATAGATAACATAGAATTAGCCCAAGTATCAAACTTTTCCCTTCGCAATTTTAGTACGACTGTAAAGATTAAAAACTCTGATTTTACGATTATCTCACAAAATATAAGAAGTATCTATTTAAATTTTGATGACTTGCAGATGAACCTAGCTGATCTACATTTTAACACAGATCTTATAGTTTTAAGTGAATGCAGGCTAAACCCAAATAAAAATATTCCTCAAATACAAAACTACACTACAAGCTGCACCACTAAGCATTTAAATAAAGCTGACGGTGTCGTCGTCTTTGTTAGTAACAGGTGCATCTTTAAAACAAAAGAGATAAAATTAACTCACGCTTCTTGTATACAGGTTGAAATTAAACCCGATCTCATAGTCATAGGGATATATCGCTCTCCATCAAATACAAATGCAGATGATTTCATAAACTCTTTATCTCAACACTTAGCTACCCTTTCTTCAAATAAAAACGTAATTATTACGGGTGACATCAATATAAACTTAATACACAAGCAGGAAGAGCAATCATACGAAAGATCGAATCGACTTAATTATTTAAACATGTTAGCAATGCACGGCCTACTACCTGGACATACGCATCCCACTCGAGACAAAAGCTGTCTAGATCATTTTATTCTAAAGCTTAGACCTAATAAAAAATCAGCATCCATAGCAATTATCGAGACCACTATCACCGATCACTTTATGATTTTCCTAAAACTGTCTGAATTGATGAACAAACACAAATCTTTTAAAACTAAAACCTCAATTAACGTAGAATATTCACTCGAGCTCTTACAAAGTAGCAACATTCAAGAACTTTTAGACCTAAATAACCCCAACATACTAATAAATAATTTAATAACTTTACTACAAAAATGTCTCACTGCCAGTACACTTGTAATAAAAATCCCCCTGAAAAATAGATTAATCAAACCTTGGATGACCATAGGCTTGCTGCGCTGTATACATAACCGCAACAATATGCAAAAAAAGTTAAAACTAGACCCTCATAATGAGATACTAAAAATCACTTACAGGAGATACAGGAACTATTGCAACAGCGTTATTAAGAAACAAAAACGTAAATACGATCGCGAACAGCTTTACAAGACACATAAAAACTCTAAAAGGCTATGGCAAACAATAAACAATATTACCCAACGAAAACCACCTAAGACACAGAACACAGAATTACTGGAATCAGCCGCTACCCCTCTCGAGGCGGTGAATAAAGTAAATGAATACTTCTCAACCGTTGGAAAGCATCTTGCTGACGAAATAATAAATAATCCTGAGAGACAGGCTCACAAAGACCCCAACATACTTACGAACGTTCCAAATCCACCGGTCTCATCATTTGTACTGCTCAACTCTGACGCTGAAGAAGTAGCAACCGTAATTACAAGCCTAAAATCCGACAGTGCTACTGGCTGGGACAAAATCCCCGTAAGTTTTTTAAAATCTGCCAGTTTTATTATTTCACCAATCATTTCACACCTTGTTAATCTATGTTTTGAACAAGGAAGCTTCCCCACGGCCCTGAAACAAGCTGTAATAACACCTGTCCATAAGTGTGGTGACAAAGCTAATCCGTCCAACTATAGGCCGATATCCGTCCTCCCGTCCCTGTCTAAAATTGTCGAAAGATTAATAAATAAACGCTTAAGTACATATTTAACGCAAAATAAAATAATTTCACCCTCACAGTTTGTCTTTAGACAGGGAAAGTCTACTGAAGACGCAATCCTAGCGCTGACATCTATCGTCACTCAAAGAGTGGATGAACGGAAAAAGTGTCTGGCCGTCTTTTTGGACATCAAAAAAGCCTTCGACACAATCTCTGTCCCCACACTTTTACATAGGCTAGAAGACATTGGTATAAGGGGATTACCACTTAAACTTTTCACGGATTACCTGAGTGAGCGCAGGTACGTGGTTAAAATAGGATCAGTCACTAGTTCCGAAGAAATAGTCACTTACGGAGTAGGACAGGGTAGCGTGCTCGGGCCGCCGCTGTTCCTCATTTATATAAACACCCTATGTAACATGAGTATCGAAGGTGCCCACATTTTCTCTTATGCTGACGATACAGCAATTGTTTTCTCGGGAGAAACATGGGACAGCGTCGGTCGCATCGCCGAACGTGGTCTGTCTACAGTAGCTACCTGGCTCGATCAGAACCTTTTAACTTTGAATATTTCAAAGACCAATTACATCTGCTTTTCTATATTTAACCGTGCCCAGCCATCACAAGATCTTCAGATTAAAATCCATACCTGCTCCAGCTCTACTAACACCACCTGCTCTTGTTTAAAAATTAACAAAGTATCCAGTACTAAATACCTTGGTGTTATGCTTGATCAAAGGCTATCGTGGCACTTGCACCTAGAACTAATAATGAACAGAGTGAGGAAATTGATTTGGACTTTCAAATCTCTTCGACATGTGGCTACTAAGGATCTTATCCAGCAAATTTATGTCTCCCTGAGTCAATCTATACTTACGTACTGTTTGCCAATCTGGGGCGGAGCATCTAAAGTAAAGTTTTTGGAGCTGGAGAGGGCACAGAGAGCTTTACTAAAAGTCATGTTCTTCAAACCGATTAGATTCCCCACGGAAAGTTTGTACTTAACCTCAAACCTTTTGTCTGTTAGGAAACTCTATGTCCTGCAGATTACATTAAAAAAACACAAATCTCTCCCCTACATTACTTCCAAGACACATTCTAGGAGAAAGAATAAAGTAGCTGAAGATTGTCCAGTGAATACTACATTTGCTACAAGGCAATTTATTAAACAATCCCCCCGTATATATAACGCTCTCAATGAACAATGTGCCATCTACTCTATGACATACCACGACTGCAAAAAAACACTAACTGAATGGCTCAAGAGCAAAAGTTACGAAGAAATCGAAGATATCCTACACAAGATCACATAACTAAGAAATACATATAATTTGTACACATATACACACCACACACCCCCACGGTACACAAACCACATTTATCTTACACACATGCCCACCACATCCCGACACCCACACAAGCACACACACACACACACACACGCACACAAACGAACCCACGCACAAACTCACAAACATATTCTACACCCAGTGCCCTTACTAATATAATAATGGGTTATAAAATGTTAATTGTTTTAAATGAATCTTTTGGCTTATTTCTCACACATTTGTAGAATTATTGTAAACTGGAGGAGCGGAACCACCTAATACAAGCAAATCTATGCTTAAAAGGTGACTCCAAACCTAACATAGTTATTTACTAAAGTGAAGAAATAAACATTTTTTATTTATAAAATACTTTTCACAATCAATAACAACCAAATACAATTCTCGTTTTACATTACTAAATGTAATTTTAAAAGATCCTAGAATATTTAGAATCTCACCTGACACTGACTTTAACCTATAGTTACACTTATTTAAAAAACTTTTTGCTAAATATTCATCAAAATCTCTTTTATGTATCACTGATTTACAGGCTCCTGTGTCCACTTGCATTTCTAAAATTTGTCCACTTTTCAGTCATAATGGCATCCATGCAATGTCTTCTCCACTAGACAGTTACTGAATACTGCCAAGAATGACTTCTCCCTCCTCAGTATCCTGTTTTTCAGTATGCTGCTCATCCATTTGCTTCAACATGTTTCTTCCTCCCAATGAACGGAAACGACACTGATGCAAGGTGACCTGGTCTGTTACAGTGAAAACACACCCAATTCTTCTTGAAACACTTGTCAGACATATGCTTGCCACCGCAACGAGTGCACTCACCATTATTTCGGGCATTAGATACACTGCCTCTTGCACCATCCCCGTTACTTATTTGGCTACGTCCCTGTATTTGAAAAGGAGAGCGTTTCTGTACCGTAACCTGTTTTTGAAGGATCTGTACACTCACATCAGGCTGAATGTTTCTTGTTTCGTTTTCAGTACTTTCATATGCTGTTGCTATCTTCACTGCTTCTTCAAAAGAAAGGCTGTCACTAACTGTCAAGAGCTTCTTGATGAGTTGTTCTCGAGATAACCCACACACCAAACGATCTCTTAAAGCTTCGTTGAGCAAAGTACCGAAATTACATGAAGCAGCTTTTCTTTTGACTTCCACTACAAAATCATTAACGCCTTGCTCTTCTTTTTGTTTACATTTGTAAAACTCATACCGGCCGGCTACAGCGGATTTCTTTATCACATAATGTCGAGTCAGAGTCTCGATCAGTTCCGGATAGGTTTTGGTCGCAGGTGAGTCTGGAGATACAAAATTTTTCAATACGTTGTACGTTTCTGGCCCAATAAGGGTAATGAGCATTGGTACCTTCATGGCTTCCTTCACCTGGTTTACTATGAAAAACTGTTCCATCCGCTCACTATAATCTTTGAAATCTTGTTTCTCTGCATTAAAATGTTCAATGCTACCAATTAACGCCATGTTAATCCTCGTCGCCAATAATATATTTCAGTAAAACCACTCAATTTACTACTGTTTGTTAAGTCTTTATTAATTCTTGTATTTTACAGTCATACAGATTCATACTGTTTTTGACAGCCGTCCAAGCATACATTTTCGCGGGACTAATGTTGCCATCAATATATAACATTAAAAAATAGGATTGTTTTAGCATTTCACAAATTAAATTGCTTAGTGACGGACAGTGATTTAATTAGAAAAATAAATAACAGTATTCTCCGTCGGTATAATTTGTGCATTAATGTGAACGGACGACACATCGAGAATTTAAAAAAAAAGTGTTTTTATTGTGCGCGTATTTCAAAACCTTACATAACATAAAAGCCAGCGCGAGCGGAGGCCTAAGTTGCCGCCCGCGCCAATGCGGCCGCCCGCTTTGACACGAGATAACACACGCCGCGATCCGGCGCGCGCGCGACGTTGCCGCTTTGTTACCTAGGTATCTAAGGTCAGTTAAATTTCTTTACAAAAGGTGGTTGCGTTTTACTCTGATTTGTAAACTATTTAGTTTGTTTGAAACAAAAAAAAACTCATTTTTGGTGCATTTTATTTTTATACCGTATCGAATTAATACTAAACATGTATAGTATACGTGGTGTAATTTAATGCCCCTCTGTCGTATCAACTCTGTATACTTCCAAAAAATACAAAAGAAATCCGCGGATCTCCTAGAAATCTCCTAAATGAAATCTATTTATCACTTGCTCAATCTGTCATAGATTACTGCATACCTGTATGGGGAGGCGCGGGTAAAACAAAATCTATCAATCTAGAACGGGCACAGCGATCCCTAATAAAAACGATGTATTTTAAAAGATGAGGTTTTCTACTGAAAAACTATACGAAATAAGTGATCTACTTTCAGTTAGGAAATTATACATCATATCCACTGTCCTAAAAAAACATAAAACTCTTTGATTTGATCCAAAAGTAATGACGAAAAGGCGAAATGACTTGATTGCATAAGTACCACAAACTAAAACGAAAGTCGCGGCCATACAATACCAACATCGATCTGCTCAACTGTATAATAGGGTAAACAAACAAATATACATATATCCCAACCAACTACATGAATGTAAAACAAAACTAACAGACTGGATAAAGCCATTTACATACACATATACTGAGTCACTCCTACAACACATGACCAAACATACACACAGCCACACCACTCACAAATGTCAGTCACTTTCACATCACATCACATCACATCACATTACACCACTCTCACACTTGCACCCCCACACTCCTCCTACTTCACAAGCCAACACACACATACTATATCTTTTGTAAAATCACCTAATGTAATCTAAGAAAGAGCGGCGTCTTCTAACACAGGCATTATCTGCTTAAAAGGAGGCGCCATTCACCAACAAAATGTTAACAACTATGGTCAAGAAATAAAAAAAAATGTATTTGTATTTGTATTCAGAATCGATTTTACTATTAGATGTTTTGTCTGTAACTTCTGTATCATTAACATTATCTATGTTATCATCATTACAATCAGTATTACTTTCATCTATCTATACTTCCTTATTTATAAAAAAAAAACAGTATTTTTACTTTATATTAGATCCCTTCTATTTCTTTCTAACTTTTTACCTTTTTCAGTCAAAACTGTGTAAGAATTTGGACGTTTATTCCTATCTAGAACTTGGGCATATGTCAATGGGATTTAGCTTATTTCATCTGAAAAAAGAACTTTTTGATCTTTAGTTAAATGCTTCAACTTTATTGTGTATCTTCGATCATAGTATACTTTTTGCTTTAAGGCATTCTTATTATTAACTAGCTGACCTGGCGAACTTCGTACCGCCTAACAGTCGATTCTTAATTTTTTGAATTTTTTACTTATTCTGCTATTCGAGACGCCGCACTGTGGAAAATCGTAGAACAACTGCTGATTAAAAAAATGGTTATTGTCAATGTCGCTACTGGCAGGCCTTTTTTTTATTTTACTCAATAGTTTAAGGACCAAACTAGACTATAATATCAAAAAATTATACATATTATATGTAATGATTTTTTTACAACACCACAAACTTTATAGTTTTGACGGACGTCCATGTTAAGCACTTCATCACTTTAAAATTGATTTTATTGTTATACGTTACATGAAAAGGTATAATGTATTATATATTTCTGGAAACCTCGTCTTTTGAAGAATATGAAACTACTAATATGTATTTAATATTATGTTAACGTTTACCTTAAAATAATTGCAAAATAAAATATGGTGAAAAAAAGGTTTTTTTAAAGTTCATCGAGACTTTTGACAGTTTGCCCACGTTTACCCCTGCTTTACATTTAATGTTGATTTGTAGCCTAGCTATCCATAAACATAATCGAATAAAAAAAACTGCGGATATTTGCGATTTTCGGAGTAATTAGTTAAAATGTGATAAAAGTCAGAAAACGGAAAACAGCTCGCTATCTATTGTGGTATGAAATGTTGCTGTTTACATCAATAGTTTGCGGTAAGTTTTGTAATGTATCATTGATATTAGGGCGTTTATCTTTTTTGCACTCATGTTGCGTGTGAAAATATTAATCAACAAGATGCACACTACCCTCATATTTCATATAGTATATAAACAGTTGTTTCATTTCATTGTAAATAACAGAATTGTGGTGAATTAACAGAAGTGTAATTGTTACGAATACAATCTAACTACGTGTTTTGTTGACTCTTCAAAATGTCTACTTTCAAGTGTTCTAAACGTGAAATAATACTTTCGTATATCGAAAGAGGAAAATCATTCGAGGCATTATCAACAGTTTTAAAAGAAAATTATCATGTATCTGAAGACAACTTATGTTTCATTCTCAGTGATTTCCAAAGACATATTATTCCCGCTTTTAATAAACGATGGACAGAAGCTTCACGGTAAAAGGATATATTTTTAATGAAAAACAGTAATTGGTTGGAATCAGAATATTCAGTAACTTTACCGAACTCTGAAGACGTTACAATCATCTCCACACCATCTACTTCTTCTGGAAAACGTGGGAGACCGTGCGTATCTTATCCAGACTTGTCAGAATCCAGTAAAAGAAGAAAAAATACAATGTTACGTAATGAATATGGATTTGAACACGTCTATAATGCATATCTTCAAGGGTTACGTTCGATAGGAGAAGGAACAGAAGCGAAACTTGTGGATACATTAAGGTTTGCTGACAGTGAAAATAAGACCTTATTCTCGAGTCTCATAGAAAACGCAAGGCAAACAAAAATGTTAACGGATGAAGAAGTATTGAGCGTATTTATTGACTTGGATTTAAATAAAGCACAATATTTGTACTTGGGAAATTTAAGGAACTGTTACTAAGCCGACCCCGATTGTCTTTAAAAAAAAAAAAGGTAATAATTCTACTGGAACCACTTTAATTCACCATACTACAAAACACAGACACACAAGTTCTTAAATACTTATATTTTTGGCAATGTCCCTCTTAATTGCTCCCTTGATCTAGGCACACTAGATTACGCGACAGCGTCCAGAATCTAACTGAATTATACATATTATTTCTGTGCAATAAGTAAAAATGCAACATCAGTACTTTAGAAAAGGAAAAGTACACTGTTTATAAGTAAAAGCTGACTTAGCCTCTATTGCCTTGTGGTAAGGGTTATAACAGCTCCCCCTTTTAAACGAAGCTTTATCTCATCAAGATGAAGCGAAGTGAGATTGAAGATGTAGTTATTAAGAGAGACACATTACAGCTTTTATTACCTTAATTATAAATGAAAATTGACAATATAGTAAATTAGTAAGTAACTTTACATTAGTAGTTAAATTAGTAAGTAAGTAACATTACAAAAAAAAATAGGTTTCTATTTGACGGGAATTTGACTTTATTAACCTTACTAGTGGATTTATAATTTGGGTAATGAATAGGCAAAGACTGAACTGACTTATGGTCTTCTTCAGAAGTTGAAGATACTTCCGTCATCTCAATATTATTTGAAATTTTGGATTTGCGTTTGGTATTTTGATTATAACATTGATTAAATATTTGCACGCAGCATCCAGCATTAGAAGATTTTTTGTTCTTAAAATACTTATATAATTTATAAACTAGGTATAAAAATAAACATACAATTAGAATTCAAGTAAAAGTAGAATAGTAAGGGCCATATTTGATAAAATGAGATTCCTTTTCCATATTATTCAATTCTTGCTCTAAACTATCCATTTGGTGAGTTACATATTTGAGAGAATCTAAGTTAATTTTACTTTAAGAGATTGGCGACAAATGTGGTAAACTTTTATTAAATATGTCCTTCTTACAGCAGTCATCTGCTGTTATATCAAAGCTTATATCTAAAGAAGACAACTTAACAGTTTTAGAATACCCAATACAATTAGGCGATAGTTTTACAATTCCTGTACCTGTAACTAAATAGTCATTAATGTTTTCATCACATTTAATAGTCAATTTATTTGTATTTGATTATTTGAGAATCTAAGTTAATTTTACTCAAAGAGATTGGCGACAAATGTGGTAAACTTTTATTAAATATGTCCTTCTTACAGCAGTCATCTGCTGTTATCTCAAAGCTTATATCTAAAGAAGACTTAGCAAATAAAGAAAAAGAACTAGTCGGTATCAACTGTTAGTTATCAATATAATAATCGTTTATAATCGTTTATTTATAGAGGGACACATTTACAAAAAAATACCTTAACAATTAAAATAGAACACAGTTGCTAATTTGCCTGAACTAGGTTGAACCTGTGCTTCAGGCTAGAAAGTGCATAAATACTTAAAGTAATAAATTAACAATAAGCGTAAAGTTACAACTAAAATAAAACTTAGCTAAATAAATGTAAAATAGCTTAGCAGTACTATTTGCAGACAACAAGGAGATCTTCTGTCTGTGCATAATTGATGGTTAGTAAATACTTAAGTATAATGTTTTTACAGCTATAGTAATTTAATTTATAGATACTTAGTTTTTTATTTAATCTATTGTACAGAAATGGGCCCAAAAATGTGAAAAATCTTTCTACAAAGACATGTTTTGAGGTTGCATTAGATATGCATACTATATCATTCCGTCTCTTGTTAGTATTGTCAGCATTGTAGGTAAGCATGGTGTGCTGTTTTAATACTAATTGCATTATGAAAAGCTGGCGAACCGTCAGTACGTTGCAGGATTTATATAGCAGATCTGTGGGAAAGAAGAAGGGATGGAAGTTTGCTACCTTTAAAATAGCTCTCTGAGCTCTTTCAAGAGGAAGCAAATTAGTTTTTGGTGCGCCACCCCAAGAAGTGATACAGTATTGAATTATAGATTGACATAGGGCCAAATAAACTTGTGTGATTAATTTTGAATCTGCTAATGTTCGCAATTTCTTAAAAACATATATTAGTTTGCGCACTCTTTTAACTAGGCTTTCAATATGTTTTCTAAAAGAAAGTGTATCGTCCATTATAACCCCCAGGTATTTTATGTTGCTCGTTTCGAGGATAAAAGGACAATTACACGTGTTGACTGTACGGTTTCCACAGTGATGGGCATATAGATGAGGGTTAGTAATGTTAAGTTGAGGCTTGCGCATGGAGAAGTGTATATATTTTGTCTTGTCGGCATTTAATGTTAGTAAACTGCTTTGAAGCCAATTAGTCACAGTATTAAAACCTAGTTGAGCGATTTCAAACAGTTCGCTACTGGATGTAGCGGTAAATATTAACGCCGTATCGTCGGCGTATGATATAATTTTGCCGTCTTTAATATTTAAATTACACAAATCATTAATATAAATCAAGAATAGGGTGGGGCCTAGAATACTTCCCTGAGGAACACCAAAACCAGTATTTTTCTGCTCATCACTTGTAATATTATCTATTCTAACACATTGACACCGGCCGTTTAAATAGTCAGTAAAAAGTTTCAGCGGCGTTCCCCTTATTCCTATGGTCTCTAATTTGTTCAGAAGAACAGAAACAGACACCGTGTCGAAGGCCTTGGCTAAATCGAGAAAGACTCCCAGGGTCTGGTTTCCTTTGCCGAGTTCTTCTGAAATATAATCAGTCAGGCTATGCACCGCATCAGCTGTCGATAGTTTGGCTCTAAAACCAAATTGCGCAGGGGATAAGATGTTGTTTTTTTCCAGGTAATTGACTAGTCTACTGTTTATGATTTTTTCTAGTATTTTTGAAATTGAGGGGAGTAAGGATATTGGCCTGTAGTTATTAACTGTGTCTTTACATCCAGATTTAAAGATAGGGATTACAACTGCCTTTTTTAGACAACTAGGGAAAATTCCTTTGGAAAGACAGATTCGAAATATATGAGTTAAGGGTGGTACCAAAATATGCTTAAAGAGTTTAAGGATCTTATTGCTTATATTATCCCATCCAACTGCACAGTCATCCTTTAGCCCAGAAATGATTCGGGTTATTTCATCTTCATCAGTGTCCAAAATAGCAAAAGATTTCGGGTAACAGCTATTGTTTGGGTTTTGAAAAGATAGTTGGTCGCAATATTTCGGAATCTGTTCGGCAAGAGTTTTTCCAAGATTTACAAAAAAGTTATTTACATTGTTAGCTGATAAAAGTGGTGAAGAATTAGCAAGCAGTAAACTCGAATTTGATTCACGCTGTTTAGACATGTTGGTGACATTTTTAATATGTTTCCAGAGTTGTTTGCTATTTTTACCTGCTCTATTTAATTCGTTTTTATCGTAATTATTTTTTATATTTTTTAGGAGATTGTTGCAAAAATTCCTGTATCTTTTATAAGTGGTTAGAATTATTACATTATCAGGGTATCTCTTAGTTTTCTGATGAAGTTTATCTCTGTGTTTTATACACCGAATTAGTCCAGGAGTAATCCATGGCTTAATATTATAAAGTTTCTTGTTTACTGTAGAAACTGTCGTGTTACGTAATATTGCTTGTTGTACATGTTTTATTAAATACGATAAAGCCAAATTAGCGTCAGCAGTATTGTAAAGTAGGCTACAATCAATGTTGCATAAATCATATTCGAGTCTGTTTATGTTTAATTTGCTAATAGTCTGAGGACGATTTAGCTTAGGCAGCGTTAAATTTACAGTTAGTAGGACTGCGTGATGGTCAGTAATTGTTGAGTTAGTAACAAGCGTAATATATGATAGGCTAGTTTTGATCATCATATGATCGAGGCAGGAACCGCTCTGATGAGTTGGTAATGTGTGAGCGGGGAGAAAACCATGGAATAAGCAGATATTAAGATAATCTTGGGTCCCTGTATCGCAGTTTTCGGAGCCAATATTTATATTTAAGTCACCTGTTAGTATAACATTCTTAAATGGGCTTAGTGTTTCAAAAATCTGATTTAAGGATTTGTTAAAAGGATCTAAGTTTCTAGCGGAAGGGGATCTATACATAGCTATTATCGCTGTGGTTGAACCAATTTTGATGACTAAACAGTTACTCATACAGTCACGTAGAGTATGTTCCTCGACTGTGACCTTTAATGATTCCTTAACAAAGACTACCACACCATCATTTTGATTGTGGTTTATTGTGGTATGCAATAAGTTGTACCCCGGTATTACTGGAAGGATATCGTAGCGATTAGATAGCCAGCACTCGGTAAGTACCATTATATCACAATCAAAGTTAAGTCTATGAAGAAAAATATTAAAGCTATCTATGTTCTTATAAATACTCCGGATGTTTTGGGTCAGTACGGTTAGTGCATTTTGATAGTCGGAAAGATATTTTCTGCAGTCCTCAACGTCACATGTCTTTGACACAGTTAAAAATGTGTTATCTATATCGGTAATTAAATTGTCATCCATACTAAACTAAAAACAAATAACAATAAGTCTAAAATACAAATAAGTATGTGGCGCTCTTAGGCGCCTTCATAATCTATTGAATTTATATACCTGTATTCGGCAGCTTTTTTAGCCGGGCAATCTGTGTCTCCCGTCTTGTGGTTGGCTTGTTTTTTAAAGCGCAAACATGTAGCACATTTTGGAGGATTGGCTTTCTTTGCGCAGTCTTGGAGTGAATGCCCTTCTTCACCGCAATGTCCACATGTGGGAGCAGTTATTTTGCAAGTCTTTGCTGCATGACCGTACTGCTGGCAGTTGAAACATCTAGTTACCAGTGTGAAGTCTCGTACCGGGCAGGACGTCCAATTTATAAATAATCTGTCCTGTGTGATGAGGGCTTTACGAATGATGGCTGGAACTTCTATAATAAAGTTGCAATTCTCAGCATCTTTCCTGCCTGATTTGTGGCTCAGTTTTATTGAGGTCAAAAATGTATCTTGGGACATAGTTGGCAGTTTGTCGGCCAAATTTTGTTCATAAATACATTTATAAACCTCATTTTCAGCCATTGCTGTGGGAACTCCTATAACTATAATGCGTGGTTTGCGCTTTTGAGGTTCGTTGACGGTAAGTCCTGACGAAGCGAGTTGGACTGTTTGTTTGAGCTTATCTAGGTCATCTTTGGTCTCAGTGCTGATTATGAGTCCTCCTTTTCCTATTTTGCGTACGCCTCGTACTTTAAGCTTCATTTCTCCAGGGCATATGATTTTTTGGACCATGTTCTTCGTTTCTTCACTGGACTTTGAGTTATCACAGGGATAAATCGCTACGGAACTAAAAGTATTAGGACGAACAAAGTTGTTGGACCCCTTCTTCACCATATCTGCAAAAGATGTAGTAGCTGCACCTTGCTTCGTACAGGACTCCTGAATCGTCCGGTTCATCTCCGTAAGACAGTCTGATAGGTCTCGAGCTTCGGTCATGGTTTTGAGGGAGGTATGGGTTTGTATGGCTTTTTGCTTAAGCGACTGGTATTGAACAGCCATTTGCGAAACTCCATGTCCTACTTTTCGGCATAGATTGCTTATTTTTAGCTTCTGCTCAGCGTTTAGCTTTCCATCAGAAGCAATGGCACATATCTCACTCAGGCACTGCTCAATAGATCCCATCCAGTTCTGGATCTCAGGAGTGGAAACTACTTCAACCGTATCATCTTGGTCCTGTCTTTGTTGTTGGGGTGGTGTCGATGCCGGGGTCGGTACCGGGATTGGTGTTGGTGGAGGGCTGCGTCGTATCATTGCGCTTCGATTAAAGGGGCTACCTGCCATATATCACAGGATATTACAAAATAATCGAGTCAGTTCATTATTTTAGCTTGTCACTTAAAATGTTTCACTGTATAACACGCTAATACACTAAACTAGGTCACTATTTATGCAAACGTTAATTTATTTTGCATCGATGGGCACGTCTGTATGCTTTGAATGCCTACGAATACCTTCCTACGAATCCATTTGTTATTTCTTAGTTTTTGCCAAATATCAATCTGACCATATAATATTTTAGCATTGTATTCTGTAGGCAATGACAATGTTATCTCAGTTAAGATTTTAGATTCACAATAAGGGTTACTTATACATGAGTATATAGTATTTAATTCTCAGATAGAGAAGTTACTACTTATTATTTTACATTTATCAAGAGTGTCCAACATAGCATAATGTATTATGTCATCACTTAATGCAATATAAGAACTAGAAGGTTCAATTAATGCAAATGTATTATGTGAGTCATTGTGAGGTGTAGGTAATGGTATGTTTTTATAGGTCATGAACTTATCAGGAGTGATCAAAGGGATCTGTAATATAAAAAAATATCTTATTATTGTAATAATAGCAACTAAATTCGGAAACCATCAATAATAGAATGAATATTTTGAATGGTTAAGGGAACTGGAAAATCTAACCTTTTGCTTACTTGACTACTATGCTTAGTTAATTCTAAATAAAGATTTAAGGGACTTATAACACTAGGATGTAGTAGGACACTAGGTAGGTACACTAGGATGTGTGTGGTGTGTGTGTAGGTGTGAGTAGTACTCACAACCGGCGTGCGTGTATGACCAGATGTATGAACGTAAACGAGGCAAAAGGAGTATGTATGGATCGTAGCAGGTGGCGTTCTGTAGTTTCTGCCTACCCCCATGGGAAGAAGGCGTGAGTTTATGTATGTGTGTGTATGTAGTACATTAACCTTAGAAAATAAAATAGAATTTAGTGTAGTATCTAGTAAATTAGTTATAGCAAGTAAAGAACCTTCGATAATGTTAAGAAGTAGCCGGCTTAATTTCATTGGTATGGTATTTAATAGCCTTGCGACCTACTTGTAGGGTTACATTGTGTTTGTTATGAACTTTGATAATTTTATATGGGCCTTTCCATATAGGCGATAAGGCCTTACGGAGCCTATGATGTTGTTTGAGATAAACCGTATGTCCTACCTTATAAGTAACGTCACGGGAGTTTGCATCATAGTTTTGTTTTGATTTTTCTTTACTGTTTATAATGTTTTGAATGGCTTTCTCGCGACTAAAGCGCATTCTATATTGTAAAGCTCGAATATATTCGTTGTATGTATTACCAGAGCTTTCATATAACGAGTTTGGAATGGATGGTTTATAACCATATAATAACTCGTGAGGAGTGAAGTTAGTCGTACTATGAGGTGTAGTATTATAAGCTAGAATTGCAGTGAATAAGTAGCAATGCCAGTCATTCTGATTCTCGTTAACAAAGGATTTTAGGTATTCTTTTAAAGTAGCATGTGCGTGTTCAAGAGCTCCATTGGTTTGTGGATGATAGGGAGTAGTAAAAAGGGCCTTGACCTTTAGTATTTCGGTCAATTGTTTAAACTATTCGGATGTAAAACATGTACCTAAATTCGTTAGAATGGTTTTGGGAAAACCGAAAAGAGATATAAAATGGACAAGGTTTCTGGCTATTTCTTCACTAGAAGCCGTAACCATTGGATAAGCGCTAGTAAATTTAGTTAGGTCATCTTGTAAGGTTAAGAGGAATCTAAAGTTTTGAAAGCCTGCATCGGGTAAGGGACCTACGACGTCAAGGGCCAATCTTCCAAAGGGCCTAGTAAATGATAAATGATAAATGATAAATGATTTTATTTCTGTAAGTAGGTTTGTACAAACACTTTTACACGTCAATCATATTTTTAAACTAGATGAGGTCGGCGTTTCCTATCTGACTACTCTGAGAAGAAAGGCCGAAACAAACTCAGAGGTCACAGTCTCTTTTAAAGTCCAGACATAATCTTGGTCAGATCATGTGAAGACCATGTAGATTGGTATCTGAAATGGTCTTTTGAGGAAAGAACCACACAGATTGAGTGGACCTGTCCAGTCAGTGCACGCATTTGTCAGTAATCGTGCAGCTCAACTCAGGAAGTCAGAACTTAAGGAGCTCAACGATTCGACGAACAGAACGAAGTAGATGTAGAAGTTAGCTCCAACGGAGCTTTATTTGATTTCCTTAAAGGCTTATTAATTTGGCAAAGCTTGCATTTCTTGACGTATTGTTCAATGTCAGACCGCATGCCTTTCCAATATTAGGCAGCTTTTAATACGCGAATACATTCGTTGTGACCCTGGGTGACCAGCTATAACAGTCGTGGTTTTCTTTTAATATTTTATGAACTTCTACAGGAGCAGGATAGATAATTATAGATGTGAACTTTTATATTGGTATCGTGGAAGATATAGGAAATCATATTATAGATTTTAGTATATGTTAGCTTTGAAAATGGGTCTGTGAAATCTGGTAATGCAAGGTTGGTAATATTTTGGCAATCAATTAATGAGTTTCTAAGCTAAATAATAAATTATAAAGATGTTTATATCCTACTAATTAATTAGTAGGATATAAACATCTTTATAATTAGATTCTTCATAGTGATGTATTTTTGTAAATAGGAAATAGTAGGTTTTATTTTTGTCATTAACACATTGTATTGTAAGTGGCTCGCGTTTGGAATTATTATTTAAATTGTTTACGTCAATAGCATTGATAGGGCAACGGGATAGCGCATCGGCGTTAGAATTGAGACGACCTTGTATAAAAACGATTTCATAATCGTATTCTTCAAGTTTGAGGCGCCAGCGTATGGTCGAAAAGTTTTATAATAGCTAATAACGGCGAATATAATAGCTAATAACTCTTTTTCCGTAGTTGAGTAATTACCTTCAGGCTTATTTAGAGTACGAGACGCGTAAGCGATCAGCTTATCCTTGCCGACGGGACCCTAAGACAGTATGGCGCCAACGGCAAAGTTACTTGCATCAGTAGTAACATTAAAAGGCTGTGAGAAGTCAGGGTACTGTAGAAGAGGGGCAGTAATTAATTTTTCTTTTAGAATATCGAATGTATGTTGTTGTTCTGTGTCCCAGTGGAACACAACATCCTTTTTTAATAGAGACGTAAGTGGTTTAGTTAGTTAACTTAGAGAAGTTTTCAATGAATCGGCGATAATAGCCTATTATAGTAGGAGACCCCATGAAGGGATTTCGGGATTTACTAAAGCGCGGCAGATTAATGTACTCGGTTAAGTACCTCAACCAAATATGAGCCCCATATATAAGGCTGCCCGTCAAGGATAAAGGATCAGATTAGTAAAAAAAAATTGATCATCAGAAATTCTCGAGCGCGTCAGATTAAGGTAGGGTGAGTTAATTACATGCTAAAAAGTGTATTTGAGAGTATGTAAAGAAAGGGGAGAGCTAAAAAGTTGTAAAAAAAAAAGTCATCTCGACATTCTCGAGCGTGGCTAATTTATTTTTTATTTTAAAGGAACTAATTCAAGGATAACGAAAAATATATAATCTGACGATTTCCACAAGCCGAAGTAACAAAAAATCGTCGATAAAGTTTAATGCGTGCAGCTGCCTGATGCATATATTCCCCTCTCCGCGTTTCTATTCCTCTCTCACTGTTTCTCTATCTATTACTCTCTCACTCCGTCCCCACTCTGGTTTCTGTTGCCATGACCATGGGTGGTCAGCTTTCTAAGCGGCCAATGCCAATAGTGGCAGGATTTGCAAAAAAATATTAGCGCTGTACGAAAGAATGAGATAGTTAAATTCATAAAGAACAATGGCGACTTCTTATTTGAAATAAAATTGACCGTCTAAAAGTGACACCTATACGAATGAAATTTTATTATTTATATACGTTTTTTTTCAACTATCACATTATCTAGATAAGGCCGAGTAAAAAAATTATGTTTAACGCAAAGTCATTTGTCTAGTTCGTTCTAAAAGATTAAGAAATTGTTGGTTGGATTGGTTTAGTATTACCATTTTATGTTTATTTTCCTAAATAGTAATTGTCGTGGTGCTGTTATCATTTTTAGTTTGTTATTATATTAACATGGAATAAATTAATTAGTAACACATTTATTTTGTTGTATCTATATCTAAGTTTATTCTGTGTTTTTACTTAGATAAGCATATTGCAGTAAAGTGGGAAAAATATCAAATGTTATGGCAATTCTGACCTATTAAAACCTATTTAAAGTCAAAAGAAAAAAATATAAGTAGCTTGGTTGTTGACATTAACAACCATTGACAGTTTACAACCCTTGACCAGAAGGTTGCGCTCTGTCCTATGTTGTTCAAAAGGTCAACACTGAATATCTATATTAATCTCCGCCTTCTCTAACGAAAAATGTTGCACAAACTAACTCAGAAAATGATGCTGAGTTTTATAATGTATTTTTCATTTAAAGACGTAATACTTTAATTTCAAATAACAATGTATGGGAAGCTGCCATTGTTCTTTACATACCCGACCGAATACTTACCTACCATTTTGGTATTTTTTGTTATTTGAAATATAAGGCGTATCTATTCATACACGAAATATTTTAAGGGATACACCTATAGCTGGTACAAAACCTATAGACACCATTTTTTTTTTATCTAGCTATATTATTTTAAAAATTAAATAATTTAATATTACTTGATACACAAAATAAATACTGGTTCCTTCTTATTTTTTAACATCCATTACGCTAGTTTCTACCTACGTAGTATTTTCTGCCATTGAAGCAGGCGGCGACATTTCGGCGCGCTAAGACGGCGCGCGGCTTGATAAAAGGGAAGAAACACGAACCGCCGAGCGTGCCAAGCGCCCGCGCGCCTCCCTTCCCTGCCCGCACCTCTCAGTCCCACATAATCCACGTGTCGTACCGCACGTAATAGTGTTCTGTGCACCGCACGCGCCGCAGTTGACACGCGTCGGGCTTCGGGCAAGAAATACAACAATGCCTTACTACAGGTATCGGATCGGCGGCGGATCCTGTGGATTTTTACGCGCGTCGCGTTATTTAACATCCGCTACGCCCACTAGTGGGCATCAGAAAATCCACGTGTTGTTAGGCCGGATCATTTCTAGACCCGGTTCAGTGTTAATGTGTGGGCTGGGTTAATAGGCGATAGACTGTGAGGACCTGTGTTTCTGGATCGACTTAATGGTCAAACATACCTAGACTTTTTGACAGGCGAACTAGCGACCATGCTAGAAGACATACCACTTATTTATTTAAGGACAATGTCGATGTACTTCCAGCATGATGGCGCGCACCCGCGGACTATGATAGGCGTGTTCAAGAATACCTCTCTAACGAGTACGGCAATCGTTGGATAGGTCGAGGTGGACCGGTCGCCTGTCCAGCTCGCTCGCCTCATCTTACGCCGTTGGACTTCCATGTGTGACGTAGGGGTAAAGACCTGGTTTATGGTAATGACGGCCATACGATATCTAGTGCGGAACAATTAAAAATGCGAATTGTAAACGCTTGTGGCGTCAATTTAATAGACCCACACTAATATTTAATATTGTTCACAGTATTCCTACCTACTTGCCTACCTACCCTTTGACTTCTTGTGGGCGTGAAGGTGACGGCGCGCGCCGCCTGCATGTGCGAGCGCTGCTTGCCGCGGAAAACGGTCTGCCTACCTCACCCCGGTCACCGCGCACCGCACCGCCTCCGCAGCCCGCTCAAGACGCAGACGGCATCGACTGCCGGCCAGTCAGCCAGAAGCCCTCGACGCGAACCCTTGTTGCTTTTGCTCGCTACCGAATGTTTACATTTAGCTCGCGTATTTTCTATTTTTCATTTCGCTAATCTAAACAACTTTGTATTGTATCTTTTCCTGCATAGAATCGTTTCCTTTCTAACTTAAACTTCTGCCTATCGCTGTATTACTGATTTACTATTAAATCTTTGCCGCTAAGAACCTTCTTCTTCCTCGCCAGAGGGCGCTTATAAAGTAAACATTGGCTCCTGTCAATTTTTTTCCAAAAAATCATAAAAAATAATAAAAACTAAAGCTGTGCAGTGAAAGTGTTTTGTGAACGATTATAATGAAAGAAAGTTTGCGTGGAAACGTTATCTACACCGAACAAACCTTGTGACAAAAGTTATTGTGCTGTGATCTTACTGACTTGAACATCTTTTAAGTGCTCTTTAACTGCTG
This sequence comes from Griposia aprilina, assembly GCA_916610205.1. Taxonomy (NCBI): domain Eukaryota; kingdom Metazoa; phylum Arthropoda; class Insecta; order Lepidoptera; family Noctuidae; genus Griposia; species Griposia aprilina. The sequence continues at coordinate 23,309,994 of OU744285.1, read as the reverse complement.
TTCTTTTCCTACAAAAATAATCATTATTAACAAGCAAGAAAAAGTATCGTGAGTAATAACTAAAATCTTTAATTAAGTGATATAAAAAAGGAAAACTTTTTGTTTAAATTAAAAATAAAGCCTGGTGGACAATAGTGGAATCAACGTTTCAACAAATTTAAACTGTATACCGTTACGAAGAATTGTTCCGGAACCAAATTGTAGATAGCAGCACTTTCCCTGTTAAAGATCAATTAACGCCAATAATGACATCTACCTGTCAATAGCGGAATGTCTAAGTAATCTATTGTAGTTCAAAGCTATTAGATAGATGGCAGCACATTATATGGGACGTTACACGTGTTAAGCAGTGACACCTATCGGTATATAGCTGAACCTTGAAGTAACAGATTTGACTAAAGAATACAAAAAATCAATTGACTAACTGTTTATTTAATGACCTCTAACGTGCAATAGCGGAAACACGACTACTTGATAGCTCAATCGATATTGGCTCATTCCTTCTATGCCTGTAAGAGGGCAGCACAACCATTATCAGTATTTCATCAATGCCTAAAAGAGGGCGTTAAAAACTCATCTCCTCAACAAACATAAATACCATTGATCTAATAATTTATAGAACCTGTTATTAAAATGGAAGATAATAATATCACTGTTCGTCGGAGGCAAGAGCTGGTCAACATGTCATGGAATTCGTTACCAGAAGCAAATGACAATCCGATATCATCGAGCAATAGTCTAACAAGTTTACCAGAGTTGCCCATAAATAACGACTTGGAGATTGAGCTAAGGGATATCATAAGTGAATTAAGGGCTCGTGTGGATAGTGCAGATGCCGAAATTGAAAAGCTTTTAACAGAAAATTCGTCTCTTCAAAAAACTATCAAGGATCAACAAGATAAAATTAATAATCTTACGTTGATATGCTCTTCAAACAAAAGAATATTTAAGAACAATATTAGACGTAGTTCAGTTTCGAGACAAATAGACTTTTCTAGTAACGGTACTCCTGTATCCTCGACGCAGGAGTGCTTAAATGGACATAACACAAGGGACAATTTAGATCCAGTTTATGCGACACAAGATGTTGATTTGAATGTCAATTTATCAAAAATAGGCACTGAAGTGGTACCCTGTTACCCTGACAATAAACATAATAGCAGCAAACCGCCGCACAGTGGTTCGAAATCGACGCTCCGTGGACATCGAAATCAAAATTTCTTTAGACGAGAAATAAAAATCGGAATGGCTTTATTTCAGTATTATTTATAATATTTGGTAATATGACAGCTATAGACAGCACCATCTCCGAAAAAAAAAATATTTAATATTTTTTTGTATGAAGAAAAACACAAAAGTCGTTTTTTCTCATAACTTAATAAAACTTAAAGCCTGCGGCTTACATGGGGTGTTGTCCTACATGAGGCGATTCCGAAATGCTATAACACGCACACCCATGCGCGCCGCTTCACTCACAGCAGAGTGTTGAATTTCGAGAAATTCAGTTAGAGATTTTTACGTTGATTTATGTGTGATCTTGAAAATATACAAAGTAATTGACTTTAGTTTGCTAATTTGATTAGTTATAATGAGAAATAATGGAATATACAATATAAAAATACTAAAAAAAACACTCAAATTGAGACTCATTTACAATATAAATAGATTTTGCAATCTTTCTTATAATAATTTAATTCGGTGTTAGTAGATACACAGTTTGACTTCTTAATTAACATTAAAAAAAAAAGTACAAAAACTTATAACTAATACAGAAAAATACTAAGAATAAGCAATTGTATAATTGAGAAATATATTATTTCACCACTTCACTCAGAGCAGAGTAATGAACTTCAAGAAATTCAGTGGATTTCTCGAAGGAATTTAATACTATATTATTTGATATCTTTGGGATAGGTGCACATACCAATGGGCAACGATAATTACATAGTAATGATTGTTTGATGTAAGCTGTTCGTAATCTCAAGTTTAGCAGGAAATCAATGCTTAATGCATGCTAATTAACTTATGATGGTAATTTAGTCTCATCTCATTAGTGCATGTTGCAAATATTGTTAACGAGTTAAGATACATTAGTTAAGGGCTATTTTTACGAAGTGTTTAACTAACTACTATTAATTAAGATACGATTAAGAGGGTACTTTTATATAAATAGGGACAACATCGTCAAAATCATTAGTTTTTGTCAGCAACTGTTCGCGCTATAACATTAACTTCTTGCTTACGTACTTACTTATTATCATGGAAGGATTTTATACAAATTTGGACATATTCATATTTGTGAAAACAAAAAGTTGCTTTTCGCAGCCTAGTATTTTGTTAGAAGCACTTCTAACCAAAGCGACAAATTTGTCTGAAGAAGAACAAAAAAAATTAAAACAGTTTTGTCAAGTGTATATGTGTGTTTTGCATAGAAATTGGAAATCGTGTAATCGAACAATGCATACATTTGTCAAGAAGTATGAGACATGGCTAGAAAAAGAGATCAAATGGCCCAACTTCATTAAAAACAGATTTGTACAAAGTGAAGAAATTGGATTGGTATCAATCGACTCTGTTACTGATACTGTTGAACCTTCAACCTCAAGTGCTAGTGGTATAAATGATGGTGCATCCACGTCCAAAGTAACTACATGTACTGTTAGCACTACAACACTAAAAAGGAGCCCAAGAAAACCTTTCTCAGAATTATGCCAAAAACAGAAGAAGAGAAGAATAGAAGAACTTTTAACGCACGACTCTCAGGAACTTGCATATGCTACTGCAGTGAGATGTGGTGAGGAGAATGAGGACGTGAAAGATTTAATAAAATATATTACCGAGCATCCTGAAAAAGCAGCACAGATCAAGAATTTTTTGAAAGGCAAGACAACTACTAACAAGTATTCAGCAGAGAAAGCGTTGGGTATATTTATTTCTTTGAAATTGTCGAAGAGGCAGTATATAACTTTAAGGGAAACTGCGAAAGAAAGTGGTGTAGATTTGTACCCATCATATTATTCGGTTTTAAATGCCAAGAAGGCATGCTATCCTCCTGAGAGCGATATTGAAGTGACCGAACGAGGAGTTAAAGTAAAACTTCAAGCTATTTTGGACATCACTGTCACTCGACTTGCCAAAACATTAAACTTGGACCATTTGCAAGATAAAGAACTGATCTTAATCTGCAAATGGGGCTTCGATGGTGCGTCAAATCAAAGCAACTACAAGCAATGCATGAATGCAGATGAAGACGACTCTAGTGTTTTTATGAGCTCTTTTGTACCCTTGCAATTGATGTGTGGTGAGGATTTGGTCTGGGAAAACCCAAAACCTTCTTCTACAATGCTTTGCAGACCAATTTATTTCAAGTTTGTCAGCGAAAATAAGTTGGACATGAAGGAGGAAATGGGTTTGATCGATGCTGAAATTAAAGCATTGAAGCCATCTATCATTGAAAATAATATACAAGTTAAACATTCAATGTTAATGACCATGATAGATGGCAAAATAACGTCTCACCTGTCACAAACCTCTATGCAAACATGTGACATCTGTAAAGCTGTACCAAGTGAAATGAATGATTTGGAGAAGATTCACATGTAAGTTGAATATTGGAAATGTATGTTATTTTTTTTTATTTTTTTCTTATTGAAAAACACTTTTAACCTTTTTATTCATATTTTAGGAAATCTGTATCATCTGATATTTACAAGTACGGTTTGTCGACTTTGCATGCATGGATCAGATCCATGGAATGCCTGCTGCATATCGCTTACCGATTAGATTTTAAAAAATGGCAAGCCAGAGATGAAGCTAGTAAAGCAGCTTTAAAAAGTCGCAAACAGACGATACAGCGAAAATTTCGAGAGGAAATGGGACTCCTGGTGGATATCGTAAAACAAGGGTAGTTGATTTATTTATTTTGTATAATATCAAAGGGTTTTTTAGTTAGTGTAATACTATAAAACTTATCTTATAATGTTCTCATATCAGTATTTTTTATATAAAGGTGCTGGGACCACGAATGATGGCAACACGGCTAGAAAAATTTTCCAGTGTCCTGAGAAGACTGCAAATATCACTGGATTGAGTCAGGAGCTCATCCAAAAATTCGCAACTATTCTCCGTGTTGTATCATCAGGACAGTCTATTAATATTGATTTGTTTGCCAATTATCTCGACGAAACTGCGCAGCTGTATGTGGAACTGTATGGCTGGTATTTCATGCCTTCCAGTATCCACAAACTTCTGCTGCATGGAGCTGAAATAATAAAACATTTCAACATTTTGCCTATAGGAAAGCTATCAGAAGAGGCATCTGAGGCCCGAAACAAAGATTTTAGAAAACTCAGGGAACATCATACGCGGAAATTTTGTCGCAGAGCGACAAACCATGACATCTTTAATGGTTTCATCGTATCCTCAGACCCATATTTGTCAAGCATTCGACCTAAACTGACAAATAAGAGTAGAAATGATTTAACTGAAGAAATGAAGTCTCTTCTTTTAATTGACCCGGATACCATGGATAAGGAAAACATTGAATTTGTTGAGGTGCCAAGTATGATGGATTCTGATTTTGAATTCTTTGATAGCGATGACGAAACTCAGTAGACAAAATTTTAATGTTTGATGTTTTTGTGTAAATTTTATATATTTCTCAATTATACAATTGCTTATTCTTAGTATTTTTCTGTATTAGTTATAAGTTTTTGTACTTTTTTTTTTTAATGTTAATTAAGAAGTCAAACTGTGTATCTACTAACACCGAATTAAATTATTATAAGAAAGATTGCAAAATCTATTTATATTGTAAATGAGTCTCAATTTGAGTGTTTTTTTTAGTATTTTTATATTGTATATTCCATTATTTCTCATTATAACTAATCAAATTAGCAAACTAAAGTCAATTACTTTGTATATTTTCAAGATCACACATAAATCAACGTAAAAATCTCTAACTGAATTTCTCGAAATTCAACACTCTGCTGTGAGTGAAGCGGCGCGCATGGGTGTGCGTGTTATAGCATTTCGGAATCGCCTCATGTAGGACAACACCCCATGTAAGCCGCAGGCTTTAAGTTTTATTAAGTTATGAGAAAAAACGACTTTTGTGTTTTTCTTCATACAAAAAAATATTAAATTTTTTTTTTTTCGGAGATGGTGCTGTCTATAGCTGTCATATTACCAAATATTATAAATAATACTGAAATAAAGCCATTCCGATTTTTATTTCTCGTCTAAAGAAATTTTGATTTCAATGTCCACGGAGCGTCGATTTCGAACCACTGTGCGCCGGTATCAATCAACTCTCCACTACAAAACTTCGATACAGTCTTGCATGTACTGAATGCAACAAACGGAGAGGCGCAACTACAAGGAACCATGGAGGGTGAAACTGGACTTCAGCAGCCACAAGGCTCTTTGAAACGTGATTATAAGAACACTTATTCTAGTAAGGTATGCATAATAAGTGACAACAATGTAAATAATATATTAAGAATTGCTGAAAACACTTTTCCCGAAGCCGACATTTGTCATTATTGTATGCCGAATGCGGGAGTAGTGCAGTTACTTGAAACACTGGATAAAAAACTAATAAATTACACTCTAAATGATTTTTGTGTTGTATTATTAGGTGAAAAAGACTTTCTTACCTCAAACAAGTATGAAGAATTGGTCAATTACATAAAACTTAAGCTTGAAACTGTTCCACATACTAACATTATACTTTGCGCACCGAACTTTAAATTAAAGTATAATGTTAATTTGTTCAATAAGAGAATAGAAGCTTTTAATCGATTATTGTACATAAACAACCGTCAATTTAAATATGCATATACGTTCGACAGTAATAAACATCTCGAATATACATATGAAATGTTTTCTAAAGATACAGGAAAAATCAACAACCAAGCTGTTTTTACTATATTTTACTATTTAAAACAATTTTTAAACTTATTTCAAGAAAATTATAATTCTGATGGAAAACTTTGTGAAAATGTGAATATTATTTTTCCAAAAAATTGTAAAGACCAACAGTGTACTCAGTTTAAACCTGGCACTATTCCATATTACTTTAATAAACCACATATAAAATCCTTATCACAAGACTATACTCATGAAAATAAAGGAAGTAGCGAATTAATACCAGGTACTATTCCTTACTTTTTTAATAAAATCAAAACACTAGAAATTTAAAAAACAAAATGTTTTCGTCAGTAAAAATAATGAAATTCAGACATGTCCAAATAACACTGTAGATAAGTCAATATTAAATCATGTAAACATTTTTCATCAAAACATGTGTGGCTTATACAACAAGAAAGATACGTTAGATATTTATTTAGAAAGTTTGTGTAAGCCTATGCAGTATTTGTGTATTGGTGAGCACTTCCTTAATAGTGAATTAGTCTCCCTTTTAAACCTTTCGAATCACATTGTCGCATCGTACAACACTAGAGTGAATAAGATAAGAGGAGGTACTATTATTTTAGCAGAAACAGACAGAGAATACGAGGACTTGGAAATAGTTAAAAAACTTTATGTGATGGATAGTTTTGAAATATGTGGTATCAAGGATGTTTTAACTGGTGTATCCATATGTTGTTGTTATCGCACTCCGTATGATAAAAATTTTGACATGTTTATGTTAAGTCTTGAAAAGTTATTAGAACACTTCTTTAGCAGGAACTGTGTGATTTGTGGCGATTTTAACATTGACTTTCGCACCGAAAATAATAAAAAACATTGCGTATTAAACTTATTGACATGTTACAATTTTAGACATTTAATTAACTCTCCCACTTTTATTCGTAATGAATCAGAATCTTGTATAGATAATATATTTACTAATTTACCGGACGAAAATATAGAAAGTTGTGAAGTTAATCACAATGGTTTGGCAGATGGACATGCAGGATTACTGTGCAGTGCTGTATTTAAGACGAATAAATCAGGAAGAAACACAAAAAGCGCTGTTTTACATGTTACGAAGAGATTTTTTAACGCAAAGAATAAGCAGAAGTTCAGAGACTCGCTTTTGAATTTAAACTGGAGTGGAATTGGCATAAATAAGTTTCTTAAACAATTTCACAACACGTTTACGAACTGTTTCAAAAAAAAGAAATTAAAAGTGTTCATAACAAAGAAAAAACAAACACATTGGATAACAAAAGGGGTAAAAGTTTCTAGCAAAATGAAGCGATTTCTCTGTACTGGAAAAGTAAATAATCAATGTGATACAATAAAAAACTATAGGCATAAATATATTACTCTTTATAGAAAAATTATAAATATAGCCAAAAAAACAGCAGCGCAATCCAAATTAGCCAACTCAAAGAACATCTCAAAAGATGTCTGGAAACTGATAAATGAACACAGGAACAAGAAAGTCCAAAATAACAAGATACCTTCTTTAAAATCGAATAATGAAATTTTATCAGAACCATCAGATATTGTAAATGTTTTCATTAAGCAATTTGAATTGAGCCCTACGATACCTATATCTTCAAATACAGCAGTAGATTTTTTACGTAAGAGTACAAAAAGAATAAGTGGTGAGTTTACTCTAGTCTCAACTACCCCCCACGAGGTATACACAATCGTGAAACATATGGAGGAAAAAAGATCTTGTGGCTATGACGACATACCTATTACAGTGATTAAAGATAATATTGACTTACTGGCAGAACCCTTAAGTGCTTTTTATAATAAATGTTTCGACGAAGGCATTTTTCCGGATCAATTAAAAATAGCTAAAATAATACCAATACATAAAAAAGGGTCCAAAACGGATCCTAAGATGTACAGGCCCATTTCCTTGCTTCCAACTCACTCAAAATTTTTTGAAAAGTTAATAAAAGCTCGATTACTTAGACACCTAAACTCAAATAGAGTGCTAAGCAGAAGACAGTATGGATACCAGAAAAATGTAGGGACACAAGATGCAATAATAAATTTAATACAGGATGTGATAGGTAGGTTAAACGACAAACAAAGAGTAGCCGGGCTTTTCCTAGATTTAAGCTCAGCTTTTGACACAGTAGACCACAAAATACTAATTGAAAAACTTGAACACTATGGTGTGAGGGGTAAAGCTTTAGAACTCCTAAATTCATATTTGACGAACAGGAAGATGTTTGTGGAAATGAAAGTAGTAGTTAACAAAATGGATCCATTAAATAGTAGTAGCAGTTGTGACACTAGTTCATTCGAAGAGACCTATCGATCCAAATTGGTTCCAGTTAAAATTGGTGTACCACAAGGTTCCATATTGGGACCAATATTTTTCATTACTTTTATTAACGATCTTAAAAAACACATGAATGAAACAGTTACAGGATCTATCCAGCTAGTAGTTTTTGCTGACGATACAAATGCAGTTGTATCAGCAGATAATATAAATAATTTAAATGTAATTATGAATCAGACCTTAAGTGCGTTTTACAACTGGTTCACAGTAAACAATCTTAAAGTTAATGCCAGTAAAACGAATGTCATACTTTTCAGTTCAACTACAAGAAAAAATGATAGAATAAACTGCGTGATGAATGGAGAAGTAGTAAACCTGGCCCCAATGGTAAAATTTTTAGGAGTTTATATAGACTGCAATTTTAACTGGAAACAAGAACTTATGCATATAGAAAAGTCAATCAGTTCAGCATGCTATGTTTTAAGAAGCCTTAGGAATGAAGTCGACATGAAACATCTTAAAATGGTCTATCACGCACTAGTCGAATCAAAGTTAAGATACAGTATAATATGCTGGGGTGGAAGTTATGCATATAACATTCAAAAAGCTTTTGTTCTCCAGAAAAGAGCGATTAGGACTATAGTCAGGATACGACAGGACGAATCGTGTAAACCACATTTCAAGGAATTGAAAATATTTACGGTCCCAAGTTTATATATTTTGGTACTTCTAACGCGCTTACAAAAATATATACACGAGTTTGAAACAGAAGAAGAAAGAAGGAAAAGGGAAAATACAAGAAGAAAAGACTTGCAGACAAAACAGTCGCATCATCTTAATATCTTCAAGCATGGTTTCTATTATAAGTCCGTTAAAATATTTAACAAACTGCCTACTGAATTAAAAAACTTAGTTTATAATCGAGAATTTCTAAAACAACTCAAGCAGTTCTTGTTGGACAGGTGTTTATATACTTTGGACGAATTATAGATAAACAATGTTATCACAAATGAAAATATTAGACTTATTAGACAAATTATATTAAGTATTATTATTTCTAGTTTTTATAAATACTGTTATTCTTACAAATAATAATTACTGACATCTAGCAGACATTTTAAAGGAGGACGGGCAAAAATGTATGGAAGCCAGCCTAGGAACCAATAACAACATGCGATATATCATTGTAAAGGTTTTTTTATGTACTTTAACTATCGTTATGGCGGGAAGTCCCAAATCGCTGTGTGGAAAAAGTTATTGCTAAATAAAGCCAGACTTCATTCACAAAAATATGTGTTTATTTTTATGTTTATCATCAATATTAGGTTTTTTTTTTGTAAAACTAACATAGAGAAGTACCAAAAAAAAAAAAACCTGTAAAGTGCGAGTTGTACTCGCACACTAAGGGTCATTCCTTTAGCACCATCACTGTAAATTGGCTGTAGGCTGAAGCTAGCAGCACTAGTAGCATAAGATGAGTGAGAGCGAGATATGACAAATCTAAACGTCAAATCCATAAAAAAAACTCAATCGAGATATGTCACAAGTAAAATGATATGTACATATGCCTACGTATATTTTTATCAATTGATAAAAATTGTATGGATTTGACGTTTAGATGTGACATATCTCGCTCTCACTTTTAGCTCATGCTACAAGCGCTGGTATGCTTAAACTCGAAGTACCTACATACACACATACACTACTTTATCCACACATTTTGTTTCTGAGAAAATAAGTAAGGACTGGAGACCCTAATATTGCTCTAAAAAAATAAAACAAACAAGTGAGAAAAAAACATTTTTGAGATTTAATATCAATAACAATGAATTTTAAACGTTTTACAACATTATACTCTGCTAAAGAAACATTTGAGACGGTCATTAGTGACAATAGATACAAGTTAAAGGATTTAAAACAAAAACAAAAGTTTTAAATACTCCAGCGCACCCTTACATGCCTTATAAATATACAATATAATAATAAATCAAATACATATTATTTTCATTAGTTAAGTTTTACAGTTAGATAAAAAAACTCCTTTTCAATCTTCATCAATTATGATACCAATTAAATCTCCCGCTGGAGGATTAAACGGCTCATGCCTTCCGAAACCAAGATACCAGACAATAGAGGTTATATGGGCACAACTCCCTATTGTCCGGCGCCCTGTCAAGCAAGTGCAATAATATTGTGCTATCGCACTAATGCCAATTGCGTCCCTAATAACCAAAAGGTAACAAAGATATATTTTTGCCCTTACATGGCGAGACTGTATACGGCCTCTTAACAACCAAACATTTTGAGGCATATTGTACCGTTGCAAATCCCCAATTATATCATCTCTTTTCACTTCAATTATATATAGGCCATTGTGCAAATGCTCTGCACAATATGATTTCGCTAGTTTAAGCTGATATGATCCCAAAGTGAAAAGCTTTAAATCACTTTCTGTTAAACGAGGAAAGTAATCTAATTGTTGGTTTACATCTATCGCCACGAATGCGATTCTTTGTCTATTAAGATTGTTGTCATTTACATAATTGTATAAATGATTTGGTATGTTGATCCTTTCATTAATTGAATTTAATATCATTTCCGCGTCTACATTATCAGTCACAGGTTCACGAAAAGAGTTAATAAGTGCACCTGCAATTTTAAAATCTGGAAACAGATTCCGTAGTGTTGTATTAAAATAATCTTGACGCAACAACTTGAAGTCACGTTTAAAACGACCGTTAATGACCTCAACTACCCACCGACACAAAGTAACGAGTCTCGATTTGTTGGCCTGTTCGGTAGATAGTTGACTGTCATTTCTGTCTTTTGTTGGTGGCAAATGAACATTATAACCGCATGCTTCTAAACCCGGAACACAATCACGAAAACCTCTATCGAGGATTAAAACATCATTTCGTTCAAAAAACCAATGGAAAACGCCGTTTTCATCATTAACAAAGTCGGACATGATGGATGCATCGGACTTTGTGGCAGCAAAAGGTCCTAAGATATCTATTATATAACCGTCTGAACAAACAATTAAAAAGGGTTTTAACAAGTTTTGGAACTTATGTAAGCTATACGTTAAACGCTGAAACAGAAAATTGGAACTTTTCTGAATGTATGCATACGTTCCGTCGCAAATGATCATAGCTTTAGTATTTTCTTGATTTCCAAATATTCCTTTATGTATTGTTAGGTTACGTTCTAAAACATCATTTCTTTGAATGTGGTCAAAGCCCAAGTGTTGTGGCACAAATTCTCTTAGTAAGCAATATCTTACTATCTTTAATATTCTTTGTATACTTCGTCGAGACGTATTGAATTGACTGGCTAGTCGTTCGTTTGACTCTCCGGTTCGTAGTTTATAAAGGTAAATACCCAATGCCAACCGCGGTTTTCTATGACTTTCTAGCAAAGATGGAGTTTCTTGTAGGATTATATCAAATTGCCTATTTTTTAACCCGGTCCAAAAATGCATCTCATCATCAGTGATAGCACCTACAGTTTCAAAGTCTAATTGTTTACCATGTCGAACTGCTTTGGTTAATATATCGCAAATATCGTCGAATTGAGCACTGTTAAAGTTTTGTGTAACATTACAGAAATTCACTAATTCATCCCACGCATTGGCTAGGAGATGTTCTCGACACGAACGAGCATTATGCGGTACATACAGATTATGTTCACATAGTAAATATACTTTTAACGCTTCTGTTATATGTGAGTTCGCTTGGTTACGACAGTTATTAAAAATGCAGTGTGCACTCGTGTTTGGTGCTCTTCTATAAATAGCAGATTGAATGGTGGCAGCTTCATTTTGTTCTGGGTGGACATTTTGAACAGTTCTTCTTATTGCATTTTGAGCCCTTTGCCAGCACCGGTGGCACACTAAACGCGTATTATTGAATATAACCTGGAAAGAAAACAATCAAATTCTTAGTTAATCCTCTTAGTGAGTGTATGAATCGGCTTAAATACCATTCAAGTCGTAATTCGCAGAAAGCGATAAGGCCGCCCATTGTATATTTTGTAGTTTTTCAATATTTTTTTGTTATATATTTTTGTGGTGTAGGTTTAAATAGAATATACTTATATAAATAAATTATTCTAGATATAAATAGAAAAAAATATTAACTAATCCAACTTTTAACTAACATTTTTTATTACCAGGTAGGTCTACACGTATCGGCCCGGTGGCCCGATTTCTGTACGTAGTAATCGGTTCTCAGGGCTTAATTACTTAAAAAAGGCACCGTTGAATGACCATAATTAATATGTTTGCGTTTAATCTGTCTTTAACGCTATTTATGTATGAATAGAAGATGAACGAACACAATATAACCCTATTATAAAATATCTACTGTAATAAACAAACAACAAACCTCCAATAGTGCATGTTCCCGTAAATAATCTGCAAGCTCAGGTCGATCTTGTGGAATATTTTCAGCCAAAATGTGACGCTGATACCTTCTGTTGTGCAGCCCACGCTGGCACATAACACAATTGTTGTGGTATTCACTCATGACTAAATAGGCCTTATTTAATAGCTTAGTTTTGAGTCCGATAAACAAAGCCAGTGGTATAACATTTAACAAATCACAGTGTCCGATAAACAAAGCCAGTGGTATAACATTTAACATATCACAGGGTCCGATAAACAAAGCCAGTGGTATAACATGTAACAAATCACAGAGTCCAATAAACAAAGCCAAAGGTCGTAGTCGATTGATATGATGACGAATGAAAATGGTAGTAGTAAAACGTACTCGCTACACTCAAATCAAAATAACGACTAACGCGCGGGCCATCTGTGTTGGGCGCCGTGGCTCACTTTCCCCTCACCCCCGCAAACACCCCTTGCCACTCGCTTACTGGCTGTCTCATTGAAGGCGATAAAGTAAACATAAGAAACCAGTGGTATAGACAAGTTGCAGATATTTTAATATACATTTTGTATGCGCCCGCGCATATTGACGCAGGTTGATATTTTAGTCAGTACAGACTGAGTTGTAGTACCTAAATAAAATGACATATTGCTTGTTGTTATATACCACTTTAATATTACGAAATGCCGAAAAAAAAAAGAAACATTTTTTGCTCTTGACTGACTTTATTGTGCAATAACTTTTTCCACACAGCGATTTGAGACTTCCCACCATAACAATAGTTAAAGTACATAAAAAAACCTTTCCAATGATATATCGCATGTTGTTATTGGTTACTAGGCTAGAATGCCCGTTCTCCTTTATTATGTTTTTTGTTTTTTTATGTTTTTTTTATTTTTATTACGAGGATTATGGAATTTATATATGGAGGGATTATTTTGTAACTTTTTAAATATTAAATATTATGTAAAATTCAAACACAATGTACATTGTTTATGAATAAATAAATAAAAATAAATAATTTTTTCTCATTTATACGCTTCCGTACGCTTCCAAAAGTGGTGACCCCGATCGTTAGACACGGCGCGAAGATACCGAGGCGCGACCGCGTGACGTCAGAGAAGTTTCCGGAACGTTCGCGAAGGACACGTTGAGGTCGAGCAAATTATTATTTTTTCTGCGAGTCCCTGCAGACATGGCGAACGAAAAGTTTACGGAGGCGTTGATTGCAGCATTGGGATCAGCAGAGATCGCTAAGGTTAGAGTACGTGTTCCTCCTTTTTGGCCTGATAAACCCGCGGTATGGTTTGCACACGTTGAAGCCCAGTTTGCTTTGTCGAACATTACTTCTGACGCGACGAAATATTTTACTGTGGTCGGTAATCTAGAACCTTCCATTATGGCTCAACTAGAGGATATTGTAGGAAATCCCCCCGCTAGTAATAAGTACGAAAAGCTTAAAACCGAGCTAATTAAGCGTTTGTCAGTTTCCCAGGAAAAGAAAGTGCGTCAACTCCTTATTCATGAGGAACTTGGAGACCGCAAGCCATCGGCATTTCTTCGCCATCTTCAGAGCCTGGCTGGCCGAGGTGTGCCAGACGAATTCCTGCGCACCATCTGGACCAGCCGTTTGCCAACCGGCCTGCAGGCGATTGTGGCTTCCCAAGCCAGTACGACTCTGGAAACTGTTGCTGAGCTGGCGGACCGGGTATTAGAGATCGCTCCAGTGAACCCGGTGGCCCAGGTCGCGAGTACTTCATCCTCTTCAGGGAGTTTACTTGAGGTAATGCGTACAAAAATAGCCAGTCTCACGCGGAAAGTAGATGAGTTGTCCACTACAGTGGATCGGCAATCTCGTACCGGCGGTAGGTCAGATAGGAGTCGTAACCGGCGATTTTCCCGTTCGAGAAGTCATTCAAGAGGCCGTCCATTCAAAATGGAGGACAATCGTCGCTTATGTTGGTACCACCATAAATTCGGAGACAAAGCTCATCATTGCATAAAGCCATGTGATTATGCTTCGGAAAACGCCAAAGCCGGTCGCTAATGACGGCGAGCGATTGCTGCAGTATTTCCAGCCGTTTATTCGTCACAGATCTTCAATCTAGAAAACCTTTTCTGGTCGATACGGGTTCCGATCTGTGCGTCTACCCTCGCAATTATTTAAATGAGAAGCGGGTACGTGTAAATTACGACCTGAGTGCAGCTAATAATTCTGTTATATCCACGTACGGGTATATTAATTTGCAGTTGAATTTAGGACTACGCAGGGAGTTTAGCTGGAAGTTTGTCGTCGCAGATGTGACCAAACCAATTATTGGGTACGATTTTATTTCCCATTATAATCTATTAGTAGATTGCCACAACAATAGGTTGATTGATGGATTAACTAACCTTTTTGTTAGCGGAGCTGTTGCAAAGATGGAGATTCCCAGCGTCAAGGCTGTTACTGGTACTTCTCGGTACCACGAGTTGTTGCGAGAGTTTCCAGCCATCTCACGTCCGTCTGGTGCACCAAGGGAGGTACGTCATTCTACCGTACATTTTATTAATACAACGCCCGGACCACCCATTTTCTGCAGGCCACGGCGTTTAGCACCAGATCGTTTGAAGATAGCTAAGTCAGAGTTCCAAGCTATGGTTAAGGAGGGGACAGCTCGTTGCTCTAGCGGAACTTGGGCGTCTGCTCTACACCTGGTGCCCAAGCACGACGACACTTGGAGACCCTGCGGGGATTACCGTGCACTAAATGCGAGGAAGGTACCAGATAGGTATCCGGTACGTCACATTGAAGATTTTTCACAGCATTTACCACACACATTTTTTTGAAGCACACCATGAGGAGGACGCCGGTATACGCGTGTTTCCTTGACCTGTCGAAAGCTTTTGACCTTGTCTCCTATGATGTGCTATGGGACAAGTTGAGGGGCACGGGTGTGCCGGTGGAGTACACAGCGCTTCTCCGGTACTGGTATGCTCACCAGACAAATCGGGTGAGATGGGTCGGTACTCTGTCGGATGAGTATCGAATGTAATGCGGTGTAAGGCAGGGGGGTTAAGCTCCACCCTGTTATTTAATTTATATGTAAATGAGCTCATCGAGCGACTGAGCAGCACACATGTCGGCTGTCATATAGACGGTATATGTGTCAATAACATAAGTTACGCGGACGACATGGTGTTGCTCAGTCCCTCGATGAGTGGACTGAGGAAGCTTCTCACGATCTGCGAGACGTATGCGGAGGTGCACGGCCTTAAATACAATTTAAAAAAAAGTGAGGTGTTAGTGTTTACGGCACCTAAACAACAGCCCCGTCGTGTACCTCCAGTATATCTCAACGGCGTTGAACTGAATGTGGTAACTCAATTTAAATACTTGGGTCATGTTCTCACCAGTGACCTACGTGATGATGGGGACATAGAACGCGAGCGCAGGGCGTTGGCGGTGAGGAGCAATATGCTCGCCCGTAGGTTTGCTCGCTGCACGGCAGACGTCAAAGTCAGTTTATTTAAAGCGTTCTGTCAGTCCTTCTACACGAGCGGCCTATGGGCGTCATATACGAGTCGAGCCTACAACGTCCTGCGCGTGCAATACAACAATGCCTTCAGGATGCTGTTGCGGTTGCCGCGACGTTGCAGTGCGTCGGGAATGTTTGCTGAAGCACGTACGGATGGCTTTCACGCCATCACGCGTAAGAAAGCGGCTTCCCTACTGCAACGTTTGCGTAGCACTCGGAACGGCATCCTGAAAATGATTGTTAGCAGAGTGGACTGCCCCATCCAAAGGTACTGGGTAGAATTAGGTATAGGTTTATGTTAAATAGAATTAAGTACTAACAACAATAACATAGCTTGTAAGCACAGTTTGTTTTAACCACTAACTACGTATGGACTGCTTAGGTCTGAAATAAAGATATATTTTTTTATTTTATTTTTTATTTGCATGGCAGCACTATTTTCTCAGTCGTAGATCTAGTCAAAGCTTACCAACAGATTCCAGTTAATCCAGCAGACATTGAGAAGACAGCCATCACGACACCGTTTGGGTTGTTCGAATTCCCTTTTATGTCATTTGGTTTGAGAAACGCTGCACAGACTTTTCAACGTTTCATAGATGGTTTGGTACGTGATTTTGATTTCTGTTTTCCATACATCGACGACCTCTTAATAGCTTCTAGAAGTACGCAGGAGCATGAAGAACATCTACGGAAGTTGTTCGCTCGCCTTGAGGAGTACGGTGTGGTCATTAACGTAGCTAAGTGCAATTTTGGTCAGCCACAGGTAACTTTTCTTGGTTATTCTGTTTCAGCAAAAGGAGTGCGCCTGTTACAGGATAAGGTGAAGGCTATTCAGGACTACCCACCACCTCAGACTGTAAGATGCTTGAGAAGATTTTTAGGGATGCTCAATTTTTATAGGCGTTTCTTAAAAAATGCTGCAGACTTGCAAGCCCCACTAAATGATTTATTGGCAGGCCCAGACATGAAAGGATCGAAACCAGTGAAGTGGACGTCCCAGTTATTAGACATTTTTGAGCGTTGTAAGCATAGCCTTTCAGATGCAGCACTGTTGGTTCACCCGGTTTCCGATGCGCAGCTGGCACTGGTAGTTGATGCATCTAATGTTTCCCTAGTAGCTGTGTTACAGCAGAGGGTGGATAACGTCTGGCAGCCCTTAGCTTTCTACTCTAAGAAGATGAGCCCGACACAGCAGAAATACAGCGCTTATGATCGCGAACTCCTTGCAATATACGAGGCTATAAAACATTTTCGGCATATGGTAGAAGCACGTCATTTCACTGTTTACACCGATCATAAGCCGCTGATAAGTGCATTTAAAAAGAAAGACCAACAAGGTTCACCAAGACAGATTAATCAACAGAATTTTATTTCTCAGTTCACAACTGACATCCAGCACGTTTCCGGGCAGGACAACCAGGTGGCCGATGCATTGTCTCGGATTGCGGCAGTCACTGCGCCAGTGGATTTCATGGAGCTTGCCCTTGCGCAGCGTGATGATCCAGAGCTACAACAGCTACTGAAGGGTAACCACTCGTTGACACTGGAGTTAGCGCAAGTACCAAATTCTGACGTACATATTTATTGTGATGTTTCTTTGGCAAAACACAGACCTTTCGTGACAGCTACCCACAGACGCCGTGTGTTTGAGATGGTGCACAGCCTAAGCCACCCTGGTGCGAAGGCATCCATCAAAATGGTCAGTGAACGTTTTGTTTGGCCTTCCCTTAGGAAAGATGTTCGCGCCTGGGTTAGAGAGTGCATTCCGTGGCAAAAGTCTAAGGTAACAAGGCATACCACAACACTGATTTAGGAATCGCTTTCCATTGATGTCCTTTTTTTTACGTAGATACACGATCCTCCTCTGTTGGAATTACTTCTGCTGAAGTGGGCAGCTAGGCAGAAATTGGGTATCACACAAATATATTCATGGTCCGACATCATGAAATGTTCAGTCAGACAAATTAAATCAATATCAGTGTTGTTGTCCGCTAATACTTGTAAGCAGACCGTTAGTGCATCGGACTTGCTCCTCAAACCTGCAATATTTTGATGCAATATGGTAATATATTTATTTCCGAAAAAGCTTCTGCTCGTTATTGTTGTTTTGATTCGCAGACATGTCCTCATTTCTGTCAACTTCAAATTGATAGTCAGTGTTGGTAGATTGTTCATAAATAATCGAGTTATAGTCACTTGTCTGTGGACACTCAGTCGTACTGTACGAGCCGGTCAATTAAATAGATCGTCAACCTTTTTCACGTTTCACTCAAGTATTTTTACATTATATATTTTTAGGAATTTAATGAAATAATAATCAGGAAGTTAAGTTTAACAAAGGAAGTCTTTTTAATAAAAATAGTTAAAACAAATTACAAAATTGAGGATCTAATAATTAAGCGAACAGTTGGGGAATTTAAAGTTAAGCGCGCGCCGCCGGGTGCGAGAGAATGAATCGGTGGTCACACTGCACGTCGTCTTATATGGACTCGATCACGTCATGCTCCGGGCTGGCCGGAGGGGTGTAGGTTGGGGAAGCAGCTAACAATATATTCACACTCAGTGTTTTAACAATGAAAACGTGTGGATTGTGTAACGTGCAGTTCAACGATGGCGTTCAGTGTGGGAGCTGTAAGAAGTATTTAGATTTTGGATGTGCTAACATATCTGAAGCTGGATGGAGAAAGCTGGGAGCTACTAGAATGGCACAGTGGAAATGCTCAGCGTGTAGAATCTCATCTCCAGTTGTACCCACTTCTGATCAAGCGTCCCTTGAAACCATCCTGAGTGAAATTCGGGACTAAGGACACTGATTAAGGATGAGCTATCTGAGCTGAAGTCGATATGTCAAGGTACTAGTGGCAAACTCGATGAATTCGATGTGAGGATTGCTGAAGTTGAAACTAAAGTATCTAAACTTGAGAAGATGCAGGTGACTATAAATGACTTGCAGACAGATTTATCAAGGGTGAAGTTAGAACTCTCATCAAATGATCAGCGGTCTCGATTAAATAATGTTGAAATCAAGGGAGTTCCTATGAGAAAGGATGAGAATTTATTCGCCATTAGTCGTAAACTATAGCTGCCCCAAATCACTGATCAACTACGTTTCGAGGGTGCCCATTTTCAACTCCAACGATAAACTTATTATAGTAAGTTTCATGAACAGATACGTCAAAGAAGATTTTATAGCGGCAGCGCGATCACAAAAGAATTTATCTACATCTGATATCGGGTTCCAAGGCACTTCCCAGCGTATGTTTGTTAATGACCACCTTACTGTAGAATATAAGAAGCTGCTAAGTAAAGTTAAAACCATCGCCAAGGACAAGAACTACGAGTTCATTTGGGTGAAACACGGAAAAATTCACGTACTCAAAAACACCAACTCCAAAGTTCTCATAGTGAGAAAATAATCGGATTTAAACAAATTCGCCTAATATGCTACCTAAACCGTATACTGTCTTATCTGCTTTATCGTTTTATTATATTAGTTGTTTTACCAAGATGTTACAAATTGTTTAGCACCTCTGCCACACGAATGAGACCGTCGTCGCCTCTCTTTTGTTCGGTTGAAAAAATGCTGTGTGTTTCTTATCGCGCTGTTCATTTTAAAGTGTCAGTGCAAAATAATATGCCTGGCTCGCTCGCGCTTATACGTACCACTCATAATCATAATCATAATCATAATCATCATTTATTGCATTCAATGTAGTGTACAAGATGTTAAAATAATATTTGTTTCATACATTGACCCTGTCAGGGCACAGCAATATATACATGTTTTGGCATGCTACAGTACATAATAAATGTAAATGAATGAAAGAAACCCACAGTGCAGAAAGACAATAATATTTTTTTTAACATAATGATAAAGTATTGGTAAACAGTTATTTGGTCATAATTTCCATTAATAGTTAAAATAAATTAGACAATTAAAAATAATCAAATAATTATAACTATAATCATAAAATAACATAGGCAATGTCAACTAGAATAATAGTAGTAAGTCAACAATAGTCAGTGATGTATATAATAAGGATTTGAATGTCAAAATTTATCGATCGTTATCGTCCACTCATTACTGCTTGCCTGCTCACACAGTAGTTTACCGCTTAATGTCAAATAATTCTTGCACTCCAATAATATAATAATAGTCGCCGGTTGTTTGCTTCAAGTGTATTTATTTTCCTACCACCCTGTTTTAGTTAATATTTTTATGATAATAATATTATCTGGTATTGTGGTCTATTTCACTGATTCATATTCTGTTGTTAATTTTTTGTGTGATGGCTACTAACGTTAATATTAATCTACCTGGTTTAAACATATTTTATCAGAACGTTCGTGGTCTACTAACCAAAACCGATACTTTCTATCGTCAAATGTTAGCCAGCTCATTTGATGTTATTGTTCTCACCGAGACTTGGTTGTTGGATGGTATTTTGAACTCTGAATTTTTTGACGAAAGGTACATTGTATGGCGTCGGGATCGTGATTATGCTCTTACTGGACAATCGCGTGGTGGAGGAGTTCTAATAGCTGCTCGTCGAGAATTATCAGTAAGATGTCAACAAAATTTTCATTCTACAGCTGAAGATCTCTGGATAACCATACAATTGAAAAATTTGAATACTCGTAACTATTTTAACTTACATCTCTGTGGGATTTATTTATGTAAACAAAATCTGGATCTTTCCTTTTCTTCACAGTTGACGAACTTTCTTTCGACATTAAATCGGTATGTGATTGGTAATGGTTCTGATAAATTTCTTATTATAGGTGATTTCAATATGAGTGGAATGAGTTGGGTCCCATCTGGCAATGTATCGTTCGCCCCATCGAATCTTAAGAGTAGTGGTGAAGTGCTACTTGGAGACGAGTTATGTACTCTTGAATTTGGTCAATATAATGGCGTGACTAACAGACACGGTAAAATACTTGACTTAGTCCTGTCGAACCAGGCAGTCAGCGTGACTGAAAGTTTAAGCCCACTAGTACCAATCGATGATTATCACCCAGCATTGTTAATATCAATGGATCTTGTTGAAGTACCTCCCCTTGAGTGTGCGTCACGTACACAATTATTATATGATAAGGGTGATTATGAATCTATTAACCGTGACATCTGTAAGACTGACTGGGTAAGTGAGTTCTCAGTAAGGTCAGCTGACGATTCCGTGAGGTTTTTCAATAACGTTATCTATAATCTTCAATCGAAATATATGCCTCAGAAACTTTGGCGTAATAAATCATACCCGGCCTGGTACAGTTCCTCATTGATAAAAACAATAAGAGAGAAATTTAAATACTTTAAAAAATATAAAACCTATGGCAATAAAGCTGACGAACTAACATTCAAACTTCTTCGTGATTGGGTAAAAATATTAGAAAGTCAGTGTTACGCAAATTATTTGAAACTTACCGAAGCGTCTATTAAAAATAACCTGAAACAATTTTGGACTTTTGTTAAAAAACGTCATAATATAAATGCAATTCCGAGCACGTTCAACTTTAACAACGAAACACTGCGTACCGGGGAATTAATATGTGAGGCATTTTCAACTTATTTTCACTCCACATTTTTAGATCCCAACCTTATTCATGGAGGTAGCTCAAATTCCTCTTCCTCTTCTTTTACGGAATCCTCAAACCTGTCGTCCGATATCAGTCGCATCACGGTGAACACTGAAGACATAGCCAACTTGCTTCGTAAATTAGATACATCGAAAGCGCCAGGCCCGGATAATATCTCATCCAAGCTTCTCGTACGTTGCGCTGCTTCTATTGCATTTCCCATTTCAATTCTATTTAAAAAATCTTTAGATGCTTGTGTTGTCCCCAAACTTTGGAAATCGGCATTCATAACGCCTGTACATAAGAAAGGAGTCAAAACAGACATTGCTAATTATAGACCGATATCCAAATTGTGTATCATTGCCAAGGTTTTTGAAAGGATTATTTATAACCAGGTCTATTCTGCTCTGGAACAATCACTTAGTCCCTTCCAACACGGCTTTCTTAAGGGCAGATCCACGGTCACGAATCTAATCTTGCTTAATAACTACATCACCAACGCAATGGACCACGGTAAACAAGTCGACGTTGTCTACACAGACTACAGTAAGTGTTTCGACCGAATCGACCACGTCATCCTATTACGGAAGTTAGAGGGTGTCGGTATACGCGGGGACTTACTCAGATGGTTTTCCTCTTACATAGAAAACAGGTCGCAAGCTGTGGTACTTAATAACTATATATCTAGCTGGGTTTTAGTCCCCAGCGGAGTGCCCCAGGGTACGTTGCTCGGTCCGTTATTATTTATCATCTATGTAAACGACATCGACTCCTGTCTGACCTCATCCAAATTATTGTGCTTCGCTGATGACATGAAAATTTATGCTACCATATCATCGACTGCGGATATGTCAGCATTTCAGATAGTGACTTACAGTGTCTCGAAGCTTACTGCCAACAAAGTAAGCTTGATCTCAATCCCAAAAAGTGCTCAGTTGTAACGTATTCCCGTGGACGGTCAGTCATAGCCACAAAATATACTCTTGGTGGCCATATATTACCTAGATGTACTATTCGTGATCTGGGGGTACATCAACACAATTCCAAATTTATTTTTGATAAGCATGTTGATGCCATCGTCACTAAAGCCTCAAAATCCCTTGGTTTCATAATGCGATTATCCGGGTGCTTCACGCAAGCTAAAACATTAAAAATCCTATACTGCACCTTTGTTAGAAGCCAGTTGGAATAGACATCTGAAGTATGGAGTCCAAGCTATCACAAGTATATTGACCGTATTGAGCGCGTACAAAAAAGATTTATAAAGTTTTTATGCTTTCATCAGAGGGTACCATATCAGTCTTTGTAAAAAATATCATCTCTTACCATTGAGTAATCGTCGTGAGATATCTGACTGTATATTTTTGTTGAAGACGGTTCGAAGTGACATAAATTGTTCTGATATTTTGTCGACTTTCTACTTCAACGTTCCAAGAAAATCCAAACGGTTCAATCCACCATTACGGGTGCCATTTTCATCTACTAACTACAGACAAAATTCGTACGTTGTGCGTGTAAGTGAGTATTTTAATAAGGTGTGCCACCAGTTCGACCTTGATCTTTTTAAAACAAGCGTGACCTCGGCAAAAAAGTGTTTAGCAATGAATTTCTTTATAGCTTAAATTATTTAGATTTTGTTTTTATTTTTTATTCTTATTCTTTAAATTGAATTTTTAACATCTTGGTTCTCATAGGAAATAACCTGTCTCAATTATAATACATTAGTTTTTTTTTTACTTATTTTAGGTGATGATCTACCTAGAATTTTATTTTTGTATTTATTTTTGTTTTTTTTTGGCAATATTTGGCAGTGTGTACATTTTGTTCCACAGTACTTTTATACAAGTCAAGCTCTAGACGTGAAGACCTGTAATTGGCTGTCAGATTATCATACTGTTATTTATCACCATTGTATTTAGCTGTAAGTCTTCCAAAGTCCTTAAATAAATAAATATCCTTAAAAATAGATTTCACTCCGAAACTATTTATTACGCCAGTGAATCTGTCAGACATGGTGTCGTCATATCTTAAATTCTTATTACTATCCAAAAAGTAGGCATATTCATGAGTATTTGTATCTAAGTATAATAAATTATTGAAAGTTTCGACTCTTGAATTATATAAGTAATTACTAGTGAAGAATTTGTACGTCGGAGTGCAAATAATTATGTTCGTATTTGTGATTTCTTGCAAAAGTTTTCTTATTTGAAAGATATTATCAAAATATCTATTTGTGACTTTAAAGTCTTCTTCACCTAGTAATATAATGCAGAAGTCCAGTAGAGTGAAATTTGCCAGCTTTTCTCTAATGCCTTATAACAGAATTTGCATACTTCCCCGAGGTGTGATGTAGTGACAAAGGTCACAGGTCTTAGAAGTGTTTTCTGCAATATGAAGCAATTTATTGTGGTTGTCTGTACTAAGGATGCATATTTTGTTACGTTCCGAGTGTTCTTTGTCCAAATTATCTCTGCTTTGTTTTATTGGTGTAGTACTCTTATTTTCTTTCGGCGTCGGCATTTCGTTTTGTGTTTGTTTGGTTTTATTGTTATTGTTCTTTTTGCTAGATGTCTTCAGTTTGACAGGACTGCTAGTCACTTTCTTATGTAAGTCATTATTTTTATTCAATTTTTCGTTTAATGTCTTGAGATTTGTGTTTTCTAAAGACAGTGCTTCAATTTCTAAGTGGGCACTCTGTAGATCTAGTTTAAGCGTCGAAATTTGTTCTCATAGTTTCCTATTTACATCATCTTCGTAGTCAGACATTTCCGGTACACTTGTGACAGTCTCATTTAATGTTTGATTATTAACTACCTCACTGTCGTTAAGGATTGAATCAGACTTTGTCCTGGTCCGGCGGAATGTAATATTAACCAAGAAATTCATGTTGAATCAACTCAAGTTTATCTGAGTTCGAAATAGAATCTTATAAAAAGAAAATCAATTTCTGGGGATTGAACTCGCGGCACCTCGAGATTGACGTCTCCTGTATGCTTCCTGAACCATATGTGTAGTTAATTTGTTGATTGAAATAGTGTTGCACATTTGTCGTATATTTGTTTTAAATTGGAAAAATCATTATGATGACTCATACAATAGTTAATTTTGCACTTTTTTTTGCCAAACACAACTTGTTTTTATACGATTGCATACGGAGTACTACCACTTTTATTATTAGTATTTCACTATCCACTTATCTCGCTTACACAAGAGGTTAAAGCCAAAATAAGTTTTGAAATAAATAATGTTGTTGTTTATTTTTAGTTATTGTGTCACAAAATTGTACTTGAATTTGATAGTTTTTGTCAGCTGCGTCAGCTATTTATATTCATTGATTATTTATTGGTTGTATTTATGCACTTTATTAGATTTCCTTATCAAAATGTTATTATGTCCAAAAGTTCACTATTTCACATTATTTCACTTAGATAACACTTGTCCATTTAGTTTGGGTCATACTTTATACATTTAGGCAGAATTAATTATAAATTAACACTCAAAACTATTTTAAATATGGAAATATACGGAGTTCGTTTACATTGATGTTCACTTGACAGCAGCGCCATCTGCATTTTCTTTAGTGAACTTGTTACCGTATAGATAAGGTCGACAGACTTTTGTGCCGAAAATGATAGCTAAACATTATTTTTCGGTAGTGGAATAGTTTCCTTCCGCTTTGTTAAGAGTTCTAGATGCGTACGCGATTGGTAAATGTTGACCAATTTTTCCTTGAGATAAGATTGCAGAGACAGCGAAATTAGAAGCATCGGTAGTTAGCACGAAAGGCTTAGAGAAATCGGGCTATTGAAGAATAGGAGCGGTCGTTATTTTAGGTTTTAACTGATCAAAGATTTCTGTTGTTCAGGGGACCAAGCGAAATTAGCATTTTTCTTTAGAAGGCTTGTGAGGGGTTTCGTGATATGGGAAAAGTTTTCTATGAATCGGCGGTAATACCTCACTAACCCGAGGAACGATTTAATGTCACGAGGCGATTTGGGAATTGGGAAGTTTTGGACACAATAAACCTTCTTTTTTGGATCGGATTTCAAGCCTTGGTCTGATATTATATGTCCTAGATATTGTACCTCTTTCCGTAAAAACTCACATTTGACAGGTTGTATTTTTAATCTACGTTCACGTAATTTTATAAAAACTGATTCCAAATTTCGGCAATGTGACTCGAGGTCGTGCCCGAATAATACAATATCATCCATATATGTAAAACAGTGAGTCCCTTGAATGCCACTTAGGACAATATTCATAAGCCTTTGGAACGTAGATGGTGCATTACGGAGTCCGAAGGGCATTCTAGTAAATTCATAATGCCCGGATGGGACACTAAACGCAGTTTTTTCTGTGTCTTTCACCTTAACTTGATGGAATGAGGATACAAGGTCAAGTGTGGTAAAATACTTGCTATGGCCTAACTGATCTAAGATATCGGAGATATTTGGGATTGGGTATGCATCGCCAATGGTGATTTAGTTTATGTCGCGATAATCGATAACGATGCGCCATTTGGGTTTTCCGAATGCGTCGGGTTTTTTTGGGACAACCCAAATTGGTGCTGACCACGGAGATATTGAAGGTCGAATTATGATTTGATCTAGCATATCTTTTATTTGTTTGTTGACCTCTCCTTTATGACATTCAGGAAACCTATAGCTTTTAACTGCAATCGGAGTTTCGGAACTAAAACGTATTTCGTGTTCTAAAGTATTAGTATGTGTAAGTTTGTCTCCCTCTAAATAGAATACGTCTTGGAACTTTGCATATGTTACGTAAGCGATTTTCTCCTTCCGAATTAAGATGATCACATCTAATCATGTTTTGAACCTTAGAATCCCGGTCACATGTGTACGGGTATGTTGAACTAGAATAGGACGTAGTTGTATCGGTTGTATTGAGGGAAACAGTGTTTTTACTAGGCTCCATTACCTGTGAGACAGGTTCTAGCGTTACTTCAAGGTTTTTTAAGATTATTTCTTGATCTCATGTGTTGAGCACTGAAATAGTAGTCTCGTTATTAGAGTTCACACGGACTTAACACCTGGAAATATACAAACGAGGATATTCTTGTAATTTCACATCTAGCAAAAGTCCTTCTTGAATTTCGGGATTTGTAACATTGCAACGGATAAACATTTCGCTTCTAGGCGGAATAATCTTTACAACAGGAGTTGTTTTTAAATTGAAATAGTATAAGGGATTTCCTTGAATTGTTCATTTAGAGTCACCGTAACTAATGAGGGCATTATACCACTCTAGAAAGTTTGAACCTAGGATGCCGTCATACTCTAGATTAATTTTGTCTACTATATGGAAATAGTACGGAACTTTTATTTCATTTTCTAATCCCAAAGGTAATATAAACTTGCCTTTAGTTTCAGAGAACGAGTCGATGTCATTGATGCCCTTGAACTTTAAAATATCTTTCTCATCTTTAGGTAGTTCAGGTAGGCATTGTTCTTTAATGATGCATATGGAACTGCCAGAGTCAACTAAGAGGCGAATAACTTTCGTATGTGAGGTTTTTACTACAATATTGGGTAATGAAGAACTTGAATTAGGGAAAACATAGTATATAGTGGAATAACCACCTGGATTTTGAATGAAATTATCTAGTATGCTTTTAGGCGAACTATTATTTTCAATAGAATTGATCACTGAATTTGTAGAACTAGTATCGATAGAGTCGTTATTACTTAAAGCATATATGGGCAACAACCGGCCCGCGGGCCGGATCCGGCCTGCTGTAAGATATGACCCGGCCCGCGAGACATTTTGAAAAAACTTATTTAAAAAATATTACATTAGGTACTTATACTTCGCCGCCACTCGGCTTGCTCGATCAAATTCTTTGAGGTTTGCCGCCTCACGGACGACACATCAAAAGATTTATTGCTTCTCAATTATTCTAAACTAGTTTATTCCAGATTATTCCTTCATTTTGCCTGTATAAGCGCGTGGATGACCCAAACGTTAGTTCAGTTCTATTCGAGCTACCGAGGTGATAACTTGGACAAACGATATCCTAGCGAACTGCTCGAGTCGTCAACTTGCTTTGTGAGTTTGTGTGCATCTTGAGTGGTTACTAACTATAGTTTGTTATTAAGTTTATTGAACGAAAAGTAAACAAAAATGATGTCTGGTGGAAAGAAACGAAAAGTAGATACAGAGGGTCGCCAGTTTCAAGAAAAATGGACTGAAGAATTCTTTTTTATCTTGCACAATGGTAAGCCTATTTGTTTGCTGTGTAATGAATCCATTTCAGTACTGAAAGAATTCAATATAAAGAGGCATAACTCAACTAAGCATGCTACGCTGCACTCACTGACAGGACAATTAAGAACAGACAAAATCCAGAAGCTTACCGCAAATTTGGAAAAACAGCAACAAATGTTTCATAAACAAACAACACATCTTGATAATATAATATAGCTAGTTTTGTAGTTAGCTCAAAATTGGCAAAGGCATTAAAACCATTTGCCGAAGGAGAATTTATCAAGGAGTGTATGTTAGAAGTTTGCAGTATTTGGTGTCCTGAAAAGAAAAAGGAATTTGAAAAAATTAGTTTGTCAAGACGAACTGTTGTTCGACGTATAGAAATGATGGCTAATGATATAAAAAAAACATTGACTGACCGTATGGCTGGTTTTGAATCATTTTCCATAGCATTAGACGAGAGCACCGATTTGTCTGACACAGCTCAACTGGCTATATTTATTCGAGGTGTTGATAAGGAGTTCACTGTTACTGAGGAATTGCTTGCTTTACAGCCGCTTAAAGGGACCACTACAGGAGAGGATATTTTTGTTGAAGTACAAAAGGTATTCACAAGTTTTGGCTTGCTATGGTCAAAATTAATTGGAGTATGCATTGATGGTGCACCTTCTATGGTCGGCTTACGTAAAGGTTTCATCGGAATTTTGAATGAAAAAGCAACAGAATTAAATGTACAAAAAGATGATTTGATAGTCCTTCATTGCATTATCCACCAACAGAACTTGTGTTCTAAGTCCATTCGACTCCAGAATGTTAGGAATGTGGTAGTAAAAACCATCAACTTTATTCGATCCCGAGGGCTTAACCATCGTCAGTTCAAGGCGTTTTTGGATGAAATATCAGCTGAATATAACGACGTAACATATTATTGTGAAGTCAGATGGCTGAGCAAAGGAAAAATGTTGAAACGGTTTTACGAGCTTAGAAATGAGATAGCAGACTTTATGAAAATAAAAGATAAACCACTGTCTGAATTAAGTGACCCAAAATGGATATGTGACTTAGCATTTCTGGTCGATCTTACAGGCTATTTGAATGATTTAAATTTGAAAGTTCAAAAACAAGGACAGTTAGTAAATGATTTGTACAGCCATTTGAAAGCGTTTCAGATCAAACTACGCTTGTGGGAGTCACAGACGCTGTCTGGTAACAGTTACCATTTCAACACGCTCTCTGTGTATGAAAATATTGCTTATGCTCAATATGCTGAAGAACTCAAGTTACTGTCGGAACAATTTTCGAACAGATTTAGCGACTTCAAAAACACGGAAGACTGTTTCAGTTTATTTGCTACTCCTACAAAATGTAATGTACAAAATGCTCCAATACACTTACAAATGGAGTTGATCGAGATTCAAGAAAACTCACTCCTAAAATCCAAATTTGAAGACGTAGAGTTGTGCGATTTCTACAAAAAACACCTAGAATAAGACAATTTTCCGCAGCTTAGAAAATTCGCAAGAAGATTGATTTGTGCGTTTGGCAGTTCTTATAAATGCGAACAGTTCTTTTCATTGATGAATGTTAATAAATCAACACATCGTACAAGACTGACTGACGATAATTTGGAAAATTCTTTACGTCTTTGTATCAGTGGAATTAATTCAAATATCGTTGGATTAGTTTCCCAAATTCAAGCTCAAGTTTCTCATTCATTTCGGTGTATGTAACTTTCGTAGTTTGTAACAATTGCAAATTTAACGATTTAATTATAATGTACCATTTTTTTTTTTTTTTTTTTTTATTTTAATAAATTGTACTATAATAACATTGTCGTATTATTTCATGTCTAATATCAATCGCAAAAAATATTATCATTACTTTAAAATGCACTAAGTACTTTTAAACGCAGCCCGCGAACGTATTTACACGCTAAAGTTTGGCCCTCAACATGTCAAAGGTTGCCCATACCTGACTTAAAGAATTAGTAATTAGTAGTTAGTTAGTAATTGATTTAGTAGATCTAGTAGGATTCAGATTCAGATTCAGATTCAGATTTATTTATTTGCCATCAATGTAGGTACAAGTTTAAGATGATACAAATAGCTGAAGGTTACCGCTACATTCTACCTTACGGCATGCAAATTCATAGAAACTAATAGATTACATACAATATTATTATAAATTAACAACTAACATGTCATTCTAATTAACACTAACAAACATAAAAAAAGGAAATAATAATAATCATCAAATAGTCAATTGCACATAAATAAATCTTGTCAACAAAATGAATTTCATTATCTTGGAATTATAATTAAGTGAAATATTATTTTACAAACATAATGTCATTTACAAATTTTATTGTCAAATTTCTTTATCATTTAAAAAGTCATTGATACAATAATAACATTTATCCAATAATAATGCAGTGAGCTTAGATTTAAATATTCGAATAGGGTGTTCTTTGAAACTGTGCGGAATTTTATTGTATAAGATAGGTCCCATCGACATAATATTTTTCCTTAGTAGTGCTGTTCTGTAATTGCCTGTATGTAATAGGTTTTTATATTGTAGTCTCCTTGGACCTGACCGCATTCTAATATCGGCTAGTGATGGAAATAAATCTAAATTAGTTCTAACAAAAATTGCGACCTCTAAAATGTACAGTGATGGGAAGGTCAGTACTTTCAGCGACTTAAACACAGGTACACAGCTGTCTGTAGTTTTCAGATTTAACATAGATCTTATGCAACGTTTTTGGGCTCTAAAAATTTGCTCCCTCTCACTGCAATTGCCCCAGAATATTACTCCGAATCTTAAAATTGGCGCCACTAGACCGTGGTAAGCTACTACGAGTATATTATTGCTTACTTTATGCGATAGATTATGCAGCACATAGGCTGACTTGCTAAGTTTACAACAAACGTCTTCAGCATGAGGTTTCCAAGTAAGATTGCTGTCAATTAAGATACCCAGGAATTTAGCAATATTTGTTGTTTCAACATATTGTCCATTATGACCAACGTTAACATTAAGAGGGCAAGTCCTTTGATAAAAATGCATAATTTTTGTTTTTTTAAGATTGATGACTAAGTTATTTATGTCAAGCCAGTCAATAATGTTTTCCAATGCTGTATTGATATCATCTTCATAATCTTTAATGTCATTACATTTTACTATCACAGTACTATCATCCGCAAATAGCACCATAGGATGTTGGATTTGACGTGGCAAATCATTGATATAGAGCAGAAATAGAGGTGGCCCAAGAACGCTACCCTGTGGAACACCATATTTGACTACTCTACCGTCTGATGCATATTTAAGCTCACGTTTCGTTTCAAGAGATGTTCTAGATATTTCTGTTACCTGATATCGACCACTGAGGTAAGAGGTTATAAGGTCCAGGACATTACCCCTAATGCCATAGCGGTGTAGTTTATATAAAAGGACGTCATGGCTAACGTAATCGAACGCCTTAGTCATATCAGTTAATATGGCACATACCGGTACTTTCTTGTCAACATTATTCATAACGGGAAATAGAAGATTAAAGATTGCCATATTAATATTTTTGTTTTTTCTAAATCCCATTTGTTCTTTGCACAATATATTATATTTAGTCAAATAATTGTCAAGTGCTTCATAAATAATCTTTTCAAGTATCTTGGAGAATATAGGGATCAATGCTACTGGTCTATAGTTGGACATATCTTCTTTGCTATTTTTTTTATGTATTGGTTTAATTACAACTGTTTTCAGGCCATTAGGGAAAATACCAGAAGCAATACAAGTGTTCACTATGTGACTTAAAGGCGCAGCTACAATATCACTGACAAACTTCACAACCTTGGTAGTTATACCGTCATAACCATGACTTTGTGTATTTTTCAGGCTTTTGATCACCCTTACTAAGTCGTTTGAGACAGTTGGGGCCATAAACATTGAATTCGAGTTGTAACTCAGGTCAATAGTTCTAACGTTTGTTTTGTTACTTACACTTTGTACTTGGTCAATAAAAAAGTCGTTAAATGATGTTGCTATCTCTTTAGGATCGTCAATTGTCATATTTTGGTTATTAATCTTTGATACAGGTTCTTTTATATAGTTATTATTGTTAATTATTTGCCATGAAGCCTTTGATTTATTATGAGCAGTATTTATAAAGTTGTTATTTTGTGCCCTTTGAGTGAGTCTGATGACTTTTTTAAACCTTTGTGAGTATGACTTAAACGTAGACGTAGGGATTGAGTCATTATTTTTAGAGTTAGTAGTACGTTTAGATTTAGAAATTGAATTAGTTATTGGGGAATTGGAATTATTAGCGACTTCAGAATTGGCAGTACATTCGTATTTGGAAATAGATATAGATTTGGAAATTGAGGCCCCTAAGAAAACTTTCCCACGGTTAGTGCCTTTAGTAACAGAATGACGTCGGCACCGGCTCGTAATCCGAACATTTAGTTTAAATCGTTGTCGTCACCGGTAGGTGTTGAAACTTGATTACATTCTACGTTATTTTGTTTATTTATTATGTTCCCAGGATTTCCAAGATCCGAGAAGGATTTGTTCCATATTCCAATTGCCAGAATTTTATTGCTGATATTTTAAGAGATAAATGTGTATAGGTTAAAGGTTCAGAAAAAGATTTGTGGTTAAAAAATATATTAGAAAACAGTAATAGTAACATATTTAATTTAGAAGACAAAGGTTGTTCTAGTTTGTTAAGTCTGCACAATCAATATAAATATTCTCAAGATTTGTATAGTTGTATTTATCATGACTCTGTATGTGCTTTAAAAAATGTATTGTGTTTAAATAAATGGTGCTATGATAATAAAAAAATTAAATAAACATTTTCTTGTTTAATTTCTTTATTTTGGTAAAACGTTTCCTATACCTCCCAACTCGTCAACGTCGTCAAATCGTTATAAGCTGCTGACTGTAGCTAGACGGTGTCATTATGCACTTATATGTAAAACGGGGAAGCATGTCTCAAAATAAATACAAACCTCGATATGACATGTATAATACTTATAAAATGCGTCAATTTTCATTTAACTATTACTGGGCAACGGCTGATTCAAAGAAAAGATTAGTGATTGAAATGGCTGACACTGGATTCTTTTACTGTGGTAATAGTATAAATGATAAAGCAGCATGTTTTTCATGTGAAGGTGTTATAGACGATTGGGAGATTTATGACGATCCTTAGATGCAACATGCTATACATTTTCCTCAATGTTTTTATTTGAACGCTGTGAAAAGAAGAGAGTTTATATTTAATACGCGTATCTCCATCGCAGCATTAGACTCCTTAACATTGCAGTATAATAGATCGATCTTAAGTGTATAACTAAGTAATAAATAACAGAAACATTTACTGCACCACGAGAGATACAATTATTGATATTACCTATCTACATCATGTTTCGCTCAGAGAAATTTGATTTGGAAGGCATTTCAAAACTTATTTTCAAGAATACTAGGGTGTGATAATATATAAGGTGTATCTATTCAAACAAGAAATATTTTTTTTTGAGGTACACCTATAGTTGGTACAGAACCTATAGAAACGATTTTTTTTTTATCTAGCTACATTATTTAAAAAAAAAAAATTGCTTGACGCACATAATAAATACTGACTCCTTCTTATTTTTTAACATCCATTACGCTGAGATTACGCTAGTTTCTACGTAGTATTTACTGTCATTGAAGCGGGCGGCGACATTTCGGCGCGCCAGAAAGGCGCGCGGCTTAGATCAAAGGGAAGAAACGCGAGCGCGCGCCTCCCTTCCCTGCCCGCACCTCTCAGTCCCGGATAATAACCGAACTCAGATTCATCAAAACCTCAGGTCCGCTGACCTGAGGTTTTGGTGAATCTGAGTGCGGTTTATAATTTGTGTTAATAGTAAAAGTAATAAGTAATGAAATCTTCCTGTGCTGTATCGCTATTCAGCACAGGAAGATTTCATTACTTATTACTTTAAGTACACATCGCACCGCTGATTGGGGTGTTCTGTATAACGCGCTCGAGCGAAGCGTGAGCAACTCAATCAATATTATGAACTATATCGCAGATCACGATAGTAGTGTATGATTGGGGACTTCTGGATCGTGCGCTCGAAAGAAGCGAGGGTAAGTGATCCAGAACCCCCAATTATACACTACTAGCATGTAACCAATCAATACCAAAGAAAAAGGAAAACCAGACACTCACCATGGCATGGTGGACCAAAGAGCTCGAGGACATGAAGTGGAAAGTCGTCTGATGCGCAGCGCCGATCCGGAGGTCGAAGGGTTTCAGCGAGTACCTGCAACAAAAAGAGAAATACGAGTTAGCAGCCATAAGGGCACAGGTAGACAGCTGGAAGAATTTCTGTGGTAAAGAGGACAAGGAAAGCCTTTGGGGGAGCATATACCGTGACATAAAAAACACTACCGTAAAATGGGGCCATTTGGTACAAAAAATTGTTTTAAATCGCTGTAAAATTATATTTTTTTATGTTAATTCACAATAAATATCAATTGCATATAGTTACGAGTGTATGTTTATGGATAATATGAGTTTCATGGTCATAGATGCTTCGCAACACCGTTTTAAAAAAAAAAATGTAAGCCTTGCTGTTGGCGACTGGCTGTGGTGCGACCTTTTTTGTAGTTGTATGTCATGTTTTTTAAATATAGTTTTTCTATGTTCGTTTTTGTTTGTCATGTGTGTGTGGTTGTCAGGCTTCGTTAGAGCATTGTCTTAATATTTGAATAGATTCATAATATTGCTAATATACGTGTTTCTATCATTTCATTTTTACAGTCCACTAACTAATCCAACCCGCTAACTATCATTTTGGTCATTCGAGCCGTAACATTCATTGTGATTACATCTGTCAAATTTTTTCACGTACTATTTCATAGCTTTCGCTTTCATTTCATAAACATTTCACGCATTATTCACGTAAATTTTACACCATGGTGGAAACACGTAGCAAGACAAAGCCAGACCTGACGGCTACGGGATTCGAACGGGTGCAACAATCACCGCGTGGCACCCGGCCGGTTTCAACCACTACAACCGAAGGCGCTTCGGCATTTCCTGATAGTGCGGGCATACAACAGGCGGGCACCGTTCCCTCTAGCGAGGCACAACCTGGTCCCGCTTCGGAACGCCCAGATGCTCACGCTAGCACACATAACAAGGCGAATGTCAATGCGCCAACTAAACGCACTTCTAGTGTCCACAGCGGAATATCGCGCAGTGAGGCCACTCGCCACTCGTTTTCTTCGGCGACCGTCCGCGCACAGAAGCTGTCTCTTGAAGCAGTCGCGAAGCGGCGCCACGTGGAGCGCGAACGTCAACGGGATGAACGCGAGCGCGAACGCTACCAGGCAGAGCGCGAACGTCACCAGGCAGAGCGCAAGCGCGAGCTCGAGCTCGCTCGCCTCGAAGCTGAGGCAGAGCAGGCCGAACTACAACCGAACATCGCCGCCCTGGAAGCTTCAGATAAGTCAGCCAAATCTCGTAGTTCGTGCTTTTCTAGTCGTGTCTCTGAAAAGCGCACTGAAAGGTGGGTTTTAGAACAAAACTTAAACATGACCACGGCAAGTCATAAAAACATGCCTGGTGAGGCTTCGACTGTCACCCTGGGTAACCGACAAGGACATCAGTCACAGCCGGCCGCCCTCACCAACACGGCACCGTTTTTCGTGCCCGACGTCGACCATAGAACCCTTTCTAAGCCCACATACGAGTATGCACCTTACGAAAATAACTACAACAACATGGCACATCAATCGCTACAATCTGAACGCTCCTCAGACCCTATAACCAAACTCGCACAAGCGATCAACTCTCTTTCGAACAGGCCAAAGAAACCCGAATTGTCACATTCTCGGGTGATGTCAGTCAATGGATGGCTTTCAAGAGTAGCTACGAAAGAACTAAGTCAAATTTTTCCCCTTCAGAGAACTTAGAACGTCTGAACAACGCCGTACGCGGTCCGGCGTACCAGTCCGTCGCGTCTCTCCTGTGGATCTCCGGCGACCACCCCGGCGACATTATGAAGGCCCTGGAGCAGACGTACGCACGACCGGAATTGCTGGTAGCCCGCGAGGTCACTGAGCTACGTAACAGTCCTAAGCTAAGTTCCCCCGAAGATTTAAACAGTTTAGCGAAACAAACTACGTAATTTTGTTACAACTCTTAAACTACTGAAACAAAACGAGTATCTGTGTTCACCGGAGCTTTTTCAGTGCATTTTGATAAAACTGAGCGAACACACCAGAGCTCGCTTTACAGATTTTGCCTTTGCTTACGCACCCGAAGGACAATCAATCTCAAAATTGGAATTATTGTCACGCTTTCTTCTGACCGAAGCTGACAAACAATTAAAATACAATTTTGTTTCTGTCAGTACTGTTAAGGCTACGACTCCAACACATTCCTCTAAATTTCAACCGCGAAAGGAAACTATACACGCGACGCTGTCAAGCGACAAAACTCCCGAGTGCTGTATATATTGCAAACAAGGGCCACACAACATTAAAACTTGTAAGAGTTTTTTTACTTTTGAAACTCGACAGGTGGCGATGGGTACGTGAAAACAAAGTGTGCTATCGCTGCCTTAAGTCGAATCCGCACACGTGCAACAACTGCCGCGCGAAATGCTGTGGAGTTTGCGGATGTTCGAGACGTCATAAAGCACTCCTTCAGGGCACGGGAACCTCTTATGCTAAAATTTGCGTGGCACCCTGCGGACAGTGCAATAATACACAAGTATCTTCAGCTGAACCTACCGACCCTACCCATACGGCCGGTACCGACAGCAAAACCGAGTCTGCCGTTAAGATCACGAACACGTCTGATTTTCTTATTAATGCAACAGGGTCTCTGCCGTCAACGTCACGTCCCCGCGGTCTGCTGAAAGTGGTGCCGATTGTACTCGAGGGTCCCGACGGCGAGTTCGAGACGACAGCACTACTTGACGAGGGCAGTACGGCAACGTTGATTGACGGAGAGGTGATAGCATGCATCGGGGTGAAACCCACATCTCAAGAGCGTCTTATCATTGAAGGTGTCAGTGGTATGACCAAGGAAGTCGAAGTAAGCTATGTAGACTTTCATATTCGTGGACGTAACCGAACCGATCGTTACCTAGTGAAGCATGCGCGGGCCATTACACCATTAGGGCTTCGCGTACAAAATCATAACTTGGTAAACTTCTCGGATTATAGTCATCTGGCAGACTTATCTGACGAACTTTCGTACGCCGATACTCCCCCAACTGTCCTCATCGGCGCGCCAGATTGGCACCTATCCTTGAGTCGCGAAGTACGTTGCGGAAAGAAGAACGAGCCCGTTGCCTCTAAAACTTTATTAGGTTGGGTACTTCATGGCGCACTTTCCGTTTCGTCCAAGTCACTTGAGTTCGTAAATCACATTTCGGACGATTTGGACGCAATCATTAAAAGACAATACGACATTGACGCTTTGGGTATTGCGAGAAGTGCTCCTTGCTTAAACGACGACGATAAACGGGCCATAGATATAATAGTGTTCGGGGTTGGGTTAAGATAGAGATAAAGGATGAGATAAGAGATGAAAGTCAGTTTAAGGTTAATAAATTCACTGTATTGTCTGTTTCCACAAATATAGGATTAAGATTAATTTGTACTAGGATGATTGGTGAACGATATGGGATTATGAGTCACGCGCACGGTATGTCGCCGAATTACGTACTGAACTATTGCGGTGTAAGTGCAATAATATAAATGATGGAAGCATACTGAGCGCGTGGCACAATAATGATGACCCAGGTAAACGTGCTGTACGGTGGTTGACCCGTACATGCTCCCGGGGGCAACGATAGGGGTTAGTAGGATAAAGATGGAAATGAGATTTACAAGATGATAAACAATATTCAACTTATCAACTATATGACAGGGATAAGTATTAGTAGTGAGTGATTAACAATATTTCGAACAATTACAAGTAGTCTAGCAACTACTTCTTAGATCGGGAAGGGAAAATACGCGAAAAACAGGGGACGAGGCCCGATCTTCTGTTTGTAAACACTCGCTAGATTTAATAAGATTTTTGGGATCACTTTTCACGGATTGACTAAATTGACCTTTTTTCCCTAAGATCACAACACACTGCACTTTTCGCTTTGATTAAAGATTGCCCTTTTTCCCTAAGATCACAACACTCACTTATAACACTCTCATTTCCGGGATGTGAAGAGATCGCAGTAGATGCCTCTCCAGCAGGCACCGAGGGTTCTTGACGTGTTGACCGCCTGTGACGCCGCCAACAGTATACCGCCGCCGTTATCAGGATTCCAAAGATTAGAGCATACAAGACGCTATAAAGATGTACGTCGTAATAGGATATTTTATCACTCCATGGTTCACTTTGATTCATGATCTCAATCTTTCTCTGTATATCTTCAAATTGTCGCAATATTTCAGAATTATTAGTATTAATTTCAGGAGATTCAGGGATAGATATGTTGAACATATGATTAATAGGTGATATTTGTGGCGCAATCATTCTTGCACCAATACTTATTTTGCTAGACAGCCTTTTATTAGAATGGACAACGAAATTGTCCGTCTTTATCATACAGCCTTCCTCCACATTCAACAAACCTGCATTGATCAATTTAACGGCGGTAATTTCGCCGTCACAGAGAAGTTTAAAGTTGCATTCATTGCAACAAAAATAATAATATTTATTATCCGCTGTTAATTCCTTCCAAATGTTTTTACAAGGGGTTCTAATAGTTGCACAGGTTCTTGTGTGTGGGATCGTTTCACACAAGCTGTGATCATCTTTTAAGATACTTATAGGGTGTTTTGTATGACATAAAATCATCCCAGGATTTTGTCTTATACAAGACTGGAGATCAGCATCAGTAAGGGTTACGTATGAGTCTTTTCTGAGGTTAATGGCAGCAAAACTTGAGATAACTTTCACATGTATCATGTCGTGGTTCAATAATCGTGGGACTGGAATGAGGTTAAAGATTTCGTAAAGGTCTCTTTCGATGAGGGGTATTCTTATTTCAATGATCAAGTACTTACTGTAGTACTTAGTCCGCACTTTTATCAAGTTGTAGAGATCCTTGAGATTCAAATGGTTGATAGGAAGTGCCATGTCTTTGGGGATATGTGCTGATATAGAACTTAATTCCGTTCTCAGCTGTTTAGGAGATATCAAATGGAAGTCCAATTTTCCATTGTATATATTAGTTACCGTATCAAGAATGGAGTCTTGTATTTTCCTGAGGCTATACAGTAAGTTATTCGCCGTCATAGCAGATGCTAAGAAGTCAGTAACTAAAGTCATGTTCTGTACATGGCGTTGAAGATCTTGATAGGATTCTTTAAGGTAATTAAACTTTTGATTTATTGATTTATGATGTTTGTTCGCAGCTTTCTCCATTCTTTTCATGAGATTAAATTCGGCTTCCACGACTGAGGTTTGGTTTTTCCAAAGGTTATACAAATGTTTATCATTTTCTTTCAAAAGGTCGATGTCTTGTGCGTATTTCTCCGCAAAACGCTGATCTAGCACGCCAAACAAGCTGTTTGCGACGTAGCCTACTCCGTCTATTAGACCACGACGCCGGCGCCGCCGCTCGTCTCCGGTTACAAATGATTCAATAATTGTCAACATACTATCATAATGTTTAATTTCTTCGAACTCGTGCCCGAGTTGTAAGATGATACCGTCGCAAGGTGTGTGTTCTTTAATAGTGGAGCATAATGTTTCAAGATAATTGATATACTTCTCAAGTGCCGACGTGCCTTCTTTGTAGGGATATGTGTCATAATAAACAATTAAACGCCAATCGTCTCTAATAAGATACATGTTGGAGTTTTTATCGAAATAAACGCTCTTGTTGCTCAAAGGGGTAAAACTATAAGTTGCTTGAGATAAGTTTATTAGTGACAATAAGAATAGCGTTACTGACAGAGCTATAATCGAGAAGGAGATACGCTTGGGATTTTTCTTCCTTGATGCTTCATCCTTAACCTTCGTGTCACTAGGAGGATTATTGTTTCTGTCCGCTGGTAATAGAGATAGCTTAACAACAGGCCGTTTTAGGAAACCATTTTTGGTTTTAAGGGTAACGACTCTGACGTGTCCGTCAGAACCAGGATGCAGTTCTACTACACGCCCTAGAGCCCACTTCCCAGGCGGGAGGTTTTCATCTTTGATGATAACAATATCGTTGAGACTGAGATTCCTTTGAGATTGTCTCCATTTAGCTCTAATGGTTAACTGTGAGAGATATTCATTTTTCCACTGGGCCCAAATATCTCTATAGATTTTTTGTACCAAGTGCCACCGAGTCCTAAGATCATTTTCTGTTTCAAAGATCGTTAAGGTAGGCCCACTTGCAAGAAAGTGTGCCGGGGTTAAAAAGTCTATGTCCTCGGGATCCTCCTTCAAAGGACAAAGTGGTCGTGAGTTTAAACAACCCTCGAGTTGAGACAGGAGAGTGCTATATTCTTCGTAGGTGAGTTTTTGCTCACCAACAACACGCCTAAGATGATGTTTTAAACTCTTCACCGCAGCTTCCCAAGTCCGCCAGCAGAAGGCCATGACGGAGCATTAAAATGCCACTCAATGTTCATTTCTGCGACGTTAGATAATGTTTCTTGGCTTGATAAGATTTCTGAGATTACTAAGATTTCTTGTTTTAGGATCTTGTTAGCTCCAATGAAGTTAGTTCCTTGATCACTGTAGATGTGCCCGGGAACTCCTCTTCTGGCTGACATTCGTCTGAGCGCTGCAATAAAAGCCGACGCTGTGAGATCAGATACGAGTTCTAAATGTATGGCCTTTGTAACCATACATATATGAATACTGCAACGTATCCTTTATCTGTTTTGATGCCGCGACCTTTGTTCGCTTTCACCAAAACATGTCCAGTGTAGTCAATACCGGTATGATAAAAGGGTCGACTAGGATTTAATCTGGATGAAGGCAAGTCACCCATGAGTTGATGTTTTAGAATGGGTTCGTGTCTCCTACACTTTACGCACGTTCTTAATCGTTTTTTTGTAGCGCGGTTTCCTCCAATTATCCAGTATTTTTGTCGTATAAATCCACTCGTCATTTTCACTCCACCATGGAATACTAATTTATGGGATTCGTCTATTATAAGATCAGCTAATTTAGTTTGATTTGGGATGATAATGGGATGCTTCATTTCGGGGTCTAAACTCGAATGTTTTAGCCGTCCACCGACACGGAGTACTCCGTGGCTGTCTAAGATAGGATTGAGATTCAAGATCTGGCTTTTTTTGCTTAAGAGTTCACCTTTTTCAAGTTGAGATATTTCCTTGAAAAAGTGTTCTTGTTGCACATGTTTTATTAACATTTCCGTCGCTCGTTTGAGGTCATGTAGAGTAAGATAGTTTTCACGCTTCTTTTTGTAAATCAAGATGTCGTTGAATTTATTTACATTGGCTAAAACTCGAATGATTTTCTTGTAACTGCTGTTTTTCTCTAATAATTGTTTTATAACGGAATTGCTAGAGTCAGCAGTAATAGTGTTTACTAGCTTTTTATTTCTCAGATCTTCAGTTGTTTTATATAAGATGGGTTCAGGGTTCTTTTCAGGGTTGTGTTGAGGTAACCAATCGGGTCCGTGCCACCAAAGTGAATGATTTGCTAAATGGGATGCAGTCAAACTACGGCTAGCGCAATCTGCGGGATTTTCTTGGGATTTCACATATCGCCACCTATTTTTTGGGATAATTTCGCAAATCATTTTTACTCGATTGGCAACAAAGGGTTTCCATTTTTCTGGTTCACCATTTATCCATCCTAGTACTGCCATGGAATCTACCCAGCCATAAGCTTGGATTTTGAGATCAGATAGGGATGCGATTATTTTGGCCATAAGTTTTGATAATAAAAGAGCTCCACTAAGTTCCAAGCGTGGTATAGATTGAGATTTTTTCAGAGGTACAACTTTAGATTTTCCAGCAACAAGAGTTACGTACGTCTTGTGGTTTCTTGTAATTTTACAATAAACAACACAAGCGTAGGCCTTTGTGCTGGCATCACAAAACCCATGAAGCTGAATTATATCATTCTCCATGGTTTGTATCCATCGAGGTATTTTAAATTGGGATATATAAGGTAAGTCGGCCTTTATTTTATTCCATTCCAGGGCAATATTATTAGGAATCGGTTGGTCCCAACCTAATTCCGTTTTCCATGTCTCTTGAAATAATATTTTGAGTTTTATTGTGACTGGTGACACCCAGCCCAAGGGGTCAAAGATTTTTGAGATTTCAGACAAGAATTGTCGTTTTGTTGGGATGCCTTCTGTGGTAATTTCTATTGGATGAAAGATAAAATAGTCTTCTTTTGGATTCCAGCGAAGACCTAAAGCCTTTGTAGATTCTGGCTGTTTAAAATGAAATTCTTCATCTTGAGGATTAATATGATCGTCTAAAAGTTCCGGCAAGTTCGAGCGCCATTTTCTAAGATTGAAGCCGCCTGACTTAAGAAGGTTTGTCATCGCTGCTTTGAGATGTTTAGCAGCTGTTGCGGTATGAGTTCCATGCATGAGATCATCCATGTAAAGAGAGGTTTCTAAGATATCAGGAGCGCTGCTATTGGGATAATTTGGCCTTTCATCGATGGCAAGTTGTTTCAGTGTCATCATGGCCAGGAAAGGTGCGGCCTTTGTACCGTAGGTGACAGTCGCCAGCTGATATTTATGTAAAGGTTGGGATTGATGATTTCTCCAAATAATTTTCTGGAACTTTTGATGATCAGGATGTAGCCAAATGTTACGGAACATCTTTTCAATATCAGCCGTGAATGCGTATTTAAACTGTCTCTATTTTAGGATGAGACTTAAGAGATCCTGCTGCAGGTTCGGCCCCCTGCACATAAGATCGTTGAGGCTGTGACCTGTTGAAGTTTTTGCGGAGGCATTAAAAACAACTCGTAATTTTGTAGTTAATGACTCAGCTCGAAGTACGCCATGATGCGAAAGGTAGCAATCTGGGGTTACGTTGACATTTGTCGCAACGGGGATCATATGTCCGAGCTCTAAATACTCGGACATAAACAATTTATAATCACGTGCCAAGTCTGATTGCTTAATTAATTTCCTTTCTATTTGAAAGAATTGCGCAATGGATTTATTTTTAGATTCACCCAACTTTTCTTCAAAGTTTTCTTTAAAAGGTATTTTCACGACATAGCTGCCGTCTTCGCGCCTTGAGGTTGAGGATTGAAAGAAGTCAATGCAAGCTTGATCTTCTTGAGATATTGATAAGGGTTCGCAAATATCCTCCATTTCCCAGAACTGTTGGATATCGGTGAGATTGTTTAGGATCACATTGCACTGAAATGTTTTACAGTTACCGCTTAGGATCCATCCCAGTTGTGTCTGCTGGGCAATGGGTAACATTCCCTTGGAACGGCAGATACCATCCAATAGGATTTGGGAATAAACGTCAGCGCCGAATAAGATATCAACTGGCCTACTTTTGTAGAATTCAGGATCAGCTAGGGTTATTTGGTTAAGAGTTGGCCAGTTGGGTTTAGTGAAGGTATGACTAGGCAAATTCTTGACTAGTCTTTTCATTATAAATACGTCGGATTCGAAAGTGAAGTCATTAATTAACGACATACACTTAATAGAGATCATGCCCCTACAGCTATTTTCATTGTTTCCGATTCCAGAGATAAGTCTAGTGCATTTTTGCCGACGCAGGTTTAGGAGCTGTGCAGCTCGTTCAGTAATGATTGAGGTCTGAGAACCCTGATCTAGAAGAGCTCTCATTCTTTCGTAAGATCCGTCAGCTGCTTGAACCTTGATAATTGCTGTCGCGAGGAGTATTTCTGTAGGATCATTTTGCGTAGATACTAAGGTGTTCATATCTTGCTGAGGTGGAGATTTCGTAATAGTGACCGTGTTCGGCCCTGCTCGCGACGCATCCGAATTAGCATTTCTTGACGTAAAACATTCATGTAGAATCGTATTGTGGTCTTTATTGCACTCTTTACACTTTACTTCCGAAAGGCATT
This sequence comes from Griposia aprilina, assembly GCA_916610205.1. Lineage (NCBI taxonomy): Eukaryota > Metazoa > Arthropoda > Insecta > Lepidoptera > Noctuidae > Griposia > Griposia aprilina. The sequence continues at coordinate 23,266,023 of OU744285.1, read as the reverse complement.
TTCTACCTTCGTGGTAGTGCAAACAGTTGACACAAAGGTTCAAATTTGCGATTGCGTTTCTACGAGCCGATGGCTGCATTTTTGCCAGCTTTTGGCAATTTTGTATGCGATGATCGCTTGCATTGCAAATACCACATTGTTTACGTCTTTCGTTATTTTTCCAATTGGACTTTGACGATTGCGAAATGACCTGGTTTATCGAATAGGTATGATTTGAGGTGTTGTTATTTTGTTTGAAACGAGAATGAAATCCTTTTGAATGAGATTGTTGGTTATTAAGATAGCCTTTAGATGATGAAGATGCGTGTTGGGATTGAGATAACTTTTGACTGCAGGGTTCTTGTTTCTGCCGTGAAGTTTCCAGCGATGTAAACTTATTCTCCAAAAACTGAAGAAATTCTTCCAATACTGGCAACTCCTTTGGAGATTTCAACGAATCTATATAGTCATCGTTGGTGTCAGAGTCTAATTTCTCCGCTAGGATACATACGAGGAAGGGATCCCAAGTAGATATTCGAAACATATAGAATCAAACCATCCACTACGAGCTCTGTTATAGCGTGTATTAGGAGGACCACCGTGTATCCAGCTATCCCATAGATGTTCTGCTTTGTAAACTACATAAGGGGCTAGTAACGTACCATCAGCTGCACCAGCAAACATGATGCTAATAGCACTTTTTGTGGAGTCCATGATTCTTTCGGGATACTTTTTCCCTCGCTTGCATATAAATTTCTTTGATCCAGGATCATCAGTAAGGTTTGTCTCATCATAATTTATTATTGTCTGGAGATATGCCATTACAAACAGTCTCATAATTATTAAAAAACCGTCTTATTATGTCCTGATTAATTTCGGCTCTTGCTGAAGAAATATTACTGGCATGGCGAAATGAGAGTTGACTTTTGTGTCGCTGCATAAAATTTAAAGCCCAATCTCGTCCAGGAGTATTGTTTTTTAATGAGGGAATATTCCTTCCAATTTTAGACAAATATATGTGAGCCAAAACTCTTAAATCGAGTGCATCTATAGGAAATCACCAATCGGAAACTACTTGGGCATATTTGATAAATGTATTTTCTTAAATATTTGAGAACAGGGTAGGATGACCAGATTTACGCTGAGTACAATTTTGCCCTCTCGATTTTCTAGATATTGTAGCAATAGGGACACCGTACCGTTCAGAAGCTGCTGTTAGTGTTAATTCTTTTTTTTGCACAGAAGATATTGCTTGTTGGAGGGCCTCATCACTGTATGATCCGTACGGTTTGTGATATTTTCCACTCCAGATACTTTGATTAGTTTTTTTGTAATTGCGGACCATGCTGGAAGTTAATAGAAAACATCTGCAACAAGCAAACTGTTAACGCCATAACTTACTAAGTTACTGGCAACTGTTATTAGTATCTGTGTGACACAAGATTCCTTCCGCTATCCTTTACTTCCGATATCTCTCTCCCTTCCGCAACCCTTATAATGCCTGAGCGAGAGCGAAAAGGAAGATTCGGAATGGCGCTTACGCGGTCGCCATGAAGAACCGCTAGTTATCTCATCGACACCACCGCTTGAGGGTCAAATAAACCCAAAGTCGAAAAGGACTCATATTTTCCCCGCAAAGAACGAGGATTGTTATTGAACAGTGCAGGTGTGTGTCTGTGTGTTGTGGAAAGTGTAGATTCTCGTCCGTATGTGATATCCTGGACCAGGCCGCCGCCACGTGGCTAAGGAAACTCCTCAACGTGTCTCCGCCATAACCAGGCAGGTACCATTTCTCATTTCCTACACCACCAACCACCTACTTGTGTCACAGAACCGCCCCTGATACAGTCCACTAAAGAAATCTCGATTTCCCCATCCAAGGCTTACGCCGCCGCATCACAAACATTAAAAAAAATCGCAGATACGTTCAATCCATGTAAACTGAGATATTAAGGGGTTATTTGGAAAGGGGGCTATTTGGTAATAACCAAATATCCCCATTTTGTATTCCAAAAAGCCCCATCTTCAAAAAATCATTATAAAACAAAAACTGTTTAAGCAAACCAAGCTGTTATTACTGATTATTAATGGTGTAAAATAGAAGAAAATTGTGTGAACTTACCAAAATAAAAGTGCTTAAAAAAAAATTTGGGCACCCAAAAGTTTACAGCTCACGATTTTGAACGAATACACCTGCTTTTACAAAAATCCGTTTCTTATTTGACGTTTAACGAGTTAACGTTTCTGGTTGGTTGCTTTAAAATCGACACTAGCGCCCTCGCCAAAATTCCGTAAACTCATGATGGTCGCGTTCAAATTTACGAAGAAATTAAAGATGCAATCAAATTTTAACTTTTTCTCAAATAGCCCCTCGTTTTTTAAATAGCCCCATTTTACGGTACCAAACGCCATGCAGACAGCCCATCGGTGAAAGATGGCCACTAACTGGACCAGGAGTCAGCCAGTACCTTGGCGGAGACCCTTTTCCCGGAGGACCTTGAATGCGATGACAACTCAGACCACCGCCAGACCAGAGCAAAATGTATTGTCTTTGGTCCCTGGCCATGGACAAAATTTTAAACCTTTTAATTTTTGGGTACGAGGCTTTTGGCTACATTCTATGTTTGTATTATTATTAATGTATTTTTTTTTTTGTAATGTGCGTTTTGTTTGTGCAGAATAAACTATTTTGTTATTTTTTATTGCAGCAAACGCAAAAAACCGGTTGCATGATGAGATACATGACCAACCATTTACGGTCGAAGAACTCCGGGCCGCGGCGGTGAGTTTTGATCCAAAAAAGGCTCCGGGAATAGATGGTCTTACCGCAGACATTTGCAGCCAGGTTGTCTCCAACAATTTGGAACTAAACCTGGCGCTCATGAACAAGTGCCAGGAACTCGGCCACTTCCCAACTCCCTGGAAAGAGGCGACGGTTGTAGTTCTGCGGAAGCCCGGCAAAGATGATTACGCAAACCCGTAGGCCTATAGGCCCATCGGCCTGTTACCGGTCATGGGGAAGATTCTAGAAAAAATTATAGTCGGGAGACTAAAGTGGCATCTGCTCCCGAGATTGAGCTCCCGACAATACGGCTTCATACCCCAGAGAAGCACCGAGGACTCCCTGTATGACATGATATAATATCTGTACGGAAAACTCAACGATAAGAAACTAGTAACCGTAATATTACTGGACATAGAGGGAGCCTTCGATCGCGCCTGGTGGCCCGCAATCAAGCTCAGACTTGCCGAAGAAGAGTGTCCGGTAAACCTCCGGCGACTCATGGTCCGTAAGGTCCAGGTGAGGTACGCCGGAGAAGAGTACACAAAGGACACTCAAAAGGGATGTGTGCATAGATCGATTGATATGCCGATTCTCTTGAATCTTCTCCTTGATCCAATTCTGAAGGGACTTGAACTCCGGGGTGATCATTGCCAGGCTTTCGCAGATGTCGTAGTATTGGTGTTTGCTGTGGATACGGCGCTGAAGGTGGAGAGAAGGGCCAATGCCGCACTCGCGTATGTTCAGGCGTGGGGTGTCAAAAAAAAATTGAAATTTGCGTCACACAAAATCCACGCGATGGTGCTCACCAGAGCGTTGAAAGTTGACGCACCACGACTGAGCATGGGTGGGATCGACATTAGTCACTCTAGCGTGATACAGATCCTGGGGCTCACCATTGACAACAAGCTGACGTTTACAGCTACGTGGTCAATACATGCAAGAAGGTGTGAAACATTTATAAACAGCTTTCACGAGTCGTCAGGATCCGTTGGGGCCTCCACCCCGAAATCAACACGATTATTTACATGGCTACGGTTGAGCCCATCGTTGCCTACGCAGTAGGCGCCTGGGGTAAAGCACCAAATCGGAAAAAAAGATCGGGGTACAAAAACAGCTAAATGCGGTACAGAGGGGAATGCGCAGAAGCTGTGTGGAGCGTATAGAACCGTTTCGTTGAACTCGGCGTTGATGCTGGCTGGAATACTGCCACTCGATATCCGGATCCGGGAGGCGGCGTCGTTGTATGAGGCTAAGAGCCCTATGTCACGCCACTAAAATCATCCTGTGAAGAGGTGAGGCCAGTTTCGCTATCCTTAGTGACTCGTGCTCTGCCTTGGAAACGGTCGTAAACCCTCCACCTCTGGCTGGCGAAACTAGAGCCAAAATCGAGGACAGCAGACTCCAGAACAAGAAAATTTCCTTGTTTTGGATTAAAGCAGATGCAGGATTTGAGGTCAATGAGCGCGCGGACCAACTGGCAAAAGAGGTTGCACTTCATTCAAGGAAAAAACCTGACTATGACAGTTGCTCAGTTTTATTCGTCAAGAGACATATTCGTTTGCGGTTTCTTGACGAATGGAATGTGCGCTACCAGGCAGGACAAACAATGGCTGTCACTAGGATGTTCTTCCCAGATGCAGTGGAAGGACACAAAACGGTGCGGAAATTCAGACCGGCGGGGTTGACGACTCAGGTGATGACGGGGCACGGTGGGTTCTCAGAATACTTGCACTGATTCAAGTGTAAAGGGGACCCATCGTGCATTTGTGAACCGGGGGTCGCGCATCTATCCCACACCTCCTGTTCAACTGTCCAGTCTACGCGAAACTTAGATTTGAAACCGAACAAATACTTGACTGTGGCATAAAACCCGAAAATGTACTTTTGATAGTAGCAAATAAACAATTTAGGGCCGATTTTTCAATCCTCAGATAAACAGACAGATAGGGTTTATTCGACAGATAGCAAAAAAATCAGTTGTTCAATCGTCAAATAGGCTTTATTCGTCGAACAGTTAACTTATCTGAGGAATAAATCTATTTGACTCTTTGACGGCCAGATAACCACTTATTCCATTGATAAACGACATTGACGTTACAAAGTTTGAGGTTAGTTTTCGTGCTTTACGAGTGTACTTAATTTAAAATGGATATTTTCGATAGTATTGACGACATGGCAATTGAGGAAGAAGCCATAATAAATGAATATATGAATCCAAGTGAAAGAAAAGAAAGAATTGTAAGACCAAGGGTCGAACACTTTAACGTGTGGGATTCAACAGAATTCCATCGTCGATTCAGACTTACCAAAGAATCAGTACAATATTTGCTGTTCTTGGTAAAAGATAAAATCGAGAGCAAGACACAAAGGTGAGTTATTATAAGGATAAACACATATTTATAAGTAGGTATTGATTTGGACAGCAAAATGCTATCTCGAAGAGCTACCTACCTCAATAGAAGGTAATTATATACCTACTGACAAAAAATATACATTTTTGTTTCAGAAACCAGTGTATTCCAGCCATGTTACAACTGCTGATAACACTAAGATTCTTTGCCACTGGGAGTTTTTACATCACTGTTGGTGATTTTGGAGGCATTCATAATTCCACTTCATGCCGTATCATTAAAAAATGTGCTGATGCCATCGCATCTTTGAGACAAACCTTTATTAAGTTACCAAGAACTGAGGAAGAAAGAAGAAAAACTCAAGAAGAATTTTATAAAATAGCTAGGTTTCCTAGAGTGGTATCAGCTATAGATTGCACACATGTAAGAATTCAGTCACCTGGTGGAAACACAGCTGAGGAATTCAGAAACAGAAAAGGCTATTTTTCATTTAATGTGCAGGCAATGTGCTCTGCTGAATTAATGTTTCAAGACATAGTAGCACGTTGGCCAGGCTCCTCCCATGACAGCATGATATTTGCTAACTCATCAGCAAAATTTCACTTTGAGAATGGTGTATTTGGAAATGGAATTGTACTTGGAGATAGCGGCTATGAGAAAAATAATTACCTACTGACCCCTTTTCAAGATCCGAATTCACAAGCTCAAAGTCTATACAATGAGTCACAAATCCGAACAAGAAACGTAATAGAGAGATGTTTTGGTGTGTGCAAGAGGCGTTTCCCTGTTTTGAGCATTGGTTTGAGATGTAAACTACCACTTGCCCAAGATATAATTGTAGCATGTGCTGTTTTACACAACTTGGCGAGGATTAAAAATGAAGAGGAACCACCAGAAGATCCAGATGTACTAATTCCTCCTCAACCAGTGTTCCCTCCCACCATTCCTAATTCCACTGGTGTGGAAAGGCACCTGACTAGGGATATTATATTACAATATTTTCAAAATTTAATTTTAGAATAAGTTCATAATTAAAATTAATAATAATCTACATTTACACTTATATTATAACATAGTAAAGAATAAACTCAAAAACGAATGGATTGATTTTAAAAATTATTTCATCAGTAGAATGCTATATTATCACTGACTAACATAGGCTATAATTTATGAAGATATCACACAGGCGAAGCCGCTAGCGGAAACTAATTAATAATAAAAATGATACTGAATAATAATAAAAACATTTAAGTACCATTATTATTTTTCGCACATTTACTTGAGATAGTTCACTAATGATCTGCAGCATTATAATACTGACAGAAGACAATGTTTTGCTGGGGTAATGCACAATGTATGACCAGGATTAAAAGAATAAAATAAAAAGTAAATATTTATTGCCCTTTCAAAGTCAAATCATTTATTTCAATTATGCACATAAAAGGCTCTTTTGAATGTCAAAATTTACAAAAAAATAGAATTGATTCTAGATGCCCCTTCCAAAAGGTAGTTTCGTATGGAGAAGAATGGGCAAGAAACTCCACCGTTACTCTTTTAAAAATAAACTACTATTTGACTCTTAAATGTCATAATTATGATTGGGAACCGGTGCACAATTTAACTTTTGAAGCTGTAAAGCATGTATTTCTTGCTTCCTTTTCTCATCATTAGAAAGATGTTCCATTTTTAATGTATGTTCTTCTTCTTTGAATTTCAGTTCTTTTCTGGCAACTTCCATTTGAAGTTGTACAAGTTCCAAACGAGCAGAACTTAATTTATCCAGTTTGGAACTGACACTGGCTTTAGTTACTGTGTCTGGTTTCAATACATTTGACACCTTTGTTTTCAGTGCTTTTGGGTGCCATTTGCCCCACTTGTTTTCTGAAAACATAAAAAAATATGTTGAAGTACATAAATATTCACATTTAGCTATAATACATCTTTTTAATAATTATACTATAATACTCAAAATTAAGTTTGTTCTACGAGTAATTAACCACTAGAATGCAGTCATTTCAATAGTTTAACACAATAACTATAGTTATTGCACCATTATTTTCTAATATTATATAATAAACAGAGTAGGTTAATAAACTGTGTCTTCCAATATATTTTTATGGTAAAGCTGCAGCTAATTACCTTTTTGTGGTTCATTGTCATTATTAAGCTCTAAAATAAATGACTCATCCATATCTGAAACAATCAATTGCACAACATGTAGATGTGAAAGTAAAAATATTGGATAAGTATATAAGTACAAGACAAGTACCTAAGTACTTACCAGGTATATTGACACTGATATCTTGGGTGGTATCATCTGCACAATTATGTTCTCCAGTATCCACAGGTTTTATTTCCTCTACATCCATCAAAACCATGTCGCTGATAGATATTGGTACAGAAATTTATTTTAAAACATGAGTTTTTTTATGATAAACAATAAGTCACATCATAGATTTTTTATTTAACTAGTAACCTACCACTTAGAATTGTATCACTGTCATGGCGAGCTTCGAGCCCTTTTATATTAGAGCAAATGCTTATCACTTTTTCTTCGACGTCGGTGAATTCAGGAGCATTCGAAGAACCCCCTCCTGTTCTGTACATCTCCTGTCTTTGGACAGAGGATTTCTTTTTTGTCATTTTTTTTATTCCCTCATATTTTAACTTTAACGTCTTCCAGGAGCGCTCAGTTGTTGAGATTCCACATGAGTTAAACGATATTTCAATTTTCTTCCATGCAGATTCTTTGTCTCTGTTTGTAACAGCGCCTGTCTTTTTATTTTCTATCAGCAGCTTAAACCTCTCGACTAAACTGACAAGTAATTGAACCTCAGCAGTATTAAAGTTCGCTGAACGCTCTCTTTTTTTGTTTTCCATTATTTATAATAAAAAATTACGAATTCACAATTAAAAACACCACACAACCAAGCCAAACAAACAACCTAGTAGCGTAATTTATGTGACATGACGTCGACACTTGTTTGTTTGACATTGACAGCAATCAAAGAAATAGTCCGTCCCGTTCTAACATTAGTATAATCTGTATATTTGTTTCACCGCCCTGAAGTTAGCGTTTTCACAGATGAGATAATAGGTCAGATAGTTATTCCTAAGTTAAATAATAATTGAAAAATTGACAACCACTTATCAGACGAATAAAGAGTCTAATAACTTTATTCTTCAGGTAGCTATTGGCCCTTTTATCTGAGGATTGAAAAATCGGCCCTTAGACAAACATTTATGGAATACTGTGTGCAAATAGTAAAATAAAAATAATAGTAAACAGAAATAGATAAATAAGTTATGTTTAATATTATATTTGATAAATTATGTATTTTTAGGAGTAGTAACTCAATAAAACAATAGGTTAATTTAATTCACTGTATTCACCAAGAGTTGACACATCCACACACTGGAGTGATCGCGTACGAGTGGCCACCAATCATGTGTGCCTTACATTATAAGTATTGTCTTACATACTAGATAGGTTACATCTATAGATAGGTGATGCCTACGTGCACACACAGTCGCTATGGCGTCCCTACACTATTCCTCCCCTTTTTGAGAAAATTAAAAAAAAAAAACAACATTTTTTTTTTATGTGTACATCGAAAACCGGTATGAAATGTTGACAATAATGACACTAATTCATTGTCTCGAGTATAATAATAACAGTAGGATCGTCTTACAATGTTTGCACGCGGCTCGTCGAAACTGCTTACGCGTTTATCATACTTACATGTAACATTAACCATCTACACTATAAAATAGTTACAACATAATATGTTAGTATTAGTTAATAACCAACACAATGTTTTAAACTAAAACTTATATATACGTTACACTGTCACTGAAATACTGGATGCACAAATTACAAGTACTTTCACACTATTCGTATTGGACTGTCGCTGGCTGCTGACCAGCTTTAGTGATCGGTGTCGATGATATAACCGATATCAGTTCTTCCCTGGCCCACTTTTTCATACCTTTGTTGCCTTAATCATGAAACAGGCTCCTATCAATAGCAAAATGACCAACATTATGGCGATAAGAATGCCATACATTTCCATCTTCTGTTCTAGGGAAGTATTACTTGCGTCGTTTGCACCGTTTTGGGCTATAATAATTTCTTCTTGCTTGCTATATGACTTTCCCATTTTTGGTACTAACGGAATGGTTAAATAAAGTAAAAATAAGTAGCACGGATCGATATTACTTAAATGATTTTATTATAAGTTGGTAGGTACCTATTTATAACGATAATTTGCTTATTACTATTCTTATCAACCAACTTAATATGTATATAACACCATTGTTGTAGTGCTAAGCGATGCGTTACTATATGACCGTTTCTTTTATTTTACCTTGATAAAAATCGATACTGTTTGGTGATCGCGTCGCTTAGCTTGCCATTCGCTGACATTGGATTACGAGCTATAATAAAAACCTTACTGGCTGTTTTACAACTCGGCCAGAGCGTGTAGTGAGACTAATGCTAGGAATCGGAATGTCAGTGGGTTCGATTCCCGTTTCGTTTTTACTCATTTGTATATGTGAACTTTCTGTACTAGCATTACCATCTGGTGTTGTATCGCTCAAGACGTAAGCAGGCTTTAGTCTGTCTATAGATACACTAGCTTTCCTGCCTGGCAACTGGATGACATAAACCTTAGACCTTCTTTGTAAAACGCGGTATGGTCCATCATAAGGAGGCTTCAGAGGTTTATGTACTGTGTCGTCTCTGACAAATACGTAATCGATTTTGGTTAGCTGTGGGTGTACAAAACATGAGCGTGAGTTTCCGTGCGATTCCGGTACGGGCCTAAGAGATTTTATATTTTCCTGTATCTGCTCTACCAAACTGTATAGCTCTGACGGACACGGACCTGTTTTTGCATCATCGTAGAAATCTCCGGGAAGACGTAATGTGCGACCAAATGTTAATTCTGCGGCTGATATCCCACTGTCGCTTCGACATGCTGCGCGGAGACTTAACATCACTGTTGGCAATTCGTCGACCCATGACTTTCCGTTTAATCGCGCCATAAGGGCGGCTTTTAATGTTCTATGCCAGCGCTCTACAACTCCATTAGCTTGTGGGTGGTAAGCCGTGGTTGGTATCCTATTAATACCTAAAATTTTCAAAAGTTGTTGGAAAAGCGTACTTTCGAATTGGCGGCCTTGGTCGTTTGTTAATTTTATTGGGCAACCGTATCGGCAGATCCAATCTCTGTATAAAATGCCCGCGACCTTCTCGGCGGTTATATCTTGCATGGGGAAAGCTTCTGGCCATCGTGTACACCGGTCTATTACCGTTAAGCAATACCTGAAACCATTTTGCGAAATCGGGAGTGGACCAATTATATCTATATGTATGTGCTGAAATCTATCTACTTTAGGAAACTGACTTATATCTGAAATTGTATGGCGATCAATTTTTGATCGTTGACACTCTATGCATGTTTTAGACCATTCGTTAATATTATTATTCATATTTGACCAGAAAAACTTTTTGGTGATTAATTTCCGGGTCGCCCGAACACCGGGATGGCTGAGATTATGTATACTTTCGAACGCGACTCGCCTTACTTCTTGTGGTATATACGGTCGTGCACATTCAGTGGATACGTCACAATATATTGGTTTATTACATGTAGGTAAATATAATTTCTTTAAAGTGATGCGGCTGCTATTATTTGCATTGCATGCTATCACGTAGTCGTCAGTTTCTTGCAACTCAGCTATTCGGTTGTAGTCTATACTCGTGGGACAGAAAACTGTTTCTACAAGCGATAATGTATCGGCTACTGTGTTGCTATACCCACTTATGTGTCTTATATCGGTTGTGAACTCGCTGATATATGACAAATGCCTAATTCTACGAGCTGTTTCATCGGATGTTTTTCCTAATTTTGAAAAGGCGTAACTTAGTGGTTTATGGTCTGTGTACACGGTGATCTGACGACCTTCGAATATTTTTTGAAGATGTTTTATCGCCATTTTTATGGCCAATAATTCCAGGTCGTACGCGCAGTATTTCTGTTGAGCTGACGTCAACTTTTTTGAGAAATAAGCCAAAGGTTCCCAACTTTGATTACGTTCCTGCTGCAAAACTGCACCTACACAACACTCCGAAGCGTCGGTCATCAAAGCAAGCATCGTATCATTCCTTGGATGAGACAATGTAGCGGCCGTTCTAAGACCGGTCTTACATTGTTCAAAGGCCTCAGTAGCTTCCTCGGTCCATTGGATTCTACTTTTATCTCTCTGTTTCGTGTTTCCGAGATACTTGTTGAAAGCGGACTGATACGATGTTGCGTTGGGCAAATGAGCACGATAAAAATTCACCATACCTGTAAAACGCCGTAACTCCTCAATTGTCTCTGGTTTTGGGTAGTCAATGATAGCCTTGACCTTTTCTTCTGTCGGACGAATACCTTGTGGTGACACATGGTAGCCTAAAAATTCTAAATTAGTTTGCCCGAAAGCGCATTTATCTAATTTTACTGTTATCCCGTGTTTGTCTAACCGCTGAATAATTATGCCTAAATGTTCGCGGTGCTGAGTTTTATTTTCACTCATAATTAGTGCATCATCGATATATTTAAAAACAAAATCAAGGCCGTGGAAAACGGAGTCCATGAAACGCTGGAAGGTCTGCGCAGCATTACGCAATCCGAATGTCATTCGAGGAAACTCATATAGGCCGAAAGGTGTTATTAAGGCCGTTTTTTCGACGTCTACCGGCGCAGTCTCAATATAATGATAGGCCCTATTAACATCGATTTTTGAAAAAATATTCTTACCGGCCATGTTATTGGTAAAATCTTGTAATCGCGGAATTAGGTATTTGTCTGGCTTCGTAATTGCGTTTAATCGACGGTAATCCCCACATGGCCTTATGTCGCCATTCTTTTTTTCAACTACGTGTAAGGGGCTTGCCCATGGACTCTTTGAAGGTCGACAAATACCTAATTCTTGCATTTTGTTGAATTCGGCTTTTACACGTTGGTATCGAGCGGGTGCTAAAGGCCGTGCTCGTGCATAGACCGGTGGTCCGGTGCATCCCTAGTTGATGCTAGATTTGCATGTGTGCATTCAGTGACTCCATCTATACTTTCTAGTGCCCGACCCTTTTGAACATATGTGCAATAAGATAGCACAAAAGTGTTACGCATATTTTCTTGCTTGCGTGCGAAAAAAGCATCATGTGTGCCGTATCTATTTCTTTTGTTTATGTGTGAGTTTCAGGAGTGGGAAAAAGGTGGCGACACTTAAAATCTCTCCGGTATCTATGAACGGGACCCTAATACTAAGACTCCGCTGTCCGTCCGTCTGTTTGTCCGTCAGTCACCAGGCTGACCGTGATAGTCAGACAGTTGAAATTTTCACAGATGATGTATTTCTGTTGCCGCTATAACAACAAATACTATAAAACTGAACAAAAAAAAATATTTAAGGGGGCTTCCATACAACAAACGTGATTTTTTTACCCTTTTTGTAGATAATGGTACAGACCCCTACGTGCGCGAGTCTGACTCGCACTTGGCCGGTTATTTTTTATTTTCAGTCGCAAAACTCGGATATAATTAATTGCCAGACAGGACTTAGCAAGACCAGAAACGAAAAGAAAATCGCATTTTGCGTGTTCACTACATTTTGACCCATCTGTGATTAAATATAAACCACAATTACAACCTAATGCATTGCCCACAAAATTACTCCCGTCTCAACCCACACCACCATATCCAACTCCAGTAACGAGACAAAAACAAAAGAATGTTCTACACAAACCAAATATTTAACTATTAATATAATATCAGCCGTCACCGTTGAAAATGCCGTCGGTGCTCCATGGACCGAATTGTTTAACCAATTGGTCTATGGGGAAAATTACATGTTTCCATCGTCCATATACCAACTGGGCTATGGATAATTGAGAAATGTTTCGATGCCCAGTTTAATAATAAAGTAAATACTAGTTCAAAAAATAAAATAAATAAACTGCTTAATAATCATTTACTTTATTGAATAATCACGACAGAACAATTCATTTGTACAAAGATTACAATACAATTCGTGAACCTCGATCTCATTGATTCCGTTGCACACTGTGAAAAGAAAGAAGGAATAAAGTTTATTTGGACACAGTACGTGAAACACAAAACACAAATAATAAAAAATAAAAAGTGATAACAGTGTGTGCCTCACGGCTGCACCAAAAAGGTTCATTTCAGCATTAATGTCAGACAGGTGCTGTCTGACGCTGGTTTTCTAATGAACCCTTAGGGACTAGTGACGGGGAGTACAAACAGTTTCAACATACCTAATATATATTTTTATACTTATAAATAAATGAATAAACTAGTACAAACTTACTAACCGTTCTACTACTGTGAAATAACCCGTAAGCGTCACTTTATGCAAAATTTGAACATGCAGTATTCAACGATACAATATTTTTACACAATAGCTAGATTAAGCAACTGTATGATTTGATAAAAATTTGCGGGTAGGTATGAGGAACAGGGTGTAAAGCTCACTCACACCTCCATAGAAAAGGGAGGATCCTCCGACCAGACGGGTGTCGTGTCTGGTGGGCAACTGCCCGACGGTTGATGTCGGGACGTTGTATATATGCTAGTCGCGCGGTAAACTCTGATTGCGCGATGCAGGATTTGCGTGACGTCAGTATGACGTGTAGCTCGCATGTGGCGATATTGATACCGCTACAGTGTCGATATTTTTCACACTATAACATCGAGAAATTGACACTTGTGATGTGGATTTTGTAATTGACGTTTATTCGCCTTTTAAAGTGATTGATTGAAGGTGTTTCACGGGTAAAATTTTAGATAGACGTACAGAATCGCAGTTGTATTAACACCTACAGTGTCTTAGTTATCTTAGAAGGTGAGTTTGAAAGTCAGACATATACATGTCATGTATAAGTAATACTACTTATACAGGGTGTCCGGTGGCAGAATTAGGATTTAAATTTCGAACTGTTTTCGAACCGTTGAGCGGAGGGGCGGGCGGGGGGTCCAGTTCGATTCGTCATTCGTGCGGGTTCCTTAGTCGCGATGTCACAGTGGACAGGTGAACAACGTGCGTTCGCAATCGAAGCGTATTTTAAAGCAGACGATTCCTGTGCTGTTGCTCGTCGAAGATTTTGTTCGCGGTACAATATCCGACGGTTACGTGAAGCGCCAAGCGAAGATTTGATTCGATTGTGGGTGCGAAGGTTCAGAACAACAAGTTCAGCAGCAAATAATCCGCGGCCGGGACCCAGTCGAACGTCGAGGACTGATGACAACATCGAACTTGTTGCAAACAGTTTACGCGATAACCCGAGACAGTCCGTACGTAAGAGATCAGCTGCTCTAGGGCTCCCAAAAACGATTGTGCACGAAATATTGAAAAAGGACCTTAAACTTCACCCCTTTAAAATTCAAATTGTGCAAGCGCTTAAGCCTAATGATTACAATTTGCGCAAAAGTTTCTGCGAGACAATGTTGCAGCGATTTCGTACAGTGAACACAATCTTTTGGAGCGATGAAGCCCATTTTCATTTAAATGGAAGTGTAAATAAACAGAACTGCCGTTATTGGTCACCTAAAGGACGAAACCCACGATTGAAACATCAACAGCCACTTCACAGTCCCAAAGTGACGGTTTGGTGTGCATTGTCAAGTAGAGGAATAATCGGACCCTATTTTTTTGAAAATCGACAAGGACAAGCCATTACTGTGAACGGCGTTTCTTATCGGCGCATGCTTAACGATTTTTTTCTGCCAATATTAAGAGGACATCCTGCCTATAGTTCACAGACATGGTTCCAGCAAGATGGCGCCACGCCTCACACTGCTAGAGAGACCATGGCGCTTCTTCGTGATTTGTTCCCTAACAAATTGATAAGCCGTTTCGCTGACATCCCCTGGCCACCCAGGTCGCCGGATCTTACCCCCATGGACTTTTTTCTGTGGGGGTACCTCAAAAGTAAAGTTTATGAAACCGCCCCACCAACCATCTCAGCATTAAAAGAAAATATCGTTCGCGAGGTTAATGGCATCCCTACGTCCCTTCTCCAGCGAGTGGCGCGGAATACTGAAGCCAGATTCGAAGAGTGTGTCCGACGTGACGGTCAACATTTAGACGAAATTATTTTTAAGAAATAAAACCCGCACTTCCCTTCTTTGTTATAGTTATTGAAATAATAAAAATAAAAATTTTGTTCTTTTATTATTTAATTTTGAAATCCTAATTCTGCCACCGGACACCCTGTACATGTTTGTTTTTCTTTTGTTTATATTTTTAATTATGCATATCGACGCTGGAAAGCGATTTTGTCGTATCTCGAAAAATGCGATTTTTTTTATTGCATTTTTAAATTCAGAAAAAAATACTGCGTCGGACAGTCTGATCCATGTTTTTCTAGGAGGTTTTTTTTTATGATACGACGTGAACTTTTTGTTAACTTTTTTAAGAAAACATACTTCAAAATGCTGTAAGTACCATAAAATCAACTATTTTACAACAACAAATAGATACAACAAAATAGTAATAAGTATTTTTTTCCGATGTCAAGATACACTGTCCTTGTTTATATACTACAAAGATCTACAGCATTATGTGTACGTCCCAAATAATAATTTATTGAGATACAGCAATTTCGCCGCCTCAGTATTTTATTCCAGCTAGAGATACTACAATTCTATCGCTCGGGTTTTGAATGTGCTTTAGACTTACTACATTTCATTCTACACATTTATGATAAATATTATCCATAAATCATTTATAATAGAGTTAAAATTTGAGTACAATTTAAATTACGCTAAAGAAACCCACCCCCGCCCCCGTGTCTTCCCCTGGATACGACGTTTCCCGATTGTATTGCAGTCGATGTGCGAGCGCATAAGCAAGAACACGAGTTCGTCGTCTACGATATTCGGGCGTGTTTTACGTGTACAACTAAAGTGAATCCTACGTAAGTAATGTTATTTAGCCATTTTATTTACTTTATCTATTTATACTTATTATGTTCGGTAGAAGGTATGTATTTTTTTATGTTTGTTCACCGATTTCTCAATCAATTGTGGCCCGATTCCGATTTATTTTTGTTTTAAAAATTATACTTCAGAATAGATTCTATAGAAATTTGGTCGTGATCTGATGATGAACTTCGAAGGAACGGAACTTCTCATAGGATTATAGCAGATCTGTCGTAACAATGTAATTGGGTCTTTAAAGTTTTTTTTTGTGTTTAATTGAAAGAACATACTTTCATTTCATAACAAACTGATTTTAGTATTTTCTTTTCGCTCTTATCAAAAAGTTATATTAATTGCAAAATCATTTTTTGAACTCCGTAACGAAAACACGCCAACAGTTCCCGTACAAAATCCGATCGCGTGTGACGTCACGGTGTCAATTTCTGCTCATCGTAGTAAACTTCTGTAGTAGTTTTGATTTTAATCTTGAATAGAATAGAATAGATATACTTTATTATGCACACCAATAAAATACAAAATAAGAATACAGAACTTTAATACTCGTATTAGGGTGTCATCTTGTTGTTTTTGTCAAACCTGAAAGTAACCATACCCATTAATTACGTTAATCGGTATGGTAATTAATACGTCTTATTAATTATTTGTAAACTTAATAAATTCAATGGTTATAAATTCTGGTCGACCGAGCTCAGCGCGTGTGAGCGTCGCTTCCGCGGACAAGTTCCACTGGACAGCATAAAATTAAGCTAGTGCAAAGTGAAGCGCTACTAACATAGTCTTAAGCTTTTTACTAATACAACTTTTGTTTTTATAAAAATATATATGTTTAGGTTAAGGTATTTTTTCTATGGGCCTGTGTCGCCTGAAATAAATGGTATTATTATTATTATTATTATTGAGACCATAAAAAACGAGCGAGACTTACCGTAGTCGCATAATGATGTTACATCTGACATCTCCCCTTTTTTTAGATGTTAAAATAATCAAATAAGTCCTCCCACCCTGGATGGAGCGAATGGACTGTACTGACTACAATTCAAAGTGTTCCAACAATTGTCCTTTGCGTTCCAGGGTCGCGGTTACCTGTTTAGACTGTCCCGCGACCCCGGCAGGCGTGCTACCTTCTGTCGCAGCCGTCAGATTGTTGACAGCTCTTTTTCGTGGAACACAACGCGCCCGCTAAGTCGACCCTGGGTTGGTCTGTGGTTGGACGGCGAACTACCCATTATACCCTCTTGTCCCGCAGCATGGACTCAATGAATGCCGTTCGCGAGATTTCGTAACTGAAATTTCACATTAGCTTTGACATTGAACAACCGTGAGCAACACAAACACGAAAGCCATAAGGCTTTCGTGTTTGTGTTGCTCACGGTTGTTTTCGTGTTTTATGACTTTTGTTTGCTCTTTTTTTTCAATTTTCTTATGTTATTTTAATTTTATTTTTCAGGTACTTATTAATTGAATTTGTCATCGTGAAACTGAATAGTTTGTAATATATAAAGATGGCAAAACGTCGACAGTGGAAAGATGAGTTGAAACCACAGCGAGACACTTGCGAAGACGATGAAAAGAAGAAGCGTAAGATTGAAATCATTAGTGACATTACCTATAAATTTGGAAAACCAGTCCGATCGGAGAGGTACCTTAGTGAAACCGCAGGTACGAGTTTCGAATATAATTTACCAGATCAGTCTTCATTTCCGACGACTCCTCATCACTCGAAATCAGCAGCAATAGGAGATATTAAAGATCTCACACCTACTTTTCGGAAACCAAAATATTACATTTCTGAGACGAAGCGGGTAATTGAAAACATTCCTTCGACGCATTTTATAACTCATAGTAATAATAATACAACACAGTTTTCTGAAAGTGACTTGGAAAATATAGCCCAGATCGTTCAGCGTATCTTGACCCCAACCCCAAGTACAATAGCTGAGGTTGAAATGAATGACAACTTACAGAATCGTTATGAAGTTTTAGTAACTTGTGAATCTGATCATAGTTTGGAAAGTCCAGAAATGTCTCAGAATCTTAAAACACATACAGTAAAAGAGTCTAATATTACTGATTTTTGTATTTCTCATAATGACGCAGAAAATAATAAATGTGAGATTCTTCATATTAACAACCAATCCATTGAAAATCATACACGTGTAAATTCAGTACAAGTTGTACTTGAAACAAATAACAACCCCCTTGATACTCAGAAATATCTAAGTGGAGTTAATGTTACTTCTGAAGTAAATATGAACCTACTCCAAATTGACCAGAACTATCCAAACCAGAATTTTACTGATATAAATAATAAACCTATTGTTATTGCCCAGTCGTCGCCTAATCTAATCAAAACACTTCCTGTAACAAATGTCAGTCCTGTTGTTGATGCACAATTATCTCCAAATAGAATCAGAGTAGTGCCTGAAACAGATCGCAGCCCTTTGCTTGATGCTGATTTGTCACCAAATCTAATCGGAGATGTTCCTGTAATATATGGCAACCCGTCTGTTGAAGTTTTAAAATCCAACTACAGTGACGAACCATCACCCCAAGATAGTAAATATAATCGGAAATGTAAAAAAAAACTAAACTTTGACAAAATCTATCTAGATTTTATAGAAGAAGAGGATGCTGATACGTTATTGTTGAACGAGGCATTTCCATCAGAAGATTCTAGTGCATCATATAGCACAGGTGAAACATCTGATGATTCGACATCGAGCAAAAAAGGAAGAAAAAGAACAAAAAAGCTAAAAAAGAACTCGAAATGTAAGAATAGTAAAAAGACTGGGAAGAAAAATAACAGTAATAACGCTGAAACAAAGGAAGAAAATACTGAACAAGTTTTAAAAACCAGACCAAAAAAAAAGCAAGAAATTAAAAATGATAACAAAATAAAACTATAACGTGCCCTAAGTGCGGCCCTGTAACGAGTACGTCCCTGGTACCCCTCTTACCCCGCCGTCCGATGTCCCGCCATTCGCGCGCGCGCAGGCCCGGCAGTCGAAGAATATGCTTTGCGCGCGTCACCCGTGCCGCTTTGTGTGCGCCCGCGGCCCTAATTATTACGCTTTTCGAAATCTTCTAACGTTGTATGTGTAGCGAGTTTCATTAAAGTTTTATTATGAGCTCGCGCGTTTTATTGCCAACGTTATACTGGCTCCCAACGTATTGGCCGATGTTCTAGATCATTCGATAGTGCACTGGACTTTTAGTGAACACAATGCCGCCGCGTAAAGTTCGTAATAACGACTCCAGTTCGGAAGATGAACCTGTGACTGTGACGGGGACACCTGCAGCTCCGGTGCTTATGTCTGAAACTCAGTTAGCGTCGCTCCTGGCCGCCTTCTCTTCGGCGCAGGCCGAGGCGAACCGGAAGCTCGTCGAATCTCTTCTGACATCGCACTCAGGGACGCCGCCCAGGGTGGACTCCGGCGCCACACCGTCACCGTCATCGTATTCTGGGAATCTCGTCAAATGCACCTCGCGCTTCGATGGTTCGTCGGAGTATCCGGAGACGGTCGAGGCATTCATAGACGCCGTCGAGATGTTTATGGATTGCGCTTCGGTCAGCAATGAGATGGCACTTCGGGGACTCCCCATGTTACTTCAAGGGCAAGCAGCAGTTTGGTGGCGTGGCATCCGTCATGAAGTTACGTCATGGCCAGAGGCTGTCAAGCGCCTGCGTTCGATGTATGGCATACCACGGCCACCGTACAAACTGTACAGAGATATTTTTGCTGTTGAACAAGGGTTGGAACGCGCCGACGTTTTTATCGTAAGAGTACGATCTCTGTTGGCAAAACTACCTTATCAATTACCAGAGGAAGCGAGACTGGATATGATTTATGGTCTACTTCACAAGAGAATCAGGAAGCGGTTACCAAGAGACGCTGTGAGTGATATTGAATCGCTGATAGAGAAATCTCGCAGCATAGAAGAATCGTTGTCGGAGAACTCCGCGTCTTCGTCGTCGTATTTACCTACGAGATCTGCCGGCGCGCTCAGCGAGAGCGCGCAGCAACACGTCGCTCCGGGATCGAGTTCGACGCCGTCGCCGCCGGTTCGCGCCGCCCGCGCACCTGCTGCGCAGTCCGCTCGTGAACGAGCGCATTCGCCGCGTAGTGATCAGTGTGTGAGCAAAAGTGATAACAGTGATAAGAAGTTGTTCTGCGTGTATTGTAAGACGAAAGGACACGTACGGGACTCCTGTGATAAGCTAAGTAAACGCACTCTTTCTACTAACTCTGGCACATCTTGTTATAATTGTGGTGAAAAAGGTCACATTAGAGTTAATTGTCCTAAAGGTAAACAAAATAGTGCCGGAGATAGTAACTCGAATGTTAAGATAGAAAATGTGTTTTCTTCTGTGTATATAGATAGTACGAAGTTATGTTCGGATGTTGTTGACGATAATAATAAGTATGGTCGGCCTATCGTGCGTGTTTGTGTGGAGGGATATCAGGGTACCGCGTTGTTGGATACTGCCGCGCGTCGTAGTATTGCGAGTTTTTCACTTTATTCCTTACTGAAACGTATTGGTTCAAACTTTCGCGCCGAAACGATTTCGTTGAAGCTTGCGGATGGTATTGTTAGGAATAGTGATGTGCTACTGACGATAGTTAATGTTCAACTTGCTTCATTGTCGATACCTATTGAATTCATTATTTTACCTGAGGCTGTCAACAATGATACTCTATTGGGCATGGACTTTATTGCTAAAGCTAAGATGGTTATCGATTTTTCCAACTGGACTTGGCGTACAATGGATCGGCCTCGGACACTTCACACATTATCATGGGAATCCGAACGCGAACCCATCCAGTGTGCTTCCGTGAACGTACTGAGGACGGAGGAGGGCGCTATGTTATCAGAGTCGGAGAGGTCGACGTTGGGGAATCTTCTATGTGAGTACTCCAATATTTTCGATATAGTCGGAGAGCCTACACCATTTGCGGAACACCATATAGATACCGGCGACCATCCGCCTATTGCCTTGCCCCCGTATCGCGTTACGCCTGCCAAGAAGGAAATCATGCGCGCCGAGTTAGACAAGATGTTAGCGGAGGACGTGATCGAGGAGTGTGAATCCGCCTGGGCAGCGCCGTGCGTCTTGGTACCGAAACGTAATGGTACGTATAGGTTTTGTGTCGACTACCGAAAGTTGAACGCGGTCACTAAGACGGATGCGTATCCCATGCCGCGTATTGACGAGCTCTTACAATCGACCAAGAAGGGCTGTGTAATGAGTTCTCTGGACCTTCGCAGTGGTTACTGGCAGGTGGGTACCGCTGATCGCGACAAAACTGCGTTCGTCACGCCCTTTGGTGCCTACCGCTTCAAACGTATGCCGTTCGGCCTTAAGAATTCGCCTGCGACGTTTCAGAGGCTCATAGACCGTTTCAGATCAGGGTCTACACTTGGTGGTAAGACTATTTTAGGTTATCTGGATGACCTTCTAGTTATTTCGGAGGACCTGGAGTCCCATATAGCAGATTTGCGTGCGGTATTCGAGCGTCTCCGTATGTTCAAGCTTCGAGCAAACAGAGAGAAGTGTGTGTTTGCCCGAGACCGGCTCAAATACCTTGGCCACGTGATATCTCGGGATGGTATATCTCCAGACGAAGAGAAGGTAAGTGCTGTTTTAGAGATGAAGGAACCGACAACTCTCCAGCAACTTCGCACCTTCCTCCAAACTTGCTCGTGGTTCCGCAAGTTTATCCCCGAGTTCGCCAAGGTGGCTGAACCACTTACACGTCTAACCAAGAAGTCACAGACCTGGAAATGGGGTAAGGATCAAGCTAGCGCTTTTATACAGCTTAAGTCTCTTTTAGCTTCACCCCCCATTCTGACCCAGCCAGACTACTTAAGACCTTTCATCGTTAGAACGGACGCCAGTGATTTCGCTTTAGGTGCAGCCTTACTCCAGGGGGAGTCACCACAAGACGAACAACCCATCGAGTACGCTAGTCGTCTCCTCACGCCAGCAGAACGGAACTACTCCACCACAGAGAGGGAGGCGTTGGCCGTTGTCTGGGCAGTGGAAAGATTCCGCGGCTACATCGATGGTCATCCGGTGTATGTCAGGAGTGACCATCAACCCCTGAAGTGGCTGTTCACGCTTAAATCGCCTACAGGTAGGCTTGTTCGTTGGGCATTGAAGTTGCAGTCTTTTGATTTACAGATCGAATACACTCCTGGGAAGGCTAATGTGGTAGCCGACACACTCAGCCGCCCAGTTATAAATACCACATCGGAATGTGGTGTCTGTCCGGTTACCGTAGACATTCCACGATGGGACGCCACATCTACCCGTGAAGCTCAATTGTCCGATCCAGAAGTAGCTAAGATTCTCACTGACTTGGAAAGTTCTGATGAATTGTCAGTGCATCGTTGGTCGGATAGAGGGTACCTTATCAATCAGGGAGTATTGTACAGGTATGTAGAGGATTCTGATGCTGAAGAGCCTCAGCTGGTCGTGCCGGAGAGCCTGCGAAAAAAAGTCATGAACGAGTGTCACGATCTCAGCAGTTTTACTTCCCAGGCATGAGGAAGTATATCAACGACTACCTGAAAACCTGTACGGAGTGTCAGCGGTACAAGTCCTCAAACCTGAAACCGCCTGGCTTACTTCAGACTCCTGTACCCGCTCAGAGATTTGAGATCATTGCTGTTGACCTCTTCGGACCGTTACCCAAAGGGCCTCAAGGCGAAAGGTGGGTTTTAATAGTAGAGGACACCGCTAGTAAGTGGGTTGAACTTTTTGCCCTTACCGAAGCAACAGCCGAGATCTGTGCGAGAACCTTAGTGGGTGAGATTTTTATGAGGTATGGACTCCCCAGGCGTATGATCTCAGACAACGGAGTTCAATTCGTAGCTGATGTAATGCAGAAGGCGCTGTATGTCTTAGGTGTGAAACAGAATCTGATACCCCTGTATCATCCCGAGGCCAACCCGGTAGAGAGAAGGAATCGGGACTTAAAGGCTCACCTCGCTATTCTTGTAGAGGGCAACCATAGGCAATGGCCTGAGGTTTTACCGTTCGTCCGATTTGCTCTAAACAGCTCATTTACCATTTCCACCGGTTCCACTCCAGCTTACTTGACATTTGGTCGCGAGCTTCGTTCTCCCCTCTCTGTTCAGGCTGATTTACGGGCAGTCATCGAATCTGAGAATTTGGTCCCTCAGATCACCCCGTACCTTTTGAAGCTTGTTGATTCTCTTTATCAAGCCAAAGAAAATATCGAGCATCAGCAGGATCTTCGTAAGCAACAAGCTGATTCTGCCCGTCGTGCTTCGGATCTTTTCGAAGAAGGTGATCTCGTGCTGATGAAGATGCATGTCTTAAGTAATGCTTCCAAAGGCGTCACTTCAAAGTTTATTCCGAAACAGGATGGTCCGTATGTAGTCTCCAAGAAGGTGAGTCCTACTACATATGTTCTTACCTCGCAGAAGACTGGTGAAGTTGTGGGTAAGTACCACATATCGGATCTACGTAGATACCATGATAGAGGTGGGGAGTGTCCGGAGCCTATTGTTCCGAAGCGCCGCAGAGGTCGCCCTCGGAAAGTCCAAAAGTTTTTTAGTTATTTCTGGAACCTGGGTAGCTCACAACGCCAGAAAGATTGGATCTCACGATGTGCTATAAAAAAAAATGTCAAGTGTTATACGACAGATAAAGGCGAATCATCAAGAAGAAATTTCTCATACGCATATTATATAAATGAAGGCGATGGAAGGAGACAAGTGTGTCAATTTTTTTTAATAAACACGCTTGATATAACGCAAAGGCTTTTGTTATACACACTAAACAATGCAGTCGAGGGATTTGCAAAATTAGACGAAAGAAAAAAAAACGGCGGTGGTAATAAAACTAAAGAAGAAGTAATAAGTCATGCGAAACAATTTATAACATCTTTACCTCTTGTACCCTCGCATTACTGCAGAAAAGATTCGACTCGCCTTTACTTACCTGATAATTTTAAAAATGTTTCTAATTTGTATCGCATTTATTCAAAAAACTGTGCTGATAATGTTGTTAACAAAATGTCTTTCAAAGTTTTTTCAAATTGGTTAAAGACCAATTACAATATAGGATTTCATGTCCCTAAAAAAGATAAATGTATGACATGTATGATTCGGACTTATGATGTCAAAAATGAAGAGGAACTCTTGAACTTTGAAAACCACTTGAGAGAAAAAAATGAGTCCTATGAAAGATTTAAATGCCACCAGAAACTTAATGCTATGGATCCAAGTGTGATATGTGCAAGTTTTGATATGCAAAAGGTCCTAAATACACCGCACGGTGAAAATATGGCCCTGTACTACTCAAGGAAAATAGCCGTATATAATATGACAATTTATGAAAGCAATACACAGGTAGGGTACTGCAATGTGTGGACCGAGGTTGACGCTCATCGCGGAGCCAATGAAATTTCTACTTGCATCTTTAAATACCTTCAAAAGTTAGATGAACGTCAAAATGTTAAAAGAGTACTGTTGTATTCAGATTCATGTTATGGTCAGAATAAAAATAAAACGATGTTGTGTATGTTTAGATATTTTCTATCAATATCTAAAAACATAGACGTAATTCAAATGAATTACTTGATACCTGGACACACTTTTATGCCTGTAGATAGCATGCACGCCACTATTGAACGTGCTGTAAAAAAGACTACTATATGGGCACCGTCTCATTGGCCGATGGCTATCGAGATGGCGCGTAAAAATCCTGCTCCATACATAGTGTCTGTTTTGGAAGGTAAAGACTTTATGGGTTTTGAAGACATTTTGAACAGCACCTTTAAGAAGCATCAAAAGTTACAGATTTCTAAATTATGTATTGCAACATTCAAAAAGTCAAACCCTGACAAAATTATTATTAAATATTCTATGCTACCAGATGCTAAAGCTACAGAGGTCATATTATGTAGTCTGAATGGTTCCAAACCAAAATATTCCCTATATTCTGCAAAACTACCAGTATCATTGCAAAAATACAACGACTTAAAAAAACTCGTCGACAAGAACGTAATACCTAGGACATAC
This sequence comes from Griposia aprilina, assembly GCA_916610205.1. Taxonomy (NCBI): domain Eukaryota; kingdom Metazoa; phylum Arthropoda; class Insecta; order Lepidoptera; family Noctuidae; genus Griposia; species Griposia aprilina. The sequence continues at coordinate 23,240,839 of OU744285.1, read as the reverse complement.
GCCAATGAATATTTATCTCTAAAACGCGACAAAAAAGTCCAAGATGCTTTAAATGAGTCTGATCAAGAGGATGAAAATCAGTGAAGGCTGCAGCAAACTGAACATACTTGCGTTATTGGTATTTTATTAACTTTATTTTCTTTTTCGAATTGATTATTTTATTTTGTTTTTCATGTAGGTCTATGAAACTTATGCCTAAGAATTTCATAATTATGTTATTTTATTTTTTTATATTTTTTAGATATTTCGTCCAAAATATCGCTTAGGATATTTTATTTAGTTTAAAATGTCGCCCTCAGTAAACTTGATTGGTTTTTAATTTTGAGACTGATTACATTTTTATTTAAATTTGTTATAATTATTACTTGGGCAAACATTAATCCCTAAATAACATTGTTTAAATAAACATACAGCATTTAATTAAACATAATAATTTGTTTTATTTGTATTTAACACAAAATGCAAGACCTACTTCTAAAAAGAATGTGAAGTACAACGAAATACGAGGACTCACAAATTTATTTCATATTACATACATCATAATCGTTGTCTAAAATTTTAAAGCTATTTTGTTGTGCCTTACATAACAACTACCAAGATACAGCAATATTGATGATTCAAATTGAAATACCAATTGCTGTAACTCGCTAAAACTCATGTTATACCAACTTTAGAACACTATCTTTAGTGTCATCTAATAAATTTCATTATAAGAAATATGTGTTCCAAAAATTACCTCTCGGTTTCAGGTAGTTTACGAGTTATGAATTTTTTAAATAGTTTTTTGGCTCTGGTGTAAAGTTCCACTTTTCGAGATACTACAAGATTGCTTTCTAGCGTCGATATGTTAAGACATTAGACTCGTGCTCTAAAGGAATTAGTTGTATTCCCGAGCACCTATTTGCACAATTGCACAAGTCGAACAAAACATTTTTCTTTTTCTTTAGGTTGACAAATATTAAGAAACTTGCTATTTTTGAAGTTTAGCGTAGTACTTGCGAAAAGGACCGAAATTAACGCATCTTAGACTTTATATTAAGGGAAAATAATATGTTAGATAAAAGCTGCGATTGATTATAGGGAAGCTCAAGGTTTACACTAGCAACCTTAGTGCAAAATTTTCTGCAAAATGGGAGGCATGTAGTAGATCTTTGCCAAGATTTCTTGCTGACAATGAGGAATGGTTTAAAGGAAGGAAAATACAACACTTATTCCATAAAAACAGTCATGACGAACTTACTATCGCTGCCTAAGTAAGACTAAGATTGTCCGGAAAAAGAGAAGCTGTAAAAATTGTTAAAGAACTAGGTACTTCACCTTCTCAGACTTCAAATATTAAAAAGCGAGAAAAATATCCGATTTACCAACACCAAAACTTTCTCCAGATGCAGCTTTGGCCTTAATGGTGATTGCTTAATTAAGTAGGGGTCAGTATCAACTTATTAGCCTTTTTGCCCTATTGGGCAACAGCTGAAAGTATTTGCTCAGACGTATCTCCACCTTACTATCGTGTTCAAAAAGCAAAAGAGAAATATTACCCACAAAAAGATTCTATCACAGTGACTGAGGTTTCAGCTGAGGTAAAGTTACAGGCTTTGCTTGATCTTACAACTACAAGAATCAGTACGTTACAAATAGAAGTTCTCAAGCAGCTTCCGACCCTCACGTCTCTAAGACTTATTTCTAAACAGGGTTGTGACGGCAGTTCTGCGCAGAGTCGATTCAAACAGAAAATTGTGGGAGATTCGGTTGAAAACATCAGTGACGAGCACTTGTTTTCAATAACATTTGTTCCACTTCGTTTGATTGATGGCCGAACTAACTCATCTGGCAAAACCTTCGTCCGAATTCAAAAAGATTCTGCTTACTGGTTAAGTTTTCATATCAAAAAGATACGATAGATCTCATAAAAGCTGAAACCAGACAAATGAAAGAACAAGTCGATGCCCTGGTTACCACTAAACTTGAAATAAATAACTTGACTATATAAAGTAACCATATAAAGTAACCATATAAAGTAACCATATAAAGTAACCATATAAAGTAACCATATAAAGTAACCATATAAAGTATTTGTTTAAATTCCTTTTAGATAGATGTTACTACTCCATCACTGAGTTTACTACTGATAAACAGAGGTATGACGGGTCCGACTTGCTGATTAAACATTTATGATTTTATTTATAGATTAAGTATGTGTTTATTTATCTAAAATTGTAATGATCTGTTTACCTAACTGACATATTTTAAATTGTTTTTTTTTAATCTATTGGCATGCCACCTTATTATTGTAATTACAATAATAAGGTGGCATGCTTGTTTATGTTAATTTTGTACGCCATATATATTGGCAAAACATAGTGCACATATTTTAGACAATATACTACCTGTTTACCAAAATAAATTATTGATTGATTGATAACTCTCAGAAGGAGTGTAGGCGCGAGATGGTTTTTATCTTGGTTGACGGGAAAATTTGCATTACTTTATCAGAAAATGCGTCCAGTCAGAAGTGCTACATCTGTGGAGCTCGTCGAACAGATGAACATTGCGATAGCAGGAACCAAAATACTCAACCCAGTCATATATAATTTTGGAATATCTCCATTACATTCTTAGATTAGGGAATTTGAGTTTCTTTTACACATAGCCTACATATTAGACATCAAGAAGTGGCAAGCGAGATCTTTTGAAGAAAAAGAATTATTAAAAACTCAGTAGGTTAATAATCAATGTAGAATTCGCGAAAAAGTGCCAAAGCAGTCTGCTGGCAACACGTTTCGTAGATTTTATAGAAACACTCAGATGACAGCAGATATAACAAGGCTCGATAGAGATCTTATCTACAGATTTCTTGTCATATTAGAAGCATTGTCGTGCGACTATGAAATTGATCCACAAAAATTTGATGAATACGTAAAAGAAACGCGAAGAAAATATCTTCAGCTATACCGGGTGACATTTTTTACCGTCTGGAAAAAAATAGGATATATTAGGTGAACGGAGTAGAAGCTTATGGCACAGAAATGTCTTCTTTTTTTTGAAAAAAAAACCTAACATTAAATTGGCCTATCAATAAATACTATTACTTATTTGTAGTAAACTTTTCATATCAAAACAAAAAAAAAAAAAAATGTAAAAACAACAACTTATACTCGTAGGCATCCTACTCTGAGATGTCAGCATAATTGACGGGGTCCGACAGGGCCGATGCCTGCCGGGGTCGCGGATTGTTCGAAAGAGTTACCGTGGCCCTGGCGCACAGGCAACTGAAGGAACACGGGTGGGTTTTAGTCAGTAAGAGTCTGACACGCCCTACCGCTCCGCCCAGAGCGGGAGAGGTCATTTGATGATTTCCCACCCAAAAAAAAAAAAAAAAAAAAAGGCATCCTACTCTACGCGAGAAATTATCAATGAATTCGTAGCGACATTCAATCCTTTGATTGAAGCCGGCCGATAAGTAGATACTTCATATCATAATCATAATCATAATCATCATTTATTGCATTCAATGTAGTGTACAAGATGTTACAATAATATTTGTTTCATACATTGACCCTGTCAGGGCACAGCAATATATACATGTTTTGGCATGCTACAGTACATAATAAATGTAAATGAATGAAAGAAACCCACAGTGCAGAAAGACAATAATAATTTTTTTAACATAATGATAAAGTATTGGTAAACAGTTATTTGGTCATAATTTCCATTAATAGTTAAAATAAATTAGACAATTAAAAATAATCAAATAATTATAACTATAATCATAAAATAACATAGGCAATGTCAACTAGAATAATAGTAGTAAGTCAACAATAGTCAGTGATGTATATAATAAGGATTTGAATGTCAAAATTTATCGATCGTTATCGTCCAAGAATTCCCTTAACAATAATAATAATCATAAAGCTTAATGTCAAACCAGAATAATAGTATTAAGTCAAAAATTGTGAATTTATATTATTAATTTATTTATATTATGAATTTTAATGTCAAAATTTACTTATCATTATCGTCAAAGAATTCCTTTAGAGTGTAGTATGATTTTAGTGTAAGGTGTCTTTGAAGGCTGGTTTTGAATTTATTTTCGTACTCTATGTCTTTAATTGAGTTTGGAAGCTTATTATATCTTTTCGCAGGCGCACCGCTCACATGTCACCGCATGCGAACTCACACCCGCGCGCGCGCCCATATTCCCGAGTACCGCGTCCCGCGTTCCCTCCCTCCAGTCACCTGCGATTAGTCATAGCGTGACGTCGATCGCTGTTTTTTACGTTTCCGCGTGTGCTTCGACCGCCCAGTGATTGTTTTGATACTTACGTACGAATACTCCTACGTAGAGTACCTTGCCATGATGAGGTATTATTTCTTGTCTATGTTTGTGTTTGTTTGGTATATGATTGGTACTATTACCTATACCTGCCCTACCTACTATACCTGCGAATATTCGTAAAATACTGACTCATGCCAAAGAAATTATTAAAGCATGTATATTAACCTTTAGGACAGCTGGCAGAAGAAGCAAGCAACAAAGAATATAGACGCTTTCGAGAGCATTTCAACCGCAAGACTTCTAGACAAGACACCAACAGAGACATTTTGAACCGGTTTTTTATAAGTTCCGATCCAATATTGTCCAGCTCAAATACAGGTCTTGGTCCCCATAAAAAACAAGCTCTTCCTCAGGCAACAATAACACTGCTAAAGGCTCAAGCCATTGCCAGACTAGAGAATTCGGATGAAAAAGAAGATTTCAGCGAAAATATAAATGACTCGGATTGAAATATTGAGATGGTTGATGATGTTATTTAAAAAAAACTTTTTCCAATAATTATATGTACCTATATACAATCAATTAATATATATTTTTAGAGTTTTTATGTTGCTTATTAACCCATTCGCTGCGGCAGTCGCCTATCGGCGTTTTTTTATTTCATATTCTGGTGCGGAGTACGCCTATCGGCGTTTTTTTACAATTGTATATATCTTCGTAAAAACCAGCCCTAAAATGGGATTTTTTTTGCAATAGGTGCTATATGTTTTAAATGCACAAAGTACTGCTCATAGTTTCCGGATTTGTAACTATAAAAAAAAAAAAAATACTAAAAATTATTACTTTTCTATAATAGTAGTGATAGGTATTTTGAGAGATCACTTACATCGCATAATTTTTATTTCCTATTTTGCATTGGTTTTACGTGTTAGGTATGACTTTTAATGACATAAAATTGTGTACGTATATTTACAGTAGACGCAAAATAACTTGACAGCCCCGAACTTCGTGCAGATGCATGCGCAGTAACTGTTTATAAGACCAATAATACACTATACCATAAGTTTAAATTCACTAAAACTTAATAAAACTTTACCGATAACAAGACTGACAGTCTTACTGCTGTGGAATTTGGTTCCCATTGTTCTCTTGGCTAAGCCCGAACCGGTCGGTACACAGATTAAAGTGAACCTTTATGATTTGAAGTTAAGGTTCACTTTCGTTTGAAAAGTATTTTGCACTAAATGACAGTTAATAATTTTCTCACCGTCATCACTTCTGTTTTGCTTTCATAGTGATCAGACGTGCTGTGATATCGCCGATATTTTTAACGACCCGCTTACGTTATATTGGACTGTTTCTTGCACTTTCGATTACCACGCCTTGTGATTTTTGGACACTGATTGTGCCTACGGAACTTGTGTTGTGTACTATAATATACAAAGGAGCAAAAAAAGGTAAATATAAGTACTTAATGACATTCACTGTTGTTATCTGTTATAAATTTATAACGTTGTACGTATTATAATAATACAGTGTAAACTCCATGTAACGTCCCTCGATTTAACGACAAACTCCCTAAAGCGTCGAAATCAATTGGCTTTGGTTGGTTTAGCTTGTCTTCCATACAAAGATACACTCTACATAGCATTACACCCACTCTCAATAACGACAACAATTGAGTAATAAAAACTACCTTTTAAGCTACCTTTTAAAATTAGTAAAAACTGCATAGCTGTGTACGTTTTTTTGTCGCTTTATTATCTTAGCCCACAATAAACTTGACTGTCGGCATCATACATACCGAACTTTCTAAGAAATTCGTTCTTTTGTTTACAAATTGGGATTGCTTGCACGTGTAGACTGTTTTGACCATGACTAATAAGTAGGAGTCATGGATTATCTATACGTTAGCATATTCTTAGTTGCTCACAAACTAAAAAAAATAACAGACTATACGCAATAGCGTTCAAATAATATTATTTTTATGTACATATCTACTCATACTAGTCTGAAATAAACTTTTTCTTTTTCTAATTCTGATTTCTCTTCTCTCCATTTAACGACAACTCTCTATAACGCCATAAAATGCAGAGTCCCTTCAGTGTCGTTATATAGAGTTTACACTGTATATTTATAACATATATATCGTATCGCTAAGTTGTATGTAAATCGAAAATACGGCCGAGTTACAATACTGTATGGATATTATTACCGTGGTTTAGATTTTTCAACAATATTGGTAGGTAATAAGTTCTTAAGAGATTTTATTCGTCTTCGCTATGTTAATGGGTTCTAGGTTGAGTCTGGATGAAGCGCCATGCTTTTCCATGACGCCAGCCAATAAGCGTCCAGCTATCACCAATACCATGCGCCCTCTGTAGGGACGCGCGGCGAACTATCGGGCGGCTCTCACGCTTTAGAGTCAGCGCACACTGAACTGCAAACTGCTCGCGTTTGTGTAGAGTAAATTTAGTCAAAGTGATGCCAAAATAAATAAAAATTGTATTAACTCTCTTGTAGATAACATGGAACCCGTGCCGTCAACAAGTTTTGACATGTATCAAAGACATGATCACGATGACCCACTAGAAAATATATTATCTTCGATGTTTTCACCCGGGCACAACATGCCATCACCTGATTACGAGATGCAGACGCAGGAAGTTTTAAACGACGAAGACCTCTACGGTATATTATTAGGTGACTGCGATAATTTACTTGACGACGAAATGGATGAAGATGAGGATAATCATCCCCAAGAAGAAGATGAAGATGATACCATTGAACAGCCAGGCCATGATTGGAGTATTGGAAATCCACATCGCCAGAATTTTCTTGATTTTCAAAAACAGACTGGTTTGAAAGTGGATATGATAAACAAAGAACCGTTAGATTTCTTTTTTTTAATAATGAATGATCTAATGAATCTCATTTTAAGATGTTCTAACCGGTACGCGGACAAAATCACCAGCGGGAATCTCAAAAATTTTAGCAGAATGAAAACCTGGCGCCCGTTAACAATGGATAAGTTAAAGACTTTTGTGGGTCTCATAATACATATGGGGAATATCAAAATGAACAGGTTAAATGATTTTTGGAAGTGTCATTACCTCTTCAAAACAGATATATTTAGGCAACACATGAGCAGAGACGTATTTTTGAATATTTTGAGAGTTTTAAATGTACAAGAACAAGAAGGCAACGAAAGTTTAAAAAAGGTCATAACTTTAATTTATACGTTTAATGAAAAAATGAAAGAAATTTATTATCCAACTAGAGAATTGGCTATAGATGAATCATTATTGCTTTGGAGAGGTAGACTTAAATTTAGACAATACATGAAATCTAAAGCAAGCCGTTATGGCATCAAATTTTATGTTCTCGCAGATACTTTTGGAGTATGTCAGAAATTACACATATATGGCGGGTCGGGTGACCAGCTGGTAGGAGGACGTGGTCATGCAGAAAAAGTCGTCCATTTGTTATTAGAAAACTACGTCAATTGTGGCCATTCTTTGTATATTAACAATTACTATGCCAGTATATCGTTAGTCACACAACTTTTGGATAAAGCGACCTTTTGTACGGGAACTTTACGTAAAAACAGGGCCGGAAATCCCAAAAATATTACAATGAAATTAAATAAGGGAGAATGTATAATACTACACAATAAACGGAATTTAACACTTTGCAAATGGCATAGTAATAGAGAGGTTACAGTCGTGTCTAGTGAACATAACGCAGACATGGTTCCTGTCCAAAACCCCAGGCGACCACAACGAAGAGTTCTAAAGCCCAATGCCATTTTTCAATACACAAAATACATGCGCAATGTAGATAAAATAGATCAATTGCTCTCATACTACAACAGTGAACACAAAACTTTAAAATGGTACAAGAAAGTAATCATTCATATTATTCAAATATGTGTCGTAAATTCGTAACAAATGTTTAAAATGACCACTAATACGTCTTTATCGTTTTACGATTTTCGACTAAAATTATTAGAATGCCTTCTACCAGCTAATACTAGTATAATGACCACTCCGCCATCGCGACAGAGAATTCATTTGCCAGAACTTTTGCCACGTGGACCATCGCAACGGATTAAAAGAAAAAAATGTAGATATTGTTTAACAAATAAAAAAAGAGTAGACACCATTTATTTCTGTTCAGATTGTCCTAGGTCACCAGCTCTATGTATTACCTGCTTTCGACTATTTCACAAATACTGATGATTACAAGCCAAAGGAAATTAAATCTTAAATTTTATAGTAATTATCAGTTTTCTAATATGCAAGCCAATATCCCATTACTAATATTGTTATAATATGCAGTGTAGGTATTTAAAATAAGTAATGGAATATTGGCTTACATACTAAAAAACAGTTTAATCAATGATCTGGTTATAAAAATATATATTTTTGTTATGTTTTTAATATCCTTTAATCAGAAAAAAATTGTAACAACAAATGATCTCGTCAGGTTAATAGGTTCACAAGCTCACTAATTATAATTGTTTTTGTACTTTTAATGTCTTAACAATCACATTGATCCACAATTAATAAATGATTATTCGATTTGAGTATCGTATTTTATTTGACCCGAGTGTGAACCCTTTGCATCATTCAGAAACGTTAAAATTTTTGCATAAGTGCGGGTACGAAGACAGGGTTTAATGTGGTTCATCTCTTCAGTCACTAACTGACCAAAAAGGATATTCCGTTTATCTGCACTTCCAATATTGTCATTGATGACGCTCATGCAGTCTTCGCATGTCAACATGTCAACATCTTCTTTCTTAATCTTTTTTTTTTCTTTTCTTTCGGGTAGCAAAATAGACTGAGAATCTTGAGTATCGTCTAATAAATTGGGCGACCATGAACGTTTTTTATCTGAAATAAAGAATAAGACGAGAAATATTAGAGTAATTTGGTGTAGCATCGGAATCCTGGGCAATAAATCGGGAATAACTTAAATAATTGCATCAATTCATTTAAAGTTCATTTTGAAACGATTGTTTTTATATAAAAAAATGTCAATGAAAATAAGGTGTATAAATATATAATATCAGTACCTATAATAAAATAATAGTGGTATTATAAAAGTAAAAAAAGGTTTACTACCTCTGATATTAATTTATAATGATAATTTTACCTTTCCTGTCATTGAAAACTAAAATATATAAGACGGTACCTTAGAAATAAACTACAATTTATGTAACGAAAATAATTTACTTACCATTTATCGCCATATTCTTCTAATTTTCACGATCCAACTATTACAGAACCAAAACTTCACAAATAGGCGCCTAATCGATGTTAATTTATTTTTTAACACTAAATATGATCGTTATCGTACCACCAATTTCGCGCATTTGAAGTTTGTTGAACATTTTGACGTAAGAATTAATAATCATTTTAAACAGTGCTGAAAACGCCCAACGGCGTTTTATATTATCCATTTGAGGTGCTGAGGACGCCCATCGGCGTTATAGACGAAAACCACCCCGCACCTGAAATATAAAGTTAATTTTCTCTGCCGCAATGAATGGGTAAGGGCTCCCGCACACGGGCCACCGGCCACAACCACAAAACGCCGCCACTGGCATATTTCCTGTAATTTTCATACATTTTATATGGACTCGCCGCACACGGTTGGCGCCGGTGGCGGCCACACGCTTCAAATCGTCGCAGCTTGCATCTTGTGGCTCGCACCGGCCACTAAACGCCGACACAAAAAGCCGCCACACGCCACTCGCGCGATTCCGCGCCCCTCTCTCCCTTGCCTCAGTTAACCTGTGTAAGTCGACGGTAACGCACGCATGTAGTCTGTAGTTCATATAGGTAGATAAATATGGATATAGAATTATTTATATCAGAGATACAATCCCGTCCTGCGATTTGGGATTCAAAAAGTGATAGTTATAGTAATAGAGGAGAAAAAGTGAAGGCCTGGGAAGAAATCTGCGAATTGTTTGTGGGAGATTTTTCGAATAAAACTGCCAAAGAAAAGAACATTGAAGGTAAGTTTAATAAAATAATATAAAACCATATATTTATATTCTATTTTCTTGCCACGGTATTGCTCCTTCATTCATAAAATAATCTTTTAACGTATCTCTTGCCGTAGACGCTCGTGTTACTGGCCAGCCTGTATTTTGTATATTTTCGAGTCCCACTATTTTCAAAGTATGCCGAAAATTGAAGCCATCCCTTTTGCGAATAAAGTTGTGCAAAATGCAACAAGCTTTCACAATGTCTTCTGAGAAATGAACAGAAGTGTTTAATGGGCGATGTAATATTCTCCATTTGTTTGCTAGTACGCCGAAGGTACACTCAATGCAACGTCTGGCACGGCTTAACCTATAATTGAAAACTTTTTTGTCTAAGTCCAAATATTTTCCAGCATATGGCCTCATCATATTTTCACTGAGGCCAAATGCTTCATCACCAACAAATGTGTAGTTCAATGGTTGTCGATTACCGACCTGTCGTGGTGAGGGGATATTTAATGTCTTTCTATGTATTTTATTACACAGTTCACTTTCTCTAAATATTGTAGAATCGGATGCTTTACCGTATGCCCCAACATCCACGAACGTAAAAAGTAAATTCGAGTCGCAACTTGCTAGAAGTACTATTGAAAAAATTTTTTTATAGTTAAAGTACAAGGAGCGCCGGTATCGAATGGATGAATAATTCTTATATGTTTCCCATCTATGGCGCCTAAACAATTAGGAAAATTAGTATTTTGAAGAAATCCGCTGGCAATTTCTTTCCACATGTCTTGGGTCGGTTCTGGAATACAAACGGCTTTTAAATAGTTCCAAATTAGTTGACATGTTTCTTGTACTATTTTCCTTGCTGTAGAGGCCCCACGGTGGTAAGAGAGTTCAAAATCCTCAAACGAGCATCCAGTTCCTAGATACCTGAAACAAATTATATTTCTTAAAAAATAAATTAAATAAATTAAAATTATATTTTTTGTTGTTACAGTAACTAAATTACAGAGGAAGTGGAAGAGTCTTCGTGACAGTTTTAATAGAGAAAACGCAAAAAACAAGAACGTTGCGAGTGGTTCGGCAGCAACAAGCAGTAAACAGTACATTTATTTCAATCATCTATCGTTCTTGAATTCCTTAAAAGAAGTGAGACCGCCTACCGATGTTACTAATGCAACTGATGATGCGGAAACATCTCGCCCGAAAATAAACAGAAACATTAATATAAAAAGGGCCGAAAAATCAGAAAATGAAATTCTCAGAACACTTTCGGAAAATTTAAAACGTAAACATGATCAAACAGGCGACCAAAATGACCCCGATAAGCAATTTCTGATGTCGCTGCTTCCACATGTAAAAAAAATTGACGAAAATTGTAAACTTGATTTTCAATCAGAAATATTACAGTTAATTAGAAAGTACACGCATAATCAAAATTATGAAACCTATTCGGCACAATATTATGGTTATTCTTCAGGAAATGCCAACATACACTCGACACAAAAAGCTTCTACATCTGTTCAGCCTTCTCCACTTCATTCACATTATTCCGACAAGTCTATGCTTGACATGTCATACTCTACACAAAACGCTTCTACATCTATCCCGTCTTCACCTATAATTCAGCCTTCTCCAACTCATTCATATTATTCTGACCAGTCTATGGACAACAGTTCTGTTATCGAAAACATGTTCCGTGATGATGACGAGTGATACCAAATTATAATAAAGACATAATAACTAAATACAAATACCTACGTGTTTTATTTGTTAACTAGCTATTCTCTAGTAGAAAAAACAATGCACATTGATTATTATAATCAATGTGCATTGTTTTTTCTATTATAAATAAAGTATAGATTATTTTATCATAGTGTTCTGTGGAGTTTTATGCTAGTGATTATTTCCACTTACCTTAATGTGATAGCTAGTCTTTCCGCAGGTGCGATGCTTTTCCGCATGTTGGTATCGTGGTGCTTTAATCCAGCATATAATAGAGCATGTAGTTCCCAAAACGTACCTATGCTTAAACGAAAATGTTTGAAAAACTTTTTAGGATGGTTTAGAAGATTATCGAAATGTTCGTTGCATTTGTTTACATTCGTTAAAATTGGATGTATCCAATAACTACGGTTTCGTCTTCTACGACGACGTCTTTTTATCAAAAGTAGCGCAATTAAACCTTCTTCGTCAGAGTCCATTATGATACTGCACGCAAGGGTTAAAAAAAAGTAGCAGCCACCGACCGCAAGTGTCGACCACCGGCCACAAGAGGCTGTCGCGCGCTTCAGCTACCTTTGTAGCCGCTTCTAGCTTCTAGTGGCGGCGTTTGTGGCTGTGGCGAGTGGCTCGTGTGCGGCGACACTTACAAATGTTATCAACACTTGTACGCGTTAAAATTTTTAAAAATGCAGATATAATCAGAACATTTATTTCGTTTATTTACTTATCATTGGCAATCATCAAAAATAGACTGGAATTATTACAGATCTTGTTCAAATTGCCTGCCTCGATTTCTTATGCAAGCACGCAGCCTCTGACGTACTTCCGTCACTGTCACACGCGTTGAAATTGTGTTTTTGATGTGTTGGCCGGCTGTTAAAATTCTTTCTCTCAGCTCTTCACGGGATGCCACTGAAGTGGAGTAAACCAAGTCTTTCATGTGATCTCTAATATAGAAATCGCAAGGCGTTAAATTAGGACGCCTCGCCGCGGTGGCACCGGACAGGACATTTTTCTTGGAAATCTGCTACACCGACCACAGTGTCCGACGTAAAACAAGACAGGTGGACAAAAGTATTTTTTCATGGTTTTGGAACTATATCTATATATTAGTTATTTATATAGTACTTTTTTTTTAAGATAATGCTTAGGAATTGTGTATAAATATTTTATTTCATGTACACACGATTATGATACAGGAAAAAAAAACGAATAAAATTATCTTAATCGCTACAAATATCAACGCTAATTATATAACCTTAGACTAACATATTAAATACAAAAATAAAAAATCTAACACTAGAGTTATCTATTTACATTAAAACTAATTCTCAATATCTGAATCATCGAATTCTGAATCCGATGAATCCGATAGAAGATTGTCTTCTTGAGTTTCTGGAGGTGTTGGTTGCAGTTGGAGTCGAGGCTCTATAACAGTGGGAGCTATGATGAGCTTTAAGACCTTCGCGCACAATTTATTTGACGTTTTTTTTCGGTAGTTCCCGGAGGCTGTTGATCAGAGGATCAGACGTTAAAATCAATATATTGAGCAAGTCTCTATTCGTGGCAAGACGAGGTCACTTTCTGGTGTTGTGCTCTCTAAACCTCCGGCAATCTTTGTTTCTCGCTTCTTAGGCTTCCTCTGAAAGCTGCCCTATTGGAACTATTGCCGTCTTAATCACTTCTGTACTGTGAATAAGCAATTTATACACAATAGCTGGCATGTAGTACTACGAGTAGAGACTTAGATAAAGTCTTCTTGTCTCGAGACAAAGCTTTTTGAATTCAACAAGATTTATCTCGAAGCCAGAAGACAATGTCCTCAACAATTCATCAAAGTGTTTAATGATTGTAACATCCAATCCTGTGATCTGAGCACTCAGTTCGGGGTTCCCGAAAAAACGTCGACCTGTGTTTCCATCATTTGTGGAACCAAATCGTGGATTTGGCTTACCCACAATTATTCCAATTTCATGCTTGAATCGTTGTTTGATTTCGTCTTATTAATCTCGATTTTTGTCCATTCCGTAGTTTCTTTTGCAAAAACGAATTTAATTGAATGACAAAACATTGTCGATTATGGACGAGGTTTTTGCCAGATAATGTGGTTACCTTCGTCGATTAACCTTAGAGTAACGAACTGTTATAACCCTTATTATAAGGCAATAGAGCGTAAGTCAGCCTTTACAGTGTACTTTTCCTTTACTAAAGTACTGATGTTGCATTTTTACTTATTGCACAGAAATAATATGTATAATTTAATTAGATTTTGGACGCTGTCGCGTAATCTAGTGTGCCTAGATCAAGGAAGCAATTAAGAGGGACATTGCCAAAAATTTAAGTATTTAAGAACTTGTGTGTCTGTGTTTTGTAGTATGGTGAATTAAAGTGGTTCCAGTAGAAATAGTGTTTTTTTTTTTTTTTAAAGAAACGGGGTCAGCTTAGTAACAAATTGGTGTCAGAAGTGGGATACCAGAGACGAAGTCTTACGACGTTGAGTCAAACAGACACTGGTATCCCGAACCTACAGCCCCCGTTCAATTGACCGACAGTGAGACCCAAGGTCAAGCCTGCGTCACTACTTCGACGACAGTCAGCCTCAGCCCTTCAGCTTGAGCCCGCTCCAGCCACATCGACGCTTGGACGACAGCCAGCCTCCACTGTATAGTGTGAGGTCCTGTCCAGACGGCATCAACTTCACCAGCAGCCCCAGGTCTAACTCACCAACCTTCAAACTCAAGAAATTCCACAGTCAACCAACCGTGTGAAAGTTCAACCCTGATACGTCACAGCGCAACGTGACTCCGGACTGCGAGTTGCCACTGCGCGCCCGATAATGCAGGTGTCAACAATTATCGTGTTACTGTGAGTGTTTCTTGTGAACTACCAGTTTTCTAATTCAAAGTGTCTCTAAATTCATGTCTCTGTATTTGATGTACACATCATTTTAAATAGTTGAACTCTATACTGCTTTCCTACCTTCACTGACTTTAGTTGTTTTGTCTTTTCTATTTCTTATTATCGTAACCTTGTTACTTAACTGTTAACTTAATTCTGTCCAACACATCATAATCTTGTATGTTTGTTAAACAAGAGTTACCTACATCAAAGGAAATGTCTGACAAAATTACACTACCTTTTCTAAACAAATTTATAAAATCTTATAAGACAGGGAAACCCTCCCTGCATTTCTTACAAATTGTGAGAATGCCAAAAATCCTTATAAAATAATAGCAACAAAAACAATATTGTCCAGTCAGGGCTTTAATAAAAGTATTGTTGGAGACTGGTGCCTAAGCTAAGCCAAAGCCTGTATTTCAGGCCACCAGGTCTCCGCCCGAAGTTCATAATTATGGTTTCCCGTAAACTAATAGAAAATTACTATTTTACTTATAGGAACAACAGAACATATTTTGTTTTGTAGGATGCAACATAACGTATTTTGTAAATGCATCGATAGAAACAAACACATACTCTCTGGTATCTCGTTTACCGCTTAGTTTTCCCGTGGCATCCACATAAACGGTATGCCATGGAATCGTAACGTTTGGAGTAGGGTGGAGCTCAGCTTGAACCTTGCCGGAATGTGACTTGTACACCTTACATGTGATGCAGTTATTTACAAACTATGATATGCAAGTCTATCGGCTGGTTGGGGTCAAGTAATCTAATCTCTGATTTACTAACTCTACCCGATAGTGTCTTCTACAAAGTAATCAGCGTAATCACTAAGTAAAGAGGTTGATTGTTCTCTATACATTGGGAATATCACTATCAATATCACCGAAGGTATTTACTTTAGAGCCTACATGACAAACAGACTATTTTAATCTTAAAAATAAAACGTGATTCAGCAACAGAGAATCCTAATGAAAGTTAGTCCCGTCGTCTTATCATAATAATTGCAGTAGAAATGCAATAGTCAGGGACGACATACAGAAATAACTTGCAACAACAACAACTTGCTGTATCATAGCTGTGGACTATATTTAAAAGTTGCATTCAACGTCAAAAAGTCAAATCATTCATCCCAAACAGGCACACAAAAGGCACCCCCGAACGTCAAAATTGACAAGAAAACATAAATTGCCTCCAGTTGCCCCCTCCAAAACGCTGCCCCGGACGGGGAAGAATGGGCAAGAAACTCCACCGTAAACAAGGTTGGGCTATACCTAACAATGACACCGTTTTGCTGTTGTTTACCAGGGAACTTACTAGTTAAACTTTCCCTGCCGGCTTAGCATGACGCTGTCTATTTCTTCAAAGAGAAGACACGGCTATTTCAGAAGACAGTTGTCTAAGGTAGTGAAGACAATTTATTTTTTTAATCGCTATTCTAAAGACAGTAGAAAACTTTTTATTGGACGGCCACAAAGTACAAAAATGGAATGGAAATATTGCCATTTTCACTTTTTGTATGGAAAACGTGAAAAACCACTACCCACATGTTGAGTTCTAAGGGTTCATGGGTTTTACAAAGGGGGTCCAAATTTTCATTATTTTTGCAATAGGACACACCATTCTCGAGATATAAGCAAAATAAAAGAAAAACGTGAATAAATTACTGAATTTCGTAAAAAGTGCAGTGACTCTTTCTACTTTGCTGCCGTCATACTGTCTTCACGAAACGTCATTTTTGTCTAGTCTTCCGTCGACAAAACGGTTCTCGTGCTAAGCCTGCTGATCAGAAAAGAGTCAAAACAAAATGAAAACGACTCACCAGATTCGTTAGACAGTAGATCTGCAGCCGGCAAATATTCACTCGCTTCTACCGTCGTCACCGGAGTCAGTCTCCTTTTTGGACAGCGTGTATCGATGTGACCCGGCTCGCCACAGAAGAAACAGGTCACCGGCGTCGATGCACTGTCTTTGGCCGGTTGCGATTCACTATTTCCTGAAAACAGTTGAGTGGTTATACAGACAAACATTCTCCTTCCTTAGGACTCATTAAACAGCCTACATAGCAAATTAGCAGGAGTTTCAACACAATCATATCAAGTGAGCAATAGATGTTTTAACCGAGGTTATTCCTGGAAAAATATTCGGAGCTAGCCATGAAGCCACCGACCCCTTGACTTAGCTTATCGTAATGATCAGCCTACTGCTAGATACTTGGTTTTGTATGCACAAATCGACGGTATTGCACCAAGCTCGGGCATCACTATCTGGAGACTCGGGATTAAACTCGCGTAAGGCTTGCTTAGTGTCTCATTAACTAGGTTCTTTAATCACGCGAATTAATTCCATCATTATGCGTTGCTGCATTTCGAATAACAATTCCCAATGGTTATTTTCACTAGCACTTGAAAAAAAAACAATACTCTGACCTATAGACTGTTCCTGCGCCGCATTCCGTCTGATCCCACTTCTGATGACGGATGTTCGAGCGGCTGAGACACTATTTGTAGCTGCTGATCCGTCATCTGATGGTCCTTCACCATGGGCGTGTAAGTGCAGGTGTTTGGAAAATAATACTCGCAAAATAACGCACCTAATTTACTTTCAAATATCGCAACGAGACTTAACTATAAACTTTAATGATTACAATGATTATCACTGATTAAGTCTAATTACAATATTTTTTAAACTTGCATTTAGAGCCAATGGATTTGTGCGTGTGCACCGCGTGGCGATCGCAACACAATGTGCTCGCCAACGCCACCATGACGCACACGACCCCATTCGGTGTTACCCGCTCTAATTTAAAAATACCACTAAAGAAGTAAATTCTAAGCCACAGATTAAATATAATCGATTACAACTTTTAAAAAGTGTTACAATAAATCGACTAAATAATCGCGCGCCGTCACGGCCGTCCTGCATCTTCACTCGATCTCGTGTGTTTTCTTCATTATCTGGGGACAAACGAACAACCACTTGTACACACACTTCCAAACTCGGTCATTCTGACCAAAACTGAAGGAAAAAAGGAAGAACTTAGCAAAACTTCACACGAACAACAGTCGGCTTAATCGTCACTGAGACGGAACACACTACTAAAACCGAATGGATACTAAAACAGTGCTACACAAATGAATGCGCGCCATAAAAGCTAGTCACATGAACAATTGCCACACAGGCCATAGTGCAACACAGGCTTCTTCAGGTGTCCCACAGGCTTACAGGTGCCACACGGGCTTACAGGTGCCACACAGGCTTACAGGTGCCATACAGACTTACAGGTGCCACACAGTCTTACAGGTGCCACACAGGCTTACAGGTGCCACACAGGCTTACAGGTGCCATACAGGCTTACAGGTGCCACACAGGCTTACAAGTGCCACACAGGCTTACAGGTGCCGCACAGGCTACGGGTGCCACACAGGCTTACAGGTGCCACACAGGCTACGGGTGCCACACAGGCTAGTGCCACACAGGCTAGTGCCACACAGGCTGATGCCACACAGGCTATTACCACACAGGCTGATGCCACACAGGCTATTGCCACACAGGCTACGGGTGCCACACAGGCTAGTGCCACACAGGCTACGGGTGCCACACAAGCTTTTTTTTTTAAACCACCCTGAAATAGGAGCCTCGCTTAGCGCAGGTGGTAATCAGTTACTAGTTATGTTTAATATCTACTTAGGTTACTATTACCTATAACTACGATAGAACTTCAAAGAAAAAAACATATTTTCATCATGATAATATCGACGCTTGAAAGGCAATCCTTACTAACCGACAAAAATCCGTAAAATGAGTTATATATACCATTCGAACCGCCAGAATTTTCTGCGTCGTTTGTTCTAGGTCTCATAGTTCTACGACGAGTTTTATTGTCGCTTAGATATTGCGTGATTTCGGTCAAATCTACATTTTGTGCTTACTAAACGACCAAAAAATAGTGATTTTATGAATATCCAGCAGTTATGACGTTCTAACAATTAGGAATATGAACTTAGTCGGTTTTTCATGTATTGACTTTTTCATTTATTTGTATTTACGTATTTTTACTTGTTAAGAATTTTTCCTTTGAAATTACTTAGTAGATTTTACCTACACAAAGCAATTGTAATTTATGTGGTTATATATTTTAACTTGATAATATATTTTGTGACAGTGTCATTTGTATAAGTTAATCTGAAATAAAGTGGAAGAATATTAGAGCTTAGATATTTTTACTTGTATATCATAATATTTATTTTTTATCCTTAGATATTTTTATTTGACAACGGTTAATATTAATGATGTCGGTTAGATAGTCTTACTTGTTTTGCTAAATGGCTATGTATGGCGCGTAGATAAAACTACCCGTACGCAAAATTATATTTTCTCGTCGATAAGGAACCGCACGCGTTTAAAAATCGTCGTGTAGGTATGCGCGACACGCGTCGTGACACGTCTATACGGGTTCTCATTCAGGCACCCGCCGTCGCTTAGGGAGGACGTACTTCCCATTTTGGCGCGCATTCTATGAAGACATGGTAAGTATTCAATCAAATTATGCAAAGATAGTACCTATTTTCAAAACTGCATTGCGTTTCGGATTATTTTTAAACCCTATTATATTTTAGATGGAACAAAGTACTCATTTTAAATAAATTTTAATTTTCCTTGCAGTTAAAAATGAGTCGCGAGCTAAAACGACGTAGTTCATCCATAGTCGAGATGGCGTTGGCGAATGCCGGCATTGCAAGAAATGTTCGGCAGTGTCGAAGACGATTGAGTTATGATCTAAGCACAGTAAGTACCTACTTTTTTATAATTTTGTTGAGTACCTGCAAGATAAATACATAATAGTTATTTATCTTGTAGGTTCACTTAGTAAAAATACACAGTATAAAGCTGACATCATCGAATCGTTTTTTTTTGGAGTCTGCGGCTTCGTCATTTAATAGCAACACAAAGCAGTTTAACAAAACATTAGAGTCAGCTTCTATCAGCATCGACACTTCGAAAGATTTGACTTTTCCGGTTCTTGCCGATAGTTTATGCACCACAACAGATCACACTGAAACGACTGCATCGATTAGTGCTCCACGTATATCGGTTGATCACGCATTTAATATCACTTTAACTTCTGAGCCAGACATTGAAGAACCGACTTTGAATGATCACCAGTTTGAAGAAAACACAATATACAATACTTACGTCCGATCATGATGTACCGTCTACATCGGCAGGACCAAGTAAAGAATCTATCGTATCAAATCCAATTAAAAGTAAAGTTGGTAAAAGAAAATGCAAGAAAGATATTAAATATATTGATTATATGTCAGATCAAGAAGACTTTTCTACTTTTTATGGTGACATAGCTGATTCGGATAATTGGTCAGAAGGACAAGAAGGAATAACATCAGAAGATGATTTGCTATCAGCGGAACAAAAAGTTAGAAGAAATAAAAGGTACACTAAAAAGGGGTCAAAATTCAAAGATGCCAATACCGAAGATGATGTAGTCGGAGAATCTGCGACGAGAATAAAAAAACCCAATTCAGAAAAGAACGGTCAAAAAGTAAACATTCCGGTCAACAATATATAACAAATAAAGGTGTCGTTGTACCAGCAAAAACCGTATTGGCTAATCCTTGTTCTGGCAAGAAATGTGGCAATGACTGCGGGTCTCTGTCTGATGAAAGAAGAGAAAGCTTTTTTTTTTTTTTTGGAATCTTGACAAGACACGTCGCCGTGATTGGTTAGTATTAGGGCATGCAAACCGGTTACCCGGATAACCGTAAAAACCGGATAACCGACTGATTTTGAAACCCGGGTTTTTTTAGGATACCAAAACGGTTTTTTCTGCTTTTTCGGTTTTTTCTGCTTTTTCGGTTTTTTCGGTTCTGTTTCTCCTATTTAATTGATTTAATAATACTTTAATTTTCCCAAACAAAATTTTAAATTTATCACTGACAAACCTTGACAGGACGGCGAGGCGGCGTTAGTTTAGTTCCTATTTCGGCCACGTTAATTTAGATCCTTGTCGCACTACTAATACAACTATGCCACGCTGCTACCACTTTGTTTTTGGATCAGTCTGTGTATAGTGACAGGAGTTAGTGAGACGAGTGCACGTGTTGTGTTTGTCGGTGGTTAGTGGTTACATTGCAGATATTATTTTTATCAAGGTAAGTTTGATCACATTATTTTATATCGCCCGTATATTATGCATTGCTAATATTACATGAAGTGTATGACCAAATACTGAAATGTAATCACAGCAGGGTTGTTTTGCATATTTAAGTAATAAAGTAGTTTTGTATATTAATACATAGCTAAGTAGACTTACAAAGAGTGTGCATTTAACTAGACTATGTCGCCTCCTCCTCTTCCTCCTCGTCGTCGTGTCCTCATGTCCAGTTGTCCGTTATTATTTTCAAGATTATGATTATGAACGTTTGCTACAATGGCACTTAATATTTACAGAAAGAAAAATCATGAAGAGGGCTGGCGATGTAGATGATGTCTATACAGCAAAGACTAAATATGTGGAAAATTAAAAATCTGCTGGTTATAAATCATCAGTATGGTTTTATTTTTTGCGTGCCACGGACGGAAGTACTGCCAAATGCAAATAATGCAATAGAATATTAGAAGCGGCAGGCAGTTCTACATCAAGCTTACGAAACCACTTGCGCAGTAATCACACAATAGATTTAAAAGAAAATGCCAAATCTACAACAGAACCGACACTAAGCACAAGTGCAGTAGACCCATATGCTTTCAAAGATAGTCAAGATACACTAACAGATCCTTCAAAGCCAAAAAAAGCAAAAATATACACATTTTTTCACAAAATAACAAAATAATTATTTTGATCGCAATTTACGTACTGTTGATTTTGGCTGTTTGTATTTTATGACAGTTAAATTGTTATTTAATATTCTGTGATTTTAGACCTTTGTGTGCTTACCAAATGTTCCTAATTTTGTATGTTAAGTTTTGAAGAATATGTTATTTTCCTAAATAATAATCTTTATTCTAAATTATGTATAAAAAAATATTTCAGTCCAAACAAATGCTCATTATTATAAAAATAAGTGATATCAACGTAAAAAAATACATATTTTGATTAGACTTCAGCATTTTCATTTCGTTACACACATATTTCTCATTTCTTTAATAAAAATGGAAAAAAAACGAAAAAGCCGATTTAACCGGTTTCACCGGTTTTGTAAACAAAAAAACCCGAATAAAACGGGTTTTTTTAACAACCCGGTTTTTGCATGCCGTAGTTAGTATCCTTGTCTCAAAAAGAAAATATTAAACGGAAACGCACCGATTCTAATAAGCGCAATTACACTATCAAATATTTTATCAACGAAGGAGAAGGTAGAAGATTTGTTTGCCAACAATTTTTAGCAGCCACTCTGAACATTTCTGATAAAACAATTTACAGTATTGTATAAAATGCTTCTTGGGGATGTGCACGGGAAGATATGAGAGGGAAATGTGAACCACCAAATAAGACTAAAGAATCCACTATAGATGCCGTTAACAGGTTCATCAAAAATTTACCAGCTGTACCTTCGCACTACTGTCGTCAAGACTCAAGCAAAGTTTACCTTCCCCAAGAATACAAAAATATCACCAACTTGTATAAACTTTACAAGCAGCATTATGTGGATCAGGGTGTGGACGTAGTAAGTGATAGAATTTTTCGTAAAATATTTCAAGATAATTTTAATATTGGATTCCATGTAGGGAGGCGCCGCTGACGCGTGCACTCCGCACGCTCAACCTCATAGCGAGTGAGACGGACTTATTCTGTTGTTCTCTGAGTGAATTCACAAGGAATGCATTGTTTATAATTAGTTATAGATGTTAGTTTATATTAAGTTAGTTTAAGCGCATTTATCGCATTGGGGTTAACCTGTAATGGTTGTAAGTAGATATAAATAAATAAATAAATAAAATTTTGCTTTCACTGGCAAACTAACTTGTGACATGCGCGGACGTATTGTTGAAGTGCAGGTGTGTTTCGATTTCTTAGCTCAGGTATGTGACCAAGTTTTACTGTTATAAATCACTTTTCTTTGATTATTGTTATTGTTTACATATTGTAAAATTTGTATAGTATTTGATACCAAAAATTTATTAGTGCTAAGTAAAATGGGTAATTTTTAATCAATTTAAAACTACAAGAAGGTAGCATTATGTGAAGGTAGCATTATGTGACTTCCGTTGCGTGACTTTTTCTATGGTCACATTTAACGGAACGGCAAGTCACAACAGGTCGGAATGCATAAAGCTTAGTTCATAATGCAAATCTTTACTAACACATACTAAAGTTGTAAATTATTTAACTTTTTTTATTTAATTTCAATTTCAAATTTACAGATTGAATTTGCTGACGACGTTTAAACGTTAGGTAAGCTTTTCTGAATTTAAAAAAAGTATTGTTTTCCATGTAGGTAGTGTTAATTCTAATGAGATCCGCGTACAACTAAGTAGGTAGATAATACGAGTAGGTACCTACTAGGCAACTATTTAATTTACACTTGCTCGTAAAGTGAATTTATTTCATATCTCTAACTTATATAATATTATATGATTAACTTTAATTGATTTTTACTTAAAACACATAAAATGTTGTAAGTTATTTACTGTATTTAATGAGCTTTTGTTTGGCTCTGTTGTTATGAATGTACAATTTATTTAAACATCGCTCTCTGGTATCAGAAACTACTTTGATAAAATGTTTACTATTCAAATTATTATATGAATGTGTTATTTCATGTCATTGTAGGTATAATAGTCGTAAAGATACAGCTTCCAAGCAAAACAGAGTTTTTGTAAATGTTTTAAGGCTGCCCGATGCATTTCGACAATTAATCAGGCTACAACTACAATTCTGAAACAAAGTCTAGATAGTATAGGACTTCATGATGCCTACGCGAAAAGAAGATGACTGATAGAATCTATGACATTTAACAATTTTAGGTATTGCAATGCCGCTTACTGGCACGGAGAAAACTAGAAGATACAGGGAGAGATTGAAAAATGAACGCCCGGATGAATATATGCTGCCCAATGTAAAAGAAACTTAAACCGACTAAAATTTAAAAAAAAAAAAAATTACGGAGATGTCATCAGAAGAAGCCGAACAACACAGAAAAAAATGGCGGGAAGAAAAAAGGTAAACTTGTGCTAAGAAAAAACAGAAGAAAAATATTATCAAATGTACAAATGAGCCAGAAAACCCAATTTCAGGTTCAAATTTGATCATTTTAAACGGATTCCGGCGAAAATGTCGATGTTTTGTAAAAAAGTGCCGATACCTCCAACAAAATGCAGAATAACTGAAAACACAAAAAGAAAAATTCGAGAAACGTTCTGCATCGCCTTAAAATTAAAAACATAAAGGAAATAATATATAATAAATAATTTGAATCTGACTATTAGTAAAATGCGTACTAGGGCAGAAGTGTTAGAATCCACATTGCAAAAAAACATATCGAAGTACTAAATCTCACCATGATAAAAAGATACTTAAAAAATTTGTGAACAATTCTACAAACAAAACGTTGGTAACTAAAATGCTGGGATTGATTGGCAAAGCAAGAGGAAAAAAATAGAAAATATGACTGATAAATATCGATGAAATAACGAAATTTTATCTACGAGATGACGTAAGTCGGATCACATCAGGACGAAAGGAAACAAGAACACAACTTATGGAGAAAAAGCAGATTAGGTTTTTGATGGATACGCTGGTCGAAAGCTACAAAAAATATAGAGATGGGGGTGGGCGCTATGGTTTTACAACTTTCTTCAATCATAAACCGTTTAATGTGTTATCGCCTCACCTAGCAAAAGACACGTGTCTTTGCATCAAACATAGTAACCTTGAATTCCAACATGCTGCCTTAAGACGATGTGGAGCGCTGAAGATGGGAATGAGAGAGGCCTTAAGTAAAACTTCGATTGTAGGTCGAAAAGCAAAATGCATGTCATGTAAGAAACTGTACTGTGAAGATTGCACCGATGGTCCTACAGAATGGGATTATCTTTGTGACACATGCTTTGAAGGAGGTTTTTTAACTCGTGTAACTTCTATAGAGTTCGTAATTATGGTTATTTTTTGGTAAGTGCTTAATTTAACAATGGTCTTTTTTTCAGATTAAAATTCTGATTTACGAGTATAACTGTCGACATGGTAAAATACGCAGACATAGATAAGGTGCTCCATTCCGATAATTTTATGGATTTCTACATTTATGACCGGAAATGGCCTGGGACTGAGACACATTTTATTATCAATGAATATTGCTAAGGATGCGGTGAATACGTAAGTCGATCTTCAAGAATTAGACAGTTTTCTCTGATTGACTCGTGAAGATATAAACAATTTATTACTAAGTTCTTATTTTTGGTGTCTTTATTGTAATTACTCCGTATATGATAATTTCACTCCTGATGAGTGTATTTTATGTTCAACTTAAGTACGTATTAAGAAGAATGTGTAATGCTTAAAAGTATTTTTGAATTTTTTTACCAAAGTTAAATTCAAATAATTAGATTTGAAAAGTTTATGTAGATTACTGATATATTATTATTCGTTTTTATATTTTAAGGTCAGCTGCCTTTTTTGATGAGGCTACTATAACTTACTTAATAATATCATGTCATTGAAATATTCTAAAAGAATATGCATCTCAGATATTGAAATTGTAATATTTTTTGATTTGCTTATTTAATACGAGTGAAAAAACGGTTATTTTTAAGTTTTTTTATAATTATTATTTACAATATAAACTCGATTATAGTTAAAAGGTGCCATTTAAATTAAGCATTAAGAAAAACAGTAAAACTGATTAAAACTATTGATTTGTTAAGGTTTTATTTTTAGTTTGTGGTGAAGTATGAATGAATACTTACTCTGTAATTGACGCAAAAGGAATATTATTGTTTTGTTTTCTTATTTTAATTTTAATTTGTTATTACTTTATTTAATTAAAGTGGGTGGGTGGGTGGCTGGGTGGGGTGGGTAAGTGGTCCTCTTTGAGGAGTGGCTTGAGAGGCGCCACGGCGTCCTCACCTTTCGCCTGACGCAGGTCCTCACCGGACATGGTTGTTTCGGGAGGTTCCTGTTTCGGATAAGGCGGGAGGCAACGGCCGGGTGTTGTCATTGTGTGGATCGACCAGAGGACACGGTGGAGCATACGGTGGAAGTCTGCCCGGCTTGGGCGGGGCACCGCCGTGTCCTCGGGGCGGCGATCGGCGGCGGCGATCTCTCGCGTCCGGCCCTGATTCAGGCCATGGTACGGAGCGAGAGGGAATGGGAAGCAGTCACCTCCTTCTGCGAAGCAGCAATGCTCGCGAAGGAGGAGGCGGAGCGCGTGAGGGAGAGGCAATCATTGCGCCCTCAGGTCCCTAGTCGCCGCAGGAGGAGACACCCTGGGCGTCGGGAGTCGACAGCCGACTCCCGGCCACCGTAAGCGCGGGCCTGTGGACGGCGAGCAATGGGCAGCTAGCACGCCGTCCGGTAAGGACCAGGCTCGGGTCGACGGCGCGTTGTGTTCCACGCGCGCCTCAAAGACACGTCAGCATAATTGACGGGGTCCGATAGGGCCGATGCCTGCCGGGGTCGCGGATTGTTCGAAAGAGTTACCGTGGCCCTGGCGCACAGGCAACTGAAGGAACACGGGTGGGTTGTAGTCAGTAAGAGTCTGACACGCCCTTCCGCTCCGCCCAGAGCGGGAGAGGTCATTTGATGATTTACCACACAAAAAAAAAAAGTCTACTATATGGCCAATTTTATAATACCTAGTGATCGCGAATATTATGTGATTATAAACTACGGAGTTCCTATTAATCAGTATCCTACAAAGTTTTAATAAGACTGATATCAATACAGACGCCAGCACATCAAGCTAGCCCAATCTGTCAAATTTCTTTGATAGTTTTTCAACGTTATTACAATTGAATAAGGTTCACGTTCAATTGGGAAAATTCGACAGTTTGGGGTACCTTGATATGCCGTGCCGATATGGTGTCTGTAGATTTATATCGATTTATGCTAACCTAACCATTGGAAAACAAGACAGAAGTTAGTGTTACTACCAACATTATAATTGGGTTTGAGGTTTCCTTTGTAATTTTATAATATAGTAAGGTAAAAATATAAGAATATTTAAAATTATTGTTTTATTTTTTACGTACTCTGTTCTTCGATTTATTCTGTAATTATTTTCTTAAAACATAAAACTAGTTTCAATTTGAGAAACAGAGCTAACAATTTTAAATTATCAATTGATGTCATAATTTGTTGAGTTAGTTTCATGCACTACGTAGGTACAACTTACTTATTATTTAGGCAATTTAAAAATCATGTGAACACAGCCATAAGATATAAAGACTTCCATTTTGTGACCGTCCCTTCAAATTGATGGCGTTAAATCTATGAACTCAGATTAATTTTTGCCTTTTAAATCTGTGCAGCCACAATAGACCAGGGTAGAAGCCTTTAAAAATAATAAAAAGTGAAAAAAAAATTTGTAGGATGAAACCCATTAGAAAAGGAGGGGGATATTATAAAAATGAAAGGAAAAATAATTTACGGGCGATCTGAGGTCGGGAAGGGGATGGGGGTGAGTTTTTAAGGGTAAAAAACGGTTTTTCTCGATTTCCGGCAAAACTAAAAGTCCTATGGAAAAAAGTCAATTGGCAAAGTTGTAGGTAATAAAAAGATCTAAAACTTTTGTATTTACACTTTTTTTCACATAAACTCAATATTTTTATGTCCCAAATACGCTGTAATTTATTTGGTTAAAAATAATTATTTTAGCACCTTATTTTGAATTAATATCGAAAAAGCACCCTAATTTTCAATCGAAAATATCAGCTTTTTTCAAAAAGTTGGTATGTTTTCTGTTCGTTGAAATCTCTACTTTCCGATGGTGAAAAAAAAATATATGTTACTATAGTAAATCTTCTTTTTTTTAATTACTATCCGCTGGGACGCTTTTGGTATATAAAGCATACCAGACTTTTCTAACACTAAATTGTACTCACGCGCTTAGGTATTCCCACTACATTGTACACGTCATATGATGCGTCGGCTCGCGCGTCGAGTGTTTGTAAACTAACCCGATAAGCGGCGTCATTTCTTGGTATTCTGCGACCGTTGTATTTTTTTATGAATGCTAGTGAGTAGGGCTATATTAAAGTGTGCGTTGTATTTGAATATACGATGTTTCCGTTTGTAGACGACTGTTTAAGATGAACAAAGACACTTTTTTCACAGATTCCAACAAGATTTTTTCTAATAAGAAAAACAGGGGTTGTCCTATATGTTTTATGGTTTAAAAAACATGGTGTGTTAGTTCTTCATACGAAACATGAATAAAACCACTTACCACAGTACAATATTAATTATTTAAAAGCATCCAAAGTTGAGACTCACGACGGGTCGCTCGTTCAATGACAGCGAAAATGATATTTTTTAATGTCATAGACTAATTCCTTCTAGGGTTGTCATATCTCAAACGGTTCGGAAACAGATAACGTATGAAACTAAATCCATGAAATTGGAAAGTACCGCTTAATAGTGGTGATACAAGGATAAACAAGGATGAAAATAAAACCAAAAAAAATTGGTATGAGTTTCACACCATGGGCGCAAAACTCTGAAAACGTTTTGGTAGGAAATTCACACCATGGGCGCATTGCGGTGACCTCACAAACTGATCAAAAGCGTCCCAGCGGTTATATACAATTTTGAGTTATTTATTAAAATTTACACATTAATTACTCGAAAAACGTGAGATTATATGTTACATTGATAAAAATTTGCAAATCAAAATATACTACTATAATTAACAAACAAATAAGTTAATAAAATTAATATTTAATAAGACATCTACAATTTTTGGAGAAAGTTGTCGAATCTTCTTTAAATTATATGCGTAGATGCCTATTTATAACTATTTTAAGATAACTTATATACCTGAGTGACCTACGAAAAATTGTAGCCCGTCAAAAGGTATTTCATAGAGAAGTGGGGAAGGGGCTAGGCGGGTCTGGGTCTTACTACATACATACCTACTATTTCGTAGCAGCTGTTACAACCGTTAGCTGTAACCGCCTAGCTACTATTCGAAATACAGTACAGTATACAACATCGTTTATAAAAATACACGTGCACGCTGAGTTCTTTAAGATAATTGTGACAAGTTTACTTAAAAAAAAAAAACTTCGAATCTGCATAGGAAGGTAAATACTATATCTATTTTTATCTGTATCAATCAACTCAAACATAAAAAGAGTAATATTTTCTTTAAAAAATAGTGTGCTTAACGTAACATAACCTAAAGATTAAAATTGAATGATATTTTAGTACAAGATTAAAAAATAATAATCTCCTTAATTTTGCACAAACAAATTTAGTTAATCCTATGTTTTTTTTTTTTTTACAAAATACGTAAAAAATATATTAAAAATCTATAAAAAATATATAAAATATATGTATATCGTAAATATATTTTTAATAACTAACTTTTGGCCGATTTTCATATATATTTTATACATTTCAAATATATTTTAGATATATTCAAAATATATTTTTTTTTTATTTTTAGCTATGTTTTTTATGTCTTTTAAGATATATTTTGAATGTATATAAAATATATTTAAAATATATGAAATAAACATGAAAATCGGCCAAAAGTTAGTTATTAAAAATATATTTACTATACATATTTTTTATAGATTTTGAATTTTTTTATAGATTTTTAATATATTTATAATATATTTTTTATACATTTTGACATTTATTTCTTTTATATATTTTTTTCATGGGGGTATACTCACAATAAAATTGTGAAGGCATTATTAATTCGATTTTGTCTTTTCAGATTATCAGTATGGATGAATCTGTTTGTATCATCTGCAATAAGGCAGATGATAAGCAAGTTTACGAAATAAATAAAGCCGCTTTGAATCGTTTAGTGGTATCCAGCAAGAAAAGAATCGACAATAAATACAAAAAATTTGAGACTTTGACATCAGCTTTTATTCATCGAAGTTGTCAAAGTCAATACAACGTGCCGCTACAATGGCGACATTAATTTAACACACGGGTAGTGCTAGTGCTCAGTAATCATAAAAAATATAACAAAATAAAATAATTCGTTAATTGAAAAATTAAAATTTTCAAACAAACTAAAGAATAAAATAATACCCAAAATGGGGATCAGTCTGTGTAAAAGATTCATTCATGAAGCTACTTACTCCTGCTAGCTTACGTTCTACTAGCAGCGGCAACGTCGCGCGCGCTGGCAACCACGCAAAGCGCCTTTTACGATCGGTCCGATCCTTTGACGGCGTAATTTCTAAGAAATCGCGCGGCACAAGTACCTACATCGGCACCGCGGTGCGAGTGCAGCGCGGAGATGCGTAATCAATCACTTATCATTTTCTGCTTATTAGTTATTACCACTATCATCACTATTCATCACTAATCAATCACTACTTTGGTTTAAATGCCTTTATTTTAAATTTTAAGATTTTCGATATGACCACCGCGTTGGCGAATACACAGGGCTAAACGGCGTTTCATGTTATCCCGCACTTTTGAAAATAAATTTCCACGTAAAGCAATTTCCCTCAATTTCGCAAACGCGTTCGTTATGCGAAGGCGTAATTGTTCCACGGAGTCAATGTTCTCCGCGTACACATCGTCTTTTATGAAGCCCCAGAGAAAAAAATCGAGCGGTGTGAGGTCTGGCGATCTTGCTGGCCACCTACGAGGTCCAAATCTCCCTATCCACTGTGCACCAAACGCATTATTTAGCCACTGCCTGGCCGCAGTAACAGAATGTGCCGGCGTGCCATCTAATTGGTACCACATTCGTTGGTATCGGTGAGCGTTAAGGCTGTCTGTGTACTCTGATACCGTATCATTTAGCAGGTTGACGAATCTTTCTCCGGTCAAAGTGCCATCAATGAATACGGGTCCGATGATGTCGTCACCGTGAATACCTGCCCAAACATTCAAAGAAAATCTGTATTGATGGGCTGACTCGCGCCAAACGCGCGGATTTTGGTTTTGGGGTGCCCAATGGTGCAGATTATGCTGGTTCCACATGCCGTTTCTGGTAAATGTGCTTTCATCAGTCCAGCAAATTTGGGAAAGAAAGTCACTGTCCTCTTCAATTTGATTTAGTAACCACTGACAATAATGAACCCTAATTAATTGATCACGCGATAGCAGTGCATGTACTTTTCTAAATTTAAATGGGTGCCACTTTTCGCGCTTTAATATCCTATGGATGGATCTTTGATGGACGTGAAAATGCCTAGCGCATTGACGGAGGCTAGATTTGGGTTGATGTTCAAAATATTCTAGCACACTTTCATCAAACTGAACTGGGTTTAGTCGTGTAGGCGGTCGATCCGGGCGTTGAGACCTGGGATCCACTGGCCGGTTTTCGCGGATGCGTTGAAGAGCTCCTACAATAGTTCGCGGATTAGTAGGACATCGTCTCGAATGGCCATATCTCTCGCGATAGGTCCTTATCGCAAGGGCGGCATTTTGACCACATTCCCCGTAAATTAGGATCATGTCCGCGTATTCGGCTGCTGTGTAATTCGGATGTGCATTTGACATCACGATCAACTGTTTAAAAGTCGTTTGTCCTTATCGCAATGTACCTATTAGGTAGAAAAGAAACGAAAACAAATCAAAGCGTCTTTATCGCAGGATCTTAATTTGACTAATTACACTAAAATAAATAAATAAAACAATAGGTAAGCGTCTTTTTCGCGAAAAAATTCACAAAAACACACACGGCGATATTTTTTGCGCACGATTGTGAAACGAAAAACGTATGTCAAGGACACGACCACGGCTAGCACTAGAAGTAGAAATAAGAATTTAGAGTTAGAAAAAGCGCGGGGCGGGGGCGGGTGCGGGGAGCGCGCGCGTCGCCTGCGCCGCTTGCCCACATAGGGCTCTCTCTTTCCTTCAATTAGCCTACTTTTTGCAAATTTCATTGATGCGATGTTATGATCCGTGACCCCGGCAAATGACCTATGCGCTACAGTTGTTTAAGTACAGGTTGCTCCGAAATGCTATTTTAGAAAATTGTAAATAACTCAATAAATAATAATGGATAATGAAATTAAAATACACCCATAAAACGAATACGCGTAACCGTATATGTGTGTTAAATTAATGTCGCCATTGTAGCGGCACGTTGTATAATGATGAGACTGCAATAGCTACATTTTGTAGTTCAAGACAAAAAAAAGCAAAGGAAGGAAAATAAGTAATTAAAGATGCTCTTGGATTTAATTTTGAATCTCATTTCTTTCTCTGCGGTGGATTTTTTTGTAATATTTCAAAAGAAAAAATGTCATCTGTTCAAAGCAACGATACAAGAGATAATATATTACAGTATATTCAAAAATAAAACACATTAAATGATATCGATAAAAAAAAATCAGCTCGTTTGAAAAATGTGCCTGATTTAGTCGAGTTTTTTTCGATTTGTTCCATTTTCTGAGAAGATTTACTATAGTAACATATTTTTTTTTTTCACCATCGAAAAGTAGAGATTTCAACGAATAGAAAACATACCAACTTTTTGAAAAAGCTGATATTTTGACGGGTGAATTTTCGATTGAAAATTAGGGTGCTTTTTCGATATTAATTCAAAATAAGGAGAAAAAATAAATATTTTTAATCAAATAAATTACAGCGTATTTGGGACATAAAAAGGTAAGTTTTGACCAAATTTCGTGAAAAAAAATATTGTAAAAGATAAAAATAAAAAACCAAGAACTTGGTTTTTTGATTTTTTCACATAAATTTTGAGGTTATGTGAAAAAAGTGTAAATACAAAAGTTTTAGATCTTTTTATTACCTACAACTTTGCCATTTGACTTTTTTCCATAGGACTTTCAGTTTTGCCGGAAATCGAGAAAAACCGTATTTACCCTTAAAAACTCACCCCCATCCCCCTACCGACCTCAGATCGCCCGTAAATTATTTTTCCTTTCATTTTTATAATATTCCCTTCCTTTTCTAATGGGTTTCATCCTACAATTTTTTTTTTTGGTTTTAAAAATTATCGACCCTGGTCTATTTATGAATAATAGAATCGTCGGGTCATAAACGCTTTAAAGGGTATTGCGCCGAATTAAATCATCGTGTTGTCAAGGTCGCATACCGTGCTTTGCCTGTGTCGGACAGGCCAGAGGTGAGGTGAAACAGCGTAGTGCGTGTATATATTTTCAGTTGACAGTCAGTTAATGTAACACTGCACCACGTTTTTTTTCAATAGAAGCAAAATTAAACTTGGTCTCTTTGACGATGGTGCTAATGAGCAATTTCAAAATAAAGTGTACCCTGCTATAAAATTCGATTTTCATTATTATGTATTTTTTTTTTAGTTTTCCATTATACAATAGGAAATATAGTTTATTATACAGAAAAACAAAAAAGAACGCGGAATTCGAGGCAAAATGGACTTTGTGGCGGAACTAATTCCGTTATGACCACATATAAAAGCAAATTCTAATGTAATTTCCTAGTTTGTTAGATTGTGTCTCTGGTTGCTCTATACTTTGGGATGTACGCATTCTATTCCGTGACACTACAAGTAAAATACATAATTGTAATTCCACTAAATAAACATTTATTCTAATAGTAAACCGCCATCCTCTTATTCAGAACAATTCAACAGTATGCAACGAACACATGGAGCAAAATCTGTGGCATTTACTCCCTTTACAAGATAGCTCATCAGAAGAGTTCACTGCTGTTTAAATAATGGACATAGTATCAACAATACAGAGATATATTACTCAGGACCACATTAACTTCGAACAATATGAAAATATGGCACCGGACGAGTTCCATACCTGGACCGGAATACTTCAAGACCAGTTTGCTGAATTGATGGACGGTTTGCCAAGCTTGAGGTCAGTTAATAAAAAAAATACTATTTTGGCGGCAGTATTAGTTAAGTTGAGGACTGGAGACTCCAATGCTAGACTAGCAAACATTTTCAGATGTGGTGAATCAACCTTCCAAAGGTGGTTGCAGATTGGACGCAATTCGGTCTTACAGGATTTTGTGCCCTTAAGCCTTGGTTT
Organism: Griposia aprilina; assembly: GCA_916610205.1. Taxonomy (NCBI): domain Eukaryota; kingdom Metazoa; phylum Arthropoda; class Insecta; order Lepidoptera; family Noctuidae; genus Griposia; species Griposia aprilina. The sequence continues at coordinate 23,206,790 of OU744285.1, read as the reverse complement.
TGATGACATAACACGTGAGAACGTAGCACAAAGGAACACGTTAATACCAAACCATCTATTCGTGAACCCCTTGAGCCCAGAAGATGAAAGCAAGGCGATAACAATTTGTGATGGTACGTACATATCCCTGCCCTGGAGTGGCATCAGGGAGGCACTCCGGTATCACCGGAGGCCGACCTACCTCTGTCGCATAGTCGAGGCCTATCTGACGGACAGGGCCGTCATCTACCCCGGTCACCAGTGAGAATGGAACCGGCGAGAGATGTCGTGCGGTGTCCCACAGGGATCGGTCCTGGTTGGTTTGTTAGAACCGGAGATGTTTTTATTTTGGACCGTGGCTTTCGCGATTCTGTGGCAAACCTTGAGTCTTGCGGTTACATACCACATATGCCAGCAACAAAATACCAAAATGAAACACAACTCACGACAGATCAGGCATACACATCAAGGCTGATTACGATTTGTCGTTGGATAGTGGAAGTGGTGAACGGCCGATTTAAAAGAGATTTTCGGCTGTTACGAAATACATACAACAATAGAGCCGCTAAAAACATGTTTGATTACTCCAGAATCGCAGCAGCCATTTTAAATAAATACCATATTGTAATTGAAAATAATCCACTTGCTTCAGACATTTTGGAGATCATAAATGAAACATTAATACGCCAAATGTATTAGCAGAACTGGTTAATCGCCATAATTATAATCGCAGACGAGCTCAGTTCACTCTAATGACAGCAGATAAGCCAGAGTTTGCAGATTTTCCGAGGCTGAGTGAAGATGATCTCTTTTTATTCGCTCTTGGCATATAACAACTAAAACAGGCTAAAAGTTACTATGGTGAACATATCCTCCAAAACTGATCGTTTTCAATTGAGCTCAGTAACGAAATGCCAAATGAACACTTGGAAGAGTTAAAAGGAACAGATCTATGGATGATACGAGGACGACTGCAATCTCGACATGTCCGAGCTCGCCAATATTATACCTACATTATAATAGACATAACATCATCCGTGCATAATAGGAAAAAGAACGATTGGGTGCTGTTCGCATATTATGTGCATAATATGGTACATGAGTGACGCTCGTCACTTACAGGTGTTATTACCCCCGGCTTTGGGATTAGAGAACATTATTGTAGTTCCAGACGAGGACGATATACTTGTTTAACCATATGTTATTTAATATACTTGTAAGACGTACCTGTACTTTTAGAAATAATAAAGGGTTCATAAACAATTGAACCTAAGATGCAACTGTATTTTTATTTGTTGAAAATCCCATAAACCACAAAAAACAAATACACAATAAAGAAACCACTAAAGCGTGCTATATTTTCTCAATATTGTATTTTTTTGAACTATTGAAATGCTATAGCAGTACAATACTTTTTCTTTATACATTTCATAGAAAATCTATAAAATAAAGATTTTTCCCACAGTCCCACAGTTTTGGTGCCATAATAAAAAATGTTAAGGAGAACAAGTTCTAACAGAATATCGTATTCCTTTTCTTTGGCCGCCATTTTCAAATTTGGACCAAAAATTTATGGAACGAGGGTGATGTCCTTTCAAATATTATGAAATAAAGCATGAGTGCAACTCCCTGGCCGGCGAGGAGTCCTGATTTAACGCCTTGCGATTTCTACATTAGAGGGCACATGAAAGACTTGGTTTACTCCACTCCAGTGGCATCCCGTGAAGAGCTGAGAGAAAGAATTTTAACATCCGCCCAACACCTCAAAAACACAATTTCGACGCGTGTGACAGTGACGGAAGTACGATACGTAATATGTCTATGTAGTCTGTGGAAGTACGCCAGAGGCTGCATGCTTGCATAAGAAATCGAGGCAGGCAATTTGAACAAGATCTGTAATAATTTTACTCAATTGCTGATGATTGCCATTGATAAGTAAATAAACGAAATTAATGTTCTGATTATGTCTACATTTTTTTTAAATTTAAACCCGTACAAGTGCTGATAACATTTGTACCTTTTAAGAAATGTTATGAAATAGGGAATTTATTTCCGAGATTTGTATGCCAAGTGTCATACATTTTTTTCGAGTAAAACCCGTCTAAACTTCAAACAATTTAAAATAAAGAAGGTTTCCTTTGCACTCAAGGCCTTTTATTTCTGAAATTATGGGATTTTAGGGCATGTATTTTTTTTATAAATGAGCACTCATTTATCATCAGTCAGAAAAATAACAAATAAGTGTCGAGAGAGTAGTAGTTATTTTTTAATTATTTGTTTTTGGTGACCAGTCTGAAAATTTGAACAATTATCTAAAAACCTCCGTAACTCGGAAACCATTAATTTTCGACCCCTAGTTGGCGGGCTTAATTTGTTGGAAATGACCTCTAGTACAACCCCTTTCAAGAAATAGGTCGAATTTCCAAGCATCCTGTATACAGAGTGGTGGGGATAATACGACATTAATTGAAACCACATACTGGGTATCGCCTTAGTGGTACGTATACCAAAAATTATCAAATTATAATCAACGGTATAGCCGCAGGTTTTTTTTTTTACTTTAACAATTTGAACACATGCTGTGAATACATTACGAATTCGCCACGCAAGTTCATTAGGTCATTCACATCAAAACAATTTCATTTACCTACATGCGTAAAACACAACCAAATACAATTTGCAGCTCGCTACTCAGAAATAATACAATATTTTATTGTATTGCTGATTGAATTTAGACCTAATAACCATAACAATAAAATTCCTATTATTCCTATTCTTTATTACGCAAATAAAGATTGCCAAGGCGGCATTCGTTTCGTAATCTGAGAAGATAGCTACGTTGTCAATTCGACATTTTTGTCTAAACATTTTTGTATAAACAAAGTAAGGTTAGGAAAAAATAGTTCGTAACCACTTCCGCATTCAGAAGATTTATTGTGCAAGAAAAGGAAAGAAATACATCTAGGGTTTTTGCTGGAGTTTGTTCCTAGCCCACGGACTAGTGCGAGACATGCTACCCTTGTGAGAGCATGTTTTTTTTTTAATTTCGTCTCGTAAGAGTGGTTTGCCGCGCGTGCATTAATAATAATTGTTTTTATGTAAAATTAAACATTGTTTTGTAGAAATTTCACACAGTGCAGAGGTTTAATAGTTTTACTGTTGTGTAATTGATAATTCGATTGTGTATAAGTTTGAAGTGTAGTAGAGTTTGGTAGGTTACGGTACCTACCTAATGTGTAAACAATGATAGTTACTTCGTGTTATTTGGTTGTATATAAGATCAGAATGCCTCGTTTCAATTACGTAGCTATGAAGTATACCGATATGATCTTGATTTATGGTCCTTCCTAGCTTTATGAACATATCTTCAAAGATATGGTGACTCCCGAAGGTGCCCGGTAAACTCCCGCACGATTGTACAGGCTGTTCAAAGATTAGGGGAAAATCAGCCTCTGGTCCCACTTTGCGAGGGGTTCCACCGCAAGAAACAGCAGTGCCATTAGAACAAATAGTTTTAAATTATGAAACGTGAACCTAGTGATAGAAAAGTCGCGGGGCGGGGATAGACTGATGCCACGCACCATTTTTTGGTTTAGATTATTGTTACCTACATGAATGAAACTTTACGTACACAAAGGACCGCCAAATGAATGGTGCCTACTACACACACTATTTATTTATACTACACGTAAGTGTAGTGCCTACAGGTCAGATGAGGTTAATAATCAATATTATAAAGGCTGTTGCGTATAATTTAGATTATTTTGGCATTTAGTTTGTTTGAAAAATTAGATTTTAAAATTTTAGTGTAATACGTAATTTGATAATTTTATACGAGTAGTGTTCTGATTAACTAATGGGGATCGTACTTTCATTTAATGTCGTTATGTCGTCACCACTTTGTATATACGACATATTTCACAGTGTGCGTTGCGATCCCAGAATTGCCGAAAACAGTTTTCGCAATATCCCGTGGCAATCATACCCTCATCCTGGAGACATATAATGTCATCCAAAAATATATATATATGTCATAAAAAACGTCCATAAATATAGCTATCTGCGCGGCGTTGGCAAGTTTTTAAAAGTACCTAAACCACCTGTCTTGTACCTAAACCATGAAAAGAAATGATAAAATAACAGACCGACTAGGCGACTGTTCGAAATGTAAAGTACTTATCAACTAGATGTACTAAAATCTAAACTGACGCTGGATAGTCCAGTATTGGCAATAGTATAAAATGAATTATGGCACATGAACTACATAAGCCTAATAACTTCTAGAACGAAGTTCATATAGATCGATGGTTTAAAATATCAAATTACATAAGTAAGCATTGGTACAATAGTGAAAATGCAGATCGGACGAACTAACATACTGTAATAAAATGGATAACTCTTACCTGCTCTAAAAACGGCTTATTGTCTTGAAATAAAACTTAAAATTACTATGTATTATATCCGAAACTTTTTTCATGGACATAACATAAAGGTACCAAGTTTTTTTTTAAACGTGTCTTGTACTTTTCTGACAGTCTGTAACAAAATGGATAACCTTCACCTGCTCAAAAAACGGCTTATTGTCTTGAAAACAACATACAATTAGTATTTGTTATATCCGAAACTTTTTTTATGGACATTACATAAATGTTACAGGTTTTATATAAAAAAACTGATTAATACTTTTCTGAAATTCATTTTATTAAAATTAACAAGCAAACATAAACATTCATAACACGTCACATTGACATATTTAATGTATTATTTTTTTTGGAAATTAATGTACAAACTTTTTTGGATATTATAAGTTTTTTTTTTTCAGAAACTCCAATGCATAACCTACGCAAATTAACTCCATTTGCATATCTCTTATATCTTCATTATCTCCAATAGATTCTTTGTCCCGTTTACAACTTTTTGTACTATTATTCTTTGCTTTATTTATTTTTATCATTGCCATCTTGTCGTTTTTTTTTGTAAATTTGTTAGTATACGTAGTAAATTATTGCCGTTTTTAATTACATAATTATTGATTTTGGAATGCCATCCCTCAACCACATTGTTGAGTTTGAGTTTCAAAACACTGTAGTCACAGTGTATTGAAACTCCTTCCTTTTTTATGTTTTCCCATCCTGCTTAAATCTTTTCCTGTGATGCTAGTGGGAGATGTGTACACACGATACGCCTTTCAGCCTTTGTTTTTGACTGTCCTAAAGACTTAGCTTTTCACCATGTCTTCTTTGCCCAGTGATAGTAACAACCAATAATAGTGACGCCTGGAAATTCTGTCATCAAAGCAGTAATTGCACCATATTCAAAATCAGTATAAACTTTTAAAGGGTGCTAATTTTTCAATTGTGACTTTATTAAGCTGAACATTAATTCATAAGTTTTTTGTTTTTATCACAAAGAAGCGCATATATCAGAGGTGCAATAATAACATTATCTGCTCTGCTGCCGATTTCACTGTGAATTTGTATACATTTGAATGAAAGGACTTGGACATGCGTTGAACGTAACATTAGTGAAAAATTCAGTTAGTAGAGGGCTTTGGGCTCGCTACCAGTGAGTAAAAGATGTGAATCCGTGACTTCAAATACAGATAATCAGCTAACAGGAACAGTTAAAAAACATTAGGTAAGTACCTAATGTTTTTTAACTGTTCCTGTTAGCTGAAAAAATGTTGTTAGAAATCCTTGCGATGTTCAAGTGATTTCTAACAACATTTTTTTTTACCTCCAGTGTTTTATTTCTAGCGTTATAAAGTCTATGTTTTAAACTACGGAAAGTAGGTACACTTCCCGATTGTTTTAATTCAGAAACAACTTCTTGTTATAGTTGCGGCATGGGGCGATCAGAGTTCTCTGCTTTTATTTTAAGAGTCCTATTACATTTTTTACCCAAATTCATGATTTTAGGCGCTGTAATTTTCAGCACCAGTAAGATATTTTAATTATTTGATTATGAATAACGATAGTGCCATTGTCTTTCTTGTAAGTTGGAATTACGCATTCGAATTTTTCTTTTCGTGTAATTTACTATAAATATTTAACGAACTCAATTTGCATGAAAAACCGTCGGCGATGGAAATTTGAGGCTCAAATTCACATTGTTTCATTCGATTCTTATAAAAGCTAATAGTACTAAAATATAAATTGAATGTTTTACGTGTTTATTGGAGTTCTAGAATTTCATTAAATTCCTTGAGTTTGCACGGAAAAAATCGTAAAGAAAGCCTAAGTTTTTAAGCAATAAAAGGCAAAAGTGATTGACTGATGTATCAACGCACAGGCCAAACCTTTAAGGCTAGAAACTTAAAATTTCGCACACGTATTCCTCTTATGATGTAGGCATCATCTAAGGAAGGATTTTTCAAAATTCAACCCCCAAGGGGTGAAATAGGGGATAAAAGTTTGTTTGAAACTTTTTATTCCTTGGACGTATTTGCATGAAATTTCGTGAGAATTGAGTACGGCAAAAATAATGAGTTACATAATATTAGCGTTTTCCAAAATTTAACCCCTAAGAGGGTAAAATAGGGGATGAAAGTTCTAAATAAACACACAGGCCAAACCCTAGGGCTAGAAACTTAAAATTTCGCACACGTATTCCTCTTATGAGGAAGGTATCCACTAAGAAAGGATTTTTCAAAATTCATCGGGGATGAAGTTTATATGGAGAAACAGTGTTTATACCACGTATCCCATTGATTCCCAATGACCTTCCCTTTGATTTCAAAAGACTGCAATTTCCCCTGAAAGTGAGTTTTGCCATGACCAGAAACAAGTCAAAGGGTCAAACCGTCAAATACGCAGGTGTAGATTTAAGGCAGGAGTGTTTTTCTCATGGTCAATTTGACGTGGCATGCTCACGTGTTAGCTCACCCAGTAGCCCAAACGACCTGGGAATCGAACCAAAGACGTCATGCTCACTGCTCAGCAGTAGCGTTTGCCACCACAAGATCAATGAGGCAGTAAAGAGACAACTTTGTCGACAGTAATAAAGAGGAATGCCAACTATGCTGTCCATTAGTTTTAGGGAAGATTTGATATATATTTAAATAAATTAAATTGAAGTGTATTTTTGTAATTTCAAAATAACAGCTTTTTACTAAATGCATATGAAAGTATAAACGGTACATAAAACACAGTACCAATTTTTCACACTTTTGTCTGTCTGTCTGTTTGTTCCGGGTAATCTCCAAAACGGCTGGACCGATTTTGACGGGACTTTCACTAGCAGATAGCTGATGTTATACGGCACTCCGTATAACATCAGCCGCGTCACATGACATCAGGCGTATACTACCGGGGCAAAAAGTAGCCTATGTCACTACATAGGCTACTTTGTTGATTTCTGTCCCTCTTATGATCACGTAGTTTTGATGGGCGACTTTAACACTTGCCTTCTTAAAAATGACAGTCGTACTCACAAACTTCAATCTCTCTTATCTTCTTTTAACCTTAGTATTCTGCCTTTTTAACCGACTTCACAAAAAGGAGGAGGTTCTCAATTCGCCTGTATGTTTTTTTTTTTTTTTTTTTTTTTTTTTTTTTTTTATGTGTGTTAGCTCATAACTTTTTTCTGGGTGAACCGATTTGGATGATTCTTTTTTTGTTTGATAGGTGGTGCTTCACATGTGGTCCCATTTAAATTTGATCAAGGTCTGACCAGTAGTTTTTGAGTTATCCTTAATGCTGCAGATTTTTTCCACTTAGTTTATATGGATGATGTGTTAATAATTTCCTGTCACTGTTATTTACACACCAAGTAGTGGTATACGAATTTGTGTGGGGTAGGTACCGCAACTAAAAAGTGAAAAATAAAAACTTTTTTACAAAAAAAACAACCGACTTCCAAAAAAAACACTAAAAGACGTGAAAAATAACTTTAATTTCGGAAGTCGGTGGCCAAACACGAAAATACAAAACCAAAGGCACCGACTTCCGAAATTAAAGTTATTTTTCACGTCTTTTAGTGTTTTTTTTGGAAGTCGGTTGTTTTTTTTGTTTGGAAGTCGGTTGTTTTTTTGTAAAAAAGTTTTTTCTGCTACTCATCATTTTCCTAACTGCACCCCTTCTCTTTTGGATCTGATGATTGTCTCTAATTCTCATAATGTATTGTCCACGGCCATCTGACTGCTTGTTTTTCTTATCACGACTTCATCTTTATGTCCTACAAGATTCGCCCTCCCAAGCGTAAACCGCAGTATATTTTCCTTAGAAACTATAAGGGCATAGACCTGGAGGCGTTGCTGCGTGATGCTGGTATAATCGACTGGACGGACGTCTTACAGAGCACATGCATTAACGATATGGTTCATATTTTCAACAGCACAATACTCAGCTTATACGATCGTCATGCCCCTATCCGTCGTGTCAAAGTTAAGTATGTCCCGGCTCCCTGGCTCACCCCTGCCATTAGGGATGTTATGGCTAGTAGGGACAGAGCCAAAAGGAGGTTAAATCGCTGTCCTTCCGAGCGTAACTTGAATGCGTTTAAGATACTGCGTAACCGCTGCCGTCGTATGTGTAGAGATGCAAAGAGACGCTACTGCCATAAATCTCTCGACAACCGTAACTCTTCTGAAGTCTGGAAGTATCTGAAAACTGTAGGTATTGGTAAGTCTCCTGGTGTTTCCAGTAATAACACTGATGTGTGTGCTCTTAACAAACATTTCTCACTTCCCCCTGTTACGTTGGATCCACACGTCAAATCAGCTACTTTAAATAAACTTTTCTGTTTGCCAGTACCGCAGTGTCCTTCTTTCGAATTAAGTCCTGTAGGTGAAAGTGAGGTCAAAAAATCCATTTGTGCTATCTCCTCCACTGCAGTTGGTTATGATAATCTTTGCTCAAGAATGATTTCTCCTATCCTCCCCATATTACTTCCCATCTTGACCACCATTTTTAATTTCTCCTTGTTTTCTTGTACTGTTCCTGAGGCCTGCAAGCAAGCTCATATCATCCCCTTACCCAAGATTCCCAACCCGGTCTCACCGGCCGATTTCCGACCCATTTCTATCCTTCCATATCTCTCCAAAGTTCTTGAGCACATTGTTCATCAGCAACTTTCTGCCTTTCTATCATCGAATGACCTTCTTAGTCCTTTTCCTTTATTCCCGATGTCCACCACTTGTCTGGCCACCACTGGGGGACAGCGAGACAACTTTAAAACATTATTCTCGTTGTCCACCACTGGGGGACAGCGTCACAACTTTGTAAATTATTTCCATTCGCCACCACTGGTGGACAGCGACACGGATTTTTTAACATTCCCTATGGCCGCCGTTGGGGGACAATGGCACAACTCTTTTGATCCGATTCCCACTGGCCATCAATTTAAATTGTTTAATCTATACTTTCAAATAAAATAAACTAAATTTCCAAAAAAAAAACACAAATCTTCCGAAAAAATTACTAAGTTGCAGAAAACATATAATTATGTTCCCGAAAATCCTAACCCTAAACGGTCGACGTCAGGGGCACCCCGAGGTTCGGTTGGTTAGGTTCCTTTAAACCCTTTAGACAGACATAGGAGCCCCGCCAAGCGGGGCTCCGTCGACCTGCTTATTAACCCTAACCCACGCCGGTCGACGTCAGGGGCACCCCGAGGTTTGGTATGTTAGGTGTAAGGTTGATTCTAAATTTATAAGCTGGTGGAAAAATATTACGTCAGCAAATATTGCATTCATTCACTTGCATTCATTTTTAGTGGGAATCGGATCAAAAGAGTTGTGCCATTGTCCCCCAACGGCGGCCATAGGGAATGTTAAAAAATCCGTGTCGCTGTCCACCAGTGGTGGCGAATGGAAATAATTTACAAAGTTGTGACGCTGTCCCCCAGTGGTGGACAACGAGAATAATGTTTTAAAGTTGTCTCGCTGTCCCCCAGTGGTGGCCAGACAAGTGGTGGACATCGGCAATAATCGGTCCTTTTGAATCTGGTTTTCGACCTGGTCATAGCACAGTAACGACTCTTTTGAAGGTTACTGATGATATCCGCTGGGCTATGGACCACAAATCTCTCTCCTTACTTGTACTTCTGGACTTTAGCAGTTTCTTTAACTCTGTCGATTTCGATATCCTTCTCGGGATCTTCAAATCTTTTAATTTCACTTCTTCTACTATTGGTTGGTTCGACTCCTATGTTAAAGGCCGCTCGCAGCGGGTTCGTCTCGAAGAATCTTTTTCTGACTGGTGCTCTCTGACCGCGGGTGTGCCTCAGGGTGGCGTTCTCTCTCCTCTTCTCTTTTCTATTTTCATTAATTCTGTCACCAGAGTCATCTCTTCCCACTTCCATCTCTATGCCGACGATCTGCAGCTTTACAGTCACTTCTTGACGCATGACGCGGATGCCGCCGTGTCTGCTATGAACAGAGACCTGGATTTAATTAGTGAGTGGTCGCGGTCTTTTGGAATGCAGATCAACCCTAAGAAATCCCAGGCCATAATTATCGGTGGCAGGTATATGCGGAATAGGCTCGATGATGCGTCGCTGTCTCCACTCTGTCTGAATGGAGTTCAGATAGAATACACAAAAACGGTTAAAAATCTGGGGGTGACCATGAACTCTTACTTATCGTGGACTGCCCATGTTGCTCAAGTCAGTCGCAAAGTGCACTACATGTTCCATTCGTTGAAATGCCTTCAGAGCTTCTTGCCCTTGAACACCAAAATCTCTCTTGCTCAAACTCTCATACAGCCCATCATAGACTACGCTGATGCCTGTTATTTGGATGTCACCGAGGAGCTTTTAAATAAACTTGAGCGTTTGCAAAATATCTGTATTCGTTTTGTTTTTAACCTTAAAAAGTATGATCACGTCTCTAACTTTCGCAAGATACTCAAGTGGCTCCCTATTCGACTTCGCAGGAACTCTCGGATATTGTGTCTGCTATTTAACATACTTCACAACCCTAAAACGCCATCCTATCTGCGGGAACGCTTCTCCTACGCCCGTCCTTTTGATGCGCCCTGCAGGTCGCATCTTAAAAATCTCCTCAAATCCCCTCCCCACTCAACCGACTTCTACTCCTACTCTTTCACTGTGCACGCGGTACGGTTGTGGAATTCACTTCCACCAGGCGTTAGGAACTGCCAAACTGTTGAAGTATTTAAAAGTAGAGTAAAAGAACACTATCTTTCCGCTTTGTCATAGTTGCTTATGTATTTATTATTTAAATTACATTATATTTTAATATATTTTAGTGATATTTATTTTAGAAGTATGTATGTATGTTAGTATATTCTCTTATTGTATGTTTATATTTAAATTAGAAAATTATTTTAGATTTTATGTATTTTGTTTTCCCTTCTACTCTTACACACGTTGTCTTCATCTCTTTAATATACTCCCCTATCACAGGTATGCTGGAAGAGATTTCTTTAGAAATAAGCATCACCTTTGTACCAATTTTTCTGTTCCTTTCTTCTTGTCTGTTTATATATGTGTGTACATAAATGGTTAAATAAATAATTAAATAAATAAGTGCACTAAAAATCATACTGGTTCGTCGAGTTCTATGGAACAGGCTATATTAGTAGAAGGTTTTAAGCAGTCTGTGGAAAATAGAGGTCTGATATATAACACATTGATTGCTGATGGGGACGCTAGTACCTATAAAAACATTTTAGAAAGTAGGTAAAATAGAATGCACTAACCATCTCTTAAGAAATTATAATGGCAGGAATTTGCAGCTACAGAAAGATACCGTCTGTTCCATTATCTGAACGCAAACTATTGACGTGAGAGCGCCTGACCAGACTACGTACTGCAATACGATCTGCTATAAAATACAGAAAATCGGAAGATGGCGCTACATCAGAAAAAATACAAGAAGACATTTTAAACAGTCCACGGCATGTGTTTGGAGATCACAGTCTTTGTAAGAGCTACTACTGTAAAGAAGAGCGAAAACAGGAGCCCAATCATGTCCCGGCGGCAGCGACTTTGATGTTAAAATTGCAAAAGAATGTCTCTCAACTTGCCTTCCACTCAAGAAGCCTTTTGCACACTTTCACAAATAATCGTGCCAAACAATTCAACAGTATCATCGCCAAAATGGTGGGTGGCAAAAGAGTATTTTTTTCTCTTAAAGACTCCTATAGTGTGAGATGTTATGCAGCAGTAGTAGCCTTCAACACCGGGAAACCACAGTACACCTTATATAAGTCTATCTGCGACAAAAGTCCAGGGAAGTCTCTGAAAAGCCTTGAAGAAGCAAGACATGCTCAAAATTTAAAACACCTGACAAAGTCCCAACAGAACCAAGGTTGACGCAGAAAAAATAATTTTGCTAGTATAGACTCAAACTACGGTCAAAACTGTGAACGTCCAGATATGGACAGTGACCAGTACGAACAAGCAAAAAAGATTTTCTTAGATCATTTGAAACAACAAGCGCTAAACCGACAAGAAACAGAAAGGAGCACTATTTTGAAGGCTCAAAGTGCTTTATGGTTAGAATTGCGAAGATGTATTTATTGTAACTGCGTCAATTTTTAGCAAAATTTGCAAAAGACGGCCAAACCAGAACTCTGCACCTCTTGTGAAGAATGTTTTATACAGTTATAGCCTTGATTACCTGCAGTGAAACATGGAAAAGAAAATAAATCCAAAGCTTTGGCAAAACTTAGCATTAAAGAGAACATTATTATTGACAAGTGTGGATTGTTCATCGACGAGGATTTTTTTTCTTAGGAGCCACTCCGGATGGATTGTTTGAAGACGGTTTGGTGGAAATAAAGTGCCCCTTCTCCGCATTTGGATTGGATCCTGAAGAAGCAATTCATCAAAAGAAGTTGAAATGCTTCAAATTGAATGATCGCTCTGAAGTTATTTTAGATCGGAATCACGACTGGCATTACCAAGTCCAAGGCCAGCTCCATATTGCTGATAAAAATCTCTGTTTGTTCGCAGTGTGGATTGGGGATAATTACCCGATGAAAGTCGTTAAAGTTTGTAAAGATGATCTATTTTGGTGTGAAATAATGTTACCGAAGTTGAAGAAATTTTACTATAACTGTATACTTCCCGAGTTAATTGATCCTCGTAAAGCCCGATCAATGCCATTACGAGAGATTTTTATGTATTTTTTTTTCTCAAACTTTATAATATATTTTTTCAATTTGTGGACTCCCGATTCTAGACTAAAAAAAAACTATAATCCTCTTCAGACTAGTATGAAAATTGTTTCGCGGACTATAGTTGTACTCCCAACGCACCCCAACGTAGCTTCGTGTATTGCAAACGAACACCAGCGCGCGGGCGCGCTATGCGAGCGTTTACGATTCGTAATAGGACTCTAGGACGCTGTGCACTATTGATATCCCTATCGTTTAAGTTTTGTTTGATTCATATGACTGTTCTTTTTTCTTACTTATCCTGCAAAAAATATGAAGTTTTGTAAGTGTCAAAAAAATATATATTGGTTTATACAGTCGAGGGCATATCAAGATTAATCCCAGTATACCAAGACGTCACTCAACCCTCGACTAGACTGAGGGAAAGGTAAAGTTGAGTCGACGTCGACTCGAGGGTTGAGTGGCGTCTCTTCATACTGGGATAAAACTGCTTTCGTAGTGCAATGGTTATACTTGATGCGCTGTTGTCTATACAAACAAACCAGTAGGTACGTTTTTTACTTATATTCATAATGGTCGGCGAGCCAAGCAATTTCTTATTTTTGTACATTTTGCAAAGTCACAAAACACTTGTTTTTATAAAAAGAATGCTTGTGAAGTTGGTACCCCTCATATAATAAAATAGTGCCACTTCGCCTGTTTATACAGGGTGGATTTTTGAGATGGGGCAGCAAGGGCAGCTACCTTAACAGTTGTAGTCACAGTAAAACAGTCTTAGGAGACTGTCCTTAACTTTTTGCGAAATTTTGAGCTGCATTCACATATTTGAAAATCTGTGAATGCAAATCAAAATTTCTCAAAAAGTTATGGAAATTACTGGAAGCAACCTATAGCATATTCATTCCTAGGATCTCCAAAACATTATGAAAGATTGAAACTCTGGTTGGATGAAGTTATTTTGAAAGTCTCAAATATAGGGATAGAAGTTAAGATAATTGTGACCGATCAACGATCAAACTTCGAGAAATATGCAAAGCAAATCAAAAACGTTACCAAAGTAAAGCGTTACTTTTAATTAAATGGTAAGAAAATTACTACTTTTTTTGACGTCCCACATTTAATCAAATGTATTAGAAATAACTTGCTCACAAACGATTTTGAGTGTGATGACAAAAAGATTTCTTGGAAATACAATGATGCATTATATTCAAAACAGTGAGAGAATTTTTTTGTTGATTCCAAAAATCACTGTAGCACTTATCACTCCTAACAATTTTCGGAAAATGAGAGTGAAATATTTAGTAACACAGGTATTTAGTAACTCTGTCTATGCCGCATTAAACGTCTTTTTAGTTCAAAAGAGTCTCCCAAGTAGCATAAAAGTGTTTTATAACAGCATTTTCACAGTGCACCGTGAAAACATTAGCTGCTTAAACCTGCTGTATAACAGCGTAGGCAGCGCATCCTCTGCTGATATAGCTCTAATTTGGGCACAAATTATTCAGCACATAGCTGTATAAGAATTCCAATTATCAAATAATTTAATTATATCAACATCATATTAGCATTTATGTGTGTAACAGTCCAACCCCAAGAGCTGAAAATTGCCCGAATAACAACAAACGTGTTACCTATAATACAGCGTAAAAGTCGAATTTGCACTTTTAATAAGCTTTTACACAGTGGAAAGTGGACTCTGAGCGAAATTATTTGCAGATATGATAATAAAAATGTAGTTTGATACTTGCTAGGTAACTCCGCACATATTTTAAAGATTTTTAAAACTACTAAGTGACGTACATCCGGTATGGTTGCTCTGTGCTCACACTTTGACGTTAGCTCATTCCTTTTTCGTGCGCGGTAACTATCGCACGCGCCCTTCGAGCAACATGTCAAAAAGAAGTGCGCAATAAAAAATTTATCACTATACTAGGAAAATTCGAAAGATCGAAGAAAAAGAAAGACATAGACGAAGAATAAAACCGTTATAATTATCATCGTCGGAAGATGAAGGTAAGCATAAATGCATTAATTATTTAGTGATCTAAAAGTGACTAGTGAAAGTATCTGTTTTTTAAATGCTCTGGGATTGACTGTGAGTCAATAACTTTGACATTTTTCAAAACAAAATTATAAAAGTTAATATTGCATCGGGGTTGATTGCGAATCTTCAACGATGACAAACTAGCACAGAAAATACGTACAATCTAAAACAGATGTAACGTTAATTTGCAAAGTTTTATTCAATTTTATTTTTACACTGCCCTCAAAATATCAACATATATATATATATATATATATATATCTTCCCAACCTTAATTGCAAATCGTAATTTTAGGTAACGAAGATCTTGATGTGACCCTAGGCGACAATAATGAAACCCTTACGGAGCTAATATCCGTGCCACCCGACATATTGCAAGACGCGGAACCGGAATCCGGTGATAACACTGACCAACACCTTGATCGAGCAGAACCCTGCCCTCAAGAGGAAACTACTGACAGTGTAGAACCTCAGTTAGACCCTGATCTACTGTCTGCCCTCGGTGAATCCACGTCCGACTCGCCTGACTATGGAGATAGCATTCACTGCAATCTATCGCAATGATGACCTCCTTTACTAAGGAAAGGAATGCCTAAAGTAAATAAAAACAACCTATGGAAAGAGTACCTTGTACCAGACAATTGTAAGCTCCTGCAAGCACCCAAATTGAATGCAGAAATCTCTGCGGCGGTACCGGACATGGTTCGTAATCGCGACAAGACACTTACAGCGTCTCAACAACAGCTAGGCATGGATCTGCTTCTAAAGAGCGATAATAAAGTTCAAGCTATGAAACATTTGAGCAATGGTTGCCCCGCTTACTGTGTGATTCGCACTACTTGGCAACGCAAGCTCGAGTGAAATTAATTACTCTTAGTTTAGACAAGGACTTCTTAAATATCATTAACGAGTCCGAACGAGACGAGTCACTGTTTGGCTCGTCCCTATCAGAGAAAATTAAAGCCGCCAATGCCATTGAAAAACAAGGCCTTTCTATAATAAAGACTGTGAACGTATCAAAACTACCTCAACAGCCTAGTATCCGTCCATCCTATCAGGGAAACTGGAACCCGCCTCCTCGATACCCGGCGAACAGGGGGGGCGGGGTGCATGCAGAAGCAGGGTTGCCAACCGTAAAAAAAAAAACCTCGTACATATGCAGCAAAAAATCTCGTATTTTGACTTTCAAACCTCGTACATTTATTATGCATCGAAAACGTGCTAAAACCAAAATGAAGGCATATTGAACTACTGGATTTAGGACTTTAAACTCAACGAAATAAAGTATTGGAAGTTTCTTACTAAATAAAACATCACTTTGTGTTGTATTTCAAAAAATCTTTATTATTACTCAAGTAAAATCACAAAAAAAAACAAACTAAATGTGTCCATATTCTTACGAAAATTTGCAAGGTAACTTAGTTTAAATCTCCTCTCCAAATATTATGTCAGGAACATCCTCACTGTCATCGTTTTTTCTGCCGTATATTTTATCTGTTGTCATGCGGCTATACATTTCTTTTGTGGGTTCAAAATTGACGCAGTTTCCAGTACGAGTTGAACCTTTTGCGCTCTCTGCAGCAAGAAGTGTGCCGTTCACTGTTTCCACAGTTAGCCGGTTTCTTATCTCTGTCTTTATTAAATTGACTTTACTAAAAACTCGCTCGCAGTCAGCATTCGCATGGGGTAGGGACAGTGTAGATAGGGCAAAATGGGCCAGCTCGGAAAAGTCTTCAGTTTTCAGTAATTGAGCCCAAAACTTATCTGGCTCACT
Organism: Griposia aprilina; assembly: GCA_916610205.1. Lineage (NCBI taxonomy): Eukaryota > Metazoa > Arthropoda > Insecta > Lepidoptera > Noctuidae > Griposia > Griposia aprilina. Next base: position 23,189,909 of record OU744285.1, on the reverse strand, counting down.
AATTTCATTCAACCCTTTAGGATGACGAGCTTGTGCATTTGGCAAACTCCTCCATTGATTGTCGATTATTTGTTTCTTTGCGTGATCAGCTGGTTCGATTATACGGGGGACCACTTCCATAAGAGGCATAAGTGTAGGGAAATGGCTCCTAAAATTGTGGGAGAGCGCTGATGCAGGTTCAAAAACTTGTAGCTTTGACAAGACAGGATCTTCCATGTTATATCGTTTTTTAATTTCGGTGGCTGCAACCCTGTAGAAATTTTTGCAGCATGAGAAGAAATTCGCAATATCTGCAGGCTGTCTGATCACATCTGGATGTTTCAAGAGCTCATACACTTTGACGCCAAGATACAGTGCAGCGTCATGGAGCTGATGTCGCTGACTTTCAGGGTTTATTTCACCAAGATTTGGCCTCATGACATATTCACGTTGTAAATAACGCAATAGGATTTCCTGATAGAGTGTACGAATTTTCTCATGTAGATTGTGAACAACTACTTTCTCGCTTTGAAATTCCAGATTGAATTTATTGAATAAAGGGAGCGACCATTCAAGGAAGCAGAAATAAAGTTTGTAGAATGGGTTGCTGAGTTTTTCGAGAATAAATACTGCTCGATTTCTTACATCGGCTCTTGCTCTATGTGCACGATTTGTCGTAAAATCAATAAAAAAAAGACGTAGGGCCTCCCATTGCTCTAATATCCTTTCAACCACTGATAATAAGGAAAGCCATCTTGTCTGTGATGGTTTGAGTATTTTGTGAGGCTCCACTGCAGCAAACGACTGGAAATTACGAAAATCAAATAGCCGTTTATCACTATGTTTAAAAAAGTTGTAGATATCTCTAGCCAGTTGTTCTACACCTTCAGGCAACTGTTTACAGGCTTCACTGGCACACAAATGGGCTGAGTGACAAACGCACTTCGTGATTATGATTCCTGGAAAATCGCGTATTAACCTTGTTTTTACTGAGTCGTTATCACCCATCATGACATTACACCCATCTGAGCCAAAGCCGATCACATTTGTCAGTGGAACATTACGGTTAGATAATGAATCGATAAGAGTTCTGTATAAATTCTCGGCATTGGCAGTAGGAATATCATCAGCATCAGATGTTTCCTTAAAAACTTTGTACAGCTCCCAAAATGCGCTACATATCTTTTGAGCTTCTTGATCAAAATAGCGTACCACAACGCAAGCAGTTTTGACCGTAGAAATATCGGTCGTCTCGTCCGTCATCACCGAAAACTGTTTTTTTTGTAATTTTTGGGCTAAATCTGCTTTATGACCTTCTCCAAGAACGTTTTTTACCACACCTGTAATTTTGGTTCGTTTAAGTTCAATTTCCTTGATTAATTTAGAATCCGTCACAACTTCTTTTAATAAATCTGTCAAATGGTCAGCAACCGAGAATGCTATATTATGCTCCGCAAAAAAAGCAGCAAGTTTAATTTCTGCACGAGCTTTCTCTTTATTTTGTGGAGTTAAACCTCTCTGGAATCCAAGCGATGTTAATGTTTGTGTTTTTCCACTGGATCCAGGTTTGTTGCCCAGATGTTTCTTGGTAGAGGCATGAGTTTTTAAATTGGATAGTTCAGCTACCATTGATGTTCCCGGGCAATATGCACATTTAGCTTTTGTTAAATCATTGGTGTCTGGCAAAAGCCAGTCTTTAAAAGTCGGATCCTTTAACCATTGCTGTCTAAAATTTTGTACACGATGCTGCGATAATGTGTTACCTTCCTTTTTTCTTGTCCAACCACCTTTTTTGGGTAATTTTCTAGGCGGAGTCAAAGTAGGCGAACGGTCACTGTTTTCGTCGTTATCACTCATAACGATACTTCTATTACACCAGTCACCACACTCACCACTAAACAATGGACGAAACAACGAAAAGACTTAACAATAAAAGTCTTCTTTTTAGAAAAACTTCAATTAGCTACACGTACTAATGTAGTACAACTAAACACGGCCGGCCGGCATGGAACACGTACGGAACAGAGAAAGTAGAAATTTGCACTATGTGTGACAGAGACGACTAATGCGAAGAACGAAATGTTTTATTAGTCAGGGATTTCCCGGTTGACGGGATAGCTTCAATAGACAATCATCGCGTAAATGCGGCAATGAAATTTTTGTTGTAAGTTCCTACAAGTTGTGATAGAGGGCACTAGTTTTTACTATTATATGTATAATGGTGATGCAAAATGTTCGTATGGCCATATTATCAAAATCTCGTACATAATTGTACGAGGTTGATAGTGTCCTCGTACCTCGTACGGAAGACCACAAATCTCGTATTTGTACGAGGAACCTCGTACGGTTGGCAACCCTGTGCAGAAAGCCGACGACGGCAGGGAGTCGCCGTCCATACACTTCGTCATCAGCGCAATCGTCACAACGCCTTACGTCGCAGGACAAAACTCGGACTCCCACTCAGACTCTTCGTTAATTCAGGTACATGCGGGTAGGCTTACCCAATTTTATGATCGATGGTTAAAAATAACCAACAACAATGTTATTCTTGATTGGTTAAAAAATGGTTTTCCTATACCTTTTCTTATGCCTGTAAGTCAATCAACAATACCTAAAAATATCCTATCAAATACTGAGAAATCAGATATGCTGGAACACCAATAACAAACTAAAATCAGGGGCTATCTCAGAGTGTAATGTGACCAGAGATCAATTTATATCTAAAATATTCCTCACTTTGAAACCTAACGGCGATAAACGATTTATATTAAATTTAAAATCTTTAAATAAACTGATCAAGACTGAACATTTTAAAATGGAGGATTACCGAACAGCATGCAAATTGATACCACGTTGTGGATACCTTGCCACCATTGAGTTGAAAGATGCTTATTTCCTTTTAGCTATTAGACCTTCTGACCATAAATACTTAAAATTTCAATTTAAGCCTAATAATTCGCTAAAAACTTGTTACATATAGCTTTAATTGCATGCCGTTTAGTTTATCCGTAACCCCACGAGTATTCACTAAGCTTATGAAGGAAGTCATGACTTACCTCAGACACCGTGGTTTTCAGTCAGTATGTTATTTAGACGATATTTTATGTATTGGAAATACTTATAACAAGTACTTTGTTCTTTTTTTTTTAAGTGTCTTAATAACGCAAACAAGACATTGAAACTACTGGAGTTTCTAGGATTTGTTGTCAATAACGATAAAAGTATGTTAAATCCACGACAATCCTGCAAGTATTTAGGATTTTGTTTTGTTTTCTATGTTAAGGTTTCTACCTTAACATAGAATTGCCAGCTGATAAGCGACGTAACCTTGCCAAGTTGGTTACTAGGTTTACAAAATTACAGCCATGTTCCATTCGCGAATTAGCTCGTCTAATCGGTATACTAGTTGCCGCTTGCCCAGCCTTAAAATACGCCTGGATGTACACAAAAACATTAGAGCGACAAAAGTTTCTAGCGTTACTTAAGCATAATTATGACTATGAAGTCAAAATGAAGTTTCCTAATATTATACTAGAGGAAAATGGAAAATGGTAGTCATCAGAAAAAGCATGTCATATTAACTATTTAGAACTGATGGCAGCCTTTCTGGGTCTGAAGTCATTTGCTAGCAATGTAACCAACTGTTCAATATTACTTCGCATGGACAACACTACTGCGATCAGTTACGTGAATCGTATGGGGGTATTCAATACCCCCACTTAAACGACTTGAATAGGTCTTTTTGGAAATGGTGTGAGCAGCGTAACCTTTGGGTATATGCATCATACGTGAATACCAAAGAAAACTGGGCAGACGCCGCGTCTAGAATAGTTAATCCGGATACTGAATGGTCACTTTCCGTGGAAGCATTCAATGAAATCGTAAATCATTTTGACCTACCTGAAATAGACTTATTTGCGTCTCGCGATAATGCGAAGTGTACCAGATTCATCTCATGGAATCAAGATCCTGACGCAGTTTCCGTAGATGCATTCACGGCGGACTGGCATACCTATTACTTTTACGCTTTTCCACCTTTTTCCCTAATATTAAAATGCCTTAGAAAAATTATCGATGACAATGCATACGGCCAACTGGCCATCACAACCATGGTTCCCACTACTGCAAAACCTTATAATCTCTGACATTGTTTTTTTAAACCCCAATAAAAACCTCTTGCAATCTCATTTCAGGGAGTGCCACCCCTTGCACAAGAACCTTACCCTGGGTGTCGCGAGGCTCTCCGGCAGGCTTTCAGCCGACGGGGTGCTTGTGCAGACTCTGCTACACTGATGCTATCATCCTTTTCTAACAGCACAATTCAGCAATACAATACTTCACTTAAGCTTTGGTGGCAATATTGTATCGCTAACCAGATTAGTTTATTTGATCCTTCCAAATCGTCCTTACTCTCATTCTTAGCATCACAATTTAATAGCGGTTGTGCGTATGGCAGTCTAAATTCCCATCGTTCTGCTTTGTCAGCCTTTATAGGTAATAATATTGGTTCAGACGAATCTATAAAGCGAATCCTAAAAGGTGCGTATAAATTAAGACCATTAAGACCCAAGTATGCCACCACCTGGAATCCCCAATTAGTGTTAAACTTTATTTCAACATGGTTCCCTAATAGTAAGCGTTCACTCGAAAAAATCACTAAAAAGCTTGTAATTCTATTAGCAATTTGTACAGCTCACAGGGTACAGACACTTTCCTTGATCAAACTCGAGAACATATTTTTTTCGGATAGCGGCATAAAAATTGCTATAATTGACATCATAAAAACATCAGCACCTACCTGGTAGAGACCAGCCAGTGTAGTTTCTGCCATACTTCAGAGAAAATACGCGTATTTGCCCAGCTACAGTTCTCTCAGATTATATTTCTATTACTAAAAACATAAGACCTGAGAATACAAACAATCTGTTGTTAACGTACAAACGGCCACATAAACCTGCTACCACGCAAAGTATCAGCAGATGGATAAAACAAACGCTGTCAGAAAGCGGAGTCGATTTCAGCGTATTCGGCGCGCACAGTACACGACACGCGTCCACTTCGGCCGCGAGCTTAGCCGGGGTTAACATAGAAACTATTCGCAAAACCGCAGGATGGACTAGTTCATCTAACTCATTTGCTCGTTTTTATAATAGGTGCATTATAAACGAAGGTGATTTTGCTAGATCCGTTTGCTTACCATAAGAAGCTCATTAAGACTACTTATTTAAATTATTGTACTTACAATATCACACTACAGAGAATATGTCTTTATGTTCCGTTAATGTGATTCACTTGAAATATAATCATTTATTACTAAAAGGCTGATTTGTTGATACCTAAATAAAACTATAATGTTAACAACCTTATTGTTTATTATTTCATTCCAAAACTTTCTAACTCTTAAAACGAGTTACAATATATGGTCAAACGAACTTGCAAGTGAAGTTCGATCATTGTTATGATGAGTTGCTTCATTTGAAGATATGATCACCCTCCCTCCCCTGACGCTTAACGATCCCCGAATATAGAGAAAGTTTTGTATCATACCGATAGTGGACTCTAAAAAATGAGCTAATGTTAAAGTGTGAGCACAGAGCAACCATACCGCATATACGTCACTTAGTAGTTTTAAAAATCTTTAAAATATGTCACAAGCCCTTTTGAGACGTTACTTACACGAATTAATATATGCCACGTATTTTCCGTATTTGAGGAAGATTTCTTAAATTTAATTGATATGATTATGTGTCAGGAATGATTAAACACTGCTATGTGCAAGATATTTTTTGAAAGAGAAAGAAAATAAAAGTTAAAACAATCAGTATGCAATGTTGTATATTATTTTCAAACAGTATATCCTAGCGGTATGGACTTTAGTTCTAATAGTGTTTGATTTGGAAAACTATTTTGAAATCGATCAAGCTATCCTACATTTCTGGACTGATTTAACACACGAGCAATTTAATAGGATTCTTGAAGAAACTCCTTCCCTTTGCCAAAGGACTAAGCTGTATAAAACAACATTAGGTGTTTACTTATGCAAAATAAGAACAAGTGAACCCAATGAAAGGATTGCAGCATCATTTAGTTTATCGAGAAGAACCTTGGAGAGAATGTTTCGAACAGCAAGGGATTGTCTGACTAATGACTTCGTACCACGACACCTTGGCCTAGGCCATATCAGTCGCAATGACGTCATACAACAAAATAGAATATTGCCAAATCATATTTTTGGTACCGCTGATTGGACTAAAGCAATCGCTATTTGCGATGGAACACCGCTGGTACGTCCAAGCCGCGCGCTGTCAACCTGTAACACGTCCCGCAACGCGTTTTACGTTTGACAGCGCGTGCGCACCGGTCATTTCCAACATAAAGCGTAATAACTTGAAAACTACTGAACCTATACCTCATTAAAAATTCGTGTGTGTAGCTGAAACCATACAGAATCAATAGGTGTTAAAACTACATTACGACTTCATAGACCAAAGAACTGTAAAAAAATGTTAAAATAAGAATATGTGTTGAATTTCCGTAAAATATTTGTTCTTACTGAATTTTTGTACATTAATTTGTAGTTTGTGTTAATAAAACGTATTTATTATTAAACTAGACTATCTAAGCTTTACCTTGTCCTTACTTGGTTTGCTCAGAGTAGCACAATACACCAAAACAAACACCCCATTCCCGCAACAATTTGATGCCTCGTGCGAGGTCCAGAGGGCCGACATAAGGGTCCTCGCACCTGTGATTTACGAATAGGATTTAATTTATTTTAGATGATTATTGTATGATTATATCTGAAATGATAGGTATTCATTTGTATGTAATAATTATATATATTTTACAACAATTCAGTACCTGCATACCAAAAGAATTGGAAATAAAACGAAGCGTGTGCGCGTTTAACATTCGTCCGAACCCTTATTTCGGGACTTCGGGCCATATCGAAATCGTCCCAGCTACTATGGTAGCCAAAACAAAATGTCCTGCGGAACGAATTTAGATAACTCGTGATCTTGAACTATCTTCATAGTATTAAAACGTTCTGAGCGTTTTTAAGTACTAATAATGAACTTATGTCCATATTACAAGCATTACTGTAATAAATTATTTAGTAAAACATACGTAATTTAATACTATGTCGACTGTAAAGTTTACAAAACAGGCGATGCGCGTGACACCGATTCCATGGCGTTATGGAAGAAGGCACTTGACCGTATCAAGTTCCAAACCGGTACGGATACATCGCAGTGGCGTAAATTGCAAGATTTCGTGCGTTCAGCCGACAAATTGTTTGTAGAACATCCTAGGTTTTTTATTGATAAATAAAATAATTGTTGATGACAACACAAGAAAACTTAAAAATATATGGGCAGACGCCCGTCGTTATCAGAATCGGCCATGTCTTCAATAAGTGGTAATGTGGGTAGGAACCAACAAAGAATCACTTGAGTCACAATCAAGAGTTATTTAATAGCATACAATATGTTCCTTACAAAATTTCACTGGAATTTATTCACTATTGATTAGACAACCACTTAGTCAAGCGGTTTTAATTATTTTTGATACAGAAAGGGGCAAGATTACGCGGAACAAAAGCGATTCGTCGGATACGTGGTGCGCTCGCCGTTGACGTCCGGAAAAACAACTGACGTTCAACATGGCCGCACTGACCATCGCCTCGACGCTTCGCCAGACTGACAGTTGTCAAATCTCGTTCCAACGTATCTTAACAGATGGCGTTAGCAATGCGCCGTCACGGCCAGACTGACTTTCGACCGTCCTCGGGCGCATCAGATTGCAGTCCTGTAACAATCACACAATCAATCGAACGGGTGTCAGTAAATCTACCCGCTCGCCCAACCTGACAAACTATGACTGCTAGACATAATACTACTCTCATATTGACTGTAACTGTCTCAGAATAAAAGAAAGCGTGTGTCCCTTCGACTACTCATAGACCGGACGGCACCTTTCTCTAACATGCAATGCACTCCAAACTCGATCAGCATGTCCTATCAACCAACCCTCAGGTCTGGCCCGAACGATACCGTCGTGTTGCGATCAACTTTCCACACAATATTAACCTGGACCGGACGGGTGTGTCCTTTCGACCAGCCACTCGTGCATGGCCCGGACGACACTGTCCCTTCGACCAGTGAACACTTAAGGTTGGACCGGATGAATGTGTCCCCTCGACCAGCTGCTATCAGCTGCATGGCCCGGACGACATTATCCCTTCGACCACCTTCATATTATTCGATAACTGCTGGTGACCATACTCAACCTCTAAGAGCTGACACGGACAACTGAAATGGGCGTCCCTTCGACCAGTTATCTCTCCAGACAACGTGGACCGGACAACCCATCAGCGTCCCAACATAGTTAACATTAGACTTCATGCAAATAATGCTTACAGATTACACATACCTATAAGTTATGGACTGTCTTGCTCTGCGTGAATTTGGACTTCATGCTCAATGATTTCATGATCTGAGATGTTACTAAGGGTATCAGACTCTGCTGTAAGTGTGTCTGATCCTGCGGAAAGGGTATCGGAGGTTGCAGTTAATGTATCAGAACTACTTAGTCTGTCGGGGTGACCATTATTGAGATCAACGTTTTCCAGCGCCGTCATGGCATCCTCCTCAATCATTAAACTAGTAGATATTTCAACTAACCCGTCATGGCCCCGAGGTACTGCACGCAAATTCTCATGCGCGTATTTAAAAGTACGATGTGAACCAGTTATGCTTTTTAACTCGTAACGATCATTGTCTAATACTGCGGTTATTACATAAGGACCCTTAAACTTCCTACCTAATTTGGTTTGGTTTCGTTCGCTGCTTTTGATAAATACGAAATCGCCTTTAGAAAATGGCTTAATAGTGGCTTGACCTTGGTTAAATCGTAGAGTATCGGATGCGGCTGCCCTTTGTATGTTATTAGACGCATCTTGCCTAGCTGAATCAAGGTCGATTCGCTGTTCTTGTTCGGGATCTGGACTGGAAGACCTAATTTTCGACATACCTAGCGATTGGGAACGGATACCGAACATGAGTTCTGTTGGCGTAAATTTGGTGACTGTAGACTTAGTACTATTAAGCGCTAACTGAACATTTCCTAACTCGTCACGCCACGCTTTATTGGGGTCGTTTTCGATAATCGTTAGCAAACTTTTCAAGGTGCGCATCACGCGTTCTACTTGCCCGTTTGCCCTGACGACGACCTTGACCCTGACGACTTTGAGTGACGTTTTGACGTTTGTACTGGTGGGACCATTGTCTGATTTTTTACGGAAATAAAATAAAATAGTGACGATACAGTGTCTGAAAGGTTTTTAATTAGGTGTATAACAACATAACACAAAATATACAGTGTAGTGAGGTTTCGTGAGTGCTCCTATAGTCTAAAATCTTGCTTAGACAAATACCAAAATCACCAAACCATATTTAAATACCCTTAATTTTTTAAAATAAATTCGCGACGATTAACTGCCAAAACTTGGTGATTTGTAACTGTCAACGTCTATATTGACAACGTCAGACTAATAACGTAAACAAACTTTGTGTATCCACTGGGGAGGTTCATTGAGCTTAGAGCAAGTCCTGTTATAAGAATGCCGGTGAAATGCGGTGGCTGTGGCAAATTTTTGTCAGCAATTGACACAGCTAGGTGCACAAAATGTAGCGCCGCTTATCACCGAGTGTGTGTCGGCCTCGCTACAAAGGGCCCCGTAGTCTCCGCCTGGCATTGCCCTGAGTGCAGGAAAAATGTCCGTAGGGACAATAAGGCCGATACGCCAGTACGAGGTTGTGTGGCAGATGTACAGTCTGAGGAACTGGTGTCCATGTCAGTGACAAAGCCACCAGCTGTGGAGACGATGGCGCCCGTGACGCCTTCAGCGCCAACAACGTTGGCGCATCCGACGACGCCTCTGTCAACTGCTGCACCGTTGTCGCCCCAGACAAAAGCTGTACCGCAGTCGCCTGTGGTAGTAGAGGCGCTCATGCGGGTATTAACGCCTCCCCCGATCGTAACTGTGGCTGTTGACAACACCGCTACGAAGATGATTCCCGAGTTCCCGCCGGACGTAGGCTCCGCTTTAAAACTAGTAGTGGAGGAGCTACGCACCTTGCGGTTTGAGGTCATGGAGCTTCGGAAAGACGTAGCGGAATTGAAGGCGTCTAACGACTCGTGTCACGTCCGTATGGATGGAATTGAGTCTAGATTGGATGCGCTTGAAATGCGTCACGATGCCGGATGCGCACTGACAACAAATTTAAGTGCGGTGGAGAATGTAGTCCAACAGCTCAAGAGGGACCTCAATGACAGGGATCAAGAGCTGATGGCAAACGATCTGGTAATAGCTAATGTACCTGAGTCGCAAGTGGAAAATCCGACACACCTGTTCCAGCTAATTGCCACAAAGCTAGGAGTCGCTTTGGAGGACCGTGACATCGTGTGCGCAGAGCGAGTCGGCGGCAGACATATAAAAGCGACAAGCCCCACAGCGACAACGTTGCCCCGCCCTCGTGCTATCATGGTGCGCCTCGCTCGACGTGACCAGCGTGACGCCGTATTGAACGGTGCCCGCGTGCGACGTGAAGCTACAACCGAGAATCTCGGAGTCCCTGGGAAACCTGTGCGCTTCTTTGTTAATGAGAGGCTGACTAAGCAGAACCAGCAGTTATTTCGTCAAACAAGGGCAGCTGCGGGGATTCATGGATGGCGATTTGTATGGACGAAGCGTGGTCGCATCTTGGTCCGGCAAAAGCCTGGAGACTCCACTCATAGGATTGCATCTGAGGAAGATATACAACAGTTTATTGGACCATATACGGACACTAACATATAAGCCTTTGTTCGATGCTGCACATTTTTTCTCTCTAGTTAGTAGTTTTTTAGATTATAATTGGTTATCAAACATGGTGTCTGTGTGTCGTATCTGTTGTGATCTGGGGAGGTGGGAATATGAAAGTGAGTACTGCAATAATACGAGGAACATAGATACATACATAATTACACATATTATCATTTACACACTTGCAACACTATTTAAAAAAAAAAGATATTTATTATTTTCAATTCATAATGATTGTAACACACTTATTTATTTGCTACCAGAATTAAAACTTATGTACAAGAATTACTTACTCAAAAGATATAAACATGAATATACGAATAGAATACTATCATTACTATATAAATACATCTCTACAGCCACTATTCTTTACATAACATGACCAGGTCAAAAAAATTAAAGTTTGGTTTGCTCAATGCCGGCTCTCTGGCAACTAACCAGGATGAGTTTCTGATTGCCATGTCACAACACTCAGTGGATATAATGGCAATCAACGAAACGTGGTTGAGACCTGGGGAGGAGGGGCGCGCGCCTAAAGTTCCGGGATATAGGTTGAAGCACGTGCCGCGTCCTGCGACTATATGCGGGGGGCGAGGCGGAGGAGTAGCGTTTTATATCAAAACGGGAGTAAGGGCGCGTGTACGGCCGCACTCAGAGCAGTCTGATGTAGAACAAATGTGGTTAAACCTAACTATCAATGGTCGAAAGTTGCTCATTGGCACTGCATACAGGCCACCCTGGTTTGAGCTCTCAAAATTTCTGGATGGAATAACTGACAGTATTAGCGCATTGGCACCTTATGATCACTTGGTATTACTGGGGGATTTCAACGTTAATCTACTGGATACAAACAACACAAAAACTAAAGATATGATGGAATTCCTAAATTATACTAACCTAAATCAGGTAGTACAGTCACCAACTCATTTTGTAGGAGATAGTAGTACTCTCATAGACGTGATCTGTACCGATGTTGGGGTATGTAGTGTGGTAGTCAGTCATATCAGTGAACTTGGTCATCATTCGTTTATTGTATGTGATACAGTCATCAAGAAGGTAAATAACAAACCAAGGCTGGTTGTATATCGGCCTCTAAGGGATATATTGATGGATTACTTTGTGGTAGATCTGAAATTAATGTCATGGTTTGAAATAAGCTCACTGCCAGATGTTAATAGCATGATTCAACATTTTAATGTCTGTATCACCCAATTGTTTGACTTGCATGCCCCTATAAAGAGTAAGATTTTTAGAGACCGTCCCACACCATGGATAACAGCCAATATCAAATTAATGATTAAGCTGCGAGATGAGGCAAAAAATAATTATCATAAGGACAAGCTAGATACTACAAAAAAATATTATTTGGATTTAAAAAAACAAGCTATTATAGCACTAGCACAGGAGAAGAAGGTATATTTTGATGGGCACATTAATAGTCAGATAAAAAATCCAAAAAAGCTTTGGAAAAATCTTAAATCAGATGTATTTGCTGAACATAGTGAGGGTATGCTTCCCGGACAATTTAATGACCCAGATGAAATTAACAAGGCATTTCTGAATGTACCAGGACAGTCCGTACTACCCACATTGCAGCTTTCATACTTTGATGCAAATAGATTTGGTGAATCTAAATTTGAGCTACGAAATGTCAATGAGGAAGAAGTTTCGAAAATTATTAAAAGTTTAGGGTCTAATGCTAAAGGGATTGATGGAGTGAGTCTAGATATGATAATACTAACGTTACCTACTACCCTTGAGGCTATCACCACAATAGTAAATAAGTCAATAGATACCTTCACTTTCCCTGACTTATGGAAGTGCGCTGTTGTGCGTCCTTTACCCAAAACCAGCAACCCTAGTACGTTTAAAGAACTACGTCCTGTTAGCATTTTACCTTGCTTATCGAAAGTATTAGAGAGGGTAGTATACAATCAAATGTTGGAATATTTAGAAGCAAATAATATGCTCCCTGACCTTCAATCTGGTTTTAGGAAAGGACGTGGGACGGCCACAGCCCTTTCTGACGTAGTGGGGAATATCTTAGAGGCACGGGACAGAGGGGAGGGAACAATCCTTGCTCTTCTTGATTTTTCGCGGGCCTTCGATGCAATAAACACCACACTGTTACTTTCCAAGCTGGCATATTACGGTTTTACAACAGAAACAATACAGTGGTTCGCTAGCTACTTGCAAAATAGGTCACAGCTCGTTGAAATCCAGACTGAGGATGGATCAAGGGTGTCATCCCCCCCTCGTCAGGTGACACGTGGTGTGCCCCAGGGATCGATTTTAGGGCCCCTTCTGTATATCCTTTACAGTGCAGACATTATTAAGTCATTCCAGCATTGCAGGTATCACATGTACGCAGATGATATCCAACTGTATATAACTTTTAAACCAGCTGATACATTGGAGGCAGTAGAAAAAATCAATGACGATCTAGAAAGAGTGGTGGGTTGGTCGGATAATAACTCACTGGTATTAAACCCGCTGAAATCGAAATTTATGGTTTTGGGAAGTAGGAAAATAATCAGCGCAATACTGTCAGCCAAGCCAGAAGTTGTTATCAGGGGGGAAAAAATAGATAGGGTAGATACAGCATGCAACCTTGGTTTAACCATGGATGGGGAATTGCGATTTGAGAAGCACATCAGTAACTCCATGAGGAATTGTTTTTATAGGTTGAAACTCCTATATTCAATTAGAGACTACCTGAGTGTTGATCTACGTAAGCAATTAGTGGATAGCCTAATTTTATCAAGACTTAACTACTGTGATACAGTGTATGGCCCATGCCTGTTAGCTAGAACAGAGAAGTTGATACAACGCATACAAAATGCATGTACACGGTTCTGTGTAAAGATACCTCATAGAAGTCATGTAACTCCTTATATAAATGAAAATAATATTTTGAAAATGGCTGCTAGGAGAAAGTTACATATGGCTAGTTTACTGTTCGGAATAGTCACTACACAAAAACCACACTATCTATTTGAGAAGTTGAGTTGGAGACAGAGCGAATACGAACCACGTTTCTCTACCAAGCCTCTTTGTATATCATTACATAGGACCGTAGCATTCCGAGGGAGCTTCAGATACGCCGCCACGCACTGTTGGAATAACCTTCCTCCACCAGTAAGAGTCCTGAGAACAAAAAAGCATTTTTTGAGTATTTTAAGGAAATATTTCATGCAGATACAGCAGTCCACATGATTTTAAAACTAGATCTGGTAACAATAGATGCTCTTTATGTACTTACCTCAAGGATCACGGCCTACGGGCAATGGATATGGCTATCCAACAGTGTGAGGGGCTTCTGTCTGATTCCTTCCTGGTTAGGTCCGGCCTGTGTCAGTATCACAGGAGGAATTGGAGTCCTCAATTATCTGGGTAGTGTTTACTGTGTGTCTTTCTGAAGCTGTATTATCTAGGTGGGACAAAAGGTAAGATATACATTAGTGTCAGAAGGATTAAAAAAAATTTTTAATGTAGGGCTGGGTTTCTTTCTCAATTTTGTAATTGTTTATTTTTGTCAATACTTAATGCAATTGCTAATATCTCTGATAATACTTACCGTTAAGATCAGGAGGCTTGGAGGGCAGTTTGGTTTGGCACTCCTTTGGTATGTCGATGGATCTTGCTTCTTGGTCAATCGAAGGATCTATGATTCATTCGGCCCACTAAAATAATATTACAGGATCCATAAAAACACTATCAAGCTGTACTAATGGGCTAGTTTACCGGTTTGACCGAAAAAGCATGGTTGTCGTGTGCCAACGCCATGCTTCAATGATTGCCGTAGTATGCAAATGGCGGCCATCGCAATTCCCATGGTGCAAAAAAATTATGTTGTACCAATGAGGATTAAATTACATAATTATTGAGTATTGTTACTGTATCGAAATTATAGTTACAAAAATAGTATTTATAGGAAAACACACCACACTTTATCTAAACAACAGCTAGAGATAATGCTTAGATTTTTTATATTTATTTTTATTGTGATATGTTTTATGTATTTATTAAAAGTTACACATAATACAGATATTTAAACATATATATATATTTATCTAGAAGTACAAACCATGTTCAGTTAGAATCGTACCTAGTTCTGTAGAAAATAATACTTTCCAGATATAATATGTCACGCAGGAGGACGTCATTACGTCATTCGAGAGGTGGTTGCTGAAAATCAGCGCTGTTGACGATAGGTTCGTCCGAAGTCACAGCATTTTGCTGAGCAACGACCTGTTCTTGTACAGATGCGACGCACGGCTAAATTGTTCTTAATATTGTTGTTTTTTTTGTTACAAAGTAGTCATTTTTTCACTCTGCTATCGGCATTTTGTTTTTGTTTTCATCGTTTGTTTGTTGTCATTTGCGAGTGTCGTAACACAGAGCAAATTATGTAACCTTGCAGAGCAAAATGTATTGTCTTTGGTCCCTGGCCATGGACAAAATTTTAAACCTTTTAATTTTTTGGTACGAGGCTTTTGGCTACATTCTATGCTTGTTTTATTATTAATGTAATTTTTTTGTAATGTGCGTTTTGTTTGTGCAGAATAAACTATTTTTCTTTCTTTCTTTTCTTTCTTTCCCTGCTGGAGCCCGTTGCTATAAAATGCAGTTTAATATTATATTCAGAACAAAAGTTCTTAAAATCTTGGCTAATGTAACACCTGCCCTGATCGGCTATTATGCGCTTAGGTGCTCCAAAAAGGCAAACGGCATTTTTAAGGGCTCGAACTGCACTGGCTGCGTCCAATGAAGAGGTATGCTCTAATAACACGTATTTAGTAAAAGCGTCAATAATTACCGAACAATATTCCTTACGGTCGCTTTTTCCACTTAGTTTCCCGGTGAAGTCTATATGAATCGTGTGCCACGGTACCGAAACTTTTGGAATGGAGTGTAGCTGCACAGGCTGAGCACCTGAGGGACCCTTTGATGCCTTACAGACAATGCAAGAGTCAATAAATTTCCTAACGCACTTGGACATCTGAGGGAACCAGTACTGTTCATACAATTTGTCCAGTGTTTTATCACTACCCAGATGTTGTAATTCATTATGAACGTGATTGATCAAGGTCCATACTAAGGAACGAGGGACGACTGGCAGCCATGAAATAATCTTGTTTCTTACAACCTTCCTATAAAGAATGCCATCCCTAACGTCATATGTCTGACCAACCGTTTCGGGAAAATCGTTATTATTGTGCTTGTTGATCAAGTCTTGGACCTCTGCATCACGTTTTTGTTCTACAGAAAGCCAACCCTGATGCAATTCTACAAAATGTATTGTCTTGGCTGTGGGTTTTGAAGAAACTTGCGATGTGGAAGCTAAGCTATTGGGTTCTGGCAAGGGATTTCTAGAGAGGTAATCCGCGTGTTCCATGCCACGACCTTCGCGATACACGATGTCGATATCGTAGGCTTGTAAAAACGCCCACCAGCGATGAACACGTGGGGTTAGATCAGTTTTAGATTTCGATGCCTTTAGTGAGTTACAGTCCGTGAAAACCTTGAAACGTCGGCCATATAAATAATGCCGGAAGTGTTCTACCGCTCGTACGACTGCCAGCGTTTCTAGTTCGTACGAATGGTAGCGGGACTCTACTTCAGATGTACGTCGGCTAAAGTATTCTACAACATGAGGCAGGTCTTTCTTTTTCTGCATTAGGATTGCCCCATAGCCCTCGGAGCTGGCGTCGCAATGCAACTCAACGGGTAAGTCCGGGTCAAAGATCATCAGAACTGGTTCGGAGGTAAGTATCTCTAAAACGGTATTACGGATCTTTTCATGTTTTTCTTCCCATTTTACAGGACCTTTCAGTTTTGTTAAGGGATACAAAGGGCCAACAATGTTTGTAAATCCAGGGATAAATTTTCGGAAATATGACGCAAGACCTAAAAATTGACGTACTTGCGTCGCAGTTTTAGGCTGGGGAGAGTCTATTAAAGCCTGTATCTTGCGCGAGTTTGGTCCCACCTCTCCGCACTGGAGAGAATAACCCAAGAAATCAATTTTCTTTTTCATAAACTTACATTTTTTAAGGTTTAATGAGAAACCAGCGGTAGAGAGAGCATTTAAGGTTTCATTAAGACGCTTAAGACCCTCGGTTATGTCATCAGAATAGCACAACACGTCATCCATGTAAATCAAAGGCTTATCCTTCAGCTGATGGACAGCCTTTGTGATGCAGCGTTGATAAACCGAAGGGGCATTGCGTAACCCGAAGGGCATCGCGAGATATTCGTACTGCCCCTCGGGCGTCACAAACGCTGTCTTTTCAACTGAGTCATGGTGGATAACAATTTGGTGAAATCCTGATGCCATATCTAAGGATGTGAAATAATGGGCACCACTGAGCTGATCTATTTGTTCCTCAATACGAGGGAGGGGGTAGTGTTCAGGTCGTGTATTTGAGTTAAGCTCCCGATAATCGACACACATTCTCTCGGTGTTATCTTTTTTCTTCACCAAGAGAATTGGACTGGCGAATGGTGATGAGCTCTCCCGAATTACACCCGCATCAAGGAGCTCTTGAACCTTTTCCCTAACGATTTGCTTTTCAATTGGTGCTAACCTATATGGGCGTCTTTGTACAGTTTTATGTGGGTCTACTAAAACAATTTCCAACTCTCCACTGCTCACGCGCCTATGGGGAACACCTTCTACGAAGCAGCTAGTATATTGGTTTAATAGTTTAATAAGGGCGTCTCTATCATCACCTATCAAATCCGTATCTATCTGGTTAAAGTCTGGCTGGGTAGCAATCAACTCACAAATATTAGCTTGTTCCTCAAAACGAAATGTTAAGTTATCATTATTAATTATGACACTCACACCTTTTTCTAAAATGTCCCTACCTATTATAACAGGGTCCATAAGACAAGAGTCTGGTACTATATGAAATGTCAAGATTTGTAAAATTTCTCCAAGATATATCTCACTCGAAATTTGAGACGTACATTTTATTTCATCGCCGCCAATGCCCGTAAGATATACGAGATTATTGTGCACAGTACCTGGGAACCTACTAGAGAAGCTTTCTTTTATCAAAGAGCAAGACGATCCGCTATCAAATAAAAAAGAAACTGGCTCACCGGATGACGTTCTCAAGGTACCCCTCGACAAATGTCGTTCGCAGAGATTGACCTCTTTCCTTACAGCAGCTCCGCCACCTTTCCCCTTTTCTTGACAATTCGTTGCTATGTGTCCTGGCTTGCCGCAATTGTAGCAGGTTACGGTCGAATTCTTCTCGGGAGCACGTGCGGCAGTTGAGGGATCTTGCTGTTTAGTCTTCACAGAATCTTCTCGTCGCTTTCTACAGTCGGCTTGCCGATGTCCAGGGATTCCACACCAATGACATTTACCGGGAAATCTTGCGTCCGCAATTCTAGGTCGCTTGAAATCAGGTTCTTGGATTTCAGTAACCTCCGATCTTCGCTTTAGTGAAATGCCGCTTAAGATTCTAAATAGCTGAGCTTTGGTAGTGGCAGCATGTGCGTTTAACTCACGGCGTATTAAACCATCCTTCTGACATAAGACCGATATCACGAATCCGGTAATAACATCTTCTGGCATTCGGGTCTTAGGTATACATTCGATCATATTCCACAAGCGTAGGCCAGTTTCTGATGCGGTTTCCTTTGCTCAAAATTTGAAATCTCAATACCTCATCAAAGTAGTCTTGAAATAATGTCGGTCTACAAAATCTGGCCATTAAACTTTGTTTTACAGCCTCCCATGTAAGCTCATTCAAATTTAACTTGGTCAAACAAGAGGCTGCGCGGCCTTTTAGTGCACCAGTGAGAGCCAGAAGCAAGTCCACACCCTCTAGATGTCTACTCATGACTATAATTTCAGTAATCTTGCACCAACCTTCGATATCCGCGTCGGCATCTTCTGGATTAAACTGTATGAGCTGCACTGCACTGGACTGGGCGCTAGTACTTGCCACTGGCGGTTGCGACGTTGCTAACATACGAGTAAGTAGGGTTTCCATATTACTCAACAACCTCAAGGCGCTATTTTCATCAGGCGGTCGTTTTTCCTCGGTCGGTAGCACATGGGATCCCACTTCTGATATGGGCAGACGCCCGTCATTATCAGAATCGGCCATGTCTTCAATAAGTGGTAATGTGGGTAGGAACCAACAAAGAATCACTTGAGTCACAATCAAGAGTTATTTAATAGCATACAATATGTTCCTTACAAAATTTCACTGGAATTTATTCACTATTGATTAGACAACCACTTAGTCAAGCGGTTTTAATTATTTTTGATACAGAAAGGGGCAAGATTACGCGGAACAAAAGCGATTCGTCGGATACGTGGTGCGCTCGCCGTTGACGTCCGGAAAAACAACTGACGTTCAACATGGCCGCACTGACCATCACCTCGACGCTCCGCCAGACTGACAGTTGTCAAATCTCGTTCCAACGTATCTTAACAGATGGCGTTAGCAATGCGCCGTCAAATATATGATTGATTGCTTATGGTCATTTGACATAAGTTTTTATCTATTGTCTGTGCTCTCACTAACATAAAAAAATCAGGAAAGTAAAAACTCTCAAATGTGTGCTTGTTTCAATAATTTTAAATATATTGTTCTCCTGTCGTTTTGGGTTAAAATAAAGACATCAAACAAGTTATCTCACGGTCTTTCCATTGAAATTCATCAGGTTATGGGCCCAGACCCTTCTAATACAAAGATTAACGTGGATACAGTTTGTACTTGTAGTAACAATAAAACTCGGGGCGTGGCGAAGCCATCATGAAATATCAAGGTGCTGCTTCGGCTTCTGAGGTACCGGTAAATAACACAGGAATTACAGTAGTGAAACTAACTGGGGGTGAAAATTGTTTGTTCTGGAAGTTCCAGCCCAAGATTTTGTTAAATGGTCTCGGCCTTTTAGGGGTCGTTGACGGGTCGGTAAAGAAAAACGAAACCGGCTTAAAACCAAATGAATGGGAGCAACGAGATGCTAAAGCACAAATACATATCGTGTCGAGAGTGTCAGAAAACGTCATGCAACATTTAGTAACATGTTGCTCGGCGGCAGAAATGTGGAACAAATTATCAAGCATATACGAACTTAAAAGCTCAACGAGCGTTCACCTGATGCAAGAAAGGTTCATGAAGTATAGATGCGAAGATGGTAATATAGCCAAGTTATTCAGTACGGTAGAACAAATGGCAAATCAATTAAAACAGCTAGACGAATCTATTTCTGACAAGATGATTGTAACAAAGATACTATTGACACTACCACCTCAATACAAATACTTTATTTCGGCGTGGGAAAGTGTTCCTCAAGAATTCCAAACAATAAATGACTTGCAAGCAAGGCTACTCATTGAAGAACAACGGATGAAAGAAATGGAAGAACCCGTTGCGTTATCAGTGAAAAATATGAAATGTTATAAATGTGGAAAAATTGGCCACAAAAAGAGTACCTGTAGATATAACAATACATGTTCTTACTGCAAAAAGGCTGGACATTCAATAGAACAGTGTTACTTTAAGAAGAACAGAGAAAAAGGAAAAGGCTCAAAAGAAAACAAAGGAAATAATTGGAAAGAAAATAAACAAAATAATTCAAGGGAAAATAAAGGAAATAGCTTAAAGGATAACAAAGGAAATGCTTATATCTCAACCGCTTTTATTGGACATAACTCCAGCATAGATGAATGGATAGTGGACAGTGGTGCAACTGACCACATGACCCATAATCAATCTCTTTTTTCTAGCTTTTCAGGTACCAATGCCGATAGATATGTCATAGTCGGAGATGGAAGGAAATTAAAAGTTAAAGGTATTGGACAAATACTCCTGAAG
Organism: Griposia aprilina; assembly: GCA_916610205.1. Taxonomy (NCBI): domain Eukaryota; kingdom Metazoa; phylum Arthropoda; class Insecta; order Lepidoptera; family Noctuidae; genus Griposia; species Griposia aprilina. The sequence continues at coordinate 23,169,215 of OU744285.1, read as the reverse complement.
GCTTATGATGGTAATGAATATGTTGTGTCTTCACTAAATAACGTACTATATGTTCCTGAACTCAAGGTAAATTTATTCTCTGTTACAAAAGCTGTGAAAAATGGTTACATATTTAACATTATAGGTAAAAAATGTGAATTTATAAAAAATAATGTGGTGTGTTCGATTGGTATATGTGTAGATAAGTTCTATGTAATGCAGTTTATATTTAATTCTTCATGCAATGTAAATGTAACCACTCAAGTTAAAACTAATACCCTTAAGGATTGGCATGAGAAGTTGGCTCATCAAAACTATGATTACTGTCGGTCGGTGTTAAAAACGAATAACATAGAATTTATTGATTCTGATGATTCATGTGTTGCATGCATAGAAGGGAAATGTCATCGTTTACCCTTTCCTCAGAGTATAACTAAAACAAGTATGTGTTGTGAGATCTTACATGCTGATGTGTGTGGACCAATGGAAGTTCCCTCTGTTAGTGGTTCAAGGTACATATTGGTAATCAAAGATGATTTCTCTAAGTATAGGAAAGTTTATTTTCTGGATCATAAATCCAAAGTGCCAAGTAAAGTAAAAGATTTCATTAATCATGCTGAAGTAACAACTAATAATAAAGTAAAGGTTTTAAGGACAGATAATGGGACAGAATTTTTAAATTAAATATTAGAGTCATTTTTAAATGATAAAGGCATACAACATCAAACTACAGTAGTCTATACACCGGAGCAAAATGGTAAAGTTGAAAGGGAAATGCGAACTATTATAGAAGCTGCTAGAACAATGTTGATTCAGTCTAACCTAGATAAGAGCTTATGGGCTGAAGCTGTTAGCACAGCTGTGTATAATATAAATAGAACTTACATTAAAAATAAAAATACTGATAAAACACCATACGAATGTTGGTCAGGTAGGAAGTTTGACATAAATGTTTTAAATAAATTTGGTAGTATAGTAGTCTGTCATGTGCCTAAAGAGAAAAGAAGAAAATTAGATCCAAAGGGAAAGAAGGGATATTTTGTTGGCTATGGTGAGGAAACAAAAGGTTACAGGATTTATTACAAGGAGGAAAATAAAATAGAAATTAATAGAGATGTAGTTTTTATTAAAGAGTGATAGTAATCCTAAACATAAAATACCTGATAATGAAATAAAAATCTTAGTAGAAAATAATAATGAAAAACCATTGAAAGAAATAAATGATGTTGATGGTGTTGCACAGGATGAAAATAGTATGGATAGGTCAATACAGAATGACATACCAGTTATTAATGAAGTGTCAAGTCAAAACTTAAGTAATACTCCAAGTGTTGAGTCGAGTAATGAATCTGAAGAAGAGTCTCATGATATAAATACTGAAGCTAAAACTCAGGAAGAATATTTAAAAAGATTAAGACCAAGAAACCAGATTAAAAAGCCTGAATGGCATAAATATTATAGTACAGATTATACATGCTTATTAAGTTATATTGAAGATAATCCAAAAAATTATGAAGAAGCCATGAAAAGTAGTGAAAAGATAAATTGGAAAAGAGCTATGGACGAGGAGATAGATAGTTTAAATCAAAACAATACATGGGAGTTAGTGTCAAAACCAGTAGATTGTAAAGTTATTGAAAGCAAATGGGTATTTAAAAGAAAACTTGATGATCAAGGTAATATTACTAGTTACAAGGCTAGGCTCGTGGCTAGGGGCTTTCAACAAACTGATTTTATTGATGATGACCTATTTGCACCAGTAGCAAAACTTCCAACTGTCCGGACTCTATTAGCAATATGTAATCAAAAAGGTATGTTAGTACACCAAATGGATGTTAAAAGTGCTTTTCTTCATGGTGATATTAAAGATGAGGTATGTTTGTCATCACCAGAGGGATGTTCTAATGGTGATATGATATGTAAACTTAAAAAATCATTGTATGGGCTAAAGAGCTCACCCAAAAACTGGAATGACAAATTTAACTCTGTAATTTTGTCTGAAGGTTTCAAACAATGTAAAACAGATTATGGTCTTTATGTAAAACAATATAATGGACAGAATATGGTCTATTTATTACTATATGTCGATGACTTATTATTTGCAGGGACGGATATTGAATGTGTAAATAATACTAAAAAATTGTTAAAGAAACATTTTTGTATGAAAGACTTGGGTATAGCAAATTACTTTTTAGGTATTTCTATCAAGCAGGATGTAATTAATGGTGTCTTAAAAATTAGTCAGGAAAAATACTTAAAACAGATTTTACAGAAATATAACATGTCAGATTGTAAAAGTATTACTACACCCATGGATTCAAAATTTAAAACTGATAGTCTTTTAAGAGAAAGGTCAGAAACTCCAGAGTTAGAGACAAGATGCAGACAATTAATTGGTTGTTTATTGTATGCAGTATTGCAAGTGTTTCAATATTAAGTCGTTTTCAAAAATGTGCTAGTGTTGAGTTGTGGAATATGTTGAAAAGGATTCTTAGGTATATTAAGGGCACATTAGATTTAAGTTTAGTCTTTGAAAGAAACAATACAAATGATGCTATCATTGTTGGCTATGTAGATTCTGACTGGGGAGGTGATTTAGTTGGCAGACGGTCAACAGCTGGATTCGTTTTTAAAGTATTTGGTTGTCCTGTTTATGGTGTACAAGAAAGCAGCCCTCTGTAGCCCTGTCTTCAACGGAAGCAGAGTACATGGCACTTAGCATGGCTACTGCAGAAGCTTGTTGGCTCAAACAACTTTTAAATGATTTTTCAATTGAAATTGCTTATGTATTAATGTATGAGGATAATCAAAGTTCCATTAGAGTAGCTAAAAATCCAGTTTTGCACAAAAGGATGAAACATATTGACATTAAATACCATTTTATTCGTGAGAAAATTGTGGATGGTACAATAATGTTAAATTTTATAGGAACATCAGAACAAATAGCTGATTTGCTCACTAAACCTTTGTCAGGTTCTACATTAGTTAAATTAAGGGGATACTTAAAATTAATATAATTTGTATAGCTTTTTGAATAAAAAGTTTTTTTGTCTTTGTAATTATATGTTTAGATTGTATAAGTTTAAGATAAATAAACGAAAGTGAGAACAGTACTTATGTGTAGAAGAAACAATTGTCATTATCTTGTAAAAATTAATATGTCGCAGCGATGGCATCACCATGGCTCCATCTTTTATTTTGATTAAGAAACTAAGAAGCTACGTCAATGTAAATTAATCAAACGGAAACGTCAAGTGTTACACTTGGGTAAGGTCGATACGGCTGTGGTGACATTTAATTGACAGCCGTCACATGACTGACGGTAGACATCTGTCAGTCACCGAGATCTGTCATCCTGCGGGATATATGACGGTGACGGTGAGAACGGGCGGACATTATTCTGTGAGACGCAAAGGCGAATGGTCGTGTTTTTACTGTCACCACGTGCTGTATCGAATTTACCGCGTTTCCAATTCGAATCTGTTCTGATCGGCTTAATCGTTGAACATTTTGGTAATTAGTGTGCGTGAGCTAATAAATACACCGTTCTTACAAGTTTTCGGAGTATTATTTTTAATCTACGGCCATGTGTGACCATACTGATAGCGAGGCGCCTCATCTAACCTCGTTAAATATGTAAAACTGTATAGGACATAAACTCATTTTTTTTTGGTAGATGCCTAATTTAAAAGTGTCTAAATTATATTAAAAAAAATATTTTCCTATGTACAGACTTAAAGTAAAAGAGTGTAAGTCATGTTTTTCTTGAATAATTCAAAGTGTTGCTTTTTACTAGGTTTCTTGTGTTGAGGGACGGTGTTGATGACAACACAAGAAAACTTAAAAATATATGATTGATTGCTTATGGTCATTTGACATAAGTTTTTATCTATTGTCTGTGCTCTCACTAACATAAAAAAATCAGGAAAGTAAAAACTCTCAAATGTGTGCTTGTTTCAATAATTTTAAATATATTGTTCTCCCGTCGTTTTGGGTTAAAATAAAGACATCAAACAAGTTATCTCACGGTCTTTCCTTTGAAGTTCAACAATAATTAAAAGACTTGTTTTGTTTTTATTAAATAAAATGAGGTGAGCCTTCAAATCAGTGTTAGGATTCCTAAGACTGATTTTGAACTCTCACCTCATTTTTAGTTAACCCGTAAACGATAACAAAAATACACACATACACACACCCAACAAACAACACTTTTTTATTCAATAGGTAAAAGTACTTAATCATTCGTTATAAATAATTTAATGTTACAGGATATTCTGGAACACCGTCCGTAGCAACAGCGAATTCGATGGGTGAAATTCAGAATGCTTAATTTATTCGAATCCGTATAGTATTGGGCATTCTGTCACAACAGAGCGTAGACGAACTAGTTCGTCTGCGCGACAGGTGGGACAGAATCAGCCAATAAATTCTATTAATATTAAGCTAAATCAAAATAATAAAAATTAAAATACTGTTTTCCTGAACCCTGTAGATGCATTAGAAAATCGTAATGTCCCTAAATAATAGCAAGACTAGTGGATATGACGGCATCGCCACGCAACTTTTGAAAGAGTGTGCTACTTGGTTATGTCATCCAATGGCGCATCTAATAAATTTATCTTTTTTGGAAGGTGTATTTCCTGAACAGCTAAGAATGTCTATCGTGAAACCACTATTTAAAACGGGAAATAAGTCAGACCCTAATAACTATCGTCCTATCACCATAGTACCCATCATGTCTAAAAATTTTGAGAAGGCAATGATTATCAGGTTAAATAATTTTCTTTGTGTGAATAAAATATTAGGCAAAGAGCAATTCGGTTTCCGTAAAGGTAGTTCAACTGCTCTTATGATCTTCAACTTAATAAAACTTGTAACAGAAAGCATAAACAATGGCAATCCACCGTTGTGTTTATTTTTAGTTATGAGCAAGGCCTTTGATTTTGTGAATCATTCGAAGCTCTTAAGTAAACTAGACTTCTATGGCATAAGGGGAAAAGCACAGGAATGGATATCTAGCTATCTAAAAAACAGGAAACAGTGTACCGAGATATCCAAAGTAGTAAAAAAAAATGACAAAATATATATCAAAGAGAATTTTACTTCAATAGCAATAATAAATAAGTGTGGTGTGCCTCAGGGTAGCATTCTCGGCCCTTTATTTTTTTTGCTTTATAATAGGTCTTTACCTATGAAATTGCCGTTTTGTATGAAAAAATTTAAACGAATTTTTTTCATGAATTTTTTATTTGTATTAATCGAAGTAATCACCCATGCAATCAATGCATCTTTGCCATCGCAGTGGCAGTTTATTGATGCCCTTCTTAAAGAAATCAGCTGGACGGGAGGCAACAAATTCTTCAAAGGCATTTTGTACTGCCTCTCGGGTATTAAATTTTTTTCCCGCCAAGAAGTTATCCAAATTCTGGAAAAAGTAGTAGTCTGTAGGCGCAAGGTCTGGTGAGTAGGGCGGATGACGGAGAGCTTCCAACCCCAGTTCTTGCAACTTGGAGACCGTCTGCTGTGCAGTATGAGGTCGCGCGTTGTCGTGCAGGAGCAGCGGAGACGAGCGATTGACCAATGCTGGTTGGAGATGCGCCAGCTTCTCCATCATTGTGTTCAGTTCTTCACAGTACACATCTGCAGTAATGCTCACCCCGTTTGGTAAGAAGCTGTGATGAATCACACCGGCGCTAGACCACCAAACAGTGACCATCACTTTTCTAGGGGTAAGTTTTCGTTTAGGGCATTGTTTAGGTGCTGAACCAGGATCCAACCAACTTGCTGAGCGCTTACGGTTATCAAACAGAATCCATTTTTCATCGCAGGTAACAATGCGGTTCAAAATTCCTTCATTTGTGTGTCTGTTGAGCAGTGCAAGGCACGTCTCGACGCGTACTTCGCGCTGGCGATCATTGAGTTCGTGGGGCACCCATTTGTCAAGCTTTTTTACCTTGCCAATTTGACGCAAATGGACCAATATTGTTTTGACGCTAACGTCGAAAGCTGCTGCTAATTCAGCCGTAGATTGTGTATCATCAGCTTCCACAATCGCCTTTAATTCGTCATTGTCGACCAAAGTCTTCGGACGACCGCGAGGTTCATTTTTCAGGTCGAAATTTCCAGAACGGAAGCGAGCAAACCAATAACAGGTGGTGCGTTGGTTTGTAGTGTTAGCTCCGTAAACGTCGTTGATGTTGCGTGCCGCTTGTGCCGCGTTGCTGCCACGACGGTACTCATATTCCATAATTACTCGAATTTTTAACGTATCCATGATGACGAAAAAGATTGAAATGCGATGAAAATGTAACACTAATCAATAAAGAAATGACTACTTTTAGAAAAAAAAATCCATGTTTTTAAAATAAAATTAATTTGAAATTAGAATTCTTAGCCAAACAAAAATTATTTTGATTTGAAATGGCCAGTACTGCAGAACGGCAATTTCATAGGTAAAGACCTAATATACATGATCTTCCGGAGGCCACTTTGCAGAAATGTATCCTTTTTGCAGATGATACTACAGTTATTATAAAATGTCAGGATAAAAAAGATTACAAATCAGTCACCGAAAAGACCCTATCAGATATAATAAGTTGGATGGAAAGTAATAATTTGAATATAAATATCAGTAAGACGAAATTAATACAATTTAACTCTTATAATACCAAAAAATTACCTTTAGACATTATTTGCAAAGACGAAAAAGTACATCGAGTGGATGAATTAATTTTTTTAGGACTTAATGTAGATAAACATTTAAATTGGAAATGCCATGTGGTACATATTTGTCAGAAACTTGGTAGGTTTTTGTTTGCGTTGAAAAAGTTAAGGTAAAATGTATTTGTAGAACCTGCTCTTTCGGCTTATCACGGCTATGTGTCATCTGTCCTAAGCTATGGACTTATAATGTGGGGCAACTCGACCGATTCCGACAGAGTTTTCTAGCTTCAAAAACGTTGCATCCGGGTTATAAACAAGGCATGGTTTTTGGATAGTTGTAGACTTCTTCTTCAAAAATTAACATTCTTCCACTACCCTGTATGTAATATATAAGAGATATCTGCATTTTTACCAAGAATTATATGCAATACTTTAAGCAACGGAGTGAGGTTCTACCAATACAAAAAAGGGTTAAGTTTCACAACCTATTGTATCACCCACCTGCTCATAAAGATATTTATAAAACAAAAATGTGTTTAATATGTGTATACTGGTTTATAATAACATTCCAGATGAATTGAAACAGAAGCAGGGTATTTTGTTTAAAAAAAAATTGACAGAGTGGCTACATAATAGTTGTTTCTATAGCATTAAGGAATTTATGGAACTTAAAAATTAGTGTTAATAATGAATGAAAATGGACTAATAATTGATTTTATAATAATTGTAATATTAATATTAATTGCATGATAATAATGACATAAATAGATGTAAGTAAATAATTTGCACGCTTGCTTGCAGGCAGAATACAATGTCTTTCGGGATATAAGATCTTTCCCTGTAATTTGTATGTATTTTCTTGCAAATAAACATTTCTGACTGATGAGAAAAACGTGATAACCTCTCTAGGACAAAATATTCATCAGAGTTGAGATCTTTTGCACTCACTCTGCATTACTACTCGGCAAAGGCGACTAAGTACGTACGTAAGGTATTTCAGACTTGTCTTGCTCATCCAAGGACTTTATCCAAGTGTTATAGCAACATCGATAGACAGCCCGGTTTCACGAAAGAGAGCTTGTTTGCATTAAAACTTAGAGCTGAACAGGAAAAGGGCAAAATTTACTGCGCTCTTGTTTTTGACGAGATGAAAATTAAGCTATACCCTAAGTCATCAATTCAGATAATTTATGTAAACAAATGTGATAAAAGATCAAAAAAATATCGTCTTAATGGTAATTCACATAAAATGGTGGAAAACAAGGTTAGATTTGCTTTTAAGTTCTGATTTTTTAAATAATAATTAAAAAATTATTATACCGTGTTAATTTTTATAAGTTTTCGGTTTTAAACAAAGTTATTAAAAAAAGAAAATTTTGTGGTATAAAATATTTTATGATACTGGTAACACTACCGGAGTTCCCAACATTCTCAAATTTCGTTTGACATAATTACAAAGTCGCGTCTTTTCACAACATTCGTTTTCTTTTCCCGGATAATACTATTCGCTGCGTCTTTGTTAATTGTGCTTTATTATCATCGTGTTAACTGTTTCATCTTGTTGTTAGTTGTTATATTTCCTTGTTTTAGTTGTGTTTTTGTTAAGTTTTATTTGTTAATTGACAAATGGAGCCCCAGCCGGGTCCCTCGAAGGCCGCTGCCACCGACAGTTTGTCGCCTGTCAAAAAGCGGCCTCGAAAATCTCTGAGTGCCACTGAAAAACTCATGGTGATGAATGTCTACAAGCAGACATACAAGAATTGGCCTGTTAACGAATACTGGTCTTTAGGAGACTGTGCTGCCAAAACTGCTACATTATTAGGCATATCAGCAGTGACAGTGGGAAGAATTGTAAAAGAACATAAAACAACCCAAACCCTGAGTTCTCCCAAGAAGGAAGGTCCAAAGACCAACTTCGTCCAAAAAATGGACGATTTTACCATGTCTGCAATAAGACGAATCGTACACCAGTTTTTTCGCAGAAATGAGGCACCTACATTAAAAAAGGTGAGAATTTCTTTGAATACCTATTACGTAAAGTAGATTTATATAAAATTCTGTGGGTATAGGTACCTGTTTTCTACTATTATACCTTACTAAGAATAACTATTATTTACAACCAAGTTTTCTCGTAGAGTCTATCTCAAGTGGACACCAGTCTACGGAACTAGGGCCTCCTTGTTACCCGTCAAGTAATAAGGCAATATAAATTCCATTGTTATCGTCCGCAGAGTTTAATCGTCTATCCATCATAAGCAGATTGCCTATGATAATACATAGTGTCACTATCATCCCTGGCTTTCAGTGATCATCATAACATTTAATTTTTATTTTCAGGTTCTACAAGTTGTGAATGAGGACTCTGACTTACCAACTATGTCACAAAAAACACTGGGAAGAATTCTGAAACATTTAAAATTTAGATATGTGAACCGGAAACGTCAAAGTTGCCTTATTGACCGGCAAGACATAATGCTGTGGCGACAGAAGTATTTAAATTTGATAAAGCAACATCGCAGAGATAAAAAACATATTTATTACCAAGATGAGACCTGGCTCAATGAAGGTAATAATTGTTATTTATGAGTACGAATAATATAATAATATGTAAAATATCTGCCTATACCTCTCCCTAATTCTCTTCGGGTCAACTTCCAGTATTTAATCAGTTGCGTTGAGTGGGTACTGGACCTCGCAGATCTATTAACATACACTAATTCTTTGATCACAATTGCCAAATTCTTACAGTCCCATCCAGCAAATGTTTTTGAACTGTAATGCTTATCAACTTGTTAATAAAATAAAATATTCTTTGTTATAGGCCATACAGTAAAAAAGATATGGGTAGACACTGAAATAAAATCATCAAAACAAGCATTCCTAGATGGATTGACAACAGGGCTGAAAGCTCCGTCAGGCAAAGGCAGACGATTAATTATAAGCCATATAGGCAGTGTAGATGGTTTTGTTGAAGGGGGTCTGCTCTTGTTTGAATCAAAAAAGAACACTGAAGACTACCATCAAGAGATGAATGCGGAATGTTTTGAAGAATGGTTCAAGGAGATTTTACCAAAATTAAAGCAAAACTCTGTTCTGGTAATGGATAATGCTCCATACCATAGCCGGAAAGTTGAGCAGACCCCTACTACCTCATGGAGAAAAGCCAATATACAGGAATGGCTTCACAAAAAGAATATTTCCTTCGAGCAAACAATGATTAAAGCCCAGTTATTGGAAATCGTTAAGAAAAATAAATCAGAATATAATAAGTATGTAGTGGATGAGATGGCAGCCCAGTGCGGTGTCACTGTCCTGCGACTGCCTCCTTACCATTGTGAGCTAAACCCTATTGAATTGGTGTGGGCTCAGGTAAAGGGGTATGTCGCACGAAACAACAAAACTTTCAAAATGAATGAGATAAAACAATTGTTAGAAGAAGGTTTAAGAGAAGTGACACCGCAGAAATGGGCAGACTGTATTAGACATACTGTAAAAGTAGAAGATGAAATGTGCACACTCGACCACATAATTGATGAAGTTACTGATAGGTTTGTCATAAGTGTGAACGAATCTGATTCCGAATCCGATAGTTGTTCAGACTCAGACACATAATGAAAAATATTTTTTTATAGCCAATCCTAATCTGAGCAACTAGTTATTAAGGATTTGAAATCAGATTGACGTAATTTTAAATGACTGATGTATGTGTGTGGTCTAATAAATGCAATTTCTTAAATTTGTGTTTTATTTAACGACTTACATTTTCAACAACACACATATTAAAACTCTCATTCATAGATTCATATCGTAAGAAGCTTGCAGGCAATACATTTGCCACATGTTGGATTTTGGAAAACGGCGATTTTGGGAGGCCTATGACTAGCAGTGGACTTAAAAGGGCTGATTATGATGATAATAAGCCGCGACTCCGACACAGAACAAACACTGTTCGGCTACGATATTTTGTTTGCATAGCTCGTATAAATAGTTAACTGTAATGAAAAGATAGAAAAATTTAATATTAAATTGTTTTGTACCACTGTCCTGTCATTTTGACAATGACATTTCTTTGTTTACTTAAATTATCTGAATTGATGACTTAGGGTATATATCCAGAGTGGGACCCTCGAACAAAAATATATTTTGGCTATGTTAATCACGGATTTGAGTCGATTTCTCACAGCTCCGACAAAGCAACTGGCGCTCTTGTTCTTTTACTTGTGGGCATAAATAAAATATTTAGAGTGCCCATCGGATATTTTTTGGTAAAAGGCACAACAATTGTACAAAAGTCACGTCTAGTGTCAGAAGCTTTGTCACTTGTCTACGTAACTGGGGTTGAAATCAAATCACTGACATGTGACGGTGTAAAAGCTAACTTCGCCATGGCAGAAGAGTTGGGTTGTTGTTTTCAAGACCCGAATAATTTCCAGACGTGTTTTTTGGGTTCCTCCCTCAGGTTAAAAGGTTTAATTTTTTGCCGATCCCTGTCATATGCTGAAACTTATTAGAAATACATTTTCAGATTATGAATATTCCATAAACGAATCAAAGGACCAAATAAAATTTGAATATATTAAAAGATTGCATGGTCTGAAGAAAAAGAATTATTCTATTTAGCAAACAAACTCCGAGCGAATCATATCCGCTGGGACGCTTTTGGTGTGTAAAGCATACCAGACTTTTCTAACACTAAATTGTACTCACGCGCTTAGGTATTCCCACTACATTGTACACGTCATATGACGCGTCGGCTCGCGCGTCGAGTGTTTGTAAACAAACCCGATAAGCGGCTATATTAAAGTGTGCGTTGTTTTTGAATATACGATGTTTCCGTTTGTAGACGACTGTTTAAGATGAACAAAGACACTTTTTTCACAGATTCCAACAAGATTTTTTCTAATAAGAAAAACAGGGGTTGTCCTATATGTTTTATGGTTTAAAAAACATGGTGTGTTAGTTCTTCACACGAAACATGAATAAAACCACTTACCACAGTACAATATTAATTATTTAAAAGCATCCAAAGTTGAGACTCACGACGGGTCGCTCGTTCAATGACAGCGAAAATGATATTTTTTAATGTCATAGACTAATTCCTTCTAGGGTTGTCATATCTCAAACGGTTCGGAAACAGATAACGTATGAAACTAAATCCATGGAATTGGAAAGTACTGCTTAATAGTGGTGATACAAGGATAAACAAGGATAAAAATAAAACCAACAAAAAATTGGTATGACTTTCACACCATGGGCGCAAAACTCTGAACACGTTTTGGTAGGAAATTCATACCATGGGCGCATTTCGGTGACCTCACAAACTGATCAAAAGCGTCCCAGCGGATATACTCGTATATTATAAAACTAAAATAAAGCAACTCAATCTGGCGATTCAATTATTTAGCTCAAGCGTTGCAGATTCACTATTATTTTGCAAAAACGTTTTAAAAATTTCGGAATTTGCGTTGTTGAAGCTACAGCGAACTTCATTAAGTTATTGAATGATATATTCGATATCTTGGATTCACGAACAAAAAGTTATGGGTATAAAAGAGCACTTAGCAAAGACAACTACCAACCAGCTTTCGACCGACTTCAAGAAGCTCGTCGAGTACTTTTGCTTTTGCTTGTATATCTCGCCCTCTGCCAATCGCTTATACAATATTGTATAATTACTTGGGGCGGTTCTGCAAAAACTCACATGCTGAAATTGGAACGTGCTCAAAGGGCACTCCTAAAGGTTGGATGGCGCTTACCTTACCGCTTTCCTACCATCGATCTTTATAGAACATGTGCGGTTCTCTCTGTTCGCAAACTGTTTATTGTTAACCTTGTTTTAGCCACGCACTCTCGAACTCCCTATGCTCCATGCAAATTTGGCTCCCAACGGCGTAAACATACTGTCTGTCCCTCCATCCACTCAAATTGTCGTTCGGCCCAACGTAGTTTCTCTTTCCTCTGTAGCCACGTCTATAATAAGGCTAATAAAATTTTAAATATATACCCTATGTGCAGATCAAAATGTAAAGAATTATTACTGAATGGCTACTTGGATTGGATTATGCAGAGACTGAAAATATACTAAAAATCGTACAATAATTTCGTCTACTGGAAATATTCACCTACTCAAAATTATCTTAGATCGCGTTACACCTTGTTTACCACACACAGACACACACACACACTCTCAGGCAAGTAGGTGCTCACGCCCAGTGCCCTTCTTGGGCGCTGGGCGTGAGGACTTATTGCACTCACGGACACACAACACTCTCCATAGACACACTTAGTACATCTTTTTTGTTTTTGTTTTGTATAGTAATACTCTTCCTCTCAGTACTTGGAGGTTTTATAATGTTGTAGTACGTAAGTGCAATTTAATATTGTAATTTTAAAGGGTGTGAGCCTGGAGATCTGTCATACAGGTCCCGAACCCAGTATAGACTCCAGCTCTCACAAAGGTTTAAATCCGATTGTAACTTCGATACTATGTACCAAAATTGTACCTTTTTGAGAGTAAATAAATAAATATTATTATTATTATTATTATTAATTAGATGTTGACCTAGAAGAAAAAGGCAAACCATTAATGTTACGAAAAAAGATATTAAAATCGTCACGATATACTGGCTTTCTAGGCATGTTGATACGTATAGAAAGTACTCAGGCTTTGTTTCAGGACGTAGTACTGAATGATAAAATAAAATATATTCCATTGCATAAAATTAGCCAGGACCATATTGAAATATTCTTTTCCGTTATTCGCAGCCACGATGGTTATAATGACAACCTGATCGACGTGCAGTGGGCACGTCATTTCGAAGCCATATATATAAAAAAAATATATAACACGCGGCGAAGATAAGTTTGCAACCGCAGAGAAACCCAAAATAATGAAGACATTTTAGAGGATATTGAGAGTAAATATTTATTTCTTCCCTTGGTGAGAAAGTAATTGAATGCATTGCAGGATTCACAGCATTTAGTGTATTAAAAACTTTGCAATAAGCAACTTGCATTAGAGGGCTGTTGGGACCTGTCAATAAAAAAAGCCTCATATACCAAAAAAGCCGAGGGTATCTGCTTTATGTTTCATGACCTGTAATCGATTTATGCCGAATATGCGAAAAAGAGATTCGTAAGAATTTGAACGATAAAAATCAACTTAGTTCAAAAATAACCACTCAATTTATCGTTTCAAATTCTCAGAAACATTTTGTGGGAAAAGAACTTTTTCTTAATATTGTGCACCATGCTTATGATAACGAGTTAGCTAACCATACTTTAGAATTAGGAAATGTGATTATGGAAAAGTACACAAATGTTCGTACGAGTATATCCTTTTTAACCAAAAAAGTAGATCCGCAGAAATGTGTTCGACATGTATACAATGTGCAGTTTTGGATCTGCAAAACATTTTAGGAGGTAATTATGTTAGTGATTCACGACCCGAATCAACAATAAAATGGGCAGGTATTTTATTTTTCATTTTCTTCTTATTTACGGAAATCGGTAAGTGTGAACTCCCCTTTTTAAAACGCGGCCAATCTGTAAGTGTCCTTAAACTGCGCTTTCACATACACAAACAAACGCAACCGATATTTCTTTCATAGATCCAAAGCACCATCCACCACCCGCTCCCTCTCCCACTAGCCACGCCCCCGCGGCCATCGCAACTCGCAAGCACATAAATCGGGTCAATTTATTAGTGCAATTGATGACGCCGGCGTGTGCATACGCTTGCAAATTCCGCCCCTCAAGTGCGCCTTCGATTAACGTCGCGATAGGTACCTACTACCTAGTTGTAAAGATGATAATAAGATTGTTCATCGTTCGGTGTGAACTGACAATTCCGCAACAAAATCAAAGATGACCCGATTTTATATGCTCTAGAAGAAGAAAAAGAACGACAACGATACAAAAAACGAAGAGAACTCAAAAAACTTTTGTCAGTTGGAGAAATGGAGAGAAAACTTTAGTGTTTTCTAAAGTTTATTCAAAAAAAGAAATTAGTAAAGGTAGGAATTAAACATATGAATGAAAATACACCGAGTTCCAGTGACAGCGTAGATAATAGTAATAATAATGAAAATAGACCCAGAAGACTACACCCAATTTGTGAAAATGAGCCACAACCCTCTACATCTAACGATATACTCGTATAACTTAAGAAGCAAATTGAGAAAGCTGCGCTACATAATTGAAATAAAAGACCAAATGTACAAATCACACTTAGAATCCCTGCAATGAAACAATAATGCGTAGAGGAAAATAATTATTATACGACTGAAAAACGACTGCAAAGTCCTAATTTTAAAGTAAGAGCACTTAAGTAGGTGCTCTTACTTTAGAATTAGGACTTTAGCTTCTTCTATTTTGGTATTGTCTCTAAGTGAGACAAAACCAAAGTAGAAGAAACTAAGAAGAAAAATATTTTTGGTGAAGCAATGAGGAATACCTTACAAACAAATTACAAAAATTAAAAATCAAAGAAAGAAAAAAGCGAATTTGAAACATCTTAAGATTATGTCTGAAACGAATAATTTCCGAGTGAGAGATGAAGATCACTAACCAAAAAAATTACGAATATGACAAACTAAAACAAGATATTTTTTTTTTAATATTACTTTTCGATATTTTCCTTTTGCTACTTCAGGCAAAAAAGAATTCATTACACAGAAGCAAGAACGAAAGCAAAAGAGGTATTTGTTAGATACTATAAAAAACGTTCACAATTTTGGTTTAAACTGAATTTTACAAGGTATGTTACTCTTAGGCTGAGGCTACATTAGGCCGCGACGCGACCTGCGACACATGAGCGATTAAAACAAGTAAATGAATGCTCACGTATATGGCTACATCGTACATCAAATATTACTAGCGATCTTTGATTTCTTTATGCGATAGGAACAACATTACTGAAATCACGGCATCGGCTACATCAACATATGAGCTAAATTGAAGCGAATTTATTAGAAAATTTCTCACTTGCACTACTAGTTCAATAGTGCTGCTAAATATGCGTGTGGCTACATTATGCGTATAGTAAACCGCGATGGATGATTTGATCGCATTCTAAGAAAACGACCGATTCAAATTGAGTCATTGTTATGATAGCGGCTACATTACAACTGTACTTCAGAACGTAAAAAACAAATGCTCGTCAGTTATATTAAATGGCTACATTATTTGAGCGAATTTAAATGAATGAGCGATTTATTTTGCGAGAAGTTCAAAGTTACTGTTTTAGTGGGTCCGCTGTCAAGTGGCTACATAATCACGCTACGGACATCGGACTGAGGTGCGGGAGACGGGGGCAATACTAGTGCACTCGGCGCTCGCTCAGTGCGAGTGCGACACGTTCAAACCAGTTTGTTTTGATCGCTCATCTAAAGAGGTTTGTCTATGAATCTACGATGGACGTTGAGTTGTTTGCATCCGAAATTCAAGCACGTCCTGCAATATGGATGGCTAAACATGGAGCACACAAAAATAAAGTAGTTATTAAACGTTTGTGGGCAGAAATAAAGGAGAAATTCCCAGAATGTACAGGTAACTATTTTATTGTTATTTAAAACAAGGGTCAGTGTCAATTCTGGCGGAGTTAAAACAAAATTTACACAATAACTAGTGTCCCAGTAATTGCTTGTCCCATAAATATTTATTTATTTTGTTTCTTAACACTACGGCGTTATTTGTACTTCGATTGTTGATACGGCCCGACCTCCTGACCCTTCCAGATGAAGATGGATTGATGGTATAATCCCAATCAGATGGTTTTTCTTTATCAATAATAATATTATGCAATAAACAGCACGTCTTTATAATAATTTCTGCATGTCCTTTTTTCGTTTCAATAGGCTTATTTAATATTTGCCATTTCTTATAAGTTATGCCAAAAGCACATTCAATTGTTTTTCGAGCTCTAGATAAACATTTGTTAAAGTGATATTTCTGATCGTCTAAGACACTTTGTGGATACGGCCTCATCAAGTACAGTTTTAGAGGGTATGCTTCATCCCCTATTAGGAAGGTGGGACAAATAGTATTAGAGGAGGGCAGACGTTGGTTTTGTGGCATATTAAATCTACCTTCACTCAGCAATTTATTCAAATTAGAAAAGTGAAAAGTTCCGCCATCACTTTGGGATCCCCGCCCCCCCACTTCTATTGTTAAAAATCTTCTATTTGCATCTGCCACAGCTTGTAACACAATTGAAAAATAATGTTTGTAGTTATGGAAAGCAGATCCTGTTTGGGGAGGTTGTCTAATGCGACAGTGTTTCCCATCAATTGCACCCACACAATTAGGAAATTGCCACATTTTGTAATAATTATTCATTGAACTTCGCAAAATTTCTTCTGTTGGTTTTGGCATATGTATTGGTGATAGTTGATACCAAATTGCCTTGCAGGTTTCATAGACAATAGTTGATACCGTTAATCTTCCTAGGCGAAACGACTGCGCCAAAGCTCGAAATGACAGCCCCGTTGATAAAAATCTGTAATTAATTTTCAGATATCGAGTTAAAAAAGAAATGGAAGAACTTAAAGGACACATATAGAAGAGAATTGCGTAAAATTCCAAATCCACGATCAGGAGCTGGAGCTGATGATGATCCAGTCACGTCAACTTGGCCGTATTATGAAATACTGAACTTTCTAAAAGATGAAGTGATTCCTGAACGGAATACCGGAAATTTGCAAGATGAAGACGAAGAAACCAATACAGGTACCACACACACCAGTCAGGAATCGGATATATCTATGGATTCATCATCCACAACTTCATCTAAACGTAAGAACGTCCAGGACATAAGACAAGATTTCCTGGACTTGGAAAATAAGAAACTAAAAATTTTGGAGCAAAATTTAAACAAAGATATACAGGAAAGTGCCACTTATGATATGGAAGATTATTACTTTTTTCAAAGTATTTTGCCGCAAATGAAAAGTTTCACAGCCATGCAAAAAAACAGAGTTCGTCAAAAAGTTATCCAAGCCATCATGGATGAGTCTGCTGTACCCGACTCTTCATATTCATATCCATATTCAGGTTACAGTACACAACAATTGTAAATTATAATAATCATCTAGGGCGTACCACAAACCAAAGCTACAAATCATACAATAGATTTATCGTATTTTCACATTTATTTAGTAAACAACACATCAAATACGTCACACAAATGTATCAGTTACATTTATCCACATTTTATTAAATTTTATTATTATGCCTCACACATGTGTATTTGGTGTGTGGTGTGCCTAAACAATCATTACTTACATTTTTTGTTCATGTTCACCACGTAATAAAAACTTATAGTAGAATTTGATTGATTGATTTAATTGAAATAAAAACTTATTACCTAATAATTAATATTTTATTGCTTACCTGATTGTCACAAACAATTTCTCCTCTGGTAAAATACATTTCCGAAAACTCGTATCACTCTTTGTGATATGGATTCTAATCTTTGCCAAAATATAATCAAACGTCTCAACTTTCATTCTTGTATATTCAAAGAATCTTTCTGGAAACTGACGTAGTTTTTCATACAAATGATGAAATTCTCCATATTTACTGCGCTCTTTATTTATTTCGTGAATCCAACACAATCTCTTTTTCAAAAATAGTTCGTACTTGAGGTAAGAGCTTTCAAGCAAAAATACAAGGTTTGGTTTTGACAAAGCCATTGAAAATAATACACGTTACGTTTACACAAAGCTACAGCAATCTATCGACTGTGTGAATGCCGCGAACGAACTAAACAACCTCCCTCGCGCCCCGCGCGCGTCTCATGTGTCGCCTGTGTGTGCTCCCTCTATGTAGCCATCTTGACACGGAGTCGCCGCGAATGTTTTAAGATCATTAAAATGCGATGAACTAGCGAATTCTCAGCGAAATCGCTGTTTTTCTCTTTTTATAGTGTAGCCGCATGAATCGCTCTTGCTAATTCGTTGTTGAGCATGTGTACTGTAGCCATGTCATCGCCGAATATACGCCGGAATTTCGCTTGTAATGTAGCCATACCATGTTTTTCTCGTTTCGCTCTTCCAGTCGCATCGCAAATCGCGGCCTAATGTAGCCTCAGCCTTACTATTATAAACAAAGGCCATTTTTACATAATATAAATCAAAGAGATACATGTCTCTGCAAACCGCATGCAAACATGGAACTCTTGGTCCAAGCTTTGCACCAAAAAAAGATAATTAAATACAATGATTGTAACGACTTAATTAACAGTCTATGTTGGTCAAGAACTAAATGTTTACTGGACCGATGTAATTTCTGAAAAAATATAGTAGTTGATTATCAAGAATTCGATATAGATGACCCATTATCATAAAAAAATGGGAATACTACGAGTAGATAAGCACTTACGTAGTTAAAGGCATAGAGACGACTAAAAAGATTATAGCAAAGACCAAAATGACCACGTCGCCCATTCTTCTCCATACGAAACTACTAACCTTAATATTGGTATTATTACAAATTTTTGTGGTGATAATAACAGCAGACTTCGACATACTACTTATGTCTGAGTTTATATTCAAAGCTAATATTATTGTTATTTGATTTGCCTTGTTATTTGACGGCTAAAACAAATAGGCAGATACGCAGTATCCCTAGTCGATCTTAATTTCTCTCATGAGAGGAACTCATTTCAAAAACAATTGCAATTGGAAACGAAATCAGAGAAGACAGAGATATGATTCACCGATCCACGCAACATGTAGCAAATACGGGCAACCGTTTGTTTGCAAAATCGCGGAGGTCATTTTGAACAATTATTTAAAAAAAAATTGTACCATTTTAAATTAAACGCCATTATTATTGTAATTTATTTTTTATTTTCCTTCTACTTGTCAGGATCTTTAAAGTAAAGGGTCATATTCAAATAGTCACAACTCCTAAACTATTTGACTAAGAGCTTAGGTCTTGACATCAGTTTTTAGGTAATACCTTAATGCATCTAAAAAATAAAAAAGGTATGTTATCAGGCTAGTTTTTTTGGAAAACAATTAAAAAGTAAAAAAAAACAACCAATTTTATTCACACTTTAAGTTTCAAGTATTTTTTTAAGGTTTTAATGGGAGTTTTTGGTAAACTTTATAGTGTGAACTTATTGCCTACTTTTGTAGCTATCGAATGAAACCACTTTTATGCCTGTAGGACCTCTAATATCGGTAGATATGGCAAAATAAATGAACCCAACCGCAATCAGTAAAAAGTAATAATTAAAATGGCCGCCATTTCAAAACAGTAGGGGCAAAATGCCTTAATATGGTGTATTTGTCGATAAAATTGATCACATTGCTTTGCCTGAACGGGTCGGACACCGGTGAGCAGACACATTGTATATTAAATATGTACATAATTATGTGCGAAAACCGAACGCGCATTGAGACTTGGAGGACTCACTTACGATGATTGGCAATAAAATGCTTTTCGAAAGTTCAACGACCTTAGTGTTTGTCCTTGCTCCAAGTCGAATACGCGCTCGTTTCCAATACAAATTGTAGACTCATATACTGTCCTAAATTAACTTAAATTAGCTTCATTTGTTCAATGTTATATCTGTTCTGTTCAAGTAAATTGTCCTTCGTATTGTGTTGTTGTTCTGTATTATAGTACAGTTAAGGAAGTGCCGAGGTAGGCAGAAATACAAGAATATTATCGCAGATCACTTTTATTAACTTTTACCCCGTAACACTTCAAACTAATGGATAAATTAGCAATAAGTTACAATCAAAACTTAAAAAGTGGTTTTGAATCTGCAGCCATCTACCCATTAAATGCCGCTAAAATCATTCAAAAAAATCCCGAAGCGACAGAACAGATGACGCAATCATTTTACCAGACTGTCCTGGAATACTTTAAAGCCGTTCGAAAAAGCAAGCCAATGAAAGGTGGAAGGAACTATAAATTGCAAATTACTGCCGGAAAATCAGTTTCTGAGGAAGAAGTATTAGCGCCAAAAAAAACAGTGAAGACGGACAAAGAAAACCAAGTTAAGTGTCCCAGAAAACCTTCACATGTCACACTTTTATCACATTCAAGATTCCAAAGAGAAAATAGTATTTACGAAAGTAACATAGATGTATCACCAACGTCAAAAATTCCAAACCAAGACAAAAGTACAAAGATTTTCCATAACAACAACACAGCATTTTATCGTCTAAAAAAAGTTATAATTTGGTCGAAATAGATAAAAAATGCGACATATCATCATCTAATAAATCTGAGAAAGATCGTAATGAGCCACGGACACAAGTCATTACTAATATTAATGTGTATGGCACTTTCAGTAGTAGCGAGGGAGAAGAGGAAACGCATTTTCATGATAAAAGTATCAAATGCAAAAGGCCTGTGTTCGAAGCAATCTGTTGAGAATGAAAAATCCAGGAGAGTTTTAAACAGTTCTACATCTACAGACACTGATGTAGTTATTAGCGAACACGACGATTCAGATATGTTATGTGCCCAGCTATTTGATAATTGACGATTTACCTCAAATTCTGCAACCTACGTATAATAAAATAGAAGAGCAGCTACAAGGAGCTAGTAACGAATAGCAAAACTTAAATAAAGGCTTAGGTGAGATAAATGATTG
The DNA here is from genome assembly GCA_916610205.1 of Griposia aprilina. Taxonomy (NCBI): domain Eukaryota; kingdom Metazoa; phylum Arthropoda; class Insecta; order Lepidoptera; family Noctuidae; genus Griposia; species Griposia aprilina. The sequence continues at coordinate 23,147,959 of OU744285.1, read as the reverse complement.
TTAACAAAACATTGATAATTCAGAGGAAATTGAGCAAAAGCAAGGCTCAGAAGAACACTGAAAAATAATTATATGATTATAAGGAACAGTTTAATGTCGGAGACATAGTCATAACAAGATACTATGTAAGAAAATCGTGGAAATACTATATAGGAGAAATCGAAAATAAAGATTTTAACACACGACATTACTCAATAGCCTATTATAAAACAACTTGCAAACGCAATGACAAGAACTTTGTAAAACCTACGCGCATTGTTGATAAAGGTTCACCTTGTTTGGTATAACAACGTTTTGTCGAAAATCACTCCGGCTAATTTTAGTTACAATAAAGTAATTTCGTATAATTATTCATTTGACCGAATAATTAATTGGTAGATTTTTATTTAGCATATTTATTTATTTGAAATAATATCATTTGACCGAATTTTCAAATGCACTAATTTTATTTAAACTAATGTTTCACTAGACTAATAATGATTTACTCGAAAGATCGTATCGAATATTCAGTTCACTAGCCATTCATTTAGCTAGCTTTTGGCGAAACCCTGGTCTTGAACTTGTCTAAAACAAATAAGTTTTTTTTAATATGTATAACAACAGAAATCTTAGGTTACGATAGGTTAGGTGAGGTTAGAGTATGACAAACAACGCCAGAAGCGAATCGCTTTTGTAAAAGGAAACAGTTAAGTTCGGTTAGGTTACTACCAATTAATAAAAAAAAAACCCTTATCTTATGTATAAAACTTATTTGGTCTAATATGATGAAAACGCCTACTTAAAAACCACCACCTGCGCTAAGATAGGTCGACGGAGCCCCGCTTCGCGGGGCCCCTATTTCTGGGTGGTTTAAAAAAAAATAACCACGAAGGCTAAGGCCGGAGCTCCGCTCCGCTTCGCTCGCGCCTTAGCCTTCTAACCTAACCCATCCGAGTCGGGGTACTCTGAGTCGGGGTGTTAACCATAATGACGTTTTTTATATCGCACCCGTAATTATTGCCATAGTACGTTGAGTTCAACTCCCAACAGAAGAATACACACCAATTGAATATTCGATAAAATACATGTTATACCACCTGAACACTACATCAAATGAACATTATACCTTTTGATCAATAGCGCAAATGTTGTTAGCTCAAATAAATATTCGATGAAATGAAAATTATGTTAATCGATATTATACAAACTGATTATTTTCTTAAACGTTGTTCGAATTAGTAACATTACATCAAAAGTTGTTATACCAAACAAGGGTGAACCGTTGATAAAGATATCGTCCCTGAAGATTCCATTGTGAAAGTGGTGCAACTTTTTCAAATAAATGAAAATCCTAACGAATATGTTTTAAAGCAGGATGATGATTATATTAATTTTATCTGATTATATTTAGTTTGTAAGCGTAATTTTCGATTATTTTTAAGGTACTAGGTACTGGTGCAATTATGGAAAATCACAAACAACCATGTGATCCAGAATAGCTTTACAAAGGTTCAGCACAAATATCAGTTTGATCAAAATAAGTTTTTATGTATGTTGCCGCTATTCTCTACGACTTCGTTGTTTGCGATTATCCATAACTATATACAGGGATGTTATAGCTGTAATTTACGAGCGAGTTATCGGTTCAGCTGTTGTCAGGGTTTTAATCATAAATTGTTAATTTGGGTATTGATTACGTGTTTATCTTATCGTGTTGATTTATATAAAATTCTAATTAAAATATATAGGTAGGTATCACCACACGGTAGGTAGGTATCACGGACATTTGCAGTGGACTACCTACTTTTTGACCTTATAGGTACCCTTAGTGATAAGGTTGAAAAGTGGTTTATCTCCAGTGACTGCGATGGTATATACCCATTTCCAAAAAAAAAAATACATTTATTTTCTTAATTAATATTATTTTGTAAGGATTATTTAATTACGTATTGCATAACTGCAAATTTTTACCAAGGTGCGTAATAAAAACAATTAAGACTCCTGATTTTTGAATTTTTAAAATATAAGTTGTTTTATTTTCTATGGTGAGAGGTTATAAGTACTTAATGCTCAAATGTCTGCCTAACTTTGTTCTGACCTGTAAATCATAAATTTTTCAGGGTAAGAGTCCCCATAAACAGAAGACATGTATTTCATAGTTACGAGTATCTCAGGCATTTTTCCTAGCTTAGTAATGTGTGATGTAGTAGTTGTAAGCTATATAATAGGGTTCTATTATTCAATATAGTCAGCGTATTCTCGAAGCCCACTTGTTTCATTACTCTCCGCAACACCCAACTTTACATGGCGACCTTGCCTGAAATATAAGTCGGTACGGGGCCGAGCGCGTGTGCTCCTTATACGGACAAAATATTTCAAACAATCAGTGGAAAGTTACAGTGGTCTTTAAAATGAACAAAAGAACGTCTGAGTACCCGGCGCGTATACCACGTCTTTTCGTTACGTATCATTGCACGTCGTTGTTGGTGAAAAATGGGCGGTACTAGTTGCAAAGAAGAAGTGGTGATTGCCCAGGCAGCTGGAGTCGGCAGCAATACGGCTCGTACGCAACATCTTCAGGAGACCACGAACGTTATTCTCGCGATTATATGTACCGTTCAGTTGGATTGCTGGTGGTGATATACAAGCTGTATAACCATTGCCATAAGAAGAAGATACAGCGCTGTGTAAATGAAATGACACTGAAGCGATACTCCAGTGTCTTGCGCAGACAATAGGCGTACTTGGGTGCTGCACCACAAGCTTACAAGGACAAGGAATTTGACGTATAGCTACGGTGGTAGTATAGCAGAAGGTACCATCACGGCGGCGCGTTAGAGCTATATGATGTTAGTACGTATCTGTTTATTTTAAGAGTTATGTGCATCCTCTCTGAGTTTTCATTAGTCGCAGTTTGCGTTAATTATCTTGTAAACGTGTTATGGCTGAGGAGTTAGACATGAAAATGAGTTAAAAGTCGTAAGAAATTATTTAATAAAAATTGTTCCAAACCGTCGGCAAGGAATTTTTTTTGAGACAAAACCCAAAAAAAAGCAGTCCTTTACAACAATATGATTTGAATTCACATAAGACCACAGAAAATAGTTCCAACAAATCACTGTATGATTCCAAATAAAAAATATTACATACGTAGGTAAGTCATACTAAATGTAGGTTTGTATAGGTAGAACATAAAAGTGCTTGATTAAAGGAATAAAATAGTTTTATTGGTCCATATTATCATCATATTTATAAACTTATGTCGTCTAAAAACGGAGCCGGTGGCTCTACAGACCTGTATCGAGCCAAACTGAGATACCACAAAATGGTCATAGTAAGCACAGCATCCCACTGTCCGATTACCCACCGAACAATTGCAATAATAGTCAGTAATATCAGCTACTGAGTTCAAACGCACACTCAATGCATTTATTTCAAATAAACCAATTACAGGCACTTTTGAATTGTCAAGGGGTCGGTCAGTCAGAAAAATGAAGCTAGTTGCCCATTCCAAAGCTAGCAAGTTACTTATAGCCCTATTAAATAAATTGATTTGATTTCCTTAATTTCGTTCCTTTCCTTTTCCTTCTTTCCTTTTCCCTTGATTTCCAAATAAACGTTTGTAATGCTCTTATTTCTAGCTGTGCTGTGCTGTGTTTTTATTAATAATAATTATTTATTTATTTATCAGACAACAAAAAGGTCCACACTGACAAAAACACAATCAGATATACTTAAAAGACGTTAGTAACAATAAATCTTATAACCTACGTTAGTACTTATATGCTAGGATGATAGTAACAATGCGGCTTACGATCTAAATTAGTACTTATACACAACGACAGACAGTGTTGTTTTGATGAGATATCTCATTAAGGGGCTCTCATCAAGCCTATCAGCTTGATAGCTATAATGACTGTTGCAACTGCCACGCAAACTGGTGAGCAGAGACGCACGCGCGAAGCCAGACGCGCGTATTGATGTGTGACCAAGTCCCAAATATAAGGGTACAAATGTATTACCCAAAGAATTTCTTGCTTTAGACATGTACCTTTCTAAAGTCCTTCTAGGAAGTAGAAACAATGTAGATAATCGCTCATTACTGTCACCAGTTCTAAGTTTAACCTGCGTAATACATAAAGCCACACTTGGACAAGGAGTTTCCCGTTTTCCCGTAATAATTCATAAAACTGTTCAGGATTGATACTTAACCAATAATGACAGAGGTGTTGATTCATTTCTCTAATATTAGAAAACTTGTACAGTCTGCGAGTACCTCTATCCATAATTGACATCATGTCATCCGGTTAATAATAAAAAAATATTATTTATTATTTTATTGCCAGGCAACTGAGGCCTATCGATAAAATACACAAATGACAAAATAACAAACTAATACATAATAAAACTAAAACTCGTGTTAATAAATATTGCTTATAACTATGTTAGTAGCACTTCACTTCACTTCACTAGCTAATTGTTCTTGTGTTGTCCTGTGGTATTTGCCCGCGGAAGCGACGGAACTCCACGTCCTGTGAACAAAAATCTTCTTCCAAGACGACGGACAAGTAACAATTTAGTACTTGCACCACGAACGCTTTGAAGTTGACGTTGCGGTGCGACTCATGTAACTGCACCCTCGGCATGTACCCGATCTTCTGGCGCACGTACTCCATGATGTCCTCCTCCTTAGTGCTGTAATGTAGGCGGGAGATGTACAGCCGAACACCCGGTGTGTTCGGCACGCTGTGGCTTTGCGGCACGCAGGCTCACTCCGGAATCCGTAGGAGCTTTGCCGCAGCGGTTCTTGTTTGCTCGCGACCGGTGCTTCCTCCTTTGCACTGTCACGAAACCCTCATCATCAGCCCTATTCGTCGCCTTTTCTGGCATTGGCTTCATACTTGGAGCGCCTGGGCACCCAGTAGTCATTATAATGAACCTGTAATTCATTCCAAGATCCAATATTGAGATGATAACTGCATATTCGGGCACTAGCTGGTACATACAATTTATGTTCTAACAGTAACATTTCTTTTATAACAGATGGTACTGTAGCGTCACTGTTAGTATGTACACTACAAACAATATATGTATGTCACGGACGTACATACTTTATTATTAGTAGATAAATGTAAACAACAAGCGCGTGAGTCATTGACCACTGGCGGCGGCGGCCGCGCTGTAGCGAGCGGGACCCCTCCCGTTTCCTCGCGCCTGACCGGCTCGCCAGTCCGTTGGATGCCGCGGTGCCGACAACACAATTTCCGATTTCGCTTAGCTGTCCTATGCATCTCGCGCTTGTTGCCATATATGTACTCTGTCTATCTATCTTCTACTTGTGTTTGTGTAAACCTACTGTGCTTCTCTTTGTGGAACTCTCACCTTCGATTCTTCAATATTTATATGTGTACGTGTTTATGGACTCGGATAATTATACCCAATTAGTGGACATACCGGCTTTCATTCATCTCCCGTACGTACCCACTTCATTGGTGACCCCGGAAGAAAACCATGAGCCAGCCACAAGGAAGCGATATGAAAGATCAAAGTAAGGACGCCCCGAGCTACGATGTATATCGCGTCGGTGTGCCTCCATTTTATCCGGAAAAACCGGCGTTGTGGTTTGCGCAGCTAGAGAGCCAGTTCGTGATTGCGAACATCATGGCTGATGCCACAAAATTCCACCACGCTATTGGAAGCCTGGACCCCGTATACGCGTCCGAGGTGGAAGATATTATCACCGCACCTTCAGCACCGAACAAGTACGAGCGGCTGAAAAGTGAGCTGGTGAAGAGGTTATCTGCGTCGAGAGAGAAGAAGGTACAGCAGCTCCTGACTGATGAGGAGCTTGGCGACCGCAAGCCCTCGCAGTTCTTGCGACACCTGCGCCACCTGGCGGGAGGAGTTTTTACGAACTCTCTGGACCAGCCGTCTGCCGAGCAGAGTACGCAGACCATTATTGCTTCGCAAGCTAAGGCGAGCCTAGAGGAAGTGGCTGAGCTGGCCGACCGAATACAGGATGTAGTGCCGGCAACCCCGCAAGTATCAGCGACAACAAGTCACATGGCGGCACCAGGGAGCAGCGTTGACCAGATGAGTGGTCAAATCACCGAACTCACACGACAAGTGCAAGCCCTCACGTCACAGGTCGACAGGTTATCCCGGTCGAGGCAAAGGTCCAGCAGAAGCGACAGTCGGGGACGTTCACCCTCTAGAAGGTCAAATTCGAATTACCGTAAATTCCCAAACTGCTGGTACCATTATAAGTTCGGCGATAAAGCAACGAAGTGCGTAAAGCCCTGCGACCAGTCGGGAAAAGCAACAGGCAGTCGATAATGGCGACCGGCGACTGTCGTAACACTGGTCGCTTATTTGTTACTGACCAGAACACCAAGATGCAGTTCCTCGTCGACACCGGTAGTGACGTCTGTGTTTATCCAAGGTCAGCAGTGAAAGAGCGCCGTAATAAATCAAGCTACGAACTATGTGCGGCTAATGGTAGTGTGATAAATACCTACGGTTACGCGTATTTAAAATTAAATATAGGTTTGCGCCGTGACCATGCTTGGCGATTTATAGTGGCGACGTGACAAAACCAATAATAGGGGTCGATTTTTTATCACACTACAACTTAATTGTAGATGTCAGAATGTAGCGCCTCATCGACGCTAGTACTACGCTTGCGACCCCTGCTTTGCCTGCTCGTCCTTCTGATATTGTTTCTTCGGTTAAGGTAAGATTTGGTGACACTACTTATCACGACATACTTCGGGAGTTTCCAGACATAACCCGGCCGTCGGGTATACAACGTACACCTACACACAACCCCTTATACTATATACGTACAGACGGCAGCACATCAACGTAAACCCTATACATATCTATAACTACGACGCGCTATGGAGTGTTAGAAAGAAAGTATCCTTGACATGATTGGCGGAGTTTTCAACGTTTCTAAAATTGTCCAATTGTTGCACATAGTAATAATTGATAGCCAATTATCATGTCGCACTAGGAATAAGCCACGCCCACGCGCCCATGCGCGCCCGCCACCGCTCCCGAGTTTTCCCGATCCTTCACGAAATTAAACGAAAGTCACTCATCACATCGTCCGTTTATTCATTACGTCAGTCATTAAAAATTCGTGGAGTGATACTGTGTGCGTAGTCCTGCTGTGCGTGATATTAAATTTTATCTTTATTTTATTATTATTACCAACGAAATAATGGCGCCTCAGTTGACGCAAATCCAAAGAGAGCGCATCATAGCGCTTCGATTGAGTGGATGCCGGGTGATAGATATTTGTCGGCAGACGGGCATAACGGTGAGTATTTTTTTTAAATTAAAATAAACATAGGCTAATATATTGAAAGTGTCAGTGGTGTTTTTCTTTGGAATTTTCGAAATAAGTTAACAGAAAGGTATCTTCTTTGTGTTCTTTCATAATGTATTACCGATACTGTAATATTTTAACGCTGTGCGCTGTTCCAAGTAGAATAGCCGTGAAAGCTGAAAGTCAGAGTTATACCTAAGTAAACAGAATTCGAGGAACTATTAATTATAATCCATTTGAAACAAAATTATTTTTTTTAAGAAACCTTTTTTACAGTTCATTCAACCGATTTTGACTTCTTTTCCGTACGCATAAGGATGGCATTAAAAGCGAAAACGTGGTTACAATACCAACTTATTGTTGCAGCTCCCATTTATTATGCAACTAACGTAATAGACGTCAAAATCGGGAATCGTCAAATCTGATTTAAAACTAAATACCTATGCACTTTCTTTTTGTCTGTTGAAACATTGCTGGGACAAGCGTGTTTCGTGCCCAGTTTAATTAGAATCTAGTTACTACGCTATCGCATTGCATTGGGTGTAACCCTGTAATGGTAGCGATGTTTGGGTGTAAATAAATAATTTAATAATGTTGGCTATTATTGTAGGGAATTATATAAGTATTAATACATCTTTGCCTATAGTAAATGAGTAATAATGTGCAAATAAACTATAGCTATTTGTTTCGTACCAGAAAAAAACTGTTTACTTCTGGCTTCGGCGGTGGCAAGAAAGCGGAACCCTAGAAGCCCACCACCGCCAACTGTACGCGAGAGCCACGACGGCGGCAGACGATGCGGCTATGGTCGCTGCACACTCTGCCGATCCTTTTTTGAGCACAAGAGTAACCTCAACTTCGTACAGCGTGAGTCCATGTGTAGCTTGTAATAACACTTATCACCTTAACTTAATCATCATTTACATAAAACATGGTTTTCTTAAAAAAGTAATTATACCTACCTACTGCCTAATAGACATGTAGTTGGAAGGGCGCTCGGCGCTCACTCATACCGCGATTTTACGCGCGCCGTGCGGCGTGACTCAGTAAAGGCTCCTACAGACAGGCGCGACGCCAAAGCGCGACACAAAGGCGCCGCTCCTAGCGCAACGAGCCGTGCCTTTGAAAAGCGCGCGATTCGCGTCGCGTGTCGCGCCTGTTTGTAGGAGCCTTTAATGTTATTACTTACTAAGTATTAGTATTACTATTAGATAAATCTTCAGTTCTTTACAACCCACCTCAACAAAGGTGGAAGTTCTCAATTGGACAGATTGTTTATTTGTGTATGTTTATATTTGGAAGAATAATTTTTAACCGTCCCTTAGTTAGTTAAGTTGGCCCATACAATTTGTCATAATCAAGAATCATAATATTAGTATTGAAATTGACAAAATTTTCTTTGTTTTAGATTTCAATGGACACCGTCAGAAGGCGCCTGAAGGCCGTCGCAAAGAAATGCTGCCGCCCTGCCAAGAAGATTTTGATGACCCAGGCTCATAAGGAGGCAAGAGTAAGTTTTTGCCTAGAGTATTATAATTTTGACTGGGCAAACAATATCGTCATTTTTGTAGACGAAAAAAGCTTCCGGTCGGATATGGACGGAAGAAAAATATTATGGCGCAATAGCAATGAACGCTATGTGGAGGTGAATACTTTGCCAAATCGGGCAAGTGGAAGAATATCTCTCAATTTTTGGGGATGGATGAGCTCGATGGGACCAGGTGAACTGGTGGAGATTAGCGGGCGCATGACTGGGGATCAGTACGTCGAAATTTTACGCGACGTGATGATCCCCACCGTGCGCCTGCACTACCCAGAGGGCATTATTTACTTGTGCCAAGACAACTGCCGCGTGCACACCTGCAGGGTGGCACAGGAGTGGTTCGCGGCACAGGATGACGTCGTCTGCCTGCCATGGCCTGCAAAGAGCCCCGACTTAAACCCAATCGAGAATCTATGGGGTCTCATGGTTCTCGATTAGGATGCCTCAGAAATCCGCAACAACGAAAACTTGCGGCGGGAAGCCCATATTACATGGGAGCAATTCAGAGGCAAGGACACCTGCTGGAACATGGTGGCCGGCATGAGGGACAGGCTGGACGCTGTTTTAGACGCGCAAGGTGGTCCGACCAAATATTAAATAGATTTGGTATTTTATATTGTTAGTTTTATACTTTTTTATTTCATTTCATATTAGAAAACACTTTTTTTATAATAATAAATAAATACCTATATTTGCTTCTATTTGTATTGTTATTACAATTTTACAGTGTCTATAGCTATTGTAGTTTAATTTTTAATAGTTTTTTTTTAAAGTAGGTAACGTTTATTTGTCATTTAATAATATATTGTTTGAGCAACGCGTTAGCGACTAACTCAACTTATTCAGCTCAATTCAGCTTTTGTCCATAGAAAACACCGGTTTTGTGTAGAAATGATGCGGAGGTACGCATCCGTTTAGCTTTCCGAAGTTGAACGGATGCGTACGCATCTCCATACAAAACCGGTGTTTTCTACGGACAAAAGCTGAATTGTGCTGAATAAGTGTTTAATTATACCATATTACCATTTAATTATATTTCACAAAATCTAAAGGCCGGTCTTGTTGCGTATTTCTGAGGTCTAGTTTGGGCTCTTTTAGGTCATGGCATATTTTTTATCGCTAATAAGTCCCGAGCGAACTTAGTCTTAAGTTAAGTCTACAACACTATAGGCAGTACGCTCAATGTCTGACACCGTGTGTGAACACTTAGACACTCGGTGTCGCAAGGTGTAGGTATTCGTTGAGTTTATGAGTGTTCACATACGCAGACACTCTGTGTCGGGCACTGAGTGCACAGTGTATAGTGTCGTAGCCTTAACTCAGCTTTTGATGACGAACTCCGATTCTACGGCACTAGTAAATAATGCACTTCATTCACCCGAGTTTCCGTAGGAACTTATCCTATGTGTTAATCCAGGTCATGTTCTATTTAAGGCGGAACCTTCAGGGTATCCCGCGAAATTCAAATTTTGTTACGTTTTTTGCAATTTGCAGGTCACTGTCAGGTTGTATTTTGGTTAAAATATGATTCGCGACCGTAATAAATATGGCTTTACAGAATTATAATCATTAGAATCAGGAATACATCTCTATAAGTTCATATTACCCTATTGAATGACTATTTCATGAAATCATGACATTTGAGGGCAATTCTGACTTATGGAGTTGTATTGCTGATTCTAATGATTATAATTATATAAAGCCATATTTGATACGGTCGCGAATCATATTTAGATCACCATACAACCTGATACTGACCTGCAAATTCCAAAAAACGTAAGAAAATTTGAATTTCGCGGGCTACCTTGGCGCATCCCCTTAAGTGCCAAGTTTCACTGAAATCCGTTTAACCATTAAGGCATAAAAAGTAACAAACATCCATCCATCCATTCTCACAAACTTTCACAATAAATAGTAGAACAGTTTTACAATCGATAAGTGGAATTTAAAATAAAAAAAATTAGGTTCCAGTCGCTGGTTCGCAAACGCTTATTCTTCCATTGCTCGATTTGGGAAAGACGCCAGACATGTCGTTCGTTGATGTTGTGTCATAATAAACTAGCTTCCTTCATGTCCGTGTGCGTGTGTGTGTATGTTTATAGCGCAAATGATTTGAGATCTTATTTTATCATGGTTAGCGTTCACAATTCGGGAAGCCACGGCATGCCAAAACGTGCCGTGCCGCCAGTCCGCCGGGGCGTTAAGCCGTTTGCAGACCAAGAGCTAAGCTGAGTTAGTTTAGGTTTGCTCGCATAGCTGAGGTAATTCTTCATACTCGTGTTCATAGTTTGCGGTCTGCACACAAGTATGAAAAATTACCTCAGCTACGTGAGCTAAGCTAAACTAACTTCGCTTAGCTCTTGGTCTGCAACTGGCATCATAAGGCACGCCTGCCGGGGTCGCGGATTGTTCGAAAGAGTTACCGTGGCCCTGGCGCACAGGCAACTGAAGGAACACGGGTGGGTTTTAGTCAGTAAGACTCTGACACGCCCTTCCGCTCAACCCAGAGCGGGGAGAAGTTATTTGATGATTAACCACCGAAAAAAAAAAGCCCAGTCAAATTATACTAATCTAGGTAAAAGCTTACTTTTGTTTGGCGGCAGCATTGGATTTTGCTTGGCAGCCATTGGTAGATGTGTAACAAATCTATTACAAATCAATAAAAATAAAAGCTTGTAAAAAATAAATATAATTTACCTACTTGTTTTTATTCATTTGTATCGTTTGGTTTTATAAATGTTGTTGTCTAAATTCGAATTTAGAGTAGGTATTTGTTTTTAAGTTTTCAATTATATTAAAGTTTAAAAATAAAAAGATTAAGATTGTTATTCCGCATTTGATTTTGATATTTTTCCCGCGGTTTCACACGCTCCCGTATGAACCTATCCATGTCTTTTTCTGATACGTAGGTAAGTATGCAAAATTTCATGATGGTCGGTTGTGTAGTTAAGGTGCCAAAAGCAAGGGGGTAGCTACCGCCGTATCTATTATACGGGGCCCCAAACGGCATACCTATTTATTTACTTATAAAAACGTCACCGTCCTTTTTGCAAATGACTCCATGTCCTTTTCTGAACTCCTGACAACGTGTTACATGCAACATTTCATGATGATGCGTAACAAATAAAGTAACTCATACTCTTATTTATAAAATATTTAGGATGTCACGAACGATGTAACGATAATAGACTAGAATTTTATTTGAAAATTCATATCCTTTGAAATTGTATCTTATTACTAGCGCAATAAGGTTGAACTTGCATGTAAAAGCAAACTTCGGTAGGTATAGGTAATTCCGTTACTAAGTTCAACCTTATTATTTTAGTAATAAGATCGTGTCGCGGACGAAACGGCGGACTGAGAAGAGGCTCTTTATAATTAAATGGCTAAACTTCACTCACGTCCGTAATGGGGTAAGTATCCATATTTAAGCCGGTTGTGTTTTGGGTATTCAGCATTAAATTTCATAAAAATACTTAGAATAGAAGAACAAGGAACGCACGAAAACAGGTGACCGCCGAGCCAGTCCGCCAATAAGTAGGTAACTATACTCCATTTGAATTAAGATTAGAAATTTAAATAAACCTGTTTTACAGTCCGTCCAACCGATTTTGACTTCTATTCCGTAGGCATAAGGATGGCATTAAAAGCAAAAACGTGGTTACAGTACTAACTGTTTATTACTGCTGCCATTTGTCATGCCACCAACACAGTAGAAGTCAAAATCGGTTGAACGGACTGTAAAACAGGTTTACTTAAAATTCGAATCTTATTTCAAATGGAGTATAAACCCGTAAAAGGTAATTAAAACCTGCTGGTAATTTAAAAAAAAATGTTTTTCTCACATCAGACTATACCTACCTGTCTACTTAACAATATTCATCGAGAGCGTGAAATTTGGCTAATTAAATGTGTAACGGACAACGGTGTAACTATACCGTACCTACCTGTTTAAATGTAATATGAGTAGGTAATAATACCTTCTTTGACGTAATTTTCCAACAAATACTTATGTAAAAATGAAGGATTATGTAAAAGATTATTTAAATAAATAAAAAATGATTATAAGCTTTCATATGTATTTTAGGCATTGCGCGGGCCGCCTGTTTTTATTACCATGTCATTATTTATATTCAATTGAAGTATTCAACCTGTTGCGCTATTTCGTATCGCATAGTATCTTATTCTACACCACGACGCACATACGCACACACCCTCACGTATGCACTGCAGCACGAAACATTACGAGTAAGAACTGAAAAAAAGCTATATATCTCTTTCGCACGATTCTCGCTGTAGTTGCTCATAACGCGTTCAAGGTCAAAGTGGGGTAACTTGATGTGCTGGCGACTGTACAACACCAGGACCACCCGTATCGTGCACACCGCGTCGGTTGGCTCCAGACAAATTAAAAATTGCTAAGGAGGAGTTTGAGTCTATGCTTTCGAATGGTACAACCAGACCCTCCGACTCACCTTGGGCTTCACCCTTGCACCTGGCACCTAAGAAGGATAATGGATGGCGCCCGTGTGGTGATTTTAGGATGCTCAACGCACGAACAATACCCAACAGGTATCCAATTCGCCACATCCATGACTTCGCTCACAACCTCTCTGGTTGCCAAGTATTCTCGACAATAGACCTGGTCAAAGCATATAACCAGATACGCGTCAATCCCGAGGATATACCGAAGACAGCCATCACCACACCGTTCGGGCTATACGAGTTTCCTTACATGACGTTTGGACTTCGGAATGCAGGGCAAACTTTCCAACGTTTCGTCGATGAAATGCTACGAGGCCTGGACTTCTGTTTTGGGTATTTAGACGATTTTTCGGTCTTCTCAAAAGACCAAAAACAGCACGAGGACCACCTACGACAGCTCTTCTCCAGATTGCAAGCTTATGGGATGGTGATAAACACATCAAAATGCGTATTCGGAGTCGCACAGGTAAGATTTTTAGGCTACCAAATTACATCAGCAGGCACAAAACCACTGCCAGAAAAGGTTGAAGCAATCAACAGCTTCCCAACACCGAAAACAGTGCGAGAACTGAGGAGGTTTCTAGGGATGGTCAACTTTTACAGGCGGTTCATTCCAGAGGCGGCTCAACACCAGGCACCGCTGAACAAGCTTTTAGAAGGCTCGGTAAAAGGCTCGCATCCCGTCAGTTTCACAGCGCAGGAGGACGATGAGTTTACAGCTTGCAAATCAGGTCTCTGCCAAGCAGCAATATTAGCGCATCCTGACTGCGGAGCAAAATTAGCCTTAGTGACAGACGCTTCCGATACGGCTATGGGTGCAGTCCTTCAACAGATTAAGGATGAGGAATGGCAACCCTTAGCTTTCTTTTCTCGTAAGCTAAGCACAAGCTAGAGAAAGTACTCACCTTATGACCGTGAACTGCTCGCCATATATGAAGCGATTAAGTACTTCCGACATATGGTCGAGGCCAGAGTTTGTTATCTATACGGATCACAAGCCCATCTGTTTCGCGTTTCATACACGAAAGGAAAATTGCTCACCACGACAGTTTAGACATCTGGATTTTATCTCGCAGTTTACCACAGATATCAGGCACATTTCGGGCAAGGATAACGTTGTCGCCGATACCCTGTCACGAGTTGAGGCAATCGCTCAGCCAGTTGACTTGAATGTACTAGCCAAGTCCCAGAGTACCGATTCTGAGCTCAAACTGCTGCTCGACGAGGAAACGTCATTGCGCCTGAAAAAGATCACACTGCCGGGAACACTGTCTGAACTGTATTGCGATGAGAGTAGCAAGACACCAAGGCCATATGTCACGAAAGAACTTCGTCGCCAAGTCTTCGACAATCTACACTCCTTGAGCCACCCAGGAGCAAATGCCAGTGCCAAACTGGTAGCAGAACGTTACGTGTGGCCCGAAGTGATGAAAGACTGCAGGGAATGGACGCGAAACTGCTTGGCATGCCAACGCGCGAAGATAACTCGCCATGTGTCTGCAAGCCTCGGCAACTTCAAACTGCCACGATCACGTTATATGCACATCCATATAGATATGATCGGGCCATTGCCAATCTCTCAGGGATTTCGGTATTGTCTCACCGCTGTAGATCGCTTCACGCGATGGCCTGAGGCAATACCTATCAAAGATATCACACCTGAAACCGTGGCTAACGCCCTTCTGTACGGTTGGATCGCACGCTTCGGCTATCCCACAAAAATTGTAACGGATCGTGGCAGACAATTTGAGTCGGCCCTCTTCAAGCACCTGTCGGAGATAGCTGGATTCGAGCACAGAAAGACAACTTCTTACCACCCTGCCTGTAACGGTATGGTTGAGCGGTTACACAGACAACTAAAAACAGCCATTACCTGCCACGGTAACCAAAACTGGATAGAATCACTACCACTGTTTCTGTTAGGTATCCGAAGTACATTTAAGGAGGATTTACAGGCAACACCGGCTGAACTGGTATACGGTGAAACATTGCGTCTGCCAGGAGATTTCTTTGAACCAGAAGTGGTTTGCAACACGGATATGACAGACTACATATCAAGATTACGCATGTTTGCCAGAAACATACAACCAACTCCAGCATCGCGACATTCTAACAGTCGGGCCATATTTGTATTTAAGGACCTTGCCACCCCAACGCACGTCTTCTTAAGAGACAATGCGTCATCCGGGTCATTTCAACCAGCATACACAGGGCCACATAAAGTACTAGAGACAAAGTACTCAACCTCCTCCTTAAAGGTATCACAGTCTCAGTATCCGTAGACCGAGTTAAACCAGCCTACATACTTAAAGACTCACACACCACAGTAACACACAGCAACACTAACCATAACGAACACGGACAGAAACGAACTTCACAGGATACACCAATCATCAATCCGACGTCGTCGACCGTAGACGACAATATCAAAAGAACACGGTCGGGCCGTAGGGTGCGTTTCCCGGACTACTATCGCCCTTGACGGTCTCAAGAGGGGGGTGGTGTAGCGTCACTGTTAGTATGTACACTACAAACAATATCCGTCTTATTACAAAACGCGATCTAAATTTAGTA
The DNA here is from genome assembly GCA_916610205.1 of Griposia aprilina. Taxonomy (NCBI): domain Eukaryota; kingdom Metazoa; phylum Arthropoda; class Insecta; order Lepidoptera; family Noctuidae; genus Griposia; species Griposia aprilina. The sequence continues at coordinate 23,132,045 of OU744285.1, read as the reverse complement.
CTGGGATTATTGCTAGGTTTAAACCATGACTAAATAAAACGATATTATAAAAAGAAGTTTATCACTAATTCATGAACTATGTGTGGTACTAAAGTTAGTCCGCCGAGAGCCCTAGTTTATCTATGGATTTAACTTCGGTACTAATTTATTTGAGGTTAGCGTTGTTTTATTTACAAATCGTTAAAAATGAATAATAATATGATTGACTTGATGGATTTGGAAGATTTGGATATGCTGGAGACGTCTGGGCGATCTTACAGACATCGTCATCGTGTAAATCTTTTCGAATTGAGTGACGATGATTTTAGATATAAGTATAGGTTCACAAAACGTTTTGGAGAGAAAATAGTGGAAGTTTTACGTGAGGCTTTATCCCACGACCCTCGAGGATGCCCATTGAGTCCTGAAGTGCAAGTGGTTTGCGCCTTACGCAACTGGGCTCGCCATGAAGTAAGTACCCTTGTCAATGTTAACGTAACATTGGACAAAATCCAAATGATATAGTAATATTATTGTTTTAATCGTAGATTCAAGACGATACAGCTGATTTACATGGCGTGTCTCAACCAGTTGTCAGCAAGACATGTAAAAAGGTAGCAGATATTTTGTCACGAATGTCCCGAAGATTCATCAAAATGCCTACTACTCTAAATGAACAGGAGGAAACTATTAGGAAATTCCGCACTATTGCTGATTTTCCTACAGTAATTGGAGCAATAGACTGTACTCATATAAGACTAAAGAAAATAAATGCTGATGGGGGTCAATTACGAGGGCGGGTCAATAAGTCCGTGACTTTTTGAATTTCTGACCTCTTTACTGAAACAGCAACACTGCTCCTGTCAACAGGCATCTGTCAGTTGACTCCTGTCAAAATTTAAACTTGCTGCGTCAGTTAGTTTGTGTTTGACAGCTATTTTTATCAGAATACTCACTAATTTGAGGAGAAAATGGAAAAAAGTGAATTTCGTGTGCTTATTAAGCATTATTTCTTGCGAAAAAAAACCATTACCGAGACCAAGGCTAAGCTTGATAAATACTATGGGGACTCTGCACCATCGATTTCAATGGTAAAAAAGTGGTTTACTGAATTTCGTTGTGGCCGTACAAGCACTGAAGATGCCGAACGTCCTGGACGCCCAGTTGAGGTCTCTACACCCGAAACAATCGAAAAAATTCACGATATGGTGTTGGCCGACCGAAGATTGAAAGTGCGAGAGATTGTGGAAGCCGTAGGAATCTCGCATGGCTCAGTGGTTTCAATTTTGAATGATCACTTGGGCATGAGAAAGCTTTCCGCAAGATGGGTGCCGCGTTTGCTCACAGTCGACCACAAACGCAATCGTGTAACAACTTCACAGGAAGGTTTGGCGTTGTTTAATCGCAATATGGAGGAGTTTTTGCGCCGTTTTGTAACCGTGGACGGAACATGGATCCATCACAACACACCAGAGACCAAACAACAGTCAAAACAGTGGGTTTCTAAGGGTGAATCGGCGCCGAAGAAGGCCAAGGTGGGTTTGTCAGCCAATAAAGTTATGGCGACTGTTTTTTGGGATGCACGCGGGATAATCCACATTGACTACCTTCAAAAGGGAAGAACAATCAATGGGGAATATTATGCCAACTTATTGGACCGATTAAATGACGATTTGAAAAAAAACCGACCTCATTTGGCCAAGAAAAAAGTTCTTTTCCACCAAGACAATGCAAGGGTGCACACATGTGCAGTTGCCATGGCAAAAATCCATGAATTGGGCTATGAATTGCTCCCTCATCCGCCCTATTCTCCAGATTTGGCTCCGAGCGACTACTTCTTGTTCCCAAACCTGAAGAAATGGCTTGGTGGAAAAAGATTTGACTCCAATGATGAAGTCATCTCGCAAACAAAGGCCTATTTTGAGGACCTCGACAAATAATTTTTTTTGGAAGGGATAAAAAAATTGGAGAAGCGTTGGACAAAGTGTATAGAGCTCAAGGGAGACTACGTTGAAAAATAAAATTATTTTTTTATCAAAAAATCTGTGTTTTATTCCAAAAGTCACGGACTTATTGACCCGCCCTCGTATATACTCGTATTAATAGAAAAGGATTCTCTTCAATCAATGTACAGGTAATTTGTAAACAATTATTTTAAGTTGTGATTGTTGTAATTGTCTCAAATGACAAAGTACTTTTTATTTTGATCCCAAAATGCTTGACACAAAATAGAGAATAACTTAAATGATTGTCTTATTTACCAATTACCAATGTCATATTAAAATACCAGAGAGGAATATAAAGCTCTAACAAACTATCACTTTTCAGGTGGTTTGTGATGCTGACCTGAAAATCATGGACATTGTTACCAGATGGCGTGGCAGTGTACATGACTCCAGAATATTCCGAGAATGTAGATTAAAACAGAGGTTTGAGGCTGGCGCATTCTCCGGAATATTATTGGGTGACAGTGGCTATCCTTGCACTCCATATTTATTTACACCATTGCTTAACCCCACAACACCACAAGAAGAGAGATATAATAGCAGCCATATTCGTACCCGGAACACAGTAGAAAGGTGTTTTGGTTTGCTAAAGCAACGGTTTCGTTGCCTATTACGGGGTATGTTTGGGGATATTGAAACAGCAAAAAAAACAATTGTTGCATGTGCTGTTCTCCACAATCTTGCCATTGACATGAGGGATGACCTGTTTCCTGGCGAGGAAGATAACATAGAGCACTCTTCATCTAGGGAACCTATAGTACAAAGGTATATTCCACCTTCTGTAAGGGGAAACATTAGGAGAAGGCAGTTTATTGAAAATCAACATGGAAGAACAACTTGATCGACGCCTAGGGATCAATGCAGGAATGAAGCGAGCAATTCTTCAAGACTTGCAGTGTCTGCTTCATGAACATCATGCGTTGGTCAGGTTGTTTAAGAATGCTTTAGAGCGCATGCCAAGTGATGACTATAAAGTTGTCATCAAAGCAGATAAACGACCATCTGGAACACACGAACGCACATTTAATGCTCCAACATTAGACGAAGTTGCCATCCTGATTGTTGGTGAACAATTGGAAAAACGCGATATTGTGCTTACACGTCGCGATACTGGGCAACTGCAAAAAATATCTGAAACTCATCGATCATATGACGCATTGCAATACCCGCTGATGTTTTGGCAAGGAGAAGATGGATATTATTTTAATATTAAAATGATAAATCCATTGAATGGTGAGTATCAGTATCATAATTTATTTCATTTATTTGTGAAAGACACTGATTTAAAATAATGCTTATTAAAAAAATGGTTAATGTCTGTATTGTTTGCCTTTGAAATGGTTAATTATCAAATTTTTAATTTCAGGTGAAGAAACTACAAAGAAAGTTAGCTCAATGAATTATTACGCATATCGTTTGATGATTCGTCAAAATGCTGACAACTATTTGCTGCGGTTTCGTCGATTGTTTCAGCAGTATTGCGTTGACATGTATGTAAAAATAGAAACGGAACGTTTAACATTCATTAGGTTGAACCAAGCCAAACTGCGTTCTGAGGAGTACATCCATTTACGTGATGCAGTATTACTGAAGAAAATGCAGCTAATATTGGTCGATTAACTATTCTGCCGGCGACGTACATTGGTAGTCCACGTCATATGCATGAATATGCACAAGATGCAATGACATATGTTCGTCATTACGGTCGGCCAGATCTCTTTATTACTTTCACCTGTAATCCAAAATGGATAGAAATTACTCAATTGCTGCTTCCCGGACAAACATCAAGTGATAGACACGACATCACAGCACGTATATTCAGGCAAAAAATTCGGTCCCTGATGAACTTTATTGTTAAACAACGCGTCTTTGGAGACACTCGATGCTGGATGTATTCAATCGAATGGCAAAAGCGAGGGCTGCCGCACGCACACATTCTTATTTGGTTAGTGGAAAGAATTCAGCCTGACCAAATAGATGATATCATATGTGCCGAGATTCCTGATCATGAAGTCGATCCAGACCTACATGATGTTGTTACTACTAATATGATTCATGGACCGTGTGGTGCCATCAATCCCCAATCACCTTGCATGGTCGATGGAAAGTGCTCTAAACGATATCCCCGGAAATTAACGGCGGAGACTGTCACTGGCAACGATGGTTATCCGCTGTATCGGCGTCGATCACCAGATGACAACGGTCGAACTGTCACAACGAAAGTGAAAAGAATGGATTTCGTTGTCGACAACAGTTGGATTGTTCCATATTCGTCACTTATTTCTAAAACGTTCAAGACACATTGCAACGTTGAATACTGCAATTCAGTTAAGTCCATAAAATATATTTGCAAATATGTCACGAAAGGCAGTGATATGGCAGTTTTTGGATTGCAATCCTCGAATACCAACGATGAAATTTCACGCTATCAAGTTGGTCGTTATGTGAACTGTAATGAAGCGATTTGGCGTATATTCGCATTTCCCATTCACGAACGTCATCCTACTGTTATGCATTTGGCGGTGCATCTGGAGAATGGTCAACGAGTATATTTCACGGCTTCGAATGCTACGCAACGTGCTGAAACACCTCCAGCAACTACATTGACCAGTTTTTTTGCAATCTGCCAAAGCGATCAGTTTGCACGAACTTTGCTTTACTCGGAGATGCCACGTTATTATACTTGGAATGCTTCATCGAAGAATTTTCAAAGACGGAAGCAAGGCGATGCGGTTCCTGGGTATCCAGATGTGCGTTCTACTGATGCTCTTGGTCGTATGTATACAGTTCATCCAAAGAATGATGAATGTTTCTATTTGCGGTTGTTGCTGGTAAATGTGCGTGGGCCAACGTCATTTGAGACACTACGAACTGTTAATGGTGTAATATTCCCAACATATCGTGCTGCATGTGAAGAATTGAACTTATTAGAAAACGATACCCATTGGGATACGACAATCGCTGAAGCCATTATCTCTGCATCTCCAAGTCAGATACGCACATTATTCGCTATCATAATTTCGACATGTTTTCCATCAAACCCATGTAACCTGTGGCACAAATACAAGGATAATATGTCAGAAGATATTTTACATCAAATTCGTGTCAGTTCCAGAAATCACGATATTGAGATGAATGAGGAGATACATAATCGTGCTTTACTCTTGATCGAAGATATGTGTTACCTCTTGTGCGGTAATTTATTAATCAGGTTAGGAATGCCAGCGCCATATCGTGAAATGAATGACGCATTTAATCGAGAATTGGAACGGGAACGTGAATATGATCGCCAGGAATTAGATTTAGTAGTTCAAACGAATGTACCCCTGTTGAATTACCAACAAAAGGAAGTATATGATACTTTAATGAAGGCAATCGATGATGAAAATGGTGGTTTATATTTCCTAGATGCCCCTGGTGGAACTGGCAAGACATTCCTCATGTCATTAGTTTTAGCAACTGTTCGGGCGAGATCCAACATAGCGGTTGCAGTTGCTTCTTCTGGAATAGCAGCCACATTGTTAGAAGGATGCCGTACGGCTCATTCAGCATTAAAATTACCGTTAAATCTTCAAACTATTGAAGAACCAACGTGTAATATTGCAAAACACTCAGCAATGGCCAAAGTTTTAGCGGCATCGAAAATCATCATCTGGGACGAATGCACAATGGCGCATAAACGTGCATTAGAAGCACTTAACCGAACATTAAAAGATTTACGCAATGACTCGAGATGTTTTGGAGGAGCAATGATTTTACTGTCTGGCGATTTCCGCCAAATACTGCCAGTAATTCCAAGATCTACGGCTGCCGACGAAATAAACGCTTGCCTCAAATCGTCAAATCTATGGCGCTATGTGAAGAAACTGCAGCTGACAACAAACATGAGAGGTACATTGCTTAATGATACATCTGCTGAAGATTTCTCGGAGCAATTGCTGACTATCGGTAATGGTCAAGTACCTGTCGATGAATCGAGCGGATTAATATCATTTCCAAATAATTTCTGTAATTTTGTCTCATCAAAAGACGAACTTATCAACAATGTATTTCCAAACATTATTTCTAACTACAAAAATAATGAATGGTTGAGTGAGCGAGCAATTTTAGCGGCTAAGAATAAAGATGTAGATGACCTGAACTACATAATTCAAAATAAGATCATTGGAACAATGCATTCATTCAAATCTATTGACTGCGTCACAAATGAAGATGAAGCCACCAACTATCCAATTGAATTTTTAAACTCTTTGGACGTGCCTGACTTACCACCGCACAATTTACGCCTAAAGGTTGGCTCCGTAGTAATCATGCTTCGAAACATAAACCAACCAAAACTGTGCAACGGTACGCGTTTGGTGGTTAGAAAATTTATGAACAATGTAATTTACGCTACGATAATGATAGGAAAATTCAAAGGTGAGGAAGTTCTTATTCCGAGGATCCCGATGATCCCAACAGATATGCCGTTTGAATTTAAAAGACTTCAATTTCCGATACGTCTTGCATTTGCCATGACCATCAACAAATCACAAGGCCAATCCTTAAAAGTTTGTGGTTTAAATCTAGAACATTCATGTTTTTCCCATGGTCAATTATACGTGGCATGTTCACGGGTCGGAAGACCATCTGCGTTGTTTGTTTTTGCGCCTGATAATAAAACAAAAAATGTCGTGTATCACAAGGTACTTAAGTGAAGAGCAACCTATGTACTAAAATACAGAAATAATAATGAATGATTAATGTAGGTATTTAATTTTTTTGTATTTTTTCCAATAAAAAAAAAAAACAAACTGCTTATTTATTGCCATTAAGGCAGAACAAAGTTCGCCGGGTCAGCTAGTAATACATACATTTAAAAATATGAAACATTTTATCAATGATTTATTAAATACTATATGCACACATGCCCTATAATCACACCTATAAACCCTGAAGGGGTAGGCTGAGGTGGTCTGTTGTTTGTCGGTTCTTATGACTCGCTTTCCCGGAGGGGAATTGTATTTTGAAGCCGTCCCCCACGGGGAGTATTGTATAATAGTAGGTAATTATTTCTACATACGTATTTTGCAAGGTCTTTTTCCTTTTCTTTGTTGTGCTTCTTGTGTTAACGGTCTCATTGTTCGTTAATATCATTCTTGTACTTGTATTTGTAGTTGGATCATTGGAAATCGATAAAATTAAAAAAAAAAAACAATCTACAGGTTTTTGCAAATTAAATATGGAAAAGAATCAAATTTGTGTACATATTGAATTGTAATTATATTATACTAATTCTTGTCTGCGACTTCGCCGGCGAAAAGAACGTTAAAATTATCCCATAGTAACATACTGCCGGGATAAAGTCCTAATTCTAACCAAATTCGTGCAGACGTTAAGCCGTGATAGTAATTATTAGCAGGACTTACCTAAAGACAGGCGGTGGCGAAAAACCACCATCACCTTCTCCTGAGGATTTAGAAATAATGGCGATTGCTCCTCACGACTTTGTCATCGAAGTTAATGACTACAATAGATCACTATTGTAGTCATTAACTTCAATATAAAAAAGAAAAATAAAAAAAACAAATATATAAAAAGAAAATATATATATATATATTCTTATTAAAGAAGTTTTATTTACCAATGCATCAGCATTGGTAAATAAAACGATTTATTATTTGTGGATTCAATTTCAAAAGAGGAGGTAACCGTGAAATAGGAATATTTTAACATGCTCTGCTCTATGAGGCTGACAAATGCAATGTTTTTTTTTTTTTGATTATTTTATATTTTTGCTTTTGTTGTAAATTAATGTTGAGTAAAAGACTTCACCTCGATATTCAGATAACGAAGTGCGACTGTTAGATTTTAGACAATTTTTTTTTTAGGGTCGAGCCTACATGCTACATTTGGCATCGGCGATTGATGAATTGGCGACTGGCATTGTTGCTAGGTATATCGTGTTTTAGTAACTTGCTGCGTTCGATCGCGATTGCCGACTAAGTGACACTGTCCACGAAGGCGTAGCTTCATAGCGTACACCAAGCGTATAATGACGAATACGCGATATTCGTCATTATACGCTTGGTGTACGCGTGGTCGCAGCTTACATACAAAACTGTGAAACTCTGTCGACGGAGCGGCAATGTCGCGTCGCTGCATGCAGGCTTAATGACGCATGCCGTATCGCATGTCATACGCTGGGGCGTACATTCAGCGAAAGCACGTGTTTATTTTTGTAAAAATTGCGGGAACGGCTGCGAAATTTGTTCAGATATTAGAAAAATATCCGTGTTTGTACAACAATAATCTTGCTGAATATGCTAGAAAAGATATAACTGAAAAGGCTTGGAGTGAGGTGACGGATGAAATACAATGGATGCATCTACTTTATTAATTTTGTACTTTATATAGGTACCTACTTATCAACACATTTGATAACATAACAGTCATTCAATAATGCAAGTATTCCACTGCCATCGCATAGCAACATTAAGCTGTAAAAAGTAATTAGCGAAATAATTACGTAAACCGTTTGGTGTATTTACAAATGTCATGTATCAAAATTGGTGCACGTTGAATATTGGAAATATTGAAACTGTTTGCAGTCGTTGTGTATTGAACACCATCCACCATCTTCGAATGTAATTATGCAAAATACATGCGCCCTGTACTATTGAAATTATTTTTGAGTATTTACGGTACGATATAGCTTTACTTGACTTGAAATTTTTGTGTTAACATACCAAAAACTCATTCTATCCTTTGCGTCCGCGACTTAGCCTATAATTGTAGATTCTTTTCACATTATCTAGATTCCTTACTGAATAGGATCTCAATAAATTTCTCCTCAAAGGGAATGCATTATTTCCCACAAAGTAATAAGGAAAACGATTGCGAGTGGCATCATTTGGCAATACTATACAGAGTTGATACGACAGAGGGGCTTTCCTTTAAACTGCCTATACTAGGTACCATTTTGAAGCTCTGTACCAAAAATCAATTAAATAGGAGCAGTAGTTCAAAGGCAAAAGATTTTTAAAAAAATTGCCCCGTTTGAACACGATGTATCATTCCTAACAGCTGATATGTCTATACGCTTAGGTCATGCACCTTAAAACGATAAATCTGAGTATAACCTACGATGCGTTGTTGCCGCTGTGACGCAAGTCACAAGTACAACCAAATATTTTCGCTAAAAAGATGCCAATGCAAACAAAGCAATAAATACACACGCACTTGCACTTTCATTACGAGAGTGACAATCATCTCCAGACCTCACTCCCATGGATTTCTTTTTGTGGAGTACATTAAGGGTGAAGTGTATGCCTAAGAGGTTAATACAATTGTGGAACTAAAAAATAGGATTATTTTAGCATTTTACAAATTAAAGTGCTTAGCGACGGACAGTGATTTAATTAGAAAAATAAATAACAATATTCTCCGTCGGTATAATTTGTGCATTAATGTGAATGGAGGACACATCGAGAATTAAAAAAAAGGGATTTTATTGTGCGCGCATTTCAAAACCATACATAACATAAAAGCCAGCGCAAGCGGAGGCCTAAGCCGCCGCCCGCGCCAATGCGGCCGCCCGCTTTGACACGAGATAACACACGCCGCGGTCCGGCGCGCGCGCGACTATGCCGCTGTTACCTAGGTATCTAAGGTCAGTTAAATTTCTTTACAAAGGGTGGTTGCGTTTTACTCTGATTTGTAAGCTATTTAGTTTGTTTGAAACAAAACAAAAACTCATTTTTGGTGCTTTTTATTTTTATACCGTATCGAATTAATACTAAACATGTATAGTATACGTAGTGTAATTTAATGCCCCTGTCGTATCAACTCTGTATATTCAGTTTCGATGTTTAAACCTTCCCTTTCTAACCAATGCCCAAGCGCTGATACTTGGAACGCGCCCCCGTCTCTATTCCGTCCGGCAAATCCGCATTCTATGCTGGTAAAATATCCCTCTGCATCACAGCATTCAAGCAGAATAATAGAATGATATCAATGTTTTATACTTGAGCAGTTCTTTTTCAAGACTTTGTAAACGATGTTCTTAGGAAAGTGGTTTGCAGATTGTTGAGGGAGAGCAAATAAGTAATTAAGTAGTTTTATAAGATATAAGTTATTTGATATAAGTTAAGATATTTCCTTTATTCACTTTCCACACATTTAAGATATTATTCTTAGTTACTTTATAAGTACAATAAGTGAAAATTAAGTGTCCGCACTAATAAACCTTATTTGTAATACTGTTTGTTCTGTTCCCACAGACAAACAGTGAAAACGGTTTTGCGGGTCATAGTTCTCAAGTTAAGATTTTATATACTTTGTTTTTGATAGATAAATAAATAAATAAAAATAATCCTTTATAATTGTAGTTGGCTAAACCTGTATTTCAAAATTTCTGTATACTGTATCGGTATCAGACGGAATAATGAAACTGACACAGAGCTCAACGATGGGTCATCGAGCAACCAATCGGTTTTATCATCGTTCTTCGTAAACCGTGTGGCTAATGGCAGCGAGCGACGAAATGCAAACACCGACGGCGAATACTATGTCGACTATAAAGTTTACAAAACAGGCGATGCGCGTGACACTGTGTAACAATTAAAATATTGAAGTATAAAAACCAAATTGCTGAGCCCTCTCTTAGCAACTGTGTGAACTAGAAGTGTGTAGTTGCCACAATAAAATGACTAGATGGCGCATCAGAGGACTTGCAATCTATAGAAATAATCAAATTGAATTAATAATAAACATTTCTATAGACCATACTCGTATATATTATATTAATAATAATAAAAAAATCACTTTATTAATTTGATAGTACTTAATTAATATTATATAGACGAATGGCAAAGTAGCCAGCTGAAAGAAAGAGGATAGGTCAGCGTCCCTTTTGCTAACTGACTCTCGAAGGACAGCGAGAGATATTTTAAGAATATTGTACAATTGATTGATAATACCTTTTATACATATAACGTAGCGTCATATATATCTTAGACCAGCCCTAGAATGAAATATTATTAAATAAGCTGTGAGTACTAATTTAAAATACATATAGCCACATATGACGTGGTGATATTACATAACCTCAGATATTACAACATGACTTTCTCTTTTGCCGGTTGGGTTTTTATTTTATATTTTTCTATTTTAATATGTTTTAATCATTTGAAACATAATGATTCCTATCGGATCTATTAAAATAAGTGAATATCTTCTCAATACAATGAGTGGTGGATGACTATTTTCTTCATACACATGGCATAATGATAACTAATGGTGACAGCTCTGGAAGGCAGAAGGTTCCGTATACAACTTAACGGGATTTGGCGTTAACCCATCCACTTATCACACAGGAGCGATACTGCATGTGGATGGCAAATCTCTGAAGATTTATGTATATGGGTAATGTTATCCAAGCTTGACTAAGTTTCCTTACTATCTATTATGTTTAGGGAAGAACAAGCTATCTTGAAACCTGTAATTAAATATTGTTAAGAAGACCAATTGTGTGTGTACTTATTTCAATCTAAACCTCATGCGAATAAACACTTAAGTCTCAAGCAAACAGCTACACTGTGTTAGTCGGTGAGTATTGAAAAACCATCGCTACAACTGATTCCATGGCGTTATGAAAGAAGGCACCTGTTCTTATTACATTACAAACCGATACGGATACATCGCAGTTGCGTAAATTGCAAGATATCGTGCGTTCAGCCGACAAATTGTGTGAAGAACATCCAAGACTTTTTATTGATAAACCAAATAAAATAATTAAAAGACTTGTTTTGTTTTATTAAATAAAATGAGGTGAGCGTTCAAAGTCTGTCTTAGGAATCAGTTAATCCGTAAACGATAACAAAATACACACACACACATAACAAAATTAACACTTTTTTATTCAATAGGTAAATGTACCTAATTATTCCTTCTAAATAATTTTATGTTACAGAGGTATTATGCGTATAAAATTTTTTGATCGATCAAGTCAAACGTTCATTATTGGATATTCTAGAACACTGTCCGGAACGACAGGTGAAATCCAGAATACCTAATTTATCCGAATCCTTATACTAGTGGGCTTTTTGTCACAACGGAGCCTAGGCGAACTAGTTCGTCTGCGCGCAAGGTACCTACTACTGACCTCTTCTACATAATTTATCTGTAGAGCAATTCGCCCATGACGAACAAATTATACAACAAGCTCTTGTTCAAGGTGTAGCACTCAACACTGTGAACGAAGATAGAGGCATCGACAGCCCTAGCCCTATCAATAATATGAACATATATGCCGAAGACAAAATCAATATGTACAGGTTGGGCCAATTGTTTTTGCAAATAGCAACACTAAATATCTCGAAAACCGTTTGCCAGAAGGGCGCGCGATTGGCGGGAAAATATGCGTCACTTAATGCAATTTTACTCATGATGGAGCGATTCACGGAACAGCAGCGTGCTTTTTATGTTAAACAATTTTACAAAACAACGATTCCTACGTTACTTTATGCCGTGTAAGTGAGTGTCCAAGTGTTAATTAACTAAAAAAAAAAACACCAAAAGCCACTTCATTCACCTAATACGACAGTCTGGGCTGCCATATCAGCTAAGGGCATAATTGGTCCGTATTTTTTTTGAAAACAATCTTCGAAATAACCTAACTGTAAATTCAGTGGAATACGTGAAAATGTTGCGAAAGTTTATGACGCCACATTTACATGAATTTCAAATATACAACAGCAGGACCTGGATGCAACAAAATAGAGCAACATGCCATACGTCAAACGTGACTATACCGGTAGTCAAAGAAATGTTTCCAAACAAATTGATTTCACGCAGAGGTGATATCCCATGGCCTCCGAGGAACCCGGTCCTTACACCTTGTGTTTTTTTCTTGTGGGGATACCTGAAAAGTCGAGTCTACCACAATAAACCAAAACCAATACACCAATTAAAACAAAACATCCACGAGGAGATAGCGGCGATTCCCCGCAGCATGTGTCAGCGAGTTTTCCAAAGTTTGCGAAGTCGAGTGCAGGAGTGCCAACGACGAGACGGAGCACATCTCGAAGATGTAATTTTTTTTAAAATAAATTGCGTTAGATGTTTGTTACGTTGAATAAACGATCAACATAGTAACATTGTATTTTTTTTATATTCATGTTTCAAAAGTGCAAACATTTTTGGCCCACCCTGTGCAATAATGATGACGATTTTTAAAACAAAAATGTTCCCTCTGCTATACTCGATGAAGTTTTTATAAGTTAAATCAGAAGCATCAATGTTCAACAGAAAGATTTACTTAAACAGGTGCCGTATTCTGTAGACAGAGACATTGGTTAGATGATAATCTACAGCTTTTCCTTTGCTTTGGTAGTCTCGCTTGTGCCACGTTCCGATGCGGTCGTGTTTGCATTTGTGTATTGACTAGCGCGGCGCTTGCTGTCGCTCGTAGTTTACTCGCCCTGAGTAATGAACTTGTGGCGAATGAGCTGCTGGCGTTCCTGCAGCAGAAGCTGGATGTTATGGAAGAGGTGTCTGCTGTCCAGATCTGCGCAACAAACTTCAGCGAGGACGACATAGCTGCTGCCAAGCTGTTGTTGTTCAGCGTGCTTAACAAGTGCGACCAGATGGTGTCCCGCCGGCGTGACGGGACTAAGAGAAGCCTGCAAGACATTATCACGCTGTTCAAGGAGACTGACCCGGACGACCATGTCAATGAAACAAGCCAGTAGTGTATAATTGGGGGTTCTGGATCACTTGCTCTCGCTTCGCTCGAACGCGTGATCCAGAACTCCCCAATCATACATTACTATCGTGATCTGCTATATACTTCATAATATTGATTGAATATTGTGTTTCATTCACAGTGGAGCGCTTGATACAGGATCTCCAATTGTTTTTACCGGTCCGAGCGGTTGTCGTGCGTATTCATAAACTGGCATGGTATCGAACTGTTATAGCGAAGCAAAATTATCGCGTGAACTTAAAAATAATAAACAACGATATCATGTTCGATCGCCGCGCAGCGCTGCATTGAAACGATGTGGTGCATATTTTTTTGTATTGATGGGTACAAAAACCATATTGAGAGGTCAGCTGTTACTGGAAATTATAACTTAATGTGTAGCCGTGTGTAAAAGTAACTGTATTATGGAGATAGAGTAATTGATTATAATATAAAAGAACGTAAAAAAAAAAAAAACATAAAAACCAAAACCAAACCGGAACAAATACTCATTTGTTCCGTGCGGGAATCGAACCCGCAACACTTTGGCACATTAATTGAAACATCGATTTTAAACCTACTATTTACATTGTGATGTAGCGAGTCGAGCTCTTAACGAATGGGCCAAACGTGTCGTCAGTGATGAGATAAAATATGTATTCATTATTAAAGTACACAGGTACATTCATGATATCGACTTGTTTCGACTTGATTCTGCCGCCAAGCACATAGTTGTAATATTATGAAGGAAATTAAACCTTATAAACATGAATTTACATACCTTATATAAGAGAATCTGTTTTGTATCTAGATCGTAGAGAGCCTTTGACTGCGACACAGTAAATACAAGTTTTTTGTTTTTGGTTGTTTTCATTACCCTGAGATTCAATCACAATGTCGGTAAGTAATAGTTTTAACATATTAAATTATTATTATTGTTTTTTATTAATTATTATAATGCAGGGATTGTATGTAATCATATTTATAACACAATTTATTTCTGTTTTCAGGACAGCGAGGATCTTTTTAATTTTATCCCAAACAAGCAGCTCAAAGAATCTGTTACATCACGACTCAATTTGAAGAGAAAAAATGACGCGGCAGGTCCTCCACAGAAACGTGAACGACAGCAAAACTACTCGTACATCAAAACCAGGGCGCCAAATACATCTTCAAGGACATGCATGATCAAAATTGAGATATACGAGAGTGATAATTTACCAGAAAAATCTTGCGAGTGCAGTGCAAATAAGTGTGTGCAATTTATAACTGAAAATGTTGTCACAAGTGATATATACTTAGATTTAGAAAACATTATTAGTAAAATTCGTGAGAATATATAATTGAAATTATTTTATAAATTTTTTTAAGTATAGAGAGAGATATTTAATGTAATCATTATGTTAGTACCAACTTTTGTTTTTTTTTTTTTAATAATTAGCATAATAAAATAGCATTTAATAATATATTTAAATAGTACAACTAATATTGTTGATTGTATCGCATAAAAACAAAAAAAAGAAGAAAAACAAAAAAAAAACTTTTTATTTCATACACATTGATGTTAGATTAGGTAAGGAATCTGTTATTTCTAAGAAGATTAATTAGGTACTCGTTTAATGAATATATTTAAAAATTAAAATTCTGTTTGTTTTCATTTTCCAATATTAATTATCATTTCTATTAAAAAAAAATACAATTCGTAATAAGGTATTACAGAATTAGGTCGGGTGAATAATGAATGTTGGGAAATGAAACAAACAAAATATTAATTTTAAAACATATCCATTAAAAGAGTAATTAATCTTTTATGAAATATCAGGTTCCTTACTAAATAGTAACGAAAAAAGTGCTTATTATAATTATACACGTCGATGTTAGATTAGGTAAGGAATCTGTTATTTCTTAGAAGATTAATTACCCCTTTCATGAATATATTTAAAAATTAAAATTCTGTTTGTTTCATTTCCCAACATTCAATCACCCGGCCTAATTCTGTAATATCTTATTACGAGTTCTATAACAAAAAATCACTTAGAAATCCATTGCCACCTCTTTCCATTTACATTAAAATGAGCAGGATAGCTATAGCTAACATAGCCTTTACGACTTGAGAGTTTAAAGAATAAGGCGACATTTCTGTATACATGACAAATAACTACCAGAGATCTCATTTTATTGGTTTCTTATAGGTTTGTATGTATTCCGCCAGAGTTAATTGACACCTCATTCCTTTTACGATTGTCGTCTCCAGTCGCCTCCAAAAACTCTAATAAGGATAAAGTGCTGTGAAAACACTTTCCATAACTAGAGTATTCGGAAGCATTCACATTGCGACTTCAGTACGAGAAATGAATAAAATAAAATCTACTCTAAGTTCTCAGGTGATAGAGATGAAATTCTATTATCAAATATTATTTTAATTAATTTTTTGAAGTAATTATTGTTAGATACTAACATATGACTAAGGCTTTAGGATTTAGGTCTATAAAAATCATGTGAGAGAATTTCTTTACATTTTGTCATTGTTGTGCTGAAGTGCATTTCACTGAACAGTGAGTTTAAATTTGTTTGTGGTTGTTCACAAGTGTTGCAGAAACAAAGTATGTGAGTATTATATTTTATTTAATAAATATTTTTTCTTCGATCTTCGACTGTAATAGTTAATTGTTTTACCACTGCAATTATTCAATTAAGTTTAGATCATATAATAGTTATTTCAAAACTATTGTACTTGTACTGCATTTGTAGTTTCATATTAATATTAATATTTTTACAAACGTTTATTTAATAATAATTCTTGCTTCGGTGCTCTATCATGCAATAAAAATAAGGCCTGGGTTCGATTCTTAGGTCATTTAAAGTTTTTTTTTTCTGATAAGTACTGTAAATATATTATTCCCTATTCGATGAGATTTCAAAACGCTCCTGTAAAAAGTAAGGGGGAGGGACTAACACCACACCTCTGCCTAACCCTTTGATGAATACGGGTGCTGTTGTTTCATGTTGCTAATGTTAGTAACAGAAATATTTATTGCATTTTAATAATGTTTTCAGGGCTCAGTCGATGAATAATCCTTTTTGGGTTGAAGAAGAGGACTCCACACCTTCAACGTCTGGACCAACAAAAGAAAAAACAAGCGGCAAATCAAAAAAAACAGCTGTGAAGAGAGATAAGAAAGTGTCTCAGAAGAAGAAGTCTTTGCTTTCTAAAATCCTTTCGCTTCAGAACCAGAGTCTGATAGCGACGGGCCCGCAGTTGTTACAACACCAGCTCCAAAAAGAAAACGGAATACCATCGCTTCAGACTCTGAGGTAAGATATTTTTTCAAACATGTTAAATTCCCATTTCATTTAAAAGCATTCCAGTGTTTTACAGCGTGTGATTTTCTCCATCAAAATTATACTTATTTGTGGACACAAGTGTTTAAATAGATCTTTTCTAATAGATAATAGATTATAGTTATGGTAACGATAGATTCAAGAACGTGGAAGTCTGGAGTTTATCTATTATATTTTTTTTACTTATCTATTTTTTTTCTTATCTATTTTTTAATTACTCGCCCTCTCGCATTATTATTTTTAGTTAAAACTAGTCAGTCATCTTATGTATTTCAGGATGAATCGTCTCGACCGCTGATCCGTGCTGCCACTCTGAAGAGCTGTTTCACTCAGCGAGTGGCTGATGGTTATACCTTCCAATCAAACCCGGGCAGGGTTGGAAATTATTATTTTGAATTAAGAGTTTATAACACGGGTGAAGTGGAAAAACTTACCCCAAATGAACGTTGGAAACAGTCTCTTGTAGCATTAAAATTATCAACCGATAAAGACAGTGTCGTGTGGAAGGCTTTAACACACCTTGTGAATACTGGAAAGGCTGAATTTAAAGAAATTCAGCCTGTTCTATACAGTAAACACTCTTAAATGAAATTTAATTTTTATACAGTTTTTTAATAAATCTTCTACATTATGTGCTCTTTATGGGGCAGTTTTTGTAATTAATAATATAAATCTGTTTAATCTTTTTTTAATGTAAACTATTTTATCTCATTTTTATATATATTTTTTTTACAAACTGATATAATATAGTTGATACAGTCTTTATAAAGAAATGTGAGAATATTTATTTGATTTATAATAATTATTTTACATGTACTTTTTCAGAGTTTCGATGTAAAATCGAAATTGAAACTTGAGAAATTAAAAAACCCGAAATAAGAAATTCTGAAATTAAGAACTGCGAAATTAAAAACTGAGAAATTAAGAACTGAGAAATTAAAAACTGAGAAATTAAGAACTGAGAAATTAAAAACTGAGAAATTAAGAACTGAGAAATTAAAAACTTATAAAAATTGGATGACTCAGATAAAAAAAAACATTTAGTAAAAATAGCTTTTTATAAAATTTAAAATAAGTGTAATGAACATGTTTTTTTGTAAAGACTGTATGTAATATTTATGTTTCAAAATTATCAGCACACAGTAGAACAAATATTCATAAATCTAATCGATTGCTCTGCTCCGAATTCAAAAATATTCAAATTATTGCTACTGCTTTTAGAAATAGAATCATAAGTTACAAAGTGAATCCACTTAAATCTAGTGAAGTAACAATAACTCCAGAAACGTTTTTAAATCAAATTTCAAAGTCTGTATGTGATACGAGTATTATCAATCTTATGATTCAAAAACATAAAGCAATTAAAGTCAATTTTGAATTATTTGTTTCATACATTCTGCCAAAAAATAATGAAAGCTCTATGAAATCTTTCAACACGAAATATGAGATAGCGGTTCCAAATACAAATGTTTATAATATTATGTATTTTAAATGCTCTGAAAAATTAATATCTAAATGTTTAGAGTTTGAACTTGCCGAATCTGGCTGGGCTATTAATTCTATAAACCATTTGGAAATAAACATAAACAAGTACAATCCTTTAAGAGCTGGAACATACTTAGAATTGCCTACGGTTATAAAAAACACAAAGTCATGTTTGAATATACGCAACAATGACAATCATTGTTTTTTGTGGTGTATTATTGCCCACATGTTTCCAAAAAGATTGAACGCTAATATAACGCAATCGTACCCACACTATACGTTGCTTTTAAAAATAAATGATATGTCTTTTCCACCAAGTTTCGATGATATTAAAATATTTGAGAAAAATAATCCTTGTAAAGTGTGAATGTGTATGGTCTTGAAGCTAATAATCATGTAACAGGTCCTCTATATTTGACTCGTGAACGAAAGCTTACACATGTCAATTTGTTGTACATAACTAAAGATGATAAAGCCCCTTTTTGTTTAATAAAAAACTTTAGTCGCCTAGTGCACCAACAATTAACCAAACATAAAGCTAAAGTATTTTTATGTGATGAGTGTTTTTTGTATTATGGCAATGAAGATAAATTATTAAATCATAATTGTAGTAGAATAAAAACAGTTTTGCCCAATGAACATAGCAAATTACAATTTTCAAACTTTGAGAGAACCCAAAGAATTCCAATTGTAATATATGGAGATTTTGAAAGTTTGCTTTGCAAATACTCAGACAAAAATAAATCGCTTTTTACCGAATCTGTACAGTCACATGAAGCATCATCGTATGCTTATTATATTTGTTGCAAATCTAAACCTGAATTAAATGATTTGGTTAGTTATAGAGGTCCAAACTGTGCACAAAAATTTGTTGAAACCATTACAAATGATATAGAAAGGCTGTATAAAATTTTACGAAATAAACAGGCAATGTTACCTCTCACTTCTGATGAGTTTCATGAGTCTCATGAGTTTCTCACTCACAAATCATTCAAAACAGCTCAATTATGCTACATTTGTAAAACCAAGTTTGCACAAAATGATAAAAAAGTTAAAGATCATGAACATTTCACAGGTAAATATAGAGGTCCTGCACACAATGCTTGTAATTTAAATTTGAAACAATGTCAGTACATACCTATAATTTTTCACAATCTATCTGGATATGATTGTCATTTCGTCGGGGATAGTGCAAATCCGCGTATCTAGCATTGGATAATTCCGCGTATCTGACAAATGTAGCCAATTTTCAATTTCGCGGGCATTCCACGTAAGATCCCGATTGGCAGCCTTGTCGCTGACATGACTTTCGTTCGACCAATAGAAAGCAAGAATTCGCCCAAAAACAATTCTGCGTATCTACAGACGGCAATTGACAATACCGCGTATGTCATCAGGTGTCATTGGGAGCATATTTTGTGGTTTATTTTTGTTGTTAAACTCAGTGTTTACGTTGAAAATATTAATTACAACATCAGGTAAGTGTTGATTAAGTATTTTCTATGTGAAATGTCAGTATTAAGCATCATTTAAATACATTTTAACTTCATTTACTTTTCCTAACCTATTTTTTTTGCAAAAAATAACTAGTTATTATGAAGTGAATGTGTCTAAGCTATCAAGTCTTTATAAATACTTTTAATATTGAAGCAGATCACCGAATTATGTAAATCAATTATGGTTTTGTCTGTTTTTACACATTTTATGTAGTTACGCGGTTTTGCTGTCCATTGAAGTAATCTTATTTCAATGAACAGTAAAACCGCGTAAGTTACGTGCTATGCTGATGCATTTGATTACATGTTTTATTTTTATTTGTTTTAGCATTAAAATGGCGAATGAGTCATGTAGCAAAGACGAAACACTTCAGGTCACAACATTAATCGATTTAAAGAAAAGGCGCGAAAAATTATTGGAGGTTAAAAAAATGATTTTGCGTAGGCAATCGGCAGCTGATGAAAATACCAAAGAATTCCCCAAAAACTTACCTAATACCAGTCTTGTTAATTCGGAAAACCAAGAAGAACTTCCTAAAGAAACTGAAGCTTTAGCCTATTGTGACACAACCACTTTTAGTGCTTCCTGCTTAGAAAATCTGCTGGAAATTAATGATCACGACAATGTTTCTGGTGTGACTGTGACTTCTACTAATAATTTGCTATCTAATGTTTCTAAAGAGGATGTATGCGTTGAAATCAATAATGAACTAAGTGAATTAGGTTTTGACTTTTCATCAGATGATTCTCTTGCCGACCCAAATTACTTTCCACTCTCTGAAATAACCAATGTTGCACCGATAGCTTCAACATCAACTGACAGCAATAATGATTTGTTTCCTGAAACAATCTTGGAACGTGAGGTTGCCATTGAGTCCAGAGTAAGAAAACGAAAAGCAGACGTAATGTCTACAAAAAGGTTAAGAATCAAGACGTTTAGAATGCTGGGTCAAGAATACGTAGGTTTTAGAAAGACTGGAGATGAAAAAATTTCACAAGACTCTATCAAACCCGCGCGACAACTTGGACCGCCTTGTAATTCAAACAAATGTTTAAGGAGCAAAGTATTTCACTGCGATAAATTTACAGAATCGGTACGACTCAATATTTTTAACGAATTTTGGAAGATAACCTGGATAGCGAAGAAAATGTTTGTTTCATCTTTAGTAGATAGAAAAACAACTAAAAGGAAAACCACTAAAAGGGTTGATACAAGACGAAGTGCTACAAAAGTCTATTATTTAAAATTAAATGATCAAAAAATGAGAGAATGTTTAAAGACGTTCTTAGGAACACTGGGAATTAAGGAGTGGACAGTGAGGTACTGGCTAGGAGAGAAACCAAATAAAGAATCGATGAAAGGCCAGAGAGATGTTGCATTGCCTCAGTTGAAAGAGTTGGTACAAATATTTTTGAGAGCCATGCCCAAAATGCCTTCTCACTACTGTAGAAAAGAAAGTACTAAACTATATTTAGAACCCATAATACAGTCTAAGCGTGAACTCTATCGTATTTATGTTAAAGAGGCAACAATATCTGGACAGAAAGTGGCTTCTAGAAAACTTTTCGAGGATGTTTTGAAAGATGAAAACATAGCTTTGTTTCAACCAAAAAAAGATGCGTGTGATCTATGTTGTTCATACAAAGCTGGCAATATTACAGAGGAAATATATCAACAACATTTGTCACGAAAAGATTTAGCAAGACAGGAAAAGACTTTAGATAAAGAGGCTGCTAAAAAAGGATTGCTTCACGTAGTAACAGCCGATTTACAAGCTGTGAAATTATGTCCATTTTTGAAAGCCAGTGCATTGTATTTCAAAACCAAGTTAATGGTTCATAATTTTACAGTATACAATCTGGGTACTAATGACGTAAAGTGCTATTGGTTCGATGAGACAGCATCAGATTTAAAAGCATCAACTTACGCTTCCTTTTTTGTCGATTATTTGAAGAAACTCATAGAAGAAAGTCCTAAAAACGTCGTAATTTTCACTGATGGATGTACATCCCAAAACCGAAATGTTGTTGTTTCGAACGCTCTTCTGCAATTGGCGATGGAAAAAAACGTGGTCGTCACACAAAAATTTTTAGAAAAAGGCCATACTCAAATGGAGGTGGATTCAGTTCACTCCGTAATTGAAAGAAAATTAAAACATCGGGAAATATTTTTACCTAGTCAATACTCTTCAGTTACCAAAGAAGCTAGGCTGAATCCATCTCCATATGAACGTAGTAACGGCTGACCACACTTTTTTCAAGGATTATAGCATTAAAAGTAATCTTATTTACGATACAATCCGCCCTGGAAGAGGGACTGGCGCAAAGTGCGTAGTCGACATCAGAGTTCTTAAGTACAATCCCAATGGTACTATTGAATACAAACTGAACTACAATGACGAATTTCAGCCATTACCACAAAGGCCAAAAAAAGTTGCTCCAGTTAGTCCTCCACAGCTCTTTACTGAGAAATTGCCAATCACAAAATCAAAGTATGAACATTTACAACAATTAAAAAGTGTCATACCCATAGATTGTCATGAATTCTATGACAACTTACCTTATAAGAGCAATTAATTTACTTAAAATGTTTATTTTTATATACTTAGCTGAAAGAGCTCTTTTGTCTCGACTGATGACTCTATAATTTAAATGTTATGAGTAAAAATATTGTTTATTAATTTTTTAAACTATAAAAGACATTTTATTTTTGTTAAATAACTGAAGAACTTTGCTAGTAGTTTTTTTTAATAATTTAAATGTGCAAGTGTAATTTGTTTTTAAAATGGCTGAGAGATAAAGTTTATTTTTGTTAGATAGCTGAAGAACCTAATATTGTTATTATAATTTAAATGTGTAAGAGTAATTTGTTTTTAAAATGACTGATAGATTGTTATGTAGCTGAAGAAGCTCTTACTTTTGTTTTGTTTTATACTTCGAAAAGATTTATACTTGTGATACTCGTACTATCGGCCCAAGTTAAGCATGCTCACTTAAGAAAATATTCCTGCGAGAGCGCAGCTAGTGACAAACCACACCCCTTCCTAGTTTCCCCCAATTAGAGACAATATGCATTTGTGTGAGTAATGAGCGAGTAACATAAAATAACAAACATTAGCTAGAGCGCGGCAGTGCCAATTTGCTCTCGCTAATTTTTGACGCTTCCCTTAAATTCCTATCGCCATTTCATTTTACGACCTGTTTATTTCTATCGGACTGATTGCCTGCCTAACTGTGACCTCTGCTTGTATACCGGACTGTGATCGAAAGCCTCTTCTTGACCCTAGCTTGTATCCTGGACTGTGTGTGTATTGTGTGTGGGCTGTGACTAACGTGGTGCAACCATGACGACCCGAAACCTGATTCAGGAAGAAAGGAATCAAATTATTGTTTTGCATAGACAAGGGTTAAATATATCCCAAATAGCAGTGGAGTTGAACATGCAAGTAAGTTATGTTTTTGTATTCAGATAGAGGGAGAGATATAGAAATAAATAAAGTGATAGTAATATTATTATTTCATAGTTTGCATTTTTCCTTATATTGCAATTTAAAAACAAATTCCATGAAAAATATTGGTATTCAGCTGCATCCGGTTAGACTGGAAGCCGGCCCCAACATAGTTGGGAAAAGGCTAGGCAGATTTATATATAAAAATAATAACATTATTATAACTTTCAGATGGTATCTTTTTAAATTCTCATAAGATATTACCTACTTATAGTAATGCATTCAAATAAGATTGTTCTTTTTATTTATTTTTGCTTTCAAAGACGTTGTTGGAGCCTTTTATGACCCGATAATAAATCCTAAACCAAAACAACCTAAACAATGGTGCCTTATCTCACAGCGTCGTTGCCGCATTTTAATTAGAAAAACCAGAGCGCATTCGTCGCATTTCTAGAGGCTTGATCATTATATTTCAAACTACAATTTTTTTTCGCCCAAGCACAAGATAATTGTTTTTTATAATTATTTTTAACATTTATTTTATCATAATACTGCAGATGGAAAGTAATTGACAATAATGTAAATTTTTGTTAGTAGTGCTCGTAAATACTTACCAAAAAAACTTAAAAAACATTGCACACATAGTTTTAAATACTAACGATTTAGTGCTTGGCTGGCCGATAAAATAGCAAGTACTTACTATTTTTTCGGCCAAGCACTAGATCGTTGGTATTTAACCAGGAAAAACCTTTAGAAATGCCACGTTGCCAGCCCGCACGGGATAAACACTTTTAAATAGTAGAGATAAAGCACAAATTTGCTTGGGACAGTTTCATACAATGTTGGAATTTACGCTATGGCATTTTTCTTACTCATAGGTATACGAGGTGTAAATTGCAATATCTGAAAACCTCTTAAGGGGTCATTGTACTAATCATTATGAACAACTTTTACTACGGGACCAAACCTGAAATCGCGAAAAAAAAAACAGCTGTTCCCTACATTTATGTTCGCGTAACTCGTCAAAATGTATGGACCAGCTGCTTTTTTATCGCGATTTCAGGTTTGGTTCTCATAGTAAAAGTTGTTTATAATGATGAGTAATGACCCCTTAAGAGATTTTCAGTTATTGTATTTACAACTTGTATTTTAAAATATAGTTATGAATGTTATAACTACTTAAATTAGTTATAGAAAAGTTAAGAGTTTATTTATCATGAAGTCAACCAAAATGCACACCTTAAGTATTTCAATACTTATAATTTTTATTTATAGTGTACTAGTTGTGCCCTTTGAATAAGACTTTTGTAGTGTACTCGTATTATTATACTTAGTTCCTATATTATGTAAAAAATCGATGCTGATTGTTTTTTTTTTTTTTTTTTTCGTTAGAGAACAACGGTGCGCCGCTGGGTGCGAAGATATGAAGAAGGAGAAATTACAGAACGCGTTCGTGCACCTCGACCCCGGGCTATAAACGAAAACGAGTTAAATAATATGATAGCCACGTATGAAGAGAACCCGTTCACACCCACTCGCAGTTTCGCACAAGAATACGAAGTTTCGATGCAAACTATTAGAAACGAGTTGCATCAAGCTGGAGTCCATCACAGACGTCCCGCAAAAAAAATTATTTTGACGCAGGAGCAGAAAGCTGCTCGCGTGCGATTCGCTCGTGACTACAGGGACTTCGATTTCTCTTACGCCATATTTTCTGATGAAAAGTGCTTTAGGTCTAGCCAACAAGGTCGTCGGAATTTATGGCGTGTAGATAACACAAGATACGAACCTCGAAATGTGAACCCAAATGCAGAATCGGGAAGAATTGTAGTGAACATGTGGGGCTGGATGAGTGCTGCTGGACCAGGCGAGCTCGCTTTTATACCAGGGAGGGCAAACGGCCAAACGTATTTAGAGGTGCTACAAACCATCATGGTACCCACAGTGCGCACGGTGTATCCACAACTGGACGTGCCAGAATTTTATTTTTTCCAGGACAATTGCCCGATACACCGTGCGCGGGTTGTTCAAGAGTGGTTGCGAGGGCAACCACAAATTAAAACAGTGCCATGGCCCTCCCGATCGCCAGACTTAAACCCCATTGAAAATTTGTGGGGTTTAATGGTCCAGAGATGGGATAGTAGAGCAGAAAGAACGAAGGAAGCACTTGTCACACATTGCGAACAAGTTTGGGACACATTCAGAGGTTCGAATTTGTGCGAAGTCCTGGCTAGGTCCATGCGTAGCCGTTGCGATGCTGTGATAGATGCGGGAGGAGCAGCGACGAAATATTAAGTTAATATAATTTTTAACATGCACTATGTTAATTAACGAAAGGCGTTCCCGTTAACCCGCAATAGTCCAAACATGCTACAATTAATATTACCATTTAAAAATTCGCGAAAAAAAATCAGCTGCTCCCTACATTTTGTTAAGCTAGGTATGCGAACATAAATGTAATGAACAGCAGATTTTTTTTCGTGAATTTTCGAATGGTCATATTTTGGTAGCATGTGGACGCTATACTATTGCGGGTTAACGGGAACGCCTTTCGTTAATTAACATACTGTATAATTACATTATACAGGGTTATTTTTCTAACACCTGGTAGGACTATATTAGTACAACCACTTTTGATCTATGACTTTTTAGAATACCAAAAGTAAACTTTCAAGTTTTTGTTGTAATATTTGTAATAACACTTTTTAGATCTGTATTTTGTAGTAAGTACCGCTGCGACCCTGCATTCGCAACGCACTGTTTGTTTATTTAACTACTTACATATTTTGGTACCGCGTAGAGTTGTTCAAATTTAGAGCGATCAAAATTAATATTTTTAATTGTATTATGAAATTATTTTTTTATGAATTATTAAAAGTCATACAACAAAAGTTGTTATTTATGATGTTAGTATTATAGTCCTACGAGCTTATTAGTGTTTTATCATCAAATGACTTCTCCCGCTCTGGGCGGAGCGGAAGGTCGTGTCATACTTTTACTGACTAAAACCCACCCGTGTTCCTTCAGTTGCCTGTGCCAGGGCCATGGTATCTCTTTCGAACAACCCGCGACTCCGGCGGCTTGCAAATAACCCTGTATAGCTATTTTTATTAGGTTTATTTTTATTATTCCAATTTGTATTATATTACTTCGTTGATTAATGTCACAGGGTAGACTGTAGACCGTAATCATAGTTTAAAATATTGCCAACGATTTTGAAGTCTTCTTGTAAAATTATTGATGTCAATTTAGTGTCATGTTGCCTTTATTGGTGGATTTGTTGTTTTATTTACAATCAATGTTGTCGTAAGCCCCGATCTCGTTAGTTTGTTATTTTACATATTCAGTAGTGTCATCATATCCGTCCACCTCATAAATAATTGATCTCATTTGCTTGATAAACCTAGTCTGTAGTGTAATGTAATTATTGCAAATTATAAAAATTATTAAGATTCTTAAATTTTACTAATCTTAAAACTTTTCAATTTCATTAGAACTGCACGAGCAATATTCTCCTAATCTTATTTACTGACAGGCTTTTTGCCTGTTGTTGTTGTGTTGTCTGTTTGTCATTGTTGTGTTGATTTCATATTTTGAACTTTACGATATAAGTGTAGATAAATACAGTTTATAAATGATATTATGAGTAAGAATCTTTTCACTTATAATATTTTGCATTTTGATGATAATTTCTGTGTAATTTTTTGTTATAATATGTTAATTTCTGGATGAATCTTTAATGTTTTGAAAAAGTCTATTAAAAATAAATTAAGTTACTTATATTGTTTTTTTTTCTACAACAGCAAATCCTTAAAATTGTTCTCAAGTAGATTTTAACTAACTGTTTATTTTTTCACACTGAGATTACAGCCGATAGTTTCATACAAAAAGCACTTACTATACATCTTTTATTATACAGATAAGATTTAAATATCAACCTAAATAAATCTTTAATCCTGCATAATGTTAAATGAACACAAACTAAAAATATATATTTCACTAGTACCCAACATTTTATTTCAATCCTTTCACTCTCACTGCTGCCAAGGCACAAATTATAGTTTAGTTTAATTACTTGATAAGCTTCTGAATTTTAAAGTGGCATAGGAACTGAATCATTGTTAGATTTGTCAAAAAAAAACTTAACATGCAATGCCGGTAACGCGCCTGTAGCGTTGATTTCGCTTAAAATCATGAATTGTCAAACTTTGACTAGAGCATGAATTATAAAAGAGTAAAGTGTTGGTTTGATTATAATCCAGTCTTAAAGTGCTCATCCTGCACGGCATGCCTGGGCATTTTAATTGCAACGATACCTTGTTCGTTATACAGGCTGAAATTTAATTCATGGGTATCCTCTTAAGGGGTCATTGTACTAGTCATTATGAACAACTCTGACAATGGGAACAAATGAAATCGAGAAAAAAAAATTGCTGTTCCCTACATTTTGTCGAGTTATGCAAACATAAATGTAGGGAACAGCTGATTTTTTTTCGCGATTTCAGGTATGGTCTCATAGTTGAAGTTGTTCATAATGATGAGTACAATGACCCCTTAAAAGGATGCCCATGAATTCAATTTCACCCTGTATTATTTTAATGAATAAAAGGTAATATTACAATTACCTACTGTTAAAAGTATTAAACCAAATACAAGGAACAACTGCAAAACATTTGAGATAATCCTAAGGTAATAAAAAAACGTATGGCCCTTGTATTAAGCCGTCCTCTATTGTTTAACCGAATTTCCAGACATTCCCACTAAATAACAATGGGTCTTAGATAATGAACTTATTTTTATTTCAGTTGCAAGAGTTGTGCGGCTTGCGGCCTTGCGTTAGCTACAAACAAAAAGCTCTGATAACATTGTATGAACTGCGCAGAGTATTGGTTCAAATATTACTGTAATTTTCAAGTATTCCCAAATTGCCCAAGTATAAACAAACACATAGAAATTTAGATAGTTATTTACTTTTAATAAAGTCGATTAAACACAAAAAATTTCAATATAAACATTTGATACCTTCATGCAGTGCCGGTCAACGCACCTATACCTAACGTATTCAGGGAGCCGTGAGATAAAAGGTAAACAAACCATAAATGTCCGTTCAATCGATTTTGAATGCTATTGTGTTGGTGGCATGACAAATGGCAGCTGCAGTAAACAGTTGGTATTGTAACCACTTTTTTGCCTTTAATGCCATCCATAAGCCTACGGAATAGAAGTCAAAATCGGTGGAACGGACTGTAATAAAACGGTTCGTTTCAATGTCTCATCTTATTGTGAAGGGAATATGGTGCGGTTGCTGCGGCATGCGGCATCACATAGGATATGGTGAAAATTGGAGAGGCAGTGAAAGTGTTCATAAATAACCTATATCTATAGACCCGATAGAGAGAGGAAAATATTAAAGTGGATTAATACATATAAATTGTAGTTTATTAGTTATTACAAATTATTTTTGTAAATACTGCAATATCAATAATACATTTTCTAAACCAAACAAACAGAAGATATGAGTACTAAAATTAATTCTTGTCCATAATAAAAAAACAATTCAATTCAATAACAAAGAGCTCACGCCGCCGCCGCGCCGCGCTGGCCGTGCCCATTAAAAACTCGTCTCTTAGCAGAAACAAGTGAGCATAGTAGGTACTCTCCTAGTGTGAGTGTCACACATTCTATACATGATTATACTAATACGAACACCACTAAAATACGCTTTGTGCATCCTATTGGTCAAAACTCGTGCATTGTGCGATCGAGTCGTGAGCCGTGCTATGAGATTATCGCCTTAGAGGTGAGCATGCAGAAGTTTGGCCGATAGTACCTACTATCCCTAAAACACACCTTGTTGAAAAGACTGATTGATAATGAATCTAAGTCTGATTAAGAATTCTGTTCTGAGTATTTTCAAGCTTATATTTAAGGAAGATTGTATAGAAAAATACTTTGATTAATGAGTAAAAGTTTTCTTTGTAAGAACAACGCTCAAAAGCTTGTAAAGATCAGATTTTGTAAGTCGTATTTTGCTTTGATTATTAAATATTATTTGTAACATTAATTACCTGTTTGATTTCAAAACCGCGCAACTTACTGTTAGGTTCCATTTCGATAAGATTGTGGTCAAATCAAATGCGCGTAAGTAGCGTGGCGGTTAAATTAATCATTGTAACGGATAATCTATGTTAAAAATACAAAGAAAACATCAATTATTACTATCTATGTAAAAATGAGGCTATTTGCCCTTAAAATAACGATATTAAACAGTTTTAACCTGCCCCTGTAAAATTAGATCAAATGCAGATACGCGGCCTTTACCTATGGTAGATTCG
Organism: Griposia aprilina; assembly: GCA_916610205.1. Taxonomy (NCBI): domain Eukaryota; kingdom Metazoa; phylum Arthropoda; class Insecta; order Lepidoptera; family Noctuidae; genus Griposia; species Griposia aprilina. The sequence goes on along the minus strand of OU744285.1, from coordinate 23,102,228 downwards.
CGGTTTTGCACTATCCCCGACGATTTATTTATAAAAGAGCTGTCGGATATAATTGGAAAAATTACTTTAATTCCTAAATCAAAAGAAAAGTACATATCGTTTACAAAATTCATACCTATTGATAATAAAAATATAGTTCAGTTGAAATTTATTGATTCGTTTAACTTTTTAAGTACTAGTTTAGATAAATTGATAAAAACGTTACACTCGGATGATTTTCAACACATGCGCTTGTTTTTCAATCATGATCGTTTATTTAATTTAGCGTGTAGAAAAGGTGTATATTGTTATGATTATGTAGACAAATGGGAAAAATATGATGAAACCCAATTGCCAGAACAATCAAAAATTTTCAGTAAACTAACGGGAGAAAATATTTCAACTGAAGATTATCAGCATGCTTTAAACGAATGGCAAACTTTTAAAATAAAAAAATTGTGAGAGTATACAGACCTTTATTTAAAATGTGATGTACTGATATTATGCGATATTTTTGAAAAGTTTCGAGAAATGAGTTTACTTTATTATAATTTAGACCCATGCTATTATGTTTCATCGCCATCGTTAAGTTGGGATGCTATGCTATTGTACACTAAAGTAGAGCTTGATTTAATATCTGATGTAGAAATGTACCAAATGTTAGAAAATGGAATTCGGGGAGGTATTGCCCAATGCTCATTAAGATATGCCAAAGCTAATAACAAATATAAATCATCGTATAATAAGGACAAAGCAAGCACATATCTTATTTATCTTGACTGTGTGAATTTATACGGCTTTGCAATGATGCAGAAACTTCCAATGCGTAACTTCCGATTTCTTAATGATAATGAAATAAATAAGTTTAATATAAATGATGTTAACAAAAACGGTAATGAAGGATACATTTTAGAGGTAGATTTATATTACCACCCTAACATTCATAATGCTCATTCGGATTTACCATTTGCTGTCGAAAAATATTCACCTATGCAAAGCAAGTGTAAAAAATTAATTGCAAATTTATACAGTAAACATCGTTTTGTTATCCATTATACACATTTACAAGAGTGCTTGGAAAATGGTTTAATATTGTTTTAAATATATAGAATATTATCATTCTACCAAGATAACTTTTTAAAACCATATATTTTATTAAATACTTCTCTCAGGCAAAAAGCTAAATCGGATTTTGAAAAAGATTTTTTTAAGAAACAAAACAATTCAATTTTTGGAAAAACAATTGAAAACAAGCGGAAACAAGTTGATGTTAGGCTTGTAAAATTATGGAAAGATAAGTTAAATACAACCAACAAATTGTTTGGCGCTGAAAGGTATATTAGCGCACCGCATTTTAAAGACTTGTCAATTTTATCCGAAAATTTAGTAGCTATTCAATTAAATAAGACAAAAGTTATATTAGATCGTCCTATTTATATTGGATTTTCTATTCTTGAAATTTCTAAAACACATTTTTATAATTTTCATTATTCTGTAATTAAAAAAATGTATGGAAATAATGTAATTTTATGTTATACTGATACTGACAGTTTACTTTATTTTGTAAAAACTGATAATTTTTATGAGGATATGAAAAACAATATTCGTTATTTTGACACAAGCAATTTTGAGGATATCAATATATATGGGTTACCAAAAGCCAACATGAAAATTCCAGGCTATTTCAAAGACGAATTGGGTGGAGAGATTATTTCAGAATTTGTAGGTTTACGAGCTAAGTTGTATTGTGTACGCACTGAAAATAAAACTATAAAGAAAGCAAAGGGGGTAACTAAGCCGATAACGAAAAAATTGGATATTGAAAAATATAAAAGGGTATTAATGTTTAATGATAACCTGCGAGATGATATGTATGTTATAAGATCTAAAAATCATCAAGTTTTTACACAAAAATTAAATAAACTCATACTTAATAGTGATGACGATAAAAGGCAAAGAACTGAAGATATAGATTATAGATATAGAGTATAGATTATGTCATGATTAATGTTAATATATTTTGTATGTCTATAAGCTTGTCATAACTATATGCAGTGTTTATTATTAAGAGGTATCATACAGGATCAAATTAAATTAGCTAGAGAAACTCCTCAGATGTGATGGGTATCGATACCTAAACATGATAAAACAAAAGAAAACAGATTTTCTCAACTCATACTTCAAGTATCAGCACAACCAGCGGTCGTGGACCCCAAATAAAAATAATAAAAATCTTCTTTTTTTTGTTGCGTTTAGATATCGATACCCATCACGTCTGTGGAGTTTCACTAGCTATTTTAATTTGACCCTGTATACTAACTTATTAGGTGAATAATAAAAATAAAACATTATGTAGAATCAATTTTAATTTTATTGTTTCGCCTTCAATTAAATAAACTCGACCAATAATAATAACTAATAAACAATAACTTATAAACTTCATTTAAGATCTGCATGTGGCTGAACTTAATTTTTTAACTATTTTGCCGACGAGATATTCTGTTTCATCCATAATTTCATCGTAATTGTCCTTGACTAAATACTGAACATTCACACAAGCACAATCACTATCACTGCGATCAACACGATTTATTAAATTATTGTCATTTAAATCACAAATAGATATTTTTATTAAATGGTGTGCTTTTCCTGGCTCCTTGCGAATTACGTAAGATGTAGACGGTGTATCCAATAGTTTGGGCAGGGTCATTTTAAAAGTTAATTTCGACTTCTTGTTTTTTCTTTTTATTGGTCTTTCTTGAGTATCCTTGACTTTATCCTGCTGATTTTCCTGGAACTCAGTTTGTTCAACATTGTCCCCAGCAAATTCTTGAGTAAAATAGAATGACTTAATAACATCATCGACAATATCAAGGCCTTCCATATTCTGAAAAAAAAAAGAGATAAAATTAATTTCCATTTTCTTTTATATTAAATTAACATTATTTTTATTATTAGACTTGACAAATTTATTAGTTACTTACAATCTTAAATAGATGAATTGACGATTAAAGATAATTTAATAATAATTTAAAAAAAACTCGTCCACTACGAACACTGTGACGGACACTGTCGCTGTGTAACTCAGTATAGTAAGTAATGAAAATAAATAATAGGCAAGATGAAGTTGATCAAACAACCCATATCCTTGAACGTGAATAATATCAATTTCAATGACTCAGCTCGTCAGATTAGACATAGTGCTTTATTGCCTAATACAATTCGCTGCATAATATGTGGACCCTCGAACTGTGGTAAAACAAACGTTATGATCAGTTTACTGCTGCATGAAAATGGGCTTAAATTTAAAAATCTTTATCTTTACTCGAAAACTACTTTCCAGCCAAAATATCGCTTTTTAAGTGAAGTATTAAGAAGAGTACCTTTTTTTTTTTTTTGGGTGGGAAATCATCAAATGACCTCGATGATGAGTACCTCAGATACAGTTCAATGAGTTCAATGACGACAAAGATGTTATAGCTCCGAATGAAGCTTTAACAAATTCTGTATTTATTTTTGATGATGTTGTGTGTGAAAAGCAAATAAACATTCGTAATTGTTTCTCTATGGGAAGACATAAGCAAATTGACTGCTTTTATTTATCACAAACCTACTCAAAAATTCCGAAACAGTTGCTACGTGATAATGCTAATTTTCTTATAATATTTAAACAAGATGATGTGAACTTAAAGCATATCTATGAAGAACATGTAAATTCTGATCTGCTGTGGAATCAGTTTAAAGAAGTTTGTAAAACTGTTTGGAGTAACCCTTATAATTTTCTACTTATTAATAAAGAGTCGGCATTAAATAATGGGAGGTACAGACAGAATTTTGATATTTTTTTAAACTTTGAATGAAGGTACATACTTAAAGGCACGTGGGTACCTATATCAGAATCATTCATCTTAAAGTGGGTAATCGCACGAGGTATTTTGGAAATAAGTAGACACGTCTTCGAACAGCAGCCTTATAATCACGGTTCTCAATTTAAATTACAATAATCACTCAAGTTAACACAGATGAAAATGGATTTAGATTTAGGACGTAAGCGATCCGTCGTAACCGTCTAGTCCACGCTATCGTTCGATACAAAAACTGCACGAGTACGGTGGTTGTTTGACGTTTATGACGTTCCGCCAGAGTGACAACTGTGCTGTCACTCTCGTCCGCACAATGTTCATTCGATAAATCATACAATCAATGTCAAAATAGGGTTTTCAATCTGTACTACTAGATGGCGCCAGGGACGCGCCTTCACGGCCGGACTGACAATCGCCCGTCCCCGGGCGAATATGTATTCCTGCAACAAGAAGGTACCATACTGTTAGTTGAGCAGCCATGCTCGTCCACCCTGACATGAGCCAGTGCCTCTTACTTTAGGCCACAGCCTATTTCGAACTCACTCTCGCAACTTGCACCGCTCTTTTTCCTCATACGATGCGTAGCCCGGACAAATGCGTCCCTTCGACTTGCCCCAAGTGCAAGACCGGACAACACCGTCCCTTCGACTAGCCATCGGCTCGCTCATAATTATGATGCGTAGCCCGGACAAATGCGTCCTTTCGACTTGCCCCAAGTGCAAGACCGGACAACACCGTCCCTTCGACTCGCCATCACTCACGTCAACGAACTAGATTCGTACGTCCCTTCGACCAGCACCGCTAAGCCCGGACAATACTATCCATTCGTGACACACAGACGCATGCGTCCCTACGAACCTGCTAGCACTCTAGTCAGGACCGGACAACATCTCTTCTTTGGGTTTGCGTCCTTTCGAGTTACCAACCAATGGGCAAAACCGGACAACAACATCCACACGTAATCACATCACATAATTTGAACGTACCTTAGGTTCTGAACACTATGCTCGGTGGATGTCTACTTCTACATCAAAGGTTATAGGTCCCTCATCTTCCGAATCAGCACTAGCTGTTTCAGAAGGGGCCGTAAGCGTTTCAGACGATGCAGTCAGAGTAGCGGAATCTGCAGTCAGGGTGTCAACACTGCGAGCCGACATAATCTCAAAATCGGCGTCAATAATGCCTTCTGACTGCATATCTACCGCCTTCACGGCTTCCTCGTCATTTATAATGCCTTCAGCTAATTCTAATAAGCCCTCGTGACCTCCCGGCACCAAACGCAAATTTTCGTGCGAATACTTTAACGTACGGCAAGGACCATCTACACTTTTTAATTCATAGCGGTCATTTTCCAGAACATTGGTGATCACGAAAGGTCCCCTGAACCTTCGGTCAAGTTTCGTCTGATTGCGTTCCGAACTTTTTACGAAAACGTAATCACCTTTATTAAATGGCTTTACTCTAGCTCTTCCGCGATTAAAACGAATAGTATCAGCGTTAGCAGCTTTCTCTATATTCTTGGATGCATTTAAGCGTATCGCTTCTAAATTTAAGCGATCGTGTGGACCATCTCCAGTTGAAAGCTTAGAAATTCCTAACGAGTACGATTGAACTCCAAACATTAATTCAGTCGGGGTATATTTCGTGACGGTAGACCTTGTACTATTTAGAGCAAGTTGCACGTTGCCCAACTCATCGCGCCAATTCTTGTGCGGATCATTTTCAATGATTGTAAGTAAAGATTTTAGAGTTCGCATTACCCGTTCGACCTGACCGTTTGCTCTACTTGAGCCAGTGGCGATGAAGTGAAGGTCAATGTGATGTTCCGCACAAAATTTCTTGAATTCACCGCTAATATAGCAGCGACCCTGATCAGCTACAATTCGTTTAGGAGCCCCGAACAAACAAACAGCTTTCTTCAGTGCCATAATGGCACTGGCCGCATCTAAAGAAGTGGTGTGTTCTAACAGGACGTACTTGGTGAACGCATCAATGATGACAGAACAGTATTCTTTTTGATCACTCTTACCCGTCAATTTTCCAGTAAAATCTATGTGCAGCGTGTGCCAAGGGGTTGGCTCTTTAGGAATGGGGTGAAGTCTAACTGGTTGGGCACCTGAGGGACCTTTCGAGGCTTTACATATTATGCATGAGTCGACAAACCTACGAACACTTTTCGACATCTCGGGGAACCAATATAGATCGTAAATTTTGTCGAGGGTCTTATCGGGGCCTAAATGTTGAATTTCTGAATGAATGTGACTGATCAGAGTCCATACCAATGAGCGGGGTACTATAGGTAGCCAAGAAACAGTTTTATTGCGGTTAATTTTCCGGTAAAGAATACCATTCCTAACGTCATAAGTTTGTGCTACATTCTCCGGTAAATCGCCGTCCGAAAATTTCTTTATAATGTCCTGGATTTCAGCGTCGCGCTTTTGTTCGACAGACAACCAACCTGCATGCAACTCTACGAATTTAACTGTCTTCTTTGCAGGAGTAGAACTAGGAGAAGCTTCAAACTTATCTGAACAATGTTCTACAGTTGCGATCTCAGGTAGGTGATTTCACGATAGATAATCGGCGTGTTCCATGCTTTTCCCTTCACGATAAACAATATCAAAATCGTACGCTTGAAGCATGGCCCACCACCTATGAACGCGGGGTGTCAAATCGACCTTTGATTTAGACGCCTTCAACGAGTTACAGTCTGTATAAACTGTGAACTTCCGGCCGTGCAAATAGTGACGGAAATGTTCGACCGCTCGCACGACTGCCAGAGTCTCTAGTTCATATGAATGATAACGAGACTCAACCTCAGTCGTGCGGCGGCTAAAATAAGCCACTACGTGTGGCATATTGTTTTTTCTTTGGATAACTATAGCACCGTATCCCTCCGAACTAGCATCACAGTGCTGGCAGTTTTGGGTCAAAAATTGTCAAAACCGGCTCTGACGTGAGAATACGAATAACGTTTTGTCTAATCTCTTCGTGTTTTTCCGTCCACTTAATGCCTCCTTTTAATTTTGTAAAAGGGTACAACGGACCAACTATCTGAGTATAACTAGGAATAAATTTCCTAAAATACGAAGATAGGCCAAGAAATTGGCGAACTTGAGTCGCTGTCTTCGGGGGAAGAGCATCGGCCAGAGCCTGAATTTTAAGGGAGTTAGGTCTAACCTCGCCGGCTTGGATAGCATAACCTAAATAATTAACTTTGGTTTTAAGAAACTTGCACTTACGTAAATTCAACGAAAACCCAGCTTTCGTCAGAGCTTGCAGGCATTGGTCTAACCGTTGCAGACCCTCTGTAACGTCCGAGGAATGGCATAGGACGTCATCCATGTACACTAGAGGTCCATCTTTCAAATATTTAAGTGCATTATTAATGCACCTCTGATATACCGACGGCGCATTGCGTAAACCAAACGGCATTGCAATATATTCGTATTGCCCCTCGGGCGTCACGAAAGCCGTCTTTTCTACGGATTCTGGGTGTATCAAAATCTGGTGGAAACCAGAGGCCATGTCTAAAGACGAAAAGTAATAAGCTCCCGTGAGCTGGTCTATTTGGTCGTCTATAAGCGGTAGGGGATAGTGCTCAGGTCGCGTATTTGAATTGAGTTCTCTGTAGTCGACACACATTCTATCCGTGTCGTCTTTTTTCTTTACTAAGAGAATCGGACTAGCAAACGGCGAGGAACTCTCTCTAATAACGCCAGCTTTCAATAGCTCCTGAACCTTATCCCTCACCACCTGTTTTTCGATGGGAGATAAACGATACGGTCGCCGTTGGACTATTTTATTAGAATCAATAAGTTCAATTTTCATTAGACCCGTATTAACACGTTTAGTTGGAGTACCATTTATAAAGTGATCAGTATACTTCGATAAAATACGCAGTAAGGTTTCCTTCCCATCCCCGACTAAATCTGTATCTACAGCGACGTCAATACCTTGTACACTTGTTTCACAAAAATGTATTTTCTCATTAGTGGAGATAAGAAGATTTTCGTTATCAATCTCAACCCGCACTCCATTTTCCAATAAGTCCCTACCTACAATAACGTTTTCCGAAATACAATTGTCTGGAACTATATGAAACAAGAGAGTCAAGCAAAGATTATCAATTTGGACCTTGCTAGAAATTTGTCTATTACACTCAATATCGTCTCCCCCAATGCCAGTCAAATAAACGGTGTTATTGCGTTCAGTGCCAGGGAAATCCAAAGACACAGATTCTTTAATCAAAGAACAAGAGGAGCCACTATCAAAAAGAAAACAGATATGCTCACCAGATGCCGTCGTCAGTTTACCTCTCGAAGTCTTGTGCTCGCAAGTGTTGACCTCCCTGACCACTGCGCCGCCTCTCTTCTCAGGGCATGACGTAGATACGTGGCCAGGCTTCCCGCACGTGAAACAGGTGATTGGTGCCGATTTGGCCTTGACCTGATCCGTGTTGGGACCATCAGCTCGATTAGCTGGATCGTCACGTCGCCTTTTACACTCTGCTATTTTGTGTCCAGGAACTCCACACCGATGACATTTTCCATTGAACTTCGAGTCTGACAGGCGAGGTCTTTTTGCTTTATTGTCATAACCATCATTATCTTCAGTACGACGCTTTAAAGAAATCCCACCGAGTGTCCGGAAGAGTTGAGCACGAGTTGCGATAGCATACAAATTCAGTTCACGACGAATCATGTGGTCTTTCGAGCTCAGAACAGAAATAACGAATCCAGTGATTGCCTCTTCTGACATCTCGACTTTAGGGATTCGCTCGATTAGTGCCCATAAACGCATAGCCGATTCACTAGCAGTCTCCTTTGCTCCGATCTGAAAGCGCAACACGTCATCGAAATAGTCCTGTATCAATTTGGGCTCTGCAAATTTCGCCAGCAATGTTTGCTTCACAACTTCCCAGGTTAAGTCTTCCAAACGCAACTTAGTCAGAACAGATGCCGCTCGTCCTTTTAGCGCGGTTGTCAGAGCAACTAAAAGTTCCACGCCACTCAGATTCTTGCTGTTAATAATCAACTCGGAAACACGGCACCAGCCCTTAACATCGGCATCTTCATCATCTGGGTCGAACTTGATCAACTGAACCGCGTTAGTGTTTGCTGCAGACTGCGATGTTTGCTGCGGCATCGCTAACAAACGGGTTAGCAGGGCTTCCATATTGGTGAGCAATCCACTATTGCTAGGTTGATTATGCGGCTGAGTATCTTTATCCGACTGTTTTTCGCATCCCACTTCTGATAAAGGCACGTGGGTACCTATATCAGAATCATTCATCTTAAAGTGGGTAATCGCACGAGGTATTTTGGAAATAAGTAGACACGTCTTCGAACAGCAGCCTTATAATCACGGTTCTCAATTTAAATTACAATAATCACTCAAGTTAACACAGATGAAAATGGATTTAGATTTAGGACGTAAGCGATCCGTCGTAACCGTCTAGTCCACGCTATCGTTCGATACAAAAACTGCACGAGTACGGCGGTTGTTTGACGTTTATGACGTTCCGCCAGAGTGACAACTGTGCTGTCACTCTCGTCCGCACAATGTTCATTCGATAAATCATACAATCAATGTCAAAATAGGGTTTTCAATCTGTACTACTGGATGGCGCCAGGGACGCGCCTTCATACTTATAAATGAATTACATACATAAATACTGTTAGTATTATTCCTTGTTTAGTTGAATACAGTTGTTATTTATTGTAAGATGGACAAAAATATTAAAATGGAATTAGTGAAGTCTGTCGACTCCATAAAGAATAAAATAAAACAAATGAAAAATCAGGAACATACAATGAACTTGTCACTTGATAAAATGCTAAAACCTGTCACAAATCCTCTAAAAAGTCTTGTTGAATCTAATAGATGTGCAGAAAAAACAAAAATAAATGAAAATCCAACCTTAAATAATTCTGAAGGAATCGAATTCGATGAAAAGAATACTAGCTCATCTAAAAAGCTCAATGACTGATACGATCCAAAACTAAATTCTACCCAATTCGTCAAACAAAATGCTAAAAAGGAATCGATAGATAATTTAGAAATGTCATTAGAGGATGATGATATCTTTGGTATTTATGACGGTGTTAGTATACCGTTTGGAATTAGAAGTGAAAATAAAACTCTATTGATGGGTAATTCAGCAGTATCATTTTCTAAAATTGATAGTTTGAATAACGATACAATCATTTTAATTAAAATCGGTGACAAAGCTTACAATTTAACAGTTGGTCTAAAAGAACTTTTACTCCGAAGAAAACCCGATTTTAAGTTAATATCGAGCGAAGATAAACTTGTCTATAAGGATATGTTACACTATACAAATGCACATAAAAGAGATTTTAATCCTAAAGGTCAAATAAGAGGTGACAAAGGTACAAAATATTGTAAAATAATAAAACCTCTATTTTCCGAATTGTCAAACGATGTTATACATGCTCACACTAAACTTGGAGGAAAATTACCAACGTTAAAAAAATACAAAAACAACACTGACTTGGTATATTGGGATGATCCTAACGAATTAGTCGAGAGATTGAAACTAATAGTAGCTTCAAGAGATGCTGGCAATACAAACCATGATAATGAAATTTTATCGATAATTGAAGAATTAAAAGAAGCTGACATAATTAAAGAATAAATAGTCGTAATAATATGCTTTACATTCAGTATTATACATGGATTCAAGACAAATTTACTGAATTCTGAACATGAGCAAAGCCGATGTGGTAAACGAAATTCATAAAAATGCAAGGGTAAACTTTCCCCGAAGACATGTTATTATGAAAGATATAGACGACCTGTGGCAAGCAGATTTAATTGATATGCAATCAATTTCAAAAGAAAATAAAAATTACAGATTTATTCTTACCGTTATCGATACATTTTCGAAATATGCTTGGGCCTTTCCTCTGAAAAGTAAAACCAAAGATGATGTATGTAACTAATTCAAAGTTTTGTTGGCTACAGGGCGTGTTTCAAAAAACCTCCAAACAGATAATGGAGCAGAATTTTATAATAATAAATTTCAAAAGCTTATGAAATCTAATCATATTAACCACTATTCAACCTTTTCAACAAAAAAGGCTTCAATAGTTGAAAGATTTATCAGAACTTTGAAATCTAAACTGTATAAGGAATTCAGTTTAAAAGGCAGCTATAATTGGGTAGATAGTACACTTAATGATGTTATATATAAATACAATCACACATGCCATCGGACAATTCATGAAATTCCTGCTAATGTGGATAACATGAATAAAAAACGTATATTAGAAAGGTATTTAAGGTCGGTAAAAAACGAAAGAATAAAAAGCAAGTATAAAGTATAATGTACGTATCAGTAAATACAAAGGAACATTTGAAAAAGGATATACCCCCAACTGGTCGACAGAAATATTTAAAATTCGAAAAATACAAAATACAACTCCTATTACCTACTTAATTGAAGATACAAGGTGTCCAGAAAGGGTATCGGGTATTTGTTTTCGCGCCATATTCGAAACGGGGCGTCTAAAGGGTGCGGGGAGGGGTTCGTGGCGTCCGCCATTTTGTGGAGTTTTAGTCACGATGGAACAGTACTCGGGAACGCATCGCGCATTTTGCGTACGAGCGTATTATCGTAATGGTGATTCAATAGTGACTGCTCAACGTCTCTATCGTGCGGAATATCGTACACGCCACGCGCCAAGTGACGATAGCATTAGGAAATGGATCAGGATGTTCGAGAATACAGGTGCGACAGTTAAAATTCAAAACTCTGGTCGTCCTCGTTCAGTTCGCGATGAAGAAACAATTGAAGAAGTTGAGGCATCGGTTCGTCAAAATCCGTCTTTATCCATCCGAAAGCGAAGCCAAGCGTTGAACATAAAAAAATCGTCTTTACATTCGATTTTAAAGAAAGACTTACATCTAAAAGCCTATAAAATTCAATTGGTTCAAGAATTGAAGGATACGGACTATGCTAATCGACTGAATTTTGCGAACGAAATGCTGCAGCGATTTAACAACTTTAACAACATACTGTTCAGTGACGAAGCAAATTTTCACCTGAATGGTCATGTTAATAAGCAGAATTGTCGGTACTGGGCAGTGGAGAATCCGAGACAAAAGCATGAACGACCCCTGCATAGCCCAAAGGTCGTTGTGGGCCGCTATGTCTGCTAAAGGCATAATTGGTCCTTATTTTCATGAAGATCAACGAGGCCGAGCAATTAATGTGAATAGTGACCGTTATTGCGATATGTTGCGAAATTTTTTGGTCCCAGAGTTGCAGGAGTTTGCAGGTTTCAACTCAAGAACGTGGTTCCAGCAAGATGGGGCCACTTGCCATACCTCAAATGACTCAATGGAAGTTGTTAACGAATTATTCCCTAATAAAGTTATTTCGCGAAGGGGTAACATCAACTGGCCTCCCAGAAGCCCCGACCTTAGCCCGCTTGACTATTTTGCATGGGGATACCTTAAAAGTAAGGTTTATCAAAACAATCCGACGAATCTAACCCAGTTAAAGCAAAACATCAGGTCAGAAATGGCAGCAATATCAATAGCTATGTGTCAACGTGTTGTCGCCAATCTTCGTTTCCGTTTAGAAGAGTGCCAGCAACATAACGGTCATCATTTGGATAACATCATCTTTTCCAAATAATTCTCCAATTCATATGCTAATAATAAATAATAAACTTTTTTATTGGATACAAATAATTTTTGTTTCATTGAACTTACAAATACCCAATACCCTTTCTGGACACCTTGTACAATCAGAGGTCAACCTATTTTAGGGGCATTTTACTTACAAGAGCTTCAAAAGACAAAATATCCTAATGTATATCTAGTCGAGAAAGTTCTCAGAAGAAAAGGAAACAGGGTTTTAGTAAAATGGTTAGGTTTATCTTCTGCTGAAAACAGTTGGATTGATAAATCGAATGTAGTAATATAAATAAAAATAACTTTACTAACCGTATAAGTATTTATTAAAGTGTTCAATCCAGATTCATTAGTCTTATGATGTGTATTAGAGAGAGTAGTCTTCTCAATTGGCTTATAAACAATTTACCATTTGAATTACACTTACCAGGATACAATTATTGTGGTCCTGGTACAAAATTAATTAAAAGGCTTACACGCGGAGACGAAGGTATTAATAAATTAGACGAACATTGCAAAGAACACGACATTGCCTATCTCAAATCATCAAACTTAAAGAATCGTCACAGAGCTGATTTAATTTTGTTGAAAATGGCAAAAGAGCGAGCAGTTGCCTCGGATGCAAGTGTAAGCGAGAAAATCGCAGCACGCTTAGTAAGCAAGACAATGTCTACAAAAATTAAAACTGGTTCCGGCCTAAAAAAAAATAGAAAAAAGTGCTTTCAAAAACTTACACCTGGAAAAGGGTTAAAAAACAAATTTAAAAATGTTATCACTAAAACGAAAAGACACATGAAAAAACTAAAACCAAAATGCAAAAAAGTGGCAATAGAATTAGCTATGGCCGCAGCCAGAGAATTAGCTGATGATTCATCCATAAAACTTCCTCGTGTTATTCCTATACCAAAAACTGGTGGTGTATTACCTTTGATTCATATTTGTGCTGGATTATCAGCAGTGGGAGCAATAGCAGGCGGTGCAGCAGGTATTACCAAAACCATAAATGAATTCAAGATGGCTAAAAAGCTGTTGGCTGAATCGAAGAGACACAATGAAAAAATGGAAGCTCTCTGCATTGGGAAAGGACTACACCTTAAACCACATAAAAACGGGCTTGGAATTTATGTATCGAATGAAAAAAACTAAGATATCGGCTACCCAAACGAGCCCTAACTAACTTTGACATTTTGAAGTATGGAACTAATATTCCATATTTTAGAGGAGTCTTTATGAGAGATGAACTTCCTAAATGCCCGTTTAAAAAAGAATGTGGAGTTATTAATTTAGATAGTTCAAAAGATCCTGGCTCTCATTGGGTAGCCTATGCAAAATACAATGATTATATTGAGTACTTTGACAGTTACGGAAATCTTAAGCCTCCAAAAGAATTTATAAAATACGGAGGTACTAAAGTCCACTATAATTATGAAAATATACAACGCGATCATCCTTTCAATTGCGGACATCTCTGTTTAATTTTTCTAAGGAATTTTTGGAGTAGTCTAGGGATAAAATAAACAGGATCTTCTGAAACAGTCCAGTATGCAAGCATGTCTACCACAGTTACCATCTCTGGAAATAAATCTGATTTGGTGTCATACTTTCAACCTCCACTGCATTTATCCGATCAATACGAGTGCGGTTTGTTATACTTTTCAGTGTTAAATTCAAGATCAAATGTGTCCATCAATAGCAGCAGTCTATCTGTAATCAGAATTGAATGTGATCTTGTACACAGTTCGTACTGCAACGGACTACCAACTCATTTTATTCATGAATTTGTATTTGATACTGCTCCGGGTCATCAGTGCATAGAAATACCACGAAACGTTATTTACTTTCCAGTGAACAAAAATATAATTTCATCTATATCTGTTAGAATTGTTGATCAATTTGGTTATTGTATTAACTTTGGTGACGAATTCAATATTCAACTACACAAAAACAAAATGATACTATTAATGGCGGTTAATATTAATTTTATTTAAAAAAAAAACGAACAAAACGAATAAACTTTTATCAATATAAACCAAATACAATTTTAAACTTAAAAAAGAAACTTCTTGATTTAAATAATGATTTTATAACAATATTACGAAAAGATTGTTATCACGACGGCTGCTTGAGACGGAGTGAGGGGCGAGTACTGGCTGCACCCTCCTTTTATAGATGCCACCGCACGGTAGTTTTAAAAATAACGTTTATACGCTAATACGGCCTCTCCTGACGTGTGGTTGACCTCAGCCACATTGTCCAGGTGATGGTCCTTGTTCGCTGCAGTCACGATCTTCGGCAAGTGGACTCGGGCAACGCGAAGGGCTCATGTCTTCAATGGCTGCATCAGTAATTGATGGACCCTGGTGTGTGTCTGCATCTCCACGACTTGAGTGGTCTTCACAGCTAGTTGCACTGGTAGACGGTGCTGCGAGACTATCCTCTTCAGCTAAAAATGAGAGAATAGCACTTCTTAGTAATATTCTTATTACTTAATCAAAACCGATGTCTGTTGTAATAAAATACAACACATCTAGACGGAGGCACCCAGTTAGCACGTCTCGGCAGAGCTATCGCTCAATGCCCTTATAAATAACCTGAGACGGAGGCACCCAGTTAGCACGTCTCGGCAGAGCCATCGCTCCATGCCCTTACAACCATTATGCACATAAAGTAAACAGACGGAGGCACCCAGTTAGCACGTCTCGGCAGAGCCATCGCTCAATGCCCTTACAACCATTATGCACATAAAGTAAACAGACGGAGGCACCCAGTTAGCACGTCTCGGCAGAGCCATCGCTCAATGCCCTTACAACCATTATGCACATAAAGTAAACAGACGGAGGCACCCAGTTAGCACGTCTCGGCAGAGCCATCGCTCAATGCCCTTACAACCATTATGCACATGAAGTAAACAGACGGAGGCACCCAGTTAGCACGTCTCGGCAGAGCCATCGCTCAATGCCCTTACAACCATTATGCAACTCTTAGATAGAAAAGTAAATACCAAAAATCTACTTACTATCAAAGAACGTGGCGCACGACTCGGGGGTCCACTCTCCTCGCCAAGCAACCATGTGCTCGGCGGCAGCCTGAGTGACTTTACCATATGAACCACTTAACAACTGTAGCTCGTATCGATCGTGGGGAAGGGTTTTCACCACACGATATGGCCCTCGCATTCCCGAGTCCAGCTTGCCTGTAACTTGAGAAGTTTTTACAACAAACACATTATCATTTAGGTTGAACGTACGCTTGACCTTCCGATTCCTATTAACGTATTCATCTTGTTTAAGTCTATTCTGGTCAAGTAGTTCGCTAGCACGCTGTCTTTGTAACTCTCTTAACCCCTCGCGATTCGGTCGCACGTCATCAACAGCGACATCGCGAACAAGTGATCTTATGACTGGCGTGACTGCTTCAACACCAATAAGCAACTGTAAAGGTGAGATCCGAGTGGTCTTGTGTTTAGTGCAGTTGATAACAAGCTGCATTTTCCACAAAGAATCTGACCATTCACTCTCTGGTTTAGATGCCTCTATGCGTAACATATTGAGCAAAGTACGACAGTAGCGTTCGACCTGACCGTTTTCACTATGCATCTCAGGTGTTACAAAATGAATTGCGCTACCCATTTCAGAAACCCAACCCTGAAAACTAGCACTCTCAAACATTCGTCCTCTATCACACACGATAAGTTTGGGAGTGCCAAATAGGGAAACAGCGTTTGAAAACATTTGTTTTAATTCGTTGGAATCTTGCCTTTTTATCGCATAAAACAAACAATACTTAGAGTAGGCATCTACAATAAGAAGTACATACTTTTTCTCATTTGAAATAGGTAGTGGACCTAATACGTCCATGTGCACCGTATTAAATGGGGTATCTGGCTTATGCCATGATGAAATCGGATAATGAGGAGCCCTAGGAACTTTCTTGGATGAAAGGCAAATCAAACAATGACCTACGTATTTCCTTACAAAGGCATAGAGCCCTGGGAACCAAAAATGACGCAGAATTAGGTCAATGGTCTTATCCGCACATATATGTGCATGCTGGTCATGGAAAACTCTTAGGAGACTTAATCGGTGTCCTTTGGGAATAAAGCATAGTAGCTTTGGGTCCTGGCCCGTAGGGGTGTATTTATAATACAGCAGATCGTTACGAACAACATACCGCGAAGAGTCTAGTTCGTTATTGTTGACTCTGTCAATCAACGTACGGGTTTCCTCATCCGCAGATTGAGCAATCTGTGCCCAGTTCTTCGGCCTAGTTATTTGAAGGACATCAACAGGATTTCGACTTAGGTAATCGGCGTGCTGCATCATAACGCCCTTTCTATATTCTATCGTAAAGTTGAAATCCTGCATGTATATCCACCAACGCGCGACACGTGGTAAAAGATCTTTTTTTTCGTTCCGTTAGTTTAAGCGCGTTACAGTCCGTCACAATTTTAAACGTAATACCCAACAAATAGTGGCGAAAGTGTTGTAGAGCTTTAATAATCGCGAGCGTCTCAAGCTCATAAGAATGGTATCGTGGTTCGGCGCCTTGCGTAGTTTTACTAAAATACGCCACTACTCGGCGTTTACCATTTTCATGCACCTGAATAAGAACCGCGCCGTAACCAATAGAACTCGCGTCCGTATGCAACTCGGTTGGTAATAACGGGTCAAAAATAGCAAGCACAGGTTCACTTGTAAGACAACGCACTAGGTATTTACGCGAGTTTTCTTGTTCTTCGCCCCAGTGAAATTTAACGTTACTCCGTGTTAAACAAGCAATGGGCGCCGTCTTAGATGCATAGCCGGGTATGTAGCGGCGAAAATACCCTGCCAAACCGAGTAGCTGGCGAACCTGTTTTACGTTTGTGGGCACAGGGGAGTCAATTAAAACCTTAATTTTTTGTTCGCTCGGTCTAACCTGACCCTCAGAGATAGTTCGACCTAGGTACTCAACCTCTGTAGCCACAAATGTACTTTTCTTTAAGTTAATAGAAAACCCCGCAGACGTAAGTGTTTGTAATACCTCGCGTACGTTCTCGATTGCTTCATCGATAGAAGACGCCATCAATAATACGTCATCAATAAATATGAGGGCTTTACCGGACTCTATTAGTGATTTAAGCGTATTCGTGATTATTCGTTGATATACGACTGGCGCGTTCGCGAGACCAAACGGCATTTTTAAATATTCGTAGTGACCTTCGGGGGTCACGAAAGCGGTCTTCGCTACAGAGTCGCTGTCCAACCTAATTTGGTAGAAGCCTGTCGCCATGTCTAAACAGCTGAAGAACTTGCTCTTACCAAGGCGATCAATATGATCTTCTATCAAGGGTAGTGGATAGCGATCTTTCACGGTAACCGCGTTCAACGCGCGGTAATCAACGCACATGCGATCTTTTCCGTCTTTTTTCTTGACAAGAATAATCGGACTTGCGTATGGAGAGTTGGACTCGCGTATTATTTTCTTGTCTAGCAAGTCTTTTACGATATCACGCACTTTAAATTTTTCGTCGATTGAAAGCCTGTATGGCCTATAACAAATCGGTGTCTCACTCGTCAACTCAATGCGCATATTACCAGTCGTGACTGTTGTTAAGGCAGTCCCAATAATAAAAAAATCCTTAAACTGATTTACGACTGACATTAATTTTTCACGATCGCTACCTTCAAGCGGCGTGTTAACCGAAAATTCTTCATTTGAGTTGATGAGCAACACATTTTGACCAACAGAACTAGGAATTCGAGTTATACGTTGTTCATTGTTTGCACGAATATACGTTACCCCCTCGCGGTTCAAAACATCCGTACCTATTAGTACTGGCACGTTTAGGCATTTTAAGGGAACGACAAAAAGATCCACCTCTAATGAGATATCGCAAAATTCTATAACTAATGTTACGCGGCTATTACATTCAATATTTTGATCACCTATTCCACGTAATACTTGATATGTGGGTAGTCGGGTACACTTAAAATATTTTAGCACCGATTCTGAAATAAGTGAAACCCGCGATCCGCTGTCTATGAGTACGTCGGTAGGTATACCTTGTATAACGGCCGTTGTGACGTCACTGTCTGTTGATGCGCCTTTCAACTCGAAACAAAAATTAACGTTGTTTTTATTACGCGTTTCAGATCTTTGTTTAGCAAAACAGACAGAGGCGTCATGGCCTGGCTTTTTACAAAATGAACACGGCCCTTTAGGTTTTGTTTCAGTTGATTCATCGGATTTAACAGTTTTAGATTGTTTAGGGCACGCGCGCTGCAAGTGACCCACACTACCGCAAGAGAAACACGTTATTTCGCGATTTATATTATTATGTGGACGTTTTCGAGAGTTTCGGTCGAACTGTTTACTTTGGGAATATTTCACAGAGGTTACAGATGAGTTGGGTTTCGGTTTGGTATAAATAGAAAAGAATTCAACAAGATCTTTGGTCGTTAAATGAGCGTTAGTCGCAGCGGCACGTATTTGTGCGTCAGTTACACCACGTATGATGATCGCGACCGTTAAATCATCGCTTAACCCTCTAACAATATTTAATCTCAATATGGAGCGCCTAGCGTATTCTGCATACGTGGAAAACTTGTCAGAATTAGTACTCATGACGTCAAACAAGATATTTGCAACATCAATTCTTCGTGAGCAAAGCGGCTTAAATTCGATCTTAAAGTTAGACCAGGTACGGTCGTTTGTGACCCAGTCGTTTAACCAACTACGAGCATCTCCCTTCAGGCAGTTAGCAATCCGGGATAAACACTCGTTGTCGTCCCATCCATTAATGTAACGTGCCCTTTCAACCTCTTCACACCAGGAATCGATATCATGTATGCTGGGATCGAAGTTTGAAATATAATAATGGTTCGATCTGACCTTGGTTAACGCACTCAATGCTCCAATGAGGCGATCTGTAGCATCCAGTGACGTCGAAGTACTAGCAAGCGATTCTCCAACGATGCTGGTGTTTGACTCAGGCACCGCTGATTGTGGCTCCTGTGGCGAGGACGCGATGATCTGCCCAGGCGCCACAATGGCACGTGCTTCCGGAGCCGTTGGCACCGACACGGTGCTAGTTGCGGGTAGGCCGGTATTTTCTAGCGCGGTCAGGCGCGCCAGAATAGCTCCAAGGGTTTCTTGGAGTTCGGGTGTATCACTATTTTGATCGCGCCTATTTCTACCTCTATTACGAGTGGTAGCTCTTTCGGACATGATTCAAAAGCTTTTCGCACGACACAGCAAATAAGATAGGCAATGGAGCCTATCCCACTTCTGATAATGGCGGTTAATATTAATTTTATTTAAAAAAAAAACGAATAAACTTTTATCAATATAAACCAAATACAATTTTAAACTTAAAAAAGAAACTTCTTGATTTAAATAATGATTTTATAACAATATTACGAAAAGATTGTTATCACGACGGCTGCTTGAGACGGAGTGAGGGGCGAGTACTGGCTGCACCCTCCTTTTATAGATGCCACCGCACGGTAGTTTTAAAAATAACGTTTATACGCTAATACTATATTATAAAAACACTCCTGTGAAAATAAAACGTATTATTCCTTCAACGACCACTAAGGTGAATAGACGTAAGAAAAAAGTTAAGAAATTGACTGAAGCAAATAAAGGTTTTCTTAGAGCCCTAGGTTTTAAAGTATGAATATACTCCAGATTACTGAATTACCGCACTTCGATAGTTCGATCGAAAGTTATGAAATCCATTCATATAATCCCTACAATAATAGTTTTAGAGAAAACTATGAAATCAGAATCCCCATACATCAGCAAGACATATACGTGCTACCATCAGCCAGTTCAATTTACATCGAAGGCCAAGCAAAGCTGTTCGGTAAAGATGGGATCCGATCAAGAAAACTGTTACGTTCACTAATAACCCTGTTATGTCTTTGTTTCAAGACATCAGGTACGAAATGAATGGTATTGAATTAGATCGTATAAAAAATTCTGGAATAACGTCAACAATAAAATCATACATCTCATTAAATGAAGCTGAAAATAAAGTTGCTGCGTTATGGGGTTGGAATTTAAACGGATTCCAAAGTGATGGGCATTTTAGTTTAGTGATACCGCTAAATAAGATTTTAGGGTTTGCAGAGGATTACAATAAAATCGTTATAAATTGTAAACATGAACTTATATTGAATAGAAGTAACTCTAACTTAAACAGCGTTATTCTTACTGATGATGTTGCTCATTTTCAAATAGATATGCAAAGAGTTCAATGGAGGGTGCCACACATAAAAGTGTCAGATCGAGAACGATTAACACTTTTAAAGCATTTAGAAAGAGATAAACCCATTCAGATGGCTTTTAGAAATTGGGATTTATATGAATATCCTTTACTACCTAAAACCACAAAACATTCTTGGTCAGTTAAGACTGCTTCACAATTGGAAAAGCCTAGATATGTAATTTTTTGCTTACAAACTAACAGAAAAAATAATAAAACTAAAGACATATCTCTATTCGATCATTGCGAGGTGACAAACGTTACGCTCTTCTTAAATTCTCAATATTATCCTTATGAGCCTTTGGGTTTAAAGTTTTCTGACAACAAATACAGTATATTATATGAAATGTATGTGAAATTTCGTCAGTCGTATTACAACTGTCCAGTAGACCCGTTGCTCGATCTAAAGGACTTCAAAGAAAAAGCTCCCCTGTTTATCTTAGACTGCTCAAGGCAAAACGATAGTCTAAAATCAGGTCCAGTAGACGTACGCATAGAAATTGAATGTTCAACGCCAATACCAGATAAGACTACTGCATATTGTTTGATTATAAACGATCGACTTGTGGAATACAAACCTCTCAGCAACATTGTGCGCGGGTTATCATGATTGCTATTGTGGATATTCAAGGCTTTAAAACCGAAACAAATAATTTATAATAAAAGAAATCGCTATATTGTATAATAAAACATTACAAGTGTTTTTATTTAAGCCACCATTTCCATTTGAAAAATTAACGAAACAAGAAAAAAAACAAGTTAGTTGGATTGAACGTAACAGAAAGATATATTGGTGTGAAGGATTTATTCCATATTCCAATTACCAGAATTTTATTGCTGATATTTTACGAGATAAATGTGTCTATGTTAAAGGTTCAGAAAAAGTCTTGTGGTTAAAAAATATATTAGAAAACAGTAATAGTAACATATTTAATTTAGAAGATAAAGGTTGTTCTAGTTTGTTAAGTCTGCACCATCAATATAAATATTCTCAAGATTTGTATAGTTGTATTTATCATGACTCTGTGTGTGCTTTAAAAAATGTATTGTGTTTAAATAAATGGTGCTATGATAATAAAATTATAAAATAAACATTTTTTTTGTTTAATTTCTTTATTTTTGGTAAACCGTTTCCTATCCCTCCCAATCTCTTCAACGTCGTCAAATCGTTATAAGCTGCTGACTCTAACTAGACGATGTCATTATGCAGTTATCTGTAAAACGGGGAAGCATGTCTCATAATAAATACAAACCTCGATATGACATGTATAATACTTATAAAATGCGTCAATTTTCATTTCACTATTACTGGGCAACGGCTGATTCAAAGAAAAGATTAGTGATGGAAATGGCTGACGCTGGATTCTTTTACTGTGGCAATAGTATAAATGATAAAGCAGCATGTTTTTCATGTGGAGGTGTTATAGAAGATTGGAAGATTTATGACGATCCTTGGATGCAACATGCTATAAATTTTCCTCAATGTTTTTATTTGAACGCTGTGAAAGGAAGAGAGTATATATTTAATACGCGTATCCGCATCGCAGCATTAGACTCCTAGCATTGCAGTGTAATAGATCGATCTTAAGTATATAACTAAGTAATAAATAACACAAATATTTACTGCACCACGAGAGATACAATTATTGATATTACCTATCTACATCATGTTTCACTCAGAGAAATTTGATTTGGAAGGCATTTCTAAACTTATTTTCAAGAATACTAGGGGCGAGATAATATACAGGAAGATTTTTTAGTCACCGTCCAAATTTTGATATATTAATCTTTGGCGAAAATCATTGGATACGGGTTTTTTCTTTTAATATCACTCAATACAAAAATATTGAGATATCACATCACAAAGTTATCAATAAAAAGTTCATGTTTCTGGTCACTGCCGCGCCGTGCGTAAGCACTAGGTGAAGTTACGCGGGCCGGCCCGCCCCGCGCGCCTCCTCAATTCATTGATAACATAATAATAAACAAAGTTGCAATTTTTCCCTTCATACTTTCACGGGCTTAGGACCGTCAATAAGCAAAAGGTTTGTGCTATGTTCACTAGGATTAGAATGTAATCCTTAATTAATCAATTACAAATAAAGTAAAAATAAATTAGATAAATAAGAACTTTCGACCTTATTAAAACCGTGCCAAAACGTTTTGCTATTAGGCGTATTTAAAAAAATTGAATCAACTTATGTAAAAATAATTAAAAAAAATATCAAAATCATCATAGAACAATCACATTAACAGTACTTTAATAAATGTTCAAAATGCATACCGTTTCTCTCTTAACAGTCTTGCACGTGTTTGCACATTATTTTTAATTTGGTTGAGCACTACAGTGTCACTTTTCACTTGGTCGAATGCACGTACAACTTGCTCTTTTAATTGGTCTAGGCTTTGGGCTTCGTCCACATACACTCGTCGTTTTATTTCGCCCCACAAAAAAAAGTCACATGGAGTAAGATCTGGTGACCGGGGTGGCCAGGCGACGGGCCCCCCGTGTCCGATCCAACGATCACCGTGTTCTACGTTTAAATAATCACGAACGGCGGCGGAGTAATGAGGCGGTGCACCGTCTTGCTGATAATAAAAATCTCGATGGGAGATTACCGGCACGTCATCCATGAAATCAGCAATTACTGTGCGTAACATATCTAGGTACGTGCCCCCGGTCAGCCGTCCCTCAATGAAATATGGCCCCAGTATTCGATTGCCGACAATTCCAGCCCACACATTTGCGCTAAACCGCACTTGGTGATATGTTTCTCGTATCATGTGTGGGTTTCGAAATGACCACCAATGTTCATTATGCTAATTATACAGCCCCACTCGAGTAAACAAGGCCTCGTCAGTCCACAAAATGTTAGCATCGGGGTGTGCGATCACCCACTCGCAGAAGGCTCGACGGGGAACGGCGTCTGCGTCGTTCAAGGCCTGTGCCTTTTGAAAATGGTACGGGTGCAACCCAGCAGTATGGAGAAGTTTCCACACGGCATATTGGCTTACACCGAAGCGCCGAGCTGCATCACGCGTACTCGATCTAGGGCTCCGTACAAAGAAATCGAAGATATCTTCTTCAATCTCTACTGCGAGTCTCGGCCTGCCACGTCCTTGAGCATGTGTAGGAGTTATAAATTGGCCATGGTCTAATAGCCTCTGATTTGCGGCCAAAATCGTTTAGCGATTAGGTACTGAAGGATTTATTATCCCTTGATTGCTAAGGCGAGGAATACTTTCTGCTTCGTACAGTCTCTGTGCACCGTTCAAACTTTCACCACTAAGTATGTAAGATCGCACCATTTCGTAATACTCGCGGTAGGAATACATTGTAAACAAATTCACGATAGCGCGGGGCGCCGCCGGCGGGATGCGCAGGAACACGGAAGTAAGCGCTTGCGTCGCGAAAGGGTGCGCGGGGCCGACTAACGATAGATGTGTCGGTGTCGCGCAGGTGTAGCGGGGCGGGGGTAAGAGGGTTGTGCGCTGGCCTTTTCATTGAATGTTTGCGCGGCAAGTGTAGTATTATTAACGTTTAACTTGTGACCACGCAGAACGGATAATTCTATCGAGAAAATGATTTAATATGAAAATTTTACGTATCGATTTTTTTTCAAAAATGGAGTTAGTGCATGATACCTAATGCCTAGAAAAAATTTGGACGGTGACTAAAAAATCTTCCTGTATATTCAAGATATGCACCCTAGAAAAAATCGATCTCAGGTGAATTAAAACATCAGGATAGTGATATAACCCGAAAAGAAGATTTATTTTACCAGAAGTTGGAAGATTCAGAGAAATCTAACTTGAAAAATACTCACTACCTTATACTAAAAAGCGAACCTGGTGAGGATCTTCACACATTCGTTAAAGTTAGCAACAAACATACTGATCATGAAAAATCGATTGTGAGTTCGTCAAAGACCAGTGGGAGTAAGTAGTATATCGACAGCAACTGCAGATCTATTCCATTAGGAGAGTGATACAGCACATGAGTTAGTTTTACACAAATTATAAACCGAACTCAGATTCATAAAAACCTCAGGTCAGCGATTCAAGAAAGAAGATTTCATTACTTATTACTTTAAGTACACATCGCACCGCTGATTGGGGTGTTCTGCATAACGCGCTCGAGCGAAGCGTGAGCAACTCAATCAATATTATGAACTATATCGCAGATCACGATATTAGTGTATAATTGGGGAGTTCTGGATCACTTGCTCAACCTTATGTCAACCTTATGTTAGACAAGTAGAAACTAGTGTTCTCATAAAGGGTGAAGTGCTGAAACCCGAAAATACCAGTTTTCTTAGGCATAACTTTGGATACCAAGCTTCAATGGGGCCCCCACATAGATAAATTGTCAAAAAAGCTTAGCTCTGCAGCATAAGCCGTTAGAAAAATTCGTGGTTTAACTGATTTAGAGACAGCCCGTTTAGTATACTTTAGTTATTTTCATAGTGTGATGTCGTATGGTATTCTGTTGTGGGGAAATGCCGCCGATATCCAGACAATTTTTGTTTTACAAAAAAGGGCAATTCGTTCAATCTATAAATTAAGTCCCAGACACTCCGTCAGAGATAAATTTAAAGAGATTAATATAATTACTATGCCTTCTCAGTATCTTTATGAAAATCTTTTGTATGCACATAAAAATATTAATCTGTTTAAAAAATACAGTGATATCCACAATATAAATACTAGAAACAAACACAAATTTATTGTTCCTACAATTAGGCTCAAGAAAATAGGTGGCTCGTTTAGATGCCAATGTATACGTTTTTATAATAAACTTCCTAGCCACATTCAAGATCTAAGCTTTAATAAATTCAAATCTTTTATAAAACGGAAACTATGCCAGAAAGCCTATTATACTGTGAAAGACTATATTGAGGACAAAAAGGCTTGGGATTGAGCTGCTCCAATAAAACACGGTGAATGTTGATTTTAATTTGCTAGCTATTTTAGACATGAATATTTACTGTAAAAAGTATTATATTATTTTCATTATTGAGAATATGAGGACTATGTGGGTCATTGTTTCAGTTATATTCTTGATCTGGCAGTTTAAGTAGTTTATGCGGCCTACCCAAATGTCCTTTCTTTGGTATTGTTCGTCGAATCGTTGAGCTCCTTAAGTTCTGAGTTGAGCTGCACGGTTACTGACAAATGCGTGCACTGACTGGACAGGTCCACTTAATGTGTGTGGTTCTTTCCTCAAAAGACCATTTCAGACACCAATCTACATGGTTCTCAAACATTATGTCCGATTTTTTATATACACATTGACATTGTTGAATTTTATATACACAATGACATGAGTATTTACTTGTAAAGTATTATGTTATTTTAATTATTGTGAATGTGAGGATTATGTGAGTCATTGCTTTTTTTTCGCAGTTAATTTTAATCATGATCTGGCAGATTGAGTAATTTATGTGGCCTACCCAAATGTCCTTTCTTTGGTATTCTTCGTCGAATCGTTGAGCTCCTTAAGTCCTGACTTCCTGAGTTGAGTTGCACGATTACTGACAAATGCGTGCACTGACTGGACAGGTCCACTCAATCTGTGTGGTTCTTTCCTCAAAAGACCATTTCAGATACCAATCTACATGGTCTTCACATGATCGGAACAAGATTATGTCTGGACTTTAAAAGAGACTGTGACCTCTGAGTTTGTTTCGGCCTTTCTTCTCAGAGTAGTCAGATAGGAAACGCCGACCACATCTAGTTTAAAAATATGATTGACGTGTAAAAGTGTTTGTACAAACCTACTTACAGAAATAAAATCATTTATCATTTAATGGAGAAGAAAATAAACTACAGGGAAGTAGCCACAGAATTTCAAATCTGTCACGTTACGCTGTTCAAGTTTGTGAAAAAGAAGAAAGCAGGAGTTCCAGTAGAAGTAGGCTACAAAAAACCCGGTTAGTGTTCACTTCTGAGCGGGAGAAAAAAATTGCAGATTATTTATTAAAGTGTACCAATATTTATTTCGGGCTGCTACCCACGGAAGTAAAAAAACATAACCATCCTTCTGGCGCAGTCGGGTAAAAAAAAAATAGCCTGCCAGTGTGCTGTTTTTTTTTACAAAATCCAGAATTTGCCAGAATCATGGAGGGTTAAGGAAATGGCGGCTGATAACTGATTCACGAATTTCATGAAAAGAAATACAATATTGTCGATTAGAAGCCCTGAATTGACGAGTTTAAGTAGCCACATCCTTCAATAGAATGAGCACGCATTTTTTGAAAAATACAGATCTGTGTTAGAATGAAACAAACCTAGCCCATCTCGGATTTAGAACATGGATGAGACGGGTGTAACTACAGTTCAAAAGCCAAAAAAAGTTGTTGCTGGAAGGGGCATAAAGCATGTCGATGCTGTGACTTCTACCGAAAGGGGCGTTTTGGTTACATTGGCTGTAGCCATAAATGCAATTATGCGTAATGCGATTCCCTGTATGTTCGTCTTTTCCCGTGTTCGTTACAAGGATTTCTTTGTTAGAAACGGACCACCGGAATGTATAGGCGTTGGTAATCATCAAGATGGATGACTCAAAAAGAGTTTTTGAAATTTCTCGATCATTTCATTCATCATGTGAAGCCGTCGAAAGAGGATCCAGTTTTGCTGGGACCACTACTGTTTTTCATTTACATAAACGATTTACCTAATGCTATTCAGCAACCTATGGTTTTATTTGCAGATGACAGTACGGTTCTTTTCACAAATAATAAAAACAAAAATCATGAACAAGAAATAAATGATTCCTTATCTAAATTAATAAGTTGGCTTCAAATAAATAATTTACAAATTAATCTCACAAAAACACATTACATGAACTTTAAAAATAAAAACGCGACATCTATTCCTTTAAGTATTGCATACAATAATGAAACAGTAGCTGAAGTAGCAAATACAAAATTTTTAGGAATCCATATAGATTCGAATATGTCATGGAAAACACATGTAAATAGTGTATGTACCAAATTGAATCAATTTTCTTACGCTCTATACATGCTTAAAAAAGTATCCAACCAGACCGCGCATCTTACTGTTTACCATGCGTATGTGGGATCCACTCTGTCGTATGGGTTACTATATTGGGGAAACTCGACTGATAAAGAAATTGCGTTCAAAGCCCAAAGAAAGTGTATTAGGTCTATATGTGGGTTACGCCAAACGGATTCATGTAAACCACATTTCGTAAATCTCAAGATTTTAACACTCCCTGCTCTATTTATCTACCTGGCCTCAATTTTAGTTAATTCAAACATTACAAGCTATGATACGTTAAAAAGCAGAAGACTTAAACATACCTTAAGAGATAAAACGTCCCACACTAGAGCGTACAGTAATAGTGTTTTCTGTATGAGCACAAAGATTTATAACAAGCTACCTATGGACATTAAGACTATAAATTCAATTATTATTTTTAAAAGCATGCTGAAAATTTTCTTAATTAAAAAGGCCTATTACTCAATAGCAGAATTTCTTGGGGAAAAATAATTTTGTTCAATAAAGTATCTATCACTAAAGTGAATATAATTCAGTAAAATATTTTTAAAAGGATTATGATAATTAATATTAAATGATTACAATACTGTGACATAATTGAATTAATGAATAATGATAATTTTTAAATTAGGTAACTCATGACATGTGTATCTTTATTTAGGTATGACTTTAATAATTTATAATTAATATGATGTAAATGATAAAATTATATAATGTAATTAAAACGATGTCCTATATAAAATTTAATATTTATAACTTTTTTCTTTTTAATTAATGAATGTAAATAATACATCTTCAACTGTTACTGTTACAATTATAAATAAGCATATATGCTTGATGAAATTGCAATGCCCTAACAGGGCCACTATGTTCTAAGAACTGAT
This sequence comes from Griposia aprilina, assembly GCA_916610205.1. NCBI lineage: Eukaryota > Metazoa > Arthropoda > Insecta > Lepidoptera > Noctuidae > Griposia > Griposia aprilina. The sequence continues at coordinate 23,073,561 of OU744285.1, read as the reverse complement.
ATCCTCTGTTAAGAACTTTATTTATGTACACATAGTTAGCAATAAATTATTTGAATTTGAATTTGAATTTGCTTTTGCTGGATAACCATAATTCGCATGTAAACGTTGAAGTCGTTGACAAAGCGAAGAGAAACCATGTCGTTCTTTTGTCGTTTCCGCCACATATCTCGCACAATCTCCAGCCTCTCGATGTGAGAGTATATGGTCCGTTAAAAAATTACATAAACAGGAATCAGACCAACTGGATGACCAACAACCCAGGAGAAAAACCATGTCAATTTACGATCTGACAAACGCATTTAGGAAAGCTGGTATCTGGCCTTGTAATGAGGACGTCTTTCAAGAATCAGACTATGCACCATCTTTTGTCACCGATCGTCCAGATCCCACCAGAAGCGGCCCTAACCGTAACGGCTACACCATCTGTAGAAGGCGACAACTTAATACTTGGATGACGTGTCATTAAATTCAGAAAATCCTGAGATTTTAAATGACATGCCTAGTTTGGATATTAGCGTTTCTGACGTGATAGCCCAAATGTCTAATGAACATCCTCCAGTCCACTACCTGTTATTGATGATTGACTGATTATGAAAAATTATGCAAAATCAGACCACTGATAGCCATCCCACATACTGGTATTGAGTTGGGTACAGATCATTAGGCAAAATTAAAGAATACAAGCTTAGCTTTAAAAAACACAAAATTAAAATCATTGACCTTCACGTAACTTACAGAAACCAGCCGTACACCAAATTAGCTAAATTCACCCGTTAGAACGCCGCTCAAGTTATTGCCTTGCTCGAAACAGGCCATAATCAAAGTGAAGTTGCTCGACGACTAAAGGGAAATGCCCACCATCCATAGACACTTCTACTTCTACTTCGTTGAAACAGAGTAGACCCCCTGGTTTTTTAAAAGTTCGTAATAAGCCCGCAAGGGTGATGCCTTTGAAAATGGTAAAAAGTGAATAAAAAATAATTGTAGGGTGAAACCCATTGGAAAAGGAAGAGAATATAACAAAAAGGAAAGGAAAATTAATTTACGGGCGATCTGAGGTCGGGAAGTGGGGGGAGGGGGGGTTTAAGGGTAAAAAAACGGTTTATCTCGATTTCAGGCAAAATTAGAAGTCCTATGGAATAAGTTAAATGGCAATGTAACTGTACGTGTAATAAAAAGATCTACAACTTTTGTATTTACACTTGTTTCACATAACCTCAAAATTTCGTCTCAAAAAGTCGTCATGAAAAAATTGTGGCCGTAGCGACGCGTGCGTTTTTTCGTATTAAATTACGTATATTGTAATAATTATTTTATTTGAATAACGCTTGTAATATGGACATACGTTCATTAGTTTTGATTAACCGCGTTAATAATTCGTTCCACAGGACATTTTGTGTAAGCCAACATGGCTGCTATAGACGTTCACGATATGTCCCGTAATAAGGGTTCGTGCAACTGTTAAATCGTGAGTTTGGTTGATTTTATTCTTCACCGGCTTCGGCGAAGCTTATTGGAGGTTATGATTTGCGGTTTTTTTATTTATTGGATGCTTGCTTTTTTCAACTGTTTTTTTGTGTTGACCCATACCATCGTGTCTGCTTGAAATTTTCAATGGTGTTTTTTCTTCGTGCTTACTTTTTTTAATGGTATTTTTGTGCACTTACCTATGTACTTGAACTCATACATTGTGTCTGCTTGATGTTTCCAACAGTTTTTTCTTCGTGCTTGCTTTTTTTAATGGTATTTTTGTGCACTTACCTATGTACTTGACCTCATACATCGTGTCTGCTTGATGTTTCCAACAGTTTTTCTTATTAATGACTTTTTCTTTGCTGGGTTTTTTCAAGGGTTTTCCCGACTGCGGCGATGCTAAAAGGAGGGTTATGATTTTTTTTGCGTTTATTTTGTTTGGTGTAGACTTCTTTAAACGCGCACGCACTTCTTTTTATCCAAAGGCCTTTTTGGTATGCAGGAACTGCATGAAGAAAACCATGTTTTTTTTTAATTCTTAACTGGGTCTATTTCTAGGTCTCAAGATAACAACAACAGCGGGGAGCAGGCGGCCCGTGGCCGTGGGAGGAGGGCGCGGAAGAGAGCGTGGGCGAGGCAGGGGTCGCGGCATCCAGGTGTACGTATCTTTTATGTCTAAGTAATCATTCAGTATATTTTTAGAGATATAACGGCTGTATATTTTTTTGGCAGTGACGTTCTGGAAAATCCCCTCGGTTACATTAGGGCCGAGAGGCAACTGACACAGCGCCGTTTGGCAGCGCTGCCGGCGGCAGTCCGGCAGGAGCTTACTACCCGCAAAAGAGAAGCGCAGCTGGAGCGGATGCTCCTGCCGGACGCGCCCCCGCGCAAACGCCAAGCACGGTATTTTTTTTCAAGATATGTTTTTTTTCTGCTACTTCCGTTTTATTCATCCTACTTAATTTTAATTCATTGTTTGAAGTCCAAACTGCAAAGTCAAGTCTGTCTAGTTTGTCTGCCAAGTTTATGAATTATTTGGACTTTCGTCTGATCAAGTTTTATTTTTATTTTACAGAAAACAGTCTCCGGAACGTCCGCCTTGTATCTTTAGCGACCCCTTAGTCGACAAGGCCCCTAGGTCTGGAGTGTCCTGTTCTCCTGTAGAGATGAGTCCGATATCATGTCACATGTAAAAATCATCGATATTTTAAAATCATTTCATCATGCAATGACAAAGACAAAATCATCAATGCTTAAAAATCATTACAAGAATGACAATGAACGCGAACTTCGGTGATTCGGATCGGACGGTATCGGGCCGTCTCGGGCGCAGCGGGCGCGCGCGGTGTGACTGTGAATTGCGACGTTGCGAGACTGCGCGATCGGCAATACTGGACTGGAACTCACATGTTTCGTTCGATAAAATGACCGAGACTGGGCGCACGGAACGGCAACAATGCTTTCACTTGCATTGTTTATGTTTGCGTGCGAAATGCGCGGCAAATCACGAATGCAATTTATCTAGCATATTTAGTATTTCGTGAATCATTGTTTTGAATAGACGAGGACGAACAACCACCCTAATTTAATTTTACGCGTACGAAATACGTAGTGTAACGTGTTGACTCGCTATAATTAAATTGGGTTTACATACGTTATAGTGAACTTAGTTCAGTGAAGTGTATTTATTATTTGATTTTATAACCAAGTTGGGTGTGCCTACTTACTTATTATATTTTTCTATCAGGTAAGAAACGTTTAGTGTTATGTTCTCAGTTTGTACCTAAATAGGTATTAAAAAATGGCTTCAACTTTAAGAAAAACATCCAACGTATGGGTACATTTTGACATTGAATCTGTTGGTGAGAAAACAGCAGTATGTAAATTGTGCAGGGTTAAATTATCCTATAAAACTTCCTCTACAAATTTAAAAAAACATATTTTAAGAAAACACCCTACGGTTGAAATTCAAGATGTACGGAGGAATATGATGCAACAACACATTTCAGAACAACCTTTGGAACAGGAAGCTGGCCCTTCTAATCCAGCAGGATCTCAAAATCTTTCGTCTGTTGCTGCTTCTTCTGCTGGTGACTTAGCCGAGGGTCATCCATTGCCACAATCACGCGTTATTCAGCAGGCTTTAGTTCGACAAACTACAATTGCTCAATTCACCCAAAGAAAAAAAATTACAGCATCTGAACAGGAAAGGTTAAATAGACTGCTAATGAAGTTGTTCATATTAGATTTTCAACCATTCAGCGTTGTGGAAGACAAGGGCTTTGTTGAATTTGTTCATGGTTTAAATCCCATTTACCAGCTACCTAGTCGTAAGTACCTTTCAAACACTTTACTGCCATCAATGTACGAGCAAGTTTTGAATGAAACAAAAACAAAAATTACTGAAGAAGCAAAAAGTGTATGCCTTACGACCGACTGCTGGACATCAAAAGCAAATGAGTCATATATGGCCATAACAGCTCATTACATCGACCAAAACTATATTTTGAAGTCTCTTCTACTGCAGTGTGAAGTCCTCCACGGACATCATACCGCCATAAACTTAGCAGCTCAATTAAGAACATGTGCATCGACTTGGAACATTAGTGACAAAATAACCATTGTTGTGTCTGACAACGCGAGTAATATAGTTTCCGCTATCACGAATGAGCTGAATTGGCGCCATTTTGGGTGTTACGCACACAGTTTAAATTTAATTGTCAAGAGTGGATTACATGTTGATAATTTGCAACAGACGATCACCAAAGTGAAGACTATTGTAGCTTTTTACAAACGTAGCGCTTTGGCCACAGAAAAGTTTGTAAAATATCAAATTCAACAATCAGAGGCGAAAATAGCAAAAAAACTTACGCAATCTGTGGAAACTCGGTGGAACTCTGAGTTTCATATGTTGCAACGGTTTGTTGAACTTAGAGAGGCTGTAACTGCAACACTTCCACTCAGCAACTTTAAAGGTACATATCTTGAAGAAAATGATTGGATAATTATTCAAGATTTGCAGTGCGTGCTTAAACCTTTTGATGAAGTGTCTACGCGCATGAGTGGAGAAAGATATTTTACGGGTGGAGAAGTGATTCTAATTACGCAGGGTCTTTTGGAAACTCTAGATACATTGGAATTAAGAGATGGCCTGCATGATGTTGTAAAAGTGGTTTTAAAAAAGCTAAAAAAGGAAACATCTGAAAGATTTAGAAATCTGGAATTCAGTAGAACGCTTGCGTTATCAACCTTTTTAGATCCCCGATTTAAAATATTCATGTTCCCACAGCGTCTGGCGGAAGATACAAAAAAAAATGTTATAGAATTGGTCGCTGCGACAATTGCAAAGGCAAAACAACCAACAATTCCAGCATTAGCTACGACACAAAGCTCAAGTGATGCTGAACCGTCCATATGGAATTTATATAGGACAGCAATTTCCAAAATAGAGCCTAGAGGAACCCCGTTGTCAAGAGCGATTGCGGAGGTTCAAAGGTACCTGGACGACGACATCCTTCTAATGGGACCAGACCAAAACACTCCACTTCAATGGTGGAAAAACCATGAGCATGTTTACCCAAATTTGGCAAAATTAGTACTCAATAAATGCTGTGTTCTAGCAACATCAGTGCCTTGTGAAAGGGTATTTTCACGAGCTGGTACCATGATAAATGAAAGACGCACTCGCCTAGGAATAGCAAAAGTAAAACAACTAATGTTTTTAAATGTCAATTGTAGCCAATAATTCGGTACAAAAACAAAAAAAAAAGGTATCAAGTCAGTACCTAAAATTGATCATTGTAAATATACCAATCTTTTAAATGCGCCAAAGATTAGCAGACTGATAGATTTATTTTATTAGGTACTAAGTATGTACTATTACTTTGCTAGTCTTTGCTAGTCCTAAGCCTGGAAAAAGCATGAAGGGAAGATTGGAATATTACTTGTTGGGGAGGTGCATATTTACGCGACCAAGTTTTTACGACAAATTGCCATGATATACTAAATAGTCATATCTTGCAGCAAATATCACTAATGGAAACATATTGATGATTTCCATAACGATAAATCATAATCATAATAAAATACCTAAATAACCTGCAATGAATGTCACAAACTAAGAAAATTTAAATTACGCGGCCAACTGACAAACTCGACTCATGCCTACATAAATAACTAATGATAATTTCACTAAGCCGTTCCGCGATCATTCAGTATCTACTCACAAATGAAGTGACGAGATCTAATACTCAAATAAAAATCATTGATGATTTTGTCATTGTTCCCGTCACCGATATTTTTTTGTCATTGTCATGCAGTCACCGATACAGAAAAATCATCACTCAGCCCATCTCTATTCTCCTGGTAAGATGGTTTTTTGACTGTCGTCTTTAGCAATTTACCATGTTTAATGTTGACTATACCTTGTTTTGTTTGTTTGTTACAGAACATCAGCCAGCAGCAGGAAGGAGACCGGCCGACGATGGAGCTATAGCTTCGACGTCCGGGCTGTCCCTGTCTTATCGTAAGATGGTTTTTTGACTGTCTTCTTTAGCAATTTACCATGTTTAATGTTCGCTATATCTTGTTTTGTTTGTTTGTTACAGAACATCAGCCATTGGCAGGAAGGCGACCGGCCGACGACGGAGCTACAGCTTCGACGTCTGGGCTGTCCCGGTCTTGTCGTAAGATGGTTTTTTGACTGTCATCTTTAGCAATTTACCATGTTTAATGTTAGCTACATCTTGTCTTGTTTGTTACAGAACCGGTTGAGGAGATGCTCCCTGAGCTGGAGTACAATAAGTTATTGTTTTGCTGAAATATTTTAGCCGACAAAACGGCAAAAAGACTGTAAGAATGAGTTTGTACTACATATTTGTTTTTTACAGTATATGAAGCTGAACCCGCAGCCGCAGGAGCCGCAGCCGCAGTCGCAGCCGAAGCCGCAGCCGCAGCCGCAGCCGCACTGGTACCCTGTGGCGGGATCGATGACGAGGAACTAGGTACGTCCGACGCTGACACTGTGCCTAATTCCCCGTCTAGCTCCCCAAGTAGGCTGTCGACTGACCTAAGCCGGCCATTGGGACTGTTGCGGCCATACAAGAAAGCTGCGCAACGGAGCTCCACCGAGTCGGATGAATGGTCAATATTTTCAGACCTTCGCAGAGAAGCTCCCTATCAGAGTCGGATAAATGGTCAATAGTTTTATTTATTTGTTGTTTTTAATTCTGATTTTCTTTCTCCAGATATCGGTGCGGAAGTAGTTGTGACTGCTGCTGGCTCAAGTTGTAATGATTTCTCTAAAATTGGTAAGTATGCTTTTAAAGCTTTGTTTATTGACAACACTGATTTCTATTTTAATTTGTTCATGGCAACACTGTCCTTCTTGCCTCCATAAACTGATACTGTAACGACGTAGTTCTGTGTGCTATTTGCAATAAAATATAGTTATTGTGAACGTCGTGTGGTTTTCAATTATACTACGAATCCCTCGACCTGGAAACAGCATCCACTACAAAGAATAAAAGGGGTGAAACCCCACCAATCTGTTTTTTGTATTAGATTACCACTCCAAGTGCAAAATAAGTGTTAAATTATCAATGTGAATCGGTGTCAGTTAAAGTGATTTTTGCATTAGCATCTTGTAAACAGGTACAATAATTAATATTTTACTTGCTTTTAGTTTGTTTGCGTATTGTAATTACAACAGCAATTACATTGTTCGCTTTTAATACGGCTATTTGTTGATGCCAATGACCTTTGAACGTAAACATAACCTTAGTTTGGTTTGGTGACAGAACATCTTATTTTTCTTCTAAATTTAATTTTCACATTTAATCTAATCATCTTTTAAACTGCTGCCACAACTACCTACTCTCTTTTAAATTGTTTTCTCTTCCTAGCAAAACTCATATTCATGATGATTATGACTCGCAGCGCCCGTGCTCGTCTAGAAGAGTCTAAACTCAATCAGGCTATGAGCGAATTAAAGGCTTCAAAGGAGTACTGTGACCACAGACACAGACTACTTAGCCCCATAGACACCGCATAGGAGAGCAACCGCGCTCGCCAAGCATAAGCTCTATGGACTCATATGTGATTGCCACGCCCCCAACTCGTCTAGGAAGCGCCAGTCAGTCCGTTACTGAATGTTGACGTAATAATATCATGTGTTTTAGTTATTGTTCTGAGGTTTTAAAAATCGAAATGAATATTCAAAATGCCGTATTGTAGAGTGAAATGGTGCGGAAAATGTAGCAAAACTTCGAGTTTACACAAAGACGACATTTAAAAGCAATAAATAATTACAAAATTTGATTTAACGAAATTATTTGAAAACGAAACAAATGTCCTTTGCATTTGTTTCAGTCCAGTAGCTCTCGTTGATGTCTTTTGAAAAATCTCTTTCTTTCACGTTTTAATTCATATATGACGATCTCGCTCTATCATCGGTAAGGCTGACCCCACATTAGGCGTGCGCGATCCTCGGGCGTGTGAGAAGCACGGGCGCGCTGCGTGAGCGTCGCGTTTTGCTGCCCTGCGGCGTGTGTCAAGAGTGCAAGCGGCGCCCACGCAGCGCTCGCGTCGAGTCTTACCCCTTCGCCCGCTATCCCCGCCGCTCGCTACTGTTTCGGTCAGTCACATGGTGGACAGTGTTGTGTTGACACGCGTTAAAAATGGAGTCACCGAGTGAAATTAATATTGAAAGCTTTATCCTAGAAATACAGAATCGTCCTGCAATATGGGACATGACTACACGGGAGTATAGTGATCGTATTGCAAAAATAAAGGCGTGGGAAGAAATCAGCACTTTATTTATAAAATATTTTGAAACGAAAACTGCAAAGCATAAAAATGAAGAGGGTAAGTTTTAAATTTTATTATCTTGCCATGACAATGAACCCTCCACTCACCTCTTTCAGTCATACCTCTTGAAAATTGTATACCTTCTATTTCTTCACAGTCATTGTTTTGATTGCCATCGACTCCAGAAATTATTGGTACGTTAATTTCCGCTGTGCAAATCTTCCTAGATCTAACAAAGTTGTGCAATATGCAACAAGTTTTAATAATTTGTTCACTAAATTCAAGTCCAACATTTAACGGTCTGTGCAAAATCCTCCATTTTCCTGTCATAATTCCAAAAGTGCATTCTATATATCTCCTTGCACGACTAACTCTTTGTTTGTATGTCAAATTGTTGCCAGCGTAAGGTCGTTGCACATAACCTGATAATGGAAAAGCTTCGTCGCCTACTAGTACAAAGGCAAGAGGAGCACCGTTGTTTGTTATTGGAGCTGGTTCGGGAATGTCTAAAGGTGCTCCCACACAGCAGTTATATAACGTTAGAGACTGACTTTTTTAAACAAATTATAACAAAAGTTATAAATTGTTACAAATTATAATAAATTGTTATTGATGTTATACAACTTCATTTAACAAAATGTTTTACAACTGATTACAATATGATATAACAAAATATAACTTTTGTTGTATAACATCATCAGAGCGTCAGCGGGACGTTAGCGGAAGGGCGCGGGGGGGTTGCGCGAGCGTTCGTCTCCGTCACGTACACAGCTTTAGTCGGTTCATTCGGTGCAATGGTGAAGCAAGTGTTATATGTGATTTGTCAAAATGTCTCGTTCTACTTGGAGTAATGAAAATGTGATCAAATTGATTGAACTATTTCAAGAGAAACAAGTCTTGTGGAATACGCAGATGGATGAATACAAGGATCGAAATAAAAAACATGACGCATGGATGCAAATTGCGGCTGAATTTAATTTAGATAAACAGTCGATTGAAAAAAAAATGCGGTCACTTATAGGTCAATTTCAGAGAGAGAGTAAGAAGCCTAAATCAGGTGCGGGGGCTGACGACATACCAAAATGGTTTGCATATAAAAAATCTTTTATTTTTAAAGGATCGAAACAAGCCAGAAGAAACTGTTGATGGTGGATTGTCGGTGAGTAATAATTTTGACTATGGTTAATAATAGCTAGATGCCCAATCCAGTAAACCTTCGTGTGAAAAATAATCAGCAAACTCATTTCTTATCACTTTCCCATCTTCTGTCTGTGTTTCAACCGGTTCCAGAGATGTTAACTGCTGCGTTTCTGATCTCCATTCTCCAGAAGTATGCGCAGCACCTGAATTTTCCCTATCATAATATTGAGGTGGGGCGTAAATAGTGCTTGATTTGGTTTTCCTCAAAAAATTATGTAGAAGCACACATGTCATAATTAAAGTAGTAGTTTTTTGTGGATCTAATAAAATTATACTTCGTAATACTCTAAATCTGGCTGACAAAATTCCAAATGCATTCTCTACCGTGCTTCTTGCGCGGCTCGTTCTATAATTAAATGTTCTCTCTTTAGTATTGTTATCCTGGGGTTCTGCAAAAGGTTTTAGCAAATGCTTTTCTAACGGAAATGCGTCATCTATTACAAATACATAAGGAACAGGTGTGGTTCTTCCTGGAAGTGGACAATCTCTTGGTAAATTCAAATTACGTTCAATTATATTTTTTCGAAAGGATGTGTTTGCAAATACTCCGCCATCACTTATACGTCCTTGGCACCCAATGTTTACGTATAAAAAATTATATTCTGCGTCAACCAATGCTAAAAGAACAACACTATAAAATCCTTTGTAATTGTAATATTCGCTTCCGCTTCCTATTGGTTTTTGTATGGCTACGTGTTTTCCGTCGATACTTCCCAGGCAATGGGGAAAATTCCACTGCTTAAAAAACTTATTTGCAACCTGTAACCATTCTTGAGCAGAAGTTGGCATCTGAAATAAAATAAAACATGTAATATAAGTTTAAATTGTTTCATAGTAAACATTCCACACAAGCTTTATTTATTAAATTAGCCACTGAATAATGCAGCAGTACCTGCAGTAAAAGGTACGAATTGTAGCGGCAACGCATGTGAGATAATATTTTTTGGAATTGAAAGCGATAACTGCCAGGTAGGGTAGTACTAGTTACAGAATAAATTATAATCTCAATTTCGTTGCCACTACAATTTGAACCTTCTATTGTAGGTAGTAAAGTTGCTATTCCTGTAAATTCTTTTAATTATTATTCATATCAGGTCAACGAAACTCAAAGCGGATATAAAATGAGTGACACAAATACTGAATCCGACATACCAAATGAGAAGACATTCACTGTCCCGAAAACATTTCGTAAAAGATTCAGGCCACAAGTTACACAAGACAGAACATCAGAGGAAGCTTTGAAATTCTTGAAAGACATGTATGAGAGTCGACGCGACAGAGATGAAACTGATATTTTTGGAGAATATGTCGCAAGCAAACTTAAAGAAATCAAAAATAATTATGCCAGTAATACCGCGCAATATCATATTAATAATATTTTATTCAATGCTTCCATGGGAGAATATGATTGGCCAACCAATACGATAGAAACACCCAGTAATTCTGCTGGTGCTTTCAAAGGATACAACAGTGCACCAAGTCCATCCACTTCCGCGGTTAATATTAGCACTGGTGGCAGAGAACACATCAATACACCAAGTCTATCCACTTCATCGGATAATTGTTCAATTACTAACGCCACACAATTCAGTGAAGATTCTACGCAATCATTAGATGATTTGTTGCAATCAATCCAAAACAAATGATAACTTTGGATCAACATTGATTTTTAGTTTGCTTGCTGTATTTGTCATTAAAAATACTGCAAAAATTAATTTTTAGCTTACTGCATTTTCATTGAACATTTCTGAAAAAATATTATTAATGTTAACATTGAAATAAAAGAACTGATTTGTACTTACGTGTAAATATTCTTTTAATCCCTCGTTGAGAGCCTCGCACACTTCTAGTATGATCATACTTATAAGTTGGTGTGATATTTTGAACACATCTCCAAGACTACCATAACTGCTACCGGTTGCTAAAAACCTTAATGTAACTGCTAATCTTTCTGTATAATTTATTGCTTTTCTCCAATTAGTATCCTGCTTAGCAATATTCTTTCCGACTAAATTCAGGAGAAATTCGAATTCAGAACTGTTCATTCTTAAAAAATCGCTCAAACAGCCATCAAGGCCCAAATCTTCTGTAGCACTGTACTGTTCTCTCGCTTTCAGACTTCTACGCATCCAGTAAGAGCGCCTTTTCTTCTTTTTTTTCAAACAAAAAATAAACGCCAAACCTATCAGCACTTCCTCCATTATTGGGTCACTACCACCTTCCTCGAAAGACAAACCCAAACTGATTGAACATAATGTTATACGATGTTATACAACGAGTTCAACCAATGTGGGAGCGTTTATAACATATAACATTTCTTAACATGTTGTAGAGTATTGTTACACGCTATTATAAATGTTATCGTGTTACACAATGTTGTATAACGTTATATAACTGCTGTGTGGGAGCACCTTAACACTTTCTTGTATTTCGTTGTAAAAACTGCAATTACGGAAAATTGTTGAGTCAGAACTTTTTCCATAAGAGCCAACATATACATATATATATCGACGGTCCCTACGTACATAAAGACATGTCGAAAATGGCATTTTTTTTTTATTGCACAATTGGCTTTAGATTTTCCATATGCACATACCTGTATATATATTTTTTTTTAATATTACGTATTTAACGTCATTTACAAATCGTATATGAGAACAAGTATTATATTTACAACGAATAAGTGTCGTAGATGCGGATATCTATACGTATCGTTTTGTACGGTGTTTTAAAATGCGCGCCACTCGGTGCGGACGCGGCCTTGTCTGACATAACGTCATTCACGGCGGGTGTTCCCCAATAAGACGGGTCGATGCTTGTTTGCGTGGTGACATATTAATGTTTTGATACAGTTTAGATAGATTCAGTGGTGTGTTTTTTAGTTATAAGTATTCATAAGACCTGCAACAATACTGTGAAACATGAATAACAGTAGATCAAAGTTATTGGTGGATATTGCTAACTCCAGAAATAAAATTTTATGCGTTTCTGAAGCACAAGATTTAATTGATTATATCGATGAAGCTAATGAGGGTAAGTAGTAATTCAAATAAGTATACATTACTAGCTCAATGAAATACAAAACCGATATAAATATTTTTATTGTTTTTCTAACCTAGACCAGTAGAATATCAGTGTAAAAGCGGTCATATCAGACATATCCGCTTATACTATGATATAGTCACGAAAATATAATTATTTCACAAATAATTATAATGTTACATGCTTGTTTAAAATATGATTTCCTAAATAATTATTACAAAGAAAACAAAGTTTTTATTGGTATCGAAGTATATGAAGTCATGTCCTACATGTTTGTATATACGTGTAACTATTAAATTTATTTATGGATTTGTTTTCATTTACGTTTACTACACTGTTTAATAAATATTTTTTTCTTTTTAGAGACACGTGTATGTACCGAAAAAGATATTTCAATGGGTCTTGAGGATCGTCCTTTGGAAATTTCTAACGACGAAAGACAAGTTGCCGAAGCACATAGTGATGGAGAGCAAATTCATACATCAGCTGATTTACTATCGCAAAGTGATTTAAATTATATAATCGATACGGTAGGGGAAATTTCGAATGATGGAATTGACCTTAACATGCCCATTTGTGAAAATGAAACACCACAACCGATACCTGAAAATGATAATAATGAAGAATCTTTGGTTTCAACTCCCATGCCAAGTCCATGCATGACTTTTGGAGACACTGTAAATGAATGTAACTATTTAAGCGAAAGTTCTGTTATCCTATCTGATGAAACCTTAAGATCAAGCCCGTTAGGATCCAGTGAAATGTCTGGTTCATCAACACCGCACCAACGAAAAAAAAAGCGTCAGTATGTAAAAAAAGCAATAACAAGGAACAGAATTACTAACAAATCTAACTGGCTAGATGAAAAAAGAAAGGTGCTTGTCAATTTAGGCGAAGCTCATAAATCTCGATCCGGAAAACAACAAATGGCAAAACAAATAAAGGGTCCATGTCCATCTACATGTCGATTAAAATGTTTTGAAAAGTTTGATGTGGTAGCTCGCCAAAATATATTCAAAACCTTTTGGAATCTAGGTGATCATTCTCGTCAGTGGTCTTTTATTGCGTCACATGTGAAAGAAATAAGAAAAAAACAATGGACACAGGATTCCAAGAGGTTAAATGTTTATAAAATTTTTTTGCCGCTTTTGTCTGGTATTGGCATTAAAGAGAAGATTATGGTATGCAAAACCATGTTTAAAAATACATTTTCAATAAGTAACACTTTTATACAATCTGCCATCGACAAGCATGATAAAAATATGGGTATTTGTACTAAAGACATGAGGGGTTTTCATCAAAATCATCCAACTATTATAAATGCGACAATGAAAGAAAATGTAATTCAACATGTAAAATGTTTTGCGCCCATAGAAAGTCATTATACGCGCAAAGACTCAAATAAACAGTATTTAGATAGTGAATTGACGTTTAAAAAAATGTACGACCTGTATACTGTATGGTGTAAAGAGCTGAATATAACTGAAAATATAGCTACTTCTGTAAGACAATACAAAGATATTATTAACAAAGAACTAAATATAGCTTTTCACTTACCTAAGAAAGACCAATGCGACCTGTGTCACGCAATGAAAAACAACACCTCGCCAACCAATGATGATAAACTGAAGCATAAGTCACACATGGATAACAAAAAACTTGCCAGGGAATTAAAAACCGTTGATAAAATTGAAGCTCAATCGAATCCTTCTGATATTTGCACAGCGATGTTTGACTTCCAAAAAATAAATAACACTCCACATGGTGAAATTAGTGTGCTGTATTACAAAAGGAAACTATCAGTATATAATTTTACCATTTTCGATGCTGGGTTAAAGGAGGCTACGTGTTACATGTGGGATGAAACAGTTGCTAAACGTGGCGCGAATGAAGTGTCTAGTTGTTTGTTTTCTTTCATTAACAACAAGGTTAAAGCTGGCGTTAAAGATTTTAGATTCTGGTCGGACAACTGTGCCGGTCAGAATCGCAATCGCATTGTTTTTTTTATGTACTTGTATGTAAGCAATACATTTAAGGTAGATGTGTGCCATAGATTCTTGGAAAAAGGCCATACTCAAAACGAGGCAGATAGCGTTCACGCATTAATAGAGCGTTCTTCAAAAAATAAACTTATTTACACCCCAGATGAATGGTACACACTGGTTCGTTGGGCGAAACAGAATAGTCCACCTTATACAGTCGTAGAAGTGAACCAAGACTTGGTTCTGGATTTCAAAGGGTGGCTACATACTAAAAACTGGATAAAAGATACAAATTTAGAGAAAATTTCTTGGAATAAGATAAGAGAAGTAAAAGTCCAAAGGAATAATCCAGATATTATTGAATTTAAGTACGATTTTTTTGAAGAAAATTATAGAAAACTGAACTGTGGCAATAATTTGAAACTGACTAGAGGGAGAAAAAAGAAGGAGAAAGAAGTAATACTAGAGAAGGTGTACAATAATCCTATTCCTATCACTGAAGTGAAATATAGAGACTTGATTAGTTTATGCGATACGATGATTATCCCAAAAAAGTATCATACATTCTATAATAACCTTAAGCATAGTAAAGAAGAACAAGGTAATGACGAAGAAGATTGTTAAATTTATTTATACTTTCTATTTTTCTATACATTTTATTTTGTTATTTAACTATGAAGAAAACTTTAATACTAATAAGAGGAATCAGTCTGAATAAAGCTGTGATGATTATTAAATATTACCAATTAGGTAGATAGATGAGACACATACTTAAATAATGCTGTGATGATTATTGAATATTACTAATTATTTAGATACATAATTAAGCTTAGGTTCATGCTTAAATAAAAATGGTTAATTATTAATCTTAGAAAACTGTGATTTTTAATGTTTAGTTCCTGCTTCAATGAGACTACAAGTACGATATTGTTTAGATACTACAAAAATTGTTAATTAACAATAAATTATTTTCAATTATAAACCTTGTTTAATTAATAAAACACAATCCTGATTATTTTATTTAAGGACATGTCTTTATTTACATTACAAGAAATATAGTCCTACCCCGAATGAATGAAACCGCGTATAAAGCGATATGTCTTCATTGATGTATTTTTTATATCCATGGGTGGCGATCTTAGGATGTTTAACATATCCGTTTGAAAACTATAACATAATTCTACGTTTTAATAAATCATTTTATTTAAATTACATTTTATTAACTGTTTTCTTCTTTCCTGCGTATAAAAAGGTATCATAGACATGTCTGACATGCTTTTATTTTAATATCAGCGTAGAAACAGTCATCTATCAGTTTTTCCAAGAAAATATAAAAAAAGAAAATATGTAGAAATACAATTATAAAGTTCCTAAAGCTAATAAAACATTATAGAAAAATAATAATTATAATTGTACATAGAATTATTTCTAGAGCGGTTTGAACATAAATAACGCTCTCCTGTAAACCTCGGTTTTTGACATGTCTTTATGTACGTAGGGACCGTCGATATGTATTCATAATTTTAATTACACACTGCCAATATGTTAATTGAAAAATATTTTTTATAATTGTAGTAAAGGGAACCGCTATCGCATGGCCTTATCATTCTAATATGTTTGCCGTCAATGGACCTATGCAGTTAGGAAAATTTGCTTTCAAATTAAAGTTATTTGCAATTGTTTTCCAGTCTGATACTTTTTTGGGTGGCATGCAAATATGAAATAAGTTTTTAATAATAGCTTGACAAGTCGTTTGCACTATATTTTCTATTGTTGAAAATCCTCTTCTGAAGGAAAATTTTAAATCTTTGAATGAAGCCCCGGTAGCTAAATACCTGAAAGAAACAAATATTAATTAAATTTATAATTTTTGTTTCAACTGCGAAATTATAAAAAAAATGGAAAGGCATTAGAGATTGTTACACAAGACATAAAAGTAAAAAACAAAATGTGAGTCGGAAGCAACCACGGGCAGAGGCTATATTTATGCGCCTTATTTGTCTTTTCTTAACCCATTATCAAATACTCGACCGAAGGCAAAAGTACAAAAAGAAAGCCAGGGTTCTTGTCCGTATTCTAGAAGAGAAAGTGTCGAAGACGACAAGTCTGAGAAACTTATCAAAATGTTAACTACAAGAATGAACAAAACGGAGGAAAAATATCCAGATTACAAATTTTGTATGTCATTACTGGATGATTTTAGTGCCATAAACTCAGATTTGAAAATGGACGCTAAAATGGAAATAATGGGCGTTATTAAAAAGTATGTGCAGATGTCCAAATATTCGGGCCAAAATAATAATTATGGTAGTCCTGGTTATTTTACGTCTATGGATTCATCTTCTAATTCATCCCATACATTAGCATTAGCAACATCGCAAAATTTGAACACTTCATCGCCTGCGCATTCGCATCTCAGTGATTCAACACAAGAATCAATTTATGACAATCTATTTGGCGATGATTACGGGGACAATTAGAAAAAATATTACATGTCGCATTTAGTACTTGGCGCTAATGTGCGCTAAACGACGACGTTCATAAGTGTTACTTTTTTGAACTACATGAATAAAGACGTTTTAATTTTCAGACAATACAAGGGTAGTTTTGCATGATAAAAAAGGTATGTCAATTATTGAATATAGTGTATTTTGATAAATTTCGTCAAGTGTTTCATTCTACATTCCCATACATTCTTACCTTATTGTTATAACAAGCTTTTCTTCAGGTGTCACAGGAATTCTAAACTTTGAATTTTGGCACTGAATATCAATTTCAATTATGTCTAAAAGTTCACTGAATGTTGCCCTCGGCATTCGTAAATAATCATAAAAATGCTTTTCACTATTCTTTATATGTCTGCAATACAAAATATAGTAATCACTTTCTTGTGAACAAGAAGACCATAATGTATCTCGCCAGAGGCGTTTAGTTTTTTTATTACGTGTCTTATTTCTTTTTAGTAGCATATTTCATAATTTCATCCATTTTGTTAGTAATTGTAAAACAGTAACGCAACGACGTGTGCTAACACGGCACTGTCCAAATTGTGACTGACTTGACTGAAGGGGGTTAAACGCCAAGGCGAGCGCCACGCGCTCACTGCACACACGTTACACGGCGGCAACACGCGATGCTTACGCAGCGCGCTCGCGTCGTGCACGCGGCGGCAGCGTCGCTCATACGCCCGAGGAACGCGCGCGCCTAATGTGGGGGAGGCCTAACAGTTTACTAGTGATGATGAATCGATAACAAATCTACAAATAAAATATCGATATGCTACCAGGAAACATAAAATAAATATTACTGGATTTATACCCATAGGGTATAGTTCCAAAACTCTAACTTCTACACAAGGTATGCACAAATAGAGAAAGAACTACTAGCTATTCAATTTGGTTGTGAAAAATCTCACCAGTATGTCTATGGTAACAGAGTCACAGTGCATACTGATCACAAACCATTAGTCTACTTATTCAAGAAACCTCTTCATGATTTACCTGCACGCTTGCAGAGAATGATGCTTGCACTACAAGCATATGATTTAAACGTAATTCATGTACATCTCTGATACATTGTCTAGGGCTGCTCTCAAAGAAAACTATATTCCAAAATATGAATCTGATCTAGTATGTCATGTCAATTCTTTATATTCTAATTTAGCAATTACCCAAGCATACAAAGACAAAATTAGACAAGCAACTGACAAGGACAGTGAGTTACAATTATTAAAAGAATACTGTTCAGAGGGATGGCCTACTAATAAAGATAAGGTTAGTCAATGGTTAAAACCATATTGGAATATCCAAGGTGAAATTCATGTCATCAACAACTTAAAGGCGACAAGTTGATCATTCCCAAGTCCATGCAAAGTGAAATGTTACACAAAGTGCATGAAGGTCATCAAGGTATAAATAAATGTCTAAGTCTAGCTAGGAATATTCTCTTTTGGCCTAATATGAGTTCAGATATTAAAAATATAGTCGATCAATGTCTTATTTGTGCAAAGTTTAAAACAAATAATCAACAAGAACCTCTTCAAAGCTACAATATTACTAAATATCCATGGCAACAAGTTGGAATAGACTTAATGCATTTTAATAATAAAAATTATTTAGTAGTCGCAGATTATTATTCAAAACACATAGAGCTTGCAATAATTAACAGTCAATATACAGCAAAAAACTTAATCATTCTATTAAAATCCACTTTTGCTCGTCACGGTATACCTATGTCACTAGTGTCAGATGGAGGTCGACCATTTAATTCAGTAGAATTCAAGTCATTCTTATATGATTGGGATATTGAGCATATCACTACAAGTCCATATCACCCTAAGTCAAATGGTCAGGCTGAAAGTGCGGTAGGCTTGAGTAACTCCGGACACAGTTATATCTTCGGATATGTGTCTCACTTTGGATATGAATCGTTCATTCCCTTTCTAACAAATAATTATATCCTCTATATCCTGCCCGTCCACGTCCAAGTTTCGTTCATTCGTTCGAGAGGAGAGCGTAATACAACGCAGCGGCTAGTGAGCGAAAGAGAAAGGACGATTAGGTTTGTTCATCGTTCGGTCGTCTGTTCTATACGCAGGCAGCGAGAGTAGCGCTTGATAAAAAGATATATTACTAGACGTCGCTTTTTATTGTTTTCGCTTGAAGCCTTGAAACAAGACGCGCATGCGTAAATCTTTGTAAACAAACCGAACTTGACAAGTTTATGACAATATCACGCGCGAATAATTGAGTTTGTCTGCATCAAAGTTTTTAATAATCTTATAAATAATAGATAATAACTAAATTGTTGAACATTAAAGTGTGTATGAGTGAGTAACAGTGCGGTGCGATATGGCGATGAGGAGAAAAACAAGTCTGAGTTGGAATCATTTCCCTCAAAATGATAATAAGGAGGCGAAATGCAATTATTGCTCGTCCAATATTGCTATATCGGGTGGTAATACCGGAAACTTGACACGGCATTTAAAAAGGAAGCATCCTACCATTTCAGTATCGCCAATAGTACGAGAGCCGGTAGCGACGACGAGTGAAACTTTGCAACCTACTATTGCAAATCCAACTGTTGCATCATCACAAGACAATCAAGGTATTTTATTATCGTTGCCATTGCCTTCGTCTTCGAGTGGACAAAATTTAATGACTGATTTTATTCAAAACACTAAACCACTCCCGTCCCAAAAAGCAAAAGAATTGGATGAGCAGTTAATAAGACTGATTGCCAAAGAATATCACCCGTTTAGTATCGTGGAAGGACCTGAATTTAGAAAGTTTATTTACATGTTAAATCCTAGATATCACCCTCCGACACGAAAAACTTTGGCTAATGTACTTTTGCCTCAACTCTACGCAAAAGTACATCACGAAGTTGAGCAGCTAACAGATGCAGCATTAGCTGTGTGTCTCACTACAGACGCGTGGACATCAATAAACAACGAAAGTTTTATTGCAATAACTGCTCATTACATAGATACCAATGCTAATATGCGTTCCAATTTACTATGTTGCATACAATATGACGAACGACATACGAGCGAAAATTTGTGCGAATTTTTGAAGTTAGAGATGGAGAAATGGAAAATTTCAAACAAAGTAACAGCTATCGTCAGCGATAATGCTAACAATATTGTTGCAGTCGTTCAGAGTGGTGGTTGGCGACATATTGGTTGTTTCGCGCATTCATTGAACCTAGTAGTGCAGGTTGGCATTTCAGAAATTAAAACAACAGTCACAAAATTGAAACTGATAGTGGAATTTTTTAAGCGCAGCTCGCATGCCCAATTAAAATTACAAGAGATGCAAAAGCAAATGAACTTGCCAGTACTAAAACTTAAACAAGACGTGGTAACTAGATGGAATTCGACTTATGACATGCTAAATCGGGTAGTAGCCAGTAAAGATGCAGTTATTGCAACATTGGCGCTAGTCCGACACGAACTAGCTCTAAATACCAAAGAATGGCAAGTAGTAGAGGAAGTCATACCAATTTTAAAAACATTCTATGAAATTACGACCGAAATAAGCACAGAGAAACAAGTCAGTCTTTCAAAAGTCATAGTATATTGTCGGCTTCTGCATCAACATATTTCAAACTGTAATTTACAAGTATACTCGCCCGAAACACAAAAAATGATAACAAGTTTGAAAGCTCAAATCCACAGAAGATTTTATGATAAGAATGATGTGGAATCCAATGTATTATATGCCGAAGCCACAATATTGGATCCCCGTTTCAAAAATAGAGGTTTCCGAGACGTGAATAAATACGAAAGGGCAGTATCAGTATTAAAGAAAAAGGTCGGCCTCGGTAGCTGGACTAACAGGACAGAGAATAACGAAAGTCGATCAACAGCTCAGCCTCGGCCAAATGTGGTTGCGGGGCCATCGAATTCGACGGCATCAATATGGCAGAAATTTGACGAAGAAGTTTCCGCACTTTCCCGTGTAACCCTGTTGCCGCCGGTATCGTTGAATTAGATAAGTACATTCAGGAGCCATTATTAAGTCGCATGGAAAATCCATTGATCTGGTGGAAGGAGCGTAAACCTGTGTACCCAATATTATACTCATATATTTTAAAAAGACTGAGTCTGGTAGCGACATCTGTGCCTTGTGAACGCACTTTTTCAAAGGCTGGCCTCATAATGACTGAAAGACGAACCAGATTACAGTCCAAAAAATTAGCTGAATTGCTTTTCATTGCTAGCAACAAGGAATAATAATAAAAAAAACAATGTAAACATATTAAAATTTACTTAAAAAAAAAACATGTGAACTACAAAAAAAAACTTAAAAAAAAACCCAGTTTAAAAATTATAACTAGGTAAAAAAAAACATAAAAAAACTGTTAAAATCATAATTAATAATCGATTACAAATCATTGTAAATACTATTTGATTTTTAAATACGCCAATCAAATATTTACTTGGTTGACAGTCCTAAGCCTGTAAGTGTAAAGTATGAAGGGAAATCAAATAGTTTGTTCTTGGAGCGAGAGCGAGAAACTTTTGAAATCTCTCACAGCAACATAGTTCCGCGATATGGGATTTGTCTTCGCTCTCTCTCGTCATCATAATTCCGGATATGATTAGCGGACATGGATATAGTTATCGGATATGTGTCTTTGGCTGGAATGATATGTCATATATCCAATCCTCCAGTGGAGTTACTTAGCCCAAGCCTAAAGTGCGGTTAAAATAATGAAGAATATATTAAGGAAATGTCAAGAGTCAAACTCAGATCCATATATGGCACTCTTACAATATAGAAACACACCAAAGGCTAATTTTCCATCGCCAGCACAATTGTTAATGTCAAGGAATTTAAGAATGCATATACCAGTTAGTAGTGACAACTTTTAATGAATATAAAACTTGCTTTGAAAAAGACCACACTCAAACTAAATATCATTACGATAGGAATAAAAAACCTCTATCAGTTTTACAACCAGGAGATCATGTAAACTTTAAGAAAAAACCTGATTCAGATTGGCTACCAGCAATTGTAATAGAAAGATTAAAATGTCAAAGATCATACATAATACAAGACAACAAAGGTCATAGGTATAGAAGAAATAGAATACAAATAAGGTTTAGATGCAATGAAAGTTGCCACAAGTTTGACAACAATGACATGCAATCCAATGAAGTTGTATCAGACAACATTAAGGAAAGGGAAAAGAAGATGGGTGAAAGACAGATGGTGGCAGACAACACCTCCAATATTAATTATAGAACTAAGGCAGGAAGGGAAGTAAGAAAACCCAAGAAGTTTTGTTAAAATTAGTTCATAAGTTTATTGATTAGGTACTGTATAAGTTTTAATAAGGTCAGGAGTAAAAGTATAATTTGTTAATGAGCCGATTTACATAAGTAGAACATTCTTAATAATTATGTTTGTGTTAACTTTAAGTTAAGTTTAAATATGTTTATTTCTAATAAATAAATACCTACTCAAAAGGGGAGATGTTAGTACAACCCTATTACTATTGGTATTAGTTATCTGTGCTCTTTTAGTTATGTGTACTCTGTTAGTTATGTGTACTCTGTCGGTCGGTGACAGCACTAGTTTCCTCTCCAATATGTCTCGTTTTGAAGTAAACAGGTTCGGTCTGGCTCATGTAAAATCTTTTTGAATACAAGTCATTAAACAAGTCTAAATGTCTATCATTTAATATTCACCATCGTAACACAAATGTGTACATGCATTAATGTCATTGAAAGAAAAAAGGAATTCCCTTATACACACACGGGATAAAGGCGGACTACTGTATCCTTCTGATATGGTAAGTACCATTTGTCGTCGGTGTGAGGTTGTGATTCGCAGTAATGACAACTATAAACTAATAAAACCTGAGCGCCGTGCAATGTACTTTGTAACAAAAACATTGCATACCTTTACGAATGAAAAGTTATTTCCTATTATATGGCGACACCTAATATAATACGAAACTACCATTTGGAAGGGGCAACTAGAATCAATGCTATTTTTTTGTAAATTTTGACGTTCAAAAGTGCCTTTTATGTGCCTATTTGAAATAAATGATTTGACTTTGACTAATTTGATTATGAAAACACTAATAATCTTATAGGTTTAGCGAAAACAGTGATGGAAAAGTATATTAACGCACGACTGGCGTATCTTACAAGAAAATTGAATCCTTTAGATACTGTACGACGTGTGTACATAAAACTAATACACTTTAAGAACCAATAGAAAAAAAAAGAAAACTGTCACACTATTCCTAGGATTCCTGCTGACCCCAACTAAGCTAAATGCTTGTTTTTTTTTTTACACTGAAATCAATTTTTATTTCACATAATATTGTAATTATAGTATTTTTTGCAATAAACGCCACTCTTTTATTTTACCTAAACTCCCTTATGCACCCTACTTTTTCTATACTTATCCCTTCTCTTCTCTGTGCTGTAATGTGAGATCAGTATTTGATTGGTGTACCTTTTTCAATAAATAAATAAATCTAGGTACTCACATATGTTGCTTATCGATAAAAATATCGAGTCTCATACCAACCCTAAGCCGTACTATGAGTCATTTGACGTCTGACATGTGACGTTGAAATAGCCAATCACAGCTCTCTTTGCACCTCGGCCCCCCCTGACTTGGCGATAGTATATTCGAACAAAATGTTCTTAATGAGGTGTCTACGGGGCTAAGTTGTCTGTGACTGTGACCAACTAAATAAGGAAATGGATGACAATGAAAAGGTGTTCTTTGCTGCCCATGAAATGAATAGGAAGTTGAAAAATGAAATGGTTCAGATATATATTCAATACACAGATGCCATAGAAGTCCGGGATAAGTTCCAAGTTGTTGTGGACGGGTTTAGCCAGTGTAGCATAGAGTATGAACAAGCTCTTAGTCACAAATATTTACTTCAACAATAGCTACATGAGGCTCAAAGTCAGATTACACACCTTGAGACTACAAATCATAACATCGCTGAATCAAAGTCTGTTCAATGAATTGGTGCCGATTGCCCCAGCAATGGTTTTTGCCATAAACCCCTCTTACACTATTGATTTGACAGGTGACGATGAATCAAAATAATGTTATTTAGTGAAAGTAGTCACCAGCAAAAACGAACTTAAAAAAATACATAAAAATTAATAAATACATTGTTAAAACACAGAAAATGGTAAAAAGACAAAGGTTCATTATCAAAAATGTTAAACTTAATAGAGAAAGGTTAAATTTACTTAAACAACTAGATGTGTTCTTTTAATTTGGAGCAAAGTACTAGGAGGTACAACAATGACACACAGGACTCGCAATCTCAACTTGATCATCTGCAAGAGACACTTAGTTCAATGAATAACAAATATAATACCTCTGACAGTGGCGTGCGTTTCATAAAGACAGAAAGACACTGCCTACCCTAGTTCTGATAATAGATCTAATATTTTTATTTTATAAATAAACAAAACAACATAAAAAACTTAAATCATAAATCAGCTACATCATCGATTCGCGGTGCACTAGCGCCGCCTCGCCTTTGCCACGGCGAAGACACAAACTATTCGTCTCTGAATGTTTTATATGTGTGCTCTCCTAGTAAGTGGTGGTCATGCGGATTTAATGTGTGTGCGTTCCTATAGCTACGTGGGCTTTACTGACACACAATGACAAAAATCACGCACACAACTGCATGAAAAGCCAGTGTCTTTTTGTAGTTATTCTATACAGCTAACACGAACAATTACAACTCGTACCGAACATTTCCGAACGAAAGTTTGCTATGTAATGCAAATATTTTAGGAAGCAACATTGTTTCATTGAATTTTATATATTAGGTCTTTACCTATGAAATTGCCGTTCTGCAGTACTGGCCATTTCAAATCAAAATAATTTTTGTTTGGCTAAGAATTCTAATTTCAAATTAATTTTATTTTAAAAACATGGTTTTTTTTTTCTAAAAGTAGTCATTTCTTTATTGATTAGTGTTACATTTTCATCGCATTTCAATCTTTTTCGTCATCATGGATACGTTAAAAATTCGAGTAATTATGGAATATGAGTACCGTCGTGGCAGCAACGCGGCACAAGCGGCACGCAACATCAACGACGTTTACGGAGCTAACACTACAAACCAACGCACCACCTGTTATTGGTTTGCTCGCTTCCGTTCTGGAAATTTCGACCTGAAAAATGAACCTCGCGGTCGTCCGAAGACTTTGGTCGACAATGACGAATTAAAGGCGATTGTGGAAGCTGATGATACACAATCTACGGCTGAATTAGCAGCAGCTTTCGACGTTAGCGTCAAAACAATATTGGTCCATTTGCGTCAAATTGGCAAGGTAAAAAAGCTTGACAAATGGGTGCCCCACGAACTCAATGATCGCCAGCGCGAAGTACGCGTCGAGACGTGCCTTGCACTGCTCAACAGACACACAAATGAAGGAATTTTGAACCGCATTGTTACCTGCGATGAAAAATGGATTCTGTTTGATAACCGTAAGCGCTCAGCAAGTTGGTTGGATCCTGGTTCAGCACCTAAACAATGCCCTAAACGAAAACTTACCCCTAGAAAAGTGATGGTCACTGTTTGGTGGTCTAGCGCCGGTGTGATTCATCACAGCTTCTTACCAAACGGGGTGAGCATTACTGCAGATGTGTACTGTGAAGAACTGAACACAATGATGGAGAAGCTGGCGCATCTCCAACCAGCATTGGTCAATCGCTCGTCTCCGCTGCTCCTGCACGACAACGCGCGACCTCATACTGCACAGCAGACGGTCTCCAAGTTGCAAGAACTGGGGTTGGAAGCTCTCCGTCATCCGCCCTACTCACCAGACCTTGCGCCTACAGACTACTACTTTTTCCAGAATTTGGATAACTTCTTGGCGGGAAAAAAATTTAATACCCGAGAGGCAGTACAAAATGCCTTTGAAGAATTTGTTGCCTCCCGTCCAGCTGATTTCTTTAAGAAGGGCATCAATAAACTGCCACTGCGATGGCAAAGATGCATTGATTGCATGGGTGATTACTTCGATTAATACAAATAAAAAATTCATGAAAAAAAATCGTTTAAATTTTTTCATACAAAACGGCAATTTCATAGGTAAAGACCTATTATTTAGATGACTATATTTTTTGTCGTATTGTTTCCCTTTTTAATGCTTATTTTCAATAGTCAATAGTCGCCATATTGTTTGTTGTGTGTTGTGCTTGTGACTACGCTATCAGGTATTTAGAATTTTAATGTTGATAATAGAGTGTAAAATGGATAATATTGTCTGTGAAAGTTGTTCAGATGATGTGTGTATTGAGAAAATAAAACATGATGCGTTTTCAGAACTATCTTTCGGTGAAAAAAAACAAGTTATCGAGAACTAAAGCTAAAGTCAATCGTAAATTCAATAAAAAACAATATGATTCATATCATTGGCTGACAGGTTGCATACACAGTAATCGGTTATTTTGTTTCGTTTGTCTACTATTTTCAAATAATAAAACCGTCTGAAACGACATCGGTTACGCTGATATTCATAATTTTCCTACCGCCGCACGGTGGATCGAAAATCGGCTGTAGAAGACATAGGATCTCGATTTCTTAAATGTTATTTTTTTTGCTGGAAATGACTTCTGCTGATCATTACTGTTCTATAAAATGTCATATGAAGTAAATGTGTGCACAAATGGAAGAGTTATAATTTTTATAAGAAAAAAATGTATGGAGCTACTATGAAAAATCGAATTATCTCCTAAACGGCATGTTTAACCGTAATATCCTTGGAGGTGGTCATAGTGCTAATTATTTATAATTTTTTGGTTGCGGATTTGACGAAAAATTTCATGCCGTTTTTTTAAAAAAATCGTCAAAATATTTTCATTTGTTTTTTCATATGAAACGATTCCTTTTAGTGTTTATGTTGAAGAACACGGACTTTTAACTACACGTAACATAAAATAGCATCACTCCTATATTTTCGAAGGAGTTGGCAGAGGTTTATAGTACACCCACACGTAGACAACTATGTTTGAGCTAGATATTTATCAACACATCATGAGTTTTAAAACTTTTTATACAACCAAATTACCAATTGTTTACTCTTCTAATGAGTCCGAAAAGAAGTGATTAAGTAACTACACTGATTAGGTCTTCTAATGAGTCTTTATAGGTGATTTAATGATTTTAAATATCTCACGACAATGCCAACTATGGATTACATTCAACTTTTCCTGATAAGTAAGCTAATTTGTTAATTAGCAGTGCTATGAGTTCTAAGAATAGTTAGTGACAATTATAAATTTTCATTAGCTAATGAGAAGATAACTAATGAGGGTAGTTACCTAATTATTGGCGTTTTGCAATAAAAGGGCTAAAGTTTTGTTTTATAATTTAGTTTGTTCACAACTGTGTAACTGCTAACACTAAATCTGCGACTATAAAATCTTAGAATGGAAAGTTTAATCACGAATTTAGACTTGTTTGTTCTTCTACGAAGTGAGAGTACTTCATTTGATCATGAAGTATTGTTCAGTGCAGTTGTATCCCGCATAGGCGATTGCCTGTCTGACGAAGATCGTGTTGTTCTCAACGAATTTTGTCGGAGATTTACGCGAGCCGCTTTACAAAGGTGGCAGAAATCCAACCGATTCCTTGATAATTTCAGGAGAAAGTACGAGAATTGGTTGGGAGCAAATATTGATTGGCCGAGTTTTGTGCAAACTTTAGTTAATCAAGAACCAAGTGTTGATGAGATACCAAGAGCGCCCTCAGTCTCTTCAGAACCGTTGACATCAACGCCCATTGGAACAATGACGAAAAGATCCCGTAAACCATTCGAAGATCTGGGAAGTAAACAAAAAAAGAGAAGATCTGATGAACACACAGGCGACGATTCCAGTGAATTGGCATATGCAGCTGCAGCACGTTTAAAAGAAGAAGGGCATAGAGATATCGCCTCTGTCATCGAATACATGCTGAAAAATCCTGAAGCAGCCGCTAAATTAAATGAAACGCTTAAGAAACCAGCGAAAACAATTATATTTACGTCAGAAAAGGCGCTTGGATTGCTTCTTTCGCTAAAACTCTCAAAGTGGCAATATATTACGTTGCGAGAGGCTGCCATTCGGGAAGGTGCTAAGGATATTTATCCATCTTACTATAAAGTGCAACAAACTAAGCTTGATTGCTACCCTTCGAAGCAATCAGTGACAGTTACTGATTCATCGGCTAGGATTACACTTCAAGCTTTACTTGATATCACAGTTACAAGAATCCTTCAAAGCCTTTCTAAGGAAGAGCATTACAAGCAGTTGAAGCTGATATCCAAGTGGGGATTTGATGGTGCTTCTAACCAAAGCCGATACAAGCAGAAAATGGAGGGTGAGGAAGATGACTCGAGCATTTTCATGACCTCCTTGGTGCCACTTAAACTGACAGATGGAGACAACATCTTATGGACGAACCCAAAACCATGCTCAGTTTTATATTGTCGTCCAGTTCAGTTTACTTTTGTAAAGGAGAGTGAAGCAGTTGTCCTTGAGCTGAAAAACAAATGGATGAAGAAATTGAGGCCCGTATCCCCACAGAGTGTAATAATAATAATAGGGTGACTCATGAACTAATGATGACGATGATCGACGCTAAAGTTTGCACTTACCTTTCTGAAGCTAGATCAAATGCATCGTGCTACCTGTGCTTAGCAAAGCCTACTGAAATGAACCGCTTAGATGCTGTAACATCAAAAATTGTGTGTTCTGACCTGTATGAATTTGGCTTGTCATCCCTACACGCCCGAATAAATTGTATGGAATGTCTGTTGCACATTGCATACAGGCTCGACTTCAAACGGTGGGCAGCGAGAAGTGATGAGCACAAAGAAATGCTACAGACAAGGAAGAAAATAATTCAAAATAAATTCAAAGATGAGCTCAATCTACCGTAAATAACCGTAAATCGTAAAACCGGCCTTGTGTGCGGCGCGCCTCCTCATACCAAGTGCATATTTCGCACGTTTTAATAGTCTTCATCGAAAGCGTCTGTCCCGTTTCATGATCGGACAAGGCAATATGATGCACCTCCGGTTTAGCTTGCTTGACGTTACTTGCTATCTGATCTAAGCACGACATCTGTCTTGTGGGCGTTTTAATATGCAATGCGATATTAAAATTTTTCAAAATGCTTTTCAGGCTTTCACAGCTTTTGTTTGGCTTTAAAATGTCCAAGTTCCAATCCCCGCATAAAATTATTTTTTTATGCTTTCTCGTCAATCTTATTAGCAACAGTTCTAGATTTCCGAGAAATATTTGAGGATTACTATTTGGAGTTCGATATAAACAAACAATAATATTATTATTAATTTCTACGCCACAACATTCAAAATAAAAATTACATGTCAAGTCGTTAAATTACTCAATTTTTTTATTATTCAGCAAGAGGACATTGGTGGCGAACCAGCGACTGCCGTTCCGTTCAGATGACAGGACAGCTGCACCGTCATATGTCTGAGCTACTAATTTCGACAAACAGTTAAATTCTGATAAAATCTGCAGTATGATGACACTTAAGTTTTCGCTGTGCGGTCGGAACTTACGTCAATATATTTTATAAATCGATCAAACACTTCTGACTTATGAAAATATCATAAAACCAGTACTAGTTGCTCTTTGCCACTTACGTCTGGTGTTTCATCGACCATCACAGCTACAAAACCAGTGGAAGCGGTTTGTTGTTTTATTGTTTCGATTATTACAGACGCTACACTAGAGATAAGGTCATTTTGAATACGATTTGATAAACCCGTAAATGAGCTAGTGAAATTTTGTAAATGGTTTTCCAACACTCCGTCGTATTTCGCGAGCACGTCGACCATTTCTAAATAATTGCCCTTATTCACTGACGAAGCAGATTCGTCATGTCCACGAAAAGCGAGCTCTTGTTTACCCCAAAAAGCAAACTATGTCAACAGGTCACTGAAAAATAATTCGGTTCCGATCGACTTTCGCGTTATGTCTATCAATGATGATTTGTATCTGAGAGTTTAAACGCGTCTGTATACGATATTTAAGGGAAGCTTCTAAGTGTTTTTCAGATTGTTCATTGTTTCTCGCGGCGCACACAGGGCCGGTTTTACAATTTATGATGACAAAAATAAAGTCTAGGTTTTTATTTACTTTTTGACTTGGTTATTATGTGTTATAAGTGTTACAAGGTAGAAATAAAATTTTGGGATGGTACTGTCAACAAAAATAAAAATGTCAAAGAAAATAAGCTTTATTTAAAGTAAAGTAAAAAGGTCCTTAACTTAGGTTCTAGGTTACCTACTGCTCATCGTCATCCACATAATTATCGGAATCTTCATTATCTCTGTCTTCATCCTCTTCGCTACAAAGATATGTAGGCATCCGTAACATCCCTACAACAACATTATTGTATATCTCTCCTCTTTTCTTGGGTTTTTCCCTGAGACTAGTCACGACAGGATCCGATGATACAAGCATCCAGTGAAGAATATCCATATTTGTGTTTACTCTGGACGTTTTCCGAGAGTGATATTGCCGCAATCTTTTGTAGTTTTTGTGACTTCTATTACATCTTCTGATAATTGGCCTACGGGCAAAGCCAGAGATTTAATAATATCAGCACCGTGAATTAAAAGTTTATGTACACTTGCACTCATTTTGTACCATTTATATAGATTGACCGCCATTTCAGCTGTGCCGATGCAATAAGTGCTAAATTTCTCTTCGTCTATATAATGTCCGCAGGAAATGACACACAAAATATTTGCAAATCTTTCGATAAGTTTTTTGAACACACCTATGATTTGAGAAACCAAAATCGGGTTTTAAAAAAAAAAACTTGCTGTATTGCCATCGTTACTGTTGCCCCCTCCTTGTTTTGGTTGGTCAACAACAAGTCCCATTTCTTTGTAAAAAAATTTGCATATTTTATTTTTTCGCTCTTTCACTTTTTCCTGTGCTTCTTTGCCTCTAGCTTGCCATTGCTGCAACTCCAATTTATAAGAAATATGCAATAAATATTCATAGCATCGCATGAGCGTGTAGAATAGAAATACCAAATTTGTATGTGTCTTCGTTACATACTCTTTTTTTATATTATCTAAGTCGTTCATATGATTGGGTGTAGCTTTACAGACGTTACAGGCTTGTGTACTTTTGGTTTCTGTTAAAACATTCACTGTTTTACCATCCAACATTGTGCTAATAGGGATATGTTTAAAATGTATCGTTCTGTCTCCTAAAATAATGTCTGTGTGCTGCAACTGCCTTATTTGCTGCTCAATCTCATGGTACTCATCTTGAGTGTTTTGGTCGTTTTCTTTTTTTAATTTAAATGAGATTGGACGACAGTGTCTGGTGGAAGATGGAGTCTGATTTTTCCAATAAATTTTTTTCTTCCTGTCTTTCATTTCCGATAACTCCAGGGGCACAATTGTACATAATATTATGTTAGAATCAGCGTAAACTGAATCGTTCGAAAAGTTTTGCTTGTATATACTGTGACCTCCAGTACCATCTAGGCCCCACTTATAATAGACTTCCAGAGTGTCGTTATTTTCGTCAATATTGGATAAAATTACTTCTGACTGTACGTGTGCTAGTCTCCGTATGGTGTGGTCTAAAAGATCTTGTAACGGCACCACAGCTTCATTCTCAGTAACTCTTAAATTAAGCGGATAACACTTCAGTTTTGCATCTGCCACCACATGGTAAGAGGGATACAAATCAGCACCTCTTTTCTTTGCACCTAGACGCATCGTCCCGTATTCATTTTTGGTTAAATTAAGGTCCACTATGAGACCTAAAGCTTCTTCAGCACTATATTGCATAATATTTACAGAACACGATGATGAGTGAACCTGTTCCATTTTTTTCAACCTTTTCGGAGTCGAATTTATTGCAAGTTTTACAACGTGAGCTGCCTTTCTTTTGCCAGATTTCACCAGACTCGTTTCAGTCGCTAAACAAAGCTTTTCAGGTGTAAAACGCGAGACAAGAGACTTAAGTTTTCTCTTTTTGCTGCGTTCAGAGCTGGCTTCAAACAACTTTTTTGGCCTACCTCGCTTCTTCTCCGAAGAAGTAGGTTGTTGTGAAGTTGTTGATTGTATCTCCGGGAGCTTAAATTCTTCACTGAGCCATTTGGCATGCTTACCTTTAAAACGGTCGAACATATATTTACACTCACGCCATTTAGCTAAAAGCTTTGCCACAAACACTTTAACGACATCTTTTAACTGTTTTATCAAAGTCTCAGACGGGTCCACTATGCTTAACTGGTTCATTATGTATTGTAATAATCGTTCATTACACTTAGATGACGAAAAACTAAAAAAACGTTCATCTCTTAACAATAAAACAGTTCATTTCTATACAACTTCCTCTGCTGTGAAACGGGATCAACGGGACTACCTGGAAATAAAGGGCTCTATTTATTAAAGGGAGCGAAATGGGGACGAGTTTTTTGCTTTTTTTTAATCCTCACGAGTCTTAGTATCTAACGAATTATAAAATATAATAGAACTACGTGGAACATTTTTTAAATGTCTATAAATTCAAGTGAATCTTAAATATTTCTGTATAAAATTAGTCTTTCACGTAAAGTTATATTACTGCTCGATTTATGAAAAAAAACGACAACTAAACAATAGTAATAAGAGTACACACCTGACGCTTCAATCTCCATGTTAAAAACTCACAATTTTTAAACACTGCGGCACAAAACAAACGTGTTTACTCCGTCAAGCTTTCGGGCGGAACTGACTCACGTTCGTCGTGCAAGAAAAAGGGCCACAAAGCGCACTCACGCAGGCTTTTGTGTTACTCTAGTCCGTTTTTTTTAATGATCCTTTTGTTCGTTTATTGAAGCAGCTAAACAAAGTAGTTTAGTTAAGTTTCTATACATCACAACATTTTATTTGTGGCACCGTAAATCGTAAAACCGGCCTTGTGTGCGGCGCGCCGCACACAAGGCCGGTTTTACGATTTACGGTGAGTGATTGCGCTTTGTGGCCCTTTTTCTTGCACGACGAACGTGAGTCAGTTCCGCCCGAAAGCTTGACGGAGTAAACACGTTTGTTTTGTGCCGCAGTGTTTAAAAATTGTGAGTTTTTAACATGGAGATTGAAGCGTCAGGTGTGTACTCTTATTACTATTGTTTAGTTGTCGTTTTTTTTCATAAATCGAGCAGTAATATAACTTTACGTGAAAGACTAATTTTATACAGAAATATTTAAGATTCACTTGAATTTATAGACATTTAAAAAATGTTCCACGTAGTTCTATTATATTTTATAATTCGTTAGATACTAAGACTCGTGAGGATTAAAAAAAAGCAAAAAACTCGTCCCCATTTCGCTCCCTTTAATAAATAGAGCCCTTTATTTCCAGGTAGTCCCGTTGATCCCGTTTCACAGCAGAGGAAGTTGTATAGAAATGAACTGTTTTATTGTTAAGAGATGAACGTTTTTTTAGTTTTTCGTCATCTAAGTGTAATGAACGATTATTACAATACATAATGAACCAGTTAAGCATAGTGGACCCGTCTGAGACTTTGATAAAACAGTTAAAAGATGTCGTTAAAGTGTTTGTGGCAAAGCTTTTAGCTAAATGGCGTGAGTGTAAATATATGTTCGACCGTTTTAAAGGTAAGCATGCCAAATGGCTCAGTGAAGAATTTAAGCTCCCGGAGATACAATCAACAACTTCACAACAACCTACTTCTTCGGAGAAGAAGCGAGGTAGGCCAAAAAAGTTGTTTGAAGCCAGCTCTGAACGCAGCAAAAAGAGAAAACTTAAGTCTCTTGTCTCGCGTTTTACACCTGAAAAGCTTTGTTTAGCGACTGAAACGAGTCTGGTGAAATCTGGCAAAAGAAAGGCAGCTCACGTTGTAAAACTTGCAATAAATTCGACTCCGAAAAGGTTGAAAAAAATGGAACAGGTTCACTCATCATCGTGTTCTGTAAATATTATGCAATATAGTGCTGAAGAAGCTTTAGGTCTCATAGTGGACCTTAATTTAACCAAAAATGAATACGGGACGATGCGTCTAGGTGCAAAGAAAAGAGGTGCTGATTTGTATCCCTCTTACCATGTGGTGGCAGATGCAAAACTGAAGTGTTATCCGCTTAATTTAAGAGTTACTGAGAATGAAGCTGTGGTGCCGTTACAAGATCTTTTAGACCACACCATACGGAGACTAGCACACGTACAGTCAGAAGTAATTTTATCCAATATTGACGAAAATAACGACACTCTGGAAGTCTATTATAAGTGGGGCCTAGATGGTACTGGAGGTCACAGTATATACAAGCAAAACTTTTCGAACGATTCAGTTTACGCTGATTCTAACATAATATTATGTACAATTGTGCCCCTGGAGTTATCGGAAATGAAAGACAGGAAGAAAAAAATTTATTGGAAAAATCAGACTCCATCTTCCACCAGACACTGTCGTCCAATCTCATTTAAATTAAAAAAAGAAAACGACCAAAACACTCAAGATGAGTACCATGAGATTGAGCAGCAAATAAGGCAGTTGCAGCACACAGACATTATTTTAGGAGACAGAACGATACATTTTAAACATATCCCTATTAGCACAATGTTGGATGGTAAAACAGTGAATGTTTTAACAGAAACCAAAAGTACACAAGCCTGTAACGTCTGTAAAGCTACACCCAATCATATGAACGACTTAGATAATATAAAAAAAGAGTATGTAACGAAGACACATACAAATTTGGTATTTCTATTCTACACGCTCATGCGATGCTATGAATATTTATTGCATATTTCTTATAAATTGGAGTTGCAGCAATGGCAAGCTAGAGGCAAAGAAGCACAGGAAAAAGTGAAAGAGCGAAAAAATAAAATATGCAAATTTTTTTACAAAGAAATGGGACTTGTTGTTGACCAACCAAAACAAGGAGGGGGCAACAGTAACGATGGCAATACAGCAAGTTTTTTTTTTTAAAACCCGATTTTGGTTTCTCAAATCATAGGTGTGTTCAAAAAACTTATCGAAAGATTTGCAAATATTTTGTGTGTCATTTCCTGCGGACATTATATAGACGAAGAGAAATTTAGCACTTATTGCATCGGCACAGCTGAAATGGCGGTCAATCTATATAAATGGTACAAAATGAGTGCAAGTGTACATAAACTTTTAATTCACGGTGCTGATATTATTAAATCTCTGGCTTTGCCCGTAGGCCAATTATCAGAAGATGTAATAGAAGTCACAAAAACTACAAAAGATTGCGGCAATATCACTCTCGGAAAACGTCCAGAGTAAACACAAATATGGATATTCTTCACTGGATGCTTGTATCATCGGATCCTGTCGTGACTAGTCTCAGGGAAAAACCCAAGAAAAGAGGAGAGATATACAATAATGTTGTTGTAGGGATGTTACGGATGCCTACATATCTTTGTAGCGAAGAGGATGAAGACAGAGATAATGAAGATTCCGATAATTATGTGGATGACGATGAGCAGTAGGTAACCTAGAACCTAAGTTAAGGACCTTTTTACTTTACTTTAAATAAAGCTTATTTTCTTTGACATTTTTATTTTTGTTGACAGTACCATCCCAAAATTTTATTTCTACCTTGTAACACTTATAACACATAATAACCAAGTCAAAAAGTAAATAAAAACCTAGACTTTATTTTTGTCATCATAAATTGTAAAACCGGCCCTGTGTGCGCCGCGAGAAACAATGAACAATCTGAAAAACACTTAGAAGCTTCCCTTAAATATCGTATACAGACGCGTTTAAACTCTCAGATACAAATCATCATTGATAGACATAACGCGAAAGTCGATCGGAACCGAATTATTTTTCAGTGACCTGTTGACATAGTTTGCTTTTTGGGGTAAACAAGAGCTCGCTTTTCGTGGACATGACGAATCTGCTTCGTCAGTGAATAAGGGCAATTATTTAGAAATGGTCGACGTGCTCGCGAAATACGACGGAGTGTTGGAAAACCATTTACAAAATTTCACTAGCTCATTTACGGGTTTATCAAATCGTATTCAAAATGACCTTATCTCTAGTGTAGCGTCTGTAATAATCGAAACAATAAAACAACAAACCGCTTCCACTGGTTTTGTAGCTGTGATGGTCGATGAAACACCAGACGTAAGTGGCAAAGAGCAACTAGTACTGGTTTTATGATATTTTCATAAGTCAGAAGTGTTTGATCGATTTATAAAATATATTGACGTAAGTTCCGACCGCACAGCGAAAACTTAAGTGTCATCATACTGCAGATTTTATCAGAATTTAACTGTTTGTCGAAATTAGTAGCTCAGACATATGACGGTGCAGCTGTCCTGTCATCTGAACGGAACGGCGCACAGTGGATCGTCCCCATACAAGAGGTCGGATATAGAATTAAAAATTGAAAAAGTATTTAATTGTAAAAAATGAAATATACAGTTGCATTACTCTATT
Source organism: Griposia aprilina (assembly GCA_916610205.1). NCBI lineage: Eukaryota > Metazoa > Arthropoda > Insecta > Lepidoptera > Noctuidae > Griposia > Griposia aprilina. Next base: position 23,037,088 of record OU744285.1, on the reverse strand, counting down.
ATGGAACTACAAAAAATGTTACTACAATTTTTTTATTTGACCAGTACTTTATGAGAAATTCGATGAAAACTGTTATTTTTCTATGGAAATGGTCACAAAAATGTCTGTATCTCATGATTCCCTCCTTGTTTCGATTTGCGGTTTTCACTACTGTTATTTACTCATTTTATGCCACATTTTCTTCAAGGACACATGGTGCCCCCAGCGACCCCCTTCCGAGATATTTTGCTTTTAGTAACTATACTTTTTATTGTATAACTGATGAAATGGAGGTACATTAAGTATATTCATTACTGAGAATAAGTCATCCCTAAGTAGTTCCTTAAATAACAGGTGCATTTGCGATTACTTTAATGACTTATGAACGCTTCTGTTGCCATACAACAAAAGCGTTAATGAGTCCTTAAGTAAAGATTACCAGTACTTGCTTAATCTAATTAGTTATTGTAATTACTATGTTAACAGCCCTTAATCTCTGCATTGTGATTGGATAATGTCATCATTAGCATAGTAATGACTGAGTCGAATTTACAATAACACATCGAAAAGAAATAGAGTTTTATGATCAATAAGAAAATATGTAGGTATAAAAATATTTTTTATTTAAATAATATAACACTGTAAAAATAATTTAAAAATAAAACAACTATCTACCCTAAAACAAACTGAAAAAATAAACAACTACTAAGAACTAAATTATAATAGGAAATTAATTAATTAACACGACCATTTAGTTACTAACAACAATAGAAAAGAAAGAAAAAAAAACATTTATTGGCCGATGGGTGGCATAACACAAAACAAAAAAAGAACAGAATAAAAAACAATACACAAAAACAAGAAATTAACAAAGAAACTGCTTGTTAATAATAATATTAGGTACTATAAGACTTAAACTATATTTTCTTCATCTTCATCAATAACGACATCATGATCATTATTATCGTCATCATCTTCTTCAACGTCACTACATGCAGCAAGTGTATCAGTTGAAACGTCAATGAACTCCAATTCACTCTGATCAACTATGAGTAAATCGTCTAGTTCACTAAATGAAGACTTTTTGGCTTTATTTGTCATCTTCGGTCGTAAGCTGGTGAGAAGAGGATCGGAAGATAATAGCAGATTATGAAGAATGTCTTCATTAGTGGCGATGCTACTATGCTTTCGTGTATGATATTCTCTAAATTTACGAAAATCCTTGTTTCTTGCTTCAGATGCTTCTTCAGACAAAAAACCTATAGGTACTACTGATAAGTGGTCCACTATCTGTGATCCATGAATCAGCAATTTGTGTAAACTTGCTGGCATGTTATACCATGGATATAATTCCACGAATAAATTTGCTGTTTCATCACAATATAATTTAAATTTTTGGACTTGAATTTTTTCGCCTGAGGAAATGCATTGCAAAATAACGGCGAGTCTTCTAATTAAATTAACGTCTAATTTAGTAATTTCCGCAGTCGTTTCAGGGTTTGCAAAAAACCTTCTTGCAGCATTTCCAGTGTTGTATTGCCACTACGCAGGGTAGTGGCAATACAACACTGGAAATGCTACCTATAGGTTTTTTGTCTGAAGAAGCATCTGAAGCAAGAAACAAGGATTTTCGTAAATTTAGAGAATATCATACACGAAAGCATAGTAGCATCGCCACTAATGAAGACATTCTTCATAATCTGCTATTATCTTCCGATCCTCTTCTCGCCAGCTTACGACCGAAGATGACAAATAAAGCCAAAAAGTCTTCATTTAGTGAACTAGACGATTTACTCATAGTTGATCAGAGTGAATTGGAGTTCATTGACGTTTCAACTGATACACTTGCTGCATGTAGTGACGTTGAAGAAGATGATGACGATAATAATGATCATGATGTCGTTATTGATGAAGATGAAGAAAATATAGTTTAAGTCTTATAGTACCTAATATTATTATTAACTAGCAGTTTCTTTGTTAATTTCTTGTTTTTGTGTATTTTTTTTTTATTCTGTTCTTTTTTTGTTTTGTGTTATGCCACCCATCGGCCAATAAATGTTTTTTTTTTCTTTCTTTTCTATTGTTGTTAGTAACTAAATGGTCGTGTTAATTAATTAATTTCCTATTATAATTTAGTTCTTAGTAGTTTTTTATTTTTTTAGTTTGTTTTAGGGTAGATAGTTGTTTTATTTTTAAATTATTTTTACTGTGTTATATTATTTAAATAAAAAATATTTTTATACCTACATATTTTCTTATTGATCATAAAACTCTATTTATTTTCGATGTGTTATTGTAAATTCGACTCAGTCATTACTATGCTAATGATGACATTAGATAATCACAATGCAGAGATTAAGGGCTGTTAACATAGTAATTACAATAACTAATTATATTAAGCAAGTACTGGTAATCTTTACTTAAGGACTCATTAACGCTTTTGTTGTATGGCAACAGAAGCGTTCATAAGTCATTAAAGTAATCGCAAATGCACTTGTTATTTAAGGAACTACTTAGGGATGACTTATTCTCAGTAATGAATATACTTAATGTACCTCCATTTCATCAGTTATACAATAAAAAGTATAGTTACTAAAAGCAAAATATCTCGGAAGGGGGTCGCTGGGGACACCATGTGTCCTTGAAGAAAATGTGGCATAAAATGAGTAAATAACAGTAGTGAAAACCGCAAATCGAAACAAGGAGGGAATCATGAGATACAGACATTTTTGTGACCATTTCCATAGAAAAATAACAGTTTTCATCGAATTGCTCATAAAGTACTGGTCAAATAAAAAAATTGTAGTAACATTTTTTGTAGTTCCATAATAGAGTATTGCAACTGTATGTTTCATTTTTTTCAATTAAATACTTTTTCAATTTTTAATTCTATGTCCGACCTCTTGTATGGGGACGATCCACTGTGCGGCGTTCAGTCGCTGGTTCGCCACCAATGTCCTCTTGCTGAATAATAAAAAAATTGAGTAATTTAACGACTTGACATGTAATTTTTATTTTGAATGTTGTGGCGTAGAAATTAATAATATTATTATTGTTTGTTTATATCGAACTCCAAATAGTAATCCTCAAATATTTCTCGGAAATCTAGAACTGTTGCTAATAAGATTGACGAGAAAGCATAAAAAAATAATTTTATGCGGGGATTGGAACTTGGACATTTTAAAGCCAAACAAAAGCTGTGAAAGCCTGAAAAGCATTTTGAAAAATTTTAATATCGCATTGCATATTAAAACGCCCACAAGACAGATGTCGTGCTTAGATCAGATAGCAAGTAACGTCAAGCAAGCTAAACCGGAGGTGCATCATATTGCCTTGTCCGATCATGAAACGGGACAGACGCTTTCGATGAAGACTATTAAAACGTGCGAAATATGCACTTGGTATGAGGAGGTCAGAGAATTTAGTCAGGAAAACATGGACAAGTTCTATAGTTGCATATCATCTCTCACTTTTTCAGGCGTATACGAAAAGCATGGTTTTCAGGAAGCGTTGAGGAATTTCACGGTCTTATTAAATTATTTTTTGACTTGTGCTTTCCAATATATTCAAAAAAGATAGTCATCTCATAAAGAAAACCACAAATGGTTGACAAAAGGCATAAGGAAATCGTGCGTAAAAAAAAGGCTTCTTTATCTTAGTCAACAACACAATAAAACTAAGAGCCAAAAACTAAACAAAAAATATAAATCATATAGTGACATTCTCAAAAAGTGTATACAACGTGCCGCTACAATGGCGACATTAATTTAACACACGGGTAGTGCTAGTGCTCAGTAATCATAAAAAATATAACAAAATAAAATAATTCGTTAATTGAAAAATTAAAATTTTCAAACAAACTAAAGAATAAAATAATACCCAAAATGGGGATCAGTCTGTGTAAAAGATTCATTCATGAAGCTACTTACTCCTGCTGGCTTACGTTCTACTCGCAGCGGCAACGTCGCGCGCGCTGGCAACCACGCAAAGCGCCTTTTACGATCGGTCCGATCCTTTGACGGCGTAATTTCTAAGAAATCGCGCGGCACAAGTACCTACATCGGCACCGCGGTGCGAGTGCAGCGCGGAGATGCGTAATCAATCACTTATCATTCTCTGCTTATTAGTTATTACCACTATCATCACTATTCATCACTAATCAATCACTACTTTGGTTTAAATGCCTTTATTTTAAATTTTAAGATTTTCGATATGACCACCGCGTTGGCGAATACACAGGGCTAAACGGCGTTTCATGTTATCCCGCACTTTTGAAAATAAATTCATGTCCGCGTATTCGGCTGCTGTGTAATTCGGATGTGCATTTGACATCACGATCAACTGTTTAAAAGCACTAATAACACAAATAAAAGCGTCCTTATCGCAATGTACCTATTAGGTAGAAAAGAAACGAAAACAAATCAAAGCGTCTTTATCGCAGGATCTTAATTTGACTAATTACACTAAAATAAATAAATAAAACAATAGGTAAGCGTCTTTTTCGCGAAAAAATTCACAAAAACACACACGGCGATATTTTTTGCGCACGATTGTGAAACGAAAAACGTATGTCAAGGACACGACCACGGCTAGCACTAGAAGTAGAAATAAGAATTTAGAGTTAGAAAAAGCGCGGGGCGGGGGCGGGTGCGGGGAGCGCGCGCGTCGCCTGCGCCGCTTGCCCACATAGGGCTCTCTCTTTCCTTCAATTAGCCTACTTTTTGCAAATTTCATTGATGCGATGTTATGATCCGTGACCCCGGCAAATGACCTATGCGCTACAGTTGTTTAAGTACAGGTTGCTCCGAAATGCTATTTTAGAAAATTGTAAATAACTCAATAAATAATAACGGATAATGAAATTAAAATACACCCATAAAACGAATACGCGTAACCGTATATGTGTGTTAAATTAATGTCGCCATTGTAGCGGCACGTTGTATATAAATCTAGACAGCTACAAAGTAAGAAGTATATTGCCAATAATAAAAATAAGTGTAAAGCCACATGGGCGGTGATTAATGAAAATATTGATGATTTAAACGCTAAAACGCAAATTGACGTAATAACTAAAGATAACCGGACAATTCTAGACCCTAAGGAAATAAGTGACATATTTAACCAATTCTACATACAATCGACCAATAAGGCTAATTTTAAATACAATTTTGACGAGATAAACAAGACTTTCGATGGTAATAATGACCACACAATATTTCTTAAACCTACTGATGCTACGGAGGTATTTAGAATAATACAAAATCTTAAAAATACAAGTGCAGTAGGACTGGATGACATAACAACAAAGGTAATTAAATTAGGCGCTTCATGTATTTGTCAACCGTTAAGTTATTTAATAAACTTTTCTTTTGAAGAAGGTGCATTCCCAGAGACTTTAAAAAAATCAATAGTAAAGCCACTTTTAAAAAAAGGTAATACATCTGACATGAAAACTATAGGCCAGTGACTCTGATACCAATCATGTCAAAAATCTTGGAGAAAATCATGCTGAGAAGGCTCCAAGAATTTGCGATTAGTCATCGTATACTTAAAGACGAGCAATTTGGTTTTAGGAAAAACAGTACCACGTCTTTGGCTTGTTTCAATTTGATGAAGAATGTCACCCAGGCGATAAATGACGGCTTACCAGTAGCGGCAATCCTCTTGGATATGAGCAAGGCGTTCGATTCTGTAGATCACGAATTGCTCTTACACAAGTTAGAAAAATACCGAATAAGAGGAAAAGCGAACGACTGGTTAAGAAACTATTTAAAAAACCGACAACAATGTGTGGAAATCTCGAGAATCCATAATGGCGAAAAGGTGTCATATAGAAGCGATTACCAAAAAAATAACTTCGGAGTGCCGCAGGGCAGTGTATTGGGGCCTTTTTTATTCCTTCTCTATATCAATGACCTCCCAAATATCACTCGCCACACAGTGATTTTGTTTGCTGATGACACGACCCTTGTCGTGAAGTGTGAAAGAGTCGAGACCTACGAGTATGAGATTAATGAAGCCATCAAAAATATAATACACTGGTTGCATTCCAATAACCTACAAATTAATATGGAGAAAACGAAAATGATGCAATTTCAAACATACAGGAGAAGCCCATTAACGCTGACTATTAAATATAATGACACTAATTTAGAACAAGTAGTAAGTGCTGCATTTCTGGGTATACAATTGGATCAAAATTGCGATTGGAAAAAGCATGTCGACTATGTTTGTGACAAACTGGACAGATTTATCTATGCATTAATAAGATTAAGAGCCACGGTCTCAACTGAAGCGGCTCTTTGTGCATATCACGGGTACGTTTCCTCCGTACTCTCATAAATGGTCTCTTGTTGTGGGGTAATTCGGTGGATGTCAATAAAGCGTTTATGATACAAAAAAAATGTTTACGTGCAATCTGTGGAGCTGGGTACATGGATAGCTGTAAGCCACTGTTTAGGAAATACAACATATTACCGTTAGCATGCATGTATATTAAATAATTGTGCCTATTAGTACGACAACATCCTGAAAATTTTATTAAGCAGAGATGTAACCAAAAGGAATGTTGCCTCTAGAGATAAACAACGGCTCTGCTTACCACAATGCAAGCTCGATTTATATATAAAAGAAATTCGTTTATAATCATGGACATTAACATTTCAATTAATACATAAAATCTGACATTTTATAATAATCATATTGGTAACTGATGTAATGTATGACATTTTTTAATTATGGAATGTATTGTGAAATTAAATATTTGCAATTCATTTATTTAATCAGACAATTTGTAACGTTTTTGAACTGAAGGAATATTATGACATATTTAATAATTTAATGTATTCTGAAATTAATATTTGCACACCACATGTAATGGTAGAATGTAATTGGGCCACAATTATATTAACATCATTCTACTTTGTACACCTACATTGTGGCAAATAAAGCATTATTATTATTATTATAACTGTCAAGAAAAAAACTAAAAAGAGAGATGAACATAAAGAGACTGAAACGAACGAAGAGAGCAAGACTGATTTGAATGGAAACCAAGAACCAGAACAGCCGCAATTGTTAAAAGAATTAACTTTAAAGTTTCTCAATCAATTCTCGTTACATGAAGACATAACTGTAAACTCGAACCTTATTAATATGGCACTAAAAAAGAAGACGAAAAAGAAAACGTTGGCATCGAAGGTCCGTTCCCTGCGTGAAGTGTCTAAGACTGACAATGAAATTTACCATTTGTGGCTGTGTGTAAAGGTGATCTACCAAAAAGTCTGCAAACGTCGAAATCATCTGATTATGAAAGTGGAAGTCTTTTAAAGTCTGCAAAAAAAGGCCCGTATAAACGTTTTATCTACGAGTAATGTTAGGGCGGGGTCATCTAAAATGGCTGTACTTATAGGAGAGTTACCAAAGAGTCTGCAGATGACGAAAACAGTTGATTGTGGTAGTGGAAGTCGCTCAAAGTCGGACAACATGAGCGAGCACACTGACTCTAGTATAATGGACGTTGAAATGGAAAGTGACATTGGAAACTCTCCACTTTGTTGTTTTGAACAGGCAAGACCACTAAGTGCATGTAATTATATCAGTGTCCCAGATGACTTTGACGACCAAATGTCGTACGATATTACGAAATGGGACTACATAGACTTATGTGGTTCTAAAATGCAAAACCAATATGAACCCGATTTCTCTCTAGATCAGACACAAGACCTGAAGCTCGACACATGCAACAAATCAAAACCAGCTACACTCCTCCCTGTTAGTGATCCCAGCCAACTTGTCAAAAATTCGGATTCACAGGCGTCACGTCCACCAATGTTCGAACACTCAATTATCAAAATTACGAACAAGAATGATGCTGTGCTGTCAGATAAAATACCAAGTCCATCAAACAATGAAAGTGAACAGACAGCTTACGACTATTCTGTGAATAATAAAGTTTTGGTGCGTTATTATGCCAGGAATAAGACATGGAAATATTACATTGGAGTAATTACGGCTGTTAATACTGAGCAAACTTTTGATATCTCATTTTATGCAATGACACGCAATAAAGGCGAGATAAAATTTAAAAGAAAAAAATTGACAGAGATACGGTACCAACAACATTGATAGTAAAGATAATTGAAATCTATAGAATAACAGATACGCTGGAAGAGTATAAATTACATAATCCAGCAGACGCAATTTATTTCTAACTGGATTGCCTTTTATTTGTTGGAGTCTTATTGAGAACTACTTGTTTAGATGTTTATTTTGCTAGTCTTTTGATATAATTTCCTAAGATATTTAGTCTTTTATTTTTAAGAGTCTTAATGAGAACTACTTGTTTTGATGTTTATTTTACTAGTCTTTTGATATAATTTCAGAGTCTTTAATTTGTAAGACTGTTAATGAGAACTACTTATTTTGACGTTTATTTTGCTAGTCTTTTGATAACATTTCCTAAGATATTTTGACACTATTTCTTGTTAAGTACAAGACTTTCGTTAACGCCTTTTAACGCGTATATTTTTAAATCTTTCATCTTGTAATTACGTTACGACATTCCTAATTTTTTTTTTAACTTTTTGAAATATTTGTCCCATTTTGTATTGCCTTTAATTTGTAAGGATTATAAAACTACTCGTTTTAACGTTTATTTCGTTAGTTTTTTTAGACACATATTTTTTACCTTTCATGAGAATACAAATATGAAACAAATTTTATGTTAAAGGAATTATAACCATGAAGCAATGAAGCTTTAGTTACCGCCTTTTAGGTTATATTTAGTGCTTTTAATTTAATTTTTTAATTACAATAACGACATAAAAACATGAAAAAATATTAAGATATAAAAAGAGAAAAACAGTGAAGTTATTTAGGTATAAGTATTACTATTGGATTTAGGAGGCTTTCGCTAATGCCATAGAATAGGTGCAGTACTCGTACCTATTTGGTTTTGTATGGTACCTACAACGAATTTTTGTCGAGTTACATAGTTGACCCCATAGAAAAAAAAGTCGCCTATCAAGAACTAATTAAAAAACAACAAAATCATCCTCTAGAGAACTCAGGATTCTTTTTATTTTTTTATCTCGTGTTTTATGATAAATTTTGTGTTATTTTTTTTTTTCATTATTATAGGTACGCAAGTACATCGTTTAAAAATCGTATTTCATAACTCCTACAGCACAGCACTGCAGGAACTTCAATTTAAAAAAAAAACTTGTTTTTTTTACGTTATTTATTTCACCATTATGAAACAACCTTTTCCCAAAATATGTATTACTTTTGGGTGACAATTGTGTAACAGTAACACTAAATCTGTTGTGTTACTTTTGTAAGGGATTTGACAATTTTGGCGCCCTTACCCATGTTGGTGCGGAACCTGTGGGCACTATCACCGTTATGACAAGAGGCTGATAACCAGCGTAACCATATCTTGTCCGAAAGCAATACGCGAGTATAATAGCGGCATGGGCGGTGTTGATACTATGGATAGTTAATTAGGTAGATATAGAATAAGAATGAAATCCAAAAAATGGACTAATAGACTGTTCCATCACATGCTGGATATGGCTGTCATAAACAGTTGGGATCTATACAAAAAAGTTATGACGAAGAAAGACACCATCCCAAAAATATTATAGAGTTAGTCGATTTTAGAACCGAATTGACGGACACAATGTGCCAGTATGGTGCCGTGTCTGAAAATAAAAGAGGCCGACCAAGTCTCAATAGACCACCAAGTGCTACCCAGAAGAAGCAGACAGTTGGTACCCAAATATTACCCCCTCCGGATGTAAGCAAGGATGGTGTTGGACATGGCAAAAAGTACTACGAAAAAAGGAATCAATGCAAATACTCGACGCGTAAAATACTCACTTCAGTCATGTGCGCAAAATGCAATGTTTCTCTTTGCGACAACAGAAAGAATAACTGCTTCCAACTTTTTCACATGTAAACCGTTTCTATGCTATTTTATTTTCATAATACATTGATATTTATTATGAAACTTACGTTGATCTTATTTCATACCTACAAAAATGCAGTGCTTGAAGCATATTTTATCAAAAATGACAATAAGTTTTTTTTAATTAATAATAATACCAATAAAAGCGATAGGAATTTTCAAAACATCATTCACACACACATTTTGGACATTTTTCCTTGATAATTTAGCTTATTTTTTATCACATATTTTTTTCAATCCAAAATAAAAAATCATGCACCGAAGGGTTAAGCAAAAAAAAATTTATTTTGAAATAAATGTAATACCATTAGGTATTACTATTAGTATACATTAGTATATATTACATTTAGTATTATCATATCCTTCATTAGAAAAGTGAAGAAACTCCAATAGTTGCATTAAAATCCCATATATGGCGTTACTTGTTCATAAAGGGAACTAAGGGTGTTACCACACCAATCGATCGATCGTCGATCGATGCCATCGATCGATGGTAGAATGGATTAGTCGACGTCGATCGATAGTTTCTACCACACCAATCGATCGATAGCCGATAGATGCCATCGGTCGATGGTAGAATGGATTGGTCGACGTCGATCGATAGTTTCTACTAGACCAATCGATCGATAGTCGATCGACGATCGATCGATGGTAGAATGGATTGGTCGACGTCGATCGATAGTTTCTACTAGACCAATCGATCGATAGTCGATCGACGATCGATCGATGGTAGAATGGATAAGTCGACGTCGATCGAGCTGCTTGAGCTCCCCATGTCACCCAGTGCCGGCACGCGCCCCACGCCCCGTGCCCCGCACCCCGCGCCCCGCGTGCTTCCTACGTGGCCTTCTTGTATTTATGTGTTCAGTTGTGTGACGCTCGCGGTCATTTATGCTGGTTTTTGTCTCGTGGCGTGCAAAATGGCGGCAACCGCGTGGACGAATGAAAGAACTTTGGAATTTATAGAGCAATACAAAAACAAACCTTTACTATGGGATATTGTCCACACTGATTATCGAAACAGAATAAAACGTCATGATGCACTTCTCGAAATAGCCAACTCATTTGAAATTACTAAGGAGGAAGTGGAAAAAAAGATAAAAAATTTACAATCAACATTTTCGAAAGAAAATAAAAAAGTTAAAGATAGTGTGAGAAGCGGTGCGGGACGAGACGAAATATACGTTTCTAAGGCCCGTATTAATAAACGTTCCTCAATGACGTGCCCAAGTACGTAATCATTTGATACGCCATTATTACGATATCAGCATCTCAAGATCATTGCTAATTAATAAACACATGAATACAGTATCTCAGTTACCAAGATCAGCTCCTCAATGCGCTGTACTTGATGGATTGATTTCGTGAACGATTACGTCACATTGACCGAAGTTTAGAATGACATGCATCACATTTCATTATTTTATGTTGTAAGATTTATTGAAATACTTGTATTTTGATAAAACTTTAATGTATCACTGTAACAAAGTTGTTTTCTACCCAAGCAAGCCATAAATTGTAAAAAAATGTGTTTTTATTTCCCATTTTTTTTTTTTGTTTTTTTTTAATTTTTATATTTGATGCTGCAGGTTGTGATAAATGTATTAGGTCACCATAAACAAGCTGAAATATGAATTTATTAGATTACTTTTTCACATAAATATATTGGGTTTTAAAATTAGATTAATTGGATTTATATGGTACCTACTACTTTTAAAGTTTATTTATTTATTAAACTTTATACAACTAAAGAAGTACATTTGTGGACTTAAGGGCTTTGTGTTATACCTATAAATAGTAATTAAATAAATTTTATTATAAAAAAAAACAAACATTTATTTCAGGTTCTCCCATATTACAATCACAAGTTACAAATCACAATATAAAAATAAAAATAAATACAATGTCATCAAATCATAAATACAATGTCAAATGAAAATAAAATTTAAAAATAATAAAAATTAATTAATTATACTTATGATAAATGTATTTAAAGTATTTACATAGGTAGATAGGTACCTACCTGAAATGATGCTGTAGCATAAAACCGGTCATAAAATATCGTCATAGTAGGTACTCTATTTCATCGTAATAATTAATTTCACCCAAAATATTTTTAAACTCCATGTTTCGCGCTACTAATCACGACCTTAAGTCACGGACTGCCTACACTCAGGTTTACGCATCTCGAGTACACACATCTATTGTATACTTAAGTGTAGAGTTCCGTTTATTAATCAGTCCATCACTCGGCCGATAACGTAAACCCAAGCCGTAACTTAAGTACACAAATTATTATGTTTATTAATACGGTCATGATCTCAAGGTTGTCATCAAGTGCGACCTCTTGGGCTGAGGAACGTTTATTAATACGGGCCTAAATGGTATGCATTTCAAGCTATGATGTTCATACAAGAAAGGAATCGCCCACGATCTACCGTGTCTACAGAGGATCGGCCTCATTCAAGCATGTCTCTGTCTGCTAATGTAAGTACCTACATATATATTTATCTTTTTATCCATACTATACTATATATTACTATATACATATAATATTAATATATAAATCTGAAAGTGTGTTTTTGAGTTTGTATGTTTGTTTGTCCGTCTTTCACGTCAACAAGGAGCAACGGATTTATGTGATTTTTTGTATGGAGATAGTTGAAGGACTGGAGAGTGACATAGACTTTTTGTCTCCTACTTTTCCCCCATCTCCCTAAAATAGGGGGTGGAAGTTTCTTAAACACGTGATAACCGACATCCACGCAGGCGGAGCCGCGGGCGACCGCTAGTAATATTATATTTCTTGCATAATATTGGAAGTTAAAATTATTAGAAGCTGTTTTTTTTTATTGAATCAGACCGTTTATAATAAATTCGTTTAACGTGTGATAATATGATAGTTTTTAGGGGATTTGTAAGTTTCCTACGTGTTTCATACATGTTGGATAATTACGAGAAGAACTTGAAAATGTGTTTTTTTGTTTGTTGAGATAATTTACCGATTTTGGTGTCAAATGAAAGAGGAGAGGAGATAACTAAGAATAAGAATGGTGAAAATGTCGTCCGAAAGTCGTTTATTTAACAATACTTGTATTGCCATGTAATCCTCCCATCTTTTGAACAAAAATATTCAGCGAACTCTTCTCTCACTAGTTCAGCTGGAGTTGGTAAACTGTAGAACTGCACAGATGACCGAATTTCTGGCGGTTGTATTATTTCAGAATCTGCACTTTGATTTATGTTATTTGAATAGCGCAATTCTAAATTTCTATAAGTCTCACAATTCCTTCTTAAATAGTTATGAAGATAAGTCGTAGCTAACACTATCTTTTCCACATTTTTCGGCTGAAGATGAAAAGGCCTTCGAAGACAGCGAAATACTGCACTTAAAATGCCGAACGTACTTTCTACTATTCGGCGAGCCCTGCTCAACCTATAGTTAAAAATTCGCACCTTTGATCCTTTTTGACCTAATTCTAGGAATGGCTTCATTAAATTTTGTGAAACAGGAAAGGCATTGTCACCTATAAAAACATATGGTGTCAGACAATTTCTTCCAGGTAACACACTTTCTTTTGGGATTCCTCGTAGATTCATGGAATTCAAAATAGTATTTCCAAATACACCACCGTCAGAAATACGACCTTGGCACCCAATATCGCAGTACATAAAATTGTAATTCGCATCCACTACAGCCATTAGGACAATACTGTGAACTCCCTTGTAGTTAAAGTATGTGCTCCCACTGTTATTTGGAGCACGCATATTTATATGTTTCCCATCTATTGCACCCAGACAGTGGGGAAAATTCCACAACAGTTCAAAATCTCTTGCAATGTTGAGCCATCCTTCTTCCGTGCTTGGCACCTGTAAAATAAAAAATTGTAAATATATTGAATACGAGCTTCAACCCGCGACTTTACTCGCGTAACTTAAGTCAGTTTATACAATATTGCTTTTAAATTCCAGCCTACTAGTTTTCCGCCCGCGGCTTCGCCCGCGTCGAGTTCGGTTATATCGCGTTTCCAAGAGAACTCTTCTAAAGTCCGGGATAAAAACTATCCTATGTTCTTTCTCAAGGTCAACTCTATCTCTGTACCAAATTTCATTAAAATCAGTTCAGTGGTTTAGACGTGAAAGCGTAACAGACAGACAGACAAGAGTTACTTTCGCATTTATAATATTAGTAGGGATGTGTTATTCTACTGTATGCTGTAAAGTTCCATCAAATTCAGTTTACATATATCGATACCAGAAGTATCAATTAACGTAAGGGACATTTTGGCGAAAATGAGTTATATATGTCATTGGATTCAGAATGTTCAGCTCTATCGATTGGTATTATTGAAAAAATTCTATCGTTAAAAAAAAATCCCTTACAGTAAAAAATTTTGGCCTGCGTAAAACGATTTATGACAAAAAAAATGATGTAACAGACGTTTACATTTTTTTTTCTCTGAAAAATAAAGTAAGTCAGTGTTAAAAAATTTACACACTTACCTTAAACCTCAAATCAGTCGATTTAAATAACATGTCCCTTACTTTAATTCATGATTAGAGGTTTTTAAGAATTAATCCCTTACATTATTATCTCACAAAACTATCTTTGTTTTAAGCCCCTTACTGTAATATGCCTATTACGTAACAACTAGAAATCAAATTAATATTTGCTTTACTTTATTTGTTTAAATGATCGTTGCTAAAATATCGAGTACTTACATTAATTTGATTCTCTTAATGGTTATCTCTCCGGCGCGCGCGACGAGCGTAAGGTGTGCGGGTGTATACGGGGGAGGGGAAGACTTAGCGAAGCGACGGCCACGGCCCCGCTCGTGTTTATTCGCGCGCAGTCTTTGAAGTTGTTACGATTGTGTCATAGGTTACTATTACATCTATGAACGCTAATGTTTGGATTAAGTGATGTGTTATTGTAATAAGGTATCCTACAAGTAATTTAAATAAATAATGTGTGAAAACAATAGTAATATCACTGATAAGTTAAGTGCCTTACTTGTCCGAAGGGAAAAATTAATTAACATGAAGAGAACCATAGAAAGGTATGTATTACTTATAATTTTACGATGACAATAACTTTTATGTACCATTATGTAACGATCTTGTTTATTATTTAGAGAATAGGTAAATTGGTTGAAGTTTTACTTAGATAATTATTTGCGTAGTCCTGTACAAACTAGTTAGTATCTTCTCGCTCTGTGCCGATACCGGGCCGAATAAAGAGTGATAAGTATTGAAATGTAATGTATTTGAAAGTTATGAATGGCACTGCATTTGTTATGGGCAGGTGTGACGCTTATCATTAGGCGTACGTCCTGCTCGTCTCACACCTTAGTAGGTATAAAATAAAAACAATCTTATAATGCACGACTGCTATACTGAAATCCCGGGTTTTATTCTTGTAAGTATGCTTGAATTGCAGGTGCTTTCGTATTTGCATGCAATGCTTCCTACGCAATAGTGTTTTATGCATTATTTGCATGTTTTAAACATTGCGTATAATACTTAGGTTTTGTCTACAACATTCATTTAGTATTATTTAAAGTATACAACAAATTAATGTAAGGGACATTCGTTATTTTGTTTGACTTTACATTAATTAAGTGTTTATCAAAATTAGCTTATTTTAGTCGTTCTAATTAATAGCGTTAATAGAAATTAATTAAATTTGACAAATATAATACTCTTGTGATAATTAAATATTTTTTTGAAGATTTAAAAGAATAATATTTGACCTTTACTTTATAAACAATGCGAGTCTAAAGTTGTTATGACCCTTACGTTAAAGTGTTGTCGGATTTCTACTTGAGTTGACCCATACAATAAGTCCGCCATATGCCTTAAATCTAGTAATCATATTCGTGTTTTCTTTTTAGGTCTACTGAAAACAAAAGAGATTCTTCAGAAAGTTTTATAGAAAATAGTGATGTAGACGCAGAAACGCAGTTAATAACAAGAAGTTCAAATAGACCTAACATTATTGTTAATAGCAGTAATGACTCCGTGTGTTCTGTTGAAAATGACATGGACATCATAAACACATCAACTATTTCCGTGTCTCGATCACATCCTTTTTTTAATAAACCTAATGAAAGTACAACGAGTACTACTGTAAACAGTAATAATAACCCATGTAGTCAAGTTATTGAAAATCCTTTAAACGTATTATCAAATGTCAGGAATGACCAGATTGAAGCACCTCTAAACGTTGCAACAGAAACTGATGCATCCTTTGTGATCGCACATTCATTACGTGAGTTAAATGATACAGGCGAAGAACTGGAGAATATCCAGCCACTTTCTAATAATTACATAGACTTCATGCATAAGCCAACAGAGACAATACAGAACACCGCTGTTTGCACAATGTTTCTCGAAACCTCATCGCAAGAGGAAAATGGAAGTCATGAAACTTTCTTATCTCCTACAATACTCACAAATGTAATAGCTATTGATATTACAAACAAAGACACGATGATGACTGAAGGCCTACATCATGATGATGTTTTGGGCACTTTTAATACTTCTTGTAATGATTTGATATCAAGCGAAATCGATAACAACGTACCTTTTAAGGAAGTCACAACTGAAGTTAATTCAAACAAAAAACGTCGCGTAACATCAAAATTCATGAAATCTTGCATGGATTTTCTAACGGATAGCGAGGATAAAGACTTTTCTTCGGGAAGTTCTAATCTTTGGTCAGACAAAGAAGAAACTTCAGGTGATTCAGAAGATCACGAGAAAAATAGAAAAAGAAAGAAAACCAAGTCAAAAAAAAATAATACAAAAACAAATCAAATAGAAATAGTACCTAAGAAGAAAAAAATACCTGAAAATAAACGTAAGACAAGAAAACAGCTTAAAGAAAAAGGTTTTTCCTACGAGACAAGATCTGGTAATGTAAAAGAAGCCCGAAAGTTACAAGAAAATCCTTGTAAAGAAGGTAAATGTAGCAGGAAATGTTACGAAATTACAGAAGAAAGAAGGAAATCTATATTTGATTATTTTTGGGCACTTAATGACGATAAAAAACGGGATTG
Source organism: Griposia aprilina (assembly GCA_916610205.1). Classification (NCBI taxonomy): domain Eukaryota; kingdom Metazoa; phylum Arthropoda; class Insecta; order Lepidoptera; family Noctuidae; genus Griposia; species Griposia aprilina. The sequence continues at coordinate 23,020,078 of OU744285.1, read as the reverse complement.
GATTGTGCAATGTTCTAGACCAATCAGTGTAAAACGTCAGAAGACTAAAAACGCAGTTAGCAGACGTTCGTTAACATATGAGTACTTTATTAACGAAGACGAAGGACGGAGGCAGGTGTGCCAACAATTTATACTGAAGACTCTCGATATAAGCCAAACTTACATTTTGTATACATTAAATCATACAAAAGAAGGACTGTCTTGTGACGATAGTCGAACACGTACAGCAGCAAATAAATATGACGAGAACACAAAACTTAATGCAAAGAAATACATAGAAGCATTACCGGCTTTACCTTCTCACTACAGTAGAAAAAAATCAACTAAATTTTATCTGCCAGAGCAATTTAAGAACTTTTCAAACTTATACAGGTTGTACATTAAATATTGTGAAGAAAGGTCCGAAAACTATTTAAGCGAAAAAATATTTACATGTATGTTTAAAGAGTATAACTATGCATTTCATGTTCCTAAGAAGGACAAATGTCTCTTATGTACTAAAAACGAAAATAATCCGGATATGACGACTAATGAACAGTTACAAGCTCATTTATTGGAAAAAAAAGCCACATATAAACGCTTTCATATTCATCAAAATCAAAAACGCGATAACACATTTGTTGTATCTAGTTTCGATCTTCAAAAAGTTTTAGCGACGCCGTATGGTGAAAGTATGCAGTTGTATTATTCCAGAAAGTACGCTGTGTTCAATTTTACAGTATATGAGAGTGGAACGCAGAACGGATACTGTTACATATGGGGTGAGGCTGATGGTAAAAGAGGAAGTTGTGAAATAGCAACGTGTCTGTATAACTACTTAAAAGAACTCGATAACAGAGCTGTGAACACATTATTATTATACTGTGACAACTGCACGGGGCAAAATAAGAATAAAGTTATATTTTCAATGTTCAAACATTTCCTGGAACAATCTAAAAATCTAAAAGTTATACAAATTAATTACCTTCTAGCAGGACACACATATATGCCTGTTGACAGCATGCATGCTGTTATTGAGAGGGAAGTAAGAAAACTAATTGTTTGGGCACCTTCGCAATGGCCAAGTTTCATAGAGAGTGCTAGAAAACGGCCTCAACCATATAATGTGAGTGTCTTAGAGCATACAGATTTCATTAACTTCCAGAATCTGGCGGATTCTGTATTCACTCAAGCTACTCTTAAAAATAAAGATCTGCGTATGAAAAACATAAGAGTGTGCACATTTAAAAAAAATGCTTTGACCAAAATTGAAGTTAAATATACAATGTTAGAGACTGGTAATACTTACGACATAGAACTCTCCAAAGAATTACCCCCAAAGAATTCTAACGCAAGAGGAAAGGGTAAAGGGATTGGGAAAAGAAGTGCTGTTAGAGGTAAAATTACAAAAAATATAGACAACAATGAATCTGCAGCTGAAAGTACTAGTAATGTCATAAGTCAAAGGAACACAGATAATTTGCCGCCTCTTTATAAAGAGAGGCTCCCAATTTCCATTCCAAAATACAATGACCTCAAAAAATTGTGCGACACCGGTATAATACCAAAAAGATTTCATGGTGAATATTTGAACCTTCCAAATAAATTGCCAGTTAAAGATACCCTTAATGAAACCGACGACGATGACGATGTGATGACAGCTGATGATGATAACTAGATAAAATACCAAATAGAAAAAGTCATTCCAACCATTTCAATGTCACCATTAAAATAGTTTAATTTACTAATAGTTATCATCATAATTATCTGTCTGCCCATTTCTAATTATTTATTCTTGTGTAATAATATAAATTTCTTATATTAATATTCATATCATTTATATTATTTTATTCATTCATCTTTCAGGAAATTCATATTTTTTCATCTGTCTTTCGTTTCCAGTACATTCATTCAATTACTTAATAAATAAGACTGTTGGTTGAGTCTGAGAAAACATATTTTTTTTATTCATTTGGTGATTATAATTATAAAGCTATTTAAACGTAATTATTAAAAGTACAGAGTTTGTAGGACTGTTAATTAAAAGAGATCACGGAGTCAATTACACATAATTATTTTTACATTGATAACTAGGTGTGTATGACTGTTAATTAGAACACTGTTACTTTTAGAACATTTATTTAAACTAATAAAAAGTTTTATAGACTGATTAGTGTGTTGAATTTATAATAATTACGCGGACATAAAAGTCGAAAATAAAAAAATATATAATAACAATAAATCGTTTTATTTTTGTGTCCCTAAATTTCATTTAAATCTGTGTTAGCTAAGCTGAAACTAACATTAATCATGCAAATAACCTATTTCCATGGTGTTAAAATACCATAATTTTAGTAGATAATCTATAGTTACATCAAATTGCAACACTGTAAAAGTCCTTTACAATAGAATTACGTATAATTTTCTATTGCTCTTGCTGCTTACACTATGCTTGACGGTTTACACATAAAATATTAGTAACGTAAGGCACAACTAAACATATTTTTTTAACGTAAGGGACATGCTATATTTTAAACTGCTGGGTATTCCTAAATCTTGCGTTTATAGCATGAAAGAAGAGGAAATTCTAAGAAACTTTGCTCTAGACACAATTAAAATTGGAGCAGACAGTAAAAAGTTATAGACAGATTTCAAAAAATAAAATCGTTTTTTGGCTCTCCTGAAAAACCGTGTTTTGTCCCTTACATTAATTGATACTTCTGGTATCGATATGTATACATCCTCACAAATTTTCTCAATGCTCCCAAACTTTCACAAAATCCTCACAAACTTTTATAATATTGAAAGGATGTGTTTCAGGTAAATTCACAAACATCTGAGTCAGGGATGGACAGTTCCATTGATAGTGAAGGACCTCGTAAAAAGCGCCTCAAACCAAATGATGCCGCTATAGAAAAAACGTTGGAGATGGTTGATTCTTTGATTCGCAATAGAAAAGATGTTGATGAGTATGCATTATTTGGAGAACAAATAGCATTTAAATTGAGGTCACTAAAAACAGACTACGCGCGGATTACCGTGCAGCATCATATAAATAACATAATTTACGAAGCTCAACTTGTTAAATATGACTATCCAGAAACTCAAAATCAAGGTTACTTCACCACGCTATATTCTACAGATGTACAATCTTCAAATCAATCCAACCTTCCATCCTCTTCTCAATACGCAAGAGATTCAATTGGAAATAACTTTTCGCCGGATAATACAACAGTACAGTCATTGGATAATTTCGAAGATCTCTCATCTGACATGCATGAAAATTAAACAATGTTTTTATATGGTTACTGTTTTTCTGAAAGATTTTTAATAAACCTGAAATACTATGTATATTTTTTATTTCCTCTAGCTTGTGTTAGAGATACATGACTGAAGGTAGTACTATTATTTATTCTGAGACTGAAGCCGAGTATCTTCTTCAGATCTCTATTCATTGTAATAAAAACTTGTCCAAGAATACTTACTTTTATGTAATCCCTGACAGAACATACAAGCGCATTACATACTTCTGGAACTACACAAGAAATACTTTGTTGTGAAACTTTAAACGTTAACACTAGACTTTGATATGAATCACCACTGGCCAGAAATCGGAGTGTTATAAGTAACCGATTTTTAGGTGAAATTGATTGTCTGTAATTGGTATCCAATTTTGCAATTGAAGGAGCCACCATATTTAAGAGATTTTCAATATCACTGTTACTCATTCGAAAAGCATCCAAAAAACCACTGTTTAAAATGTAATTTGCAGAATGTAAGCGATCTTTGGCTTTAAAAAACGGTCGCATCCAAAGTGTTCTGCGTTTGCGTCTCCGTAATAATAGTACGAGCAACATCGTACTGGCCAACAACAACGCGTCCTCTTGTGAATACATTTCGAAAGAAACTGATGGTATATAGCCGGGGTTAATCGATCTACGTCGACCGATGCCATTGACCGGCCATCGATCGATTGGTTAGTCGACCGGTATCCGTCGACCAATGCCATCGACCGGCAATCGATCGATTGGTTAGCCGACCGGTATCCGTCGATCAATTAAAGCTACCACACCAATCGATCGATAGTCGATCGATGCCATCGACCGGCAATCGATCGATTGGTTGGCCGACCGGTATCCGTCGATCAATTAAAGCTACCACACCAATCGATCAACGTCGACCGATTGGTGTGGTAACACCCTAAAACTTCTAAATATTCCAATCAAGGACCGACTGAAAAACTTAACTCGACTAAGTGTAATGGATCTTCCGTAAACTCAGTCGCAACTTGCATTGATTTTTGACTCAATTTTTTACAAACACACTTTGATACGATGACTGTGTCGATAACGTTGTGATATTTTAAACAAGAGGGTACTTGTCGAACTAATTTATTGGTTAAAGGTTAAGGTAAAGTTGCATATTTGCATTTTCAGTCGCATCTTTTGGGTTAACTGGTTTGTAGTGAGTGAGTGTGGATTGTGTTAATATTACAATGTTGAATACATTTCTGAAAAACTAGGCTACTGTTTACTTAAACTTAATAGAAATACAGTATATCTTGTTTCAGATAACATTAACAGTTGATGTATGTTAATAACATAACATCACGCCTGTATTCCCCGAAGGGTTAGGCAGAGGTGTACCTATACACCCACATTTCGCCAGTTATGTTTAAGTTCCATGTAATAGGGGGCGAGCCTATTGCCATCAACCGGGCACAAATCCAGACTCCGGGCTGCTACTGAGAAATTCCAGATGGAAAAACCCAATAACACTTTGCCCGACCCGGGAATCGAACCCGAGACCTCATGCTCAGCAGTAGCGCTTGCGACCACTAGACCAACGAGGCAGTAGGACGAGGATGTATGTTAATGTGTTGTGTTATGTTGTTGTTGTTGTAATGTTGTGTTGTTGTTTACTAATCAATAAATAGAACCAGAACCTGCAGCTACTATCTCTGGAGTATTTACGGTGTATTCCCGTTCGTCCCACTGACTTCGTCCCCGTAGTGGGACGATCGGGAATTTACAAAAATAATATTAAATTTGTTCCCGATCGTCCCATTCATGATTTTAGGGGGACGAACGGGAATATGTTCTTAGATTAGCGCCATTCGTCCACCTAAATCATTTTGTGCGTATTGTTTAGTCGTTGTTTCGTAGTTTACTTTCAAAGGAGATGTTTGATTTTGGGCTACCACTATGTACGCTACATAGATAAGTAGGAAAAAATAGGGGAACTTCTTAAAAATACTAACAAATTAATTTAAAGAATGGTACAAGCGTACAAAAATGATCATTTAAATAAAAAAACTTTTACTAGATTATACAGCGACATTTACATAGTGTAAATGGCGCTAGCCAAGGCTCCATACATTTCTGGAACATTTCCTTTGTCGGGATATTATATGGCTCTGGTGGGATGCTCCGGCGATGCCGCTAGTTAACAAAAGAGTGCCGATAACATTGTGTTATTTGCGTAAACCCTATTGGTTTACTCAACATTCTCTCCCAGTACCCTTAAATTAGAACGGTCGGGTTAGTGTTGACAAAACATTGAAACTGCACGGGTGTTAATGTAATAATATAAATGTTCTACACGAATTCTGTGGAAAACTACTGATGTAAGTACATTTTTGTTACAAATATCATTAGATAGCCTACATAGTTAATACTATTTTGTCTCACGTCTTATTAATTTATTCTAATACCATTTTTGTATTCTATTTTATTATACACAGTTGCATTTTAAGAATTACTTGTTTTGCGAATTGGGCATTTTAAGAATTAGTCCTTTTGCGAATTGGCCATTTTGAGAATTAGTACTGTAAACCTACCTCAGAAAGGAGTCATAGAATTTAAACAGATAAATCAACGCAATAACAATATTTAATATAAATTATTCAACGGTTTTCAGATCATTTTACATTATTTTACTAACCTTAAAACTTATCGCTCCGGTGCACATAGGAGTAATTCACATAAAAAACCGGACAAAATTGAAAATAGTGATGTTAATCCAACCGCACCCAAAATACATGTTTCTTTACCTACGATAACCGGTTGATCAAAAGGCAGACCCCCAACCCTCAACTCCCGCGCAAGTGCCACACAACGTCAGTCGGAACCCAGTCATCGCACTGTACGCGTGTCTTTGTTCTCGGCGCTCTCGTTTGTGTTTATCAGTTTTCTGTGCTAAAATGGCTTCGTGTAGCAAACGACAGGAGACTAACTATTCGGACATGGATATAGAAGGTTAGTACTATAGATTGAAGTTTATTTTACTACGTTTCTTCCAAATTTATTACTTGTATAGCCATCAATAAACAGCGGCACTTTTTTGACTTTTTTTTAAAGAAATTTGAAATATATTAGTGTTTTTGTTTATGTGTCGCGCCTTGTCGCCTCGAAATTTTTATGTGGGCATAAAATGTAGACTCTAAGGAATTAGAAACATGAATAAAATGATCCCCCAACGTACCCCATAATTTTTTATAGTGGTTCAAACAATATGGGGAAGATTATAATTATACTGACAAAGCTTATTTTTTTGTTTTCTTTTGTCATAGATCCTTCGGAAAGAGTCAAAAAAATCACCAGAATGGAGCTCTATACTATTATCAAAGAGTTCAAAGGAAAGAAGATTGAAGAAAAATTTTCGTTGTTGGAAGAAAGACTTGCGCAACTATCTTCATGTCCACCCGAAGAAACAAGTGTTCTTACCCGTTCTTTGAAATATTTCAAGACCAGTTTCAAAGAAAGATGGTCAGCAGCCCGTAATACTGATAAGAGATTCGTAGAAAACAATATGGAATGGCTTAATGTATCACTGGAACTACCTTCTTGGACCCACAAAGCAGGCCGACGAACAAAAGAATTCGGAGAATTGTGTGATCGAAGCAAGCGTCGAAGAACAAAAGATTTACGGGACCGGGTACCTGTTGAGGAATTGACGTACGCTGCAAGCGTGAGTCAAGGTACTTCGGGAAATGTTGATGCGTCTAAGATTATGAAAGAAATAACGTCAACGCCTACCAGAGCTAAAAAGTTCCGAAAAGCAATACGGTCAGCTAAAAAAGTACCAATCGCGAGAAAATACACACCACAAGAAGCATTAGCGTTATTTGTAGAAGGTAATTTTACAAGAGGGCAGTGGGAATTAATACAAGGTGGCCGAAAAGAAATTTATCCTTGCTATTCGCTTTTACAAAAAGCGAAAAAGGACTGTTATCCCGCCGAAGATAGCATAAAAGTTACTGAAACTAGCTTTGAAGTGGAACTTCAAGCTTTGCTGGACCATACAGCTTTGCGACTACTTCAGTATTTAAAAGAAGTGATTGAAACATTATCAGAGTTTGAGAAACAACATCTTACCTTAATATCAAAATGGGGCTGTGATGGATCTAGCCAGACACAGTTTAAGCAGACATTTGCCAACACTGGCGACGATGATGCCAACATATTTTTAAGTTCTCTTGTACCTGTGAGAATGGTTGTTTCTATTAGTGGAGAGACAAGAAAACTTGTATGGCAAAATCCAGTGCCTTCTTCAGTGAGATTCTGTCGTCCTATCCGGGCTCGGTTCATTCACGAAACAAAGGATATCACAAAGGAAGAAATCACCTATATTGAAGAACAAGCAAGGAATCTCAAAGAAACAACTGGTATGGAAGATTCCGTTAAAATAAATCACACCATTTTGCTCACAATGGTCGATGGAAAGGTGTGCAATGCCGCGACTGATACGGCTTCAACAATGAGATGCTACATATGTGGACAGACATCTAAGGACTTCAACAAACTTGAAAGAAGTAATGTTTGTGAAGAGTCTCTGAAATTCGGACTCTCCATTCTGCACGCGAGAATTCGTTTCTTCGAACTATTGTTGCACCTGGCGTACAAAGCGCCCTTACAGAAGTGGCAAGCCCGAACGGCAGAAGACAAAAATGTTTTGAAAGAAACAAAACAGAAAATACAAAAAAGCTTCAAAGAAGAGATGGGCTTTCTTGTTGACATACCCAAAGTCGGTTACGGCAATAGTAACGACGGAAATACGTCGAGAAGATTTTTTGACAATCCTGAATGCTCATCTCGGATTACTGGAATAAATATAGATTTGATAAAAAGGTTCCAAATCATTCTTGAAGTGATATCAAGCGGATATGATATTGATCCGGCGAAATTCGATGACTTTGCTCACACAACTGCCAAACTGTACGTGGAATTGTATGGTTGGCATCCTATGTCACCTACAGTTCACAAGATTCTGATGCATGGCGCTCAAGTAATATCAAGTCACATTGTACCTATCGGACAGCTATCAGAGGCGGCTGCTGAAGCCCGGAACAAACATTTCCGTAAATATCGCGTAGACTTTGCAAGAAAATTTTCAAGAGTGGACTGCAATAGAGATATTTTAAATAGGCTGTTGCTGACATCTGATCCCTTCATCAGCTGCAACCGAATAAAACGGAAGAAGAAAAGCAAGTCTTTTTCCCAGGAAGCTATTAGTATGCTGCTCACGAAAACACTGAATTGTGACAGTTCCGACGACGAAGATGTTGAGGACCAAATCACATGTGAACTCGGAGACAGTGATTCTGATTGATTCGGTCTCCTCATGATTATCCTCTTGAAAACCAATCCTGTTTTAAGAGTAAATACTCTCTTATATTTCTAATTTTTTTTTAATTGTTTTCTTTTTAAATAAATGCCTAATTATGATGAATTATTGACTTTTATTTCATAAAATAGTAAAATAAAATATAAAATAATTTTGTCCGGTTTTTTATGTGAATTACTCCTATGTGCGGTGCCTCGTTCAAGACTCACTCATGTTGGCAACTTGTCAAACTGACAATTCACTCTAACAGTGACTTTTGAACGTTTCAAAATGACATAAACGTAATTCGACTATAACAAGACCTATCCATGGACTGTTCGTTAAAATATTAGTAATATAAATCTACCCTCACATAGATAAGTCCTGTTACAGTACTTTTGCGACTCTGTTGCCATTTTGAGAATTAGTCCTTTTGCGCCTAAACCAATACTAAGTGTGTAATTATTGACTTCTGTTTTTTAGAGCTCAACAATGTCACAAGAAGCGCATCTTGGTCCCTCTAGTAGTACAGGAAGCTGTTTACAATATATACAAAGAAAAGGTGGAATCGTGCTTCTTCGTACTGGATATCAATTTTTGAGGAAAAGGCAATATAAAAGCGGAGCTGTTGTATGGGAATGCCATCTTAGAAGGAAGAATAAGTGCGGGGGACCTTAACTGTAAAAGTAAGTTCTTTTTTTACTTCTATTTTTCATTAAAAATCAGGAAATGGATAAATAAATTATGCACGTTTATTGCAGAATGATCAAATTTTGAAAGAAACTACACACACTGTATCCTGTACACCGGACTTCAATAGAAACATAATAGATATCCGTATTGATGAATGCAAGAAGAAAATAACTTCTGATGATGTACCTTGCGTACCAACCACCTTTAATTCAACAATTTCGAAAATTTTGGACGAAGGACTAGATATGGTAACTTTACCTAAAGATATTCCCAAATTTGCAAACATTAAAAGCTCTTTGTATCGCCATCGAAATAGAACGAATAATGTTAGTAAAATCATTTTCAATGACGTTAAAACGGTTGAGATTCCTCAAAAATTTCAATCTTTTTTGTTAGCAGATTACTGTTACGATAACACACGAATACTCATTTTTTGTTCCCAAGAAGCTAGAGAAAAATTAATAGTTTTAAAAAATATATTTGGTGACGGTACCTTTAGGAGTTGTCCATCTCCGTTCCAACAACTTTACACGATTCATGGTGATTTAGGAAGTGATAATCAAAGCACAGCGTTGATGCCATTATTGTACGCTTTAATGTCAAACCGTAAAAAAGAAACATACGAGATACTTTTCAAACTCGTTAAATCTCAAATCAACGATTGGAATCCTACAGCATTTACCAGTGATTTTGAAGAAGCAGCTATGTCTGCTATACGTACAATTTTTCCAGAAATAAGTATACACGGTTGTTATTATCATTTTGATAACGCTGTTTGGAGGAAAGGCCGTGAATTAAACCTAACAAAAAATAAAATTTTAAGACGTCAAGTAGCCCTAAGTGCGGTGCTTCCATTATTACCCGAGGACCGTATTTTTGAAGGCTGGTTTTATGTCGCTAGCGAAAGCCCCGATGATAGCCAAAGTGAAAAATTTCGGCAATACATGCTGTCGCAGTGGCTTCAACCAAATTTCGTAATAGTGTGGTGCAGTTTTGGTAAACGACACCGTACCAATAACTTTGCCGAAGGGTGGCATTTTAAATTAAATAGTGCTATAGGCAAAAAAAAAACAAATATTTTAAAATTGCTTTCGGTGTTACATCAAGACTCCAACTTATAAAGCGTGAAAATAAAACAAAGTCCAAAACGGCGTAAGCTACATTCAATGTTGACAGACCAATATGTTATGAATTGCCAAATGCAACTTCTAAATTCAGAAATAACCATAGGACATTTTCTAGAAAAACTTACGTAAATATTAATCATAAGCAAAGTGCTCGATGGTTGTACGTTGATTTAATCTTTGTGTGCAATAATTATTATCGCCTTATTTTTTATTTTATGGTCTCAACTACTTTCTTAAATCCATGTAATTTTTTTTATTATTGTTACTCTTTATGATGTTTTATATACTTCTTGATTTTGTGATATTTTGGGTATTTTTATTATGATTTTGTTATAGTTTATTGTTTATTGACGCTATTTATGTGTAAAATTAACGAGTTCACTGTCCTGCTCACTTATATAATGTTTAACGCAAAAATGTGCCACTGTATACCTACATAAGCAAACTGTGTGACTTTGTAATAATTAGGACGTTTTCTTTTTTCAAAAAGAAGCTGATTTAAGAAGCTGACTGTTTTCTTAATCATATTTTTTAGTTTTATGGAGAATTTTATTTTGTTTTAATGTTTCAGTGTATGTGTATTTTGATACCTAGGTACGTAAAGTTGATTCTGTGATATTAACTGTGATTATACCCTAAGTCATCAATTCAGATAATTTATGTAAACAAATGTGATAACAGATCAAAAAAATATCGTCTTAATGGTAATTCACATAAAATGGTGGAAAACAAGGTTAGATTTGCTTTTAAGTTCTGATTTTTAAAATAATAATTAAAAAATTATTATACCGTGTTAATTTTTATAAGTTTTCGGTTTTAAACAAAGTTATTAAAAAAAGAAAATTTTGTGGTATAAAATATTTTATGATACTGGTAACACTACCGGAGTTCCCAACATTCTCAAATTTCGTTTGACATAATTACAAAGTCGCGTCTTTTCACAACATTCGTTTTCTTTTCCCGGATAATACTATTCGCTGCGTCTTTGTTAATTGTGCTTTATTATCATCGTGTTAACTGTTTCATCTTGTTGTTAGTTGTTATATTTCCTTGTTTTAACTTGGACTTAAAAGGGCTGATTATGATGATAATAAGCCGCGACTCCGACACAGAACAAACACTGTTCGGCTACGATATTTTGTTTGCATAGCTCGTATAAATAGTTAACTGTAATGAAAAGATAGAAAAATTTAATATTAAATTGTTTTGTACCACTGTCCTGTCATTTTGACAATGACATTTCTTTGTTTACTTAAATTATCTGAATTGATGACTTAGGGTATAGTATTCCTTAATAAATGACTGATTTTTATTTTAAAATTTGTTTTTTTTTACCATGAAAACAACCAGTCTGAAATTAATTGGTGGGACCAAGAGGCCTAAAAGATAATTAATAAATTATTCCCGTTCGTCCCCCTAAAATCATGAATGGTACGATCGGGAACAAATTTAATATTATTTTTGTAAATTCCCGATCGTCCCACTACGGGGACGAAGTCAGTGGGACGAACGGGAATACACCGTATTTACGACTACTGAATTAAATGTAGACCGGATATCATCAAAGCATGATATTGCTGTTGCTGTTCCAGCGTTGTTGTTCCATGTTGACGCGGGACCAGTACCGTCTACTTCTTCAGGGGCTGTCATTGGAAATCCTGTGTCATTTCACCCGGAACTTGATTTTAGCAGCGATGATTCAGTGACTGATCCAAATTACCAAAAACCAGTAAATGAAAGCAATTTGTCCTCAAGCTCAGATGAATTACGATTGGAAATAACGGTTGTTAATATTCAAGTTCCTGGAACAAATTTTCAAACTTTAAAGAGAGAGAAAAAAAGTTAAGCGTAACCGAGGTGAATCATATCAAACGTTATATAAAAAAAAACTATAGCGAATGATGAAAGATTTAACGATATGTAGAATGAAATGTATAGAACGCTTATTGTTAACTGACATGCAAGCTATATTTAAAGAATATTATTGGACAAAGTGCGTTGGTATATCCACTAACGGGGCAAAGGCGATGACAGGAAAGATATCTGGACTAATATCCAGGATTGAAAATCTCGCTCCTGAGATCAAAAGTATGCATTGTGTATTGCACAGAGAAGCATTGGCGAGCAAGAAAATACCTAATGATTTAAAACAGCACTTTCAGAGGTCGTAAAAATTATAAATTACCGTAAGTTGGGGTGACTTTGCGCCTGCCAGTAATACTTTGGTCCAAATCCGTATGACTCAAATGTCGCAGAGGGAAGCTAGCATACATTTCAACATTCCGCGGAGAACTCTGGTTTATAAAATAAAAAAAGCCCATATGAATCGACCTGGTCAGCCTAAAATATTTACAGATGAGGAAGAGGAAGCCATACCGTCACATATTGAGATAATGGGCACCTATGGGTTTCCATTAACTGAGCATGACCTCAAAATTGTTGTCAAAATTTATCTCGAAAAATCTGGACGCATTGTTCGAAAATTTAAGAATAATACGCCCGGAAATGACTGGGTTAAACAATTTTTGAAACTCCATCCTACCCTCTCAGTGCGTTTTGCAACAAATATCAAGAAGATCAGGACAGCGTTATCAAAAGAAATTTTACAAGAGTACATTGAAAATTTAACACCACAAATTAGAGACATCCCTCCTACACATATATTTAACTATGATGAAACAAACTTAACAGACGATCCCGGTCAAAAACGAGTTATTGTTCGAAGGGGATGCAAATATCCTGAAAAAATTTGAAACGCGTCAAAATCGAGTACTTCGATCATGTTTTGTGGTAGCGCTTCAGGTGAGTTGATGCCCCCGTACGTAGTGTACAAATCCCAGAAATTATGGGATACATGGACCGAGAATGGTCCCAAAGGATGCCACTACAGCAACTCTCCTTCAGGTTGGTTTGATCACCAGCTATTTTCAGATTGGCTAAAAAATCTTATGATTCCAAGACTAAAGAAAATGGAAGGCACAAAGATGTTGATTGGGGATAACTTGGCTTCCCATTTATCGGTTGAGACATTGAGACTCTGTCGAGATAACGACATTGCTTTTGTGTGCCTGCCGCCAAATAGCACTCACATAACTCAGCCGCTCGATGTCGCGTTCTTTCGTCCTTTGAAAGCTGAGTGGCGGAAAATTATAACAGAATGGAAGGAAAGTTCTGAAGTAACCAGAAACCCAACGATACCGAAACAAACTTTTCCTAGTGTGCTAAAGAAACTCTTAGAAAACATCGAGCCAAATGTGAGAAGCAACTTGAAAAACGGTTTCCGCAAATGCGGTATCTACCCCTGTAACGTGAATGAATTGCTTGCGAGAATACCAAGGGCAATCGATGTAGACAACACAATAGTATCGGCATCTTTAATAGATCACCTGGAATCAAAGCGGAAGACAATCACCGACTCTGGGCCAAAGAGACGTAAGAAGAAATTTGAAGTCGCTGCTGGTAAAAGCATTGCTCATGAAGTATCGTTATTACAAGAAGAGACTGAGAACGAAGAAGTTTTTGACGGCAAAGAGGACAAGATTGCCTCATGCTCAAGGCCACGCACTGGTTACGATTCGGACGCTTACTCATTACATGATGATTCAGACGATCCTGATGGTTGCTTTTAAGAGCCCAAAAGCCCAGAGGAGAGTAATCATCCACCTCGACCAGAAACGAGATTCAAAGATGTGAGACGTGCGAAAGAGTCATTTGTGGTGGTAAAATATGATGAGAAACTGTACCCTGGTCTCATAATCGACTTCGATGAGAAAGGAGCAACTGTCGATGCAATGGCTAAGTCCTTAAAATCCTGGAAATGGCCACAGAAAAAAGACATTAACTTCTATGAGTGGGAAAATGTCCTTGGGAGCATTGACCCTCCAAAACTTATCTCTCGGCGAGGTTTTTTCAGCGTCAAAGAGCTTGACGGTGTTGAGTAAAGATTTGCGCCTAAAACGATGCGGGGTATGATTGCGCCAGTATTATTTTCTATGAGTTAAGGCTGATTTTATAAAACGGCGCAAAAAATCCCCCCCCCCCCCCCCCGAAGGGAATACTTTGCGCCAAATTTAATTTAAAAAAAATTGTGTGTGATTATGTGCCATTGTTAATTAGTCAATAAAAACAATTTTGAATACCTAGTCTTTCTATAACTAAAAGTCCTTTAGTTTAAATGAACATACAGCACTTTCTATTTGACATTTACTAATCACATAATGATATTCGGTGCAAAATCACCCCAACTTACGGTACATAAAAGCGCGTCCGCTAAATTCAAGTTTTTTCGTATTATTATGCCGAGACATATTGCAAGTACGCTGGTTGTCAAAAGGCAGGATATTAGCTCGGTTTTTTGAACTTCCGTCACGAAATCTATATATTTTTGAAAGACAGTGACTTCAACCTTAAATTCCAATTTGACGATGAAATCTGACTCAAAAGAGTATCCTATTTAGCTGACAGTTTTTCTTGTCTCAATGAAACGAATGCTTCGATGCAAGGTTCCACGTGCAGTGTATTCATTGTGCAGGACAAAATAAACGCACTTATAAAAAAAAATGAATTTTGGAAAACTTGCTTGATATCAAATAGGTACCTTTGAATGTTTTCCTCTTTAGTATGAATTTATCACGACGCACACAGGCGAAAAATCAATAAAAATCGGACAAAACCAAAAATCTTCAAAGGATCCAAAGCAGGTAAAAACCAGTCTTATCGGTTAATCCGATAAACAATGCACGCTAGACGCACAGGTAGCGCGAGCCATGAGTCATCTACGTGGCTAGGTCGCATTCCAAAGTTCGACTTGTTCAACGGCGGATGTGTTTACGGTTCCCAGAGTGTTAAGCCGGGTATTCATTAGGCAACATTTGTTTATAAACACTGTTAATAAACAGTTTATAAACAGTGTTTCACAATGTTTCATCATCTCTGTAAACAGTTTATATACAAAGGTGATGCAACATTGTTTATTAAACATGTTGCCATTCTCCCCACTTCGAGTGGAGAGCAAGACGAGAAACGTCTAGTTTATAAGCAAAAGTCAATAGGTGTGGACGTGTGTTGCGCGAGTTTATAAACATGGAAGTAGTGTGGTCCAACAACCAGGTTTCGATGCTCATAGAGCTTTACCAACAGCGTAATATACTTTGGGATGCTTCAAATAAAGATTATAAAGATAAATTAAAAAAAAATGATGCTTGGGCCGACATTGCTGCAGAATTGAATATGTCGCAAAAGGAAGTGGAAACAAAGATGCATATTCTACGCTCACAATTTTCTCGTGAAAAGAAAAAACTTAAGTCATCAAAAAGAACTGGAAGCGGTGCCGAGGAAGTGATTAAAAGCAGATGGCAGTGGTATGATCCGCTACAATTTTTATTACGTGGTGCAACGACATCTGGAACATCGGATACAATGGGAACGGTGAGTACCTACATTTTTATATTATTTGCTAAGTTGATAATATTAATGTAATTTTTTCATCTTTTCAAGGTAACGGGTTAGTAAATTTTAAATCAAACACAAAACTCTAAATTATAATCAGAACTTTATTTGGAAAAAAACAGGTAGGTACATAGGTACCTACTATTTTAAGTATTATGCATGAGAATTTTGCCACGGCACACTACCTTCTGGACTAATGAAATATTCAGCAAATTGATCTCTTACAACCGTAGCAGCTAGTGGGGGATGTCTTGCAATAGGTTGTAAATCCAACATGCTGTTGTGAGGGCCGATTTCTCTTCGCCAAAAACCTTCTATAATGTTATATTCTGAGTCTTCATAATCGAATGTTCCTGGTGGAGTATATATAGCCCGAGACTGTTTATTGCGCCTCAAAAAGTTATGCAAATATACACATGTCATTGTTACAATTTCACAAGTAGCAGGCTTAAGAGGTATGGCTTTTCTGAAAACGCGAAAGACAGCACATAATATGCCAAACACATTTTCTACTATCCTTCTTGATCTGGAAAGACGGTAGTTGTAAATGCGCTTTATAGTTCCACGATTGTGAATACCAGGATAAGGCTTCATAATATTTTCGGATAAGGCAAATGCGCTGTCCCCTACTATTACATAAGGTAGATTCGGACCATTTGGTAAAATTGGTTGTGGCTGTGGAATATTCAAATTGTTTTGAGTAATTGCATCGTAAAATGGAGTTTCTTGAAATACTCCACTGTCGGAAGATCTGCCTTTAGCACCACAATTCGCATATATAAAGTTGTAATCTGCATCAACTATTGCCAGTAGTACAATGCTGAATTGTTCTTTATAGTTGAAAAAATCACTGCCAGAGTTAAATGGTGCTTCAATAACAATATGTTTTCCATCAATGGAGCCGATACAATGAGGGAAATTCCATAATAATTCGAACTGGCGAGCCTTGTTTTTCCATTCTTGTTCAGTACTTGGAACCTGTAACCAATTTAAAACAATGATTTACAGGATGGCAGTGCCTCAACGCAGCCGTCAAATACACCGCCAACTGTGCCGCCGCCACCGCCAACATCACAACTGCCACTGCCACCGCCGCCACCGCCACCGCCACTTCCACAGTCAAACAACTCCAAAAAGAGGAAGTGTGACGAGAATCTCAATGAAATGTATGAAATTATGAAAAGTGCCAAAAAGAAGATGGAGGAACCTAAAGACGAATTTGAAATTTATGGCCAGTATGTGGCATCTGAATTGAAAAATGTGAAAAACCAAAGAGCACTGTTACAGGCCAAGTATTACATAAATAATATATTGCTACAAGCGAGAATGGGCAATTTCGATAGTAATTATTTTGGTGGATATCAAGGCTATGGAGATGGATGGCTCGGCTATGGCGACGGATACCGCACCACATCATCAACGTCGACATATGCTAATGCATCTACACCAACGCAGACACCAGAACCCCAAGTCCATACTGCTACTGGTGACGAGTTGCGCTTTAGTAATCTTGACGAAATAGTTTCCCAGTTGGAAGATGACACACAATAAATAAATTGATGTGATTTGATTTAAATATTTGATAAATACCTACTTGAGTGATTTGAATTTATTTTATTTTACTCACCTTTACATAGTCCTTTAAAACTTTTGTCAATTCCTGACAAACTTCTCGTATAATCTTGCTGATTAATTGTTTTGATACTTTAAAAGTATATGACAGTGAGCCATATGAGTCACCTGTTGCAAGAAACCTTAAAGTTATAGCTAGTCTTCTCTGGGGCTCAATAGGATGCCGAAATTTCGTTTCCTGTTTTGTTATGGCTGGTCCAATCAATCTCAGTAAAATTTCAAAATCTGATGTTGACATTCTCGTGAAATTTTGAAAAGACCCATCAAATCCACGAAGGTCATGAAATACATAACTTCTATTTAAAAGATAATTTCGAATCCACCACCTTTTCTTCTTTTTTTTTCTAGTAGCACTCTTATGTAATATTATATAAGCAGCACAGAGCATCACTACCTCCTCGGGCGACATCCTGGCAACAACTGAGAAGTGTGGACTGCCAAGTTTCAGAAACAGTGTTTACGGTAAACTTGTTAATAAACCCGTCATAAACAGTTTATTAACAAATGTTGCCTAATGAATACCCGGCTTTATACAAGTGCTTACTGATTAATCATTTTCTTTGAGAAAGTTTTGGTTTTTGTGATGGATTCCCTTCCAGGAGGTAATAACCTAGTTTTTAATAATTATTTTTGATAGCTATGCTTGATTGTTTTTTAATAAAAACAATATTTCTACGACCTTTAATTTTTTGCATTGTTTTTATCTTCGCAAAGAGATAAAGTATAACTTCCTGATAGATCCGGCTTTGATATTAGCAATTTTTGAAACTACAGTTTGCTTTTCTATATACCACCGTTACTTTACGCGACCGTACGCGACTCTTTAACAAAATTGTCTTTTTAATCGATGACTTGTATAATCAAACGTAGACGTTTAATCAATAGGTTTTTTCTTGAATTGGTTGATTTATTGGTTCTAAATATTAATTAATATTGTTTTAGGGTCAACCGCCGAGGAAGTGAGTTTTAGCAGAATGACTTTAATCGGCTTCTATAGGGAAGAAGCTTCCCGAAAGGAGCAAGATAAAATGTTATATTTGCTAAACAAAGTACAAACCGCTCTGAAAGTGAATGAACTTAACGAAGAAATAAAACGTTCTCTTCGAAGATTAGTGAGTGATTATAAGACGAAACTTATCCAAGCACATCGTAATTTTTCTCGATGTGTTAGCGGAAACAACGACTGGTTTGAAACTTACGTTTCATTCCCTATTGCGACTCGTACCCGAAAGATAAGTGGTAGCCTTGGCGGCCGACCCAGCAAGAGCTTTGAAAAATGTACCGAACGTACAAAACGCAGAAAGACGGAGGATGTTCGGAAACAATTTGAACCAAAAGAACTGGCTTTTGCAGCCCAGGTGGAATATCGCGCACGTGGTGATGTCAATACGTCAATAATAATAAAACAAGTTGCTCTTGCTGGTCCCAGTAGCAAATTTAGTGTTCCCGAAACACATGAAAGCCTTTCGTCTGACAAAACTTTGTCTTTGGTGGTTGAAGGGCAACTAACTAAATTTCAGTACAATACCTTGCGGACCTCAGCAATGGAGATGAAATGCAATCTGTACCCAAATTATGAAAGTGTAACTGAAGCAAAGAAAAGGTGCTACCCAGAAGGTATTATTTGCACGGAAACGAATGCCGAAGTTCCTCTTCAGAGTTTAATGGACCACACTACACAAAGACTGTGCTTGTCCCTAAATGATCAAACATTTTGCACAAAAACAGCAGCTGTTTTTGTATGGAATTACCCATGGTACTATATGCCAACAACACTGCACAAAATACTTATCCATGGGTCAAGTATAATAGAAAAATGCGAAATAGCCTCTTCAGGGTGTATGTCGGGTCAATTAAATGAGTTCTGACGCAAGTTTACAGCGAAAAGGTATATTATTACAATCAGAACACAGTGTACAAGTCACAAACAGGTAATGGAGTAAACAATTTAAAACTATCACGAGCTTTCGCGAGCCTGGCGTATGCACTCGCGTCCGTTAGTCCACTGGTCGTTGGCGGGGGTGCGAGGGCGCGAGCGGGGGTGTCTTCTCCCGTCGCGTCGCCTCACTTAAGGGGTCGCCCGCACACATACGTTAAGACCACGCTACACATAGGATTATTGAGCGAAGATGCGCAAGAAAGCAGGAATAAGGACGTAAGAAACTACAGGGAGCGATTTTCTAGGAAATTTTCTAGGCAATTGGCTATGGAAGACACCTACAAACGACTTTTAGTGTCTTCCGATCCTTATATAACAGGACTAAGAAAATTAGTTAGTAAAAAGTCTGTTCCTATGTGCCAAAATGTTTTAAATCTGTTGGAAGAACCAGATATTACCATGGAAATGTAATAAAAATGTCATAGAATAATTAATATGTTGTTTTAATTACTTAGCAAATCTTTATTTACACTATTCCTTTGATAATCATGAATGTTTAGGCTTTGTCCCGACTTTTATTGATTTTTCGCCTGTGTGCGACGAACGCCTTATCCGTGGATTCCGAAATTGCTCTTTGCTGAAATTGTTCTTCATCTTTCTCAGTTCTCCTGTGAACTGAAAAGGTATTTTCCGGATATTGATAATGCTAAAGATGGCTGGACTCGTAACCCATTTGCAGTCACGAACGAGAGCATACATTCTAGTTTGAGTATTAGGGGAGCGGGCCCCATTATGGGATGGGTTCCCAATATGAGATAGCAGGTTACTCCGGTTTACAAGCACCGCCATCTCTATTACGGGCAGTGAACTCCTTCCATTTGTTGTCCAGCGGCCATATTGAAACGCTCACGCGTCAGTCGCCATTCAGTTAGACGTAGGGTTCCCAGATCAAAATATCAAAAATCCGGAGAAAATTCCTGACATTCCATGAAATTTCCGGACAATCTTGTTAATTTTTTATTAAAATCGTTACGCATCGTGCAAGTAAATAAACTAACCAAATCGATTGCCAAATCGTTCGAATTTTGACACGCGCGCGGTGAAATGGTAAGGGGTGAGGGGAAAGCGCCTCTCTGTCGCCTGCGTTCGCCCGCGCACATGATACACCCGCGCACCGCACCGTGTGCTTTTGCTTTGAGTTTGTTTTGATTTAGTCTAGCGTTTGTCTTTGCAGCGATTAGAAGTGATTTTGAAGTTCGTACGTACTCGTACGTATTGCGGATTCATAGTGTATGTGTCGAAGATTACGACAATGGCATCAGGTAGTGGTAGAAAACGACAATGTACGTTTACTGAAGTGATGAAAACCAAATATTCTTTTTTGAAAGAAGGAAAAGAACCGACTGAAGCTTATTGCATGATTTGTGACTGTAGTTTATCTATAAAACATAAAGGAATAACTGATATTGAAACTCATGTCAATAGTAATAAGCACAAGACTAAACTTACGACCGTTAATACTAATAGAAAAGTCACTGACAGTTTTGCATCGTCGTCTTCATCAGGGAGTAAACAAAAACAGTCTGCTGCTGAAGGTACGCTCGCTTTTCATACTGTTAAGCACCACCAATCCTATAATTCAATGGAATGTACTGGGCGACTGATGAAAGTAATATTTCCTGACTCTAATATTGCGAGCGAGATGACTTGCTCAAGAACCAAAACTGAAGCAATCATCAATGGTGTGATAAGTCCATGGGTTGTTAAAAAACTGACTATTTCTTTGAAACATATTGACTATCTCGGAGTTTCTACAGACGCAAGCAATCATGGCTCAGAAAAGATTTTCCCAATAATGATTCAGTATTTTGATTACGAAAATGGAGGAATTCAAACAAAGTTATTGGATATTCATAGTACCCGGAATGAAGCTTCCGAAACTATTGCTGAAATTATTATGACAACATTACAAAAATATGATTTATCGGAAAAATGCATCTCATTCACTGCGGACAACGCGAATGTAAATTTTGGTGGCATAAATCGCCCGTTATCGGGAAGAAACGTGCTCACAAACCTGAGACATCAATTAAATAAAGATATTATTGGAGTTGGTTGCCCGGCTCATGTACTACACAATAGCGTGCAGCATGGAACAGAAGTACTGAAAATTGATGTTGAAGTATTGGTGATGAAACTCTTCAATTTCTTTTCTGTTTATACTGTTAGAACAGAAGCACTGAAAACCATTTGCGACTACATTGAAGTTAACTATGAGAAGTTACTGTCACACAGCAAGACTAGGTGGCTTAGCCTTTTTCCGGCAGTTGAGAGAATTCTCAAAATGTATGAGCCTCTGAAAACGTATTTTCTAACTACTCCACAAGTGCCAACTATCCTCGTAATTTTTTTTGAAAATGAATTGTGCGAATCTTATTTGTTTTTCGTGCATAGCTTAATGGCCATCTTTCAGCCAAAAATTTTAGAAATTGAAAAGGAAAAAAATTCTATCATGGACATCGCAAAGATTTTGCAAACACTTATCGACACCCTGAAAGCAAGAGAAGATGCGAAATTCGTTCCACTTAAAGTTAGAGATTTGATCTCTAATTGTAGCAGCCAGGAGAAGAAAGATGAGTTTTTGAATGACATCCAAAAATCTTATAAATGTTGTCGGGAGTATTTAAACAAATGGCGGCAGCCTTTAATGGACTTGGAAATTTTTGAATGGATGATAATAAAAAAAGACAATACTATTGATTATAACTATATTATTCCATCAATACAGTTTCTCATTGGAAAAGGGGTAAATTTGGATGATAGCAAATTGTTTGATGAAATCACAGTTTTGAATAGTATGATCAAGCAACAAAGTCAAGATTTTTTTGAGATGAATGCCAATAACCAATGGACCATTATTCTGAAGGCAGCTGGACCAGGAAAAGTTACGGAATTAAGTAAGATATGCTCTTATATATTTGCGATGCAGGCACAAAATGCCAATGTTGAAAGGGTATTTTCCTTAATGGGAACCCAATGGTCAAAGGAAAGAAACAGGCTTTCTGTAGAGTCTGTCAAGTCGATTCTCTTAACTCAATATAATTTAAAAAATATGACTTGCGAAGTGTTCTACAAAACTATTATTAAAGATTCAGAAATGTTGAACAATATTTCTGGGAGCATTAAATATCAGAAGTAATGTAGTAGATTTAGAATAAAAATAATTTTGATTTTCTTTGATTTAGAATAAAAATAATTACCTAATAAATAATTTGGTTTTTTCATTTTTTATTTCACTCTTCACTTATTTGTAGAAATTCCGGACGGTTTAAGATTCCCCCCGCATTCCGGACAGACCTATATTTCCGGACTTGTCCGGAAAATTCCGGACGTATGGCAACCCTAGTTAGACGGGAGGTTGGTTCGCGCAAATACTCCGATTACGAGTTTTTTTAATAGTGAAGTTAGAAGTTTACTTTTCTTAAGGTAAGTTTGCTTTTTTGTTATTGTATGTGGTCCTGCAGTGTCTAAAAACATTTGTGTTGAGGTTCATGTGTTGATTCTTGCTAAAATTCAATTAGGTTTTGTTTTAAGACCACGTGTTAGCAAAATACGTAGTTGTCCTAATATGGGATACCTGGGTGTGCCTAATATGAGATATCTAATATTGGGGTACATGTATCCTAATATGGGATAAAATACTAGGTACATGTATTTAATAAAATATCATGGATTATAGTTCATTATCATTAGAGAGAGCGAGGGAAAGGTCTATAATCCACCACGCGTGCCCAGTGCGGATTGATAGATGTCACATGTCTGGGTTTTTTTATAATGTTTTTATTTTCCTCTCATTGAGGAGGCCGTGTCCCTGCAGTGGGAACATTATAGGCTGATGATGATGATCATTAGAGGTACATAGAGGTATTTACTATACTTGCTAACCGATCAAGTTCTACCCAAAAAAAATTAAGATCCAAATGTGCTAATATTTAAAAAATTGTTTTAGATGAGTACCAATGAGAAAAAAAAGCGAAAGAAATGGGATTCTGATAAGATGCTGAAGGCGTACAATGCAGTAAAAAATAAAGAAATGGGCTACTTAAAGGCCTCTCAATTTTTTAACGTCCCAAAGTCAACTTTGGAGCGTTATTGTAAAAGTGTCAATCCTATAACAGAGCTAACCTCTATGAAAATGGGCCGAAAACCAACTTTTTCAGAGGAAATGGAACGTGAGCTTGCAGAGTACTGCATTACAATGGTGTCAAGGTTCTACGGACTGAGAGCCTCTGACATCCGCTCTTTGGCGTTCCAACTGGCTATAAAGAATGGACTGCCACACCAGTTTAATAGAAGCAAGAATACTGCAGGCCGAAAGTGGATGAGAAACTTTCTAAAAAGAAATCCTCGATTGTCTTTTAGGACACCTCAAGCTACATCTGCTAATAGAGCCAAGGGGTTTTCAAAAGGGAAGGTAGACGAATTTAATGATATTTTGGAGAAAGAGTTGCCAAAAATTAATTTTGATCCAACAAAAATCTACAACGTTGATGAGACTGGCGTGACTGTAGTTCAACATAAAATGGAAAAGGTCTTATGCCTGAAAGGACAGAAACAGGTTGGTGGAATTTCGTCGGCGGAGCGGGGAGCTCTTATAACTCCAGTCACGTGTATGAGCGCGTCGGGGGTCTTCGTTCCA
Organism: Griposia aprilina; assembly: GCA_916610205.1. Taxonomy (NCBI): domain Eukaryota; kingdom Metazoa; phylum Arthropoda; class Insecta; order Lepidoptera; family Noctuidae; genus Griposia; species Griposia aprilina. Next base: position 22,996,017 of record OU744285.1, on the reverse strand, counting down.
CCCTTATTCATTTTCCCCAGAGTTAACATGAAGGAAGAGTTAAAAAATGGTGCTCCACCTGGCTCTCAGTTTGCGTGTCACAAATCTGGCTGGATACAACTCCATATCTTTACACAATGGATTGTTCACTTCATCAACACTGTCCACCCATCTAAAGAGTGTCCAGTTATACTGATCCTAGATGGACACTACTCTCATACAAAAAATATTGATGTCATTGACAAATGTCGGGAAAATGGTGTCATTCTGATATGCCTCCCCCCACATTCGTCTCACCGAATGCAGCCCTTGGATGTATCATTTATGAACCCATTCAAGACGTACTATGCCAAAGAAATCGACTCATGGCTAAAAAATCACCCTGGCCGCGTCGTGACTGCATTCCAAGTTGCAGAATTAGTTGGAAAGGCATACATGAGGGCTGCTACACTGGAAGTCGCCGTCAATGGATTCCGTAAAAGCGGAATATTCCCATTCGACCGCAATCATTTCAGAGACCACGACTTCGCTGTACAGGACCCCTAGCACGAATCACTATCGAAAAAACATTCGAATCGACAACGAAAGCATTTTGTATGGGAACTCGAACAGCGCCTCTGGTGTGCGTAAATTGAACTAATTTTCAGAGCACGAACAAATACATGTAAGTTTCGTATCGTCATCGTATCGAATACGAAACGTAACTCGAGCCGTTTGTATGAAGATAGGTAGCACGAAGGCATAAAATGACGGATCGTATCGTAATTGTCGACGGCTGGCTTACGAGTTTCACGAATGTTTATTCACTTTAAATTTGACAGTGAAAAAACTTTCGTCGGAGTTTATTTTAAGTATAAAATTATAATTTAAGTGATTGTTTTGATTTATTTGGTCAGAAAATGTTTAGATTAACGAGAAGCACCCCACGACGTAGTACATTGTACTATTATCTTGCAGCGCGATTGATTGTTGAAAGTAGAAATGTACAAAGAGAAACAGGGTGAGTGATTTATTTTAGAACACTATATATTGTTATAAATAAAAAACAAGTTATCTTTTAAATTTACTATTACATTTACAGAGAAATCTCAAGGAGAGCTCTACTCCGAAAGAATTTGGCAAATATTAACCTTCAAAACCTTAGCGACACAGAATTTAAAAATAGATTTCGTCTAAGTAAGGAAGCCTTTTTATTCTTGTGTCGCGAATTAAAAGAAAAATCCAGTCTAAAATCAAGTAAAAGGATCAGCCTGGAACACAAAGTAAGTGTAATTTATAAGCTACATAAGTACCTTTCTAACTAAAATGTTTTTATATTTTACAAGCTGTGCCCCGCGGCTTCACCCGCGTAAGTTTCGATCCCGTAGGAATATTGGGATAAAAAGGGTAGCCTTATGTTAATCCAGGGTGTCAGCTACCTCCATACCAAATTTTACCAAAATTGGTCCAGCCGTTTGAGCGTGAAGAAGTAACAAACATATAAACACACACACCCACACACACTCACAAATTTTCGCCTTTATAATATTAGTGTGATGTGATAGTGTGATACCTATAATGTGTACATTAACTAATACATACTATGTGAGTATAATATACAGCTACACTATTAACTATTTAATATTTTTATTTCTAGGTGCTGTGTGCTTTGTCATTTTATGCTACAGGCTCCTACCAAAGAATAGTAGGAATGGCTAAATATTTAGGGCAAACTACAGTGAGCAAATATGTGAGGCAGGTTACTGATGCTCTTGTTAACCCTTTAATAATAGGTCTTTACCTATGAAATTGCCGTTTTGTATGAAAAAATTTAAACGAATTTTTTTCATGAATTTTTTATTTGTATTAATCGAAGTAATCACCCATGCAATCAATGCATCTTTGCCATCGCAGTGGCAGTTTATTGATGCCCTTCTTAAAGAAATCAGCTGGACGGGAGGCAACAAATTCTTCAAAGGCATTTTGTACTGCCTCTCGGGTATTAAATTTTTTTCCCGCCAAGAAGTTATCCAAATTCTGGAAAAAGTAGTAGTCTGTAGGCGCAAGGTCTGGTGAGTAGGGCGGATGACGGAGAGCTTCCAACCCCAGTTCTTGCAACTTGGAGACCGTCTGCTGGGCAGTATGAGGTCGCGCGTTGTCGTGCAGGAGCAGCGGAGACGAGCGATTGACCAATGCTGGTTGGAGATGCGCCAGCTTCTCCATCATTGTGTTCAGTTCTTCACAGTACACATCTGCAGTAATGCTCACCCCGTTTGGTAAGAAGCTGTGATGAATCACACCGGCGCTAGACCACCAAACAGTGACCATCACTTTTCTAGGGGTAAGTTTTCGTTTAGGGCATTGTTTAGGTGCTGAACCAGGATCCAACCAACTTGCTGAGCGCTTACGGTTATCAAACAGAATCCATTTTTCATCGCAGGTAACAATGCGGTTAAAAATTCCTTCATTTGTGTGTCTGTTGAGCAGTGCAAGGCACGTCTCGACGCGTACTTCGCGCTGGCGATCATTGAGTTCGTGGGGCACCCATTTGTCAAGCTTTTTTACCTTGCCAATTTGACGCAAATGGACCAATATTGTTTTGACGCTAACGTCGAAAGCTGCTGCTAATTCAGCCGTAGATTGTGTATCATCAGCTTCCACAATCGCCTTTAATTCGTCATTGTCGACCAAAGTCTTCGGACGACCGCGAGGTTCATTTTTCAGGTCGAAATTTCCAGAACGGAAGCGAGCAAACCAATAACAGGTGGTGCGTTGGTTTGTAGTGTTAGCTCCGTAAACGTCGTTGATGTTGCGTGCCGCTTGTGCCGCGTTGCTGCCACGACGGTACTCATATTCCATAATTACTCGAATTTTTAACGTATCCATGATGACGAAAAAGATTGAAATGCGATGAAAATGTAACACTAATCAATAAAGAAATGACTACTTTTAGAAAAAAAAAACCATGTTTTTAAAATAAAATTAATTTGAAATTAGAATTCTTAGCCAAACAAAAATTATTTTGATTTGAAATGGCCAGTACTGCAGAACGGCAATTTCATAGGTAAAGACCTAATATTAAATATTTTTTTGAAATTTCCAACATCACGAGAGCAGCGAAATATTGTAAAAAACAAGTAAGTAATAATTATAATAATGAAATGAATGTTAAACAGCGAAAGGAGGATCAACTGAATAACCACAAATATATTATGATAGCTACCTAATACCAGAAAATTTTACTTACAATACTTTATTTACAGATTTTATACAAAATTTGGCTTCCCTGGAGTAATAGGATGCATTGATGGATCTCATTTTCATATCTTCACTCCAAAAAGAGACATAGAACACTTATTTTACTGCAGAAAGCATTTCTACTCACTGAATGTGCAAATGGTGATATATTACTCTACTAATTTATACCTACTTATAACCTTACAATTACTTAAGATAACAATTAATTATTATGTTATAGATATGTGACAGTGAATGCAGAATTTTAAATGTTAATGTCAAGTATGGAGGTGCCACCCATGACGCTTTTATTTGGGAAAATAGTCAAGCCAATAGGTATATCCAAGACTTACACCAGAATAATGAACAAGTGTGGTTATTAGGTATTTTTTTTTTACATGTAATTTGTTCTAATTTTAAAATAAAGTGATAAAGTTCACTATTTTAAGATTACTTACTGTCTACTTAATGTTACTGTCTGTTGTAAGATTATTTAATTCAATATACAATCAAAATAAATTTTCAGGGGATTCTGGATATCCACAGAGGCCTTGGTTGATGACACCAATCACAGATGCTGCTGAAGGCACTCCAGAGGCAAAATATACTACCATCCATGGGAAGGCCAGAGTTGTGATCGAAAATACTTTTGGAAGACTTAAAAATAGGTGGAGATGCCTTTGTAAGGACCGCACATTACACTACACGCCTGAGAGGTGTGCTTCTATCATAATGGCATGTAGCGTTCTACACAACCTAGCATTAGATTTTATGATGCCTGATCCTGAAGATGATATAATATATTCTTCAGAATTAGGTGTTTCAACATTTTCTTCTCCAGAAGAAGTTTTTCGCGAAAGTGGTTCTAGTGATGAATTGACTCGCGGTAGAGCCATAAGAAACATGTTAGTAGATAGGATTAATCGGCTTCATAATGTAAATAATTAATTTCGGTTTTTGTGTAAGCAAGTAAAGGTAGCATTAGAGAATAAAAAATATACTATAATATGTTTGAAACAAATATGATGTTAGTTCTTTACAAAACAGAATTAAGTACCTTTAAGATATTACTTTCATGAATATAGTTTCACCATCTCAGCCGTACGACGCCCACTGCTGGACATAAGCCTTCTCCAAGTATGATTATAGTTTAAGCCAAATAAATTAAATTCTAACATATACAAAATGTTTTCTTTTTAAGAAATAGAAGTGAATAGTGTATGTGAAGTCTGTTACCGAACCATAATACAAATAAAATAAAAAATCAGACACTATTCACTTCTTTTCTCTAAATATGATTTTAATAACGCTAACGCCTCTTTCATAAAATCTAGCCACTGAGCTTGCAACTGAAGCTCTACATCACGCTGACGAATCCTCTCTCGCTCTAATTCTATCGCAATTCGGTCACGCTCCTTTTCATACTCCCTAGCATTCCCCTCACACTCCTTAAATATTTTTAAAACTGAGTCATCTGTCTTCTTCTTTTTTTTCGGCGGTTGCCACTGGGTTTGCACTGGAGCTGGTGTTGGTGTAAGTGCTGGTGGCTGCGGAGTAGGAGGAGCAAGAGGTGGAGCGACTGTGTGTTGGCTGCTTGTTCCTGGAGTATTCCATTCATCTGAAAAAAATGTGATTCAACAATCAACGTAAATACTATTCTGCTAGCTTTAGTTATCAGGATAATTTTTTTTTTACTTTAAGCATGTGCTTTTCTGGATAGCTTCTTGACTAGTTCGTGTATAAGATCTTATTTTTAAATATTTTGTTATTACTAGTAGTTATATCAAACAAAAGAGTTATGAGTTAGTTACCAAGTTAATGATAGATAAATTTAAAATATGCCAACCTTCAGGAATTGGTGTATATTCATAAGGAACATCATCCACAGTCAATTCGTCTACATTTTCTGTGGCAGGTAGTACCTGAACTGGCAAGCTATCTTCCTCCCCACCAACAACCTATTTTAATAAAAATAATAATTGAGTATTAGTGCTTACTTATAATTTGTGAGTAAAGGCCAACTTTACTGTTTAGTATACCTACAATTTTTTTTTTATTAAACAAAATACTACTCTAGAGTAAGTTTAACTACAGAAATCATGAATGCTCATAGAAACATCAAATTTAGACATTGTATATTAACAAAAATCATAATTGAAACGCATTATGTGGCACTCAAACCCCAGCCAGTCAGCCACACAAGAATTTTAAGTGTCACAATACTAACAAAAAAACTCAAGTGGTCCCTTTTTTATTACTTACAGGATTAGGTAGGTAAGTTGCAGACAAGTTAAACATTTGACCATATTCTATCCCAATATGGAATTAAATGAGATTACATTGATTGCTATGAAAATAAAAAAAATGGAAATATATTATACTACATTACCAAGCAAAAAATATCACACCTGTACAAATCCAGCTTCTTGTATAGGCATTCCAGTAGCAGCCTGCACTCCAATTAAATTTAAAACCCTGTTTTCAAGGTCTGTTAAGGTCATCTGAATCGCTGGCCCACCGCCTGTACCCTGAGCAGACCTATTTATTTTTGACCACTTTTTCTTGACATTATTTTTGAAGTCACTCCAAACCTTAACAAACATGAACAATTGAATGCATGTATTTCTAATTGTGTGAAGTAAGTTTATTTCCTTAAATGTGCGTAATTAGGATTTAATAGGCTTACCTTCCGCCACTTTTCCTCTGTTCGAGAATCCCCAGTGCCGTCACTATTGAGCATAACTGTTAACTCCTTCCATTTTTGCTGCACATAATGTCTACCACGAGGACCCCCGCTGGGTTTGGATAAGTCTCCATGCCTAAAATAAATTTAACGTGAGATAAAGGACTGTATGCTGCAATATTTATTTTTATAATAATATATATGTTACCTACCTTTCTATTTTATACGGACATAATTGACAAAAATTAAGCACATAAGTAAGTACCTTAATTTTAGTTTTTATTCAACTTTTTATACAAATTTACCATGACTAGCGTAATACTTAATTTGACTCGAGTATACAAAGAAACTTTAGCTCTTTTAAACTCACAAAAATGTATTCCAAATATCCCATTGAAACACTATTAAAATCTACTGTCTAAGTATGCTTAAGATAATAAAATCTTAAATGTAATACACTTACTTTTCCATAAATTCTATCATAATGGTGTACTGCGGGTGGCTGGTTCTCATTGTAGAACAATAAAATAGTTCCAAACTTTTCACAAATTAAATCACAACACAAGTTCACTTCAAAATTCCCTCTAAAATACTTTACTCTGCTTCAAAACAAAGTTGGCCTTGAATGAGCTTCGAGCGTCCGTCGTTCGTTTAGGAATACAGTCAAACCAACCACAACGTTTTAGTAATCAGTTAAATTAATATGCCATTTTTCTAACTGAATATTAACTTTTTCTGCAGTTTCTTCGTATTGCATTATAAATTGAACAGTATTAAAGTTTTAAATGCCCTGAAAACATTTTTTTTTTAATTAACTAAATACACATCCAGTTTCTGAACGAAACATTCATTCAATTGTAAGATCATTCGTTCTATTTTTCCCGTCCTTACTTACGTTAGAATGACGTCACCAACGTTATCGTATCGAGCTCTCGATACTATTTCGAAAGTGCTTCGTGCTTCTGACTTTCGTTGTATTCCGTTATCGTATCGACAACTCGATACGTTTGCGATACGAAACCTACAAATATTCGTGCTAGGGGTACAGGACGGCAACGATGATGACACTAACATGGATGTGGAAACAGCTCCAGTCCTATCTCCAGTTGCATCGCATACGGGCTCACCGACAATCCTGGCAACTACTAGTGCCGTTTCAGTGCACTCACCATTACCATTTCATTTCGCTGTACAGGACGGCGACAATGATGACACGAATATGGATGTGGAATCAGCTCCAGTCCTATCTCCAATTGGATCGTATATGGCTGTACAGTACGATGACGCTGAAGACACTGGTATGAATTATGAATCATCTCTAGCTCCAGTCCCATCCCCAATCGCATCTTCTACTGAATCAGCAATGCCCCTAGCGACTACTAGTGCCGTACCTGCGCACTCGCCATTAGCATTTGCTTTAAACATGCGTTCGTCAAATTCCGGTGCTGATACGCCTTCGCTATCAGTTTCGACTCCTTCAGGTGTCTCGACTCTAGCATCGCTCGCCATGACTGCAGTCCAAAGTATAATCTCATCAGGTCCAGGTGCTGAAGCGGCTCCGCTTCCAGTCCTAACCCATAATGAATCAGCTACGGTGCCGTCGACATCAAATGACGAATTACCGGCTCCGCTTCCAGTCCTAGACCATAATGAATCAGCTACGGTGCCGTCGACATCAAATGACGAATTAGTTCATTCTCAAGTCTCGCGCAGTTCAAGGGCTCAAGCCCGACGAAAATTTTCCATAAAACCGGCTGAAATCAGTCCTTTTTCCACAATCCAGCGAAAAACCAAGAAACCTGATCAAGTATCACAGCTCCGAGGAGGAAAGCCTTTATTAGTCACCAGTTCACCATACAAAAATGAATTACAGGAACAACTGAATAAGAAGCAAGAAAAACCAGGAACATCTAAAAGTAAAACGAAAAAGGCGATGATTGCTAAAAAGAAATCTAAGACTGTTCAAAAAACCAAAACCATAAAGAAGAACAACAAGATTACAAAAAAAAATGAAAAAAAGAAGATATCAGTAAAGAAGAAGATATTACAAAGTAGCTCATCTAGTGAGAGTGCCGATGAAGACCCATCACTGATGAGCTCAGATGAAAGCGAATGTAATGAAGACGTTGAATGCATATATTGCCTAACTGAATATTCAAATGACATTGCTGGAGAAAAGTGGATACAGTGCACAAAATGTTTTCGGTGGTGTCACGAGTTGTGTGCTGGTGTAGAACCGCATGTCAATAACTTCAATTGTGATCTTTGCCGAGATTAGTAGAAGATTATATGATTAATACAATACTACAAGACTGATTGTGTTCGTAATTAATATACCTACCTATATATAAAATTATATATTTTTTTTACTTGCAGCCTAATTACAACCCACAAAAATAGATAAATAGATTATTAGATAGATAAATAGATAGACAATTTATTATATAAACTATAATAATAATTAATTCAAAATTTAATGTTTTACATTGCCATGCAATTGTATTCTTCTAATTTTCATACATTTGAAACTACAAACAAAAAATTAAAAAATCATTATACATATCGCACCTCCGCTCAAATAGTGTCACAACTCAAAAAATTTGAAAAACTCTTTTATTTCACCATTCGTTTCAGAAAACTTCAAAATCTTATCTCGAATAGTGTCGTGCTTATGGTTTAAAAATTTATCCCTAGATGGCACTAGTGTCATTATAATGTTAAGTGAAAGTTATGTCATACCAAACATAAACAGTGTCACGTCTCGGCTTGCGCCAGGTGGTCGTTTAACTAAATATCGTATAAAGTGTTGTTTGTCGAGTTATGACATTATATGTGATTAAGGCTAGGCAATCATCTTATTTTATTTCGCAATAAAACTGATCTGTGTCGATAAGTGACAGTTTATGTTATTATGGTAAGTCAAAAATCTTATTTATTTCGCAATAAAACTGATCTGTGTCGAGTTAATGCAGTATATGTGATTAAGGCTAGTCAAAAATCTTATTTATTTCGCAGTCAAATTGATCTGTGTTGAGTTATGACAATACACGTGATTAAGGTTATTTTACAATCACATTTTTTTATATTTTATAGTGCAATGTTTCGACATATGACAGTATTATGTGATTATGGTTAGTAAAAAACAGTTTTTCTGGAAATAATAGTGTTCTGTGTCAAGAATATGATAGTGTGGACTTGATAAAGGTATTCAGAAAACTATTTATTTTCTTAATTACAACTAATCTGTATCGAAACGTGTTGCATTTGAGACGGATTTTAATATTGTTTCTGTATTTGGTATGAATGAAGACTTTTTTTTATTAAATTAATGTTTTATTGTCCCTAGGTAGTTGTAATACAATGTCCAGATCAAGAAAAATACTGTCCCTGTGCCTGGAGCCGAACGGGCAGCATAATCAAGAAACAGATGAATCAACTTCTATACCAGAACCTACTCCAAAAAATAATTTAGAAGCAATGGATGACAGCTTAAATAAGGAAAATGATTATTTAAATGAGACGTCCGACAGTATTTCTAATTTGCCTGTAGAATATAATAATGAAAACTTAGAACTAATACAAGATATCACTGGGGGTGAAGAAACAGATGATTCAGATAAAGATCCCAACTACGATACTGCTCGTAAAAAGATTAAGAAAAATAAAGTCGTTCTTCATCGCCGATCATCATCATCATCGAGTTCTTCGAGTTCTTCATCGTCCAGCTCAAGTTCATCCTCGTCCAGTTCAAATTCATCCTCATCCAGCTCGCTATCATTGTTACCTAGTGCAAGGTCTAGTGAAGACATTCGCGAAGACCGCCCATCAACTTCACAAGAATCTAATTTAGACAGAAATAACCCCCAAGGACAACATGAGATGACGGAAGAAAGTATGCCGACTTCACGTAAGAAACGGCGCGCTGAAGGACAATGGAAGCAAAATGTAACTAAAATTCTTCGAAACTCAGGATTACCTTATAAAACAAAATCTGGACGAACCATTCCTGAAAAAGTTATTAAAGAAGGTTGTGGCGAACGTTGTAGACTGAAATGCGGTTCTTTTCTTACTGAAGAAATAAGGCTCCAATTGTTTAATTCTTACTGGGCTTTGCAAGATTTAGAGAAACAGAGGCAATTTATCCATAAACATTTAAGACCTATAGAAGTTAAGTACCGGTACGTCAAATCAAACAAACCTCGAAAAAGTAATTATGCTTTCTATTTCGAGGTTGAAGGTTCATTGAAGAGGATCTGTAAAACTATGTTTAAAAATACGCTTGATATTAATGGCAGAACGATCAAAACCGTAACAGAGAAATCAACTGGGGGTTTTTTGAAAGAAGATCAAAGAGGAAAACACAACAAACATTATACTGTAGGCGAAACTATTAAAAATGAAATCAGGGATCATATAAAAGGAATACCAAAGATTGAAAGCCATTATCTGAGGGCACAAACTACACGAGAATTCATTGATGGGGGGAAAACTATTTCTGACTTACATAGGGACTATGTGGACCAGTGTAAACGAGATGGTCGGAATTATGGGAATTATGTGATGTACAGTCGCATTTTTAATGGTGAATTTAATTTAGGTTTCTTTGCACCAAAGAAAGACAGATGTGAATTATGTGTAGCGTATGAAAATTCGAATCCGGAAGATAAAGTACAACTTAAGAAGAAATATGATGAACACTTAGTAGAAAAGAATTTATCTAGGGAAGAAAAAAAGAAAGACAAAGAAGCTCTTAAGATAAATAAAAACCTGATTGTGGCTGTATACGACTTACAGGCTGTTTTGCAGGTACCCCGTGGCGATGTTTCTGTTTTTTACTATAAGAGTAAACTAAATAACATGAATTTCACGATAAGCAAGTTGACAGCAGAAAACACAGGAAGAAAAAGAAATCAACCGACAACAAGTAACAGTAATGATGGTGATTTAATTGTAAATCACAGTATTACTGAGTGCTATTTTTGGCATGAGGGTGAAGGCAATCGAGGAGCAGACGAAATCGGTAGCTGCTTGCTTAAATTTATCGAAAAAGAATTGCAGTCTTACAGGGAACGAGCCCATTGATATATTTTTCTATTCGGACAACTGTTGCGGGCAAAATAAAAATAAGTACATAATTGGGTTGTACATGTTTGCGGTAATGAAATACGATAAACTTAATTCGATTAGTCATAAATTTTTAATAGCAGGACACACTCAGAATGAAGGCGACTCAGTACATTCGGTGATAGAAAAGCAAATAAAACGCTCGTTGAAATCAGGTCCAATTTACGTTCCCAGTCAATATGTACAGATAATTAAACAAGCTAAAAAAACTGGGGAGTCACTGAGAGTAAATGAGCTCTCACACAAAGATTTTATTTCTTTAAAAAGTTTAACTAGTGATATGGGTATTACGACTCTCAATAAGATAAGGATCTCTGATGTAAAAATGATGACTATTGCCAAAGATAGACCAAATATTTTAAAGTACAAAACGTCTTACACGGACACCGAATGGTCAGAAGGTAATTTACTCTCCCGAAATAAAAAACTAATAATTCCTGACACAAAGCTAGCTTATACTACTAAAATTAAAATAAAGGAGAATAAGGGTCCGTTCACACAGACCGGCTCGGAGAGGAGAGCAGATTCTTATCACGTTGAAAACAGAGTTTTTAGTATTTATATTAAGGTTTATTTTTGCATGTGCACTGCTTTTGTGATTAAGAATGCTTGAAGGCGCTTGGTGTGAAATAATAAGAGGAGCTTACCGGCTCCGATCGCGTAATTTTTCTCGATCGTGCAGCCGTTTGGCTCCGATTGCATGCTCTTTAACGCTCGCACAGCCGATCGGTTCCGATTGCGTGCTCTTTCTCGCTCGCGCAGCCGATCGGCTCCGATTGCGTGCTCTTTCTCGCTCGCGCAGCCGATCGGCTCCGATTGCGTGCTCTTTCTCGCTCGCGCAGCCGATCGGCTCCGATTGCGTGCTCTTTCTCGCTCGCGCAGCCGATCGGTTCCGATTGCGTCCGCGCTTGTCCACGCCGACCGCCATTTTGATAGCACAATCCTTTCAACGACCAAGCGAAAGCCGGCTGTCGCGCTGCTATTGTCTTTCTATAGTGTCTCGAATAACTTGCATTCGAAGGTTTAAAACGGAACAGTTGTGTGCACTTGCAGGAAAACATGACTGACGAAAAATTAATAATACTCGTGTCAAAATACGAGTGTTTATTTGACATAACCAAGCCATCGTATAGCGATCGGGTAATGAAAGACAATGCATGGGAGGAAATAAGCAAATGTGTGGGATTAAGTGGTAAGTACCTACTAAGATTTTATTGTTTTACACCTATCTCCAGATACTCGAACGAATTCTAAAGTAAGGGCTTCTTAACGTGCTGTGACTTGTTAAATTCAAAGTCAAAACAGGAATAACATGAGTTTAAATGCACCCTCACTTTACTCGTAAAAATCGTTTGAGTATCTGAACGTTACAATATACCTACTCAAAAAGTAGCGGACAATTTTTATTAAATATAACTTAAGAAACTCGAGTGGCCACTTGATCTTGCCAATCTAAAGCACCACTTGCTGAAAAATAATCCTTAAATTTATTTCTTATCGTTATACCTGCGTCGATAGAACTATTTTCATCATTATTGTCTGTCATCGCTGTTAATAAATTCATAGTGCTGTGAAGAACATTCTCTTGTCTTGGTGATGGCGTCCGATTTTCTATTAAAAAGTTATGTAAACATGTAGTTGCTAATATAATTAAGTCACAGTAGTTCGGTTGAATTTTCATTCTTTTTTGATAAATCTCAAATCTTTGAGTTAGCATTCCAAATGCACATTCTACGACTTTTCTTGCCCTGCTTAAACGCAGATTAAATACTTTTTTTGATAATTCTGTTCTTGTTTGTTCTCTCGGATACGGCCGCAATATGTTATTGTTCAAAGGAAATGCTTCATCTCCTATGAAAACATGTGGTAAGCTTTCAGTGGTATTCGGTAGAGGTTTATTTGGGGGCAGCTTTAACTTATTAGTGTTCAATTTTTTTCCAAATGTTGAATTCTGTAAAATTCCACCGTCGCTATTTTTACCATACGATCCGACATCAACAATTAAAAAACTGTATTTCGCGTCTACCACAGCTAGTAACACTACTGAAAAAGTTTTTATAATTATAGTATAAGCTTCCACTATTATCTGGTGCCTGTATACTGACGTGCTTTCCGTCTATAGCGCCCAAACAGTTAGGAAAATTCCAAATATTAAAGAAATCACGAGAGACCTTTTCCCACATTTCTTCATCTGGTATCTGCATAACTAAGGGCATCAAAACATCACAAATTGCTCTGATTGTCTCATGAATTATTGAATGAACTGTAGAAATTCCCATTCGGAAATTAAATGACAAGTTTTTGAAACTGCAACCAGTAATGAGGAATCTGTAAAAACAATAAAAAAAACTAAATATAAGTTTGCCGTACAAAAACGAAGTATAAATTAAAGAAAACAGTCCACTGACTGCATGCTCATTTACCCAATGAACCAAAGCAGGGTGATGTTTTTAATTTATTTATTTCTATACTTTCCAGTTAGGCAGTGCATGGATCGTTGGAAGAAACTGCGAGATAACTTCAGAAAAGCCTATCATAACCGAAAAGGCAAGAGTGGCGATGGAGCGACAACGTCCAAATTAATAAAATTTGAAAAAGAACTTTCTTTTATAATACCGTTTTTTCGCAATCGGAACCAAATATCTAATGTTACATTATCATCGGATGAATCGGAACCTGGCACACCACTACCACCAGCATCGACATCATCTAAACGTTCTGACCATTCCGAAGTTGAATCGCTTGCAAGTACTTCCGACTCGAAAAAGAGACCACGCATAAACAAAGATGTTGCTACGGTTTTCGAAGAATATCTTGAAGAAAAAAAAAATACTAAACCCTATGACAAGGCATTACGCAATTTTTTTTTGTCTATGTCAGATACAGTGGAAACATTTCCAAAAGAAGTCCAAGCACGAATTAAAAAGCGCGTGTTTGACATTGTTAATGAAGCTGAATTAAGTCTGTATGAAAATAGTGCAGATTTGAATTATTCTTTGCCAATAAATTCTCCGTCATCCTCTAATCAATCTACTTACCAACAGTTGTCAAACGAAACCTATATTTCTCAAAACTATCAGACTACTTACGGGTACAATACTAACACACAAAATACAAAATAATTAATAAACACAAACAATAAAAATAATGAAACACAAATCTAAAATGATTGTTTTTATTTACCTTAAAGTTACCGTTAATCTTTCTTCGACTGGAATGGCGCAACGATAATTTGTAGTCTTTTTTGTTATATGTACTCTTAACAAATCTGTCAATTTTAAAAATTGCCGTTATTCCATACGATAATACTCATAAAATTTAAGGCTATCATTCTTCAATTCCTCGAAAATGGTGTGAAACTCCCCATGGATTAATCGATTCTTCCAAATATTTTTTGCCCATATTTGTCTCCGCTTGCGCTTTCGTTTGTTTTGTTCTGCTTCAAACAATCTTGCTAACAAATATATTTCTTCATCGGAGCTATCTAAATCCATGTTCCGAAAAGCACACGTTAACACCGAAAACAAAACTTGGACTGCGTGGAAGACTGGTACTGCCTTTGTAGTGTACCCATCCGGCTCCGAGCACATCCGAACGGCTCCGAGCGCATCCGACCGGCTTCAAGTGCATCCGACCGGCTCCGAGCGCATTCGACCGGCTGCGAGCGCATCCGACGGGCTGCGAGCGTATCCGACCGGCTGCGAGCGATTCCGACCGGCTGCGAGTGCATCCAACCGGCTCCGAGCGCATCCGCTTTCAGGTCGCTTCCAGCCGGTCTATGTGAAATAGTTGGCGGCTCCGCTCCGACCAACTCCAAGCGCATACGATCCGGTCTGTGTGAAAAGAAAAATGCGCGCCGATGCTCTCCGAGCCGGTCTGTGTGAACGGACCCTAAAAAGACTGATTTAATGACTTTGATACAAAACAATCACATTCCAAGTTTTTATGCTGACTTTTATAATAATTTGTGAGTTATTTTGAAGTTAATTCTAATTACCTAAGATTCTAAAGATGTTTTCCTAAGATATGAGACTTTTTCTGTTTAATCTTTGTACTGTTGATTATTGATAATTCGTTTTAATTAAACAATATTTCGTAAATTATTCGTTTTTTTTATCATTATAGTGTCACAACTCAATTTTTTTTTCATGATTTCAGGATACCTAATACACCGTTTTGTAGGGTTTCAAAAACCATCGTAACTTACCAAAAAACGTATGGCGCTAATTTTTTTAGTTTTCGATTTAACCCCCGAAAAGTGAAAAAAAAAGTTACAATAAATTTCAAACGCCTTTTTCTCGAAAGTTTGTTTTTTTGACTTACGACACTATTTGAGCGGAGGTGCGATATATTAAAAAAAAAAAAAAAAAAAAAAATGACAAATAATAAACTGTTTCCTAATATGGGAAACCATATACCACAATATGGGATATCCCATTATAGGTGCCATACGCTAGGTGTTTCCTAATATGGGATATCCCACATTGGGAGTATATGGTATCCCATATTAGGAAACAGTTTATTATTTGTCAATATATATGATTTTTTAATTTTTTGTTTGTAGTTTCAAGTGTATGAAAATTAGAAGAATACAATTGCATGGCAATATAAAACATTAAATTTTGAATTAATTATCTTGTTTTGAGCAGAACTACATTACAAGTTTCTTTTTATTAATGTTCAAAAAAAACTATCCCATAATGGGGCCCGCTCCCCTAAGCAACAGGAGTCGTTATTATAAATGTGCGTAGATGAAACTCTTCAAGCTGATTTAAAAAGGATGTTTTTGATAGATTTTTGGGCAGCTAGACACATACTACATACTTATTGAGAGTGGGTTTTCACACCTGGTCATAACAAAAAAACAACCGACTTCCAAAAAAAACACTAAAAGACGTGAAAAATAACTTTAATTTCGGAAGTCGGTGTCTGGTTTTGTATTTTCGTTTTTGGTCACCGACTTCCGAAATTAAAGTTATTTTTCACGTCTTTTAGTGTTTTTTTTGGAAGTCGGTTGTTTTTTTGTAAAAAAGTTTTTATTTTTCACTTTTTAGTTGCGGTACCTACCCCACACAAACTCGTATACCACTACTTGGTGTGTAAATAACAGTGACAGGAAATTATTAACACATCATCCATATAAACTAAGTGGAAAAAATATGCAATATTAAAGATAACTCAAAAACTACTGGTCAGACCTTGATCAAATTTAAATGGGACCACATGTGAAGCACCACCTATCAAATAAAAAAAGAATCATCCAAATCGGTTCACCCAGAAAAAAGTTATGAGCTAACACACATAAAAAAAAAAAAAAAAAAAAAAAAAAAAAAAAAACATACAGACGAATTGAGAACCTCCTCCTTTTTGGTGAAGTCGGTTAAATAAAAAGAAACAGAAATCGACTTGATACCGAGTCAGAATTAAGGATAAAATTGTCCAAAATTACTCCTAAAATTGACTCCATTTGCGTCAACAAACAAGCACACCCATCACATTAATATTAAAAAGATATTTCTTTTGGCACTTTATTTGTTACCTTTTATTAAAATAAAAACCTTATTTTCTTCAACAGTCAATTTTATTATTTTCTTTGGAGGGGGGATTTAATTAGTTAGTTAATGGGTTCGCTGTCACCTGCAAACAGCAGGGTTCGTGGAGCCGAAAGTTTGAGAATCCCTGCTCTAGGACAATTTCTTTGGGCGGAAATCTTAGTTGGCGCATGATCAATGATTATTGGCTTCTAAGATTGAGAGAAAATTCTCCTTTCCCTTCACGCACACGGTTTCAGTAAGGCTAGGCTAGACACCATGGAATTTTTGCGCGATTTTTTTTCAGTGAATCTGTTAATCCTTTTCGGGGATCTCTTAGCAACCAAGATCGCCAGATCTCAAAGCCATGTTTTTTTTTCTATGGTGAGTAAAGTTTATCAAATCCAGCAACCATGAGAAGACCGCAGTAAACAGTCTACAGATTTCAGGTTTACCTATACGACAGACAACTTTTTTTGATTTTTTTGGAATATCCTCTAAACTCCACATAACCACAAAGCAAAAAAAAATACATCTAATTAAAATTATACTTAAAAATCATGAATTTTATTTTGGGAATAGCAACCAACTAGTGACGATTTATATTGCCCTTAGTATCATTATTTTTTAACATTCTAAAAAGAAGTAGGTACAGAATGAAGTGCAAAGTAATAAGAGAAATACGACTACAATCAGCATGCTTGCTATCCACAAAATTTTTGATCAATCCTATTAGAAGTTCTATGACACACCGTTTACGCAAACCTTATATAATTACGATTTTTTCTCCCTAGACTATGGTAAAACCAGTAACATTTAAAACAAAGCGATTAAGCCAGTATTATTTTTCTTCCACAAATCGACTGAAAGCGCTGACTTTCGTACTATATCGCGGGTCTCAAACCATAGGGGCGTATATGCAAAAATGCGATTTTTCGTTTTTGATGCCATTGGATTCTACGATAAGCAATACATCGCCTCAATTTTTCTTAAAATTTAATATTAGTTACTTTTTGAATAAATTGCAAAATATTATTTGTCGTAGGCAAAACAGTCTGCTATTATTTTTAGGCCATATAGCCGTATAGTAGACGTAAGAGCAATATTATTGCTTATTGGGGTAATTTTGACGTGCCATAAAGACGTATGCACGTACGACTTTCAATTATATTATGATCTATGGGAATTGTGTCGGGCCATAGAGACGTATGCACATACGGCTGTGTATTTTATTTTAATCTAAAGTTATTTTGTCGGGCCATATAAACGTATGCGCATACGACCGTCAATGTCAACATGATCATGAGGATATTTAGTCTTCACTGCAGACGTTTGTACATACGTCTGCATATTTTAGTATTGCTGTCTCAAGATTTCGTCAAATTGTAGACGTATAGTCATATCAACAACACCCAATAAGGTCATTCAGGAGTGAGCTGTCGTATCAAGTGGATGTCAGTTTTAATGTGTCGAATATCTTTCGTGAATTTACTGTGAATAATGAAGCGTAGAGATAATATCCTGCGTTTAGCACTAAACAGTGATAATGTGTTAATCAATAATGGTAAGTAATATCGATTATACCTACTTATTTGTTTAGAATAACCTTTTTACAAAGACTGTTTAATATATTGTTCATTTGTCAAATTAGGATTGTATTTACCTGTTCATAATTATGTATTATTGTTGTTAGTATAACATAAATAAATCGATGAACCGTAGGTAGTGTTAAGTAGGTACATAAAAACACTTTTACGTAAAGTAGATAGCATTCATAATTATTAATTCCATCATAATTAAGACGTGGTAAGATTACTTAAACTTTGTTTTTCGTGTAATGGATGCTTAGTGTGGTTATGTAGGTAGTACCTATAGATTTGTTTATGTAAAATTTAGCATAAAGTTACTGTTAGAATTTTAAACGGCTAAGCAGTTTTTTTTTTTTTAAATATAAGAAAGCTGACCTGGATAATTTATTTAAATTTTGCCTTTTAAAATTACAGGGTCTCAGACCATGGACCACGAGAAGTTACCACTTCCAGTCGAAGAACCAATTCAAAGTTTACATTCATCGCCAATGGAAACACCCAGGGATTCACCACTAACGGTTGAACAACAAGTGGTAATAGATGAAATGGAAAACTTAGGCTTTACTGGCAGTTTCTGCGACAATAGTACCAAAGATATTTCATTAGCCTCGCATTCGACACCAACGTCGGTATTTAATATAAATTGCGAAATACCACTTGAAGAACCAGAATATTCTTCAGTTCAAAGTAAACAAGAGCTTACACCACTTTTTACACCAATCCCATCTGTGCAGCCATTGTTAAGCCCTAGCATATTAGAAACACCAACCACCACATACAATACAAATAATAAAACATTACCAGAAACAGTGATAGACTCTCATGATTACGATGATTTTGTGGCAGATCCTAATGACGATGACTCTGTAGCAGACCCTAATGACGATGACTCTGTGGCAGACCCTAATTACATTCCTTCAGATATTGAAAGCCAACCATCCCCAATGTCACCAATTCTGCCACTTTCTTCTATTCAACCTCCTCCACCAAATAGTTTGGACAACCCACAACAGCCTTTTGAAATAGAAGCACCAGAATCAGTAAATTCCTCAATTCCAATTCAAATTAGTCAAAGTCATCAAGAAGAGGTTGATTCTCCTATTATAAGAAGAAATAAAAGAAAGTTACCAGAGTTTTGGAAAAAGAACCAAAGGAAACTAAAAAGAAACATTGGCACAGAATATACATCGGCTCTAGGCAAGAATAAACCAGCAAAAAAATGCAGCCATGAACCATGCAAATGTCAAAAACAATGTCACTTAAAATTTGACAGTGAAACAAGACAAAAACTTTTTGATTCTTTCTGGTGCCTAGGGGGTCTTGACAGACAAAGAGATTTTTTGGCCAAAAACGTAACTGTAACTGAAGCTACAGGATCTCGTGTTAACAATTCTAGGAGAAAGTTTACACTGCAGTACAGTTTTAAAATAAATTTAGATACCGTTTTAGTTTGTCAACCTTTTTTTTTAAAAACATTGCATATAAGCGACAAAATGGTTCGCACTGCTTTAGATAAAGCACGCAGAGGAGTTTGTGAAATTATATCACCCGATAAACGAGGTCGACATGTACCATCAAATAAATATGACGATATTAAAATTCAATTTGCCAAAGATCATATTGATTTATTTCCTGCGGTACCGTCACACTGGTGTCGTAAAGATACAAAAAATATATATTTGGAGCCTACATTAAACAGGGAAAAACTGTACGAATTGTATAAAACACATTGCATGGAGAATAACAACGACCCGATCTGTAAGACTTCATACAAAGAATTGATTCTGGAAAAAAATATAGATTTTCACAAGCCGAGAAAAGACCAATGTTGGTGTCATAAGTTTGAGCAGTTACCCGAAGAAGAACAGAAAGAGAAACATGAGGAGTATGAAGAACATATTAATAGGAAAGAATATGCCAAAGAAGAAAAAAAGACTGATAAATCAAAGGCAATGGTTGATTCTACTCTTCTTGTATGTACCTTTGATTTCGAAGCAGTGTTATATTGTCCTTTAGTTTTGGGTAAACCTGTGTTTTATAAAAGAAAATTGGGCTGTATGAATTTTACAATACACAATGCAGTGAGCAAACAGGGCTACTGTTACTTTTGGCCAGAGTATGAGGGGAACAGAGGGGCAAATGAAGTCTCAACATGTCTGTATACTTATATCACCAAGCTTACGAATGTGGAACACCTGATTCTTTATTCCGATTGCTGCCCTGGACAAAATCGAAATTCAGTGGTTGCTACAATGCTAAGATACGTAATGATGTCAACAGAGAATAATGTAAAAATGATTGATTACAAGTTTCTCGAACCAGGTCACACCCATATGGAGTGTGATAACATGCATTCTACAATCGAACGGGCCTCGGAATATGCCAAAATCTATATTCCCGAAGACTGGCTAAATGTGATACGATTGGCACGGAAAGACAATCCATACATTGTTGAGGTGATAGACCATTCAAAGTTTAAAGACTTTAAGGCAATGCGAGGTATCTCTATTGGAAACACAATAAAAGCCACGGATGGAACGCTTTTAAAATGGGCAAACGTCAGATGGATACGGGTGAGGAAAGATGTTCCCGATTCGCTTTTCTTCAAATTCGACTACTGGGAAGAATTTAAAGAGGTAAGGTTTAGCAGAAAAGTAACGCGGTCAGACTATTCCTCTTCTATGGATACAAATCTGTACTCCGAACCTCTTCCATTAAAACAAGTCAAATATAAAGACCTGATAGCTATGTGTAATGATGGAACTATTCCAAAGAGTTACCACAGCTATTACAAAAATTTGCCTGTAGTACAAAACGAAAATTTGGAGACAGGAGCTACAAATGACGACGACGAGTTAACCCTTGCTGCTTCAAGAGCATCTTATATACGACGTCGACCTAGGAACAAAAACTAACTATTTATAGTGTTTATTTTGTTTTTTAATGTTTAAGAGAAATTATTTTCCTTGGTTTTTATGACTATACGTTTCTTTAAAGAATTCAATATAATTTTTTTATAAAGATCTCATGTGTCTTGATCTCAAAGCATTTTTTTTAATGTTCATAATTCATAAATTTTAAATTTTAAGAAGTTTATTTTAAGATTAAATTTTATTTTGTTCCTCGTAATGTGCCTTGAACTCAATTTTGATGTTTGTGATTAATGTGATTTAATACTTAATTATGTTCAGATTTATGAATAAATTTTATTTTTATATTTTGTTCTTATTTTTTATTCACATAGAAAACATTGTGTAATTACTACCATTTATATATTTATTATTTATATATTATATTTTTCCATTTATTATCTATTTTATTTTTCCAGATTCTAGACCAAAAATAGTCTATACTTCTACTTTGAATTCAAACACGTCTCAATATTAATAACAAGCCATACAGGCGTATGAATTTTGTAAATAACGGAAATAACGTTAATTTTGATGGGTTCTCATTCCTAAATTGCAATATTTTAAATCACTAATTAGGTTAAAATGAATATTGGTACAATTATTAATAATTTATGGAAAAAGGTTTTACGTCCACAAATTCCAAGCATTTTTGGGGGAATTTTGGCGGAGTTTTACCGTATAGTCGTCATGCCAAATGGACGTAACGACCAAAAACTAGTCTTACAGAGGGAATATCTTAAAAGCAAGCATCCCATATTAATTGAGGTGTAAATATATGGCCACATGCAAAAACACAGCAAGCTGACAAAATCACAAGAAAAGTTATTAAGTTTTTTGTCTCTCCTGAAAAGTAGGGGTTTTGTGGATACGCCCCTATGGTTTGAGACCCGCGATATGAACTCATTATCTACCAAAGATTTTATATCGACTGTTACATAAATACGCACCAGTTTGTTAAAGATTTGACGATTTGTGTTTTTATTATATGAGAAAAGAACCCACAATGACAAATGAGACAGGAGACAACACGAGAGACAACTCAATTTGTGAAACCTCAGAACAAAATACAATATTGCAAGCTTTTTCTTACAGTACATGTCTAAAGATCTTTCATACATAATAAACAAAAATACAAAACAACAACCCACTCCACAAAACAGTTTTTTGCCGAGATTTTATGTTGCGACAGCACGGAACCTTTCAAAAATGAGTACGAGAACTTAAGACAGCATTTTAAGATAATTATTTCAAATATTTCACTTTCGTCATTTAAATCAGAGACCACAAAATTTTCACTTCAACGACTCCAACTGTTTATGCCAGAAACATGAAACACAGTGCGGAACCAGAACCACTCAAAACATTTTTAGGCACTCAACGAAACCCAGAACGACGCTGTTGATTAATAAGATATCACTGCTGGTTAGCGATAAAAAATCATCAGGGCCCGTATAGAGTAAGTGTTGCAAAATAACAGTTTCAGTGCAAGGAAAAAGTAGAGTCGAATAGCGAACCTGATCTCTATTTCGCACTGGAAAAATAATAACATACATTTAACACTTCCCTTTTTTCCGCACCTGTCCGAATAAATATCTGAAAAGTAATAAAGTTGTTGTTATCGGGGTGAATAAAAGCCGGCGAATGTTTTAAAATCGTTTTATAAAACATAATAAATACAGGCTATAACGTAATGGACAACAAATAGGTGGGTTTGCGATGAAATTGAAATTACACAGGACGGCAAGTGTCTTTGGAACCTTATGGTGACTTCACAATCATTTAAAATTAATGTTTGTGTGAGCCGAACCGACTTTAATCCGACCGAAATCAAATAAAAAAAATATCTTAATATTAACTTTTGAGTTATTTTAAGTCGACACGGCTATGAACTCAAAATAGAGACCCTTTTACATGGCAAGATATTCTCGACCGTTTTGTGGCGAGAATGTCTTTTCAATAATTAAGCTATGCTTTTAGGCGATTATTACACTCGACTCGCATTTAAGACTTATTGACGCCGAGTTAATTTCTCGCCTTGCATCTTCTGAGCGAGGTACTCTCTCCGTGTCAATGAGCGATGGTGCAATTTAAGTATACTCATATAAGAAGTTACATTCAGGCGTAAATATCGGATATTTATGAAGACACCAAAAGGTCTTACATTGAGCTACTCTTATGTTTATACGGTTAACATTTCTGTTCACAATGTTGGTCACATTTTCTCGTTAAAAAAACACATTTTACTGTACTTTGAAACGGACAGATTTCAATGTCTGTTCAGCACATCAATATATTTTTATACCGTTGTTAAATATAATATTTCATTATTTATGCAACACAAACTTAAATTGTAAACATCAAACACGATAAGAAACTGGAAACATACTTTCTCCAGCTGACTTCTAGAGTCAATGCAGACAATTCTTCTCCTTACTTTGCTGTATGTAACAGAGTGACAAAGTACAGAAAAACACATTTACACAATCTATTACAGTCCGCGAGGTCTAAGCTGAGCTCATTTGTCTGAGTGTTTGCATTTGTGTGAAGTGCGCGGCGGAGTAGCGTCGCGCGAGGGACGCACCGCACCTCAGGCCAATTGCCAAAAAGCAGTATAAACCGGTTTAAACCAAGCAAAGGACGCGTCGCGCTCTAGGCCGACGTCACACCTACACTATCTCAATGTGCCCTCACACAAATGCAAAGCTCAGCTTAGACTTCGCGATCTGTCTGTACTACTCGCACTTAACGAACTATATAATAAGAGAAAACAAGGTTTTATGACCATTTTAATGTCATGTAAGGCGAAGCTAAAAATTAATTGCACTGACCACTAAGAATAAAATGACAATGCGTTGTTAAAAATGACTAGTACTTAGCATAATATAAGAATCCCCATTATAACTTGGGACTATTTGAATCTTTCTGATAGTTGCCAATAAGTTTGCAGGGAAGTAATCAAGGGCCTTAGGTTGCTTGTATAAAGACGCGAGTTCCCGGTAAAGGCAAGTAGGTGCCGTAAAATACCCATACTAACTATGTGCTCACACATAAAGAAACAGGTAAAAACTTGTCTTTCCGTAAATCAACCTGCAGTGATCTGTACCGGAAAACCCGCTACTTTATGCAAGTACCCTAACTTGCTAAGACCCAATAAGGATTCCATATTTCAGATGTTTAACATAATTTTACCATACAAGTCGGCCAATAACCCTATTATGAGACAGTTAAAAGTTGACATTTCGGACAAACACATGTAAAAATCGGTTTTTAACCTATTATTCAAACTCAAAGCTTTCGCCAAGTCCTCAAAATTCAAATAGTCACAAATCTATTAGAGATTAAAAAAAAACTCGTATCCAAAAAATATTCAAGCGTAGAGATTCGTCAACTAGTAGACACACCCGATAAAAATAGAAAATTATAAAAATATCGCAAAAAATAAAGCTCAATACACAAGGCATCTCGTTTTTTACCTTTTTATAATAATTACCAATAAAACTAATTATAACTTCTTAATAATACAGTGGTTTTTCTAATTGCTGTTTTGGTTGCGACCTTTTACTTGTAAGTGTCACGAGAGACTATTAGTGCACTCTCAATAGGGAACCTTACTGCCAACTTCTCCCGCTAGAGGGCACCGTTGCCAAAACTGATGAGCAATATCTTGCTACAAAAAAAGCGCTAAAACATGAGCCAAAACAAACAGATAACAAAGGTTACAGTTCCTAATAATTTCAAATTGTAAATAATTTTAATATTTATAAAATACAAAAAAAAGGCGAAAAATATTTATGAAAAGGCCGGAAAGTGTTGCTGCGTGCCTTTGACAGTTTGCTTTGTTTACCTGGTGTGTAGATGATGGCGCCCTCGGCTTTGCGTAAGATTCCCTATTCAATCAACTCGGTGCAACCAAGTGGAGAGTATGTGTACTTCCCGAATGAATATTTATACCAAAATAAGTGCTCTATACCATTACTAGACCATCTTCCAGTCTAACCAGATGCAAACTGAATACCAGTATTTTGCATGGAGCGACTGCTTATCTGACCTCCACAACCCAGTTACTGGGCAATACGATACCCCTTGGTACGACTGGTTGTCAGACTTTCGGGTCGACTACCCGTAACGACTATCAAAGATCTACAAATGAAAGCCATAATTATGACTATTCAGAATGAATGCAGACTGTGTCGAGACAATTCATGTTATGAGGGTTCGGAATTCATTGCTTTGTGACATTGGATTTTGCCACGCGTATTTGTCACAGTCACGGTATCCAGTCCGTTGAAATGGCAGGTTTAAAATAAGCATTTGGCTTATGTCACAGCAATATTTATAAGATGAACATGGTAAGGTACATTGCTAGACGTTGACAGGGGGGCGCTGTTGGAAAACCTTTTTTGTGCAATTGTTTAGTGAAATGTATTGAAAATACAAGATGGCAGCGTTAGTTCCGATTTTGGCCAAACGCTAAAAGATTCTTGTACTGCTATATACTTAAAAGTGTATTAGACCGTCTTAATAACAGACAGCTTCTTACGCTTACTATCCCCGTCTTTATGTACTTCTAATCATTTAAACTTGCTAGTCCATTCACCAATTATATCGTCTCTACTCAAACCTAATTAATGGCAAGTCGAATTTTGCAAAATCACTTCTTCCCGCCAAATCTTGTATTTTACTTTTTCTTACAAGCTCAGATGCGTTACTTAAAGTCTTAGGCCACTTAACTTTCTCATTTATTGGCGACTTTTTGTTTTTTTTTCGTCTAAATCTGCTAATATTTGGCCGATTTCTTGGTTTTTTGGCTCATGTTTTAGCGCCTTTTTTGTAGCAAGATATTGCTTCATCAGTTTTGCCAATTAATTCGTAAGCTCTATGCTAATAAAATATGCCTTTACAATGTTTATCGACGTCAATACATCTGTTAATATGTTCACACATTCCTATAATATGTTTTGGTTTATTTCATTTATCACCAAGTGCGTTTCCCAGACTTGAAGTCGAAAACCATAAAATATCAATTGTTTCACTTCTCAATGCATTGTTTTCATATTTTCTGCACTAAATAGAGCACTTATTTTAGCATAATTATCATAATTTTTCCTTCTTGCTCTCTACTAAAAGTGGGGTCTATTTTAACTTCCATACCAGTATGTTTATATGGAGTAAAAACTTATTTAAATAGATGCAGCTGTTGAAACTTGCAATTGTTTATGATTGAAAAAGACTGTGTAGGTAGTTTAAATATTGAAATCTGAATTACCTTATTTTCTAAGTGACATTGTTTACCAGATCATTTTAAAGCTCTAGAAATGTTCCAGAATCCTCCAGAACGTCACATTTATTCTTTGTATAATTTTAATCTAAATAAATATTAACATTTATGTACCACACAACTAGAAATAAATATTTTTTTTAACAATTAATACTGCCTTATCAGCCGATTTGTGTACAATTATTGTGAATATACAACAGGTATGTCGTAAAAATGTATAAATTCAATGGTTTATTTGCAAAATGGCAGTGAAGTCAGTGCGTAAACTAAGTGACTCATACACTGTGTGATTAAGGAAATTTTGTTGCCCTACATTTTGACATTATATTTCTTAGTACACCATTGTGTGCATAAAGCACTACATGAAGTCCATCGTAGATCGTTGAGACAGAAATATCTGTCGCAATTGTTTTATAAGGGCTAGCACACATTGTGAGCTGCGCCGCAACGCAACGTATTGCTAAAATATTTGTATATCACTTTCGTATATTTTTCTGGACCATACCACACGACACAACAGGCGGGCCGCACCAGGTATTTTTACACAACACAACGGGCGGGTCGTACTGGATTTTTTTGTTTTGCAATTCGTTGCAATGCGGCTGCAGTAGGCGCTAGTCTTTACTTTTCATTTGTTCATAATACCTATATAAGAACCAAACTGTTGGTGCAACTTTGATTATAATAGCATAATACTCGTAATTATTTCGTTTGAAAATCAACAACCACGTCTTTGTGAACGTTTAAACCTAGTCTTTACTAAACTGATAATTAAAACTATAATAATAATATTATGCGTAATTTACATTGCGCCACAGGTCAATCAAGAAAAGAAAATTTTACAAAATGTATTACTGTTATAACTATGGGCAATTAGGTAAAAACGAATATTATGATCGTAGAACGCGGATTTTAATTTAATTATAGCTTGACCGATACCGCTATACCGCGCCTTAGGTATGTGGCTTGCGGACGGCGAGCAATGGGCAGCTCGCCGTCCGATAAGGACCAGGCTCGGTTCGACGGCGCGTCGTGTCCCACGCGCGTCTCAAAGAGATGTCAGCATCATTGACGGGGTCCGATTCCGATAGGGCCGATGCCTGCTGGGGACGCGATTGTTCGAAAGAGTTACCGTGGCCCTGGCGCACAGGCAACAGAAGGAACACGGGTGGGTTAACAGGCCGCTCATTCGTCAACGCTCATGGCGTTCCGCCACTCGCTTCGCCGCGCGTACCTAAGGCGCGGTACAGCGTTATCGGTCAAGCTACAACATAATTATGTACAGGCAGACTTACTCGCTTTTTATCAAAATGTTAATGCACTTCGCAGTTCCCATCATACTGAAAAGTTTCAGTTCAGATATTACAAACACGTCTTAAAAAAAAAGTGCTGGGAATGTTGTTCACGTGATTGTGTGTCGAATAGAAAAGTAGAACCGCCCTTAATTGATTCAGCAGGCTTAGCACAAGCACTGTTTTGTCGACGGAAGAATAGACAAAACTGATGTTTCGTGAAGACAGTACGACGGCAGCAAAATAGAAGGAGTCAACAGCACTTTTTACGAAATTCAGTCATTTATTCACGTATTCCATTTATTTTGCTTATATCTCGAAAATGGTGTGTCCTATCGCAAAAATAATGAAAATTTCGACCCCCTTCGTGAAACTCTAAAACTCAACATGTAGGTATTAATTTTTCACATTAACCATACAAAAACTGAAAAATTCCATCTTTCCATTCCATTATTATACTTTGTGGCCGTCGAATATAAAGTTTTCTACTGTCTTTAGCATGGCGATTAAAAAATCAAATTGTCTTCACTACCTTAGTAACTGTCTTCTGAAATAGTCTACATTAAAAAGGGCCTAGACAACGATCGGGAGAAACGAAAGACAAAATGACAGATTTGAGAAGGGTTTTTACGGTGCGATGTCAAAAATGGAGAAAGGAAATGTCACTTTGTATGAAAATAGCCGTGTCTATTCTTCGAAGACATTGACAGCCTCATGCTAAGCCCGCAGGTGACTAAATAAAAAAATAGCCTGTATGTACAAGCGGTAATTTCAAATTGGCAAGGATATCAGCGAACAACAGAACATTCGTTTTGTCCAGTCTTATTTCAAATTGGTCTTGTATAAAGCAAGAATAATGACCAAGCTTCTGCTATACAAACAACTTCTATTTAGCAAGCGATAATAGTCGAACAGTAGCAAAAAAAAAAAAAAATTTTTTTGGTATTCGTCTTGCTTCATTAGTCAGCTGTTACAGATTATGATGAAACCTCCCATAAACCACATATTACGTCAAAAGTTAAACAAATTTTATTATTATTAATTTCAACCAGTCTAATTTTCTTGAGATTTCTAGAATAAAATAATGTCTTTGTATCAAAAACAACCTTTTTGTTGAAAAAAATCGGTGCTTTTTTTTGTCTTTCATAATGCTATCACATTTTTTTGTATGCAACAAAAAATCATCTTTACAACATTGCTTTCAAGCAAACCCCATTGGTTTAATTGTAAAACTTTTTATTTTTCAGATAAATAGAAAAGTGTTGTTAGGACTGATAATAAAATATTTATATATTTATAGTGGCAACATGTATTCAGGCAGCTGCGGTAAGAAATAAAGTTCAAATATTAATATTAAGGAGACCTTTAAAGACCTTTGAGATGCTTTCGTCATATAACTTAACCATGATTTAACTTTCTTATACAAATATCGTGTCATTCCTTAATTCTTTAACAAGCCCACATTACTGACCAAGCTTTGCTTTAGCGTACCACAAATATGAACCTTACGACTATTATGAATAGTTTCAATTTGCTTTATCCCGAGAGTTACGAATTCTCTTACACTTAAGAGGTTAACAATGTAAAGAAAACCAATTGAATGTCACAAAATAATTAGTTGGTATTATAGAGATAGTATACTACGTATTATATTTTGCGAAAGACAACAATTGCTCAGGTTTTTTCAAAATATGTAGCTGCTCGGAGTCTTAAGAGATTCTATATCTTTGGTAATTTAGCTGCACACCACATTTCTACGTTACCTACGCCATATTTTATACACTAACATAATTTTATAATCAGATATTTAAAATGTTGTCAATTTTACACCCAGTTTGTCGAAAGCCTCGGACAATTAAATAATAATAATAGTAAATCTAGTGTCAAAACTCACGTAGCTGATAAGATTGGCTTGCCGAAACAACTATATGTATTTTACAAGCGCGCGTCTGTCATTGTAATTTCAACCTTATATCAATGTTTATAAGAACGTTAATAAATGTCACAAAATTCGAGCTCATGATTTGCAAGAGCTATAACCATTCATATTAGCTGACATGAGTATCAGCAACAGATTCAATTGGCTTTCATATCGACACCGGTAGTAGTCAAATAATAGCCTTATAGGACTGAGGGAGTAACTACATTATTCAGCTCCATTCGCGTTTCGATGGACGATTTTCGTCATTTCTACACACTGAACACAATTAATGTAAATGTTAATATTAATGTTAGCCTGAACACTGTCGGTAGCATGCGCATCTCCATACAAACTCGTTGTTTTCTATGGACAAAGGCTGAACAGAGCAGAATAAGTGTGGTTAGTCCGTAAGGATTAACATATTTAATTATGGAGTATACTATCTCTTTAACCAAGTATAACAACGGTATTGGGTGTCCACATAAACCCAGAGGTTTCTCATCAATACGTACTTGCTTGCGTTATCAGTCGGCGATGACGTCACATGCCCTCGAGTCGACATCCACTTCGGTTGTTTCCGCCGATCTCTCTTGTATAACGGATTCGGTCCGCTCTATCCCCAGAGCGGCCGTTTCGTTCGATTTTGCACTACACAAAAGACGTGGAAAATATAAGTTACAGATAATTTTTCTATATATCTTCAAGCTACAGATGATCCTTAACGATATTACGTGTTGTTACTATAATCCGAACGCAAGAAATGTTCGGTCAGAATGGTTTGACTGCACGATTGATTCCAATAAATATGGTAAATGGAACATTCATTCGAGAGCATAGCGATTAGAATATGTGTTTCGTGTTTGGATTTACGTACTCAACAAAGTTACTCAAATGAATGTTCGTCGCGTAACAAAAGCTCGCGCAACGTTTGTTTGCAAAACAAATTCGTGTAGGAAAGCTTGCGGTTAGTACCGTCCGTTTGCAAAAAGAGAATGACATGTGAACTGTCGAAACGTCACATGTGTTTATAGTAACAACACTATGTTCCCCGGTATGTGTCACTTACACGTGTTCCCGGTGCGCGGGCGGCGCGGGCGGCGCGTGCGGCGCGGGCGGCACGTCTGCGCGCGCGCCGCCCAGCGGTAACGTCTGCGGCCGCCGCAGCCACGTGCAGCGCTCCTCCTGAACCAAACATAATGTTGTCATTAACTAACTACAAAATTTTCAAACGACACTTCAAAATGCTGTGTAAACCCCCCATATTTGTGTTCGAACGTAATATAGTTGATGGAAACATTTTTCATACAATCTCACATACTTAATGCAACAACATTTCTATATATAAACTGATATTATTAAGAGAAAAGATTTGACTTTCTGTATGTTTGCTTTCACGCTAAAACAGCTGAACGGATTTTGATAAAATTTGACATATGGATAGACCATGACCTGGATTAGGACATAGGATACTTTTTACCCCGATATTCCCACGGGATCGATACTTGTTTAAGATATACACACACAACATAATTTATTTAAATACATCTGAGGCGTTGTACAGTAAAATTATAACAAACAAAAAAAGAACACGAGAAATTAAAAAATATAACAACAAAGTATAGATAAAATGCAATCAAGAAAAAAATACAATAATTTACTTATTTATTTATCTATCTTTCATCCATCATCTTACTGAATCTTAAACATTCGCGATAGCAACACAAAATCATGTTGCAACAACAATGTTGAGAAACTTTTGTTTAACACACACCTTAATAGTAACAGCATGGAAATTAAAGGCTGTTTGTCGTCTGTATGACAATTTTATTGAAGTGAAAACTTCTTTAGACGCGTTGAGCACTTTTTAGGTGAACAAAAATCATGGAACTCGCGTCATCGTCACCGAACGCTATCCATGAGCTATATGTATACTGTGTATATGTGTACTTTTTGGGTGAACAAAAAGCGTGAAACTCGCGTCATCGTCACCGGACGCTTCGACGATACAATTCACAAGTTACTTAGTGTTCACTTCTATCGGCAGTCCCCAAAGACTGCCCCGATTTTTTTCACTTACCTGAGGTGTGATGATCGCCGTAATGTCTGTCTGTGTTGCGACCGGCTCCGCGTGGCTTTTAGTAGATACGGCCTTCAATACTTCTTGCATACAGCCTTGCAGTTCCGCGACCTAGCAAACGACGAAATATGTATCAGAGAATGGCGGCACTTACTCAATTATCTACTGTAGAGTTATGTAATTTAATTTTGGTTTTTCGAGTAACCTATTGCAATGATAAGGTACAAAAAAAATTGATTACAATTTGCAATGTAATTTGAATTTTGTCACCTTTGAGTCTTTATACAGGAAAAAAATTAACCAGTGCGCAAACTGTAACCATGAATTCAGCATATTATATGATACTATACCCCCTAGCGTAGAAATTTTTCGTCAGTAATATTTTTATTATTATTAGCTTTTCCGTACATTTTGACCGCGTAGGTATTACACTTTTCTATGAAACAGCAGTCTTTTTTTTTTTTGATCACCGACGAGAAATTTCTGCGCTAGAGGGTCTAGAACCATGTGCTGAATTCATGGTTACAGTTTGCGCACTGGTTAAAAATTTATCCTTTATTATCAAAACTAGATATTTATGCAAAATTCTGGATAATTTTAAATTACTGTTGGTCATACCTGTGCCTGTAGACTGAAACACGTCTCCGAAAGTTGTCGCAGCGCGTCTGTGCTGTCATCTGATTCCGATAGCCTTTGCTTCTGGTTATCTAAAATTAAAGGCAAAAACGTACAATCATAGACTTGGATAGGGATTATGGTTCGAAGTGATTCTTAAGAGGGCCCTTCCCGGTCCGTCTATCATCAACGCGAGCATGATTGAAAAGCTTGTTGTTTCATCAACAACAACCAACGAAAATTAGCGCGCAAAGATTTCACAAAACTTGTTCCAGGAAATACGTGTTTTTGAAAAAAAATGTTTTTCATTTAGAATCTCCATTACATGTGCGAGGTTTCTATGAAGATTTTTTCTTTACTTTTACAATTTATGAGTACATTATGAAGTTCAAGTAAAATTTGTGTAAAAAGCAGATTTTTGGAGACATAGTTAAGTATACTGAATTTGTTTCTCCAAATTTTGATTTTTTACTTGCATAGAAACCTAGATAATGTGCACAAGATACCTATTAGTTCAAAAATTTCAATGAAAGATGTGGTACCACGCCATAATCACGTACCAGAGTTTGTATGAAAAGTATGACGGGTTGGGCGCTCTTAAAACACTGAATTTACTAAATCGGCAAATCGACGCCGGTACGTCGGCATTTTGGGCGAAGTAAAATGAAATGGCGACGCTGCGAGTGCCGACAAAGTGGGCGTGCAACTTAAATCGGAACAAACTCTCAAATCAAGGGTAACTCACCAGCAGCCTGTAAAGTGGACACTTTCTTCCACAATGCGTTGATAGCTTGCATCTGTAGTTGCTGTATCTTTCGTTCAGACTCCAAAGCGGCCTTCGTCGCCTCCATATCGCACGTCAACCTCCTACGAATTAGAAAAATCAATTGAATATAAGTTTATACGTAACTAGCAATTCGCCTGCAACTTTTTCCACGCGGATTTTGTACTGTCCCCTACGAATTTCAATAACTCCACACCTATTAAGGGTAGTTTTGAAAATTTTATAATTTCAATCTTTTTTTATGTACCTAGGTACTTAGGTAAGTATTCGAGGCAAGCTCCAAGTTTATAAAGCCAAGTTTTTTTTTAAATATAAACAAGTTTATCAGTTAAGGGGATGAAAAGGGGTCTTTCACCCCTTAAGGATTGATTTTCCCAAATTCCTTCCTCAGTACCCTTCGTCTTAAACTACAACTACCGTAATACGGGGTGAATAGGGATGCAGGGATGAATCGAGATGAAAGCTTTAATGGGATTTTAACATTTAAATAATATATTTTGTTGCCAAAAAGGACTCTATGTGTTTACTGTATTATAAATATCGATTAAGTACCCTTATTAGCAACAAACTTATTATTTCAATGTTAAAATCCCTTTAAAGCTTCGTCCCGATTCACACCTGCATCCCTATCCACCCCGTTTGATGGTACTGTCCAAAATCCAAGTTTCTATCATTAACGGTTTGGGTTTTGTGACCACCATATGAACATACCCTGTTCTTTTGTTTTATAGATCGTTGCCGAACGGTGCCGTAATCATCATTCCTCTCAATTAACCATTATCTCAGATCATTGTAATAAAGTATTTACATTACCCGGTGATAATATGGCACATTAAGTTTTGGACATCCAACTAACCAAACTTTTTCTGAGGGCGGTTTTCACCTATTATGGTGAATCCTCAGTTGTAGCCCGCCAAATTCAAATCATCTTTGGTTTTTTGCAAATTGCAGCTCTGTTTTACCTCGTATGTTAATCAAAATGCGAGTCTGCGAGGAATGATATATTTATTTAATAATAATCATCAATTTCATATCAATCGTCAAACTTGGAAACTTATTTCACCTAAGAGGTGTTGATGATTATTATTCAAAGTTGATACGACAGAGGGGCTTTCCTTTAAACTGCCTATACTAGGTACCATTTTGAAGCTCTGTACCAAAAATCAATTAAATAGGAGCAGTAGTTAAATCGCAAATGATTTTTTAAATTTTTGCCCCGTTTGAACACGATGTATCTTTCCTAACAGGTGATATGTCTATACGCGTAGCTCATGCACCTTAAAACGATATATCTGAGTATAACCTACGATGCGTTGTTGCCGCTGTGACGCAAGTCACAAGTACAACCAAATATTTTCGCTAAAAAGATGGCAATGCAAACAAAGCAATAAATACACACACACTTGCACTTTCATTACGAGAGTGACAATCATAGCAAAACATCCCGCGCGAAAAAGAAATAGAAATAGGTCAGTGAGTTGCTATTGCATCCTAGATCCTTGCGATCGGTAAGTGGGGCTTCTATAAAACTTGTTTTTTCAGTGCGCCGACGCTATCCATTCGGAACGTACTTATGTTACGTAACACGGAAGCTCCTGGACCGCTTTTGTTTTGTCGAACTCGCGCGCCAGCAATTGTGATTTTGTTTTGTTATTGTGATATGACACAATATAAGTTTGAGACAGTATTTCGTTTTTTATTGTGACAGGACACGTAACTTGGGATTATTATTATTTAGTGTTAAGTGTTTTTTTTTGTGATTGACTGCTTTCATTGTGATACGACACGTAATTAAACTTTGGTTGTGTGTGTGTGTGTAATTAAAGTGGCCACCAAGATCTCCAGACCTCACTCCCATGGATTTCTTTTTGTGGGGGTACATTAAGGGTGAAGTGTATGCCTAAGAGGTAAATACAATTGTGGAACTAAAAAATAGGATTATTTTAGCATGTCACAAATTAAATTGCTTAGCAACGGACAGTGGTTTAATTAGAAAAATAAATAACAATATTCTCCGTCGGTATAATTTGTGCATTAATGTGAATGGAGGAAACACATCGAGAATTTAAAAAAAATGTGTTTTTACTGTGCGCGTATTTCAAAACCTTACATAACATAAAAGCCAGCGCGAGCGGAGGCCTGAGCCGTCGCCCGCGCCATCGCGGCCGCCCACTTTGACACGAGATAACACACGCCACGCTCAGGCGCGCGCGCGACGTTGCCTCTTTGTTACCTAGGTATCTCAGTTAAATTTCTTTACAAAGGGTGGTTGCGTTTTACTCTGATTTGTAAGCTATTTAGTTTGTTTGAAACAATAAAAAACTCATTTTTGGTGCTTTTTATTTTTATACCGTATCGAATTAATACTAAACACGTATAGTATACGTAGTGTAATTTAATGCCCCTCTGTCGTATCAACTCTGTTTATAAAAAACCAAAGAAAATTTGAATTTGGCGGGCAACAAGTAAGGATCCTCCTTAAACTGAACGCATCAACACATCTTAACGCGTTGAAGAGCTGCCAGTGACAGTTCTTGAACGCCGTTTAAATGTGTTGATCGTGTTCAGTTTCATGAGTGAAATTAACACTAAAACTTGATTTGCCATATTGACGATCCGTGTATACTATAAAACTAGAATAAATAAAAATCAATAGTAATTAAAACTCACTGTATATGTTGTCTGGCCCTCGCCGCTTGTATGGCGTGCAGTATCCGCAGCGTATCCTTATTGAGGTTCCTACTTCTGTACCCCCTCCACATCTTCTGTATAGTCACGGCAGCCATAGATTCCACGCTCATTTTCTTCTGCCGTCTCTGATTCGACGCTAACTTCATGATATCCGCACCGAGATTCTCCGAATCAATCGTGATGCCGTTTAGTTTCTTCTCGTCGTTTTTCACTTCTATTTTTGATAAGCTGCCTTTCCGTTGTTCCATTCTCGTTTTTAGTTTGGGTGATGACGTAGCGCTCTTTGGTAGTTTCGGGGAACCTTTCATGTTTTTGGCGTGTCGTGGCTTCTCTTCATGAATACTACTGTTACTTGACTGCGATGACGTGTTCGAGACGCTGTGTATCGAGTTATTGGTCGGCTTTGGTATCGATCTTTGGATGTCGTATATCGGGTCTTGGTAGTCGGGACTCATTAACGATTCGGGTACGGGAACCATTTTCGATGCGGCTTCTAGTGAATGGTTTACTGGCTTTGGTTGCGGTATCTCTGTGAAAGTGGAAGAGTTGTAAGTCTTCGTAGGTTATTAATTTTAAAGAATTAAACGAGCATAAGTTTAATACGTAGAGAACGCGGCCGTTAAGGGGGAAACGCCAGGTTGCCCGTGAAATTCAAATTTTCTTACGTTTTTGCAATTTGCAGGTCAGTTTAGGTTGTACGTTAAACAAAATATGATTCGCGCCGTAACAAGTATGTAATTACAAAATTATAATCATTAAAATAATCAATACAACCCTCTAAGTTCATATAATCCTATTGATTGATATCGTCATTCAATAGCACCTACAAATTGAAAAAAACCTTACAAAATTTGAATTTCGCGGGCTACCTGGCGCTTCCCCCTTACAAGACACATCGAACTTAGAAAAAGACTGTCACAGATATGAGTAACAGACATGACGCTATACTAATCCGGAGTTTATGTAAAATTTGATATGTATTAAGGGGCCGTCCATTAATCACGTGAGGCTCGAAAGGGGGGCTTTGGCAAAAATCACAAAATATCACATGGGGGGGGGGTGTAGTAGGACATCACGTGTAAGTATTTATTTCTTCGTCAAACGCGCGATTTCTAAACCGAAAAGCCAGTTTATGCCAGTCAAAAAATAACCTGCAACATTTCTGTCTAGACATTTTTATCATGGTCCTTAATTTCAGAATAAATTTAGATTATACTTTATACCTGTATTTAAAGATAATATTCTAAAAAAATTAAGAATCTTTGTGGGTACTAAAAAATACACGTGATTTTTTTGTAATCTTAAACCTCGCCACGTATCACCAAGGGGGGTTAAAAAATGCTAAAAAAACATCACGTGATTAATGGACGGCCCCTAATAACGGCCCGTACGTAACGTAACGTACACTACTTTTCGCTAACATATACCTTGTACTCTTTCCCTCTCCTTTTCTCTAGCGCTGTCTCGTTTCTCCGTAGCATACATGAGTCCGGGCGAGTCGAAGCTCTGGCTCATAGCCGTGGGTATACCGGGGAGGTCACCACACAGTGATGACGTCATTTGATGGGATGGCGACGAAGACTTGGTTAGTGCTGCGTGGTAGCTCGAAGTGAGGCGGTCGGGTGACCGGCCCATGTGGCGGGGCGTTGATATACGCGCTGCAAGTTATTATGGCGATATAGTATCTGCATATAAGTGGCCATTGCTGAGTATTGATGGCCACCAAAACTTAATATCTCTATATCTGCTAATCCTTAACTCCAAGCGCGTTGGCTATAGGTGAACGAGTTTCGTGTTAGTTTATCAAATAAATAAGGAAATCATTTCATGTTTGGTAAACGAGCACGATACGAAAATCTCGAGTTTTCGCATCAATCATTTACAGACGACTCATGCATAGAAAGAAAAAGAGACTCGTTAACTTCATACAAAAATATAATCACAATACGACTATTGGAGAATAGCATAACAAAACAGCACACATGTATTCCGGATTGGGAAGGATTAGGAAGACTTGAACATTTCGCTTTTTACGTTTAAGAGGGCGCACACGGGTCCACTAGCGCCACTCCTTAAAAATAATATTATCTCGTGACTGAGAAGGAATTTTAAATAACGGCTCAATAAGCACCCTCGGTAAGTGTGTCTAGAATTTTCTAATACCTTTTATAAACCTTCATATTGAGACACGAAGCAACAAAATTCGATCTAAAGAAAAGCGGCCACATTCCTCTAGATCGTATTTTGTTGCTTCGTGTCTTCACGGGTTGCCAAGTCAAAGTGACCCATCATTATTTGGACAGAACAACGTCTGTCGGGTCAGCTAGTTGTAAATGAATGCCTATGAAAACTTTTACCTACACAAGCATAATTCGACGAATTCCTAAGATAACTCTATTAATTAACTATTTTAATTAACAGGTCAAACATTTCTTTACGTCTGAATAAGTTACATTTTCTACAAAGCATTGAGTTTCGAAGTGGAACGATAACATGCGTACCGTGTTACCGACTCTACATATACATTATAAATTATTTTGTTAAACTCAAAATCTAAACTGCAATTTTAAGGAGATAAAGTTGTTTGTAAAAGGATATCTCAGTAATTACTGAACCGATTACAAAAAAAAAAACGGGCACTGATAGAAAGCTATACTATTCCTGAATAAGATATAAAAAAATGTTTCCTGTGGAAATCTCTATGCAAGTGAAACCGCGGGGCGCAACTAGTACTAAATAATTTGTATAACTTCCTGTTTCCATCTTTAAAAACACGGTAAAATAATAATCTAAACTAATATTATAAAGAGAAAATATTAGATTTTTTGCATGTTTGTTTGATACGCTTTCACGCTAAAACGGCTGAACGGATTTAGATGAAATTTGCCACATGGGTAGACCATGACCAGCACCATAATTACGTAACACACTATCTGTCACAATCTAAATCATTTTGAAGCCTATTGCTAATCCATTGCTTCATATTTTCGCAAAATCTGTCTGCTCAACAACGTAAATAACGCAATGAACGTTGTTGAACTGTCAAAATGAAAGCTACTTCTACTGTTAGTGTGTTACGTAATTACCTCGCTGGATTAAGCCATAGGATACTTACTTATGCGGGTGCAACCGCGGGGCGCAGCTACTATAAATATATTGAAAAATAAAAGTACTTACATTGCATTCTTGGTGACTGCAACTTTGGCTTCAATGGACTGTGGTTTTGATCTTTCAGTTGCTGCTGATGATGTTGAGCCTGCATTGTAATAATTTTGTGTGAACGCCTTTACCCAGTAACAGGTTGATTATCTACTAATAATAATGAGTATCTTGCCATGCTAAGTTAAACTACTTTGATTAAGATTCTATCACATACGGCCAGAACCTGCAACTACGGAATATTTAGGAAGCCTTTGAATTTAGAAGCCTTGGTATTTTCGTTTTTGGCCACTGGCTTTCGAAATTAAAGTTATTTTTCACTTTGTAGTGTTTTTTTTTTTGAAGACGGTTGTTTTGTTTTTTGTATTACTTTTTTCATTTTTGGTAGTGATACCTACCCCGAACCTATTCGTATACCACTACTTGCTATATACACAACAGTGACAGGAAGTATTATAACATAACATATCGCACTGATAATACAATACTGTTGTAACTCAAAATAAGTAAAATTTGAGATAACATGATATGAAGTGGATAATCATTTTTTCGTCCATTCTGAAAAAAAGTCAAATTTTGAGTTACAACAGTATTGTATTATCAGTGCGATATATCAAGTGGATATGTGAAATCATATTATTGAAGCTAACTCAAAAACTACCAAGACAAAGTTAGTAAAACTTATATGGAACTATGGCGCGAGCTTCATATGCCAAATTAAAAAAGTGTTTTAGAATCGGTCTGACGAAAATATCGATACACATGCATTTAAAAAAAAAAAACCTACAGACGAACATAGAACCTCCTCCCTTTTTTTATGTCGGTTATTAAATTAATGACTTCTCTCTTATTGTAACGAACTACAAACTTTCACAAGTCATGGAGGATATTTAAATACAGCCTAACTATTGCCTCCATCACTATTCTAAACTTGATCGTACCTTACTAAGTATAAGGCGCAGTTTCCTCTGATCCTCTGTCTCCAGCGCATCAGCTGTTAGGGGGCAGGTAGACGCCAAGTACTCGCACAACTCTTGATGCTGCCCCGCGTGGTAATGCCGCCCTTTGCCTTGACTGTACAGCCACTCCGCTTTCAAACTGAAAAGGAAGCAATTGTTCATAGAGGCTTATAATAGAGTATTCTTTATTGTTCACTGGTAGAAAAATAAACAGGGAAAAATGAGTTAATAATAGAAATTGGATTTACCTATTGCCACTACAGAAAGTAAATGGGGGAGCAAGACTTGATTTACGTTCATAGACAAGGTCCCAACAAAATTTCTGGAGAAACTGTGCATAGTAAAACTCCAATGAGGTTATGTTTACATCAACAAAAATGTGTATATTTTAACAGCAGTGGTGGCCCAGTGGTAACGGCCCCGACTTACGAGTTGTCGGTCGTGGGTTCGAACCCAAGCCGGCACTTTACTTTGGGTTAATTATTTCTTCACCACTGGTAAGGAAAACATCGTCAGGAAACCGGCATGTCCTAGAACCAGTAATTCTGAGGATTGACATCCGCCAACCCGTGACGTGGTTTATGGCCCGC
Organism: Griposia aprilina; assembly: GCA_916610205.1. Lineage (NCBI taxonomy): Eukaryota > Metazoa > Arthropoda > Insecta > Lepidoptera > Noctuidae > Griposia > Griposia aprilina. Next base: position 22,955,617 of record OU744285.1, on the reverse strand, counting down.
TCCCTCTCACAGAGAGGAGGCCTGTGTGCCAGCAGTGGGAACATTATAGTCTGATTATGCTTAAGCAACAAAAATTTATAAATGTACTAACTTTTGCCCGCGGCTTCGCCCGCGTGGAGGTCGGAAATTATCCCAAGGGAATGTACTACCGGCACAAAAAGTATCCTACGTGTTAGTCCAGGTTATAAACTATCTGTGTTCCAAATTCCATCCGTAGTTTTTGCGTGAGAGTAACAAACAAACATCCATCCATTCATCCATCCATTCATCCATCCTCACAAACTTTCACATTTATAATATTAGTAGGATCTGTAGTTCAGAACAAAAAATAAATAAGAAACTTTTGCAAACAATTCATTACGTAACACCATTATTTAAACATATTAATGTATAAAAACTAAAATAAACACATGAATTGATATTCTAAAAGGCAGATTTTTCAATATTGTCAGAGAAATATCTGAGAAATTAATATGCTGCCCATTAACAGTGTTTGTATAGAAATTCGTCAAACCGCCGAAAAGAAAGGAGTATGTACCAGGTGGCGTTCTGTAGTTTCTGCCTACCCCCGTGGGAAGAAGGCGTGAGTTTATGTAAAATATATCTGACGAATGAAGAATCGGCCCTTAACATAATATTTAAATCTTACCTTTCTATAGCACTGACGACGAAGCCATCAATAGACTTGACGCTCATTATCCAGTTGAGTACAAACGGACGGTAATCAAATCCTCTGTGGTGATGGGTCAAGGAATAATTTTCAATTAAGTATTTACTTTTGTAACACAACTCAAATTTACATTTTTGTTATGATTTTAGAGCAAGAAAATATAATATGTATATAGAATGTAAAATGTTATCATTGCTAACATAAGTTGTGTAACGTAGAAAGAAGCAACACAAAGGATTGAAAAAAAAACACGTGCTTATTTGAAATGGGTTAAAAAAACAAAATAACAATGGGTGCTAATTAAGGCAGCTTCTTTAAAATGTCATTCTCGTCTTCAAATATATTTCGTTGTCTAATGAATTAATAGCTCAGTGACGAACTTTTAGCGTCTAATAAATGGTTTTCAAGCGACCATATATTGTAAAACGAGCTACTGTTAATATGACGCAGCTTGGTGATAATTCTTAAGCAACGTTATGGACCAAGTAATAAATAGGGGCATTATTCATAATGCCCGCGCATTATGAATAATGACAAGCGTAGTTGACGGAGCCCCGCTTAGCGGGGCTCCTACTTCTGGGTGGTTTAAAAACAAATAACCACGAAGGGAATGGCGGGGTCTGAAAGACCCCGCCATTCCCTTCTAACCTACCCTGTCCGAGTCGGGGTGCCCTAAGTACTGAGCTCGCTTAGTAGCTCACTTACAACATTAGTCACGAAGTTATCAATTCAGAAGTAAATATATTTATCGGTAGGTCTAAGTCATACTAATTTACGTTCGTAAATTGACGCTGGTTTTTTGATATTCTGTTGGAATTTCAAAGATGACGAATTAATATAATTGAAGCTGTTCTATTAACTCGTTGCCTACATATAAAAAAAGACGTTAGGTTGCAGGTGCTAAAGAAAACTTTTGTTGCTGCACTCATAATTTCCCAATAACAATTAGGTAAGTTTCGACCTTTGAGTTCCGCGAAATGTAGGTGCTAATGGTACAAAGCAAGCAAAGGGCGCCGCTCTAAGGTAGGACATTCACGATCGACGTAAAATCATTAGTAAGTCATTGCAATGCTCAGACGGCCTAGACAAAGTAACATCCGATTAGCGATGACGCTAGTAGAAAAGCCAAAAAATGCATGGGTATGACAAGCTATCGAAATGTCACGTGATCATTGGTCAACGAATAGAAATAAGCTAGACCATGTTAACATTATTCGATTCTATGAAACCAATGGACATCGTCGAACGATTACTTCCATAGAGATGCGTAGTCAAGTGGCACTTTTTCAAAAGGGTCATCGCTAGTTTTCGATTCGTATGATGGAAACAAAAGCGAAAGCGATAGTTTGAAATAGAATCGCTCCGAAGCGAATGCCATTTGTCTAGCTAGGCCATCTGATCTTGGTAAGATAAGGTTTAACCTTTCCTTACCAAGATAAGAGTATTACTCTTAAAATGCTTGCCGTTTATCGTGTACTCACGGCAATCAGACTAATTTATAATTTATTACAATGAGATAAAAGTGACACTGAAATGATTTACTAATGGTTTTACGTCCTTCTTTGACCGTGTATGTTGAACAAAACGGCGCCAACCGGTAAGTAGACGACCAATTCAGGTCAGAATTTGTCAGTACCATTACCGGTACAGTACCGGTTCGGCAAAGGGTATGAAGACTGCTTGCCGACTAGCACTGATAACCTTCGCTGTTAGGGTGCCTGTTTTCTACCTGAATGCGGCCTTTCGAGGCCTACATGTGTGAGTAAAAAGGATACAATTTATCCTTTCCAGCCATCGCGACACACGGGTTACCCTGTATAGAGAAGCTCTCCAGTTTATTTAGGTGCACCAGGTGACAGATCTCATTCAGATCCTGGATACTGTTGTGAGCTAACCCTAAGTGTTCCAAGTGTGTTGGAAGGTAGCGGTCACACTGCCTCAGGTCTGATATCCTGTTCCTTTCTAGATTTAAGTGCTGAAAAAGAGATGTTTTAAAGATTAATTAGGTACTTGAGCTAGTTTGAAGTGAAAACTTCTTTAGGCGCGTTGAGCACTTTTTGGGTGAACAAAAATCATGGAACTCGCGTCATCGTCTCCGAACGCTACCCATGAGCAGATTTACAAGTTACTTAGTTTTCACTTCTATCGGCAGTCCCCAAAGACTGCCCCGTTTTTTTTTTAGCAATCGATAAGGAGTCGACTGTTCTTATCTGACTACACCCAAGAATCAATACGTATAGAATAAACAGAGTATAATTATTGCCACATAATACTAACCTTCAAATTCTTCAAATAAGATATATCAGCTATGAAGGATATCTGGTTGTTGGACAAGTCTAGATGCTCCAAGTGAATATTGTGATTCAAATGTTCTATTGATTTTATGTTGTTACCTGGAAAAGAGATCACAGGCTTATTGGAATGTTCAAGAACAGCTCCTCACTTATACTCTCACAATATTAGAACAAATGTGGAGAGAGACAGTGCAAACATTGATCATTCATGGACATTGTCACATAATCGTTGATGGAACACTCGTATTACGTCGTCAACACATAAGTTTTCACGTCGACAGTAATTGTATCTATCGTAATAACAAGACAGAGTTCTGAGAATGGTAAATGTTTTCATTGGTTGACCCTACACCCACATTTTCCTGGTTAAATTTAAGGACCAAATCCAGACTCTAGTTCGCTTCTGGCCATTACCTCTTCAGAATATTAAATAGGAAAGTTAAATTTAAAAAAAAACAGTTTTGTTATTTAACATAAACTAACTTAATTTTTATCAAACATTAAACACCTTTGGATGACACATTATAAGGCCCTGACTATAAATTAAATCTCATTTACTAGGACTCCATTTGAATTCCTAAGCGAATTTCACAGTTAGTCTTCACCTTATAAATAACTAAATATAGCCAACTGTTTTATGAATCTTTTTTTGACATATTATTATTGTCTTGTTTGTATTCCAAATAGAGGTTTGGAGAGGTGTTACGTACTTCTATTATATATATTGAACATGTTTATTTTAACAGTTCTCTTATCCCAAGGTCTTATGTAATAGGAGGACCCCATTACTACTAATTGGGTGCAAATTCAGAATTTGTGAATTTCTGAAGGAAAAAAACATAATATTCCCTATCAAACTGTCCCAAACATACTGACATTAAAAAAGGCTTTAAGGTCTAATTCAGCAAATTACTATTGATGCTAAGAATTTAATTACAAACAGTAATTTCTTAAAGCAATGGCTCTAAATATAGAGCATTCTATATTCACTTTCCTTGTCGCTGAAACTAGTCATAAATAATGTAGTATGGATATCTCTGTGATGAGTTATTTTATGCTATTAACTTGATGGATGGCAGTTTCTAGTTATAATAAATGCCATTTTATACTCCATCATTGATTTGTGTTAGCTAAATACTTTGTCACTGGCAGAATAGTCAACATCAGCTCAGTTACCAAAATATCTCAGTGATGAGTTATTTTTATTAAATTGATGGATGGCAGCTACTAGTTACAATAAATTCCATTTTATACTCCATTATTGATTTTTAAACAGTATTAACTAACTATGTTATCACTACCAGAGTAGTCAACATCAGCTCAGTTACCAAAATATTTCAGTGATGAGTTATTTTTATTAAATTGATGGATGGCAGCTACTAGTTACAATAAATTCCATTTTATACTCCATTATTGATTTTTAAACAGTATTAACTAACTATGTTATCACTACCAGAGTAGTCAACATCAGCTCAGTTACCAAAAAGGAAAAAAAACTAAGTACTACTAACTAACCCAGTAAATACTGAGTTGGTGAGACTCGTTATAAACATGCTCAGTGTAAATGGAAATAATTGGAGTTATTATTTAAAAAAATGTTTTAGAGCAAACTTATTTAATTATTTTATTCATTCTAACTAATATTATTCTTTTGTTTGTTATTGCATTTCTAGATTTGAATTTTTGATGAGTAGTGGTTGATTCTCATGACAATCATCCTTTAAATCAACACAAAGCTTGAATTGAGTCCCTTAGTGTTTATATTTTATGTGAAATCTTAATAGTTTGTAACAATAATTGTAAAAAAAACTATGTAACTATTGAATGCCCTAAGGACGGGACGTAGGTGATCACAATTTAACTATTTAAGACCTGTGTTCTGTCTGTACCTACCTATGATCCACAATAAACATAGGTATTGAATTAAATTACCCCAAAACATATTATAGAAAACTTCAGTTTAAAATCTTTAAACTAGAACAACAGACGCTGCATAGCAACAGGCAAAACTATGTACATTCATAGTACTTAAATCAAAAAGCAGCTGAATTTATACAGACTACTACTTCTGTACCATACTGACTTACCTGCTAGTTTTAAAACTTTAAGATATATCAGGTCTTTTAGCCCTTCTATTTGTAGTATGCCATTGTTGCTCAGAGCCAGTATTCGGAGGTTCGTCAATCTGGACACACCATGCATCCGTAGCAGGAAGTTGTTGCATATTGACAACTATTCACAAACAGAATTTCTATGGTTATCTATGATGTTACAACTACATTAAATGAACTATCTAATACAGTCATGCATATAACTAATTTATAGTGACATTTCACCATTGAATGTTTTCTTTTTTATTCATGAGTAGGTTTAATTATATTCTATTTTATTTTGTACTATGACTTGTATAAAATTTACTTGGATATTTATCTGAAATGAATGATTTGACTTGATTTAATGCTTCTACTGAAATGAGATATTTAATACAAATTAATTTATGGCAAAAAAAGAGTAAGGATATCTGAGAAGAATAAGAAATGCAATGAACAAAAATATGAAAATGTTTGAGTTGATTATTAGATTCCAAACAAAGTAGGCATCTTCACTAAGTTATTCAATTATTCGTGGGTATCTTACATTTTCGACACGGTTGTATGTGTCGATGTTATCGAGCCGTTGCAGTTCATTTTGGTCTAGGATTAAATTAATAATCGTTTTGGATTCCTCTGCGGGCGCTTTCTCTATTTTCTTCAACCCACGCCTCGCAAGGTCCACCGTTTCTTTTTTCGCCTCATCTGTAAACAAGCACCATGATATCATAGTCTTGTTCCACGTGGGTTTTTTTTCATCTTGAAATATCTTACTTACCCATTCTTGAATTAACACCACATCATAATCATTTATCACAAGAATTCAAGAGTAATTTTCCCAACAAAATCAACATTCGTAAAGTCGTACACTGACGTCACAGACAGAGCCAGAGCATTGGATTGACGTTCAAAACCTACATCAATAAAATATTGTACTATTTATCGTCTGATAAATCTTTCCTGTTTGCTTGTTCTTTTAAACAATCATTGTCAATTCAATTCCTAGCTATCCTTACACAATAAGCGACATTATTAATCACGTCACACCTTAAATCATCTGCCATTTTTTTAAATGAGTTATACGTTAGTAATAGTTTTCGAACGCGACATATTTTTATGTACTCTGTGGACATAACATCACAGACTACTGCTTTCCATTGGGATAGTGTCGAGTGACTGGGTAAAACGTTTGGATAAATTGATGTATTTTAGACGATTATTAATTATTTATCATTTGAGTTGACAATCGATTGCAACTTGGAAAAAAAATGTGGAAACACTCACTTGGACGTTTTGTTTGGCTTGTGTTGTGTGTGCTTGCGAACACTTACTCTGCCGATGGGAGATTATATGCCTCCACACGTTTATGGGTTTGTAGAGGTTTGCAACAAGTGCCAAGCTTTTGAATCTGGCATTCACCATCATGGTTATCGTCGGCCATATTCCATCCATTGCTGAGTATGGGCCTTCTGCCTTTTTTGCCATGCTTCCCTGGTCTGTGCGAGTCTCGAGTCTCAACCAGGTCTTACCCGCGATTGCCCGCGATTTTCTGAACGTCAATCACCCATCTGGCTGTTAGTCTGCCAATGCCCCTTCTATGGTCTCTCGGCAATCATTCATTGGCTTTACCGGCATTAAAATTATTTATTGTTGAGGCAGATAAAAATGAATCAGTAATTATGTAAACTCAAAATTTTATTTCTTTTGCCCTTTATTTTCGTAATATTGATCTTTGAATATTGATTATTTTGTTCAATAAAAATGTAAAAAAGGAGTTTACTACAAAGTAAAAATACCGTTAATTTACTAACAAAACAATAATTAGTCAATTAGCACAGCACTACTTCGCGGTGGTGGCGGGTTTTGTTGAGGTTAGTGAAATAGTTACGAGAAAATTGTTTTTGTGTTTATTTTTAGATATATAAATCGATTAAAATGCTTTGATTAAAACCATGAAAAAGTGTTACATAATAATATTGTGTTAAAAGCTTATTGTTCATTCAATTCCAGCGTTAATTATAAGGACGCGTTAGTTGACACTTTTGTGAGTAAAGTTTGTTTCGTTTGCTAAAGTTATCAACATCGAGATTCTTAGTTAGAACAAAGTTTTTATAACGTTAATTGTATGACGTGTTAATCTAGGTTAAGCCTTTTAGAATTCCGATGTTTATTGAGCACATTATAGCTTTCTATTTATAGACAATTCACATGTAACCTCTTTCGTTTTAGGCGGGAGAATGGTGTTGGCAAAGGGCCTGAGGCCTCTTCAGGTGGCTTCCGTGATATTGTTTGTGAGGATTTTGTCAGTATTTCTGGTGCAGACGTGGTATGTGCCTGATGAGTACTGGCAGACCTTGGAAGTGGCTCACAAGCAAGTGTTTGGGTATGGAGCCCTGACTTGGGAATGGCAAAAAGGCATCAGGAGCTATTTGTACCCAAGTGTAGTGGCTGCATTGTACACTCTGCTTAAGTTCACTGGTCTGGACTACCCTGAAGCTCTGGTAAGCATGTAGTTCTAAATTAACTGTAATGGACTCCGCCAGACGAAAAATAGTCACTCACCATGATCAAGCAAAAGTTTTAGATTGGTTGATATCTTGTTCCTAAATTCAACTAAGTTTATTGACCTTTTATCAAAAGCTATGTAGTGACTAAGAGTGCAACAAAAAAATTGAAAAAACTCATTATGTTTTTTGTTGTGTTGGAAACACAATGATTTAAATGTTCCCTAAAATTACAATAAACATATTCAAAGTAATAAAAGTCATGATAAGCAGTTGTTATACAGAACATTCTAATTGTGTATAGTGTTACAAGACTAGTTTGTAACATGAGTACCTGTTATTTAATATCTGTAATGGAGTAGTTTCTTTGTATAACTTCCATATATCCTGTACAAAATTATGCTTAAAAACAAAGTTGCAGAATGTCTTGTAGACCTTCTAGTTATGGTTACCTGATATAGATTAATAAAATAAGTTTGAGAACATTTTCCTTACTGTGTGTGTACTACTTAAAAAAGAATAGGCCCCAGAGCTACAATAAGTCCACTGATCACTCTATTCATTCAACTTCCGCTAATGAAACACAATTACTTTTCTGTTGTTACCGAACTTAATAAGATCAATCAACAGATGAGGGTGTAAGAAAAAAATTATGACAAAAGTAATAAAAATAATGTTTTTATATATTTGAATTAAAAGTTAAAAAGTCAGAATTAAAATATTTTTTATATTCATTCATTTAATTTATTTCCTAAGAAACATGGACATAAATAAAGTAAACTACTATTTATTTAAAGATTCTCCTGCCTCGCATCCTGCAAGCTATCATCAGCACTGCAGCCGACTACAGTTTCTACAAATGGACAGGCAATCGTAAATGGGCGTTATTCCTGATCCTCACATCATGGTTCTGGTTCTACACGTCCGGTAGAACTTTGCTGCAAACCTTGGAGACCGCGCTGGTTGCTATTGCCTTGTCCCTGTTCCCATTCAAGAGTGGAAAGCTAGGATATTATGAAAAAGGTAACCTTTAAAGTTCTAAACAAATGAAAATTAGAACCTTTTTAATACCACTTTCTTGTTCTGTTGAATTGTTTACCAAATAAAAACAGAAAATGTTGAATATTAAAAAAAAACTAGCCTTTTTCAATGTTACTATGTTTCTTACAGGTTTATGTCAGAGCATAAATAAACAATAAAATAGTCATTGTCCTTGTCAACTCGTTCCCTTAACAGGAAAATAATCTTATAGTGCCCAGCTTTAAACATTAATCATTGGCCTCAGATAGTTTCCTGTTTCTGTTTCATGTCATGTCATTACAAACACAATAATATTTATAAAGTATCCTCTAATGACCTCAGCTAGGCAGTAGTCACATACACAACATAACTTCACAGATTAATAATAGGTTAATCATAATTTATCCTTCACGGACCATTACAAGCAATACCAATAGATTTTTCAGTGCTACCGCCTAGCATTATGTATTTACAAAAGAATCTGAGGTATGCAGAGAGGTACATGAAGGTGCATGCTCAGAGAAGGGATACTAACACCTGGTTTTAGATGGAAAACATATCCACTGACTAGCTAACATGTCAACTGCTGTATTGGTGACATGACTAACACAGTGTTGATTTTCGTTACAGAAATCTTGTGGCAGCATGCCTTCTCTGGGCATGCATCTTCTTCGACCACTCTGCACGCATCAAATATTTTTATAATTAATTTGAGGTGTACAGTGCTTGCTTGGTAAATGGATGTAAATATCAAGTAAACTTTTTGCTTGTTACAGAAAGTCCTCAGTGGATATGGCTGGCAGTACTCTGCGTGTTCCTGCGACCCACGTCCGCGCCGCTGTGGGTCGTACTTGGGGCTTACAACATGCTCACCACCAACCAAGGACGGCTGAAGCTTGTTGTACGAACATACGTGCCTATTGCGTAAGTTCCTTTTTTACTCGACTGTGCGACTGTGTTTTTTTTAAAACTCACGCCTTCCCATGGCGGTAGGCAGAAACTACAGAACGCCACCTGCTACGAAATAAAATCAATTAATCATTCAATTATTTATTTAATTAATCTTCATAATTATCATAGTGATACATAGGTGGACTTGAGTCACTCACGCATTTTCTGCCAGACAACCTTCGGGTTTATAGGACTACTGATAGGAATAATAGTAGTTTACGAAACTGTTGCATAATGAGGGGTATTAAAACACAAGTGTGTGTTTAAAAACCGAACCATAGGCGAGGTTTTTAATAGTATCAGTGTTTTAATACCTGATTATGTGCAGTTACACTACTTTGTCTACTCTCATACACTGGGATTGAACCTACTAAATAATACATCAAAGTTTCTCAAGAAATTCTTTACAACAAAACGTATGAAGGGCGCCAAAAATCAGCGCATGCGCTGAAGCGGGCGCGGCCACAGAAGTCAAAATTAGAATCAGAACTTTTTTGTAATACTATAAAAACAGCGCGCCGCGCATTACATTAGAAAAACAAAATTGATGGAAACTTCTTGGTGATATTAACTTCTTCGATTTGCCCTGTATAGTATCGGTAAAAAAAAAGTTAGTTATAAAACATTATTTTGTTAGATAAAAAGTCTTATAATATGATTCTATTTTTAAATTTTGGTGTTGTGTTTTTAAGTATGTCAATATAAACTCGTCTTGTAGTTTATAATTTGTTTGGGCAATGCCTACTCTCCATAGTGTCCTAGGCCCAAGATGGACATACAATATTACTATAAAAATGGATTGTTTTAAAATCTTAATAGTATTGGACATCTAAAAAATATATTCAAATTGATGCCAGTACTTAAAAAAAAAATACGTTTTGAGGTTAATTTTCTCTAAGAAAAGGTCTATGGAGGACTATGATATAATTTAAGAACTTTTCTGTTTTCAATGCTTGATAATTGAGTAAGATAGGAATTCCTAATATTTTTAGCCAATTGTATTTATTAGGGTATACAAAAAAACACATTTCCTATTTTAATTAACTATATTCTCTTCATTTTCATATACAATTAGCAAATCATCTAAAAATGGAGCAGGAATATATTTGATTCATATTTTGCCCAACCTATTTGTATACCAAAGTACAGTCATGGTACGTGCAAAACAACCTACCGTGCCTTTTCCTATTATGCAATTACAATAGTATCCATCAATTGCCTGTCTGCCAGCATTATTATTATTTATTTTAATGTACACAAAATATACCTTACAGCTTATATGTCTACTTTGTATTTTGGCACGCAAAAGCCAGCCGATTTCATTAATTCGCTTGGTAGGTTGCTATTTTATTCTCTACATATTTCAATACTATACATACCGTTGCCCCGGCAAGGTATGATTTTGAATCTCGGTCAGGTTAAAACCACAATTCACACTATGTTCTTCAGTCATTGCATAAAACGTTATTGATCGGTATCCAAAATTGAATGCAGCCGTGATCCTTGATTCCAGAGCCAAAGTTGTCGTTAAAGGTGTGTACAAAATCCATAAAACAAAGGCAAAGTCCTTGGTAAAAATTCGAATCAAGTCCCTATAAGAAAGGTCGCATTAAAAGAAATCGAAGAAAAATCAAAACACATCCACATTTAGCGCAACAAGCGAAGTGTCACTTGTCAGATTCAATTCAGTGTTGTCACTATCACGAAAAAATAATAACATTAAATCGATATATCGATTACTTTTTTAAATAATCGATAATTGATTTATTTTTCTTTTTGATGAGAAACATCTATAGCCGCGGGTTAGATCGATTGTTGGCGTGGTGACGTGTCGTCACTATACAAAATAGTTTCGATGTTTCACATCTGCCAGCCGTCCTACGACGGCTCAATTTTTTTTTTTCTAATACACTTTTGTTTTTAGTTTCATGTATATTTACTTTTATTTGGTTTTTGATTACAATACCAGTAAAGTCCCGTGAGTATGCCATTGTGGTTATTGTTTTTATTTATAAATCGATTCAAACCGATTGTTTAATGATAATACTGAAAATATGGTTTTGATGCTGGCAATATTTTTCCAAGGAGCGTCAAAATCAGAAAACTTCTTGTTTTTTCAATAGATTTACTTTTTTTTATCGAATTGTTATAGATTGTAGTGGCGCTCATTTGGAAGAAAGTAAATACATATTTTATTATGGCAAAATTAATGCATAAAGTATTTTTTCTCTAGTCTAATGTCCACTGAGGGCCTCAAATGGGCATTTCCCTTTACGCTATGCGAGTAGATAAAATATTTCTTGCTTTCCTGTGGGTATGAACGCTAATGTAAATATACAATGGCACAAAAGACGTCTTAGTTTTGTCTGGGATAGCAATGCAATGCACCTGTTGTAACTAGCGTTGCCGGAGCGAAATATTCCGAAGTATTCCCATCGAATTATTCGCGAAACATTCGGAAGTATTGAGTAGTATTCGGAATTATTCCCCGAGAAGAAATATCTAGCTAAGTACCTACATGTTTGGCCACGCATAGAGTAGGTAGTTGTGTAGGTAGTTAGTGGTAATGAACCTGCTGCGAGTCGCGGGGCGGGGTGGCACTGCCACGTGCAAGTGTTCGACTATTGATCGCTAGATGGCGACGCAATTACCATTGCAAATTACATATGTTCCGCGTTAGTGATTGTGTATTCATACCCACGAATCTTTCTTCCTTCCTACCTTCCTAACCTTGGTCACTGCAGCAGCAGAAAGCGCACGCAGGCGAGCACTACTGATGGAAGTTGTACAGTTACAGCTTTTACTTTTACCCGTTAGAGGGCGTTAATGCCCGTGGCTATAAATATATTATTACGCGTTCATTAATAAAAATGAGTATAATACGATTTGAAAACTTCCGAATATTTCCTTTCATCTACTTAGATATGTACTTACGTAATAAGTTTTTTTATGCGGTTTAGGTGTGCAAGTGATGTGTTTTGCGAGAATACTATGTACATAAAGGTAAATAAATAGGTAGGTACTAAGATGAGTTTATAGTATATATTATTATTTACCGAGATAAATAGTAAAACGGTACCTATTACCTATATTATTTCAATTGTTTCTTTATGTATGTACTTTAGTAAGATTTCGGTTGAACACTACCTATTCTAAAAAGAAGGAGATAATCTTTTTGGTAAAACATCGTCGTAAAAAAGTACGTAGGTAACCCTAACTTCTTATTTTTTTTTTAAACCATTGGTTAGGTAAAGTACTTAAAAACATTTTTACGCTTGTACATAACATCCGCACAAAATCGACACAGTTTAAACTCATCCATACTAAAATAAAATAATAAGTACCTAGTCATAAGTAGATAACTACTTACAGGGAATTATTCCCGCATAGTAGGTACGTAGGCATCGAATAATACTTCGTTGATTATTGAATGAAGCGCTGGCGTCGCCGTGCGACTAACGAGGGAAGTTCTCCATTTACAGTTTTACTCTTGCTCGCTAGATGGCGTTAATTCACGTAACGCACCGACGAAATATCTAATACACAGCGAGTCTCCTCAAGCTACCTACGCATACATTCGTAACTACTGGGAATAATTTAACTCTTAATAAGTAATAAAACGTAGGTCATCTACTTCATCCTTACAATATTTATTTTACTCTGCATTCTTGCTGCGGTAGTATTCCTTCCAATCGAAGTATTCTTTTGAATGTTTCCGAATTATTCCGAATACTTCCGAAGTTTTGCAACGCTAGTTGTAACCACGTAGGCGCGAGACAAGTATAGACACATTAGTCGGCAGTGACAGCCACTATTCATGCTATATAGCGAGGTACCTGCCACTTGTCACCGCCGCTAAATGTATGAATGGTGGCCAAACCTGACCACTGGTGTGACCATCCTTGCGCCCGGTTAGTCCCGCTATGGTATGGTCCCGGTATGGCACCCTCTTAAAATACCTATCAAAAAGTCCCGCTATGGTACCCTTCAGTTTTTGGTACTGTTGTAAAGAAAAGTTATACAATGCGTTAAGAAAAAAATAGTATTAATAAAAAATATCTTTTCTTAACTAGTAAGCTATCACCAATTTAATTAGTTTTGTGTTTCTTAAATAATAGGGTTTGTCCTCAAAATAGTAGATCTGTCACCAAAATGTAGTCACCAAACAATGCAAAATCAGTTCCACAATAGCCGACGGAGTCCCGCTTCGCGGGACTCCTACTTCTGGGCGGTTTAAAAAAAAATAACCACGAAGCCCCCCTTCTAACCTAACCTGTCCGAGTCGGGGTGCCCCAAGTTGTACCAAATACCTGGGAACAATTTTTGTTTATCTGAGAACGAAAATATTTCGTGGCGATAGATGTATTGATACCCTAAATCAAGGTGGGATCATCCCAACGAGTAACAGTGTAACAGTAACTGTGACTCGTTGGGAATTATTATCCAAAACATTCCCAACGAGTCACACTGTTACCCGTTGAGGTGTGACTCGTTGGGAACAAGCTATTATTTTTTGTAGTTTATGTTTACAATTTGCGCCTTTTTCTCCATGTTGATTATTTGTAATTAATATTGTTGATTATTTTAAAAATTACATTGCAATTAATATTTCGTTTTACTGTTTGATATTTTTTTATAAATATTTTGAATTAATAAAAGACTGATTTAATATCGCAAACAGACGTTTTATTGATACACTCCTAAAAGTATTTATTTATAGATACACTTTTCTTTTCAGTTGTACCTTCTATTGTCTAACGTAGATCTAAAAGATGGGTACCATAGCGGGACTTTTTGATAGGTATTTTAAGAGGGTGCCATACCGGGACCATACCATAGCGGGACTAACCCCTTGCGCCTTAGCATCAAGTGGCTTGCTTATTTGCCACCCAATAAACATAAAACATGTGTCTATATGTAAAACAGCTAACAACTGTAACCTGGCTATAGGTACTAAATATTTTAAGCCACTTATGACATCTGATTTTGTAGTTAACATTTGTAGAATAGAATAAGAACTATTTATTATGTAAACCATAAAAAATACAGATAGAAATATAGACCTTTTACTGAACAGTACAACTGTTTTCTTAATGTCCCTCGGTAATCATCGCCTTTCAAAATTATCTGTCGTGCCTGCGATAAGTTAAAAGAGTATTAACAACTCTTTAAACTTCCATGTCAATTAGGAATCCGACGACCGACGAAACACGAAGTTTGCCGAGGGACATTAAGAAAATAGTTGTACTGTACCTATGTATTACAGTATGGCCGATGAATACTGGCCGGTCTGAACATAGGCTCTCCGAACTTTCGCACATATTCTCTCACTCACACTTGCCTCAAGTCACCATTCGGTTCCTAAATTTTTTTATTGCGCAGCCTTTTGCTCAAAGTTCGGACCGGCCATGATTAACGGCCGTACTATGTACCTAAATAACAAACAATTTTCTCTTTATATTTTCTAAATGCGTGTTGTTTCAGTCTGATCGCCGGTGGCGCCCTCGTGGCGTTAGACTCGTACTGCTACGGCAGCCTCGTCGTCACGCCCTGGGAGTTCTTCAGGTTCAATGTCCTGCATGACATCGCCTCTTTCTATGGACAACATCCATGGTATGAATTGATACTTCTCTATTATCACTGCATGCTCATTTAATTTCACCTGTTGTCAAGTGAGTTTATTGACGATTTGATAACTTATATTTCTGTCAACAAATCACAGCAGCTATCACTGTGGGCACTGTCCCACCGCCAGCGATTAGCGGTGGTGTGAACGTCAACGTTCAACTATATACGTATCTCTTTTACGGACATGGGATCTACAATTTTATAACGTTTCTTAAGCGAGAAAATAGTCGAAAGCTAGTCACTTCCTCGTCGGCGCGGTGGTGCGTTAGGTGCCTAAGATTTGACAGCACATTCACTGATGACTCTTGATTATAGAAACAAGTGATAAACATGTCAAAGTTAATATTTACAATGTTTTTGAGCTATTGCGCTCTGTCGACTGGTCACCGGTGGCTCGGTCTCTCGGCGACTAGAACATAGGCTTAATTCAGTCGCTCGGCTTGGTCGCCCCGTCTAGTTGCCTATAATTTGGTCGCCGAGAGACCAAGACTGGTCGACAGTGCGTAATCAGTCTTATTGTAACAAGGAAATTCTTTATACTTAGAGGTAAATTATTATTATGTTGTAAACTGCCTCATTACAAGCGTTTTCTATAACTGTTACATGAAACATAATACTTTTGATTTGAAATGTATGTGTATTATTAGAAACTAAAATCGTTATCTTTATATACGGGATATTTTTAGGGATTCGTACGACCGAATGAAAAAACGGAACCCTTATAGGATCACTCGTGTGTCTGTCTGTCCGTTTGTCACAGCCAATTTGCTCCGAATCTAATGAGTTGAAATTTGGTACACATATGAATTTCTGTGTCCCAAACACCGGGTTTAGCGGAAATAAATGTATTTTGAATATGGGGTCACTTTTGGGAGGCTAATAAGAAAATGAAAAAAAATAAAGTTGCAAAGTTTACTGCATGACATCAAATGTGGCTTACAGTGAGGGTCTCAAATATATGTATTTTTTTTTAAATTAATTTAAGACAATAGATGAAAATTTAACCTCCCCTTTTTAGGTTCAGTAGTTTAGGAGATAAGGGGGGGGGACTTATCTCCAAAACTACTGAAACTAAAGTAAAAATGCAGTAATTAGTTCTATACTTATGGATTACAGGAAAAACTATAAGAAGTCTATGGACTTAAAATAACATGGTAAATCTTTTAATATTGTGCGTACAAACTTACATTTGGAGTATGGAATGTATGGGAGATCAGGTTTATGGAATGCGATGGTTGATGATTTCAAGATACAACTAAAAACTATTTTCTTACAGGCACTGGTACCTGACGCAAGGCATTCCAGCGATATTAGGTATTAACCTGCTGCCCGTACTATGGGCAATCTACAACATAGTGCGACGACCAAAGGAGAACAAAGTAGGAGGCCTGCTCCTTACTGCCGCTACTTTACACGTCGTTTTATACAGGTATGTGACTTACGTGTAAAGAAATGAGGTTCTGAATCGAGAGTTACGAATCCAAAGCACGAGCCAGTGGGTAGAAGAACAGTCTCTATGGATTCAATGTTACATACACAGAATAATCGACGCTGTGTCGTTGTATAATACCACACTCACTCCGAGAGTTGTATTACGCGATTTTTCAATCGTTACGATTACTTTTTTGTAAGGATAAATTTAAGAGTTTGACAATTTATGTATCAAGTAGCTTTTGCTCGCGGCTTTGCCCGCTTGGATGTCAGAAATTATCCCACGGGAACGTACTACCGGGATAAAAGTATCCCACATGTTAATCCAGGTTATAAACTATCTGTGTTCCAAATTCCATCCAAATCCGTTTAGTAGTTTTTGCGTGAATGAGTAACAAACATCCATCCATCCACACTCAAACTTTCACATTTATAATATTAGTAGGATATGTCGAACCGTCACATTTATTCTTCTGATAAAAGTTATCTGACGGTTGCAAAATCGGGCCTTAACGTAATTCGCATAACTGGTGTATGTTAAAGTAAAATTAAAATAATTACGATTGTTACAGCTTCATTCCTCACAAGGAGTTCCGTTTCGTGTTACCTCTGTTGCCAATCTTCATGTATTTGGCACAAGACGTCATAGTACCGTGGAGCAGGAAGGCTAACAAGTAAGTTTTTTTTTAATTGAACTCATACTTGGAATTACACCAATATTGTGTGTTACATAAAAAATGGATAAACTCAATTCAAAGCATTTATTTCAAATAAAACAATTACCGGCACTTTTGAATTGTCAAGGGGTCGGTCAGTCAGAAAGATGAAGCTAATTACCCATTCCAAAGCGTAGTAGGGTACCTATGGAGAAGAACGGGCAAGAAACTCCATGGACACTCTTTTTAATCAAAATATGGTTACAAAATATTGATTACATCGTTCATGTCGAAATTATGCATGTGAGAACGATGCACAAAGACACAAGATAAAAGCAATTCAAATATTAAATTAAATAAAATAAAAGCCGTGGCAGCCAAGAGTTGACCAGTCCCTACTGACGGCGCCCGTTCACGAACATGACGCATGGGTCAGCACCATTCAGCTCAACCATTTTGAAGGGAACTTAATGATCCAACACACACGCCACCACCAGCGAAACATTTGAGTGAGCATGACATACTTTCAGCCGCCAGGGCACATTCAAGTCAATGAAAGAAAAACCTATTACATGGTAGCTTTATAGTAGGTACATAGTGCTCACACATGTGCTATGCAATTATACATTGTTAAGAAATTGAATTTATACAATGCAAAGATGTTGTTGTTTTTACAATCTTCAGCAGCTCCAACAATATTTTCGAATGCTAATCAATTAATTTATGCCCTCCTGTGGAGCAGGACCAGCGTTGAGCCAAGCATCTTTGTCAGCGATGTAATCCCCCAACTTATAATATGCTTGGCTGAAATTATTACAACATCATCAATCTAAACTAAGTGGAAAATATGCAGTATTAAGGATAACTCAAAAACTACTGGTCAGAACTTGATCAAATTTATATGGGACATGAGAAGCACCAGCTTTCAAATAAAAAAAGAATTATCCAAATCGGTTCTGCTAGAAAAAAAATCTGCGCTAACACAAATAAAAAATACAGCCGAATTGAGAACCCGCTCCTTTTTTTGAATTCGGTTAAAAAAATAAAGAAATTCCCCCTATTCCCTTTCGGGGATTTATTTCACTTTACAGCTGGTGTGATGTAATGCTATGTGAAATAAAGAATTTTCAATCTTTTGTCAAGTCGTAAAAACCTTGCGAAGCAGGGTCGGGTTGTTAGTACATTATAAGCAGAGAACGGATATTCGGATGCATATTCAATTTACCTAAAGTTATTTTTTAGCAATGAAAGTATGGAACCGGCGTCTTATATTTTTTTTAATCCCTTGATGCCAGGAACACCGGAAATGCAAAACTAGTCGGGTGTATAGTATAAAAGCGATTTCTAAGAAAAACATTTATTAAAAAAGAATACCCTCGGGATTCCTGGATTGCATAACTATTCAGATGCATAATTATTTAAAATTCATCTTTAACCCCTGATGCAAATATTATGGGTATGTAGGGTGTAAGAGGAGGGGCGGTGTGTGTTAGTTAAAACAAAAAAAGAATTCGATACAAAAGCGCTTTCCGTAACCAACATCTCAACTTAGATGAATATGCATCCGAATATCCGATCTCAGATTATAAACCGTTAACGTTCCTGTATAAGGCACCTCATGGGCACAGTGCGAATTCGAGGTGGATTATTATTAACTGTATATTGTTCCACTAGAATGCACCTGTACCTGCTAGCCAGTTCGATCCTCGTGGGCAACGCGGTGCCGGGCGCGTACTTCGGCGCGCTGCACCAGGCGGGCGCGCTGCAGGTGATGCCGCTGCTCCGAGACGCCGCCAACAACAGGAGCGCCATCACTTTCCTCATGCCGTGCCACTCCACGCCGCTGTATAGGTAACAACTTGTGAATCGGAACTTGTAATGTGCGATAAAACATTGTACAGTACAACTGAGGAGCTGGCGAACAGAACCGGAGTAATCCACTATAAATTCAAAAGCATTTTTTTTTTCGAATCGTGATTTCCAAGACCCGTTGCGTCGGCCCCTGTTAATATTTTCATTTAAAACCGGCTCTTGGCCAAAAAAGGCTTTAAAAAGTACATTTTCAAACGAAACCGGATCAGTCCAATATTCAACTTAAAGATTTAAAAAAAATTATCTATTTTCATTCTCAAGCGGACTTGTCCTGACCACATTTTTAATCAAAACTGGAAATGTACAGCAAAAATAAAACACGAAGTAGAAAATGTCTGTATTTTTGGACGGCAACACTGGCAACTAAAATATGATGAAGAAAATATCAGCTGTTACTTGCAATCTTTGTGGGTGTTTTTTAATCATAATTCCATTTCAAGTTTGTCACACGTTTTCATTCACAACCGGATAAGTCCACCTTTTTCAAACAAAACCAGATTACTACATTTTTATTTCTTGAATAACTTCTAGAATATAAAAGTTAAAAAATAATCATTACTCATGCAACAATAGATCTAATCGACCTACCTATAACAATGCATTGTTATGTTATTAATCACCTGCATATATTGATATTAGTTTTTTAGCCAGTGTGTAAAATTTATTTTTGCAGATTAATCCGGTTCTGTTCGCCAGCTCCTCAACTATTTTCTTAATGTCCCTCAGTAAACTTCATGGTTGACTTGTTTGTTCGTGACTTTGAAGTCGATTGAGAGTGTCCGGTCTGCACCAAGTGCAAAGGGCAACTGATAGAAATCCGACGGCTGACGGAACACAAAGTTTGCCGAGGGACATTAAGAAAATAGTTGTACTGTACACCAGTTTTAAATATGTTTGTCCTTTTGTTTTATGTGGATAATCTCATTAATTGACTATTTTATAACACATGAGATGATTTTTGTTTATAATATACCCTTAGGTGGGTTCGTTTACAAAGTTAACGGTTTTTTTTCGTGATTTTCAAAAATTTCGCTTAGCTTTATCAGCTTCATGTTAACTTTATATTTTATCTACCTCGTGATCCAATTATCTAGTGCTCGCAAGCGGGACTGCTGCACGGGTTCGATCCCCAAGTCGGGCAAATTGTTATTGAGCTTTTTCCATTAATAAATTCTCAGTGGTAGCAAGGAGTCATTTTTGTCCGGTTAACGACAATAGGCTCGCACCCTTTAAAAAATGAGACTTAAATATAACCGGCGAAATATGGGTTTCCAATACACATCTGCAATCCTTTTATTTTGCAGCCACCTCCACCTAAACATAACGACACGCTACCTGAACTGCGACCCGCCAATCAACACGACCGGCGTCACTACCGAAGCGGAGGCGTTTTTCAACAACCCTCAACGTTGGTGGCGTACCGAACATGCCAACAGACAGACTCCCGACCTTGTGGTACTGTTCGACAGGCTTAAAGGAAGGGTCGAGACTCTGCTTACAGGGTACAAGCTGATCCATGAGATACCACACACACAGGTAAATACCCTATGTACTATGTCCACTGACTATGCTCTACTCATGGTCTAAAAAACAAGGTCTGGCATTCCGGGAGTGACACATGCTTACTTCACTATCCAGTTGCCACTTTATTGCAAAAAAACACGAATTATGGAATCATTTTCAGTCACCATTCTGTTAAAAAATATATATAAACCATTTAAATTGTCGTTTCATTTTTCTAATTAAACGAAACGATTCAATTTAAACAATACCAACGTAATTGGTCGTTAAAACCTCTCTATTTTATCGGATTCGCACAGGTAATAAAGGCGATTGCGGAGTTATTATTACACACTACTGGTAACACAGCGGTGATGACGTAGGCTTGTGTCACCCCCGTGACCGGAATGCTATACTCATGTTATGATGATCGGTAACTGCCCCGTTGGTCTGGTGGTTGCAAGCGCGACTGCTGAGCGTGGGGTCCTGGGTTCGATTCCCAGGTCGGGAAAAGTATTATTGGGTTTTTCATTAGGAATTTCTTAGCAACAGCCCGGAGTTTGGAAGTTGGCGGTGTGATACCCCCGTTCCTCGGTGCGCACGTTAAGCCGTTGGTCCTGCGCCTGATCTCTCTTGCGAGTGTCGGATTGCCATCCCGTCGGACTGTGAAAGTGAAGGAAGAGAGAGTGCACCTGTGTCTGCGCACACACTTGTGCACTATGATATCTCCTGCGCCGAAGGCTAGTTTACGTTGAGATTGACTGCCATGGTTGAAATACGGTCTGGAGGACTATATGATGATCGGTACGACCCGTATGACACAGAACGTGTCCATTATGAATGTCGATGGCTATAAGAAAAGGGCAAACCAAATAAAAGATGGGTTGATGATCTGCAAGATGATGTGGATAGAAAAAAAAATATCTCTCAGACGACGGCTAATAGGGTATAGAAAAATTATGATGTATGGAAAGATTATGTGTCATTTATCAAAGGCGACTAACAAATGGCATTTACAAGGCAGATGTGAGTGGAAACGCCGGGAGGGGAAGCCCTAGGAGGACATATCGCTACTTCGGGGAAGAAAGGGCGTAAAAGCCAAAATAGCAACTTTACAGGGGAGCGAAAAAACGTTTTTTTTTTTTAATTTTGGAAAATAACTTTTTTTGCAATAGAGTTAAATTCGAATGAATTGGTGATATTTACTTGCATTTAAGTGCTCTTTAATATCAAGAAGCTTAATTTTAAGTAGACCTTATGGTTTAGAAGATAGGATGGATTTACGACCCAAAATTTTAATAAAAATGGCTTTTACACCGTCTATAAATACGTACTATAGGACGTAAATCCACAAATATCTATAATGCTAACATACATCGTGTCGTATAAACCATCTTTAGACAGTGAAAAGGTCGTAATGACTGCACCACTTATAACAATTATCGTGAGTAAACCTACAATTATTATAATTTTGTAAGATTTAATGTGGTGGATATTGAAATTAAGGTGCATAGAAGCTCAAAATAATAGCATAATAATTATTATTATCTGATTTATCATAGTTCTATATTACAAAATTTATTATAACGAATTAGGTTACCTACCTGTTAAGTTAAATGCACACGATTCATGAATAGTGAAACAAAAGAAAAGATTTAATTGAATTGAACTTTGATTATTTTCATTAATTTAAATTTTAAGTTAACTGTGATAAATAATTACTATCATCTAATATTAATTAATTAAGAAATAAATTAACTAAAATTGATAAAATAGTATAAAATAATGGTATGTTTGTAATTTATTCTACTAGGTAGGTATTGGTGTATTAAATAAATAAATTTAGTTAAGATGCAAATCAGTTTTATTCATTCATAAATCAAATCAAATTGACAATAATTAGTAATCTTCTTTTTTTTCTATTTCCTTTTCTGTTTTTTGTTTCGTTTTCTTACTTTTTTAATTTTATTGCTTGTAATCGTATTCTTCTTTATTTTTTTTATCTTTTACTTTCTTTTTATTCATCTTCTTTCTCTTCTTATATATTTTTTTCTTTTTCTTATTTGTTTAACCTTTTTTTTTTATTATAATTTGTAAAATAAATCTTTCTTCTACTTATTAATCATTCATGCATTATTCTAATGAAATTAAAATGTAGATAAGTACCCATTCATTCTAATTCCTCTACTACATCGTCTTCTTCGTCGGTATCTAGTAATTGGTCTACTACTGTTTTAAAATGAGGCAGCGACAAAAAATCTTGTTGGAACGGTCTGGGTATTGTGTGATTGTCACAAAGAAGTTTTAAATCGTTATATTTTGCAGTCGAAATTGGTAATCTGGCGTCATATAACTTACGCAACACAAATTCGTTTGATTTTTCAGCTTGGCAGTGATTATTAGTTGTATCTAAACAAATATTTTTTTTAGGTCTTCCTCTCGCTTTAGATTTCCCTTTTGTATTTGGCCTTTTTTCAGGTACTTCAAATAGAATGACTTTTTGTACTGATGTGTCTTCATGCATGGAGTACTTAATTTCAACTTGATCAACATTCTTCTTCTTAAATGTAGCAATCCGAATATTTTTAAATTGCATGTTTTTTAGCGTTTCCTTAGTGAAAGTCTTTGTAGCTAGTTCGTCCCAACTAATAAAATCACTATGCTCCATGACAATAACACGATAAGGTCGTGGCCGTTTTCGGGCAGAAGCAATGTAAGGCATCCACTGGGAAGGACTCCAGACGGTGAGTTTTTTTATTTCTCGTTCTATTGTTGCATGCACTGAATCAACAGGCATGTATGTATGTCCAGGCAACAAAAAGTTAAGCTGTATTGTTTCTAAATTTACGGACTTTTTGAGGTAATAGTTTATGGCAGATAGAACTACTTTATTTTTATTTTGACCTGTACAGGAATCGCAGTATAAAATCAAATTTTTTATTTTTCTTTCGTCAACTTCTTGTAAATACTTAAAGAGACAAGTTGCTATTTCTTGGCTACCTCGTTTTCCGTCACACTCTCCCCAAATGTAGCAATTCACATTTTGAGTTCCACTTTCATAAATGGTGAAATTAAAAACTGCATACTTTCTTGAGTACCCTAACAACATGCTATCTCCGTGGGGTGTTGTCAATACCTTTTGTAAATCAAAGCTAGCTGTCAAAGTACCATTAATATTATAATGATTACTTAAATTTTGATGTGCTAGAAACCTTTTATAAGTAGATTTTTTTTCTTTAATGTGATTTTCTAAAATGGTTTTATCTTCTTCGCTGCTTATTTCTTTTCGGTCGGCTCTTGTACACAGAAGACATTTTTCTTTTTTTGGACAATGAAAGCTGATATTATATTCATTATTAAATATATTTCTAAATATAGTATCTCCAACTGCATCTTGATTTTTATCTTCACATTCTTTCACATAAAGTCTATACAAATTGGATACATTTTTTAATTCTTGGGGAAGATACACCCTGCTGGTTCGTTTCCGGTTATAGTGTGAAGGGACTGCTGGCAATTTTTCAATAAAAGACTGCATGTGCTTTTGCTTCTGGAGAATACTTATCCGGAAATGTACGTGTCCTCCGATCATCCTGAGACATATTATATTCTTTAGAATGAGACAGATTGTATAATAAATATTTCTGGGTCACATTCAATGTCTCAAGCAAGAACTTTTGACAAACTTTTTGACGATCTTCACCATTATTGATAAAGTACTCGTATGTTAAATTTCTCCTACTATTTGGAGAGTCCGTTCTTTTCCTGGAAATTGATACCTGGCGAGTACAATTAATAAGCCAATCTTTCCTCCGTTGTGAACTTATGCTCCAAAAGAAGTCAAACAGAGACTTTCGCCTTTCTTCCGTTATATTAAAACAACCTCTTTTACATTTATCCTGCTTACATGGGTTTTCTCCCATAGATTTTTCTTTAACTATGTCCCCTTTCTTGGTTTGGTAGGATTTTCCGTCATCTTTTAATTGTTTTCGTTCTTTCCGTTTATTTATTAGTTTCTGTTTCTTCCTTGTTATATTTTTACTTGTATCATCCTTTTGGGCTTTCTTCTTTTTTTCTTTTTTCTTCTTTTTCTTTTCAGGTGAACCACTAGATTCAGATTCATTGCAAGTCCAATCATCAGAACTACCACCAGAAAAGTCTAAAGCTTCCTCGTCAGATAAGAAGTCTATATAATACATCTTGTATTTTGAAGTTGAAGTTTTGCGTGTTCTTTTAGTCCGATCTTTTTCAACTGTGTGTGCAATATTTAAATTGGCCAGTGCTGTACTTGTAGATGGATTAGGAGGTCCAAGCTGAGTTTCATCGTGAGATGCAGCCAGTAAAGGACTCAGTTCTAAAAATGGCGTCTTGGAGGTGGTAGGTATACAACTATCAGATTGAGGTATATATTTATCCAACGGCAGAAGGTTGGTCTTCAAGTCAGATGATTCAGGGATCGGTACAGAAGGAACTTCGGGTTCATCAGCGGCATAGTCATCTTGTGGCACGAGATTAACATATAAAGTAGGTAATTCAGCAGTCAATACGGAAGAAGATTCAAGCTGCGTGCTATTGTCGTAGGTAGACAATGTATTAACAATTAGAGACGAATTAGCGATCGGAACTGATGTAACTTTGGTTTCTGGAGCATAGTCAGCTGGCAAAAGGTTTGAAGAAAACGACTCAACGGTCGGCACAGCACATGAGATTTCATTTTCAGCAATTACTGGATCTGCAGGGAGGGCAGTAATATTTGGATGTGGTAATACAACAGTCGACGAACTATCAGCCTGTTTTAAGACTTCCATAGAAATAATATTTATTTTGTTACTATTGTTTTTAAACGGGCTTTTTGGTGGTATAAGGCTACCAACGTTGTCTCCAAAGAATGAAGCATGTGCTCGGGGTAAAGAAATCATAGAGGTATTGATATCGCCATCACTGCTTGAATTAATTATGATTTTTTTGTGTGTTGCTTTTGATATTTTTATTGGTTGCATTTCTGTGTCGCTGTTTTCGATTATATTATTATCATTGCTTTGATCCGAACTACTATTTTGATCAAAACTCCTAGTCGACTGACTCGGCTCGTAGTCAGATCTGGAAATAAGATGATAATAGAATTACTTATACAAAAATTATACAAAAAAGTCGTCTTTATTTTTAATGCTAGTAAGAGTTAGGGCGTAAAAGCCATTGTAGTTTTAGTTCCCTGTAATATTGGGGTCGTAAAAGTCACGCACGGCATCGAAAAATCAGAAGACATTAGTCATTAGGGCGTAAAAGCCAGTCTAACAAATCAGTTTCATGGAGTTTATAACGGAATAAATAGAAATGCATGTAATTTGAATAAAGAAAATGATTAAACAAAATAACTGAATAAAAATATTGTGAATAATTAGATAGGTACCTACGTAACATGACCTTTGTGGTAAAGTTAGTTAGCACTTAGGTACGTAAGCACCCATCTATACAACTATACATACAACCATAATAAACCCGACCGTTTTTACACCGTGAGTACCTAATATTTTAAGTAGTAAAAAAATAGGTAAGTACCTATCTTCCTAGAAATTACTACGACGAATGCACTCTTAATATTTATTATAAAATAAATACGAATATCTCTAACTAAAGAAACATCACATTAGGTAAGCACGTCTAAACAGTTTGAGCCAAGAATAATAGATAGGTACTGTACTATTACTTAAAACTTACCTTTGTGATGAACGACGACGGCTTTGTAATAATGCATTAACGATATTCCTTCTTTTTAGCAAGGAATCCAAGGCTTTCGGCTTCGTATTATCCATTTTTTTAATTAAACAAGTAACTTATTCGCACTGTATTAATATTCAAACGGAACGTAAACAATAACAATCCGGTAAAGAAACTGCGATTGACAGACTGACAAGATTGGACACGACGTGGACTTCACTTGTGGTAAGTCGTGTACATGCAGGTTGCGATTGTGTTTGTGCGTGTGTCGTCGGCAGCGCGCGCGCTTTATTGGCTAAATAAATTATGTTTCTATCTCACTCCATTGTAAGACTGTTTAACGTACGCATATGAGACAACGATAAATGACATGATTATCTCTCCGATTTTTAGACTAAAGAAATTGTTATTGTTACGATTTGAATGCTGTAACTCCAAGTTTTTATTTTTGTGCAAGGGCGTAAAAGCCAAATCATATTTAAATTGCCAAGTAAAAATGTCGTAAAAGTCATTACGTAATAAATATTGTATTTACGACCAAATATTCTTTCATACTATGGTGATACGCCCTTATTAATTTGAAATAATTAAATAATGTCATATACGTCAATTTTTTTTAATAAAAATGGTTTTGGTGAGAAAAAAATCATGGGGGTAAAAGCCATTTTTTTGGGAATATTGAAATTTTAAATATACAGATCGATAGAGCGTCGAAAACTAAACAAAGTTGCATTATTAACTCATTTTGGCCAAAAGTGGCTTTTACGCCCTTTCTTCCCCGAAGTAGCGATATAGTGACCTTATTGGTGATTTTCTTCAGAAAGGTCAGGTGCGTAGTACTACTCCCAACCTCTGTGCGTGTATGACCAGATGTATGAACGTAAACGAGGCAAAAGGAGTATGTAAGGATCGTAGCAGGTGGCGTTCTGTAGTTTCTGCCTACCCCCATGGGAAGAAGGCGTGAGTTTATATATGTGTCATTTATTTCAATACAGATGCAGTGGCGGCCGTTAGCTTATATTGAATATTAATGCGTCATAATTATTTCATCTCTTTTCTTCTTAGTTCCCGGAAGGCGAGGTGAGCGAAAAGGTGTTAGTATATCAAAAGGCGCAGAGTCAACCCAAGCCTGTGGTTGATGACGTCGTGTAACCTCCTACGAGTATCACCACAGCGTGTTCATGTTAGTGAACCTAATTCTATAGCGACGTAGTTACCGAAACCTGCACATAATTGTGGATCTTATGGCTAAAAGAATAAGAACCATAATAGTGCGAGTCCGGTTATATGCATAGACTGTTCTCGATGTATTGATAAACAAGTCAATTTTTAAGTTGTGAAAGCAAAATATTGTGCCAAAATTCTTGTGTATCAGTTTTTTGATGACTTGGAGATTGTGACCATTGTTAAGCTCTTAGGGCGATAATACACGCGTAACAGCAAGGTAATTCGTGTTCTTTAACACGAGTTTTTCTGTTCCCGAATCGTGTATCATCCCCCTAAGATTAAAAATGACAGAAATCCGGGTACAGTGTAACTAAGTTATTTCAGCTTTTTGAACAAGTCTATGCTTATAAACATTAGTTGCTGTGTAGAACAATTTTAAACGATGCTATCGCAAAACATAAAATTCGACCCTTTGACGACATTTACGATTTTCATTCTTATTTTAATGACTCGAATTATTATTCGGCTAAAATTAATTGGCTTTTGGTATTAAATTAAATTTTTATTATTAATTAATTGATTATTGACTCTATGGGAAAATGTCCCCATAAAAATGTGTTCGGAATAGAAAATTTACACTATTATGTATTTTATATGTAATTAATTGTACACTTTTAATATTTATATAATATAATATGTTATATTATACATGGATAGTTTATACAAAATACCACATAATGATATTCTTAAACACTGCAAGAAGTACCTATGTAAATCCTTTTTTCTAAGTTAAATAAAACGCATTTTCTAGTGAAATACATAAGAATAAAATAAGCAACCCGTTAAAATACTGTGAATAATTTGACGTATAATATGTCTACATAATAAATAACGTTACAATTTTTCATGCACGCGTTCATCCAATTTATGGGAAGCTGATCAAACCTTTGACTGGGTGATATGATTTATTGTATTTGGTAGACCGAAATAAAAAAAATTACTCATATCAGTAAATCGAAGATAACATAGAAAATGGTCTATGAATATAAAATAACAGCCATTAACAGCAGCACTGCATGCCTCTTTTGATAGAATAAGTGCTCAACCAAACACTTTTGTGAATAAAATGCTAGTGGTTCCCATTTAATATTAACATACTGTCAATCAAAGTGTTCAAAGAACGTATGCGTCCGTTACTCAACTTATTCCATCGAATTTTAATACAACTATTTAGTGTTCATATCGGAGTTGTTCAAATAAATTAGTTTATTAATTTAATAACAAATGAGACGTGTGTGTGAGTAAATATATAAACATCATCAGGCCGCCGCTATCCATCATATCCATGACTGATATTTGCAGGACGCAAGTACAAACCTTATACATATACATATTATGTAGTTTATATGCTTGCCAAAGTTATTCATAAAGTGTAATAATACTAACCTATTTTGTGCTATGCCCGGCTAGAAATATACAGGCTTTGATTATGTAGATGGTGTCAGTTATCTGGTATACAAGGTCCAATAAAATTAACTGGCGAAACTTCACAGACGTGACGGTTTATCATCTTCTAGCCTTTTCCCAACTATGATGGGGTCGGCTTCCAGTCTTACCAGATGCAGCTGAATACCAGTGTTTTATATAGGGCGACAGCCTATCTGACCTCTAAATCCCAGTGTATTGGTCACACGATACCCCTTGGTAGGACTGGTTTTCAGACTTTTGGGTTGATCGATGTATGGTATAGTGACGAAAAATTATGATTTTTCTAAACTTATAGTTTCAAACAATTACAGCTGATTACGAGGTCAACGGCCTCGGATGGTAGCTACTTGTTTTTTTTTTTATTGCTTTTCATATCTGTGAAGTTTTGTCAGTTTTATTTTATTTTAACTTTAATCAAACTGAAGCATTTTAATAACGTCAGTGTCTACTATAAATGTTTTTGGAACACTGTTTGTGAGACTAAAATTTAATATTATCCTAAACTTTGCCCTGTCCTAAATTAATATATTCGTTCGTGCATCGCCGATACCTGCCTATTTTATTTACCTCATTAATTTAAGACCAATAGTTTCTTATTATTTCACGTCACATCTAACATGCTCATTAATTATTCAGTCATTTTATATTTTTAGTCGGGCCAATTTTTTTTTTTGTTCAACAGTTTTATTTTTTCATCTGGCATTTTTGAGGAATTCACTGCATCCACCGAGAAAACATCATAATAGTTTTAAGAGCTGTATGTCATCTTCAAGTAAAGGTTGTAATTTTTTTAATTGTGTCTTTAATTTTGGTTTTACATAAGGTCTTAAGATTTTATGAAGAAAAATAATGTTATGTTCTGTAATCCTATGGTTAAATGTATTGTTTCCTAAAAGAAGCAGTAAAAATCTCATTATAAATTAAATATGAACTAGCAATACTATAATAACAGTATGCTTACATCTTTGCTTGAAGCTGACTAATTAAAAAAGCAATTTTTAATAATTGGACCTTTTTAAATTAATTATTATTTAATGTCTACGGATTTTAATTGCAATACATTATTAAGATTTATTTTTAACGTAATTATAAAATAAGATTTATATGTATTTTAGGAACGCTCAAAATGTAAAGACAGACATGTATGTTAAGATCTCTTTGTCTTCGTTAATTTAACTCTGTAATAGTTGTCGCTACTTTTAGTGTTGTTTTATTTATTAGCAACTTCGCGACTTAGTTCTATAAAAATAATGTGAACTAAAATCACTAACATTTATAGTTACGGTGGAGCTAAAGCAATGTTTGGCGACAGAGCGAAATGTCGCTATATCAAAACATTTTGTTAGGAACTGAGCAATCATCACATTTGTTGCAAGAACCACCTGCACCGTTACAATTTAATTGATCTTTAGTTACGGAAACTAATAATTGGAAGAACAAATATGTATAAAATTCGTCTCGCTAGACATAAAGCAACGCCATAAGTGCGGGAACGCAACGCATTTCAAATATTATGTATAAAAATCTTAGTATAAAAAGTGCTATGGACTTACTGAATTGAATACTGATGGCATGTCTTTTCAAGACGCCTGCCTTGTTAACTGATCATGTTAATTACTGCCTTGTGTGGAAGCAGGTACACTACACTAGAAGTAAACATATATAGAACATTCACCTTTGATTTCTGAAAGCGTATTCTGATATTTTTTTGGCAACCGACATGTCAAGTGATTTGCTGTGATGTTACTTCCGCCAACCAATGACAATAACTCACATGAGATTTATGATAATGAGACCTCATACCAAATACAAAATCAAGACATGGCGCTCCGAACAATACAGTGAAGCATGCAAAACTACACCTTGCTCTGTGCATACACGCTCACACGCACACATTTACAACCAAATTACACCTCACTAAGACATGCACACATGTTTACGAAACCGGCCTCACGGTCACGTCACTGTTGACAACGCTGTCTTGATTTTTTATGTAGTCTGAGAATAGGACTTGATCGCCTTTCAGAAACTTGCTCATAGTTAGCTGATGCGGATTTAGTGTTAGTCCTATAAATCATAGAGGTCTTCTCTGCCGCCATTTGCGGGTCATGAACTATGATTCAATATCAGATATTCATAAAATAAATCAAAGAAGCGATAAAAATAAAGTGCCAAAACATTCTACTTTTTCAATTAATTAATTGCTTCCACACAAAGCACTACTACTAATGTACGTATGTAAGAAACAAATTTTGAGCAGTAGTCTAGGTCAATAGGTTGTTTTTCGTATTTAAGTCGACCAGAATGTCTTCTATACAGATGTCGAGTGTGAATTTTAAATAAAGATTTATTTTTAATTTGTCGTTTTTTTTTTGTGAAATATGTTGACGAACTTTTTTACTTACGGTCTTTTTCGTTATTCAAAACTCACAGAAAACAGTTTTTTTTTTGTTTTGAGACAATACTGGTTCCGTTTTGACTTCAAAACGATGACCAGCACCTTAATTGCATAACAAACTAGTACAATCTGAATAATTTTGAAGCTTATTACTAATCCATTACTTCATATGTTCGAAAAAAAAAACTGTTAAACAACGTAAATAACGCAATGAATGTTGTTGAACGGTCAAAATGAAAGCCATTCCTACTGTTAGTGTTTACGCAATTTCCCCGCAGCAGTTGGCTATAAATTGTTTGACCTAGTATATTTGTAATTAATTCGTAATTTCCACATTAGATATGATATGGACTTACTGATAAGGGAGCTTCTAACTCGGACTCAAGATTATTATGATCGAATTATTTCCCTGTTTAGAGTTAGTGTACACTTGCGAACCGTTTACATAGGGTAGAGAAGAAATGCATTTATAAATATGCAGACACTCCATATTATTTATTTATTTATTATTCCCAACACAACTAGCTTTACAGGTTCCCCAAATCGGTAGCGTGGTCTTAACAATATATTTTCCATTGCAGCTTATCACATGTAAAGTATTATTTGTGAACTCATTCAGAGAACAGTTAAGGGGCTTACAAGAGCTAAAGCGCGGTCACTGTCGGATTGCATAGAAAAGAAAGAGACGCGCGATGACACAACGCTGGTAATTTATTGCAAAATATGAAGCAATTATGGATTTACAAAAAATCTATTCATTGGACTAAAAAATTAAAACACTATTACGTTAGTATGTTGCTTGTAGAATAATCTGACAAAAAATCTGAATGTTTGCATGTATATTAGTATGGCTTTTAATAGTTAAAAAAAAAATTAAAGGTATCTTCGTGATTTTTTTCTATCATGTCAAGTTAATTGTATTATGTTTTCAACACACTATCTAACTAGCATATATCCTGCAGAATACCATATATTTTTCTGATTTTGGTTACTGCAGTGGATCATATATTTTTAGGCATTATAAATTTGCGTTTAGGTCATGTAGTCCCCTTAAATAAATCCACCTTTTCCGCGATTTCGTTAAGTGTATTGTCATTATCTTGCTCTCCCTTGGTAACTGCGTCCTTGGTAGAAAACTATGAGGTCCTTCGAATTCTCTAATCCATGTGAATTTCGGTCAGGACCTACGTCCTCGGTACGAAACTATTGACTCCTACCAGAAAGGATGAAGGATTCTCTTCCACGTAGTAGTAGGACGTCCTCCAAAATATTGGAGAAATTATTCAAGTAGCGTTTATACGGAAAGTAAAGCTAGTAATTTCTACAGCTGCTAGATAATGGTCTTGAATATGCGGTATTGAAGCGAGAACTGATCGCAAACTGGTTTGAATTTAAGCGCGGCAGCGAAAGAGACGTGCATAACTGCATATCATTCGATTATATTCGCTGGGTAGGTATTCGATTTTAAATCGGGCACTGAGCACACGCTCTGCATGTAATGATTTAATGAAAACAGTACGAATATCTTTTCTACAACTACCTATATTTGTATACTGAATTATTATATCGCACTGATAATACAATACTGTTGTTACTCAAAATAAGAAAAAATTGAGATAACATCATTTAAAAAAAAAGTGAATTTTTTCGTCGATTCTGAAAAAAAGTCACATTTTGAGTTACAACAGTATTGTATTATCAGTGCGATATGTACGGGACATCCCGAAATTCATGTGCAACCATTCTTAACATAAACACACTCAAGTAAATTATTTCCTTACTCCAACCCACATTGATTACTCGGTCAGAGGTTACAGATAAGTCCATTAAAACAGACCACTACACTTCAAGTAAAAAAACATTTAGGTAGTAAAATTGCACAATGTTTTAGTATTAAACATGTTTGGGATAGAGAAATGTTTGATCTTGTTAACTTGTATACTTTTATTTCGTATTGAGTGTAAGAGGTTTAACAGAAGAGCGACGCAAGATAAGGATGATGGGAAGAGTAGTTTGGCATTTGTTTTTGATACTACGGGGTCGATGTTTAATGACTTGAGGCAGTTGCGCGAAGGGGCTGAAATGATCCTCAATACGGCGTTGAAGGAGTCAGATGTGATTGCTGACTTTGTGTTTGTGCCATTTCATGATCCGAGTAAGTAATTCTTTGTCACCTAAAAATGTTCGTTGGTTCGAAAGTGAATAAGGTCAAAGTTGTGGTAGGTACTTGTTTAATAATTAATCGGACCGTCATACAGTTAAAGTAAATAAACAGCTTTCACAAAATGTGATGAAGTTTTTGGTTCATTTGTTATTCGCTTTACATTCTTCTACTTAGCGTGTCGATTCTAATCATATAGAGTCAGCAGAGAATTTGGCTACGAGCTTGGCACCTTCAGTTTTACATTTATATTTTAACTCAACACTGTTAGTTTTGTGCATTCGTAAAAGTACCTTAAAAAATTCTAACTCTAGTAGTGTTTTGAACGGACATGTATTTACATTTACTATCAACTTACCTATAAGCTTTGACAACTGTTGTCTGCACGCTGCAGGAGCTGATGGACGCTACTGAAGGTGCCAAGCTCGTAGCCAAATTCTGGGCTGACTGTATACACTAGATTGCCATCGACACGCTAAGAAGAGTCTTTGACACTTACCAAAAATTAAAACATAGTCGAGAGCTCTAATAGTTAACGCTTAAAAAAACGTAAATTGATACCAAGAAACCCTACATTCACAGCCGTAGGTCCAGTGACAGTCACACGCAGGAAAGAAATATTCAAAAGAGCGCTAAGCAGGGTGCAAGTTCAGGGCGGGGGCGACTGTCCTGAAAAGTCACTGACTGGCATACATCTAGCACTAAACGTCAGTAGACCTCGCTCGTTTTTGTACGTGTTTACCGACGCCACGGCCGCCGACCACCGCATCGTCGGGAAAGTTCTCGACGCGATACAGAGGAAACAGAGTCAGGTTAGACAGTGTTTGAGCACTTATTATTTTTGACAGTACGTACTTAATAATACAACGCTTTTTTCCTTGAACCGACGTTGGCTATTCTGACAGCGTCATGTTGAGACGAATAAAGCGCATACCTATACCGCGTACCTAGTAGGTTCCTAATCCAAGTCTCTGACTAGCGTACATCTAGCGCTGAACGTCAGAAGACCACGCTCTTTTCTGTACGTGTTCACTCACGCGTGACGCGGCTTCAGAGGAAACAGAGGCTCGTTAAATGTTGAATATTACCAAAATTCAAAACAGGCCTGTATCTAGAAGTACAGTTAAGCAGAGATGTAAAGGTAGTACATGACCCACATTCGCCAGTTATTTTAAGGTGCCATGTAATAGGTAGCGATCCTATAGCACATATCCAGCCTCCGGGCTGATAATGAAAAACCCAATAATTCTGTATGGGCCCAGGGCAGGAACCTACGGTCAGCAGTCTCGCTTGAGGCCTATAAACTAAGCCTTAATACAGGCCACATAGATCAAAATGAAATAAAGTGACGCTCTATGCAATTAAAATGGTTTCTAGGTGGTGTTCATATTGACGGGTCACTGCAACGATTTGAAGCGTCCTTCTTACAAAGTGTACCAGGAAGTCGCAGCTGCTAGTTCCGGACAAATATTTAACTTGAATAAAACCAATGTACATATGGTGAGTAACGAGTAATTATGATATAAATACAACATTTCGTCTGTATTAACCGAAGAGGTAGGCAATAAATTACATCCACTTTACGCCCTCTTAAAAGTACCATGAAATAGGGGACGTGCCAAATGGCCCAACCCACCGCAACGGCCCAAATCCTGACTGGACTAGAATTTTCTTATAGAAACAAAATCGAACCCAGCACCTTAGACACAACCAATGGATAGCTATTATCACGGAATTAAAAAAAAACAGCGGGGTAATTGCGTAAAACACTAACACTAGGAATGGCTTTCATTTTGACAGTTCAACAACATTCATTGCGTTATTTACGTTGTTGAGCAAAGTTTTCGAACATATGAAGCAATGGATTAACATAGATTCAGTAATTCATTCATTCAGTCATTCAACAATGATTCAGATTGTGATAGATAGTGTTTTATGCAATTATGGATATTATAATGCACTTTTGGACACGGAATTCTACCAAAGAGTTATCTTAATCTAATAGCCATTTAAAGATACTTACCTTCTACTTACAAACAAGTAATTCGGATAGTGTACTTATTTTTTAGATGCTGGATTTCGTGAAGAGTTCCATAAAAGGTCGGATGGTGAACCTCGCTTCTGTATCAAACCCAGCAGGATACAACTACACGCAAGAGGTATACCTAGTATTCACAAAATCTTGATTACAATATATTAAGCCGAAAGTGCCAGGGTTCAATATTTTTCTTACGGTTTTTTGCAATTTGCAGGTCATTCATCTAATAGTCATATAGGGTAATTTGGATTTAAACAGTTGGATTGATGATTTTTATTATTATAATTCTGTAAATATATATTTATTACGGTCTCGAATCACATTTTGATCAACATACAACTTGATATAGCGACCTACAAATTGCAAAAATATACAAGAAAATTTAAATTTCGCGAGCAACTCTAGCGCACCCCCCTCGAATAGATCAAGCAGCCTATTGTAGTTTCTGAAAGCTTCTGTATGTATTGTTGCAATGTTAATTGCTTTATTTTGGGGCTGAGGCCGACTTAGCTCAGCCTGACACATAATCTGTCCGCCGACGCTGATATCGAAAGGCGCTTGCACGCAATCTTTATCGCTCGTTTGAAGGGTGCTTCTGAGCTATAGAAAATATTATAGTTACTGCCAAATGTAAACCCGAGCGGATAAGTTCGTAGTCAAAATAAGCTTAAGCCTTATGGTGGCTGATATTTTAGTGCACGAGTACAACAATAGATTAAGTGATTTAATAAAGAAACCAATCTTTGATTTGATCCAAATTTTGTTGGGGTGGGGGTTAAGATCTTTCGAATGCCAAATTGGAATCGCCTGTGTTCCCCAGATCCCAGTGGACAGTACTTTAGGGGAGGTGACGGTGTCTGTGTCAGGGGCTAAGCCGAAGATCACCGTGGTAGATCCCAACGGCGAGCAGCTCACTGGACCCCCCAAATTAATCACCACGCTTGATCTCTCCGAGATTATGGTGAGTCAACCACGTTAGAACAAGAATAAGGTACCTATATTAGAACATACATTCATCAGCAAATTAAACTGTGTTCGCGATTTAGTTTCCAAATAGGTAAACAGATATGTGATAAATAATTTGAATAGTAACAATATAATATAATACCTACACATTAAGTGCAGTTTACGCTACAACTTCAAACATTTTTATGACTTTTTCAATACTAGTACTTCTGAAATCAACTTAATTTACAGAGCTATAAAGTTTATATTCGTTTAAGTGGAATACTAGGAATTTTCCTTAAATATCATTATGATTCCCAATTTTAAAGGCTCGTGCATATTACTCGTAGGTACTGCCACATCGGGTCGTAACGCGTTCTAGCGTATGCGATAGTTTTTACAAAATGTACGAAATTAATTTCGAAGAAATTTTTGCAATACGTTGCGGCTCGGCCCTTGCAGTGTTGCTCAAATCTTAAATCCTTTTTATGTAGTTACTATACTACTTAACCGACCTCAAAAAGGTGTCCGGGACAGACTGGATGCGGAAGACGGAGGACAAGGTGTTGTGGCGCAGCCTGGGAGAGGCCTTATGTCCTGCATTGGACTGCCGTAGGCTGAGTAGAATCATTGAATACTACTTAAAGTGACAGAAACATCACAATACTAACTTTATAGCGCTACAAGGTTATTTTGGCGCGTGGCCAAAATCGGAACGAATGCCGCCATCTTGTTTTTTGAATACATTTCAAGTAACATTTCACAAAAGAATTGCACAAATGTTTACCAACAGCGCCCCCTTGTCAACGTCATTCGAGCGCCAAAAGATCCCTGCCGCTTGCTACAAGGATCTTTTGGTAGGTGTAGTCTCGTTTCCATGGAGACAACCCGAACCACCTGAACCCACAGACCTGCGTTTGCTATTCAACCTATTAGATATTCCCATCTAACCCAAATCTCTTTTTTAAAACCAGATAGTGAAGGTAATGCAACCGGAGCCAGGTAACTGGACGATCACAGTGGGTAGCGAAGAGGAACACTCAGTGAAGGTCGTCGGTCTGTCGAATGTGACGTTCAGCCACGGCTTCTCAGTTGAAAAGCCCCGCACTATGAAGGAGACCAGCTATA
Organism: Griposia aprilina; assembly: GCA_916610205.1. NCBI lineage: Eukaryota > Metazoa > Arthropoda > Insecta > Lepidoptera > Noctuidae > Griposia > Griposia aprilina. The sequence continues at coordinate 22,917,958 of OU744285.1, read as the reverse complement.
GGCCTTTGAGAGGTAAGCATATTTAGCTGGGATCATCGGGAATCCGTATAACCCACATTGCTAGTAAAGCCAAATATTTTTACTCGCCGAATGCATAACCTCCTCCTTTTTTAAGTAGGTTAAAAACAGTTCACTAGAATAAATAAGGGTTACAATTCTCTCGAGGTTAGAAGAAAAAATTACCAAATCATTAATATGTGTAAGATCCTTCACGGAAAAACAGATGCTCCTGAATTGCATGACGAACTGTCCCATCTGTTTGCTCCGATTAACTATAACCGTGGCAGAAGGCACAGATTGTTCGCCGTACCTTGGAGTCGAACCGTCGCTCGGGCACAGTCTCCTGTCCCTCGCACACTCTCTGCGCTCAACGCTCTCTTGGACGCTATGCCTCACTGTGATGTGTTTGCGGATGAATGGATTAAGATATTGTCAACATGTCTGGAGTATTGTGAGATGAGCGTATGACTGTCGAGTAGCTATATACTTTTGCTTTCTTTTTTTTCTTTTTATACTTAAACGTGTTGTATCTTTAACTAATGTAATTGGCCTTTGGCCGTTTTATGTTAAAGTAAAAATAAATAAATAAATAAGATCTAGCTGCTTGGCTAAAACCTCAACCCTTGATTTACAAACTGCAGGTCAGTGCCAAAAATCTTAAAAATACTTTTTTGTTACATAACATTATATCATGCCTGTATTTGCCGAACGTGTCGGCAGAGGTGTAAGTACAACTTTACAAACGGAAATTTTTCAAATTAAAAATTTCGTTTGCAAAATTTTTGTATTGGTCAAAGCGAGGATCGAATCTAGTGCTTTGCGACCACTGGATCAACGACAAACTGCTTTCTTTAAACGTATAAAAAAGCAAAAACATTATGATGATGTTTTGTTTTAAGGCACATACAACCACATGATGATATCCTTATCCCCGCCGAACGTGACCGCTAACATACAGTACGCAGAGGTACTTACTCTGTCGGGACGCCCGCTGTTCGAGCTGCCCCTAAAGCAGACAGATACCAACGTGTATGTCGCAGACCCGTTCATACCACCAGACGAGTTCTTTTATATTGCTGTGAGTTAATTCAATATTCATCTTTATGTATGTACATGTAAGACCGAAATCAGATGGCCGCTTTTGTTGGAGACCGATTTTTGCCGTTGACGTCCGTCTTTAAGGTGCAATTGACGTCGAGCAGTCGATTTATTCTTCTGAAAACTTACCTCATACCTCATATATCGATCGTTAAACGATTGATCATCGATCGTTATCGTTATTATGTGCACCACCCGCCCGGTAGCTCGATCAACCGTTATCCGGATTTTAAACTAGTTAAACTTTAAGAGCGAATTTCACCAATGAAACTGAACGCGATCAGCACATCTAAACCGCGTTAAAGAGCTGTCAGTGTCATCATTGATGTGGAATATTCGTACTGACAGCTCTTGAATGCAGTTTAGAAATGCTGATCGCGTTCAGTTTCATTGCTGAAATTAGCCCTAAGTAGGTGAGAATCAGTCATCAACAAAAAGCGGCCGACTAATTAAATGTCGGTTCTCTTAATTACCGCGTATTACCCAACTCGTACTATAAACTTATACATTTTTTCTCGACAATTTCCAGATCAATGGTCAGGATCAGTACAAACAAGATTTAAAGAGGATCGGAGCGACTGCTATTCAAGCACAGCTGCCAGGTAAAGAGGCATTTTTTTTCACATATTTTTTTCGTTTATCCTTGAAGGATATGTGTAGATATACCTACTTTATATTTTTGTCACACCTCCTAATCTGTGCGCACAAATAAACACATTTGATTTGATTCCTTCAGACTAAGTATTTAAGTTCCATTTTTGTAGGTGTAACTTTAAGACTGCGAATCTTGTCATGTCCTGTTTAAGTTTCTTACTCAATAAAAAATTCTTGCAGATGCTCCTTATCTAACAGCACCCCGGAAGGTAAGAAGCAACTTTTGTATTATTTCGTTCAGTTTAAATTCCATTTTGATCCCTTCATTATTGTGGTGGTGCCAATGAGTACCATAACCATAGATATTGATCTATAGTTCCAATGACCACTACAATAATGACAAAAAGCGAACAAAGAAACACTGTTCCAATCATAGGATTGGAATAGTGTTTCTTTTTAACCCCCGACGCAAAAAGTGGGGTGTTATAAGTTTTACCGCTATGTGTGTGTGTCTGTCTGTGGCACAGTAGCTCTTAAACGGGTGAACCGATTTGGATGCGGTTTTTTTATTTGAAAGCAGGTTTTCTAGCCGTGGTTCTTAGACATGTTTTATCAAAATCAGTTCAGTCGTTTCAAGGTCATCAGCTCTTTTTGTGTCCAGGTTTTTTTAATTGTACCTATTTATAACACTTAGGTAGGCGTAGAAATAATTTAAAACGGAATAACGTAATCACTTATATTTCTTATGATTTTTAGCATAATAATCACACTAACACAGAGGCGCAACTCGTTTTTATAATAACTGGCTGGCTGGCTAGGCGGCAATTGTCACACCCCCCCCACTTACACCCCGTGGTAGGATGTGACGTCATGGCGGTTGGCTGGCTGGCTGTCACTACAGTGGCGACATCTTTGGCAGGCGTTACATATTATTTAGATTTTATTCTCATCAAGGAGAGGAAGCCCCAAGCATTGTCAACTAGTAGCTTCTTAAAAAAACGCTCACTTATTTGAGTGTATTTTCAGGTGGAAGCCCATTCTCATTCGCGCGTAGTAATGTCGTGTAATGTGGAAAGTTTGGTGCCGGTCACTGCCATGTGGACTAAGGACGCGTCGAGGATACAACAGCAGATATCTAGCTTGTAAGTTTCACTCCCAATAAGGCACACATTCACGCAGTTTAGACGTTTCAGCTAAATGCCAATTTCACCAATGAATCTGAACGCTATGTGTACATCTAAACTGCGTTCAAGAACTGTTTGTGTCAATATTCTACAACAATTATGACACTGACAGCTCTTGAACGCGGTATAAATGTGCTGATCACGTTTAGTTTTATTGGTGAAATCCGTCCTACGTCTCTTAAATTTACGCTTTTACCTAGCTTCAAGTTTCTGACCGAGGGCAAATTTTACAGATCGTGCTTTGCGTAAAGTTAGCGTTTCATACGATTATGAACCGTAGTCTTGTGCTAATAATGTTTTGTATATGTTCCTATGAGCAAATGTGAATACGAGTTTCATACCAATAGGAACATATCTCATACTGATAATGAAAGAAAGAGAAAGACAGAAAAATTATTTATTGGGACTCGCACAGGATTATCACAAAAATGTTGATTCGTATGAAACGCAAGTAAAGACAAAGTGCGGTCTGTAAATTTCGCCCTAACTGCCTCCTAGATATAAGGCACTTTGGAATTGTCAAGGAGTCTATACATTTTATTGAAATTATAGAGGTTCCTCATCCTCTATAGAAAAGGGCGGATCCTGCTACCAGACGGGTATCTCGTCTGGTGTGGTACTGCCGCTGCCCGACCATTGATGTCGGGATGTTGTATATAATTATGCTAGTTGCGCGGTAAATTCTGCTTGCGCGATGCAGGATTTTGCGTGACGTCAGTGTGATGCGTAGTTCGCATGTGGCGCTGTAGATGCCGCCACAAAATAAATACTTTGACTTTGACTTGAATGACTGGTAGTGAAGATGTCCGGAGGCGGCGCGGTGACGGCTGACCATCAGTTGAGCCGTCAGTTTGTTTACCGATAACACAAAAAATATCCTCTGTAAAGACATTAAAAAAAAAAAAAAAACCGCTGACTGAATTACTGTAAGCAAAGTTTGAAATAAACGAATTTTAATTATTTCCTTGACATCTTTTCAGACAAACCACATCGATAGATTTTGTGATTGAGAACATGAATGAGGAGCACGTTGGGACTTATAGATGCGTTGCACGTAACGTGGCGGGAGTTACTAAGAGTGCCACCGAACTTTCGCTTATAGGTATTATGAACCTACCATTTTCTATTAAGAGGGCGCACAACGGTCCACTAGCGCCACTCCTTTAAAGAAATATTATCTCGTGACTGAGAAAGAATTATGAATAACGGCTTTTGAGGACCCTCGGTAAGTGTGTCTAGAATTTTCTAATACCTTTTATAAAGTTTCATAATGAGACACGAAGCAACAAAATTCGATCTAAAGAAAAGCGGCCACATTCCTCTAGATCGTATCAACAACGATCCAATCCGATGTATCGTTCCTTACAAGCCGTTATTCATAATCCCTCTTTAGTCACACGATACGATCTTTTTAAGGAGTGGCGCTAGTGACCGTTGTGTGCCCTCCTAAACACATTAACAAAAATAAGTGTAGATAACTGTCACCAGGGGAGAAAATACACGGATTGTAACTCTCTTTGTATAAAGTTTATGTTAAGTATTTACAGTTTTACAGCATAACTTCTGTGTTTGTTTTTTTTTTGTAGCTTTAACATTTAACATTTACCACTTATTTTTAATTTTGATTTGAAACGTATGGTCATGTTTGTTTCGGCGACATTTTGTCGCTTAGCGCATGTTAACCTCGCAGGACGGAAGTTTTCAAGTATTTTTATCTGTATTATTAATTTGTTAGGTATAAATGCTCACAAAACGGCGAGCGAAAACATCGTGAGGAAACCGGCATGTCCTAGAACTAAAAATTCGAAGACATGTGACATCTACCAACCACCCGCACTGGGCCCGCGTGGTGGATTAAGGCCCATTCCTTCTCACAGAGAGGAGGCCTGTGTCCCAGCAGTCGGAACATTATAGTTTCATTATATTTTATATTATGCAGGACTATGTAAGGATCGTATCAGGTGGCGTTCTTTAGTTTCTGCTTATCGCCATGGGAAGAAGGCGTGAGTTTCTATATGTGTTTACTATTTTTTTATGTTTAAGTGGAACCTCCACTAGTCACAATAGAGCCTGGCAACACTACGGTAGAGACAGGCGACAATGTCACAATATCCTGCTCTGTGCATAGTGAAGCGCTGCTCTTAGAGCATCGAATGCTCTACGACGGCCCACAGACACACTATGGTATGTATGAATATTAGCAGTCGGATTACAATGAATAGAATGAACTTCCCATTATAATTCGTGTCGACACGAGAAAGCTGGTTGACCAACATTGGGTCATATTTCCAAGTGTTGATGCCATCAATGAATCTTTGCGAACAGGAGATGCTATTTGTCGCGTATAGCTTCATCCCTCTCTTGCATTGGAACAATGGTGGATCTAACTCGCTATATTATTGCTATTTTGGTTTACTATTTCACTATACCTTGATTTGGGGCGATCGATCAGGTTAAGCTACGCTTACCACGATTGGTCCGTGGATGGGTGACCATCTTTACATACCGAGACCGTTTGTCTCGGAAAGCACGTTAAGCTGTTGGTCCCGGCTGTCATTCGTGGATCTTTGACAGATCTTACGGGTCGTCAGAGGCCCGAAAGTCTGACAACCAGTCTTACCAAGGGGTATCGTATTACCCAGTAACTGGGTTGTGGAGGTCAGATAGGCAGTCGCCCCATGTAAAATACTAGTATTCCGCTACATCTGGTAAGACTTTAAGCCAACCCCAACATAGTTGGTGAAAAGGCTCGGCAGGTGATTTGACTACCTACCTTGTTTTTTCCTCTGTTTTCAGCTATTGGTTTAAACAAGGAGCCGAACATAGAAGGAGTATACACGTACAATAAAACTATACAAGTCGGTGAAAAAGATGTCGGAGTTTATTCCTGCGTCGCTGCTAATAGAGGTATGTACCGACCGCGAGGTCTAAGCTGAGCTTTGCTTTTGTGTGAGTGCACATAGAGATAGTGTAGGTGTGTGTGTTTGAACCGGTTTATACTGCTTTTTCGCAATCGGCCTGAGGCGCGGTGCGTCCCTCGCGCGACGCAACACCGCCGCGCACCTCACACAAATGCAAAACTCAGCTTAGACCTCGCGGACTGTACCACACCGGTACTATACAGGTTGAGTTTTAGATCGTGGAGTTTCTTGCCGGCTCTTCTCCATAGGAAACAACCAATTGGAACCGTGCACCTAGCTTCTGACGTTTCATAAGTGCCCATGTTGGTTTATGTGAAATAAAATATTTTGATTTTGATCTGAAACTGAAAAGTAGAGCAAAAATGTCCAACGGAGACATGAATTTGATTTTGGAGGAATCTAATATGAATTTTTTTATGCGTTTGATTCAACCAGGAATCGAAATTCATATTAATGCAAAAATTAAACCATCCAGTATTATTGCATCAAAAGATAGTATTGCACATAAGAATAAAATCTTGTAAAAGTTTGTCAAGTTAATATGTGTCTTGATAGACTAGTGGCTCTGTGAGCTGTAGACCTTGCGAGTCTTTCTTTGCATAGCTTAAAACTGAATACATGTTCACCGCGCACTTTAAAACGAAAAGGGCGCCCGAAGAGCGCGAAAGGGCTGAAAGATTATATTTTTTTACGTTTCAACCCTGCTATTTAAAAAAAAAAACTATATAACTATCGAACTTTCTCACAAAACTTCACGAGAATCGGTAGAGCAATGCGACCTGTAAAGGAGAACAGCCGGACATCCGGACATACGAAAGCATTTTTGCCTAAGCTGAAACGGAGACGCTTCACGCTGGCTCGGTCAATTACCTTACTGAAAGTCGAAAGCCCTTATTTTCACTTCTTCAATACCCGCGCCGTATAACGTAACATTTTGTAGAATAAATACTTAAAAAATAATCATTATTCTTTCTTTCTAGGAGGAAAAGCAAACCAGTCCACACACATACAAATAAAACCAAACCCAACAGCCCAAATAATAGGCCCCCACACACTATCAAAGCAGATAAACTCAGACTTCCAACTCGTGTGTACCGTGGAGAACGCGGCGTCCGTCGTGTGGACCGCGCCTAACGGGACCGTGGTGACGTCACGTGACGTCATCGAAACCTCTAACGATGTGTTAGATTTGAAGAATGTTATTGAAGACGGTGATTGGACGTGTTCTGCGATTAGGGGGAAACGTAAAGGTAGGTACAGTAAATATGACAAATAGACCGTTACAAAGAAACTGTGATAAGACTGTGATAGAGGTTTTCTTATTTATTTATATAGATGGCGCTCTACAAAACAGTTTATTTTTTCTAAAACTCGAAAGTGCCTTATCAACAGTGTAGAGCAGTGGTGGCCCAGTGGTAACGGCCGCGACTTAGCGAGTTCTAGGTCGTGGGTTCGAATTTCGAACCCATGCAGGCACTTTACAACAACAGCAACAGCTCAATCGTTGGCCTGCCGAAATTCTCATCTCATTTTTAGCAGTTCAACACCTTCCTCATGGTCGCCATCAACTCTTAATTTCCCATTAAGAATAACTTGCTATTTCGCATAGTCGCCATTATGGATGCTAGGTAAGGTACCGATTTCTACTGTTTAGACCATTGGTTCTCAACGTGGGCGATAACGCCCCCTCATGAGCATTTTACACTTTCAGGGGGGCAGTAGAAGACCCAGAGAAGATTTGGGGGCATTAAGATGGGATGTTACGACTATATAAAATTACACGTTTAAATTTCAAATTCGCGAAAGATGGTTAGTTGAAAAAAGAGATGGCCTCTAGAACTAAATATATGCTCAAAGTGGGCGGTGGGGAAAATAATGTTAAGAAATTAAGGTTTAGATATTCTAAAACGTTCGAAATCAGATAATCAAAACCCCTAAAATGATATATGTTGGATCTGTTATGATGAGTATGCACTTAAAAACGAGACACAGACGCCTTTGTTTGGCTTTGTGCGGAGTCCAGGGGTATGGTGTTTGGATCATGGAACGACAGTAATCGTTGAGACATGGTCGCGACACAAACTGGCCTAGGAACTACTCAGTGTTTCCTTTTTAAGTTCAGAGTATTAGTTCTGTAGTGTAAAGTAATGACCAGTGTGGACGTTATAATAAGGAGTTATTTCTCTTGTTAACCATATCCCAGTTCTGCGCCCACAGTTGGTATATCTGACAGTTTGTCTAATCACGGTCCTATGTAGAGGATCCGACAAATATAAAAAAGAAAACATAGCATTATAAATCATATTGTATCCATCTATCTACAGAGTGTAAAAATACCTATACCATAGCCGTCCACTACGCATTCTGTACATCAAACTAAGTGATATTGCACAAGAATAATTGCTGGGAAATGAATTTTATTTTTGTTGTGGAAAATCGCGGTTTACGGTAGTGCGCAACGTAACGCACGCAAATCATTATGCTTATGGGTGCATGCAACGGTACAGGGGTCGTGGGGGTATTTAAAGTTGTGTATAACATTAAAAATTTGTTTTCGTAAAAAAACGTCAGTAAAAGTTGGAATTTCGACCTTCAATAAGTCCGTAACCAGATGATTCCCAGGTATGGCCAGGAAAAAAAAATGATTACAATGACGGGTAGTACAAGTGACTCTCGGCTTCGTTAAGTGTCTGTTTTCACCCGTTATAACACATACTAACATAAACTTTGTCTCCTACCCCCTGCATTTACCTAGAAAGTTACTCCAAAAATAGTTTTACTCACAATGAAACGCTCTTATTGGAGGCATACGTCCCCCACAGTACGCCTTTCAACTGAATGATGATTACAATAGGCCAATTAATGATTACAATTGAACAATTTATGATTACAATAGGCCAATTTGTGATTACAATAGGCAATTTATGATTACAATAGGACAATTTATTTCAGGTTCAGATGTCGTTAAAGTGTCCGTGCTAATAAAACCCGTAGTAAGTATTGTCGGGTCTAGGAACATCAGCATAGTAGAGGGCTCCGTAATCGAGGTGACGTGCCAGGTGCGCGCCAAGCCGTTGCCCAGGATCCTGTGGCATCGAGAGACTGACGTCTTCTTGAATAATACTGTGAGTGGGCAGCATTATTGAACCAGTAACTTATTTTAAAAACTCAACAATTAGACTTATTCTTGACCGACTTCAACGAAGGATAAATATGGTGGATCAGCAATATGCGAAATGTCATTTTGATATTGACATTTGATTGACTTGTCTATGTAATATCTGCGATAAAAAAGCAATCAATCAATGTCTGTAGTAGTAAACTGGGTCGCAAAACAAAAGCAATCACTAAAAACTCCCGAAATATCCAATTCAACACGCACGAACACAACGATTTAAAGACAACTGACAAAGTCAAAGAAAGACGTCATTACACGAAACTTAAAACTGTCAAAGTCATGTCAAACACAACTGCCATGGCTGCTCTAAAAATAGGGTTATGTAAAAAAAAAAAACCCAAGTGACAATTTTTGTACGCCTGTACCTTTCTTCAAATTAATTTGTTTGTATTTTTTTTTAAATTCCTCTATTTTTTTCCTACTTATATATGTAGTGTACATAGTAGTAGCCCAAAAACAAACATCTCCTTTCTCCAAACGATTTTAAACCTTAAATGCTAATGGTTAAGTTCAAAAAATCTGACAGTTTGTAGTAACTTGATGTGCTGGCGGCACTGTACGTGGTAAAGGTGCAGACTGGTAAAAAATATTTAAATTCTTAGTTCCTAACCAATTTCTAAAATTATTTGTTCGCCACTTCCAGATAAGTGAAGTCAAGCCGAACGTGTACCGAAGTGTTTTAAGACTGAACTCTAGCGCGGAAGCCGTCAACGCTACGTATTTCTGTTTCGGGGAGAACTCGGAAGGAATTCATCAGGACAGTCTCGTTGTCAACGTTAGGAGGAAAATGACGCTGCGCCGAGGGTTTACAGGTAACAACCACATGTTGTTTTAGTTAGAAAAGGGTAGGTGGGGAGATTCCAAGTGCTCTCCCGGACCGCAGCAGACGCACGGGGCGTCGGGAGGACAGATAATGCCCTCTTCCTGCCCCCCTAAATGGGTCCAGGGACGGCGGACTCGGGGACGTCCGCCGCCCCCTATCATATAAGACCCGAGGTGGTGGCGCGTAATGGTCCACGCGCGCCCCTCGTAGATGTCGCGGGGGGAGTCCCAACACCACACTCCCCCCACGCGACCAGAAGGGCGGCACCAGTCGGGGGCTGCGTTGAAGAGTGCTTAAGTGCCCCCGTAGCCCCCGGTGCAAGTGTGCGAGGGGACACGGGGTGGTTTTAGTCAGTAGAAGTCTGACAGACCCCTTCGCCCGCCCCTGGGTGGTTGTCATCCACGAGGATTTCCACCCCGTCATCAAAAAAAAAACGGGTTAAGTAAGAACAGCTAAGTGAACCAATGACGACGAAAAAGAAGTCCAGGGCTGACTGGATGTGGAAGACGGAGTACCAGGTGTTGTGGCGCAATTTGATAGAGGCCTATGTTCAGCAGGCGACTGCGATAGTGCCTTGTCCGGTATACACCTTCAGTTTCCAGAAGTCTGATGAAGCTTCTATAATCATAGCTAACCTACATAAATAAAACTCGCGTATATTCCCCGAATACCACGGCAGATATGTGGGTTAAACCCACGTTTACATTTCACCAGTTAAATCAATCGCATATGTAATGGCCGAACAGGTGCCGTCCCTGTTGCTGCTTATCGAACACAAATCCAAACTTAAGCAGCTACTGAGAATTTCGTAAGAAGAAAAACCCAATAACACTTTAAGAGATCGTCCAGTTTAAAATTGCACGCCCTTCCACTGCTTGTTTTTTACACATTTCAAACGTTTTTATATATATTTTTTATAGGTTCCCTATCCATTTGCATAGACATAATATAACATTGGTATAACGAAATTCAGCATAATGATCATTAAGCATAAATGTTTTGCCATAAATTAACCTAACCTAACCATTGCATTATGCCAAAGTGTTATTATGCCACAGTATCATTATGCTATTAAACGTTATGCGAAAACGGTTATACCAAAATATATTAGTATTCAAAAAATTATGCGAAAAGAAGGGATCCCTTTTTTATGGAGGTGCCTACAGTTTGCCTACAACTAGCCAACTAAACCTAAAATCAGCCGTCCCACTTGGGACCAATGAGGAGATAAGACCAATGAGGCAATTAATCATAAAATCCATTCATTTTCCAGACCAATCCGTGCAACTGTACTACCAAGTGGAACTAAATTGTGTCGTAGACTCCCACCCACCGCCGCGCACTATTTGGTACCACAACGGTACTGAACTAGCCACTGGTACCAACGTTCACATATCTGAAGACAACTCTACGGTGTACTTGAAGAGGATCGACTTTAGTGATTTAGGACCTTATGTTTGTGAAGCAGATAATGGGTACGAGAATTTGACTGTAGAAGGGATTGTTAGTGTGACTGGATTAGGTAAGATATTATTTTAATTTATTTAGTAGCTGACCCGACAGACGTTGTCCTGGCCATATTTAAAAATCTCGAAATTGATAAAATTTCAGGAAACTTTTTCATAAAAACCTAATTCGGACTAAATATTACGATCATTTTAATACAAATAATTGACAAATTTGTCCAGCCGTTCTCATGTGATGCGCTTACCGACGAACAGCATGTAATTTTTATAACTAGATTTATAACTTTATTGGGTGCGAATAATACAGGGATATTCCGAAGTAGCTGTCGCTCGATCTTACTTCGCTCACATTTAATTTTTAATTTGCATCTTTTGTATGAAGTCGACATTCTTATATGAATATTTGTACATTTTTAATTAATCTAAGAAAACAACTTGTGTTGGATTTTGAAGTGATTTTATTTTAATTTGTTTGGTACAGTCGGTTAATCTATTTATTTATTTAACCATTTATGTACACACATATATATAAACAGACAAGAAGAAAGGAACAGAAAAATAGACTAAAAAATAACGACCTGCCCCTGTTTCGCACGGGTGCAATGTACTGTTGTGGTGATATGTCAAATATTCTAGATTTCTCTGGTATATCTACGTTAAATATGATTGTATTATACACATAAACCTTTCGGAATAAATTCTTTAAATGATGGTGCAAAGTAGTTTAGAAGCAAAGCGGCAACACACACACGCGAAAAGCAATTTTGTTTTGTACAATGTACAGATGAGGATTATTTCTTGCAGCATCCCCAGTACTATCTAAGGAGCCAGCAACATTAACAGCGCGAGCAGGACGCCCTACTATAATCACATGTAGGTGAGACTATGTATCGTTGTAACTTACTTCATCCATGCATTGTGTTTTACATTGTCATAGCCATCGCTACTGCTAGGCATACCACATATTCACATATTGCCCAGTGTGTGTGTTTTTTTTTTAAATTGGGAAAATTATTATTTTAATTAAAGCAGAATATTTTCAAACGATTTTATTATTATTTTTCCTGTGATATGCTGTTTTAAGTCACTACTAAAATAGAGTTGAAAATGGCATGTTCACGTATGCTGTTTCCAACTGTATTTCAGTTGTAATTTAGTTCATTATCAATTGGTCAATGTAAACTGCTCTAGCATCGTGCTGCTCAGTCTACGCTGACCCTTATACGCGAACAAGGCACTTAAATTCTTTATTTTTAATAATGGGCGAACAAAAAGGTCGGATAGATTCTCGCTAACAAAAAGCTGTGTCACTCAAGTCGGCCAGCACGCTGTACATACAGGCCGCTGTATGCACACATTCACACATATGCTAAATGCTCTACTGGCATCGACACAGGAGTGTGATTTGTTTGCCGCGAGATGGATAGACGTATGTCGTGCATGTTTGAGATTCTGTGAGATGATGGACGATAGACTGATATGCTATTTTATTTTTGCCCCAATATTATTTGATTGTTGTTTGTTAGTTTTACTTGTTTTGTTAGTTATTTTTATGTATTTTTGTCTCATTGTTATTCCTTCCTTATTGTAAACAAGTCTGTTTTTATTGAAATTCTCACTGTGCAATAACTTGGATCTAGGTCTGTAATGTTGTGTATGTTTTTTTACCAATAAACAAATAAATTAGTCGGCCATTACGCGCGCAAACGGCAACACTCACACATAAACGGGACTTAGTTTTGTCTTAGCAGAGTTCCGTTCCGTCCTACTTTTTTTTGTCCATGATGTTTAGTACCTACATAAAACATTACTCATTATATTTCAGTGTACTGCAAGGCAACCCAGAACCGACAATATCATGGCAGTACAGACACGGTTCTGCTAAAGACTTCACTTCTCTTCCTAAAGGCGCGATAACGAATGATAACGAGCTGAGTATATCAGATACCATTGAAGACCATGCCGGAGTCTATCGTTGTTTAGCCGTGAATGTGATCGGGAAAGACCAGTATGATGTCAGTTTAGTAGTTCAATGTAAGTAGTTTTTTTTTTTTAATGTATAACTCTTGTGAAATGTAAATTGTGTACGACTTGTCATTTTGGTGATTTTTTTAAATAAACAATTTTTATTCCATTCTTTCTTGTAAAAATAACAAATAACGTGATCTTTTGGACAAAACGCCAAGTGCCACCATTAGGTAGATATTCGACCAAGCAAAGAGCCCAGGCTGTGTTAACACACAGCCTCACCACAGCTCTTTATTAAAATAAAGAGGAGAGCAATGCGTTGTGACGTGAAGTCCTAAACTCTCAAACGCAAGTTCACCGTTAAGTCTCATGCTGTCACTGTCACTTTAATGTGAAATGTAGCGACAGAAAGACTATATAGAACGCCTAACCCCTAGTCCTAACCAAAATCGCATTCATATCTCCCTTTTTTGTTCGGAAAAACGGAAGCCGCCCTCTGCGGCGCGACCGCGCGGTCGGGTCCGCCGAATAAAATGAACGTGATGTGCGTTCGCGTGACCAACGTTTTAGTTAGGACGCGACCGATAAGAGTCGCTTGAGAATTCTTAGAAAATAAATACCTACATTATTTTCAGATCCACCACGGTTCTACAAACCTGTAGAAGGAGATGGGAACCGTCGACAAATAAAGCTAGGAGAGACAGTAACGTTCTCCTGCGAAGCGGTTGGTTTGCCGCCGCCCATAACAGTATGGACTAAAGATATGCACCCACTCGTATTTACTGATAAGTTGTAAGTTTACTACTGTTCTTTGACCTTGACGGCTATTCTCAATACACTATTTGTTTTGGTTGGCTTTTGATCTTTGGATAGGCATTTGCATCTCAATAATACTTTTAACCTATCCTTGGTGTTAATTTATCTGTGAGTGGGAGGGAGATAGGCTAAAATCAGTTTTGTGAAGGATGCGTTTGCAAAATTGATATGTATGGAAACAACCAATTGGAACCGTGCACCTAGCTTCTGGCGTTTCATAAGTGCCCATGTTGGTTTATGTGAAATAAAATGATTTGATTTGATCGAACTACTACATCGATACAGGTCACACACACAAGCTAGCTAGCTGCGGGAATAATAGTCAAGTGAACTCATTTTGATACTTTATTTTTCTTACAAAAAATATTACTTATTGGTGTTTATAATCTTAATACAAATGCCTACTGCCCTCTACTAGTACAGAGATGTGGGTTGTGGACTTTAGGCTGGTTTTGTTAGTTATGATGAAACCTTACCTCCGGACTTGATGGAGTGACCTGAAGGTGTACTTCGGTGACTGCTACTGGAACTCCTAGACGAGTAGAACTAGGTGTGCCAAGTTTGGGCTTGTTCTGTTAGTTATGTTGAGATCTTCAAGACAGTAAAATAACCCTTAATTCAATCCATTAAGATTCCGTATAAGTGAAATATGTGACAAAAAATTTCATAGTTGTTTTTGCTATCTTTTTGATTTGAATGTCAGCTTTCATAAATAGTTTTAAATAAATAAATAGAAGAATTTGTTCCTAAACTCAACACGATATTGTCAATTTGGTGTGAAGAGGCAACAGAAATTGTTTTTTAATATATTATAAACTAAAGATTTCGAATAACAAATTGCTACCATTTGAAAATGAAAGAGGTTATCTCTGTTAATTATTAGTTACATTTGGTTTAGTTTCATTCTGCCTTTGCGGCACCGAAAAACAGTTTATTTTTGTCAGATTTGCAAACGCGTCCTTAATCGGAAATCAGTTAAAAACAGGTGACAATAAAATAAGTAGTATCTCTTTTTCGAAATCGAATTTTATGACTTCTTTTACTATTGTACTCTTTTTTGCTCTGTGTTCATTTTATTTCATCTCAAAAAATCCTATTGAAAATATTGCGTGTTTGTAAGTAGTTAATACATTTATTTTGCACAGAATTCTGACGAATACCGGCGAGTTAGTAATAAAGAAGGTGACGGCTTACGACTCTGGGACTTACACTTGCAACGCAACAAGCACGATCGGTTCCACACACAAAAACTTAACCCTGATCGTATACGGTAAATAAACCCTTAGGCTTATATGTTATGTTCGTGAACGGGCGCCGTTAGTTGAGACTAGTCATGTCCTAACTGCCACGGCTTATTTTTATTATTAATCTTAGCATTTTATGATTTTTTTTACTTTGTTCTCACCTATAGAAGCAACAAGAATAATGTACCCAGGATTTTGTAATATCTTGATTTAAAAAGAGTGTCCTTGGAGTTTCTTACCCGTTCTTCTCCATAGAGATCTACGTTTTGGAATAGGCAATTAACTTCAACTTTCTGACTAACTGACCGACTCTTTGACAGTCCAAAAGTGCCTGTAAATGGTTTAATTGAAATAAATGCTTTGAGCTTGAGTTCACTAGGATACCAAGCTGGCGCCATCGGTACACTTTGACTAAGGTAACATCAACATTTTTGGCAAACAAGCGGACACCAGCGGAGTAATTTTGTAACACACTATCAATCACAATCTGAATCATTTTGAAGTCCATTGCTAATCCATTGCTTCATATGTTCGAAAAAATTGTCTACTCAACAACGTAAATAACGCAATGAATGTTGTTGAACTGTCAAAATGAAAGCCATTCCTACTGTTAGTGTGTTACACAATTACCCCGCAGTTCCTTAAACCTACAGGCCTCAGCTGTATAATATATATATATATATATATATAACTGCATAAACACACATAACCTTATATTAACTTACCTGCCGGTAAGATTATAGAAATTCACCAATAACTTTCAGACCCGCCCACAATATCACCCATCACTTCTGACCCTATAGAAGTGTTAGAAGGACAGAGGGTAGAACTGCCGTGTTCTGCCCATGGAGTACCATTACCTATAGTGGAGTGGACACAGAATGGAGAACCTATCACCGGCCATAGGAAGTATGTTGAAGAGGATGGATTGAGGTAAGAACATTATATAAAACATAGGTAGTCATTGGGTCTGCCAACACAAGTGAAAACTTGAAACTATGAAATAACTAATACTAATAAATTTTCAATTATAATGATTAATTACTAGCTGCGTCCCGCGATATCACCCGCATGTCTCGATCCCGTGGGAATATATCCTATGTCCTAATCCAGGTCTACTGATGTGCCAAATTTCATCCAAATCCAACACAAACACACATAATATCCAAGCTTTTCTCTATATAATATTAGTTTAGATAAATTAAAATATACATACCTATATGCTCTCACTGTTGTTGTGTTGTTGGTCAAGCGCAACACGTCATACTTAGAGCTACTGATATATTGTTAACATTAACACATCGGTGACGCGAACCCATAAGATTTTCCCCTATCACAAATCGCTTATCGTGCCTAATGAAGTTTTCATATCAAAAATATTAATAACTAACCGCGCCCCACGGTTTCATCTGCACGGCCCACAGGAGGTGTGCATTTTTCTGGCACAAAACTAATTCTATGTAACTCAGAAATGGTGTAGCTTGTTTTTTTACCTGTTAAAGATTTTTTGTTATCGGATCTGTATTTCTAGAGATTACATATTACAAACATACAGACAACATTACGTTTATAGTACGAAGGGAATTAATCAAGATGGCGATGATGCGAGTCGAATTCGACTTTAA
This sequence comes from Griposia aprilina, assembly GCA_916610205.1. NCBI lineage: Eukaryota > Metazoa > Arthropoda > Insecta > Lepidoptera > Noctuidae > Griposia > Griposia aprilina. Next base: position 22,901,041 of record OU744285.1, on the reverse strand, counting down.
ATCAGTGTAGAAAGATTAAATTTTCTTTGAAGATGACAATGGTCTGTTCTATTCTTCCAATATTATTATATTATTATGATGTGTGTAATTTAATTATGATGCATAAAAAATTCAAATAAACAATTTTTTTTCAGATTTGTTGCTAACCTGACTGATTTTGGGGAATACGTGTGCACAGCTAAAAACATATACGGAAACACATCTGTTAACTACATACTGCATGTTTGGGGTTAGTAATCTACTGTACTCTGTTCATTTATTATGTTACATATGACACATACTTATCTCGAAAGGTTTAGGTAGTTAAATAAAGGTAAACAAAAAAAACCACGTGACTCATAGATGTTAAACCTTTTATTTCAAATGTTAAAATCAAATTATTTTGAGTCCCATAATAATAGGCTCTTTTCTGAATGTGAATTTGAGGAACTATCTGTCACATTAATAATAAAGCGTTCAGTGGTATCATCAATTATTTTGTCTAATTTAAACATTTTCTGTTCTTCTTTTATTACATGAACCTCGCAACTTTTCCAATTCTCAGCAGTCACATTAGCTAAAGCCTCTGGCAAAAGAATGTTTAGGTCAGACATTTTAAAAGTTTTATTTTTCTCGGCTGCAAACCCTCATATTAACTCAATTTAATTGCACTCACAGTGGTATGATGGCAGCCGCAATACTGTGACACCATTTAACATTTTTTCTAATTCATCCACAACATAAAAGACATCTGGTTAACCGACTAAACTTAATACCTGCTACTTCAGCTGTCATACTACGTCACAGGTGTACTCTTCAATTTAGCAACGTTATCTATTCATTGTATTTTCCAAAAGGTTTAGGGAACCTGTCTTTTTGGGCTCTTTACAATAGACAGATTACAAAATATTATACTATTTTATAAATCTAACGAAAAAATTGTGCTCAATCAATTACATGTACGAAGAGTATAGTTTACGAATAAATGATAAAGTTTAACATACATTAATAAAAGAGGAAACTATCGTATAAATCGCAAATAACTTTAATTTTGTTGTAACGTATTTTTAGACAAGAAAGTGTCAACTATAAAAAACCCTTTTTACGATTTGCTTACCTTTATTTAACTACCTAAACCTTTCCAGCCTTATTACAAAAAGCGGTTTAACTAAAAACCCAGGTTTAAATCTCTATAAACTACGGTTTAAACAAAATTGATATTACAAAACGTGGTTTTTCGAAAAACCGTTGACCATTTCATGGTCTAACGCTAAACCTCGGCGGCCCCTAGTCTAAACGATCAAACCATGGTCTAAATCGTATCTGTCAAAGTTTCTCTTTTAGGTTATAGCATCTTTTTCATTGTGTTGTGTTGTTTTTAACCCGAAAATGGATATTAACATGGTCGATTTAATTGATATTGATGATATTGAAGCCGCTGAGTTGTTGGGAACACCACGCCGACACAACATAAATCGTGTTCGAATCAATCCTTTCGTAGAATTATCCGATGAAGATTTCAGGCAAAAGTATAGATTTAATAAACGTTATGCGATGAAAATAGTGGACTTACTAAGAGAAGATTTGACTAGAGACGCTCGAGGATGCCCTGTGTCTCCCGAAATACAAGTGGTTTGCGCATTACGAAGCTGGGCGCGACATGAAGTAAGTAGATTCAAAGCTTATATTGTATTTATCAAAACATTGGTAGAAATAATTAAACTAAATTATGTCCTAAGTTCCAAACTAATACTTTGTTATTGTTTTTTATAGATCCAGGATGACACAGCCGATTTGCACGGAGTCTCACAGCCTTTTATAAGTCAGATATGCAAAAAAATTGCAGAAGCCATAGCCAGAATATCACATAGATTTATAAAAATGCCTGCTACATTGACAGAACAAGAGGAAGCAATACAAAAGTTTCACAGAATCGCAAATTTCCCTACAGTCATTGGCGCAATTGACTGTACTCATATAAAAATAAAAAAGTTAAGTGAAGATGGTGGTCAACTGTATATTAACCGCAAAGGATTTGCATCAATTAATGTCCAGGTATTATTTTACATTTTTTTTTCTTCCAATATAAAGGAACAACGACTTTTGTCCACAGCCCCATCCCTGATGAGGCGTTGATTATAGTGTTGAAAAGTAGTCTAACCTAGTACAGGGTTGAGGGTGACCATATGTAGTGAGATTACTATACAATAAATAATAACAACCCACTCTGGCTTTGGATGGAATATGGAATCGGACAAAAAGACAGAAGTGGACAGTAACTTTGTTCTATAATATGTAGTGATAGTGAATAGTCATGCATATTTATGTGAGTAAGAGATACTAAAATATTTAACTGTTGTTCCAGGTGGTTTGTGATGCAGATTTAAAAATCATGGACATTGTTACTAGGTGGCGTGGGAGTGTTCATGACTCAAGAATATTTCGTGAAAGTCGTTTGAAGCAGCGATTTGAGGCTGGTGCATTCTCAGGCATATTGCTAGGAGACAGTGGCTATGCTTGCACACACTATTTGTTTACTCCATTACGCAATACTACAACACCTCAAGAGGAACGATACAACAGTGCTCACATTAGGACCAGAAATGCAGTGGAAAGATGTTTTGGGTTGTGGAAGCAGAGGTTCCGCTGTTTATTAAGAGGCCTTTACTGCAACATAGAAACTGCAAAAAAAACTATTGTGGCATGTGCTGTATTGCACAATATTGCCATAGATATGAAAGAAGATGTTTTTCATAGTGGGCTTGATGACAATGAAGCTTACACACAAACATCTGAAGCCAGTCAGCCAGTTTTACCAGTGGAAAACAATGTACGTGGCAATATTAGAAGACGTCAATTTATTGAAAGACACTTTTAACTAAAATAATATATTTTAAACCTTAACTAATTTACAATAAACATTTTACACTTAACATTTTAAAATAAATTTTCTTCAACCATGTTTCTCTTGTTATGAAATAACATTTTTTAACTTCACTGTAGGATCTCAAAATAAATATTAAATCATAAATATAAGTATTAATGTAACTCTTTTATAATTATAGCTTAAATTTTTTAAGAAAATATTTATGTTAAAAAAAATTCACTCACCATTTAATATTTACTAAGTACTAGAGTTCTTCCTATTTTCTAATAATTCTATTTCTAGTTCCAGTTTTTTTATTTTTAATTCAGCAATTTTAATATTGTACTGATGCTCCACTTCTAGCATATCTATTTGTTTTTTTTTAAATTGAGTGTTGCTCTTCAATATTGTCTCTTGCATTGTTTCTTTTCTGTAAAATATTTAGGTAGGTACCCTTTATATTTTATACTGGGCAAGTAATAAGAATATATTCTAATATAATCTTACTTACTTGTTTTGAGGACCTTTCTTTCTACGATTGTTCTCTTTTTTTCTAGGAGTAGTAGTTCCCACATTTTCCTTTGAGGTACCTGAAAGTATTTTAATTATGTTTTATGATTAGAGATTGTAGAAAGAAAATAAAATTCTTTAATTTCATGTTATATATTTCTTGAATGTTCAAAATATGGTCAAATTAAAAGATTAGAATATTATAATTTAAAGAAGAATTATTATTTTTACCTTGGTCCATTATAACTTCTACCACATCATTGGATTCAGGAGGTATGATTATTGGAGAAAAGTCTGTACTAGGCTCAGCTGTTATTTCATTATCTTCTGGGGGGTTTAATTCAACCTACAAGTATTTATTATTAAATATACTACATAATGATTTAAACAGTGTTTTATAATAATAAATAAAGAACATTATTATGCTTACCACGGTTTTTATTGCGTCACTGTCGTACTCATTGAATTCCACAACAAAATCGTGTGGAGCAATAGCCATAATCGCCATATCTTCTTGAGAAGGCGACTTGGGCTTTTCACCACCCCCTGTCTGCATCTGATAATGCCTATGAGCGGACAAGTTAGCTTTAGCTGCAAGCTTCATTCTCTTCCACGCCAATTTAACTTCACCATCAGTCCTATTTCTTCCCATGAGTTCATTAATTCTGAAAATATTTCATTAATATTGTTAATTTACGTTGATAACGGGTCACATAATAATAAAAAAACAAAACACTTACCTCTTTGCTATATTCTTCCACTCTTGAGCCTTTTTAATATTGCAGGAAGCTTTCGTGCTCTTGTCCTCGATTATATGGCGTGATTGTGCAATCATCTCGCGTAGTATATCCTAAATCATTTATGGGTTAGCTTAAAATCAATAAATTAAAAACGGATTTCAAGTTCATCGAAGTAATTTATGTTTACTTACTTTTTCCTCGGTACTCCAATTCTCAGATCGTTTTTTCTTTTGTTGGTCCATAACGATATAATGTTAAAATTAACATAGAAGGCACAAAGAGGCAATTGTTCTAATATAGACTTTGATAATTTAAAAATTCCAATGCTAAATTAACTTTGTTCAACTTGCGATAGTTTTGTTTAATGTTATGGTTTCATATAACGCGCCAGAATGTTACGCTTCGTTACACGTACTTAGGTGTATTATTAGTAATTAATACGACACTAAGTAATGTGCTCAAACCTATACTAAACTACAATCGACGAAATAACGAATGTTTCATGCAAATTAACACTCTCAATATTTTTAATACTCCTAATCATCATAATAATCATTAGCGTATTAACAAAAAGTTTTCTTTTCTGAGCATACGGAACGTTGCAATAGAATGATATCACGGTGAACGAATAATATTTGTATTAATCTGTGGTCGATATGTAGACAATGGTTCAAATGACGGTACTAAGAAGACCATGGTTTTTTTAAGTTTTGTAATACGGACAAATTTAGACCATGGTTCTGCAGATAAGCCTGGACTTGATAGGACAGGTTTAAACCAAGGTTTATTTAGTTTTTTGTAATAAGACTGTTCGAGTATAGATATGCAGATTGTGTGAAATATACACGGTGACATTTGAATCACAGTTTTGCTAGAACAAACGTTGTTCAGATCATTGTTGACTACCATTCTACAGCATCCAATAAAAAAAAACGTCATTGGTTTTCGGAAAACACACTAAATACTTAAGTTAGAAAGGCGGGATTATCGTTACTCCCTGCAACACAGACTGCGGTGCTCGCGTCTCAAAGTACACAGCATTGTTTACAGGGAAATGTAATGTACACTCCATAAACGAAATTTAGAAAGAACTTATTTTGCACGACTCATGATGCGAAGCATCAGAGAGTGCTTTACGATCGAAAAATTTTTTTCGCCTCATTTTGGCAGCTATTTTTATTATTATAGCCTTGTTAGTTCACGGAATCAAGATATTTTGCATACTATTGTCGAGATAATTTAATGGAGATTAATTTCATACTTTTAAAAATTGATTTACTGCAATAGAATTGGAAAAAAACACCAAAATAGGTCAAAAAAAATTCCTGTCCGTCATGTGTGAAACCCGGAAACACTAACTTGTGAAAAAATCCATTATTTGAGTTAATTTTTTTTTTTTTAATGCTTATCGACGTTTGTAGGTCACTGAATGCGAATGGCTAATTAATTCAGTGTCGTTTAATTACAATTAATAAAAAACGAAAACTACAAGACTGTACATCTATTTATATCCATAGAAAATTAACATATGGATGGTGATATATCTATAGATATTATGTACATTTATTCCACCAGGGGCGCTTGTGCAGTACCTTCTTCCTACTACAGCTGTTTTTTCGGCAATTAATTTTGAACGACTTAAGTTTTTTTTTTTTTTTTTTATATTTCATAATTAAATGAGCATTATGAGTCGTGCACTTTTGGATTTTCCAAATTTTTGGACGTGTTACTAGAAAATATCAAAGTCACTGATAAGTGGCTCAGCTTCCAGTCTAGCGGAATGCTGCTGAATACCAGTAATTTACTTGAAACGACTACCTATCTGACCTCCACAACCCAGTTACTGGGTCATACGATAACCCTAAGCACCTTTACTGACTACCTGTTTTATTTTCAGTACCACCATACATAGCACCTCCGTTGCAAAACTTGAAGGAGGTTCTTCTCGGTTCCAACGTATCGTTACAATGTGACGTCATCGGGTTCCCGATACCGAGCATACAGTGGCAGTTCGAAGACAATCTACTAACGGAAAATACTACGAATTTGAGGTAAGGACAAATACCCGCAAATCGCAGCTCTGTTTTACGTCCTATGTTGATCAAAATACAATTCGAGACTGTAGGAATGATGATTATGTTTATTGCCGGGGTCGCGGATTGTTCGAAAGAGTTACCGTGGCCCTGTCGCACTGGCAACTGAAGGAACACGGGTGGGTTTTAGTCAGTAAGAGTCTGACACGTCCTTCCGCTCCGCCCAGAGCGGGAGAGGTCATATGATGATTTCCCACCCAAAAAAAAAAAAAAGAGTACAAATACCCGCAAATTGCAGCTCTGTTTTACGTCCTATGTTGATCAAAATACAATTCGAGACTGTAGGAATGATGATTATGTTTATTGGGTTCACCTTATGCAAAATTAAATACCGTTGAATGAAGTGGAAAACACGGCAAATTGACGTTGGATGTCAAATTGTTTAACAATCCATTTCTGACAATCCAGTCAAAATCCCCCCGGAAGTCTTTATTTCAATGCTGCTAAATGCAAAGTGCACATAATGTTTTCGAGGATTTACCACACATTGTTTCTTTGCGCCTGAAACAGTAATAGAGAGTGGTTATTATTTTAGCTGTGAAATATTTTAGACACAAAAAAATGCAGTTATCTCCACTCTTCTCTGAATTTTGTAATAAATCCGATTTTTTTCCTGAACGAACTCTCACTAATTGTTCTAGTTTCAATGACATCGGTAATATCTATATATCGAACGCGAGTTCAAAGCACGAAGGGTTGTATATCTGTATAGCTGAGAACAATGGAGGAGTGGCCGAACAAGCTACTTACATCAGAGTTTATGGTATGTAATGTATTCATTATCATTCAATAGTCTGCGAATGCCCATATTAACTAGCATATGAAATGTATTCAGAATTCGTTATGGAGAGAAACTCCAGCTGCAAACGCGGTCAAATTCGCTATGTTAGCCTACCGTTTCGGGGCTTATAGCGCCCGGTTTCGCTTCTGTATAAAGTTTATTTATTTTTATTTGTAACTTGGTTTCATACTAAAAACTGGGTATCTTATAAAAGTTTCCGATTTACATTTTAAGGGGGTGACCCTAAAAATCCTAACTAATATTATAAATGCGAAAGTAAGTTTGTTTGTTTGTTTGTTACCTTTTCGCGCCTAAACCACTGAACCGATCATCCTGAACTTTTGCATATACGTTGTCACGTGTACAGAAACGGATATAGGCTACCTTTCATCCCGAAAAAAAAGTACTGTTCCCGAGGAAAACAACAATAACGTTCTTATGATAATAGATGGCGCCACGTGTCTTTCGAATCATGATTGAATTATAACCCGAATTGATCGTCAAAGTCTAAATTAACGCGAGCGGAGCCGCGGGCAAAAGCTAGTAACATAATAAGGTAAAATAAGTTTGATTTTCCCTACCGTCTCCCTTTTATCTTGAAAAAAGATCTGCCTCGCCTTTTCCCAACTATGTTGGGGTCGGCTTCAGGTCTAACCGGATACAGCTGAATACCTGTGTTTTACATGGAGCGACTGCCTATCTGACCTCCACTACCCAGTTACTGGGTACCACGAACCACGAACGGACCGCGGCAAGCGTAGCTAAACCTTTAATCGAGCAGTACGGCTGTTATTATTTAGCCAAGTGCTTGAAAAAAGAATAAATTAATAGGTCGGGAAAATATATTTTTGGTATTTTAATAATAATAATAATAATCGCTTTATTTCGGACAAAGAAAAATCCATATAGTGTTAGTAACATACAAAAAATAACTTAGTGCCTAGTGTTAGTAAAGATCAACCTCCGCACAAACTGCTGTACAATCGGAGAGCCAAAGCTCTCGACTACAGTCTTCAGGATGCTGTTCCGACTGCCCCTCACTCCTCAGTAGCGACGCAGTTTTTTTGCGTATAATTGCATAGAAGCCGTTGGTGCGGGCTTGCACAAACATTTCCGATGCGCTACAGTAACGAGGCAGCCTCAACAACATCCTGAAAGCATTGTTAAATTGGACGCGCAGGACATCCAGCGATCTCTTAGTATATTATTGACCCATTGACTGCCCGTGTACAAACTTTGGCAATAAGCCTTGAAAAGTGTTACTTTGACTTAGTCTGTACACCGCGCAAATCTACGGGACAACATATTTCTCCGGACCGCTAGAGCCCTGCGCTCCCTCTCAATATCTACATCGTCCCTGAGGTCAGCGGCAAGACAATGCCCTAGGTATTTAAAAGTTGACACCCTATTTATTGGTGACCCGTTCAAAAGCAACTCAGGTCCGTCTCCACGGCGTTTGCCGCTGACCTCAAAGACCATGTATTCACATTTTTTTACATTGTATTTTAATCCATGTGCGGCAGCGTGGTCTCACACGTTTTAAGCATCTCTCTGATTGCTCCCGCCGACGGACCCAGCAGCACCATGTCATCTGCATAGCTGATGTTGTTAATTCTAACCCCATCAACACTGCATCCGACACGCATGCGGCTGAGTGCGACTATGAGGTCATCCACGTAGAGGTTGAAGAGCCTGGGGGACTTCAGACCACCCTGTCTCACTACCAACCTATACGGCTCAGAGACTGTATCGTCCCATTTCACCCGATTGACTTGGTTACCATACCAATACTGGAATAGCCCACATATTTCCGCGGGTATACCCCTGGTCCCTGTCTCCCATCATTCTCCAGAGCACATCGTGTGAGACAAGATCGAAATTTAGAGGTAAAAAGTTGTAGTAAAATCTCTTTGGCTGTACTGTTTGTATCTGGCAAGATTCTAAACCGTTAATTATATGACATAAAAAAATAAAGTAATAACTATTTCCCGCGATTTTTCAATTGTTTATCTGTCCGCCAAAATGAGTGAAAGTAACGAATAGAAATTCGATACATTTTAAAGTTTTATTACAAAAAGGTGCGACACAAGCCACGAAAAAAATATTTATTGAATTTTATTTGATTTATTTATTATTCCCAACACAACTAGCTTTACAGGTTCCCCAAATTGGTGGTCTTAAACAATATTTTTTCCATTAAAGCTTATCACAATGTAAATTAATTTTTGGGAACTCATTCAGAGAACAGTTAAATAAATCCACCGTTTCCGCGATTTCGTTAAATGTATGCAATGTAAGATGCAGCTCACTCTGGTCGCCCTGTTACGGAAAAAGTGGAGCAAGATTCGATATTATTGGTTACGAAATAGCTGAAGAGTTAGGGGTTGACCACAAAATAGTTTTGACCCGTTTGAAAAAGTCTGGATTTGCAAAGATATTTGGGTGGCACACGAGCCCTTAGTCTTGAATTTGTACGTATATATTTGGAAAACGAAAGAATTTTCCCCTGATCTAATAGAATACTCTTTATTATGTACACCATATTAACTACACATATAAATATACAATTTTTACATAGAGTGACACAATGAGCGTTCGTTTTTGTTACGTTGAAAAGCCCTTTTTAAATGACAATCAAAAATTCACATCGCGTTTTTCATATTATACTGCAGGTATGAAATAATTATCTTTTTCAGAGCGTCCAAAAATCTTGGAAGACAACTACACTGGGCCGTACTTGGCCACTAATATGGATACAGTGCTCACAATCGCCTGCCGAGCTACAGGCAAACCTAAACCTTATGTCGTATGGTCTAAGGATGACTTTTATCTGAATAACGGTATGAACTCTAGCATTTTAATAATATGTCTAAATTATGTAACAGTAAAGTACAGATTTTTCTGAAAAGTTATTTTCTCAACTTCACTACGAAAAAATGGTGCCAAGGTATTCATTTGCGATATTTGCTTTAGAACCAAATGAGTTTACTTATTGGTCTTCTTCTGACAGAACTTTACAAAGAACGGGTAGGACTACACTACATTATTATACTGTTCAAAACGTTTCTTCACTCCCATTTCCTTACATGCCTATTGTCGTAATTTTTACATTCTCATCGTAAACCCGAATTCAATTTAAATACTCGAATTGGGGTAAACGACTCGGTGACATTATTCTAAAGGCCTTCAACATGATGAGAAAAGTTATAACAAATATAACATTTCAGATCCTCGCTACGCCATTGATGTGGACGGTACGTTGAGTATAAAGTCTCCCTCCGAGGACATGAGCGGCAACTATACATGTGCCGTAAAGAGCTCAGTGGGGGCAGTCAATAAGACGGTGCCTGTCGAAATATACTGTAAGTAAATCTGTATTAAGTAATTGTTAGATGAAGGAAGTTCCTCTCGGGGTCGCAGATTGTTCGAATGAGTTACCGGGGCCCTGGCGCACAGGCAACTGAAGGAACACGGGTGGGTTTTAGTTAGTAAAAGTCTGACACGCCCTCCCGCTCCGCCCTGAGCGGGAGAAGTCATTTGATGAATACCCAACCAAAAACAAAAAAAGATAAAGAAAGTTATTCCGACACTTGAGCTTGCTAACTGCAATATTTTTAGTCATTTTATTGCGACTCTTTTCCTTTAAAATTATAAGAGTAGGGAAATACTAAAAAAAGGATTGTGTGGTTTTATGAAACCACGGTAAAAGTGAAACTTTTTTTCACATTATAGACATTTAACTAAAAACCTCCTTCCTTTCACTTTATCCCTACTCCGTGGCCGACCGTCACGCGACATGTAACACATAGACGAAAAAGTTTGAGACGATGTAATAAAAATGTTCACTTTAATAAACAATGGATGGACTGTGTGAAAGATGATATGGGTAGAAAGAGAGTGACTACCGAGATGACGGCTAATAGAGAAGTGTGGAAGAAGAAGACATTTTGACATGGCATGACATGACACTTGTGAAGTGTGGCACGAGGTAGAGGACGGGAGGTATGTGGTGTGGTGTGGTGTGGTGTCACCACTAGGGTGTACCTTATTTTTCGACTTTTGAATTATCCCCGTGGCACTTTGTCATTTCATTATATACATCTCAATATGAAATAAGTTTATTTATTTATTTATTTTTTTGTTAAGATTTAGAGGTCGCTACCAGCTGTCAAAGTTTTTACAAAAAGCGTTTAAGGACAACTTAAATTATGGTTTCACTAATGTTTCATTTAAGTGTTTATATCAAATTTTACGTGCAAGTGAAATCGCTCCTTATCCCCTCGTCCCTTCGACCCCTCTTCTGTACCGACGCGTCGAGATTACCCCGCCCCGCACGTCTATTCTAATAAGTCATCAACGACAGCGCACGCATTTTATTTTTAAAAGTCATAGTAACGTGTTTCAACTTGCAATGGCGTCTACAAGTAGCGGACTCAGTAAAGCTAAGAGTTTTTTTTTGTTTGTTTTAAATTTAAAACCTTGGTAGCGACACCTAAATGTCAACAAAAAAATTAAAAAAAAATTGAGCAATGGTGGCTCAGCTGAATCGGCCCCGACTTACGAGTTGTTGGTTGTGGGTTCGAACCCAGGCAGGCGCTTTACTTTGTGTAAATAATTTCATAACCACTGCTCTCAAAACGGTGAAGGGAAACATCGTGAGGAAACCGGCTTGTCTTAGAACCAAAAATTCGAAGACATGTGACATCTACCAACCGTACTGGGCCCGCGTGGTAGATTACAGCCCATTCCCTCTCGAAGAGAGGAGGCCTGTGTCCCAGCAGTGGGAACACTATAGGCTGTTTTTTTTTTTTTACTGAAGTTGTTTCTTATGGTATGTAGTCAAATTACGTAGTGCCCCGGGTTTTTTTTTTCTTAATATTAAGGACCACCCTAGTGGTGATACAGGGAAGACTTCTGAAGTCGTTTCAATTATTTGTAAATCTTATCTGGCTAAGAAATAACGGCCGCACGGGTCGATCGATCAGGTTAAGCTACGCTTGCCGTAGTTGGTCCGTGGATGGGTGACCATCTTTACATACCAAGACCCGCTGTGCCTCAGAAAGCACGTTAACCCGTTGGTTCCGGCTGTCATTCGTGGATCTTTGACAGTCGTTACGGGTCGTCAGAAGCCCGAAAGTCTGACAACCAGTCTTACCAAGGGATATAGAAAAGGCAGGCAGATTGATCGATTAAAAAACAATCCACAAATATTTGAAAAACTGTCAGCAGTTCGAAAAAATCCGATACGAACTCAATATGTAAACAAATTATGCCAAGTGAAATGTAAAACCGCACTTATGCAGAAAAGTTTTTTTGGTATTGCCCCACGTATCTACAATCAAGTACCTGATGTGATAAAAAATATGACTGTAATAAAATTTAAAAGGGCACTAAACCAAATATTAATTGAGAAAAGTTATTACACAATTGACGACTTCCTTAATGATAAAGCTCTGCACTGATTGATAAACTATTAATATGATTGACATACATGTTCCTATTCTGACACTTTATTCTGATTGATACTTTGACATACCTTATTTTTTTTTGACATTAATTTAAAAATGTTACTACTGCTATTAGTCTGTTTTTTTTTTTTTTTTTTTTGTAATTCTTATGATTTGACATTTATTCGGTATCAATAGAATTTCTGTTTAATATTAGAATTGAATATTATTTGCATGCCCATGAGACGATAGAATATGGAGGACTACTTTTTAAAGAAAACATCTATGTACCAATTACCCATGTTTGCAAAAATAAATGATTTGATTTGATTTGATTGATAATCTTATTTCGGTACCCAGCCATCCCAACTCATACGCAATCGGAAGAGAGTTTGACCTCAGTGACGCTGCTGGAAGGAACGAACGCAACCGTCCAGTGTCCCGTACGCGGCGCATACTCACTCAAATGGTATAAGGTTCGATGTTACACTATGAAATTACAAAGCATTTTTTTTTTTAACTGTAACCTGACTACGGAAAAATAAAAGTGATCTAAAAAGTACAAAACAAGAAAATATTTCAGACAGAAATCAAGACTTAAAAAAATTGTCTGGGATACAAAGAAGTCTGTAGCAGCCCGTATGAGTGGCCAGCGAATGGTAATAGGGTCCCTTTTTCATGAAACTTCTAACATAAGTCTCCTTGTTAACCCCTGACGGAAATAGAGGGGTTTTATAAGTTTAACGTGTGTATATGTGTCTGTCTGCGGCATCGTAGCTCCCAAAAGGCTGAACCGATTTTGTTTTTTTTCCCTACTACCTCAAAATTACAGTCGTAAGTTTACTTCATAAAATCAAGACGAAAGAAGATCACTATAACGCACACCAAAATACTCCTAACGAACCTGTTCATAAAGTCGTATTTACTTTTTGCAGAACGCTAAACTAATATCATCAGGACCCCTTCACTTATCAAACGTATCTCGAGCAAACGCATCTACATACGCTTGCGTAGCGACCAACGCTGTCGGCTCCGCGTACTCTAAAGTACAAGTTATAGTAGAATGGCCGCCATCTTTTGTGGAGAATGTGTCCATACTGGTGGAGGTCGTGAGGGGAGACGATTGGTACTTCGACTGTGCTGTGGACGCCAAACCTAGAGGAAAGGTTAGTATACTCTAAGTAACGCGTCATCTGCCTAACCTTTTCCCAACTATGTTTAGGTCGGCTTCAGGTCTCACCGGATGCAGCTGAATACCAGTATTTTACATGGAGCGACTGCCTCTGAGCTGAGCTCTACAACCCAGTTACTAGGTAACACGATACCCCTTAACTAAAGGACAAATTATAGTAGCTTTAGCCTGCGGCTTCGCTCCCGTGCAGGGGATGTCTACAAGATTTTAGCCTAAGTTACTCTCCGGCCTATAAACTGTCTATATGCAAAAAATCGCGTCAATCCGATGCTTCCTAGCTGCGTGGAAGCTCGCCGTCCGGTAAGGACCAGGTCTGGGTCGACGGCGCGTTGTGTTCCACGCGCGCCTCAAAGAGATGTCAGCCCACACAGACGGGGTCCGCTAGGGCCGATGCCTGCCTGGGTCGCAGGTTTGTCTGAAGGGGTTACCATGGCCCTGGCACACAGGCAACTGAAGGAACACGGGTAAGTTTTAGTCAGTAAAAGTCTGACACTCCCGTCCGCTCCGTCCAGAGCGGGAGAAATTCTTTGAGCACTTCCCACATAAAAAAAAAGTATGGTCGCCTGTAGGGAATGAGTCTACACGAGTCGAGGTCTTGAGAGGAGACTACTGGTACAGTGAGCTTCAAACTTTATGGCGGTTCTGAAGTGGGGTACTAGCTGCGTAGTACCCCACCCCTCATCCCCGCGATCACATCAATTTGTTACTGCGCAGCTACTCACCTCATGTTCAAAGCCGCCATAAAGTTTGCATCGGGCAGTATTTCGATTGTGCTGAGGACGTGAAGCCTAGGGAGAGTAGGTTAGTATTTTAGTAAGTTATTATACATTTAAAAGTAACTGCCTCGTTGGTCTAGAAGTTGCAAGCGAGCAACTTATTAGTTCGATTTACTGGTCGGGTAAAGTATATTGGGTTTATTCTTCTGGAATTTTTCAGTAGTAGCTTGAAAGTCCTGACTTGTGTCATGTAAATGCACATCTCCCTATTACATGGGTCTTAAAAAATAACTTGAGAAATGCAGTACACCTCTGCCTATCCCTTCCTGGAATACAGGCTGTTATGTATGTCGGAGACGGTCATTAGTTTGGATACTAAACGAAGCGCAGCACGAATTCCGGGAGGTGGCAGCACCGTCGCGATGACGTGCATACTCGGCTAACTTCGTGCTATGACAGAGCCGGGCTGATGGAGGAGCGCTGATGGGACGAGTGGACACTTACCATTCTGCCTTCGAGGAGATCAGTACCTCCACCCTAGGAACTGCAACGCGTTCCGTATAGTTGTGTCGTGTACCTACAGTGTGTGATTCGCTAGTGTGATGAATTTGTTCCTAAATTATAAAATTGATTTGTACTGCCAGCGGTTTTTCTATTGCGCAATAACCAACACTTCCCATAGTACGCCCACAGTAATTAAAATATGGCTGATGATAACGAGAGAGACGTACCTTCTGCGTCATGTATTTAACAAAAATTCCGATTCTTATCATCTTGGCTATAACCGAAACATGGTTCTGTAGGTACATTAATCTAATAAAAATATAATTTTTCAGACGAAATGGGTGTTCAACTCCAAGCCCTTAGTATTTGAGGACGCAGACCGTTTGAAGCTCATCAACATTCAGCTGCATAACGCGGGCTCATACAAATGTATCGTCAGCAACATCCATGGAACTGTCGTCAAGCAGTTCACTTTAAACGTCTTAGGTAAGTACATACATACATACATAAACTCACGCCTTCTTCCCTTAGGGGTAGGCAGAAACTACAGAACGCCACATGCTACGATCCTTATAATACATACTCCTTTTGCCTCGTTAACGTTCATACATCTGGTCATACACGCACGCCGGTTGGGAGGTAAGGTAAGTGCGTAATGTTATTTTATAATCTGTACTAGCTGTTACCCGCGGCCCCACCCGGAGGTCGCAAATTATCCCACGGGAATGTACTACCGGGATAAAAAGTTATTTTTTTCTATACCAGGGGGCCTAGACTAAATCCCTTTTCTGTAAGCCAACGGAAAAATCAAATTGTATGGAGTTGACATTTGTGACATTACGTGTCCTTACATTTTGACGTTAGCGTCTGGCGTTAACGCTATCAGAGTATTTTTTGTCTAGGCCTGCAGGTCATGTTTCGTGTCTCAAGTTTCATATTGAGACACGAAGCAACTAAATTTGATCTAAAAAAAAGCGGCCACATTCCTCTAGATCGTATTTTGTTGCTTCGTGTCACAATATGAAAGTTAATAAAAGGTATTAGAAAATTCTAGACACACTTACCGAGGGTCCTTACAAGCCGTTATTCATAATTCCTTCTCAGTCACGAGATAATATTTTTTTAAAGGAGTGTCGCAAACCGACCGTTGTGCGCCCTTTTAACGTGCTTTCCGAGGCAAGGAGGTCCTCGATATGTATTGGATGGTCACCCATCCACGAACCGACCGCGGCAAGCGTAGCTTAACCTTCGATCGAAAAGTATTATTTAGCCACGAGTCTATTTCAATTACAAACGAGGTAACAAAAAAATTGAAGAAAACTCGAGAGAAACTATCGAAATGCAAAGTTAACCTCATTTAACTGCCTTTCATGCTTTAGTTTTTCATACTTTAACCAAACTTTGGTCCCGGTTGTTATGAAAATAATATCGTATGTCTTTAGACCTTAGAACGACCTTTAAACCTTATTCGCATTAAAAATTATGATTTATTAAAAATTCAAAGCAGATTACCCTATTCTGTCTTTGTTAGCAATAGAAACATTATGTAATATGTGATATTGTAAATTGTACTTTCAGAACCGCCATTCATATCGGAGTTCGATATGCTGGACGTTCAACTAAAAGAAGGTGTGAACGCAACATTAGAATGCAACGCCAAAGGAGCACCTGCGCCAAATCTTACATGGACTTACAAGTATGGATAATTTTACTTACTTGGGATATTACTATTTTGTTTATTTATCTTATTACATATTAAATACATTATTAAATAATTTTACATAAACAATAAAAATAGTGGCCCATCGGCATCAGAAACACGGTCCAAGCTGCCGGTGGTCAAGGCTCTAGAGAGAGGAACCTTCTCACTATGCGTGCCGTGTCCAGGAGTACTGCTCTCTGAATCAAGCTCTTGACCCAGCTGCCTAATGAGAGCTTCCTGAGGTGTTGGTCGAGGCTCTCCGCTATTAGCCCATTTACTGTAACGATTATCAGTACTGTTGACGACGGTGTCGCGGTCCGCCCGTCTTATGAAATATTAGTTATGTTTTAAATCATCTATCATTTAAAAGTATGTTTTTGTATGCGGTTGTATTTTACCTCTAATAATTAAATAGATAGCCATCAAGAACGGACTGCACGCGGGCGCTCTCATTGGTTGACGTGTGGCCCCCCTCACCCCGCCTACCGCTGCGGCCGCCATTGCAATGACATACGCATACCAATTAGTGCCAAAAAACCTCGCGAAGACTCCACGCGTAAAACAGTGCGCCCGCGGCATTCCGTCCTAGTCGGTCTGATTTTCCAAAAATATTCTTTTATTCATTATTTCTCACCAACCTAAACCTAGCGACTACAGGTACAATGATTGCAGTCCACGTCCCACATCTCGACAACCTCGTGTGCTAAGTTAAGAAAATTGTTTTTTTTTTATCTTTCCCAGCTTTCAGCTTTCACGAGATTATCGTCATGCGGGGCAACGATATCAACTATTAGTACTTTGAACATCCACTGTTATCCTTTTACCTATGCATCGAGAGTTGAAAATACAACAGTGTATTTTTGATGCCCTGGGATGCACTCTGTTGGATTCTCAACGCTCAGCTTAACACCGAGAGTTGAAAATCCAGTGCGCGATAAAAAAACGTCACGTAAACAATTAAAAATATCGGCCGTGGGTACGACGGCCTAGACATGCGCATCTCAATGAAAGCCATAGTTTTCTAAACAAAGGTTGCTTCGTTGGTCTAGTGGAAGCATGAATTCTGGTTTCGATCCCCAGGACGGGCATAGAGTTAATGTTTACCATTGAGGATTTATATTAAGCACCCCGGAGTCTAGATTTGTGCCCGGTCGGTGGTAATAGAGTAATAGGGCCGCCTCCTATAACATTGGACTTACCCATAACTGGCGAAATCTGTTTAGACCTATCCCTTTGGGGAAACGGCCGTAATAATGTCCTCATCATCTACCTAGCCTCTTTCCAACTATGTTGGGGTCGGCTACTTGTTTAACCGGATGCAGCTGAATGCATCCGCATATGCATGCTGCTGCCGTAATAATACAGGGTGTAAAAAGACCCATCACATAGCCGTCAACTACGCATTTTTTACATCAAACTTGCACAAAAATAATTGCTGGGAACCGAATTTTACTTTTTGTGTAAAAAATCGCTGTTTACGGTAGTGCAAGCAAAACATTGTGTTTAAGGGAGCATGCAACGGTACAGGGGTCGTGGGGGCATTTAAAGGTGTGTTATAACATTAAAAACTTGTTTTCGTAAAAAAACGTTAGTATAAGTTGGAATTTTGAACATCAAAATCTCCGTAACCAGAAGGTACCCAGGTATGGACCAGAACAAAAAAAAATCGGGGCAGTCGTTGGGGACTGCCGATAGAAGTGAAAACTAAGTAACTTGTAAACCCGTAAAGTACACATATATACACAGTATACATATAGCTCATGGAAAGCGTTCGGTGACGATGACACGAGTTCCATGATTTTTATTCACCCAAAAAGTGCTCAACGCTCCTAAAGAAGTTTTCACTTCAAAAATATCACAATGATGAGGAGTATAAGTGACTCTCGACTTCGTTAAGTGTATTTTTACACCCCTTTTATTAAACATAAATCAAAAACATTTTTCTTTCCAGTAACACAAACTGGCATCAAAATAACTCCAGCATATTGAGTACTAACATAACCAGCCAATCAGAAGGGCTGTACCGATGTGACGCCGTCAACAAAGCAGGGGCAACGCATATAGTGTATAGAGTGAACATAGTCGCAGGTCCCAAGGTCAAGGACATTGTGGCCTTTAGCAATGGAGAGGGGGTCACTGTTGATGGGAGCGTGGAAATTGTGGTGAGTGACACATTATGTACTTTAATTGTATACTGGTTTTCAGCTGGATCCGATTGGAAAAGGCTACACAGATGATGGAATTGAATAGCACTGCACTGCCATCTGTCGACATTCTCTATCCCGATTTATGGCCATAGACAAGACCGTATTGTAGTAGGAAATAGATTTGAGTTGAAAAGCCGGGACAAGACGTCCTCGACATCCTGACATCTTTAGTAATATTCGTCAGAAAGCTCAGGTGCGTAGAACTCGTTAACAGGCGAGTGTGTATGACCAGATTTTTAAACGTCAATGAAGCAAAAGGAGTATGTAAGAATCGTAGCAGGTGATGTTATTTAGTTTCTGCCCGTCCCCATAGGAAAAAGGCGTGAGTTTATGTATGTATTTACATGGGACTTGCTTATAAAGTTACTGTCGAAATGTTGTTGTATTTACACCTTTGCGTAAACTTCAGCGCAGACAGAGCAGAAAATGCTCAATCATGTATGTTCTTTGCTGTAAAATTTTGAGTGTAAATATGCGCGAGAATAATCGAACACCCGTCACAATACAACGCATCTATTCACGCTATTTTTAACGCTGTTTTAGTTGTGATTAGTTTGTCATCAATTAAAAAAAATCGTAAGTGTCGTGGAACACTCGGTTTGAACAAAGTTCCTTTCATAGAATATTTAGAACATCCATAGAAACTTGCGTAACTTTAACCGTTTACCGCAGGGCACGCAACGAAAGCTCTCAAAAGGAATTTTTTTTTCCCGTTTTTGCAACATTTTTCATTTATGCTCCGCTCCTATTGGTCGTAGCGTGATGTTATATAGCCTAAAGCCTTCCTCAATAAATGGACTATCCAACCCAAAAGATTCTTGACTTTCAACCAGTGGTTCCTGAGATTAGCGCGCTCAACCAAACAAACAAATAAAGAAAGGGTCGTGACAGAAACTCCTGACGGAAAATTATTACACTTTTTTTCGCCTAGCCCCATCCGCCAAGTCCGTACGGTGCTGCTCTGTCTGCGTTCACACTAGCTTTTCGCATAATACAGCTATTATGTTACAACATTTTACCAATTTTCTAGCAAGGATCCCGCACCCGCATAGCTTGCAAAGTCACAGGGAACCCTATCCCAGACATACAGTGGATAAAACAAGGGCGGGTCGTCAGCGAGAATGCTTACGACATTGACTATGCAGACCTGGTGTTGAACAATGTTCAGGTGGGACAGGGCGGCGTGTATACTTGTGTGGCGGCTAATGAAGGGGGGACAAACGAGAGGAACGTGAAGATTAATGTACTCGGTGAGTTCGTAGTAAATTAAAAGTAACTTAGACTTACAAAAAAAAACATATATATTATTATTATTTAGGAGTTATTAGGACTATGTGGGTCATTGCTTTTTTTTCTCAGTTATTTTTAATCATGATCTGGCAGTTTCTTTGAGTAATTTATGCGGCCTACCCAAATGTCCTTTCTTTGGTATTGTTCGTCGAATCGTTGAGCTCCTTAAGTCCTGACTTCCTGAGTTGAGCTGCAAGATTACTGACAAATGCGTGCACTGACTGGACAGGTCCACTCAATCTGTGTGGTTATTTCCTCAAAAGACCATTTCAGATACCAATCTACATGATCTGACCTAGATTACGTCTGGACTTTAAAAGAGACCGTGAGCTCTGAGTTTGTTTCGGCCTTTCTTCTCAGAGTAGTCAGATAGGAAACGCCGACCTCATCTAGTTTAAAAATTATGATTGACGTGTAAAAGTATTTGTACAAACCTACTAGAAATAAAGTCATTTATCATTTATTTTTAGCAGGAATACCTCCAAGACTATGTTAGTTGTGAGTTGGGCATAAGTATAGACTGTATAATATATCGTAGGCCATAAGTTACTAGATTAAATTCCCAGTTCGGTCAAACTATTCGATTTTTCTATTCATAAAATCTCAGTGACTTATTAGGACTTCAACTGGACCTTTGCTCGAAAAATTGAAATATGCTCGCTCCTGATTACCTAAGTATGTACCTTGACCACTGATCCTTCGGATACTAAACATACTGTGATGTCTACCTCATCAATATTAACTTTGCACCACCACTATTTTCAACAGAGCCGCCAAAAATCTTCCAAACTCTCTTCCAAAATTCAAACACAAGTACAAACGAGGTTCACACAGAAGTGCTATCAGGTCAAGCGTTCTACCTGCACTGCCATCCATACGGGAACCCGCTTCCCTCAGTCTACTGGTTCAAAGACGATGTGCCTTTAAAACTCTTTGATGAGTCTATGGTCTCTACAAACTTTGGAGAAGTCATTGTGGTGAGGAAAGCGGTGCAAGGACAGACGGGCAACTATACTTGTGTCGCGAGGAATAAAGTTGGCAATACAAGCGTTGTTTATCTGGTTGATGTGCTGGGTAAGTACTTATTGGGTATTCCTCAATTCAAAATATTATAATTTGTTAGTCGGTTAAAAAGACACATTGATGCTATTTGTGCGAAAAAAAAATCGATGAGAGCCGGAGCCTTTTTCAGACTTGTATTAATAAATAAATTGGCGCATTTTCTAATTTCATTTACAAACACATTATTCTATTCTTTTCGAAGAAGTTCAAAAAGAATAGAATAATGTGTGTGGTGTGTGTGTGTATGTAAGTGTGTGTGTTTTAGGCGACTTTTTCGTTAAGGCGCTTCTCCGACCAAACGACCTTGAGCGTTCGGTTCTTCTCTGTCCCGTCGCTGAGTCTCGCTCTGTCTCGCTCCCTGCGCATGCTCAGTTCTCATAAAATTCACAAAAAAAATTGAAATTATTGTAATAACAAAAGAACAGCGATGTTTTGAAATAAAATAAAACGTGAATTATTTAGATTTTTAAATTATCTATACATTAGTGTAATCCTCAAATTAATAGAACGTCACCATTAGCAAAAGATGCATGCAATCAATCATTTTAGTCACTTTTTTACAAGGAGATTTTAAATGTATTTATAATACATAAAAACAAATAAGAACGTGCAATGTGATGATAGGATAACGAACATTAATAATTTGCTTTTAGATGTAGTTTATTACCCATAGTGAATGAGTTAATAGCCTCTGAATAACGCACTATGACAAGGTTTTGGTCGGGGTACCGCCTTAAATCTGTACCTTCGTACAGATTTAAAGAAAAAGTGCATCCAAATTGCGCTATGCTTTCATTCCTCATTTACCCTCGATTTATTTCAGTACCTCCACCAACACCCAAAGAATCTTCTAAAAAGGTGACAGCAGGTTTCGGAAAGACATTGGTGTTGACTTGCCCAGCGGTGGGCAGCCCGTTGCCCAACGTCATGTGGATCAAGCACCCCTATACTGAAATAAGTGGGGATCAGAAAGTGCTCCTGTCTGATGATAACTTTACCTTGGTGAGATTGCCTCTTTAATTCTTTCTAATAATGTTAATAACGTCCACTTTGTGTTTGTTGATAATTTTATATTTGTTACTTCCTGTCACTGTTGTTTACATAGCAAGTAGTGGTATACGAATTTGTGTGGAGTAAGTACCACAACTAAAAACTTTTATTAATTTTCTTATATTATTTTTCACTTTGGAGGGTTGTAACACTCCAAAGTGCCACGTTGGATGGCAATGCTGATTCTTTGGGCTAAAAATAGGCCAGCCCTCTGGTCGTGTGAAGAGTCGACCAACCGCTTGACGATGTCCCGAAATATTTGACAACCACTGTGACCCAAAGGCCCTAGTATTTCATCCCCAAACGGCTCAAACATATAGCTCCCAAAAAGGTTGTTATACTTGCGCCGTTTGAAATTTTCTGCTCCTGCAGCAGCCGCCCCATCACAGCCCGCCGTGCTAGGAAGATGGGATGGCGCAAGGGTGTCGACACAAGTTGCATTTCGGAAGTCGGTAGCAAAAGACAAAAATACAAAAGTAGACACCGATTTCCGAAATTGAAGTTATTTTTCACTTCGTAGTGTTTTTAAATAACTATTTGTTGTTTGTGTGTGTGTGTGTGTGTGTGTGTGTGTGTTTAGTTTAGTTTGTGATAATCCTGTGCGAGTCCCAATAAATACTTTTTCTTTCTTTATTTATTTTATCTTTTAGATCATCAATAAAACAGAAGTAAACGATGGCGGCAAATACTCCTGCATTCTGACGAACAAAGTGGGCACCACAGAGGTTATATTCGACGTCACTATACAAAAGCCGCCATCCATTGCTGCTAACGTTGGCACTAACATGGTGGAAGGACACGTTGTTGCGTTGAAAAGAAGCATTGTATTGAAATGTGAGGCTGACGGGCATCCGATGCCTAAGATTTCATGGTTGAAGGTACAATGAAATTTTATTTTATTTATTAATCAGTTTATGTACCCATATCTAAACAGAAAATAAGAAAGGAACAGAAAAATAAGTACAAAGATGATGCTGATTTTAATTATACAGGGTGTAATTAAATTAACTGGGGAAGTTCCGTGAGAGTATATGGTGCAAGCCTTATAAGAGAGCAGTGGTGGCCCAGTGGTAACGGCCGCGAACTACGAGTTGTAGGTCGTCGGTTCGAACCGAGATAGGCGCTTTACTTTGTGTAAATTACTACGAACTCGCACTGGGCCTGGGTGGTGGATTATGGCTCACTCCCTCTCACCGACACGAAGCCTGTGCCCCACCAGTGGGAACACTATAGGCTGACTAAGGTTTTTTTGATTGTTCTGCGAAATGCGTACGTGCGAATAAGTTCAAATGCCATGTAATTAAATGATATTATATTCTAAAACTAGCTTACTCTGAGAGTATATAACACTGGAGAAGGCATAAGCACAATATTCTGAACAAAAAAGTCTGTCACTTTTGGCGGGGGACGCGGTAGCTAATACAAAAAAAACAAAACCTGCTCGCCCGGAAAGGGAAGTCCGTACCATCGATTTTTTTTATCTATATCGATATTCGTTCGGAATTTTGACCGGATCCATGAAATAAAACAGCTTACGCTTAAAATAGTTAAATTTAAATTTTAATATACCTAACTGCAATTCAATAAAAGTAACAAAATTTATGCGATATCTGACTTTTCTAGTTCTCATACCTCAGTTGATCCGATAGAATTTTTTGTCCCTTATAAGAAACAGGATCAATTGGCATCAAAAAAAGCTTTTGTGAATATTGACCATTATCTTTCCAGTCAGCAAGATAATGGACATTTTTTTAAAAACAGAGTAATATGTCCCCTAAGACTGTTTCCTTGTAGCGACAACGGTTAAGGTACCTGCCCTTATTGCCTCATCTTAAAAATCTACCCTCATCTTGATTGACTGCTTAGCTCCATAAAGGTTAAGCATCATGATAATCATTTAAAAGGTTAAATATGTAACTATCTGCAATATTGTAACCTTTTGGCTCGTCTTTTTACTATTTGCGTAAAACTATAGAATAATACGAACATAACCCAACCCTCTTAGCAAATAGCGTGTTAATTTATAGCCGACAAACTGACCAGACTAACAAGGAATATTTCTGCAAAATTTTAACAAAATCTATTCGGTAGTATTTGCGTGATGCTGGAGCATACATTCAGACAAACAGCCAAAAATTCTAAAAACTATATTTGCGGCATTGGAATCGTTCACAGACCTCGTAGATATAACTTTTTTTTTCAAAATATTAAGTGTACAGTTTTGTCTTCGCTACGATTTAATTTTAACGGGTGTAAAAATACACTTAACGAAGCCGAGAGTCACTTTTTTGTACTGGACCATACCTGGGAACCTTTTGGTTACAGAGATATTGAAGGTCAAAATTCTAACTTTTACTGAGGTTTACAACACAACTTTAAATACCCCCACGACCCCTGTACCGTTGCATAAACACATACACACATACATTGCAGGCACAATGTTTTGCCTGTTTCATTGCACATTACCGCAAACAGCAAATTTTCACATCAAAAATAAAATTCGTTTCCCAGTAATTATTTTTGTGCAATATCACTTAGTTGGATGTACCGAATGCGTAATTGACGGCTACGTGATGTGTCTTTTTACACCCTGTATGTATAGACAGATATAGAAAATAAGATAAGATAGATAAGTTAATAGGATCAGTATATAAAGTCTTGCGCTTCTGTCCCACCTGGACAGAAGCGCAAGACTTTATAAACTGCTCATCTATAATAGGCAACGGGCAACTGCCCAACGTTTCATGTCGGGTCATTGTATATATGCTAGCTGCGCAGTAAACTCTGCTTGCGCGATGCAGGATTTTGCGTGACGTCAGTGTGACGCGTAGCTCGCATGTGGCATTTTGTAGATAGCGCTACAAGGTAAAAAATAAACTTTGATTTTCAGGACACACAAGCTCTCAGTGAGAGTTTATCTAACATACAGAGAGTGCTCGGCAATAGTTTACTAGCAATATGGAGCGCTGACGTCAAAGACGCGGGACAATACATCTGTGTCGTAGAGAATGAAGCTGGCACTACGCATCGGAGGTACAACGTCGCCATAGAAGGTGAGATATTTGTTGCTAGGCAACGATTTGATAGCCATAAGACCAGCCTCATGAACTTGAAATTAGCTGGCTTATGCCCACTGTTGGGCATAGTCCATCGAACAAATTGATCAATTTAGAAATAATATCTGAAGTAACGAAGGTTATCGTGAGGTCATTTCATTTAAATATCTTCTTTTAATTATTGTTTTAGTACCTGCAAAATGGAGTCCATTTACACAATGGTCGTTATGTAATGTTACCTGCGGGTTGGGGTACCAGCAGAGATCCAGGTCCTGCCATTACATCGACGATAAAAACAATACTATTGGTAAGCATATGTATTAATGAAAACAATCAAATATCTTTTCAATGCTCTCAATATAAATATTTCTATTTTACCAGCAGTCACTAAAGAAAACAACATGCCTATGTTTTTTTTTTAAACCCCATGTCTGATGTCTGAAAATGTATGAAAATTTTCATAGTTTGAGGCCAAATTTTTCCTTTCAATTACCTTTTATCGGAGGTTTACCACAAGGGTAAATTCTAGTCCAACGGTATTTTCCAAAAAAAGCTAGAAACCCACATTTAAAAATGTTTGACTGTATAAGTATACTGTGTTTTTCAGACAGTTCTTCAAAGTCGGAAAAGATTATTCTAGATGAGTCTGCGTGTAAGGGCCCTACAGTCGATAAAAGGAAATGTCACATGCCTCCTTGTGATGTAAGTACTCACTTAATTTTTAAATAAAATAAATACTGTTTTAAGCACAAACAAAGGTAATTCCACATCATTTTAAAATTTCAGCACAAAACAAATTCTGAAATATTATTGTGTGCCCCACGCTTGCGTCAAATAGGTCCATAATTTTTCAGTATTTTTACTACATATTGCAATAGATTTCTCATTGTTTCTACGAGTGGTGTCACACAGTATTGACCTTCTATAACTATAATTAATATAAAACAAAGTCTCTTTACGTCTGTGTGTATGTCTTTACGTGTCTTAATTCATGAAAACTTCACAATGAATTTCCACATCATTTAGAGAATTTAATTTTGAAAGCTTGTGGTATAAAATCTGAAACATATGGGTTATTCAATTATTACGTAAGCAGAATTTAAGTAATTTTTAACCCTCCCCTCCTCCTTGTCAGCTAAAGTAAGCAAAGCTCTTCCAATTGCAATTTTTTTAAATCTGTTCTGGTTTCTTTATTGTTATTCATAAGTCTAGAAATAAGGAATTTATAGACTATATTAATGCCCATCTAAGTAATTGCCCTACTTGAGTTCTTTCTAACTTAACCATAAAACACCGCTTAAGAGCGAGTAAGTAATATCAATTATTTTGGAGAATCACTGAACATGCTTTTCGCTTTCGAACAAGTAGGGTTGTTGCCATATTTGTTGAAATCAGAATTACTAAATTTTGCTGACGTAATCACCATCCATTACCCCCGTCCCCCATGTCATCAAAAATAAGCAAAGCAAAGACCCCCCACCCCCCTTTGGTGCTTACGTAATACTTGTATGGTCCCATAGTACAGAAACGATGTTCTGACATGTCGCCACATCACTAGTTCGCACCCTCGGGTCGCTAATAATGTAAGTATGATTACTTACCCAATGTATGCGGTTGTCTATACATAACGTTTAAGGTGGACGAGAGCAAGCCCCGTTGGTCGGTGTGGTCGCGGTGGTCGGAGTGTTCGGCGACGTGCGGCGTCGGCACGCAGGCGCGGACCAGGCGCTGCAAGACTAAGGCCAACTGCGATGGGGATAATGTACAGGTAAGCTACAATCAATAAACAATCGCTATAATAGGGGCTATCGTTTTTGTACTCACCAGTTGGCGCCACTGACGAGTAAGGTCCTGTCATTACTTTTATTTGATGTTTTCGATATGTTTAAGTACCCATAAATTCATAATATGTTTATTTTATTACATTTTTCAAAACTTCAAATGAATATTTAGATTATAATGTTCCAAAAATTGGCAAGCATCAAGCCGACAAATATTATTCTTCCTTTAAGTGCTAACCAAATTAGATTCTAACTTTTTACTTGAAATTTTCAGCAATAATTAGCCAGAAATGGCACAAAAATTTAATATTCCACAAACAGTGAACTTTCAGTACATTTGACATCTAGAGACCTTACTCTACACTAGCACCTCTAGCGACCAACTCAAGCACGATAGCCCTCATTGAAACGCATTTTTTTTTAAATTTTACCAATTCATTTAGTCCAATTTATTTTATTTGGTATAAAAAAAAAATTGAGTAAATTATTTTTCTTTTAACGTAACATCACGCCTGTATTCCTAGAAGGATAAGGCAGAGGTGTTCTTATAGTTCACCAATATGTCACCAGCTATATTTAAGTCACATGTATTAGGGGGCGAGCCTATTGCCATCAACCGGGCACAAATCCAGGCACCGGGCTGTTTCTTTTAGTGAACATTTACCATTGTTGTTAGTAAGTACAGTACGATTCAAACTTAATGGCGGCTGTGAAGTGCGCTATGCGCTGCGCAGTACCTCACCGGTCCCCCCGCTGACACGTGAATTGGTTACTGCGCAGCGACTCGCCTCATGTTCCGAGCCGCCATTAAGTTTGAAGCGTACTATACAGTCCAACAAGAGTGATGTAAAAGGCTTGACTACTCAGCACCACCACAGCATTGTAGACGTATCTACATCTCCACATGTGAGCTACGCGTCACACTGACGTCGCCCAAAATCCTGCATCACGCAAGCAGAGTTTACCGCGCACCTAGCATACACATATACAACGTCCCGACATCAACCGTCGGGGAGTTGCCCACCAGACAACACCCGTCTGGTCGGAGGATCCTCTCTTTTCTATAGAGTATGACTGAACTTTACACCCTGTTCCTCATACCTCTATAGCATTATTGGAACGTAGTTGCAAGTTAGTTCCCTGCAAACGAATCTGCATTTCTGGGAAGCGTTTAAATAGCATCCTTAGAGTTGAACTCATAACATCCGATGAACCCATTTTATTTTTAGATCAAGAAATGTGCTGATCTTCCGCTATGTAATCTAACCTCAAGTACAGCAGACAACGACGTTTTTGACAGCAAAGAAGATAACGGCGATGATGTGAGTATATTTATTTCATACAATCACTCTCTCTGGTAAGTTTTCAATAAACTATGCATACCGACAAACGGGATACATATGGATGTAGGTTGAATCGAGACGAAACTCTAAAAGGGATTTTAATATTGAAATAATATAGTTTGTTGCTAAAAAGGACTCTAATGTGTTTACTGTATTATAATTAACGCGATTAAGTGCCCTTGTTGGCAACAAACTATATTATAACAATGTTAAAATCCCTTGTAAAGTTTCGTCCCGATTCACTCCTGCGTATCTATTCTCCCCGTTTAACGATATATTTGTTCGAATTTGTAGTGCTTGGGGGAGGTCTGTGTCCAGCAGTGGACGTTATCCGGCTGAAATGATAATGATGTTGATGATATTTGTTTTTGGCGAAGGCCTTCGGGTACATCTCATCTTAGAAAGTAATAATGGGAAATATTCTCCTCTAAAATCTTTTTACGCTTCTAATGATGCAATTTTTATAAAATAAGTTAGCCTCTTTTTAAATTTCTGGCCATTTCTAACAGTTCGTCGCAGTAACTAAGCTAGGGTACCCCGACCAAACGGGTTAGGTTAGAACTGTGACCAACAGAGCGCGACCCGAGCGAGCGAAGCGAGCGCTGCCGCTGCAGCTTTCGGCTAGCGCTAAATCCAAGTTGGTCGCAGTTACTTGAATATTTTTAGGACCCCATAATAGAAATTATTCGAGTTTCACAAAAAGAGGCGCATTCGTTATATTAAAGTGCTGTTACTATATTAAAGTAAAATGAGGTTCTATTAAATACATGCCTATTAAAAGCGATCTTGCTAATTCTTCTCGTCTCGACCCTTTTATTCATGGTCGAAATAGTTTTAGTACAGTCTGCGTAAAAAACACCGCATGATTTTTGCAGGACTCTTACTTACCAGACGCAACTTTCGAGATGCAGCCAGAGATGATCGACTCGCATTTCTCGCCAGATGTTGAAGGATTTTACGATTCATTAGGTAAATATATCCGACTTCACAAATTATCTTTTAAAGTAGCCTACTGATGTTAAAGTAGCCTACTGATGTTGAAGTAGCCAACTGATGTTAAAGTAGCCTACTGATGATTGTCAAGATGTTTCGCCCTGGTCGAGCCCGAAGTTAGGACCTAGACAAAGTAACATTCGATTAGCAATGACGCTACTGGAAAAGCCAAAAAATGAAGGAGTTGACATAAGCTATCGAAATGTCACGTGATCGTAGATCAACGAATAGAAATTATCTAGACAATGTTAACATCATTCGATTCTATGGAACGAATCAACAGCGTCGAGCAATTACTTCCATCGAGATGCGTAACCAAGTGGCATTTTTTGACAAGCGTTATCGCTAGTTGTCGATTCGTATGATGGCAACATTAGCGAAAGCGATAGCGATAGCAAAAATAGAATCGCTTCGAAGCGAATGCCATATGTCTAGGGCCTAGACATGGCATTCGCTTCGAAGCGGTTGAGGAGGTTAGGGCCCTGAGGGCCTAGGGTCTAGGCCCTCAGGGCCCTAACCTCCTCAACCCAAAACAAACAAAGAAACGTTAAACGTCTTCCTACCGTTTCAGGGAAAGCAGGTGTGTACTTATATTTTGTATTGCCTCCCCCTTGAATTGGTGGGATGATTGTGACTCTTACGCCACTGAAATTAGGTTCTATTTCCAGGATCACAATCTACGACAGTGTTTTTCGACGTGAATGTGACGGCGAACCTCGACCACAGTGACAGAGGGCCGTGTGACCCCGGTTATAGGCACAACAAGACTGCTAACACTTGCGATGGTAAGCTCTGAGAAAACGTATGTTTTATTGGGCGATGTTCGGTTGTTATGTCCAAAGATCGCTTGCTTCCTCTTTCTGACTGACCGACACACGGTTCAAAGGTGCCTGTGAATATTGTAAGAGCTCAAAAAAACAAGGTACAAGATTGATAAAATATTTAATTAAAAATACATAGGTAGTACAACAAAATGTTCGGTAGTTGTTAAGCTCCGCCACACAAGAGAACGAAACTCCGGTGCATTACGCAAACTAGGCGCGCCGCCCGCTCGTTGCTACCTTCGCAGTTGTCAGCTTCATGACGGTTCTCGAGCGCCATCTGTTGCATTACAATATATACAGTACAACTATTTTCTTAATTTACCTCTGGAATCATTGCATTTCCGAATACAAACGAATGCTAATTTCCATGTCCATCAATTATATTATTAGATTTATCGTGTATACTCGTAATAATTTGAATTCAGAACTAAGTACTTTATTGTGTTATTACGTCGAAACAAAACATCAATAAATTACCTAGTTCTGAATTCAAATTATTATACACTTTATATCTAATAATTGATGGACATGGAAATTAGCATTCGTTTGTATTCGGAAATGCGATGATTTCCGAGGGATATTAAGAAAATTGTTGTACTGTACTTAGTGTTTGAATTTGATACCGCGTGGTACATACTAGGTGAACTTATAACATGATGAAATTATGAGGAATTCCCTTGAAATGTGGGGATACTGGGCGTTGTAACAATCTTTGGGGACGCCTGTGTCCAACATTGGTCGACTTTTGGAGAAGTGAAGACAACCTTACTATATTTTAATTTTTAACGGACAACGCATCGTAAACTTTTAACTTTACATTGGTGAAAATTCAAAGATTTTTGGTAATGTTTATAATATAAAGCCACCATATTCTATATCATAATTTTTACATCACAATGTTTCATATGTATTTTCTCTTTTATAGATGTGGACGAGTGCTTAATAGAGACGAATCGGTGTCACTCGACGCAGCTGTGCGTGAACACACAGGGCGCGTACCGCTGCCAGTGTTCAGCCGGGTACCTGGCGCTAGCGGCCGGCCAGAGGTGTCTGGGTGAGTAGGGGAGATGAGTCGGTGTCACTCGACGCAGCTGTGCGTGAACACACAGGGCGCGTACCGCTGCCAGTGTTCAGCCGGGTACCTGGCGCTAGCGGCCGGCCAGAGGTGTCTGGGTGAGTAGGGGAGATGAGTCGGTGTCACTCGACGCAGCTGTGCGTGAACACACAGGGCGCGTACCGCTGCCAGTGTTCAGCCGGGTACCTGGCGCTAGCGGCCGGCCAGAGGTGTCTGGGTGAGTAGGGGAGATGAGTCGGTGTCACTCGACGCAGCTGTGCGTGAACACACAGGGCGCGTACCGCTGCCAGTGTTCAGCCGGGTACCTGGCGCTAGCGGCCGGCCAGAGGTGTCTGGGTGAGTAGGGGAGATGAGTCGGTGTCACTCGACGCAGCTGTGCGTGAACACACAGGGCGCGTACCGCTGCCAGTGTTCAGCCGGGTACCTGGCGCTAGCGGCCGGCCAGAGGTGTCTGGGTGAGTAGGGGAGATGAGTCGGTGTCACTCACATAGGATAGAGGTATTTTTCTTATAATCTTTTAATTAATGTCGAATCGTAAATGCCATATATTTATTGCCTTAATTCAGAGCGGTCGTTTCCGCTCGTTAATACCTCGTCCTTAACACTATTAACGACTGGGAATGTTTTGTTCCACTCGTTAACAGTGTTGAGAAGAATCCGTTTTTTTTCCCCAATCATTTAGCCCTCGTTCCGCGTCTAGTTCAAGAGTCAGATAGGTTAAAAAAAGTGATTTAATTAGGTAACTGCAACTCGAACGCACTAAAAGAAAAAAAAATGGAAAATATATGTCACGTTCTTCAACACTGTTAACGAGTGGAACAGAACATTCCCAGTCGTTAATAGTGTTAACAACGGGGTATTACCGACCTTTCAGAGTAACAGTGAACAATTTCAAAACATGATAAGCATCAGTTTTCAATGTCAGTTCTCGATGTGCCCTTTGTCAAAAGCCTCATCGAACCTTTTCCAATTTTCCCAGTCTAGTGCAAGTTTTACCAACGGTCTTCACTATGTCATCTTTCCATCATTTAAACGTCACTTACTTTAAAATAAATTATCAATTACAGATGTAAACGAGTGCCAGCTAGAAACGGACGGGTGTTCGCACTCGTGCGTCAACACGGCCGGCGGGTACGTGTGCGCGTGTCCGCGACATCTGAGACTACACGTCGACAAACACCACTGTGTTACACGTAAGTACTAAGCGAACAGTACCTCGCAATGCAATTTGATTCCAACCAGTATCAATTCCATACGCTACTCCACTTGCAACACAAATCAATTAGGTAAACTTAAGGCGAAAGCGTCGGGGTAGCCCGCGAAATTTAAAATTTCTTGTTTTTTGCAATTTGCCGGTCAATATCGGCGGTAACAAATATTTATTTATAGAATTATAATCATAAAAATCATCAATACATCTCTCTTAGTTCATATTTACTCTATTCAATGACTATTTCATGAAATAATGACATTTGAGGCCAATTCTAACCTAAGGCGTTGTATTGCTGACTGTAATGATTATAATTCTGTAAAACCATATTTGTTACGGTCGCGAATCATGTTTTAATCAACATACAACCTTACACTGACATTGCAAAAAACGTAAGTAAATTTGAATTTCGCGGGCTACCTTAGAGGTATATACACTCGAGAGCAATGAATCCGGGTCACTTAAAGAATCCTAAAAATCTCGGAAACTAAAAATGCTAGGTTAATGCAATAAATTGTATTTAATAGACAATGTAATACTCCTTAAATGAAGGTATTAAAACTTCTTAGTTATTGTAAAGTTATATCATAAAAAAATCAAATTTGAAAAAGGGCCACTTTCGAAGATGGAACTACGAAATTACAGCATTTGGTTTTGCTTTTGTTTGTAATCTGTCATTTATGTGGGTACATAAACCATGTTGATAGTGCTCTATATTCATTATTCAAGCTGAAATTATGTCGCTTACGCCTGAAGAATGCACCAGAATACTTACAATGCTGGAAACCGGCCGGAGTCAGCGCGATACAGCCAGGACTGTCGGTGTGTCGCTGTCAACAGTACAAAGAGTTCTCCGACGTTACGAAGAAACTGGTTCTAACCTACGCAGACCAGGAACGGGCAGAACCAGGTGTACCACAGCACGAGAAGACCGATACTTGGTGAACACCATGCTTCGAAATCGCTTTCTCACAGGAACTGAACTCACAAATCAGTTTCGACGCCTCGGAGGAAGTAACCCAAGTGCATGGACAGTAAGACGTCGGCTTGCTGAATCTAACTTAAAACCCCTTAGACCTGCAAACGGCCCTAAACTGGAGCGTGGGCATCGTATTTCAAGACTAAGATATGCCCAGAGCCACGTAAATTGGAGTATTGAAGATTGGTCAAAAGTTATGTTCTCCGACGAATCAAAATTTATGCTCTACAAGCACGATGGAAGACACAGAGTGTATCGAAGACCAGGGGAAAGATTCAAGCAAGCATGCATCGAAGAAAAAGTAGCCTACGGTGGTGGGTCTGTACTTGTGTGGGCCGGAATTTCTTCTGAAAGTCGCACAGAGCTGGTGATCATAGAAAACGGCTCTTTAACTAGCGTAAGATATGTGGAAGAAATCCTCAATGATCACGTTGGTCCATTTATGGTCAATTTAGGTGAGGATGCTATATTTATGCATGACAATGCCCGACCTCATACAGGTAGGATTGTGAATGACTACCTTCAAGAGATGAACATTACTCGTATGGAGTGGCCAGCGCGTAGCCCGGATATCAACCCGATCAAGCATGCTTGGGACGAGCTAGGCAGATGCGTAAAACAACGAAACCCTCCCCCAATCACGCTTCGTGAGCTCAAAATTGCTCTCACAGAGGAATGGGAGAATATTCCCCAAAATCGTATAAGGAACTTGGTGTACAGCATGCCAAACCGCGTAAACGCAGTAATGGAAGCACGAGGAGGCAATACGAAGTATTAAAATTCAAGAAAATCGTAATAAAGTTCAAAAATTTCATGTTTCCTATTTTTGTTTTAAGGAGAGATCAGCAGTTTTTTTCTTTATGTAATTTTGTGTTAATAAAATGTATGGTGACTCATATTTTTTTTACTTTCATTTCAGGAGTATTACATTGTCTATTAAATACAATTTATTGCATTAACCTATCATTTTTAGTTTCCGAGATTTTTAACATTCTTTAAGTGACCCGGATTCATTGCTCTCGAGTGTATTTATTTATTTATTTTATTTTAAAGAAGGCTTACTGACTAACAAAACAATGATATAAAGAAAGTATTAAAAAAAAAATTGCTAATAACAAGCCTCCACGTATAGTTACAACAAAAGTCGATAAAAAAAAAAGTACATACAAGCACACATACATGCACTTCGGTAATCAGCGCGTTTAGAAATTGGTACGAACGTCGTGCCACAAAATATTCCTAGAGGCAAAGCTTCTAAGTTTTGTACAGCCGCGTTTTTTAGCACCTATCATTGTGCGTTTTTATGAAGTTTTCTCTCTGTCCGGTTACCTACTCCGGTCGCAGATCGTCACTCAATAACTGTGAAAGCTTTTTTGGGATTGTATAAAAGTGTTCTATAATTTTGTAACAATGGAAAAAAGCAGTATTTTGATGGTTGTAAGAAGTTGTAAAATCTTGATATCAAGTCTCATCACCGCGCATCCGTATTTCCGAAGATAGACGATGATTCCCAAAGTCTGTAATACATTTTAGCGCTAAACGAGTTTTTAAAACATTTAAACTATTTTTGCCAATCAACAGCAGCTGGTGGCGCAAGTGAACCTTATTTGATTCAGATTAGTGCCTCACAAAATGAAATCAATATCGTAGAATAATTTGACCTACCTTCTGGCTTTTTTTCCAGCCGCGCTATACCGGAGACCGCTCGGAGAGCTGGAAGCAGAATACCTGAGTACCACCATAGACTTCCCGACCAAGTACAAGAAACCCATCAGGAATACTTAACAATTAGTATAATTACTTCAAAATTATTATGTGTTCGATAAAAAATATTTTTTCGGATCATTTTGTTTACTTGTTCTATAGCCATGCTTACCTCAACAAATGTGTTCAAAATGCCATTGTGTTCCAAATGTTATTTAAAATTTAGAATCTATAATGACTTAAATTATTTTGTGAAAATCTTCGAATGGAAATAAAAGACTATTGTAATTTTGTACTATTTATTTTTATTCTACGTGTTACTTACAATTAATATGTGAATATTTTTCTCTTCATATTTTATAGACATTTGTAAAATAGGAATATAATTCATTAGTTTGCAGTCAATACTATACATTTTACTACGTACATTAATCTAAGTCACATGTTTTAATAGAATCCCTATGTATAATAAGTATCTACACTACATTAATTTTCTTTCATGTATTTAAAGCCACTGAGTAGTGAGTAAATGGAGTGCTCATATTAAATAAACAGGGTACCCGCGTAAATATAGCACATCAAGTTTATGAAAAGTTCGGATTTGTAGAGCGTTGTCTCTGTCACTATAACTTGAGTGCCCGCGTACTATACTAATACGTTATAATTTTCTGGAGCGTTTGTGGAGCCGGCAATTGCGATCTATATTGCTACGTAACTTAGAAAAATCTATACAAAATAACTGATGTGTGACTCCTAAATGGCTCTATTTTTGATGCGTTTATATGACATCATATTTCTTTTTCTTCATTTGTTGTGACCGTGAAAAGAAAGCTTGACCTAGTGTAAATGGTATACCTAGGTTTCTTTATTCGTCGATACCAATAATTATTTATGAAGGTTCACAGTTCACTACTCTAAAATGTAGGTACCTACATATAATATGTTTCCTTCTGTGTAAGAAAATAAACTCTACGTGTGTATGAACTAATGTTTGCTTTACGTAGCAATAGGTGCGAGCCGCTCGTTGCCTATAATCTTCTTTATATGTCCTCGCTTTGGGTCCAGCACTCGCTCGTCCTGCTTTCTGGCAACATTCCTGGAACGTAATACCAGTAGGAATAAGAACGAATCAAACCTGAACTGTAGTCCCATTTTATCAAAAAATTATAAGAGAGTTATCAAGGAGTCATGTAGTATTATGCAATAAATTCATGCATTTCGTGAGAAGGGTGAAAAATCGTCATTTATTTCATGATTTATCACTCCATGTTAGTAATACTCCGTGGTGTTAAATGCCTGTACATTTAACACCACGGAGTATTACTAACATGGAGTGATAAATCATGAAATAAATGACGATTTTTCACCCATCTCACGAAATGCATGAATTTATTGCAAGGGGCAACATTTTGTAATGTTTGGCAAGCACTGCAAGCAGGGGACCATGAGGTTATTGCTACGACTGCTACACCTTCCTTTAGTGAGAGATTGTATTCCGCTGCAAATCAGAATTAGAGTTGCAATGGATATCCGGCCACTACCCGGTATCCGGACTATCCGGCCATATTTTTATTATTCGGCGCACGGCCGGATTGCCAACTTGTGCTAGATATCTGGCTAGCCGGATACTTAGTCTTATTTTCGTAATAAATTGTAAATAATACTACTAATTTCGAAAATCAACCTGTTGTATACAAGATAGTAAGCGATTTCGTTTATTCTGATATACCACACCAGCTTCGGAAAAATGTCTTTCACTGTAGATACTACTCCATGCATGATGTTGGCTTCGGCCGGATATCCGGTTATCCAGCTTCGGCAGTCACCGAATATCCGGCATCCGGTATCAAGCCAAATCTCTATCCGTTGCAACTCTGATCAGAATACAAGTTGCTTGGCGGTAGAAATAGACAGGCAGGGTAACCACCCAGATGTTTGTAAACCCATACTAAGTCTTTGGTATCTTATCTGGTAACGGTTGTACAACCGTTCCAAAGATATCGTAGAGGTTTACAAACTTCCCCAGAATAAAAGTCCCTACTTTGGTTTAGTTATTATTTGCTTTAATACTTACTGCCAGTAGGCGCTATTCTTCTGTAGTCTCATGATATTGTTCTGGCATATCATTAGCTCGTTTTGCAAGTAGGTTCTTTGGTCATTCACTCTCACGAACAACTGAAATACGAGAAGTATAAATAACCAGTTTGAAAGTAAGTATAATCAAATTGGCACCTCCGAATATAAATCATAATAATAAAAATCTTTATTTATACAAAAACCTTCAACAATTATTAAAGACTAGGATGTATGAATTACAGTGATTAAAGGTCATACAGATAGATTAAACCCTCACTCCCAAACTAGGAGATCCTGTGACTTATGAGTCAGTGTTCTGCTGTCACTATGATACCAAAAAACCTTTTACTTAAAAAGTGTGTTATATCTGTATACAAAGGCATGGCAAACAAATATAGGTTTGAAAGTACAATGAAATTATTTAAAAAAAAATAAACTAGGAGTAAAAGAATTCATTAAACGGAGTTACACGTGTATGCAGTTTACATGTGTAATTGTGTGTGCGGACAATTACATGGGGGTGTGCATCGGAGAGTGAGCGTGTGTATGAGGGAGCGTAAGTGTGCGTAAGGGTGTGTGTGGACGTGGGGGTGTGTATGTGTGATTGAGTTTATATATTTCGCATATTTATGTGTTGTAGCATTAGTATTTATATTAGGTCTTTACCTATGAAATTGCCGTTCTGCAGTACTGGCCATTTCAAATCAAAATAATTTTTGTTTGGCTAAGAATTCTAATTTCAAATTAATTTTATTTTAAAAACATGGATTTTTTTTTCTAAAAGTAGTCATTTCTTTATTGATTAGTGTTACATTTTCATCGCATTTCAATCTTTTTCGTCATCATGGATACGTTAAAAATTCGAGTAATTATGGAATATGAGTACCGTCGTGGCAGCAACGCGGCACAAGCGGCACGCAACATCAACGACGTTTACGGAGCTAACACTACAAACCAACGCACCACCTGTTATTGGTTTGCTCGCTTCCGTTCTGGAAATTTCGACCTGAAAAATGAACCTCGCGGTCGTCCGAAGACTGGTCGACAATGACGAATTAAAGGCGATTGTGGAAGCTGATGATACACAATCTACGGCTGAATTAGCAGCAGCTTTCGACGTTAGCGTCAAAACAATATTGGTCCATTTGCGTCAAATTGGCAAGGTAAAAAAGCTTGACAAATGGGTGCCCCACGAACTCAATGATCGCCAGCGCGAAGTACGCGTCGAGACGTGCCTTGCACTGCTCAACAGACACACAAATGAAGGAATTTTGAACCGCATTGTTACCTGCGATGAAAAATGGATTCTGTTTGATAACCGTAAGCGCTCAGCAAGTTGGTTGGATCCTGGTTCAGCACCTAAACAATGCCCTAAACGAAAACTTACCCCTAGAAAAGTGATGGTCACTGTTTGGTGGTCTAGCGCCGGTGTGATTCATCACAGCTTCTTACCAAACGGGGTGAGCATTACTGCAGATGTGTACTGTGAAGAACTAAACACAATGATGGAGAAGCTGGCGCATCTCCAACCAGCATTGGTCAATCGCTCGTCTCCGCTGCTCCTGCACGACAACGCGCGACCTCATACTGCACAGCAGAC
The DNA here is from genome assembly GCA_916610205.1 of Griposia aprilina. Taxonomy (NCBI): domain Eukaryota; kingdom Metazoa; phylum Arthropoda; class Insecta; order Lepidoptera; family Noctuidae; genus Griposia; species Griposia aprilina. Next base: position 22,862,261 of record OU744285.1, on the reverse strand, counting down.
GGTCTCCAAGTTGCAAGAACTGGGGTTGGAAGCTCTCCGTCATCCGCCCTACTCACCAGACCTTGCGCCTACAGACTACTGCTTTTTCCAGAATTTGGATAACTTCTTGGCGGGAAAAAAAATTAATACCCGAGAGGCAGTACAAAATGCCTTTGAAGAATTTGTTGCCTCCCGTCCAGCTGATTTCTTTAAGAAGGGCATCAATAAACTGCCACTGCGATGGCAAAGATGCATTGATTGCATGGGTGATTACTTCGATTAAAACAAATAAAAAATTCATGAAAAAAATTCGTTTAAATTTTTTCATACAAAACGGCAATTTCATAGGTAAAGACCTATTATATCTTGCTAAAATTGTTGAGATTTCGATTGATAAGAATGGGTAGACGAAGTATATACATACTCAAACTACTGCTGGCGGTACCAGCAGTAAGCGGTACAAGTAAATTACTGCTGGTACCGATTTAGCAGCCGACCCGGACTTAGAGATCCAGGGCCCCCAGGCACTAGACACTTTAGTCTCGTCCCTCCCCATCCAGAAGCCATTTTGGAAATTTACTTAAAATATAACGAGTACAGAAAATATAATTTTGAATCGATGTTAATTAGTAGAAATAACCATCTGAAATAATGCAGTCTATGCTACCATATTTACTTCAACGATCATCATAAATCGTAGTTTCTAAATAAATTCGTTTTCTTCCTCGTATTCCTCGTATTGTATCAAGTTATCATTCAAGTTACCTACTTGAAATAACTTACTTTCTTTAAAATACTTTTGTAAAACCCTACTTGATTGATTTTTCACTTATCTTTATAAGAGAAATTTGGATGCAAGAGCGAGCGGGACGTTTTTTGCACCTCACATAGGTTAGGTTTCTTTCGACTATTCATACAGGAATATGAGTTACTTTATCGACTTATGCATGAAAGTTTAAGAATTAAGAGTATCAATGATGCAATGGCGAGCGACGCGAGCTCGAAGATTTTTAGCAACCCGCCTCTGAGAGATTAGATTTCTTTTGACAATAGGTTTTTAATATATAAATTGAAGTTGCTTTGTAGACTTTTGCAGAAAACCTGAAGAATAAGAGAAACTATGATGTAGGATGGTATAGGTACCATGATATGAGCCTCCGACCTCCCCCCCAAAACGTGGGGGCTGTAGCATTTGCTATCCTAGCCTTGTCCGCCTGCCTTTAGGCAGTCGAGCTACCTTGTCGGGCGAGCTGCGGTGCTATTCTCTAAGTATACCGCCTTCAAACAGCGCTGCTGCAGCGGCGAGGCAACGTGTTCCGTCGCTGCGGCTGCGTTGCGCGCATGGCTGTATCCTTAGAGAATAGCACTGCTGGTCGGGTAGCTTTGTGGCTGTTTAGCAGCCAGTCGAGTTTACGCTTGCATGGACGCTAAGCAATGAGGCGTCAAGCAAACCATCAATCAGTCTCGTAGCAAGCAGCATAGCATCTGCAGAATCTCATCTCCGAGCAGGTAGTTCATAGGTACCTTAGATTCCGAGTCCAAGCGCCACTCTTTGCTTCGCAGAGTGCTTATCAAGTCGGTTTTGAGACGCTCAAATCTCTTCACAGTCCGCAACAGTTCTGCCTGTAAATGGATAAAAGTAAAACTTTTTCTTACCGATTTTTATGTGTACTTATAGGTGTGGTGCAAACTGTGAATATGATTTGGTTATTAATAATAAATCACTCTATGGGGATGATATACTCGTAGTACTGAGTGAGCGAAATTTGCGGAGTAAAGACGTAGGAGTAGCTTCGACATTATAAATTTAAATAAAAAAAACTTTTGTTATCTATCCCTGCGTTTGTTTTCCCACATAAATAAATTCGAATCGAATAATTATTTTGGGCTATCTAATCTCATTACCAATAATGTAAATTCGCTTCGAGGAATCGCAAGACTTAAACGCTTAGGTAGTAAAGTCTAAAATGGAAAAGGAAGAGAGTGAGTGAGGTGACTTACCGGTGTAAGAATATCCAGATTTATATTGAGGTCATCGTGTTTCAATTTGCAATCTGGAATATGAAAAACATTGTTGTGATTAAACGATTTAAATATAAAATTTATACGCCTTACTGGGTTGGGCTTCGCCAATCGCCTGGTATTCATTAGGTATTCACTCAAATTATAACTAAGAGTCTTTCATGATTACGGTTTTACTACGTTATTTATTTATTTTCGATCTGCCCGCCCGGCTGGTTTCGAACTCGAACGGAGTCATTACCTGCAAACTGCTCACTCGGCGTAGTTGGAAGTCGATCCCGAAAGAAGTAGCAGAGACAAGCAGTCAGCTACGGACCTAGGAGGGGGCAAGCCGGGGCCCGTGCCCCGGACGCCAACTTCAAAGGGCGGCAAATTCAAGCGTGGCAGAAAAGTGTACCGCAACTCGGCGATAAATGAGACGCGCAGCACTTATTATCTTTCTCTGCGGGTGACGCACGGAGGAAATCACTACGCTACGTGATTAGCGAAGGCGTAGGTCGTCAAACGGTGTGAGTGGGTACCGGGCGGGCGTCGTTTTTAAAGCACATGCTTCAATGTTATTTGGTGATATAAAAAAGTCTAGCTTTCTATCTCTCGCAACAGATCTATGCCGCAGCGAACCAGAGGTGGATGAGCGGCTCAGAGGTCAAAAATTTAAGAAAGTAATCCTTAATTTTAGAAATATTACCTACTTCACATAGCAGGGGTGCCGGGGCTTCCCACCCTTTTCGATAAATGCAAAGGCGACACGATTTCCTTAATATTTTTACCACAGTGCCGGCGCGGCGCCCCTTTTGGATTGGCGATTTATTGATCGATAAAATTTTACTTATGTTGCTGGTAAAATTTTCGAGCTCGCTTCGCTCGCTCCTGCATTGTAGGTTTTCTTTTATTACGTAAGTCCAGTTGCGATCGTAGCAATCGAAAAGCGGACCGCACATCAGATTAATTATGACTAGGGCATAATTTTTTTGCAGAACAAAAGGCTCGAAGAGCAAAATTGTAATTCTAACTAATATTATAATTGCGAAAGTAAGTTTATTTGTTTACACTTCCACGCTAAAACGGCCGAACGGATTCGAATGAAATTTGGCACATGCATGGGTAGACCATGACCTGGAGAAGGACATAGGCTTCTTTTCATCCTCGATCGCAAGTGAAGTCGCGGGCTATTGTTGAAAATAAATCGTGGGTTTATAGGATACTAGCTGTTGCTATCCTTTAAACCCACGATTTATTTTATACCCTACCCTGTCCTATCCAAATGAATTTTGTAAAATAGATTTAATTTCTGACATGGATAGGCGGGGCAGGGGGTGGCAGGCGGCAAATTTTGCCCCGCCTCGAAAAAATTCTAGATCTGGGGCAGAAAGATCACGATTGGCTGAAAATGACCATCTCACTTACCCAACCCACAAATCTTAGCGTTTTTAATCTTGTCCTTCAAGGCTGGCAGTTGTTCCCTCAACGTTTCTATGGTGTCCTGGTACACTTTGTGTCTGGCGCTCTCCTTCATCAGGTCGTCGTCATGGTCCCAGGTGTAGTCCGTTTTACGCAGTTCATCCTGGACCAGTACTATCTGTTTCTCCAGTTCCCCGTTCTGCCAGGCTGCAGTGTCTCTGTGTGGATAAAGGTTTGAAGATATTTTATTTAGTGAGGTAGGTAATACATACTCCGATGTGATGACGAAAATGAGATTAGAGAGTGACTAGGTACTTCTAATACAGTACTTCTCAGGCTATACAACGGGGCTATACTAATCTTGACTGTGGCAGTGTAGCTATTACATAATCCGTTCCACTGGGTTAAAGTAATGTAATCCAACCCGTTGAACTAATGCAATAATCTACTGCTTGGGACCATCCCGTCCACTAGCGACATCTATATATTTAATCTAAGTGATATTGTAAATAATATGATCCTTGTTGAAGAGATTACACATAAAGAGTTGGGCGAGAATGTTTTAATATAAGACTATAGATAGAATATTACCTATTTGACGAGATTGAAGTAAACGAAAGGCGGTCGAAATTATAAAGTGCCTTATTATTTGGCAATATTAACAAGAAAAAATCTACTCAAACACATTTTACATCCCATAATTTGAGTTTAGGAATCCGTTAATCATATTTGAATCACATGCAGCAAGTAGGTTGGTGAACTGGGTGTTCATAGCCTTGACCCATTAGAATAAGGCCAAAAAAGTAGGTTGGGTAGGTATGGGTCACATAATCAAGTAGGTAAGAGGTAAGCAGGTATAACTTCTTTGACATTCCCATCCATTTCATTTCATTTTCCATTTTCTGCAGCATTAGGTACCTACAACCCATAGGGTAACTACTTGAGATAAATAATTTATTATTACAATATTTCCAACGGAATCACAAAAATAAAGTTAAAATTACAAAATAGTTCTGTGTAAAGTCTGTGCAAGCAGTTTATGAACTAAAGTACCACTACTACTATGGGTCTACAATTTACTGACCTACAAGTTTTCTCATGTTCCAATTCATTTTTCAAACATTCGATTTCACATTCGTTCATTGTGGCAATTTTTTGGCTACTTTTAGGATCACTTATTGTCGACTGCTGTGCTGTAGTGAACACAGTAATGTCCTTGAGCCTTCAATTGATTAAACAAACGATAGCAACCAACCAGTTAAGGATACAGTCGTCCAAACAGTTTATTTACATCTAATTTTTAGAGTCCTGTTGTTGCAAGCGAAAAGTAAAGCTAATTAGCTAAATGAGAGCCAATGCTATTTTAACTCTTTTAGACTCAAGTGTGTGAGTTTAATCGTTGGTATTTAGGTGATATACTCCCAAGTGAAATAATTGAATCATATCATTACAAATGGCCATGAGCTATTTTTTATAAAAGCTTTTGTATGCTCTATTATCAACACAATATTTTAATCAGCTAAATCTGCATCATCATTTCTTACTTCAACCCTAAAGTGACCACGAAACGCACCGACTACATAGTGATACTAAACGCATGTGACATAACATAAATGTCAAGACTTCTAACGTCATTAATGTCAAAATAAAGTTCAATTTTTGAATTTGAATCGCACGAAACTAACCGAAAAACAAAAGTTTATTCAAGTATCGCATTAATTAAATTACATAAAATGAATTTATTAAGTGCTGTTCTGCAAGAGGCCGACAAAATGAGTACCCAGGACTTGAAGAAAAGTCGTGATCAAGTATTGCCCATTATAAAAGACCTAACTGAACGAGTGCAATTACTATCTTGGGCTTTACAACAAAATGTTATCGATACTTACGTTAATTTTACTATAACAAAGAGCTTAGAACAACTAAACTATAACAATCGAAAAGCGAATATAATCTCTGATCATTCAAAATGTATTGAAGACATACAAGCTTTACATGAAAGATTCGAAGTGAGTGATGAAGAATTTAGAAGTCATTGTGCAAAATTAAACAAATCGTTTGATATTCTCCAGAATTTATGCATTGTTGTTGATGGTAAACGTATTTTAGAGAAAGCAAATCATGAATTCGGCAGATACAACTATAGTGATGCTATGCTAGCAGTAAAAAAATTGAAAAAAGAACTGAAGAATTTGAAATTCGAAGGAAATATGGCGAAAGCTTTAACGACCATCAATGCACAGGCAGAGAACCAACTGGCCCTGTACATTGCCCAGTTGAGTGTTGAATGGGAGGATATCTTCACATGGTCTGAGCAAAAAGGCCTTAAATTCTTAACCTACTCACTGTCTGTTCAACAAAGTGACCCATTCCTTCTTCAGAAAATATTGAAAACTTTATATGCTACTGAGAGAATGCATGCAGAACTTGGTCTGTTCTCACATTTCTTTATAAATAACCTTCTACACAATGTTATCAGGCATAACTGTGACATATTCACAGAAGATCACACTGGAGCTATTGTTTTCAACATCAAACTTAATCTGAATGACCCCAAGAAACCTAATTACCAAACTATTTTTAATAATTTGACTGCTATCTTTGAATTTCTTCACTCAACATTGGGCTCACAATTTGAAAGTGAAAACACTTTCATAGAAATCTTTGCGGAAACAATCCGCCAGAAATTCTTCAACAAAATGATTGAAGACTGCATTAGAATGAACTTACCGTCTTGTGACAGCAGCTACCAGAATTATAAAAACATAGTTATTGAATTAGATTCATTCAACAAGTTTCTAATTGACTTAAAATTCGTAAAAGCTAATGAATCACCTTTGAATAAATACATAGATGACACTGAATGTGTTTTGTATAACAAGAAATATGATAAATTACTTTCTGATGTCCGCATTCTGCTTAAAGAAAGTCTATCTCATGGTATTATTACTGTTGGCTCTGAAATGAATAACAACAATGATTCCGTATTAGATGTAACGGACAACAATGTTGTTTGGGATATAACTAAGCCTCTGTTCCTTCCAAAATGTCTAATATCACAAAATGTGAAAGCTATCATGTCATTGATTGTGGAACATGTGGAGGAGAGTGCGAAGTTACCAGAGAAGTACAGTAGACAGCTGGTTGGTTACATAAAAGATATAGCTGTTATGTATCAGAGTTTGGTTCCAAAGAAGTTTAAAGTTAATTTGGAGTGCTGTCCTGCTGAAATAGGTAAGAACACTCACTTTTATCACTTAGTCTTATTTCTCAGTAGCAGCCTGGAGTTACCATTGGTTGGTTATGTACAGTCACCAAACGTGATAGTAACCAGTGTCGTCAGATATAGTTGGAAGTTTAGTAAGAAACTGATGGATGTTTTCGAATGAAATTTAATTTGATAAATGACCTGTTTGTTTTCTATTAATTAAATTAAATTTTATTCAAAAACATTCATTGCTTTCTTACTAAATTTCAACTGTAACAACAATCCTGTTTACTTATCTCTTTTGGTGACTGTACTGATGTGCCTTGATAGCAATAGTCTCATCCATATTACATCTGACCTAATCTTAACTAGTAAAAGGTGTATAATCTCAACATACCATACAGCTCTGCCTGGCCCTTTTGGCAATCCAGGCGTGTATTATGTAAAATCATCAATATTATACAAAATATTCTATGGTTGGCAAAGACAACCTTGTCTTCTGAAATGTCTCTCTGCTAATAAAAACAAACGACAATCACTAATATCGATAGTCACTTACTATTGCTTGTTGCTTGTCCTGTAAGTGACAATAATGCCATTAAACTAAATTCCCTAATTTCCAAATTATGGCAGAAATTGTAGGAAACTCATCATCTTTAAATAATTATATTTCCAGCTCTATTCTTCAACAACTGCTTCTACTTAGCCCATAGTCTACTGGGACCTCCATGGTGCAACAGTTTACCCAGGACCCTGGCTGATCAGCTGACTGTGGTGCTGCTGGAGTGCATCCAAGACCTGAGGGTGTTGGGACTTGAGAAGATATCCCTGTATTTACAGAACCAGAAAAATAGCATCACGCAGGGTATTGAGGCTAATGGTAAATATTATACTGTATTTTCGACTTTGTAATGTTTGTATATATTTTTTGTGTACTTTGAAACTTGGGCCTTTACAAATGCAAAGTTAGAGTCATAATCATTTTTATCAGACCTCTCGCTCACACTTTCAATCATTAAGAAGCAGTGCCAGTAACTGTGTTATTTTTATTGGCATAATGAATACTAATAATACTCATAGTTTTGCGTTTGTGATGGGTCTAGATTAAGTAGGGTTAGTATTTTCGACGTTTGGCTTCCAGACTGGACCGGGCTGGGGCTGCCTTGAAGCGGCTCCTGCCCAATCTAGGGGGTCCAAACGCCTCCTGCCGGAGGCTCTACGTGGGGGTCGTGCGGTCCATGGCCCTTTACGGGGAACCGGTGTGGGCGCGTTCATTGAGGCTCCGACCAGTACGCCGGTTGAACGCGTCCCAAAGGGTCATGGCCATCCGGCTGGTCCGGGGATACCGCAAGGTCTCCTGCGACGCGGCGAGCCTTCTTGCCGGATTGCCGCCATGGGATCTGGAGGCAAAAGTCCTCGCGCACATTTGGGAGTGGCGCGAGGAGGCGAAACGCCGGAGCGTTACTCCGCTGCCGCGAGAAATCGCGGCACAGCGTACAGAGCTCCGGCGGGATCTCATGGCGGCATGGAGAGTGCGACTGTCGCAACCCAGCGCTGGTCACGCCACAATTGCGGCGGTAAGTCCCCTCTTTGAGGAGTGGCTTGAGAGGCGCCACGCCGTCCTCACCTTCCGCCTGACGCAGGTCCTCACCGGACATGGCTGTTTCGGGAGGTTCCTGTTTCAGATAAGGCGGGAGGAAACGCCCGGGTGTTGGCATTGTGTGGATCGACCGGAGGACACGGTGGAGCATACGGTGGAGGTCTGCCCGCCTTGGGCGGAGCACCGCCGTGTCCTCGTGGCGGCGATCTCTCGCGTCCGGCCCTGGTTCAGGCCATGGTACGGAGCGAGAGAGAATGGGAAGCAGTCACCTCCTTCTGCGTAGCAGTAATGCTCGCGAAGGGGGAGGCGGAGCGCGTGAGGGAGAGGCAATCATTGCGCCCTCACGCCCCTAGTCGCCGCAGGAGAAGAAACCCTGGGCGTCGGGAGTCGATAGCCGACTCCCGGCCACCGTAGGCGCGGGCCTGCGGACGTCGAGCAATGGGCAGCTCGCCGTCCGGTAAGGACCAGGCCCGGGTCGAAGGCGCGTTGTGTTCCACGCGCGCCTCATAGAGTTGTCAGCATAATTGACGGGGTCCGATAGGGCCGATGCCTGCCGGTGTCGCGGATTGTTCGAAAGAGTTACCGTGGCCCTGGCGCACAGGCAACTGAAGGAACACGGGACAAAAAAAAAAAAAAGGTAGGGCTGATTCCACATTGGAGATTACATTTAGTGTTTCATTGCTAAATGTAATCTCCAATTAGTAGTTGATTGAGAATCCATGTGATCTTTGGCGCATCCAAGCCCCTCACAGCACTATCTGCATAAGTCTTGTGACGATATCAACGAAATATGAGCGTTAAGTGCATTAAAATAAGTTTCTAAATAAAAAATACATATTTTTGTTCCATCCTGTTGGTTTACGCTGGTCGATCGCCTTTAAGACACCTATGGGATAGTGTCCTATCAATAAAACAACAAATCAAACTTAACAAGAGCAATTTCAAATTACAGGAGCTGCATGGAGCCACGATTCTTACGAGCAATTCGACTGCGCGATCAACAACGCTGTAGCCCTAATGAAGGACTTAAGATCCTGCTGGCTCAACATACTGCCTGCGCGCATGTATGACATGTCAGTATGTACGCTAGTGCAGACGTTGTGCCAGTCAGTGCTGGAGCGAGTACTTGCGGACAGTAAGCCGGTCAGTGAAGAACTGGTGTATATGTTGGCGATGAGAGTGGAAAGTACTGTGGCTGATGTTTTTACACTTTTTGAGGTGAGTTTTTTTCTAAGGGGTTGATTTATCGTTATTGGCTAAAGTTCCGGCCACACTGATACGAAACTCGCGCGGGACGCGGCTGTGCGTGTCGTTTGTTTTATTTAATTTTTAGGAAGTTAAACCTGCCTCGTTGGTCTAGTGGTCGCAAGCGCTACTGCTGAGCATCGGGTTGGGCAGTGTTATTGGGTTTTTCCGTCTGGAATTTCTCAGTAGCAGCCCGGAGTCTGGATTTGTGCACGGTTGATGGCAATAGGCTCGCCCCCTATTACATGGGACTTAAACATAACGTGCGAAATATGGGTATACTATGGGTACACCTCTGCATAACCCTTCGGGGAATACAGGCGTGATGTTATGTTATGTTAAACTACTATTCGCGCCAGCTTGAATACATCACAATACAAGTTAGTGGACGCAATCGGCGTGAGCGCATTTCGTCCCGGAACCCGCGCGGTATGAGCCTCCGTTTGGACAGAGGTTTAAGGTGCAACTGGATTGCGGTCAATCGTTATATGTCAGCCGGATTACGTTCATCGAAAAACAATTATGTTTTGAACTTTAGAGGTGATCAATATCGACTGGTCGACATCAAACTGACTGAGACCTAAGTTACCTACTCATTATCGATAATTAATAAACATTCACCTGCATTCGGTTAGACTAGAAGCCGACCCAAACATAGTTGAGATAAAATACTTAATGAAAAAATTAACACAACGCACTAGTCACCCCTACGATTTTCAAAGGTTCCCCTTGATTTCTCTGGGATGCCATCATCAGATCCTGGTTTCCTTATCATGGTACCACCCTTGGGATATCTCCTTTCCAACGAAAAAAGAATCATCAAAATCGGTTTATAAACGACGAAGTTATCTGAGAACAAACATTTAAAAAAAAACGGTTGAATTGAGAAACCTCCTCCTTTTTTGAAGTCTGTTAAAAAGGGTAGGCAGATTCATTGCCTGTGTGAGATTTTATTTAGAACTAGCTGACCTTACAGACGTTGTCCTGTAAAAAAATAAATATGGTCTTGAGATCATAAAAAAACGCCAAAAAAAACATGTTCATTTCTACCCGAATTTTTCGACATTTTGGGCAACTTTTCAATTTTTGATAATATATCCATAGTAATATTATAAATTCGAAAGTAACTCTGTATAGTATGTTACCTTTTCATGCCTAAATCAGTGAACGGATTTCGAAGGTGGCATCCTGGGGTAGGACAGAGGCTACTTTTTGTCCCGGTAGCACGTTCCCGTGGGATAATTTCCAACATCCAAGAACCGGAACCCGCGGGCAGAACCTAGTATAGAATATGTTTTATTGCATACCCTAATAACAATTACACATACCATTACATAATTATTGTTATTGCGTGATTATTATAAAATAAATAAATTAAAGTAGTTATTAATAAACTTCGAGGCGACTGAGGCGAAACGCGAAAGCGAAACGGAATTTTATTCGTTTATTTCATTCAAGTTTGTAAGCACTTGTAAATGTTATGGTTATTATTGTTGAATTTAAATTATTTGCGTGTCTCGTTGGTCTATTGATCATTAGCGCGATTTCTAGGTCTGTTTAAATTCCCAGTTCAGCCAAAGTAGTATTGGTTTTTTTTATGAAAATCTTCTCAGTAGTAGCCAGCACTCTAATAGCGTAACACACTATCTATCACAATCTGAATCATTTTGAAGCCTATTGCTAATCCATTGCTTCATATGTTCGAAAAATGTGTTTGCTCAACAACGTAAATAACGCAATGAATGTTGTTGAACTGTCAAAATGAAAGCTATTCCTACTGTTAGTGTGTTACGTAATCACCCCGCTGGAGTTATTTCAATCAGACTGTAAAGCTTTGGTTTCCTAAGACAGCAGTGAATGGTCACATAATATTGGTTGTCGAAATACAGAGCGTTTTTTGACAACTTAATGTCAAATACTGGAGAAAATGACAGATGCTTTCCCAGGAAACCAAAGCTACTTTTCCTAGAAGAGCCGTGGCCGTAGTGACGGCTGTCATGAAAATGATGACAGCGACAAAGATTTAAATCGTTAGATTCGCCCTACCGCGTCAATAAATAGTCGCGTTTCTGTTTCATTTTGACACCTGACACAATGACGCAGTGACTTGATTTGATTGTCATAGAAACGCTATATAATACATAATGTGCCAGCTTACTCGTCCCAGTATGGACCCTTTTCCCGTAACTAAGTAGGTATGGTGAGAGCAAATCTAGCGATTTAAATCTTTGGGCAACTGAGTTTGACTTAATGTCAAACACAAATGTTGTATGTGTAAATGACAGATTTTCATGACGCCCGTTATAATAATTATGACGGTACCGCTTTCCTAGGAATAGGAAATCAGAGAAGAACCAGTTATATTTACATATTACCCCTACTTAATCCTAAATCTATCATTCTTTTCAGGAGCCCATACAATTTGAAACAAAGATCAATATTTGGTCCAAGTTCACGAAACTGCCGCAGTTACTTAAAGCACAATTGCTAGAGATATCGGACCTATGGAATAAAAACAGAGATGAGTTTAAGAACTACAGTTGTGAAGAAGTGAGACAGATTGTGAAAATGAGGTTCCCTGATGATAAATATAGGCTTAAGATATTAAAGGAAATACAGTGATATATTTTTATTCTTAAACCAAGTTTTTTATTATTTTGTATCAAGTGTTAACAACATGACGTCTAATAAAGCTCCGCGCAGAGCTAAGAACTTTCTGAAGACATTGAATAATACACTTTATCATCGGTGTCATGAAGTGCAAAATTGTTCGCACATCGATGCAGATATCTGACAGCACCTTATGGCAGTTATAATAAGGTTTATTTTTCAGTCCAGCACCCTTTGGTGAAAAATTGGAAATTTCTTTTGTTATTGGAGGGTAAACTAGAAGGCGGCGCAACTGATGGTAAGTTCAGGTACGCCTTCGGTCAACAGCAATACCAGTGGCATGGCTAATGTGTTGCCATTACTTGCCATTATCTAGATAACGTTAAATGTCTCATGCATGACCGGCGTGGCCGTATATTTTGGTGTAGAACACAGCTGTGCTGCTTGGCAGCAGAAATACGTACAGCACAAGCATAATCAGCCTATAATATTCCCACTGCTGGGACACAGGCCTCCTCTCTTCGAGAGGGAGTTGGCTGTAATCTACCACGCGGGCCCAGTGAAGGTTGGTAGATGTCACATGTCTTCGAATTTTTGGTTCTAGGATATGGCGGTTTCCTTAAAATGTTTTGCTTCACCGTTTTGAGAGCGGTGTGATAAAATTATTCACATAAAGTAAAGCGCATGCCTGGGTTCGAACCCACGACCTACAGCTCGGAAAGTCGGGACTGTTAACACTGGGCCACCACTGCTCACGTGAAATACATACAGGATAATTTTTTAACCAGTGCGCAAACTTTAACCATAAATTTATGATTCTATACCCCCTAGAGCATAGAAATTTTTAGTCAGTTATTTTTTTTTTATTTGTTGTTTCGTACATTTTGACAGCGTAGGTCACACACTTTTCTATGAAAACGCAGTTTTTTTTTATAACCGACGAGAAATTTCTGCGCTAGAGGGTCTAGAATCATTGTGCTGAAACTATGGTTACAGTTTGCGCACTGGTTAAAAAATGATCCTATATTTATGTCACCGTATGAGTATAAACAACATACGGTGACATAATATACAATTAGGTACACAAGATGGCAGACATATCCTCCCATATTATTATTACACTCTTTGGAGACATCGACGCGCCACCTGTTACCATGAAATTTAGTACATGATTCTGAAACCCACTGCGTTGCAATATTTCGACAATTATAATTAAAAAAAATATCTGTTCCATACCAGGGATGTTATGGAGCTCCGTAACCGTAAACGAAACTATCAGATATCCGAAATAAAAATATATCCGTATCCGTTTCACAAGCTTCGGATAGTTTCGTTTATGGGCGGAGTCTAACTAATTATTATAACATCTCTAAATAATTACTTACCTATATGATTATAATACCAAATGATAACCCAGACTAGATAAAACCAAATTATTACATACTATTTGTATTTATATTTTACTTCAATCCGTAACCGAAACTGTCGGATAATCCGAAATAATTTCATATCCATAACCGTATCCGAAACCGATATAATTGTATTCCTATATCCAGATCCGAAATATCATATCCATAACATCTCTGTTCCATACTTTTTGACCGCGTAGGTATTCACTTCTCTATGAAACAGGTGTTTTTTTTTTTTATAACTGATGTATAATTTCTACGTTATGGGGTCGTGAATCATGTGCGGAATTCATGGTTACAGTGTACGCATTGATGTCACTGCCACCCTGTGTGTACCAAAGTTTTTTGTTTTAATCATAACTTCGCGTTCCTGGTTTATCATGAGTAAGTACTTAGTAGTTGGATAATAGTCGCGTTGCTCATAAATAAATAACCCCAAAGTCGTCTTAGGGCTTTCATAACGCCAAAAACTACCTTTATTGCCTCTTCTTTACCGCATACTAATCTTAGTATATACACTTGGCACGCTATATTACCTACTCGTACCTGCCTTATAACAACGCGATTACCTTTAAATTTTTATTTCGTAAATTTTAAATTATAAGTACAATCTAGCAATTACATAACAGTTATATTGTACGTAATAAAATGTAGGAATTGTGTTAACACTGTATTCACGCACTTGTATTTATTAAACGACGTGTGAACCAAGATCCTACAACTTGATTAATACCGCTTATGTTCTAGTGATTGACTGGACGATGTTTACGAAATGCGTCATTAATTCTGCTCGTAAACCACTGCTGAATAGTAACAACAATAACCGGTAGCGGTCGCCAAATAACCATGTATCATCACTTCGACAGAAGTATTAGTGATCGCAGGATATAAGAACAGGAAGAACACGTTCTTCCTATTCCTTTTTCTATTAGAAATTTCTCTCTATCTTTTTTATTAGATATTCTGTCTGATATCTATTCTATTAGATATTTCTTTTTCTTTTTCCTGTTTTTCTATTAGAAATTTCTCAGTTGTCTCCAGGAGTCCGCCCCAGACCCTAAAACATGCGAGGTTGTTGATAAAATTCGGGTGAATATTATACACTTCCACCGAGCCTCTACCTAGTAGAGGTTTTTCGAGGCATACCGACCTGATTTGTTGAGAGTTATATCATTATGTTTACTTATGCTACTTTCTGGTCATCATCATCTCCCTGCCCTAATGTTACTTGGGGTCGCTGCAACACGTTGTCTTCTGCCATACTCCCCTGTCAACCTTTACGCTATAATTCTCTCAAAAAATAACTTACCTAGGCTACTTACTGCTTTTTTATTTTATTTTCGAGCACCCTAATTCCGTAACACACTATCAATCACAATCGGAATGATTTTGAAGGATATTGCTAATCCATTGCTTCATATGTTCAAGAAAGGGAGATGCCCATATTTGGCCATAAAGGCACAACAATTTACGTTTTTGTAAAAAAAACATCGTAATTTCTATTTAATTAACATGATATTCGTTTCTCTGAACAAGATTGCAACGTTTTTGCACAAATAATAAGTACCGAAAAGATAAAGGAATTAAAACTCACGTTTGTGTCTAAAATCAGCAGTGTTGCCAATAATTATTAATTTCGTGCACGAAATAATCGATTATGTTTTCATGGATTTTTTATATTTATAATATCACACCCGTAATGCTTATTATTCGATCTGTTATATTATATACCGGGTGCGGCGATTGAACTGTCCGTCTCTATCCAACTGTTTTAAAATCCGAACCACTGAATCGAATGCCGCCAAAACTTCAAATGTTGGTCTTTGACATGTTCTCTATCATCATTTGAAGTGATTCTGTTGAGAGAGAAACACATTCGAATTTAGAAAAATGGATTTAAAACGAAATTCAGTGTTTGCTATTTATTTGGAGGGAAAATCGAATATCGAAATACGTCGAGCGCTGCCAAATCTTCAATTGAACGAGAAACTTGTGCATCGCACTATTCAACGTTATAATGAGACTGGTAGCGTTAAGAAACGCTACGGTGGCGGACGATGCTGCACTGCAACAGCGCCAGCAGTTGTCGAAAAGGTGCGTCATCGATTAGACAGAAATCCAGCGCACTCAGCAAATCAGCTCGCGCAGGATCTCAAGGTGAGCGATCGCAGCGTTCGTCGCATATTGAAGGAAAAGCTTAAAGTCAAACCATTAAAAAAAAACCTTTCTCAGGAACTCACTGCTTTACAACGTAGCAAACGGTTGGATCGATCGAAAGAGCTGATTCGCTTGCTCGACTCTGGCGAGCTTCCCAATTTGGTGTTTTCAGATGAGAAAACTTTTTGCGTTTAACAGTTTTTAAACAAACACAATGACTGTGCTTGGTTGAAGGGACGTGTCAGCAACCATTCAGACGAATTGCAAGTCACTCAGCGCCAAGGAGCCGACCAAATCATGGTCTGGGCGGCGGTGTCTGAAAAAGGCCGTTCTCTGCTCGTTTTTCTTCCAATGGGTCGCAACCAAGTTAAAATAAACCAACAAATCTATCGAGACAAAGTCTTGCGACCAGGGCTGATACCGTGGGCGCGCAACACATTCGGTTCTGAGCGTTGGACTTTTCAGCAAGACTCGGCACCATCGCACAGAGCAATTGGAATGCAAAATTGGTTGAAAGCAAACGTTCCAGTGCTGATCGACCGAGATATGTGGCCGTCGTCATCGCCCGACTTGAATCCGTTGGACTTTTGTATTTGGGGTGTTTTACAGGCCAGCGCCTGTGCTAAAAAAGACACTTCGGTGGAAGCGCTCAAAGTTACTCTTACGCGAGAATGGAATTGTTTGAGTGACGACGTCGTTCGAGAAGCCTGCGCTTCTTTTAGGAAGAGACTTCAGCTTGTAGTAAAGGCTAAAGGCGGTTTTATTCCTTCGGAATAAGTCATAGTAAAACTTTGAACTTTCTATTTTCACATGGCAAAAGTGTATAAATAAATATTGTAAATTAACAGAAATATTTCATTTTCACATACGGACAGTTCAATCGCCGCACCCGGTACAGTGTTATGCTGTTAATATTGATATTAAATTCAATGAACAAGCGAATTGATAGTTGATAATATAATATCGAATGCATGATAATGGCAAAAAGAAATAGCACACATTTTAATAATCATTCTTAATTTGTTCAGCACAATAATAACAGAATATGTTAAATAAAAATATATTTACAAAGACGTACATAAAGTCTTAAAGAGTTTCAGTGATGTTTATAATTTTGAATTAAATTATGATTCGAATAAAAAATCGATATCGATTTATCAATATTTTGTGTATAGTGTGGCAACATTGAGTTATGCCGGCTGGCTGTCAATTGTCAAATCACAACTAATCTACTTTTATTGTTGTCATTTGCCTCAATAAGTTTCGGCGGGCACATCTGTTTTGTGAAGTACAATTATTATGTACCATCGGATTGTAGAATCTGTTATGTACTAATTGTATATGATACAAATGATGTATAAGATCATAAAATATTAAATTGAAATGATTGTAAAATAGTTGAGTTTGAGAAAATTAAAAACTATTTTATCTTAAAAACCCGATCTTTTTTTAAAACCAGTTCCTTGACCAGTTCATTATTTAAATTGCATATTAGCCTATCCATATACTTTAAAATGTGTGCACTCGAGGCCGAAGTGTCTATGGATGGTGGGCATTTCCCTTTGTCTGCTCAGCAACGTAAATAACGCAATGAATGTTGTTGAACTGTCAAAATGAAACCATTCTTAGTGTTACCTAGTGTGTTATGCAATTACCCTGCAGGTGTTCATGATGAACATTTTTTATCTCTCAAGGAAGCCAAAACTTGACCAAAAAGAAGTTGAAAACGCTTTCTTAGCCGCCTTTTTAACGGAAGGGATGGAGTAGCCTATTCTAAATTTCTAATAGAGGTATGTACGAAATGCGTGTTAGAAATAAATTAATAACCTACGTGGAAAATACGAGAAATAATAGAAACACCACCTGATCCAATAATTGCGTGTTTTATTTACATGGTTGCATAAAGTCTCAACACAATTTTACTTTTTGTGCGTGAGGCAGAACGGAAGCAGGAAAGTGCATATATAACAAATATTTCAGCGCGCAACTATTCACTGTTGGATAACGGATTTGGCGGGAAAACATCGCAATTTTAAATCTTACACATATGCTACAACTTAGATCACAGTTATATGAAGGTGTAGGAACTGAGGCGCATACGCAATTAATTAAACGTAAATATGACAGTAATTTAGACTATATTGTGGCTCTGTGAGCTGTAGACCTCGCGAGTCTGTCTTTGCATAGCTCAGTGGCGTTGCTAGGGGGGGGCGTCGGGGGCGGTCCGCACCGGGTGTCACCGGTTCCGGGGTGACACCCGACTGTATAAAAAAAAATACACAAACTGTCACGTTTTTTAATGATAAATAATTTGGGTTTGAAGCTATTTTAATCAAGTTATCCCAACAAAATAATTTAATTTATCAATTGTGATTATTTATACATGCAGGGTATTATTTGAAATAAATGTTAACAAGAAATTATTCATTCTGACCACACATTAGACCATGATTTTTTTCCAGTGTACACACTGTTATATTTATATTCATGGCTCTATGGCGCGATCGGTCGGGGATCCCCTCAAAATGTCGTCGTTTTATTTAGCCCTGCTACACTAACTATGATTGGCGATTCCCCTGAAATAGTCGTTGCTGGTCATTATGAAAGACTTATTTGTAATAATTAAATAAAAACATTCTATACGTTTATTGAATGTTTATTCATTTTAACAGATTTCATTCTTGGGTGACACTACAATTATGCGCACCGGGTGCCACCCATGCTAGCTACGCCACTGCATAGCTTATAACTGAATATAGGTTCACCGCGCACCCTTAGAGCAAAAAGCGCGCGCAAAGAGCGCGAAATGGCTGAAATATGTTTTTTTTACGTTTTCAACCCCCATACCTCCGCCATTTTGAAAAAAATCGTAAACTGAATCTAGACTGCCACGTTAGTCTAGTGGTCGCAAGCGCTACTGCTGAGCATGAGGTCCTGGGTTCGATTCCCGGTTCGGGCAAAGTGTTATCGGGTTTTTCTATCTTGAATTTCTCGGTAGCAGCCCGGAGTCTGGATTTGTGCCCGGTTGATGGCAATAGGCTCGCCCCCTATTACATGGGACTTAAACATAACTGGCGAAATGTGGGTGTGCTATAGGTACACCTCTGCCTAACCCTTCGGGGAATACAAGCATGATGTTATGTATGTATGTATGACTCTACAATAAAGTTCCTTATAATTGTCGAACCTGCTCACAAAATTTCACGAGAATCGGTTGAGAAATGCGACCGAGGAGTACAGCCGGACATCCGGACATACGAAATCATTTTGCTCAAGCTAAAACGGAGACGCTTCGCGCTCGCTGGGTCAATAATTTCTGCTATGTAAGATTTGATTTATTGGATAATTGATTTTTAAATTAATAACTGTTGACAGATTGTGTAAAACAAATCGGGATGTCCCTAGTCCCCACTTGCAGACTACGAAAAGCCCTGCCTAACCTTCTCCAGATACTTAGAATACTTCGATAAAAGTAAACGAAGCGACACCTTAGGCACTATAACATTCGAAACAATTTTCTTCTTACACTCCTGAAATAGATAGACAAACGTTTGCCTGTAATGATAGAATTATTTAGTTTAAATAAAATAAATAAATTTGTTAAAGGTCTGAATCTGAACTTATCTTAAGATGCCTTAAGATACGTTCAATTCAGATGTTTAACAATTATCATCATTACTACTAAAATGATACTATTTAAAATGCCTATTCTATGACTATCATTGTATCTATTACAGCAAAAAGCGAAATTGCGAATGCCAATAGTGAAACTGAATGGTGATGTGATGGCTAAATGTGGCTTTACTATTGGTAGACCTCTGCCCAACCTTTCAGGGAATACAGGCGTGAAATTATGTTAACAAAAGCGTGTTAATGGCAGAAGATGGAAGTTGTTTCGCTTGTTTGAATAGGCACAAATATGCTGCTACAAATCAGTGCGCACATTGCAGAATATTTTTCCTATTTTAATGATGGTTCTGCACTTCTACCCCTAAGGGCCACCAATGATATTGGCATTGGCAGAGAAAGTAATCGTTCTAAAGCTCAGCCACCCATTACGCGAATGCTATATAACTGAGTGGCGCTTCCTCAGACCTATCATTACGTTCATGTCTGCATCGGCCGCGGGCACCGCAATATGCAACACTTATCGGTAGGTAAATCCATAAAAAAATTAACGTTCTCTATAATAACGCAAGAATTTTAAACGTAAAAAATTAACTAAAAGTTTTCTAGAAAATACACGCGGGGTTTTTACTTAAATTCGGCAGTAGTAACAAAACGTTTCCAATATGGCGCGACGCATTTTGGCGGGTAAACAGTGATATATAAATAGTGTTTTGTGAAGCGAACAGTTTCGTTAATGAAAACTGCAAGTGAAGTGTTGTTTGTGATTAGTGTGAATTGTGTCTATTGTGATTAAATGTGTCTTGGAGTGTGGTAAAGTACTAACCTATTGAATAAGGAACATGATTTAAAAGAAATATCTTCTCTGTTTTTTTTTATGCTAACGGGATACATTTTTACCCGGTGCGCAAACTGTAACCATGAATTCAGCATAATATGATTCTAGACCCTCTAGCGCAGAAATTTCTCGTCGGTTATAAAAAAAAATATCTGCTGTTTCATAGAAAAGTGAATGCACTTTTCTCTGAAAAGCTAGAGGGTCTAGAAGCATGTGCTGGTTTTATAGTTACCTACAGCTTGCGCATTGGTTAAAAATCTATTCTGTATAAAGAAATTTAGGCTTTTGTTTTTATATAGATTCTTCTATACATTGTGAATGTGAGAACGTTGTAGGCCTAACTTGTAGACAGTAGATTTGTAAACCTTTTCTATTTTGTTCAGTACCTGTTACTTGTTGACAGGGCTACACTGTCCTCCCGTACCTATCGACACTGTAATTTGAAACATTGTAAAATACCCTTATTTTTAGAAGAGTAACTGTGGAGTTTCTCGCCGGCTCTTCTCCATAGGAAACAACCAATTGGAACCGTACACCTAGCTTCTGACGTTTCCTAAGTGCCCATGTAGGTTTATGTGAAATAAAATATTTGATTTGATTGAAATAGTTTTGCTTCAATGTCCACCGCATAGTTGGTGGTGAAATTTTTAGGAAATAATTAATTGATTTATTCCTGAACTGTACCTATACCTAAGGCCTGAAACTGCGTTAAGCGGGCGCCCGGGACGGGCACCCGCCGTGTGTCGATGCGCATGGGCACGCGGGTGGGCTCCGTGGGAAGAATAAAAAAAGAAGGTGGTGGGGATATTATTATTAGGGCACAGCGCATGCCCCCGGTATAAACGCACGGAGGCGGATCCCGTTGAGCGGGCGACGCGGCGCCCGTCTCCCCGTGACTCACCTGGAGCATTCGCCTGTAATGTAACAGTACAAGATCCCGCTGTCGCGGCTAGGGCTTTGCAAGTAGACTGCGCAGGCCGTCACCTGCTAGGTAGTGCAGAGAGATAATTGAAACCATTTTATCCAAAGGATATGTTTATAATCACTAACATATCATTAAATAGGTATAAGTAACACGGCTAGGTCGCAGGTAAATATTACATTACAGGCTAATGCTCCCGGTGAGGGAGCGCCTTAATAAAATTGCTTAAGATAGAAAAAAATGAATGTGTATTTGAAACGAAACAAGAAGTGATTTGTTTTAAAATGTGACTAATTTCAACATTGATGCGATTTAAAATAAAACCCAATTTAGGTTCAGCAGTTTATGAATTTTGCTTGACTGTACTTTATAAATAACATTTATAACCGAAAAAATATAGAAGACACAGTTTGTCATTGTCGTAACACAATATTTTTGTCACCGCTATAGTACAAGAATAACAAAAAGTACTTTTCCGTTACCCATCAGGAAGCCATTAATTATCTACATAATAGCCGCGTTCAATAAAACCAATAAGAAATTACCTAATGATTGATAAAAGTGTTTTCTTATTTGTTTGTAAACATAAGTACCTACCTATTATTTAGAATTTCTCAGACTTGCTGTCAAACAGGTACATAATAAACGCGGTTCGTCACCTAAAATGGAAGAATACGGAAATATTGATCGCGTGCCAACTAAGCGCACGCACCGGGGACGTCGATAGTAAAAACTGATTAAAAAATATATAAAGAAGGGAGATATTTGTAATAAACACGCCTTATTTAATTGTCTTTTTGCTCTATCAATGTCTTATCATTGACATGAGCTGAATTTAAAATACGTTGATTGATTAGCTTTGCTTGATTCTACCATTCTTGAACTATAAACATGCAAGGAATAAGTAATCGACATACTATTGCTTTTAGTATAAACAAATAGGTACATGGCACGCGGATGGAACATATTTTTTCGATAAGGTGCTAATTTTCCAACTTTAGATTCCCATAACTGAGAAATTGAAGCCCATGGTAACAAGACCCGAATAAAAAAAAAACGCTTTCTGAAATTTTTTAATCTGTTCCGTTCCCTCCCGGCTTCCACTATTTTAACTGATAAGTATTTTTTTATTTTCAGACGGCATTCCTGATCATTTCGTTAGTGATCGTCGTCAATCAAGGAAGTGGCGTGACGGCACAAGATGACTACGTAGACGAGCCCCTCGCTATAGAGTCGAAGAACAGAGCTGTTACTATAATACATAACCCAAAGTACGTAGCGCAATCAAAACCTAACAACCAATCACTGACGAGACCCGACTTGCCTACTCAGAAACCTGAACAAAGGCCGCCAAGTAAACCGCCCAACATTTCCGATAAACTAGTGAAACAAAATCACAAATTCGATGTTCCTCGACCTCACCACGGGCAGATACAAAAACTACCGCCGCCACGCCTCTATCCTAAGCAACCTCTGAAGCTGCATCATTCACCAAACTCTATTTACAAGTTTCCTAGAGTGATCCCGCTACCTCCGCACCATAGGGCATATTACTACAAGACTAGCCGACCGTTAATGTATGCCGCGTCGACTGGCAGACCCCTAGTTGCAAAGAGCCCTAAGTTCAGCTTGCCCGTCCAAGTGATCAATGGCATCCGATCCGACTTTGTCAGGCCGCCGAAAATTAATACGTCGAATAATAATACGACGTCAACAACGACCACGTCCAGTACTACCACCGAAGCTACCACCACGACCACAACCCAAAAAGTTCTGCGGACAAAAAGAATATGGCCCAAGCGTGAACTAGACGAAGTGAACCCGACTTTATTTAGACACAACACGACATTAACAAAAAGCAACACGACATTCACTAAAGACAACACGACTCTAACAAAAACTAACGCCACTGACGAAACTGATCGTGACACCTCAGAGAGCATCACCCACCGAACTAGATACGCGTATAGAAACACAACGACTGTGACGACTACCACGCAACTCACGCCATCAACGCCGCGCGTCTACCGCCCGGTCACCAGAAAGCTTAAAGTCAAAACAACCACGCATCTACCACCGATCAATTTCACTCAAATCGAACCTAACGATTGGGTGCCGATATTGCCTTCACATTATCCTAAATTCCAGAAGCCCCCGCCGACACCAATCACTAAACGATCGGACTTACTCACTGCCCATCCCGCCGCGCCTCAAAGTAAGCAAATGATGTACTTACAATCTTTTGGGCTTGTCCCAGTGCCGAGTTCTCAAAATCCGTTACATATTATGGGAAGAAAAAAAATGGTTTTCTTTAAACGAAAACGACAATTGAACCCGTATTATTCTGGTTACAGTGGGAAGCGGGGACGCTCGCCGATGCACTACATGTACGGGGACCTAGAGAGCGATGGCAGCCACAGTCACCCACGAGTCGTCACCAAAATCAAACACCACCATCACCACCACCACCACAGATACATTAAAACTGTTGAGAAACCAGTCAAAGTACCATACAAAGTCGAGGTTCCTAAGCCATACCCGGTGCAAGTGGAGAAGAGAGTTCCAGTACCAGTAGAGAAGATCAAAGTGGTGGAGAAACGGGTGCCGTACCCGGTTACCGTTGAGAAAAAGGTTCCTTATCCAATCGGGATCAAAATACCACATCCTGTGCCTGTAAAAGTGGTCGAAAAGGAGTACGTACCAAAACCGTATCCTGTTATTCACCACGTGCCAGTAGTGAAACACGTGCAAGTGAAAGTGCCGTATCCAGTGGAGAAGAAGGTGCCGTATCCAGTGGAAGTGAAAGTGCCGTATCCAGTGGACAGAGCCGTCCCAGTGCCCGTCCACGTGGAGAAGAGGGTACCATATCCGGTGCCTGTAAAAGTACTTGTTCCACAGCCGTACCCAGTCGAAACGAAAGTGCCTTATCCAGTCCAAGTGAAAGTTAAAGAGCCAGTCGAAGTAATAAAACACGTTCCGATACGGGTGCCGTATCCCCAACCGTATGCCGTTAAAGTACCGCATCCGGTTCCGGTACCCTACGAGAAAAGAGTGCCTTATCCAGTCGAAGTGGAGAAAAAAGTGCCGGTGCCAGTCGAAGTGCTTGTTCCGCAGAGAGTAGAAGTGGAAAAACGAGTGCCCGTTTACGTGCCTAAACCTTACCCGGTGGAAAAGAGGGTTCCCTATCCGGTCAGAGTTCCGTACCCTGTAAAAGTCAAGGTGCCTGTTAGAGTGCCGGTAAAGGTGCCAGTAGAAGTGCCGGTGTACCTTCATCACCCGTTCCAAGTGTATACTGATGATCAGTACAGCTCTCAGTACGGGACAAATTCTGTGACTCAGGGCACGCCTTTAATTTCTAGTACACCGCAGCACACGGTTACAGTGCACGGGAACACGGGCTTCAATGGTTTCCAGTCTCGTTCTGACAAAGAGGAAACAACGACATCGACCACACCAGCTAGTTAAATAACGTACTTTTATAGAATATTCAAAGTTAAGTTGTTATAGCACAGTGGAAAGTAATCGACCCGCTAAAATACTGTACCTTGTTATTGATAAGTTATTGTGGTGTGTGTGGAATGATAATATAAGTTGGATATGAGTAAATGAATGGTGCTGTGATATTTAACGTGTTGTCATTTTATCTTAGTTTAGGTATTGGGCAGTAGGGCAACAAGAATAATCTAAAATTCGCTTCGGGAATACAATGAAAAAATTAGTTTGTTGAGCCAACTTTGGGCTAAATGGCCGCTGGGGATGCTAAAAGCAGTGCAGAAGAAAACAACGTTCTACGTTCTTTGATTTCACTAGACACAACATCTGCAATAAAACAAAATCTAAACACCCTTAACAGGCAATATTGACAAGCTATTAACAATAGATCGATCAAGTTCAATGGTAACTGGTGGGCGGTGCAGAGCTAGCGCAAAATTACATGCTGGTCTATGTCACTCACCTTCGCAACGAACCGTTTATGACTTTATTAATACACGCACGTGAATGTGATCGCGATTTCTCAACAGATTGAAAAATATATAAGAATTTCGTAGAAAATCATCGGATTTACTGGTTTGCTTGAGAATTTTATTTCATGTGAAAACCCAATCGGTTGTCAGTCAAAAAGTAACACTTGAAAACATCTTTAATTAATAATAGGTACCAAAGTACCTATCATATTTGAAGCTTAACATAAATAAGCCCTTCCATCCTATAAAGAAGGAAACGGAGAATACCTAATTAAATCACTTAATATTTTTATAACGTTGAATTTTCGTCCTTCCAGAGAGTCCTCCCTAAAGTTAATATCTCTATCTAAGTACTCAAAGGCAAGATAGGTGAACAAAGTAAGAAAGATAATTTTGGTCATTGAGTATTAGTAGCCCCAACTCTACAACACTAGATGGATCAGGTATCAGGATGACCTGGGATTACCGAAGTCCACAGCATAGCACCAACGGTATTAACTGCCATAGGTACTAAAACAGCAAGTTCATTAACAAATCCATACAAATCAAACCATTGAAACGCCGCTAATAGACGAAGATTAAGTGCGGAATAGGAAGTGTCGATCGAAAGTGAAGTCACAGTTGAGCTGGCGCGCGAAAACATAAACCACACTCATAAGGTTCATTCATTCCAACGCAATACGTTAGTAGAAGCAAAAAATCTGCGTCAATCATAGTTACATAAACAGCTTACGACTAATTCACTAGGACTACACTGGATCAGTTTGTTGGATAATGGTTCATGTCTAACAGATGTTATCCAATTTCCTTTACGATCTAATGCAGTTGTTATGAGACTGAATGCAGTAACAAGAAGATGAGTGAAGCAACTCTTAAATAATGAATGATTTAAGAGCTTTATCACATCTTCACTTGTTTAAACAAGAGATGGGGACTCACTACAGATATAGGTACGGGAATTATAGGTCAGCAATGAAATAGGCCTATCAATCTGATATGCAGCTAGGAAATCGAGTCCAACTCCGAGCGTATTCGCTATGCGAATTACCAACCAACTCTTGATTTTAACCGACGAAAAAAAAGGAGAAGGTGCTCATATGTCTGTCACACAACCTTTTAAAGACAGGGATCTGCAATCACCGTTCTATAAAGAGCTTGCTACGTTTGTAATACTTATCTTCAAAAAATTCTGCTACCTACATTGACATACGGGGGCGCCGCGCACACGCACACACACTCACACGTATCTATGATACGGGCTCCCCAAGCTACAGGGGCCCCCAAACGTGTGGAAACAAACATTCGTAGAATATTATCCAAAACCTCACATTCTTATTGATATGAGGCCCGTAATGATTACCTGGTGAAATTAGTATCTGATCTAACGTAATTTGTTTACGGCTTTCAAAGGTTTAATTCAAGCTATAGGTGCGTTCCAATTCTCAAGCTCTTGCATAAATTTAGTAAAAAAACACACAGAAAACCTATCTGAGTCAGGATGCTCCAATTTTCTAGCTCGCCTCGCTCGCTCTTGCATTCTCTTAGTAAGGCCGCATAACTTCACGACTCAGGAGGCTAATATTTTGTAAAAACAAAAAAACCGTCACTTCGCCGCAATCGGGTAAAAGGGCCCCCAACATATTTTGATACAGGGCCCCTTTAGGATTGGCTACGCTACTGCTTTTATAGATGGATGTGGTATTACGGACAGCAACGGCGGCGGCGTTACGGCGCGCTTTGTTTTTCTTTCTTTCGAAGTCCAACCATATTCATGTACCAAGTGCAAAATAAATACCTCCGCAGCAATTACAAAGTGAACCCAATGGAAAAGACGTTTTCGCTTCCTGATACTCATTGTATGATCTCTAATGTATGCCACGGCATACATCGCGTGTAGGTGAACGTCTTTCGGAAGTATCGAACTAAGTAAAATGGAACAACAGAAGTAGCAATTACATTTGCGTAGTTTTAATCATTTTAGTTTGAACATGCAAATGAAATGGCGTGTTTACATAAGGTTCGTGTTTGGCTGAGCAATTTGTTCTTCAATCGCGGGTTTATTCCCGCCCGGAATATATATTCGCGTGGACTGCAGATTGACGTTCCGGGTCTAGCTGTTTGTGTATTGTAAGATTTGTGTTTGTAAACGCATGCAAGAATTTAACAGTGAGGTTTCAAAGTAGTAAACAAGGAACATATTTACTCTAGGTGTAAACGTCGAAAATTATCTCAAAATTACGCGCTTAGACTGCTACGATTGGCTGTTGATAAATCGTGAAACCATTTGTGTACAGCAGTTTTCGGGCGCTTGACAATTTGATTTGGCACATTATTTAATTTTGAGATCATTTTCGTTCGAGAAACTGGCCCCTAGTGATTCGAAAGAAAAATAATTATCAAAACACTGCACTTGGTTCACAAATATCGCAAAACTACTGCTTAGGACTAGACTTCATTTGGGACTAGATGTCTGATAGCTTCTACAATAAATGAAAACTTAAAATGATTTATCAACATTTTATTTAAAGAAAAAGCACCAGTTAAATATAACAATTCCTATTATATTATGTAAACATATTGCATTGTAACTTATACATCAATAGCACGTCAATAAATGCATTTTGCAATTTAGTAGACACATTCAGATAAGTTCTAGGGTCTGATCTGAGTATCTTATTGTGTACTTAACAATTAAAATATTATTAAACTATTTGACTTTAACAAATTGCCATTCCAATTCATAAACTCCAACTGAGGTTTGGTTTTTCTCATCATAGTCCACCCACTCTTTTTCAGTCAAGTCTACATCTTCAAAGGTTTTTCCTGAAAGATAATGGGTTTATTAAATCATTAATTAAATGGTGATGCTCTTCAGAACGGTCAGGTGCGTAGTACTCACAACCGGCGTGCGTGTATGACCAGATGTATGAACGTAAACGAGGCAAAAGGAGTATGTAAGGATCGTAGCAGGTGGCGTTCTGTAGTTTCTGCCTACCCCTATGGGAAGAAGGCGTGAGTTTATGTATGTTATTAATTAAATGGTTTATATTCATTGGAGTAAGAAAATAAAATTTTAGAATTTATCTGGCATCTAGTCACTGAGAATTATAAATAGCTTGGTACAAACCACCAATAAATTAATAAATTGAGCAGGACTTCTATGAAATTATCTGCCAGATAAGTTAACTCATATACAGATGTCCAAACAGACGATAAATACAGGGTGACAGGGACATAGATGCACAACTTGTTACCATAGATTCTGGACCCAAAGCATTGAAATTTTTAATTGGTTACTTCAATCAATATTATTGATTAAAGATTGGTTATTAAAAAAAAAAAATGCTGTTCCTTACATTTTGACCACGAAGGTATTGCAGTTTTGTAGGAAACAGCAGAGACAAAAACACTGATGTAAAATTTCAACACAGACCCCCCCCCAGCCCCTGTGTTGAAATTTTACATCAGTGTTCATCCAGAATCATTTACTGAGTCCATGGTAACAGGTTGTGCATCTATGTCCCTGTCACCCTGTATTTATCGTCTGTTTGGACATCTGTATATGAGTTAACATATCTGGCAGATAATTTCATAGAAATCCTGCATCAATATCCAGGGATATTGATGCACAACCTGTTACCACCACATGCCTAAAAGCAGAATTGTCTTTTTACATTTATTTTTAACCGACTTCAAAAAGGAGGAGGTTATCAATTCGGATGTTTGTATTTTTTTTTTTTTTTATGTATGTTCGGGCATAACTCCGTCATATATAGACGGATTTGCAAAATTATTTTTTTGTTTGAAAGGGTATACTCTCGAGGTGGTTCCATTGTCACCAAGTCAGAATCTGATGAAGGGATCCCATTGAAATCGAGGGAAATCTTCAAATTTTACAGGCACGCCTATAGCGATTTGGGTATTTTTTATAGTAACTCGTGCATTTGCTCTCGGAAAGCACCATTCGGTGAAGTGGAACTGATAATGAAGACCAGAGGTGGCCACCGGAACTACTCAATTATAAGTATTTCACGGGTTACGATTCGATTACTTTAATATGGTTGCTAAGCAATTTATGCTCGTCACAATGAGTATGGTGAAATGGTGCTGATAGTGGCTTCACCATCATCTCCAGTTCTTTTGGTTCTTACCAGGAGAACTCCTCAACAATTAACGTCCCTGCATCGGGAAAAGGAATATTTTGTAAAAGGTGATGAGTAGTTGACATTAGGCTATTGTAACTTAGTTAAATTAATAGCTGACTCACTAAAAAGTGAAAAATAAAAAACTTTTTTAAATTCTTGACTTTCTCAGTTTCCCATACCTAGTCATAGCTTAGGTGAATGTTTTTTTGAATAAGAGTGATTAATATTATTAATAGCTTACCGTCGTCTTCAGCCACTGCTATCCATCCAGATTTAGGTTCAAAATCAACAGGCTCCACACCCCGACAATCAAATATCACTAATGTTTTGAACTTGCTCTCATCTTTGCTGGTAAACTGACCTGGAATATTAAATGGAAATATAAAATTATTTTATATCCTCTTAATTATTTTCCATAAACTCTATAGTTGATCTTGATTGGGTAGGAAAATAGACATAATTCTACATATTAAAATCATTGGTTTTCGCATGCAATTTTTGATAGCTGTATGTTGTGAACTAGCCTCTTGTATTATAAATATAACTACTATAAAAATACTATACATACACATACATACATAAATAAACTCACGCCTTCTTCCTTTGGGGGTAGGCAGAAACTACAGAACGCCACCTGCTACGATCCTTACATACTCCTTTTGCCTCGTTTATGTTCATACATCTGGTCATACACGCACGCCAGTTGTGAGTACTACGCACCTGACCTTTCTGAAGAACATCACCAATAAGGTCACTATATGTCTTCCTAGGGCGTCCCGTCGGCGTTTCCACTCACATATGCCTTGTAAATACCTTTTGTTAAAAATACTATAATATGTATTTATTTACCATGGTAATTTCAAGAACTATCCCTTCTTCTGGGTAAAGTCGTATCATAACGCTGGGCACGAGTAATACTTGTTACTTACAGTGAATGTAGACAGGACATTGCCACCAAAAAGGTTATGTTAAATGGCAAATTGTTTGTACCTACCATTGCTGCCTTCAATAACGTCTATGCTGTTTTCTCTGGAACATAGTTTGCATTTTATCAACAAGTTAGTTTCCGACCTATTGTGTTTGTGCGGTATTTTCTCTGCCTCAGTAAGGTCGTGAAACTTCTCAGTCACTTCGCCGCAACTTCCACACTTTAGTTTTAAGAACCATTGATAGTATGGATGGTTTGTATATAATTTTTCGATGCATTCTAAGGTTGCTTTGATCTGGAGTGCGATTTTAACCATCTTGCAATGTTATTATTTGTATTTTTGTATAGAAAATTTGGAATAATAACAACGGAACACCAATAATAAAATCTACGTCACCTGTCAATGTCAACTTGTTAAAGTCAAAATGTCATTGATCCCATGTTGGCATGCTGAAATAAGTAAGAGGCTTTTTGCGTGAATTTAAAATAACATTATAAGTATGTAGTACGTAACAAGAGAACATCATTGCAGTACGGGTGTGTAATGCAGATGTTGCCGAGAGCATCAGGGCTTTAGCCCTTATTTCCAAACCTTGTTTTATATTCTGGTCTCATAATTGCGGCACCAGTGACAGTTTCTGTGAAGCACTGCTTGAGATCCTTTTACACATGGTTAAAAATAAAATATCAAACTGTATGTATTCATAATTTATTTCTCCGGTAAGAATAAAATATTGGATACTTTAATAATGTAGAACTTGCAACAAGCAAAGGAAACTATTATAGTTCAATATATTTGGGTAATACAGCACGAATGGGTTTACATGCCAAACTACAAGATTAGCTGAACCACCCTCAATCATTCTATACATCACACTCTGGAGAATGGAAATCTATAACCATCACACTCTGGAGCACTATTGCCACTTGATAAGAAACTGGATCAAGGTAGGGCCAATGAAATATTGTTTCTATCATAACTTGATCGCAGCAAAATCAAAAATTTGACCCAACCACCAAATGCAGTTTCACGAATCTTTGCTTCCAACAAACGCGCAATTACCAATATTGGCACATCGAGCTTTAGAATGATAGTCTCACAAATATCAGATAAGTGACACAGAGACGACGCTCTACAAACCCGTTTTTAGGGTTCCGTACATCAAAAGAAAAAACGGAAATTAATATCAAATACGTAGGTCTACGGAGCTCTAAAACAATCAAGCTTCTAAGTCAACGCAATAAAAATATTTTGATACTCGCAAATAAATTAATACCTATGGGGTACTTCCCGTTGACCTAGAATCATGAAATTGGCAAGAAGCAATGTCTCACATCAGAAATAAAGGAAAAAGTCCGAAAATCGTTAATTTGTAGTTTTATCACATACAAAAATTACATTTGCAATTGGAGAATTGACCGCGACGTATATCGATGTATGAGAGAGCTGGTTTTTCAAATACAACGTTAAGTTTGTTTTTGCTATAAATTCATTCCAACTACAGAACCCTTCATTGTACGTGGTCCGACACGCACTTGGCCGTTTTTTTTTGTTCCTAAAACCCAATGTGCCATTATTCCGCCAGGAACGTAAGTATATATATTTGATGAACTTAATCCGTCTATCCGCGAGACATCGGTACGATTTTAATGCCGTTCCCTTGACTGTCGGTGTGGAGGGTCAGCCCCATCTCTTGAAGAAGCTCGTTGTCCACTGGCGCTTGGAGCGACATCTTTGTTATTACCTCCTGCAGAAAAAGTAGAGAGTTTGTAACTATTGTAATTGATTGCTTGGGTTTTGTAAAGTGGTGTCGGTTTATAACAGTATAGTAATGAATGATAAATGATTTTATTTCTGTAAGTAGCTTTGTACAAACACTTTTAGTCAATCAATTTTTTTTAACTAGATGAGGTAGGTTTCTGGCTACTCTGCGAAGAAAGGTTGAAACAATCACAGTGTCTTTTGAAGTCCAGACATAATCTTGGTCCGATCATTTGAAGACCATGTAGATTGGTGTCTGAAATGGTCTTTTGAGTGGTTACATATCACAAAGCGACGCGCGCTTTACTTATGGTTACCAAGTGTACAAACACGCTGTGAATGTGTGCGTCAAGACGAGTAGCGTCAGTACGTAACACACACGCACACACTTCCGACTTCGCCAATGTCTCGGACGGTACCGAGAGCCGGTGTTTACACACACATTCACAGCGTGTTTGTACACTTAGTAACCACAAGTAAAGCGCGCGTCGCTTCGTGAGATAAAAACACTATAGTAAAATGATGGCCGCCATGAAAATTACCGTGGGTCTTTTGATTTCATGGTAACAAAAAACGCTCTATAAAGACGGGCGTTATTTTACAGTCGTTATTTGACGGCACCCGTTCCTTAAAAAACCCAAGTTTTTCTGATTACTACCAGTGGGGTGATTGCGCAACACACTAACAGTACCAATGGCTTTCATTTTGACAATTCAAAACATTTATTGCGCTAATAACGTTGTTAGGCAGACTAATTTTTCAACATTATGAAGCAATGGATTAGCAATATCCTTCAAAATGATTCAGATTATGATTGACTGTGTGTAACGAATTAGGGTGCAGGGTTGCACTATTAAAAATGCCGAAACAATCCACTACATCATAATACTCTTAAATAAATGTTTACCTGATTCTCCGGGCAGTTCTCACACAAGTTGCGAACAGCGAAGATGACCCACTGCATTATTACTGTTTACTACATAAGGAATATCATTGTGATGGTGTCACGAGTTTGTTCACATAGGTAAGAACTGTAAGGTCAGCTTCAGCACCTGTCCCACCGCCGCGCCGATGAGGAAGCGACTAGCTATCGACAATTTTTCTCCCTCAAGATACGTACTATAGAGAAAGTTCTTGCCGGCATGGCATTGTAAACAGTCAGCGATCAAATATATATATATAACTATATGTACTTATCTCTTTTACTGACACGGGACCTACATTACCTTGAGCGAGAAAATAGTCGATATAGCTGTTCGCTTGCTCGGCTGTGCTTAGTCAGTCAAACCATCGACTGTTTTAATAGGGAATATGCATTGGAATCACATGCATATTTCTTATTAAAACAGTTCACGGTCTGACTGTATTACTTCAGGTCAGGTCAACAATAAGGATGTTTTTTTTTTATATAAACTGTATTACTTCAGAATTATGCCTCCATCAATATTTTTGATCATAATTTCTTTTTGAGCAAGAAATTAATTTTTAAATAGTGCAATAAAACTGTAGGAAATTCAAATATTTGAAAAGCGACGCCATAGGGCAGAATGAACGTGACGTAAAAGTCTATGAAAACAATAAATGTCAAAGTGTTTTAGAGGAGTGTTTGCGATTCAGTCCGTTGTCAATGTCATAGACTATGACGTCACACTAAGCGTGCCAAAATGGAGGGCGTTTAAAGTGCCCGTGTCGGTTAGCATATTTTTTTTAAGTTCATTCGATTGCTTCTTTGGCGTTGACTATTTTTTTACTATTATATGGCGATGTAAACTATAGAATAAAAATATAGGCATATTAAATGAGCACAAGTTTTACTGAAATCACGCCAACGGAGCTGCAAGAAATTAAATTTGTGAAAGGATACAAGGATTGCGAGCATCGATGTTGCAGCAATCTAGAAGTACTGGGATCACTTCTAGTTCACGGATCTGTAAAAAACATAGGTTTAGAAATTGTTTTATTGTTACCGACAGACCAAAATTGGACGTGTGTCGGATATGTTTTGTGAATCAAAACCACGGATTTAACTGATGCCAGATTGATCGTAAAAGCTAAGACATCTCTTTAGGACAGTCCATCGCAGATCAGCGGCCGTACTATGACGTGTTAAAGCCCTCATTGTTCCAGCGTGAAAGAGAGACGGAGCTATATATGACCGATAGCACTATCCCTTTTTCGCAATGGAACCATGATGGTATTAACACGTCATAGTACGGCTACAGTGGTAACACTCGCACCACGAAAATAGCCCTTACTGCTATATATATAGAGGATGCTGTCAATGTCAAGTTGTTAAGTACCACTGATGAGTGATTGACTGTACGATTACCAAAAGTGATAAGTAACCAGGGTCGTCTATATAGTTGAAGTTTAGTAAGAAACCGATGAATGTTTTCAAATAAAATTAATTACAACAATTAATTCAATTACTTAATTAATTAATTCATTCAAATATTATTATAAACTAATTAATTAATTCAATTATTATTGAACAAATTAAGCAATGGATTAGCAATAGTAACACACTATCTATCACAATCTGAATCATTTTGAAGCCTATTGCTAATCTATTGCTTAATTTGTTCGAAAAATGTGTCTGCTCAACAACGTAAATATCGCAATGAATGTTGTTGAACTGTCAAAATGAAACCCATTCCTACTGTTAGTGTGTTTCGTAACTACCCCGCTGGTCATTATCAAATTAAATTTCAATAAAAAACATCCATTGGTTTCTTACTAAACTTCAACGATATCCGACGACCCTAGTTACTTATCTCTTTTGGTGGTGTCATACGACTAGAGCTGCGACCTAATAAAAAAATAGAAAACGTATATCGATTAAGAATCTGTATCGATAAATAATGAACTCGAGGCGCTTATTGTCCCGACGTACAAATATAAACGTGGGTCTAGTGGTTGCAAGCACTATTCCTGAGTGTGAGGTACTTGGTTCCAGTTCGGGCAAAGTGTTATTAAATTTGTGCCTGGGTGGTGCCAATAGGCTCGCTCCTTATTACACGGGACTTAAACATAACTGGCGAAATGTGGGTGAGTTATAAGTACACCTCTGCCTAACTCTTCGGGAATATAGTCGTGATGCTATGTTATGTAGGAAACCTCACCATCTTCTTATTCTCCTGATTCTTCCAGCAGAGGTTTGCAAGTATCCTTACAAGCGCGGCTTTGAAGCCGAACGCGACGTGACGCTCCACTGTCTCCACACTAGTGATGGCTTTTTTTGGAGTCGTCATGTCGATCGCGCCTAACCTGCAAAGACAATAACAATCAATAAAATATTTACTAATGTTTTAGTAACAGAATTTACTTCGTGAGTAATGATTTAAATAGAGTACAACTATTTTCTTTATCTCCCTCGGCAATCATCGCATTTCCGAATACAAACGAATGCTATATTCCATGTCCATCAATTATTAGATCTATCGTGTATAATAATTTGAATTCAGAACTAAGTACTTTACTGTTGTTTTGAACAAAACAACTATATAGTTCTTAGTTCTGAATTCAATTTTGTTTTGAACAAAAGTAATTAAACGAAATTAGCATTCGTTTGTATTCGGAAATGCGATGATTCCCGAGGGACATTAAGAAAATAGTTGTACCGTATGAATGTGTACCTATGGCTATATAAAGGAATAAAAAAAGAAACTATGACTGAATTTTGTGAAAGGTGATATGGATGGAAAGGATATTAGGTACTGTAGAGGTTGTCTGCATGTGTCAACCTTATGTTGACTGGCTGGATATATATTATCGTTGGTTTGCCTCGAACAGTCAAACAAGTTTAAAATAAGATTCGAAAGGAAAAGTGATGGTAGTTTGTTTAAGAAGTAGACAGGCAGAGCTAGGGCCTGCCGGTGTATAATTCCTTGATAGACTATGTTTACATTCTAAAGAATACTACGTGTTTTAGATCTACGTACCCCCAGTTATTATTAGATACATGTAGCATTCCCACAGTACCTACTATAGGTACCTTTTTAAAGTATTCTCTACTCTTTTATCATAATCTCCCTGGCCTTGGATCCCAATTTATTTGGGATCAAATCTGCACGTCTTCTTTTTTTTTATATATTTTTTTTTCTTTATTTATTTATAGGGACTTTTACGCATAGCGTATGTCAGTCCCATCGTATCCTAAACAATTTAGCTTTCACAAGACATGGGCCATGAATTTGAACAAACCCTTCGCATCGTCACCATTTGGTTGGGATAAAATTGTATGGAACATGCCTACATCAGTTCTGTTTAAATTCAGGGACCCTACAAAATTATTTCTACTGGACTCAAATTGGACACATTCCATCAATAAATGTTGTAGGTCCTCGACAACTCCACATTCCTCACAATTGGGTGAAGCGATTTTCTTCATCATGAAGGCAAATTTTTTGCATGGAATGTGTCCAGAAATGAGTCTAAGAGCAGTAACAATAAGTTTTCTACTAGCATTACTATCCATGAAACAGGGCACGCGAAGAGGTTCACACTGTATGGTTTTATACCATAAACCCTTCTCTAATGACCGTTTATTAAAATATTCTCTCCAATAATCATAGCATGTTTTTAAATTTTGGTAAATATTCTGAATAATCTAATACAATGCTTATTTCTTTTCCATTCCTAGCCGCCAATTTCGCCAATGTGTCCGCCTCTTCGTTGCCCCGCAAACCAATATGCGATGGAACCCACTGCAACCTCAGTTGGATGCCTTTTAAAGTAATTTCATCAATTTTAGATAAAATAGCATAAGCTATCGATGCACCTCTGTGGCCAGAGGCGCATCGAGCTATATGCTGTAATGAACTTTTGCTGTCTGTACAGATGACAACATTTTTATGTTCACAATGATTAATTATATAAGTCAAAGCCTCTGAGATCGACGTCTTCTTCATCCATATGTAAAGTAGGTACCTAATCTCCTTTCCATCCATATCACCTTTCACAAAATAATAATATTTTGATCATGTTAAATTATAATAAAAAATCCGAAATAATCATAGATATTTGTCGCTGACAGGTAGATATTCTACTTTTAATTATGTTTTTTTTAATGCTACAAACCTGATTCATATGCATACTGCAAAAGAAAAAAAAAAGTGTGTTGTGTGTGTGAAGGTTACCTGGTCTTCGCCCCCTCAGGTGAGTCGATCTTCACCGACGGCACCTTATTAGTCGCATCATCAGCAATCTTCACTTCTTTAGCGGGTTCACTTTTCTTCTCCGCATTAGCCGTATCCCCGCGAGTTTTCTCCGACGATATGCCGAGAATTTTCTGCAGTTGCTCACTGAGATCGAAATCCGTCGACAAATTCTGACTTTTCTTAACTTCCTTAGGAGTATCGGGCGAATGTTTTTGCGACTCCGTTTCCGGTACATTCTCGGCTAACGGCGGTGATATTTCGCTGGGTGAAGCTTTCACTTCAGATTTTAATTCTTCTTTCGAAATGTGTATTTCTGTTGGGGGATCGTTTGGAGAACTGTCTTGGGATTCAGTTCTGCTTGTAGGCTGTAAGTCCAGCCTTGGCTGCAAGGCTACAGGGATCATTTCAGCTATTGTGTTCATACTGCCGTTTGGCGACGCGGCATCAATGATCAAAGGTGGTTCATTGTCATCCCCTATATCAATTTTATGTTCTAAACTTATCCGCCTCGTAGGCAAAGGCATGCGGTCATCATTTTGCGGGACAGAACTGCTTCTTTTATACGCGACTTTCGACATATCTGTGTCGATTTTAACGTTAGAGTTCGAGTTGCTTCTACCGTTTTTCATGTCTGGATATGTATCGGCGAATTTGAGCGGTTGCATGTTATCCACAGCCTCGAATTTGTCCATGTATGAAGGGTTCTCGTTGCACTCGAAGTATTGTTCGCTGCTTTCAGATTCCGTGCATTCCGATGTGGTTTCGTTACACGATAGCATGTTGTCGGCTGAATCGTTTTTAGTTAGGGGATCTGTAATTGGTAACAGATTAGTTAGGAAATGGAGTGTTTATAGTCTGTCGTAGACGATGGTCCACATTGGATGATAATAATTAATTTATTATTAATTTATCATATCATAACATACATACATACCATAACACGCCTGTATTCCCAGAAGGGTAAGGCAGAGGTGTACCTATAGCACACCCACATTTCGCCAGTTATGTTTAAGTCCCATGTAATAGGGGGCGAGCCTATTGCCATCAACCGGGCACAAATCCAGACTCCGGGCTGCTACCGAGAAATTTCAGATGGAAAAACCGAATAACCCTTTGCCCGACCCGGGAATCGAACCCAGGGTCTCATGCTCAGCATTAGCGCTTGCGACCACTAGACCAACGAGGCAGCCCATTATTTATTTATTTATTCCCACTAAAATTGGCATTTTAAAGGCGATATTTAGAGGGGTTTTCAATGAAATGATATTCACTAAGAAGAACGAAACATAGGTATTGGTTCAATGAGACACATTTATTTTGCCCCTTTCTTCTCGAATGGATAATTTATGAGCATTCCATTTCCTAACTACTCCATCTTTGTAACGCTCATCAATTAGTTTCAATAGTTTGCTACAGGCGGTGTTTGTAGAGCCATGATTTTCGATTACACGGTCCGTCGGTTACCCCTTTTATCATCAACACCGTGAAGCTATAAAATTTAACTGCTTATTTCACACATTCAGTGATAACACGATTAAAATTTCTTAGATATCTTTATTTCTTTAGTTCACATAGCTAATGCGGAAAAATAAGATACAATAACCGCGGGGTAATTGCGTAACACACGTATAATGACAATTGATCGCGATGCCATTAATTTTGACAGTTCAGCCACGTTCATTGCGTTATTTACGTTGTTGAGAAGACGTATTTTTCAAACCTATGAAGCAATGGATTACGAATAACCTTAAAATTCCTTGGATTGTGATAGAAAGCGTGTTTCGCAATGACGGTACCGCTAATGATGTAGTAGTAGGGTACCGGTGAACCTACATTGGAATCAAAACATAACTGCATACTCAACTTTGCCTACACCTGTTTGAATTACAGGCTCAACTGTATATTACAAAAAAAAAAAAAAACCCGACTGCGTAAAAAGTGAACTTTAAAAAAGATGGAAACAAGATGACATATTTTTGTCTCCAATCCCACACCCAATCTCATGCAGTCGGAGGCTATATGTCTTTATTGTTATAAAGAAGTTGCCTCCGACTGCATGAAATCTCATGGAGTGGAGACAAAAATATGTCATTTTATTTCCATTTTTTTTTAATTCTGTTTTTACGCAGTCGGGTCATTTGATTTTTTTGACTCACTTTTTTATTTTACTCTTTTTGTTAGAATTATTTTTCTCTGACTTTATTAAGTAACGCATAAGGTCGTTTAAATTATCTTTCGAAGCAGAACATTTCTGAATTTGTCACTCGATTTTAAAGATTATTCACACTGTTAAGGAAATTGCGTGCCATAGTATATGGGTAGGTTCAGTATCGCTAGAGGAACCAAGGAAAAAAAAAAAAGACAAAAAAAAATTGCAAGATCAACCTAATTTAGTACCTACTAACTTAAAATAGCAATCGTTTAGAATTAAAATTATTTTATTTGTTTAAATGTTCTAATTACTTACCTACTATCGAACGCCTTGTCATTTTGTCCTTCACTTCTCACGTCCGCATACTAAGGGCCGGCGCATTATTTGCTACTGAAAAGGGCTCGCGACAAATAAACTAAACGATTGCTATTTTATTAGTAGGTCCTACATTAGGTTCATCTTGTGATAATTCTCGTTTTTATTTTTTACTTTTTTTAAATAATTATAATAAGCCTCTAGAGCCCTGACCACCGTCAGTTTGGACCCTGTTTCTGATGGGCCACTATTTTTTATATTTTTAAATGTTTTTGTAAAAGTATTTAAAAATGTAATTAATATGCATTAAGATGAATATACGAAAATAATAATAAATCTTTATTTCAGACGTGAATACATACGTGAACAGTCCATATATGTTGTTTAGTGATGGGTTAGTAACAGAAAGTACTTATAGTCTATATTAATATTGTTAGTAAGGACACAAACACAGTTAAATTTGCCTAAGCCCGACCTCGAGGCTCAGTGTGGTAGCACCATAGGTACATCTACTAATTGTTTATCTTTGTGTACCTATAGCTAATTCCACCCAGCGCCATTGTATAGGACAGTCTGGCCTGTGAACAATCATTTTCAGGATGCCGTTGCCAGTGGTACGCAAGCGCTGTAGCAAGGAAACCGCTTTTTTACGCATGATGGAGTGAAAACCATCCGTGCAAGCTTCGGCAAACATGCCCGATGCACTACAACGCTACAATAAAGGTATTTTTTTTTTTACGGGTTCCTTTATCGATACTGAACTGGTCCTGAAGATATGGCACGCAATTTCTTTAACAGCCTGCATTATAGGTAATTATTATTTTTCACGTTAATAAGACCTATTATAGGATTATATAAGAACTTTATCACAGCTTTATTATAAGTTTTTAAAATGTAAGTAAGTGAAAATGCTTACTAACCAACTTTAAATCGTTATAGAGCCTAAATAGTCATCCAAAATGAAAAATGATTACAGAAAACTGAAAATGATTTTCAAAGACCTATTCAACGATGCCCCACTTGACATAGTTCGTCAACTTAATTTTTTTCTTTTTCACAATTTGGCATTTGGTTGTCGCCATATTGAATTTTGATTACTGTCATGTCTTTATTGACACACAAGATTAAGACAAATCGATTGACGTAAGAATCATCAAAATCGGCCCACGCGTTTGGTCTCCAGAGCGCCACAAAGGAACAAACATACATTCATAGGCTGATAAACATATTACCCTCCTTTGCCTCGCGCAGTCGGGTAAAAAGCACAGAACTATAACTGAATAAGTAACTCACTCTCACACGGACTGGTGACTGGTACTTCAGATATATTCTCATTCTCATCATCAATAAACGTCCTGCCGGTAGCCTCATACAACTTGTTTAGCGAGGAAAAGAAGTTGCTACTCTCCTTGCCTAACTTGTGAATCGCTTGGAGAAGAACTGAAATGAAATTATGCATAATGGTCATTGGTAATTCAATGAAATATTATGATACTATAGCTAAGGTATGTAGAGTTAACAGATTATTATCTGTTAACTCTACATACCTATTATTACCCATACAATAATTGATGAGGACTGGTGGAAAGACATGGCCTAGACAGGCAAGGAACAGGCAGAATTGGAAGGGGTTGGAGAAGGCCTTTGCCAAAGGGAACACAGAGACTCAGAACTGATATTAAACGTTTTGTACTTCGATCAATAATAGCACTAGATTCCCGATTAGCGCTTCAAAAACGGCCCGAAAATAAGAGCACAAATACTTTTGTGGTCTTATTTCAAATTAGTATTGTCCAAACATTGCCAACGTTAAGACGTCAAAATTGTCACAGTGCGCGTTCAAAAGTTGTCTAAATAACCACCGTAACACCAAAATTTTGGATGCAATATCTTTTTTTCGGTAAGTTTATATCATTATGTCTGTGTTTTTCATAAAATAAAAATAATTAAATAGTAAATATAAATCATTTAACAAATATTATGATTTTTTGATCAATGTTTGCGACAACGCGCCAACTATTGTAAAAAAACATCGACTGTTCTGGAACATGGAAAGCATGGAGTGGTATTGTTATACCATATTATGTTATTTTTCATCTCTCCAAGTTAGTAAATCTCAATTACAGAGATGTATTGATGATACTTATGATTATAAATATGTATTAGTATTATAAATACCCATTTCTTATTGTCGCAAATCATATTTTGATCAAGATACATCCTTACACTAATCTGGCAAGTTGCTAAAAACGCAAGAAAATTTGAATTTCGCGGGCTGCCTCAGCACATCCCCCTTAAAGAAACCGATTACGATTGTCCAGATACATTAGTTAAAGCATTCACCGCGCACGCACCTTTAGTCATGGTTGTTTAGCTACCACACACTCTTATTTGCAGTTTAATTTAAATTAAAAAATAATTTGATTTAATATAAATATTTATTCGAACTTCTAATTCGCGTACATGAGTAGACGCAGCCATTTTTTATACGGGTTGATTACAATGAGCCAACCCGCAGACAATTAATAGCAATATCTTATAAAAAATAACTATTGTACTAATTTAGTCCTACTACTTTTTTTAATCGGTCAAAAATATTTGCTACCATACAAAACGATCCTTCGCCTAAAAAAATATATTTCTGCAA
The DNA here is from genome assembly GCA_916610205.1 of Griposia aprilina. Taxonomy (NCBI): domain Eukaryota; kingdom Metazoa; phylum Arthropoda; class Insecta; order Lepidoptera; family Noctuidae; genus Griposia; species Griposia aprilina. The sequence continues at coordinate 22,820,170 of OU744285.1, read as the reverse complement.
CTGTACTTTTTCAATACTTACTATGTTCTGAGCAGTTCCAAAATAGAGTAAGCATGAAATTGTCAACAAGATGTTTTTAACCTTATTGCTTAGGATATAAGTTTCATTTTAGAATAAATATTTTTGTACTTATTATAAAAAATATTTTTTATTTATTGCTTTTACATTTCTCCGATGACAGAAGGACTAGCATATAAATATTTTGCAATCGTTATTAAACTTTATGCTTCAGTGTTAAGGTTTATAATGAACTGATGTTGTTAATATTATAAAACCTTTTTCTATATTTCCTTTTTGTAAATGTTTATGTTTGTGTAAACGTGGCCACTTCAGCAACTTGTTTTTGTTCCTGATCCTGAATCTAGTGCTATTATTGATCAAAGGTTTTGTACTACAAATATCATTCTGAAAAAGGCTATAAAAATAAAACAAATGTTAAGATGAAATAAATGCCAATGTAGAGGAAGGCTAAAGAAAAGATGAGAAGGGTGTGAAGCGTGACGGTTGACAGGGGAGAGTGGAAGAAGGAAACGTGTTTTAACGATCCCAAGTAACATGGGACAAGGGCAGGAAGACGATGAAATAGTATTATACTTACATGCACAATTAATAAATAATGAGCTATCTGTCTGCAAACAATCCATATATGCATCCATACTAGACGCAGTGGCTATGATCTCCAATAGAAACACCACCTCCTGAGGCTCAATAGAATTCACATACTTATCAACCGTCTTCAATATACAGTCCGATTTACTCTTAAACTCATGAGCCATAAACTTCACAAAGTTTACAGACACATTAATATCTTGAGATTCCGTTGACATCAAAATATTGTATGCTAAGTTCAACACAAGCATCCGACATTCAGGTTCCAACTTTGAATATAACTTCTCTATGTAAGTATTCTCAACACCAATTAAATATTCTATAATTAAATGTGGATATTCAGTGTTGCCATTACTGTACATGTAAGCTAATGAGTTCAATAACATGACATCATCAGGCAACACATTTGGCTGGCCTAATAATATGTTGTAAACAATCATAGCAGCTGCGGTTGCAATTTTATCATTTGATCCAACAAAGCTGTTGAGGATATTGGCATCGAATTTGCTCCAAATCATTATTTGGTTGTAGGGATTGTTCACAACTAAGTTTCCTAGGGTTTGCATGAGTACAGTCATGCATGATTCAAACTTTTTCTGCAGCTCTTCATTTACGAAGTCAACGCTTGGATGTTGGTATTCTGTTGCTAAGATGAGCATAGAGTCTAGTATGGAGAGTTCTTTAGAGATGTATGTCTGCATTTTTGTGCCAGCTGCTGCACAGGAACGAACCAAGCGCAGACACTGTTCTGCAACTGCTAGAGTACTTCTGTTGTATGAGGCTTGTTCAACATCAAGACGCATTATATGTAGAACTTCAGCTATAAGTCGTAATGTATATTCTGATGCTTTTTTCCTAAAATATAAATGTTAATTACTATATTTTTAAACTGATGTCTGTAGCAAGTTAGCAATCCAAATCCATCTTTTGTGGAAAAAGCATGATACTTATATGATGATAACATATTCTATGTTAATACATAGAATATGTGAATAACCCATAACATTGAGTAATAATTAGCTAAAATGATTTAAAATATATAAACAATAATGTATACATATTCCATTTTATTCAATGAAGATTTTGGATGATAATATTAACTTTAAAATAATAGGAGCTTTAAAATCTAAAATCTTATTGTACCAAAGATTTCAAAATAAATAGCCCTAAGAAAGAGTTGAGAGGAAAACAGAAACGTGCACATTTATATAAAATGGTTACTTATCAAGATTCTTCAGAAAGAGAGAAACTTAAAAACTTAAAATTTATAAGTTGAATAAAATGCATGCCCATGCAAACAGACGAAAAAACATTAATAATTGCACATGTTTGTATTACTTACGGGCGCAATCGTCCGGTCTCGGCATCTCTGGAAAGTTGAGCCTCGGCTCGTAACATTTCCTCCACAGCGTCCCATTCTCCCGTTTCCAATTGAAAATTAATTAATTTGGCATCCAGCAATATTTCTTCTGCAAACCACACGCTTTTATCGCGTGACATTTTTGTGAAATTCAAGAAAATAAAAATCTACGCAAAAAAGTCTGACATATTTTGACAGACCAGCATTAAATGTGACACTGACAGTTATCTGAACCGACGTCTAAGCATACGTTTAGAAATTCAAAAAATCTGAAACCCCTGCAATAATGGCTCTTTCTTTTGCCAAAACTTTCCCATTCTACGTACCGTAGCTTTTAGTCAGGCACTCAGAGAAATATGATGAAAAATTTCATACTTCTCCAAGGATTAAAATGACACCTCCGGGTTTTGGACTTTGGCTAAAGAAATAGTTCATCATTATAAACGTACAAAGTTCATGAAATCTTCAGGCAACTTGATTTTCTTAAAAGGCTTCAGTGGCCAAAACCTAAAGGCCAAATTATAAATTAGTTATGCCGGTAGTCAGCAGTTTTGTTATACTGATGATTTTTTTGTTACAGCTTTGTCAGTTTTTATCTTAATTTCAATGTTATTCTTTCAGGGTATACAAAATGAGATGAGACGCATTAACTTTTAATAAAATACCAATGAGTGAGATGTCAATCATGTTTAATGCATTAAATATAAACACAGTTATCTTACCATTTGAATCATTAGGGAAATAAGACCGAAAAGCTTTCATTTTAATAATTTACGAAAATATTATGAAACAGGATTATTTATATTCGTCCTCAATTTTTTTATAGAAAGTTGCTATCTATTACTTTATTATTACTACTGGAATCTACTCATTGTAAGTTGTTTTTCACAGACTTTTAATTTTCATAATTTTATATTACTACTTAAAATAATTCCATGTCATCAAAAGAAATAATTTTGACGTTTTCTCGCTAACTAATGATTAAGTAATCTAGCTAAAAAGGTAATAATTCTATGCTATGATTGGTAGAATTCGTAATAATAGGATGTACACCCCAAGAGGTGATAGTCGCTTGCTCCCGCCCCCGCTTCACCGTCCGGTCGAACGAAGAAACGGCGAGAATGGCATTTGTGCGTGAAATTGTATCAGTTTTTATGTGAACAACTGCATATTTCTCACAGTAGCAACTTCACCCTCCGACCTATAATCCCCTGGTGTAATTATCCCTTCGCAGTGTTGAACTATGTGCCGTTTTAGATAGTTTTGTGGAGAAGAATTTTTGTGTGACTGGTTCGGGGTGGTATCCCGTGGATTTTGTTTCATTGTGCTTTAGCAATAATGGTCAGACTTCCCGCTAACATCGTTGGAATTTAAAACATTCGGTGAGTCATCAACATTTTGAGTTTTAACGTTAGATGTAATCATGTAAATCTCACAAGAACGTGCATGTCGATCTAAAAATACCAAGAAAACTTGTATTGTAGCTATGTTCTATTCGGTATCGTATTAGTCAGGCTATTTATACTCAAATATATTTGTTTTCTGACACTTCCGTGTACTTTGAGGAATGCAAATATGAATTAGAAATTCTTACTCTTCTTTATATAAAATTCTTACCACTTAGCAACATGCTTTCATCGTGACTTTCAACCCACAAAAGTCCTTTAGCTTGATTCTTAAAATACCTACACATTTCTCAGTCCTTCAATATGTGGATAATTTGTAAATCTGATATTGCTCTAACATAGTAGAGATCTAAGCTGAATAAGTTGACAATAAATAAAGTAACTGTAATCAGTTATGCACTTCCTTAGAAATAGCCATGCAAGCAAAACATGAACCTCTAACAGACAAACAACCTGAATTATGTTTTTATAAACAAAAATATTCAATCTATTAAAGCAATGCAAGTTCTTATCATTTTATCACTTAACACTCGATATTTCAATACAACTTATCAAGACAACAAACAAAATCAGCAATAACTCATTTGTACTAATTGTGAATACACTAATAATGCTTAAAAATTTAGTGACTATATTTAGTCATATTATTGTTCTTTTATAACTGGTTGTCTATCCTAATGTTGATACAAAGATTAAATATCACTTCCTGTGTAAAGAAAATGAACTATGTTTGTTTTAGCATACCAACAGCATACCCATAATCATACTGCTTAAAAATTGTTCAATTTTAAGATTTTTTTGTCATTTGCTCTATTTAAATTAGTTTTTAGTAAAACATCATTATTGTATTATGTCTAGAGGATGGGCTGCTGTACTACTAACGGTATTTGCGTAATGGCATCTTGCAGGTTAACCTAGGACATTGTTGGCTGCTTAACCGAAGTTTCCTGTGGGTGCCTCAGGGCATAAAACTTATAAACTAAGCTACTATACGCTAAGGGCGCAATATATTTACTGACAGTCATTGAATACTGTTGATCATGTTGGTAACGGCAATAACCCTATGACCACTCCACCATGTAAACAGCTACATTTACTGTAAACTGGTATATTTTTACTAACAAATCTTGTCATGATAAGTAATCAGCAGAATCACTCTTTACTGCTCTGGGGGCCTAGACAAAATCCCTTTTCTGTAAGCGTTAACGCAAACGGAAAATCACATTGTATGGAGTTAACATTTGCTTAACACGTGACATTACGTGTTCTTTCCACAGTTAATGTCATTGCTATACATTTTGACATTAGCATCTGGCGTTAACGCTATCAGAAAAGTTTTTGTCTAGGCCCCCTGATTGGTATATTTACCTGTAATTATTTTTTATTTGCTGTAATATAATTTGAAATCAGTTTTTATACAATTATACTACCACAAATTATCCATATTTAATTTAGGTAATTGTATTTGTGTAGTCTTTTTTTAAATAATGTTGTTATTTCCTGTCACCTTTAATGCTTTTTCTGCTGAAAATTGGTTTTCCTGATAATAGCATAAAAAATAATAAAATATGTTGACACCCAATTGTGAATGAAAAGGTCAGTCCACTAAAAGCGTAAAGTAACAACAGTATCCAACCAAAGTGTCTTCTCAAATCCAAAGTGTTGCAAAAAAATCAACAGGTGTAGATTTCCAAGGAAACACACCATTGTTATGAAAATTACAAAAGAAGTAATCAATCTGTGCTCTGCATTCACACTGGTCTTAATTAATGAAGTCTTAAGAAGCCAATGAAAATGATTGCGTACCTAATTAGCTCTTATCAACAGACAGTTAGTAGGTAGATATTTGGCAAAATTCTTACGTGCAATTCGCTGTCTGGCTGAGTCTATCATTGTTTGCCTTTGTATTTAGAATTATATTTGGCTAAGAATAAGTATGCCTGCCTAGATTATTTTGGACTTTTCTGTCTGACATAAAACTTATAGAGTACAGTACACAATGGTGCCAGTTCTCGTGTCACAAAATTCTCTAATCTAGACTAAAAATCACAAAAAAAATGTTTATTCCTGTCAAACATCGATTTCCCATTCTGAAATAGACTAAAGTGACACAACTTAACTATATTTTAGTTAGGCAGCACTAAGATGGCACTCAGTTAGTAATTTAGTGAAAATGGCAATTTTGCTATTCTGAATATGACGTTTTTCAGCAAAAATTTTGGTTTTCTAACTAAATCTGCCTATTTTTAATCACGATTAAAAAGGTGTGGAATAAAATTAGTTGTCATGAACTAAAATACACCACAGCACCTCGACTTCAGGTGCAAAAATAGTACTGTATCTTTTTTTATTTTATTTTGCTTATACCTATCTCGAAAATGGTGTGTCCTATCGCAAAAATAATGACAATTTCGACCCCCCCTTTATGAAACTTAAACACCTAAAACTAACATGTAGGTAATAATTTTTCATATTTTCCATACAAAAAGTGAAAAATTCCTTAGAACACGTCGAGGCTGCCACCGCTGCGCACGTCGCGACTCTAAATAAAATCACGGGGTAGGGCAAACAAGTAGGGTGTAGTCGAGATTGTCAAATGAAATTATAGTCGCGTCAAAAATATTTTTAAATTTATAGATATATTTTTGCAGAATAGCTTTAAGATTTTCATATCCAAAAAAGTAAGGAATTTCAGTGATAGTTTAGTTAGTTTAGTTCGGTGTACAAGAGAATCGGCACCAAAGTGTAGGTACATTATGTATTTTAAGATAAGCTCTGAGTTTATTTGATTATGTATGAATGCTGTAGATAACAAGATGGAGCCGTAATTTAATAGAGCAGTAGTGAATACTCTCAATAAAAAAACAGAGACTTCCAAAAAACCACTACAAAGAGAGGAAGAGGACAGTCGGAATGACCATAATGCCCTGGAAGTTAGGCAGGCCTTTGGTGTGGGATGCAAGACATTAAATATTTTTTTCAGTTTGTAGTGTTTTTTTTTTGAAGTTGGTTGTTTTTTTTTTAATATAGTTTTTTTGTAACGACATATTTATTTTCCTATTTTTAGTAAGATTAAGATAAAGATTAAAATGAGAGAGAGGGAGTAAGATTAAAATGTCCGGACTTTTTTGGCAAAAGTCCGGCTTTTTTTCAGGATGTTTCATATTTCGTAATGGTAACCCTAACTCTGATGTATAATGTTCTTTCTCACAAAGTAAAATAAAAAGAAAATATCTATTTATCAAGAAGTATGATGATGACTATGAATTACAGTGTCGTGTTTTGTTTCCAGTGCCCGAACCGGCATGGATGAGGGTTTACTCAACGACCTTCTCGAGTGCTCCGTCTGTCTGGAGCGACTCGACACCTCGTCGCGTGTCTTACCATGCCAGCATACCTTCTGCCTCAAATGCTTGAAGGTGAGTTGTAATATTAAGGCAGTTAAAGCAAAGAGTGAAAGACTAGCGGCCGTTGATGGCCTTAGCTAGAGTATCTGAGTACGCCCAGGGTTTGTATAGGGTAGTGTAAAAGTCATCAATGTTTTAGTGCGAAAAAGAGATGGAGCTATATCAAGACGTTTACCGCCTTCCCTTTTCAACAAGAACAATAACTCTCTCACACTTTGCTCTTGCTATACGGGCCCAGGCAGGGCACAACGGGTACTGGGCAACCAGCGGGCCCAGTGCGGGTCGCACGTCTTCGAATTTTTGGTTTTAGTACATGACGGTTTCTTCACGAAGCTTTGGTTCACCGTTTTGACTTCTTTCTTATATTTATGGTGCCATCACTGTTCTTAACCGTGCATGAGATAAAACTTTTTAACAAAAAAGAAAACGACTGACTTCCAAAAAAACACTACTGAGTGAAAAATAACTTTAATTTCGGAAGTCGGTGTCTTTGGATCTGTATTTTAGTATTTTGCCACCGACTTACGAATTTAAAGTTATCTTTCACTTTTGTAGTATTTTTTTGGAAGCCTGTTGTATATTTTTTTTGTAAAAAAATGTTTTATTATTCTCTTTTTAGTTATGGTACCTACCAATTCGTATACCACTACTTTCTATGTAAATAACAGTGATAGGAAGTGTTAGGAATAACATCATCAAGATACACTAACGGCCGAACCCAATAAGTAACCTATTTCCAGTGAAATACAGATCGCTATTGAATAGACAGTATAATTCTATCTGTCCTTGAATGTCGTCTCACAAATTCACAATCATCGATAAAGGCCACCTATCTAACGAAAACAATAGATATGGTTATATTCTGGTTTTCCCTCCCTTTCGTTTCATTACAACCTACATCACTTTAAAAAACAACGTGTATTTTTATTAACCTTTTTATAAAAAAGTCTTTTCATGTTTTAATTCTTAAATGACTGGATTAAGTTATAATTTGTAGAATACTTAATAATAATAATGGCTTCGTAGCCAAGATCCTCGACCAACACCTGAGAAGGCTCTCGTTGGGCAGCTGGATCAAGGGCTTGATTCAGAAGGCGGTATTTCTGGACACGGCCCACATTGTTAGGAGGTTCCTCACTCTGGAGCCCTGACCGCCGGTAGCTTGGACCCTGTTCCCGATACCAGTGGGCTACAATTTTTATAATTTTAAATGTTTTTATATTTTAATATTTAAAAATATAATTTATATGTACCTATAAAATGAAATAAAGGAGATAATAATAAATAAATAAAACTTTATTAATCAAAAAGTAACAATACAGTGTGACCTGTGACATATTCGGTGAGCCACAAACTAAGCCTCGCTTGTATCTTGTGGCTCTAAAATCTATTAAGTAAATTAAAAGTCTGTAAGTAGTACATTATACAAGATTTTACTGCATTTTACTATACAAATAGAACGAAACGAAACGTTTTATGAATTAAACGTAATTGTCAGTTTGGCATAAGAAATGCCAAACCTTGTTTCGGTTCCTTAGATGAGGTTATATTTCGGTGAGTAAATTACTCACTGCCGTTTATTTGAATGAAATCTTTATATGTTCATAACGACTTAATTTCCTCATATTATTATCGTCAATGCGGTATTTATAAGATCTTTTGATTTGAAGATTATTTTCATCTCAAGATCATTTTCTCAATCGGATAACTCTGTTACGATTTCTAAATCACTTTCTTATAACTTACTTACACTTGATGATTAGGTATTTATAAAGTGTATTTTTTTAAACTAAATTCAGCGGATAGACATATTTGTCATCTTTAGTAACTGTCCTGTCAAGCTACATGTTACAGGGACGCATACTTTGGCTTTTTCATACAAATAGCTATCCGTAGTAAACGTTATACCCTCACCCTTCGATAGACAACGTGGGCTGATAGGATTCCTTAACTTCGGAAAAATTATTGGGACGTTAAAACCAGAGATAGATAGGTTTTTATATCTCCAGTACGTCAAAATTTTCGATAGATACGTTATTGGGTTCGGCCGTAAGTGGATTAAATGAATGTATTATCGAAGCTAACTTAAATCTACCCGAGCAAAGTTAATAAAATTTATATGCGTCCAACGCGCAAGCTTCCTCTACCAAATGATTTTTTTTTTTCAAAATCGGTTCACATTTGACGAAAATACCGCAGAACATACGTCAAAAAAAAATACATACACACGAACATATAACCTCTTTTTTTGAAGTTGGTTAAAATATAGTTTATCATCGTTTATTTCTGCAACCTTCATCAGATTTTATTTGACTAAGTTTAAAAATAATCGCCCAATGATGATTCTTGTTTGCTATTAGCCGAAACGATTTTAAGGCCATTTTAATCAATTGCCTGGGGTCCTGAATTTCCCCTCTGTAAGCTATCAGGTTTGAAGCGGTTCTGTATAGACTTCTAGGATGTCTTGTTTTAAATGTAAATGAAAGAAAACTCAAGTAGATGTAAACGTGTTCATTTATCTATGCGTAAGCGTTTTTTTTTAACACTTGCGAGACCCGAACTACCTATACCAGGGATGGCAAACCTCGATACATCTACGTGTCCTTTTGTCGAAATAAATATTGAATGTGTCCATGACGTGCCACCAAACAAGCTTGACTAAGGCCCACTTGCATCGCCAATCACTAAACACGTTTAGCGCTAAACGAGTGTAAAAAACAATCCTGTTTCTGTCAAATGTTTGAAGTGGACAGAGACAGAATGATGTTTAAAACTCTTGCATTGTGATTGGCGGTGCACGTGGGCCTTAATGACTGGGAAAAATTATATACCTAAATTCACAACCATACTCTTTATTTGCAACCACATATATACTTCCACAATAATACCTTTATTACTGGACAGCAATGTTAACATTAATAGTTTTACTTATATTTATTTAAATGAAATAACAAATTAGTGCGACTTGCTGTTGCAAACTAGATAGATGACTTAGGTACCTAAATTCCTGAAATGATGCCGTGCTCCAATTATTTTGTTACTTGTCACCAATATGGCCATTGGTTCGCCATCCCTGACCTATACCGATGAAATATTCATAAGAAAACAAAATGTTACTAGAATTAAAATAAGTATAATATTATAATTATATATTGTAACTTCTAGTCTCCTCCGGTCTCCAACATCCTTCCTAGGAATTTTGAGAATCCATTGTTGTTCATCATTGATGACCTTTTGACAGCGTTCGTGGCAAGACCTTTAGGCATTGTCTACACTTCCGACTTTCCGATTTCTAAGTACAATTTTCTCATCCAACCATGTGTCGGAGGACTATCGCTCATTTCGAGTAGACAAAAAATTAACCACCATCCACGCGTAGCATGATCACTATAGAAAACAATCTTTAGAAATCTGTCAACAATCTGTCATTTTGTCTATTCTTCCGTCAATTAAATCCGTTTCTGAGGTGGTCATGCTACGCGTGCCAGGCCCAGTGGCGTCTTAAAGATGAGTAAAGAGAGTTGTATTGATGATTCTAATGATTATAAATACATTTGTTACGGTCGCGAATCATATTTTGATTAACATACAACCTGACACTGACCTGCAAATTGCAAAAAAACGTATGAAATTTTGAATTTCGCGGGCCACCCCTGCGTGCCTGGCGCTTCTAGTACCGCAGTAGATTGTGAGATTGGTTGCGTCGTGTACGGTACGGACCCCACATTAAACTAATCACCAATCCGTTTGCCAAGCTTGGTGATTATGGGAAACTTCTGATTGGTCGACCACCACAATCGTAACAAATCACATCCATCAGATTTTAATTTACAAGGACATTGTAAAGGTATTAATAATTAATTGCTCACCTATGATTCCCGGGTGTTTTATCCTCAAAGGAAAAAGTATCAAATAAAGCCATAAACTGCATGCGGTCTATAATTCATATTTCAGGAGTATATTCTGTAGACACCTATTCTGGAAAATGTAGACATTTACGGTGGCACGTAGACGATTGCTCCGAAAAATGTTTAGAATTTGAAAACGGAACATTTTTAGCGTGAATTATACATACGCGTACGCATCCATATTTTTGTAATTGTGGTTAGAGTAACAAGTAAAATTAATTTAAATTAAACAACACACGTCATAGAAGCGCGCAATTGTCCACCGCTTAACAAAAGACTCCACATAGACCTCACCTCAACAACAAACATCTTTAAGGGAATTATGCCAAATACACCACGGATGCTGTCAAAAGAGAACTTTGCTATAAATGCGCTTGTGACCTTTTCTCCATCTGCGAGTGTGTTATGCTCCAGAAAGTGCCCGCAGACCCGGATTGGGAAAGGGCTGATCCTGGTTGGAGACCAAGACACCGGTAAGGCAGCCGCCAGTGCCCAAAGGTCATAAGTTTATAACGCCGAATCCCAAACCTTTACATCTTCAGGGTCGCAGCCTCACAGGCGCTGAGAGCGTTACTGGGGAGCACGGTTGGACGTAGAAATCACGTGTTTGGGAAACCTCGGTTTGCCCGGAGAACTGCCATAGATAAAGCACAGAATGCTAACATAAAAGAACCTTCCCTTCCTCCTGTCACCTCACTCATCACACACTGGAAGACAGTGATCTGTCAATCGACACGTCTCTTTGCCAAACAACAACTTTGTCATTTTTCCACTCTGCTATCGGCATTTTGTTTTGGTTATGATCGTTTATTTGTTGTCATTTGCGAGTGTTGCAACACAGTGCAATGTGTATTCAAACTCAAACCATTTATTTCAATGAAACCATTTACTGGCACTTTTGAACTGTCAAAGAGTACCGGTCAGTTAGTCAGAAAGTTGAAGCTGGTTGCCCATTCCAAAACGTAGATCTCTATGGAGAAGAACTTTAGACCCTTTGGTCCCTGGCCCTAACATCAAGCAATGGACAAAATTGTCAACCTTTTATTTCTTGGATACGAGGCTATTGGCTACTTTGTAATGTGCGTTTTGTGTGTGCAGAATAAACTTTTTTTCTTTCTAAACATACCAGTATGCGTAGCTTGGCCAGTATAGAAAGGGAAGAAACAGAAGACAAAACGACAGATTGTAGAAAGATTTCTACGGCGCGATGTCAAAATTCAAGAAAAGAATGACTTCTGTTAAGAAAGTTATTTCTCGTCTCTTCGTACAGTAGAGTTAGAAGTGGTCATGCTACGCATGCTGTAGCTTATTTCCCAATATGTATACATTGCGCCATTAAAACATCATAGTCAATGTAGTAACGTTTTTGTAACAAAGTCATATGTTCGGGCTCTGGAATTGGGGCAGCGTAATATAAACAAGCACTACCGGTGTACAGGCGGATGAGAACAGTACAGGCGGTTTTTTTTCTCTCTATAAGTATATGGCCCAGAACTTTTTTTTGAAGACCTTAGGTCTTGGATAAACGACTTTTAAGATTAATAAATGAAGCTAATTAATGTTTGGGTTCGAACCCAGGTAGGCGCTTTATTTTATCTAAATAATTTCATTAGCACTGCTCTCAAAACGGTGAAGGAAAATATCGTGAGTAAACCGGAATGTCCTAGGACAAAAAAAACGAAGACATGTGACATGTACCAACCCGCACTGGGCTCGCATAGTGGATTACAGCCCACTCCCTCTCACAGAGAGAAGGCCTATGTCCCAGCAGTGGGAACATTAGGCTGATTATGCAAAGGATTTTATTCTCCTCCCGTCTCGGCATGAGCTATACGACGAGAATATAACATGACGGCGTAGAAATAATAGAGTACCAGTCAGGAGGATGGTAGCGTAGGTCACTGCCCAAGTGCGCCGGACGAGCTCATAGTGGGTACCGATCCTCCTAAGGGTCAGAAAGGATTATCACATTCGGTGTCCGGGGCAACGCGTGGACAGTGCAGAATGGATGCAATGTATAAGACAAGAGACTTATCAGAAGAAAACGGAATAGTCCTAGGTGTTATTGTTGACTGCATATGGCTGTTGTTGATAAGCTATTGTTACTAATGACTGTCCCTTGTTTGCTTTGTTGTTAGGTATTTACGTGTTGGGTGCTATGTCTAGTGCCGGCTTTAAACAAACGGACACAACACTTCGTTACCCGTCAAATCGTCACCGCATCCTGACTCCCGTGGCATCGTAAATAAGCCGTAGTTACTGTAGCTGGCTCGCCCTATCTAAACACCGCTTTGACTCACGCATGAATCATGCAGCCATTCGACTAAAATGACGTTCCAGTGTCTATTTAATCGGTAGGTTTTGCCATAATATTTTGGATGCACTTACGTTATTGTGCGGTTTTGACCATTTAGAATTTGTATGGAGTGTATTGCGTCAGTCGGCTTTTCTATTCGTTTATTTTGATTTTCCTCGAAATATGGTATATAGGTATCAATCAATATTAACAAAGGATCCTTTCAAGTCTATTAAAAATATGTTGGTCTTGGTAACGAGGCAGATGAATTAATATCAATTCCATATCCGCGTTTCTAAACCGCAATTTTCGAGACATATTTTTTTCCCCTAATATTTGCCACAATCACTGAGCCCCATAATTAATGATTGGGGATCCTTGCTAAAAATACGTGAGAATATTATACCGGATCGGAAGCTTATTATCAAACCTATGACCATATTCATTAGTCGGTAGATTGATATTTGATAGGATAATAATTATCTGATTCATACTCTTTCATTTAAGTACGTGCATTTTTTTTTCTAAATCGATATCTTTCGATATTGTTTCCATGAAGACTACGCCCTCCCATGAAATATAACTAAGTCGACTATGTCTAGGCTATTTAAAAAAAAACAGTAATCAGTCGCAGATCACGTTTTCAAAACGAACTCAACAGAAGTAGACAGTACAATTTACAATGCTTTTTCATCTGACATTAATGTAATGCATCCTTTCGTCATTAAACCTTCTTTATATAATACCTACATAATATTAATTAATAATACGTTGGTAGTAAAACTGGCTGACTAGAAAGTTGCTACCAGTTTTTGGCATGAAACACGCAGCATTCCAATTACAAATCAGTCATGATCAGTATTTTAAAAAGATTAAAGATTTTTAGATTTTTTTTTGAACGTAAGTATTGAAGTTCACTTGTTACAGAAATGATTTTATCGTTATACGATAACTTTTCCATCGGTACCTGTTTATAGAACGGATAATATAATTTTTTGGAGGTTTCATTTAACCAGCCAGATCAGATGAACCAGCATGATTTTTTAAAAGAAAACACCTCAAATTGAAAACTTAAAAAAAAAAAACAAAAAAAAAATTATGAACAAATTAAAAGACATACCACTGTGTTACCACCCTCAATTTTTTTTCAATTTGAGTTTGACAAAACTTGTTGGAACATTTGGGTGAAAATACATAACTCCAGATCTTACACTTACCAATCCTTGCATGACGCAATTTATTGCAAATCTGGCCAGTGTCAGATCAAAATTAACTCCAATCTGACGATGTAATCTCCTTCTAAGACAAAATGCACCATCATATCCTTTAACCCCCTCCAGCCTCAAGGTGCATGCTTGCATTCAAAGTACGTTTAACCACGATAAGTAAGGACGGGTTCAACTCATGACCTTTCGATCTCCATTCTCCAGCCAACGCCTAAGGCAATGGCTAAATTGTAACTAAGCTTTATTAATAATATAGGGAACCATTGCATGCAAGCGGTTCAGAATTGTTCGATAGAAATACCTCCTCCTGGAGGCCTCAATCTAACTACCAGGGAGGAGTGGACATCTGTAAAAAGTTCATAGTTAATTGCACTATACCCTTACTTATCCCTTTATTAATAAACATGGAGAAATACAACCAGTGTAACTTTCAGATTAATTCTTAATTTTTTGGAGGTTTCAGTTTGGAACATCTGAACTCCGCGTTTATTAATAAGGGAGTAAAAGTTTCCGTTGATCCAATTAACTTTAAAAGTTTTCCAACACCATAATCGCGTAACACTCAGAATCACAATCCTTTTTATTTTTAACTAGCTTTTGCCCGCGGCTTCGCACGCGTTAATTTAGACTTTGACAATCAATTGGGGTTATAATTCCATCATGATTCGAAAGACACGTGGCGCCATCTATTATCATAAGAACGTTATTGTTGTTTTGCTCGGGAACAATACTTTTTTTCGGGATGAAAGGTACCCTATGTCGGTTTCTGTACACCTGACCACGTATAAGCAAAATTTCAGGATGATCTGTTCAGTGGTTTAGGCGTGAAAAGGTAACAAACAAACTTACTTTCGTATTTATAATATTAGTTAGGATATCCAATAATATTCATTATGTTACAGAGGAATTTTTCAAACAAACATGCGCCACATAATAAAGGATTATGTTTTATAGTAAAAAAGAAAGGAATTGTCATTCTGAGTGTGTTACGCAGTTTAAAGTGCAGTTCCCTTACGTAACTATAAAACAATTTAATGCATGAGAAATTTATGCGACTATATCGACATGTCATCTAAATCTCGTCATTATAACCAGACGTTCTGACGACGTTAAAATCCCGTTACTTCGTAGAAGCCTCACCCATTTATAAATATTAGTCACAAAATTCTAGGAAACCTATGAAAGAATGAATAATTTGATCAAAAAGCATCCAATAACATTTGAGTCCTATTAAAAGAGTCTGTGTTTCAAGATTAAATAAAACGACCCTGCTGTAATTGAGTGTGGCGCCTGGGAGTAGACTTTTTATGTCTTCTACTACATGATTATATTGTATTAGCGTGGTTACTTCGAAGTAGGCTTGATTGATGTCATGTATACAAGGTTATTAGTTATATATCGACAATCCTTTGAGGGGATGTAAGAGAGGTCATTTGCAACCGCTTTCGGTTGCAAATGACCTCTCCTACATCCCCTCATGACCCCATGTCTATGCAAATGTCAACCATTTTCGATTAATTTGACATTTTATATTTTTTTGAAGATATCTGGTATCTTATTGTATCACCCTGCATGACTGAGAAGTTGTACATGTTTTTGGAATGTTCTGCCGATAAATTACTTCCGTGTATTTTTTGCAGAAATCGACTATTTTAGTCAAATAACCTGCTCAAAATGATAGAAAATTGGGTTTAGGCGCATTTGGGCTAATTCTCATTTTGGCAACCGACTCGCTAATGGACTACTTCTCATTAGGGCTACTTCTCACTTGGGCTACTTCTCCCTTGGGCTACTTCTCACTTGGGCTACTTCTCACTTGGGCTACTTCTCACTTGGGCTACTTCTCACTTGGGCTACTTCTCACTTGGGTTACTTCTCATTAGGGCTACTACTCAAAATTTGGGAATGTTTATTGAAATAAGTACTGTATTGAAAACAAACATTGCATTCATTGACATCATTACAATAAAAACAAACGCTACACAATCGGGGATAGGATGCAAGAGCGAGCGAAGCGAGCTCGGGACTCGGGGCACCCCGACTCGGACAGGTTAGGTTAGAAGGGGATGGCGGGGTCTGAAAGACCCCGCCGTCCCCTTCGTGGTTATTTTTTTTTAAACCGCCCAGAAGTAGGAGCCCCGCATAGCGGGGCTCCGTCGGCTACGCCTTATTATGCAAATCAGATAAAACCCAGGATAAACCAGGATTTATTTTTTGTCCAAAAATAAAAATTCAGAAATAGGAGGCCTCGCCAAAACAGAAACTCGATACCAGTTTAAATTAAAACAAAGCTAACAACTGATTATTAAGCTGCTACTTTCCACCAGGATGGATAGAGTGTCGTAGAAATGAACCTATTCTCCTTTTTTATTTATAAGGCGTAGCCGACGGAGCCCCGCTTCGCGGGGCTCCTACTTCTAAAAAAAAATAACCACGAAGGGGACGGCGGGGTCTTTCAGACCCCGCCATCCCCTTCTAACCTAACCTGTCCGAGTCGAGGTGCCCCGAGTCCCGAGCTCGCTTCGCTCGCTCTTGCATCCTATCCCCGATTGTGTAGCGTTTGTTTTTATTGTAATGATGTCAATGAATGCAATGTTTGTTTTCAATACAGTACTTATTTCAATAAACATTCCCAAATTTTGAGTAGTAGCCCTAATGAGAAGTAACCCAAGTGAGAAGTAGCCCAAGTGAGAAGTAGCCCAAGTGAGAAGTAGCCCAAGTGAGAAGTAGCCCAAGTGAGAAGTAGCCCAAGGGAGAAGTAGCCCAAGTGAGAAGTAGCCCTAATGAGAAGTAGTCCATTAGCGAGTCGGTTGCCAAAATGAGAATTAGCCCAAATGCGCCTAAACCGAAAATTGTAACGACTTGTTAAACTAATAAAGATAATTGTTATTTTATGGTTGATTATTATGTATTGAAGCAGAAGCAAATAATAATAATAAAAAAAACAGGGGTCCTTTTGTTGCAAATGACCTCTTCTACATCCCCTTAATGGATTGCCGACAAATAATAATCCTGTACCTATGTATGACATGGTCGCGGGTAGTCTGAAACCTGACTTAGTGGATTTTAAACATATCCTCAGCAGATAAGGTAAACAAACATCCTAGTGACGAAGCCTCGCCATGTGGAATCTTGAATCAACCCGCATCTGAGTAATCACCACAATCGAAAACGCTTTCAGAGTGTCCAATCACTGTTACGAAAATATAAACTTCTGCTCGCTATATGCAACCAAAACAAACAAATAAGAGCAGAAGGGTAGTTACATAGGGTTGTTAAATTAGTGATCTATAATATACTAGCAAGCCTTAGTCTTATAATTACTATACAAGGTGGCAGGGACATCGACGTGCAACCTGTTACCATGGAATCAGTACATGATTCTGACGTTGAAATTATTCGTTGGTTATTTTTTTTGAAATTCGCTGTTCCATATATTTTAACCGCGTAGGTATTGCACTTTTCTATGAAACAGCAATTTTTTTTTTTGATGTCCAACCAAAAATTTCAACACCTGGGGTCTAGAAACGTTAGCTCGCCGTCGGATCAGGGTCGAGGGCGCGTTCTGTTCCACGCGCGCCTCAGAGATGTCAGCACACACTGACGGGGTCCGCTAGGGCCGATGCCTGCCAGGGCCGCGTGTTTGTCCGAAAGGGTTACCGTGGCCCTGGCACACAGGCAACTGAAGGAACACGGGTGGGTTGTAACCAATATAAGCCTGACACGCCCTCCCGCTCCGCCCAGAGCGGGAGAAGTTATTTGATGATGTCCCACCCAAAAACTAAGGGTGTCTAGAAACCTGCTAAATTCATAGTTACAGTTTGTGCGTCGGATGTCCCTGCCACCCTGAATACTAAAATGTAAGAATAGTTATTAGTTAAATTAAAATGATATCAAGGTGATGCATTTATAAACGCAACGGTGCGTTAGCTGAACTTGCCAAATGTGACAGTGTGATGGCAAGTCTCCCAGAATGTTTGTCGTGGAGAACATAAGAAGGCTGATCTTCAGAAGTAGACAGTCACCTGCTACTACTGTATTTTCGAAGTTTGTTCATTCTGCTTTCCATAGTAACGTTCCAAACGAGGTTGTATATAGCCCTTCATGAAAGGTTACTATGCATATCGAATTAACTCACCTACTCCTTTTGTTCTGTGTTCTTAAATAGTTTGATGTCAAGCACAAATTTATTGAAAGACTAAAATTTTGTTACAGGCTAAAAATGCCGTTCTATTCAAAGCCATTCTTCAGATTCCGTGTCCGCGTAGTAAAACCTATTAACAGAAATCCTCTGCATATTTAACACTCGCGACTTGGTCGCTTTTATAAAATGTATCGATCGCCTGTTGCGTGTCTGTAACTCGGTTTAGTTCACTTTCACTGGGTGATTCTGTAATCTCACTGCTTGTGATGTCATTGCGGCTAAGTGTACGATAAACGTTTAATCATGAATATAATACTGAATGTTATCAATTTATCATTTGGCCCATTTTTTTTTCAATCATTCACCTAGTCTGTGTCTGTGTATCCGGTATTATCTCGTCTAGCCAATACAGAGAGATTTTTGTGTAACATGTTTGTTTGGTGTCAACTTGCTGTGTAATATTCGAGTCTCCTTTGTTCATTATTTTACTGTCTATTAATCGTACTCTGATGGGTAAAGCCCTCATGCAAAATGCAGTTGAACATCTCGAAACGTTGACTTTCGAAGTCTTAATTTGGATAGAGTCAGAGACAGTCCGAACTTGTCACCTTTTGTTGGCTACTGAAACATCGATTCACCTATCAATATAATATCATCCTTCATACACAAAGCAGCTTACGAAGAAGTCTAAAGATAATAATACCATAAATCGATAAAAATAGGTTTGTTGTACGGTAGTCTGGAAATGGGATCATCCCGAAACGCTGACTTTCGAAGTCTTAATTTGGATAGATACAGTCCGAACTTATCATCACCCTTTGTTAGCTACTGAAACATCGATTCACCTATCAATATAATATCATCCTTCATACACAAAGCAGCTTAAGAAGAAGTCTAAAGATAATAAAACCATATATCGATAAAGATAGGTTTGTTGTACGTTAGTCTGGAAATGGTATTGATCACTAATTGTCCTACTTACGGATGTGCGCCACTGGGTTGTCCATCCACGTACATTTGACGGGGCAGTCGTATAAATAGATGGCGGCCCTGTTTCTGGCGTGTATTAACGTCTAGGGCCATAATTGTTTATTTATACTTACTGTCAAACCAAAAGCACCGTATTTATTTGTGGATCCCTAAGTTTGAGGGTGATGGAGAGGCGACGAGATATACTGTCAGTAGGGGCCTTGCAATGTATTTATTAACTGTTTGAAGATTCTTTTCGGGAAAGATTTATTTTGAAGTAGGGAATTTGGGTCCAGTGGAAGATGAAGTAATAAAAGAGCACACAGTACAGTCCTTTCACTGCTATTTCTGGACCACGCCAATGTATGAAATCAGTAACTTAGGGAAGCCATTACTGATTGCTTGCAAAACCTTGCCGGTCGCTTTTTATAAAAAGGTTTAATATGGGTATAAAACTATTATTTGTAACTAACAAAAGTTTTTTTGATCAAGAACCGGAAAACGTAATCGCTAATTAACTGTATGGTGTATCAAACCCATTTGTTTTGCTAGAACTCGACGAAAATCGCAAAGATATAGCCATCTTTGCTATTAAGAATATTACGACATGTTCAGTATGCCAATGAGGTCATATTCTCTGGCACATGGGACTTGCTACTGCAGTTAGCGAATGTATTACATAGTCATTGTGGGTTTAGGTTCCAAGATCTTCAGGGAGCAGAGAGTTTTTAGAGAGCAGTTTAATGATAGGCAAACTAGAGGCATTTAATTTGAATTGTAGGGACATAGAACAGAAAGTGCATACAAAAATATGATCAACTCGAGTAGGTAAATAGAAAAATAAAACAAAATATATATAATTATATAGATGTGATGTGGGTGTATCGCACAGTGGGTAATCAAGTTAATCCCTTGAATTTGTCAAGGAAATCCGAAAAATAAAGTACGTATGTACAGAACGGAAGCAATTGGTGAATATTTTTCGGGCTGACAAAATTATTATTAATTACCTCTTTGTAATACTTACTCACAAAATAACCACCACTATATTACTAGGTTATATTGCCTTTCAATCATTTTTAAATAACGCGAAATTGCGAAATTCCATTCATGGCCAAAGCGGAACTAAACAAAGTTATCTTTAACTTATCTTGCCTAATATACATACATTCGTCAATTGTTCCACCTTGACTTACTAAACTTCCTGATAATTGATGCATTAGATAAATTCGCAGATAGCCTTCGTGTTGTTATAAAATATATCTTTTGTTATTGAAATGCTAATCTGAATAATAATAGGTTTACTGTAAGAAAATTAAGTCGATAATGATAAGATTTTATCGCTTTCAAACACAGTCGTTTAGGTATGCCTCCTGGCTAGCAATTGTCATCCATCGAAGTAGCTTTGTATGCGGATCCTAATAAAATAATTCTGATCTGAAGTAATCAGAGATACGACCTTCGATTTTCTCGATGTCATCTGAACATTATCCTAAAATAACTCTGCTTCTATCTACCTATATATCATTTGTGTTAAACCATTCAAATTATTGCTGTATCATTGTAGTACCTGTGACTTTTTACGATAATACCTGATTTAACGCCTACCGACCAAAAACTGTACTAGTATTAACAAATGCCTCAATGCAAGGTTGCCTCGTTGGTCTAGTGGTCGCAAGGGCTACTGCTGAGCATGAGGTCCTGGGTTCGATTCCTGGGTCGGGCAAATTGTAATTGGGTTTTTCCATCTGGAATTTCTCGGTAGCAGCCCGGAGTCTGGATTTGTGCCCGGTTGATGGCAATAAGCTCGCCCCCTATTACATGGGACTTAAACATAACTGGCGAAATGTGGGTGTGCTATAGGTACACCTCTGCCTAACCCTTCTGGGAATACAGGCGTGATGTTATGTGTTATGTGTATTATTAACAAATGCCGCAAAATAACTTTTCCTGTCTGCCGTAGACGGATGAAAAAGAAGAAGCTTAGCTTCGCAGGACAGGTATAAACAGACATTTTTAAAAATAGACATGAGCATTAAGTTTCATGCGCTATACAAGGACTAATTTCAGTCCTTCCATTCCAACAGTTTGCGTAGGATTGTAAGTTCCTCTATGTCTTTCGGTGGAAACGATTTGTACAATTACATTGCTGCATTCCTATTAAAGCTACATTGATCTTGACCGTTTTGGCAGTAACACCTACGTTAATTGATGGACATGCGATTGGGTCGCAAATACGAGCACATTAGCTAATTGTTTTGGTGACTCACTGGCTTCTGCGAAGAGTTTTACGACTTATATGTTTTAATTTTTTTAGGGGAGTAGGTTATCCTCAGTTATAAATTTCAATGTGGGTCTCTTGCCTGTTTTTATCTTTATAATGGGTCAAATTCAACTACCGACGATTTTGAAGTAACATCGCAGAGATACAGATTAGTTCTTGTGTTCTTGTCCAATTTTTCTTTTAACTGTCTTTAGCAGCTTATTTATACAGGCTACTCCCAAGTTGAGTCATAGTTTTTTTTGGTTTTCCGCTTAATTTTCATTGACGAACTCCTCTATTAGAGTCCTAACATATCCAATGATTTCACAAGTTTTATTCAATTACGTCGTTCATATCGGAGTGAAAAGAAAATAACAAGCAGATGTTTTAAAACGTGGAAGTGTTATTTCAATTTACATTTCCAGCTCTCGTTTTAATGCGATGTGAAATAAAGAAATACAATTTTATGAGAGAGACAGTTTCCATACATTCTGAATAAAGTATTTGGAATTATTATGTGCATATATTGCAGCTGCTGATTTATATTTTCTTTTCAATATTGTGCTGAGCAATTTCAATATGTCGACGACATGGTTATGCACCACTTACTATTTGTAAGAGTTCCTTCACAGACAGACAACAGTTTCCTCAAGCCTTTGATTGAGGGACTCAAAAGAAACATGTCATCAGCGTAGCTCAAGCTGTTCACGCAGACATTGCCTAGGTGACAGCCAACTTTGGTTCTTCTAAGTTCCGCAATCAGATCATTAATATACAGGTTACACAGGTCTGGACAAGTCAACCCTCCTTGGCGAACACCACAATCTAACCTGTAACTACTAGATAGAGGGTCACCCTATTTCACTTGATTGGTTTGGTCTCCGTACTAGAATCCCAACAGATCTACAATTTGGTGAGGTACTTGTGACTTTTTTAGCTTATCCCAGAGGATTTCATAATTCACCAGGTCAAAAGCTTTGCTCAGGTCTAAGAAGCAAGCATACACCGAGGTTGTCTGGTGGGTGTAATAGGCTATCGTACTCGTAAGGCTAATAATCGCAGTCTGTTGAGAGTCCGGGTCGGAATCCAAACTACGCATCGTCAATTTTTTTTTTCTCCTGCAGTGCATGCTGTATGAGACGAAGTTTCAGAGTACGTGCCTGTCCTAAAGGTTTGCAATGCTCTAAAATTAGAAGAGAAAACCATTTTCATATGTTGTGACATTGTTTTGACTGGCTCAAAGGTTATAGGTACCTACACTACCTACAAGTAAACTATAATCAGCCCATCGCCTACGAGCATTAGGACAATTCGTTTCCCTCAATTTATTACTCCAACTAGCGTGGGATGATAAACGCCCTTCATTTCGGTCGAGTCAAAATCCGGTCGCTATCGCTTGTTTTATTTGGTTTCTAGGCAATGAATCCAATTCAATCTTGCGAATCCTTTAAAATGTCTTATTAGTCTTGAAGAATGGTTGTTGGTTTCATTTCAAGTTGAAAACGTCCTTGTTGTTCAGTTAATGTTTACCTTATCTATTTCTGCTACCAAAAAGCAACGTTGTGTTCTGGCTTCAATTGTAATCGTACCGGTGCGGTGTAAATACTCCTTCCTCGTCGACAGTGAATTAGATTTTGTTGGCCCAAAACTTCGTCACTTCCACGGCATCGTCGGTGGCAGCGCAGGGCTCACTATGGCTGCATTTCTTGGGGCACAGAGGGCAGGATAAGAGGTGAGACATGGTTTGCACCACAGCTCCGTCAAGGTAGCTCCACTTTATGAGGTTGTAGTTACATCTTCCCAATTGGGTTCGGAGGTAGTTCAGGGAATTCCAAGTGCAATCCCGGAGGTTCCAACCTTCCGTGGACTGAGTATTACTTACTACAGGCACATGCCGCACATGAGCATTTCATTTTTGTTTCGGAGATGGCTACGAACTTGTGATGCCTCTACTGTAGCAGATGTGCTCGTCAATCTGCGGTGACCACATACTTCTTACCATTCGGTGGGCCGCCTGCTTGTTTGCAACTTTGCCAGCCAATATCGTATAAAAAAAGATGATGGACCTGTTGCCAGGGACCATGTTTTGACTCAGTCTGTTCTAGATCACTTAGCCTTCTGCGTCCTCGGAGGTCTGATTATAAATAATTTATTTGCTCTTATCAAAGTTCACGAGGTTGCCAGTACTCGAGACGTTATCATACAAGATGTTGCTTAGGATACAGATGAAATCATAATTATTTTATTTAAGTACGTAATTCTCCAAACTCTTTATTTTTGGTATTACTTCCCTTTGAACTCCATGTTTCATCTAAAACCATAAACTGAAAACCGCCTTTTCCAAAACCCGCACTGGACCCACGTAGTCGATTACGGCCCACTCCCTCTCACAGAGAGTAGGCCTAAGTCCCAGCAGTGGGAAAAAAATAAGTTAATGATGTGGTGGCACGATGCAGACTAACAATAACCAGTACCTATTTATTTAAATAAAACCATTTTCTTCATTTCAGGTGATAATAGAATCCCACAAAGAGCTACGATGTCCAGAATGCAGGGTCTTAGTGGAAGTGAAGGTGGAGGAGTTGCCTCCGAACGTCCTTCTCATGAGGATCCTCGAAGGCATGAAGAACTCGGCTCCACGGAAGCTAGTCACTGTACAGCGGACTTCAAGGAGCGGACATTCCCAGGTAAGAATTAGTAAGACTGTTTGAGGGCATAGATTCATATTATTGTAGTCTTGCTTGAAGAGATTGAGGTTTTAAAAACATTTTGAGATTTGTCTTTCGGCGGCCAATCGTCAATTCCAATCGGTTTTAGTTATTTTGATCAATGTATCACAGAAACCTTGAAAGTTCAAGTGTCCAGAGCTCAGACTTCGGCCGTTTCGCAGTACGACTGGCCCTTTTTTTTTCGTACGACTGGCCTACCGAGCCGAAATGTATGGTGAACTTGACAAGTGTTACATTGAGGAAAGACTGATGCTGCGATGCCTTGAAATCTTCATGTTAGATGTACTTTCCATTTGCTTTTTTGGTTCTCTAACGAGTTTCAATATCATGAAGAAAAAAATGAGTAAGACCAAGAATTTCGTGCGTTAAAAAACACAAGTTCGTTTTAAGTAGTACAAATAATTTATCTAATAATGTTTTTCGTAAATTGTTTAAGGCGTTACAAGGTGTTCAGGCAGGCGGTAAACAGTTACCTCCGCACGCAAGGGCCCTACACGACTTTATATCCAAGGAACCGGGGTGAGTTGACCTCATTATGTTTATTATACTACATAACATAACATCATGCCTGTAATCCCCGAAGGAACCGGCAGAAGTGTACATATAGTACAACTACAGTTCGCCAGTTATGTTAAAGTCCCATGTAATGGGGGGCGAGCCTCTAGGGATAACCGGACACAAGTAGTTCACCAATTGTTACTACACGGCACGTCAGAATATCTGAACTACGAAAACCATCCTAACTGCTACAACATAAAGGCGCTGTCAATGTCAAATTGTTACACACCATGGACGTGCAGTTGACTGTAACTACTACTACTCCAGTGGCCATAACTCTACTAATTATGATTAGAAGCCATTTGTCCACAAAAAAAACTTGTGCGGTCAGGGGACTCACGTCAGGAACAAAGTTCCGCACGCACACACTCACAACGAACTAATAGATAGAGGGAGAGAGAGAAAGAAAGAAAGTCGTATGGAGGGGAATTAAATTTTTCATTACGTGACGATTTCTACCAGTCAAATCCTACCGCAAGCCGCGTTAAGGAACTTCATTACAAAAATTAAATACAGACCCGTTATTGTCGCATTGTAGTGCAACGAAGTGACTCTTCTCGTACAGAGATCATACATGTCACAGATCACGGAGACGCTTCGGCGGCGGCCGCTGCAAATCACGGCATTGTCTACACTTTCCATACATACCAAGCGTGTCACCGTTAACTCGTACTACGACACAATTGATAGAAACTGATGGCTGAATGGCGGTATGTGACAGAAGTGCGCTAAACGCATTTTCGGCGCCACGAATTTCATTAGAACTGCCGCCTCTAGACGCTGCCGACGACGCGCCGATTCCTTGCTCCGTAAACCCCGTAACTATACAAATATTTCGATTTATCTTTACTTTTACTTTCTGAAGAAATCACGTGCATCTTAATAAGCGTGACAGTATATGCGTGTGAAAATACAATTATGCTATTAACCAACCATTTTCCATTTCGTTTATCTTGCATTAATTTATTGTTACTGAAGAAAATGAATGAGTGTTAGAGCTCATTGCACCGATCTGTCTAGGAGAATTTCCCGTACTCGTAATTTGATGACGATAACTCCTAGTACATAGAAGATAGAACAGTGGAAAAAAACATGTGATAACCTAAGTAAGCGACAATTATTAATTATATTATTGTTATTAATAATCTCATTACTCAACTCGTATATAGAACAGATCTGTAAGGGATTGACAGATCAAGTACAGTTTACATAATTATACTCGTACAAAGAAGTTGAGCGTGAATAATGTTTTTTTTTTAAACTATAGTCATCTCTTACTTCACCCAGGGGAAGATAAGACTGAAAGTAGATTTGTAAGGCTCCGTTATCCAGGCCATATGGATCAGATCTCGATCCTAAAGAGTTTGCCTTACCCCTAATTTTTTATCATCTCCAGCCTTTATCAGAAACAGAGGGGTGTTATAAGTTTAACGTGTGTATCTGTGTGTCTGTCTGCGGCATCGTAGCTCTCAAACGGCTGAACCGTTTTTTTTTTTAAATGTACCTTTGTCGAGTGTTCTTAGCTATGGTTCAAGAAAATCTCCTCTTTTCTTGTTTTCGAAACGTATCTTAATCAGCCATTGCCGACAATTTTGTTAATATGCCATCGGCCTACCTACCCCAAAATACGAGGAATTAAAGTAATATAAAGAGACTCGTAAACAATATAGTATCCTATCTAATTTATTCATTAGCACTAATGAGTCATTTTGTTTATTGTAGCAGTAAATAAATTATTGATTTATTTGTTCAGATAATGTAGAGTTCAAGACACTAACCGGTGTGCATAGATCACGTATGACGTAATAAGGCCCTGTGATAGAAAGGCCATCGCCTTTTGTCGGTTATACTAAGGGGAATGCGCCAAGGTAGCCCGCGAAATTCAAATTTTCTTACATTTTTTGCATTTTGCAGGTCAGTATCAGGTTGTATGGTGATCTAAATATGATTCGCGACCGTATCAAGTATGGCTTTACAGAATTATAATCATTAGAATCAGCAATACAACTCCTTAAGTTAGAATTGCCCTCAAATGTCATGATTTCATGAAATAGTCATTCAATAGGGTAATATGAACTTATAGAGATGTATTGCTGATTCTAATGATTATAATTCTTAAAGCCATATTTGTTACGGTCGCGAATCATATTTTAATCAAAATACAACCTGACAGTGACTTGCAAATTGCAAAAAACGTAAGAAAATTTGAATTTCGCGGGCTACCCTGAAGGTTCCGCCATAGGAAGAACACGTCGCGCGAACACAAAGTTTATTGTTTAGTACCATGTCACCAATATTAAATCTCGAAAACGAAAGGGTTTTCGAGATTATCCTTTACTGGCTTTTGTCCATGTGGAAGCCAACTAACACAGGCACCCCTCCTGTAATACAAGCATTATCTGCTTAAATGAAGACTCCTAACCCAAATTGTTTGTGTATAACTTTTTGACACAATAAACGTTATTATTATTATTTGTTTATTTATTTATATACTTATTTATATACATTTATAAATATTTTTATAAAAATATAGAAAATACATTTAAAAATATAACAAATAGTGGTCCGCCGGTATCGGGAGCAGGGTCCAAGCTACCGGTGGTTAGGGCTCCAGAGACAGGAACTCCCTCACGATGCGAGCCGTATCGAGGAGAACTGCCTTCTGGATCAGGCCCTTGACCCAACCGCCTAACGAAAGCCTCGAGAGATGTTGATCGAGGCTTTCGGCCATCAGGCCATTCGCCGATACGACAATCGGCACAATGACAGCCGAGCTCACATTCCACATGTCAACAACCTCGTGTGCTAAGTCGAGATATTTAATTTGTTTCTCTTTCTCAGCTTTTATTATTATTTCCTTTATTATTATTATTATACCATAAAGGTTATCCTATGGCACTCGGCAATATTGTGAAATAATTTTTGAAATCGGTAGAGTAGCTTCGGAGATTACCTCCTACATCCAAACATCAAACTTTATTTCTAATAATATTAGTGTAGACAATAAATTATTTCTAACACCCTCATTAACATGGAGTAAAGTTACCACCAGTATAAACATCAGATTTCATGTTTTAATTAACCCCCGATGCAAAAAGAGGGGTGTTATAAGTTTGACCGCTATGTGTGTGTGGCGCCGTAGCTCTTAAACGGGTGAATCAATTTGGATGGCGTTTTTTTATTTGAAAGCAGGTTATCTAGCGGTGGTTCTTAGACATGTTTTATCAAAATCGGTTCAGCCGCTTCAAGGTCATCACCTATTTTTTGAGTCGGGGTTTTAATTTTACCTATTATTGGACTGCCTCGTTGGTCTAGTGCTCGCAAGCGCTACTGCTGAGCATGAGGTCTTGGGTTGATTCCCGGGTCGGGCAAAGTGTTATTGGGTTTTTCCATCTGGAATTTCTCGGTAGCAGCCCGGAGTCTGGATTTGCGCCCGGTTGATGGCAATAGGCTCGCCCCCTATTACATGGGACTTAAACATAACTGGCGAAATGTGGGTGTGCTATCGGTACACCTCTGCATAACCCTTTGGGGAATACAGGCGTGATGTTATGTTGTGCTATTATTGGGATTTAAGTTTACTCCGTGTTTATTTACAGGAAAGGTTTTTCTATAAGTACCGGTTTTATAATTTCATCAACATCGCTGCTAATCATAAGTAGAGTAGAACAGAAAATAGCAACAATAAAATTATTATTCCAATTCAAACAATTCAAGATCTATAGTGTATATTTATAAGTAAAAGACAAAGGTAGAAGTACTAATCTAATTGAACTTCTTGAGTGACAACAATGGACTATTGGACGACTTCGAGAAGACAAACGAGTAAACAACTGTAGATCGTCAAGTAGCTACTAGAATATTAAGTACCTACTTGCCAACTACCCGAAATGTATGAGTCAGTGGGACAACATGCTTTGATAACAATATAAACTTTCAAGTTGATGTGATCGGCGGGCTGTGAACCACTTATTTTCAATTAGTAATCATTGAACTTGATGCGTTATTGTTGGAGTGAGTCATGGGCTATCCGTTCAGTATGCGCTTAGTAATGTGCTAAGCGGCATGTTAGCATGTGCAATGTGTTATGGAATAGGTACATATTATGTTGTATATTTAGACACATGTTTTGTATTGTGTATGTTGAAGGGAATTCATGAGACTAAGGAACGGTTAAAGTGACGTAGCCTATACAATTTTTTTAATGTATAAAAGCGATGTTGTGAAGGCTGTAGTGGCAGATACTTAAGGCGCAGATATATGACTTTTAATGATTTCAAATTGAACATCACGTCTAAACGAATAGTCTTATTTGTTTGAAAAAAAAATATGATAAACTAGACTATTTTCTTCGTAATTTGATATGTGAATATTTGAAATGATATTTTTATAACATAGTGTAATTAATTTGTAAAGTAATATCTAACGCGACCACAAAAACGATAATCACGCTAAAACTATCGGGCGTATTTTCATGAAATCTGCACTATCTAAAAGAGAATTTAATTACCCAAATTTTTGTATACGGCTTTTATTTGTATTGTGTTTGATAAATCAAGGGGGGTTGTTTTTAAGAAAAAACTTGATGCGCGTTAAAGCGGGGGCTCTTGCGGGCGACGACGGGCGGCAGTGCATCGCTGACCAATGTCCGGGTAGACGCTAACGCTCTGTGCAATTTGATTCGCTTAAAAGTTTCGCATGCTCCTCCCACTCGCTCAAGGTCGCTGGCACTTATTGTCGCCTTAAGACAATTTGTGCGAAGACTGATACCCTAGATTCGTTATTTCGTCTTTAATTTAAGTTACTAACAATATTTTTTTAAGTGCTAACCTGCACTCTAACTACGTAACACTATCTATCACTATCTGAATCATTTTGAAGCCTATTGCTAATCCATTGCTTCATATGTTCGAAAAAATTGTCTTTTCAACAACGTAAATAACGCAATGAATGTTGTTGAACCGTCAAAATGAAACCCATTCCTACTGGGGTCGCGGATTGTTCGAAAGAGTTACCTTGCGAACAGGCAACTGAAGGAACACGGGTGGGTTTTAGTCAGTAAGAGTCTGACACGCTCTTCCGCTCCGCCCAGAGCGGAAGAGGTCATTTGATGATTTAAAACCCAAACAAAATAATTCAAATTTTCTCACGTCTTTTGCAATTTGCAGGTTAGTATCAGTTTATATGTTGAACAAAATATGGTTCGCGGCTGTAAAAATTATGTATTTATGGAATTATAATCACAAAAATCTAAGTTCATATTACCCTATTGAATGACTATTTCGACAAATTATGACATTAGGGGACAATTCTAACTTAGGGAGTTGTATTGCTGATTCTAATTATTATAATTCGGTAAAGCCATATTTGTTACGGACGCGAATCATATTTTAATCCACATACAACCTGACACTGACCTGCAAATTGCAAAAAACGTAAGAAAATTTTAATTTCGCGGGCTACCTTAGTGCATCCCCCTTAATATCATGAGAGCAGAACAGATATGCATATTTTGAAGAACGTTTGCGTTCTAATCTGCCTCAATCTGGCAAAAATACTTCTAATTTCTAGGGATGTAATGATAGCGATGCCGATATATCGGCATTACCGATTATATACAACCGATATCAAACAGTTCGAAAAGCATGATTAAAGAAGCAGAAGAAGAGGAGCCTTTATCAAACATTTCTACTTATCCTGAACAAAGAGAGGTGGAATCTTATACAAGATGTCCAAATATTCCAATTAAACAAGATCCAAAGAACTGTGAGATAAATACCCAAATTTTTTAAATACTTTTCTCATCAACTGAGCTCAGTTGTCTCGGAACGTCTTTTACTCTCAAACTGTCGGATTTCTGTATTCCTACTTTACTACTGTAAATTGCTCATCTCTTATTTCAATTGTTTCCAGGGACCTGCCGTTCAAGAAAGGTGAAACGATATTAATACAAAAGAAATTGGACCCGTTTTGGTATCAAGGAGAAAGTTCTGGAAGAACTGGCATGTTTCCTATCACATACGTTCAGGTTTGTCCAACAATATTAAATACTAGCTTTTGCCCGCAGTTTCGCCCGCGTGTTGATCGGAAATTATCCCACGGGAACATAATATCGGGATAAAAAGTATCCTACATGTTAATTGAGGATAAAAACTGTGTGTGCCAAATTTCATCCAAATCCGTTCAGCCAATTAATTAAGTACTAATATTTTTTTCATTTGTTTTTTTGTTTGTACGCGCAATCAGGATATAGCCGTACAACAACTTTAATAACTGCCTTTCGATCGCTGTGATTTGGTCCGGTTTGGTCACTGAAATCTGACGTTAGCGGGATTTTTTCGTTACAAAGCGCATTCCATGTTAGCCAACATCTCAACTTTAGGTGAATATGCATCCGAATATCCGAACTCTTGACTGTAACTAAATTAAATATTAATGCCAGCCATTTGCCATCAACCGGGCACAACTGCAGACTCCAGGCTGCTACTGAGAAATTTCAGATAGAAAACCCCAATTACAATTTGCCCGATCCGGGAATCGAGCACTAGCCTAACGAGGTAGTCAGTATACACATAAACTTTTCGGATTAATATCTCTAAATGAGCGTGAAAACCGCATCATAATCGATTGTGCAGTTTAGAACTAAACGCACGCACAGACAGACACGAAAAGCGATTATTTATTTACATTACTTCGTTTGTCTGTAAATTCGCTGTAAACCATAATTGACCACAGGTAAATATGATATCAAGTTGGGTGTTCCAGTTCTTGGTCTAACTTACTCATTAAAATAGGTTTTCCTAATAAGTCATTCAAACTCAAAACTAAAACTCAATGCATTTATTTCAAATAAACCAATTACAGGCACTTTTGAATTGTCCACGGGTCGGTCAGTCAGAAAGATGAAGCTAGTTGCCCATTCCAAAGCGTAGTAGGTTCCTATGGAGAAGAACGGGCAAGAAACTCCATGGAAACTCTTTTAAATCAACATAACGTTATCAAAAAAAAATTGGTTACATCATATTCCTGTAGGCTTAGCACAAGCACCGTTTTGTCGATGGAAGAATAGACAAAAATGACGTTCCGTGAAGACACTACGACGGCAAAAAAGTAGAAAGAGTCAACTGCACTTTTTACGAAATTCAGTAGTTTATTCACGTTTTCCTTTTATTTTGCTTATTATCTCGAAAATGGTGTGTCCTATCGCAAAAATAATGAAAATTTCGACCCCCTTTATAAAACCTCTAAACCCCTAAAACTCAACATGTAGGTAATCATTCTTCACATTTTCCGTACAAAAAGTGAAAAATTCTATTTTTCCATTCCATTTTTATACTTTGTGGCCGTCGAGTAAAAAGTTTACTACTGTCTTTAGCATTACGATTACAAAATCAAATTGTCTTCACTACCTTAGACAACTGTCAGGTGTCAGAGTAATTTTGACAGTTTGGGATAGAAAACTTTCTTCTGAAATAGTCTACATAAAAAAGGAGGAAACGATCCCTAGAAACGAAAGACAAAATGACAGATTGTGGAAGGATTTTAACGGTGCGTTTTCAAAAATGGAGAAACGAAATGTCACTTTGTATAGAAGTACCTATGTCTATTCTTCCAAGAAATAGAAAGCGTCATGCTAAGCGTGCTGGCAGTCTATTTTTAGCCTATTGCTGCATTGCAAAGGAAGGGCTATGAATTTATTAACATGACAAGTACAATAAAAACCAATACCCCAAGTGCACATGAATGTTGTCTGTCAGTATTGTATGGAAGCGCAAGACCACATGTTTGCAAATGAAAAAAAAAAAACTTAAATACTCCTCACATGTTGTTCTAACATTTTATTTCGTCTTTTGATTAATTTTTTTATTAATTACTAGCTTCTGCCCGCGGCTTCATTCGCGTGTTTGTCGGAAATTGTCCCACGCA
This sequence comes from Griposia aprilina, assembly GCA_916610205.1. Lineage (NCBI taxonomy): Eukaryota > Metazoa > Arthropoda > Insecta > Lepidoptera > Noctuidae > Griposia > Griposia aprilina. The sequence continues at coordinate 22,787,369 of OU744285.1, read as the reverse complement.
AACGTGCTACCAGGACAAAAAGTAGCCTATGTCCTTCTCCAGGATGCCATCTATCTCCTTGCCAAATTTTATCGAAATCCGTTCAGTGGTTTAGGCGTGAAAAGGTAACATACAGACAGTTACTTTCGAATTTATAATATTAGTATGGATTATGATTCTAAAAATACTAGCTGTTCGTTCCCGGCGTCGCCCGGGGTTTTCGTTCAAAAATAGCATCCAAATTTCTGACCTCCCCGGTGGATTTTCCAAATATTTTCTTCCGTACAAACCATGTCCTGACAATTACAAATACAATAAAAAATAATTAGCCAGATAGGTGCAGCCGCTTTGAAGTGATACGCGGACAAACATTTGTGGCAATTGATTTTTATTTATATAGATTATGGTTTACTTTCATAAAGGTCTATAAGCTTATGCTATTTTATCTTTTAAAATAATATGTTGTTTTTTTCTTTCAGAAAGAAGCATGTAAATAACAAAATTCCAATCCAAATTACAGCACGAGGCTGTAATTTGGATTGGAATTTTGATATTTAAAAATTAAATACTTTAAAAAAAACTAATTGTTTTTCCGCAAGAATGCAGTTTTTTTTTTCCTTTAACCGGTTATCAAGTTTGGTCACAAAATGTCGGACGCCCGAATGATCTCCATTAAATACTTATTGTTACTAATCGGTTATATTGTTATTTGCAGGTGGTTGTACCACTTCCGATCGCCACTGCGCTGTGCAAAGCTTTGTACGACTTCCGGATGTCCGCACCTGACGAAGAAGGCTGTCTGGCGTTCGACAAAGGTAATCTTTAGATTTTGCTCTTTACTAAGAGAAGAGAGGGAAAGAGAGATGGTGCATGGTGGTGGTGGTGGTAGAAAATTTACACTCAAGGGAGTCTAAATTACAGACCATCAAACTGAACAACATTCTCCATGGGACCAACATCGTAATCTCGAAAAAAATATCAATTTTACCATACAAAACTTCAATACCTACTCGACCCAAATGTCCGATAAATTTGGGTCGAGTAGGTATTGACCACACCTTTCTGATACATGCTGTTAAAACACTGTTGCACACTAAATTATTACCTGTTAAAATTTTAGAAAAATCATCAACTTTTCAGTATTTGTAAATATGTGAGCACCATTATGTATTTTTTTATTAAAAAAAAAAAAAACACCACACCAACCATACGATGTATCTATCACATAATTAATTTACCTGTCACTGCTTTATATTTAATTCTTTTTACCTATTGTGGTATGGTAATTTCATTCTTGGTGCATTGTCTTCAAATACAATTATATAATTAATGTATACATGATATTTTTTAACATTTTAAAAGAGTAACGGTGGAGTTTCTTGCCCATTCTTCTGCATACGAAACTACCTTTTGGAAGGGGCAACTAGAATCAATTCTAATTTGAAATAAATGATTAGACTTTGACTTTGCTGTATAGAGCTATAATGTAGCGGTCATAGGAAGTGGGTGCTTGCCATTGATCTGACTCTTATAAAATAAGAGACAAAAATAAAAATAAAACCGACTTTAAAAATAGGAGGTTCTCAATTCGACTGTATGTTTTTTTTTTAATGTGAATTAGCTAAGATCTTTTTTCTAGGTGAACCGATTTGGATGATTATTTTATTATTTGAAAGCTGGCGCTTCATATGTGGTCCCATATAAATTTGATTAAGGTCTGACCAGCAGTTTTTGAGTTATCCTTAATACTCCGTATTTTTTCCACTTAGTTTATATTGATGATGTGTTAATAATTTCCTGTCGAGTGGTATACGAAATTGTGTGGGGCAGATACCACAACTAAAAAGTGAAAAATAAAATCTTTTTTTGTACAATAGCACAACCGACTTCCAAGAAAAACACAAAAAAAAACGTGAAAAATAACTTTATTATTATTAATATTATAATATTATTTCGGAAGTCGGTGGCCAAAAACGAAAATACACAAAAAAAACAACCGACTTCAAAAAAATACACTACAAAGTGAAAAATAACTTTAATTTCGGAAGTCGGTGTCTTTGGATCTTTATTTTAGTTTTTGGCCACCGACTTCCGAAATTAAAGTTATTTTTCACTTTGTAGTGTATTTTTTTGAAGTCGGTTGTTTTTTTTGTCAAAAAGTTTTTATTTTTCACTTTTTAGTGGGTTAGATAATAATTTATCGAAGTTTCAATAGCCTAATGTCAACTGCTCATCACCTTTTACAAAATATTTTGTTTCCCGATGCAAGGAATTGAGGAGTTTATTGTTGAGGATTTCTCTTGGTAAAAAGCAGAAGAACTGGAGCTGATGGTGAAGCCACCATCAGCTCCATTTCACCATATGCATTTTTACAAGCATAAGTTGCTTAGCAACCAACGAAAGAGCATTGCTAGACATGACGCGATTACGCAACTTAAATTCAGTCTCAAATTGACGCATCAGCATGACTAGTAGGTAGTGGTTGCCCTATGAAAAACTTCAATCTTAATTGGGTATTATTTTTGTACAACCTGAATATTTTGGAATATTGAACCGTATGAAGTAAGCCCAACAAAAGGTAACTGCTGTAAATCGTTGAGGAATTCCCTCGACTATCTATGGTCTCCATCATCAGACCTGTAATCGCACTTATAACCCATATGGGTGCAAAGTTCTCATCAATATAAATGAATTAAGTCCAAACACAAGGTAGCTACTGTAAACCGTTGAGGAGTTCCCTTAACTGTCTTTCATCTTCATCATCAGACCCCTAATGACAGTCATAACACATCTGGGTATGGTATTCTCATCAATAAAAATTAATCAAGCCCAAACACAAGGTAACTGCTGTAAATCGTTAAGGAATTCCTTCAACTGTCTATGGTCTCCATCATCAGACCTGTAATGGCACTTATAACCCATATGAGTGCAAAGTTATCATCAATATAAATGTATTAAAACGAATCACAAGGTAGCTACTGTAAACCGTTGAGGAGTTCCCTTAACTGTCCTCCGTCTTCATCATCAGACCCTAATGACTGTCACAACCCTTCAGGTGTAAAGTTCTCATAAATACAAATTAATCAAGCCCAAACACAAGGTACCTGCTGTAAATCATTGAGGAATTCCCTCGACTGTCTTTCGGCTCCATCATCAGATCGATTCCAGACCTTCATTAAATTGTAGTTCTTTAAAATACTTAATGAAAAAATTAACAAACGCACTAGGCGCTCCTACGATTTTCGAAGGTTCCCCTCGATTTCTCCGGGATTCCATCATCAGATCCTGGTTTCCTTATCATGGGACCACCCTTGAGGTATGTCCTTTCTAACAAAAAAAGAATCATCCAAATCGGTTCACCCAAGAAAGAGTTCTGAGCTAACACACATCGAATTGAGAACCTCCTCCTTTTTTTGAAGTCGGTTAAAAACCAAGGACACCGACGTCCGAAATTAAAGTTATTTTTCACGGTTTTTCTTGGAAGTCTGTTGTTTTAATAGCTTGTCACTACACAAGTAATAAATAAAAAGAAAAGCAAATATTAATTTTCGTGAGGTTTTTACTGCACCGCGACGATTTTTCATGTTATTATATCTGTGATTCCAGGTGCTATAATAACGGTGCATCGTCGCGTGGACGACAACTGGGCAGAGGGTCGCTTGGACCAGCGCGTGGGCATCTTCCCCATCGCCTTCGTGGAACTCAACCAGGCCGCGCGACAGCTTATGAACAGGTAAGAGATTATTTGTATTTTTAAGTCTATAAACATTAAATAAACCATAAGCAGCATGTAAACAAAACACTGTCCGATCATGGAGGCTTGTAAGTGCCTTGTCGTTAATTACTTCACCATTACTTCTGTATTGTTAGCTTTAAGCCACCCAAACACAATAAAAATAAACTTACAAATCTTATTATCATTGAAAACTAGTTGACCCGACATCCTTTTAATAATTTATATAATAGTCCCATAGAAAAAAAGAAGTTTAGTTTTTCTCAAATTTGAACATTTTCCGAGTTTTTTTTTCAGTAAAAACCTAATTCGGTCTATTACGAACATTTTAAAACAAAACATATGCAAACCGGACTAGCCGTTCTCAAGTGATGCGCTTACCAACGAACATCCTTTCATTTTAATTTAAATACATAAAAAAGTTATTGCTTGATAAGAGCGCATACACGGGTCCACTAGCGCCACTCCTTTAAAAAATATTATCTCGTGACTGAGAAGGAATATTGAAAAACGGCTCAATAAGCGACCTCGGTAAGTGTGTCTAGAATTTTCTAATACCTTTTATAAACTTTCATATTGAAACACGAAGCAACAAAATACGATCTAAATGAATGTTTTCGTTTTTGTTTAGATCGAATTTTGTTGCTTCGTGTCTCAATATGAAAGTTTATAAAAGGTATCCCACCAAAAACATTTCATGTAAAATGCTGCCACGACGCCCACATAAGGTTTGCCCTGTGAAAAAGATATCAGATCTCATGTAGATCCAAGCTTCGGAATCTACACGGCCTAACTCTACCGACCCTAACATCACAAATTCTACATATCAGTAAAAATGTATGGCTTCGCCGTTTCGCTACCGTCGTGGAGGTGATGCGAATATTTAGTTTCTGAATTAAGTAACGAAACAGCCAAGCCATCATTTTTTACTGATATGTAGAATTTGTGAAGTTAAGCTCGGTAGAGTAGAAAAATCTTGACACACTTACCGAGGTCGCTTATTGAGCCGTTTTTCAAAATTCCTTCTCAGCCACGAGATAATATTTTTTTAAAGGAGTGGCGCTAGTGGACCCGTGTATACGCTCTTAACGTGTTTAGTACAGAAATTGCCCCAATTTCATAAAAAAATTGCAAGTTTATTACTTCATACACCGAATAGCGTCATTCATGCTCACTAAGGTCTTGTGGCACGACAAAGGATTTTGAGGCAACGAATAAAATATAGGACCTAATCATATGACTTTCTAGTTGTTTTAAACGCAAAATTCGTGGTTACAAACTACTGCTAGAACTCAATATGACTGATAGGAGTTTATTGTGTTTTACAGTGTGCCACTGAACCGCCCCGTGCCGCCCACACCGGAACACTCGCGACCGTCGCACTCCGACCACAGGCACCACGCACAGGTATGAGTAAATGATAAATGATTTTATTTCTGTAAGTAGGTTTATACAAACACTTTTACACGTCAATCATATTTTTAAAACTAGATGAGTTTCCTATCTGACTACTCTGAGAAGAAAGGCCGAAACAAACTCAGAGGTCACAGTCTCTTTTAAAGTCCAGACATAATCTTGGTCAGATCATGTGAAGACCATGTAGATTTATGTGTGAAATGGTCTTTTGAGGAAAAACCACACAGAATGAGTGGACCTGTCCAGTCAGTGCACGCATTTGTCACTAATCGTGGAGCTCAACTCAGAAGTTAAGGAGCTCAACTCAGAACTTAAGGAGCTCAACCACTCGACGAACAATACCAAAGAAAGGACATTTGGGTAGGCCGCATAAAGCACTCAAACTGCCAGATTATCATTGAAACTACCTGAGAAAGTGAAAAAATAAAATAAAAAAGGAAGTTACCTACATAGTCCTCACATTCACAATAAATAAATAATAATACTATACTTCACAAAGTAAATTGTCATGAAATTGTATATATAATAATTATCAAAATGTCAAAATTTACGTAAAATAAAAAACTAAAAAATACCGTATAGCAAAAATAAAAAAATATCAAAAAATAAAACAACAGTCAGTATGCCAAAAATTGGAGCAACTCAATCCCAAGCCTTTTTGTCCTCAATATAATCCTTAACGGTATAAAAGGCTTTCTGGCACAACTTACGTTTAATTAATGATTTGAATTTATTAAGGCTTATATCTTGAACGTGGCTTGGAAGTTTATTATAAAAGCGTATACATTGACACCTGAACGAGCCGCCTATTTTTTTGAGCCTTGTTGTAGGTACAACAAATTTGTGTTTATTCCTAGTATTTATATTATGGATATCACTGTATTTTTTAAACAATTTTATATTTTTATGTGCATATAAAAGATTTTCATAAATATATTGTAAAATGTATTAGGGTCAAAAAATTTGGAGCTCTGGTTAAATATTAAGAGCGGACAACCTGTCATAATTCCCATACAAACGCTCGAATGGCGTTATCGTTATAACAAATTTTCCTCCAGATATTTTAAACACAAATATCTTGTGGCTTCTATTTAATTAAAAAAATCCTTTTTTGGAGAAACAAATTCAGTAAAGGCGTCTTAATTTTTTGCACAAATATTATCTGAACTTTTGCCGTTCATAATATACTCATACGTTGAAATAGTTAATAAAACATTTTTTCCAAAAACTTATAAAGGCTTTTTCAGAAACACATATTTCCTGGAACAAGTTTTGTGAACTCTCCGCGCGTCAATTTTCGTTCGATGTTATCACGCTTTCACTCTTGCTTCTTTTTCAAACATTGCGTTGGATCAAACAACAAGCTTTTCAATCATACTCGCGTTGACCATAGACAGACCGACCCTCAACCGACCGGGGTCCAGCGCTTGGTAAATTAAAAAAATCCTTTCTTTGGGAAAGTTGTTTGTTATGATGAGTACAATCATGTGTTTAAGTATCGCTCACTAATTACCAGTTACCCTATATAATATAAGTAACCCACTAATAACAATTGTTTGTTTTTGTTATCACAGCAGCACACTCACCGTTACCAACAGATGTCGATGTCCACTCCCTCCACAGTGCAGAGCAACTACCAAAACATGGCGACCATGAGCCAATCCCACCCCAACTACCACGCCGCACAAACAATGTTGGCCCAACATGCGCAAATATTGGTGCCACAGCCCATCAACCAACACGTCACCGCGATCTCTCACGGCGGCCTTGTCACTACCACAGCTGTACCGAGGAATATAATGGAGCCAACACAAACAAAACACTCTTTAGACCTCATACAATTCACCAACATGCATAACAAGTCTCACCAAGGCACTATGGGCATACAAAGCGTATCACGAATCGGGGAAAATTACGACAGACTACGAACAGTGAAATATGACAGCTATAACTCCACCCCAGTTCACAAGGTTGATACTACGTACCAAAATGTAAGGACACACGAACATTTTCCCGTGTCCGTTGCTAATTTTAATACTAACAACGTCAGTTCCGATTCTAGTTCGAGTATGAATACTCCTTCGGTTGGTGTTAGCTCCACAACTACTCCTAATACCAGTTCGAACACCAGTACTTGTGAAAGCGCTGAACCAAGCCTTCCAAGCTCACCCGATAACAATACCGAACGAAACGCTACCGTAATCGCTTCTAATACGACTCAAAATCAAAATCAAAACCAGATAAATCAGAATCCGCCAGCAGATGAAACGAACAACGACGAGTCTCTTAACACTTCAATGGGAGTGCTGAGTTTGAACGAAAGTTCGACGGCAACGAACACCTCTCTGAATGTCAGTTTGCCGCCGTCAGAGAGTCCAAAATTGAATGCATCTGGTGCGAGTAATGCGTCTCAAAATCAAGAAGAAAATCCGGAAGGTGCAACCAATAATGATTCTTCGCGGCTTGACGCGCCTTCGTCTAGTAAAAACGTGGTGCGTCCGAGTGGGCCGGATTCTTTGTTGAACTTCGGGTTGGGCCTTCAAGCGGCGCTATCGCCCTCTCACGGCAAAGATGGGAACTATATGGTGACCAGAGCGCATAGAGACCATCACCATAGAGAAAGAGAGAAGAGACATAGCTTGACTCCTTCGTCACATTTACAAGGGAATCATAATACGCAAAATAGGTGAGTTGGTATTATTTTCTATTCGATTTTAAGGCCTGTTTTCACTTCACAACTTCCGCCGCTGAGCCTAGCGTCAAAAATACAACAGTTCGTTTTAATTTAGATACTAGCTGCGCCCCGCAGTTTCACCCGCATAAGTGTCGATCCTATGAAAATATGAGGATAAAAAGTATCGTATGTCCTAACCCAGGTCATGGTTTACCCATGAGCCAAATTTCATCCAAATCGGTTCAGCCGTTTTAGCGTGAAAGCGTAACAGACAAACAAACTTTCGCATTTATGATATTAGTTAGGATTATTTTAGGTGTCGTCTAGTGTTGGTTAAAAGTCGCTTGATATGACTGAATTTAGTCAAGACCTGTGTCCAGCAGTGAGCACTTTTACATTCTTGTGAGCACTTGTAGACTTAAATAGAATATATTTTCTTCTTCTGTTCAAATTCTCTTATCCCCTTCAGACATTCTGCGGAGATCTTGGCAACGAGTCTACTAGACGCGGGCACAGAGGTTCGCTCGGAGCGCTCAGACCGCTCGGAGCGAACTGAGCGGTCGGAGCGGCGCCGGCGTCGCTCGCGCAGCAACGAGCGCCCGCTGCCGGCCGCCTACGTGGCCATCTACCCGTACAAGCCGCACAAACCTGACGAGCTCGAGCTTAAGAAAGGAGGTTGGATTTAATATATTTTAATTACATTTTTAATAAGCGGGCAGCCCACCTTATTGCAAGTGGTTACTACTGCTTAATATATGAAATACTAGCTTCTGACTGCGACTTCGTCCGTGTCAAATTTCTTGTTCCCCCGACCCACCCCGTCGAATCGCATCACCTGCCCTATCACTTCGTTTTCTCTTAGCGTTCTTTCTGACTTTTTCTTTTTGCTCGTCTCCTAAGGGTAATAGCGTGATGTTAAATAGCCTATAGCCATCCTCATGTATTGGGCTAACAAATACAATAAGAAATTTCAAATCCAACCGGCAGTTACATAGATGAACCCCTACATAAAACAAAGGAGATAGAAAACGGTGGGCCCAAATGTAATAAGTTGAGATATGATCTAAAAAATTAGTCATATTTTTTATCTTAGAATATGAAAAATCACCTCCATTCTCAATCTGGAAGCGGATAAATATGAGAAAGATAGTTTTCGTGAGATTATCGATTGAGTAATCAATAACACAGTTACGAAAATAAAACCTTTGCCTAAATAATTAACTCAAAGTAATTGAAAGCACTATAATTACTTATATGGAATATAGTGCATATAATTACAGTCATATTAATAAATCAAATATCAATTAATTACTGAAAAACCAATATTAATGATTATCGATTTCATATCGATTAAAATCAGTCTTCTATTTTTAGTCTATGTCACTGGCATGACAGCTGAGTGACATTGAAACTAGACAGTAGCCGACTGCTCATGTTTGCTCACTCGTTTAGTGTTTTCCGATGCGTTTTGAGTGCTTTCTCGATTATTCTTCATTTTTCATGACCACTGCTTTGTATTTTACGGATTCCGACCCTGCCTACCGTACGACCCTTGCTTTCACACTGGACACCGAAGATCACTCACACGTTTGACTTGGAATTGTTATTTTGGATTTTACCGCCGTCTTGTGGATTGGATATTGTTCAAACTATGGATCGCTGTGTGAACTGTGGGATAACAACTGGTCACTGCTATACACTGGGCCGTCAACCCTTACACAATGAACTGTAGGCTGCTGCGCTCATATAATGTGAATTATATGGTACCTTAGCTGGGCTAGGTACCAAGATCCTATAGTACCACCTGCACAATTCCTAAACGATATTTTAATTATAATAGAAGATGAATGAAACATATATTAAATGTTTTTTTATTTTATTTTAGCATCCTTTCCATAACTCCATACCTGTTACCTACCTATGACTTGAAGTCATTGACGTTCATTCCTATTACTATGATTTTTCAAACATTTTCTACAAAATATAATAACTATTAATGCAAAAGAACATATTTGCTACTTCAAGAATCAGCTGTTAGTTAAAGATTGTAACTAACATAACCTCACTTTTACTTAATCTCATAAATCGCTATTCTCAGATTGACAAAATTCGCAGAATTTTCAATTAAAGGTTGATAACATGTATGCTAGTAATTAACACCACTTTCATGTTTTTACATCCAGGCCCAAGATTGTATGTAATCGTTTCAGTCTCCTTTTACCTCTTTATAATATTAGTATTGATTTATAATATTGCATGCCTTAATTGGTAGAACACAGCGAACTTCGCATTCACCCAACATCTTGCAATCTATTATTTTATAAGTACAGTGCGCAGCAATAAAGGTTTGATTTGACATCTGCAATATCATGGTATTGCAGATGTCAAATCAATCAGATCCGTTGCCATTCTACAGGAAATAAGAAAACCAGTGCGTTCAGACAAAGACAAAAAAAAAATAACAATTCGCGGGCTACCTTAGCGGATGACGAGACTTATGGGGGATGCGCTAATAGCCCGCGAAATTCAAATTTACTTACGTGTTTTGCAATTTTCGAGGCAGTGTCAGGTTGTATGTTGATTAAAATAATTGATTCGCCACCGTAGCAAATGTGGCTTTACAGAATAATAATCATTAGAATCGGCAATAAAACTCCTTAAGTTAGAATTGGCCTCAAATGTCATGTTTTCATGAAATAGTCATTCAATAGGGTAATATGAACTTAGAGAGATGTATTGATGATGTTTATGATTGTAATTCTATAAATAAATGTGTGATACGGCCGCGAATCATATTTAGATCAACATACAACATAAAAAACGTAAGAAAATTTGAATTTCGCGAGCTACCTTGGCGCATCCCCCTTAAACATAACTGGTGTAATGTGGTTGTACTCACGGCTACATATCAAGCAATACATTTCCAGTATAAGTTGACCTCTCATTGTACGGAAATCCTACACAATGCGAGATCAGCTTATACAGCTGTGAGTGTAATCTGCGTGATGTCAGTGTTAATTAATGTAGGTATTCATAAGTTTTGTGGTGTGTATGCAGGTATCTACACGGTAACGGAGCGCTGTCGCGACGGCTGGTACAAAGGCTGTTCAGAGCGATCGCAGCGCTGTGGTGTGTTCCCCGGGAACTACGTCGCGCCTGCCGCCAACATCCGGCCCAAGCATGATAAGGTACAATTTATAGAAACAGAAAAAAAAAAACAAAACAAGCTTATAGAGGTATGAGGAACAGCTACAGAAAAGGGAGGATCTTCCGACCAGACGGGTGTCGTCTCTGGTGGGCAACTGCCCGACGATTGATGTCGGGACGTTTTATATATGCTAGTCGCCTGCCTATGCCTGTGGTTGCCCTAATAAATTAAGGCCCCCAGCCAGGGCTTAAAAGACTTACAAACTAGGCGATAACATGCTAAGGGCACCCTCTGCGGGGTACAAGCCTCGGCGTTGGGCGTCGCTGGGAGAGGGCAGCAAAGCACTGGCTGGATCGGAATTATGCCCGACGTTTATGTCTGGACGTTTTATATGTTTACGCTAGTTACGCGGTAAACTCTGCTTGCGTAATGCAGGATTTTGCGTGACATCAGTGTGACGCGTAGCTCGTATGCGACGTAGACCGGTACAAGCTAAACAACCTGATGCAGTTCGTGGCAGTTACTTTTGTTTAATCTCTGATTTGATGCCACCCACTGCATCAGAGTGCCTGTAAAGCGAGCTTAAAATTTTCATTGGAGCCGAGAAAGTCTCTTCGTATAACTGATCAATTATCATTGAGTAAAAACGTGTAACCTATAGCCGTCAAAAACGGAAATACTCACCGTAGCCGGAATCGCCGTGTAATTCCGTTCGTCCCACTTGTGCGTATAATATTAATCGTTATAATGCACTGTTTACTTATCAAATTAATTTTTACACTTTCCTGTAAATACTGTTTCTTTTTATCATAAAAAGTAGGTATATTTCAAAAGAAAACAACTGAATGGTAAAAAATCAGTTTATCGTGCGTTTTATGTTACGTCAGTTGTGATAATTATAGAGACTTGTTATAATAATTATCCGCTCTATACACAATTTTTTTATTATAATTTTAGTTTTAGGGTGAACAAAATATTGTTTATTGTAATGTTTAGGTTATGTATATTTCGATACCTAGGTAAAGTTGATTTTGTTATTTAATTGTGTTTTTTTGTGCCTATACTTATGTATAGATTATGTTGTAGCCTTGTAATTTTAGTATACAATTTTATTTTGTTTTTATTAAATTATTGATTCTAATATTTTAAAATTATAATATTAATTACCAGCTTTTCCCGGGGCTTCGCTCGCGTGGAAGGCGGAAATTATCCCACAAAAACGCACTAACGAGATAAAAAGTTTTCTAGGTGTTCACTATCTGTGTGTGTGGTCTAGATTTCATCCAAATCCTATTACATTAAAGTAATGATTGAAATACTATCGTGAATTCATGCGTTCGTAATACTCTTTGTTAAGTTACTGCTCAGAAATTGTGCACAACGTGTCGTGAACAGAATACCGTCGTGTATGTATGCAACGTACTACCGGGATAAAAAGTATCCTATGTCCTGGCCTACGGCATGGTCTACTTATGTGTTAAATTTTATTTAAATATGTTCAGTCGTTTTTGCGTGAAAGCGTAACAAATAAGGAAATAGACTTACATTTATAATATTAGTTAGGATTAATAAGTATTTTTTTTTTCGTTGAACATCCAGACTCAAATTATTTGGTAGGACCTAAATAGGACTTAAAAATTTAATTAATAAATTATTCCGTTCGTCCCACCAACAAAATCGTCGGGACGAACGGGATATAGCGTATATTATTTTATTTAATTCCCGTTCGTCCGACCGGTGTGACGACGGCAGTGGGACGAATCCATACTAATATTATAAATTCGAAAGTAACTTTGTCTATATGTTACCCTTTCACGCCTAAACCACTGAACATATTTCTATGAAATTTGGCAAGGAGATAGATGGCGTCCTGGGGAAGGACATAGGCTACTTTATGTTCCTTTGGGATAATTTCTGACATCCGCGCCAGCGAAGTCGCGGGCAGAAACTATATACAGAGTTGATACGACAGAGGGACATTAAATTACACTACGTATACTATACATGTTTAGTATTAATTCGATACGGGATAAAAATAAAAAGCACCAAAAATGAGTTTTTTTTTTGTTTCAAACAAACTAAATAGCTTACAAATCAGAGTAAAACGCAACCACCCTTTGTAAAGAAATTTAACTGACCATAGATGCCTAGGTAACAAAGCGGCAACGTCGCGCGCGCGCCGGAGCGCGGCGTGTGTTATCTCGTGTCAAAGCGGGCGGCCGCATTGGCGCGGGCGGCGGCTTAGGCCTCCGCACGCGCTGGCTTTTATGTTATGTAAGGTTTTGAAATACGCGCACAATAAAAACACTTTTTTTTTAAATTCTCGATGTGTCCTCCATTCACATTAATGCACAAATTATACCGACGGAGAATATTGTTATTCATTTTTCTAATTAAATCACTGTCCGTCGCTAAGCACTTTAATTTGTGAAATGCTAAAATAATCCTATTTTTTAGTTCCACAATTGTATTAACCTCTTACACTTCACCCTTAATGTACTCCCACAAAAAGAAATCCATGGAGGTCTGGAGATCGTGGTGGCCACTTTAATTACACACACACACACAACCAATGTTTAATTACGTGTCGTATCACAATGAACGCAGTCAATCACAAAAAAAAAAACACTAACACTAAATAATAATAACCCCAAGTTACGTGTCCTGTCACAATAAAAAAACGAAATACTGTTTTAAACTTATTTAGTGTCATATCACATAATCAAAACAAAATCACAATTGTCGGCGCGCGAGTTCGACAAAACAAAAGCGGTGCAGGAGCTTCCGTGTTACGTAACATAAGTACGTTCCGAATGGATAGCGTCGGCGCACTGAAAAAACAAGTTTTTTAGAAGCCCCACTTACCGACCGCAAGGATCTAGGATGCAATAGCAACTCACTGACTTATTTCTATTTCTTTTTCGCGCGGGATGTTTTGCTATGATTGTCACTCTCGTAATGAAAGTGCAAGTGTGTGTGTATTTATTGCTTTGTTTGCATTGCCATCTTTTTAGCGAAAATATTTGGTTGTACTTGTGACTTGCGTCACAGCGGCAACAACGCATCGTAGGTTATACTCAGATTTATCGTTTTAAGGTGCATGACCTAAGCGTATAGACATCAGCTGTTAGGAAAGATACATCGTGTTCAAACGGGGCAAAAATTTAAAAAATCATTTGCGATTAAACTTCTGCTCCTATTTAATTGATTTTTGGTGCAGAGCTTCAAAATGGTACCTAGTATAAGCAGTTTAAAGGAAAGCCCCTCTGTCGTATCAACTTTGTATATAATTACAAATATCGGGTAAAAAACAAGATAATGTTGCAGACTTCAACGGCAGCCGTGGCAGCCGTCGCGGCAGTAGCGACCGCCGCCGGCGCTGCGCCCGCGCACGCCGCGCCCGACGCGCCGCCGCGCGCCAGGGACGCCGCGCACATCATGGGTCACTATTTACCTACTAACTACTCCGTCTGCATACCCACACACACTAAACTTATATCTACACCGTCGCGGCAGTAGCCGCCGCCGCCGGCGCTGCGCCCGCGCACGCCGCGCCCGACGCGCCGCCGCGCGCCAGGGACGCCGCGCACATCATGGGTCACTATTTACCTACTAACTACTCCGTCTGCATACCCACACACACTAAACTTATATCTACACCGTCGCGGCAGTAGCCGCCGCCGCCGGCGCTGCGCCCGCGCACGCCGCGCCCGACGCGCCGCCGCGCGCCAGGGACGCCGCGCACATCATGGGTCACTATTTACCTACTAACTACTCCGTCTGCATACCCACACACACTAAACTTATATCTACACCGTCGCGGCAGTAGCCGCCGCCGCCGGCGCTGCGCCCGCGCACGCCGCGCCCGACGCGCCGCCGCGCGCCAGGGACGCCGCGCACATCATGGGTCACTATTTACCTACTAACTACTCCGTCTGCATACCCACACACACTAAACTTATATCTACACCGTCGCGGCAGTAGCCGCCGCCGCCGGCGCTGCGCCCGCGCACGCCGCGCCCGACGCGCCGCCGCGCGCCAGGGACGCCGCGCACATCATGGGTCACTATTTACCTACTAACTACTCCGTCTGCATACCCACACACACTAAACTTATATCTACACCGTCGCGGCAGTAGCCGCCGCCGCCGGCGCTGCGCCCGCGCACGCCGCGCCCGACGCGCCGCCGCGCGCCAGGGACGCCGCGCACATCATGGGTCACTATTTACCTACTAACTACTCCGTCTGCATACCCACACACACTAAACTTATATCTACACCGTCGCGGCAGTAGCCGCCGCCGCCGGCGCTGCGCCCGCGCACGCCGCGCCCGACGCGCCGCCGCGCGCCAGGGACGCCGCGCACATCATGGGTCACTATTTACCTACTAACTACTCCGTCTGCATACCCACACACACTAAACTTATATCTACACCGTCGCGGCAGTAGCCGCCGCCGCCGGCGCTGCGCCCGCGCACGCCGCGCCCGACGCGCCGCCGCGCGCCAGGGACGCCGCGCACATGATGGGTCACTATTTACCTACTAACTACTCCGTCTGCATACCCACACACACTAAACTTATATCTACACCGTCGCGGCAGTAGCGACCGCCGCCGGCGCTGCGCCCGCGCACGCCGCGCCCGACGCGCCGCCGCGCGCCAGGGACGCCGCGCACATCATGGGTCACTATTTACCTACTAACTACTCCGTCTGCATACCCACACACACTAAACTTATATCTACACCGTCGCGGCAGTAGCCGCCGCCGCCGGCGCTGCGCCCGCGCACGCCGCGCCCGACGCGCCGCCGCGCGCCAGGGACGCCGCGCACATCATGGGTCACTATTTACCTACTAACTACTCCGTCTGCATACCCACACACACTAAACTTATATCTACACCGTCGCGGCAGTAGCCGCCGCCGCCGGCGCTGCGCCCGCGCACGCCGCGCCCGACGCGCCGCCGCGCGCCAGGGACGCCGCGCACATCATGGGTCACTATTTACCTACTAACTACTCCGTCTGCATACCCACACACACTAAACTTATATCTACACCGTCGCGGCAGTAGCCGCCGCCGCCGGCGCTGCGCCCGCGCACGCCGCGCCCGACGCGCCGCCGCGCGCCAGGGACGCCGCGCACATCATGGGTCACTATTTACCTACTAACTACTCCGTCTGCATACCCACACACACTAAACTTATATCTACACCGTCGCGGCAGTAGCCGCCGCCGCCGGCGCTGCGCCCGCGCACGCCGCGCCCGACGCGCCGCCGCGCGCCAGGGACGCCGCGCACATCATGGGTCACTATTTACCTACTAACTACTCCGTCTGCATACCCACACACACTAAACTTATATCTACACCGTCGCGGCAGTAGCCGCCGCCGCCGGCGCTGCGCCCGCGCACGCCGCGCCCGACGCGCCGCCGCGCGCCAGGGACGCCGCGCACATCATGGGTCACTATTTACCTACTAACTACTCCGTCTGCATACCCACACACACTAAACTTATATCTACACCGTCGCGGCAGTAGCCGCCGCCGCCGGCGCTGCGCCCGCGCACGCCGCGCCCGACGCGCCGCCGCGCGCCAGGGACGCCGCGCACATCATGGGTCACTATTTACCTACTAACTACTCCGTCTGCATACCCACACACACTAAACTTATATCTACACCGTCGCGGCAGTAGCGACCGCCGCCGGCGCTGCGCCCGCGCACGCCGCGCCCGACGCGCCGCCGCGCGCCAGGGACGCCGCGCACATCATGGGTCACTATTTACCTACTAACTACTCCGTCTGCATACCCACACACACTAAACTTATATCTACACCGTCGCGGCAGTAGCCGCCGCCGCCGGCGCTGCGCCCGCGCACGCCGCGCCCGACGCGCCGCCGCGCGCCAGGGACGCCGCGCACATCATGGGTCACTATTTACCTACTAACTACTCCGTCTGCATACCCACACACACTAAACTTATATCTACACCGTCGCGGCAGTAGCCGCCGCCGCCGGCGCTGCGCCCGCGCACGCCGCGCCCGACGCGCCGCCGCGCGCCAGGGACGCCGCGCACATCATGGGTCACTATTTACCTACTAACTACTCCGTCTGCATACCCACACACACTAAACTTATATCTACACCGTCGCGGCAGTAGCCGCCGCCGCCGGCGCTGCGCCCGCGCACGCCGCGCCCGACGCGCCGCCGCGCGCCAGGGACGCCGCGCACATCATGGGTCACTATTTACCTACTAACTACTCCGTCTGCATACCCACACACACTAAACTTATATCTACACCGTCGCGGCAGTAGCCGCCGCCGCCGGCGCTGCGCCCGCGCACGCCGCGCCCGACGCGCCGCCGCGCGCCAGGGACGCCGCGCACATCATGGGTCACTATTTACCTACTAACTACTCCGTCTGCATACCCACACACACTAAACTTATATCTACACCGTCGCGGCAGTAGCCGCCGCCGCCGGCGCTGCGCCCGCGCACGCCGCGCCCGACGCGCCGCCGCGCGCCAGGGACGCCGCGCACATCATGGGTCACTATTTACCTACTAACTACTCCGTCTGCATACCCACACACACTAAACTTATATCTACACCGTCGCGGCAGTAGCCGCCGCCGCCGGCGCTGCGCCCGCGCACGCCGCGCCCGACGCGCCGCCGCGCGCCAGGGACGCCGCGCACATCATGGGTCACTATTTACCTACTAACTACTCCGTCTGCATACCCACACACACTAAACTTATATCTACACCGTCGCGGCAGTAGCCGCCGCCGCCGGCGCTGCGCCCGCGCACGCCGCGCCCGACGCGCCGCCGCGCGCCAGGGACGCCGCGCACATCATGGGTCACTATTTACCTACTAACTACTCCGTCTGCATACCCACACACACTAAACTTATATCTACACCGTCGCGGCAGTAGCGACCGCCGCCGGCGCTGCGCCCGCGCACGCCGCGCCCGACGCGCCGCCGCGCGCCAGGGACGCCGCGCACATCATGGGTCACTATTTACCTACTAACTACTCCGTCTGCATACCCACACACACTAAACTTATATCTACACCGTCGCGGCAGTAGCCGCCGCCGCCGGCGCTGCGCCCGCGCACGCCGCGCCCGACGCGCCGCCGCGCGCCAGGGACGCCGCGCACATCATGGGTCACTATTTACCTACTAACTACTCCGTCTGCATACCCACACACACTAAACTTATATCTACACCGTCGCGGCAGTAGCGACCGCCGCCGGCGCTGCGCCCGCGCACGCCGCGCCCGACGCGCCGCCGCGCGCCAGGGACGCCGCGCACATCATGGGTCACTATTTACCTACTAACTACTCCGTCTGCATACCCACACACACTAAACTTATATCTACACCGTCGCGGCAGTAGCCGCCGCCGCCGGCGCTGCGCCCGCGCACGCCGCGCCCGACGCGCCGCCGCGCGCCAGGGACGCCGCGCACATCATGGGTCACTATTTACCTACTAACTACTCCGTCTGCATACCCACACACACTAAACTTATATCTACACCTATAGAATCATCAGTATGCTTAGATGGTATGGTCATGTTAAGAGGATGAATGAAAGGCGACTAAGAAAAGGTATTTACGAGGCAGATGTGAGTGGAAACGCCGAGAAGGAACTCCCTAGAAGAACATTTATAGTGACATTGGTGATTTTCTTTAAAAAGGTCCGGTTTATGAACGTAAACGCGGCAAAAGGAGTACATAAGAATGTTTTTTTTTTTGTATTGGACCATACCTGGGAACCTTCTGGTTACGGAGATATTGAAAGTCAAAATCCCAACTTTTACAAACTTTATTTTTTTACAGTAACAACTTTTTCATGGAATAACACAACTTTAAATACACCCACGACCCCTGCACCGTTACACGCACCCATAAGCACAATGTTTTGCGTGCATTACGTTGCACACTACCGTAAACAGTAGTGATGTACCGACTAGTCGGCCCGTTTCTAAGACGGTGATTGAAATGAAAGTTATTATTTTTTTATTATAGAATGAGTTTTACAGTTTACTTTCAGTGCAATTTAGAATAGGATAGGAAAGAATAGGAACCCTTCGTTTGGTCCATTAATTAATTGGACTTACGCCCAGAAATTATATAAAATAAAATTAACTAATACTTCTAACAAAAAAGAAGAAACTATAACAAACAATTGGCAATAAATAGGTTTACAACTTAGAAATAGGATCTTTTCCTTTGACATAATAATAATGAATTAGACTTACGAGCCGAAAGCGTAGTCACAAACATTGCCGATGTCACCCGAACTCAACCGAAAGCAATGATTGGTTTGGCCTGTATATAATTATAATTATTAGTGATGTACCGACTAGTCCCCGACTAGTCGGCCGATTAGTCGGCCATTTTGCAGCCGACTAGTCAGCTAGTCGGCCAAAGTCATAGTCGGCCCCATCTCTAGTAAACAGCGATTTTTCACACCAAAAATAAAATTCGTTTTCCAGCAATTATTTTTGTGCCAAGTTACTTAGTTTGATGTACAGAATGCGTAGTTGACGAGTATGTGATGAGTCTTTTTACAGCCTGTATAAAGAACTCTTGTGCTATGTGTAAGTGAGCACTTATGAAGATTTTTTGGAAATTCTTCCCTTAAAGGAGTTATTTAGTGGAAGAAAATTAGTATGGATGTTCGTAATTTTTGCCGATGGATAATCCCATCGGGCACGTAAACTACTTATAAAAGAAATAAATAATCACATTTATTTGGCAACAGCCAATAAAACAAAATTTAAAAAAGTAAAGTTCTATGAATAACAGTGTGCAAAAAAGGTCCTTTTCAGCAGTAATGCCAAAACAGGCTGCCTGATGCAGATTTTCTACTCAAATGATAAATATAATTCATTTTTTCTGACTGTTTACAGCACAACCGCTGACTTATCCGTGGTGTTCGCCAGCGCAGACCCAGCAAAACACGCCTAGATCTGAAAAGGTATGTTAAAAAGACTAACCTAACCGTGTATATTTGAAATTCTGATCTAAACAAAAAGAGATTCTGAAGAAAATCTTTACACACATAGTATTTACTGATTTTAATGTTAAGAAATACTCAATTACACCACCACATCTTTTTTATTTCTACTCAACAGCCTAAAGAAAAAGCGAAAGCGGAAAAATCTTCGATTTCTACCGGCGTCAGTTTGATGAAACGGTTAGCGGCTATGAAAAAGTGCAAGTCTCCGCCGCCGGCCGGCTACAGCATGGACAACCCGGTGTTCGAAGACGGGCCCGGCACGTCCCTGATGCTCACCTTCAACACGCAACAACATCATCCTGTACATGTCAGGTCAGTTACAACAACATTACTACAAAGTACTTAAGTAAACAGCAAAAAAAAAGAACTTATATAAAATACAATTGAAGTAAAAAATTCTGAATACTTAAGAGATTTTGAAAAAAAATACTCGACATTCACATACAATTAAAAATATTATATACTTCCCCATATCCAAGTCCTTGTTTCCAATTATACAAATATCAACTTTATATTTGTGTAAATTAAGTTGATTTGAGAATTGAAATAGTCATATAGAATTTTGAATTTTTTGCTTTTTTTCAAAAACAATATTTGTTTGAAAACTAAATTGCGAACGTAAGATAGGTGTATTAAATTGACGTTTGTGTTATTTCAAGTTCATTTGTGCAATGACTTTTAAAGTAATGCTAAGGTCTACATACGTTCTGAATTCGGACTCCATTGGTCGAATTTATTAATTTATTGACATCACGTGATAAGTATCAGAGGATCAATTTTTTTTTTTGTATGCACGTGTTTCTGTGACAAATAAACCTATTTTTCTTTCTTCTTTCTTTCTTTCTAAATTCCACCGGTTATAATGTCTAAAGTTTGATGCCCAAATAGCACAAACAGTTTTTCAACAACTTTTACTATGCAACCAACTCTGAAATATATTAAAAACAGCTGCTTTGTTCTATACATTTTGATCATGATAATATTGCACTTTTGTACGGAACAGAACGTAGGAAGTATAACTCGTAAGCCTGCATCTGTTTATTGGCTGATAAGTCTGAAATCAGAACGTCAGTAGGAACCTTTATGTGTGTGCATATTATTGTGTGATCCTAACATGTCCATTTTTACCAACCTACAGTACTTGGTCTTCAATATGGCACATCAACTTTCAGAATGATTACTAGAATAAATAATTTAATGAAGGGTGTAAGGGTCGTAGACGCGGAAACTTTAACCATGAACTCAGTAAATGATTCTAGACAGACACACCCTTGCGTTAAAAAATATAGTCGGTTATTTAAAAAAAAATGCTGTTCCATAAATTTTGATCTCGTAGGTATTGCACTTTTTGTATGAAACTCGAGTATTTTTTTTTATAGCAGACGCTAAATGTCTTCGCTATCATATTATACGTCTAGAATCATGTGCTGAATTCATGTTTACAGTTTGCGCGTCGTTTGAAGTCCCTGCCACCTTGTATACCATGTGTGTGACCATGTCTTTCTAAAAACTCAATGTGTCATAGAGATCGGAGATTCGGATGCATATTCACCTAAAGTTGAGATCTTGGCTAATAAGGAAAGTGCTTTTCCTATCGAAATAATCTTAATAACTAACACGAACCACCCCTCTCACACCCTACATACACATATTTGCATCGGGGTTTAAACATTAATTTTAAATAAATATGCATCTGAATAGTTATACAATCCAAGAGTCACAGTGTCTTTTTTTAAATATATTTTTTTCGAGGACGTTTCCATACACCCGACTAGTTATGCATTCCCGGTGTTCCTGGTATCACGCGATTTTATATTAAAAAAACATACTTTTGCAGCTAAAAAATAACTTCAGGTTATCATCATATACATCCGAATATCCGATCTCTGGTCATTATCTGCCAGCTACTGTGTATTGTGTGTGCTTGAATGTTATTTGTTCTAACAGCACTCGATTGTCCCAGCATTTGTGTTTCACGTGTGTACCTTGCCACAAGCCAATATCAAGTATTTTATTATTTCTCCATCTTTATTTTTATTTTGAATAAATATAGTCTAATATATAAAAATCTCGCGTCATAGTGTTTGTTATCGGACTCCTCCGAAACGGCTCAACTGATTTTTATGAAATTTTTAATGTATGGGTTTTTTTTTGTATGAGAATGGGTCGTAAAGTATATTTCATACCGCTTCCACGGGATCGAGACTTATGCGGGTGAAACCGCGGGGCGCAGCTAGTAGTTTAATATTATCCAACGTGTCATTTGCCAATTGAAGAACACACTATCCGTCTTGTTACAAAACGAGTTCTAACTTTAGTTCAAGCCAAATCCTTCGAGTTACTTTTTGTATTTTGAAACTTATTCAGGGCACGCTAACGTTCTTAATACAAAATTGATAACTTACACAAGGATTTGACGCCAGCTTTTGTAATTTGTACTTTTTTTTAAATAGTGTTCGAAGTTCAAAAATGGCTCGATGGTGTGGTAAACCTAGGCCTGAGATTTACCTTGTTTTGTAATAGGGCCGTATAAATTCAAGTTCCTTGATTCTAATTGAATGAAATATGTGTGTAGATTGGCCACGATAATAAATCTAATTCACTCCGGTACTATATAAAACTATGAATGTCGATAATATGTTGATGTTGGCTCGTGGCATACTTACGGTGTGGGTACAGGTCGGGCTCATGTCCCTCGCAACTGCTGCGAGCACTGCCGCCGGCGACACGCACGAACACGCACAAGGAGAGACCCGCCCCGGCGGCCCTGCACGAACACCATCATCTGCACAGGTTGTATGCACAGACACATTCATACACCCGCATAAACACACACAAGGAGAGACGTGCACGAACACCATTATCTACGAGTTTGTATGCTCAGACACATAATCAAAAGACATTTATTCAAACAAGGCTGAGAGAACACTAGGCAACACTCAAAATTTCCCGCGGAAAATTCGTAGCGTATTTCGTAGATAATCATGTAATTATTTATTTAAATCACGTGTAAATATAGGTGCAGTGAGTGATGAGCACGGTGAGCGCTTTCACCAAGATATTGCTTCAATAGAAAAGCGTTATCAGGGGAAATGGACCCGTGCAATGCTTGCAGACTACTGTTGGTTTTTGATTAGAGAGACATCAACATCTTATAATAGGCAGGCGAAAATAACAAAATCAAGTTTTTTTTAATGTCTAAGTAAGGTATTTACGTTGAAATTAAAAATAAATTTCTCTTAAGGGTGATGCGCTCAGGTAGCCCGCGAAATTCAAAATGCTTACGTTTTTTTGCAATTTGCAGGTCACTCTCAAGTTGTATGTTGATTAAAATATGATTCGCGGCCGTAACAAATATGGCTTTATAGAATTATAATCATTAGAATCAGCAATACAACTCCTTAAGTTAGAATTAGCCTCAAATGTCTTGATTTCATGAAATAGTCATTCATTAGGGTAATATGAACTGAGAGCGAGAGATGAATTGATGACTTTTATGATTATAATTCTATAAATAAATATTTGATACGGCCGCGAATCATGTTTAGATCAACATACAACCCGATACAGACCTGCAAATTACAAAAAAACGCAATAAAAATTGAATTTCGCGGGCTACCTTGGCGCATCCCCCTTAAAAGCTATACGTGACTGAGATGTTTTATTGATTGTTCTAAAATCTGTATAGCATGGTGATCCCGAATCACACAATCAGATCGCTGGGTTTATTTTTTTTTGTTGCCTTGTGTAATCAGCACTTTTCGAACGTCAAAACAGTCATGCACGCACCGGAACCAGTCTGCCCTGGCCTCGTATCATGTGCACAAACTCACACACACATGAGCTTGGATATCGGTTGTAACTCTTCACATTTCATAATTGGACGGATTTAAACGAAAAGGATCCAACCCACAAATGGCCAATAAATAATTGTGTATACCAAAACACTCTTTGTAGTTAAAACTTTAATATCACAAAAAAATCCATGTCAAATTTAAACGCGACATTCATTTGTGGGTTGGATCAGTGTTCAACATTTATATAGAAATCAGAAGAAAAAAAATGTTATAGCAGAAGTCCAATATTGAACTTTTCTGTTATAAGACAATTATCGATGATTCCGATATTGATAGCTCTATCACACTTACTCATATACTTGTAAACAATACTGCACCCAACACTCTTAAATGTGACAAATGAATAAGCTTTATATAATACGTTTCATTTAGTGTCGTTCACGATCCTTCGAGCATGGTGTTTTACGTTTGCCGTGTCGCTTTATTTCACATTCGCACTCTTCACCATCATTGACAAGCTAAGCTAAAGAATGAACTAATTAATTGTCTAATTCGCGACTTTGAAATGGTTGTTCCCATAATAATTATACCCAATTAACAACTTAGTCGGATAATGGTTGCAAGAGCAACCGCTAAGCGATTTCCTGTGTTCAATTCCCAAATTATACTCAATACCAAATACAGGTAAACTAGAAAAGGTGTACGCTTCGGTAATCTTCGTGTTTCCGAATTAGCACGAATGTCGCGCCACAGAGTAACACCCACAGAGGTAAACCTTCTAATCTTTGTACTGCCGCACTTTTGTTATTGCACCTCCTACATATCATTGCGCGTCTGTTTATACAAAGCTTTCTCTCCGGTGGTTTATCTACTCCGGTCGCAAATCGTCATCTGTAACTTAATTTTATTTTTAATTCAAAAATAAAATTATATAGAGTTAGAGAGTATAGAGTTGTTAATATCTAATTTTGTATTATAATACAAAATAAATAAGAACTTCGTTGGTTGTAACAGCTCCATATTAGATTTAATCGTCGCGCGTTCGTATTTCCGATGATAGCCGAAGTGCATACTTTTTTTTAAGATCTGTGGGTATACTGCATACAAAAATATGAACTTCACTAGTAAACCATGAAATCATTATGCACCCTAGTCGAGCATAACAAATTAAGTCGAAGTACTATCTTTATTAGGTTTTCTGGAAAAAAATATCCTTCTTCAGAAATATGGGTTTTTTACCGCACCTACTTTTCTGCCTCCTCACTCTTATATTGTCAACTTATAAATAGTATCCAGTAACCAGCTTACCAATAGGAACTATTTAGAATAACGTGTTGATCAATTTACAGAGCGGGCACAGAGAACCCATGGCAGTCCCAACATCGAAAATCGCAGTCGCTAGACGTGACCGCTTCGAGGCGAGATAGGCACCACTTGCAACCAAATAAAGAAAGGTATGTCGCAACAGGAGGCCGGTGGGAACCGGAATCTTCACCGTTGAACATTTTAGTGGGCGTAGAGGTGTTGCGAGCGTGAAGAAAAAGTCTGAAGTTAATTATTGATTTCGGCTATATTGGAACTTGATAAAATTAACAAAACGTTAAACAGTTAATAAGCACTTGCTGTCCGTACGATATCCGATGTTAATGGGGATGCGCCAAGGTAGCCCGCGAAATTCAAATTTTCTAACGTTTTTTTGCAATTTGCAGGTCAGTATCAAGTTGTATGGTGATCTAAATATGATTCGCAACCGTATCAACTAAGGCTTTACAGAATATTATAATCATTAAAATCAGCAATACAACTCCTTAAGTTAGAATTGCCTTCAAATGTCATGATTTCATGAAATAGTCATTCAATAGGGTAATATGAACTTATAGAGATGTATTGCTGATTCCAATGATTATAATTCTGTAACGCCATATTTGTTACGGTCGCGAATCATATTTTAATCAAAATACAACCTGACAGTGACTTGCAAATTGCAAAAAACGTAACAAAATTTGAATTTCGCAGGCTACCCTGAAGGTTCCGCCTTAAAGTGAGCTGCGCGCCTGCGCCACGCCACCCACCGTGACTCGTACGAATGTCAGACTAGAAGCGCACCAACTTCACACTTGCGTTTCGTTGTCAATTGACTTCCCGCACTCATGACCCTTCCTATAGGTAAATATATAATTATACGTTTTTCAAAAAATAATACCAGCCTACCACTGCAAGACAAAGGCGTTTTCTCATACGGAGAACGCACGAGCATTGATCACCACGCTTGTTCAAGATGGGTTGGCGATTTCAGACTTATATCACCTATAAGTCCCAAGTTTTTTCACGAGGTTTTCCTTCACCGATTTCAGTAATGTCCAAGATAAACTCAGAACATGTGGTACTGCAGCTGTATGGTTCCAGCCAGTTTCGAAATGAAATAAAATGTTAGAGCTTGAAAAACCTTTACACTTAATATACAGTGTGTTTGGAAGCTGGGTGCAAAGTCTTAAGGGGGTGATAGACGACACCATTTAGAGAATTTTGAGCCATATCTCCAATCTTTCTTAGACGAAGTCTGTTTTTTTTTATTTTTAACTGCTATACCTTTACATAGAAACAGCAGTCAAAAATAAAAATGACTACGTCTAAGAAATGTATGGCTCAAAATGCTCAAAATGGTGTCAACTTTCACCCCCTTAAGGCTTTGCACCCAGCTTCCAAACACCCTGTATTTAGCACCAAATAAAAACATTCTATTGTTATAAAAACTACCTTTCGCTGAGCTGTCACATAAACTCGTTTTCAATAATGAGTTTAAAAAAAAGAATATCTTCGGTCAACTATCGCGAAGGTTCAGCGTGACTAAGAAACATTTACAGTACTAATTATTGTTTCCAGATTTCGCTGCATTGTCCCGTATCCGCCTAACTCGGAATACGAGTTAGAACTAAAAGTGGATGACATAGTGATAGTGTCGAAAAAGAGAGGCGACGGCTGGTACAAAGGTACCCTACAGCGAACAGGCCGAACTGGCCTATTTCCAGCCTCTTTCGTTCAAAGCTGCCCGCCAGAATGACAAAGGCCTACCCCCTCGAGGTTTGGGACTTTATTCTAGTACATAAATTGTGACGGGAACAGGTGTTAAAATATATGGCCCAATATTTATAACTCTTATTTTTATTCCTAAGAAAAATAAAAACGGCAGTTTGCAAATAACTTAGCAAAATCTATGTTGAGTAACTCTATACAGGCAACTGATAATTTATGCTGTGTTTATAAACTTGTATTAGCTTGACAGTAACAACTGACTCACCTGAACATTTTTTTTTTTTTTGCAAAAATGTCAACCAAGTTGTATGGTCAATGTTTGAAATTAGAAAAGTTACAGTAAGGAAGGGTACTGTGTTTTCTTTCAAGTTATGCTCAAGTAATGGTCATCTTCTCTATGCCTGGTCTTTTATAAATATTTTGTCACAAATTATATTTTTAATCTTAGTAACTTGTGCGTCAGTATTAACAATTCTCTACAAACAGGTTGTTACATGCTTCTCCAAAATATGAAAATAAACACGAAATGTGGTCTTAGTATTTTTTTTTACAAATCATGTATCCCTTTCTTATTTAAGGATTTTTATTTGATAGGCAAATAACAACCTTTATCAAAATTATAATATGGAAAATAGTTAAGAATTACACAGAAACGTAGCAGTGAACTGATTGGCGCTTTAGGGCCTGCACTCACTGGCGGCACGGCACGGCATCACTTTCGCATCTGAGGCATCCTCAATGAAATTTCAAATTTATTGTCATACTATTAAGTTATATTTCTATTCGTCGCATAAAAAATCCTTGCCGTGCCGTGCCGCCAATGTACAGGCCCTTAGAAGTCACAATAAAATATTTATAAGTGTGAATGCTCACAGAATGGCAGTTTTTCAATATTACGCCATTTTTAACTATTTTTAGAAACAATAGTGAAATGTTGAATTATGTATTTATTATACCTACTTCTAAATTATTGTTAGGACAAATATTTATCATTTTAAAATTAACGATTATGCGTTTCAATACTCTTAATGAAACGAACTGTTTTTACAATATTTGGATTCTTTTGTTTCATCTTACAATGTAGTTTTATTTCTAGATCTAGTTTTCTTAAAAAAATATAGTGACTGAACCTTACTGCCGACACTTCTGTAGATATTCTTCCTTTTTTATTTGGATAAATTTATTTTTGAATCAAACAATGTGGGCCAAAAATAAGAGTCCATGATAAAATGAAGTATTTTTGTAGTATTAAAATTAAATCGAAAATAATGGCCGCTCAGTGTGGCGTGTATATTTTGATCTTAATTAAGTCGTATAGCTGTTATTAGTAAATAGGTGTTTGACAATTAGAGACATCTCGAATCAAATAAATTTAAGTATATCTTTGTTGATAACACAAAATATATTTTTATTGTCATAATAAAACAATGAATACCTCTTGCTTTTCATTTTATGACAACTGGGCAAAGTAATTGTGAAATGTCATTTGGGCCTAATGCGGGCTGTCTCTCAAGTCTTTATCTCAATTAAATCCAAAGAGTAAAACATACAAATAAATTAATTTGAATCTAGCCTCAGTCCTAGAGCATGTCAATGTTGAATGAATCCTGAAAATCTTAATTTTTATCCCAGTTTTTAAATCTCTCTTCCATTTTTTTACTAGAAAATGACTACAGCATGGAACTTCGACCGTAGGAGGTCTAAAAGCCTTAAGTTATGTCCATTTTTCTAATACATAGTTACATAAACTAACGCCTTCATTCCTTGGGGGTAGACAGAAACTACAGAACGCCACATGCTACGATCCTTACATACTCCTTTTCCCTCGTTTACATTCATACATCTGGTCATACACGCACGCCGGTTGCGAGTACTGCGCACCTGACCTTTCTACAGAACATCACCAATATAGTGTTCTAATGTCTCTAATTATAAAACACTGTTAGCTTTAAATACACTCGCGTGCATGTAAACTGCATCGAATAGTTTTACTAAAATATTTCAATTAGCCATAATAATTTTGAACGAAATATTAAAATATTAGATACAATAATTGCAAACAAATAGACGATATTTTTAGTAGTTTGAGCTTAAAACATAACTTACCCTTAATTGAAGTAAATAATATTATTTTAACTATAATTTTACAATTAAAAGTTAGGATTCAATATACGCTTACTATTTTTTAACAACATTATATTATTTTTGTTTTAGGACACTGCCATATTATCGTTTTCTATACCTTTGATTTTCTTTTAATGATATTAGTTATAAGTACTATACATGACTTCAAGGAATAGGGTAGTTATATATTTTAGCTAAGAAAAATGGTTGATTAAACTGTTTATATAGTGAATAGTAATTTATATAAAAAGTTTTAACATAAAAATTGGGTTTTTAATAAATTTTGATGAAATTAAGACTGTATGATACCTTAGATAATAGATTGTAATGTTAATAGGTATCATCTGGTAATAATGTAAGTGTATTTAACCATTTTCGTATGGATTTCTGGTTTTTCGTAATAAGTTATAAGAGAAATTTTTGACAATGTTCGTTGTTGTACCCATTTTTGTGGTCTGATGTGTTAACTTATTAATATGAATTTTTCACTGAATTTATATTTGTTTGAGGATTTTGCGATATTTGTTGTTATAGAAAACGATATATTTATCCACACTACAAGTTTTACTTCAATGTACTCGTAGCTAGAGAAATTTTTGAGCCAGTAAACTATATTTTTAGTCTCTAAGTAGACCAAAATAAACAAAATTACAAAAAAAAAAAAATACAAGTTCCAAATAGTGTTTTATTAATTCTAGTGCACATTTCCAAATTAAAATATACATTGTAGTGATTTTTTTAACATTAAATTGTAACTTGAAAACATCGGTCCACGTCAGAAATGGTGTATAATGAAAATGGTCTTATTTATATCTTTGGAACAACAGCTCAAGAGCCTACCGGCTCTAATTTTAGTGCTAGTTAATATAGGAACAATTGTACATTCGATGTCTTCTATCTATTTGTATAAAGAGAAGTGCATGAAACAGGTATTTAGCCCTTTAGTTTAGACAAATCAGTTTTTTTTGATATTTGAATGTGAATTTAGGAAAATCGCACTTTGATTAGGTAGCGAGATTCTTCGTGGATTTAGATGACGAAACTAGTACTGGCTATTCCTGATTTATTGTTTATTTTAACAATGTTTTTGTAAACACTTATCGTGGATCATATGGTTTAAAAATAAATCATTTGTAAAATATTTGATCTTGATAAATGTGATAAATAGAATTATCTCCCAATTTTAAGCGTGATACTCATTTACGTTTACGAGAGACAGTGATGATGGCTAGTATCGTTGTTTAAATCCTACTTTAGTGGGACTGTGTAAATACACTCTTACTTAAAAAAATAGTGAACATTGATTGTTTACGAAACCTTGTTGTGAACTGATTTTTTAACGTATTTATTTTATTCGATAAATTGTACTTTTAGATGATAAATTGATAAGTACCTTTGTAACAACGAAGTTTGTTCAATGCTCTTCTTTGGAACTGGGACACAAATGTTGTTTCTCTAGACAAAATTTAAACAACTTTTCGAAAATGTTTTATGAAAATGTCAGTTAAATTTTGCGATGCAATATTTTGTAATTTTGTAACGTGACAATTGGTTTGTATAATGCCGCCGTCTTTCCTTGATATTTCTGTAATATCAACCTCATAGCGAGCTAAAGGTCTCTCGTACACACGGCTACATATCAAGCTATACATTTTCCTAGTATAAGCTGACCTCATTGTACCGAAATCCTATACAATGCGATATTAGCTTACACTGGAAATGTATAGTTTGATATGTAGCCGTGTGTACCGAATATCATTTGCTAGAACAGTTGAATATGTTAACATAACTGTAGACTTTTAAGCCGACATGCCCCTAGAAATATGCGATGTACCCACCAAGTGACTATTTGACAAATGCGGAGCAAGTTTGTGTCCAATTTGTTTTGTAATGTGCGCTTCTATTGTAAATTTTAAGTGAATCATATCGAAGTTATAATTAGGTGATTTCGAAAAGAATTAAAATTTCTTCGTAACAAGTTTTGTTTTATTTATTTATTCACACAAACATACGTAATGTTTAAACTTAATTGAGACACACATGCACAGGTATAAATGCAGATTTGATTAACTTATTAAAGCTAACGCAGACTGAGGGGGGCCGCGACACAACGCAACGCATTTCAAAAAATTTCATCACTTTCTTTCTTTTTCTATGAACGGCGGGCCGCATCGCACTTTTTTGTATAAAAATGCGTTGCGCTGCGGCTTGTTGCAGCTGTAATGTGCGCTTGGCTTTACTTAAAACAAAAGACGAACACAGGCTGCAGGACTGTCTAAGGGTGACAGCACATTGTACAGGCACAGTTCAGCTTTTATAACACTTTTCGTTTTAGAGGCATGAGGAGCGAGTGGGAAGTGTCTCCGACCGGATGTTGTGTCTGGTGGGCTTACTGCCCGATGTTTGTTGTAGGGCTACTGTTGAAGTACATGCTACCACTTATAAGCTGTTTCATTGGTCTAGTGGTCGCGAGGCCATGAGGTTTCCGGGTTCAATTCCCGGGTCGGTCAAAGTGTTATTGGGTTTTTCCATCAGGAATTCTTCAGTAGCAGCCCGGAGTCTGGATTTGGGCCAGTTTGATGGCAATAGGCTCCTTAATACATGGGATTTAAATATAACTGGCGAAATGTGGGTGTACTACAGGAACACCTCTGCCTGATCCTTCGGGGATTACAGGTTGGATGTTTTTATTTTATTTTAGAAGTGCAATTCACTAGAACAAGAAGTCCATGCGCACGATATAAATAGTGCTGTCGATGCGGATGTCTTCGTGGTGATTCCTCGCTATAGTACCGAATGACGCCTCAAGGAGATAAGAGACACCAAAATGCTGACGTGCTTGTAAATGTGATTTCACCCTTATTTCTATTAATATTGTAAATCAATCCGGTTTAAAAACAAAGAATTACAAACTAAAGTTCATCCTTCACCAACTTCATGATCTCATCTTCCGCTTCGCCCCATTGGTCAGTATTCGACGTCATCTGCCCTATCGCATCCATACGCCGCTCCATCAGCACCTGATCTAAAATATGCTCCATCTTTATATGCATACAATCGTTGAACACTGACGCGTACTCACAAACTTCAAAGATGCCGTCAACTGCTTTCGTACATTCCCCTATAGCGGTCTTCAAACGAGCCATCACCTCACTATCCTCGCCGTAGACAGCTCTGTTAGCATCCAACAAATGATCTTTACTAATCTTATCGTCCTTTATTATTGAGTTACGTTTTAGAATGCAGGCAACGAAACATTTTCCTTGTAAATTCGCCTGCGGGATTCGTTTTAAAAAGTTTTCGACGTCTTCCATTGAAGCTTTTACTTGGCGCGCGCATTCCGTTAAGTTCTTTCTAAATGGTTCCACGTCCTCAGTCATTTTATTGTATCTCTTCATCTGTTCTTCTTTTGACAGTGGTTCAAAGGAGATGGTAAGGTAAAACGCGAAGGCGAATAATACAAAAAGGACGCTTGTAATTAGATTTTGCATTTTTGCGGGCGCCTGCTGTCGCGTGCGTTTTGTTTTGATCTTCATTTTAAAGTAACTGGCTGTTTTTAATTGGTCGTTAACGCCACTCAGGTAATTGTGTTATACGGACCTAACTGTACCATACTGACTGTTTGTATGTTGAATAAAATAATATGCAACACAGCCAAGTTTTTAAGTACCTATGCTTATGTTATTTAAATATTTACCAATAGGTACTGGACAATGGGATATAGAACTCTAACGGCCGAACCCAATAACGTATTATCACCAATTTAGGCTTAGGTACTGGAGATTCAAAAGTTTTTTTTTTTTTAACTTTCGAATTTTCTTGTATTGACATCGATTTTAGGTCGGAAGAGGTGGGAGGTGACGATTAAAATGAAGGGGGAAGTAGCAGGCCCCCTACCTCCCCCCTCCCCTTGCATCCGTTAAAGGATTATCAAGACTTAAAAAGGAAGGACTTTATAAAACGGTATTTATGTATATTTGAGAGGGAGAGGGGGGTCCCCCCGTAAGGGGTAATTTAGGAAATCCAGTTTTTTTTTAACCTAACAAGAAGGAGATGACGGGCTCGTTCGCTCGCTTTGCTCAACCACTTGAGCCCCCGTCATCCCCTTCGAACCTAACCTGTCCGAGTCGGGGTGCCCGAAGTCCCAAGCTCGCTTCGCTCGCTCTTACATCCATAGTTCTGTTTGCGTTTTTACTTAGTGGTGCTGTGTCGGGACTTGGGGCACCCCGACTCAGACAGGTTAGGTTCGAAACCTCGTAAATGTGTCGATTTCGTCACGAGACTATTTATTCACTTCTATATCTTCCTATAAGTTTCTTAATCAATAGGTACCTACATATTATTTCAAATAAGTAGGTACCTACCTAAAACCCGGTGGCGAAACTAGCTTAAAAATAAGAATGACGTGTTCAGAGCTGTATTGTATAATTTTTTAAAGGCAGTTAGTAATCCTGATATGGGTCGTAATCCACACGTACCTATCCGCGATAGCTTAGGTGTAGTTATTTAATAACAATAGTGTAGTGTAAACTAACAATATTTTTTTAATTGTTAGTTACACAATTAGGGCTGGGCTATTTCTAGCAATTTGGATTAGGACCTCCCTACCCAATTCAAACCTCTCCAACACAGTTAGATTCGCTTGCGACACATTCACATTGCGCAACGGATGAGATTCGAACTCACGACATCTCGTTAGCTGTTTCGCTATTTTATTTTACGTAGACTGGAGAGGAGCAGAGAAGGACTGACTTGTATACCTTCGTAGGAAGAAATTAACCATTAATGTTCCACAAAATCTACGTCATTCGCGCTTTAATTCACAGAGACACTTCGCTGCACTGTCTCTGCTTATTTGCTCCGCTCAGGCTCAAATGAACAGGCAAAGCAGCCTTAGGTAATGTAATGCTTTGCCTAGGTAGGTACCTACCTATTCCTACCTGTTTGTTCCAAAATTATCTGAGGCAAATGTAGACTGACAGGGTTCGTTTACACTTTCATCAAATACTTTTGGATCAGACATTAACTGCATTAATAGTTACTTCGACTTACTAGTTTGCATAGCGTAAAAAACGATTTGTTGGCGCCTGGTTGGTGCTGACACAAAGATCCCCAAACAAAATCGATTTTCTAGCGTTTTAATTACCCTAGTTTTAAGCGTATGAATTCGCATAGGTAACAACAGTTTTTTCACCACACAACCTCGGAAAGATTCTGTTTATCATTCGAAATCTGAGTGTAAAGTGCATTTTATCCGGTAATGGTGAATGTTTTTTTTTTTTAATTCGAACTTTTCTATTCAATAATTTTCTATACTTACCGCCAGTCCCTTGAAAATGCGTTAATACTTATTTCATGTTAGTGCGCCAACCTCATTTTTAGAATAATCACACTGGCCAGCACGACAACGACGGTTGACTTCATGAAAAAAAAACTTTTATAATTTTCTTGTCTATTCAATTCACTTTCTATAATTTTGGTTTGTTTTTTGATAAAATTGTAAGAAATCATAAAATATTACCAATTGTAATAATTTTTTAAATAAATAAACACTAATTTAATATAATATTAGTTATGTTGATTTTCTTGTACCTAGCATTTTCTTCGCTGTAGTGAGGTTAAAAGTTGTGTTTCGCTCGGCAGCAAAGTTATTCTGCGTTTCGCACCTTTGAAACCCTCGCTATGCTCAGGATTCAATACAAGTACCTACTCGTGCCAAAAAACAACTTTGCAGCCTTGCACAACAAATAATATAACGATTATTTTCTAATGTTACGTTATGTGTGAGCAGTATATTTTGTATGAATAAATGTTTGTTATTTTCCTAAATAACTCTTAGATAGGTAAGTACCTAC
Organism: Griposia aprilina; assembly: GCA_916610205.1. Lineage (NCBI taxonomy): Eukaryota > Metazoa > Arthropoda > Insecta > Lepidoptera > Noctuidae > Griposia > Griposia aprilina. The sequence goes on along the minus strand of OU744285.1, from coordinate 22,752,587 downwards.
CTATTTTTCCGTGGATGTTTTTTATAATCTCAGGTCGTATTTCACGATGTATCAGTATAAGCATAATCAGCCTATAATGTTCCCACTGCTGGGTCACAGACCAGGTAGGCCTCCTCTCTGTGAGAAGCAGTGGGCTTTCCACTACGCGGGCCCAGTGCGGATTGGCGGATGTCACGTGTCTTCGAATTTTTGGTTCTAGAACATGCCGGTTTCCTCACAATGTTTTCCGTCACCATTTTGAGAGTCGTGGTGATCTCAAAACTCACTCGCTCCGCTTGGGAGTTGGCACTAAAATCGCCTCGTGCACACTGGCGCGACGCGACAGCGTGACACAAAGGCACCGCGTGCTGCGCGACGGGCGGCGCCTTTGTGTCGGCTGTCGCGTCGCGCCTGTTTGCGGGAGCCTTTACGCTCGGGATTCAATACGGCGCGCGGCGCCCGCGACATAAGACAATGCTTTAGATTTTAGATGCATAATCTACTATTATACAATAAGTGTCGCTTGGGTTCGAACCCACGACCTACAACACGTAAGTCGCGGCCGTTACCACAGTTATTATCCATGATTAATCGTTTCGGCGAATTTACCATTGAAATGTATCGAAAATTCGAAATAGGTCCCTCCCTACCCGAATCAAACACGTCTGGGAACAGATCACAAGAGCTTTAGGGAATTTGTGGCAGTTGCCAATCCTATTAGCATTTAGATGGGTTCTATACCATTGGTGATTCCTAGTCGTTCTGCCAAATTGCGAAAACCGAGTAATATAAGTGACCTATTTTTGCCTTTTTGAGCAATAAAGTCCGATTTCATATTGTACCCTACCTAGGTAGGTAATTATTTGTTGCTGTCATCATGAAATATATTTTGTTTTTACTAATTTGGCCTAGACGTTTACGTACAATAAACTTTTCCATGGTTTAACCCTAAAGGCATGTACACATTGGCGCGACGCGACAGCGCGACACAAAGGCACCGCCGGGCGCGCGACGAGCGGTCCCTTTGTGTCGCTCGTCGCGTCGCGCCTGTTTGTGGGAGCCTTAATGACTGACGAAAAGGTGACAGTAATTAACTTACACGCCAGTATTAGAAAGGTAAAGGTGTTGTATCAAAAAAATCTTATGGAAGAATGGCGAATAAGTAGGTAAGTAGGTACATTCTATACGCTATTCTAGCTTTCAGTAACTTGACTCCATGCCAAAAGTAATCGGGGTTGCTAATATTTGTATGGGCACTGTACGTACTTATAGTGGTGACAAGTCTATACACTGTAGGTATAACGTTAGGACAGACATGTGATTCACATCTAAACTGATATTACTTATAAACAGAAAAGATTAAATTTTTTGTATGTTTGTTTGTTACTCTTTCACGCTAAAATGGCTGATCGGATTTAGATGAATTTTGGCACATAGGTAAAGTAGGTCATGACCTGGATTAGGACATTGAATACTTTATAATCTGATATTCCCACGGGATCGAGACTTATCCGTGTGAAACCGCGGGGTGCAGCTAGTTTACAATAACTTGAGCTAATACATTATGACTTTATGAGTCAAAAAAGTCTACGCTCACACTATAAGTAATATTTAAGTAGACACGGACATGGGAAAAAACGCGGCTTGTAGGAACTACGCTTTCAGGCGTCTTGGCAAATGACTAAAATGTTGAATACGACGCGACGGCAAGGCCGGACAAAGTCGAACATTCATGAAATATTTATGGGGCTTTAGTCTGGAAAATGAGATCTTTTGTGAAGATTTAATCTGTATTAAAAACCCTGCGTAAACTTGGTGAAGTGTTCGCGAGGACACGAGAAGCACTCTTGTGCTTTTATCATTTTGTCAATCCCTAGTTTGATACTTAATAATTGTAAGTATATCTACCTAAGACTGAAGTGATTAAAGTAAGGTTGGGTTTACAGGATAGGTCGAACTGAAGTGCGTGACCCACATTTCGCCCACATGACAATTACATGAGTATACATTACATAGGTAACCTACCTATAGTAAAAATATTTTCTTAATGTCCCTCGGGAATCATCGCATTTCCGAATACAAACGAATTTCCATGACCATCAATTATAGATTTATCGTGTATAATAATTTGAATTCAGAACTAAGTAAGTATAGTTGATTTGTTTTGACGTAACTACAATAAAGTACTTAGTTCTGAATTCAAATTATTATACACGATAAATCTAATACCATTGATGGACATGGAAATTAGCATTCGTTTGTAGGTATTCTGAATTGCGATGATTCCCAAGCGACAATAAAAAAAAGTTGTACTGTACCTAACACTTATAACTAGCACTTCTAAGTTACAGAAAAAAATACACCGATTTCTCTTGATCATACATATATACATACATAAACTCACGCCTTCTCCCCATGGGGGTAGGCAGAAACTACAGAACGCCACCTGCTACGATCCTTGCACACTCCTTTTGCCTCGTTTACGTTCATACATCTGGTCATACACGCACGCCGGTTGTGAGTACTAAGCACCTGACCTTTCTGAAGAACATCACCAAAATGGTCACTATATGTCTTCCTAGGGCGTCCCCTCCCGGCGTTTCCACTCACATCTGCCTTGTAAATACCTTTTGTTAATCGCCCTTCATTCATCTTCTCAACATGACCAAACCATCTTAGCATACTCTTTTCAATTTTTGTCACTACATCTTCTTTTAAACCGCACCGTTGCCTTATCACATCATTCTTCAGTCTATCATTCATAGTCACACCACACATGCACATCTCTTGATCAATTCCCGGAAAATGTTGTATGTGGCTTGATCAAGTTTTAATCTCTTCAAAATAACTGACTTTTTCTAAGAACGATTTGTAGTTGGAATTGAACTGAGGAGCACACGTAGTGGGTGGAACGCTCCCGGCTAAATGACGTCTGGTAGAGACAAGATGTGGAAGGCAGAGAAGGGCGTTGTGGTGCAACTTGGGATAAGTCTACGTCCAGCAGTGGTCAAAGATCTATTAAGATTAGATACCCTCTTGTACTAATAAACGTTGCTTAAAGTTAAGACAAGCTTAGAGTTAAAAATTACAAAACCCACGCAGAATCAGTCGCGCGGCGGGCGCAAATCAATTGATGTATAACTAGCTTTTGCCTGCGGATTCGCCCGCGTGGATGTCGGAAATAATTCCACGGGAACGTACTACCGGGATAAAAAGTATCTTACATGTTAGTCCAGGTTATAAACTATCTGTGTTCCAAATTCCATCCAAATCCATTCAGGAGTTTTTGCGTGAAAGAGTAACAAACATCCATCCGTCCTAACAAACTTTCACATTTATAATATTTAGTAGGATATGCGATTTCAATCGAACGAACGTCAATTTAATAACCGTTTGCCGTTTTATTAAGACGTGGATCCCTCATCAGGACGTAAATCTCGTACAGATTGAGATAATTTGCATAAAAAAATAGTGACCGCCTTACAAACATGGCAGTGGCATTGAAATTACATTTATAGAGATCATTAACTTTACGGTTCGAATCGATGATGCAATAAGAATAAGATTTAAAAGGATGTAATCTATCCTTTTTATGGTTGTTTCGAATCTACCACCCGCATCGAATTAGATGACGTTCATGCAAGCAAGAAATTGCACAGGTATTTTATACGCGAAAAAAGTCGGTTTAAATCTGGGAAACTTCGAGAACTTTCTGTGTAGGTACCTACCTAATGCTGCGGCACAGAATACATAATAATAGTACAAGTTGCGGCCACAGTGTCGCGATAACGCGAACTACACTTCGAACGCTCTCTTTCGCACACCACTTGACGTCTCGCTGTACAATGCTACGGCTACGTGCTACATTGTAGCGATAACGCGAACTACTTACACTTCGCGCGCTCTCTGTTGTACAGCGAGACGTCGTTCGAGAGGTGTGCGAGAGAGAACGCGTGAAGTGCAGTACGCGTTATCACGATAATGTAGCCGTAGCATAAAACAGAGAGCGCGCGGAGTGTAGTTCGCGACAATGTAGCCGTAGCATTACTAAATAGGTTAACTACAGTGTGAAAAGATTACAATTTGTTTCGCTTGTAGCTAAAATTGACCGTCTCGTTGGTCGCTATTGGCTAGCTATTGGTCGCAAGTTCAACCAACTGCTAAGCGTACGGTCCTGAACCCTAATTGCGTTACACACGTCACACATCAATCACGATCTGAATCATTTTGAAGGTTAATCCATTGCTTCATATTTTCGAAAAATATGAAGTTAGAAATATGAAATCTCATCTTATTTAAAAATTTGCTGTGCCCGACAGGGTCCATAATTGTTTCTATTATATTCTATTTACCACCTGTAAGTGTACATTATGGATTGCAATAAACGATTTGAGATTTGAAAAAAAAACCTGTTAAGAACGTAAATAACGCAATGAATGTAGTTGAACTGTAAATTTTTTTTTTCCAACAAAAACACTAAAAAGTGAAAAATAACTTTAATTTCTGAAGTGCGTGTACTTGGTTTTTATATTTTCTTTTTTTGCCACTTCTGAAATTAAAGTTATTTTTCACTTTTTAGTATATTTTTAGGAAGTCGGCTGTTTTATTTTTGTGAAAAAGTTTTTATTTTTTACTTTTTAGTTGTGATACCTACCTACCCCACACAAATTCGTACATGATATGTAAATAACAGTGAAATGAAATTACTAGGACATCATCAATATAAACTAAGTGGAAAAAGGATAACTCAAAAACTAACAAATACACTAAGAAATTTATATGCGACCACACGAGAAGCATCAGCTTTCGAATAAAAATGTAAGTAATCATCAAAATTGGTGCATATAGAAAAAAGTTCTGAGTCACACATAAAAAAAAATACAGTCGAATTGAGAACCTCCTCCTTTTTTGAAGTCGGTTAAAAATTAAAGGCATTTGTGTGCCGGTAGCAGCCCGGAGTCTGGATTTGTGCCCGGTTGATGGCAATAGGCTCGCCCCCTATTACATGGCACTTAAACATAACTGGCGAAATGTGGGTGTGCTATAGGTACACCTCTGCCTAACCCTTCGGGGAATACAGGCGTGATGTTAGGCATGCATGCATGCATGCCATTTATGTTACGCAATTAACTCGCTTTATTTAAAGTACAGTCTACCTATTTGGCTTTTGTTTGGAGGGATTTTTCAGTAGGTACTTACTTAATGGGACGTCACATATCCTGCTGAATTATGGGTGTAATATACACACACCTCCTGCCTAACCCTTTGGAACACAGACATACGTAAGCTTAGTTCCGGTCGGCATGAGCATAGTTCTGGGTTAACGATGTACGGGAGCCGGCGCCGTATAAGTAACGGATGAACTGCAGTTAAATATAAAACTCCTATATTTCATGCAAAAAGGCCATACGAGTTTAAAAGAATATAACGAAGTGTTACATTATAGCGTGTTTCATAAAAACCAGGCCGTTTCGCATGACGCCCGCGTGCGTCTTGCAATTTAAAAGTAAAATTACAATATTTAAGTGTTTTGCGGTGTTAACGTTTTAGCATTATTACAGTTTACGAACTAACGGATTTTGCGTGAAATAATCAATTAGCATAATTATATTATTATTATTATGGTTTGGTTTAAATAAGCTTTTATTTTTAATATTTTATTTATCTTTTTTATAGATTCTTCAAAAATTTGGGAATGTGAGAACGTTGTAGGCCTAACTTGTAGACTGTAGATTTGTAGACCTTTTTATACGAGTATATTGTTGAGTACCTATCTGTTACTTTTTGACAGGCCTACACTGTACTTCCATACCTATTAACACTGTAAAAGCCATTTATTTTTAAAAGAGTAACCGTGGAGTTTCTTGCTAACTCTTCTCTATGGAGATGGAAACGACCAATTGAAAGCGTGCACCTAGCTTCTGACGTTTCATAAGTGCCCATGTTTATGTGTAATAAATTTTTTGATTATTTTATGTCCCACTCCTCACATAATCCACCTCGCGGGCCCAGTGCGGGTTGGTGGATGTCACATGTCTTAGACTTTTTTGTTCTACGACTATACATACCATAACATCAGAAGAAATTAGAGTTTTAAAACACTTTGCCCAACCCGGGAATCGAAACCAGGACCCTAATTACGTAACACACTATCTATCATAGTCTGAATCATTTTGAAGCCTATTGCTAATCCATTGTATGTTCGAAAACGTTGTCTGCTCAACAACGTAAATAACGCAATGAATGTTGTTGAATTGTCAAAATGAAACCCATTCCTACTATTAGTGTGTTGCGTAATTACCCCGCAGGACCTCATGGTCAGTAGCGCTTGCAACCACAGTACCAACGAGGTAGTCTTAGGTTCTATTATATAGCACTACTTTAGTAAAATTTTAGGAAAAAAGTTTCTGCTGGCGGGAAGGGATTGTGTTTTGTTTTCGTCGTGTTTGATGAGAGGGGTAGGCAAAAAGGCGCGGGTGAAACTTGTTTTTTTTCTGTCTTGCTGCGCCTTCCTGTCTTGTCGAATTTTCGAAACCAACATCGCGACACCGCGCCCGCGCCGGCTACATCTGTAAATAAATATTTCTATAAAATGGTTTACCCGACTACAAGTAAGGTTATGGTTCCGTCCCTCTTAAGATCACTTCGTTTTCCGTCCGTCTGACAGTCTATCAAGACCCTTTTTCTCAGGAACGCGTGATGGTATTGAGGTGAAAAATACGTAGGTATACGGTCCCATCGAGCTCTAAAAATCAAGCTTCTCAGTTATCGCAATAAAAAAAACGGCCATTTATGTGATTTATTTCCATAGGTAATCGCAAATAAATAAAAAACCTATAGTACTTCCCATTGATCTAGAAGAAAGAAGCAAGGTCTCATAACCAGTGATCGGAGTAGGTAGATTGAACTGGGGTCATTGATCCGAAACGTATATATTACTATGGACATTCCTCCGGAATTGGTGGATTATTAAAAAAAAACCGGAACTTATGTAGGAATTGTATTCTGCCAGAGTGGAAGGAGTCATTTGATGATTTGCCATCCTCAAAAAAAAGGTAGGAATTGTAATAAAATGAGCAATTTTATTCTTTATTATTCTTCCTATTTTTATTATTCAACAGATAAATAATGAATTAATTTAGTTTTGATACCTTCCTTTAAATTTTGAATTGAGTAGTAATAATATCACTACCAACATTAACAATATTTAATTGAATCCGGAAATACCGGAATTACTTTCCGGAAAAATGGCTTATCCATGTTATTCTTTCTGTGTGCATTTATGATACAAGTACTAAAAATCAATCTACCTACTCCGATCACTGCTCATAACACAGCACAATTAAGTAAAGGAAAAAGTCCGAAAATCGTTAATTTGTAGTTCTAGCACTTTTTTTTTTTTTTTTGCGATTTGTTGTTTTCGTATATCGATGTATGTGAGAACATATTTTTCAACAATGTTAAGTTTTTTCAATGTTAAATCTATAGGGAGGTAAATACCTACGCATTGAATGAAAAGGGTCCAACAAATTGACGGTGATAAATAAAAATAAATAAAAGAACAATTTCGTGGTAATGTCTTTAATCTTTTTATTTAATAAAATTATCGTTCCGGATACTATGAGAGATAACGTTTTGTCCTAGTAGCGAGATGACGTACAATAACGTGTTTGTCAAATTATATTATTTGATCGTAAGCGTTTGTGAAACTCCATGTTTCCATGATTTCTAACAAACTTTTATTGATTAATGATTATACAACAGATCTACTGTACGCCTGGTTTTCTCGAACGAGAATCAACACAAAATTTGTTAAATGGGTGTCAATTGCTTGCTTAGATTCAAAATCAATCAATCTGCCTGCCTTTTTCCAACCACGTTGGGGTCGGCTTCCAGTCTAAACAGGGAGCTTACTCTCTAAGTTCAACGAAGATTCGGACGCGTCGAAAGTAGTTTGACACTTTGGAGTGAACGGTACACCCGATTAATTATCTTTTGCGGAGAGGTAAAAACAAATTGGGAGTAGGGACAACTGTCACATCGTGGTGTCATTCATTCGTAGGTCGGGCCCCAAACTAATCTTATGTCCGTAGGTGATACGGTGTAGGAAACGCCCGTAACGTCGGCCGAAACCACAGATTTCGTGCTTAGAGAGTAGACCTCTAAATGCAGCTGGATACCAGTATTTTACATGGTCAACTGTTGAGATTGGTTGACCGAATTATAAAAAGGCAGTCACATCACTTGACATGCGTTATCTTTGACACGACGTTGATTTTCGTTCCACAAACCACACACTAACAGTAGGAAAGGCTTTCATTTTGACAGTTCAACAACATTCATTGCGCTATTTACGTTGCTGAGCAGACAAATTTTTCGAACATAAGAAGCAATGGATTAGCAGTATCCTTCAAAATGATTCAGATTGTGATACGCAATTAGGATGCTAGTGTTAAGTTCTCAAGATACTTACTTACTTAACCAACAAGGTTTTTTTTTCATTTCAGTCGTTAAATACACTTCTAAATGTTTCATTTGGCACTACAATACTGGTAGGTTTGCCGTGTCTAATAAACGACGAAATAAAAACAATTAGATACAATTTTTTTTGTACAGTCAGGGAAATTAATTGTATACAGATTGATATAGGTACCTACCTACTTTGCCAATTTGCTATGTTGTAGTCATTTCAAAGGATTGTTTCGGAAGGATCACGATTTCAGTAAGTAGGCACAAGGAGGAATAACATGATTAGGTACCTATTTTGAAGTTGATAGTCACTTTCATAAAAAGCAATTATTTTTCCTGACTATACATTAAAATATGTTTAATATGCTACCAAAACGGCTCAAAAAAAAAAATGTTTTTGCCAATTTTGGCTGTTTTCACTTCAGCCTTTTGTAGGTAATTATGCCATTTAATTTGGTCTACAAATGAAAAGTTGTAAGTCACAAATTGACGCATTCGCACATGTTACAGTACTTATAGATAACATAATTTATTAATGGGACCTTTATACAACAGCTATGTCCTACCATTATCTACATTTTAATTGTATATAGGTAAGTATATATATATTATTTATAAATACAGACAAAATCAGTTCAACAATCTCCAATATTTACATATAAGCTCATTTAATATCATTTCAAGATTAGCGTTGAAAGATACATTTTGTTTTTTTCGAAACTGTATTTTTCCCATAAAATACATGTAATTTTCGAAAAAAACAAATTTCACTTTCGTCTGAAAAATACAATCATACACGTTACAATAATACTTGTTATATAAATACTGTGCATTTTTCATATTTAAAAATCAAAACGAAAAAATCTTGCGGAAAGTTTCTGTATTTTATTGAAAAATACAGGGGCATTTGAAACATACATGTATTTTACATGTTATTTTCAACGTTATTCAAGATGCTTCAGAGGACTTAGTGCGAGTTTTGATACGTAGACCTACTTACGTCAATTGGTATGGAATAATTGTGTTCCCAATAATATTCACCAGGCGGCGTTTCTGTATAAATTGACGATCGAATAAATATTAAAACTCGCCCTAAGGCCACTCAGGCTCACGCTGCCTATCTATCTTACTTCCGATACACGGTACTAACTGATTTTATTCGGTACCTACGTAGTTTTCTATTAAGGACAGGAAGGTGTCTTAACACTTAACACCTCTGAGCACGAAAAGCAACCGTAAATCTAGGGCTGCCTAAGGCAATTTACCGTCGAATGACGTCACTCAAACGTTATTTACGAAAGTAATTAAGTTGGTGTGGTTTCCTAACGAGCAGTAAGTATTTGACACCATAAAGGCTCCTTCAAACAGGTGCGACACAAAGGCACCGCCTGTCGCGCGACGAGCGGTGCCTTTTTGTCGCGTCTCGTGTCGCGCCTGTCTGTACTACCTTAAGGAAATAGCACACAAATATCAAATCGGAAAGGGATCGACACTGTATCAACTCGGGCTATTCAGTATTCTTTGTATGGAACTCCTTATTGCAACGCACACAAATCGGAATCGTAACGTATTCGTCTCGCCTCGGGGTCGGCAAGCCGTAAGCGCGGCGTCGCGTCGCCTAGCTGTAGCCGAGATGAAGTATCGGAGCTGCTGTTACGTGCTTACGTTAGGTTGACGCCTGTTTGACGGCGACGCGAAAGGCGATACGGTGACGATCCCTTTCCGAGTTGATATGTGTAGCTACCTTAAAAGTCAAATCCCGGTGCACTCATTTTCATGACAGCCGCCGCTGCGACCGTTGCGTGGCAGCCATGTCTTCTAAGAAACTGTAGCTTTACAGTAACACTGTGTATTTCGCAAAATTATGAAACAATCTGATTGTGACTTTAAATAAACATTAATAAGTTGAAATAATTCAGCTATAAGATTAGCCAATCATATTCCAAGCAGTCATACCATAGTTGCAAGATATTGTTAAATGTAAAAAAAAACACGTTTAAGGAATCTAAAATTATAATTACACTCAGTCATGATGAGTTAAAACTAGATTTTAGTTGAGTTGGGTACCTTGTATGAAAAATTGTAGTTGAATTAAGATCCAAAAGTCAAAGCTGAGAATTGTTCTAGAATAAGTTAGATCCCTCAAGAAAAAAGAAAATGTTTTAGTCAGAACAGCTGAGTTATTACCTAGATTAGGACGTCTCCATTATTCTAGTAGGTAATAGGTATATTATAATAAGTAAATAAAAACCTACGCAAGTAGGTAACGTGACAGAACAAAAAGTCTTCGGTCGGAGAGTTCTTGAGAAAGTTAAATTGCTTTGCAATGACTATTAAAATAAGTGTGGGAATAACGGCCCAACTTCCGTCCCGACTGCGGTAAATGTAAGTAAACAATTGCAAAGGAGTTCACGGTAAAAATAATATTATCTAAGTAGGTACTCACATAGTGTGAAAAACAAGAATATTTAAAAAAAAATCAAGTGCCGTGCATAATTCACGGTGCATTAGCACGGCACTTGATTTTTTTTTACACACAAACACGGAATCTATTATTAAAACGATCAGTTTGAACGTTTTATTAATATTTTTGGACAACTCTAAAAGTGCTTTTATTTGAAAATGAAAATGCCAATCAGCATGTCGGCATACGGCAAGCGAAACGCACAATATTCCATGGAATAAACATTAGTGCCGACTGCCTTCAATGTTTTGCTTTAAAAGCCTGCTCAAGTTGCTATTTATGCTTGGTGATGAACTACCTAGACTGGGATTCTGGGAAGAGCATAATTATATGCAACTTAGAAGTGATGTTTTACAAAGCACCATTGCGAGTTCAGCGACAGAGTTTATTGGAGACAAAGACCTGATGTGCAGTTTTTGTTAAAGAATATAAAATATAACTTATTTTTAAAAACATGAGAATACAGCATAAATTGGAGTTTTTAAGGTAAGGTGTTAAGTTTTACATACTTAGTTTTACTACACGTTTTGCCATAGACAATGGCGTACAAAGTAAAAATTGCATAGACCGTATTGCACGTCCATGACGTACAGGTTATGCACGGAACTTATAGGCTAGGTAGGTTATTAATACACAATATCGACAATTACGTCAACGTCTACATCAGCAACCCCCGTATTTCTACACGAAAAGGAACTGATTTGCTACTGTTTAGAGAGTAATGTACCTATTAGGTATAAACTTAACCACAAATAACATTAAATTGTGGTGTAATTGGAAATTGATACAGATTTCAAGCTCATCTACTTACTTGTATTTTTCCCTGTTTGAATACCCACTACTCAAGTAATTAATTATTAGAATGCATTACCTATCTGATCTGCATAAGATTAGTTAACTTCCGTAATTTTCGTCATTCACAAACACGATTAGGCCAATGCAAAAATTTGGAAAACACACTAAAAGTTAAAGTCCACTTGTTTACTAAAACCCTGAAACTATGTAAAATTATTTAGGAGATTTTCCGTCTTCATACAGAGGATCAGATTCATCAGATGCACCGTGTATTGGAACTGAAACAAACTTGAAAGGTGAACAACCTCGCAAAATATTCTTTCCTTATCCAACGTAACTGTTCCAACACAATTGCGTTTCTCATTTGCAAAGCAAAATAACCGCGGCTTCTAAGACCCAGACAATAACATGGTGTAACCTAGATGAGTCACGATGAACACTGTACGTAGGTAGCACTTGTTATTATTAAGCTGCGCAGCCGAGACACTTTCGAAAGAATGCAAAAAACGCGACTTTCACTTTCGCATCCCATTGCAAAACAAACATAACCTCGTTTAGACGTGGCGCGTCAAAATTAGCAAGATAATCCAGACCATTTAGCGGCTAGATAATCTTATATTTGCTTAGCTCTCCTCAGTCTCCACCAGAACCGGGAGACTTGTGTGCACGCAGTGCGGCGAAGATCTCGACGTGAACGCAGACATCCAAGATTCAACTTCGCGCTCGGAGCTCACAAACTTCGCGGAGATTGTGTTGTCGTAGCCTTTCTGTCGCACAATGAAGCCGCTGTTTGATTCGGCTTGTTCGACAGCTGTGTTCCTCAAGTTCACGACACCGATGGGCTTCGTAACCCTTTTCCTGGGATAGATCACCGCGAAATGCTCCAAAGAGGTCTTGTACACAACGACTCTCACGTCCTGCCGCATCCCGCCGGGTCCCAAAAGCACCAAGAAACCAGACTTTACTTCACTTTCAATACTTTTCTTAATTAAACTTTTGCCAAAATTTTCACCACGACATGTGCTCGACATTATGTCCGCAGGCATTTTACTGTTTAGATAACAATACGTTATTCATATAACAATGTGCAATATGTGCAATGTTATTGTTGGCGGGCGAACCGTACGCGCGGAAAGCGTCCTCCTTTACCGCACACACAATTATACTGAAGAGCCATTTTCCAAGCAGGGTCTATTTATAACCTCTGGGGCCCGAAGTAGTTCGGGTGATCTCGTTGGTGATCGTTACTTTGCATTCACTTTGGAGGCAGTGGAGGCTCGACGGACAGTTGTAAGCCGACTAAACTTGGCAGGCTGTCTGGTCCAAATGAGGTTCTATTTCGACGGAGGTTTTTTGTTATAGTCGGGTTATTGGAGAGGTCGAATGTTATCGGTCTCGGACGAGATGTGAACGTGAACCCTTATGACTGCATTGTTCTATGCAGAAGTTCGTTTTAATTAATTTAAGATAAGATAATGACTTACAATAATACAACACAAATTTTCGACATGCAATAGATTTTAAAAGTAAAAAAAACCACAAACAATGGCATGCAAATAATTAAAAAACTCCAAGGCAAATTATTTAAAAATGTCATGATAAACACTAAAAATAATAAATTATGAATGAGTAAAACATTCTTAATCAAAATATTTCAGCTCAAAAACTCCTTCAAATTGTAATAAGATTTATCTGCTAGAAAAATAATAACTTTCTTTTGAACTATTTAGTAGAACAAGTGGGAATAAACAGTTTATTATACATTTTTGGAGCCATGCAAAATACACTTTTTCGCATACATGCCGTTCTATATTGATGTAGGCAAATTCAATGATACAAATCCATAGGTAATTCCGCCATCGTATATTTGTTATTATAAAGGAAGCAAGTATTTTTCTGAAGTATGTGTCTTGTAGGTATTACTAATGAAATACCTAATGCAGAAAATTCCGGTCTTGAAGATTTTATTGTGATCATTGAAATGCTCATAGTTCACAGACGGGTATACCTAATCGGGTTGTGGCATTTTATTAATTTGCAGAGTTCAAAACTTCAAATGACTTTGCTCTTCAGAAGGTTAGCTTTTGCTTCAAAATACAGTGTGTTAGGTTAAACGAGGAACATACTATATGAGAGTGTAGTAGTCATGAAAATAAACGAAAAACTTTTACTACGGCATATATGTAAAACAAAAACAGCTCCCTACATTTTGTCAAGCAATGCGAACATAAATGAATGGAGCAGCTGATATTTTTTTTGTTATTTCAGTGTTGTTCAGGGAACGTGCTGTAGCAATCGCTCTGGGCCCTACGCAGACTGTTATAAGTCGACTTTGGATATGATACCGCATCACTGGCAGTGTGGCAGAGCGACATGGAGGACGAGCTCGCATCACCACATACGCAGACAAGATCGTTTTAAACAAATTACTGTTCGACAAAATTGTACAATGACCGCGGTGATGTTGGTTACGAGACTTCAAAGCTCTTCAGGGATGTTAATAAGCGATCAAATCATAAGAAATCACTTGCCTGAAGTTAATCTTCGTTTCCTAAGGCTGCTACGTGTATCACCTATTGAGCACCGCAATCGCAGAGCTCGTTTACAATAGGCTCGTGAACACAGAAATTGGGCAGAAGAATAGTGGCGGTTTTTGTGTTTTTCTGACGAATCTCGCTTTTGTATGAGCCCAGATACTAGACGTACAAGGTAATGGAGGACCCCTGGACGCCAATAACGTTTACAATCATGGCAGGAAGTTCAGTACAGCATACAGTGGTGGAACAATCATGATATGGGCGGGTATTTGGTTCGGCGGAAGAACCGAACTGATCAGAGGCACATGCATAGATTTACGCTGAAACGATTGTATCAGACCCAATTTGGCGCTTCATTTCTGCTTATGCATGTTAATGCACGTCCACACAGCCAGAGTCGTTACAAACGCACTTGTCGCAGCTAATATCAACGTCCTACCATGGCCTGTTCAATCGCCAGACTTGAATCCCATTGAGCATGCATGGGATATATGCTTCAGTGAAGAACTCTGCAAAATATGCATGCCGTACACACACCAGAAAATCTTTTTCGCCTGTTACAACGGACGTGGGCGGCCATTCCGCAACGTGATTTGGATGAAATCATATTGTGTATGCCGAATCGCTGCGATTGTGTTAAAACGCGAAACTGGCAGAAATAAAGACTAAGTACCTACTGGTAGTTTATTTTATGCAATAAAAACCATTTAAAACTTTTATTTTTATCTTTTTATCAGGAATATAAGGTGACAAAACCAGCATAAGCAAAAGTCAAAGAGAGTCAGGCAGAGAGTAAAACTACTTCCATCTGCATATACGAAAACATTTGATTGAATTAATATATAAAAAAAAAAAAAAAAACAATAGGGCAATCATGGACGGACAAAAAAATCGGAAGGAACTCCGCTAAGACAAAACTGTGTCCCGATTGTTTGTGAGTGTGGCCGACCGTCGCCGTCGCGTCGTCGGCTTAATGTGTGATATCTATGTATATTTATAGAGTATTGGATCTATATAGGTACTTATTTATTATTTTGCCCCAATGACAATGCCATTTTTATGTCCACGCAATCACTGCCCATTCCAAGGTCGCCTGGAAGAGATCGTGGAAAGCGATAAGGCCGCCCATTGCATGTTTTGTAGTGTTAAATGTATTTTTTTGTTACTTACGTATTTTCTGGTGTACAATAAAGTATATATAAATAAATAAATTGTTTTTTGGTCACCCATCCCCCAGGTAAGAGAGACTGAGCGGTGGTTCAAATATTCATACAAAGATGGGACGCGGGACGCCTCAAGTTTTCATTTACAATGAAAGGAAATGCCTAAGTCAAGCAGTGGACGTCTTTCGACTGAAAATGATGATGATGATGATTGCAAAAAACACCAATTCCAATGCCAGTGTCAATTCTCACCAGATTGTTTATTCTTTTTTACACGATTTAGTCTCATCAAGCCTCTGATTTTGTGACTTCCGAACGTAGGTACCTACTACATATTTTCGTCCAGTGAAAGGTTTCATGATGAAGTTTTCAAAACCTCAAACTTCCTAAATGTTTGCCTTTGCTTGTATTTTGTTTACTCCTCTACTTAAAAATATCAGGAAAGAACGTTAAACGCAAGATGTCACAGCGATAAATAATTTAACCAGTTTGAACACTTTGTGAGCGTTCCTCCTTGAGAAAGGCGCGCCGCGAGCCTAAGGCTATGGGCAGGCGACCTTGCACAACTCACTGTCTAGTGGACTAACTTTGTACACAAAGAGCCTTTCTATCCTACTAATACATATTATACATACACCACCTGCACTACACCACTTAGGCGGAGGACATCGTGGAAAACGTTCGCCAGAAGACGAGGTACATGCCGAGGGTGCAGTTACTGGAATCGCGCCGCAACGTCAACTTTAAGGCGTTCGTGGTGCGCGTACCTAATTGTTATCTGCCCCTCGTCATGGAAGAAAACTTTGAGCCGCAGGACGTGGTTTTCCGTCGCTTCCGCGGGCAAGTTCCACAGTGCAGCACATAGTTAAGCTGGTGCAAAGTGAAGGTGCTACTAACATAGTCATAAGCCTTTTATATTAACACAAGTTATATGTAAGTACTTATGTTTAGGTTAAGGTATTTATCTATGGGCCTGAGCTGCCTGAAAATAAATGGATTTATTATCTATTTATTATGATTATTATATAAGTAAGTGAAAGTTTGGAAGTTGGTGAGTTTGGATGTTTTGTAGTCAATCACGCTCTATTAGCTAAAATAAAAAGATTTCAAGAATGACATTTAGCTACACATTAGGAGCACCTGAATGATGAACATCTGAACCTGAGTTATGATACATTTTTGTACGATACTACCCAGATGGGGTACAGTACATGCTTGTACTGAAATCGCGGAAAACAGCTAGTAGAGAAATAAAGTTAAAGTTCATAAGTCAATGACATTAAAAGTGAATGATAGCTTGGGAATAAAGAATTGTAAAGTGTTTACAAAATAGTAAGTAAATACAATCCACTGTATCAATCTAGTATATAGATGCTACAGAAGATAGCCAAGGCGAAAGAGAGGCGCCTGGCATCTTATTTCGGTCACAATAGTATTTAATTGCATGTCAATAGCATTAGCCCTCTTCAGTTAATCCGTAAATGGGTTTTACTATCTCGCAGCATACTACTGCAATGATGAATAGCAATAGCAACATAAAAATATCATCCACGAGAAGCCATGAAAATTGTGTAGGTACACAATGGAATACAAAACACTGAATGTTAATGTTGAGTTTACTGTAATTTTGATTTGTGCACAATTGTGCACAACGTGTCGTGAACAGAATACCGTCTGAGCATGTAGCCTTACAAAAAGTACTTAGCTTGCATGAATTTAAGGTAGAACCTATTTCATTAATATTATTAAGTACTTCTTTTTGTATATATTTACATAATACATATACCTATATAGCCTATGCTCGTCTGGATTAATGTACCGTACAAATGGTGTAGAAGAAAGAATTAAATTTTATTTGACCCATACTAAAAAACCATACTAAAACCATTCTAAAAACCCATACTTAATAAAAATGAGCTGCAAAATACAGTATCAAGATGAAATAAATGAACCTACCTAGTCAAAATGCTGTTGTTTCTACCCTGTTTCTAACTCAAATTTGCTAATAGGCTGTTTTAACATGGCTGACGCGGCTGACTGAAACAATAACAGCCAATTAGCCAATCCAATCATATCAGCAGATTGCTGGATATTTGTGAAAAGTATGCACAAACCAATGGACTCAGATATAATATGAAGAAGAGTGAAGTGATGGTGTTTAAGGCTGGTAATAAATACCTCGCTAATGTGCCACCCTTGTACTTTTGCGGTAACAGCTTAAACAGAGTGTCTAATTTTAAATATCTGGGTCACTGGGTCTCGCAGGAACTATGTGACAACATTGATTTGGAGAGGGAGCGCAGGGCGCTGTCTGTGCGCTGTAACATGCTGGCCCGCAGGTTTGCACGGTGTACCGAGCAGATCAAAGTGACATTATTTAATGTCTTCTGTCAATCCTTTTACACATGCAGCCTGTGGACTAAGTACACGCAGCGTACATACAGTGCTCTGCGAGTACAGTATATTAATGCGTTCAGGGTACTGTTCGGGCTGCCGCGCCACTGCAGCGCTTCAGTAATGTTTGCGGTGAAAAGCCTGGACGGTTTTCATGCCATCATGCGGAAGCGTTGTGCGTCTCTTATAAAGCGCATGCGGGCAAGCTCGAACAGCCTTCTGAGCGTGTTCGTGGGCCGCTGGGACTCACCGATGTGGCGGCACTGGATGCGCCTACACACTGCGGGTGGACGCGTCCAGGGCTTACATAAACTGGCACTCCTGTGCGGTACACTTTGTGATTTTTATTTATTACTAGCTGTACCCGGCCTGGCTTCGCACAGGACGCACTAAGTATCTAACACCTACCCTAACTACCTGCCCTACCTACCTACCCTACTTACCTACTCTACCTACCCTACCTACAAACCTTGTCCTGACAATAACGAACACAAAAAAAAAGAATTATCCAATTTAGTGCAGTCGTTCGGAAGTTACGCGCGTACATACATTTCGGCGATTCATTTATATATATATTTTATTTTTATTTCTTCCTGTGCTTTGATTTGTATATACTAACAATACCTTTATAAGGTTTTTTGTGTTACTGACAGTATATGGACTACGTCTGAAATGACTTATTATTATTATTGTCTCTTGATATTCCTCGGGACCCTGGGATCCCGGACCTTTGGAAGGCCATACGAGGGGCTGAAGCCAACTAGCAGAGGCCCGTTCGTTAGAATTATTATTATATCACTTGACATTTTGTATGACAGTCTGTAAGACTATTTTTGTGCTGTGCCTGTGTAACAACGGAATGTACAGGTGGTAGTGGTGGTGGTGGTTTTTTTTTTTTTTTTTTTTTACTTTTGACATTTATTACCTACTAGTTGCAAATTTTGCAGTCATAGATTAAATTTTGTTTTGTTTAATTCTTTTATTCTTGTAATGTATATTTTTTGTTAAAATTGCCCTTTTTTGGACTGAAGGATATAATTATTAAGAAAATCACTTGTAATTCTAAACATTTGCACGCCGTAGTATGGCAAACATGTCTGAACCAATTTTTCATTATGTTATCCTGCATGCACTTTTTATTATTGTATGTACTTATACACATGTTTGGGCAAATAATTTTTTATCATATCTTATCTTATCTTAGATATGCAATGTTTTTATAATTCCATAGAAATAAATAGAGGAAATGTCTTTACAGGAAGCCGTCCAAGTGCGTGTTGAACCACGCACAGTGGAGAGTTCTGTAGTTGTTATGATTATTTACACATGCACACTTGCACCAAAAAAATAAGTTTGTATTTCATAGCATTTCTAGAAAAATAACTATAAAAACAAAAACACAATATCTCAAAAACTATTGACTTAAATAGCCAAGTCACTTAAAAACATCATAATCCTTTTAATTATGGGATCCAGCAATACCCGCTACTGAAGATTGAATTATTTTTTGATCCCTCGGTTAAATGTATGGGGAGTTGGGGCGTGCCACCGCAAATTATTATTTACGTAATTTCACTACACCATTGTTTGGTGGTGCACAGAATATATCCTCTTTCCAATTTTCATCGCCGGACAGACGGATGATGAAATATTTTGGGTTCCGTTTTCGCCATTTGGCAACGGAAAACTAATATAGTAAAACAAGACAGCCCGCGAGTCCTCCCTTATCCTAACCTAGGAATTTATTACGCAGGTTACAAGTTATGTTTGTATGTACAGTCGCCTGCACATCTAGTTACCACAAACTGTCAGATTTTCTCATTCAATTTTGAACTTACCCTTTCAACATTTTAAGGTTGAAAATTGTTTGTAGAAATTTAACATTTTCGTTTAACTCGACCTGCTGGCGACCACGTTTAACCAACTTTCTGCCAGAAATACATAGATGTACCCAGGTAGGTACTATACTAAAATTGACGTGTTTAGGTATGAGTTATAAATAATAAGCATGTTTAGGAAGTAACAGAATGCGTAATACTTACAACAGACCGGAATACATGTGTGGCTCAGAATCTTATTTATTTATTTAGAATAAGCACACCAACAGCACAGTCACTTAGAATTCAAATAAAAATAACAACTAAAATTGGCTAAAATTGGCTTTATATAGGTAACTATAACCTAAGTTAGGGTTTTACGCCAAATTGGATACCTACCAACTTAAATTTTCCGTTTTGAATCACAACTGCGATGTTTTGACTGTTGTGTGATATGGTTGTGTCGATTTGATGAGTAAGTAATTTCCCTAACTGTACATTTTGAACTTCAATTTCGCAATGTGAAACAGTTTTGTTTTGACAATTCATCACTGAAAGAAGATACTAAGTAAATTTAGTTGTAAGCTTGAAAGGAAATTGGTTACAACTACACGAATAAGTAACAAGTGCCCCGTAAGAAGCCCACAAGAAGAAATCTTGCTCGTTTCACCAACACTAAGCTACACCAAAATGAATGCCTAAATAAAAGGGCGCTATTGAATTTTCAACTCTCGGCACAGTGCCGAAAGTTGTATTGTGTTGTGTTTTGTTGAGTTGTGTTATATTGTATTGAGTTGTGTTGTGTTGAGTTGTTGCCTAGTGTTATTGAAAACGGGCATTTTACTACTATAACATTTTAAAAAACGGAACAGATTTTCTTATTATTAAAAAACAAAACTTATTTATTGCACTTTATAATTATACGGCATCATACTTGTACTGGCAGAAGGGTAGCCGGGGGAGTATCACTATCATGGGTACCTATAATCAGTTTTCGCCAGTTGGTGGATTTGTACCACCCCGGTTAGTGGCAATGGTAGCCCATTGCCACACACTCCGTACTTTTACCGAGAATTTCCGGATGGAAAATATTACACTGAGAAATCGGTTCGCGACCAACGCGGCAGGCACCAGTTATTAGCGTAGCACAGCCTATAGTGTTCCCATTGCTGGGAGCCTCCTCTCGGTGAGGGAGTGGGCCGTAATCCACCACCTGCGGGCTTAGCATGGCGCTATCTATCTCTTCCCATACAAAGTGACATTTCGTTTCTCTATTTTTAACATCGCACCGAAAAAATCCTTCTAAAATCTGTCATTTTGTCTTTGGTTTCTGCCGATCGTTGTCTAGGTCCTTTTTATTGTAGACTATTTCAGAAGACAGTTGTCTAAGGTAGTGAAGACAATTTGATTTTTTAATCGCCATGCTAAAGACAGTGGGAAACTTTTTACTCGACGGCCACAAAGTTTAAAAATGGAAAGGAAAAAAGGAATTTTTCACTTTTTGTATGGAATATGTGAAAAATGATTACCTACATGTTGAATTTTAGGGGTTTAAAGGTTCCATAAAGGGGGTCGAAATTTTCATTATTTTTGCGACAGGACACACCATTTTCGAGATATAAGCAAAATAAAAGTTAAACGTGAATAAATTACTGAATTTCGTAAAAAGTGCAGTTGACTCTTTCTACTTTGCTGCCGTCGTACTGTCTTCACGAAACGTCATTTTTGTCTATTTCCGTCGACAAGACGGTGCTTGTGCTAAGCCTGCTGTTTATAGATATTAACATCTTTTTTTTTTTTTTTTTAATCAAAATTAAAGGGCTTTGTCGCACATGCGATTATGCCGCCCTGGTTAGCTTAACAAAATCATACTAATCTATCAATCTAATCTATTTAACTTAACCTTAGCATAGCTAGTTTGTAAAGTATTCTAGCTGCATCAGAAAGTGGCTCAGCTAGAACACTATTACAGTAACCTATCTCTCTAATCCTACATTCTAATCTATTTCTGAATTCCTCGTTGCGGACACATTCGGTTAATATGTGATAAACATCATCAACGGAATTAATACAATAATCACAATTAGTCGTTGCTGTTTTTGCCATTAGGTATAAGAACTTATTACATGGAATGTGTCCGGAACGAAGTCTCAGTGCGATAACAGTATCACATCTGTTCAACAGCTGATTATCTATCCACGGTGAGTTTAATGGATGCGGCTGGATCGTTTTGTACCAGATTCCTTTTTCTAGTGATCTTTTATTGAAGTACTCCTTCCAAAGCGAATAACAATCCTGTTTGATATTGGGTATGAAGTTTGTAAAGTAAGGAGAAAAGTTTACAGGAATTCCATCACATATGGCTTGCTTGGCTAGTAAATCAACAATATCGTTGCCTCTTATTCCGATATGGGATGGAATCCATTGAAGAACTATGTGTTTTCCATCACATTGTAATTTCAAAATAATTTTCAAAATAGTGTAGGCTATCGGTGTTCCTCGAAATGTCGAGGTACACCGAGCCAAGTGTTGGAGCGAACTTCTGGAGTCTGTGAGAATGACAATATTGTTCTGGTGTATTGATTCTACATACGATAGAGCTTCTGCGATCGCAATCAGCTCCAGATATTAACATCATGACGGTACCTTGTCAATATATCTATGAAAACATCATGGCGGCGACATATCAAGCTAAAGTTCCATTTTGAGCTGACCTCGCATTGTATTTATGCTTTTTGTTGCATATACTGGAAATGTACCTATAGTTCAGTAATTATGTCGTCGTGTGTACCTACTTAAGGATTTTTTTTTAATATTTTCAGTAAAAGAGGTGATAGACACAATTATATCACTAGAAATATGGACCAATTAGTTCAACCAGGTTTCAAGCTGGCTAAAGTAGACTCATCTTTCATCGGGTACTGTTTACCATGTTACAATAAAATACTTCCCCATAAACTTCAACTAAATGAAACGAAATTTAAATCTTATATAAAACGCACACTATACAGCCAAGCATATTATAAGTTGAGGATTACATCGGTGATAAAAATGCTTTGCTCAACGCTGGTCCTGCTCCATTAATTAGCATATGAAACTACTGTTGGAGCTAAATGATAAATGATAAATGATAAATGATTTTATTTCTGTAAGTAGGTTTGTACAAACACTTTTACACGTCAATCATATTTTTAAACTAGATGAGGTCGGCGTTTCCTATCTGACTACTCTGAGAAGAAAGGCCGAAACAAACTCAGAGGTCACAGTCTCTTTTAAAGTCCAGACATAATCTTGGTCAGATCATGTGAGGACCATGTAGATTGGTATCTGAAATGGTCTTTTGAGGAAAGAACCACACAGATTGAGTGGACCTGTCCAGTCAGTGCACGCATTTGTCAGTAATCGTGCAGCTCAACTCAGGAAGTCAGGACTTAAGGAGCTCAACGATTCGACGAACAATACCAAAGAAAGGACATTTGGGTAGGCCACATAAATTACTCAATCTGCCAGATCATGACAAAATTAACTGCGAAAAAAAAGCAATGACCCACATAGCTGCTGAAGATTGTAAAAATTATCTTTGCATTGTATAAATTCAATCTCTTAGTATAATTGCGTAGCACATGTTTGAGCACTATGTACCTACTATAAAGCTACCATTTACGTACGTCTTTAATTGACTTGAATGTGCCCTGGCAGCTCAGAGTAGCTATATCATGTTCACTCAAATGTCTCGCTGATGGTGGCGTGTGTGTTGGATCATTAAGTTACCTTCAAAATCGTTGAGCTGAATAGTGCTGATCCATACGTCATGTTCGTGAACGGGCGCCGTCAATACGAACTGGTAATCTCTTAGCTGCCACGGCTTATTTTAATTTCAGAATTGTATATTGGTACTTATTTATTGTATTTGTCTTTTTTATTACGGTCGCTTTTAACTTGCACGTCTTTCTACATTGTTCTCATAATGTATAATTTCAACGTGAATGATGTAACTAATTTTTTGTAACAAAATTTTGACAAATAGTGTCGTGGAGTTTCTTGCCCGTTCTTCTCCATAGTTACTTAATACGCTTTGGAATAAGCAATTACAGGGTACAATTGAAAAGTGCCTGTAACTGGTTTAGTTGAAATAAATGCTTTGAGTTTGAGTTTATCCACGCGGGCCCAGTGCGTGTTGGTAGATGTCCCATGTCTTCGAATTTTTCGTTCTAGGACATGCCGGTTTCCTCACGATGTTTTCCTTCATCGCTTTGAGAGCAGTGGTTGAAGTAATTATTTACACAAAGTAAAGCGCCTGTCTGGGCTACGGGTTGTAAACCGTAAGTTCCGGCCGTTACCACTGGGCCACTACTGGTCTTAGATAATACTTGTAGTTACCCCATAATAAATTATGACAGGGTATTAATTTAGATTTGACGGTAGTACCATCTTTCATTTTACATTAACAATGCACGCTACAAACCATACAGACGTACTCGTATAATTAATGTGGTCTACATTTTCATGGAAGTGTCGTTAAAACTGGCAGTAGGTTAATACCATGCCAAGTTGGCATAATCCAACTCTATATTTGGCAACTGATTCAGAAGGTATATTAGTTCCAAATATTTGGTTACACCCACTGTATTTTAAAAGTCTTAGTTAGGTAAACACCTTGATTAAGTTCTTATGGAATCTAAGTCTCAAGAAGCATTACGTACTCATCTAAGGCGTTACATAGTTTTTGGGTACTGAATGTGGTTATACGCGTATATTATATGAAAAAACGGGGCTTGTAATCGGTTGGGTGAAACCAGAGAAACCTAATAAGTAAGTACCATACCTTCCATAAAAAAAATGGTGGCAATTTACTTAGAACAGATAAATATTATTTCTAAGCTAGCGGACCCGCTCATGCTCCGCACTGGTCCAATGGCGACATGACAGAACATCGAGATTTCTATGCTAGTAGAGTCCGTCCCCCGAAAGAAGTGCATGCGGCGGTGTCATAAATCTTTATTTATAAAATTTATCTAACTCAACTTCATAACAGGCGCTGGTTAATAAAATTCACAATCTTAAATAGCGAAAGGTGTGTGAAGTAGGAGAGTTGCTGTAGGAATGTTGGTAACTATTTTTCCTTTTTTTTCCCTAATTGACAACTCGTAGTTGTGACCTCTGAGGTCCTGGCTACTTAACCGGTCTTTCCTGTGGTGCCTTAAGCTACTAACTTAAAGCCTCCAGCCAGGGGCGAATTTCTTCATTTGTAGGTGACCGCACGCTAAGGGCACCACCTGTGGGGTACGGGCCTCGGCTTAGGGCGTCACTGAGGGGAGGGCAGCAAGGTGGGACAGGCTGGATCGAATTTATAATATTATTATATTAATCGGGGAAATTAAAGCTACAGGCTCAGCTACGGCGCGGGCTGGCGCTTCTTCGAGCAAGGGTCGGGGCGGAAATTGCTAACAATACCTATATATATATATATATATATATGACGGAGAAGGTACAGTCGCCAGCACATCAAGTTACGACAAACTGTCAGATTTTATCATTCGATTTTGAACTTAAAGTTCAACATTTTAAGGTTTAAATTCGTTTGGAGAAATTTGACAGTTTCGTGTAGCTTGACCTGCTAGCGACTGTACGTCTCTCTTGTTATGGTCAGCCATATTTTAACTATTGTGGAAGTACTATGGGAAGTGTTGGTTATTGCGCAATGGAAAAACCATTTACAGTTGAAATCAAATTATTATTTACGAACAAATTAATCACACTAGTGAATAACACACTGTAGGTACACGACACTACTATTCGGAACATTTTCTGAACGTGTTCACTTCACTGCTTGACGGCCACCGACCAACCTTACTCTGGCCGAGCGTTAGCGTAATGTTGTAGACTCTGTCGAGCGCCGCCTGTTGGCGCTGGCGTCCCGATTAGTCAACGTCAAACGATTGATTTAACGCATTTCTGACTGTATAGTTCAACTTATTGCCGCGGAATTTCTTTCGTGGCACGGACTCTACATCTAAGTTACATATTCATGTATAAGCACGTAAGTACACATAACTCTTCTGAAATAATTAATGCTATAACCAAATGATGGTGTGATCCATTGCGTCGTCTACAACATCAAATTGTCACGAAAAGTGACATTGTTATAAACTTTACCTACTATACATAATAGAAATGGAAGCAACGGTATAATAATATATTATTTTAAGTATAAAGTTTATTAATCAAAGACAATTTAGCCAAATTCGGTTAGCCACAAACCAAGCGTCATTCGACGGTGTAAATCGTCTGTTGTTGCTGGCGGTACATAAAGGCTGCGTGTGTACGTCACAGGGTTTCACGTGAAAACGGGCACGTGGGCCAGTGACGTCAACTCGCAACAGCTGTCAAAACAACTCGTTTACGGATTAATAAACATCGAATTTAATCCAAAGGAAATGGATTAGATCAGGTTAACATTCTACTTTTGTCCAATTCAAGGAAGACTGGACAAAATTGACAATAAAACAATAGAATAGACATTAGGAAAAAACGCTAAGGTTGCCCGCGAAATTCAATTTTTCTTACGTTTTTTGCGATTTGCAGGCCAGTGTCAGGTTTTATCAGACTGTAAATACATAATATATGACGGTCGCGAATCATACTTTGATTAAAATACAACCTTATACTGATCTGCAAATTGCAAAAATCATAAACAAATTTTTATTTCGTGGCCTATCCGTGTTTTTTTTTTGGGTGGGAATTGATCAAATAACTTCTCCCGTTCTGGGTGGAGCGGGAGGGCGTGTCAGACTTTTACTTACTAAAACCCACCCGTGTTCCTTCAGTTGCCCTTATGCCAGGGCCATGGTAACCCTTTCGGACAAACCCGCGACCCCGGCAGGCATCGGACTTATCGTACCCCTTCAATTAATGCTGACATCTCTTTGAAGCGCGCTTGACACACTGCGCCGTCGCTCGACCCGGGTCTGGTCCTTACCGGACGGCGAGCTACCCATTACTCGCCGTCCGCAAGCCCGCGCCTACGGTGGCCGGGAATCGGCTATTGATTCCCGATGCCCAGGGCGTCTCCTGCGGCGACTAGGGAAGTGAGGGTGCATCGATTGCCTCGCCCTCACGCGCTCCGCCTCCTCCTTCGCGAAAACTACTGCTTCGCAAAAGGAGGTGACGGTTTCCCATGCCCTCTCCTTCGTACCATGGCCGGACGCGACAGATCGCCGCCGCCGATCGCCTCCGCGAGGAAACGGCGGTGCTCCGCCCAAGCCGGCCCGACCGCCACCGTATGCTCCACCGTGTCCTACGTGCGATCCACATAATGTTAACACCCAGGCGTTTCCTCCCGCCTTATAGGACCTGCGTCAGGCGCAAGGTGAGGACGCCGTGGTGACAGAGGGGAATTACCGCCGCAATTGTGGCGTGCCCAGCACTGGGTTGCGTCAGTCGCACTCTCCATGTCGCCATGAGATCCCGCCGGAGCTCTGTCCACTGTGTCACGATTTCTTGTGGCAGCGGAGTTACGCCCCAGCGTTTTGCCTCCTCGCGGAATTCCCATATGTGCGCGAGGACTTTTGCCTCCAGATCCCATGGCAGCAATCCGGCAAGGAGACTCGCCGCCTCACCGGAGACCGTGCGGCATCCCCGGACCAGCTGGATGGCCATAACCCTTTGGGACGCATTCAACCGGCGGGCTGGTTGGTGCCTCAATGAACGCGTCCATCCCGGTGCCCCGTAAAGGGCCATGGCCCGCACGACCCGCGTAGAGCCTCTGGCAGGAGGAGTTTGGACCCCTAGATTGGGCAAAAGCCCCGGTAGAAAGGTAGAGAGGTAGCCCCGGCCCGCTGCAGTCTGGGAGCCAAACGTCGGAATGCTTTTCGAAGTTCCACCGGCTGTCGAGGACGAGTCCCAGGTACTTCATCGTCGACTCGACGCCGATGTGACCTCTCCCAGCGTTTATTTGGAAACCGACGGTGGCGCGTTCCGAGGACCAAGAAAACACATGGCCCCGGACTTGTGCAGGACCACCTCGAGTCCTGATTGCAGGATCCTCTCGACGATTGTCACAACCCCGCGTGTCATTAATTCGGCCGCTGCCTGGTGCGACCTCCCCTGTGCCAGGACCTGCTTGTCGTCAGCGTAACAAACGACGCTGTCGCCGCTAGGGAGGTCGGCGCGCAGCACCCAGTCGTACTCGATGACCCACAGATGCGGCCCCAGGACCGATCGATTCCTCGTGGGACACCGCACGACATCTCTCGCCAGTTCCACTCTCCCTGAACCCAATACTAAAATGATTATTATTTTAGAAAGCTGATACGACGGAGAATAATTTAAAGTAATAAAAAATTATCTGATTTTTGTTAAAAAATAAAACACCTTGGGCGATTTTTTTTCTTTAGTTTTTATTTTATGGGGACGGTCTGTTATTTCCAGTCATTACTGAGTTTGTTTTATCGTGATAGATCATTTAGTTTAAAAGTAATACTGATTTGTTTACACAGGGGTCACAGCAGCGAACAAGAATACTTAAATAAATTGATTTTCCGTCGATAAAATTAAGCTTAGTTTCCCTCATTTCGATATGTGCACATTATGAAGACTCACATTGTATATGTACATGGAATTAGTATGTACTGTCGTCGTAGTATCATATCGTAATGTATCGTCGACTTGAGAACCAGTTCCTTTTTGTCGTCGATTAATAAAAAATATAAAAATTGTCGCTCGCATACATTTGCGATGTCAATTTAAAAATGGTTTCTATCTTGCTTTACAAACGGAGTGAATAGGGATACCGGCAGGGGAGAATCGCAAAGAAACTATAGAAGAGATTTCAACATTGAAATAATATAATATAATTTGTTTCCAACAAGGGCACTTGTTCGTAGATTATTAGGGGAGGTAAGCCTAAAACGGGTACCCCGCCTAAAACGGGTATGCATTTTAAATTGTGCGCTGTTATAGTTAGTGAGAATATGTGCGTGCAGGGCAGGGCCCCTTCTGCTCGCCAATCACAGGCAGTCGGCACACTTCTCTGGCGGGCTCGAGTTCACGGTAAGACAAAAACAAAGTTTTTTGCTATTTTTACAAAAAAATATCGTGTTAAAAAAACTTTTGAATACTCTAAAATGGTCTACGATATGTTCTTACTAGTTTTAAATTTTGGAATAAATAGACGTTTTATTTGTGCAATAGGTTGGCGTACATAATGTCGGTTTTAAGGTTATGAGTGGATTAAAAAAAATACATGCCTGTGGGCAAAAAGGGTAGGGGTAAAGCGGGTACCCGATTTGCCCTGCATAATTTCATTGAGTGCTTATTACTTCTTTTATTTTTTAGTTAATTTTACTTTTGGGGATGGCTAATAAATATATCAAAGAAAGACTGCAAATGCATCGTGGGATGAGAGCAGTGGCGTCCTATCTTTATGTCTATATCATAATTTGTTGGGGTCCTTAGGCCCCTTACCGACTACAGCGAAGCTCAATAGGAGGGTATTGTTATTTTACAAAATAAATAAAATAGCTTCGTGAATCGGGAGGTTAAGCGGTCATTGTGTCCCTACCTACTAAGAGAACACAAGAGCGAATGAAGCGAGCTCGAAAATTAAAGTATCCTAGCATTCATTGAAGAGCGAAAAATTGAAGCATTCTGAACCGGGACAGGTTCTAATCTGTCCCGGTTTTACGGTGGTTTTACTTAGAGAATGCAAGAGCTAAAGATCAAACATTTGAGCATCCTTACTCGGATAGGTTGTGATATTTTTACTAAAAGAATGCCAGGGCTTGAGATTTAGATACCGCCAGTGCTTAAAGCCTTTGTGAGGTCTCCAATCAATACGGGCCAGACGGCAATACGGCATTCAATAAAAATTTGAGGTTTTGGATATTTTACCAATTTTTGCTTATTTTCGTCGGGAGGCCCCTGTAGCTTGAGGGGCCCGTATCATTGATACGGCTGTTAAAGCGGTAGCTACGCCCTTGGATGAGAGAGTTATGAAGCTTGCAATATAAGAAGCTCTCAAAACTTCCGTGAATGGTGCCTCTGCAAAAGTCTCTACTTTTCAAACTTTACAGAGAGCTACCAGCAGAAGACTGGATTAAGCGAGATGTGGGCCTCTATGAGGCCTGCACGTCATACTCTGGCAGAGGTTCGTATTACTGTGACATGTGTCATCAACAAGTTAAGTATGATTGAGACTGAAAAATATGTCAGAAGACTGATTATGATTATGGTTGTCAACCCTAACTGTTAATTATGAGTAGAAGCTGTGAGTTATGGTTGTTTTGAAACAGTTCTAGTCATTGCTTGACGTTGATCTCATTAAATTAGTCCCTACCCGCTTTGCCCAAAAGCCCTAACTGCTTTAGGCCCCCCCTACAGGAAAAACAGGTAATTCGAATGGTATAGATTTTTGATGTGTAAACATCTTAGCGCTCGGTCTACGGTAGGGGCTAGCTGGGACTTCGAGCGTCAGACGCGTAAGCGTAAGCCTTCGAGCGTCAGATGACTTCAGCGTAAGACCCGTGTCTATGTGAGCGCGTGAACCAAACTGATGCGAGCTCACATGTTTACACATCAATTTTCGTGAGTGCCAAACCAACTCACACCGATTTATGTATTTTTTTATGTTATTAATGTAGAAAATTATTACATTTGTCATTTATTTTATAGTCCTTAATAATTAAACATTTGAAAATGTACAAATAAAAGTTCAATTTACATCTATAATTTGTTTTTTTATTCATCAACCTTAGCTTACCCGTTTTGGGCTACTCTCCCCTATACTAAACACATTAGAGTCGTATTTGGCAACAAACTATATTATTGCAAAGATAAAATACCGTTTAACGTTTCGTTCCGATTCACCCCTGCATCCCTATTCACCCGGTTTGACGGTAGTATAAATTCCTAGCATCAGGAGGAATGACAGCTCACTTCGCATAAGTTTTCACAGTGTGATTTTTACAGATTAGACCAGCATTTCACTTCATCTAAAGAATATCTAAAGAAGATCGGCTAGGCTAAAATTATCTTGCGGGTTTTTCATTTTTAAAACTTATATATTTACGACCAGCGGGGTAATAACGTAACACGGAATGGGTTTCATTTTGGTTGACAGTTCAACAACATTCATTGGGTTACAGTCGCTGAGCCGACAAATTTTTCGAACACACGAAGCACTGGATTAGAAATAGGCTTCAAAATGAGTCAGATTGTGATAGATAGTGAGTTACGTGATTAGGGTACAGTTTAGAGAGACACTTTTACCATTATGAAGTCTATTGTGAATGTAATCATGAACTAACATTAATTTATTTTAAAAAGCAGGGGAACTTTTGCTTATCAGAACGTATTTAGTATCTAATTTCTGAACGCATTCGTAATTTTCACGTTCCTAGAAATGTCCACACTGTTTCTAAATTCTTAGTCGATTTTATTTCTAGAGTGTGCGCAAGATAATTCTGCGTGCGTACTTGACATAAAGACTATATCCCTGCCAGCACTTTTAATCACTTTCTGCATTTGCAATTATTTACTTTGGAAAACACGGAACAGGGCACACTTTCTAGACAACTAACATGTTTGAATGTCTCACAGTTTTACTGCATAAAAAGAAAAAAAAACTTGCAATTAAAAATATTGATGGAGGCATAATTTTGAATTAATAATATGAAGTAGTAAAAAATATTTGACCTTTATTTGAATCTTAATTCATAAAAAAAATTACAATATTGTTTTGTGAAAAATTACGGTAGCGGCGCTAGTTCCGATTTTGGTTAAGCGCCGCCAAAGGCAACAAGCACGACGTATAAAAAAAAGAAAAAAAAAATGGAACTCGCACAGGATTATCACAAACTAAACACACTTAAACAAAAGTAAAATGAAAATAGCAACAGAAAGTCATGTACAAGGCCAAAAGGCCCTTAACGCAGCATGATGCTGTGACACTTACAATAAAAATAAAATAAAAATCTATCTTATTGTTATATTTTTTATGGGTGGAAGCCCACCCGTGCTCCTTAAGTTGCCTGTATGCCAGGGCTACGCTAAGTCTTTCGAACAATTCGGGACCCTGGCAGGCATCAGCCCTAGCGGACCCCGTCCGGACCATAGAATATATTAATGTACTAATATACTGCGACATGGATGTAAATAAACGTGGCGAAATAAAGAACGAACATATTTTTTTATGGATTTGGAATATTTTCTTGTAATCTCGTTCATGGTATTTGTAAGTACTGTAACTTGGGTCCATGCATTAGAGGATCGAGAAGGATCTGGATAGAGTTACCACAAAGAAAAATCTTGTATAGAATGAGTGTATTCTATACAAGATTAATCTTTGTGGCAATTCAACCCGGGTTGTTCTGTGTGGTCTAGTTCAAAGAGTACTATAGACTTAGTCTAGTTATTGTAGTGTCCGTGGTATATTTTGTGGTGTCCACAGAGAGCATAGCATGTATAGTGGTGCTTGCCTTTTTTAGTGCTGTCTAGTCCTCCTCTAAGGGTATATATATTCTGTGTTCACAGACCGCTAGGAGCATAGAACATAAATACTGAAAAAAAACGCGGGAATCATCGAATTTGGCGGGCGTGATTTTTCTTTCGTTTTCTTATAAATTTAAAAAACGTTTGCGATTGGAGATAAGTTGTGTAGATTTATGTAAATATTCATTAAATTAGATAGTGTAATTATTTGTAAATATATTTCTTCATATTTAGGGTAAGTTTTATTTTTATTTTTTCTGGCCAGTGGTCATAATGGACAATGAACCCCCTGATCCGGGGGGCACAGTCCCCTCGGTCGGTCATAATGTTATTATTTATGAATCCAGTATGGATACAGACTCGTCCTTAACCAAATCGGAGCGGAAAAGGACTAGAGCTCCACGCAAAATATGCAAAAATTGCCATAAAAGAAGACGAAATGGTCACTCAACAGGAATAAATAACTCCGAAACAAATTGCTATTGTGATAATGACTCGGTAGTCACATTCAGTCCAAAAATAACATCAGACGTACCGGTACATTCATTTTTAGTTCACCAAGAAGCCACTCCACGTTCTGTGGATGGTCCCCAGACTGAAAACGTCTTAAAATCAGATGTTCCTCAGAAGGCGCCACAGGTTGCTAGGGCTTTGTACGAAGCCACAGACCTGTCACCATACGTTGTACACATCCAAAAAAATGTTGATACACCAAACTCGGCTCAATCATTACACCCAATAACTATAGGGCACTTTCTTAAAAAACGCGGGTTTAACAACATCATTAACGGTTCATTAAAACGCATTGGTCGAAATAGAATATCACTAAGCTTCTCCCGTTACGTAGATGCAAACTCTTTTCTAAATGACCCAAGTTTGGCTAAGGAGAAATTAAAGGCATTTGTTCCATCAATTAATGTGTGTCGTATTGGAATTGTTAAAGGCGTACCTACCGAATGGTCTCCTGAGGAAATAATGGAAAATATATCTGTCCCCGCTGGATGCGGGAAAGTCATCAAAGCTAGGCGTCTTAATTACAAAATACACGAACCGACCCCTGTGTGGAAACCATCCCAAACAGTCGTGCTCACCTTTGACGGACAAATTTTACCAAAACGTGTGTTTTATTGTTACAATTCCATGTCAGTGGAATTGTATACATTCCCAACAATTCAATGTTATAATTGTTGTCGTTTTGGCCATACAAAGGTACAATGCAGGTCCAACCCTCAGTGCTTCAAGTGTGGAGAGAAACATTCTGCTGACACTTGCGGTATTGAAGACGAGACTAATAGTAAATGCTGTCATTGCGGTGGCACTCATTACGCCATCAATAAAAAATGCCCAGAATTTGAGAGACAAAAATCAATTAAGCATTATATGGCCCATAGCTGCGTGTCGTATGCTGAAGCGTCGCAGTTACATCCACCAATCTCAAAATTGTATGCAGATGTGGTAACATCTGCCCCATCACATACCACAAAAAATTCTTTCTTTTCACAACCTATGCCCCAATCATTTAACACACCAATTGTCTCCTCACAAAGAAAAACGGTATTTCTGAAACCTCGGGATCCTCCAAAAACAGCTAAGGGGTATGACCGGGCAGCTCATCAAGCATTAATCAGTAATGAAGTTTCTGTGTCAGGGAATGGTGTTGCATTCCAAAATAAAACAACAAATAATAATGAGAGTCAAATTTTAAATTTAATAATCATGTTAATTAATACCTTATCTAAAAATAATAATATTGAACCGTCCAACGTTGCCACTGTAATTGATACACTGTCTAACTTATTCAACCATCATAATGGATCCAAATCTACTCAAGATTGTCCAGTGGAACAGTCGCAGCATTGTGAATAAAAAATCTGATCTGTCCTACATATTGAACAAATACAATCCCTTTGCAGTCGCTCTCTGTGAGACATGGCTTAAACCAGGTTTCTCTTTTAGAATTCCTGGCTATGCGTGTCTAAGAACAGACAGAAGCGATGGGTATGGCGGCGTCGCCATACTTATTAAAAATAACTTGTCTTTTCAATCTTTTTCTCTTCCAAGTCTCAGTGACGACATATCTGCTGTTGCTGCAATTGTAAATAAAATCTGTTTAGTATGTATATATTATTCTCGTCCCACTGTAAATATTCTTTCTGAAATAAGTAATCTTCTTTCAGTTTTACCTAAACCATTTTTGGTAATGGGCGACTTTAATACACAACATCAGTCCTGGGGTAGTTCTAGTTCCAATTCCTATGGGGAAAAGTTATTAGAAATTCTAGACTCTAATAATTTGTGTATTTTAAATACATGTCTCCCAACACGCCAATCGAATCCAGATGAGGGAATAAGTGCCCCTGACCTCTCAATCTGCACACCTGAGTTAGCATCGACATTATCCTGGTCTCCTTTACCGTCTTCTTATGGTAGTGATCATTACCCTTTAATCATTTCATTTCCACATAAAAAACCAGATGCTTGCAATCCAACACCACGATTAAAGTATAGACTTCAAAATGCAGATTGGGATACATACAAAAACTGTGTAGAAGAAAGAATTCTTGCTTTAACTAATTCCTTACAACTACATGATCCTCAGTTATTATCTAATCAAATAACAAGAACTTTAATAGAGGTGGCTGATAATACTTTCCCTATTAAGAATGGTGTTACAGGCAAAATTCCTTCACCACCTTGGTGGGATGCTGAATGTACTCAGGCCATTAAAAAAAGAAAAGAAGCAGAAAAAAATTATGGCCATACTATGACTCGTCACAATTTTGAGATATACCTAGATGCTGCTCGTACAACTCGTAAGCTCCTTAGGAAAAAGAAATTTGAAGGTTGGCAAAGATTCTGTGCATCTATCTCACCAGAAGTTAACGCATCTCTAGTATGGCAAAATATTAGGAGATTCAGGTCAGCATTCAGTGACACAACAGCCTCAAAACTCCCATTAGAATTAGCCAATGAGTTTATGGATCATTTAGCTCCTCCTTCAGTCCCAGAACAGAGATCTTTAATGCACTTTCCCTATGTTCCTATTCCTAATTCGGAGTTGAATTCCCCGTTCATACTAAGTGAGTTGAAGGGAGTCCTTTCACATGTTAAGGATTCAGCTCCTGGTGAAGATGGTATACCATATTCATTTATAGTTAATCTGTCCGACTCTGTTCTTTTAATATATTTAAATCTCATCAATACAGCTTTGATATCTGGCAACATTCCATCAAGTTGGAAGTCTCAAACAATTATTCCTATTCTGAAACCAAACAAACCTTCTTCCAATGTTACTTCGTATCGACCAATTGCACTTTCTACAGTTTTTGCTAAAATTGTTGAACATCTCATTAAGCATCGTTTGGAGTGGTTTTTGGAAAGCAAAAACTTGCTAGCTACATCACAGTTTGGTTTTAGGAAGGGTAAAAGTACGATGGACAGCCTTACTGTGTTCACAACTGATATTCGCTTAGCCTTCTCTTCTAATAACTCTGTAATTGCTGCTTTCCTTGATATTAGCTCAGCTTACGATAATGTCCTGGTATCAGTCCTAGAACAAAAGCTGAACTCATTACAAGTTCCAACAATGCTGTCTAAGTTCATAATTAACATGCTTTCAGAGAGATCTTTAAATCTTCATATTGAAGGGTATTCATTTACCCGTTTAGTATGGAAAGGTCTCCCTCAAGGTTCTGTACTTAGTCCAATTCTCTACAATATTTACACTTATGATTTGGAATCCTCTCTAAATGAGTCAGTACATGTCCTTCAATATGCAGATGATTTACTTCTTTATTTATCTGGTAACTCTGTTGCAAATATTTGTACTTCCTTAACCTCTTCTTTATGCTTACTCAAGACTTGGCTAGAAACCAATGGTCTACACCTGTCAATTGATAAAAGCAACATTGTGTTGTTTACTAGAATGCGTAAACCTCCTATAGTTACCGTAAGGTATAATAATATCCCTATGCCCGTTAAAAACCAGGCTAAATTTTTAGGCCTTATTTTGGATACACATCTTACTGGTTTACCACACTGTGATTATATAGCTGCTAAATGCGAACGAAATATCAACATAATTAGATGTCTTGCTGGTGTTTGGTGGGGAGCACATCCCTTTTCATTAAAACTACTGTACAACACCTTGATTAGAAGCGTATTGGATTATGGGACTTTTTTGCTGGAACCTGCTAATGTTGCTGGTCTTAAGAAACTGGACAGTGTTCAGTCCAAGGCACTTAGGGTGGTTTCAGGTGCAATGAAAAGCAGTCCTATTAATTGTCTTCAGGTGGAATGTGGAGACCCACCACTTCATTTGCGACGTCAATATTTGGCTGATAGATTTATGGCTCGGTGTTTTCAATTTACATATCATCCTTTGCGAAATAAACTTTCCACTCTCTCTGAAGAAGTAATTTCATCCACTTACTGGAGGCACAAAGCTACTCCGTGTTTAGTTAAAAGTTTTAGAAAATACAATTTAATTGAAGCCCCTTGTCACCAATCTGAATTTCTTCCTATAATTCACTGTAATTACAGTTCATTAATTATGTCACCAAATATACATTATAACCTTGGCATTTACCGAGATGACGTATGTCACAATCTTAACTTCAACTTCATTATGGATAGAGACTGGAAGGGCTGTCAGCTCTTGTTTACAGATGCTTCGAAGCATGGAAGAGACTCATGTGTGGGAGTAGGTGTATACCACTCCCAATATAATATTGTCCAAAAAATAAAGCTCCCGCCCGAATCATCTGTATTTACGGGAGAATGTTACGGTCTATTCAAAGCTGTCGAATATATACTTGTGATGGGGTTACGGAATTCACTCATATTGACTGATGCAAGGAGTGCCTTGCAATCTTTGGCCAGATTCCCTTTCTATTCTCATAATCCCTATATTATATTTGAAACACGTGAACTCCTTTATAGGTGTTCTATTAAGGGGTATTCAGTGCATTTTGCGTGGATACCCTCGCATTGTGGCATTCTAGGTAATGAGAGAGCTGACCAGTTAGCTAATGATGCCGTATTCTGTGGAGACGTTTTCCCGTACAAAAATAACACCCAAGATCTGGCAGCTCTGCCCAAGGTTTATCTACAGGAATCCTGGGGTCAGCTTTGGTCCGGGCAATCAGTGAAAGGGAAATTTTATCGTACTATTCAGCCATCCATTTTTGTTAAACCTTGGTTTAGCAAGTACAAGCTAAGCAAAAAGATTACAACAATATTCATACGTATGCGATTGGGTCACGTGTGCACTCCTGCTCATCTTGCCAGGCTTGGCATTGTACAGAACCCTGCGTGTGAATGTGGCGCTGAAGTGGGAGATCTGAACCACCTTATTTTTTCCTGCTCCCTCTATGACCACTCCTCACTATTCCAAAGTCTTGTTTCCCTCCGAGTCCCTTTACCCACTTCGATCTCATGTATTTTATTTAATTTTAATGTAGATATTTATAAAACAATAGCTCTTTTCCTTGTAAATAATGATATAGCTATTTAAACACTAATATAAGTACTTACTTAATTTACCATGTAGTTCTAAGTTTTTGCACCAAGTCGGCCTTTTTGTTGGGCCACCTGGTGACGTTAAATGGTTACAGTTTTCTGTTGTATTATATTTCCCTACAGTTAACTTATCATAATTTATTAATTTTATGTAATAACAACTAATCTCCTTTCCATTTCCAAATTTCCCGTTGTAATATTTTTTCATTTCGCGAGTACTTGTTTCTTACGTTTTTGTTATCTAATAAAATATTGTTAGTGGCAATAAGCACGAATAGTGCAACGCCAAAGGAAAGAAAAAAAAAAAAAACATAAATACTCTTAGGGAGACTAGGAGTAATAGTGTTCTGAGGTCTAGTCTACGTCCCAGCCAGATCCTCCTCCTAATGGTATAATAATATACTTCGCCAGGTATAACATTCCGAGACACAGTGGTCACGTGGGAGACACAAACCTATGTCATCACCGCTGCGTTACCAGTAGTGCTAGTGTGTAATAATAACTCCCCAACCGCCTTTATTACCTGTGCGAATGCGATAAAACGATGAGGTTTTAATTATCAATTACGTTGGTATATGTTTAAGGGGGATGCGCCAAGGTAGCCCGCGAAATTCAAATTTTCTTACGTTTTTTGCAATTTGCAGGTCAGTATCAGGTTGTATGTTGATCTAAATATGATTTACGGCCGTATAAAATATTTATTTATAGAATTATAATCCTAAAAATCATTAATACATCTCTATAAGTTCATATTACCCTATTGAATGACTATTTCATGAAACCAAGGCCAATTCTAACTTAAGGAGTTGTATTGCTGATTCTAATAGTTATAATTCTGTAAAGCCATATTTGTTACGGCCGCGAATCATATTTTAATCAACATGCAACCTGACAGTGACCTGCAAATTGCAAAAAACTTAAGTATTTTTGAATTTCGCGGGCTACCTGAGCGCATCACCCTTAAATTGAATTGTTTCTTTTGATTAGAAAAACGAAACGACAGTTAAAATGCTATGTAGCTAAATATTTTTTAACAGAATGGTGACTGAAAATGTTTCCTTTCGTGTTTTGTTGCACTAAAGTGGCAACTGGTTAATGACGTAAGTATTTGTCACTCCCGGTATGCCAGACTTTGTTCAAGCTCCTCCTCACATTTTTACTGTCAGTGTCAATATATTTTAATTGCCCTAACAAATGCAATGCGCACAGGCGCACACAGAACTTATTATAATGTAAAGGTACTACGGAGTACGGACGGAGATCGATCAATAATGTCCTCCCTCCATGACAGTTGGCTTTGCGTTGTTCGTGAAACATAATGTGCATTTGGACCAGTAAATGTGTTCTGTGATTTGGACACGTTAATTTTTATTTAACGTTGTATTTGATTAACCTGTTGTTAGTTTCTCTGTTGGATTCTGTGATTGTTCATTCAATGTGTTAGCGTTGCTTTTTATAAGCTTTTATCTATCTTGGTATGTATGTATGTATGTTTGTTCGGGTGGATTCTTGCTACTCAATTTTGAAGCAGATATCTTCAACTGATTGAGCTGAAATGTTGTATACACGTTTTTAACCGCTAGGGAAGGAGCTGTTAGGCAAGAAAAACGATTAATAATTGCCCTTTTTTTATTGATCTGAGATAATTGTTGAAAAACTTCTTGTTGATACTTCGTTGATATTTCTTTTGTGGCGAGACTTTTGTACTTTCGTAGTTACACCGTAACCTAAACCTACACCGTAACCGTACGTAACCTACAGAAAATGTTGTCTTTTTTTGTCCGAAATCAGTTTTCCTTACTTATTGTTTCGTTGTACCATTGGTTCGAAGGCCATCCGTCTTTGTTAGGAAGAGTTTATCCTGTGCCATAGTGATAACCGATGGTTACAAAAATAGTGATTGGAAATTGTATAGGTGCTTACATGTTGTGGAACATCGTCAAAGGAAAGTAGGTATCTTGTTGCAAAATATCTGATCTGTCAGTTCCAAATGTGCTGTTACTCCAAAAAGATTTATGTTGGACTGTGTACCAATCAGGTTATTTTATTGAGGTTTTGCTTTGCAAATGTTGAAAAGGTATTTACAGTGGCTTTAATGGTCATCTTAAAAGCTACAACTGCGCTCCTAAGACAACCCACTGACTGTTACTAGCCTTGTGTTGTTTGTTTTATAAAACAACCATTCCTTTATTGATTTGGTACCCTTCATGCAGACTTTGCAGAGGTTCAAATGAAATTTGATTACTTCTTTAAGTGAAATCATTAAACTTCTTTGAATTTAATTGTGTATTGGGCTAAAATATTTGATAAAATGCAATAAACCTAACTTTTAGACTGTTCAGAACATGACTTATGGTATTGCATACTAATACAGTTTTGTGGTCTTTGAAATTTCTCATTGTAGTCCTTGTGGTCATCTTTGTCTTTGGGATGGCAATACACCTGCAATGCCTTCGTTATTGCAGATGTCTATAAGTCGTTGTCACCACTTACTATCAGGTGGGTCTGCTTACTTGAATGGCACCCAATAACATATCGAGGAGTGTCTGTTCACATAACACAACACACATAATCAGCCTATAATGTTCCCACTGCTGGGACACAGGCCTCCTCTCTTTGAGAGGGAATGGGCTGTAATCTACCACGCTGACCCAGTGCGGGTTGGTAGTGTCTGTTCAATAGGGACTAATTCATCATAAGCTTTAGGAAAATAATAAAAATCTTCTCATTTTGAATGTTTTTTCCTTCTGGCCGCTATGGCAACTGAATTTCGCGACTAGTTGTCAACAAAGAAGTAACTTCGTTCTATGCAACCGGTTGCCAAAGAAGAACTTTATTTCTTGTTTGGAAAATGGTTGCCAGTTACTAATTTCTTGAAAAGTGTTGTAGTGATAGACAATTTTTCTTTTCGTAGTAGTACTATGACTAGATCGCCTTGTGTGCTTATAAGGTGTGCATTAGCCCAGCAAAATAATGTCGAAAATAGTCATTTAAATCTTATAGATAATTAGTTGCCCAGCTTCTGTAATTGTTGCGCACATTTTAAAATTTGTTGCAATTATAGTTTTTTAGTTATTTCACTAAAACATTTCCTGCTGGGTTAACGTTTATAACATTATCGTAGCCTGTCATTTTTTTTTAATGGGTATATTTGTACTCATATTAGCTATTTAATTAGTTGTCCAGACGAGGTAAATGTAGCACCTTGCACCTTTTTTGTATTTGTTCTCTCTTCGGCTGCAAAGTTATTCGAGATCCTGCTGGAGTAATGTTTGTGGTTTTGCTGGATCTCTGAAACGGTTAAGCGGATTCTTATCATCTTTTGTACATAACTTCTTAGGGATTAGTTGTGCAATAAAAAAAACAAAATAATGCACCGTTTAAAGGTTATTTAATTAACCCTTAATAATTTATTTTTTTGAGAAAATTTACATCTGGTCTCAGTTTTTAGGTAAGTGGGTTATGGAGATTCTGAAAAAAAAACCTTTTTTCTAAAAAGAGGGGGGAAATGGGGGTTTTCCGGTGGGAAATTTTTCCCATCATCCGGTATTGCAAAGCAAAATATAATTAAGTGGGAAATTTTTTCCCATGATCCGGAACAGCTCTCAACTTTTGATACATTTTTACTACAAATTCTATACATGCTTTGCTTGTTTCTTTTTATCTAATATAATAAAATAAAATAAAAACAAGCAAAGTAACATGACTGAATAAAGTTATAAAATGAGATATCAATGTTAAGAATAATGTTTTAATATAAACGGAATCTTACTTACTAATGAAAATAATATTATTGAGGTGGAACAGTGTGAAAGGTTTCGAAACAGTTCTTAGCACTGTATTTTTGTTCTTTGTTCTCTCTGCTTGTAAGTATGTGGTCTGGCGCAGAGAAAAGTTAGGTACGTAGTAGAACGAATGATTCTAAACATTTAAACATTCATTCATTCATCATCATTTTTTATAATTTTTTTAACTTTTTTTTTTTTTTTTTGGTTGTGATGTTAAATAGGTTGTGAGGAAGAAAAAAGAGGCCTGGCTTAATGTGTTAGCCTGTAAGGCCCAAAACAGAATGAATCAGGCAACGAATGTGACAGATGATTTGGAAAAAGTGAAGAAGAGATACTACGAAATGAAAACGAAAGTGAAAGAGATGGTAAAAATGAAAAAGGATGAAAAAGAGGAAAAGTATAACAGGAAGTTCTCTGATAACTTCAGGGCCAATGTTAAGCTGTTCTGGAAACAGGTAAGATTGGCTCGCGGAGTGACAGGAACATCGAGTATGAATGTTATAAGAGCAGAAGATGGATGTTTATTAAACGAAGAATGTATAGTCTTGGAACGCTGGAAGGGATATTTTGAAAGTTTATTTAGTTGTCAGGATAGTGTGCAAGGAGTGGGCAACTGGGCAGACGCCAGTTCTGAAGACCCAAGCTCAGATGTAGATGTAGAGAATGAAATAGAAATATATGAGATCGTAAGAGCGCTGAAAGGGACGAAAGTTGGGAAAGCTGCAGGGTACGACAGAGTGTCTGCTGAAATGCTGAAGGGAGGTGACGGGGTGGTAGCAAGCCTGCTGTGCCGGATCTTTAATATGTGTTGGAGATATGGCCGTGTGCCGGATGATTGGTGTAAAGGCTGTAATCGTACCACTATATAAGGGAAAAGGCTCTCAGTAGGAATGTAAAAACTACCGCGGCATTAGTCTTTTGAGTGTTGTCGGCAAACTATATGCGAAGATTTTAATAAATAGAGTGATAAGAGTGACAGGTGAGAAAATATGGGATGTGCAGGCAGGATTTAGAGAGCGAATGGGATGTATGGATCAGATCTTCTCCCTAAGGTGCATAGCCGAAAAACATCTGGCAAAGCACAAGAAAGTCTACTGTGCTTTCGTGGACTTGGAGAAGGCCTATAACAGTGTGTGGAGGGAAGAACTGTGGTCGACACTGTCCTGGTACGGTGTGGACTGGCGCTTAGTACGGGCACTGAAATCTTTATACAAGGATTCCAGTGCTTGTGTTAGGATAAATGGGGCATACACGAGTTGGTTCTGCATCTCGAGGGGTGTTAGACAGGGTTGTGTAGCGTCACCATGGCTGTTCAACTTGTACATGGATAATTGTCTGACAGATTTGAAAGAGGGTGAGTATGGATTGACGATGAATGAGTTGCCTGTCAAATGCCTTCTCTACGCAGATGATCAAGTTCTACTTGCATCGTCAGCGGAAGGGTTGCAAGACATTGTGACTGTGATGCATTTAAAATGAAAGGGATGAATATAAATGTGAATAAGACGAAGGTCATGGTGTTTGAAAGAGAAGAGGATGTATCGGTATGTGATGTGAAATTAAATGATAAGTGTGTGGAGCAAGTAAGTGAGTTCGTATATTTGGGGAGTCTATTTACAAGGGATGGAAAGATTGATGGAGATGTGGAAAGAAGGGTAAATGCGAGAAATAAAGTGAATGGTGCTACACATGCAATTGTAACCAACCAGTTGATGTCCAAAAAAGCACGACTGGCTGTTCACAATGGTGTGCTGGTGCCTACGCTTATGTATGGAAGTGAGTGTTGGGTGTGGCAAAAGAAGCATGAAAGTAGAATAAATGCTGTGGAAATGCGTTCCTTGCGAAGCATCTGTGGTGTGACTATGAATGATAGACTGAAGAATGATGTGATAAGGCAACGGTGCGGTTTAAAGGAAGATGTAGTGACAAAAATTGAAAAGAGTATGCTAAGATGGTTTGGTCATGTTGAGAGGATGAATGAAGGGCGATTAACAAAAGGTATTTACAAGGCAGATGTGAGTGGAAACGCCGGGAGGGGACGCCCTAGGAAGACATACAGTGACCTTATTGGTGATGTTCTTCAGAAAGGTCAGATGCGTAGTACTCACAAACGGCGTGCGTGACCGATGTATGAACG
Organism: Griposia aprilina; assembly: GCA_916610205.1. Classification (NCBI taxonomy): domain Eukaryota; kingdom Metazoa; phylum Arthropoda; class Insecta; order Lepidoptera; family Noctuidae; genus Griposia; species Griposia aprilina. Next base: position 22,709,035 of record OU744285.1, on the reverse strand, counting down.
TAAACGAGGCAAAAGGAGTATGTATGGATCGTAGCAGGTGGCGTTCTGTAGTTTCTGCCTACCCCATGGGAAGAAGGCGTGAGTTTATGTATGTTTATGTACCAATACTTCCTCCTCTATGCTCTCTGTCTATATCAATTAACTCCTGATCATTTTCTTTATTTTCTACAATGATATCTTCACTATCAAATTTATAAAATTTCTCAGAAAATAATATCTTTGATATTTCGTCTTTAGCCTTATTTTTGTTTTGTTTCTTTGGCGCCGGTCGTTTCTCTTTTTCTATTTTCTTTCGTTCCCTTTCTTCTTTTCTTTTCTTGATCCCTTCTGCTTTTTCTTCTTTTATTCTGATTTTTTCACTTTCTTGTGCTTTCCACTGTGCCGAAGTTAGTACAAACGGGGTTTTAACAGAATTTTTAACTCCTTTTCTTATCGGTGTTTTAGGTAATATCAAAATATCGTTTAACTTAACGGGAGTAAGATTTTTCATGGGTATTGAAGCTGTGAGGGATGGATTACATTGAACTGAAATAAATTGTACTGATTGAGACTTTGGTAAATTTATATTATTCTGGTCTTCAGGTGTATTATGTATTTGAAGACTGTGGTTTATTAATTCGAAATGAGGTTCTGGTGATAAATCTGCAATAGTCTTGTTCCCTTCATCTGAGCGCTTTACGATTTTTTCAAAATCTATTTCTTTTGAAATAGGGACTAACTTTGATTCTTCGGGTTCAACAATATTATTTGGCCAATCGTTAATCAATATTTGCATATTTTCAATGTCCAAATTACTGAAGTCGTCATCTTTATTTATGATTTCTAGATTTTGTTGTTGAGAAATGGTGTTTTGTAAATTTGATGGTGTACCGAAAAAATGCCAGATTCTCTTTATCAACTCAATGGACTCTTCTGATGATAACTCTCCTTTTTCTATGCAATCAACCTTATTCTTGCCTACTAATTTAACAAATTCGTCTTTAGAGACTGATTTCTCGCTATCTGGAGTGATGTGAGGTGATATGGTTGTTTTTGTGCCTTTAGTTCCGAGACATTTACTGTAGTCTACTGCTTCTGCGTTCCATGGACAAATCCCTGTTGCTCTAAACCCGTTGCTAATAGTTTGCGGCTTTATGCTTTTTCTATTGTGACTTTAAGCAATGGCACAAATTGAGTCTTAGTGAGTGCCTGGGACGGATTTGTTCTACGCCACTCCAAGACAGTTTTTTGCCATTCTGTTTTTAGAGGCTTGAATGCGGCAACGTCAGCAGGCTGTAAAAGCCTTGTACAGTTTGGATAAAGTGCAATCAAAACTATTTGCAAATTAGAACAAAGTTCACTCACGGCATAAGTAAGGTAAGACTTGTGACCGTCTACAAAAAGTATGACTGGAAATATTATGCCTGTTTTGACCAAATGGGGATGTAAAACGTTCTTAATGTATTCGTAAAACATATCTGAATTCATCCACCCATTCTCACTAAGACCCACGCCCCAATCTTCAGGAATTTTGGTAGTTATTTCTGCAGGTAATCTTTTATTAGGAAAAATGACCAACGGTGGAGTAAGATTGCCATCTGCGCAAAAAGTAAACATAACAGTTAACGAAGTTTTGGCCTGGGCGTGATCCACTTCATACACATTTCTTTCTCCTTTTGATCTCAAAACGAGGCCTGTTTTAGGGCACAAAACAAAATTTGTTTCATCTCCATTAAAAACTCGTCTTGGGTCAGAAATTATGTGAAATAAATTGTTTTCATCAAAGTAGTCTTTGATTTGCCTAAACCATCCTTTAACATCATTTTCTGACACTGTAGAGCTGGCAGCTGTAACTGCTTCAGGTGTACGAAAAGTAAGTGTAGGATGTCTGGCTAAAAATAATTTAAACCATTTCTCACCATTCTTAAAAGACGACACCCGATTAGATTTTTTTAGAAACTCCGAAACACTTTTTATTAAATCTTTTCTTTTTGGGAAGCCTTTTCGCCTACTGAGTTTGATCCAATTGACTAAAGCCTCTTCTTCCTCGCTATTTAAAATTGTGGGAGGGCCTGGTTTAGTGCCATGCTCTGGATTTTTTAATCGGAATTGTGTGGTCGAACGCGGCACTTGGAAGGTTTTGGCAGCAAGTTTTTTACTCATGCCCTTACTTATTTCTACAAGGGCTTTTTGCAAATTGGCTTTTGAATAAACCTTCCGCTTTACCTTATCAATCTTTATTTTATTAATATTTTTTGTACGAGGTTTCATTTTGAAGATCACTGATCTCTAGCTTGTAGTTTACAGCTCTTGATGTGACTGCACCCAACTTTTCCTTTCCAAAGAAAATCGAAAATATTTACAAGTGATTTAATCTCATGAACATACTAAACATATCTTATGCATAATCATCAACAATAATAGTATCGAGATCAGGTGCTGGTAGACTGATTGTGGGTTGGTGTCTCGCCCATCCAAAGTACCACACGATAAGCATGACATGTGCACAGCAGCCTAATGTTCGCATACCAAAAAGACAAGAACAATAGTAATTTTTACTTGCATCTCGACCATTTAAGTTGCTGTGCACAAGTATATACGTGCGTACATACTCTCGCACGCGCATGTCTGGATTGTATTCTTACACATAGCAACATAGCATTGTCGCCTTCAATTCCGAAGTCGGTGATGTCATTTAGTGCACACATGTTAGTATTGAGAACTCGTCAGATCCGATTACATCGGCTTCAATATTGTGGAAGCTAGCCCGCTGTCTGTTTAAGTTCTTGTCTATAATATATGCGCCTAAACTATTTGGTTCGTGCCTTTTTGCTCCTATTATACGCAAAAATTCTGGTGCCTGAGTGTTGTCGTGAATTGGGACATGAAACGCTGTGGAGTCTGAATAGGGCGCTTGGTAATTTCATTTAATTCGAAGGACCTTTAATAATTGGTGTAAAATGCTGTACCTAAAAACCCCCTAAATAAATGATGATCTTGCTCAAATACACAGGGTAGATAAAAAAGCCTGACCACTAACCTGAATTATCCAAGCCACTTGTCCCGTATCACGCTTTCAGGATTTCACAGCACAGTAATTCAGCACTCGCGTGAGAAAAATGTCTTGATGATGATTATTAATTGCACGGCAATTTATGTAGGTTTTTAGGAAAGTATTTAGTTTAAGGTTTATAACGTGTAAATGGACTACACCAGGCGGCAATCCAGCGCGAACAGGGGCGAAGCTTCCGTCACAATGCACTGGCCGGTATGCGGGGGGCAGTGTAGACATCACACTATCGCTCCATCCAACAATTTTCAAGTGAGGGTAGGAAACCAGACGAATGGACAAGCAAAATTATTCTACATGTTTTTATGATCAAGGATCGAATAAACGCATTTATAAGTGCAGCAGCAACTCTAAAGTCGTCGATCATGTGGAGCATAGCGCGATTAAAAAAAATCTTGGCGAAACCTCCTTGCCCCCTGGGAAAGGCTGCTGTGCAGAGGATGCACTATTCTAGAAGGTGATGGCAATCATTGGTTTGGTGGTTTAAACACTTTAATTTCTGGTATGACCATGGAATTAATAAGTGGATACCAAGGCTGTGATGGTCACATAGGAAAAACTTAGATGCCTGCTAATCTTTAATTTTCAGAATAGTTTTTGAAATTAATGCAAATGGTGGAAACTAATGAAATAATGGGTAATTTTTTCCAATTGACTGTAAAGGCATCTATATTTTCTGCAAGTGGATCTCAATGTGAGGAAAGACAGATATCTTTATTTGTGACAGCTGTCACACTTAGTATTAGCTCTAGTAGTAAATAGATCAATGAAAAGATTCCCAGAAGATCTCACTGTGACATGCAACGCTGCAGGTGACAGTTCCCAATCACAATCAATGTTTTACTTCTAGACTCAAGATCAACTTCTAGGTTATCTTCAGATTATACGTCAGATGTAAACCCATTATCCCCATCCCCATTGTATCCCCATTTTCCAGGCTTCACACCACTGCCATATAGCCTGAGCCAGGCAATTAAGATTATTAAATTGAATACCACCGATTCTATTGATATAAGCTATGGTTGTAATAGGTATTGTGTAAACATTATAACATTTGGCATGAATCTTCAGTAAAACATTGTACTAGACTAGACTAAGTAATTAAGAGTTCCAAATAGTTGATATAATTTTCCTTGTCTTCTTCTGTTCCAAACATGATTTATCATCCATTTGCCATTTGCTGACAATCAAAAAACTATTCCCCAACTAGTCCGAGATGCATCTGAGTAAATGACATGGCCGAAATTTGTATAAAGCCCTAACAAAAAATATTCAGCTTCAGATACATTGGCATAAGCCAATGTATCTGAAGCTTTAATATGACGGACTGTATAGTGCGTCATATTAAAGCTTACAGCTATGTCTTTACAACAGTTTTAAGTTTTATTATTATAGAAGAAGCGAGCGATCATATAAATGGATACAAAAAAAAATGTGCCTAAACATTTTGAATAGCAATGATCAAATGTTTCCCAGTTTTATAGACGAAACAATACGAGAAATACAATATTATGAATGGATATAAAGGCCGTTTATTCACTAGCCGATACGACATTAATTCACATCGATTACAGTGATTGTCTAATTTTATGAAAATGTATGGAATACTCTCAATGTCGGTGTTCCATACATTTTCATGGAATTACGCGTCGTGTCAGCTAGTGAATAGCCAAAAATAAAAATACCAAGTAACACTTATTGGTAATCATATTGATGTAAGTATATATTAGGTCTTTACCTATGAAATTGCCGTTCTGCAGTACTGGCCATTTCAAATCAAAATAATTTTTGTTTGGCTAAGAATTCTAATTACAAATTAATTTTATTTTAAAAACATGGATTTTTTTTTCTAAAAGTAGTCATTTCTTTATGGATTAGTGTTACATTTTCATCGCATTTCAATCTTTTTCGTCATCATGGATACGTTAAAAATTCGAGTAATTATGGAATATGAGTACCGTCGTGGCAGCAACGCGGCACAAGCGGCACGCAACATCAACGACGTTTACGGAGCTAACACTACAAACCAACGCACCACCTGTTATTGGTTTGCTCGCTTCCGTTCTGGAAATTTCGACCTGAAAAATGAACCTCGCGGTCGTCCGAAGACTTTGGTTGACAATGACGAATTAAAGGCGATTGTGGAAGCTGATGATACACAATCTACGGCTGAATTAGCAGCAGCTTTCGACGTTAGCGTCAAAACAATATTGGTCCATTTGCGTCAAATTGGCAAGGTAAAAAAGCTTGACAAATGGGTGCCCCACGAACTCAATGATCGCCAGCGCGAAGTACGCGTCGAGACGTGCCTTGCACTGCTCAACAGACACACAAATGAAGGAATTTTGAACCGCATTGTTACCTGCGATGAAAAATGGATTCTGTTTGATAACCGTAAGCGCTCAGCAAGTTGGTTGGATCCTGGTTCAGCACCTAAACAATGCCCTAAACGAAAACTTACCCCTAGAAAAGTGATGGTCACTGTTTGGTGGTCTAGCGCCGGTGTGATTCATCACAGCTTCTTACCAAACGGGGTGAGCATTACTGCAGATGTGTACTGTGAAGAACTGAACACAATGATGGAGAAGCTGGCGCATCTCCAACCAGCATTGGTCAATCGCTCGTCTCCGCTGCTCCTGCACGACAACGCGCGACCTCATACTGCACAGCAGACGGTCTCCAAGTTGCAAGAACTGGGGTTGGAAGCTCTCCGTCTTCCGCCCTACTCACCAGACCTTGCGCCTACAGACTACTACTTTTTCCAGAATTTGGATAACTTCTTGGCGGGAAAAAAATTTAATACCCGAGAGGCAGTACAAAATGCCTTTGAAGAATTTGTTGCCTCCCGTCCAGCTGATTTCTTTAAGAAGGGCATCAATAAACTGCCACTGCGATGGCAAAGATGCATTGATTGCATGGGTGATTACTTCGATTAATACAAATAAAAAATTCATGAAAAAAATTCGTTTAAATTTTTTCATACAAAACGGCAATTTCATAGGTAAAGACCTATTATATACTAGCTTTTGTCCGCGGCTTCGCCCGCGTTGACGTCGGAAATTATCCCACGGGAACGTACTACCGGGATAAAAAGTATCCTACATATCCAGGTTATAAACTATCTGTGTTCCAAATTCCATCCAAATCCGTTCAGTAGTTTTTACGTGAAAAAGTAACAAACATCCATCCATCCATCCATCCATCCATCCATCCATCCATCCATCCATCCATCCTCACAAACTCCTATTTATAATATTAGTAGGATATTGGTAATAGCCTCTGGCTAGACCTTTCAAACGTCGTCATAGGTAGGCCGCGATAGCGATGAGCTCGTTTACAGATATTTTTGAATATTATGACTGCCTCATAGCGACTTTTCAAAAAAATATACAATTGGATAGGCAATAATAAAACACTAAAGTAGCACTTGAATTTTTATTTAAGTAACTAATTAAGTAGGTAGGTTATACATTTGCTTATAAAATGTATGGGTGAATATTTCATTTCGTGCACATTATGATCTTTTGGTGAATATTCAAAAAATGTGCCTAATCATGTTCATTATATGTTTTTTTTAAATGTTTAATGATGTTATGAGAAATATGAAAAAGGGACAGTAATTAGACTTTTAGTTTTGAAGATATTAGCGTTTGTTTTTTTTTAAGGAACGGTAATGTGATTTAACACAAACGGTAATTAGTTATCTATTCTTGGTAATGAGGTAGAAAAAACGGTAATTTACAATACAACAACAGTTCGATAAATCAGCCTTTAATTGCAATAAAACAAAACCTATGATTAAACTTCGAAATAAGTACCATTTTTTTCTTTCTTTACATAGTAATAAAACTATAAAATAATACAGAAACAAAACTTAATCATACAGAAACTCTAAAATAATCTTTGATATTGTAGCTTGATATCCACTTCAAAATAATAATGATTGCAATCTATAATTATAAATAATTAATGTACATTGACATTGTTTTTTAGGTATATTCTGTTATTTTTTTTATTCCTTATCCGTGACGTATATCGAAGTTTTGACAGCAACAGCAGTTCGGATAGTGAGATAGTGACATGGACATCTTTTCAAAGAGAAAATATTAATTAAAAAGTAATAGCATAGTAGCGATAACTATTTTGAAAGTTTCAGAATAATTGTCGCTACTATTTAATAGCATAGTAGTGATAATTATTCTGAAAATTTAAAAACACAATAATTTCTGACTGCTCCGAAAAAAATAATTTTCTCTTTGAAAAGATGTCCACTGCAAAATCCGAACTGCTGTCGCAGTCAAAACTTCGAAATAAGTACATCTTTTTTCTTTCTTTCTTTACATAATAATTAAACTATAAAATAATACAGAAACAAAACTTAATCATACAGAAACTCTAAAATAATCTTTGATATTGTAGCTTGATATCCACTTCAAGATAATAATTAAGGCAATCTATAATTTAACATAAATAATAAATATACATTGACATTTTTTTAGGTCTTTTTTGTTATTTTTTAATCGTGAAATAAGATAATTATTCTGAAACTTTAAAAAGACAATAATTACTGACTGCTCCGAAAAAAATATGTTTCTAATGAGATTTTTTTTTTCTTTATTTCAAAATAATAATTAAGGCAATATATAATTAATATAGGTACATTGACTTTTTTTTTGGTATTTTTTAAACGTGGCATAATAGCTTTGTAGCGATAATTATTCTGAAACTTAAAAAAAACAATAAGTTCTGACTGCTCCGAAAAAAATTATTTTCTAATAAGTGCGAAGTAAATAAGCTTAATTAAGATCGCACTTATTAGAAAATTATTTCTTTAAATATTTTCTCTTTGAAAAAAATTCCATGTCACTATCCGAACTGCTGCCGCTTAAGAGTCGCTTCCGTAAATCTTTAAGTGGTCTTTGGAGTACAAAGCTGTCTTCAGAACTATTATCCTCGCTACTATCTTTATCATTCTGTAAGATTCCGTATGGTCTGGTTTGTAGCCTCTCGTGTGACACTGTATATGGCTGATTGATCAGCGGCGCTTCAAGGATAGAGTTAGCTTCAGAAGTCTTTTCAATTTTAGGCTGCTCCTTGTATGAGCTTCCACTAGATCTAGCTAGCGATGTCAGGGGCCCACAATCATCTTCAAGATTATTTGGTTCAAGTTCTTGTAACACATTTCGGTTAGATTGAACAAAATCTTCAAATTGGTTAGAAAAATTGGCAGTACTACTAGAAATATTGTATGTTCGTACCATTTCATTTATGTTAACATTCGGATTTAAATGAAGTTTGTTATCCGGCATAATATCAGAAAGTCTGGTTACTTCAGAGTTGCTTTTATGAACTGTATTTAACAAAATATTAGAGTGAATAATCGCTGCTGGTCTTTCAATGTGAGGGCTGTCATTTTCTTTGTTGTCAATATTCCGTGCTGCGTATTGTAACTTTCCTACCAATTTTGTATGTGAGCAATTACCATCGATACAAACAAAACAACTTGCTTCCCTGAATATTAATTCTTCTCTTCCTTTGTGCCAAATAACTTGATGTACGTTTAATGTACCCTTCAATGGCAACAGCTCGGTTTTAGGTATTAGAAAATCTTTTTCATATATTTGGTATTCATCAACCACTTTCACTATAATATTCTGCGTATTACTTGTGATAACCTTAACAAAAGAATCTAAAGATGTAATATCTTTGCCTTGAGCAACCGCAGCATCAGCTGTTCGTTTTAAAGTACCTGCAACACCGTCAGCTGCACCCTTGCCATGGCCAGATTCGGAATAATTCCATGTGATCAGCTTCAAGCCACTTATGTACCAGTATAACTTTGTAATTATGAAAAACATGGTCTTGTTTCTATATTGGCTACTGGGTGAATCAGACAAAAAATGTATTATGGTGATCTTTTTACTCAAAGTTTGAACATATTCTAGTAGTGGAACTATATGCGCCCATACTGCTGCGGCGTTATGGCGCAGATTTTCACTAACTGTATAGAGAGACTTAGCAGTACATTTTCCTGCCTCAACATGGTAAATTACTGCTGTATGAAGAGTCAGTTCATCTCTGCTTCCCCCAAAATGGAATGCTTGTACTTCAGAGGCGTACTTCAAGGCGTAATTCTCACTAAAGTCGATGTGGATAATTGCTTCATGTTCTTTTAAATTATTTTTAAGATCGTTTATACTGAAAACTGCCACCTACGTGTTCCTTCATGTTTTAAAAATCCAGAAATGTTTTTTTCTAACTCTGCAATAGCCTCTTTCGGAGGTATAGTCAATTAAATTTTTTCTATGATCCTCTTCCTTTTCCGTACCTTTAGACATATATGTGGTTTTCTTACTCTCCCACTTCTTATACTTTATTGATTCTTCGTTATTAAACTCCAAATAATTTACAATTTTGTTTCGGCATTCTTCACATCGTTTTAATAAGCATTCTGTTCTTGGGCAACAAAGACTTTTGATTACGTCATTAGGAGTTTTCTCTGTTATAATTCTTTGCTTTTTCAATGCCTGAATTAAAAATTCTATATTTGCATGAATTTTACAAACGCATGTGTCTCTTTCATTGACGCCGGGAATAAGAATCCAGAATGGTCTATGTTTACAGAAAAATGAGTAACTGACCTTACAATATTGTTCTTCAAAGATTTTGTGAAGATTTTTTAGTGAATCCAATAGATACCTTTTTTGTTTTTGTACCTTGTCTCGTGCGATTACTTCTTTTCTTCCAGCCGTAATCCTTGAAACGTCATCGCGTTCATAAAACTCCTGTATATTTTGTTTAACGATTTGGTAGTGTTGTTGATTAGATTGTACAATTGATTCCTTTTTGCCTCGGACACAAATTTTTTTTACTTCTGTCTAAATTCTGTGATCTTTTAGTATTGATTTATCCCCGGTTACTGCATCGCTAAACTCTTTTTTGCCTTTTTTCGACTGTTGTTTGTAGTTACATTCCAACGTCTTCTTCATTGCTTCACAAAATAATATTTTCTTTTTAGCTTCTGGTAGTTTTGATTTATCTTTCAAAAGTTCATTTACTTTCGAATTAGGACTTTGCAGTCGTTTTTTTAACCTCATAATATGTTTTTTATAACATTCAACTTTTTTCTCCAGAGTATTTATCTTACTTTTAAACGCCTTAGTCTTTTGTAACATAATGTATCTTAATCTTCTTACCTTCTTTTTTAATTCTGCCTCAGTGGATATTTTTTGAGCTGCTTGAGATGTAGATGGTTGTGGATCCTCCACTACGCGTTGATTCTGTGAACGATTGTATCTCTGTGCGGAGTGTACTCCAGGTAAATCTTTACTATCACTGCCACTTGGGCTATTTGCATTCATCAATTCGACACCACGACTGCGTAAAAGTTTTTTTTTTGTTACAAAATTTGAAGTTTTCCCTCCATTTTTTTCTTTGCTGTCTCCTGGCTCTTGGGGTCATATTTTTTTTTCTTCCTTTCTTTTTAGGTATCTTTGGTGTTCTTTTTCTTTTTGTAAAGCATAAAGGACAGGGTCTGATTTAATATTTTCATATCTTTTTCTGCGTGCTATTTTTGCCCTTTCCAGTATTTCTTCTCTTGTGCGTCTTTTTCGTGGCATTATGGTCTAAAAAAAATATTGTTCATATGGAGATTATATGATGAAGGACAAACAATCACAATAATTATGTAATGTAGGTTAGTCCCTTTTAGCCCGTTATTAATACAATTAATAAAGCCTGTGCATTTTTTCTTCCTTGTCTTACTTTGAAAAATTTAATGGTGTGCTGGTAACCAAAGACAACTGATAAGATTGAGAAATTAGTGAATATACCTAATGACTGAATGAATATAATCTGTCATATTGTAAGATTTGTAAGTATTCAATAAATCCCAAATAAGACAAGTAAGGAAAAATACAGACAAAATTGAATCACAGAATATAATCATTACCGTTCGTTTCTTCTCATTACCATTCGAATAAAAAAGAACGGTAATTAGAAGAATGGTAATTAGATTCATAAATATTTTAGATAAATTAGTGTTATTTGGAACAGGTACAGCATTGTTAAGTTTATCAGTGAAATAAGAGACTTATACCGCATGCATCTGGCAAATAATTCTTTGATAAAAAGAAATATAACTACCTTTCATAACACGAATGGTATGCAGAAATATTCCGAACCAAGTCACTTTTCGGACAAAAGAACTTTAATTTACGTAGCTAAAATCACTCTTTCACGCGTGTGTTCGGCTCGGTGGCCGAGCGTTGACTGTCGTCGAATATTTTGTGTGAAGCGCGGTGCACAGTGATGCGTAAATATTAAAATATCGTATCGGACATACCGTCGAATGGTAATTATGGGAAAGTTTATGGTTATTATGGGTTAGTTGGGGAAGTTTTATTTTTCAAAGTTGTATGAAACCGCTTAAATATGTTCTTCCTTCAACAATAAATTATCTCTGTATAAATTAACTATCCTGTTATCCTTATAAGTAATAAAAATGTAGTTCTTCAAACACAGTTTTTAACAAGATGTGCCAATTTTCCAAAATCTGGCAAAAGGGACACAGATGGTAATTAGATTTTAGTTTTTTTGTTTTAAATTTCGTGTTTTTCTAATTAAAAAAAAGATGTTCTAAGGATAGTGCCTAATAGAACACAATGTTAACTATACAAAAACAACGTTAGGTTCAAATTCTTTCAGCGTTTCATGTATTCTTTATTGTCTGCCGTGTAATATGCACGAAATGAAATATTCACCCGTATCTACTTCTACTTGTTTTACAGACATTTTAAGAAAAACATCATTCCAATTACTCCGACATGACACATCAATGTATTCATCCCCTCTGAAGCCTATTCATCTTCAAAGATCAACAAAATGTTATCAAGGAACGAGGCTGGTGCCGTTATATTTGCTTGGTGCCTGGCCCAGCCCAGATACCATAATAACGTCATGACATGGCAACAACACCCGACTGTCCGATTTCCAACTAGGCAGCTACAACAATAGCCTAAAATGGCATCCAAGGGTTGGATGGCTCCCTGTCAAACAAAATATATGAAAAATATATTTTCCGGCTTATGTGCCGTGGCTTTATTCTCCCCCTCAAAAGATAAGGGCTATTTCCATGTACTTGGGCAATCATGTTTTGCTCATTTTGCAATTCTGGACATACTTCCACTTCATAAATGCCATTATTCCTAACATGCTCTCCGTAGTAAGAACGGGCTTGCTTTACTTGATAAGGCCCAAGAGACACTAACATTAATTGTTCATGTGTCAATTGAGTGAAACTTGTTAAGTCAGGTATATTTGCATCAATTCTTGAGAACATTACTCGCCTTCTATTAAGATTTTCTTCAGCAACATATTGAGCTAAATAATTACGGGCGTGTAAATATTGCCTTACTGTATTAATAATATCTGGAGCATCAGACCTGTCCAAGATAAGTGGATGGAATCTGTTGATGAGTGCTGCACCAATTTTTAAATCGGTCATTAGATGCTTAGATGCAACGTTAAAAAAGTATTGTCTGAATAATTTGTAATCACGCTTAAAGCGACCATTTACCACCTCTACCACCCACCTACACAATGTAACACATCGGCTTTTGTTAGCCTGCATAGTTGTTAGTTGTTGCTGACCTGGGTTAACAGTTTCAGGCTTATGTATTTTATAGTTGCATGATTCTAATAATGGTATCGCGTCCCTGAACCCCCTATCCAAAATAAAAACGTCATTTTCCCTGTAGAAAGTCCTCATGGGGCTTCCTGAATTTCGAAATAAATCTTTCATAATATCCGCATCAGTTTGTGTGGCAGCATAAGGCCCTACAACATCTACTATATGACCATCTGTGCATACAATCATGAACGGTTTAACCAAGTTTTCATATTTGTGAAGACTGTAAGTTTGTTTCTGATAGAGATAGTTGGCGCTTTTTTGAATATATATATAGGTCCCATCACAAACTCAAATGGCAGGCCTGTTTTCTATAGGAAGCTCTTGTTTGCCATATAATGCATTGGGAATAGCTAGATTCCTTTCTGCTATTTGCTGTGGTGTTATATGCTGTAGTCCAATTTGCCTTGGAATAAAATGTTCGCTTAAACATGACCTCACTTTGTTCATGTGTGACTCTAATGTTGATCGGCACATGTTAAATAGTGAGGCCAATCTCCGATTACTTTCCCCAGTCCGAAGTTTAATCAAATAAACGGCTAATGCAGTTTTTGGTTCTCTGACTAGATTTTCCAAAGGAATTTCACGATATAGTGCTAAGAACTCTGTCACTGTAAGTCCCGTCCAGTAATGACAAATGTGATGTGGCATTTGATCCACATTATTAAAATCAAAAGTCACTGGATCTCTTTTTAAAAGTCCTATTAAATCTTCTGACTGCTGAATAGTAAAATAAGATGAGGTATTTGTGTTCTCAGATAATAAATGCCACTCATTAGCAAATAAATGTATCTCGCATATTCGGCAACTGATGGGAACATAATTGCGTTCTTTAAGCAATATTACCTTAACAAAGGTAGGAATTAAATGCCCTGATTGATTATTACACTCCCTAAAAATACAATGGCTAGAAGTATTTGGATCACGTTTGTAACTAGGCAGATAATTCATTTGGTCAATCCTTCGTGCTTCAGCAGGATTATCAGCTGGTGGAGATGGTGGTGGTGATTCATGAGCGACAGTAGGATTACTAACTGGTGGAAGTGGAAGTGGTTCGGGCAATCCAGGTTCATTCTCCTCTAGTTCTTCAACCTGTCTGAGTTTATTCAGCACTAAGTTCCGATTAGCTCGCATCCAACAGGGATGACATGCTTGTAAGGTTGTCCTCCGGTCCTGTAACAATTTTGGAAATTTTTGGTACAAAATCTTTACCTTTAACTTTTAAAGTAAATGGTACAAATGTTACGGTTAGTGTTATAAATGTGGTTAGTATTAATAATAATAACTGGTAATTATTAGGGCGCAGACTCACTCGGCGTATAGTTTGCGGCTGACAATTGTCTGATATAGCGCTCAATACTATTTTCAATAGAACGGCCACACTACGCACACAGGGAAATAGTTGGCGGACTATATGCCAAGTGAGACTGCACCCTTAGGGCCTGGACACATCACCACGGCGCGGCGCCGCCACCGTGAAACGATACGACGTCGTACCGCGCCACGACGTCGTGTACGATGCGCCGCGCTGGCTCACGGCGCACCCGCTCGTCAGTAGATATATCGCTGCCGCAAAGTTCTTACATGTTAGTGCAAAAAAAGATGGCTGATAATAACCAGAGAATTGAAGACGCTTGCCAAGCCTTGGCAAACTGCAAACAGTCCCAAGCCTCCACAAATCTCGTTTGGCGTTTGAAAGGCGTTTATACGCTTGTGAATGCGTCAGTCTGCAATATACATCCAAGCATGGCGGACACCGAACTTGTGACGGCTATTGCATTTGGTTTAACGTACTTTTATTTGAAATGTAAGCAAAGTGAAATAAAAAAAAGGACAGCTCGACGACAGCGAAGATGGTGGATGAAAAAGATTCATCATAATCGTACCAGGTAACTACTATTTTGATTTAACCATTATCTGTTGCAGTTGAGTTATGCCACAATACCTACGATATATTTTATTTGTTACAGACAATTTATAGAAGAGAAATTTAATGAACTTTTATATGAACCATCTGGAGAGTTTGATAACTTCTGCCGAATGAGCTATTCTGATTTTGAGTATTTAGTGCAAAAAAATTCACCAATGATATCCAAGCATGATACAGACTTCAGACAATCTATACCAGCCAAATTTCGTCTTGCCATTACGCTACGATTTTTGGCATCTGGTGATTCTTACAAAAGCCTTCACTACTTGTTTAAAGTATCTGTCTCTATGATATCAATAATCATTCGTGAAGTTTGCCGAGCTCTTAATGAAATTCTAAAGGATCTAGTTAAGGTAGGAATAAAACAAAACATTATGTTATACATTTATTTATAGAATCATAGGAAATCTGTTCTATGAATGTATGTTAGCCGACTGCTTTATTGTTTAATTATTTATTAATTTAAATAAGAATTATGTCGACGAATCAAAATCTTCGAAAGCATTCAACATAGCCATGTTTATAATGTTGGTTTCACGTGGGGCTTTTTTTTTTTTTTGGGTGGGAAATCATCAAATGACCTCTCCCGCTCTGGGCGGAGCGGAAGGGCGTGTCAGACTCTTACTGACTAAAACCCACCCGTGTTCCTTCAGTTGCCTGTGCGCCAGGGCCACGGTAACTCTTTCGAACAATCCGCGACCCCGGCAGGCATCGGCCCTATCGGACCCCTTCAATGATGCTGACATCTCTTTGAGGCGCGCGTGGAACACGACGCGCCGTCGACCCGGGCCTGGTCCTTACCGGACGGCGAGCTGCCCATTGCTCGCCGTCCGCAGGCCCGCGCCTACGGTGGCCGGGAGTCGGCAATTGACTCCCGACGCCCAGGGTGTCTCCTCCTGCGGCGACTAGGGGCGTGAGGGCGCAATGATTGCCTCTCCCTCACGCGCTCCGCCTCCTCCTTCGCGAGCATTACTGCTTCGCAGAAGGAGGTGACTGCTTCCCATTCTCTCTCGCTCCGTACTATGGCCCGAACCAGGGCCGGACGCGAGAGATCGCCGCCGCCGATCGCCGCCACGAGGACACGGCGGTGCTCCGCCCAAGCCGGGCAGACCTCCACCGTATGCTCCACCGTGTCCTCCGGTCGATCCACACAATGCCAACACCCGGGCGTTTCCTCCCGCCTTATCCGAAACAGGAACCTCCCGAAACAGCCATGTCCGGTGAGGACCTGCGTCAGGCGGAAGGTGAGGACGCCGTGGCGCCTCTCAAGCCACTCCTCAAAGAGGGGACTTACCGCCGCAATTGTGGCGTGCATTCACGTGGGGCTGGGTTGATGATTTGGTCCGATATGATACGAATAGATGACGAGGGTGCTGTTGATGTAGACGGAGCTGGAGCTATTGGAGTTGGTATGTGTTTTGCCATGTCTGGCGCTGAATAAGAAGTTTGTGTGTTTGGAGAGGGAAAAAAACTTTGGTTGTTATGAATAGGTTCAGAATAAACACTATTAACTGATGTTGGCTGACTCGGAATGACTTGAGCAGATGGGGTTGAATATGCACCAGCCATTGACGACGGTCGAGAATAATATTGAGGGTATGGTGTATGACGCTCATTTGATTTTTGACTGATTCTGTTTATAAACAACCCATCTATTTGGTACATCAAAAATTTTTCGTTCATCAGTTGACAGTTCACGTAGCTTTATAGCCAATAATTTTGCGTATAGATCGCAATCATCGTCTTTGTGAGCAGGTATATTTTCATTCTGCCTTTGACCCAAAACATTTGTTAATTGTCCAAAAGCCACGGCCATTTGATTTTCAGCCGTTTCAGAAGCAGGGCGACGACGTTTATTAGTAACAGCTTGTATGGATGGTGGTCTGGACGGTGATCTAGATGGTGGTCTGGATGGTGTGGTAACCGTACTTGTACGGTCTCTTATCACAGGGTCATCCTCTGTCTGATCTGTATCTTCTTCTATTTGTTGTGATTGCTGCAAAAAAATAATATACTTAAACTTACACTTCATTTACTTTCTTTTTACAGATGCCCACCACAGCAGAAGGATGGCTTAATATAGAAGAAGGATTCAGGACTAAATTTCCACATTGCATAGGTGCATTGGATGGCAAGCATGTAGTCATTGAAAGCCCAACGCATAGTGGAACAGAGTATTTCAATTATAAGAAAACTTTTAGCATTGTCCTTTTGGCTTTAGTGGATAGCAAATACAAATTTGTATTCGCAGACATCGGGAGTCAAGGAAGAATAAGTGACGGCGGCGTCTTTAATAATTGTTTACTATGGAAAAGAATAATTAGAAACGAGATAGATTTTCCACCACCATGTCCACTTCCAGGATCGAATATTA
The DNA here is from genome assembly GCA_916610205.1 of Griposia aprilina. NCBI lineage: Eukaryota > Metazoa > Arthropoda > Insecta > Lepidoptera > Noctuidae > Griposia > Griposia aprilina. Next base: position 22,691,994 of record OU744285.1, on the reverse strand, counting down.
ATATTCCATACGTGTTTTTAGCTGACGGTGCTTTTGCATTGAGTCAACACGTAATGAAACCCTACCCTGGAAACCATGAAGTAGGCTCACGAAAAAGGTTATTTAACCAAAATGTATCTGGATCCCGAGTTGTAGTTGAAAATACGTTTGGAATTTTAACTTCAGTTTTCAGAATATTCAGACGCCCTATCAATTTAGAACCACAAACTGTACCGGAATTTACAATGACTTGTGTATTACTACATAACTTTTTGAGGACAAGTAAAAGTTCTTCAAATCGATATACTCCTCAGAGTTCGTTTGACGTATATGACAGTAGTGGAAATATGGTTACCCCTGGTTCATGGCGTAGAGTTAACGACGAATATAATGCATTGCAAAATTTACCACAAATACCACGAAGATCTCCGGTGAACGCCAGAGAAGTCAGGGAAGAATTTACTTCATATTTTAATAGGATGGGATAAGTTGATAAAAATGTATAAATAAATGTAGGTATAATAACCAACGGTGTTTTTTATTTATTTAGAATAAATAATTTTATTTACTTACTGTTTCGGTGTTTATCCCTTCATTGCAAGTATATACTGGTAGTAAAAATGACTCCATGGTTTCGTAAGCATACCAAGTTGGATTGTATATTTCTTCGGCACCTAAAATAAAATAAAAACATCGAAAATTAGAGCGAGATAGTTGCGGAATAATCGAGAAACTAACCAACGCTTTTAAACATAAGTTACACCTTGCTAAGCAGACTATCAAAAGAATTATAAATGTATCGTAGGAACATACCTGCGCCAGAACGCATAGATTCACGTTTTTTTTTCAAGTGCTTGCGAAAAGTAGTCATCAATATCTCTTTTTTATTTTTTATTTCCTTTACTGGCCTTCCAGTAAGTTCGCTGCGAGATCACAATGGCTACTAAACGCGGACCAACATGTAAATGCATCGCAAGCGCTGGCCGCAAACGCCCTTTGATCTGCGTAAAAAAACCGACACTCGACTGGATCGGAAGCAAGCAGGCACAAGCCCACGCAAGCCAAGCCAAACGCCCTTTTTACATGCTTGCGATTGTCGATCCTTGCCAAGGCTTGGCAAGCGTGTAAACGTACCATGATAGGATCAACGCAAGACTGCGCGGAGTGACAGATGACAGACACGGACAGACAGCAACGTGAGCGCGCGCAGTTCAGACACGTCAAAATATAAGACGTTCGGATACAATATTTTTGAATATGTTGTCGATGCCCAATGTGTAACATGATCGGCATCATGACGCACGGCAGCTCGAGAAATGGTGTCTGCGATAATCGTGAAACCGTTGACTTTTATAGGTAGCAATACGAATCTAGCAGTCGAGGGTGTAGTCTGACCTTCAGCCGTAGGGTAGGGTGGTGTAAGTTTGCGCACTTTTGAATAATTCGGTCATAAAAATAAAACACACGAATTAATCACACGTTTCTTTATTATTATTAAATTGAAATTTATCTGGGAATAACTTTTAATACTAATTATTAAGCAATCATAATCACTTTTTACTTAATCAATAAAAAAAACAGAAGTCAGGACTTGCGCAACTTTACACACCCCGGTGTGTAAAATTGCGCATAGATGGCGATAAGATTGCGCAGTGTTTGCTCAGGCGAATTACTTGCATAAATCACATTTAAATTCCCCAAAACCTAAATAATCAGTACACTTTTCATGCCACCACAACTGGCACGTATCGCACTCGATCCAGTCTTCGTCAATAGGCTCTTCGAAGGCTTCAGTGCATCCTCCACACCTCCATATCTTCTTTTTTGGTAAAGTCTTTGATTTATTAAACACCTTTTTAACTCGCTTTGCGTAGGTTTTTGGATTAGGCTTCTTTTTTTCATTGAAATTTTCTTCGAGCTGGTTCTTATAGGGTGAACTGCTTATGACTTCGGCTTGTTTATGCTTCCGGTTAGTAACTCTCCTCAATTCAGACTTTGGAATTGGGACAATATCTTCAAGCGAAGGACTCATCGGTGCACTTACGTTCGCTTTATTTATATTAATTCCAGAGTTCTGTGAGGGTGAAGCAGGCTGAGATGTTCCTGCTGCGGCTTCCATAAATGAGACAGCCATGACCTGATTTGACGAAGCTTTCACAGATGCCACAGTTTGAGAAGAAATACTTGCCACAGCTTCAACTGGTGCTTCTGCTGGGATCTCTGCAGAAAACTCATCATCTTTGATTTCAGTAGTTTTGTTATTCTCAGGGTTCTCCCTTTCAGTGACGGTGCTGGCCATAAAATCAGCATCTGTGAAAATATCTGGATTCCACGGCCATATTCCAGTTGATCTGAAGCTTTCTACCCCACAAGCAACAGTTGCAGCTTTGTAAAATGCAGGAGCGAAGATTGAAGTCACCTGGAATGTTGTTATTGCTCTTCCTGGGTGATTTCTGAGCCATTTTTCACATTCGCTGGCATAGAACTTCTTCAAAGCACCGTGGAAACCCCTATCAAGAGGTTGTATTTTATGGCTGCAGTGAGGTGGCAACGTCAAGGCAACGATGTTGTTTTGCCGGTAAAAGTCAATAGCTTTCAGCGAACAATGTGACGTGTGATTATCTAGAATCAGCAAAACAGGCTGATCTTTGGATGGCTTGGTATGATATTTGAAATGCGATAGCCAGTCTATGAAGAGATCCCCATTAATGAAGCTCGAGTCGGACACCATTCCTATGGATCCGGCCGGTGCACCATCGATCAGCACTGCTCTCATTCTCTTTCGCTTAAAAATGAATGCTGGCGGAATGAAGTGACCCGTTGCAGAAACTGCATTGACAGCAGTTACATTGATGCCTCTCTCTGCACTCGATATTTTATTCACAGCACGTTTTCCTTTGACGGAAAGCACTTTAGGTGGTCGGTTTGGTACTGTAGACATTCCGGTTTCATCCATATTGTAGATGGATTGTGGTGGAAATTGGTACTTGTCTTTCACGGTAGTGAATCACTACCGTAGACCGTGTATTAATCAAAAATACCGTGCATATACGGCAATTGCGGTGTACCTGGTAACACTGCTCTGCACATTTTTGTTTTTACCAAATTTTAGTGTATAGACTACCATAACTCACAGCTGGACCACAAGCTGGATTAAGCTGTAAGTAATAAAATAATTGAACATCTTTTTATCTGTCACTGACATGGTCATATTCTTTGTATCAATCACAAACCTTGTGTACTGAGCAACTTGCTCGGGTTGGAGATTAGGTACTTTTATCCTTATTTATATAACAACCAAGACCTTCCAAAAAGTGTGCCCGTCTTACTAGTTTACTAACATTCTTAATAAGATTCTTCAATATAAATAATGTCCTCAAGATCAATTACAGATTTTAGGATCACACTACTGTCTCTGTCTGTCTGTCACCTATTCATAATTAATAGCAAACCGTTGTATTTGGTTTGGAACTTTCCCACGATTTCGGGACTCTTAGAAACACATTAAATATCTATTTTATGATCTGTCAGTGCGACCCTAATTATTATCGAAGTATCTTATTTCTTTAAAAGGTATTATGAGTGGCTTTTAGGCCAGCCATTAGTCGAAAGGCAATATTCGACGTCAGTTAAGATGCAATAACTCAAGTAATTCTAAAGAAACTCATAAAATACCCACATCTGGCTGGCCTAAGTCGATGGCCAAACGACCACTTAAGACAATGGAAGACATGTGCAAGGACCTAATCTGAGAACTTGCGAGGTTTAGGAATTGTGTTACAAAAAAACCCAAGGGGCTGGTTTGGTGATGTTAGAACATGGGAAAGAGAATGGGGCTGAGATAGTTGGTTTTAGACTGCTCAAGGGTACGGACGTATAGTTCAGGCTAGTTAAGAGAGTCGGTTAAAGACCACGTTTGGTAGCAGACGACGTAGTCACTTTAGTTAAAACCTAGACAATTTAGTTCAGTGAGTGTGCCCTAGGTGAAGCTGGTAATACGTGCAGTATTTCGTAAGTGATTTATAATATAATTTCCTGCAAGGAGATATTTGGTAAGTGTGAACTTTAATAATATTTAGTATCGTAGTTTATAATTAATGCTATTTTCTCTTGTATTACGTGACTACGTCCTAATCCATACTTTGATAGATATTGTCACTTAGGTTTAGTTAAAGAGAAACGGAGAAGGCCTACCGCCAGACTTGACAATGAGCACCAACGCTCTTGACTATTGAAGACTGTTGAACCTTAACTAACGCACCACATATGGAAGGCAGACCCGTAAATGCACAGTTCATCTAATTCAAACTAGGCTATAAAGCCGATCTTTAATTACGTTATAAATCAATCTAACGTTAGTGATGATTACCGCTTCCAAAAGGCCTGGCTACAGAACACTTTACGTGAGGCTTGGTATATGCGCATTTCCGGGTTGTGGGGGTAGACTTCATATATAATCACAAACTGAATTGATAGTCGTTCTAGGAACGCTAGGGACCGTATCTCGATAAAACTCTACAACCGGCTACGGTATGCCAAATACTAAATCGACACTATTTATCGAGACACGTGAATACGGAGTCCTGAGTGGTGGAAACTGAACGACTTATGCTCTGTGCGGCGGACACTGATCAACATATGCTCTGTGCGGTGAGCTACCTATGTGAACTGAACGACATATGTTTTGAGCGGTGAAAGCTAAACGACATATGTTCTGTGCGGTGGATACTGCAACGCATTCTCTCAATGGCAAAGATTAAGGAAATGTAAAGTGACGAAATACCACTTCGGTGTGCACCAAGTACGATCGCAATGAGTTTTGCCTCAGAATAGGCCTATCCTAGGCCGATAGAGTTATTAGTTAATGGGTTCTTATAACTTATCAGACAGAGACTGTTGCTGGGGAGTTTGTTGCGCCATTTCTTCTCCCCAGCACAAACACTAGGAAGTGGTGAAGGGTGGGCGCTTAGGGACTGTCTATAAATCTCCAAGAGAGTTGATCCACAACTCTATTAATTAAACAATTCTTGAGTTTTGATCCTCTAGCTTTATAATGTAACTCCTGAATTTTATATTCTATGGCTCCGACCAATAATCAGGACTCTAAAAGAGGTTATCCAAAACTCTATTAAATGATTCTTGAGTTTCGATTCTCAACTCTATTATCTAGTAATTCTTGAATGTTGTATTCTATAACTCGGACCAATAATTCGGTTAAAGTGACATGAACTCGTGTCTTGCAGATATGCTTGTTGTGCAAAGAGTGACATTCCAGGGGTTTGGGGGGACCACATCTATTTTATAACCAGTCTAAGGACTGTTAGGGACAATGTCTCCATAAGAGCATGATGCCGACGCAATGCCGCTCAAACTGGCCGCCCCGTTGCTAGACAAGGACGGTCGCACGGTTACCGCAGGGAAAGCCGCTTCGTCACGTTTATCAGTTCGAAAGAACTGCTAGGGACCATGTCTCCATAAGAGCATGATGCTGACGAGATGTCGCTGAAAAGCTACTTGCGTCACTTTATGGAAATGTTGCTCTAAGTACTCTGAGTGTAGATGTGAGGTATCTTGTGAGTTACGACTAACCAAATACCTGTTACGCTAGCGTATGGGTTACTTACAAGTTTATATAATAATATACTTAGCATCTCACTATTATTTAGATTTCTAAAACCACATTCAATGTATTTTAATACTCATGAATTCCTAAGTCTATGTGACTATTAGTTTCAATCCTTTCCTTGCCTTATTAATCAAGGCATCGGACTTCTTTCTATTTGGGAATTCATTTAATCTCAGTCGGTGGGAGAGTGTCCAGTCTGGAGACGAGCTCTGCAGGGCCGTACGGAGGCGGGGTGCGGCCTTTTCCCCTTAGGGGGAAACCGACCTAAATACTAATATTAGCATAATTAGGAAAAACGAATTTTTTATCAGACTGGGGTCCGTTAGGTACAGTCACAATAGATAAGATATAGGTCTGGGGCAGTACACAAACTATAAGCACAAACCATTGAATTCATTAATATTGTTTTTACAATAAACCCTCGAATTTCCTTTGTCATCAATGTTCATTGGTATTGAAAATAGGCATCTTTTAAATCAGTTGTGCACAATATTTAATAATTTTTAGAAATGAATTTAGATAAAGTTCTTATGTCTATCATTTTAAATGTTCTGTATGGATAAATTTATTCAGATACTTAATTTATGTCTGGTACCTCCATTTGTTTGGACACAGCAAATATTTTTGACAAAAACTGTCCACTGAAAGGCACACTTATTACACTCAATCTAACAACCTACTAATTTCTGTTGCTATTTTCAGACTCTGAAAATGCACAATTTTTAGATGATAGATATTATATTGTGTAGGAGTTTCCTTAAATGGAATTTTATATCCCTTTATCCATGACAAGATAACTTTTATCTTGTTAATCTTTTGCCAACAAGAGAGATTTAAGGCGACATGCAAATGACTATACCTCTATGTTAGACGTACATATTTGTGTAGGTACTTCTTGTCTGATGATGTCCTCTGCTGTTGGTAGGTACCTCCCATAGGTCCTAGGTTGATACCTGCCGCCCCCCCCCCCCTCTGTTTGGCTCGACTCGAATGTGAAGGGGGACATTGAAGTTTTCCTTATATTTATAATAATTAATTAATTCATTGCATTTGCAGACTTGATATGTTCATAAAAAATTTCACCAAACAGGAAACTGTTCTGTTTTGCTGCATCTGTTGTTTTAATATTGTTTTTGTCTAGGTTAACAGCAACTAATTTTCTTCGAGTACAGGTATCATTATAATGTGAATCACTACAGTCTTGAAACATCTGTGTTTTGGTTGGTTTTATCAAAGTATCAATACTGTTACACTGCTGGTAATGCCAACCCTGCAGCGGTTCACGCTTTTCTTTGGTTGGGTCACTCAGCAGACCTTTTAATTTCATGTTCAATTTTGAGGCATCCAGTACTAATAGTAAATTTAACAGTAATAGTATTGATTGTTTTTATATATAGGTAATCCTTCATTTGTATATCTTTATCAATTTAAATACTTTTAAGTACCTAATACATTTAGGTTTTCTCAAAGCTGGACAGGTTTCCCAAGGCAAATAGCATTGCCTCGTACAACTTCATAAAACCATCATCCTTAGTTCTTGGGTATCTCTAACGTCCACAATAATCATTAGACTAACTAAGTCTGTTGATACATAATAAGTATTATGTGTAAAGAACTGATACTTAATTGTTTATCAAATGTAATAATAATTTATCACCAGAGAAAACAATACTATGTCCATATCGGGTCAGAGCCCATTCGTCCCCTAAGATTCGCACCCTGTGCCCACTCGTCCCCTGGAACTTTTAAGGGGCCCATTCGTCCTCTGATGAATATTTATTTTTATTCATTCTTCTAATATAAGTACATGTATATGTGTATACTGCAGCTTAGTAGTCCTGGTACAGTCGCGCAGAAAAGGCTAAAATAAAAAATATAGTAATTCCGTAGATATCATGTTTATTTCAAATAAGATTAACACATACAAAATCACAATGTCCTAGAAACTAACAAAATACAACTCTTTTACAAAAATCAGCCTTGATTGACCATCATATAAATCAACATTAAATATAAAATATGCAAAAAAATAGAACACAATGTGTTATATTTTATATATACATATATATATGTCATATCAACAGTAAATACTCACTTCTTATTTTTTTGTATATTTACCAACTACATACATGCAAAATCATAATAACTTAAATCTAAAAAATTATAACAGTACAATAAAAATACTAAAATCACAGTAATTATTGAAGACTAGATAAATCAACATATTTTTTTTTGTATATTAACCAACTACATGCAAAATCATAATAACTTAAATCTCTAAAAATATAACAGTACAAAAAAAATACTAAAATCACAGTAATTATTGAAGACTAGATAAATCAACATATTTTTTTTTTGTATATTAACCAACTACATGCAAAATCGTAATAACTTAAATCTAATAAATTGTAACTAGAAGTACCTACATAAAAATTGGCTAAAATCACCGTATTTTTTGTATATTTACCAACTACATGCAAAATCATAATAACTTAAATCTAACAAACTATAACTACTATAACAAAAAATGACTAAAATCACAATAATTATTGAAGATTAAACCAATCAACATTATTTTAGTATAAAACTAATCTTATATTTGTTTTTTCATTTTAAATTAATAATATATGCATAGCTTTTCCATGCAGTGGCCTAGTGAAATCTGATTTTCAAAAAATTGGCTAATTATGCGATTTATTCTCGCTTCATTTTCAATCGATTCAGGAGTCCGATTATTTGTTTGGACACCCCTTTGCACCTGATCCATTTTATTTTTTGATAAATTCGCTTCTTTATGTAGAGTGTCTAAAAATTTCAAAATATTTGGTTTATTTCTACCATTAATTTTACGATTAATTTTGGAATGCCAACTTTCTACAAGGTTAGTCGTCCGATGACGTTGTCCATATACATTCCAATTTCTGGCTATAGTTTTATTATCGAGCCAGTTCTCGACAAAATAATCATTAAAAGCTGAAATTAGATTATTTTGAGGGCAGTCCTCCATGATATAAAGCCAACCGTCATCTATATATTGTTCTGGTATTAAAGCTAGTGAGGCGCAAAGGGCAACGTGTCGCTTATGTAGTCTAGATTTGAGTTCCAAGTGTTTTGCTTTCTTCCACAGGGATTTCAAAAAATGGAAATAACATCCAGAAATCAGCGTATTTGGGAAAACTTTTTGTGCCGCGTTTTGTATTGCTATCTCAAAATCCATGGTAAACTGACGTGGACACCAATTGGGAAAACGGGCCTTAAGCATATGAAATAGAATTTCGTAAGTAGCTTGCTTTTTATTTAAAAGCAGCGCAAATACTAACGGTACAACATTTGTACTGGTGCTAGAACTTCCAATATCAGCGTGAATACTAAATAGCTGAACAAATGGATGAATTACAAATTTAAAGGTTCCATCTAAAAAGAAATCGGAGAAACTTGACATTGTCACCTCATTTACCACAGAAAATATTAAAATTCGGTTTGAACCATCTTGATAATCACATATTAAAAAGTCTTCATATTTTTTAGGTACAACTACTTCTTCTGCTTTTTTAAAAATCAGCCGATTGGCACCATTTGCTTTTCTTCTTGCGTTATAGAGTCCATGTTTAAGGTTTTGGAAGTCGGGAATATTTTGTACATGGTTTAGTCCTTTGTCTTTAAATTCCCTCATTTCCTCGTCAAATATATTTAGTAGTGACTCGTTTCCTCTGGCTGCTCTATTCTTGCATGAATTAAGTGCTTTCTTGAGCTCATTTTTTGTTATATCTGGTGTACATAAGTGAGGTGTTTCTTTTAAGATTCGGTTTTCTTGAATTGTGATACTTCCATGGCAAGTATTTCTTTGAGTGCATTTCCAATAAAATGAGCCATTTTTGTATTTTTTCTTCATATATAACTGATACCCTCCTCTCAATAAAATTGGTCTACCTCTTTCAGAGGATATATACTCAATTCCTGTCAAACCACTACTGCACTGTGGTTCATCAGCCATTATTCTGTAAGAAAAAGTTACCAAATAATAACATTCCTCGACATAATATGCTACTTTAACTATAATATGCTTGTTTGACATGTATGTTTATTTAATTTATAATAACCGTAAAAACATTTATTTAATATAAGTTGTTATTATAGTTTTTACCAGATATGTAAAACATTTATCTTCGAATACTATATTCAAACAAGAGTTTTAAGATGTTGTATTCACACAGCACATCTATGTCAAATCGTATGTCCCTTGCTTTCCAAACATCCAATCGAATTAATGCAAAATAAATCAAAGCAACATTATTATCAAAACATGCTGTTTTTATATATGATGGTGTGATTGAATCGATTAATAAACAAACTATTTATCTACTCTATATAGATATGAAAATCACTGAAAAAGTAGAAAAAGTATTATTTTATCATACAAAATAGAAAATTATGTGAGTGCATACACAGTAGCATACTAAAAATCTATGTTTTACCTTAAAAGAAAATAAAGTATTTAATAGTAACTATTAAAAAGTAGCAGCAGTTGAATTTTTTTTTCTGTGTCATCGTTCCAATTATTTATTTATTTATTTATAAACATACAATTATAGCACTATTACAGAGCATTCCAAGGCATGTTCCAAGGGCATTTTTCAAGTCTTTTGAAATAGGGATATATAGGTAAATACACTCGAGAGCAATGAATCCGGGTCACTTAAAGAATGTTAAAAATCTCGGAAACTAAGAATGATAGGTTAATGCAATAAATTGTATTTAATAGACAATGTAATACTCCTTAAATGAAAGTAAAAAAAATATGAGTCACCATACATTTTATTAACACAAAATTACATAAAGAAAAAAACTGCTGATCTCTCCTTAAAACAAAAATAGGAAACATTAAATTTTTGAACTTTATTACGATTTTCTTGAATTTTAATACTTCGTATTGCCTCCTCGTGCTTCCATTACTGCGTTTACGTGGTTTGGCATGCTGTACACCAAGTTCCTTATACGATTTTGGGGAATATTCTCCCATTCCTCTGTGAGAGCAATTTTGAGCTCACGAAGCGTGATTGGGGGAGGGTTTCGTTGTTTTACGCATCTGCCTAGCTCGTCCCAAGCATGCTCGATCGGGTTGATATCCGGGCTGCGCGCTGGCCACTCCATACGAGTAATGTTCATCTCTTGAAGGTAGTCATTCACAATCCTACCTGTATGAGGTCGGGCATTGTCATGCATAAATATAGCATCCTCACCTAAATTGACCATAAATGGACCAACGTGATCATTGAGGATTTCTTCCACATATCTTACGCTAGTTAAAGATCCGTTTTCTATGATCACCAGCTCTGTGCGACTTTCAGAAGAAATTCCGGCCCACACAAGTACAGACCCACCACCGTAGGTTACTTTTTATTCGATGCATGCTTGCTTGAATCTTTCCCCTGGTCTTCGATACACTCTGTGTCTTCCATCGTGCTTGTAGAGCATAAATTTTGATTCGTCGGAGAACATAACTTTTGACCAATCTTCAATACTCCAATTTACGTGGCTCTGGGCATATCTTAGTCTTGAAATACGATGCCCACGCTCCAGTTTAGGGCCGTTTGCAGGTCTAAGGGGTTTTAAGTTAGATTCAGCAAGCCGACGTCTTACTGTCCATGCACTTGGGTTACTTCCTCCGAGGCGTCGAAACTGATTTGTGAGTTCAGTTCCTGTGAGAAAGCGATTTCGAAGCATGGTGTTCACCAAGTATCGGTCTTCTCGTGCTGTGGTACACCTGGTTCTGCCCGTTACTGGTCTGCGTAGGTTAGAACCAGTTTCTTCGTAACGTCGGAGAACTCTTTGTACTGTTGACAGCGACACACCGACAGTCCTGGCTGTATTGCGCTGACTCCGGCCGGTTTCCAGCATTGTAAGTATTCTGGTGCATTCTTCAGGCGTAAGCGACATAATTTCAGCTTGAATAATGAATATAGAGCACTATCAACATGGTTTATGTACCTACATAAATGACAGATTACAAACAAAAGCAAAACCAAATGCTGTAATTTCGTAGTTCCATCTTCGAAAGTGGCCCTTTTTCAAATTTGATTTTTTTATGATATAACTTTACAATAACTAAGAAGTTTTAATACCTTCATTTAAGGAGTATTACATTGTCTATTAAATACAATTTATTGCATTAACCTAGCATTTTTAGTTTCCGAGATTTTTAGGATTCTTTAAGTGACCCGGATTCATTGCTCTCGAGTGTAGTAGAACTTACGTATTTTTCCTTCACGTACATGCACTGATCACTTCACTCACTAATTAAATTTAATAAGTAATCCTACAGGATACACTAATGAGTAAACTTTCACTCGAGACAGTATAAAAATCAGTACGCTTGGATTTGCAACTATAAGTAAACTAAATGTAGTAACACATTCCTGGAATAAATACGCCGAAGTTGTCTAGTACTGGTGTTAGCCAATCAGGTGCAAGTCCTTTCATCGAGCGTCTATTGTTTTGGGCTACGCCTTTGTTATTTGCTCGCGCGCATATACTCTGGCTAAAATTACCCCTCCCGCTTCGGCATTCCACACCCCGCGCACATCTGGAGAGTACTTACCAATTTTAAACACCTTATCTATTATTTGTAACCCGTTTTTTAACAAGCCATTCGTAGTGAGACAATTTTACATCGTAAGCCTATCGACAGGTTATATTATTACCATGACGGATTATCATTCATCATAGCTCTTTTTTCAATGATCTGTTATGAGTTATTAAATTAATGCCGTTAATAAACTGTTCACAAGTGTACTATGTTAACCGTTTCTTATGTAAAATATAGCTAATTTTATCTCAGGGGACCAATAGGCACCTGAATAGGTGCCGAATCTTTAACTTATAATGTATATATATTAGAGGGGACGAATGGGTACCTTAAAAATAATATTTTTTATTAAAATATTAATTGGTCCCCTACCAGGAGACCAATGGGCACCTATATAGGGGCCGAATCTACAACTTTAATGCTGGGGGACGAATTTTAGGGGACGAATGGGCTCTGACCCTCCATATCATAGTACTTGTAGATATAGGTACATTATATTTTGTGCTTTTTTCCTCAACTTGGGGTTTCGATATCCAGCCTCGAGGCCTCGATGTAATTGTAATATTCTCATGAGAGAAACACTACGTGTGCATATCATAGAACTTCTAGATATACATTATATTATGTGCTTTTAACGCGCCTGCGCGTTTTTTGGATTTTTACCATGTGCTGGCGACGCGCATACGCGTCCATTCAATTTACGTAACTTTCTTCGAGTGCGGCGCGCCGCACCTGTGCGTTCATTGTGCATCTCTATTGTTTCGATAACATCGTAAAATAAGGATCGGCAAAGGTGTCTACACACGAGTTACCTACTTCGAATGTTACATACGTTATTCGGTTGCTACTTAGTAATATGTTACGAGTGTCAGAGTGGAATAATATTAGTTCGTGGTGTACCCACCACAACTCGCTTTTCAAGTCGTATCTACACGTAGTTATTGATATTTATTTGAGAGAGTGCAATAAAAAACATAACCTAAAATTAAAACATTTATTTTGTTTTTGTTTCTTTACCCACGCCTTTCCCCTTCGGCGTGGGTAAATCTGCCCGGACGCACGGCCGTTTGGCGGGCTGGTCTTCAATTATGACGGCTCGCTTCGCGGCTCGAAGCAGAGCCGTCATATTTGATGCGGCACCGCCGCTGATCCCGTCGGCGCCACTTCCCGCCGGCTCGCCGCTGCCGCCGGCGCCGATTTTTCCGGCCGCGCCGTAGTCAGCGGCAGTCGGAGGCAGTGACTCCGACGGGACCCAATCACTCGGATTCGTATCCTCGTCTTGCCTAACAAAAAAGTTATAAAGATGTAATAGGACTTATTGGTTCGATAATTATCTACGGCAATAATAACTTCAAAGAAAACTATATAAATACACATAAAAACATTACAGCTAAACCTTTGTTTTGTATTTATAAAAATTACGAATACTTACAAAAATCATTCCTCTTCCATTTCACTAAATATTTTGCGTTATTGTTGATGAGTTTGTTTTTGTCGTTTGCGCTATTGCAAGCGACAAAATACTATCTTTTTATTCTAAGGCTATTCAATATCAGGCTATAGTCATCATACCGTACTGCCTAGTTTTACGTGAGTTGTTTTATTTGAAAATAATATTAATATCCTATGAATCTCAAATTCTCAACGACGTAATTTATGGTAAATGCGTCACGCGAAATTCAAATTTTATTCGTTTTTTTTTTGCAATTTGCAGGTCACTATCAGTTCGTATATTGATCTAAATGTGATTCGCGGCCGCATCAAATATTATTTATAATCATAAAAAATCATCAATACAACTCACAAGTACATAAAAATTTGGCGGGCTACCTTAGCGCTTCCCCCTTCATATTATGTCAAATAATACAGTACGGCCGATGTATCTTGGCGAACGAAATTACCTATTATCAGCCTTACCTGTTGAAAGTCATAATTTCATGTCAGTGTGTGTAATGGAAATAAGAAATAAAGGGTAGTAACAATAAAATAAAAAACTTGAGGAAAAGTTCATAGTTTATTGGGGGAGCCCTGATGAGTCGTATGGACGAGAACGATCACCAGGGCTCCCCATAATCAGCACGCTCCTGGAGCCAGGCCAGCCACACGCTGCCAGCCGGTGGATCTTCTTGTGTTGGTGCTGCTGGTGCAGGCCGGAGGGCGTTCATGCAAAAAAGAAAATTATGATTTGTAGATTTAAAAAAAGAAAACTTCCAAATATGCACCAAATTCGAATTCTTTATTGCATTCATGTGTACATTTAGTTGTTACAATATTAGTAAGTTCCAACATGAAACCCGGTTAGGGCAAGGCAATATAATAATAAGAGTATGTATTTGTGTGTTTCTTGACTCTATCAAAATATGCAATTATTTATCTAGCTATCATAATTATTTACTATAATACATATTTTGTTCTAGGTATTCTGCGAACAAGTATAAGCATTTTTGTATTAGATATTCTTTTAATTTCCTGTTAAATTTATTGAATTTGGTTTCTTCTTTTATTTGTCCCGGTAATTTGTTGAAAATTTTTATTGCCATGTAATATGGGCTATGGTAAAGCATTTTGATCCGAGAGGGTGGATGATGTAATCTATTTTTATGGCATGTGTTTAGTTATGGATATCTTTTGTTTTTGGAAAATTGTTGCTATTTTTAAATACAACCTACGTTTGGTATTGGTGACCACCGGGATGGATTTAGTGAAGTAAGAATCTCACACACCCTGGTTTTATTCCCAAAGACCGGGCGGGCGCCTTTTGAAGGTTAACCCCGAAAAAAAAAAGGTTGGTAGATCACGTATGAGCAGTTGAGCAAGTAAGTACTTACAGCATGTCCACATACTGGTCGTCTTCCGGCCTGTACATCAGCAGCGGGTGCAGATAGAACTCCAACCGCCGGCGCCGCATGCGCTCCTGCATATCGGCGATTGGGCCTAACAACACCCGAATCTGTCGAAGTAAAACAAATAATGAAATCATATTTCTTCTGTATAGGTACCTACGTACGCGTAGCGTTTCGAGTGACCATAAAATGGTGGCGTGTATTGTTAACCAAAGTGGCACTAAACAATCAATAACATACCCCGTCCACCGACTCCACCACCCGCTCCAGCGTGCGCGCCGTGTCCTGGGCCTGGTCCAAACTTACCAATGACTGGTAAACAGGTCTTTTTTTTTTTTTTTTGGATGGGAAATCATCAAATGACCTCTCCCGCTCTGGGCGGAGCGGAAGGGCGTGTCAGACTCTTACTGACTAAAACCCACCCGTGTTCCTTCAGTTGCCTGTGCGCCAGGGCCACGGTAACTCTTTCGAACAATCCGCGACCCCGGCAGGCATCGGCCCTATCGGACCCCGTCAATTATGCTGACAACTCTTTGAGGCGCGCGTGGAACACGACGCGCCGTCGACCCGGGCCTGGTCCTTACCGGACGGCGAGCTGCCCATTGCTCGCCGTCCGCAGGCCCGCGCCTACGGTGGCCGGGAGTCGGCAATTGACTCCCGACGCCCAGGGTGTCTCCTCCTGCGGCGACTAGGGGCGTGAGGGCGCAATGATTGCCTCTCCCTCACGCGCTCCGCCTCCTCCTTCGCGAGCATTACTGCTTCGCAGAAGGAGGTGACTGCTTCCCATTCTCTCTCGCTCCGTACTATGGCCCGAACCAGGGCCGGACGCGAGAGATCGCCGCCGCCGATCGCCGCCACGAGGACACGGCGGTGCTCCGCCCAAGCCGGGCAGACCTCCACCGTATGCTCCACCGTGTCCTCCGGTCGATCCACACAATGCCAACACCCGGGCGTTTCCTCCCGCCTTATCCGAAACAGGAACCTCCCGAAACAGCCATGTCCGGTGAGGACCTGCGTCAGGCGGAAGGTGAGGACGCCGTGGCGCCTCTCAAGCCACTCCTCAAAGAGGGGACTTACCGCCGCAATTTTTTTTCATGTCTGAGATTAAAAAAAAACATTTACAATTATGATAAATACCTAATCAATACAATATTGCTTACATGAAAATATATTCATTCAGATGTTGATACTTACTCATTGGTTTCACCAGGCCAGCAACACAGCACACGGCGCATGACCCGGCCCCAGGAATTTAGAGTATCCATAATAAAATTTGGTAATAATTTTTGTGCTGCTTGTCGCACCGCGGTAAAAGTGAAAATGTGTCAGTGTCAAATTTAAATCGTAGCAAAAATTTTTGAACGATTGAATGAATGACAAAACAAAATAATGTTGCCATATGTGTGGAAAAATTGATTTCAATAGTTGAATATTGCATTGTTTTGTCCAAGGATGGCGAGTCTTATTACTCATATATTTAACAACAAACCTTTTCATTATCTAAGTAATAAAAAATTAGATGTTATTAGAATGATTTCGTGGAAATGATGCATCTTCATTATTTTCCGTTTTTTTATTATTCAGACTGCATAAGCTAACAAAAATGTACCGACACCCTTTTGTCTTAAGGCTTAAACATAACATTTTAAACACAATAGATTTATGCACTATTGTACTAGGTATTTCACTATTCTATTATACTGATGCCAGGTGTGCGCTGATGCCGGAGCCGTAATCCTTTTGTTTAAAATGCCTTTAATATTTATTGGCCTACTAATCTATGCCGATTTTTTTAAATATTCTTATTTAGCCAAAATTAAGTGTTTTTGGGTCACTTCTGTTTTGCTTTCGTGGTGAACAGACGTACTCTCCGTGATCTCCATTTTGATATTCTCTCTTGCCGTTTATATTTTGACCATTGCTTTCCTTCTGGACCTCTGATTTGCCCTGTGACTACTTTGGCTTGTGATACTGGACTCTGAAAATACCTCGTGATTACCTTGGCTTGTGATATTGGACTCTGCGAATACATTGACAAAAATTTTGTGTGTGAAGTGTGGTGAATCTTCGTGATCTTTCGGGCTGTACATGGTAAGTACCAACAGTTAATATTATGAGCTATCTTTTACTTATCCCTTTCCAATATATAAGTGGCTGACGCCAACTCGTCGTGATAGTTCGACATCGATGACCGATTCCAGCTATAAACAGCATGTATAAGTATAGGTATCCACATTTCGATTTACCTATTGAATTTTTTCATTCACCCACGGAAAATCGGGAGCAATCTTTATCTATCTCCATCAATTTCTTCTACATAAGCATAGAATAGAATACTCTTTATTATGTACACCATAAAAATTACAGATATAAATGTATGTATGTATGTCTTCTTCTTGATCAGCTTATATTTCATTGGTGCCGATTCTCTTGTCACAAAATTCTCTAAACTAGACTAAAAATCACTAAAAGAACAATGCCCACTTCCCATACATTTAAAAACCTGATAATTAACGTTCATGTATAGTTATGAGGTATAGTAAAAAGACTACCTGTAAGTTTAGAAAAGAATGTCTTATAGTCATTTTTACGGTTTAAACGCTACGAAGTCCAAAAAATATGAATGTTACTTTTTAGGTCAGGATTTGTCGTTACTTACTAAATAAAGATAAATAAATGTGCTAGACCTAATTATTAACACTCGAAGTATAGTCTCAAATAGGAATACTTACCTGGCTATGTATATGCATCAAGGAACATAATACTCACCTGCGGCGAGATATGCATAGTGCAGTCTTTTTTACTTTGAGAATTCCGTGAAGCAAACTCCCTTATATTATAGTGATAATCATCGAGTCTAAGCAGTGACCTGCTCAGACTCGATGATTGTCACTATAAATTGAGTGTCGAGCATTAACTGCTGTTTCTCCAACACACATAAGTACCTACTAACTACATTTTTTGAAAAAAAACGATAGGTATAGTTAGATAGTTTCTATACCTTTAAAAAGTCTAACAAGTTCTTGTATTGTCAAAAGTGATCACTTATCTACCCAAGACCCAACACATTTCATTGGCCTACGGTACATACATAAATACCTGATGAACAAAACGGGAAAAACGAATAAAACACTATGTTAAAGTGGAATGGTTTATTAATTATCATCATTTTCATCTAAATCTCTTATAACTTCGTTATCTAGAAATTCTGCTGGAACGGAGATATTTTATTGTTACCTAGCCCATCCAAGGTACCACACTAATGTCATAATGTGAGCGCAACATCCAATGGTTCGTGGACCGACCAAGCAATTACAAAAATATTCGGCTATACCACCTCTGCCACACACATTTTTATATCTGTCTTTACTCTTCTGAAGGATTGTCAAAAACAATAGAATGGCTCTGACGATTCAGTGTAGACCGTCCACAAAGACTGCACACTTGTCTTCGACCAGGTTGAGATGACCCTGAAGCTTGAGCACCATCACAACTTGTTGTTAATTTCTGGTTTATGCTTCTCATGAGGAGTTCATTACAAGGTTCTCAAATGTAATCTTCCTCAGTAATCTGAAATAGGAAACTCAATATAAACTTCTTTTGTTTACAATTGATACAATAGCTTAATGCCAGCAGCACATGTTGAACAAATGGTTCCACATTAAAAATAAACAACAAGCAAAGACAGTTCAAAACGAAACATGAAATAACAAGACAAAAATGTATTAGTTTAGTCAATGTATGTAATACAGCTTTCGGATACATAGATCTTTCGGACAGACTGTGCATGTGTATGTCATACATTTTATAGGAGCTTTGTTATTTTGTTTAGGATATGATTGATATATTTAGATTAAAAATAATAAGCATAAATACTTACTGGTGATATCCACTCGCTAAGTAACGAAATAACTCTTGTGTTGGGCTCATGAACGAGATAACGTCTAAACGTGTTTAAGCAGACGTTGCAGTTTATGCAAAGTATACGACTATACGTCGACTTTTTGTTGACGGCGGCATTGTCAAGAGGACGGATTTACAACGGTATGGTAAGCAAAGGTCGTCAGATGAGGAAGATATCGAGGTCCAGGGGCGGTAAATAGGGTCGTAAAAAGAAGTAACACACACAAAATGGCACAGTACACAACGAGACGCAAGCGCAACAACGAAGGACTGCACCACGGACTACATAGGTAGACTGCACCGATCGATGACCGATGCCAATCGCAGAACTGTTAAATGTCCAAAAAATCCGTTTCACTTTTGCGAACTCAATTACATACTGCGTGATTAATTTATTTAATTATTATGTTATTTTTTTATTAATCTGTATTAGGAAAAGACTAATATAGAAATACTTACTGATTAAATAAAACGTAAAGTAATATATAAAACTCAGAAACAGAGTTGAATAAAGTCAAGTAGCGGTATTTATAATGAAACGTAAAAACTGGGAAGTTGAGATGCGTTCAAAACATGGTATAAGTTTACTCTTACGTAGAATAAGAAATATTATAAAATATTATTTTCCTGCGTTTATTTTAACATTGTGATAAGCGTAATTAATATACAATTAAATTAGCTGAATTTTAAGATTTATTTCATTACTATACATAGTCAGGTGAAAAATGGGCATTCTTCTTTAGTTTATTCCTGTCAAACGACGATTTCTCATTCTGAAATAGACTAAAGTGACACAACTTAACTATATTTTAGTTTGACAGCACTAAGATGGCACTGAATTATTAGTTTAGTGAATATGCCAATTTTGCTATTCTGAATTTGACGTTTTTCGCCAAAAATTTTGGTTGTCTAACTAAATCTGGCTATTTTTAATCGCGATTAAAAAGGTGTGGAATAAAATTAGTGATCATGAACTAAAATTCACCACAACACATCGACTTCAGGTGCGAAAACATGTAAAAAAAAAAAAGGTGTATCTTTTTTATTTTATTTTGCTTATATCTCGAACATGGTGTGTCCAATCGCAAAAATAGTGATAATTTCGACCCCTTTATGAAGCCCTTAAACCCCTAAAATTCATACAAAAAGTAAAAAATCCATAAAAAACACGTCGAGGCTGCCCCCCCCCCCCATGCGTGCCTGCGGGTCTAAAAAAAAATCACGGGGTAGGTCAAACAAGTACCACGTGGAGTCGCGATTGTCAACTTAAATTTTAGTTACGCCAAAATTATTTTTAAATTTAGAGATATTTTTTGCAGAATGGCTTTCAAATTCTCATAGCCAAAAGTAAGGAATTTTAGTGATAGTTTAGTTAGTTTAGTTGGGTGTACAAGAGAATCGGCACCATTGTCTATGGCTAGGCCAACTCTCCAGCTGTTTTATTTATTTATTTATTTTATTAGTTATGTACATACAGTTATTCAGTTCAGTTCAGTTGTTCAGTTATTTTATTTCACTACTTATCGATTGATTATGCGGCACAAAATGTACGATGAAATATTATTTTTAGATGGCACGTAATTTTGAAGATGTGACAAGTGACCTGCATGAAATCTTCGGAGAGGATTTAACTGATGACGGTTCTGACAGCGAAAGCGTCTCCACCAACGCGTCAGACAGGTAGGGAACGAAGTTTTATTTTCAACCTGTATTGCCCCACTGCTGGGCAAAGGTTTCCGCCATAGTCTTCCACTCCTCCCTACGTGTTGACCTCGCTGACCAATCTCCCAGGTCACGGCTTCGTCACGCCAGCGTTTCCTTGGCCTACCTCGGCGACGACGCCCGTCTTCCGGCACCCAGTGCGTGACGACTCTGGCCCTTCTGTCATGATGCCTTCTGCATACATGACCTGCCCAATCCCACTTCAGCCTTGCAGACTTATGGCCCACATCGGCGATTCCTGTTATGGAGCGTGTCTTCGTATTGCGTTCTCGGTTGCTGAGACTCTACGCTCCGTCGCTCTTTGACCGTATTAATATAACCATATTCTAATTGTAGTGTTTGTTTCAAGCATTTAACGGTTTCTTTTAAATAGATATTTTTCTCCTTTATAGCTCAAGCGTTTCCATCGTTAACTTAGCTCCGGATGGAGAGTGGACTGAGGAAACAGCAGTAATAAATAATTTCCCATTTACTGGGACCCCCGAGATCAGGATTGCAGAAACAGCAAATAAAGGGCCTGCAGATTATTTTAAAGCTGTTTTCCAGGATGAATTTGTGACCAGCCTAGCGACAATGACAAATATGCATGCCCAAATTTTGTTGTCCAGGCCACTTAAGCCTAATAGCCGCCTAACAAAGTGGAGAAACAAGTAAGGCTGAATTGTGGACGTTTTTAGGCATTCTATTTTTCATGGGCACCGCTAGGCTGAGTAAAATAGCAGATTATTGGAAAAAAAATAACTATTTTCAATTTAATATCAATAAATATATGTCTAGGGACAGATTTATGTTATTATTAAGATGCCTTTTTTTTAACACAAGTTATGATACCAGAATTAAGTATTCCAAAATTGATTATTTATTAAATTATTTTAACAATACAATGAAAAATTTAATTTATCCAGAAAGAGAATTAAGCATAGATGAATAAATGGTTGGATTTAGAGGGCGTGTAATGTTTAGACAATATATTAAAAATAAAAGGCACAAATATGGCATTAAATTATATGTTATGGCCGATCCTAAAGGACTAGTGCATAGAATACATATGTACAAAGGTAGCGCAGATATTGAAGTTGGCGGTAAAGGTCATGTTGACAAAGTGGTTATGTTACTTTTAAAGGATTACCTCAACAGCGGCCATTCCATTTATATGGACAATTTTTACAACAGTATCCAGTTAGCAGAAGCATTGCTAACAAAAAAGACATACTGTACAGGAATCTTGCTGGCCAATAGAAAAAGTAATCCAAGAGCTGTTGTCGTAAAGAAACTTTTGAAAGGTGGAAATATTTATAGATATAACGGAAAAGGTGTTTGTGTCAGTAAATGGAAAGACAAGAGAGATGTGCTCACTATTTCCACTGAGCATTCACCTGACTTGATGCCAGTGGAAAATAGGCGTGGTCGTGTGGTCAACAAACCAAATATAGTTGTTCAGTACAATAAATTTATGAAAGGTGTTGATCGTCACGACCAAATGTTAGCATATTATCCATGTGAGCACAAATCGATGAGATGGTACAAGAAAATTGGCATACACATCCTGCAAATGATGCTGTTAAATTCCTTTTTTTTATTTAAAAAAGGTACAAGCAGTACTCTTTCCTTAGAGTCATATAGGGAAAAAGTGCTGCTTGAACTTCTTCCCCCTATAGCTGTAACATTTGCGCCTCAAAGGTTAAGACACATGCCCAAAGAATTGGACAGAAATGCCAATGGGTGTCTTAAAAGGCGCAAATGTGTCAGGTGCTGGGTGAAGGAAAAAAAAAGGAAAGACACTAAAATCATTTGCCCGGATTGTGATGTTGGACTTTGTCTTCCATGTTACGGCCGATACCACGAAGAAAATCCGTGAAAGTTTTACTTGTACAGTATTGTACAAGCAAAACTTTCACGGATTTTCAAGTTATATCGGCCTCGCGGCCGATATAACTTTTAGATTTAGATTAGATCATAAGCCTTATTCTAACATCCTAGTATATAAGTACTAACGTAGTTTATAAGATATATTGTTACTAACATCCTAGTATAGAAGTACTAACGTAGGTTATAAGATATATTGTTACTAACATCCTAGTATATATGTACTAACGTAGGTTATAAGATATATTGTTACTAACATCCTAGTATATATGTACTAACGTAGGTTATAAGATATATTGTTACTAACATCCTAGTATAGAAGTACTAACGTAGGTTATAAGATATATTGTTACTAACATCCTAGTATAGAAGTACTAACGTAGGTTATAAGATATATTGTTAGTAACATCCTAGTATAGAAGTACTAACGTAGGTTATAAGATATATTGTTACTAACATCCTAGTATAAAATTATGTACTAACGTAGGTTATAAGATATATTGTTACTAACATCTTTTATGTATTTTTATTTTTTTCTGTCAGTGTGGACCATTATTTTAATAATATACAGTAATAAATGATTTGATTGTAAATATTAACTAGTTTTATTGTACTTCTTACCTACATAATACCAAAAAAAAGAGCGTGCCTTACGGTGCCCGCATATCCAGGACCTTAGTGGTCATACCTACGAGCTGCCCAATAGGACAAATAAAAAAAAAAAAATTCAAACTTCCGTCCCTTTTCACGAAATTACACCTACATGTTATAGGAAAGCGAGACGAAAGATGTTACACATTAATAAATAATCATAAAGTAATTATTATGGGTCTGATATTATTTTACTACTAGATAATTCATAAAATCGTATACCCGTAAATGGCAACACTAAGTGTTCAATTTCATTCTTTCGTTCGCTCTATTCATTTATATACGAACATCAAATGATGAGCAAAAGGAAAGTCAAAAGAGGAAAACAGGTAACGTTCGCCCCTGATGTTACAAAAACAACTGTCGTGTGCAACAACCTTTACTTGTAGCGTAATTGTTTTATGACTGTCATAAAACTCGAAAATTTTTAAACTCACATAAGCGTTGTGCCGCACTTGAGCAAAGTAGTAAACGACGCACTAATGCGGCCAGCCGCATTGGGTAGACTTTCAAGAACCGCGCATGCGCGTTCATAGCACCACACGAAATTATTTTTGAACGCGCATGTGCGTTTGCCGCACAGGGTTAGTGAGCTATTTCATTAGCATTTTAATAAAATTCGCTAATAAATCAGCATTAAATGCGTTTAAACGCTTACAGTGCGGCCAACGCGCCTGCGCGTTTTTTGGATTTTTACCATGTGCTGGCGACGCGCATACGCGTCCATTCAATTTACGTAACTTTCTTCGAGTGCGGCGCGCCGCACCTGTGCGTTCATTGTGCATCTCTATTGTTTCGATAACATCGTAAAATAAGGATCGGCAAAGGTGTCTACACACGAGTTACCTACTTCGAATGTTACATACGTTATTCGGTTGCTACTTAGTAATATGTTACGAGTGTCAGAGTGGAATAATATTAGTTCGTGGTGTACCCACCACAACTCGCTTTTCGAGTCGTATCTACACGTAGTTATTGATATTTATTTGAGAGAGTGCAATAAAAAACATAACCTAAAATTAAAACATTTATTTTGTTTTTGTTTCTTTACCCACGCCTTTCCCCTTCGGCGTGGGTAAATCTGCCCGGACGCACGGCCGTTTGGCGGGCTGGTCTTCAATTATGACGGCTCGCTTCGCGGCTCGAAGCAGAGCCGTCATATTTGATGCGGCACCGCCGCTGATCCCGTCGGCGCCACTTCCCGCCGGCTCGCCGCTGCCGCCGGCGCCGATTTTTCGGCCGCGCCGATTTTTCGGCCGCGCCGTAGTCAGCGGCAGTCGGAGGCAGTGACTCCGACGGGACCCAATCACTCGGATTCGTATCCTCGTCTTGCCTAGCAAAAAAGTTATAAAGATGTAATAGGACTTAGTGGTTCGATAATTATCTACGGCAATAATAACTTCAAAGAAAACTATATAAATACACATAAAAACATTACAGCTTAACCTTTGTTTTGTATTTATAAAAATTACGAATACTTACAAAAATCCTTCCTCTTCCATTTCACTAAATATTTTGCGTTATTGTTGATGAGTTTGTTTTTGTCGTTTGCGCTATTGCAAACGACAAAATACTATCTTTTTATTCTAAGGCTATTCAATATCAGGCTACAGTCATCATACCGTACTGCCTAGTTTTACGTGAGTTGTTTTATTTGAAAATAATATTAATATCCTATGAATCTCAAATTCTCAACGACGTAATTTATGGTAAAAGCGTCACGCGAAATTCAAATTTTATTCGTTTTTTTTTTGCATTTTGCAGGTCACTATCAGTTTGTATGTTGATCTAAATGTGATTCGCGGCCGCATCAAATATTATTTATAATCATAAAAAATCATCAATACAACTCACAAGTACACAAAAATTTGAATTTGGCGGGCTACCTTAGCGCTTCCCCCTTCATATTATGTCAAATAATACAGTACGGCCGATGTATCTTGGTGAACGAAATTACCTATTATCAGCCTTACCTGTTGAAAGTCATCATTTCATGTCAGTGTGTGTAACGGAAATAAGAAATAAAGGGTAGTAACAATAAAATAAAAAACTTGAGGAAAAGTTCATAGTTTATTGGGGGAGCCCTGATGAGTCGTATGGACGAGAACGATCACCAGGGCTCCCCATAATCAGCACGCTCCTGGAGCCAGGCCAGCCACACGCTGCCAGCCAGTGGATCCTCTGGTGTTGGTGCTGCTGGTGCAGGCCGGAGGGCGTTCCTGCAATAAAGAAAATTATGATTTGTAGATTTAAAAAAAGAAAACTTCCAAATATGCACCAAATTCGAATTCTTTATTGCATTCATGTGTACATTTAGTTGTTACAATATTAGTAAGTTCCAACATGAAACCCGGTTAGGGCAAGGCAATATAATAATAATAATTTAAACATAATAATAATAAGAGTATGTATTTGTGTGTTTCTTGACTCTATCAAAATATGCAATTATTTATCTAGCTATCATAATTATTTACTATAATACATATTTTGTTCTAGGTATTCTGCGAACAAGTAAAAGCATTTTTGTATTAGATATTCTTTTAATTTCCAGTTAAATTTATTGAATTTGGTTTCTTCTTTTATTTGTCCCGGTAATTTGTTGAAAATGTTTATTGCCATGTGTGTCGATACATATCAAACGCACCTAAGTCACGCATAAACAACTTCTGGGAAAACGCGTTTGTTTCTGTTTGCTTTATCCATGACACTTGAATAAAGAGCAATACTACCAACACTCTCATAATAATGTCTACTGGCAACATTGTCAAAAAAACGGGTGAAACAACCGTCAGATTTTAAATTAAACCGGTTTTTATTTTGGACTTAAGCACTTTTGATGGAAACGATGTGGATTTAAGCTTGTTTGAAAGCAACTGTTATTGGACTTAAGCGAATTTAAAAAAATACAACGTGGCTTAGGCCGGTTTGATGTAATTGAATAGTAAAGGGACGTATTTAGGTTTTGAATCTTAGGAATAAAAGAAACACGCATATTTAATAATAATAATAATAATAATAATTTATTTCAGATAATTTAAATCCATATCTTATTAGTATATTAGCAACAATATTAGCTTACAATTATGTTAGTATTGTTAGTACTCATCTTTATGTAGACTACTTACTACCTATACAAGACCATTCACAACCCTTACCCAGTGTTTTTGAATGGGGCAGTCAAAGCGAGCCGCAATGACTTTCAGAATGCCATTCTTAGCACCTCGCAGACGCTGCAGTAAAGAAGCCGATTTTTTGCGAATTATGGCCTTGAAGCCGTCCGTGTGGGCTTCTGCAAACATCCAGGAGGCACTGCAGCGCCACGGTAGCCTTGACAACACTCTGAAAGCATTGTTATATTGAACCCGCAGGGTGTCATAGGATCGTCGCATATAGCTCACCCACAGGCCACTCGAGTAAAAAGATTGACAATACGCTTTAAAGAGCGTTATTTTTACTTGAGTTGTACATCGAGCGAACCTGCGAGCAAGCATATTACTTCTCACCGCCAACGCCCTGCGTTCCCGCTCTATATCCTCGTCATCCTTGAGGTCATCCGTTACAATATGCCCCAGATATTTAAATTTGTCAACCAGCTTCAGTGCAACGCCATTGAGGTATACTGCAGGCTATTGGCTGCAGGTTATTTGGGTTATTTCGGTTCAAAGTCTTAAACCGATTTAAATAGGTATTGTCATTATGATTGTATGCTTATCGGCTATTGGTAAAGAAAGGTTCAACAATAAAAATGCCACAAGAATTCTTTACTTATAAGAGTACATTATATTCCTTCGTACGTAGTTAGGTACTAACATTGTAGTCTTACAATCATATCAATATCAAATTATATAATAGATAGATACATTTATTATAATCAGAAGGCGAAAATTCAGTAAACCCTGATCCAGTAAATGATAACGATTAATACGTTAAACAAAATCCAAAATTTCTTCTGGCAAGTACTCAGGATCATCTTCATCTTCTTGTTGTTCCGGCAAGTTTGCATTATGAGCCAGTACAGTTTTGTAGTATTGTAAATCAGGCAAGTCACTCCAAGCTTCACCATAATGTTTTTCGAGTAGTTTTTTAACATCTGTTAGTTTTTCAGCTTTAACATTAAATCGTACTTCTATTATGTTTGGTTGGATTCCGGATATATGTTTCCCACGTTTAGTTATGCTTAGTGGATTGCACATATCATTTCTATATGACATTTCTCCTCGAACTAAGATTTTCCGACGATCTGTTCTATTTAAGATAATCCGCTTCGTTTTACTTATTTGAAAGTGTAACGTTTGAGTGTTTTTCAATACATCTTTGCATGCTGTTTTCCAATCAAAAATTGGCACCTCAATGACTAAACGACGGATAGTCGCATGAGACCCCATGATATCAATATATGTCTGAGGGTTAGATATAGTTTCTAGTCGTTTTATTTGTTTTTCCACAAAAGCAAATACCCGATCGGGTGGGATGAAACTATGTCCAGTGACAGGAAATACTATTTCTACTTCTACTATGTTTTGTTTTGTTTCATGCAGCCATTTAGCAACCATTCCCAGCAATATCGAATTCTTATTTTGGCCGCCGCAACCGTCAGCAACAAGCCTTATCTTCTTTTTGCCATCAAGGTTTACTCGGTTCAGGCAGTGGTATAAGCAAGACGATATTTCATTAGAACCCTTGGCTGCCACGTCTTCAGTCCATATATACGAAAAAACATTATCTTTAGTCAGGGTTGCGTGAGAATTTCCCTCGACAATTGTAAAATTATAAATATATAGTTGTCGCGAATAATACGCCGACTGGTCGGGTACTTTTGGTAGAGGTAAATTTTTTTGCCAGTCGAAGGACAAAATGAGCAGTTCTGGATCATCTTCCTTTAATTTCTCAAAGAAGCATTTTGCTCTTATTTTGTGTATTCTATATTGGGTTCGCAAACTCTGTTTTTCACTTTCGTTTTGAGTTATTTTTAACTTTTCTAGCAACTGTAAACGGTCTGAACAGACGTCTTGGCGCGGAGACCCAAATCCAATATTAAAAGAGGTATTGAATACCCTCCTGAAGAAACTTTTAGTCACTGAATATCCCGGCATCGATTCGTCTTCATACATCCTGTATAGTTTACTTATATTTGGACTGGGATCCAGATATATTCTTTGTTTAACTTTGCCTCTGCCATAGTGACTATCCAATGGCCGAAATTTCTTTATGAAATTCTGTACAGCTTCTCTCTTAGACCGAAAAGCATGATATTTACGGTCCCCTCCACGCTTTTCGAAAGCTGTTTCTCCTGTAGCTGCGTATCGATTGGAAACACCTTTAACACGGCCTTGTTTGATTTTTAAAATGCCACAAAACGCAGCGAGGCAGACAGGAACTTTTTCTTTACTACTTTGCTTAGTAATGAAATACTGCTTTGAGAAAGCGCGTCCATTTCGACTGTAATTTCTAGGGCGTTTTCTTTTAACAGGAACCAATAGCATATTTTGTAAAATATAATTATCTTGACTTATCTTGTTAGGATTACGGTAAACCTTTTTGTGGAAGTAAAAAACATCATTAGAAGTCAACGTTGCACATTTGTACACACTCTTTTTGTTGTGGTTGGACTTTGGTTTTTCTGGCAAGGTTTTTGCAGAGTACCGGGAAATAAATTGAAATGAAGGTATAAAATTAAATGTGTAACTTTCTACGTCGTAAACAAATTTACATTGTATCGCTATCTCTTAAAGAGGCGTAAACGTTCAACCTATTACGTGACATCTCGTGGTATACACTCATTCAAACACAAACCCAAAAAAGTGATGTTGGTACAAACTTAAAATTTGCTAAAACATTGTCTACCTTATCTTAGAGAAAAACACCGATATAGGTACCAATCAATATAGGTACTAAATACCGAGTGCAAAACCCGTACTATTAAGTTATTTAAGTATTAACCAGCCTACTTGCATTGTAATAAAAACATCACCCTTTTTGGGCAGTCAGGTAAAACACACAACAATGACATGGATGGCCGATCCTAATGCGAGTCTGACCCTGTTCATGGACATGCAAAATTTAATATCACATCGCCCTACCGAAAACAAAGTGAAATTACAACGTATTACTTACAAATCTCGTTGTTTCTTCTTTTGTTTTTCATTTGTCTGGAGTGTTAACTTCTTTTTAGCTAATTCAGGCCTCACAACATTTATTTCTTCTTCCATAATTCGATAAAAACGCAAGCGCACGAAACAAACACCACGACACAAAGCCAACAACTGCGGCCATGACACTATGCAGGGCTGTCTGTCATTGGTCGAATCGGACTTAGGCGAGTTTGATTTAAAATGACGTTGTGACTTAGGTTTGTATGAAAACAAAACGAATATTTTGAGCCTTATTTATACCAGTTACAGAGGACTTAAGCTGGTTTAATCCAAAATAATATTTATTTTTTTGTACAAAGAATCCGGCCAATCAAAAACATTCATTCGTTACTATAGTGGACTTAGGCACGTTTGATATGTATCGACACATGTAATATGGGCTATGGTAGAGCATTTTGATCCGAGAGGGTGGATGATGTAATCTATTTTTATGGCATGTGTCTAGTTATGGATATCTTTTGTTTTTGGAAAATTGTTGCTATTTTTAAATACAACCTACGTTTGGTATTGGTGACCACCGGGATGGATTTAGTGAAGTAAGAATCCCACACACCCTGGTTTTATTCCCAAAGACCGGGCGCCTTTTGAAAGTTATCCCCCGAAAAAAAAAAAGGTTGGTAGATCACGTATGAGCAGTTGAGCAAGTAAGTACTTACAGCATGTCCACATACTGGTCGTCTTCCGGCCTGTACACCAGCAGCGGGTGCAGATAGAATTCCAACCGCCGCATGCGCTCCTGCATATCGGCGATTGGGCCTAACAACACCCGAATCTGTCGAAGTAAAACAAATAATCAATCAATCAATCAATCATTTTATTTCAGGCAGCTGAGGGCCCATACATAAAATACACACATTTACATTTAATAAAACAAAAATAATAAACTAATACATAATTTTAAATCCTATAACTATAACTACACACGCAATGTTGTCGGCGTCGTGTTTCGCTGCGTGGTGTCGCGTAACCGTCCTCGGTCATATTTTTTCTGTATAGGTACCTACGTACGCGTAGCGTTTCGAGTGACCATAAAAAGGTGGCGTGTATTATTAACCAAAGTGGCACTAAACAATCAATAACGGTACATACCCCGTCCATCGACTCCATCACCCGCTCCAGCGTGCGCGCCGTGTCCTGGGCCTGGTCCAAACTTACCAATGACTGGTAAACAGGTCTGAAATTAAAAAAAACATTTACTATTATGATAAATACCTAATCAATACAATATTGCTTACATGAAAATATATTCATTCAGATGTTGATACTTACTCATTGGTTTCACCAGGCCAACAACACAGCACACGGCGCATGACCCGGCCCCAGGAATTTAGAGTATCCATATTAATAATAATTTGGTAATAATTTTGTCTATGGTTTGCTTCTCGCGCCGCGGTAAAAGTGAAAATGTGTCAGTGTCAAATTTAAATCGTAGCAAAAATTTTTGAACGATTGAATGAATGACAAAACAAAATAATGTTGCCATATGTGTGGAAAAATTGATTTCAATAGTTGAATATTGCATTGTTTTGTCCAAGGATGGCGAGTCTTATTATTCATATATTTTAACAGCAAACCTTTTCATTATCTAAGTAATAAAAAATTAGATGTTATTAGAATGATTTCGTGGAAATGATGCATCTTCATTATTTTCTGTTTTTTTATTATTCAGACTGCATAAGCTAACAAAAATGTACCGACACCCTTTAGGTCTTAAGGCTTAAACTTAACATTTTGAACACAATAGATTTATGCACTATTGCACTAGGTATTTCACTATTCTATTATACTGATACTGCGCTGATGCCGGACCCGTAATCCTTTTGTATAAAACGCCATTAATATTTATTGGCCTTCTAATCTATGCCGATTTTTTTAAATATTCTTTTGTAGCCAAATTAAGTGTTTTTGGGTCACTTCTGTTTTGCTTTCGTGGTGAACAGACGTACTCTCCGTGCTCTCCATTTTGATATTCTCTCTTGTTGTTTATATTTTGACCATTGCTTTCTTTCTAGACCTCTGATTTGCCCTGTGACTACTTTGGCTTGTGATACTGGACTCTGAAAATACCTCGTGATTACCTTGGCTTGTGATATTGGACTCGGCGAATACATTGACAAAAACTTCAAGTGTGTGAAGTGTGGTGAATCTTCGTGATCTTTCGGGCTGTACATGGTAAGTACCAACAGTTAATATTATGAGCTATCTTTTACTTATCCCTTTCCAATATATAAGTGGCTGACGCTAACTCGTCGTGATAGTTCGACATCGATGACCGATTCCAGCTATAAACAGCATATATAAGTATAGGTATCCACATTTCGATTTACCTATTGAATTTTTTCATTCACCCACGGAAAATCGGGAGCAATCTTTATCTATCTCCAACAATTTCTTCTACATAAGCATAGAATAGAATACTCTTTATTATGTACACCATAAAAATTACAGATATAAATGTATGTATGTATGTCTTCTTCTTGATCAGCTTATATTTCATTGGTGCCGATTCTCTTGTCACAAAATTCTCTAAACTAGACTAAAAATCACTAAAATTTAGTTTATTCCTGTCAAACGACGATTTCTCATTCTGAAATAGACTAAAGTGACACAACTTAACTATATTTTAGTTTGACAGCACTAAGATGGCACTGAATTATTAGTTTAGTGAATATGCCAATTTTGCTATTCTGAATTTGACGTTTTTCGCCAAAAAATTTGGTTGTCTAACTAAATCTGGCTATTTTTAATCGCAATTAAAAAGGTGTGGAATAAAATTAGTGATCATGAACTAAAATTCACCACAACACATCGACTTCAGGTGCAAAAACAGTACTGTATCTTTTTTATTTTATTTTGCTTATATATCGAACATGGTGTGTCCAATCGCAAAAATAGTGATAATTTCGACCCCTTTATGAAGCCCTTAAACCCCTAAAATTCTACATATAGGTATTTTTTTATATATTTTCCATACAAAAAGTAAAAAATCCATAAAAAAAACACGTCGAGGCTGCCCCCCACCATGCGTGCCTGCAGGTCTAAAAAAAAATCACGGGGTAGGGCAAACAAGTACCACGTGGAATCGCGATTGTCAACTTAAATTTTAGTTACGTCAAAATTATTTTTAAATTTAGAGATATTTTTTGCAGAATAGCTTTCAAATTCTCATAGCCAAAAGTAAGGAATTTTAGTGATAGTTTAGTTAGTTTAGTTGGGTGTACAAGAGAATCGGCACCATTGTCTATGGCTAGGCCAACTGTCCAGCTGTTTTATTTATTTATTTATTTTATTAGTTATGTACACACAGTTATTCAGTTCAGTTCAGTTGTTCAGTTATTTTATTTCACTACTTATCGATTGATTATGCGGCACAAAATGTACGATGAAATATTATTTTTAGATGGCACGTAATTTTGAAGATGCGACACGTGACCTGCATGAAATCTTCGGAGAGGATTTAACTGATGACGGTTCTGACAGCGAAAGCGTCTCCACCAACACGTCAGACAGGTAGGGAACGAATTTTTATTTTCAATCTGTATTGCCCCACTGCTGGGCAAAGGTTTCCGCCATAGTCTTCCACTCCTCCCTACGAGTTGACCTCGCTGACCAATCTCCCATGTCACGGCTTCGTCACGCCAGCGTTTCCTTGGCCTACCTCTGCGACGACAGCCGTCTTCCGGCACCCAGTGCGTGACGACTCTGACCCTTCTGTCATGATGCCTTCTGCATACATGACCTGCCCAATCCCACTTCAGCCTTGCAGAGTTATGGCCCACATCGGCGATTCCTGTTTTGGAGCGTGTCTTCGTATTGCGTTCTCGGTTGCTGAGACTACGCTCCGTCGCTCTTTGACCGTATTAATATAACCATATTCTAATTGTTGTGTTTGTTTCAAGCATTTAACGGTTTCTTTTCAATAGATATTTTTCTCCTTTATAGCTCAAGCGTTTCCACCGTTAACTTAGCTCCGGATGGAGAGTGGACTGAGGAAACAGCAGTTATAAATAATTTCCCATTTACTGGGACCCCCGAAATCAGGATTGCAGAAACAGCAAATAAAGGGCCTGCAGATTATTTTAATGCTGTTTTCCAGGATGAATTTGTGACCAGCCTAGCGACAATGACTAATATGCATGCCCAAATTTTGTTGTCCAGGCCACTTAAGCCTAATAGCCGCCTAACAAAGTGGAGAAACACAAGTAAGGCTGAATTGTGGACGTTTTTAGGCATTCTATTTTTCATGGGCACCGCTAGGCTGAGTAAAATAGCAGATTATTGGAAAAAAAATAGCTATTTTCAATTTAATATCAATAAATATATGTCTAGGGACAGATTTATGTTAATATTAAGATGCCTTTTTTTTAACACAACATATGATACCAGAATTAAGTATTCCAAAATTGATTATTTATTAAATTATTTCAACAATACGATGAAAAATTTAATTTATCCAGAAAGAGAATTAAGTATATATGAATCAATGGTTGGATTTAGAGGGCGTGTAATGTTTAGACAGTATATTAAAAATAAAAGGCACAAATATGGCATTAAATTATATGTTATGGCCGATCCTAAAGGACTAGTGCATAGAATACATATGTACAAAGGTAGCGCAGATATTGAAGTTGGTGGTAAAGGTCATGTTGACAAAGTGGTTATGTTACTTTTAAAGGATTACCTCAACAGCGGCCATTCCATTTATATGGACAATTTTTACAACAGTGTCCAGTTAGCAGAAGCATTGCTAACAAAAAAGACTTACTGTACAGGAACCTTGCTGGCCAATAGAAAAAGTAATCCAAGAGCTGTTGTGGTAAAGAAACTTTTGAAAGGTGGAAATATTTATAGATATAACGGAAAAGGTGTTTGTGTCAGTAAATGGAAAGACAAGAGAGATGTGCTCACTATTTCCACTGAGCATTCACCTGACTTGATGCCAGTGGAAAATAGGCGTGGTCGTGTGGTCAACAAACCAAATATAGTTGTTCAGTACAATAAATTTATGAAAGGTGTTGATCGTCACGACCAAATGTTAGCATATTATCCATGTGAGCACAAATCGATGAGATGGTACAAGAAAATTGGCATACACATCCTGCAAATGATGCTGTTAAATTCCTTTTTTTTATTTAAAAAAGGTACAAGCAGTACTCTTTCCTTAAAGTCATATAGGGAAAAAGTGCTGCTTGAACTTCTTCCCCCTATAGCTGTAACATTTGCGCCTCAAAGGTTAAGACACATGCCCAAAGAATTGGACAGAAATGCCAATGGGTGTCTTAAAAGAGACTGTGACCTCTGAGTTTGTTTCGGTCTTTCTTCTCAGTGTAGTCAGATAGGAAACGCCGACCTCATCTAGTTTTAAAATATCATTGACGTGTAAAAGTGTTTGTACAAACCTATTTACAGAAATAAAATCATTTATCATTTATCATTTGTTATATGCCCATTGTGTTGACTTCGTTAGCGAAACCGCACAATCGCCTCATAATATACGACGCTATTAGGGCTTTCGCTTAGGATATTTTTGTTGTAGTTAGGATCAGTTTAATTTTATAAATAAACCATTGTTACTAGTTATATTTCGCTTTAAGTTTATCTCCTCACACATCCCGCCTTACAAGCCCATAATACAACCAAAATCTCAATTGTACCGCTTATACGAGTATGTAGACTATTCAGTATTAAGAAATGATTCTGTGGCTTCGAGATTATTTGAAACCGTTTTGTTAGAAGAGAATATTGGACTGTTCCAACCAAAAAAAGATGCATGCGACCTGTGTTGCGCTTGCAAAGCAGGTAATATATCGGATGAACATTATATTAAACATATTGAACTAAAAGACATGGCTAGAGCTGAAAAAACTCACGACAAAGAAGCAGCACTGAAAGGAATTATACATGCATTAACAGCACATCTTCAGGCTGTAAAACTGTGTCCTTTCCTCAACGCCAGTGCAGTTTATTTCAAAACCAAACTGGCTGTGCATAATTTTTCAGTCTACACTCTAAAATCTGGGAAATAATAGTCACGTGTTACTGGTTCGACGAGACGGTGTTACTTAAAATCCACAACATACGCGTCATTTTTCACAGATTATTTAACCAAATTATTAAATGATGATCCCAAGGATTTTTGTCATATGAACAGAAGGCTGTACAGCCAAAAACCGAAACAATGTTGTATCGAATGCGTTGTTGCCATTGGCTATGACGAAGAACATTTTAAAGTATTAAATAAATGTATACAATTTATAAAACAATAACTGTAATTCATAAATTCAATTCTGTATTAATAAAACAATATAAAAAATTATGGTGTGGTAGTCTTTGCTAAGGAATCATTAAAGGTCACAGTCGAGGAACATACTCTGCGTGACTGTATGAGCAATTGTTTATTCATGAAAATTGGTACAACCACAGCGAAAATAGCTATGTATAGATCCCTTTCTGCTAGAAACTTGGATCCTTTTAACAAATCCTTAAGTAATATTTTTCAAGCACTAAGCTCATTTAAGTATGTTATACTTTCAGGTGATTTAATAATAATAATAATAATAATAATAATCATTTATTTCGGACATAATTAAAATCCATAATGAGTTAGTAACAGAAAAGCTTACAACTATGTTAGTAACCTTAGACAAAATAAATTAATCAAAAAAGTTTATCTACTTCATAAATTTAGTTCATAAATTTTCCCTCTGCACCGGGCAAGCAGGCATGCCTACGGGACCAGTGCGCCAGGAAAGGGCAGTCCGGTCTTTCAGCAATAACGCTTAGGATGCTGTTGGGACTCCCACGTATCCTACGCATCAAGGAGGCCGCCCTTTTGCGCATGATAGCTTCAAAACTATCTATGCCTGCTTGAGCAAACATGCCCGACGCGCTACAAAACCGCGGAAGCCCCAGCAGCACCCGGAAGGCGTTATTATATTGAATACGAAGAGCGTTGTAGGCCTTCTGCGTATACTTGATCCACAGGCTGCAGGTGTAAAAAGTCTGGCAGTAGGCCTTAAACAGTGTAAGTTTCACTTCTTTAGTACACCTAGCAAACCTGCGGGCCAACATATTACATCGGACCGACAACGCTCTTCTCTCTCTCTCCAAATCATCATCATCACTCAAATCCTCATTCAAAACGTGCCCAAGGTATTTAAATTGAGACACTCTCTTAAGTGGTTCCCCATAAAGGAAGACTGGAGGAACCGCCTTAGGTTTTCGGGAACCAACACGAAAAACCATGACCTCACTCTTCCTGACATTGTACTGGAGTCCATGGGCCGTAGCGTATTGTTCACACTGTCCAAGCAACCGTCTGAGTGCATCAATCGAAGGACTCAGCAGCACCATGTCGTCAGCATAACTTATACTATTCATGACCTTGCCATCAATAGAGCATCCGACTCCAGTGCTGCCGAGCTCCTCCACCAGCTGATTGACTTATAGGCTGAAAAGGCCTGGAGAGGTCAAGCCACCTTGCCTCACGCCACACTCCAGCCCATACTCAGCAGACAATGCACCCGACCATCTGACCTGGTTAATCTGGTGGTTATACCAAAACTCGAGGAGGTTAACCAACTCATTGGGTATGGTATTTTGTCTCAATTTTGACCACAGAATATTATAATTAACCAGGTCAAACGCCTTGGAGAGGTCCAGAAAAGCAGCATACACAGGAGTATTCCTATCAGTATAATACTTAACCGTGTGCTTAAGCGCCAGAATAGCAGTCTCAGTGGACAACCCGGCTCGAAAACCGAACTGAGCATCATGTGGTTTGAGCTGGGCACTTATCCTACGCTCAAACACACGGTCAAGCACCTTAGCTGTCACAGTAGCTAACGAAATTGGTCTATAGTTGTCCTTGTCTGTCGCATCTTTCGTTTTACTCTTCACTATAGGCACAACTATCGTTCTCATCAGGTCCACAGGTAGATAGGAATGTCTCACACAAAAGTTGAAAAACATGGATAGGATCCTAGGAAGATGTGGACCAGCATACTGAAAATGTTCAATGCTTAGGCCATCATGTCCAGGGGATTTACCTCTTGTCATAGATTTAATAATATCCTTTATCTCCCGGGCCGAGATATTGATTGGCTCTCCAGACATGATGTCCCCAGCGACCCGTACCTGTTCCTCCACCTGAACTGGAGCTACCGCAAAATGCTTCCTGAACAAGTTCGCAATTTCCTCAGGTTTCTCCACTCCACCCACACTGACTGGAACTGTAGACTTTGGGTTCAAACGCTGAGTGGATTTCCAGAAGTTTTGGAAATGTTTGCGGCCATGTTCAGTCGCTAACATGTTCATTTTGATTTGATCCTCATTGTCCTGACAGTATTTCAACCTTTGCTTAAACACCTTGCGCGTCTCATTCATTTCCTCATATACCCTACCATTCCGAGGTCTTCCATGCCACACCCAGTTCAGAAAAGCCTTCCTTGCATCCCCATGCGCCTCTCTAACATACTTATTCCAACCAATCACTGCACGCCGTCTCTTACCATTACTTACCAAACCAGAACTACCTTCTGCCGCTTCCCGAAGGGATGTCACTAACCTTCCATACAAATTATCAATAATCGATCTGTGACTCACATCTTGACAAAAAAGATCACAACACTTGCCTAATTCAGAGGGAAAATCTATCTTCCTTAGTTTTTCCATACACAATTCATAATAGCAATCTCTTTGTGATACATTTCTTTCCCCCCATATAGCCTTATCAATGTTTTTATTTGTCACCAACAAAGAAGAAGCAACCCTTGGCGTCACCATCCCCAGATCAACTTGAAATGACAATGGAAAATGATCCGACCAATATATATCATGATACACTTCAACTTTCTTAAGTGTCTTCCACGCCATCTCAGAGACCAGGAGATGATCCAACCAACGTCTGCTTCCACACACTTCACTGACAAAGGTATATGTGTCAGAGTCAATACCCAGTATCTCATAGTCAGCACAAATCCAACTCTGTTCCACACAAAAACTCAGTAATTCCCTATTAAATAATTCACCAGGGTGAGCATTAAAATCCCCTAAGATATAAACATATTCTACATTTACACTTTCAACAATAGCCGCTATTTCACCTAAGCACTCACAGAACCCGTTTAAGTTATTATGTGAATCCGTCGGCATGTACACACTAAACAATAACAAAGTTCGGTCAGCGCAAGTCATTTTAACAGCCGCTAAGCGATCACTCATACAAGGTATAACCGTAACAGATGTAAATACAGACTTCCTCCACAAAATCGCTGTGCCTCCATAGGGCCTACCTCTCAATATACCAGCCGACACATCCACCGCTGATTTACCGAAAAAACCAAAATTTACATCGATATTACCAAGTAAAGAAACTTCACTTGGTAACAACCATGTCTCCTGTAACGCAATGACATCCGCAGTTTTACACAACTCTTGTATACATACAGTCGACCTTTTCAAAGACTTACAATTGTAACTCACAAAATTACCACATACATTAACATTAGATTTATAATTTAAATTATCCATTAACAAGCTATATTATTATTCACACGGACGGTTGGCCGCAAATCACTGTGACTCCGCTCGGATGTACCACCATGATATACAAACCTACGGAAAGATACACCTGTAGGCCATAAGTTTTCATCCATAAAAACATTTAAGTCTCGTTTCGGAATAAAGAACCTATAAGCCGCGTAGCCTTTGTTCCTTTTCATATCCATTTTTTGCAATGAAACCTCAACATTGGTCCTATTTTTAATATACGACACAATATCTACCATCTTCGTTTCAACATTTACGTTATAAATATAAAAAGGAACACTGACATCCGCCGCTTTAAAAGAACACTGAGGCGAGTTATCTGCCTTCCCTTTCAACCCAATAAAACGATTGCGCAACTTTTTACGCTGCACTTTAACCCAACCGTCAGTTGGCAACTCATTTTTCCAGTCACCGCCTTTTTTTAACACATCTGACACTAATAATTTTCGTTCACTACCGCCAGAAGACTCGATATTTGGTTCCGCCGTAGGCCTCATCGCTCCATCTCTTCCTAACGCCCTCTTTGGAGTCGTCGTCTCTGTCACATCAACGACCGCTTGTGTCGAAACCGCGGTGCTGGCCTCCCCACACTCGTCATTACTGGAACTATCCACAATTACTTGCGCCGGCGCCGGCGGCGGTGAGACAACACTAACATTTATAATGGTATCGTTAAGCGTCTCGCTCACACCTTTCGCACACTTGTCACTCACAGCGTTCGATGACCTCTCCGATGTGTTATGCGTCAACAGGCCAATCGGTCCGCTGTCACATTCAAAAGAATTGTCCAGTAGATATGCACCTCTTCTGCGATTAACATTAATGTTTCTATAACGATGATTACTCGATGATTTCATGCTGTGCAGATCATCCATAGTGACATATTTTTCCTTAATTATCTCCACATCCTCTTGTAGTTTAATTAAATCTCTTAAAAGCCTTGTAGCGTCCAGATGGTCGAACGTGACTGGAGGAAGTTTATGCAGGTACCTCGCAACAAAAACTGGCAGCAATTCAGGATCTGTCTCCTTTATCAATGCAATAATATCCTCAACATCTCTTTGACTTTTACCTTCCTTCCTTCTGTTAATTTTTCTTGTAGAAGTATCAACAGACTCGAACAAAAGCTTTTTAGCAAGCGTTATTTCCTCCTTAGAAAAAGCTGTTACACACAGCCGTATCATGCTGTCTTCATCCATGATTGCCGCTTTGTTTTGGATAAAAGCGAGCACCTCGTTAATCACAACATTGCAATTATTACACTTCACAGTGTTACCCGCCATAGTCACATTACAAGCTCAACGATCGCTCGACTCTTTCACACTCGCGGCTCGGTGCGCACGCGCACTCACGCGCACAGCTAGGAACAGACTGAGATTTAAATATAAATATTGGCTCCAAAAACTGCAATGCACGGAACCAAGATTACCTTAATATCTGCTTATACCATGGTTTCCGCCCCACTCACACATTGCCAACTCATCAGAGCGGTTCCTGCCTCGATCATAATGATGATCAAAACCTACCTATCATAATATTATCATATTTTAAATGTATAACAGCTGTGCTTCTTACTAACTCAACAATTACTGACCATCACGCAGTCCTACTCATACTTAGTGTAAAGGACAATGCCCATTCGCGGTCCAAATTTCCACCACTAATGAGACCTATGTTGTCAAATAGAAGTGGAGTTTCTTGCCCATTCTTCTCCATACGAAACTACCTTTTGGAAGGGGCAACTAGAATCAGTTCTATTTTTTGTAAATTTTGACGTTCAAAAGTGCCATTTTATGTGCCTATTTGAAATAAACGATTTGACTTTGACTTTGAAATAGTTCATGAAATATACAATAACTTCTATTAAGACAGGAATAAAAAATATTATGGGGGTAAAAGAGTTATGACCTTGTAAATAATATTACTATTCTCACTATTTTTTTTTCATTTGATTACTTTTCATGCTCTTTTAGTAATGAAGTAGCTCTATTTAATATAGCGACTAATAGATTCCACATCCCCGCTAGCACCACACGACATGGGGATAGTAGGTAGGCGATAACACGATTTTGTCTCTTTCGCACATATCAAAGAATCAAGCGCAACCGTTTTTTACTTGATCCAGAAACGCTAGTTACGTTCTGCGCAATAGTTTATTTGCTTTCTTTCGGTGCGTGCTGTGTATTTTTGAATGTTTATTTACTAACGACTATTGGCTATTCCATACTGGACATTGATATTGACTATTTGTGACCTTGGCAATATTATTTCGGACTTTCTTTGTTTGCTACGTGTGCATTGCGATTATGGAAGGGGAAGAAGACACTGTGTCTGTTATAATTCTTCATTACTACGAAGAAATTACCAATTACTTCAAGAGTTTCTGGATAACCAGCCTGGAACAGCTGAGCATATTCAAGGACTTTTGGCACATCAACAGCATTATTATACTCATGCTTAGTCCTCGATAATTATCCTGATTTACTATGTAGTTCCACTATGGTCCATCGTGTACACGCGAATATTTAGAGAACAAAATCCTGCAAAAAAAAAACTTTTCCTGGCAACTACATTCAGTTTATGTCATTCACTACATTCCTCTTTCGAGTCAGTAAAACATCGATCAGGTAAATGCAAACGAAGAAGAAACAGGTATGTGTGTGATCAGTGGATTACGATGATTGATTTGGAT
Source organism: Griposia aprilina (assembly GCA_916610205.1). Classification (NCBI taxonomy): domain Eukaryota; kingdom Metazoa; phylum Arthropoda; class Insecta; order Lepidoptera; family Noctuidae; genus Griposia; species Griposia aprilina. The sequence continues at coordinate 22,650,425 of OU744285.1, read as the reverse complement.
TGCAAAACAGCAGAGGCTTACATTCACTAAAGTCCAGACATAATCTTGGTCAGATCATGTGAAGACCATGTCGATTTGTCTGAAATGGTATTTTGAGGAAAAACCACACAGATTGAGTGGACCTGTCCAGTCAGTGCACGCATTTGTCAGTAATCGTGCAGCTCAACTCAGAACTTAAGGAGCTCAACGATTCAACGAACAATATCAAAGAAAGGACATTTGGGTAGGCCACAAAAATTACTCAAACTGCCAGACTAAGATCAAAACTACCTGAAAGGAAAAAAAAAGCAACAATGACCCACATAGTCTTCACATTCACAATATTAAAATGAATATCATGTATTTCATCTAGCCTGCATGCTACTCACATTCACAGACAGGTTTCTCTTTAAATGTCATCAAAAAATCATAATATGTTATGTCATGTAATTCAATAAAAATGACATTATTAATTCTAAAACACATAATCACAGTATAAAATGGGTTGTTGCTTGGGGGTACATTGAAGTAGCTTAATTAATCCCAACCCTTTTTGTCATCCAAGTAATCTTTAACTTTATAGAAACCTTTTTGACAGAGTTTCTGTTTATTAAATGATTTAAATTTATTGAGGCTCAGTTCTTTAACAAGACTTGGGAGTTTGTTGTAAAAACGTATACTTTGGCACTTAAATGAATTACTAATTTTTTGGAGCCTAGTCGAGGGCACAATAAGTAAATCTTTGTATCTAGTATTTATGTTATTAATGTCGCTGTGTTTAGAATATAGATTAATATTCTTTTTTACATAAATAAGGTTTTCATATACATATTGAGATGCGACAGTCATTATGTTTATTTCCTTAAATTTATCCCTCAGTGAATGCCTACAACTAAGGTTATAAATTGCTCGAATGGCTCGTTTCTGCAGCACAAAAATAGCCTGATGGTCGGCTGCATTTCCCCACAGCAAAATGCCGTACGACATTACACTATGGAAATAACTAAAATATACTAATCGGGCTGTTTCGACATCAGTCAAATGACGGATTTTATAGACCGCGTAGGCTACAGAGTTTAGCCGCTTCGACAATTTGGTTATATGTGGGCCCCACTGTAGCTTCGAGTCCAAAGTAACACCTAAGAACACAGTGGTGTCCACAAGATCCAATTCCGTCCCATTTACTAGTACATTGGTTTTAACCTGTTTAACGTTAGGTGTCAGAAATCTAATACATTTAGTCTTTTTCTCGTTTAAAAGTAAATTATTAACACTAAACCAATGCACTATTTTAGCGATAGCATTATTTACATCGTCAGTAACTGTCTGTTGTCGTTTAAGCTTAAATAAAAGTGATGTTTCATCTGCAAATAACACTATTTTATGACTGTTCTTCACAAGGTAAGGTAGGTCATTAATATATACGAGAAATAAAAACGGGCCAAGAATTGAGCCCTGTGGAACTCCCATACTGACAATAGATCCCGCGGATCGCTTGCCGTTAACGTTCACTCTTTGGATCCTATTATTCAAATAAGAAATAAGAAGATCCAAGGCAGTGTTTCTAACACCATAGTGATGTAATTTCCTGACCAATGTATCATGAGAAACACAATCGAAAGCCTTAGACAAGTCACAAAAATTACCTAGGGCATCATGCGACTTCTCCCAGGCCTCAAAAATATGTGTAAGAAGCTCAACGCCAGCATCGGTAGTAGAGCGACCCTTGTGGAACCGAATTGTTTACTGTTTAATAATTTATGTTTATTAAAATGTTTTTGCAATTGATCTAGCATCAATTTTTCAAAAATTTACTGAAGGTGGGTAGCACAGAAATTGGCCTAAAGTTCGTGGGGTCTGATGTGCTTCCCGATTTAAACAAAGGCATTATTTTACTACTCTTCATTAAGTCAGGAATTACTCCATAGTCAATACATTTATTAAAAATAATTGCCAATTCAGGCGCTACAGTGTTGATTATACATTTTGCAACCTCTACGGAATTTCCCCATAGATCAGCAGTTTTTTTAACATTAAGTGTATTGAAAGTTTTAATAATATCTCGAGCACTAACATAGTCGAAATTAAATACATGGTTACAAATATCAACATTTTCTTTCAATAGGGACTCGGCAACAGTGGGTGCAGAATTTAAAGTTTTTGTGGTTGAGACTGGAATATCGGCAAATAAATTTTCAAAAACTGTGGCAACTTCTAAATCTTTTTTAATAACTTTATTGTTAATATTAAGGCTGTAGTCACTACTACGCTTTCTGTCTCTTCCAGTCTCATTGTTTATAATTTCCCAAGTGGTTTTTATTTTATTTCGACTATTTTTAATCTTGGAGCTTAAATAGCGACACATAGCTTCGCTACAAACTTGTTTAAATAATTTGGAATAGTTCTTAACATATTGATAAAATTCTTTACTTTTATTATAATTTCTTTCTTCGTAAAGTTCAAAAAGTTTGATTCTACTATTAAAAATGCCTTTAGTTGCCCATTCACTGAAGGTTGCAGAACCATTAACTGAGATCTGCTTGGGTATAAATGTTGAGTTAAATTCTGTACAATACATGGCAAAAAAAGAATTGTACAGTTCATTGGGATCATCACTGTAAGGCAAGTAGGGTAATTTACTACTAAGTTTATTTTTAAAGTTCTCCAAGCGACCTGCAGTTTTTGGCACTACAGTGATATCTTTCTTAGCCACTTTTTTATTTTGCATACTAAATGTAATCAGTTGTCCGCAGTGGTCAGAATCCAGTTGGCTTATAATTTTTGAAATAATAGGTAAAATGTCAGTAAATATATTATCTAAACATGTAGCTGAGGTAGCAGTAATTCTAGTAGGCTCCAAAAATAAATAATTTAGGTTATATGACTGAAATAATTTTTTAATTTTTAGGCACATCGTCTTCTAATAAATTGACATTAAAATCACCGCATACAATTATATTTTTTCCTAATTTACCAAGTTTTTGTAAAACATCATCCATGATGCTCTCAAAGCAATCATAAATCGATGACGGAGGCCGGTACACGCTCAATACAACAAGCCGCTCCAACTCCACACAGGCTATTTCTATAGTCCGCTCAACAGAAAGGTTTACAATATCCTTACGTTCTTTGAATTTAAGTTGTCTATTTAACAGTATCAATGAGCCACCATGTATTGCATTTTCTCTGCTGAACGAACTACCAACCTGGTGATTACTGAAATTAAACATGAACTGATGGCTTTTTAACCAATGTTCTGTAATACATAAAATATCAATGTTATTACAGTTCATGAATAATTCAATTTCAAGGTCTTTTCTCAACATACCTTGAATATTTTGGTGCACCAGGTTAACTGTGTTAGAATTTATTCTGACATTTTGATGATTTGGACTAGTATTTAAATTTGAATTATCTCCATTAATAATGCAAGAGGTTTTCTCTATTGTCTCAATTTCTAATTTAAATTAATGTCAGCTTGTGTAGCCAAGTTATTGGCTGAATCAATGAAAATGTCAGGTAATTGCTCAATAGAAGCAATAGTTTTATTAGCCAATTTCTTGGCTGGTACATCAAGTAAAAAAAGTATAGCGATAAAGCTATTTGTCTTTTTAAACATTTAGGCAAATACAATTTGTATTTTGTCACATATAAATATTTACTAACATACTTGTTAGAGTCAATGACATGAAATTTATTATTGTTTAATGTCATATTATTTAACATTATATTTAATTTGTGCATAAAAATATTTTCTTTCTGTGGCAAACTGTTACTATAAGGAAATGTAAACATAACAATCTGTCCTATGTCTAGCTCACATAGTTTGTTAATGTAATGAAGCAGACTGTCCTGATTCACATTTCCTCTGTTACTAATTAATATTATCAAAATTGTATCCTGGTGGAATAATCTTTCTCATTATATCTACATAAGTTAAGCCAGGCATACAATAATTGGTAACTGACTGTCCCTTGCAAATATTTGATAATAACTGGCCCATGTCTTTCCCAATTTCATCACTAAATATCACAATATCACTATTTATTTGGGTTTTTACACAGTTATGAGATTTTACATTAACTTTAGCTGTTTTAGGGGAATTATCAGAGATATAACCTTGTTGCAATGAAGTATCACATGCTGGCGTCAAACAAGCCGGTGAGGACTGATTATGGGACAAGCTTTTGTTGGTCAACGATTGTGATCGCTCACACGAACATGAACTAGCACTCACTATTAACTCATTCATCGCCAGCATGTATACCCTCATTTGCATTTCAGAGATTTTGTATTTATTGGTCATCGATATTCATTTTTGGTTAAGATTTTCTATTTCACAATTTAAATTTTGTGTGTCATTTTCATATTTTAAAGTATTGTTTTTACATTTTTGAGAATAAAAATCTAATTTATCCAATAATGAAAGGCGTTCCCTATTTAATTTAACATTTTTTATGAAGAATTTCTGTCTATGAACTAGTTTTTGAGTTTTTCTGATAAATTTATTGATTCTAACATACTTTTTCACTTTATTTCTGCTACATTTGACCACCCTTGTTGAGTTATTAGACTTGAATGTTATCTTCGCAGGTCAAATCTATAGTCACTGTGGGTTGAATGCCAATTGCAGCAGAAACCATTCTTGGGGAAATGACCACCAGCTCATCGAACAGACTTTGGTTTAGCGAGGCAGTGATGTTATGTTGAGTGCATTCTAATTGTGAAACTTTATTGTTTGCCTCATTAAGCTGTTTTTCTAAAGTCTGTATGCGGTTAAGAGCAAGCTCATACTCAGAACTGCACTGGTCAAACCTATCTACAATGAGCTGCAGCTTGTCCCGGGCAGCAATGGCTTCAGTTTGTTGTATATGTAACTGAGCCATTTCTGATTTCATGTTTTGGTTCCTTGCTAACAAGTTCATTACTTCGCTTTCATTGTCATCAGCTTCCCTTGTCAATCGGTCACACAACTCTTTAGAAGCCTTGAGTTCGCTCAAAGCCTGGCTGAGTTTAACCTCTTCCTGGCGAGCATAGGCTTTACGGGTCATAATCATGATTAGAAAAGGAGAGAAAACAGAGATGGAAAGAGAAAAATTATAGCTAGAATATAGGATGAACGATTAACAGCGATAGTGTTGATTTGTCAAAGAAGTTGTGTCGCCTTTGAATAAGGTTATGTTTACGTTTCTAAAAGTAAAGTTAATGATGACTTGAACTTGTTCAAATATGTTTAAACCAGTAACAAGTGGGATAATTGAAGGAAAACGTTCTATATTAAACAATTTCAATAGTTTTGTACCTGTTTACAAGATGTCAATGCAAGTTTCAGTTAAGCCGGTAACTGTCACCGTATCACATTAGTTATTCACACTTTAAAATGCCACAAAAACGTTGTATTTGTAAGTAATACACTTAGTTACACTTTCTATTTAGTGATTAATCGGAATTAGGGCTTAAATATACTAATAATCTAATTATAAAAATAAAAAAATTACGGGACCAAATTTAAATCAGCTGTTAGCTTTAGTGTTGCAACAAAAAAAGTCAAAACATACGCTGCTTAGCCAGTATCCGGTAATATGCGGGGGCGGGAGGTGACCGACCTAAGACTGCGGAGTAGTGAACCTGAACCATACCGAACCCAGACTAATTGAACTGTTTTTTTTTATATTGGCTTTATTCTAGTTGGTCCCGCGGGGGACCTTTTCTGCTTCACCGGGCTTTGGTGGGGCCGGAAGGGCCTGTCACCGAAATATTAAAATATATTTATATTTAGGTAGCACAGCTAAGGGCATCCCATAATGGGACTCGAGCCTAGGCTTAGGGCGCTACCTATTACTGAGCAAGCGAGGACTTGTTGCATCTGAGAGTTATTATTATTAGCGGCATTGTTTACATTTACTTGCTCCGCGCGGGCGGGCGGGATCAAGGGACGCGGGGAGTGTCGTATTACTCTACTTCGCGGAGGAGGTACTTGCCGTCGAGTACGGGATGTGAGTGTGTTAAAGGGTTTTTTGCGAGCTAACTTTACACTCTCTTGAAATAGAGTGATGTCATCGTCTCTATTTGTTAGTGCGTGTTTGGGGCGTCGAGTGCGTGATATGCGTGACGGTGTGTATTTAGCGGCTGCTGCCACTAGTGGGTTAGTGTGAGTAGTAGCAGAGCGTTTACTTGCTTTTTTGAGAAATTGCCTGATGGTCGGCAGATTTAAATCGACATGTAATTGTTCATTGCATACGTACCATGGCTGCCCGTGGCTTTGCGCATGAATCGATTTTGGAGGGATTGCATTATGTATAATCGTGACGGCTTGACGTGTGCGAACACGACGCCCGCATAAGTCATAAATGCTAGTTTACTACGTGTATTGACGATATAATGAAGGCGACCGAGCGCGAAGGCAGCACGGCTTCGTACCCTTCGCTTTAAGTGCTCGGTGAAACGAAATTTGTTAAGGAGTGTTACCCCTAGATATTTGGCCTTGAGTTCCCAAGGGTTCTTCTGGCCTGACATAGTGATTAATCGTGTGCGCGCGTTGCTATTTTTACCTTCTTTGACAAAAAGTACAGCTGCACTTTTTGTTCTAGAGCGCTGGCTGCTGATTAGAGGTGTCGGTGAATGTACTCAGTGCTGCGACTTGAGCAATATATTGCTGTGTCATCGGCGAATAGGGCCAGCTGACACTTGCTATGTTTAGGGATGTCGATGTCGTTGACAAGTAGTCTCGTATGATGAGCACGAGACGATCAGGCACGTTGAGTGTGTACAGTTTATAAATTATGCCGTTGTGCCATACTTTGTCAAATGCTTTCGCCACATCAAAGAACAGAGCGCTCGTTAAATTCCCATTTGGTATCTTGCACTAATGTACTCGACTATGCCATGTACTTGGCGGACACAGCAATGTTTGGTTCTAAAACCAAACTGCTCATCGGGTATGAGTTTTTTGGATTCGGCATTATCCATTAATCTTTTAAAGATTAGACGTTCATAGATTTTCCCCATTGTACTGAGACTTATGGGTCGGTAACTGGATAGTTCGGCTTTGGGTTTGCCGGGTTTATGGAAACCTATTACATTACTATGGCTTCTTTCCACACTCGTGGAAAGAGATTGTTGTTCAACAGTGTGTTGAAGATTGCTGTCATAAGGACTATTAATTGGGCCGGGAAAAGTTTTACCACTCGGTTATTAGTGCCGTCTGCGCCAGGTTTTAGGTTCCTAACAAGGGAGAGAACTTCGTCGGGGGATACTGGGCGTAGGGGTTTATCTGGGTCCTCGATGGGCGGGAGGGCGGACCTGCATTCGACCTCTGTCTTCACTATGTCGCAGTGTGCTTGGTCAACTGGCAGTAAACTTGAAGAGCACTGTGCTTCAAGGCTTATTTCTTCTTCAGCTTCGTTTAATTTTCTTTTTAACTCTTCCAATGTCGAAAATTCGCTATGGTACACCAATTCCTTGTAACATTCCCAGATAAAAAAATCAATGGGGATCAGATCCGGAAACCTTGGAGGCCAGGCGATTGGTGCACCACGGCCGATCCACCTCTCTGGAAACAGGTCATTTAAATGGCCTTTAACCCCTCTTGCGTAGTGACAAGGGGCACCGTCGCACTGAAAATACATATTCTGACGTGTTAATAAATTGACATCAGAATCTGCCATGGCCTCCACAAAATCATTTTGTAGAAAAGTCAAATAATTTTCGCCATTCAGTCGCGGTGGTAATTTTTTTGGGCCAATCAATTGTTTGCCTACAATACCCGTCCACAAATTGACACTAAACTGGTGTTGGAAATTTTGACGCCGAACCAGTTTTGGGTATTCAGTCGCCCAGAAATGATGAATAATTGTGGATATTGAAGATTCTACTGCGGGTGAATGTCGACTCATCAGTCCACAGAATATGGTCAAAAATTCGGGGTCTTCGTTGTTCCTCCTTATCCTATCTTGTCAAAATTCAATCCGGCGCTGGTAATCTTGATCAATTAAATCTTGCACTTTTCGTAGGTGATATAAGTGATAGCTCTCTCTGCGCAGTATTCTGTGCACGGATGTACGATGAATTCCTGTGACGCATGGAGATAAAAGTTTAGTTATTTTTACCCGACTAGGTTTTGTTTTTATAAAATCAAAATAGCTGCCTTGAAATACGAAATGGAGGGAGAAATAAAAAAAAAATTGTCGCCTACCATGTGTGCCTACCATGTGGGGTATCCCCGAATACGTCTTTTAAAATCAATATGATGTTACCTTGATCATTTTACAGCCATAAGCTCGGTTAAAGAATTACTGTTGGAATAGCTGGGAGATCTGGTAGTGTAGCGTGGTTGTGGAATGCAAGGATACACAGGCTAAGCGATCTTCAATAATATACGATTCACTTTCCAATAAACGGTTATATTTGTTTATAAATATACACGGATTATTATCGTCAATTGATAGCTTATATTAACATAAGATTGACATGATATTAGACAATAATTATTATGGGGACAACACAAAGTATGCTTACAGCTAGAAGCCTTGGTGAGATAAAGGGGCGAGTCTATGAGATTATCATCTGTCAAGCCGGTGTCACAGATACTAAAGAAACTAAGTTGCTGATGTTAATCATAGATTATAAATAATTAACAATTCCAACACTCCTCCTTATGATGAACACCAGACAAACATTCAATAGCAAGACTCTATACATCAAGAAAGTCTTTACCTCACCAAGTGAAACTAGAACCTGGTGAATAAAATGTGACTCTACATATCAGCATACAAGTTACTTAAAATTAACAGTTTCAACACTTTTCAGTTTTAAACATTTCACAAACTTACAATGCTTCTGTGTACATAATGGTTTGGTAAAAACATCAGCCATCATTTCATCAGTACACATGTATTTCACATTTATTTTACCTTCTTGAATTAGGTCTTTAACAAAATGGTAACGCAAGTCTATGTGTTTTGTTTTACGATGAGAATATTCTTTTACTAACAACAATTTCTGAGCGCTTTGATTGTCGTTATACACAGTGACATCAAAGCGTTTGTCAATTATTTCCATTAAGAAATTCTTAACAAAACAGATGTCCTTGCATAAATCACTAATGGAGAGATATTCTGCCTCGGTAGATGATAAAGCAACACATCGTTGTTTCCTGGCTTCCCAGTTTATGACAGAGTTACCAAGCATAACTACAAAGCCAGTGTATGACTTGCGATCCGTTATATCATTGGCCCAATCGGAATCCGAGTACGCGTTAATATTAAAACTATTAGCTTTCTCAAAATACAGACCATAGTTGATAGTTCCCGCTAGGTACCTTAGTATTCGTTTCGCAACGCGCCAATGACTGACATCAAAACATGTGCTGTAGTGACTTAACTGACTACAGGCATATGAAATGTCAGGACGGGTACAAAAAGATAAGAACATAAGTGATCCTAAGAGTTGTCTAAACTGATACACATTATCATCCAATTTCCTATCTGACTTTTCCAATTTACAATTGACTGGTAATGGTGTCGAAACTGGTTTACATTCTTCCATATTATATTGTTTCAACAACCTTTTGATATAATCTGACTGATCCAAAATTGTTACATTATTGTTAGTGGTAACATTCATGCCAAGACAATTTCTTAATTTACCAAGATGTCGTATTTCAAAATGCTGTTTTAGCAATGATGTAACCATTTTAATACAATTACTATGAAACACGAAACAATCATCAACAAACAATGCTACGATTACATATTCTTTGCCATTTTTCTTAATATACACACATGGTTCACATTTGCTTTGTTTATAGCCATTATGAGATAGTACATTATGTATTTTTATGTTCCACATACGGCTGGCTTGCTTCAAGCTGTATATGCTCTTTTTAAGCAAACAAACCTTATTATTATCAGTTTTAAAGCCAGTTGGCTGCTCCATATAAATTATTTCATCTAACTCGCCATTTAAAAATGCTGTGGTGACATCTATATGATCCATACAGAGGTCCAACTGATTTGCAATAGCAAACAGAATACGCAGAGTTGAATGTCTTACAACAGGTGAATAGGTATCCGAGTAGTCTATACCTTCTTTTTGACTATAACCACAGGCAACAAGTCTAGCTTTAAACCTAGTGAATTCGCCCGTAGCATCATACTTTTTCTTGAATACCCATTTGTTTTTAACAACATTTACGTTATAAGGACGATCAACTAATTCCCATACACAATTTTTGATCATGGAATTAAATTCACTTTTCATAGCGCCGCACCATTCAGCCTTTTCAGGTGAATTCATGGCGTCTTGGAAAGTAAGTGGTTCGTATGATGTACTCGCTGCGGCCAACAGAGACGTTAAGTGATAATCATTAAACTTTTCAGGGAAAATACCTCGTGTTTTCCGCACAGGACGATAGATAGAAGCGACGATGGACTCTTCCAACGTAAGCTCCTCTCCTCCTTGAGATGATGAGGGCGGCAGAGAGATGTCGGTGCCAGACAGCACCCCACCCTCACCGGCATCCTCGATATCATCTTCAAAAGAGCGGTACTGGTCAGACAGTGGCGACTGCGCTGGTGAGCTGTCGAACTCGACTTCTGAAACCGGAGAAGTAATCTGATTAGATTTATCACTACTAACACTACTGCTATGCTTTTCACTAATATTGTGACTATTATTATTTTTATTACTAGTATTTTCATTATTATTACTTTCATCATTATTACTAGAACTAATATCACAGTTATTTGAAATATTATCACAGTGAGAAATATCATGATTGTTATTTTGAACAAAATCATTATTAATAAACTTGTCAAAAAGAATAAAATGCTCCTTCTCTACACCTTTGCTCAGTTGTTTTTCTATAAATTTATCCTCAAGAAAAGTAACACTTCTAGAAAGAATAAGCTTCTTAGGGCTAAGGGGATCTATAAGACGATAGCCTTTGCACGTTTCACTGTATCCTACAAAAATATATAGTTTGGCTTTAGCATCAAGCTTGCGCCTTTTTTGATTGGGAATATGTGAATATGCCAAACAGCCAAAAACGCGCAGATGACTAAGATCAATATTCGATCCGGTCCATACACATTCAGGGATTTTGTCAGATAAAGCACTGGTAGGCGACCTATTTTTGAGGTATATGGCTGTCAGAACAGCCTCACCCCAGTAACGATCTGGCAAATTTGACTCCTGCAACATAGCTCTGGCTTTTTCAAAAATTGTGCGATTGACTCGTTCACTGATCCCATTTTGAGAAGGACTATAAGGACAGGACGTTTGATGAACGATTCCTTCCTTTTTGAGGTAATTAGAAAGAATGTTATTACAGTATTCTGTACCATTGTCAGTACGAAGCACTTTAATACACAAGCCAGTTTGTTTTTCAACCATAGATTTAAAATTGATAAAACATGAACTTACTTCGGATTTATTCCGCAGAAGGTAACCAAAAGTTTTTCTTGAATGGTCGTCGGTGAAAGTAAGCAAGTAGCGGGCGCCTCCCCAGCTGGGTACTTGAATCTGGCCAGCTATGTCGCTGTGGATCAGGGCTAACGGATGAGCAGCACGCGAAGCACTTGAGTGAGGAAACGATGTTTCACACATCTTCCCCATAAGGCAGGCGATACAGCTAGCTGGCACGCCGTCTTTAGGATGAAAAACGACACCACACTGATTTCCTCCACCCAAAATAGACATACCTCGATGATTCAGGTGGCCCAAGCGTTTATGCCATATAGACATAGACACGCAGGCAGCAGCATTGGCACTCACTGGTCCTTGCCTAGATTGCAGGGACATGGAATGACCTAATCGGGGGTTGGGCCGAGCTTGCAATTTCAATTTATACAGACCATTACATTTGTTTACACTAAAAATTTTGTTGCCTGTGACTTTACAATTACTGTAAACATTACAATTATTTTCAGAAAAAACAACAGCATATCCATTATTAGTGATCTCATTTACCGACATCAAATTTTTAGACAAGTTAGGCACATAAAGAACGTTATCCAAACAAATATTAGAAGCTATTAAAGTTTTACCATTTTTTTCACTTTTTAATTGTTGACCATTGGCCACAGAAATGACACACGATTTATTCTTGAAATCTTGAATAAGTGTGGGATCCCCACACATGTGTGAAGTGGCTCCGCTGTCAACAATGAACTCTTGTTCGAGTGAAGTAGAATATGCAGAAGCATACATGGTATGTTCATCCATAGTCTTCTTTTCTTCTCGCTTCTTCTTGAAACAACGACTTGCAGTATGACCGTTCTTATGGCAATAGGTGCATACATACTTGTTTGGTTTCTTTTTCACAAGAAAAGCTTTGTTATCGGATGGAACGTTGCTACGCCTATGATCTTCTTGGAGAAGTCTGGTTCGGACAATTTCACTTGTTAAAGTTTTAGTAATGTTTGTCGTCTCCAGACTAGACACCAACACATTATAGTCCTCCGGCAAGCCTGAGAGGAGAATTTCTGCAGTTTCCTCATCAGCAATATGTTTCCCTATGTCAGATAGCTGCGTTACGAGCCTTTGAACACCTTCAATGTATTCGGACATACTTGAGAATTGATTGTACTCTACTCTATGAAGCTGTCGGAGTAGAAGTACTCTTCTGTATAAGCCGTTATCCTCGAAAGTGTCGGAGAGCTTTTTCCAGGCTTCAGCGGCCGTAGTTGCATCGCGCACTATCTGATACAGATGCGGCTGGAGTGACAAACAAATTCTGGCTAAGGGGCAACGCAAATAGAAGACGGCGAGACGAAGGTACGGTACAGACACGGCGCAGATACGGTGCAGGCGCGATATCTGCGCAAACAGACGCGGGGACGATACGGCAAGTTAAGTCATTATAGAGCGTGATATTGACGGGATAAGACATGTATTCCTCTTCAGACGAAGATGAAGATGCACTGGCTTTGCTACAGATTATTAATTTACAGCAAAGACCAAGAAGGTATTGGATACATCCAGTGTGGAGAAATGCAGAAGAGCACAGGTACTATAAAATAATGGAAACATTATATGAATATCCTGATCGTTTTCGCACAGTTTATAAAATGTCACTGGAATGTTACCATATCGTATTGTCAAAAGTAAGAGAAGGACTTCGGAAGCAAGTTACAAATTGGAGAAAACCAATCAGCCCTGAAGAAAGACTACTGATAACTTTAAGGTAAGTGAAACTATTTTTTACAGATCAAACTTTTATTGACAAATCAAAAGATAATATTCATTGAAAATGTTTTTGGTTTAGCATCTTTGCTACAATTAGTATTTATAAATTGCTCTCAGTGTTACAGCTAATTTGAGTATCTGTCAAGCTGTCATCATGTGCTGTCCTTATCTCACAATACAGAATCAGCGCATGCGGACAGGGACAGCACATGACTACTCAAGCTAGCTGTCGCACTAAGAGCCATTTATAAATAAAGTTCAAGGCATTGGATAGTTCTCATTAAAATCACTTATTTCGTCTTCATGAGATTGGATAGATGTCTCTGGATTCGGGTGAGGTGTAGCTGGAGTTATTGGTGAAAATATTGGCAAACATAATGTAGTTGGAGTTGCCGGAGGTGCTAAGGATTGTGCTCTTTCATAAGCTCCCGGTGTCCGCGTTTGCTGATATTCTGAAATGCTGAGTTGATAATAAGCTTTCTCATCATAAGTTCGGTGTCTTGAAGGCCCAGCTATTTGTTCAATTACAGCCACTGCCGCCGGTGGTGCTGGATTTATATACTCTCCGGATATCAAAGTCAGCTGAGTTTCCGGATTTTTGTTAGCTGCTGCAGTATGTTTAGCTGTCTGCTGAGTCGAGGTAAACGAAGGTGCTGGACTTGTATTAGCTCTGGATGTAAGAGTCTGCTGGGTTGCACCTTCATTAGGATCATAATCTGTCTCTCGAGAAGGTGTTCGTGGATAATACGGCTGTGTCCTAGGATAACTAGGTACTGGGTCATTTAAAATTTGCTCTGATAAATTGAGAACGCCCATTTTAAATCTTCGTTTTTGGGCTGGTGTCATTGATTTCATTATCTGGAAGCATGCTTTGAAAAAAAGCTAGATCGCTGTCTGTTTCAGGCTCAGCTCTATGTATGGTCTTCATTTGTAATGCTCTTTGACTGAAATATTCATGTGCTGATTTATTAACATCTTTTAAAGAGATTGCCCTAGATTTATTTAATAGTGGTAGCAGTGGCGGTGTTGGCGTGGATTGATTGGAGATGGAATCCGAATTTGTGTTTTCAGAAGCTAGTTGAAGTCAATGCAAACAGTTAGATTGAGGTGCCACCTTTATATTCATTTAACTTTTGAAGTATTCTAATACAAAATCCAATATCCGTTCTACAAAATTTTCTAAACTACTACTAAATAACTCCATTAGCCACTTTACGATGCGAAAAGTGGCACCTCAATCTAAACACACAAATGTTACATACTTATTGCTATTTTATTTTTGTTACAGATACTACTCAGATGGCTGTTCGTTTACATCACTTTCTGGATATGTATTGAGAGGAGGCAGTACCGTCCGGCAAATTGTGCATGAAACCTCTAGCGTTTTGTGGGAATGCCTACAGCCGGAATATATGCCTGTACCTACACGACAAAAATGGGTAGAAGTTGCTGAACGGTTTTACACTCTCTGGAATTTACCGAATTGTGTTGGGAGTTTAGATGGAAAGCATATTAGAATTACAGCGCCCATCAACTCGGGTTCGACTTTCATAAATTATAAGGGATATTTCTCTATTGTATTGTTAGCAGTTGTAGATGCAGATGGTTTCTTTTTAACTATAGATGTTGGTGAATACGGCCGAAATAGTGATGGGCGAGTATTACAAGTTAGCTCTTTTGGACAAGCTATGGATCTAGGCGATCTCGATTTACCGAACCCTACACCTTTGCCTGGAGAAACACAGAATGTGCCCTTTTATTTTGTGGCAGATGAAGCTTTTCCACTAAAAAGAAATATTATGAGACCATATGGTCGAAATCAATTGACTAATGAGAGAAGAGCTTATAATAACAGGTTGTCAAGGGCACGTAAGTCAGTAGAATGTGCCTATGGTATGTTAGCGTCAAAGTTTGGTGGACTTTACACGCCTATTTGCTGCAAACCAGAATATGTTGATAATATTATAAAAGCAATGTGTGTGTTGCATAACGTAATTCGCACATGTGATGGTAAAAAATCAAATCCACGGTTTAGAAATAATTTGATAGGAGCAAACATTAACATGCGATTAATGGGAGAAAATCCCTACCATATCAGGGAATATCTTACAACATATCTAACACAACGATCTCCGATTCCGTTTCAGACTAGACATAATGTTTAAAATTTAAATAAAATACATACCTGTTGCACCGACTTTTATTGCTATTTCTTGCCATATTTTGTCTTGCACATTTCTGTTACTGTACCCTGTCTTAGTGTAGTCATAGATATTCGGGTATTGCTCAATTAACTCGCAAAACTCAATATTAAACTCAATATCGTCACGCATCCTGTATACGAAGCGACGTGCGTCTTCCGTTATCTTTTGTTCGTGACTGAAGGCGGCAAGCGGACGGCGCAGGCACGCCGCTCCTCGCCCCCCGCCACGTCGCCAGCAGATGTAGGCGCAAGCGGCGTCTCGCATTATATACAGTATGAACAAAGATACGTAGCGATATATTTTAAACTGTTCAAATTTTCGTCCATATGGATATTTAAAGGCTGATTTACATTGATACAGTAGCTGGCGCCAGCTACTGTATCAATGTAAATCAGCCTTAATCCATGATTTTAATGAAAATCCGATGTAATTTAACTTATTATGATTTGATTTATGTATTTCGATGTTATTCGTATTTTAAAGTAGTTAAATAGCAAACATAGCGGTTACATATTGCAAACATAAGTACAGTCGACAGCACATCAAGCTATACAGTTTGACCTTGAGCACGCCTTTATTGCACTTGTAATAGTGGCGGCTTTCGTAGCGCAATGTTACACTTGATGTGCTCTCGACTGTACATAGGAATTATAATGATACAAAAGGAGGGAATTAGTATTCGAAAAAAAACCGAAAGGAGGTGTATTAAATGTTATTTCCACTAAATAGCACCTTGTATAATAATACTCTGTGCCGTATCGTCCCCGCGTCTGTTTGCGCAGATATCGCGCCTGCACCGTATCTGCGCCGTGTCTGTACCGTACCTTCGTCTCGCCGTCTTCTATTTGCGTTGCCCCTAAGGCACGCGCATCGCGCGTCGTATCACGGGCAGGTTCCTGCGCGGCAGATGCACCAGCAGCAGCAGGTTCAGCCGTGCTTTCCGAGTCGACGATACAGCACCACAGTCCTTCGAGAGTCAAAATCATTTTGACGGCAAACTTCCAATTAATCCAATTGTCCGATCCGTTCAATTTTTCTATAGTTGTCGCAGATGTCACATTAGTGTGTCCCATGTCAGATCCGTGATTTGGCATTTCTTACCGTTTAAAAATATATATCTTCTTTATTTGCTTGTCCACTGATCTCTTGGAGAACCTCTGGGCCCATAACCTGTTGGAATAGCTGGGAGATCTGGTAGTGTAGCGTGGTTGTGGAATGCAAGGATACACAGGCTAAGCGATCTTCAATAATATACGATTCACTTTCCAATAAACGGTTATATTTGTTTATAAATATACACGGATTATTATCGTCAATTGATAGCTTATATTAACATAAGATTGACATGATATTAGACAATAATTATTATGGGGACAGCACAAAGTATGCTTACAGCTAGAAGCCTTGGCGAGATAAAGGGGCGAGTCTATGAGATTATCATCTGTCAAGCCGGTGTCACAGATACTAAAGAAACTAAGTTGCTGATGTTAATCATAGATTATAAATAATTAACAATTCCAACAATTACACTACCTGAAAGTTGTGCAGGATCTACATTGCGGACTAGAGCGAGTGATGGTATATTAAATGATGTGTCTTTTTTTTTTTTTTTTTTTGGGTGGGAAATCATCAAATGACCTCTCCCGCTCTGGGCGGAGCGGAAGGGCGTGTCAGACTCTTACTGACTAAAACCCACCCGTGTTCCTTCAGTTGCCTGTGCGCCAGGGCCACGGTAACTCTTTCGAACAATCCGCGACCCCGGCAGGCATCGGCCCTATTGGACCCCTTCAATGATGCTGACATCTCTTTGAGGCGCGCGTGGAACACGACGCGCCGTCGACCCGGGCCTGGTCCTTACCGGACGGTGAGCTGCCCATTGCTCGCCGTCCGCAAGCCCGCGCCTACGGTGGCCGGGAGTCGGCAATTGACTCCCGACGCCCAGGGTGTCTCCTCCTGCGGCGACTAGGGGCGTGAGGGCGCAACGATTGCCGCACCCTCACGCGCTCCGCCTCCTCCTTCGCGAGCATTACTGCTTCACAGAAGGAGGTGACGGCTTCCCATTCCCTCTCGCTCCGTACCATGGCCTGTACCAGGGCCGGACGCGAGAGATCGCCGCCGCCGATCGCCGCCACGAGGACACGGCGGTGCTCCACCCAAGCTGGGCAGACCTCCACCGTATGCTCCACCGTGTCCTCCGGTCGATCCACACAATGCCAACACCCGGGCGTTTCCTCCCGCCTTATCCGAAACAGGAACCTCCCGAAACAGCCATGTCCGGTGAGGACCTGCGTCAGGCGGAAGGTGAGGACGCCGTGGCGCCTCTCAAGCCACTCCTCAAAGAGGGGACTTACCGCCGCAATTGTGGCGTGCCCAGCGCTGGGTTGCGACAGTCGCACTCTCCATGCCGCCATGAGATCCCGCCGGAGCTCTGTCCGCTGTGCCGCGATTTCTCGCGGCAGCGGAGTAACGCCCCGGCGAAATGATGTGTCTACGGACAGATTTGTGTAGGTTTCATTACAATGGTAGGTACTTACGTAATAGGTACGAGATATTGATAGAAAATACGAAAAAGAAGTCAATATAAAAGTAAATTAAGAAAATCAAACTCGCAAACTGACTAACCAAAAAAATACGTAGCCTCCGACTGTGTGTTATGATTAGATAGCATGATTTTTTGAAAACCTCCTTAATTTTTACGTTATGTTATTAATCTTATGATTAGAAGTTCATCTTGTTTACATCTTTTCAGTACTTATTTTTTAGTTTGCTTTTTATGCAGTCGGGTTTTTTTTACTTTATTTATATTTAAGTACCTGTGTGTCGTTGAATCGCTCTCGTACTCGTAGAGGCATCTCTTGCTATTTCTTCTAACACAACATCAACACGGTCAGCATCTGCTGGTTCACCTTCACCAGACCAACGACCGCTCGATCCGGGTAATCGGCCTTCCATGTAAGAATTGTGCACGCGAAGAAAAATATGTCGGTCCGGATAAGTAGCTGGCTGACGCTCTCCTCTGCGTATCAACATATCCCTGTACAATCTCGCAGCAAGCCCCGCGTTTCCTTGTGCGTAACCGTAATAATAATGCATTTCTGCATAATCTTTTTGGAGTACGCCATAATAACCACGCACAATATCAAAGTCCAGTAAACGTGCCGAATTGTTGTTCCAGGGAATTAAAATGTCCAAAAAGAAAGTCCAAAACACAAGCCAAGTTCACAAATCCAATAAAACAAAGTATAAGTACGAGCGAGCGCAAGAGTAGGCGATAAACGACTGACGATGACGAAAAGGCACAATCAAAGTGAGTGATACGTAGGCCGTGCTTTTGTCATAATTATTGTTGTCTCTTTTTAACACTACCTGCTCCCTTCACCCGAAACCATATCTTATTCACCTAAATTGTGTTTTTCTAGTCTAAAGTAAAAACAAATTGTACTTGCGAGTAAAATTATGTAAATATGCTATTTTACCTAACATTCATAATTATTCTCCATATCAATCGCAAAAATGTGGGATAAGTCATTTCAAATGCATGAAATAAATTAAGACTATTTTTGACTGTATCAACTTTGAACTCCGTTTTCGCGTAAAACTATCCCATAAAGTACCAACTTTTTTGTGTTATTTTGAGAGCTAAGGAACTCATGAAGTTTTTGAAATTATTTACAAGTCATTCAGACACTGTCTAAATAAATTGCGGGACGGTGAATTGAGTCTTGGTGCCTGGCCCAAGCAAGATACCAGACTACAGTCATTACATGAGCGAAGACACCAATGGTTCGCCTTCCCGTCAAGCAATTACAGCAGTAATTATTTATGCTCTGAATACCTTTGGAGTTCTCATCAACCAGAATGTACCAAACATATATTTTGCTGCTGCTGTGCCGACTTTCAATTCTCACTCTTAGCAAAGAAGCATTTAAAAATTGTAAATTATAATTTTCTAAATTCGACATTTGTTGTTCCACGCTCATTTCTATTAAATAATCACCACCACGGAGTGTTCGCTGTAGTAGCTTGGAGCTAGTTTTATATGGTATGTTCCCTCTGCGTACAACATTAATTCAGGTTTTGTCAATTGTGGAAATTGTGGGAGTTTAGGAATATTGCCTACAATGTTTCGGAACGTCACTCTTTGTCGGTTCAAGTTATTTTCATCCACATAGTCGGCCAACCGGTTAGACACGTTCAGCCTATTTTCAATTATACGAGTATTAAGAAATTCCGCGGCATGTCGGTTGTCGTCTAGCGGAATATGAAACGCATTAGTTAATGCTGCAGCGATCCTAAAGTCTTTAAACCTAAGAAGCATTGATTTATTAAAGTAATTGTGGCGTAAAATTCTAAAATCGCAGCTTAAATCTTCCGTTTACCATTTCAACAGGCCACCGGCAAATTGTGCAGAGTCTTGATTCGTTGGACTGTTCAGTAGTTAGCTGATGTGCTGGCCCTCTGCTAGGAATTGGCATTACGACCCGATAACCAAACTCTTCCAATTTACTTGCAACGTTCCGAAATCCTCTATCTAAAACAAATACATCTCCGCTATTAAAATACCAGGGAAGAACACTATATTCATTTTCTAATAATTATTTTAGAATGATAGCCTCATTTTTCGTCGCTGCCTAAGGGCCCAACAAGTCTAGAATATATCCATCGCAACTAACTATTAAGAATGGGTTTAAAAGATTCCTGTACTTATGAAGGCTGTATGTATATTTTTGGAATGCGAAGTTAGCACTTTTTTGTATATATATGTAAGTAGCATCGCAAATCATAATTGCTTTTTCATTATCTTGACTGCCAAATAATGTGTTGGGTATTAAAAGGTTCCTATTTGCAACTTCTTCATGGCTAATATGAATGAACCCCAAATGAAGCGGAATGAAGTGTCAAGCATTGCCTTGCTATATTTAATTTTTTCTCCAGATTTTGCCTGGTCATCTTAAAAATTTACGCCAGCCTAACGTTGGCTTCTCCTGTTTTCAGCTTAGCTAAGTAAATGCCAAGCGTTGTTCTTGGAAAAAAATAAAATATTTTGTTTCTAACAAAACAAATAGAATAGAACAAATGGGAACTACCGTAAACATTTATGAAGCGGCGAGGACGCTTTATCATCAAAAAACTATAGGTATATCACTTACCTCAAGAAGGCACGCTGCTTGGATGTTTTCGGTCCTGCGTGAATGCAAGTTACGATATTCCTCGGTCAAAGTGAGTCTCCGACTGCGTAACACAGAACAATTGCACAGCAACCACACGAATTGCGATTGTGGTTCAAACATCACTAGGGTATAGAAGAATAGACACAGCTCTTTCTGTACAAAGCGACATTTCGTTTCTCCATTTTTGACATCGTAACATAGAAATCCTTCTACAATCTGTCATTTTGTCTTTTGTTTTTTGTTAACGATCTTTGTCTAGGTCCTTTTTTATGTAGACTATTTCAGAAGAAAGTTTTCTATCCCAAACTGTCAAAATCACAATGACAACTGACAGTTGTCTGAGGTAGTGAAGACAATTTGATTTTGTAATAGCCATGCTAAAGACTGTAGACTAGGTAATACTACTACTCGACGCCCACAAAGTAGGTGTATACGGTTATCTACAAAATCGTGATTTTACAGGAGCGCGTTTTGAACTCAAAACTGTGACAATTAATAGAAGAAAAAAGCTATCTTCTCCTATTTTACATCAACTTTATTTAATTGGGTATTACTGAGGAAATGGTTAAGGCCAATATTACTGTATTTTTTTTTAATTCTAATACATATTGGTACTTCGATAATGAGAAAAAATGTTGTTGTTGTCTTTATATACGTGACTTAATATCAGTAAAAGTTGAGAATGAGGAAGCCTATGACAAAACAAAGAATTCTGAGTCTAATTATGTAAAAGTGTGAATTTCGTTTCTCTAAAAGCCTGGAGCAGTGATTCAAAGCGTTGCTATGAGAATCGGCGGTTTTGTGGACTTTAATAAACTTTATGTGGCAGCATACATTGATTTTGTAGGAGTCTATTTTTTGGTATGGAGAAACAAGGAATAAGAGAAGGAAACAGGATGCAGCGCCTTACCTTTCTAGAAGTCTAGATTCGCCTTCCCGTCCTCGACGTGTAGGTTAGCCACGCGGCATGCCAGCGTGGTTTTACAAATAAACGTTTTTCTTCACTGCACTTCAAATCAGTGTAACTTTATAAGTAGGTAGGTCTAGTTTGATTATAGGCCCTGAAACCCGGATTTATCACGTAATCCAGATATATTAGCGGTAAAAGCACTAAGAGATGCTTTCGCGGCAGCGGATTAAGACGAACTTGGACACCTTTTTTTTCAAGATGGCGTCCGTTACTCTCATTGCAACTCAGCCTAGTATTGCTGTTTCGCTCTGACCTATGGTAGACGCTGCAGGAATGAATAGGAAGGAAGGTGATTGATGCGAAATATGTACCTATCATACCGCCACATTGTAGAAAAGAATTTGAAGGATATAGGTTTGGATATAAGCAACGTATATGGCGATAACAGTGAGGTTACTTCGTTTTAAAATACAATTTATTGAAGTCCAGTTTTCATTTGGTACCGATTCTAAATTTCTTCTCTGTTTCTCATATTTCTTTCTTGGATATGTTAGTATTCGATCTTTTCCCCAGGTATCAGGTACCGCTGTAAGGGTTTCTTTGCTATTTTCAATTGTTTCTACGACTTTATAAGGCATTATTAACAACTGGAACAAAAAGTAAAACCTATTTAAAAACATACACACTACTACCTTGGATTTATTAATGTGCTACTACTACTACTAGTAACACACATACTGCTATAATATTTCAAATTCAAGTACATGTAATTGCATAAATTATGTTATTTGGGCAATCGGCGAACTGTCTTAAAGAAACAACTTTTCAGATGATAATAATATAATAAACTTTTAGTACATGTTGTCGAATGAACAAGGTAGGAGAGTCTGACCTAAAACTAACTTACATGCTACTTGGCCGGAGCGACGCCTACGTACACGCACGCACATACACATATGCACTACCGACACACAGTATAATACCCCCGCGCTAGTTCGAAGCCCTTTCTTCTCCCAAGAAAAAGGGTTGAGTACGGCCTCCGTCTATTGCTTGGGCTACTGACGTTTCCTGGTTCCTCTTATGTCTTTTTATTAAATATAATATTCCAGCAACCAATCCAATAATACACAGTACCGTATATATAGTTACGGTCCAATAGTGCTAACTTTTATCTTGCAGGACATCCAGGTTTAGAATATTCTCCTTTTCAATTAAATTCTGTAATAGATTTATTTGTTCCAGTCGGACATTTTCCAATAACAACGGTTTATCTTTATTTTCAATCATAATCAGCCTATAATGTTCCCACTGCTGGGACACAGGCCTCCTCTCTTTGAGAGGGAATTCTCGATTATTGTAATTCTTTATGTGGTTTAATTTTGTTGAGACAGTGCATCCCAACCCTCAGGCACCTCAAATATGTAGGTGCCGAGTAAAGATTGGTACTCTTCCGAATCGCACGTACACTCGATCCTTGTTTCTTTTATAAATGACAGATTAAATGAAAATCGTCCAGCTTTTGAATTATTTCTGTTCCGGCTTTAAATTGTACCAAGCTGCAGCTGCTGCATATTTCTTGTTTCAATATCAGCTGGTAAATGCAATCGTTTGGCTTCGAAGTGGCTGTAAGGTCGACTTCTGGGCAATAGTATATTTCCTGGAACCTTTTACATTCTCCATCCATATAGTGATAATTATTACTATTCATTGCCAGATAAGGTTTAGGTGGAATTAATATTGTATTGTTAAATGTTGGAGTAGAAAATAGATGATAATAAGTGAAAGTATCGAAATGCATAAGAGGGAACTTCAGAACAAATACAATTACATTATCTACATAGTAGGAACCACACTCAATAATATCATAATAGTCTCTTATCTCAGTGTTCTCATGTACAAGCAACTCAGAAGGTTCATATCGTCGCTGAGCGTGCAAGACCGCGGAAGAGCAGTTTGTAAATACCGCGTATCTGCGTTTTCACGATTTTACAGAAGGACGAAAAAAGTTAATATCTTGGCTATTCAAGTATATTTCTCCGACTGAACTTGTTAACTATATAATTGCGACTTATTTTATAGGAAAATAACGTAAATTTACCAATAACATGTTTAGATTCCGTATAAAGTCATTTACGCGGTTTTGTAGCGACAAATAATAGAAAATTTGGTAGTCTTTTAGTAGGTACGCGGATTTTTTAAACGAAATATTTTTCTAAAGTATTGAATTTATTATGACAAATGACCAAAAAATTAACAAACCTACTTAGAAAATATATTAACTTCTCATTTATAAAAAAAAATAAGATAAAAATAAATTTTATGACTTATTAATTGTCAAACAATTAATACTTAAGTCACACAATTTTATATTATGACAATGTTAGTATAATATTAAGTAGAAAAAAAAATAGTCTCCTAGGTTCTCATTAAAATCACAGCATTCAAGTCTTGCTAAATGTTTTGTACTTAAAAGGAAATTATAATCTTTATTTTTCATAATCTTAACACTAGCTATTCTTAAATCTGATACTATAGGCTTTAACAATATTAAAATGAACATAACAAAAAATAATCAGTTGCTAACTCTTAAATTAATTATCAAACAATCACAGCATTTAAAATCTTTGTTATAAACAGGTTAACATTACTTATAAGCTAAATTGTCATAAAAACTATGACAATCTCTTGGTATGACACTCGTAAGCTCCTGTAAATGATCGTACTTTATTCTTGATATTGATTGTCTTGATTCATAAAGTGAGGGCACGCTGTCAATCAAAGATGATACTTTCTTTGGTCTTCTAGGCAAAGGAATAAAGTCATCTGCAAAGCGAAGCTTATAGTCTATTGTGCCATTTGAATTATACCTCAGTGCTCTTATATCAACGACACAATGATCACCCGCCCCACGACCAGGTCTTATTGATTCATAGATCTGGTGATCTCTAACACTGAAGTCTTTAAAAAACGTGTAATCAGGTGTAATAACTTCATAAGGACATGGTATACTTCTGGCCTCCTTTGTGATAGTGGCGTACTGTGAGGGTAAAAAGATTTCTCGATTCTTCAACTTCCTCTCAATCACGGAGTGAACCGAATCCACCTCCATCTGCGTATGGCCTTTCTCGAAATATTTCTGTGTTATTCCTATGTTCTTCGTCGTAGCCAATCGCAACAACGCATTCGATACAACATTGTTTCGGTTTTGGGCTGTACAGCCATCTGTGAATATGACAACATCCTTGGGATCATCATTTAATAATTTGGCTAAATAATCTGTGAAAAATGACGCGTATGTTGTGGCTTTTAAGTCACACACCGTCTCGTCGAACCAGTAACACGTGACTCTATTATTTCCCAGATTGTAGACTGAAAAATTATGCACAGCGAGTTTTGTTTTGAAATAAAGTGCACTGGCGTTGAGGAAAGGACACAGTTTTACAGCCTGAAGATCTGCTGTTAATGCATGTATAATTCCTTTCTGTGCCGCTTTTTTGTCTGAGTTTTTTTCAGCTCTAGCCATGTCTTTTAGTTCAATATGTTTAATATACTGTTCATCCGACATATTACCTGCTTTGTGAGCGCAACACTGGTCGCATGCATCTTTTTTTGGTTGGAACAGGCCAATATTGTCTTCAGATAAAACACTTTCAAATAATCTTCTCGAAGCCACAGAATCATTTCTTAATACTGAATAGTCTACATATAGGCGGTACAATTGAGATTTTGATTGTATTATGGGGTCTAAATACAACTTAGAAGTAGATTGTCTACAGTAATGCGATGGTAGTATAGGCAGCGCAGTTAAATATTTCTTAACCATCTCTTTTTTGGATTCTTTAACGTGGACATCTTCTCTTGCTTCAGATTCGTTAGTAATAATATTATAAGTCTTCTCTCCTAGCCAATAACGTACAGTCCACTCTTTTATACCCAATGTTTCTAAAAATGTTTTTAAACAAACTCTTTCTTTTTTATCATTAACTTTCAAATGGTAAATTTTGGTATCACTTCGTCTTGAATTTGAGCTCTTAGTTTTCCTTGTCGTAGATTTCTTATCCACCATTGAAGATACATAACTTTTCTTTTCTTGCCAACTCATTTTCCAATAGGCTTTAAAAAATTGTGATCGAACTTCTTCTGTTAATTTTGAACAATACATAGCTTTGCCACTGAAACATCGCCTTGACATACATACAGGACCCATTATTCTTGCTGGTTTTGAATAATTTTGAACATATTTAGCACCGTCTTTTTTAAATCCAACATACTCCTCTCCCATCATCCTCTGTCGCTTATTTTTTATTCATTTCCAATTATTTGGATTTCCTTTCCGCTTTCTTTTATTAGATTTATTCGACTTTTCTTCTATTTCTCTTTCGGGAAACCACTCCATATTTTCTGGCGATAATGGTCTCAAATTTGTTATGTCTGAGAGGGCGACAAAAGAGGGATCAGCGACTGAATCGTCTGATGAAAAATCAGGGTCATTATTATGATGCTCTATTACATTTACATTTATTTCAATAGGAGTATTAATAACATCTTTATCTTGTGTTGATACGGGATCGAAAACTGTTGTAAGTGTAGCAAACTCAGATGTTAAATTTTCATATTGACGTTCTTGCTCCAATCCCTCTGACAAAGGCGTGGAAACTATTTGCAATGCAGGTTGATTATAATTATTACGTTTATTTAATATTTGCCTTTTTTTTTGCAGCAATATATTTCGCTTTTCACATAGTTCTTTCAGAGTTAACACATCACTGTTAATATCTGCATTTTCTAGGAAAGATTGATCATTATCTTGGTCCATTATTATTTAGGTACGTCTTGGGTGTGATGCTTCAACGTACTTTTCTAAAAATAAATAAAATTATTTCATTTAAGCATAATGCAATACCGCGTAAATTGCCAACATAACAAAACACCGTAATATAAAGACCGCGTAACTACATTTAAAAGTTTTATGAGCTGGAATCATTAAATTATTTAAATAATTATGCGTGGCCACACCATACATGCATAAAAATATTGATAAAGATACAAAATTTATAAACAACATAAAAATACTTACATGGTAGCTATTCACAAGAAAATAATTATTTTCGGGAGCACGCACTGATCGTGTTGTGGCTTCTTCTTTGATTTGGTAAATACGCGGAATTACTGCCAAGTTCAGGCATGTTACTATTTCGCGGTATTGTTTCGATGGCAAAAACGAGGCTTCTTATTGGCTAATTCAAATCGCGTGAGTTCTAGTATAAGCGAACTAGGTTAAAGGATCTGCTGGCACGATATGTCAATTTTGCGACTTTTGCTGTTACGCGGTATTTACAAACTGCTCTTCCGCGGTTTTGCACGCTCAGCCACGATATTGGTTTCGTAGAATATTAAACATGAAGTTAATATTTTGTGAACTGATTACACTGTGGTGAGTTACTGATAGTTTGGAAAAACTCAAAGCATTTTCTAGTGACATAATAAACTCAAACTCAACTCAAAGCATTTATTTCAAATAAACCAATTACAGGCACTTTTGAATTGTCAAGGGGTCGGTCAGTCAGAAAGATGAAGCTAGGTACCCATTCCAAAGCGTAGTAGGTACCTATGGAGAAGAACGGTCAAGAAACTCCATGGACACTCTTTTAAATCAAAATATGGTTACAAAATATTGGTTATATCGTTCATGTTGAAATTATGCATGTGAGAACGATGCAGAACGTTAAAAGCGTCCATAATAAAAAGACAAAAGCAATTCAAATATTAAATTAAATTAAAATAAGCCGTGGCAGCTAAGAAATGACCAGTCCCTACTGACGGCGCCCGTTCAAGAACATGACGCATGGATCAGCACCATTCAGCACAACCATTTTGAAGGAACTTAATGATCCAACACACAATCCAATACAATTCAAATATTTTATAAATTGATTTTTAACAAATTAAACTGTTAATTTTAATAAAATCACTTCACCTAAAATCAGTCATATTAACATTAGACATGATCTCATTTAATTTAATATGTATTTTGAACTCATTTGATACAATAGTAGACAAGTTCATATTAAAAGATTGCAAAATATGTTTATTCAAGGTTATTTCAGCATTATATTTATCTTTCACACTATTCTGATTATTTTGCAAAATGTTTATGGCTTTACTATAAAATAATGCGTCTTCGTGATCGAGATTACCGGTGATACTTTTTATGGTTGAACCCAAACCATTGATAAGTCCGTTTATTTCTCGGGTGTTTATACATAGTGTTGAACTTGTTAGGTCTTTGATATTTGCGGAATGAATGTTAAATAACTGGTATATTACAATAAAATTACACGATTAATCCCGACAGTAATAATTATCGAATAACGCGTTGGTGTTTCGTTACGGGTGCCCGTACGTCTCACTCGGGCGCGCTCGGACAAGTGTCGGGGGCCGCGGAAACTCCGCGGCGGAAAGTTCTGGCTTGAATTGGAGGCGACGACGACGGCAGGCGGCAGGCGGTGCGCGGGAGGCGCGGTGTGTGCGCCTGGGTCCCGCGGGCAGAGCGCCTGGGTTCCGTGGGCTGCGCGTAGACAGAACCTATCATAAATTATTTCTAACATGCTAATAAGGATCTGATTAATAACGAATGAAGTATCGCTAAAATAAATTGGATTGGCTGTTTTTATGTACTCCATATAAGTATCTAAATAACTGTACGGTTCGTACACTTGCAGAGTTGTTGTTGTTAAGGTTGAAGCGCGTAGAGAAAAGATCACTTAATTCCCGTTAGGTTTTATTACGTAAATATAGTAGCTACACGTAAACTTGTTGACGATTCCTTTCTCTGATGTTCGTCACCGCGTAGCAGTAATCGCACTCTCTGATTTATTGTAATGTATGTACATTTATAGCAATATAATGATGCACGCCTGGTGCAAGCCACCGCGTCAGCAAAATATGTTATTATAAGACTGTACATCTTGGCAACCCCAAAAGGAGAAACAAACGAGAAGAGAAAGGAAAAGCCATCACAAAGTAAATAAAGTAAATTGATCAATCAAATTGAAAGGCGATGTTTCTGTTCCCAGGTTGAGGCTCCAGCCGCCAGTCCTTTGTTGTTTGTGCTGCGACTGTGTGGTTCTTGCTGGTACTCTGGTTTACGTAAAACTTGAAGTTCAATATCTTCAGGTGGTTGACTAGTAGTTTTGTTCTTAGCGTTGTTTGTGCAGTAGCGCGGACAACGATTCCTCCCAACCACGACAAGTAGAACTATGATGGCGGCCGTTAACAAAGAGTGACATATGGCATATTGATAAATGTTGTTATTGTTGTTAGTGAAGCTTCATTTTTCTTTTGAGTTACTATTTTCTGTTCAATTGTTGCAATTTCTTGATTCGTGGCCTTTGACTGAAGGATATTTGGGGCATAGCGATATGTTAAGTTCACTATCTTGTTAATAGATGTATCAAAAGTTGGAGCTGTGAACTCGTAATCCATCTTCATATGACTGCTGTATTGACGTTGAGCGTAGATGGTAAAGTCGGTGGATTGCAATACGGATCCCTCTGATACTGTCACTATGTTTGAAGATGAGATGGTTTGTGATGTGACGTCATTGCTACATATGATTCGTAACGAACACGTTTCGCAGCAAATCGCCAGCCAGCTGTTTTGTGTTTGTAGCTCTATCCAAGTGTCTTTGCATGATGCGCGTTCGACGTCACAAGGTCCATTGTTTTGATGTGATAGCAGTTTTGCCTCACATGGAGCACTGCTGCTGTGTAGGTCAAATGATGGCAGGTTTTTTTTGCATAAAAAGTTCTGCGAGTTTTGTTGCATGCAGTGTTTCAAGTCATCTTCGGATATTGACACGTAAACGTTCTTCTTGAAGTTGACAGCTATGTACTTGTTTGATAACTGCACATATATAGTTTTGTTAGCAAAGTTAACCGGTAAAGGTATAGCTTTGTATATGTCGAAATCTTCGTTTGCTACGAGTACAACTGGAATATGTGCTTCGAATAGAAAGTAATTTTCAGTAACTCGTGCTTTTACGTTGGTCAGCTTGTAAATATCTTTAATGTTTTCTTTGTAGTTTTCAACTGGTAGTGATAAAGATTTCGGAAGGCTTCCGGATATTTCCGTTAGTTTTTGCATTAGACGAACCGGAGTTATCAGATGAACGTCTACATGTCCTTGGTAGACGTTAGTTAGAGTATTGAACAGCATCTCCTGGAACGTCCTCAAACTGTTGATCAGTAGATACGTCGTTAACGAAGCAGAATTGATGTAGGTAGTGGCCGAAAGTATTTCCATTTCCGTTTCGATGGATGCTATGTTCATGTTGGTCTGATTGATGAATTTATCAATGGAGTTGAATTGACGTTGAATATTGTCTTCACTTCGTTTCTGTACTTGATTTTCAAGCTTCACGATAGTTGTTTGATTTTTGACTAACTCTAGTAAGTAGTTCTCGTTGGTTTGCAGAGATTGTATATCGTTTTGATGTTTCTTAGCAAATTGTTGGTCCAGTATTCCAAACAGACTATTAGCTATGTAGCCGACTCCGTCGACTAGACCCCGTTTCTTCCTGTTGCTCAGGTGTTTGTGGGGATTTATAAGTATGAAGTTGTAGTAATTTAGGAGTTCTATTTCATGATTTAATTGATCCATAGTTGACCTGCAGGGTTCTAGTTTCGTGTTATGGCATAAGTTCTTGATATTCTCGAAGTAAGTTTGAGTACGACGAGTTCCTTCCCAATAGTTTGTTAGATTGTAGTACATCATTAGTATCCATTCATCGTGCACTACTTGCATTTTGCCGACGGTGTCATAGTATATGGGCCGCTCGCGTTCCAAACTTGTAATTTGAGCGGTCGACGCCGGCGCTCCGCGCGTGCCATCAATGGCGCTATAAGATTCCGTTACAAATGTAAACAATGATAACATTGTTATTAGTAACGTTGAAATAGGATTCTTTGACCTCTTCCGTCGTTCATTCTTCGAATTATCTCGAGGTTTATATTTCTTTACGTTTTCCTCGGCATTCTCAATTTCAGTGTTCAGTGGCATAGGCGATAGTTTTGTTATAGGGCGGTTTATTATTCCTGCTTGAGTTTTGACGGTAGTAACTCGAACATATCCATCAGATCCTGGGTGAGTCTCCAGAATACGATCTAAGGCCCATTTTCCAGGCGGTAGATTGTTTTCTTTCACCAGTACTACATCGCCTTCTTTGACGTTTCTAGAAGGCTTGTTCCACTTACTACGTGTTTGTAGAGTAGTAAGGTAATCGTTTGACCAGATTTTCGAATATTGTTGAAACATATGCTCGATAAGCTGCCACCTACAACGTAAATCGGTGTTATTTACGTCATTGTAATCCGAGAGCGGCATTGACAATATCGGGCTTCCTGTTAAGAAGTGTCCAGGAGTGAGGCAGTTGTAGAACTCTTCTGGATCTTCAGTTAGCGGGCACAGAGGTCTTGAATTTAAGCAGGCTTCTATTTTGGCTAAAATCGTTATGAACTCCTCGTAGGTTAGTTTTTGGTCCCCTAGAACTCGTCGCAGATGGTGCTTCATCGACTTGACGGCAGCTTCCCACAGACCACCAGCAGTTGGCCAGGCGGAGGCGTTGAAATGCCACTCCACTTCCAATTTGGCCAGTTCGTTGAATAAGTCTGGTTTCAGTAGTTGTCTGAACTCTTCGAATTCTTGACGAAATACCTTTGCAGCGCCGATAAAATTCGTACCACAGTCAGAGTACATGTGGCTGGGGGTGCCGCGCCTCGCACACAGTCTTTGGAAGGCTGCCATAAACGTTTCTGTGCTAAGGTCTGACATGAGTTCGATATGAACTGCTTTCGTCACCATACATATAAATATGGCTATGTATCCCTTTGAAGTTTTTACGCCTCTACCCTTGTTGTGTTTAACATCCACATAACCGGTAAAATCTACTCCTGTGTGCGTGAAAGGTCGGCACGGAGTGACTCTTTGCTGTGGTAGGTCACCCATCAGTTAATAGCCATTTGTCTTGTTGAAGCGATGACAGCGTACACATCTTCGAAGTTGGTTCTTGACGGCCCGGTTACCGCCAATGATCCAGTAACGCTGTCTTATAAAAGTCAACGTCAGCCGAGCTCCTCCATGTAAAGTGGTTGAATGAGCTTGTTCTATAAGAAGTTGTGTAAATCGTCCTCTATGTGCTATGATGATTGGATTCTTCATCTTCCCAGGTAAGATTGAGTGCTTAAGACGACCTCCGACACAAATAATTCCCGATTTGTTTATATGGGGATTTAATTTGCAAATTGCGCTCTTCTTTGATACGGTTTCGTTGTTAACAAGTTGTTTGTATTACACCATAAAAATTACAGATATAAAAGTAGAAATTTTACATAGGGTGACACAATGGGCGGTCTTATAGCTAAAAGCCATAAAAATGTGTGTTTATTACATTATCTACTTATTAAAATAATAGTTTTGGTATTCGTCGCGGAGGTAAGTTCATTAAATCAAAGATTATGTTTATAAAGTACAAAACATACCTCTTGTGGTGGTTGTATGTTGCGTAGGATATTATCTGCAATGTTTCGTTGTACTTTCAAAATATTCGCGTTAAGAACATGTCTTTGACGTCCTCGTAGTATTGGATGCTGGCATGAAACACAATCAAAAATCAAAATCAAAATATTTTATTTCACATAAACCAACTTGGGCACTTATGAAACGTCAGAAGCTAGGTGCACTGTTCCAATTGGTTGTTTCCTATGGAGAAGAGCCGGCAAGAAACTCCACGGTTACTCTTTTAAAAATAAGGGGCTTTTACAATGTTTCCAATTACAGTGTTGATAGCTATGGCAGGACAGCGTAGGCCTGTCAACAAGTAACATGTACTCAACATAAAAAGGTCCACAAATCTAGTCTACAAGTTAGGTCTACAACGTTCTCACATTCACAAAATACACTCGAGAGCAATGAATCCGGGTCACTTAAAGAATGTTAAAAATCTCGGAAACTAAAAATGATAGGTTAATGCAATAAATTGTATTTAATAGACAATGTAATACTCCTTAAATGAAAGTAAAAAAAATATGAGTCACCATACATTTTATTAACACAAAATTACATAAAGAAAAAAACTGCTGATCTCTCCTTAAAACAAAAATAGGAAACATGAAATTTTTGAACTTTATTACGATTTTCTTGAATTTTAATACTTCGTATTGCCTCCTCGTGCTTCCATTACTGCGTTTACGCGGTTTGGCATGCTGTACACCAAGTTCCTTATACGATTTTGGGGAATATTCTCCCATTCCTCTGTGAGAGCAATTTTGAGCTCACGAAGCGTGATTGGGGGAGGGTTTCGTTGTTTTACGCATCTGCCTAGCTCGTCCCAAGCATGCTCGATCGGGTTGATATCCGGGCTGCGCGCTGGCCACTCCATACGAGTAATGTTCATCTCTTGAAGGTAGTCATTCACAATCCTACCTGTATGAGGTCGGGCATTGTCATGCATAAATATAGCATCCTCACCTAAATTGACCATAAATGGACCAACGTGATCATTGAGGATTTCTTCCACATATCTTACGCTAGTTAAAGAGCCGTTTTCTATGATCACCAGCTCTGTGCGACTTTCAGAAGAAATTCCGGCCCACACAAGTACAGACCCACCACCGTAGGCTACTTTTTCTTCGATGTATAGTTGTTTAGGGTGCGTAGAAGGCAGAGGTGTTATGAAAAGTCAATCTGCTATTCTAATACTCACAGTTTATTGAGCTATACACACACAACACAGAAAACAGTCAGAAGGAGAAACAGCACACAATCACGATAGTCACAGCACAAGAAGTTAGTAACAATAGTATGGAGTATTAACATAAACAATAGGCGAACGTTGTTCCACTAAATCATACGTAGCCGAGAGGCGCGTGCGCAAATTCGACTGAAGGTCGCGGAAGGTGAACGATCGTTCGACACCTCGCGCTCCCACCTCGGCACCCACCGGCTACGTCACGATGACGTAGCTCGGTGTGCGCGAGTCCAGTAGCCTACGTTACCGGTGGCCCGTCATCAACCGACATAGCATCAATATAATTTGCCGTGCCACGGCTCATGATTGATGCAAACAATATTAATTGATTAAAGGTGAATGTGAATGATACTAAATATTTCATATAAATAAATATTATTATTGTGTTTATAAATGTGTTGTGTTGTGTAAGTTTATAATATATAAATAAATAAAAGGTGTTAGGTATGTACCCTACACCATGGTGACCCCGAAATAAAAAACAAACCAACCACACCAATATAGTTGTTTAGCCCACTTAGGGTGTTATGATTGTATGAAATTAGATGTTGTTCATTCATTCGCTTTTATTTATAGTGGGTGCGTACTTAGTTAGACCTAAGTCCTAGCCTTGAACTTATTCAGGAAGGCTGTGACCGCATCATTGCGATCTTCCAGGGCCGTGGAGAACGGAGTGTACTCATAGAGTCCCCGTGTTCCTCTGACTAGGTAGGAATTTCTGTTTCCTGACCAGTCATCTGGGACGTTTCTGTATCTATCCCAGTGTAGGCACGCCCATGGGTGCCTATCAGCATCATCTCCATGCTCATTTCTAATGACCGTGTAGCATAGAACACGCGCTGCTGTTACGATGCGCGTGGGCACGTTGGTGCTAGACATGATTCGGCCTTGACCAGATATGTATTGAGTGTTCTGGTCGTACGCCGCTTCTTCGGGCGCCCATGCTAATTGCTGGGCGATACTCCCTGTTGTGGCAATTGGGAGTCCAAGTAGCGTGTAACGCTTAGCCTCTCTTAGTCTGTTGAATACGAATTCAAATACGCGAGGATGTATCCTATAGCGTGCGTTCGTGAATTCGACGTCATCACGGTCTTTGATGACATGTGACATGTTATACTGCTGGTTTTTGTTTAGCGGCTGTGGTGCTCGCCATCCAAGCAGATTCGCTGTGGGTTGATGTGCTGGATCGAATATTTTAAAAACTTTATCATTCCTGTGTAGGACTTTATGAGGACCTGTGTAGGCTGGCTGCAGCGAGCCACGTAACGCGTCTTCACGAGGGAAAACGTGATCAGTGGTCTGCAGGTCCTTAAAAACAAAAATGCTCGTCTTGTTGTGACGGGTAGCTGGAGTTGGCTGTAGTTTTTGGGCAAACTTGTGGATGCGTGCGGTAAATTCCGTGATATCGGTCGTGCCGTCATCAGTTGGAGTGAAAAATTCTCCTGGGAGTCTTAGCTGTTCGCCATAAACTAGTTCGGCGGAAGACGCTTGGACATCCTTTTTGAATGCGCTCCTTATGCCAAGCAATACCCACGGCAAGGACTCTGTCCACTTGTCATTGGCATGGCACATGATGGACGCCTTGAGTTGCCTGTGAAAACGCTCCACCATGCCATTGCACGATGGATGGTATGCCGTTGTCCGCTTGTGGTGGAAACCAACGATTTTGGACAATTGTTCGAACAGGGCCGACTCGAACTGACGACCTCTGTCCGTAACAATGTCAGTAGGACAGCCAAACCGGGCTATCCATCCGGATAGTAATGCCTTAGCTACTGTTTCGGCAGTAATGTCGACAATAGGTACGACCTCTGGCCACCTGGTAAATCGGTCGACTGCCGTCAGACAGTATCTAAAGCCTTGCGAAATTGGTAGCGGGCCTACAAGGTCTATGTGGATCGTGGTGAACCTGGCGCGTGGGAGACGAAACGTCCCTAACGGCGCGGAAACGTGACGGCTCACTTTTGCCCGCTGGCATGCGAGACAAGCTCGTGCCCACTCCCTGCAGTCCTTCCTGACGCCTGGCCATACGAAGCGCTCTGCGATTAATTTGGCAGTCGCTGTGACACCTGGGTGACTGAGGGAATGCAAGCTGTCAAAAATTGGTTTGCGCAACGTTTTGGGTACAAATGGTCTGGGGGACGCTGTACTGACGTCGCAGTACACAGTTGAACGCTCCCCAGGGATTTGCACTTTCTCCAGTACAAGTGAAGATCCATCCTGAAGAAGTTTCTTCAGTTCTGTATCTGTGGCTTGTGACTTTGCGAGGATGTCGAGACTGACTGGAGCTTGTAGCTCCTCCACGCGAGATAAGGGGTCGGCCACAACATTGTCTTTGCCGGCGATATGTCTTATATCGCTGGTAAATTGGGCAATAAAGTCTAGATACCGGAATTGCCTAGGCGAACAGTTTTTCTTCCTTTCGTGGAATGCGAAACTGATCGGCTTATGGTCCGTGTATACGACGAAATGCCTAGCCTCCAGCATGTGGCGAAAGTATTTGATGGCCTCGTAAATGGCCAGCAGTTCCCTGTCATAAGGAGAATACTTTGCTTGCGAAGAGATGAGCTTCCGGGAAAAGAAAGCTAATGGCTGCCATCCGTCGTCGCTAAGCTGCTGTAACACCGCGCCAATTGCAGTATCCGACGCATCGCTGACCAATGCGAGTTTGGCATTGCAATCGGGGTGAGCTA
Source organism: Griposia aprilina (assembly GCA_916610205.1). Taxonomy (NCBI): domain Eukaryota; kingdom Metazoa; phylum Arthropoda; class Insecta; order Lepidoptera; family Noctuidae; genus Griposia; species Griposia aprilina. The sequence continues at coordinate 22,614,474 of OU744285.1, read as the reverse complement.
ATAAAGCTGCATTAGCCAGGCTTTCCTTGCAGTCCTCGAATGCCTGCAAAGTATTCTCCGCAAGACATATAGGATGCGAGCCCTTTATGTTGCCGATCAAGAGGTTATGAAGTGGCGCCTGTATTTGAGCTGCGTGGGGCATGAAACGCCTGTAAAAATTAATCATGCCCAAAAATCGGCGCAACTGACGAACGTCTTTAGGCTCGGGGAAGTTCTTGATGGCGTCGACCTTAGTGTCAAGTGGTTTGGTGCCCTTTTCGGAGATATGGTAACCTAAGAAAGTTACTTCCGGGACACCGAAAACACACTTGGACGTGTTTATCAACATGCCAAAGTCCTTCATCCTGGTGAAAATTTTGCGAAGATGTTCTTCGTGCTCTGCTTCTGTCCTGGAGAAGATCAAGAAGTCATCTAAATAACAGTAACAGAAGTCCAGTCCTCTCGTCATCTCGTCGACAAAACGTTGAAATGTCTGGCCTGCATTGCGGAGACCAAACGTCATGTACGGGAATTCGTACAGGCCGAACGGTGTGGTGATCGCCGTCTTCGGGATGTCGTCCTGGCTGACCGGTATCTGATTATAGGCTTTCACGAGGTCAATAGTGCTGAAAACTCGGCAGCCTGAAATGCTGTGTGCAAAATCGTGGATGTGCCTAATCGGGTACCTGTCAGGAACGGTTCGTGCATTGAGCATACGGTAATCTCCGCAAGGTCGCCAACCGTTGTCCTTTTTCGGGGCGAGGTGGAGTGGGGATGACCATGGGCTCTCCGAGGGTCTGGCTGTTCCGTTGGCCAACATCAGCTGGAACTCCTGCTGTGCAATTTTTAATTTATCGGGCGCTAATCGCCGGAATGAAGAAGATACTGGAGGGCCTGGGGTCGTGCGGATATGGTGTACAGTGTTATGTGGTGTAGTGCGTAGTGTACCGGCGGGTCGGGTGATGTCGGGAAAGCTTTCTAAAATTTTGTGATACCTTGAATCACCAGAAGTTACCTTTACAGAAAATAAAGACGAATCTGAGTGATTCGAGGCTAAAGCAAATACATTGGTGCTACTATCAATTAGACGTTGATTTCTACAGTCAACAGTCAATGAGTAAAAACACAGAAAGTCCACTCCGATAATCGGTTTTGTAACTTCAGCTACCACAAAACGCCACTTAAAGTCTCTACGAAGTCCAAGATTAAGGTTGAGATCGAGGAAACCAAACGTCGGAATGCGTGTCCCATTGGCGGCCACGAGTTCGTAGTTCGTAGGTGCACGACGATTGCTGAGCAGACGACGAGGGTATACGCAGAGGTCGCTTCCAGTATCGACCAGGAACTGCGTCTTCGTGCTTCGGTCTGCGACGAATAGGCGACCAGTAGAAGTGGGGCAATCGTCTGTCGCCATTACCGACTGCCCGCGGCGTTTCCCTTTTTATAGTCGCAGGGTTTGATGCAACGCTTGGCTTTCTCACCGTGCGTTGAGTGATACCAGCACTCTGGGTGTTTCCGGTAGCTGGAGTTGGAGCGGGTTGAGGATCGTTGGCGTGAGTTGCGTCTCGTGTCTCGATCACGGCTGTGCGAACGATTTCGCGGTCGACTGTCACGCAGCTGCACTGTGAGATCTTTCATCGCACGCTTGAGTTCCGCGATTTCCGCTGCCATCTCGCTCACGGTGGGTCCTGCTGCCGATGTGGAGGCTACGTGGTCTGATGGCGTGACGATATCCTGGACACGGTCTGCCAGCTCAGCCAATGCCTCCAAAGTGCTAAGAGGTTGCGATGCCAGGAGGGGCTGAATAGTGCTGGGGAGTCGACTACTCCAAATAGTGCGTACGAAATCCTCGGGCACGGTTGGTCCAGCTAACCCCTGCAGATGTCGAAGAAACTGCGACGGCTTCCGGTCTCCCAGCTCCTCATGCATCAACAGCTGCTTCACCTTCTTCTCCTGTGAGGCTGAGAGACGCTTCACAAGTTCGGTCTTCAGCTTGCCGTACCGGTTGGTAGCAGGAGGGGACATGATGACGTCCTTCACCTCCTTTGAAAATTGGGGTTCGAGGTGGCCGACTACATAATTAAATTTTGTGACGTCATTCGTAACCCCGGCATTCTCGAACTGCGCTTCTATTTGAGCGAACCAGATGTCCGGCTCTTCTGGCCAAAATGGTGGCAACTTTATCGGCACACGGTAAATGTCGGGTTCAGTGGAAACGCGCTTTGCGTGGCGCGCCCTATGCGTAACATGTTTCGGCGGCTGCGACGACGCGGTGTGCTCGGACTCACTATCACTCATTTTAATAGTGTTCTACTCGGGGTCACCAATATAGTTGTTTAGGGTGCGTAGAAGGCAGAGGTGTTATGAAAAGTCAATCTGCTATTCTAATACTCACAGTTTATTGAGCTATACACACACAACACAGAAAACAGTCAGAAGGAGAAACAGCACACAATCACGATAGTCACAGCACAAGAAGTTAGTAACAATAGTATGGAGTATTAACATAAACAATAGGCGAACGTTGTTCCACTAAATCATACGTAGCCGAGAGGCGCGTGCGCAAATTCGACTGAAGGTCGCGGAAGGTGAACGATCGTTCGACACCTCGCGCTCCCACCTCGGCACCCACCGGCTACGTCACGATGACGTAGCTCGGTGTGCGCGAGTCCAGTAGCCTACGTTACCGGTGGCCCGTCATCAACCGACATAGCATCAATATAATTTGCCGTGCCACGGCTCATGATTGATGCAAACAATATTAATTGATTAAAGGTGAATGTGAATGATACTAAATATTTCATATAAATAAATATTATTATTGTGTTTATAAATGTGTTGTGTTGTGTAAGTTTATAATATATAAATAAATAAAAGGTGTTAGGTATGTACCCTACAGATGCATGCTTGCTTGAATCTTTCCCCTGGTCTTCGATACACTCTGTGTCTTCCATCGTGCTTGTAGAGCATAAATTTTGATTCGTCAGAGAACATAACTTTTGACCAATCTTCAATACTCCAATTTACGTGGCTCTGGGCATATCTTAGTCTTGAAATACGATGCCCACGCTCCAGTTTAGGGCCGTTTGCAGGTCTAAGGGGTTTTAAGTTAGATTCAGCAAGCCGACGTCTTACTGTCCATGCACTTGGGTTACTTCCTCCGAGGCGTCGAAACTGATTTGTGAGTTCAGTTCCTGTGAGAAAGCGATTTCGAAGCATGGTGTTCACCAAGTATCGGTCTTCTCGTGCTGTGGTACACCTGGTTCTGCCCGTTCCTGGTCTGCGTAGGTTAGAACCAGTTTCTTCGTAACGTCGGAGAACTCTTTGTACTGTTGACAGCGACACACCGACAGTCCTGGCTGTATCGCGCTGACTCCGGCCGGTTTCCAGCATTGTAAGTATTCTGGTGCATTCTTCAGGCGTAAGCGACATAATTTCAGCTTGAATAATGAATATAGAGCACTATCAACATGGTTTATGTACCCACATAAATGACAGATTACAAACAAAAGCAAAACCAAATGCTGTAATTTCGTAGTTCCATCTTCGAAAGTGGCCCTTTTTCAAATTTGATTTTTTTATGATATAACTTTACAATAACTAAGAAGTTTTAATACCTTCATTTAAGGAGTATTACATTGTCTATTAAATACAATTTATTGCATTAACCTAGCATTTTTAGTTTCCGAGATTTTTAGGATTCTTTAAGTGACCCGGATTCATTGCTCTCGAGTGTATAAAAGAATCTATATAAAAATAAAAGCCTATTTAGACTAAATGACACGATTGCCATTACTACTGAAACAAACCGGAATCAAAATCCTATCCACAAAAGCCATAAATAAGGAGTTGAAATGATTGTGCGCTTCTATGTTATGAGCAGGAGCTGCTTCACCCGCTTGGCGGGCCATACGATGGTTAATCAAACGCCAACAAGAATTACATATTGATCTCGTTCCGTCAAACCTGTAAAAAAAATACTTTTTCAGAAATGAATAACGTTGCTCGCATTCCTGCTCTAGACTAGTCTCGATATGCGCCACTCTAAAAATACATATTTCCTACAGCCCGCAAATCTGATTTCGGGTGTTTTTGGTAGGTATTTTTCGAGTTCCGCGTATCGAGACTAGTCCATAGCGGAAGTATAAACTATAAAAATATTTGTTTTGACACCTTTTAATGTAGATACACATTTTAATATTGCTAAAATAGAACACTACAACTACGTATACTGTAAAAAAGTTATTGCAAAAATAGTACATACCGCTTGGTCTATATGTTCACGGAAGTCCGGTCGTGATAATAAGAATTCTGCATTCAAAATATGTCTATGACGCCGCCGCCGCCGTAGCGAGTGCTCACACACAACACAATTGTTCTCCATTCCACCAGTGTTTTACACAACTGTAGTAAAGATATCTTCCATTAAACAACAGAAACCAAATCACTAGGCAATTATCAGGTCTGGTAAGAGTTAGCTTTGTCGTTAAAAAATCTCAAGATCTACAGAAAAGAAAACGCAAAGAAGTAGCACACTCAACGCAAGCGCAGGATGAACTGTCAGCGCCATTTAATTGTTCCTTTCATGTCCTTGGCGTCACTATGAATCTCAGTCACTCGCATTAGAACGAGTGAAACAACATTATTCACTTGCATTTCCTTAGCTTCGTTTGCCGCGTCGCGTCGCTATCGTTATTCGTCTCTCTCATTTGTGTTAATGTAAGTGAAACAACCTCTGTCGACCACTCCCTCGCGTTACCACTGACGTTTCTGTCTCATCATAATGCAATAAGTCAAAAGAAACAACAAGAGAGTGAAAAACTAATAAAGTGAAGTACAAAAATGAGCTTATTTTTGAGATTTTACTTTCATTTCTCCGGGATCCTGGAGACCGGAGACCTGACTTTATGGCCGTGGGACTACCTTGGGGGTACCCGTTCAAACAAAAAAAATATTTTTAAAATCGGTCGATAAATACTCATACGAACGAATTTTTCATAACAGCGCCTTAACTATTTTTAAAGCAATTTTTCCATATGAAGGTGTAAGAAAATGAACTTAAGGAGTATGCCGTATTTTTTATACATTTTTATCTTTTTTTTGAGATACGTCACTGTGTTCACGTTATACGACGTGGGGTAATTTTGTATGGAATGTGATCCGTGTTCTTTGAACAATTATCTAAAAACCTCCGTAACTCGGAAACCATTAATTTTCGACCCCTAGTTGGCTGAGCTTAATTTGTTGGAAATGACCTCTCGTATAACCCCTTTCAAGGAATAGGTCGAATTTCCAAGCAACCTGTATAATTTCAACATGCATAATGAAACATATTGATGGGGGTAGTAGGATTTTAATCATTTAAACAGTCATCTTGAAAACCCTCATTTTGTGAAGTTAGAATGGTAATAAAAAACAAAAATGATTAAAATCATTGTTTACTATAACTATGATCGTCTAAGTATTTTTTTTTTGCTATAACTGTGCTCATCTAAGGGACCTACATCTGAGATGTTGCCATCGTCCTCATCAAAAGTGTCACTTTCATCTCCTACTTCAATTATAAGTCTGTCCATTTCACTATCAGCAGCTGGACCAGCAGCGTAATATTTATCTTCATTCTTCTTCACATGAACGCATTCCTTTCTCGATTCTTCCTGAGTTACAGTAGAAAATGCTTCTTCTGTTATTTTAACGATATTTCTGGCTTCTTGCCCAACATTTTTTTCAGCAATTCGTCTTTTTAATAGACTCCATATGAGTTCAATCGGGTTTAATTCGCATTGGTAAGGCGGAAGCTTTACCACTTTATGACCATGCTCTTCCAATATCTGGTCTGCTTTATATATAGGCGACTCTTTATGCTCTTTGATAAGTTCAAATAACTGAGCTTTTACCATAGTCGGAAAATAAGCAAGACCTTTACTTTGAATCCAATTTTGCATTTCAGCCTTTGTGCTTGACATAGTGGGTGCCTTGTTGATCGCTACGGTATGGTAGGAGGCATTATCCATGACAACAATTGACTGAGGGGGCAGATTCGGTAATAGGTTTTCATCAAGCCATTTTTTTAAATTGGCTCCATTCATATCGTCGTGATAGTCGGCTGCTTGCGACTGAGATCTAAATATTAGTTCGGCATTGGGTAAAAAGCCCATGGCGCCACCCGCGTGGACTATAATACACCGTGGCCCTTTAGAATCAGAGGCTAATACGCCTTCTTCTGCTACACTTTGCCAACATTTACCTGCACAATAAGTTGCGTGTATATAAGTCTCGTCCAAATACACAACCGGTCGCTGGTTTCCAAGACGATTCTTTCTTAGTTCTTCCAGATACCGATAACGCCAGGCGACAATCAATCGACGATCGACGATCTGCACATTTCAAAATAAAACCCCATCTACTTGATGATTCTCCACTAAGTTGTGCTACTCCCTTTGAAATCTATCTCACGTCGCATTTCATGCAATAACTTAGTTAGAGTAGGCAATTCTTTTCTGACAGAATAAAATTCATGTATTTTATGCCTTATAACACATCGCTCGAAGTCATCCAATTAGATAGTTTTAGGTCTAGGACCACTTCTTCTTCTTCTTCTTTATGGGTATGGTTTCCGCACTTAGTCCTTCATGTGGACCATTGTGCGTGGGCCATGGCGGCCGTCGGTGGTTATTCCAACCAGCCCACCTCCCTCCAGAAGTTAATAATGTCTCCTGGTCTGCTGAGAACATCTGTGTAGGATCTGGGTGCCCCGAGGGTTTGTGATCTAATTTGAGTGACGCCTGTGCATTCGAAAAGCACATGCGCAACGGTTTCCTCAGCCTCCACACAGGCCCTGCACAGAGGACTGTCCGTTATGCCTATTGTGTGAAAGTGTTTGTTTAGCGAGCAGTGACTCGTGATGGTCCCCGTCACCAGGCGCAGGCCATACCTGTCCAGACGTAGCAAACGCCTGGCTAGCTTGCCATCTAAAGATGGCATGGCTTCCCTGGATTGCCTACAGCCTGGTGTCGAGGTCCACCAGCTCTCCGCTTGTGTGTGTGTATACTCTTGTAACCATCTGCGTAGCTGGTTGAAGGGGGTGGGCACGATGGGTTCGGGTCCGCAGACTGACGTGCCGGATGCTCTTCTAGCCAGTTCGTCAGCTGCGTCATTACCCAGTGACCCACTGTGTCCTTTTATCCATTGTAATGTCACTGTGTTGCGGTTGAATACCGCTACATGTTCAAGGGCATTGTGACATTCTAGTGTTATACTCGAGGTTATATACTTCCTCGCCAAGGATTGGAGGACTGAAGCACTGTCGGAGAGTATACGAATATGGGTATCCATAAATCTCCTGGCCTCTATGGCGTACACCGCTTGTATGATGCCCATACACTCCGCCTGGTATTGAACATTCCCAGCGGGCTGGATATATTTATGTTAAGGTCGCGTGAGAAAACTCCGACTCCGGTTCCGGAGTCGGTCTTTGATCCGTCCGTGTATACTCTCAGCTCTTTCGGGCCTGAGTGGTCACACCGTTCTTCCGTCAGTGTTATGTTGTAGTGCCTTTGAAAGTGGTGCAGTACCATCATTGGTTGGCGATTAATTGCATCTTCCTTAATGCGTATGTGCTTGACTCTTGAGTCTTTACTTAGAGTCCCTGATAAATGGAGCCTAAAGGCAGCCAGGGTGGCCTCCTCTCGCACGATGAGATGTAGAGGTGGTAGTCCAAGCATAGCCTGAAGGGCAGCAGTGGGTGTGGTCCTCATGCAGCCAGTGATTGCTACACAAGCGTTCCGTTGTAGTTTTTCCAGATCTCTCTGGGCTGTGCTCAGGTCTGTCCTGGGCCACCAGACTAGTGAGCCGTATGTGATAATTGGTCGGATGACTGTTGTATATAGCCAGTAAGTGACCTTGGGGCTAATCCCCCAATTCCTGCCAAGCATTCGCTTGCATTGCCACAGGGATATGCTGGCTTTTGTAGTGATGTAGTTAGTATGTTTTGCCCAGTTCAGTTGTTTGTCCAAATAGATGCCCAGGTATTTGGTTTTGGTTGAAAGGCTTAGGGTAGTTCCAAAGAAACGTGGTAGTTGGAGTGTCGTCAATTTCCTCTTTTTTGTAAAGAGAATTAGTTCCGTTTTTGTTGGGTTCGCTGATAGCTGGTGTTTATTGCACCAATCCTCTACTATTTTCAAGGCTTGCCGCATTAGGTTGCATAGGGTGTTTTCGTAGGTACCATTTATTATTATAGTTATGTCGTCGGCGTAACCTACTGTGAAGTAGCCTTTGTCGTTGAGTGATTTAATGAGGCTGTCTACGACCAGGTTCCATAAAAGTGGTGAGAGGACCCCCCCTTGCGGGCAGCCCTTAGCCACAATGGCCCTTGTAGTGTCGTTCACTGTGACTTGAGGACACCCCCTTGCGGGCAGCCCTTAGCCACAATGGCCCTTGTAGTGTCGTTCACTGTGACTTGTACAGCTCTCAGTTTGAGCATATTGGTGATCCATCCGCTTAGAGACGAGTCTATGCTGTGTCTGTTGAGGGCCATCTTGATGCTATTAAACATGGTTTTGTCAAAGGCGCCCTCGATATCAATGAAGGCGGCCAGTGCTGAGCATTTGTGGTCAACCGCGCATTCAATTTTGGATACCACGCTGTGTAGCGCGGATTCCGTTGATCTGCCGGTGGAGTACGCATACTGTTGTCTGTGAAGTGGTTTTGCCCGAAGAGGTCCGTCACGGATGTGTCTGTCACAGAGTCTCTCGAGGGTTTTCAGTAAAAAGGATGTGAGACTTATAGGCCTATAGGCCTTGGGTTGTGTATAGTCAGTTTTGCCGGGTTTGGGTATGAAAATGACCTTCACTTCGCGCCATGCTAGGGGTATGTATCTGAGTGCCAAGCAGGCTCGATAGATCTCCACCAGGCCTGGTGTCAAGAGATCAATCCCCCGTTGTAGTAGGGCTGGGAAGATGCCGTCCAGCCCTGCGGATTTATAGGGCTGAAAGGTGTTAATAGCCCACTTTATCTCGTCTTCTGTTACTATACTTCGGGTTCTGGACCAGTCTTGATCCGTTGGGGTCCATTCTGGTTCAGCCTCCCACGACCTGTCCTCAAGGACTTTACAGTCTGGGAAGTGAATCTCCAGAAAGACCCTGCTGGTGTCATGGTCAGTTAGGGTGTAAGAGTTATCGTGTTTTTTCAGCGCGCTAAGGGTTCGGTCCTGATCCGTTGATAGGATCTTCCTTACTATTGCGGCTTCGTTGTTGGTCTCGATGGATTCACAGAATTTCCGCCATGCTGTTCTTCTGGCAGTTCTGATTTGTTTTTTATATGTGTATTGGGTCTCTTTGTATATCTCCCAGTCATCCGGGTGTCTAGTGTTAGTTGTGTGTGTTAGTGTGTGTGTCTGTTGAATTGTTTACGTAGTGCATCTCTGAGTTTACTAAGTCCTGCGTTCCACCAGGGATTCCTGTCCCTGTTGGTTTTTGGCGCCCTTAGCTTGCAGCATGCATGCTTCGGTTAGGTATTCAGATAGTTTTGTCACGGTGTATTCCAGTTGTGCAGTGTCTCTTATAGTTACTTGTGATAGGTGCCTAGCTAGTAGCGAGGCTAGAAGGGTTTTATAACCAGGTACGTTTGTGCGCCGTGGGTTTCGTTTGGGTACGGGTTTCCTGGTGTTGGTATTTAGTGTGAAGCGGATTCTTCTATGGTCTGAGCATGACGGCTCGTCCGATACGTGCCAGTTTGTGATAAGATTTGTCGCGTTTTCTGTTGCAAGCGTTAAGTCTATGATTGTTTGCCCTCGGACTGTGACCCAAGTGGGTTCAGAGCCTCGGTTTATAATGCTAAGGTTAGTAGAGAATAAATAGGTGGATAGTACCTCTCCTCTGGAGTTCGGTGCGTCGCTGCCCCAGAGCGGGTGGTGGGCGTTTGAGTCGGTGCAGATGATCAGGTCCAGCTTGGTGCGCTCGCAGTGCTGCACTAAGTCGGCCATCTCTTGCGGCGGGCAGTTTGCGTCCTCGCCTGGCATATATACCGAGGCTAGCACGACATCTGGAACGTCACCTTCAGTCTGGAGCCTGACAACTGTCAGGTCTCTGGAACAGAATTGAGTGAGTGGTGTGGTAGGAATGTCTTTGGGTATGTATACACAGGTTCTAGGTTTGTCTGGACTGTTTGTGTTGAGAATTAGCTTACCTCCGGTGTTACCGAGGCCGCATATTTTGTTGTTCCTGATCCACGGCTCTTGGATCAGTGCGATGGTTCGGGGCTTAACCTCCAGGGCCCTGCGTAAGCTAGCCGTGGCAGTGTGGCTATGTTGGAGGTTGGTTCGGATAATGTTGAGGGTTGATGACGGCGGTGGGATGGGGTTAGTCGGAGATGGTGCCATCGGACAGTTTCTCCGCTTCCCCCACACCTTGGTCGTCGTGTTGATCGCCCGGCGACGAGGCTAAAAGCTGTTCGTTCCAGCCAGGAGATTCGGGCGGTATGGTGTCCTCGGCGTCAGCCATTGCCGCTCGGGCCATGACCTCCACCAGTTGTGCTATGTCTGGGTCGTTGGTCTGTGTCAATGTCGGTACTGTTTGTGTCCCGTCTGTGCAGTCGGTCTCTATGTCAGGGGGTCGGGTCGTGGGCCAGAAGTGCACGTATATCGACCCTAGGAGGTACGATATCCGTCGCTCCCGGGCCAGAACCCGTTCCGCTTCCTCCGGTGGCACCCCCAGGGTCAAAAAAGTCCCATGGTTGTCGCCACCGACGGTAGTGGCCCTGTACAACGACCACCTGGCGATGTCATACCAAGTGTTCTGACGAATCAGAACACTTTGGAGCCGGACTATTTCACCTCTGTACCGAGGGACGAAAAGTGAGGCTCGAACACGGGTGGGCACGTCGGATTGTCGTAGTACTGTTAGTGTGAGGTCAGTGTCGGGGAGTCTTATCAGGGGCGCGTTCTGGGTTAGCCAGGTTAGGGCATAGTCGTCCTCACACCACATCTGCACGGTGCCTTCCGCTACCCGTGGGTAACCACGGAAGGCAGGGAGTGGTGTCGTCGGGTCGGTGTCCATCAACAGGCTCTCTAGGTTCGCCTTTATGTGCTCCGCCTCTACCTTGGTCAGGTCTCTAGACGGGGGAGGGAAGCAGATAGCTACGGCCAGCCGCGCATGAATATCCTTTGTGGCTCGCGCGTAGGTTCTCCGCTTCCCCTGAGCGGAGTGGACCCTCACGCGTTTGGCGCCCCCCTGTAGTGCACTCGGTGAAGCCGATTCGTCAGGGCGCCCCCTCTTCACCGGCCCTGTACCGCTTGGTCCAGGCTGCGGTTCGGAGGTGCCTGGCAGGATGGTGGTTGCCAGCGGCGCCTGCTCGCGTGGTGCTCCAGCCCGCTTTCCCCTGTTCCTCCTAGGTCGAGGTCGGTCGTGGGTAGCGTCGGAGTCTTGGGATCGACTGGCGGCCCCGGCAGACCCTGTTGCGTTCGGGGGTTTTTCGCGTTGCCCCTTCGCGTACTTGCCCCTGCCCGCTTAGTTCCCTGTCCGGCCGCTTTTCGCGCTGGGTTACCCCTTCGCGTACTTGCGGCTGATCGCGTACTGCTCTTTCGGCGTCCGATTGCACTTCGCGCTGGCTGGTGCCTTCGCGGGTGTCGTGCGTTCGGTCGCCTACTTTCTTCTCCCGGGCCATGGATTTTCCGCGCTTTTTCAGCAGGCGTACTTCCTCAGCCGGGAGAGTGGTACAGCTGCCAGGCCCGTCATCCTTTCCCGTCCCTCTCTGTCTGTGTCGATCTTGGTCATTGTCGGGGTTGGTTACGCTATTTCGCACGATGCTCTGTTGCCAGAGACTCATGGGAGGCATACCCGTCGTGGTCGGTGTTGGCGCGTGAGTCGCAGCCGGAGTGATGGGACTAGGCGCGTTGATCGCAGCCGGTGTTGGGTCTATTGGCGCGTAAGTCGCTGCCTGGGTTGTTGGCGCTAAATCAGCTGCCGGGCGCGCTAAAAAGCGCGGCAACAAATTGCAGTTGGGTGCCCCCCCCCAGATTACGTCGGGAGCTGACCGCCGTGGCGGTGTGGGATTCCCCGGCTTGGCCGGGACCCACCTGGGTACTGACTTTGTCCTTTTGCATTTTATTATCGATGATTGGGAGTGGGCTTTTTTGGAATCGAGGTTACCCCTCCTCTAGGACCGACGGGATATAGGGATAGGAGGGAAGGCATTTGGTAATGGATAAGGGTTCATTGGGGTCACCCTAGGTCTGGGATTTTGGCCTAGGGGTTTGGGACCGAGGGGATGTGTGGATATGGAGGGATAAAATGTTTAGGCGATTGGTACACAGGAAAAGGGGCGTATAGGTTACCCTGAGCCGGGGATTTAGCTTTCGGGAACTTTTCTTGTCCGGGATCTCTGTCAAGATGCTCCGACTGCGAAACCGACCTTTGACAGTCGGTCCCGCAGCCGAAGTTGGGCTATCCGTAACCTGCCCATCCGCTCGGTTGCAGGAGAAGAAGTGCCTGGCAGTCTGGATCGCCCCACCACGGATGTACGTGTACATTCGCGTTGGAGCCATCCAGCCAGCCCCGAGGTCTAGGACCACTTTTGCGTGGACTCGAAATTTTTGTCGATGTGCTAGCTGCCACCACGCCTTATTTAGTTATCTTTGACACTGTTTTTTCAGATTCACCTAAAATAAAAACGAAGGTTTACTAAGTATTAATCTTTTTTTTTTTTTTTAATATCTTTATTTGAAGAAAAGGCTTTAGTCGCGGAGCGATTATGCCAGCCTCGTAGTTTTACAAGATAAATGGAAAAATAGGTAACAACTAGGATCTTAACTTAATTAATTTAACAATCAAATAATATAACTTAATAGCTAATTTGGATGTAGGTTTAGACAAAATCAAATTACATATGCCAACATCCCTTAACCTAAGTCCCGCTTCTGATTCCAAAGTTCTCCGTTCTGCCCCAACCCGAGCACACTCCACCAATGCGTGGTAGGTGTCCTCCCTCATATTGCAAACCAGACAGTTTGGGGTGTTAACAACCTTCATAAGATGCCCGAACGCATTCAACGGAATGTGCCCGGATCGCAGACGCATGCTTGTTACTAACAATTGTCTATTCATCTGTACTTTAGAGAACCAAGGAATCCTTGGTGGTTCAGACTGAATTGTTCTGTACCATATACCCTTCTCCACAGATCTTTTGTCAAAATATTCTTTCCACATCTTATTGCAATTTGTTTTAACTTCTCTTAATATATCTGTGAAGAAGGGCAGATGATTGACAGATATTCCTTCATAGGTTCCTGTTTTTGCCAACTTATCTACTTGTTCATTTCCCATCAGACCAACATGTGATGGAATCCAATGGAATTTAACTGTTTTGCCACTTTCCCTCAGTCTTAAATATAATTCTAGTATGGAATAAGCTACGGGCAGACCTCGTATGCCCGAGGTGCACCGAGCTATATGCTGCAAAGCGCTTTTTGAATCACAAAGTATCACAAATTTAGCATAATCGCATGACATCAAGTACGACAGACATTCCAAAATAGCATACAATTCCGCCGCCATTATGGATATTTTGCAGTTCAATGTGAAGCTAGCTCCCGTGTTAGATTGAGGATCAAAAAAGGCTGCTCCTGTTCCATTATCGTCCTTGGACCCATCACTGTAAATCTGATAGAATCCGTCATAATTTCGTGCAATCGTTTCTACAGATTTCTTTAAAAGTGCTACAGAAGTATGAGATCTTTTTGGTTCTGTCATATCATTAATACTCAGGTTAATGTGTGACTTAATATCAAAATTTGCCATCCATGTCGACAGTGAGAACATCTCTAGAACTTTAGAACGATGTAAAGTTTGATTGGACATCTCACTGTATACGATAGTTAGCAACGGTTTTTTCTTATTGCGCCAATATGATTCCTGTTCGCATACCGATGTTAATTTTGATATCATTAAAATAGTGTCACCGTCAACAATAGACTTAGCTTTTAAGCAAAATTTTGCAGCTAAATATTTCCGTCGAACAAATAATGGTGGCAGACATAACTCCGATTCCATCGCGTGGATTGGGCAACTTTTTAAAAAACCGCCAACTACTCTCATGGCTTGATTTTGAATTTTGTCCAGTCTCGAAATATTGGTCTTAGCGCTATTATCGAACAAAAAACTTGCATAATCTAACCGACTGCGAATGATTGCAATAAATAGTCGTCTTAAATGCAATGGATGAACTCCCCATGATGAACCTGCTAGCACCTTAAAAACATTAAAAAAATTCATACTTCTTTCACAGGTTTCATTGATCTGTTTACGCCATCTCAAAGATGAATCTAGCCAGAGTCCTAAATATTTAACTACAGGGACATTTTCCAAACAAACATTGTTGATATTGACATTTGCTTGCTGCAATATCTTTCCCCTAGAAAATAAACATATTTTACTTTTCGTGGGAGACAGTTCCAGGCCCAATACTCCCAACAAATTTGTTAACTTATCTATGGCTTCCTGAAGAGTTGTGGTCATAAATCTTATGTCTTGTCCAGTAATATAGAGGACGAAATCATCGGCGTATTGGGATACATACACACTCATAATCTCTTTGCAGATATCGCTGGTAAGTACAGGGTGTCCGGTGGCAGAATTAGGATTTCAAAATTAAATAATAAAAGAACAAAATTTTTATTTTTATTATTTCAATAACTATAACAAAGAAGGGAAGTGCGGGTTTTATTTCTTAAAAATAATTTCGTCTAAATGTTGACCGTCACGTCGGACACACTCTTCGAATCTGGCTTCAGTATTCCGCGCCACTCGCTGGAGAAGGGACGTAGGGATGCCATTAACCTCGCGAACGATATTTTCTTTTAATGCTGAGATGGTTGGTGGGGCGGTTTCATAAACTTTACTTTTGAGGTACCCCCACAGAAAAAAGTCCATGGGGGTAAGATCCGGCGACCTGGGTGGCCAGGGGATGTCAGCGAAACGGCTTATCAATTTGTTAGGGAACAAATCACGAAGAAGCGCCATGGTCTCTCTAGCAGTGTGAGGCGTGGCGCCATCTTGCTGGAACCATGTCTGTGAACTATAGGCAGGATGTCCTCTTAATATTGGCAGAAAAAAATCGTTAAGCATGCGCCGATAAGAAACGCCGTTCACAGTAATGGCTTGTCCTTGTCGATTTTCAAAAAAATAGGGTCCGATTATTCCTCTACTTGACAATGCACACCAAACCGTCACTTTGGGACTGTGAAGTGGCTGTTGATGTTTCAATCGTGGGTTTCGTCCTTTAGGTGACCAATAACGGCAGTTCTGTTTATTTACACTTCCATTTAAATGAAAATGGGCTTCATCGCTCCAAAAGATTGTGTTCACTGTACGAAATCGCTGCAACATTGTCTCGCAGAAACTTTTGCGCAAATTGTAATCATTAGGCTTAAGCGCTTGCACAATTTGAATTTTAAAGGGGTGAAGTTTAAGGTCCTTTTTCAATATTTCGTGCACAATCGTTTTTGGGAGCCCTAGAGCAGCTGATCTCTTACGTACGGACTGTCTCGGGTTATCGCGTAAACTGTTTGCAACAAGTTCGATGTTGTCATCAGTCCTCGACGTTCGACTGGGTCCCGGCCGCGGATTATTTGCTGCTGAACTTGTTGTTCTGAACCTTCGCACCCACAATCGAATCAAATCTTCGCTTGGCGCTTCACGTAACCGTCGGATATTGTACCGCGAACAAAATCTTCGACGAGCAACAGCACAGGAATCGTCTGCTTTAAAATACGCTTCGATTGCGAACGCACGTTGTTCACCTGTCCACTGTGACATCGCGACTAAGGAACCCGCACGAATGACGAATCGAACTGGACCCCCCGCCCGCCCCTCCGCTCAACGGTTCGAAAACAGTTCGAAATTTAAATCCTAATTCTGCCACCGGACACCCTGTATATTAAATAAAATTGGAGACATAGGGTCTCCTTGGGCCAATCCCTTACATGTCCATCTTTTAATCGAAACATTACTCCCTACTTGTGACACAGATAAATGTCTCTCCCTTAAGTATTCCCATATATATCTACATATAGAAGCCCCCACCCCCATCTCATCCAGCTTAGACACTACTTTCAATATATTGACATTATTATATGCATTGTCTATGTCAACAAAACATCCCAATGTCTTTTGATTATTGGTGAAACCTATTTGAATTTGTGATACTAGTCGTACAAGATTGTCTAGGAAAGAAAGAAAGAAAGAAAGAAAAATATTTTATTTGGAACACGCACAGGAAATACAAAGTGTAAAAAATTAAATAAAAAAGGAGCATTTAAAACTAACAAAATTAACAATAAAAAAAACAATAAACAATTAATAAAAAATAAAAAAATAAACCTGTGCGAGGCCAAAAAGGCTCCTATCTCAGCATAAAGCTGCGATATTTAAAAAATAAGTACCGCAGCGCTGGTATTCTGATAGGGCCCGTTGTGATGCCACGGACACACATACGGACATCCTTATATCCCACTAGGGGTTTATTGATAAATAAAATTTTAAAATAAAATATTAATAAGAAGATAAATCAATACAAAATTGTTTAGAAAACAAATATAAATAAATAAAAACCATGATCATGTATGTGTCTAAAGATCGAACCACGCCCGACGCTCCAACATCACTTGTCTATGTTGTAGACTATTGTTATAGTCTGTGAACTCTGTGACAAGCGATGAGACGCGGGCGCAGCCGACCGGCTGTCAATAAAAAAGATACTTTTTGGAATGTTTATGAAAATAAAGTAATGATACACTAATAAAACAGTGAGTGAATAATAGTTATGGCAAAAAAGTAGTGCAGATAAATAGTGTGAAGTATTGTGGTGTGTTTGACTATGTTGTGATGTGTAAGGCGGAAGAAAAAAAGGCACGACTGAGCTCTTCTAAAGATAAGATAAGATAAGATAATTTTTTATTTGTTCAAAACATGAGTATACACACATAGCATGCAAGATGTTAAATACAATTATAAATTCAGTCATGTTTTGCCTGGACGGCGTACAAATATGAGATGTCGAAGTTACACAGCATCAATTATTTTTACAATCGTTAATTAAATTGCAGATATACCCATTAAACAATCCAATTTAGAGCATATTAAAAGCTAAATAAATAAGTTTATAATAATTATACAATCATGTCAATATAAAAATACATCTAAAGGAATACATACACATGTCAAAGCAACTGTTAATAAATTGAATGTCAATATGCAAGTCAAATTAATTTGTCGGTTAAGAATTCGTCAGTGCTGTAATAGATTTTCTCTAACAAAAGGTTTTTTAATCTATTTCTTAATTTTTCAATAGGTAATTCCCTCCAATGTTTTGGCAACTTATTATAGAGAATTGGCGCCATACAGAATACACTTTTACGCATTAGAGCTTTTCTGGATCTCGGAATACATAGCTTACTATTGTCGCGTCTATTTCTAACTACTTTATCTGACTCTAAGGGGAATAGGTGTGGATTCGATTTGACGAACATGACGATCTCTAAAATGTACATTGACGGAAGGGTTAATATTTTATAGGTTTTAAATAACGGCTTGCAACTTTCTGTAACATGGAGGCCAGACATAGCCCTCAGGCACCTCTTCTGTGTTTTAAATATCACATCTTTATTTGTTGAGTTTCCCCAAAAAATTAGTCCATATCTCAAGTTAGAGGACACCAAGCCGTGATAAGCAGTTAGCAGTGCATCAACATTTAAGATAGGGGCCAATTTATATAGGGCATATGTGGCATTACTAATTTTTTTGCTTAATTCTTCCGTATGAGCTTTCCAATCTAATTTGCTGTCAATAGTTACACCAAGAAATTTGGTTGTGTTTACCTAATTACGAAGGCTGCGGCCGGGATACTTAAAAAAAACCAATTTAGATTTTAAAACTAGTTTAATTCAAGTAAAAGGAATTACAATAAAAGAAAACGATATCTAGCTAAATCTAAAGTTATGTCTTCCTTCAAAGCCGAAATAGAAGTGATCGGCCTCATGTTGCGCTGGCGCGATGGTGCCGCGGTATTTTGTTAGTTCAGCACCTTTGCCTCGTGTCGCTAATTGCGCATTTTACTTGTTTTGTTATAATTGATTGAGGTCGTCCTTAGTCAGCGCTTTAGATATACTACGCCTGCGTAACACCTCCGCCTGTAGTTCAGCAACTATTTTAAAACGCTTAGTGAAAATGTTGCTGGTAGGTTTTCTCGTTGCGTATGCGTTTCAGATGTTACAGGAACTGCGTCTTCATGATTTCCTGGTCCTGTGGATACAGCATCGTTTTGGTTCCGTTTCCTGGAAAGGGTTCTTCCAGGGAAATATCTTCTGGTTATCATCGCAATTGTAAGTATGGCTGCGATACACAGTATAACATAAAACGGTATAGTGGTATGATATAGCGTTTCAGTTGTTTCAAACGATGAAATCGGCGACTGAAGAGTTATTCTGTCCTGAATAGTGTGTAGTCTATCCAAGTTAATAGATGTTAGATTTGCATGTAATGAGCTTATCTCCTGCATTTCAATAGTGTAGGGGACGTTCAATACTTTTACAGGTTGGCCTTTTATCTCGTCCTTGGTGTTTAGTAAGGTAATTTCGTTTGTGTGTATCGAGCAGTGCAATGGAATGGTGGCAAGGTAGCTTCCCCGCAGTGTGTCGTAATCGTCGCTTCCACATTTCATCTGGACTCTAGTAGGTTGAGGAAATGATATAACGTAGTGTCTACTGTCTAGTTCTTCTACAGCCGGTTTAAATAGATGTACAGTCGTTAGTTTACAGGATTTTAGTAATGTCTTGCTTGAAATGAAGGTTTGCACGCAGTCAGCTTGAGTCTGGATATAGTGATTTGTCTTTTGCTCGCAGAGATACCGATTATTATCTAACTTCGGGCATTCTGCCTCCATGTACATGAACGTTTTCCCATTTGTTGCTATGAAAGGATAAGGAGGTATGAGGACTTGGTTGTTCTTGTTCGGGACTATGGAGAGTTTGTAGAGTGTATAAGTATCTTCTGAGACTATGGGGAACCTAAATGCTATTACTATTCTCTTGTCATCGTAATAATATCCGGCTTTAATGGTGTCATAGTACTGTCGTAGTTCTAACTCTATTACGTGGTTCTTACCATAAATCTCCTTAAGCCTATTTACTACGCTACCTAAAATGTCTATTCCTAACATGCTATGATGGGTAGTCATCACGCGGGTGAACGATAAAATATTCTCTATTCTATATAATTCCGATAACACGTCCTCTATGTTTTCGCTGACGATAGTCAACAGCTGATTGAACTTAGCGACCTGGATCATATTTATGCTACTTTCTGCTTGTTTTATTAATAGACTCAGTGTGGTGTTAATTTTGTTCTGGTTTTCAACAATTTTATTTATAATATTAGTATGAGATAGCATCCACTCTTTACTGATGCTGATATGCTCGTTAAATTCGTCTACAGTTTTTTTTTGATTATTTCTCAACGTCTCTATGGCGTTATTATATCGAACAGCATCCGAGTAATCGAGGTTACCTGTAACGCTTTTTATGACAGATCCTAGGCCGTCTATAAGACCTCTTTTCGACCGTCTAGGCTCCAGAGTACGTAGGTGGTCAGTGACTCTACTTAACTTATCCGAAAGGTAGTCTATTTGATACTCGTAGAGAGAATATGCATCCTTCATCATGTGTAATTTAATGTAATCGAATTGAGTTTGTAGGGTGGAAAGAGTGTTTTCAATGTCGTCCAGGTTGACATATTGAAGGAAAGTATGATAGTGGGTTATTAGTCTGAGTGGTCCAAGTTTAAAGGGTAGTAGTCCAACTCCAGAGTCTAGGCTTTCAAGTTTTATCTCCTGGCTCCGTATTGCATGTATTGTCAGTATCAGCGTCATCCTGCAACAATTTAGCAGTCTTAGGTACGCGTTTAAGTCGTGATTTTGCTACGGGGCCGCGTTTCTTTGACGTATAGATGTGGATAGGTAAATCTGCTAAGACTACATCCTGAGTATATCTAGGGGCTAACTTTTGTCGCGGGGCTGATGGGTTTTTTATGAAGATCTGTTGCTTGGGTTGATACTCCTCCTCCTGCTCGCGGGTTTTATTTCTATTTTCGATTAAAGAGGTGCGATTAGTAAGAGAGGTTTCGTTTATGATTTGGTATACTTTTTTCATTTGATCTCTATGGTTTAATACGTACTGTTGCAATAGGTGGCTACTAAGATCGATGTCCCACGGGTCTCGGCTATCAAGATGCCCAGTTATTACATCGAATGGTCTGCACTTAGTAAAACTATGGATTGAGCTATTATATCCGAGTAAGGCGTATGGTATTAGGTTATTGGCGGGTTCTTTTTTATGTTGAATACGTAGGATTCTTATATGTTCGAGTAACGTGGAGTGGAACCTTTCTATGTTGCCGTTATCATTGGGACTG
Source organism: Griposia aprilina (assembly GCA_916610205.1). Classification (NCBI taxonomy): domain Eukaryota; kingdom Metazoa; phylum Arthropoda; class Insecta; order Lepidoptera; family Noctuidae; genus Griposia; species Griposia aprilina. The sequence continues at coordinate 22,594,036 of OU744285.1, read as the reverse complement.
TGAGCTAGCGTTTTATGGTGATTAATTTTGTGGAGTCTAGTGAATTCAGCGAACAGCTGATTAGCATACTCGGTACCGTTGTCCGTTATTATAGTTACAGGGAATCCGTGGTGAGTGCAGAACTGCAATAGGCCCTGTAAGATACTAATTGCGGTGCCGTCTTTCATAAGATATGCTTGCCCGTATTTAGAGAATACATCGATGAATGTTAGGTATTTTTCATTTTCGACCGTGAAAAGGTCCATATGAATTATCTCGAACGGTTTAGTGGCCGGTGGCACTATGTTAAACTTTTGTTTGATGGGACTTCGATCGTATTTTGCCTGACCACAAATAGTGCATTCGTTAACATATTTTGTGATCTGGTCTCTCATCTTAGGCCAGTAATATTTATGCGAGAGGGCTAGGTGACATTCGTTTATGCCACGATGATTCGTTTTTCCGTCATGATAGTGCCTAATTATTTCCTGCTGCCTAAGGTACTGTTTTACATTTTCGAGTTCGGATTTACATAGCACGAGGTTCATTGCAGAGCTTTTAAAGTTGTCTTGTATTATGGGAATGATGTCATACATACTCAAAGGGGGGTTAATAAGAATACCGGTTTTTACTTTCGGGTTTACGTACTCTTTTATGGCGGCTACAACGTCATCTATTAGGTTAGATTGTGAAACTTGTATGGAGGTGCGAGTATGGGTGTCGAAAGGTTTGGTCGCGGTCGGTCTTTTTTTAATGTCTCCTACTACTGTCATGATTATTTGTCGGTGGAATTTATTTATAGGTTCGTCGGTGATTGGTACCTCGAGTATAGGGTTTTCGTTACTGGTATGGGCTGTTTCAGTACTAGAGTCTGCTATCGACGGGGGTTTCTCGGAAGGGTTCGCTATTATCGAGCTTATCTCGTCATTGTGTATTTCTACTCGCGAGAGGGCATCGGCATTGGTGTTGTTTTTGCCCTTTTTGTACACTACAGTAAAGTCATACTCACTGAGTTTCAATCTCCATCTAGTTAGACGCGAGTTAGGTTCTTTCAAGCTCATGATCCATTGCAATGGCTTATGATCCGTAACTATCCTAAACTTGCGTCCAAAGAGGTAGGGTCGAAAGTACTTAGTGGCCCACACGATAGCGAGAAGCTCTTTTTCGATGGTGCTGTAGTTTGTCTCGCTTTCGTTCAATGTTCGGGATGCGTATGAAATCGGTCTGTCTGACCCTATATGCCCTTGTGATAGTATGGCTCCTATTGCAAAGTTGGAGGCGTCTGTAGTCAGTATAAATTCCTTGTTAAAATCAGGGTACTGTAAGATTGGGTCGTTTGTTAAGAGGTTTTTACATCGTTCGTAGCAGTCAACGTAGTCTTTAGTAAGTGTAACGGTCCTACCCTTCTTTAAGCACTGAGTAAAGGGTTTCGTAATTTTAGCGAAATCGGGTATGAATTTTCTGTAGTATCCTATAAGTCCGAGGAACTGTTTTATCTGTTTTGCGGTTTTGGGTATGGGGTATTTCTGTATAGCTGCAATTTTGTCTGGGTTCGGTTTAATTCCCTCATTGCTTATTATATGACCTAAGAAAGCGGTTTCTAGCTTCAAGAATTCGGACTTATCCATCTGAATCTTAAAGTTAGACTCCCGGAGTCGTTGGAATACTTTTTCTAGGTTATTTAGGTGCTCCTGGAGCGAGGTACTGTACACTATGATGTCATCCATGTAGACCAGGCAGATCACGTTTTGTAGGCCTCTCAGAACATTGTCCATTACCCGTTGGAATGTTGACGGGGAGTTCTTTAAACCCATGGGCATTCTTAAGAACTCAAAATGCCCATGTTCTACGTTGAATGCCGTCTTATGAATATCGTCAGGGTCTGTCTCCACTTGATAAAAGCCGCTGGCAAGGTCAAGGGTACTAAAATACTGACACTTCCCTAATTTGTCCAGGACGTCTGTTATGTTCGGTATGGGGTATTTATCGTCTATGGTTTTTTCGTTTAATTTTCGGAAGTCTACTACGAGTCTCCATTTTTGTTTCCCAGAAGCGTCTGCTTTCTTAGGGACAACCCAAATAGGAGAGCTCCAGGCTGAGTCGGAGGGTCTGATTATATTTTGCTCCAGCATTTTTGAAATTTGCTCCCTAACCTCTTGGCGATGAACGAAAGGATATCTGTAAGTCTTGGTATAAATAGGTGTGTCATCTACAGTCCGTATACGGTGTTTTACTTTATTGGTGAAAGATAAGGGTTCGCCTTCTATGTAGAATACATCTGCATACTTCGAGCAAATATTTACTAAGTTAATTTTCTCCTCTTCATTAAGATGATCTGTCCGCAATTTTGATATTACTTTATTAATGCGAGATGTGTCGGGTATTTGTTCTAGGTTCATGCATTCGATATTATTTAAGGTTACAGCCTCTACCGGGTGGTCTAGGGATAGAATAGTATCGTTGTTTGATGGGTTTAGAATTTCTACAATGCCGCGGTTATTACAAACGGCTGTAATGCATTCGCTTACAATACAATTGCATAGGTATTGTTGTGAGATATGTACGTCACCGTCTTTAGCGTTTATGGGTAGTCTGATAAGCTTAGTAGTGTTGGCTGGTATAACAGCCTCGTAAAGGTTTACATTCCGCGAATTAAACATTAAGATAGGGTTCTTTGCGGTAGCCGTAATCAGTAGGTTGTCCTTTAGGTCAATCTTCGTATTCCATTTGGTCAGTAAATCTAGTCCGATAAGTCCATCAAAGAATTTGTGAAAGTCATATATGAATAATTTAATTTCGCTAGGGTCATTGAGTTCGCGGAAAGATGGTATAGTTATAGAATAGTCGTTTCTAGTTGTGGCATGTACGTTAGTCACCTCGAAGGGGTCATAGTTAAGAGGGTATTCCGAGTAGTACCGTTGTACAGCTGTAGGACTAATAAACGACTGGTTTGCTCCGGTATCAATGAGTAGGTTTAGTGGGGGGTCGGATATTTTTATGTAGGGCAACTGTCGTTGCGTTTGCAAGTTGACTTCTATTTTGAGGGTTTTAATGGGGGTTTCCTCTGAAAATCCTGGTTTGCGTTACTAGTCGAGGGTTGGGGTTCCTCGCATTTAGTAGAGGGTTGAATTGGTTTTTGCTCAGGCGGTACGGCCGGTCCGAGATCCTGTACGTAATAGTAGTTGCCGTCGTCATAATAGACGTTATTATAGTCAGCGTGGTCGTAATCATAAGAGTAGGGTTCCTCCACGACGTAATAATCGTAGTTATATTCGTTACAATCGTTGAAGTTCATCTCACGGGTCTTAAAATAATTTATTGGGGGCGGGTTGCCAAACTTGCCCCAGTCGTGAGGTCTACTTGGCATGGGTTTAGCAATAAAATGGCTGACCCCGCTCATTGGCTGAGGTCCCGGGGCTAGGGCACGTGGCTGAATTCTGAATACGTTACTTTGCGCGTTATAGTTAGGCGGCGGCGCGCGGAACATTTGCTGCGTACGCGTTTGGTTATTAAGTGCGATGGGCGCACGTGGCGCGCCATGTGGTTGGAACATAGGTGGTCTCCCACTGCTCTGCGGAACCGGTGGCCGTTGCCAGTTTGAAAAGGGTTTCGGCATCGGCATGGGTAGAAAACCTGTGGGCTGTGTTAGTAATTTGGGCATAGGAGCGGTTGGAAGTGGCCTTTTTACACTCGCGCTATCATTACGGTCTTGCAGGTACATCACATTTAGTTCCTCTTGAACAAACTCCAGCGCCCTTTCGATGCTTTCAGGACGCATGCAACGTATGCGGGAACCCAGAGGTTCTTTTAGGCCACGTACAAACGCTTGCATTGTTAGTTTTTTGTATAGTGTACGTTTCGCTTCTATGGTGGTATTCACTGTTTCATGCAACGATATATAAGTCATGATGGTGCTGAATAACGATTGACACTGGTCGTAGTACTCTTGTGGAGTGCTGTTACCTTGAGCTGATACCAGGAGGTCATTATAGAGGGCCGTTTCGTCCCTCTGGTCGGCAAAGCTATTAATTAGAGTATTCCGTATTCCTGCCCAACTATCTGGGATGCCATTCGAATTAATTCTAGTTGCCGCGGTGCCTGTTATTTTATTTAGTATGCCGTTCAAAAGGCATAGATTACCTAACTCACTGCCCTGTGCATTACTTAAATAAGTACTAACTATCTGGTCACATAGTTTAATAAATCGCGTGAGTACGTTGGGGTTCCCATCGAACTCGGGGACTGGGCGTAGAGCCTTATAAATCGTGTCCGGATCGCACGACATTTTGCAGTCTTCGTATAAACTATTTAAACCTAAATCTATATCCCTATTCGAATCTAATACTAATTGCCTACTATTGGGTCTACCTGATGTAGACTCGCGAGGTCCTAAATTACGTGGGTGGAAAATTTTGAAGGATTAAGAGACTTGGGTACACAGGAAGCAACACAGGGAATAATTCAAGCGTACTCACATAACCTTCATATCGGTCTCTGGGGTCGATGTCTGGATCCCGTTCTCTCCCGGCAGCAATCCTTGAGTTCGGATACTCGATGAAGCTTGACAGCAGGTTAGCCGCGATCGCTCACGCGCGGTAGCGATAATATCGATATAAGATAGACCTAGCTAACCTCGAGAATCCTACCGACTGCGCCAATTACGAAGGCTGCGGCCGGGATACTTAAAAAAAACCAATTTAGATTTTAAAACTAGTTTAATTCAAGTAAAAGGAATTACAATAAAAGAAAACGATATCTAGCTAAATCTAAAGTTATGTCTTCCTTCAAAGCCGAAATAGAAGTGATCGGCCTCATGTTGCGCTGGCGCGATGGTGCCGCGGTATTTTGTTAGTTCAGCACCTTTGCCTCGTGTCGCTAATTGCGCATTTTACTTGTTTTGTTATAATTGATTGAGGTCGTCCTTAGTCAGCGCTTTAGATATACTACGCCTGCGTAACAACCTTATCTATTTTGTTATTACAATAATGGATATTTACATTTGGTATGGATGATCTTTGATCAAAATGCAGAATATTAGTTTTCTCAAGGTTTATCTTAAGATTATTGTTTTCCAGCCACTGTACCATTGATTCTAAGGAATTGTTAATATCAGATTCGTATGTGTCTCTGTTTTTAAAAGCAACTGTAATAGTACTGTCGTCGGCAAAAAGTGTCATCGGGTGGTCGATGCTTTTGGGTAGGTCATTAATGTACAGTATAAAAAACAGCGGGCCAACGACAGTTCCTTGCGGAACGCCAAATTTAACTATACGTTCTCTGGACTTATACACAAATTCCTTTTTATTACTTTTATTTACTGCTGAGATTTCTGTAAATTGAGTTCTATTGCTTAAATAAGATCTAATGAGGTTTGAGACATTACCTCTAATGCCATATGCTTCTAATTTTTCAATAAGTATGTCGTGCCGGACATAGTCGAAAGCCTGTGTCATGTCACAGAAAATCGTACATACAGGTATATTTAAATCTACTTTTTGCATGACATAATGTAAAAAATCGTATATTGCCAAGTTTATTGTTTTACCAGTTCTAAACCCTTTCTGTTCATTAGTGAGTATGTTTTCTCTTTCAAGGTACGTATTCAACTGTTTACATAAATACTTCTCAAATATTTTGGAGATTATGCTAATAAGAGATATTGGCCTATAGAATTGCATTAGCTCTTTATTTTCCTTTTTAAATAACGGCTTTATGACAGATACTTTTAAAGCATCGGGAAAAACACCTGTCTCGATGCACAGGTTAATTATATAGCTTAGATGCGGTGCTATTTCTCCCGCTACAGATTTTACAACTTTTGTTGATAGGCCATCATGGCCTACACTATTTGTATTTTTCAATTGATTTATAATTTTAAATACTTCGATTGGCAGACAAGGGGCGAGAAAAAAAGAATCTCTTCTTTTTGGTATCAGTGATGCAGCATTTTTACCAGACCCTGCTATAGGGTTAATTTTGTCAATGAAGTAATTATTAAATGCATCTGAAATAGCCTTTGGATCTGTAATGACGTCATTTTTTACACAAATTTTATCAATACAGTTTTTTGGAATGTTGAATTTCGAGTCATTTATAATTTTCCAAGTAGCTTTTGATTTGTTATCTGACGTCTTTATTGCATAGTTATTCTGTGCCTTTTGAGTAAGTTTTACAATTTTTTTAAATATTTTTAAATAGCAAGTTAGTTTTCTTTTATTAATCGAATTTGGTTTTAGTCTATATTGCCATAATAATTGCCTTTTCTTTTTACTACATAGTTTTACACCACGTGAAACCCATTTTGGTTTTTTCATCGCGCTGATTCTAACATTAATTTCTGGAAAGCACAGTTTGTAGAATAACGAAAACATGTCAAAAAAGGAATTGTACGCTACATTAGGGTCATCGGTTTTGTAAATATCAGAAAAAGATAGTTTATCTAAGCAATTTTTAAATATTGTCATATTTTCGTTACAGTAGTCGCGTCTTGTAACCTGCCAATATTTAATATTACATTTCTTTTGCACTGGAAATGACATTAGTTGTGCCGTATGGTCCGATAGAGCAAGTTCTAGGACTTCAACCTTGCCTGCTTTGCGAAAGTTATGAGCAATATTATCAATACAAGTTTTACTCTTTAAGCGTGTAGGTTGATTTAAGGCTAACTTTAAATTGTAATTCAGTAATATGCATTCAAATTCCATTGTCTGTACGCTCTTTTTTAAGATGTCGATATTGAAATCCCCTGCTATGACAATATTATGATGGCATTTCTTCGTTAACTCTTGCAGGAGGAATTGTAATTTGTCCATATATACGTTGAAGTTTGTTAACTTGGGAACCCTGTACACACATGCCAGGACAATGTTATAACTAGGTAACTCTATCGCGCAGCATTCAAATACTCCAGGTTCTGATATGTTGGCTATCCTCTTTAATTCGATGAAGTGATGTCCGTTCTTTACCAGGATGCATGCACCACCTCTCTTGCTTTCTTTTCTGCAATACGAAGCCGCTAGTTGATAATTTGGTATGGTTAAATATGATTCGTATCCTGCCATAATAAAGTGTTCAGTTACGCACAATATATCTACACTAACACCCTTTTCCGATAATAGCTCATCTAGGCATATTGTGACATTGTCGGATTTATTTAGTAGTCCGGCAATATTCTGATGCAAAACACAGACATTTTTAGTCACGAAAAAAGTCTGTTATTTTCTCCTGGTTCCCTGCCATGTCATCTTGATTAACAGATTGTCGAGTCCGGTTATTTTCATTATTTAGTGTCGTATTATTTGATTCTTTTGGGTCTGCGTAGAAACGTTTGATATCGAGTACGAGGTCGTTTAGGTCGTGAATAATTGTTCTCATGCCAGCGTTGTTAAGCTTTCCGCTACGTCTATTGAACATTTTACAGTCATAGGATAGGTTCAAGTTTGAGTCGAGAAAGTAAGCGTGTTCATGGGTGAAAATGTCATGGCACAATAGGCTATTGAAATATTCCACCTTCCCATTAAAAATGTTCGTATAGCTGCCACATTTATATGTCGGTGCGCAGATAATAATATTTGTGTGTTGAATTTTATTTATCGATGCTCTTATATTAAATAACAAATTAGGGTAGTCATTTGAGTTGACGTCTTCTTCTCCTATTAATACAATACAGAAGTCGTTCATAGTAAATGACTTCACTTTGGCTTCTATATTGAGCAATATTTGGTCCATCGTACGGTGTGGCATTATGTAGTGACATATTTCTGACTGGAGTTGCAGTGTTGTATTAGATATTGAAAGTATTTTGTTGTCTTTGTTATTGCTAAGAATGCATATCTTACTGGTTGTCGGAGTAAGTTGCTCAGATCTTGGTTCTCGTGTGCAAGCTGCATATTTTATTGGTATATTATCAGTCTGTGTTTCTTTATTTATACATCTTGTGGGTTTTGAGCATTTAATTCCTTGCTTTTTTGGTGTGGTGGAAGCTTTTAATGGACTAGCAGCTATTTGTTTGTACAATGAGTTTTTCCGAACTAGGTTTTCATTTTCCTTTTTAAGCTTTCCAATGTCTAGGCTTAATGAGTCAATTTCTCTATTTGCGCTACTAAGTTTACTGGTGAGGTCTACGATTATTTTCTTTAACTGGGTTATTAAATCAATATCATCATCATCTGATATATCTGGCATACTACATACAGTGCCATCTAGTGTGTGATTGACAAACGTTTCATCCAAGTTATCGGAGTTCGAGTGCGCTCGTGCGCGTCGGACAGTGATGTTATTGATTTCGTCCATGGTTGTGTATGTAGTACCGATATTGATCGCTAGATGTCTATTACACAGTATCACTTGTTTTGAAACTAGATGTCACTTCGCTCAATATTTATGAGTCATTATGTAGACTACAAATTCAAAATGTTGAAAATTAACGATCTTTATTCGCTCTTCGTGAGATTAATGAGTTTTTAATAGAAATAAGTTAATGTACCTGTTGTCTTTGGTGTTGTTACGTCGTAAAATCCGTTTGATCGCTTTTTTTTTACTCCTTTGGCACTGATTTATTTGTTTTGTAAACACTGGACGTATGTTGTTTGTTTTGTCACATAACACTTAAGTTTTGCAAAGATAACGATATTTAGGGTCAATAGTCACTTTCTGGATCCACTTATACTAATCAATAATAAATCCCACTGTATTCTTAGAAAAAAGACCCTTATTTTCAAAAAACCATTCCAGACGTCGCGTTATAATGTTGTGCAAGGTTTTGCAAAGACAAGATATGAGTGATATAGGTCTCAAAGATGTTATGTTGGTTGGGTCGCGCCCAGGTTTCGGTACAGGCACTACTTTAACCTTCCTCCACTGACTTGGGACCTCACCTTCAGACAAACATTTGTTAAATAAATCAACTATCAACTGTTTGCTGGGAAAATTATAAATCATTGAATAAGAAATATCGTCATCCCCTGGAGCTGTATCCTTCATCTTCAGTACATTTGATAGTTCCTGTTCCGAAATCTGTGCCTCCAATCGTATATTAGTTGAACTAAAAGTAAGACATAATGGCGGAACGTAATCTGGCGTTAATTGTCGTAAGAACTCACCAGCCTTCTCTGCATCCAAACAAATTCTACTAGTAGGATATCCTTTGAGCCATCGCATTTTATTCCACAACTCGCTACTAGACACCATCTCACTCATACTGTCACAGAATTGATGAAAAGATTCTGCACTAGCTTTACGCATTAGTCTCTGTGCTGTAGCAACCTTCTGTTTAAGTATTATAAAATTTGTGGGGATGGGGTTCTTCCTCACCTGTGCTAATGCCAATCTACGCTCCGCTACTGCCCTAGACAACTCAGGAGACCAATATGATCTTGGAATAAACTTACTGGTGGGGTCTGCACAAATTTTAATGTCTGGAATGGATGCATGAGACGCAAAATTAATTAAATCTATAATATTATCATAAATTTGTTGAGTGTCGCCTGTTAAACTAATACTACTAATTTTATTTGAAATTATGTCCTTGTACATCTGCCAATCTCCCTTTTTAAAATTAAATTTCGTTTTTTTTAAGTTATTACAAGGTATTTCTGTGGTTATAAGAACCATTAAGTGATCACTACCTAAGTTTTCATTTAAAACGCTCCATTTGAACCGAAGTGCAATATCTGCTGACGCAAACGTCACGTCAGGTGAACTTTTTTGCTGATTTAATACTAACTTAAGTCTGGTCTGGTCTCCAGTATTGAGGGAAACATACCGCCAATCATCAGCTGCATCGTGTATTTGCAAACCCCTGCGATCATTTTTGTATGACCAATTTGTATGATGCCCGTTGAAATCTCCCCCTATAAAAGTTTTATTTGACCATTTACAAAATAGCATTTTCCAATCTTCATCGGTAGTGTAAATATTAGGAGGACAGTATACCGCAACAATATTTTCCAAAAAGTTGCAGTTAAATATTTTAATATGTAGAACTTGAATGTTTCGATTACGTAAGCTAAAATTAGTGATCTGTGCTTTGATAGATTTGTGGACTACAATTGCTATCCCGCCGTATGAATCGTCCCGGTCTTGTCTAAAAATATCATAATTACTAATTTTCAAATAACTGTCTGGTTCAAGCCAGGTCTCAGATATAATGCATATGTGAATTTTATCTATCAATAAAAGGTTCTCAAAGGCTTTCATTTTAGGTCTTAAACTTTGTGCGTTCCACTGCAACAACTTTAACTTAACAATTTTATTTTTATGGTCCATTACTTACTAAGTCCGATAAAAAACTCTAAACACTTATTCAAAATAGGCCACTCAGACATATGATCTACTACAACTAGTACTAACCATTCAATACAACACTTAAAAACATTATTAAACTTTTCTTTTATACTAAAACCTCGCATACAAATAATGTCTTTCAATCGTGTAATTAACTCGTCAAAATGTACCTGCCGCTCATTGTTTACGCTGTCACCGAGATCGTTATCAGTAGCAGCTGATTGCTTTGGAATGTGGTCCGGTGACTCCTGCTGTCCCCACCACTCCGTTTTACCAATGTTTTGCGAATGTGATTGCTTATTTTTATTACTTGCTTGCGGTGATTTTGGTCTATTCTGCGTAAATAAAGGTGGGAACTGACTCGGAGTATATTTATTTATGTTTCCCGATTCTTCCATCAGCAAACCATTAAAGCTGTTGTTGGTATTGATGTTCGACTTTTCGATATTTCTCACTGTTTCTAAACAAATTGGTGGTTTAGGTCGAACATACATATTGCAGGCAACGTGATATGTACAGTTGAACTCTGCCATAAGTTCCCTCACGCGCTTCTCTCGAGCATATACTGGACAACTTCTACTCAACGCCATATGGTCACCCCGACAGTTCACACATTTAAACATTGTAACTTCACAGTTATTGTGTTCTTTTGTGCACTTAGGGCATATAGTTTTTTTGGACGTGCATCTTGCTTTTATGTGACCAAACTTCCAACAGTTTGAACACTGCGTTACCGGGAAAATATAAGGTTCAACTTTGGTACGTAGACAGTCCACATATATAAATGCTGGTAGGTATGAACCTCTGAACCCCACTTTGGCTACCTCACTAGGCACCCAGCCACCTTCCTCATCTCGTCTTTGTAACCTCTTTAAAGTTATGATTTGAATATCATTAGGACACTTAATCACTTTTAATGCCTCTTCGTCAGACAGCTCGAGGTCCACATCCCGTATAATACCGTAGGAAATGTTTACGTCCATTGCACTATACACTTTCCACTCTTTGGTTTGGAATTCCTGACAGTCTAACAACTTGCCCGCTCCTTCCTCAGAAGAAACCTCAATTTTTAACTTATATGGGTTAATATACTTAATATGGTTTATGTCAGTCAAACCCACGCTGTTAAACAGTTTCGCGATAGCAAACTGTTTAGGTAATTTCTCTTTGCTCCAAATAAAAACCTCTTTCTTGATTTGTTTCTGTTTCTTTCCTCTATTACTTTCAACTTTAGTCCAGCTTTGTTCATCCTCTTCTCTTTCTCGTTTTGTCGGTTTATCTACTACTACATCTTCCTCCATAATTTGTACTGCACAGCATTTCGATTCATTAATATTCTCCAACGAATCACTGTTATTTTCTTCATCTTCTATTTGTGACATCCATCTATCTGACTGACTCACTTCTTCCGTATTAATCTGATCCAACTTTGTTTTTTCTTGTCCGCGATCATTTGTGGCCATAATTACGAATAATCCTGCATCACCGATGAGCGCGTCAATATAATTACTTAAAAAATTCTATACACACCGTAATCGATACTCGCGTGCGAGCGATCTACACGAGTGCCGTGACAGAACTGGTATTAATCATGAAGTACCTAACTAAAAAATCTACCTGAATTACCTACTTTTGTCGAATAATTATGAATATCTATTCTTACAATAAGGTAAATAGTTAATTACACCAGTCTCCAGCATTTTTACGCACGGGTTATATATAACTTATTTTTGTTGCTTTTATATCTAGAAATAATAATAAGAACAAAATATAGTTCTGAATTTGCTTTTATGTGTAAAAAATGGAAAAATTCAAATCAATGAAAATACATAAAAAATGGACTTATAGATGATTTATTAAAAGATACCGAACATCCATTTATGATTCATTCTTACAATAGAAGTTAAATAGAGTCCAAATGTTTAAAAATGAACAGTTTTACTTTTCCTGTCATGTTCAGTAGAAGTTTCTCTTATTAACCCATCATGCTTTCAGTATTACCACAGTATAAATATTAATACAGTAAGACGACGCCTTTGATCTCTGGAAAAATGCCGACAAAGTCTAGACAATTTCGCAACGGTTTATGCATGCCAGGGTTGTCACAAGTAAACAATATTTATGAAATTATTTATTTATTGCAGATCAACATGGTTAGCAATATTATAATTAAAACAATATTATAACATAATACAAGAATGTACACAATTTTAAACCCGCTCTTTACTGCATGTTTTATTAAGAAGTTGAGTATGACAATAAAAAATGCAGTGAGGCGTATACAAAGAGATTTATGAACTGCAGACATGGATTGAAGAATTCGACACTTGTAGGTAAGAACCTCGGTAGCTCTGTTGGTAAGAGCGTCGGGTGTACTGGATGCGAAGGACGCAGGTACAAATCTCGCTCGCGGTTCGATTTTTAATTTTCATAGAAAATCTTTGAAATTCGCGACGCATGCGTTAATGCGTATAATATGTATTTAAAAATATTAAGTGTAGTCAATGAAAAATAAATATTTTAGGAGTTATAATTACTAGCCATTTAATACACGGAATATACCTTAACTTTTTAAAACAAAGTGAAAAAAATACAAAACTCAGTTTGGTTCAGTACTTTTCTTTCAGAAGTCGGTGGCAAAAGTCAATGAAATAAAAAACAAAACCATCGACTACCGAAATCAAAGTTATTTTACACTTTTTTGCGGTTGTTTTTAAAGTCAGTAATTTTTTTTTTTTTAAGTTTGGTCGGTGTAATTTGCTGAGGAACAATTCAAATACTAGACCGTAAAAAAATTATAAATGGGCAACCGATAAATATTTTCGGTTTCTAGATTTGTTCGATTTAAAATTTCTGTTTTGGAACTTAATTATATAAAAAATTCTCATCCTAATAAATAATTTCAACAAAAATTTTACTGGGAAGCATTGACATGGTTTTGAATTATATTCTATTAAACTCAAATGTTCAAATAATTTGAGCCCAATGTTAGATTCAGAAAAAGAAAAGATTGATAGCAATTTTGTTTCCAATCTATGGATGTATTCAACAAAATCATCCGGAGGGACTTGTAATCCGCCAAAGCGATCACGGCTAGTGTCGTAAGCTCTCAGGCGGATGTACAAATTTTTGTCATTTGCTTCGTCTGCATATGATGAGGCGTAATTGACTACCGATAGGCAGTCATGTTTGTGATTTTCCACACACTTTCGTAACAAATATCCACAGATATAATGGAATGCATTTTGTTCCGGAATATCGTAATCCTTTGTAAGGTTTTCTGAGGTATTGGATGTTTGAGGTGGGTTCTGCACAGAAACTTGTGGTGGAGCTGTATTTTTCGTAAACTCTACAAATTGCGTAAGGATGCTGTCGAAATCTTCGTTACAGTTCGTAGCGTCTGACATTTTAAGAATCTGATATAAAAAGTTTTTTCTGAAAGCCCTGGTGAATTGAATGCTTGTAGGTTCCCTACAATTTCCACCAGCTTGCCTCATGACACCAAAGAAATTTTCTAAACAATCATTATTAATTCTGCGTGTTAAAATGTAATCGTATCCCTCAGCTCTGAAATCGTTATAAAACTGCCGAATTGAATTAATTGTTATAATGAAAGCGTTTATAAATTTTATTATTTTAGTAACATCTCGGCCGCTAGTTTTATGTTTAACTCTCATACTATTGAAAAGAAGTATTGCTTTGTCTAGCAATTCTTCTTGCAGTGTAGTACCCCTATATGGTTTATTGTAGGGTTTTGGTGAGCCAATGTTACTTGAATTCAATAAATCAAAGAGGTTGTTCATGGTTTCAATAAAATATATCGTGCCATTAGCAACTTGTAGAGTACCCGACGATTGGTAATTATTTAAAGCTGCTACTACAGTATTGCTAAACACTTGCACGGCAAACCGAACTTTTTGTTTTTGAAAACTATTTGGCTGTATATGCGTATCTGTTAGACCAGGAGCTGATCGCATGTGTAGTGTGCAGCTCGCCTAACCTTATATATGTAACTGCACACACTAATTATTGGCATTATTATACGAATCGTGGAACTAAACAGTTCTCTTTTATTTCGACAACATCATTATAATACATGGCGACCCTTAGCCAGCAATTAAAATTTTGCAATCTACGCGTTATGGAAGACTACGAACGAGTCAAATAAATTATGAAGGTTATTTAAACCATAGAAGTTGAAGTTTGTGAAGACGGAAATTATAAGAAGAAAGGAAGCGAAGAAGATTTTAAAAATTTATAGAAGAATCAGAATCCCAATAGAAGAATTTGTTTGAAGAGGTGAAAACATTAAATAAGAAGACAGAAAAGGAACGTTGCTGCCGGGTGCTGGGAGAATGCTCAAGCCTTATGATGAGAGGATATGCAGGGTGCCGGGAGTTGAATTGTACGGGTCCGATGTGGAGCAGCTGGGAGTCAGTTCCAGACCAGTGCTGAGGAGTTCATTCGTCCAAGCCACGTGAGACGTCGTGACCTACATAATCGTTGTCAGTAAAATAAGTAACTACTGCAATGTAAGTTTTGCAACGCAAGCATTATTTTTTTATATTCTACTATATTTCATGTTACTGTAACTGGATCATGCATTTTTGTATATTTTGTTCTGGAGATTAGGAATGTCCCAACAATTACAAGATCTGCACGCTAGATTAAAATATCTAAGAGAATATTTAGTAAAACTAGGTCCAGATAGGCGTAGAAAAGATTTAGCTTTAAAGAAACTAGAGGAAGCAGAAAAAGAATATAGTAAATTGGATTGTATTTTGACTCAGTTGAACCAAGAAGTTATAAATCGCAAGTTAGATAAAGGTGCTTGTGAGGTTTTCCAATCATTAATTAATGAAATTCAGTCGAATTATCAGAAAATAAAAAGTTTACTTTCTTTAGTAGATAGTAGTTGTCAAACTAGTTCTAAAGATATTATAGAATATACTGATTGTCTTACAAAAATGGCTGACGCATTTGATATTAAAACTGCAATTTCCCTGTTGCCAGTGTTGAATGGCCAGGAGCAGGTGACAAATCAGCTTATAGATGGTATCTTACTTTATAGTTCGCTTATTAATGAAGCCAGTAAGAGTCAATTAATACAGTTTGTGTTAAAAACACGTCTCTCGCCTAGTGCAAAATTACGACTTAAAACTAACTACACAAACATAGAAAGTTTGGTAGAAGATATTCGCGTTTACTTGTTACCGAAGAAATCGTATGTAGCTTTACAAAGTCAATTGTTTACGGCGACTCAAGGCCGTAGGAGTATAGAAAAATTCGGTACGGAGATCGAAGAGTTATTTGTCAATCTCACGATTGCGCAGGCTAACAATAAGCGTGATGCATATGAGGTTTTGCGTCCACTCAATGACTGCTATTAAACGGTTTAGTGATGGGTTGGCTGATAAGCGGCTCAGCACCATCATTGCCTCACGTCAGTTTACATCATTGCCTGAAGCTATAACGGCTGCGGTAGATGAAGAAACCTTGTCAGTCCCGCCACAAGATCAGGTTCTGCAATTTAGGACTAACCAAAATTATAGAAGAGGTAGCTTTAGAGGCAATCGAGGCCGAGGAAATAGACAATTTTATAACAGAAATAAAGCGTATAACCATAATTATGTTAAAAATAATGAAAATAGCACAGGTCAAAGAACTTTAAGCAGCGTTAATCGAGGTAAAAACTCAGGTGAACAACGTCAGCAGTTCCGCGGACGTCCGGTGCGTTGTCAGCGTGTTCAACATAACGCGCAACAGTCCAATGTCCATGACAACTTGTGCAATGCAAATGAAAAAACAAACCAAGCAAATGAAAGCCTAGAATTTTTTCGTACCTAAATCGTACACACATTCTATTTTTAGTTTTTGTAATTTTTGTATTATTAATTGTCGGTTAACAAATAGTGATGTTGATCTTAATTTACTGATAGATAGTGGAGCTAGTTTATGTGTGTTAAAGTATGAATGGTTGTCGCGACATAGGAATTTATTGAATTTAGTAAAACAAGATAAGATAGTCATTAAAGGAATTAGTGGTAATTTAGAGTCCATGGGACACATTTATTTAGAAATTATAATTAATAATGTAACTTTTCAACAAAAGTTTTACATATTTGAACACTTATCTTGTGCTGCAGAAGGTATACTCGGGCAAGATTTTTTCGAGCGGTATAACGCTGTATTAAACTATAAAGATGGTACTCTGAGTTTGGAAACCCGAGACCAGTCTGTTAGTGTTCATGTTAATAGGAATTTATTTACAATTCCGCCTCGTTGTGAAGTAATTAAACACATCCCGACGTCACACAACAGTGATTGCGTCGTTTTGTCAAAGGAAATTTACAAAGGTGTGTTTACAGCAGGTGTAGTATCGAAGCCACACAATGGACTTATTCCTGTTAGGATATTAAATACAACTGATAATTCGGTTCACATAAATACTTCAGATTTAAGTATTAGTTGCTTAAATAATTTTTACGTTTGCAAGTTCGACGACGATAACATTTCTGTGGATAGAGTTAAAACTTTACTTACTACGTTACAACTAAATACCTATTTAAATAAAGAGGAACAAAGAGGTATTGAAAACGTATGTGCCAAATATGCCGATGTTTTCCATTTGCCAGGAGATACGCTCACAACAACTAATTTAATAGAGCACTCAATAAAACTAAAAGAAAATACTTCACCAGCATACGTCAAGCCTTATCGATTGCCTAAAGCATTGAAAGGCGAAGTACAAAGACAAATAGATGAAATGGTTAAAAATGATATTATTGAAGAGACTATTTCAGAATGGTCAAGTCCAGTTCTATTAGTACCTAAAAAGACAGATAGGTCAGGAGAAAGAAAATGGAGACTTGTAGTGGACTATCGCCAACTCAATAATAGAATACAGGATGATAAGTTTCCGTTACCTAATATCACTGAGATACTAGATTCGTTATCTAATAACATCTATTTTTCAAAATTAGATCTTAGTCAAGGTTACTATCAGCTATCCTTAGAAGAACAGTCTAGGAAGTACACTGCATTTACAACAGACAAGCAGTATCAAATGAAACGATGTCCAATGGGACTTAAAACATCGCCTAGTGCTTTTGCTCGTCTCATGACAATAGCAATGTCAGGATTAAATTATAAATCATGCTTTTTATATCAAGATGATTGCATTGTCGTAGGAAATTGTCTCGAAACGCATAACAAGAATCTTATAAAAATTTTAGAATGCCTAAGAAGGGTGAATCTAAAACTAAATCCGCTAAAGTGTGAATTTTTACGTAAAGAAATCGTTTATTTAGGACATAAAATAACCTCAGAAGGAATATTTCCCGATCCATCGAAGGTAGAATGCCTACACAAATATCCAGTCCCGCAAAATGTAGACGACGTCAAGAGATTTGTAGCATTCGCAAATTATTATAGACGTTTTATTCCGAAGTTTGCTGAAATAGCCTATCATTTGAATGCGTTATGTAAAAAAGATGTAGTATTCGTATGGAGTGATGAATGCGAGCGAGCATTTTACAAGTTAAAGCAGATTCTTATTAGTCCGACTATACTTGACTATCCAGACTTTAGCGACAAGAACACTTTCACGTTACAAACTGACGCATCAAAACTAGGATTAGGCGCCGTACTGTCTAATAGCAATGGCAAGGTAGTCGCGTACGCAAGCCGTTACTTGAAACCAGCTGAGACGCGATACCCTGTGATTGAGTTAGAATTACTTGCTATTGTTTGGGCAGTTCGACATTTTAGACCTTATTTATATGGGAAAAAGTTTTACATAAAAACAGACCATAAGCCATTGATTTATTTATTTAATATGACCGATCCTTCAAGCCGGTTGACAAAGTTTAGATTATATCTTGAAGAATACGACTTTGAAATCAGCTATGTCCCAGGACGGCACAACGCAGCTGCAGATGCATTGAGCCGGATACCTATTACATCCAACAGTTTAAAGGATCTGAACAAACATGCAGTATCAGTCATGACAAGGGCACAGACTCGGGTTGCGCACTGACTGTGACAACAACGACATGACTACTGAGGTATCCTCTACTCCAAGGCCTGATCAACCTAAGGTAGTGGAAATCCTCAAACGACCGACTGACAGCATTTTATTGATATTATATAGTAATAAAAATACTATAAATCAGATAGAAAAATCAAAACATTACACTAGTGACAATGGTAACTGCAAATTCGTTCCTGAAAAATCAGCAATTTATGTGATTTCTCGATCGTTATCGACCGTAAGTGTGTTAGCGAGAGAATTACAACGTTTTTGCAAGCAAATCAAAATAAATGAGCTCATAATAATTAAAACGAAGCGCTATGAAATTTTTGTTAACAATTTTATAAAGGAAATGAGTCATTTGAATGACTTCCCTAAGCTACTTGTTATTAAAGATGTGACAAGAGTTTCTGACAAAGACACGAAAACAGTGATCTTGAATGACTTCCACTTATTACCCACCAGCGGCCACGCGGGAATAAACAGAATGTTAAATAATATTAGGAAGTACTATTATTGGCCAGGAATGACTAACGATGTAACAGAATTCGTAAAGAAATGTAGAAGTTGTCAGATTCAAAAGCATTCCAATAGACATACAAAGGAACCGATGGTTATAACATCAACAGCATCCACTGCTTTTGAAAGAGTAAGTTTAGATTTAATGGGTCCTTTAGATGTAGATAATTTAAATTATAAGTACGTTCTGACATTACAGTGCGATTTAACAAAATACGTTGAAACTTATCCTTTAGAGAGGAAAGATACTATTTCTGTAGCTAGGTTATTTGTAAACAATTTTATTCTGAGATATGGTATTCCTAAAGAAATAATAACAGACCAGGGAACAGAGTTTATGTCATCAGTTTTTACTGAGATTTGCAATTTGTTGCATATAAATAAACTGCATTCAACAGCCTATCATCATGAAACTCTGGGAGGATTGGAAAACACTCATAAGGTTCTAGGAGCTTATCTTAGGATTCAGTGTGATAATAACAAATCTGATTGGAGCAGTTGGCTTCCATTCTGGTGCTTTTCATTTAACACTGCAGTACACTCTGAGACAAAATACACTCCATTTGAGCTAGTATTTGGAAAGAATTGTAATTTACCATCTAATATTGCACAAAGTTCTTATGTTGATCCATTATATAATCCTGAATCTTACCCTTTGGAACTAAAATACAGACTACAAAGAGCACAAGCTGAAGCTAGAAATAATTTATTATTTAGTAAGGAGTTAAGAAAATATAATTTTGATAAAAATGTAAACGGATTACAATATAAGAGTGGAGACTTAGTTCTAATTAAAAATCAAGTAGGAAATAAGTTAGATAACATTTATTTAGGACCATATAGAGTATTTGAAGATGTATCACCCAATGTTAAAATTTTAAAAGGTGACAAAGAATATGTAATTCATAAAAACAATACAAAACTGTTTGTTACTTAATATATTTTGGTTTTGATATGATGTTATTTTTTATATAATGTAATGGTAAAAAGTATAATTAATTAAAAATATGTTGTTTTTTTTTGTTAAAAAAAAAAATGTTTTATGTAAGTACTTAGATAATAAAGCCATTTTTTAAAAAAAAAAAGGGGAGGTGTAGTGTGCAGCTCGCCTAACCTTTTATATGTAACTGCACACACTAATTATTGGCATTATTATACGAATCGTGGAACTAAACAGTTCTCTTTTATTTCGACAACATCATTATAATACACATGTCTTTTATTTTATCTTGTTCATACATGTTTTCTATATCCTCCCACCGAGCAATTTTGTTTTCAAACTCATAATTATAATTCAATAAATGATTACGAACACATTTTATTAAGTGGGGTACATCAAATATGTAGTATATTTTGTGGCTATCAATCTCAAAACATGAGTTTTCTTTATAGATACCCAGCGTTTTTGAAAATGCCAAAAAATCTGATCCTAGATCTGATACAAAGGCTCGTACATTAAATCCAAGCTGTAGAAGATGTTTGGCTGTGACAATTATCCATGTTTTTAATTGATCATCTATTTTACTACTGGAAATAAAAGAGAAGCCAATAGGTTGTTTCCAGTTTGATGTTATACCTCGAAGCATTAAGGTAAAAGCATACCCTGCAGCAACCGGTTTCTGTTGCCCATCTATTTCATGTAACCCTAATATTTTGTCTTCCTTGGTGTTATAGAATAAGTTTAACTTTAGACTCATCTCATCCATACACAGCACACATTCCTTTTGAGACGGTGACATATGCTTGATTGTAGCTGTTAAAACATCCCACATTTGTTGGTTGAGTTTAGTTGCCATAGGAAGGTACATCATAGCTAAAGTTGATTTGGATGGCAAACAAACTGTCTTTGATAAAAATCGATAAGCGAGTGGGCTTGTGTAATACATATTTAAGCAAAACAATTTAAATTCTCTACTGTATCTATTGTTTTTACAATGCGGTTTTAAATACAGTTGCGCCTTTACAATTGCGCTTAACTTAGGGGATAAAAATTGATCACAACCTCTCAAAAATTGTTCCTCGGTAATATCTTTATATTTTTCAGTGATAGTTTTCAACTTGTTGCTTGTTTTGAATAATTGTTTTCTGAGTCTCTTTTTTCGGGGAGTATGATCAGTCAATCGTGCTGGTGTCTGAGAACTGCAGTCCATAACTTTGTACTTTTTAGAGCTGGTCTGTCGGGTAATTTGTGATGAAGGACCCGCTATTTCACGGTCTGTTTGAGAGGATTGCCGTTTTAAATGCCTGGGTTTATTGTGTAGATCCAATTTTACGTCACTTAAAATTTTGATTTTAGCATCGGTCTGTATGTGGATGGAATCTTTAGTTGGTAAAAATAACGTTGGCATAGCTGTTTTCTTCAAGGATTTCTTCCCGTACATACCATTCTCAAAATGCAAACTGCAAATATATGTATGTTTTAAACTTTCGATGGACCTTTCAAGTAAATCCGGTCTTCTACAAGCTTCTACCCATAATTTACATCTGAAATATAATACAAAACAAATTTATAGATATATTGTGCATCTACAAGGTGTAACCGAAAGGGTATATACATAATTATAAAAAAATGACGTCCGCCATCTTGGATTTCAAAAAGGATGGCGTTTTCGTAACAAGCACCCCAATTATACTCAAAATTGACACCCATATCAAATTATTTTAAAAAAATGACGTCCGCCATCTTGGATTTCAAAATGGATGGCTATTTCGTAACAAGCACCCCAATTATACTTAAAATTGACACCAATATCAAATTATAAAAAAAAATTACGTCCGCCATCTTGGATTTCAAAATGGATGGCTATTTCGTAACAAGCACCCCAATTATACTCAAAATTGACACCCATATCAAATTATAAAAAAAAAATGACGTACGCCATCTTGGATTTCAAAATGGATGGCTATTTCGTAACAAGCACCCCAATTATACTTAAAATTGACACCAATATCAAATTATTAAAAAAAATTACGTCCGCCATCTTGGATTTAAAAAAGGATGGCTTTTTCGTAACAAGCACTCCAATCATACTCAAAATTGACACCCATATCAAATTATTAAAAAAAAAATGACGTCCGCTATCTTGGATTTCAAAATGGATGGCTATTTCGTAACAAGCACCCCAATTATACTCAAAATTGAAAAAGCAATCCTTTTTGAAATCCAAGATGGCGGCATCTTGGATTTCAAAAAGGATTGCTTTTTCGTAACAAGCACTCCAATCATACTCAAAATTGACACCCATATCAAATTATTTAAAAAAGAATAACGTCCGCCATCTTGGATTTCATAAAGGATAGCTTTTAATGAACACATAATAATATTAGGATAAAAAAAACTTTTTAAAAAATAAGGTTGTAAATATATAATATTCTAAACACTCATGCTCTGTGCGGTTACCTGTCCTATTATTATTTTTTTTTATCGTCCGCCGTTCGGCCATTTTGTTAGCATTATCAACGTGATACGACATACAACTAAAATTATAAAATTATGCAGTCTACAATAACAAAACATAAGATATTTATTTACCTTTCTTCTGTGCGTGGAA
Organism: Griposia aprilina; assembly: GCA_916610205.1. Classification (NCBI taxonomy): domain Eukaryota; kingdom Metazoa; phylum Arthropoda; class Insecta; order Lepidoptera; family Noctuidae; genus Griposia; species Griposia aprilina. The sequence goes on along the minus strand of OU744285.1, from coordinate 22,571,671 downwards.
ACTGATGAAACCGCAAATCTTTATTTATAAAAGATGACGACTTGCAATCTTTCACAGCACACGTCGTATTCACCATTTTAAATAAAACAAATATAACACAAAATCACAAATACGCGTTAGCCCTGAATGATACCTCACGAACTACTAACATCGTTTTGTTCGCAGTTCGGGAGCGGCTTTCCCGCGTCTCGCCCCTCACACCCCGCACGATTGCCCTGTCTAGACGGCTTCGTCGGACGACTGTAGGATTTTTTAGACTGTGGTATTACCTTGGTAACGTCTCTCTAATTCCATTATATCTTGATGGAAGCGTTCCCCTTGTTTTTTCGAATAAGCCCCCATATTATCTTTAAATTTATCCAAATGAGAATGTAACATGTGCAACTTTAGAGACATTCTACATCCGATGATGGAAAAATTCGTAATCATGTCAGTGGTCAGTTCGTCATAATTTTCATTGAGCCCATTTTTTGGTTTGATTTTAAACAGGCAGATGGAAGTAAGCTTGATTTGCCTCGCAAATCTTTAAATTTGTACTGAAATCATATTTTTTCTCTCTCACTTTAATAAAGTCGCCGCAAATATAGCAAAATGAGTCAGCGTCTCGTTTAAAACTTCTCGAACCCATTTTGTACAGGTTGATACAGCGAAAAAAAATTAAACGCGTTATTCCTCTGTAATATGCAAACACATACTGTCGTACACAATGAAAGACGCAAGAAAAACTACCACCCACCCTCTTATCTCTCTTTCGACAGCGATAGCGCGCAAAGACCGACATTAACTATACCCTAAGTCATCAATTCAGATAATTTAAGTAAACAAAGAAATGTCATTGTCAAAATGACAGGACAGTGGTACAAAACAATTTAATATTAAATTTTTCTATCTTTTCATTACAGTTAACTATTTATACGAGCTATGCAAACAAAATATCGTAGCCGAACAGTGTTTGTTCTGTGTCGGAGTCGCGGCTTATTATCATCATAATCAGCCCTTTTAAGTCCACTGCTAGTCATAGGCCTCCCAAAATCGCCGTTTTCCAAAATCCAACATGTGGCAAATGTATTGCCTGCAAGCTTCTTACGATATGAATCTATGAATGAGAGTTTTAATATGTGTGTTGTTGAAAATGTAAGTCGTTAAATAAAACACAAATTTAAGAAATTGCATTTATTAGACCACACACATACATCAGTCATTTAAAATTACGTCAATCTGATTTCAAATCCTTAATAACTAGTTGCTCAGATTAGGATTGGCTATAAAAAAATATTTTTCATTATGTGTCTGAGTCTGAACAACTATCGGATTCGGAATCAGATTCGTTCACACTTATGACAAACCTATCAGTAACTTCATCAATTATGTGGTCGAGTGTGCACATTTCATCTTCTACTTTTACAGTATGTCTAATACAGTCTGCCCATTTCTGCGGTGTCACTTCTCTTAAACCTTCTTCTAACAATTGTTTTATCTCATTCATTTTGAAAGTTTTGTTGTTTCGTGCGACATACCCCTTTACCTGAGCCCACACCAATTCAATAGGGTTTAGCTCACAATGGTAAGGAGGCAGTCGCAGGACAGTGACACCGCACTGGGCTGCCATCTCATCCACTACATACTTATTATATTCTGATTTATTTTTCTTAACGATTTCCAATAACTGGGCTTTAATCATTGTTTGCTCGAAGGAAATATTCTTTTTGTGAAGCCATTCCTGTATATTGGCTTTTCTCCATGAGGTAGTAGGGGTCTGCTCAACTTTCCGGCTATGGTATGGAGCATTATCCATTACCAGAACAGAGTTTTGCTTTAATTTTGGTAAAATCTCCTTGAACCATTCTTCAAAACATTCCGCATTCATCTCTTGATGGTAGTCTTCAGTGTTCTTTTTTGATTCAAACAAGAGCAGACCCCCTTCAACAAAACCATCTACACTGCCTATATGGCTTATAATTAATCGTCTGCCTTTGCCTGACGGAGCTTTCAGCCCTGTTGTCAATCCATCTAGGAATGCTTGTTTTGATGATTTTATTTCAGTGTCTACCCATATCTTTTTTACTGTATGGCCTATAACAAAGAATATTTTATTTTATTAACAAGTTGATAAGCATTACAGTTCAAAAACATTTTCTGGATGGGACTGTAAGAATTTGGCAATTGTGATCAAAGAATTAGTGTATGTTAATAGATCTGCGAGGTCCAGTACCCACTCAACGCAACTGATTAAATACTGGAAGTTGACCCGAAGAGAATTAGGGAGAGGTATAGGCAGATATTTTACATATTATTATATTATTCGTACTCATAAATAACAATTATTACCTTCATTGAGCCAGGTCTCATCTTGGTAATAAATATGTTTTTTATCTCTGCGATGTTGCTTTATCAAATTTAAATACTTCTGTCGCCACAGCATTATGTCTTGCCGGTCAATAAGGCAACTTTGACGTTTCCGGTTCACATATCTAAATTTTAAATGTTTCAGAATTCTTCCCAGTGTTTTTTGTGACATAGTTGGTAAGTCAGAGTCCTCATTCACAACTTGTAGAACCTGAAAATAAAAATTAAATGTTATGATGATCACTGAAAGCCAGGGATGATAGTGACACTATGTATTATCATAGGCAATCTGCTTATGATGGATAGACGATTAAACTCTGCGGACGATAACAATGGAATTTATATTGCCTTATTACTTGACGGGTAACAAGGAGGCCCTAGTTCCGTAGACTGGTGTCCACTTGAGATAGACTCTACGAGAAAACTTGGTTGTAAATAATAGTTATTCTTAGTAAGGTATAATAGTAGAAAACAGGTACCTATACCCACAGAATTTTATATAAATCTACTTTACGTAATAGGTATTCAAAGAAATTCTCACCTTTTTTAATGTAGGTGCCTCATTTCTGCGAAAAAACTGGTGTACGATTCGTCTTATTGCAGACATGGTAAAATCGTCCATTTTTTGGACGAAGTTGGTCTTTGGACCTTCCTTCTTGGGAGAACTCAGGGTTTGGGTTGTTTTATGTTCTTTTACAATTCTTCCCACTGTCACTGCTGATATGCCTAATAATGTAGCAGTTTTGGCAGCACAGTCTCCTAAAGACCAGTATTCGTTAACAGGCCAATTCTTGTATGTCTGCTTGTAGACATTCATCACCATGAGTTTTTCAGTGGCACTCAGAGATTTTCGAGGCCGCTTTTTGACAGGCGACAAACTGTCGGTGGCAGCGGCCTTCGAGGGACCCGGCTGGGGCTCCATTTGTCAATTAACAAATAAAACTTAACAAAAACACAACTAAAACAAGGAAATATAACAACTAACAACAAGATGAAACAGTTAACACGATGATAATAAAGCACAATTAACAAAGACGCAGCGAATAGTATTATCCGGGAAAAGAAAACGAATGTTGTGAAAAGACGCGACTTTGTAATTATGTCAAACGAAATTTGAGAATGTTGGGAACTCCGGTAGTGTTACCAGTATCATAAAATATTTTATACCACAAAATTTTCTTTTTTTAATAACTTTGTTTAAAACCGAAAACTTATAAAAATTAACACGGTATAATAATTTTTTAATTATTATTTTAAAAATCAGAACTTAAAAGCAAATCTAACCTTGTTTTCCACCATTTTATGTGAATTACCATTAAGTCGATATTTTTTTGATCTGTTATCACATTTGTTTACATAAATTATCTGAATTGATGACTTAGGGTATAGGCGCGAAAATCAAAAATGGTCAAATCGTTATAACTTCTTAAAAAGCAAATATTTTCGATTTGTATTCGCACTTTTTTTATGTAATTATATGTCGGAAATACGTTAAATCATTAGTTTGACTTTGACTAATCGGGACGCCAGCACCACCAGGTGGCGCTGGATGGAGTCTATAACGCTAACGCTTGACCAGAGTAAAGAGAGTTTGTTATTGGCGGTTAAGCAGTGAACACGTTTAGAAACTGTCGCGCGTTCCGTAGAGTTGTGTCGTGTACCTACAGTTTGTGATTCGTTAATTTTTTTCGTTCTTAAGTAAGTAAAATTTTATTTGTTTAAACATGGTGTACATGATATATTGCATGCAAGATAATAAAAGATACAGAAAAGTTCTAACATGTTCAGCCGCTTATCGTGGCGTACAAATTGGTAGGACGAGATGGTGCATAAACCGTCGAGATGGTGCATAAACCGTGATATTATTCACCAAAATTACATTATAGAAATTGTATAGGTACTTATTAAATCATCATTATTCATTAAACATTATGTATCATTATAATTCAGCAAGCACATTTTTTTGATAAAATTAAATGTCAAAGTAGTCATTAAATAAATTAGTAAATAAAAAATATGAATTATTGTCATTAAAATATCAATAATTACAAATATTCCACAAAAAATACAATAGATCACAATAACATGTCAATAAAATACAACATCGTCGTCTCAAAAACGAAGAAAAAATATCCTCTTTCATAAACTCTGCTATACTGTAATATGCTTGCACATTATTTTCTTCATCTGATAAGTCTTCCATTATGCTGTAAAAAAGAGGCTAGGTTTACCACTTCGAAATCTGAAAGTGTACTCCCCGCTATCCTTCACTTCGAAATCTGAAAAGTCAATCAAAAATCAAAAGTTTTTTCCATAGTACATTTAGAAATATGCAAGCAATATAGTGTTGATTTCAACTTTTTATACATTATTAACATCTCATGCAAAAATTATGTGAAATACGTGCAATAAAATCCAAAACTTACCCAGAAACCTTGCGGCACCGTGTTGTGCTTGCGATGGGTATGGCGGCATTTAGGAACTGACGCATATTCGCGGATTTGGTGGCGGGAAATTACGTTCGCGGTTTTGGATGACTCGAATAACAACATGACCGGATAACTTTCGGTCAATATTTAAATGTAGATGTGATGTATGTTTCTATGTGTCGGTATTGGATGCCGAGCGACGATATTCGCCTATCGACGCGCATTCGTTTCGCGTTCTATTCGATATTTCATTCGTCTTTTGGATATTGATCGTAAATTTGTAGCATAGCTACTTCCTCAATATATTATTTATTTAAATTATAAGGTACATTCAGTAAATTAAGTTAGTATTATAGAAACAAATAAACAAAAAGTAGTATTTACAGTTAATTTATATATTATATAACTATACGCTATATGCACTTAAACCTAATATATACAACTAAAAACTTAACTATAACCTAATATTATATAGCTTTATTTATAGCATAAGTTAAAAATTAAGACATCAGTACAAACAGTTAATTTTGTTATTAGATATTTTTTATGTAGTTATGTGGAATGCGGACCGGTTACCTGAGCGAGCGCCCGCGCCTTGTCTATCTATCTCTTTCAAACCCGCGGCGCTCGGAGGTGTTAGTCGAGAATCTTCACTGGTCGTAAGAGCATGTCGCTCTCACTCGTACCCGGTAAACATTCGACACATAAACTTTATCTAGTGCTTTTGGAAGTCTCGTACCTAGATGTGCTACATAGTGCTAAACTATTAACTGTGCCTATCGCTTTCTTTCTCTGCTCTTCATTACGCTTTCTATAGTGTTATCTGTGTCCTGTGAACTTTAAAAACTTTTGAACAATATATTTCTTCCTTTTCGTAAGCTGTTGTGTTTGCTTATTTATTGCAACCCTTTACCGCTTCAAATTAGCCCATCACAATAATCACACCAAAATTGGAAACGATTTAACAGCATCTTTATATCGTTTATATTCATTACAAGGATAAAGAGAAACGTTCGAATTCCCGAGGCACTGATATGTGTTAAGGATGAAATGTGTCTCAGCCCATGGCCACTTTAAATTGTAGTAATAATATTGCGGCAAATCATATTTTGTTAAAACTTTATCAATGTCCACAACAATCACCATTTTATAGTAGATATATATACTATATTTTGTCTCAATATCGCTGGAAGAAGTTAATCAATCTGTAAAAAAAAACGAATATTACTAAAATTTGAAATAATTTAGGATCCTTAGGCCGACCTGGCAAACTAACGATAGGCGAGCGTTACTCGTTATAGGAAAAGTAGAAGAAGTTATAGAAATACAATCACAAGCTTAGCTACTTATACACGCTGAAATTTTAATGGTTGTTTTCCCGCAGCGAATTGATTTTCTCTTGGTAGTACAATCGATTTATAAAAAAAAAAAAAAAAAAAATTAATAAATGGCAGATTTACAATTGTGAAAAACAAAACTCGAAAGCGACCTCGAACCAATAGTAATACAGCGCGAACGGCCGATAGCGCGCGGCGCGGGCGCGTGCGACGTGCGGTCGTTACCCTCGCGCTACACCTGATAACTACCTAATCCTAAGTTAACGAAACACAATAGAGTGTAAACTCCATAACAACATTTACGGGACTGCGCATTTTATGGCGTTATTGAGAGTTATCGTTAAATGGAGAGAAGAAAGGTCTATATTATTTTACAATTAGGTAATAAGTATTAATTAATAAGTTTGAAAGTTTGTGAGCAACTAATAGAATATGATAAATTGATAACGTATAGACAATGCAAAACAACCTAACGACAGTCTAGCAGCCGAGGTAAACTCGCAAGGTAATTACAACAAACAAAATACCGAATTTCTTAGAAACTTTAGTACGTAAGATGCCGACAGTCGAGGTACACACGTGCTAGACAATAAAGCAACAAAATAACGAACAAAAGAACTTACACAGCTGCAGTTCCACAATACAGGTTTGATGTTATGTGTTATGTAGAAAGTACTGTTTATTACTTAATAATGACGTATTGGTGTCGTTATTTAGAGTGGGTGTGTTGCTACATAGAGTGTATCATTGTATGGACAACAAGGTAAACAAACCAAAGTCATATAATTTCGATGTTTTAGGGAGTTTGTTGTTAAATCTAGTGGCGTTAAATGGAGTTTACACTGTATTTACCTAAAAGTTATTCCAATTTCCCTTCATACTTTTACGGGCTTAGGACCGTCATAAATACTTTATTACTTACAACTTACTGAACACAAAACTGAAAAACAAGTTTAATAAGTTAATTAACTTACAAAAAAATATTTTCTGAGTTAGACAATAAAGTATTCACGGCGTATTTAAAAAAATGGAATCAGCTTATTTACAATGATTTTAATTAACTAACCTACTTTTAAATGTTCGCTATTTACAAAGGTACGAGTAGGTACTTACACTTCCCGGTAACGGAGTAATTGTTCGAAATGCAAACCACTGCGTTCAGTACACAACCGAGCACGTTTTATTAGATTGTCTTTCAGTTTTACCAAAGTGTCACTGTCACGTCTTACGATATTAAAAGCGTCCACTATCGCATTTAATAACGCGTCACGAGTTTCGTGTTCTTCACGATACACCAGGCGCTTGAGCTCAGACCACAAGTAAAAGTCCAACGGAGTCAGGTCCGGGCTTCTAGGTGGCCAAGGCACTGGCCCGCTGCGTCCGATCCAGCGCTGGGGAAACACCGAGTCCAGGTGTTCTCGCACGGCGCGCTGATAATGAGCCGGGCACCCATCATGCTGGTAGTGCAGATTATCGACAGGCACCGCTAGCGGAACATCGTCTAATAAGTCCGGGATAACATTACGTAGCATTTCTAGGTAAGTTGCACCTGTCAAGTGTCCAGTCACGAAATGCGGTCCAATGAGATGGCCATTAAGTATACCGGCCCACACGTTAACACTAAAACGCACTTGATGCGCACACTCGCGAATAACATGTGGGTTATTAAAAGCCCAAAAATGTTCGTTACGCTGGTTGAACAGTCCTACTCGCGTAAATGTTGCTTCGTCCGTCCACAAAATGCTCAGATTCTGATTTTCAATTAACCACTGACAAAAAGCAATTCTGGCCGGCGCATCGTTTTCGTGGAGGGCATGAACTCGACGAAAATGATAAGGATGCAGTCCTTCACAATTGAGCACTTTCCAGACGTAATATTGGCTTACGCCAAACCTAGCCGCAGCCATACGTGTACTTCGACGAGGATCCCGTTCGAAGTACTCGATGATCTCGTCGTCGAGCTCTGGCGAGTGAACGGCTGATCGACCTCTGCCCTGTGCATGCGCTGGTGTCTCGAACTGCCCATGATCGAGTAGCCGCTGTGTCGTGGCTACGATTGTCCGGGCCTATGGGACTTGGGGGTTCAGAATCCCGCGAAGACGGAGCGAATGCAAGTGTTGTGGCTCCGAGTAAAGTCGCCGGGCAGCGTGGGAGTTGTAGTCAGCCCTGGCGTACAGTTGCACCATAGCGACGTACTCCAAATAAGAATAATCGTAATGTCGATCCATTTTTGCAAATCACGTTTAAATCGCATTGCGCGTACGATGATCGCAGGACAACTGAGTTTACTGAGTAGCTGGCTGAGAGAGCCGGCGGCGGCGCGGGGCGGGGGTGCGTGGGGAGGCGGTCGCCGCGTGCGGGCTAGATTATGCCTTATCACTACGCACGACGGCTTATTTTGCTCTGAACGTTTAAGAATCGGTCTTCACTTTGTCGGCAGCGCGTGGAGGTACGTGCGGGCGCTTCAAGTAGTACCTACGCGCTACGCTACGTTGTGTATTACCATTGTTTCTCACGCTTTCGAGTTGATGCATCTTTTTAAATTGTTTGATAATTAAAACTTTTTTTATTTTTTAAGTTTCAACTCTATAAATCGATAGTACTACTGAGGGCAAATCGTTCTGCCGCGGGAAAACAACCACTAACATTTCAGCGTGTATACCTACCTATACCAGTAGTTGAAGCCGCTGAGCTTTGAAAGGCGTAGCGGTTGTGTTGCAGATTGAAAATTGAATTTTATGAACTCTCAATCGACGATGGAAATTAATCTATAAAAAAAAGGTAAATTAGGAGAAATAAACGTAATTGAACATATAATTTAATCTAGATTAAAAGTCAAGCGCAACTACCTTCACTATCTTGAAAGCGTTTATCACAAATACAAGGTGCAGTTTTGGACCTGCAAAACATTTTAGGGGGTAATTATGTTAGTGATTCTCGACCCGAATCAACAATAAAATGGGCAGGTATTTTTTTTTCATTTTATTCTTATTTATGGAAATCGGTAAGTGTGAACTCCCCTTTTTAAAAACGCGGCCAATCTGTACGTGTCCTTAAACTGCGCTTTCACACACACACACACACACACACAAACAAACGCAACCGACATTTCTTTCATAGATCCAAAGCACCAACCACCGCCCGCTCCCTCTCCCACTAGCCACGCCCCCGCGGCCATCGCAACTCGCAAGCACATAAATCGGGTCTATTTATTAGTGTAATTGATGACGCCGGCGTGTGCATACGCTTGCAAATTCCGCCCCTCAAGTGCGCCTTCGATTAACGTCGCGATAGGTACCTACTAACTAGTTGTAAAGATGACGGACCAATACTCCAATGTAGAGTTGGTGGAGATCGTTCGCTTGTATGCTATCTGTGGAGATAATCTATCTCGAGCCATCGAAATGTTCGCGGAGTTATACCCCAATCGGCAACGTCCCTCACACGGGGTAATGTTGGCTGCTACGTAGAGACTGCGCGATCATCGGTAGTTCGAAGTTCCCGAGCATGCTGAAGGTCGCGGCAACGAAGGCCTGCCTGTCGCCTTGCAGGAAGATATCCTGGATTTCTTCCGGCGAGAGCCACGGGCAAGCACGCGGGAGGCTGGTCGACGGTTTGGAGTGCAACACTCTACAGTGTGGCGGCTACTGCACAAAAGAAATGCAGCATCTTGTCACTACCGCATGGTACATGATCTCCACCAACTTGATAACGCCGCGCGAGTTACATTTTAGTTAGACTGGTGTACACAGACGAAATCACTAGTGTTACCCAACTACGTGCAAAAGTGATCAGTGCTTTCGACACATAAAACGAATGTGTTTGTGTTACGTAAGCTGAAGGAAAATCAGCAACATCGTGCTAGACTGTGCCTGGAGTGTGACAGTGGAAACTTTGAACAATACCTCCAGGTAACATAAGTAGGTCATTTATTTATTTTTACATAGACAATAATTTGTAAATACGGTGTTAGCTAAATCTACTTGATTAGTGTAAATAAGTTGATTTAAAAAATTTAACTACCTACGCCAAAAATACCTATCACACAAAATGAATCACTTAAAATCCCTAACACATGGGTACCTACCTACTTAACTAGCACAAATTAACATAAGGTATTTTTGTCAGTCCTCAGCCCGTTAAAAAGTAGGAAGGAAAAATAATCTACAAGTAAAAACGCTGAATTTACTTAGAGCGCACCGACTGCGCCGAGTACCTACATGCCTTATTATTATTATTAGGTGCCTACCTAAATACCGCGCACGCGCTTCGATCATAGTTACACAATTGTGTAACAGGAACTGCTTACGTGCTATGTAAGGTTTATTTATCTCCGCCTATCATTTTATTCATTAGCTGATAGGTAACTAACGACGCCAACGTGAACTTTTTTTTGGCGCAGTTGTATCTACTTCCTACTATTATTATTTATCGTAATAGCCCAGTTGTTAAGGCGTTCTCCTCTCATGCATGAGGTTGCGAGTTCGCAACTGAGCAAGTACCACTATGTTATTTTTTTTATTCATAATGATGTAAGTACTTTTTTAATTTATCTAGGACATCATTGAAACCCCGTGTTTCGGTAAGCACTTAATTAAAGCCCGAACCAAAGGCTTTAATTAAGTGTTTTAATTGATTTGTAGCTCTCGGACAGTCGTTAGGTACCACACGGGTCGGTACGGGTCAACGACCTTACAGCCCTGCCATATGGTCGTTGGTACGGGTAGTCAAAAGCCTGAAAGTCTGACAATTACTCTAACATATGGGTATCGTGTTATCAACTGGTTTGTTGAGGTCTGATACGTAGTCGCCCTACGTGATTCACCGGCACTCCATGTAATGAGCTGCATACAGTTAGACTGAAAGCCGACCCTAACATAGTTGGGAACAGGCTCGGCAGATGATGAACATTTTCGCATTGTAATGATGCCTAAAAATGAGTTATTATTTTGTGAAATTTAAAACAATAATGTAGGTACCTACATTGTGATTTTCGAGTCTCAATCGAAGTGCGCGTGCGGTATGACGAGCTCGCAGGGGCGGGGCGTAACCATAGCAACGACCGCATTCACGCACACAATGAAATGACGCGCGATACATCGCAATGGGTGATTCTGTTTTTTTGAAGAGGGTTAGTAAGAGAGTTATTCTGAAAAACAATAAAATTGAAAAATCGAAAATAAAAAGTATTATTGATTACTGACTTGGTATCGTATTGTTATATGATTATTTACGAGTCTCATAACAACCTCCTGAAATGTTTTGCAGGTTCAAAACTGCACCTTGTATAATCAAAATAACTGGAACCGCCGCCGACGCAATCTTCGCAGTAGAATTGTTTACAAGCCATACATTTAGCTACCTGGCCAAGTATTGTACATCTGCATTTGTAGCAATTTTGAAAATTCATGTTTCTCTTAGCATAATTTTGGCGTAATGTGTACGTTATTTTGTTTAGAACTAGGGCCAGGAGAGGTAGGCAAAATAATTAAGGGCAATTTGTCGATATCCAGTGCTGAATCTGACATACTATTCGTACTGTCCATAAAACGTTTTTTCTCTTCCTTATCAACTGAATAGGTAATCTCTTCTGTTAGAATAGTACATAAAGGTGGGGGTGATGGAAGCTCACGCACCCGAATAGTAATGGATAACATCTAAATCGGGGCACATCTTCTTAACTGTATCCAAAATAGGAGTCAAGCCCATATTGCTGGAGGTTGGTGAGTGAGATTGTCAGATATTGTGCAAAAAGATTGTGATCTATTTTTCATATATATCATGCCGGTATGGAGACTGATTTGAGATTTTGAGGCACCAAAATGCATCGATTGTATTTCTTCTGTTAGTTTATTGTGATAATTTTCTGAAAAATCACATATTATAACCGCCTCACTAGCTTTCATATTAGTGACTGCTTTTTGGTATTGTTTTTGCTGGTGAATATTATTATAATGATGTTTCTTAAAAACTATAAAATCGTGGCTAAAAGCATCCATCAATTTTTGCGCAGTGTCAGTCTTTGTTACTCCAACGGTCTTTTTTGTGTGAATTGTGGTTCCACCCTTTTTTGTGTACCCATGATCTTGGCGTTCCCACTGGTTCCAATTAACCATAGGTAGTATGTCTTGATCTGCTGCAAATTTTGGTGTTATTTTTACATTTCTTACATTTGTTATACATACATTCAAGGTTTTTAGTGTCACATACTAATTCTTTCAATAATTTGTCAAATTCTTCGTTTATCATACGATGTCTCCTTAAACTCTCGTATTTAAATTTAATATCATCGTGTTTTTGGCAAAGACAAGTTGATCTTGATAGGATACGAGGAGATATAACAAAGAAAGGCTTATTTTTGTAAAAAGTAGTAATACCATAACGCCCTCCCTCTGCTCTGTATTTCTTATGAAGATTTGGAATGCTGTGTATAAGGTATCTAATTTGTTGTTCATTTTTATTCTTTACCCTACATTCTTTTTTACCCGATGTTATCCTACTAACATCGTCTCTTACAAAGAAAGCTTTTATTTCTGGAATCTCTATTTTTTTTTGCCTTCTTTGGTTTAAGTCTTGCTGTCACTTTCAATCCAAGCACTTAAGAAGTATATTGTTTATTTTTCGAATAGTGAACCAGTTTTTTAAACAACTGTTTTTCTGAATGTTTCGTACAACTTGAAAAACTGGTTTTTATTGTGCTCTCTAAAACTTCATTTCAGGCTTTAACAATATCTAGTGCTTTTTGTAAAGAAGCTATTGATTTAGTGGCTTGTTTTTGTAATCTTTGATTTCTTTTTTTGTAACATTCAATTTTTGTTTTCATCTTATTGATTAAAGCTTTATTCTTTTGGTTCTGGTTTTGAGACAATTGAAGTGTCTTCTTTATTTTTTTAATTTTATTTTCCTCTGTTCTTGTTCTGTTGTTTTGTTTTCAGGTACAGGCATAGGCGATGGTCTATTAATATCATGTTGACGTTGTCTGCTTTTCATTTTTTCTTCTCTCCATTGTTGCCTTTTTGATTCTGCTTCAGCTTGTGTCATGTCTGAAATTCTATTCTTTTTTATTTTATTCTTGTTAAGTTCTTCTTTCGCTGTTCCTCATACTTCTCAGGATTTTCATTTTTTAACCTCGCCCTATATCTACGCATCTTTTCTTTTGCTGTTAATGGCATATTTCTGAAAAAAAGTTAATTGAAGAATACCGATTGGAAACACCAATATTTTTAAATCATAATATATACCTATCTACAATAAAACACAACCAACTAGTTTCCAATAAATCTTAGCAAGATGTTTAAGTCATTTTTGAAGGTACTAGAATGGTCTACTACCTTCAAAAAATACTAAAAACATTCTAATCTCCTACGAGTATCCTACCTATTTAATTCGACGTTAAAACCGCTATGTAAACTTAGCTTAATGCTGTCGGTTTTGTTACTTTTTCGGTCCAACTATATGTTACCCTACCAGCAGTAACAAAACCGAAGTAACATAATGTGTTAACCTAACCTTAAAAAATAAATATTAACGGTTCAGTTTCTCACTAAGTTAAACTGTATACAACAAGTTGTTCAGTATAAAACAATGCATTTCTTTATTAATTTACTATAAGGAACGTGCGGATAAGTAATTAATTGCGTTAGTACAAACCTGACGATGAATTCTTCTCAGTCCAATCGGTAACACTACATGAGTCGTATAGTTCCAATATCCGCTAACTCCACCCGAAACATATTTTCAGTAGAAGCAAAAAAGTGTATCTATTATTTCCGGGTACCTGTCTAAATCAAATATAATTATTCCACTAGCTAATGTAATTCTAATTTGTTTAAAACCCTGATTCATGTAATTTGATCAATAAAAAAAAGATACATGTTGATTTATATATTTTAAAAATGGTATTGGCGGGTATTGTAACTAACCAGTGGAGTTAGCGGATTTTGAAAGAAAGAAAGAAAGAAGAAAAATAGGTTTATTTGTCACAGAAACACGTGCATACAAAAAAAAAAATAATTAGCTCAGGATGCTTTGGATGTAACTAGAGGTGGATTTAGCGGCTTTTGTAACGAATAATTTTTTTGTTCATTATACAGGATACGTAAATGAAAGAAGTCAGTTATAGAAATTAATATTTTTATTTAAATCACAAAATTAAGAGATAAAAACAATATTAACACACAATATCTTCATTTTTATTGTCCTCGTTGCTTGTTGCTGTTCCATTAAGAAAGGCCTGTTCAGCACTGTTGTAATACATAGTTTAAGTCGGATAGTTCGCGCCAATTCTCTCCGTAATGCTTCTGTAGTAATTTGCAGACGTCATTAACTTTTTCTTCTTTCATGTTAGTCCCCATAGGTAAGTTAATAGGTGATAGGCGTGTTCGAGAATACTTCTCTAACGAGTACGGCAATCGTTGGATAGGTCGAGGTGGACCGGTCGCCTGGCCAGCTCGCTCGCCTTATCTTACGCCGTTGGACTTCCACAGTGGCGTAGCGTGCCATCTCGGCGCCCGAGGCGGGAGACCCATTTTGCCGCCCCCATTCAATACTTAATTAAAATTAAATTTCGAGACATCATTTCACAGGCAATGAGATATCTTTTATTGAAGGTAAAATAGCATTAGCGGTTTCACAAACGGATTGTACGGGCCTTACGACCAGCGAAGTCAGAAATAACTTTGTCAAAATCAATATTTGTAGTCAATTCTTGTTCAATCGACAATATAGCCAAGTTTGATAGTATAGTGGAGCTCATAGTAGATCTGAGATAATTTTTGATTAGCTTCAACTTCGAAAAACTTCTCTCACAACTAGCGACACTAATTGCCAAAGTCAAATATATACGAATGAACATGACTATATTTAGAACCGAAATTCCCAGATTCAGTTTTTGAATGAACTGGAGGAGCTCCAGTGGTCCTTTGCCCCTTATATCTTCCTCTGATTCAGAACTGGTGACAAACTGTTGGAGACGCTTCCGCTCCATCTGAAACTCGTCCTTGTCGATGTCTTCTAATACATGGGAAAGATCACACTCGTAATTGCTGTCCAAAAGTTTCGCTGGTGCCAAAAATCCGAACTTGTCCGCTATTTCTTGAACTAGCTGGAATCGAGTCGTCATTTCTTGAATGATCTTGCCAAATGATGCGAACACCTCTCGACGGAGTTCCTGCTCGTGAGACAAAGCTGCATCTGCGGAATCATCGCCATGCATTCGTTTTTTCGTGCGAACTCTTCTCGTTTTGAGTTCGACTCCGAGTTTTTTTCAGAGAGTCTTAGCAAAGTCGATTGCGGCTTGGACATAGTATCTCTATGTAGTCTGTGGTTTAGACGAAACCCATGAATATTTTGAGAACAGTGCCATCTACCAATAAGAGAATTCATCTTTGGTGGGCGTTTCCGTAGAAATTTGTCCCGGTTACAAAATGGAGAAAGGTGTTTTTTTTTTTTTTTTTTAACTTAAAATTATTTGATATGTCATTAAAGATTACTTTAATAGTTGCAAAACAACAAAAGAATACCCATCTTCTGAGAAAATATGATTTGTTTGGGACAAGGTAGTGTTTCTGATTTCCATTTTGTAACTTGTTTGCAATAAAATAAAATATATTACATATTTCATTTTTAGCGGAAAAAGTGGTTTTAGCATAGAAAACACTACTTTCTTTAAAAAATATACATAAATCAACTAGTAACTGCGTTAGTTTTTTTGTGATTTAGTAAAAACATATCCACTTTGTTACTCTTGGGAAATAAGCGTTTCGTTTTTGTTATTTTCTATTTGGCATATTGTCGAAATTGGTTAACAAGTTTAGAGTATTTTTAAATTTATAGTTGTATGATACTTTATCAAAAACTAAACAAATAATGAGCTGGTGCCCTGTAAAAATGGGAAATTAAATTAAATTTCATAATCAAAAAAATGGGACAGTTACTAAATTGAATGGTGGAGTTACAAAACGGAAACGTAAAGCTTATTTCACATAGGTAGTTAATAGAAATTATAAATGGTCAGATGAGACTTTATCCCGTTTAATGAAATAGTGTGTATATAGTATAATACTTAGTTGTAAGAATCCAAGAAAATACTTTGTCTTTGCAACGTTTAATAAATTTTAATATTATATTATCGGAATAGTATCGAATCGTCACATCACTAACCTCATTTTCTTAGCTATGTTAGCTTTCCACTTGTCGGAGTATTTTGTTCTTTTACGAGCCTTACCCGCACTTGCTGGTGTTACTGGGACCTCCATGGGTATCCAAACTCGTGTTTTAATACAAAAGTAATCATGATTTTTCATTAAAACCACAAGATATTAGCCAAAAACTGGACTGAATGTGCACACGAATGGATGGCGGCGGCCATGATGAATCTCATAAATCCTGTTTTCTGATTGGCCGGCGTGACTCCTAGCTGTGTTTGATGCCAACATCGGTTTTCGAATTCAATTTATAGCGAGTTAGCTGCATTTGTTATTAAAATGAAGTTATCAAAGCGAGCGTAACTAAACTAAAGCAGATGGCGCCATAGCTAACTCATTTTACGATTGTATGGCGCTTAGCTGCCTTTGATTTTATAAGCCTCAATATATCACTTCACTGTTATATTTTAATGCGTGCGATAGGAACTGTAAATTTCCTATGTGGATCTTGTCTAAGCTGATAATTTTGCGTAGTACGACTTCCTTTGGTGTCATAATACTGGGTAGATGTATAGATGGTGAGCTGCGGAAGACAACTTCTCCTGTCTGAAGCAGGCGTTTTATTAGTGTTGCTGTACGAAGTTTTACCTCACAGGCATTGTTAAGTGTTATGATGTATGTGCCCATGATGTCGTGTTGGCTCATGTCGTTGTCACATTATTCCGTTAGAGATGTAGGAAAACCTGTGAAAATTATCCAAGAGTCTGATTGTATAGATTTTATCTTAATACCTGATGCATTGACGGGAAGAGGTAGGCACGATGTTATCTTCGTAGAAAACGTCATCAAATCTTTGATGCATTTATTTTCCTCCTCTGAAGACACGTTGTTCTCGTAACAAAGGAATTTTCCTTCGTCTATTTCTCTGAAGGGCTGGGAGAGCGATACTATTTTCGACCCTTTCGCAAGGATTTGGGAATGTTTAGGATTAAGTAGGAATGCTAGGTTAAGATGGATATTATGCATAGGGAAAGGATGTAAAGTATAATAATTGTAAACATCTAATTGGACTGTTGGTATTGACATAATAAAAGTTTTTTGTTTGCCTTTTACATAAGCTTTGATGTCAATACATTGTTCTATTTTAACTAAGTTTTCAATAGTAGCAGGAGATGCTAGCCTATCTGTTTTCTCAATATCCTTAAGAATATTAAACAATTCAGTTGTATCTGATATGGACTGGTGTGCTGGTGGTGTGGTGTATTAACTCTCCTAAATGATACTGCTGTCTCCACTTCATCTAAGCGGGTTAATAATATTTGAAAGTTATGAGTTAACATATTATAAGTATTTAGAGCAAGGTTCTTACTCCTTTGGAATTGGTTTTTATTCAGAATTTCTTCTATGTTTCTAATTGAGTTAGTAATGTTAAAAAATGTGTCAACTATTTCGGAAATTAAGGTAACTTTATTTATAATCACATGTTGTTGCGATTGCAGACTGTTTATCAATCTATTGTATCTAACTAACTGAATCATCGTTATCTAAATTTCCGGTAATAGCTTTAATTAAAGATCCAGCAGAATTGATAAGTCCCCTTTTTATTCTAATGGTTAGAATTAATTGGTTATATGTTTCTATAGTTATGTTCATTATTTATTGGGTTTGCAACTCAGCATCAACAAGAATACCATCCAAAGTATACATGTCTAACTTCTCTTTCATATAGCTAGAAATATCAAAATACTTTTCTATGTTATAATCTCAGTTCTTATGAACTAAATCTAAGTTTAATATCTTAATTATATGCCAGTTATAGAGGCTTAGTGATGCCAATCCTTCCTTAACGGTAAGAATTCCCGGATTGTCTTCAATGCTTTGAAGTTGAAGGGCCAGGCTCCGCTTAGGGCTGCTTGAATCGCTACCGTCAGGACGAACCTGTGAAGGACGCTTAATGTCTTTAACGGGTATTTTCTTAGTCTAACGGGCTTTGTTTTGAATCGCTACCGTATTTCTATTGACTTCATCTATTACTGTTGCTTTCTGGTATCTAGGCTTGTCTTTGCTACGTCTAGTGTTAACTCCTTTCATATAATTGTTATCACCAATTTTAATGTCGAATTGTTTTGCCCCGCCGCGTTTTTCCTTTTATTTTTTATTTAGACTGTATCATTTTATTTGTTAAATAGTTATATAGGTATTTAGTAGTACTAACTGTTGAGTGTAACTCTTACTAAAGTCTACAGCAAAGGTGCTTGAAGCGTCTGTGTGTCCGAATACTACTTCAAACGGTGTTAGTCCAGTAGTTGAATGAATAGACTGTTGGTGTGACATGATAGTATATGTCATGACAGATGCGACATCAGTTATTTTCCTTTCATATTTCGCTAATCTATAGCTCTCTATATTAGTGGAATGGAATCTTTCTACTTGTACGGAAAACTAGCGGGGTTTAGAATAAAAATGCAGCGGGCACAAGTTATGTGTGTGAACTCTGATTTTTTAATAAGAGCAGTGACAGTTTTTAATTACACCTAACAAAAGGTGATGGTTTAGCACGGATGTAGTAACTATTGCAGAAACAATTGCGCAGGCGCTCCAACATGCCCCCGGGCGTTGAAAGTAGTGCTTTCAACCAGACTTCGATTCTGCAATTACGGGTAGTGGGCATATTCTGTTGAAGGCCCTCCTGATGACTCCATTTGAGGTCCGAATATCCGCTACACGGGCTATTCCGTCAGAACCTGGGTGTATGGCAATAATTCTTCCTAATCTCCACTTCAAGGGTGGGAGATTGTCCTCTTTAACAACCACCAAGGAATCCTTCTTCCAGCCATCCTGACATGAGCGCCACTTCGTTCGCTGCTGCAACTCCGCAACATACTCCTTACTCCATCTAGTCCAAAAATGCTGGCGGAGCTGCTCAATTCGTTGGTAACGACTGAGATGGGTTGTAGATTGATCCGCGTAACTTTTCTGCGGCAACGACGTGAGTGGCCGGCCGACGAGAAAGTGACCTGGCGTCAGTGGATTACAATCGGCAGGATCCGAAGACAACGGCGTTAGTGGGCGTGAATTTAATATTGCCTCAATTTGGGCCAATGTGGTGTTAAGCTCCTCGAAAGTTAACTTACAATGTCCCAACACTCGCTGTAAGTGATATTTTGCCGATTTGACACCCGCCTCCCAGAGACCGCCAAAATGTGGAGTATACGCGGGAATGAAGTGGAAGTTAATTCCATCATTAGCAATACTTCCGCTCAAAGACTCGGAATTTGTTTTTAAGAACTTTGATAGCTCGTTATACGCACCAACAAATGAAGTACCGTTATCGGAATATATGTGGACGGGTTTACCCCTTCGCGAAATAAACCTATATAACGCTAATAAATAACTATGACTAGTCAAGTCACCCACCAGCTCCAAATGCACAGCCTTTGTGGTGAAACATATGAAAATTGCAATATACACCTTGACGAGTCTACATCCACGACCTTGACGACTAGCACTCATAATAGGACCTGCGTAATCAACGCCAGTGCTTTCGAACGGATACCCTCCTGGAAGAAGGCGCTGTCGCGGCAGGTTGCCCATTAATGGAGTAACCACCTTACCCTGCATACGTCGGCACAGAACGCATCTATTATAGCAGGCTTTAGATAAATTTCGACCTCCTATAGGCCAATAGGATTCTCTAATCGATGCTAACAATAGCTGAGGGCCTGCGTGCATTAGCTTTTTGTGTTCAAAATCAAATAATAATTTAGTGAAATTATGAGTGGACTGTAAAATTATAGGGTGCCGTTTATTATAAGTAAAATCGGAATTATCGAGACGTCCTCCGACACGCATTAGATTGCTTTCATCTAAATACACATTAAATTTTAATAGGACGCTCTTTTTTGGTAAACTTTGTTTATTTAAAAGTAATTTATGTTCAGGAAATGATTCTTGTTGACTTTGGTAAATTAATATATTTAACGCGTTTCTTAATTCTTCATCAGATAAATATTTACTAGCGGGCGATTGCCGTTTACATAATTTGATGAATCGCAACACATAAGCCATGGAGCGTAAAAGTCTTAAATACTTGGAAAAACGTTTAAAATCTATAACTAATGCCTTATCGTTAGTGTCAAGAACAACACTTAATGATACATCAGGTCGAGTTTCAGGGAGTGAGCCTAATTCTAAATATTTAAATTGTGAAGGCCAACTGTGTGAGTCTTGTTGGAGAAAGTCAGGACCAGACCACCACATGTCCAAACCCTGCAGATGACTAATATCCACCCCACGTGATATCAGGTCTGCTGGGTTCTTAGCGGTTGGGACGTGCCTCCAGGTACAGTGACCTGCCTGATCTAAGATTTCAGCGACGCGATTGCGTACAAATGGCTGAAGCCTTGAAGGTAGTATTTGTAGCCATCCCAGCACGATGGTCGAATCAGTCCAACAAAAGACGCGAGAGAATTTAAGCCGAAGGGAGTTCAACACCTTTTCATACAGACGAGCTCCCACAACCGCACCACATAACTCCAACCTGGGAATTGTAGTAGGTTTAATAGGAGCTACTCGACTTTTGGACATAAGTAACCGAACAATGCATTCACCTTCATCATTAATACTGCGTACATAGACGCACGCACCATATGCGCGCTCAGATGCGTCCGTGAATATATGGAGTTCCAACTCCCGGTATGAGTGACACACAACAATTCGAGGAATACGAATTTCATTTAAAAGAGACAGAGCTTTAATAATAGTCTGCCATTGTAAATGAATTTCAGTAGGCAATGGCTCATCCCATGACAATTTATCTAACCACATTCTCTGTAGTAACATTTTCAAAGTGATTACAAATGGAGACAAAAGCCCCAAAGGATCGAATATCCTTGCAATAACAGAAAGTAAATCACGTTTAGTGTTACTATTACACGATATAGTTGAGCCTATTGGAAAGACGAGTTCATCTGAACTTGCATACCAACCTAGTCCGAGCAGCTTGTCGGGTTCACTAGAACCTATATTTAAATCAAGCAAAGACTTAGCCACTTCAGGTAATAATTGAGGTTCGTTCGACTTCCACTTACGCAATGACATGCAAGCCGATTCAAGCACATCGGTGACCTCCTGACGAATGAGTTTGACTTCATCCAAATCATCACCGCCACTTAGTAAGTCATCAGCATAAAAATCGTGTTTAATGATGTCAGCAACCTTCGGATTTTTACAATCAAGTCCCAATTGATTAAGGCACCGAAAAGCCAAAAATGGTGCACTAGCCGTGCCGTAAGTAACGGTGTTCAATTTATAAAACTTAATGGGGTCGGACACTTTACCACGCCACAATATTTGTTGTAGATATCTGTCAGACGGATGGACGACTATTTGTCTATACATCTTCTCGACGTCCGCTGACAAAACATCCTGTGTTGTCTGAAACGGAGAAGAATCGACAACAGATCGTCCTGAACGGTAGGGCCGACCATCTGTAAATCGTTGAACGAAACGCCAGATGAAGATGGACAACTTGCATTGAACACCACTCGAAGTTTTGTAGTGGTGCTACTCTCACGTAATACGCCGTGATGCGGGATAAAATAACCAGACGAGTTTAAATCGAGATGTTTGCATTCAGTCATATGGCCTAGTAACTCATACTCAGACATGAAATCGTAATACATTTTACTAAAATCAGATTTAGATGTTAATCTACGTTCTAAAGACCTTAAACAATGACCAGCTTTATTGATAGAATCTCCCAAAATAGAAGGATTTTGTTTGAGGGGAATACGAACACAGAAGCGACCGTCGGCCAATCGGGTCGTATTTTTTATAAAATGCTCCTCACACAATTTTTCTTCAGGCGAATAATGAGAAGATGTCTTATTTACCTCCTCAAGCTGCCAGAAGTGAGTTAAATCATTTCGAATTTTATCAAAACCATTGTCGGCAAAACAATGATTGATTTTAGCAAAATTGCACCTAATGTTACTCGATACCAATGCAATGTAATTACGACTAATCGGACCGGAGATAATCCAGCCTAACCTGGTCTCATATAAAATTGGCTTATCAGTGCCTAACTTTATTCTTTGTGAACCTAACAAATCCCAGAAGATATCAGCACCGATTAAAATATCGACATCAGCTGGCTTGTAAAAAGTAGGGTCTGCTAAACAGATATCAGAGGGAAGGTTTAGTGAAGATACATTTATCTCACGGCATGGGACATCACTAGTTATTGATGGTAAAACGAAACACAAAAGTTCAGTACTAAAACTATTGTGTAATGACGTCACGTTAATGCGACACGTTTTACCTACGTGAGAAGTCACGTTATTAATCCCAAATATCGATCTATCTACCTGCTTAGTCTCTAAATTTAACTGTCGACATAGTCTTTCTGTCACGAAGCACGATGTACTACCGCTGTCAAGAACTGCACGAACAACATGTTCCCGACCATTACGATCATGTAATTTAATTAAAGCGGTTGACAATAACACATCATGACTCACACTACCGTGTCCAGATTGAACGTTAGCCGACAACGCAACATTATTTGTCTCAGTCACCGAAACCGCCGAAGCCGACTGTGGCGACAAGTTATCAGACGAGTTATTATTTACATTATTATTAATATGTGCAATAGATTTAAAATCAGCGACATGAATTACAGTATTATGTCTGCGTTTACAAACCTTGCAACCTGGCCTTTTACAATGGTTCGCGAAATGACCCGAACGAAAGCAGTTATAACAAACCTTAAAACTTGGCAGCAATTTAATACGTGCTTCGTTACTTAGTGCGAGAAACTGCGCACACTCACCTAAATTATGGTCACCTTTGCATTTGGGACAGACTTTTGTACCTGACTCTAAATAAGAATTACCACCACTTTGAACGGTAACCATAGACTTCAGCTTAGCCCCTGATTTATTAATAGATTGTGGCTGATTATTACGAGACAACTCTAAAGTTTCAATTAGCTCGGCGCGCTCACGTATGAATTTAAGGAATGCATCGAAGGTAATCTTGCTGTCTTTGTCTACGCGACCTTTGCACTCCTCCCACTCACGGAACGTTCTGCTGTCTAACTTGCGAGTAAAAATGTAAATTAAAAGAGTATCCCAATACTTAACGGGCTCCCCTAATGTGTCTAATGCTCGTAAGTGTTTGTTTATTTGGTCAACTAGATTTTTTAAAGTGACAGAGGATTCCTTTGTAATGGTCTCCAAGTTAAAAATGGCTGAAACATGATTGTGGATTAGTAATCTCTTGTTATCAAATCTTTCGCATAGTACGTTCCATGCCACAGAGTAATTATTAGCAGAAAACTCGATCGACTGAATCACCACGGCAGCGGCACCCTCCAGAGACGTTCGTAGGTAGTGGAATTTGTTGATTTCGTCTATAGCAGCATTGCAATGAATGAGACTCGTAAAGGTGTCATGAAATTCCAACCAGTTATTGTAAGATCCACTAAACTTTGGTAATTGAATTGTGGGTAGCTTAACTGGCTTATAACTACTACCACAATTACTTTTATTGCTACAAACAGATTCATTATCTTTATTGTTATTACTGTTTAAAAATTCTTGAGCTTTTGCGAGTGCTTTAAAATACAGGGACTCAAAATCGGAACGCTCAGTAAACTGTGCCTTGATATCATCCACAATACATTCCATACGCAACTGTACCTCATCATATTGTTGGTATAACAATTCCATCTTGCATATGCGCAGCTGTAGTTCCGTTATATCGGAGCTAGACAATGTTTTTACATCCAGTGCGTCTAAATAATTGGCAAAGACGGTTAATCGGCCTTTGAAGCTACCTCGCTTCTTTATTAACTCCTTTTCCTCGGCCATTTCTGGGAGCGGGTGTAAATCTGGAATTTATACAATATATAAAACAAACAATAATAACTAAGTATCTAAGTACTCTGTATTAATCTTTACTGATGTACAGATAACTATGCTGAATTGAATGATTCAATGACCACTGACAATAACTATGCACCTATCTAAAATTTAACAACTTGTTTTCTAATACAAACTCAAATGACTTACAAACTTTAATGAAGGTCAACACAATAACATAATAACACAGTAATTAACTGCAATAACAGAAACAATTATCAATATCTAACACTCTTAAAATTATGTCGTTACTTAATAGAAATACGTACCTATGCATATGAATCCTTGAAATGACCTTTGGCAAAGACAATTAATTGAAGTAATTTAATATAATAAGTCAACATTAGTTTACTTTAATAAGTATGTTTTTTAACTTAATTGCTGCTGGCTTAACAATAAAATATTGTTGCTACTGACTGCCATGTATCACAATGCAAATGGTCTGGTACATTTTCGAAATCTAATTAGGTACACATAAAAATCGATAATGAATAGGACTAACCTTATAACTCCTTAATTGGCGTTATATACTACCTGATTGAGTGTTGGGTGACGATATTATAAATAATTGAACTTAACACCGTTTAATATCCACATACCACACTGCCGGTTAATAACCTCAAAGCTAGGGACGAGGCTTGGTTTTTTCGGTAAATCCACTGTTTATTTCTTGTTCTTCCAAATATATGTATAAGAAGTAGCAGATCCACGCTATTTTATTTAATCCGGTTCGATGGACCAATATGTACGGAAAACTAGCGGGGTTTAGAATAAAAATGCAGCGGGCACAAGTTATGTGTGTGAACTCTGATTTTTTAATAAGAGCAGTGACAGTTTTTAATTACACCTAACAAAAGGTGATGGTTTAGCACGGATGTAGTAACTATTGCAGAAACAATTGCGCAGGCGCTCCAACACTACTAATCCCATATAGTTAGGGTTATGAGGCGTACCTATGTGTAGGTCTATCTTGTAAAATGTTAACATTTCTTTTAATAGATTGTTATTAAATTCGGATCCTGGATCTGCACTAATTCTTGATGGCACACCTTAAGTGGCGAAATACTTCAATAGTGCCCTAATAACTTCTATCTACTAGGTACTTTGAATGCTTGACCAAGCTTACTGAATGCGTCTATTACTGTAAGGTAATAAGTTCCTTCTATTGAGAATATATCTATGAAGATTTCTTGAAACGGTTTTGTTTGTGTCTGAGTTAGTTGTAGTTCGGGTTTTATTGGTTTTCTATTGTACTTCATTTGCTTACAGAGTTCGTACGAGTTAATTATACCTGCTACGGTTTGTTCTAAGTTATTCCAATACTAATATGTTATTTTTAAATGATCTACTGTTTCTTTGATGTCACTATGATATGTTTTACCTACATGATATTTTAGGACTATTTCTCGTTGTTCATTTTCGTCCTCTATGTAAACTACTCTTTCAGTGCATTCGTACGCTAGCTAGCTAGATGCTGATCGCATCCTTTTTAAACGAGGATGTGATTACGTTTGAAAAGTCTTTGCGGTGGCGTTCGTCTTCAAAGTAAATATAGTATTTGATTTTAGGGCGAATGTATTCCTTTATATATTCTTTGATTAGTTCCGGTTTGTGTATTGGTAGATGTACTTCGAAAACTTTTGGTCTATCCCTAGAAAGATCTTTAACACTACATTCGTTTCTACTCCAGGTGTATACGATTATCTGGTTTGGCTTTGTATCAATGGCTTTCTTTAATATTGGGATAACCGAGGAATCTGTGTTATCTTCAGAATGGATAGTCACTAATGAGGGGGATTCTGCTCTTTCAGAGGCTGTGACTGTTTCGCTTCCTACTGAAGGTTTTAGGACAGGTGACTTGGGTCTATTTTAAGAATTACTGGATGAAATTGTAATATTGTCATCTTCATCTGATGAGATGATAATAGTCTTAGAATTGTCAGTATTCACTATCATTGAAACTTCATCTAATGCGTTAACTTTTATTCTAGATAATGCATCTGCATAGCTGTTTTGATTACCGGGTTTGTATTTAATTTCGTAATCGTATTCAGAGAGTCTAAGTCTCCATCCAGTTAGTCTACTTCCTGGTTCTTTAATAGAATTTAACCATACTAATGGTCTATGCTCGCTTATTATAGTGAATTTTTTACAATACAAATAAGGTCTGAAGTGTTTGCATGCCCAAACAACTGCTAATAGTTCATTTTCTATAGCACTATAGCGCGTATCGGCATCATTAAGGGTTCTAATTGCAAAAGCTATGGGCTTATCACTACCAATTGGACCTTGCGATAGGACTGCCCCTAATGCAAAGTTAGATGCATCTGTTGTTAATAGAAAACGTTTATCGAAATATGGAAATTGTAATAATGGTGCATTGGTAAGTAATTCCTTGCACTCACTTCTCAAATGCATTTATGAATTCTTTGGTTTTTGTAACTTTATTTCTCTTTTTTAGGCAGTTTGTTAATGTTTGTGTTATCTTAGAAAAATCTTTAATGAATTTGCGATAGTATCCTACTAAGCCAAGGAAACTCTTTATTTCTGTCGGTGTTTTAGGTAAAGGAAATTGTAAAACAGCTTTAACAGGTTGCCTGTCTAATGAATCATATATGATTCATGGGAGCACTTTTGTACCCGGTCTGTTACGCTCATGAATCGTATTTGCACAATTTTTTATGCTTGTTCCAGTATTTTTTTGTATCTGAACTTTGCGAGCTAATTTCGCTTTTTGTATGGGACGTCACAGGACACATCATCAAAATTAAGTAAAAAAAAACAAAAAATGTGGTAATTTTTGTGCATGGGAGTCAATTTTGCTGGCAATAAAAGGTTGTAGGAAGATATGTAGTGTAGGCCTGTAATACGAACACGCGCCCGCGCCTCCCGCGCCCCTATGGCGCGATCGCCCGCACCCCGCTCCGCGTCAGGCAGTCTAGCTCGCATCACGCTCGCGAACGGCACGATGATTTGCACTGTCTCGAAATCCCGGTGTCCACTCGAATTCCCACACTAAATATCTCTGTTTTGTATTGTGTGTTTGTGTTTAGATTATATTGTGTTTTATATGCCGCAAAAACTTTGTTTCCTTCATTCACCCTACAAACTGGCGCTCCAACGCGGCACGCGACGTACCTAACCGACGCGACGCGAACAAGTACCTACTTGCAAAGTAACGGGTTTCTCAGTGGACTCAACGAACTATACTGTACATCGTAACTTAAATAAATAGTGTTTCCTCGTGTTTAGTTGACTGTTGTGTAACCATAATGCCTCGCCGCAAAAGTAGAGGCAACGATGACGACACCACGAGTGGCGCGCCGGCGTCCCCGACGCCCGCGCCGCTATCAGAAAGGACGCTTGCGGCGCTTCTGGAGGCGTTCGCCAAGGCTCAAGCGGAATCGAAACGTCAACTGGTTCAGAGCCTGCTGGCTACGTCGGCCGACAACGTCGCTCCTTCACCGTCTCCATCGCCTGCACCAACGAAACACGGAAACTTCGCGCGCTGTACGGCGAGATTTAGTGGATCACGCCACGACTCAGAGGCCTTCGAAGCATTCGTCGACTCTATCGTGATATACAAGGAGTGTACATCGATCAGCGACGAACATGCACTTCGCGGCCTACCTATGCTCCTAGAAGAGGAGGCAGCTGTGTGGTACCGGGGTGTTAAGTCATCAGTGACGTCATGGGAAGACGCGCTGCAAAGATTACGCGCCATGTACGGTGTATCCCGACCACCGCACAAGCTATTCCGCGATATTTTTGCCGCGGAACAAACAGAAGAACGCACGGAGATCTTTGTTGCTCGCCTCCGCGCGCTTATCGCCAAACTTCCATACATAGTGGAAAACGACATGGAAGTCGACATGATTTACGGGTTACTACATAGACGCATAAGGAAACGTTTAACGCGTGAATCCGTTAACAATCTGGATCTGTTGGTTGAGAAGGCGCGAAACATAGAAGAGTCGCTGTCCGAGGTGTCAAACGACGCGCGCGGCCACGCCGCTAGCGCGCATGCGCCACACACGCCGCCACCGCAGCCCCGGTTTACGCCGCCCGCGCCACCTGCGCGTGCCCCGGCGGCCTCCGCGACGTGTGCGCCGGCGGACATACCTACTGCGTCGTCGAGCGCTACGAGTAGTGCTTCGCTCCCGCCGACTATGGTAAACAATAACAATTCGTCTGAAAAAGGTAAACGACTATTTTGTGTTTATTGCCGTAAAGTCGGACACACTCGCGACTCTTGTAAAAATATTAAAGACAAAACCGATAAAGGTTCAGTGAAGTGTTATGGTTGTGGAGCTAATGGTGTAATACGATCTAATTGCCCTAAATGTTCTGCAAATAGTACTAAGGAATCATTTTCTGTTCTTGATATTAACATGTTAGACTATGATCAGGGTTTTAATAACACTGATAACCGTAATGTTGTATTGTCACATTGTTGTAAGTGTAACTCAAATGTCAGCAGTAAAGTTAATGTAAACAATTTATGTAACGTGTCTCAATCTGCTTTTTTATGTAATTGTAAGTGTGTTAGCGAATGTGATGCATTGCCGAGTCGAGTAAGTAACTTTTCCGCGTCGAATTCATGTACCGACGGTCGTCCGATACTTGATATTGAGATAGGCGGTTATCGTGGTACGGGGTTACTAGATACGACTGCCAAGCGTAGTGTAGCCGGTTCGAGACTATACGCACTGCTCCGTAAACAAAACTATTCGTTTCGTAGCTGTTTCATGTCGGTAAAATTAGCCGACGGTATAGTGCGGGACCTTAAAGTTTTACTCGTGGATGTTGACGTATTACTTAAGGGGTCATCAGTACCCATCACTTTTGTTATTTTTCCGGACTCAGTAAATAATGACACGTTGCTCGGTATTGATTTCTTGCGTAAAGTCGGTATTGTTATTAATATGTCGAACAATATTTGGTTCACAGCTGATCGGCCTCAGGTCATTCACTCCTTGCGGTGTGAGACCTCACGTGACGTCGTGGGGTGCGCTTCCACGAATGTCTTGCGAAATAATGAGGGTTCGATGCTGTCAATTTCAGAGAGAAATGATCTCGCCCACCTGCTCCAGGAGTATGGAGATATCTTTGCAGAAGGGGGAGAACCTACATCGTTCGCAGAGCATCGCATCGATTGCGGTGATCAACCGCCGATTGCGGTGCCGCCGTATCGACTCACGCCCGCGAAGAAAGCCATCATGGAGGTGGAGATAGAGAAGATGCTGCGCGAGGGTATCATCACGGAGTGTGAATCTCCGTGGGCAGCACCAGCTCTTCTAGTACCGAAGAAGGATGGTACTTATCGGTTCTGCGTGGACTATCGCAAGTTGAACGCTGTTACTAAGAGTGACTCGTACCCGCTTCCGGTGATCGATGACCTCCTTCAGTACACTGGTAAGAGCTGTTTTATGAGTACTATTGACCTGCGATCTGGTTACTGGCAGGTCAGAGTAAGACCTGAAGACCAAGATAAGACTGCTTTCGTTTCTCCGTTTGGACTTCATAAATTTACCCGCATGCCGTTTGGTCTGAGGAACGCGCCCGCAACCTTTCAACGTTTGATAGACCGATTTCGATCTGCATCATCCCTTAAGGGGCTGACCCTCCTAGGATACATCGATGACCTTATATTGATATCCGGATCATTTCACCAGCATATTCAGGACTTACCTGCGGTGTTCGACCGCTTACGTGTCTTGAACCTCCACGCAAATCGTGATAAGTGCACATTTGCTCGAGAGAGTGTGAAATACCTGGGGCATATTATCACTTCTGAAGGAGTGAGACCAGACCCGGATAAGGTTGCTGCGATATTCGGTATGAAGGAGCCAGCTAATGTTAAGCATCTAAAGTCCTTTCTGCAGAGTTGCTCATGGTTCCGGAAATTTATGCCGAACTTCTCCCAAGTTGCGCAACCACTAACTATGCTAACGCGCAAGGATCAGTCCTGGTGGGTGAAGAACAGGCTCAGGCATTTAAAGAACTAAAAGGATTGCTTACCTCACCTCCGATTCTTATTCAACCAGACTATAATGTGCCCTTCACTCTCAGGACTGATGCCAGCAACTACGCACTGGGTGCGGCTCTACTCCAGGGGGAGTCGCCGCGTGCAGAGAAACCCATCGCGTACGCCAGTCGCCTGCTTACCTCGGCAGAGCGAAACTACTCTACCACCGAGCGCGAGGCGTTGGCAGTTGTCTGGGCAGTCGAAAAGTTCCGTGGGTACATCGATGGCCATCCTGTACGTGTCGGCAGCGACCATCAGCCCCTGAAGTGGCTACTCACCTTGAAGTCGCCTGCCGGTCGTCTCGTACGATGGGCTATGAAACTCCAGTCCTTTAATCTGCAAGTCGAATACACTCCCGGGAAAACGAATTTCGTTGCTGATTCGCTCAGTCGCCCGCCGTGTGAGGCGGAGGTTCGCGATTCCTGTGGAGTCTGCACGGTGCTTGTCGACCCGCCGCACTGGGATGCTGCTACTCTGCGTGAAGACCAGCTCGCAGACCCCGAAGTGGCGAAGATCATTAAGGCTCTGGAAGGTAAGGACGAATTAGAACTTACCCGTTGGACGGAGAGAGGATATCATACGTGCAGAGGTGTACTATACCGTTATACTGAGGTGGAGACTGAAGAGCCACAGCTCGTCATTCCTGAAAACCGACGAAAACAGTTACTGGTTGAATGTCACGACTCTGCTTCTTCTGGTCACGGCGGTTTAGACAGGACCCTGCACCGCATAAGTCAGAGATTTTATTTTCCCGGTATGCGACGTTACGTAGTAGAGTACCTGAAGACCTGCATCGAATGCCAGCGCTACAAACCTTCCAACGAGAAACCTGCAGGACTGTTACAGACTCCAGTTCCTGCTCAGCGTTTTGAAGTCTTGGCTGTCGATCTCTTTGGGCCGCTTCCCAAGGGAGCTGCTAGAGAGAGGTGGGTTATGATCGTTGAAGACACAGCCAGCAAATGGGTCGAGCTGTTCGCCCTCTCCGAAGCCACCGCAGAGGCATATGCCAGGGTACTGATTGAGGAGGTTTTCTTACGCTTCGGCGTTCCTCGACGTCTCATTTCCGATAACGGTGTACAGTTTGTGGCCGATGTTATGCAACATGCAATGTTTACGCTTGGTGTGAAACAGAGTCTTGTGCCTCTTTACCATCCAGAGGCCAACCCAGTCGAGCGTAAAAACCGCGACCTCAAGACTCAGTTGGCGATCTTGGTGGAAGGACATCACCAGCAGTGGCCAGAAGTTCTGCCATTCATCCGCTTTGCTTTGAACACCTCACTCACTAAGGCAACTCAACAGACACCTGCCTACTTAACATTTGCTCGTGAACTCCGCTCACCTATTGCAGTACAGAGTGATGTTCGTGCTGTCATAGAGGCTGAAAACTATGTTCCACAGATTACGCCGTATCTGCTGAAGCTTGCGGAAACCCTCAACAACAGCAAGGAGTGCATTGAACGTCAGCAGGACCTTCGTAAGGCCGCTAAGGACAGGACTCGAAGGGCTGACGAACTGGCTGTTGGTGATCTGGTTCTGATGAAGTCGCACGTCCACAGTAGTGCTGCTAAAGGTGTTAGCTCCAAGCTCATGCCTAAGAGGGATGGCCCTTACCTGGTGCAGAAGAAGGTTAGTCCAACGACTTACCTCTTAACGTTCCCCGGTTCTCCGGATAAAGTAATCGGTAAATACCACGTTTGCGACCTAAGGAGGTATCATTCTAGAGACGGTGAATGCCCTGGGTTTCCGCAGCCGGTTGTTCCTAAACGTTCTCGTGGTAGGCCGCGTAAGCAACGTGTCATAGTTGATGTTTGACCACCTGTGGGGGCACTCTGTTGGTCAAAAGGGGGAGTATGTAGGAAGATATGTAGTGTAGGCCTGTAATACGAACACGCGCCCGCGCCTCCCGCCCCCTATGGCGCGATTGCCCGCACCCCGCTCCGCGTCAGGCAGTCTAGCTCGCATCACGCTCGCGAACGGCACGATGATTTGCACTGTCTCGAAATCCCGGTGTCCACTCGAATTCCCTCACTAAATATCTCTGTTTTGTATTGTGTGTTTGTGTTTAGATTATATTGTGTTTTATATGCCGCAAAAACTTTGTTTCCTTCATTCACCCTACAAGGTATTTTTTTTTACAAAAATCAGTTTTATTTACGTAATTATAATCATTTACAGTATTTTGAAATCACTATATTTGTCCAAACACATCTCAGTTTTGATGGTTTTC
This sequence comes from Griposia aprilina, assembly GCA_916610205.1. Lineage (NCBI taxonomy): Eukaryota > Metazoa > Arthropoda > Insecta > Lepidoptera > Noctuidae > Griposia > Griposia aprilina. Next base: position 22,539,234 of record OU744285.1, on the reverse strand, counting down.
ATTGAAACAGCTCAAGCAGAAGGCTTTGTTACACATCTTGCATTCTTTGTTTACTTGTTTGGCACGAAGGGGATTGCCTTGAGCTGCTTTTATATTGGCATAACAGGCAGATCACCGCTTCCGAACTAGTTTTCCGTCATTCCTAGGGATTTCTGTTAGTTGGTGACTTGTGATGGAAGTATTACCTTGCATTGGAGGCCTTGGGCGGTGCTTGTTGGCCGCTGCTTCTCCGAGCCAAGACCAAATAATTATTTCTTGAACTTGCAGTACAGCCATTGTTTTTCCTGTAAGTTCGTTGCATATGATGCGCGTGTTTACAGTGAAAAAAAAAACTTAATAACATTAATCAAAAAAATGTTTGCTTCTATCAAGGAACTTGTTTATATACGAGCACATAAAGCAATATGATTATGGCAATAAAGTTATGTTGATTAAGCAATAAACAAGTTGTCTTGATAAAATCAAACAAAGTAATTGTCAATACAATCAAGTTTGGCTATCATGCCAATGATTTCTGTTGATTGAAGTTATAACGAACTTTGTAGTGGTTATCAAGTATTTTAGGCCTGAAACTGCGTTAAGCGGGCAACCGTCGCGTGTCTACGCGCGTGGACACGCGGGTGGGCTCCGTGGGAACGCGACGGTCCCCGTCGTGGGGACCCGTCGCGGAGACCGGATTATTTAATTTACGCAGTGCCGCTAGTTCAATTTTAACGGTGTGCATGTATAGTCGTGTCGATGGAGAACTTAATATATTATTACGTAGCAAAACGACGACTAGCAAAAAAAAAACGACAGCCAGTAAGCCCGTTTATTGAATCTAGGTTGCTGTGCGGGGAATTTGTTGTAAAGTTCAGTAAATTAAGAGAAAATGATAACTCATTTTACAAATATTTTAAAGTTTCGGTACAGTTCTATGACGAATTATTTTCGAAACTGGAACCATATTTCAAGATCAACAATTTAAAAGTAAGATCTGTATCAGTCATATCACCAATGGAAAGGCTGGCAATAACATTGCGGTAAGTAAACAATTATAATTTGTTCTTCATCATCTTTATTTTTGCTTATACTAATTAACATTATTTCTTTGCTCATTAATCACAATTATAATCACAGTTTTTTACTCGTACATTCTTAATATTATTATTACTAATTAAAATTAAGTATTTCTTTGCTCATTAATCACATCGATTACACAATAACACAATAATTTTTAAACCATTATATTTTGTCCAAAAAATATTTAAAAAAGGTTAAAAGTTGGACACCGAGCGACACTAAGTACCTACCCAAAATCATACGCGTAGGTACGACACTGGTCATAACGGCGCACTATGGGCCAGAACGGTGCGTACCGTCTCAAAAATCTGTAACTTTTTTGTTGATTGAAGTAAATAGCTGAAATTTGGCACGTAGTATCTCCAGAGTATATAGAATCCAATAGTGACACATTTATTGTCAAAACTTTAATCATTAATATTTAAAAAATAAAACAAAAATAAAAATGTATTTTTTTAATATTAAACCATAGTTTGTTTAACTTATTGAATTATAATTTTACAGTTTTATGATATTAAACCTATTTTCTTTTATTTTATAGGTATTACATATAAATCTTACATTTAAATAAATGACAAATATGATATAAATCCACTCTAAAAATATATTTTACAATTAATGTAGGTACGTAATTACTTCTATTTAAATAGCTAAGAGGCTCTTAGCTTCGTCTAACAATTCCTTGGAAATAGTGACTGATGGTTTTCTGATACTTGATATATAAGGATCTGACGTAAATAGAAGACCATGAAATACGTCTTGATTCGTTGCGGACCTAGAGCATTTTCTAGCGTGATGCAATCTGACTTTTTTGTAATCTTTATTACGAGATTCTTGGGCATCCTCAGATAAATTACCAATGGGCAGAACAGCAAAATGTCTTATTATACTTTCCCCATGTATTAAGATTTTATGTACTGAAGAAGGCATATTATACCACATATATTTTGTTACGTATAGTTGTGCGGTTGCGCGAGTATATTCACCATTTTTTTCTGGATTTACAGCAATACCGGATGCCAAAGTTTTAAGAATAACATAGAACCTTTTAATAAGTTCCTCGTCAACTTCTGTAATTTCTGAAGCGCAATAGTAGTTCTCAAAAAAACGCCGAGCTGTAATGCCGTCATTGTTGTTTCCACTTCCTTGTCGGGGCTTATCAACGTGCAATCCCATTCGGCTTCGAAATCAACTTTGTACAAGCTTTTTCTTGTCTTCTTTACTTTTTTTATCTTCTGGAGTTCTCGCAGCCCATTTTTTAAATGAAAGGTTATATGAAATATGTAAAATTAACTCCATGCACCTGATCCACGCGTGCAACGTAGACAAACCGTATTCGTAAGCGTTTATATTATCTGGCTTTGATTCAATCTTCTCCAAATTATTCATTTGGCTTGGTTTAGCCCCACATGCTGTACACACAGCTCCAGAACTTGTGTCAGTTAGAACTTGTGTAACTTTTCCATCCACCATAGTTAGAAATAGGTCGTGACTTATTTCAATTACCTGCTCCTCCTTGTGTATCTTTGAAGTTTGCAAATTATTAATTTGACCCCGAATATCACCAACCACTGATCGGGTTTTCTCGGGGGTTTCTTTTGCAAATTCCATCAGGATTGGACGGCAATAACGAATAGACGAACAAGCCGAATTTTGCCAAATTACCTCATTTGTTTCTGTGTCAGTCAGCTTTATTGGTACCAAAGACGCTATAAATAAGTTTGCAACTGAGACTAAATCACTCTCACCTGATAAAACTTGTTTATATTCACTTTACCCCGATGTCCCATCACATCCCCACTTGGTAAACAATTTAAGAGATTTTCTTGTTGAGTTGTAAACATTTTCAATCTTTAAGATGCGAGCAGAAGTGTGGTCCAGCAAATCTTGTAGATTTACTTTGGCACTTATATCGGTTATTTGAATGCTGGATGGTGGAGGATAACACAGTTTTTTGGCGTTTGTCAGTATATTATATGATGGCAGTATGTCGAAGTTTTTGTTAATCAGACTTGCTCGAAGTAATCCGTATTGTGATTTCGAAAGATCTAAATCTGCAAATATACTTAAAGCTTCATACACCGTAAAATCTGTTGCATTGCGACTTTCATGCAATAATTTTTCCTTCATGATCCTTTTTTCATTTCTATCACAACTCCGCATCATTGTAACAACAGTTGCTTCTTCGAATTCTCCTTCAGACCGCAATCCTTGAACGTATGCATTATGTATATGTTATAGGCAAACTCCGAAGCTCCGGCGCTCCTAGGTTGGACTGGTCAATCCTCAGGTCAGACTGAATGACTTAGTCAAAGCCCAAACAAATGTAAATTATCGGCCTTTGACTAAACAATTTTCGTCAAACCTGGGAGAGACTAATTTGGTCAGGCAAACGTCAAAACACAATTTTATTAAATCGGGGTTTGACGAGTCAAACTCCGATATAGGTATGAAGTGTCTTATCTTCGTATATTTGGAAGCATTTTATCATTTAAGCAGCTTTCAAGTCTTAAGAACCGCTTAACTCTGCCAGTTCTGACACCTGATTGGTCAGCTTACGTGATTTTCACTTTTATATTTGAGATGCTTTGAGAGAATGCCGTGTGGCATTAGGCCCGCCTTTTCTACGATGTGCAATAAAGTATAAAATAAATAAATAAATGCTTTGGAATATGCGGAGGTTAGTTTGTAAGATTAGGTATAAAAAAATATCATTTTTAAAATTTTGATGTTTATTGTTTTAATAATTTCTTAAGTAATTAAAATGGAAAATTAATCATTTTTCTGACATGGTGAGGCATTAACTTTAATGTTAATTGTTTTAATAATTTCTTAGGTAATTAAAGTGGCAAATTAATCATTTTTCTGACATGGTGAGGCATTAATGTTAATGTTAATTGTTTTAATAATTTCTTAGGTAATTAAAATGAAAAATTAATCTTTATTCTGGCATGGTGAGGCATTATGACATTTAGAATTGCACAATACATTAGATCTTTTACATTTGCATAATTTTGAAGAGCATTTTTTATTGCAGTGGCATTTTATAAAGCCTTGGCCACCAAATTTTGAATCCTTTGCACTGATTTCTCTAAGAGACAGCCGAACGTCAGGCACATCTTCGATCTTAAGAAATTTTTCTTTGCATTCTTTTATTTGATTCCTCGAAAAAAGTGTGTTTATTGTCCCGTGTTTCGTGCCTACTCTGTATAAACCATCATCTGTTTTCTCTTGTATGATACCCAAAACATTTCGAGCATCTCCTTTGGCTCTGTCAAAGCTGGGAATAGGTAAGGTTACAGTTTTTCCAATCGCGATTGGCGGAAATTTTTGATCAGATAATTGTTTCATAATATCAGCCTGAGCTTGAAGACCTTCTATCGCCTTTTCTTTATTTTTTTTTATATTTTCTGTCTGCGCACAACGTATGCATGTAACTTTACTTCCGAAGCCTTCATAGTCTGCGCCAAGTGTGCTGTCAGTGCAAATAACATGCACGACCTGATTACAAATAATGCACGTATGTGCGCCGGAGCTCTCTTTTTGGCAAATACAACAAACGATGTCTGAAGAAGTTATCTCAACTGTTGGAGAGTTTATTTCCTTTCTTAGTGGCAACAATCCAGGAACTTTGTCAATATGGTGATCCTTATTTTTTTCTGTGACAGAAGTATCTTCTTTCACAGTTGACGACGACGGTCCAGGTATTTCCATCTCATTTCTTTGTACTAAAATAAAATTTATATAAGTAATTAATGGAATCAGGCGTTATTTTGCAGAAGTCCAGCATAATATAAAATAGAAAAATATTTAGCTACTTCCACACGAAAAATGACAAGTTAGTTATGCATTTGTTAAGTGCACCGCCCGCCCGCCCGCAATTTAATACAATACAAAGCGATACAATGCACCTGCACCACCACCACCGTTAACTTCTCTACACGTGTTTCGCCCCTACACGGGGCATCCTCAGCAGCAGTTAGACCGTTATTAGGGGCGAAACACGTGTAGAAAAGTTAACACGTTAACTGCCATGGTGGGTCAAAATGACCGGCACGTCATCTACCCATTGGAGCCGTGGGGGATCAAAATGACCGGCACGGCAGACCCTAATTTGCGAAGCCCGTTCACGCCGCAGATTGCAAACGCTGCGTATTAAACCATATAATATGACCGGCGCGGCCCTAATGAACACCTGTAACAACTTGGTTTTTTGATTTTTTTATGGTATACCTACTTTTTGGACTTAGAGAAAAAAAAAAAAAAAAAACACACAGGATTTCGAATTAAACATTTTTATTTTGTTTCCAAGTTGAATTAAAGCAAGCAAAAAGAATGATAATAAAAAATAAAAAAATGTGTTCGATGTGAAAAAAGGTTTTCTAACGTAAATCAAAATAGGTATCGAAACATTTTAGTGGCATTTGTCAAAACATTGTCGACATAAATGTGGATTTCCGGGACAAATAGTGCAAAACCAAGAAACCTTTTTTGTTTTGTTTTTGGCCGTATTTCTTCCATACAACTGAACATTTGTTTTATAACAATCGCGACAAAATTTTCTTGTTGACACTGCTGCACCTTCTTTCTTCTTCAGCTCATGTTTTTGTCTTCTGACTCGTGGTGTGGTCGATTCCGTATCCATTACAAGTAATTGTTCTTGTGTAAACTCGAAATCAAAAAAAGCGTCCATTTTGACAATAAAACGATATTTTTCTGTCTAACGAAATCACAGTGTGCAACTAACTATCAAAATAAGCGCGAACTGGCGTAAACAGATCCGTATTGGTCAACACGGGAAGACGTGAAAGGGGTGAAGGGCAGCGGGAACAACAACCGCGCGCGTGGTGTACTCCCGCGCTGTGCATTCATTATGGCACGCGGTGCCGGGCGTAACAGACGTATGTCAGTTTAGAGATACATCGATAGAACATTACGCGTACGTAAGTACGCTGACCGGCATTTTGACCGGCGCGGCCTAAATGTAATAATTATTCCGTTTAGGCCGCGCCGGGTCGCAATGCCCGGCACTTAAAAAAACCTAAAATAGAGCCAAAACAATGAAATATCGCTATAAAACTTGTATATATAAACAAATGGAACTAGAAACAATCATATAAACCAATGTCATTTTTTGAAAATATTATAAAATTTTAGCCGGCGATTAACGTGTTTAAGTGCATTGTATCGCTTGCATTGCATTAAATTGGGGGCGGGCGGGCGGTGCACTTAACAACTGCATAACTTGCCATTTCTCGTGTGGAAGTAGCTAAATATTTTTCTATCTTATATTAAAATTCATATACCTAAGTACCTATTTAGCTAAATCAGATTACACATGTAAATAGCAATTATAAGTGAGGGTGTCCCCACATAGCATTCGCCGGGCGTACGTGTTCTTGACGCGAACGCCGCGTAAGCGCCGCGACAACCCGGCGATTACGTCGCGTTTTATGAGCATGCAGTAATTGTACTGGCGTGCACTTACCACGGTGAGATGGCAGACAAGTGCGGGCCTATTTTATAATTTAAAAAAAACTTCGCGTTGCATTGCAGCTGCCTGACTGACGCACTATGGGCCGGCCGGCCGCTCATAGAACGCGACGCAAGCGTACCGTTTGCGCAGCGCTCGCGTCGCGTAATTTATGTCCGAGGAACGCCTACTCTCAGCTGACATTTAAAAATATAGTAATTTGAAACGGTTTTTGTTGCTACTTACTAGTGTCATCAGTATTATTCTGCTTCTCACCAGACGAGTTAATAGCGTTTTCTAACTCTTCCTCGGTCTGAAGAACCTTTTTTATTGAATCTGGTAGTATTTCAATTCCAACATGAGCTTTTCGTCCTAAAAAAAAGAATTCATAAAATGTTAAGATTATTCTATTTTCGCAGTTAAACTATTAGATGGTTTGGTCATGTTGAAAGGATGAATGAAAGGACTTTCTCATAGTAAGTTTCGGCTAGCTACCCGTTACACCCTGTAAGGGCATGTTCAGATTCTTGACCCGCGTCGTATCGTACCCGCGCAGAACCCGCACACGCGTTGTACTGTACGCGCGCTCGCCCCGCGGCAGCCCCGCGCACAACCCGCGCACAGGCGCGGGTCAAGCGCGGGGCGGGCGCGGGTGGACTTCGATAAATTCAATTTGAGATCTAATTGAAGTGTCATAAGACTCAAATTACATACAACACAAAGGGGCTTAGACGCGGCTTAAACGCGGGTGCTGATACGCTGGGCGAGCGCGAAGCGGGCGCGGGTCATCAGAACGCGCCCTAATATACTCACCAAACATCACTTCAAATGGCGATTGTTTTATGCCATGATGGTATGCGCAATTTTTCTTCAGTTGACAGAATCGGAGGCCCTCACTCCAACGATTAGTTTTATTATCTTCCATCCATGCGAACAATATTTGCTGTACATGCTGATTTGCACGCTCCACGCTTCCCTGACTTTGAGAATGACGTGGTTTGCCATGCACTATGGACAATTCGGGCCACATTACTTTTAACTCTTCTACGACACGGTTGGCGAATTCTCGTCCGTTGTCTGATTGAAGCACAGAAGGCGCACCTATAGTACAAAATATATCAAGGAGATTGTGCGCTACTTCCTGTGCTGTTTTTGTGTGTAGGGGACGAAGAATCACAAATTTTGTCAAATGATCTTGGTAGTTTAAAATATACTTGTAATCACGGTCAGGACACGTCTGCATGTTTACAAGATCCACTTGTCCCCGTGCGTGAGTCTCTTTAAATAATAACGGTTTAACGAAGAGTCCCTTTTTAGGCTGACTCTTTTTCTTGTGACACGTTTCACATAAATCCAAGTAATAGTTTACGCACTCTTTTGTGACATTTGCATACTTTTTATTTAAAGCTTTCAATGTGAGATCTCTACCACCATGACCACATTCCTGATGAGCACATTCAATCACATCGAATAACTCGTCATCCGTAACGTAGTATTGTATATTTTTTGTATCTGACAATGGCTTAATCAATTTTTTTTCGTCCCCAAAACAAACAACGTCGTAGCGTTTGAGACGGCGATACTGCAAAGACGTTTTCTTTTCAGCTACTTTAGCGGATTCTACCTCACTGATAATCTGCTCATACAACTGTTTGTTTTTTATGTGAAATGAACACTTATTTTTATTCAAATTAGAATTTTTCTCTTTAAACTTTACTTTTAAAGCTTCTTTATCCACGTTTTTAGTAACAACAACACCGTTTGATTCACTCATCTTCAATTTTACACAATTACACGCCCGCACGCTCAATGAACGAACATGAAATGACAAAACAATCGGTCGGAACACCGCGAGAGACATTATGAACCTGTTTAAACATGTTCAGATCAACGTTTGACCGAGTTTTGCAGTCGCTTCTAGGATTGACTAGGCCAAAACCGAAACAGAATAATTTACTTTCGACGTTTGACTGAAAAGTTAGGAGCTCCTGGGTTTGACTAAAAATACTTCAGGCAAAGGGCGAAATTGAAATGTATTTCGGGGATTGCCTGATGGCTTTGGCCAAACCTAGGATAAACCAGTCCTTCCGCGAAGAGACTGTGTATCCGACTTTGACTATAACATATATACTCGATTCCATATTCTTGTACCAACTCCATATTCTTCCTTTTTTCGATTTCTCTGATAGATCTTCATAAGACTTTGGCGGACGTCCACGTTCTCCAGATGTTGTAGGTGTAATATCCAACGGTGCTTCTTCGAATTGTACCTTAAATTCACCGTCTAACCACCATGTATTTTTATTAAAGAAACGTTCTTTAGTTCGGTTAGATTTGGTCCACCGATCGTTAAACGCTGTTATAAGCCATTTTTGAATACGGTTCACAACTAATTCACTTTTTTCAGACGACAAATGGTGGTGTTCTTCTAAGTATTTTTGAATATCTTCTGATTTTGTTCCATGATCAATGAAAAATTCGCATAATACTCGTCGAGGCACAACAAATTCACTCATTTTGTTTTTACTTCTAACTACTATCTACTTTTTTACCGAGGTTGGTGAAGACTATATTATGTCAAAGCACACTAAAGTACTGGTAAATGACAACGTAAATAAATAACTTTTATACTGAAATTTCGTGTGAAAAAATATTATTGTCTAGTGCATTATCACGTTCCTAACCACTATCTACGAAGGTGGTTAGTAGTACTGATATAATGTACAATAACAACTACCATTTCCTCCCTTTTCCTTCACCGCGATAGAGAAATACATAAACTACATGATAAACATGTAATTCACACAGTGATAACAAAACATTAACCACATCAGACCGAACGATAAAAAAAAAAATACATTACCCAATACTCCCACCTTACCTAAAGATTAAGTAAATAGATAATTTTAAGAAAAAAGTAATCTAAATATCCAAAAATCTCATCAATCACAACTAAAATCATTTTTGGTATATTTTGTATATTCCCCCCATCAGGCATTTTTCGTTTCATTTCAAGGGGGGCAGATTCGGGCATTTTTTTTTTTTTGCCCTAACTTCTTTATTAGCTGCTCTATGTGATGCTATCAAAATTACGACATGGGCAGACATTGCTAACTGCCAAAAGTCTATGTAAAGTTTCTAATAAGGATAAAATATTAGGTTCTGAAAAATAATTTATATACCTCCCCAGTTTTCACATAATGGTCCACTTAAATTATTTTTAAATAGAATACTCCATAACCATTCTAACCATATATCACACTTAAAAATTTGCTGTGAAAATAATGAAAATATGACCATGTAAACTGGTGAAATTGTGTTCTACATAATTGACATAACTTTGAGCGTCAACTTGCAAGCCTTAGTCTAATAGTAAAAATGAGAAATAGTATATTTTAACTGCTATATAATATGCATTGGATTTTCAGTTAGACATGTGCATTAACACAATATTCAATATAGAACATTACGAAAACCTATTTTTGAGACGGTACGCACGGTTCTGGCCCATAGTGCGGCGCTAGGCGCCGTTCAGTCAGTTCAGTCGCTTTGTACATAGATTCTTAACACGTTAGCTGCCATGGGGGGTCCAAATGACCGGCACTTGGTAGAAGCGTTTGGGCCATGGGGGGCTTAAATGACCGGCACAACTAAGGTGAACTTGAACACCTTTTGCTCGCTGACGGCCATGCGTGTAACGCAAAATACCATTACAAGTGGCCGGCGCGGCCCCAATGATCACTTTAGATAACTTGGCCTCAAAATATTTTTATAATTTTTTGGTTGTATGAATGTTTTTGTAGCGAGTCAAACAAAATTATGATGTAAAAATAAAAGACAGTAAATTAAAGACAGTATACTTTTTAAAATATTTTTATTATTACAAATCAAGGACTAGTGTTATTTAGAGACACATTATGTTGTGTTGAGATCAAAGTAATTTAAAATTAAAAAACAAACAGAAAATTAATGATTTTTATCAAAACACGGTCTGCACAAATATGGCTTGTCTGGGCAAACTGAACAAAATGTCGTAACCTTTTTGGTTTTGTTTTTGGCAATTTTTCTTCCATGCGTTTGTGAATTATTTTTGTAACAACCTACACAAAATTTTCTTGTCGTCACAGCCTTTCCGTCTGCTTTTACAAGAGAATGTTTTATTCTCTTTGGCCTACATGGAATGTTAGCTCCATCACGTGGGTTTGAGTCAATCATTTGTTGTGACAGTTTTCGTCTAAATTCAATAATAGGTATCTTCTTTTTTGTGGTAGCTTCATATAAAACCCGAGCATTTACTACAGCTGTGTTTAGAAGCAGTTCTAAGGCCAACTTCTTGTACCACTTGATAGATTTTCGAAGCGGAGAAGAATACGCTGTCATTTGATCCGAGAGGTCTACTGCTGCCTTAGCTTTATTATAATCCATAATTATCTTCGGCTTAATCACCTCTATTCCTCTCTTATTTTTAGTTTTTATAAATCCTATAGAGTGTTTAGTTGACAGTAGACAAACGTCACGTTTGTCCTTCCATTTCATAACTGTAATTCCCTTGCTGTTTTCTTTGGCTGCAAACTCACCAGGGTTTAATTTGGCTTCCATCACCTGTTTCGGCAAGTACTTTCTGTTTTTACGTAAAGTACCAATAAGATGTGTCTCATTGTTAATTAACTTTTCTGCCAAATCCAAACTTGTGTACCAATTGTCTACAAATACAGAATAGCCCTTTCCTAGTAAATCCTCACACAGCCTGAGCACCACATTTGTCGGTGTAGAAAAAGCAGAATCGAGCTGTTTTCCAGAATAAACCTCAATTTTCCAAGTGTATCCGGGAACAGTACATAATTTAAATAGTTTGATACCATATTTATGGCGTTTTTGCTTATTATATTGTCTAAAGATTACTCTACCACGAAATGGAATCATGCTCTCATCCACACAAAGAAATTCACTAGGTGTATAGTGGTAAGCAAAATTAGCATTCAAGGCACAAAGAAGATTGCTTATTTTCGATAAACGATCATTTTCTCGAGCCTCCTCGTTATTAGAAAAATGCAACATCCTCAGTAATATTTCAAACCTGTTGCGGCTCATAATATTTTTAGCGAACGGTTGAGCGTACATTGGGTCATTAGACCAATAAAGTGCCAGTTTTGGTAATTTTACCAAACCCATCCAAATTATAAGACCAAAAAACTTCTTGATTTCAGTTTTATCAGTGTCCTTCCACAAGTGTAGCCTGGATTGGCGCGATAATCGACTTTTAGATAAAACTTGCGCGGCAAAAATATTGGTCTGTCTAGCTATATCTTCTAACAGAGCCTCTGGTACCATCAAATTATAAAAATCTGCAGGTTGACCGCCAGCTAAAGCGTGTCGCAAATGCATTGGCTTCAAACCAGAAATTTCAGTGTAAGGTATTATATTAGGTTGTTTACCTTGTGGTTCGTGCCATTCCGTATTTGGAGTGTAACCAGACTCTGACGGTGAGGGTACAAGGATTTCTTCGTCTTCAGTATCAGATGGCACTATGCAGCGCTTCCTTGCACGGCGATTAGAAAACCGAATAACCTCTTCATTATCACTTGAAAGACTCTCCGTCTCACGAAATTGGGATTCAACGAAAATCATCTAAAGTTAGATCCAATTCGTCAAATAACATGTTCAATAGCTTTGACATATAATAATAACAATAAACTAGAATGTTAGGTGACCATTTAGCGCGCACTCCGATCTGTGACAAATAAAACTTTGCACTGAGTTGTTTACCTACAATTACAAAAACATTCGCACAGGACGCGGAAGAAATGTAATGCGGGGCAGCGGGGAAGGGACGCAGCATGCACTATCCTAATATTTCTTTATTTTTCACTCATCAGTAGCGCGCTCGCTCGGGCGCAGGATGGACGTTCTGGCGGGGATTTTTACGCGACTAACAAGGATGACCGGCGATTTGACCGGCGTGGCTCCAATGAAAAAAATATTACATTTGCGCCGCGCCGGGTGTAAATGACCGGCGGATTAAAAACAGCACATAATATACAAAAAAATATATAAAAACATATATTATATATAGAAATCTTATAAATAAGTCATTTCACGTCATTAAGCGACTGATGAAAAACGCAAATGTATTCGGATTTCCATATGGCAGGCAACGTGTTAACATTCTTTTCTTTTTTTTTTTTTTTTTTCCTGTGGCAACACTACAGCTAACAGCTGATTTGAATTTTCTCTTGATAATTTAATCATAAATATTTAATTTATATGTTTTTAAAGCTTATTTCCAATTACTCATCAAGTAATTATGATAATAATCTGTGTAGTGTATTAGATTCACATTCCAAGTGCAAAATAAGTGTAAAATTATCAATGTGAATCGGTGTCAGTTACCGGCTCAAGTGATTTTTGCATTGTCATCTTGTTAACAGGTACAATAATTAATATTTTACTTGCTTTTAGTTTGTTTGCGTATTGTAATTACACCAGCAATTACATTGTTCAGTTTTAATACGGCTAATTGTTGATGCCAATGACCTTTGAATGTAAACATAACCTTAGTTTGGTTTGGTGACAGAACTTCTTACTTTACATCTAATTTTCATTTTTACTTTTAAACTAATCATCTTTTTAAACTGCTGTCACAACTACCTACTCTCTTTTAAATTGTTTTCTCTTCCTTAAAAAACTCATAATCATGATTATGACTCGCAGCGCCCGTGCTCGTCTAGAAGAGTCAAAACTCAATCAGGCTTTGAGCGAATTAAAGGCGTCGAAGGAGTTCTGTGACCAACTAAATAAGGAAATAGATGACAATGAAAAGGTGCTCCTTGATGCTCATGAAATGAATAGGAAGTTGAAAAATGAAATGGCTCAGATATATATTCAATACACTGATGCCATAGAAGCCCGGGACAGGCTCCAAGTTGTTGTGGACGGGTTTAGCCAGTGTAGCACAGAGTATGAACAAGCTCTTAGTCACAAATATTTACTTCAACAGCAGCTACATGAGGCTCAAAGTCAGATTACTCAGCTTGAGACTACAAATCACAACATCACTGCCTCGCTGAATCAAAGTCTTTTCAATGAATTGGTGCCAATTGCCCCGTCAATGGTTTCTGCCATAAACCCCTCTTATACTATTGATTTGACAGGTGATGATGAATCAAAATCTTGTAATTCAGTGAAAGTAGTCACCAGTAAAAACAAACTGAAAAAATACATAAAAAATAATAAATACATTGTAAAAACACAGAAAATGGTAAAAAGACAAAGGTTCTTTATCAAGAATGTTAAACTTAATAGAGAAAGGTTAAATTTACTTAAACAACTAGATATGTGTTCTTTTAATTTGGAGCAAAGTACTAGGAGGTACAACAATGACACACAGGACTTGCAATCTCAACTTGACCATCTGCAAGAGAAACTTAGTTCAATGACTAACAAATATAATACCTCTGAACATCTAATGAGGGAATATGTGTTGGCAATGAATGAGCTGGTCAACTCACAAAAGAACAGCTGTGAGCTTTGTCAAACACCATCCATTGTACCTACACCGGACCATTCATTGTCAACATGCAATACCATCTTACCGCATCCTTGTGTTGATTTGACAGTTACTTCTATTATTAGTTCCATTAAACAATGTAAACGAATTGTAAATAATGATATAGTATTATTTTGTGATGAGATTGGAAAGAACTTAGGCCACTTGTTGACAGATGAATTTCCAGGACACTCAATAATAAATTACTGTATGCCTGGTTGTTCTTTAATTGATATTATGAAAGAGATTATAAAATGTAACTTTAAGCAAGAAACAACATTATTAATTTTTATGGGAAATAGGGGAAATGTAAACAAAGGAGAATTGCTCCAATATCATAGAACATTGTGCAACCTTAATTTAAGAAAAATTGTGTTGTTTACATTTCCTTATAGTAACAGTTTGCCACAGGAAGAAAATAACTTAAGATTTGACATTAACATGACATTGCACAATTTGACATATAATGATAATCTGTTCCATTTAATTGATACTAACAATTATGTTGGTAATAATTTGTATTTGACGAAAGATAGGTATAATATTGTTAAATACTATCTCTCTAACTATCACAGAAGACAGATAGCTGTGTCGCTATCATATTTTTTTTCTTTATCAGCCAAAAACTTGGCTAAACAAATTGCTTCTTTTGAGCAATGCAATAACTTGTTAATCAATTCTGCCAATAATTTGGTCAAAATTAATGACATTGATCATCATTTAAATTAGAAATTAGGACAATAGAGGCAACCTCTTGCAAAAATGTAACAAAGGCAAATAATAAATCAAATGGAAGCGTAAAAAAATTAAATAGTATCAACCTGGTGCATCAAAACATTCAAGGGTTTTTGAAGAAAGATTTAGAAGTAGAATTATTCCTGAATTATAGCAATATAGATATTCTTTGTGTGACAGAACATTGGCTTAAAAGCCACCAGTTCATGTTCAATTTTAGTAATCACCAGGTTGGTAGTTCGTTCAGCAGAGTAAATGCTATACATGGTGGCTCATTAATTATAGTAAATAACCAACTTAAATTTAAAGACCGCAAGGATATTGTGAGCCTATCTGTTGAGCGGACAATTGAAATAGCCTGTATAGAATTGGAGCAGTTCATTATATTAACCTTTCGTATGCCGGAACGTAGATCCACGCCAGACACAATGGCTTTTTAATTGTTTCTGTAATTACCGGCATACGAAAGGTTAAGTGTGTACAGACCACCTTCAGGATTGTATGATTGTTTTGAAAAGGTTATGGATGAAGTGTTGCACAAAATTTGTAATTCAAACAAGTCTATCATAACTTGTGGTGATTTTAATGTTAATTTGTTAGAAAATTCTGGGTTAAGTACTAAAATTATAAGTTTGTTTCAGTCATACCATCTTGCTAACCAATTTTTGGAGCCCACTAGAATAACTCCCACTAGTGCCACATGCCTAGATAACATTTACACAGATGTTACACCAACCCATAAAGAAATGATTAATTTAATAGACTCTGATCATTGCGGACAATTGATCATTATTCCTAATATTAACAAAAAAGTTATTAAAAAAGATATCACTGTTACCTCAAAAACTAGTAATCGCTTGGAAACATTTAAAACTAAACTTTTAAGTAAATTACCATTTTTGTCGACTAATGATGACCCTAATGAACAATATAATGATTTTTTTAATATGTATTGCACACAATTTGATAACACATTCATTCCAAAGACTTTCTCGGTGAATAGTAACGCTTCATTCAGTGACTGGGCCACCATTGGTATACATAAAAGTAGAAAACGACTTTATGAATTATATGATGAACGGACTTGTATAAACACTGCTGAATTTAATTTATATGTTAAGAATTATTCAAAATTATTTAAAAGAGTTTGCAGTATGGCCAAGTCACGTTATTTGAGTTCAAAAATTAAAAATAGTAGTAATGTAATAAAAATGACATGGAGTATCATTAACAGCGAAACGGGAAGGTCATGCAACCGCTGTAGTAACTACACGCTTGATATTGATGACAATATAATTAATTCAGATTCCCAAGTCGCCGCGGCCTTTGAAAATTTCTTTGCTGATGTTCCCGTATCCACTACTAAATCTCTAAACTCATCACCCACTGCTGCAGAGTCTTTACTTAAGGAAAACGTTCCTGTATGTGATTCTGAATTTCATTTCAAATATGTCACCTGCAAAGATATAATTAAAACCTTTCACACATTAAATGTTAAAAAGACCGCAGATCTATGGGGTAATTCTGTGGACGTTGCTAAGTCCATAATAAACATTGTAGCACCTACTTTAGCTGTTATTTTTAATAATTGTATTGATCGTGGTGAGTTTCCTGATCTTATGAAAAACAGTAAAATAATACCGTTATTTAAATCGGGTAGTACATCAGACCCTACTAATTATAGACCTATTTCAGTAATGTCCAAGGCATTCGATTGTGTTCTTCATGAAACATTGATCAGGAAACTGCACCACTACGGAATCCGAAACGCCTCTCTGGATCTTCTTACTTCTTACTTAAGTGATAGGATTCAGAGAGTTGATGTTAATGGAAAAAGATCACCCGGATCGGTAGTAAGAATGGGGGTCCCCCAGGGCTCAATTCTTGGGCCATTTTTATTTCTTATTTATATAAATGACTTGCCTTACCTCATAAAGGATAAACATGATATAGTGTTATTTGCAGACGACACTTCACTTTTATTTAAACTGAAACGTCAGCAGCTGATTACTGACAATGTAAATAGCGCCCTTGCAATAGTAGTTAACTGGTTTAATGTTAATAACCTACTTCTTAACGAGAAAAAAACTAAATGTATTAAGTTTACGATACCTCATGTTAGACAAGTAGAAACTAGTGTTCTCATAAAGGGTGAAGTGCTGAAACCCGAAAATACCACAGTTTTCTTAGGCATAACTTTGGATACCAAGCTTCAATGGGGCCCCCACATAGATAAATTGTCAAAAAAGCTTAGCTCTGCAGCATACGCCGTTAGAAAAATTCGTGGTTTAACTGATTTAGAGACAGCCCGTTTAGTATACTTTAGTTATTTTCATAGTGTGATGTCGTACGGTATTCTGTTGTGGGGAAATGCCGCCGATATCCAGACAATTTTCGTTTTACAAAAAAGGGCAATTCGTTCTATCTATAAATTAAGTCCCAGACACTCCCTCAGAGATAAATTTAAAGAGATTAATATAATTACTGTGCCTTCTCAGTATATTTATGAAAATCTTTTGTATGCACATAAAAATATTAATCTGTTTAAAAAATACAGTGATATCCACAATATAAATACTAGAAACAAACACAAATTTATTGTTCCTACAACCAGGCTCAAGAAAATAGGTGGCTCGTTTAGATGCCAATGTATACGTTTTTATAATAAACTTCCTAGCCACATTCAAGATCTAAGCTTTAATAAATTCAAATCTTTTATAAAACGGAAACTATGCCAGAAAGCCTATTATACTGTGAAAGACTATATTGAGGACAAAAAGGCTTGGGATTGAGCTGCTCCAATAAATTTACACGGTGAATGTTGATTTTAATTTGCTAGCTATTTTAGACATGAATATTTACTGTAAAAAGTATTATATTATTTTCATTATTGAGAATATGAGGACTATGTGGGTCATTGTTTCAGTTATATTCTTGATCTGGCAGTTTAAGTAGTTTATGCGGCCTACCCAAATGTCCTTTCTTTGGTATTGTTCGTCGAATCGTTGAGCTCCTTAAGTTCTGAGCTGAGCTGCACGGTTACTGACAAATGCGTGCACTGACTGGACAGGTCCACTTAATCTGTGTGGTTCTTTCCTCAAAAGACCATTTCAGACACCAATCTACATGGTTCTCAAACATTATGTCCGATTTTTTTATATACACATTGACATTGTTGAATTTTATATACACAATGACATGAGTATTTACTTGTAAAGTAGTATGTTATTTTAATTATTGTGAATGTGAGGATTATGTGGGTCATTGCTTTTTTTTTCGCAGTTAATTTTGATCATGATCTGGCAGATTGAGTAATTTATGTGGCCTACCCAAATGTCCTTTATTTGGTATTGTTCGTCGAATCGTTGAGCTCCTTAAGTTCTGACTTCCTGAGTTGAGCTGCACGATTACTGACAAATGCGTGCACTGACTGGACAGGTCCACTCAATCTGTGTGGTTCTTTCCTCAAAAGACCATTTCAGATACCAATCTACATGGTCTTCACATGATCTGACCAAGATTATGTCTGGACTTTAAAAGAGACTGTGACCTCTGAGTTTGTTTCGGCCTTTCTTCTCAGAGTAGTCAGATAGGAAACGCCGACCTCATCTAGTTTAAAAATATGATTGACGTGTAAAAGTGTTTGTACAAACCTACTTACAGAAATAAAATCATTTATCATTTATCATTTAACATAAAAACACTAGACACGTGTTTCGGGTTTTGCGTAAGCTAAAACTAATGTTGTATTAGTGGACAAAACTAAACAGGGATGATAGGTATCGAGACATGACACAATAATAATTAATATAATTCTAGCTTAGTCTAAAGTAACCTTGTACAATAAGTATCAATACCTACCCGTAGATTTATTATAATTACACATTGAGAACACAAATAGTATGTAAGTACCTACTTACCTAAAATATATTAGTAAAAAATGTTTACCTGTTTTTTTTTCCGCCTCGCTGAAATTTAAAAAAATTTCAAACAATTCTTTGCAAATTTCTACCCATGCCGCTGTTCGTGCATCTCGGTCTTTATACAGTTCATTCGCCTGGTCCCATATGGCAGGGTGACACTGCACTTCCACAATTACCCTTTCTGTATCGAAAGACATTGTCCTTGATTTTCTCCGAGCGTGCGTGCGACCCGTATCACCTAGCGTGATTGACTGAACAAGCCCGTGCGTGTTACCGCTGGCGGGCACCGCGCGTGCCCCCGCGACGGGTTCCGTCGCACGGAGGCGGGCCCCATTGCGTGGGTGCGGGGCGCGCCTCCCTGTGACGGACGCCCGCGCAGGTCCCCGCCACGGAGCACTTTTGTATGAAACCGCGCGGGCGCCCGCTTAACGCAGTTTCAGGCCTTAGTTGTCTCAGTAATATCTACACTTAATTTTATAAGGTAATTGATTATTGCGAATTGGTAACTTGATTCATTTCATTCTGTTCGATCCTAGAATCAAATATGTATGTGTTTACATTTACAAAAAACTTATTTCATTTTATAAAGTTGTCTAAATATTTGAATATAGATAATTATTTATATCTAAGAAGTTTTTTTTTAAATGTAATAAACACAATTGATAGTTTGTAAAAATGAATATAGTAAATTTATTCAGTTATCTTGTTTAAATCTAAAGTACTTTTATTAAGACTATTATGAAAGTTATTTATTCTTATATAGTACACTTATTTATTGTATTTAAGGAACAGTATAATCAGCATTAGATACAAATTAGCAATTAAGATGTCTAAATTGCCTTTACCTAATGCTGACTATTTCTGAAAAATAATAATGAAAGAAGTGATTATAAAAGGTTTTTATTAATTTGTATATCAACATTTTGCCATAAACTAAATAATCGAATAGCAGTCTTATCATCCTCATACCTTTGTTTTTAGAAATCAACATTCTTATGCTAATAGGGACCTAAATTGAACAGTAAGTAGTCTTATATTGGGTGTCCCACGGCCATGCCACACGGACGAAAAGTACTTTTATATTAATGAACATCCTTAAGCTAATCCCTTATTCCCAGGCGCCACCCCCTGTCGGTCGCATCTAGGATCATCATGCCCCTTCGCGTCCGTGGCCAATTTGACTAGTGACTTGCAGATGTTCTAAATGACATTAATTTCGAAAAATAATAATAACTGCAAATAACTAGTCAAATTGGCGACCCACGCAGAGGGAACACAATGATCCTAAATGCTGCCGGGGTGGCAGTATTCCCAGCTGCCACCCCGGTGACGACAGTGGGAGGCGCCTGGGAATAAAGGTTAAGGCTAGGTATTTTTATGGTGTACATATTAAAGAGTATTTATTCTATTCTATAAAGGCAGTCTTATATTATAACCCTTGTTTAAAAATCTACATCCTTACGCTAATAAATTGAACAGCAGTTTTTATAACCTTTGTGTATAGGGATCAACATCCATTAACTAAATAATTGAACAGTAGTCATATACAGTGAGTATCGGGAAATAGTATCCATACGGTTTTAAAATAATTACTTAAATTACTATCTGTCAGTAGTGATTCAACAGATGTTGAGCCTTCATCATAGGGACTGGATAATTTATATAAGCCTTCTTGTACAAAGTACCATGGACCATAGCTTGAAGGTGAACATTCCAGATTTAACAACCAAAGTGAGTGAGTTTGAAACATACATATACAGACGCCAAGATGTTGGAGCAGTTATAAAAAGTATTAGGGTTTACCACAACGAAATAGGACTTGACGCTTGATAAATTAGGACCAACTATGATAATGTAAGGTTGTGGGCTAAAGCCTTTTTCTATTATATTTTGGTGCCTTTTGGTGATTATTAATTTGAAGTAACTATCGTTTTGTATATATGTAACAAAAGCTTCGCTGCTTTCCGCTTTTGAAGGTTTCCATTTTTCTCATGTACCTTCATCTTTTTGGCTGGAGGAGGTTTTGAATTTGGGGCTCCAAGATGCAGCGACCGGTAAAGCAATGATGCTTGGATTAATCAGCTCTGGCAAACTCAATATTGCAGCAAGGTTAGTTTTCTCTTCGGTCGAATCTGAAATAAAAATTTTACTTAATAAAAACTGGGTGTCAACATTTAACTATTTGTTAGACCGCAATCTTAGACAACAGACAAACAGACACACTATTGACAGTTAATTCTCCTTCCATTCACGCGCTTTGGTTGTCAAAAAAACACTTACCACCTGCCAAATGGATAACATCATTGCTATAAATGTCTTTAGGTTTTCTTTGTTTTAAAAGTCCTATAAAATTTTTCTTAACTGAAGGGAAGTTCTAGTAATAGTTGTATCTTTCTTCAGGGTAACAAGCATTGAAATCTTCTTCAAGCTGAAACAAAAGATTTTCCTACCAGCACACCCACAAATCATGATAACTAATCCATACTAATTGTATAAATGTAAAGTCTGTCTGTCTCATAGGTTTTTACAAATAAATCTTTGAGCCGCTTTTGATTAAATTTGGTATGGAAATTGTAAAGCGAATTAATTCTAAATTCAGTATCTTAAGCACTAGATACCTA
This sequence comes from Griposia aprilina, assembly GCA_916610205.1. Lineage (NCBI taxonomy): Eukaryota > Metazoa > Arthropoda > Insecta > Lepidoptera > Noctuidae > Griposia > Griposia aprilina. Next base: position 22,517,874 of record OU744285.1, on the reverse strand, counting down.
CCAACTACACTAGATAACTGATCAGTTTGCCTCTGGCTTGCTAAGTCATACCTTGTGCTGTAACCCATGGTGGAATGTAGTACGTCGTAATCCTCTCATTAGAAAAAAAAACCTTTATTTGTTTACTCCACTTGTGACATATTTCTTTATTAACATTAGAATTTTTGTGGTCTTTTAATATTATGTTTGCAAATAGCAGCAGCTAGGAGAGTTCTAGAAAATTCATTATGTAACGATTTCCCGACAAACTTTAAGAGACCTGATGTCTCAAAATCTTCTTTAAGTAATTCCAGTAGGCTCTATAAAAAAAAAAACAGAACCATTCATGAATTATAATAATTAAACAGTACCTAGGTGACTAAACACTGCATAGAAAAAGAAAAAAAGTATAGTGAGAGTTTCGTACAAAAATCTACTACAAATTACTCAGTTGAGTGAACATGGGCATGCGGTTTCTGTGTAACACTTTTTTACTTATTTCTTTATTTTTATTGTAGATTGTTATAGCGGCCATAGTAATACACAATTTGTGAAAATTTCAAGTGTCTACCTATAAAGTTTCAAAAGATACAGCCCTGTGACAGACGGATAGATAGCGGAGCCTTAGCAATAGCATCCCATTGGCACCCTTTGGATATGGAACCCTAAAAACATAAAAAAGAACTAAAAAAATTTAAAAATAATTGGAAAACAAACAATATTAAGTAATATCGTCGTTGCGCGTGCAAAAGTCACTATGTGTTTTTTACACACTTTACAGGAGACGCAAAAAACTGATTTTCTCGAAAAATACTCAGTGTATTCAAATAATTTATTTTTACTTTAATACATATAGCAAATTTACGTAGTTTTAGATAACTTTTGGATAGATAAAATTATTAATAATGTCAAAATTAAACATAATAGGCAAATTTGACACATAGAGTTATTTGAGTCGTAAATACAAGCTATGTGAATTTAGCGCACATAACTACTTTATAATTATATGGAATCTTAAAGAAACTGGCTGTGCGATGACACATAGCTATTTTTTTAGAAATAAATAATTAATAAGAAAGGAAATAAAAAACCAATACATTTCATAATCAAATGACATTATCACTTTATTGAATCAAACAAAATCAATAATAAGGAGATCAAAATATGGAACATTATTAATGGTTCAAATTTTCGTAGAATAGGTGGTAATCGCGGTGCATGTATTGCTTTAGACTTTGTAAGTGACTAAATTTGGTAGAATCAATTTTTAGTGGGCCATAATAAAGGCTTACAGGTTCCCTTATGGGTGCCGTGTTTGTCCTCCTCTGCGGCAAATTGCTCCACTCATCTGTGTGGCGTAGTTTGTACTTCACATCACCGTTGAAATAAAGAAGTCCTCTAATGTCTGTTACCGTTGCATCGCCGGTTTTTCTTCCAGGTCTTATGCTTGAAAAACCACCGGGTACATCCTCATAATATTTAAAAAATGTGTACTCTAAGTGATGTACAATGTAAGGTTGTGATGGTCTGGCATCTCTCATCCGCGATATATAGTCAGATGGAGAGTAGATGGGGCCTTTAAACTTTTTTTCTAAAGTTGAATGTACGCTGTCTACCTCCATCATCGTGTGCCCTTTTTCTAGGATAATTTGCTCTATCATAATGCCCTTTGCAGTGCTGAGGTTAGATAATGAATTGCAAAGTGTTTTATTTTTATTCTGGTAGGCACATCCGTCGGATATCAAAATTACTTTTTTGTATTGACAACAATATTTTTCTATGAAATCAATTATACAACTAGTGACATTGTTTGCGGTTACTCCTCCATCGCCTTCATGCCACACATATAAATATACGTTTTTGTCGTTTTTAACATGAAAAGTATAATTATGTAGCGCTAGTTTCATTTTATAGTACTGCTCTGAAACAAGTAGCTTAGGACATAGTAAAACACTTTGCATATCCATTGATACTACAATCACATCGTCTGAAATTTGGTTAATTGCTTCTGTTTTAGCTGCTCGAGCTTCATCTTTTTTTATAATATGAAGCTGATAAACGTCGTCAGGAATATTCCCTTGTTTGTGGCCAACACAAATGTCACACTGATCTTTGCGTGGCTTAAAAATAGAAATTTTCTTCTCTTTTAAAATCTCCTGAAACTTCTTTCTCCTCACAGCATCCACATTATTAGTCTGGCACCATGAAGTATACACAGAATGCATGTGGCTGAAAGATTCGAAAGACTCTTCAACATATATCTTGGAACTATTTGCTCGGCAGTAGTGGCTTGGAACTTTCGGTACACATTCAAGCCACTTATGAACAGAATCAGATTTGAGTGCCCTAGTCGTAGTTCCTGGTGTGTTAGGGACCTTATCTATTCTTCGAACAGGGGTTCCTTCACTACTTTCTGATATATTTATATTAGATCTAATCCAAAGCTGAAACATATCTTTTTTCAAATCAAACGTCGCCAGAAACAATTCCTTACAAACACGAACCTTGTCACCGTTAAAGCCTGGTAAATAGCAATCAAACCCAAAAGATTTTCTCTGTACATCTATAGAAATTTTTCGTCGTCGTAATATCTTTCTTGCCTGAATCAGTCCGTTTATGTATGATTTTTTAGCGTCCCATGTTGGTAGTTGCCAAAAGTATCTGAAACAATCTTTCCTGATTTCATCATTTATTGCAGCACACAAATAACTCCTGTCCGACTTCTTTTCTGCCCCGTGAGTACATGGCTTTTCTCTTAGTTGCCTGTCGCTTTTTGAAATTTCTTCTAATTTTGTAACGTTATCAACTTTGTTGACCTTATGTCCCGTATAATGTTTTCCCAAAAGCCTCATCTTCTGATTTTTCTTCCTCTTTCTTGTCTCACTTGTAAATCCCTCTTTTTCAGGTAAATTACTAGAAATATTCTCTTTTTCGAGAACTATAGGCTCTAAGCAACCAGTTTGATCATTTAACTGATAAGATACTTCATTCGAATCTCCTGAACTTAGGATTCCATTGCTGGGTATTTCAGAATCGTTTTGGGTTATCAAGCAGGGGTTAACAATCTCACTAATATCAACTGCTGTTGTAGTTATTATAGATTGGGTAGTACCTGTGTAAACTGCAGTAGTTTCCACTCCAGCCGTTGAAATATTATTTGGATGTTCAATATGCACACTAGTAATGTGCATTGTATCTTGGTCCTCACTGTTGGATGGCAATATTTCAGATGGTTGAAACAGTAAACCTGATTCTCTTTCGAGCTCTCTGGCCAACCGATTAATTGATTCCTGTCGTTCATCTTCTCTACATAAAGATATTAGTTTTTTGCTTCTATAAAATCTTGACATATTTAAAAATATATCTGAAAGAGGTAGCAAAATAAAAAGCGTTAGTACACACCACGTAAATACCCAGAAAAATAAAAGCAACTAAAGCAAAATCCGTACATAGTAATATTATAACAAACCGCCATCAATTACTTCATAATAATTAACTATTATGTTACGTTTAGCAGACTAGCACACATGTTGCTTTAGTGTTAAAAAAGAAACCCAAAATATAAAGTGTTAGTACACTCTCGTGACATAATTATATTAACATTGTTAATGTATTGTTAATTACAAACAATTTATACGGTATAATTAATTTATCAATAACGTATAACGAACAAAACGAAAATGTAAAACTTGAAACAGCAATTTATACAATAAGTCTGTTAGTTTAGAGGTTATGTATGATTTTTTTTTGTAAAATTGTTAGGTAGTTAGAAAAACAAAACTTTTACTATATTAATTTACTTACATTATTTCGGTCGGTTTCGGTACTGCTATAAATACGTAAGCACGTTACACACTTACAAACAACCTTTTTATTTTTTTACGACTATTTAGTATAGCGCAAATAATTTTGAATGCGTTCTCCTTCACTGCTAGAATTGCAATGAGCAATTACATCGACAAAACTGTCTATGTGACACACGACCTGTGCGTTTCGTGATCGAGCGAGTCTGAACTTGACCAAAATACTCGCTATGTGCAGTGAAGCACATATCGGGCGCAATTTTTACTTCCACTTTAGTAAACTTATTTTAGCTATGTAAATTATAACACTTAGCGTGTTTATATGGAAATTTCTATGTATGAATGTCACATAGCTACATTCCGTAACTCTTTAAATATTGCATTTATCACATAGCTGTTTTTACAGTATGTGTGTATTGAAATAACGATTAAAACTGCATAAGAAACGGAATTTAACTAAATAACACATAGCGACTTTTGCACGCGCAACGACGATATAATCTTTTATAAGAAAAATGTACGCTTACGTTATTATCGATGACATAGAAACATTGTGTAGTTGTGGCTGAAGTTGCATCAAGGCTGGGGGCTCTTGTTTCTAATTGCTCTGCCACGGACACATTAGTTGTTTCTATTGCTTCTTCAGCATTAAGATCTTGAATTACAACGTCCTGAAATAGATTGATTGTAAGTAACTAATACAATTTTTTTAACATACATGCATACATAACATCACGCCTGTATTCCCCGAAGGTTTAGGTAGAGGTGTACCTATAGCACACCCATATTTCGCCAGTTATGTTTAAGTCCCATGTAATAGGGGGCGAGCCTATTGCCATCAACGGGGCACAAACCCAGACTCCGGGCTGCTACCGAGAAATTCCAGATGGAAAAACCCGATAACACTTTGCCCGACCCGGGAATCGAACCCAGGACCTCATGCTCAGCAGTAGCGATACTATTGTAGTCTTTGAAATTAACGAATTATATTACTGCGCGTGACAAAGGCGTGCCATTCTTGGGCTCCCGAACGAACAAAATGAACAAGTATCGACATGAAACACTGACAAACAACAAACCGTCATTATAAAACTTATCATCCAACTTGATTAGATCTGTGATGTGCCATGTTTAAAATATTTTAATCATGTTATCTTTATTACTTTTATGAAGTGAATGATAGAGAAAAGTTGATCATTTTACCTTTATTGTGACAACAAACAGTGAATAATCTATTTTTGTAAGTTTTTGATTGATTCATTCATTTTTTTTTCAATCAAGCAAAATGTCATACTTGATTGGCTCGATTTTGTTCAGTGTACATATAGCAGCTTGAAACATGAGATCATATGCGATTTTCTAATACCAAGTTAGGCTTTTTCTTAGAGGGGAATAATAGGAACCAAGCTGATCTGAAACTTTATATCTTCATTCGTCTTCTTATTTTTTTTTGCCAGTGTTGACAAGCACATCTTTGTCCTCTTTGAGAATAGATAGCATTAGAAGTTGCCTTTTGTCAACCCATTTAATAACTTTCACGGCATTTTTATTCATAGCTCCTTTGATTTCGCCCTTCTTCAACTTTAGTGACACTATCTCCTTAGGTAGCGATTTGATCTTAGGGTATCGCAATAACGGGATTTTTCAGATAGGTGTTCTTCCGGCAATTCAATTGAAGAGTAGAAATTGTCTGCAATTACTACACGACATTTGTTCTCCAGCCCTTGAATGAGTTTCAGTACGGTGACTTTACCATGATTTTGTTCACGGCCATTTTCTCCCTTTTCAGAATAAATTATTGCATTATATGTATACCCTTCTGGAGTGCATAACTTGTAAATTTTAACACCATACTTGTGTGATTTGTTTTTAAGGTATTGTTTGAATTTCAGCCTGCCACGCCATGGTATCATTGATTCATCTATAACAACGAATTTACCGGGCGTTAATACTTCTTGGAATCTGCTGTTGAGCATATTAGCCAAATCATGAATTTTCTTCAACTTATTTGTATTGTGGATGGCTGACGAATCATCACAAAAATGCCAGAATTTTAATAATAGCAGAAATCTATCCCGATTCATTACGGATACAATAGATTCGTTTCGATATATTGAATATTTTTGACCAATAGTCATTTATATGAGGCACTTTGTTCAGACCCATTGCGAGTAGTACTGTAGCGGTATCAACATCGCCACATGCGCGCTACACGTCATACTGACGTCACGCAAATCCTGCATCGCGCAAGCAGAGTTTACCGCGCGATTAGCATATATACAAATTCCCGACATCAACTGTCGGGCAGTTGGCCACCAGACACAACACTCGTCTGGTCGGAGGATCCTCCCTTTTCTATGGAGGTATGAATGAGCCTCATACCTCTATAGTACCCCCAGAAACTTTCGCATTTCTATATTGTTCGTAGCTTTCCATGATAATAACCGAGATTTTGTTTTTATTTCGTTATTATTTTGCTTTTCTGTGATGTATTTTAACGCATATTTATTAGTTTCTGTAACCATTTTATCTATTATTTCATCAGTTACAAATAAGGAAAAAATACCTGCAGGAGATATATCTTCTATAGGAATATTAAAAGTGCTTTCATTTAAAGTACACGCTTCCAACTCAGGGGTCAAATCTGTGATAGCATCCCATTCATTGACACTATTATCCTGTGCATCTCCCTCTTCCTCTAAAACATCATTATCTATATCCGATACAACTTCACTTGCAGAGTATTCATCACTCTCATCATCGCCTGTGTCACCACTTTCCTCCTCTTCATCTTCCTCCTCAGTATTTTCCGTTTCTTCCTCTCTCTCTGCATCTCCATCTTTCTCTTCAGCATTTCCTGTTTCTTCCTCTCTCTCTGCATCTTCATCTTCCTCTTCAGCATTTTCTGTTGCTTCCTCTCTCTGCTTCGTCATTAAGTGTTTCTTTCTGTCTTTCATTTTCTTCAAACTGTTTATTACGTTCTTCATCATAAAAACCATAATTTTCATTGCTTTCAGTTAACTCTTGCGATATACTGTCTTCAAAAGAATAAGTGAATGTAAGTTTTGTCTTTGGATCTTTCCTTTCTATTTTATTTTTCTTTTCTATCATTTTATTATTGTTTCTTAGATTTATCAAGTCATGATATTCGCTTTCATCTATTTCGATGCCGTGCATAAGCTTAAAACCTGATAGATTGTTTAGCGAAGAACTGCATCCTCTTGAGCTTTACATACTTAATCTGTCCACTGACGATGAGCGAGGTGAAGACAATCCTTTTGATGTCTGTGGTGTAGGTATATTTTTAAATTCTGTAATGCAAAAAAAGGTAAGTGGAATAAAATTAATCTACACTAATATTATAAATGTGAAAGTTTAGATGTATGGATGTTTGCTACTATTTCACGCAATAACTACTGAACGGATTTAGATGAAACTTTACAGTAATATAACTAAAAAATTAAATAAAACATGAAATGTGGAGAGATGTTGACAGATGGCAGATACTATAACACTAAAAGCAAAGAAATCATTTAAATTAAGATATACCGGTTTTAGTTTCATGTGAAAACGAGACTGGATTGAGAATATGAAATTTTCTTCCACTGGGGCTACTGTAAACGTCCGCTGTTGACAAAAAAAAGCTTACTGTGACTCTTATTGTGACTCACTTAGCGAGAGCAAGGAGTGTTGGGGTAAGAGCGGACGGATTTTGGTTCAATTGAAAAGATGTTCAAAAAACAAAATTTTCTCGACATCAGCTGTTGAAAATAAATCATTAAAATGCATTGAAAGTGTTAATTTATTAAACGTTACTTAGTTTTAAATTTAGTTTGTTCCTGTAAACAGTTTCTGTTTTATATGCACGTGAACGTTAACAGTGTTATACACGGTGAAATTTCATTCGTTTTAAACCCTGAAGGAGGTCAATGTGCTCATGAAACTGAACAACTTTCTTTGTATTACATAAAAAATCCTCACGTCATTATGAGTCTAAGGCTGATATGTTAATACGTGTAGGTAGTAAACAAAACTTACCGCTTGTGCTTCGTTTTCCGTGCACATTTGTTTCCAATTTCTTTTTATTTTTCTTAGTGGAAAATATTTCTTCACTGCTGTCACTATCACTGTCAATAACTGCAGGGCGAATTACTTTATTTTCCAAAATTTGTATTTTTCTTTTATTGCTTGCCATCGTTGATTATATCGAACGCTACGTCAGATCAATTAGATAGCACAACACTAACTGGCGGGGCGCGTGCTCTGTGCGGTATCGGGTCGCCAGCTGCCTGTTGGGAGGGGGGGCCGAAATAGGCCCACTGCCGCACTCAGCGGATGTTTTTCACCGTCAGTGCGTGGTAGGTCGATAAAAGCCTGCCGTTATGTTTTGATGGGGAACACCTACAATTTTGACCGCAAGATGAAATGTTTGTGTCTGTCGAATTTTTACAAACACCTGAGATAATCGTTTCGCACAAGCGAGAGGGACATAGTTTTCTTCGTCCGCACCAGCTGAAGTACCGCGGCAGGCCGATATCGGCCTGTTACGCAGTGAGCGTGTTAATACTTTAATATCACGAAAACCATCCAAGTAAAATTTATCGCAACATGATGTTGCGTTAAAATTTTATTGTTTTCGTGTACACCTGTTTTGGTATACACAATTCATTTGTGGCCATTTGTGTGTGGGTTGGATACTTTTCGTTTAACTACGTCCAATTGTTGTATGATTGTATTGCATGATATGTTGATCAAGATAAGTTTTAGTTGTTATATTTTGCTTTAAGCTCTAGGTCCAATTATAGGGTAGGTAGGTATTATTGTTAATTCTCTTAAATATTGTGTATCAAAATAAAAACTCTGGGTCACAATATTTATGCTTTTTATTACAAATACCTATGTTATGTTTGAATATTTTGATTAATTATGTGACAATTATAAAGATTTTTATATTGTATGTATGTGACATTTAATTTTGTGAATAATATCTATTTTAATAACAAATTGGAGTACCTACTGACAACATTTCTACTTTAATAAAATTGGAAATTGTATCCATTTTTATTTACTAATATCTTACATGAGTGCTTTCTGTGTCAAATGGCATCATTTGAATTCCTGGAAGACCCACACCATAATCCTCACCAAGAATTGACAGTTTTTTTTTTTTCAATATCTGTTAAGGCAAGTGTTTCACAAGGTCGCCCACCAGTGCGTGATTGTGATGTTCGGATAGTGGCACATTTTCTTTTCAATTTCCCCTTGTAATCAATCCAATACTGAAAATTATAAATACCTATTTGGGTGATTCTAATCTAGAGTGAAAAATTAAAATATATCCCAGAAGAACTTAATTTTTACACATAAGGCGTATTTTGTATATAGTTAAATAAAAACAATAAAGTCAGAGATCAATATTTATTCTTTTATTAGAAAAATGAACAAAACTTAAAATCTGCGTACACAGAAATGACGCTGTTTACCACAGAAATGACAAAAAAATCTGTTTTTAACAAATCGTAAACTCTTACCAATTAAACGCTAAATATATAAGTAAGAAAGAATGTCAACAATAAAAACTATTCAGAGTTTCTTTTTAAAGTAAACAAATAATTCCTCAAAAAATTATAACAAACTGATACACAGAAATGATTGTCATTTCGGTGTATCATTTTGTCCATGTCATTATTAAGCGACTTTATTATTAAAACTTAGCTCTTATCTATAGGAACTGTTTTTCGCTAACCCTAAAAAATCACAATAATTGAGAACATTGCAAATTAGCAAATCAGTCTTAAAGAATTTATTTTTAGAACATTGTAAATATTAATGACAAAGGAGATCACCCATTCTGGGCTAATTTTTTTTTTTTTGGGTGGCCCTCGATAATTCTTACATATTTTAAAAATATGTATAGAATACATTATGTTTTACTATGGCACCAAAGACGAGAACAATTTGGGTTCGAAGATTAATAGGATTAATAATTATTAGGAATTATATTTGGTACAAGTAATACGTTTTGCGCGTTCAGGTAAAAACCTGTTCTAATCTTGCACGCTCCGCGCGTCCCTCACTTCCCCCGTGCTCTGTGCCGTTTACTTGTAACACAATAGACACGCGCGCGCGAGTCGTCTCAGTCCGTTCAGTGACGCATCATCTGTTGCCTTGTTCACTACTCACTGTTTTTGCGAATCAGCTTATTTCTCGGCGTGTGTTATAAGGACTGTTTTTTTTTATAATCTGTGACCATTGCGCAAATAACGGACTTGATGTTATCATGGGAACGTGTGTGTGTTGTAATCGTTCAGTTGTTAATAGAAGACGATCTTTATTGACGTCTGAGTTGTTTCAAAATAGGCCGCACTTACGATTGTATATAACAGAAGTTATACACCCTCGACAAGTAAGTATATAAGTACATATTTTTTGGTCAAATGTTAAAAATGTTTGTACTTAATAATTAATGTATGTATGTATGTAGGTATCTAAGAATTACCTGTGTACAACCCGGTTAAAATATCTCTGCACCTGGCGTCGATGACGTCACTTTTGTATTCTGATAAGGCGTGAAAAAGATAAGGGCACGTGTTTATTTGCCCGCTGCCTTACGATCTCGCCCCTACAAGGCGTCCTCGTGGTCAGGCTTTTAGTTACGATTTTTAAAGTGAATCAGTAACCGCTTTGAGTAAATCAATGCCAAAAAATAGATTCGAATTCATTTTGTTGTTTCTTTTCAGATTCTTCTGAATCATGAAGAATTTATCTGCCGTCCTTGTGTACAACGAGCAGACAGGAGAAGAAGAGCTGACGTTCCGCCAGCAGCTGACGTTCCGCCAGCAGATAACGTTCCGCCAGCAGATGACATTGCGCCTGTTGATGCTGCTGTGCCTGTGGAAGTCGCTGAGCCATCGGCCGGAGACTCTTCTGTCCAAAGTAGCAGATATCGACGTGTTCCTTGCACAAGTTCGCGCTGCTTAATATTTGGTTGTCAAAATACCACCCGGCGTCGCTTGCCGAGTTCTTTACGGGCGAATGTTTTATGCAAGTATAACATATACATACCTAAAGATAGTCGTGTTTGTCAAGAACATTTGATCAGTTTTGATTGGGAACAATTACAGGAGGCACCAAATCTATGTACCGATTTTAGTGGGGCTTACTTAGATGATATAATAGATGTGTTAAAAGAAGAAAGGAGTTCCTTTCTAGACTTTGTCAATTATAGGCAAATGAGCCAAACAGAATTATTTTACTGGACAGGTCTTAGTCATGATCAGTTTCAACTTATATTGTCTGAAACACCTAGTCTGAGAAACCAAAAACGTCCTGAAGCCTGCCTAGGCATTTTACTAGCAAAATACAGAACTGGTGATTCGAACCTACGTCTAAGTAACATGTTCAGAATGCCAGAGTCTACTCTACAACGAAAACTTGGAATTGCTAGAAAATGCTTGCTTCGAGATTTTGTTCCTCGTCATTTAGGATTCGATCACATTAGTCGACAGGAAGTAGTATCCCGGAACTTATTAGTACCAGAAACGATTTTCGGTAATCCTGGGTCGCCGCCGGAAGAGAGAAAGGCAATCGTAATATGCGACGCAACATACGTTTATTGTCAGAAAAGCTCCAATTTCTTTTTTCAGCGGGAAAGCTATAGCTTACACAAATATACCAATTTACTGAAGCCATTTCTATTTGTAACTTGCGATGGATATATAATTGATGTGACTGGCCCATATTCTGCTACATCATCTGATGGTCGTATCATGATGAATATGGCAAGAGACGAGAGTGGTTATGTGTTCAATTGGTACTTTCAAAATGAAGATGTCTTCATCCTTGACAGGGGCTTTCGAGACTCAGTTGCATCCTTAGAAGAATGTGGCTATTCGTGCTATTTACCACACTCTAAAGAAGTCGGTGCACTACAATTATCCACAGCTCAAGCCAACGAATCAAGACTTGTTACTATGTGTCGTTGGGTAATCGAAGTGGTGAATGGAAGATTTAAGCGCGATTATAAATTGTTCCGTCAAGATTTTTTCAATAGAGCTATGCCTCATATGATGGATGATTTTAGAGTAGCAGCCAGTCTCGTCAATGCATTCCATCAACCAATAATAGATAGCATACACGCAGAAGACTTCTTGGAAATCATACAACACAGGCGAAATATAGAGAACGATCTTGCCGATTATGTCATAGAAAATAATATGAACAGGCAAAGAGTTGTATTCCGACGAATGACGGCTGATGACCCAGAACTAATAGATTTTCCTCGTCTGAATGAAGAAGATTGTATTCTTTTTGCTTTGGGCACTTATCAGCTCAAATTAGCCCGATCATACTGTGGCGAGCACATCAGAGACGGGGTTTACACGATTGAACTGTATAATGATCCTAATATTATCAACTTGCCTAATGTTAATAATACAACGAGACTTCTAAGAGGTCGTATTCAATCGCGACATTCGAGGGCCAGGACGTACTATGTTTATATTATGGCAGATTATACGGAAAATGGCAGAAATGCAATTAAAAAATATTATTGTACGTGTCTTACTGGCAAAAAAACTCTAGGCTGCTGTGCTCATACCATGTCAATTATTTGGTTTCTCGGCTTGGCTAGACATCTAGATGAGCCCTTACAAACACCGGCAGGTTTTTTAGATTATGTTATCGTTCAAGATAATGAGCATAATATGTAAGATCACTGTATAAAAAAAACAATAAATTGATACTTTTGTACCCTTTTCTTTGTTTTATTATAATCCGTACAACGCCTATTATATATATCTAGTTGGTTAGTAGATAGCAGTGTTGTAATCATAAAATATAAAAAATAGGGATCGAATTCAAAATGTATATTTTTTTAGCTGTTTTTCCTAACCCAAAAGTTGCCTGGTAGAAAGTACTGCCAAGCAATAAGGCCGCCCGTTGCATTATGTTCTTTCCATTTTGTTATTTTATGAATACCAAAAACCATGAAAATCGGTCCAGCCGTTCTCGAGTTAAAGTGTTCGAACAAACCCGATTTTATTTTTTAAAGACCGTTCTATATCTTTGTCCCTAAATTAATTATAACGTTGTCACCATACAATTTTCTTTCTACTCCCCTGTAACCTTTCAAATAAAATGTATTTCATTCCTGGCCGCCAACTTTTTTTTTTTAGCCCGAGTCGCCCTACTAAATGAGTGATCTCCTTTAAATCAGTCTTGGTAATCAAAAAAGTTCTCCGTCTGTAGAATCATCATCAAAAAACGTTTTTTTGCGGCTAGCTGGATTTTGACTTGTAGGACAAGAACTGGTTGCAGGTGTTGTTGGTGTAGAAACGTTTGAAGATGAAGATGATGAAGTATAACACCAGTTGTAAATAGATTTACGTACCGTCGAAAACTTTTTCATATCAAATATGGTAGGAGATTCATCATCGGGATCAATTGTGATAGGTGGTGAGGAAGGTGACCGCGGAGGAGATAATGGTGATGGTTGCCGCAATGTTTGTGGTGATTGAAGTGGCGATGAATGTAGAGATTGTTGTGGTGATGAATTTGGTGATGGATGTTGTGATGGATACTGTGGTTGTAATGCAGGAGATGTTGGAGCCAAGGTGGATGATGTTTGTGATGGTAGTGTTACAACCTTCTCAACGTTTATAACTCCTAAGCCATAATGATGACAATTCTTTGTAGGAGAACATGCAAAGCAGCTAAGCCTGTTAGCATACATTATCGTTGGATTTTTTTTGTGCCAGATGACTTGGTGAATGTTTAATGTTCCCTTGAAAGCCTTGGGATTGCTGTGCGTTAAAAGTTCTTCAATAGTGTTTATTTCTGAATCATGAACAGGTATTATTTTTATACCCGGGCATCGTTCTTGTATGCAATTAGCAAATGTCTCAAAATTTGATACATCGTTTCCGAGAGCAACTGCTTGGTCAGCTACTCGCTTGACACACCCACCAACGCCATCTGGCGCGCCCATGCCGTGGCCAGCTTCACTGTAGTGCCACATAATACAGTCTACGTCCAATTTAGTCGCAATATAGTTAGCAATTAGGTAAAACATTTTTTTATTTCGGTACTGCGTAACAGGGCCGTCGCTAGCAAAGTGCATAATTTTTAGGTTAGGCAATTTACATTTGATTTCTTCCAAAATGGGCAACAGGTGAGCGCAGATAAGGACTGGGTCATGACGGTTGTTCTCTGATAGAGTGCAAAATGACTGGATAGATGTGTTATTAGATTCGCAGTCGTAATGGTACAAAACCGATGTGTGTAAAGTAATTTGAGGCTTGGAGCCACCAAAATGTGCAGACTGTACCTCTTCCCCATATTTGCAATTATAATTCTCTGAAAAATCTAAATGTAGCAAGGCCCAGTCATCAGTGGCTTGATTTTTTAAAAAATTCACTGCTCGATATTGATGACTGATATTTTTGACGTGATTCATGAACTTAGGTAATGTCTGCACAAGAAGTTGGCAAAGCTTTTGCTTGGTCGTCACTATTTTATCTTTAACAGTTTTAGAAACGGTTTTGTTCTTGTCTTTTACAACACAATCGACCTTCTTAGTAACCCATTTTTCGTATGTTATAGTGTCCTTTGGATTATAATTCTTAAAATTAATTTCTAAGTCTTTACACTTACGACATTCTCTGCTTAAACAAGCTTCTTGTAACTTACCCTCGCAGCAAAGACTTTTGACGACACTAATAGCCGAAGAATTGCTATCAATAACTCTTGCCAATTTCAATGACTTAACAAGATGTTCCATATTGCTATGAATAATGCAAAGGCAAGTGTCACGTTTATTCACGTTGGGTATCAAGACCCAAAATGGCCTGTACTTGCAGAAAAGCGCATATGACATCTTCATTTCAGTTTCTGACAGAAACTTCTTATACAAATTGTATAGGTTATCAAGAAGGAATCGTATTTGTTTCTTTTTACCCTTCTTAGTGACGGTTTCTTTTTTTCCAGCTGTCATTTTACTGCATTCATCCCTTTCCAAAAATGTTTCCACGACCTTCCTCTTCATAGAAGCGACGCTATTAAACTTGGTTCCTGCAGGGGCCGAAACTAGTGTTGCGATTTTATGTTGACTTCTTTGTAGCCTTGTTTTGTATCTCATTACCTTGACTTCCATGAGTTTTAGCTTAAGTTTTAAGGTAAGATTTTCTTGCTTGAGCAGGCGACGATTGGACATGGCACGGCGTTTCCCTGATAGCGCTCTTGATGACAGACTAGATACACTAGGACTATCCGGAGGTGTTTCTGAAATTAACTGCTCGGTTTGTAAATTGACTTGATTTTCGCTTTTTTTCTTTTGACGATAACTCTTCGATGCTTCTTTCCAGTTTTTACGTATAGCTCTCTTCTGTCTTGGAGTTACATCCGCAATGATTTTGACTAACCCTTTTTCTTTCTTCTTTTGGTATCTCTCCCTATCTTTTCGCCTTCTTTCTTCTAGATCTTCTTCAGTCATCTTCTGTCGGGCACGCCGCATACTTAATTTATTCGTCAACCGGTGCTTGGCACGTTTTTCAGTCTCTGATGGTTTAGCCATGGCTGAGAGACTAAAACAAAGGATACTTATATTGAACCAGATTAAAATGAAACCATACAAAAAGCACCTTTTTTTAAATTAGAAAAAAAACATCAAATTCGGTTCACCCAGTCAAAAGTTATGAAGTAACAAACATAAAAAAAACAGTTGCATTGGGAACCTCCTCCTTTTTGTAAATCGGTTGAAAACACGTCCAATCATGAATATTGTCTGAAATGAATCATCTCTGTGTACAACATCATTTCTGTGTATACGGCTATACACAGAAATGACAATTCCTGGGTTTGAAAAAAACTGTCGCCACATTTTGAGGTTATGTTGACAATTCCATACATGACTGTTATCATGCAATAAATTACAAACAAACAGTTGAAGACTGAAAATTTTCTGGTTTTTTACTTACCCATAAGAACTCTAAAAAGAAATGACGCTGGAACTTTTCAGGAACCCGATTTCAGCACTTTTTTAGCTTTTTTTCTCAAGCCGACAAAAAATCACAACAATGGCACCATGAATTTGACAGCAAAGTAACTGTGTGTTGCTATTATATAAAAATTGTTTACCTCGAAACAAATGTTGCCACTTTTTTAATGCAATTTCGCAATATACACAGAGATGATTGTGTTTCTGGATACAAAGGTATTTAAGCAAATAAAAATAATATTGAACTCTTAAAATTATACAGTTTTGTTTTAATATAAGCGCAACATTATGTGAATATAAAATAGGAGAATTTGGTGATGAAATGTGATTTTCTATATTTTTAATTCCTTACTTTACCTTGGAATCGGGTTAGGATACATACACAGGACATGATGATTCGATGATTCAACTTATTTTTTTTATAATACTTATTTAAAATTTTGCTTTTTTTTTGGTGATTTATGACAATTTACTGTACGCTCTACTGCCTAGTAAAAGTTTTAATGAGAAAATTTAACTGCATTATAGTTGTTCTACTAAGAGTCACTTTTTAACTCATAGATTAGAATAACCCATTTATATAGTATGCCTATGGTTGGTTAGTAATATTAACATAATTAATTCAGGCAATTATGTTTATAATTTATTTAATTATAAATTACAGCTGCCCAAGTTTTCCAATCTTTGTAAGCACCACCAACAACTAAATTTAAATTTTCGGTCCACATTCTTCGGGACATTTCTCGAGCTTGATCACTATTATTGTAGTCCATAGCGATATCTCTGTGAGTATTCAAAAAATACCACAAAGTTCCCAATTGTTCGTAAGAAACTCGTCTTGAACCCATAGTCACAAAAGTCACTCTTTCTAACTGCACTTGCCTACCACTCACAGTTACGGCTACAAATCAAATGTTTATATTGCTTTCAATACTCTAACGCTAATTTTTAAACTTTGCAAAATCTAATCCACTTGAATTTCAAAATCGCCACGTAAATTCTACATTTTGTCCTTTGACATGCGTAATGCGTTCGAAAATAAATGTGAAGTGTCAAATTTGTTAATTTTTTTGTTTCAAGTTTTATAAGTGGATAGAAGGGCGTTCGCTCTCATAAATAATGTTAAATTCCCCTTTTTCCACGGAACAATGTTTCTTTTATAACTCTTTTTTTATTTTAAACTATTATTATAAAAACATATTTCATTTCTATAAAAACCGTAAAACCGCTAAAGTATTTTAGAACGACTGTTTTTAATAATCTTATTTATTCTGTGCTGCCAACTTACTGACCAGAGACTATGACGCAGGTCAAAAGTTGACATGATGCAGGTGAGCAGGAAATGCTCATGGTACAAACACAAAACCTGTCAGGTTAACATGCTGAGTTGAACTGCCCTGCACTTGGCAAATATTTTAAAAGTATATGGTAGGGACCCTGAGCGAGCCACTTTCCTGCTCACTTCGGCGGAATGTAACTGTAGCATTATATGTTCTTTGTCTGTTCATGTTCGAGAGCAAAGTGCACCCTTTCCGCCAACTACTTTGGTTTTAGAGGGATCCAAAGTAACTGAAGTCTCATCAAGTTTCCAGATGAGTTCTGGCCTTCGTTCTAGAACGAATGTCTTAAGAGTAGACTGCAATAGGCTAAAATATTTACCCAATATAACGGATCTGTATTCTTTCGTCTGACATGCTCAATAGGTTGTGCCTTTTTTTATGATAATCTATGTCGTTTTCTAAAGTTTGTAAACCAATCTGGTCCTGGAACTCCACTATTAAATAGTGTTGATATCCCATTCAAATTAACGAATTCCCTTACAGGTGAAGATACTTCCTTTCTTGACAACCAAAATCCCCATTTTTCTAATACTGCAAGGCCTTTCGCCAATTGGGTTTCTATTTCAAGAGGCAAAACCGGTGGACGCCCTAAAGTACTGCTTTTTATTGTTTTTTTAATGTACGCTATAGTGCAGCGTATCGACAGGTATGTTATATAACTTAGCTGCTGCGTACATGGTCAATTCTTTATTCTCCAGTCTCTGTATTGCAAACGCCAAGTCCTCAGGAGTATAACAAGTTGCCCGTAATGATTTCCTGATATATGTAAGTTACGAGGCATGTTGATCCTAAAACAAATATCAAAAGTTATCTATATGCTTGTTGAAATTGCATATTTAGTCTTCCATACCGTGGTTGATTTATTAATCGCAAATCAAGGTATGCTTCTTTGATATTTATGTATAAAAAGTTACAGACACAATTACACAGCAATCAGTTTAATACGCCTGTATTCCCCGGGGGGTAAGGCGCAGGTGTATTTCCTTATAGTGTTGATCAATGGCTTGTACATATTTCCAGACCCGCCACACAAACCAGAGGTGTATATTATAGTACACTCATATTTTGCCAGCTATGTGTAAATCCTATGTAATATCCAGACTACCGGCTCTTACAAAGAGATTGCTAATGGAAAATCAACAACACTGTCTGACCTGGACATCGAACCCAAGACCTCATGAACAGTTGCGCTTGCGACAACCATCGAGGCAATCAGATCAAATTCTCGTAAATAATTTCCCTTCCAAAGAAAATTATTAGATACAAATAACAAGAACATAACAGTAGGTACTTTGTGCAAAAAAGTGCCTACAGTGGTTTTAGGATGATTAGAATAGAACATATAAATTTAGGGACATCGTAATGAAAACTTTAACCATGGATTCAGTATACGATTCTAGACACCACAGCGTAGAAACTCCGGAAGTAGTTGTTCCGGGTCTGGCTGTTTGTGTATGTGAGTTTGACTGTTTTTAAAGGCACCCACAATACAGGAGAAATTCCTAGTGTGGGGCAACGTTTAAAAAAAAAAACTTTTCATCTGCTTAAAAATCAGCAGTATTTTGATCGTGTAGGAATTGCACTTATGTATATAAAGAACATCTGACTTTTTTGAAACCGACATAACGTTTTAACACGTTTTAACACTAGAGGGTCTAGAATTATGTACTGATTCCATGGTAAAAGTTTTGTTACGATGTTGGGGAAGGAACTCCACCGTATATTTCAGATTGAGAACCTCTGGCCTTTTCTAGGAGTTTCGTAAACGGGGTAAGATGGAAAGTTTTATACTATCATCTTACCCCGTTAAATTTTGCAGGGGAAAGTTTGAAAGGCACCATAAATCTTAAAATACGTGAAATATACTAATCATCACTTTATAGAGCATATTAAATTTCAATTATATTTATGAATTGATATAAAAAACAAACATAAACAAAATGTTTGTTAGCTTCTTTTGTTACATGTTGTATCTGTTCTGTTGATGTAAATTGTCCTCCGTATTGTGTTGTTTTGTACGTAAATTTCGCAAATCACTTACCTGTGTAAGGAGATACAGCAAGCGGGGTAAGATTAAAAAAACGCAATTTTACGCGCGAAATGAGTCCGTACGGAAATTGACAAAAAACACACACGCGCTCTCATTTGGCGACTGACGCAGACTGCGGGCGGGGCAAGACAAAATGGTGTCTACAACGACATTGCCTGTATTAAAATAATTCCTTGATATTCGGCGTTATTGTATTTTTGATATATTTCACCGTTTTTTTTAACTTACCCCCAGTCACCTTAATCCATTTTTTTAAGGATGGTACCGATGTTTCCTTACCGTGTTTATCGACATATTTAATGAGTTTTAGTTTTTTTGTCGCTTCCCTCCAAAATTCGTGGTGCGGCGACTTTTTTGTTGCCGCCTGGCTTAAAGGATTCTCTTTGAAAGTCTTGTTGAAGCCTGTTCCATTGACTGAATCGAACAGGCCGTCACAGAATGATACAACTTTTGCGGTGTTCTTAAATGTAGAGCTTACTTTGGTTCCATCTGGATAATGCGTTACAACAAATAAAATAATTAAATAATACTAAGGTCACGTGAGCAGTATATGACAATGTAGCAGCCACTGTCTTGCTGAACATTATAGTGCAATTTTTCTCCTGAAATAAAATAATATGAATTACAATTTTACAAATAACAGAGCTCATTCATTTATAAATGTATGCATAGTAAAATATTGATTGAGGATTTGAATACCATAACAAAAGTGATTTAATTAAACAACTACCTTAATTTTTTTAATGTTCCTTGGAAGACGTGTTCATCAGGCAACTTATGGAGGAGTCGCGACTTTGCATAATTGCAGTCGGTTTTTTAAACATCCACTATGTCGTTCCATTTCGATATTTCTCCATTATGGGATATATTTTTGTAATGAAATTATTTCTTATCCCTTTAATGAGT
The DNA here is from genome assembly GCA_916610205.1 of Griposia aprilina. Classification (NCBI taxonomy): domain Eukaryota; kingdom Metazoa; phylum Arthropoda; class Insecta; order Lepidoptera; family Noctuidae; genus Griposia; species Griposia aprilina. Next base: position 22,497,801 of record OU744285.1, on the reverse strand, counting down.
TGTGGTGCGTCGTGAATTATGCTGACCTTCTGTCCATTAATTACAATAACATCATCTGAATAAATAAAATTATACTGTTCCAAATAAACATCAAAACATTTGTGGGGTGGGGCTCGTATAGGCGTCCACGTCGTTTTAAATGTTGTCAAAAAAGGATGCACATAAAGAGGACAAGACCTAGTCACCAATATTTTCACCGGCAATTATTTGCAGTCGCCTTGTGCCTTCTTGGAGACTCTTCAGGGCAGCTCGAAATGCTGTACCTTGGTCGCACACCAAAGCCAACGGTTTCAGTCCTGTGTTTCCAACAGCAGTAATCATTTCCTTAAGTATTTGTTTTAATTCAACCCAAGAAGTTGCTTCTTTACAAAAATAAAAGGCTATTGGTTGATGCCACTTGTGAACCACTACCCGTAACTTAAACACAAGGGCATGGCCAGCAAAATCATTAGTTTTTTTATTTAGTTCCATAAATCCAATAATAATGTATTTATGTTTGTCATAATACAAGGCTGCTTCTAAAGCCACTTCATCAAAAGGTATGGAGCATTCTTTTTTTCATCTCAGGTGTCGTCCTGAAAGCAATATAATAAAACATTATACCATTCACAAACAAAAATTACGTTTTTTTTTTTTAATTATAACTTCTTTTTTCACTGCTTCAATTATTTGAGGATTGATACCCGATTCTATATTTAATTAAGAAATCATTTTGTTAAGTGTGCATTAGGATGGCAAAATAAATATCCTGTGAACAAATCTATAGCACTTTGGGCTCTGTTTCATTATTCCCATTGCTATAAATTTTTCTTCATCCAAGAATCGCCGACTTCTGGCTTTCTTAGTGCACTGTTTAATTTGAATCCATAAAAAAGCTTTTGCCATTGGATTAATTTTTTCTGTGAGCTTTATAAAAGACTTTTCTAGTTCTAAAATTGGTTGTTGGTCAGTGATTTCGTGTTCCTCATTGGAATCATTTACACGTTGAGCATTTTCAGATCTCTCAGTAACACTGTTGGGTGTGAAGTCTTCGTCAGTAAAAACATATCGATAAAAAGGAAAAACTCCCGTTTTTCTAAATGCTTGTGTTATATTAGATGGTGTCATAGACTTTTGCGAAAGCCTGGCCAATTAATGGCCCTACATCATAAATAGTGACAGGGCACCCAGGATTGCGTAACGTCCAGGAAGTCATGGCGGAATAGTAAAACGTTTTGAATGGTCCGTGAATACCAACACCTAGTGGTTGAACTCGCGCTGTTGTATGTGGGTGCAATGTAAGCACCGTAACCCCAGAGTCTTTCGCGAGATCGAGGGCTTCTATGGAAAGGTGAGACTCATGGTTATGTAGCGGTTACCACCCTTAATTTTTTGAAACGATCATAATAGTTAATAAACGCTAATTGTAAACACTACACATTCCACACAAGCACATTGTATAACCTCACTCATTTCATTTATTTTCTCTTCAGACAGCTGTCACATCGTCGGTTAAATAGAAAAATTACGTAATTCAGAAAGTACAAATTTTAAAATACAAGCGTTTGAAGTTTTTAATTTCATTAAAATTCGTTTTTCTATAAAAGTGTTATTTTTACATATAAGTATCATATATCATTTAAAAGGTATTTACATGGGGATTTAGGTGGTGTGTTATTTAATTATTTATTTTTGAATTATAATCAATTTTTAGCAACAAGTGTCTTTTTTCTACATAAAAAAATATATATAACAAGCACGGATTTTCTAAAATAAATAACTTCATAATGGAAAAATTGTTTTATTAAGTAAGTTTCTTTTACAATTTGAGATTTTTATAGGATGGCACATCCACTTAAAATTACTTATAATGAAATAAGATTCCTTAACAAACCCCTATCTTAAAATTAACACTGTCTTATTAGATAAATCAATGGCTAGAATATTATTAACATAAACAAAATAAAATTGTAAATAGAAATGAAATATTTGTTTCAGTAAACTGTTTAAAAAAAATATTAGTCTTCTATTAATTAAAAGTTGTATCTAAAAATCAAATAGAGGTACACTTTTTGATTTTTAGATACAATTAAATTCCAAAAACAAAAAATACTACCAATGAATATAGAATTAAAACATCTCTTCATAATTAAAAGTAGTCTAAAAATCAAAACTCTTCTAGAAAAAATAACAATAAGTGGTAAAAAATAAAAATATCAAAAATCAATGAAGTCACAGATTCTCATAGAAGTTTTTATAAAATCTAGGTATTATATTTTTATCTATAAGTGTAAGTATACCTGCTTTCTTACTGTCAGATTACAGGTAATTTTGTTGAATACAGTGGTTGTAATTCTGAACTCAAATTCTTTTTCATCTTGCTAGCTCGAGTTTTGACCAATACAGTTTTGAAGCTATCTTCTTTATAACCGCTCAAACGTAAACGTCAAACGCCTGCAGGAGTGTCATACGCAAACGTCAAACGCCTGCAGGAGTGGCATACGACGAGGTCACTATAGTCGCCCGGCCACGGCACCGCGCACCGGTCATTTCTAACATAAAGTGTAATAACTTGAAAACTACCGAACTTATACCCTAATAAAAAATCGTGTGTGTAGCTGAAACCATACAGAATCAACAAGTGTTAAAACTACCATACAACTTCATAGTCGAAAGAACTGTAAAAAAAATTTAAACTAAAAATATGTGTTGAATTTCCGTAAAATATTTGTTCTTACTGAAATTTTGTACATTAGTTTGTAGTTTGTGTCAATAAAACCTATTAATTATTAAACTAGACTATCTAAGCTTTTTTTTGATACCCATATGTCCGTACTTGGTTTGCTCAGAGTAGCACAATACACTAAAACAAACACCCCATTCCCGCAACAATTTCATGCCCCCATAAGGGTTCTGCGAAACGTGTGTTTATAAATAGGATTTAATTTATTTTACATGATTTTTGTGTAATTATATTTGAAATGATAGGCAATCATTTGTATGCAATAATTATATATACTTTACAACAATTCAGTACCGGCATACCAAAAGAATTGGAAAAACAACGAAGCGTATGCGCGGTTAAACATTCGTCTGAACCCTTATCTGTTAAATTCGTGAACGTGTTAAAACGTCACACCCCTCAACTGTTGCTGATTACAAATTGTACTGCGGAACGAATTAGATTATTCGTGATCTTGAACTATCTTCATAGTATTAAAACGTTCTGAGCGTTTTAAAATACTAATAATTAACTTATGTCCATATTACAAGCATTACTTTAGTAATTTTTTTAGTAAAACACACGTAATTTAACACGAAAATGCCGGCGCGTAGCGTGTCGCTACGGCCTCAATTTTTCACAACGAGTTTAACACATAAAAACTGATTCAAAACCTATGACACATATAGATATTCGTAAACCTTGATTAATGAGGATTTTTATGATATATAACACTAATACATTGGGTTATTAACTACGCCATCAACACATAATATGTACGGAGCGCGCATCGTTCGTCATCCAAAATGGCGGAGCGCTGACTTAAAACTTTTATTTTGCAAAAAATATTTATGGTCGCCACAGATTATAGCATAATATTGTACGCGGAAACTAATAGGGCGCCACCCGGCGGAATTTTTTTGCAACAGTACAGTGTGCCAGTGGTATTTAAATCGATTTGAACGCAGCAAACCGAATCGGTCACGATCGGGGGGTCTGACGTTAGACCGGAAAATATTTTCGGCAACGATCGGGGGTTTGACGTTAGACCGGAAAATATTTTCGGTCACACTCGGGGGGTCTGACGCTAGAGCGGATAAGAACACTTAAAAAAGAATCGATCATTGTGAATTTTCTCCACTCTAATAACTATAATATCCCCCATTTTTACCTTTTCTCTATCTTCATTAATAGAGTAATTTGATCCAACACCGTCTGCGATTTTTTTAATGTCAAAGAAACTTTCATGATTTAGTTCATGGACTCCGTATGGATTTCCTTTTTTTTTTGCGGTTCTAATCAAAATTATGTATTGTTCCGGGACGTAAATAGGTGCAGATTTCAAGGATCTTGAAATATTACGCTCTATCACAGAATGTGCGGAATCTCCCTCATTCTGTGAGTGTCCCTTTATTAGAAATTTGTGGGTAATTGCCGTCAAATTTTCTAAATTAGTGACTGCGTAAATATACATTGCAATCATAAATTTATTTTTTTGTTGTCCACAACAGCTGTCGCTATAAAATATAGCTTCAAAATCATCCTTAATATTTTCTTGTAGGCTTCTTAAATAACTTAAAACGCAGGATCCTATTTCATTGACTCCTCTTCCGCCTTCACCTTCATGCCAAACGTAACAGTTTACGTCTTTGGATCCAAGTTCGTAAATAGTAAAGTTCAGAACATTTAGTTTTGAAATATAATAAAATTTTGAAACATCACCTCTTGGACACGGCATCACGGCTTGCAAATCATAGACGGCAGTTATGCATTTTCCATTGGTATTTTTTTTATCCAAGTATTTTTCTTTTCTTACTAAATCTTTTTCTTCTAGATGAGAATCGTATTTGGTTTTCAACGGCTCTTTATCTTCTGCATTATTATAAGCTGCGCAATCCTCACATTGATCCTTTTTTGGAGACCAAAATGAAATATTGAACTCTTTGGTAAATATGTTGTAGTATATTTGATAATCAGCATGAGGAACATTTTCTGTACGACATTTTGCAACATAGTCTCTATGTAATTGTGCAATAGAGAGACCTCCTTCAATGTATTCCCGGCTCGTACTAGCTCCACAGTAATGACTATCAATTCTAGGTATAGAATTGATATGTTCTTTAATCCCATCAATAATTGCAGTATCAAGCTTATTGTGTTTACCATGCTTCCCTCTTTTGTCATCTTTCAGAAAACCCCAACTATAGAGTTTTGCATTGAAATTACTGTCCTTATAGGTCTGTCGGATATATCCAGAGTATTTAAAAAAAAAGTCTTACACACTCGAATTATCTCTCTGTCAACTTCAAAATTAAATGCATGGTTATAATCTTTTCTTGTACTTTCTTCGCGAATATATCTGTACTTCGGTTTAATTGCAGTTACATGTTTATTGATAAATTGACGTTGCTTATTTAAATCGCCCATTTTCCAAAAATTCATAAAAATAATTTGCCTCTTCTCCTCACTAATCTTGTTATAACATTTCAGTTTACATTTTTCTTTACATGTTGGTTTCATTTGTCTTCTGGCATTGGTTTTTATGACGTCGATGTCGATATATACGCTTTTCCACAATTTCTTAAGAGCTTAGCTTTATTTTTTCTCCATTCTTCCGGTACAGCTTTTCTTTTTCTGCCCTTCTTCGCTTTCTCATTTCCATCTTGAACTGTATTTTCTTGGATTTCAATAATTGTAGCGGTTTCATCCTCCGAAGATGATGACACTGCTGTTATCTTCGCGTAGTAAAAAATCAGGGTCATTATCTGTATCATCAGGCGAGAAGTCATTTTGACTATCAGGTATGGAGTTGGGACAACTATCGTCGTCATCCTCAGAGGATATATCCGACTCCGATATTACTATATTGCTTGAAATCTTGGAATGGAGAACGTCTGTACTTTCTTCTGATACTGAATCACTTACGGGAGATTGCACAATAATCCTACTAGGCCCAGGTTTATCATTTGGCAGGTATGGAGTAATTCATGAATCCGAAAAAGAATTGTTGCTAATAGGATTCGGTGTCTGAACATTGTTATTCAAATTAGTCAATGGAGTGCGTATGGAATTTAAATTAGTTTGCAGTGGCTCAACAACAATAATCTCACAAAATTTAGATGTGGATACTATGTTTGATGGTTCTATATTCTCTGTAGCTGAGATATGGCTCTGGACAACTACTTCAGATACATTAGACATCACTTCTTCAGTCTTCTCTAGATTATTTTCAGAAAGTCCCTTGGACATAATCATTTTTATCATATTTTCACCACGCTTCATCCTAAAACAAAGAATTAAACTAATCAAGCCAATTGATGTAATATTATTTTAAATTTTAAAATATGATTTACGTTTTGATACCATGTCTCCTTATAATAATAATAAAACAGACACAAATAAAAAACCGGCCAAGTGCGAGTCGGACTCACCCATGCAGGGTTTTAAGAACCTCCATGTAATTTTTAAAGACCTATCCGACACCCGCATGTGTAGGTTTACAGAATACATCTACCTACAAAGTTTCAACTGTGTAATCCTTATAGTCTCGGAATAAAATGGCTGTGACATACGAGACAGACAGACAATCATGACGAATCTATAAGGGTTCCGTTTTTTGCCATTCGGCTACGGAACCCTAAAAAGTAATGAATTTAAAATGAAATTAAAAATGTCAAATAAAAGAATCAATCAATAGTAAAATAATTATTATTAACTTGTACTTTTAACGCTAAGATCTCATTAAAATGCGTTTATATTTACAAGATAAACGTCATTACTTTACAAAATCCATACAAAAAGTGTTTTTCATAAACAAACACATTCATATTAAAAATTATGACATTTTTCTGATAAACTTCATGCACCTAAATGTGCGCACAAACTATATAGAAAAATGTCATTTGTCCAAATATGTCATGTTTCATTACCTCAATTTCACAAAACGTAGTCACATTTAAACAAAAGTTCTTTTTCTATTAAAGATATTGTCATAGTTATAGTCAAATTTTAAAGGAACAAGGTAATTTCTCAAAGAAACTAATTTTTCTATAATATTGCTTACCTTTTATAGTCTTATCCAAACACAATTTTTGAGAAATGTCACTTTTCTTATAAAACGCACGTGTGTTCAGTGTCGTGGCCGGTGGCAAATGACAGAGGGACATTTTTCTACAATAAAAATGGCGGATGACCACAGAGAATCGAAATGATACTTGCGACATCTGGTGAACTTGCCGTGAACTATTTAAAGTGTCGTTTTTGCATATAAAATAATCTTGTTAGTAGACTCGTTTTATGTAATAATGTTATTTTCCAAAAAAAATGAAAAATGCCATTTTTCCATTTAATTTACGACATGTCACTGTCACTTCATTCTCCACAGAATACATATACCTCATTACTAATGCATTCATACATATACATAATATACATAACGCAAACATTTCAGAATAATCATTTATTATATTTCGTAACACACACACACACACACACAATATTTATAATCTTATGTAACTGTCTAACAAATATTTACACTCAACACATATGAGCTGTATTCATTAACTAAATGCTCAATTAAGTTGAAAACCGAACGCGCCTATTTAATACGTGGAGGTCTCAACTCAGAATGATTGGCAAAAATGTTTCTCGAAAAGTTCAACGACCTCAGTGTTCGTCCTTGCCACAAGACGAATACACGCTCGCTTTTCTTGTAAAATCTAGACTCCTAAACCATTTTAAAATCATTTAAATTAGCTTCTTTTGTTACATGTTGTATCTGTTCTGTTGATGTAAATTGTCCTCCGTATTGTGTTGTTTTGTACGTAAAGGAGATTGACTTAGGTGACTACTCATCCGCAAAATATTTCATCCGCGGATGAAACGTTACCCTTTTAAAATTGTAAGGCGACGAATCATCCGCAAGTTCGGATGAGTCGTCGCATAGTTAATATTGATGTGGTCATATCGGCCAAATAGACGAACAAACATATTTTGTGTATAGGAACATTGTCTGTTCTTTAGTTTCATCGGTTTCGCTAGCTGCTATGTGTAATAATATCGTGGTTAAATCGAACAAAAATACTTCTATGCATAAGAATCGTTTTTATTAAGAATATAATTTTTTATACTGGTAAATCAGAATAATAAGCAATTTCCCTAAACAAATGACAGGTAGTTACTGTTTTACTGCGAAAACTGAGATATGTTATAAAAATTAGTAAATCTAAATAGATTGTTATTAAGAATTATAATTTTTTACATATGTTAGAAAATATTAATTAATAACGAAAAATCTGAATAATTTAAACCTTCTTAGTATTTAGGTGCAAAAAAAAAGATTTATAATCAAAAAATCAACCACCACGAAATTTTGTAAACGATCTGTATCACTAATATGATAATTTCTCTATACAATGTCCGAGGCTAATTTCATTATCAATAAACTCTCGCAAACTGTTATTAATTTTTTTTCCTTCACCATACTTTCTTCCGTTCTCTTTGAAATAAATCCTTGATTTTTCCACAGATTAGAATGATATTTGGCATCTTTTTAAGAGTATTTAATAAAACGGCTATGTTAGGTTTGCTCTTTATTGTCCTATTCAGTCTCGAGTTCCACCATTCTATAGCGTTATTCGTTTTGTGCCGGATACTATAAAAACACCATTTATCAGACAAGATAGATTTCTTCTCTAGCCAGGTATTTTGAAAATAATGGTTAAATTGCGCTGTTTTATCATCCTTTTGTATACATTCACCCAATACATAAAGCCAACCATCTGAAACTTCAATATTTGGGAGATATGCCAAAGCCATACAACGACTCACGTGAGCCCTTGACATGTTTGATTTTTTTGTAATTCCAATCAGTTTAGCATTTTTTTGGACAGCTTTTTTAAAATGAAATATACACCCTCGAGTAGTTACTTTATCAAATGCAGCTTTAGCTGCTGTCATCGCACTGGTTTCAAAATCAGTAGTGATGGACTCAGGATCAAATTCGGGAATTTGGCTTTTTAAGAGATGGAAGAATATTTCATAACTTGATTGCTTTTTATTTGGCAATAAGGCATAAACTGCTGGTATAATATTCGTATGTGTATTAGTACTGCCCATGTCAACATGTAACGTATACAACTGCTTAAAGGGAGGTACAACGGCTTTAAATGTTCCATCGCAAAAAACATGTTTAGCTTTCTTGAGAATTTCTTTGGATTCTTCAGTGGCAAACAGTAATATCCTATCACTTTTTTCGCTATAATCAGCAAGTAAAAAGTCTTTGTGAACACCAGGAACTGTTACATCTTTCAATTTAAAAAATCGCACCTTTTTAGTTTGCAGTTCTTTATTACGTAGTTTATACATTCTTTTCTTGAAATTGTTGTATTTTGGTAATTTTATGTCTAAGTCTAATCCTGTAGACTCTAATTTTTCTACCGCCTCCTTATAAATTGTAGGCATAGGAGTACTTTCAGTTTTTGCTCTTTCTAAACATTCGTCAATTTTCTCCAATAATTGGTTATCTAAACTACTAGACTGACAACTATGAAGTTTTTCTTTCAGTATAAGGTTACAATCATAGTTAGTAACCAAATTAGATTTACAATTTTGTGAAGCACAGTGCCAAACTATATGTCCGTTTTTATTTTCACGTTTTTTATAATAACGATAGTTTCCTTCCATTAAAAGTTTTCCTCCTCGTTGCGATGAAATCATTTTAAATCGCGTATTTTCCTTGTCCATAACTGTGATTCTAAAATAGAAACTAAACAATGTTACAATGTTTTGAGTTTAATTTTTCTTGGATAAGTAATAATAAAATATCTGACCTCAAGGCAGCTCAATCACCCGCAATGGAATATGAAAACTCAGTTTATTCCCACGCACCGGAACATAAAAACTTTATGCAATTCTATTATTAATTAATTTATTAGATGTGGTAATTAACTAGATGAACGTACACTCTGTCAACTTAACGTACACTGGCTAACAAAATATATTCATGACAAAACAACTTAGCTTGTCTCGATTATTTTCTAAATACCCTCAAACCTTTCGTTTTTTAAACCGCTGATACAAGTTGCACAAAACGTCGCACATAGATCGTTTTTCAGGATTTAGGCGGCCAAAATAATTTTATGTGATATTTATATTACAAAATAGTTACATAAAAAGAATTCTGTGTTTGGAATAACTTATCGAAATTATTTGTTGGTGCACGGTGGTTAGGCGCACCTACTTGTGATTTTTTATCAAAAAATATTTTATTCGAGATCGTAGTTGATTTCAAAGTGTTTTTTAATATTATATTGAAAATACATATGACATACTCACGGCTTTCCCCAAGGAGGGACAGCTGTCTACGTTTTAGTAATACTTTCAGGTATGTATTATTAAATAAAACAAAGTTTATTTTGTTCTAATAAGTAAGTAAATATATTATATTATTAAAAGGATCTTTACATTCGTTATACACAACGCGCGGTTCGTTCGTTCGTTCGTCTTTGCGTTCGTTCGTTGTAAGTTACATAAGCTAAATAGATAATCACTAAAAATAATCAATCATACATTGGAGACTTATTCATCTACATTTAAATTTTCGCCGCTTTCATCAATTTCCATTGGTCGGTTTGGCTCAGCTGCAGCAGGAATTAATAGCTGCATTGTCTCAGGCAAAAATAATTTTGAAGCGGTTTTTTTGGTCTTTCTCATGGAACTAATAAATGGGTCGGATGTTAATAGTAACCTATGATAAATATCTAAGTTGCATTCTTCCCTCGAAAACTTGCGAGCAAAGTTTAGGCGATAAGACCTAAAATGTTTATTGCGGGCCTCAGCAGCTTCTTCCGAAAGTTGCCCTATCGGCAACAACGAATTTTCTATTATTGAAGCTCCATGAATTAAGACCTTATGCATCGTTGGAGTCATAGGATGCCAGCCATATAACTCAACATATAGTTTCGCAGTTTCCATGGCGTATTTATCATATTTTGCTACGTCAATCTTATGGCCGCTTGATATGGCTTCTAATATCACTTTTAATCTAATAATCAAGTCATAACTTATCCCAGTGATTTCTGCAGCCAATTCAGGGTTCTCGAAGAATCTTCTGCTGGTATTTCCATCGTTTGTGTTTCCGAAGTTACTTTTTGGCATATCGACTAAAAGACCTGTCTCCTCTCTAAATCTTTGCTGAATATCAAGTTTCTTCTGCTTTTCTAGATTTTTTTCTTCTTCGGTTCGTCTCTCGCGATATTTTTTCACGGGCAATTTATATGCTAAGTGCAGCACACTTTCGAATATCCGGATTCTTGCATGTAATACGGAAAGGCCAAATTCAAGAGCTTCAGGGCGTACATCATTTTTTTTTGTTAAATCATTAAAATCTTTTGATGTAGCTCCACATATATAACATCTGCTGGTCGATTTGGTGTCTGTGGCTGCATTGCAGACCTTTCCGTCAACCATAGTCATTTTAAAACTATGTTGAAAGAAAAAATTCTCTCCATTGAGGTCAACTTTCGTCAAGTTTAATGAGTTTACACTATTCCTTACATAATTGATTTCTTCTTTTGTGATGTCCGTAGATTCTTTTACGAATCTAAATCTTATTGGACGGCAATATCTAGGTGAAGATGGAGTTGGATTTTGCCACACGATTTTACTTTTATCCTCACCACAAACAATTCGTAGAGGCACAAATGAGCTTATAAAAATATTAGCATCAGATTCATCTTCGTTTGAGAGTCTCTGTTTAAACTGGGCTTGTTGAGAGCCGTCACAACCCCATTTGCAGATGAACAGTAACGAGTTCCTTTCAACGGCATCAAGTGTGAGTAAGACTTCTTCTAAGAAGAGGGATAATCTGGTTACAGTGTGATCCAACAAAGATTGTAAGTTTCCTTCTGCGCAGGTAGACGTCACTCGTAATGACTCCTTGGGTGGGTAGCAATCTTCTTTGGCCTTCAATAATAATTCATAATGTGGATAGAATCTTTTGTTCGTTGCTCGAATAATTTCGTACTGTCTTCTGGTCAAATCGGCTTCAACAAACATTGTCAGTGCTTGCAGAGGAGTAAGGGGCTCTATTTCTTTAGACTTTGAATGTCTGTTTTTACAATCACTGGCAGACGCAGAAGAATTCGTAATGTCTTTTAAAACAGTAGACGCGTTTCTTTTTCCTTCTGTTTGTAAAATTACTTGTGCCGCGTGAACAATTACTTCTTCGTCGTAAGATGCGCGGACTCCTTCAGTTTTTCTTCTCTTTGTTCTTTCGCTAGATTCGGTAAAAGATTTGGTAGGTCGTCCTGGCCTTTGATGCGTGTCTACGGGGATCTCAAATGTTCCTTCCAACCAAGAATTATTGGCCGCCAAAAAGTTTTCAAGTATTCTATGCGCCCGAGACCACCTCTTTATCAAATCACATTTAAAATACGAAAACTTCTTTTTTATCACATTTTTATGTTCTTCTGTGTCCCCGTAACACACGAGTAAATAATTTTCTAAATATTTAATTTTTTCATTTATCGATAATGAATGTTGCTCGTTCATTTTATCGAAGAGGTATTTACGAGTCAACATTTTCACCCCCGAGCAGCCAGGTGAACCTATAACAATAAAAAAATAATATTAACACAAAAACATAAAATCCGATTTTTTTCCTATTTTTGTCAAAAAAAATTCAAACTCGTTTATTTTTAAAACTAGCAAAAACTAGCAGCTGATTTTAAGCAGTTTTCTTTATAAGACTTTATACTATAAAATGAAATCAAAAATGTAACTCGGAAAGGTGCGGAAGTAAAGTTTTTTTTCGATTGAAATTGAAAAATAAAGAAAAAACATTTCTAAAAAAGGGTATTATTGACGGCTCATTAAGTCATTTATTGACAATATATTTAATACAATTTCATATTAATTTAATAAAGGCTTACCTGTAGTATTGGTATCCATCACTTAAACAAGCAAATATGACACGACACATAAAATATTCACCGAAGAAAATGATATACGAAAAGGGCGTCAAGAACTTTCACGTGCAGTAAGTGCGACAATCAAGTTTCGACTAGTAATGCAGCGCGCTCGCGCAGTCTAGGGATGTGGGTGGGGTTGGCTATTGTTCGTCAGGTAGTCTACTATTCCAGGAAAAAAATTGTTTGTCATTAGTCGATTATTGGAATTTCGACTTATGGCCGCCTAATTCCTAGAAATCTACGTATGTGCGTCGGTAGTCGTAAATATTTGGTTATTTAAGTATTATCAAACAATTGAAATGTAAATGTACTCATATTTATAACATTAACTCAGTTTTCGCAGTAAAACAGTAACTACCTGTCATTTGTTTAGGGAAATTGCTTATTATTCTGATTTACCAGTATAAAAAATTATATTCTTAATAAAAACGATTCTTATGCATAGAAGTATTATTGTTCGATTTAACCACGATATTATTACACAAAGCAGCTAGCGAAACCGATGAAACTAAAGAACAGACAATGTTCCTATACACAAAATATGTTTGTTCGTCTATTTGGCCGATATGACCACATCAATATTAACTATGCGAAGACTCATCCGAACTTGCGGATGATTCGTCGCCTTGCAATTTTAAAAGGGTAACGTTTCATCCGCGGATGAGTAGTCACCTAAGTCAGGAGATTGGCAGAAACCCATGTATTTTCAGTACCACATACAGGCTTACCGTTTCATAGAATGAATATATGGATTTGAATGCTACAATAGAGTATAACAAAATATGTAATGGTAAGATATACATTAGACTTGGGGATATTAAATTGATTTATACATAACCTCAAAATGGACCATCAAAAATACACTTAAAGGTACCTACTTATGTAACTCAAGGCAGACCCTTATAAATCATACATTTCACTCAGATATAGTGGATAGATTATAACTATAGAAGGATTTTTGTGTTACTGATTTTAAAGTAGGGTGTTGTAAGTTGAGATAAGAAAACGGCAATTATAGATAAGATTTTGAATTTTTTTTGGCCATCCAGTTGCTATAACGTCACTTAAATAGTAAGAACGTACCCTTTGTTGGATTAGAATCCACATCCAAGATGGTCCATGGTCCATCCACAAGATGGTCGTCAACAGGGTAAAAAATAATGAATAAGTAATTTAAAATAGAATAGGTAAAAAATAAAACCATAGTTTATTATATATATATATACTAACTTTTTATTCTAATGTTAATAATACATTGTCCAGAAATACCGCAGGGGGTGTTGTTCCTTCGTGTCGAGCGTAAGCTAAATACCACACTACACTCATAACATGCGAACAACAACCCACGGTTCTGTGTCCTACTATACAATTACAACAGTAGCCGATGATGGCGCTCCGACCTTGCTGTTCCCTTTCAACGGCTATGAAAACAAAATATGTGGTCCGTCCCACATGACGGGATTTTATTTTTGCTCTTAACAAAAAAGGATTTTCTCCTCCTAAACTGGTCAAATCCAGCTGGTCGCGACCTATTTCTAGAGTGTAAATTCCGTGAAAGCGGAAATGTTCTCCAACGTATGACCTAGCTTGACGGATCTGATATGTGCCACACGCAAACAACACCAATTCTTCCATTGAGAGCCGTGGGAATGATATATTTGAGGCATCTATATTCGTAAACATAATACTGCGACGATTCAGGCGCTCCATAGTTACAATCGCGGCTAATTCGTTCTCTAAAAATAAACGTTCATTTATAATATTTAATATTATTTGAGCGTTTTCTGGGTCAGTAAATCGAGTTCCAAATGCATTTAATATAGCACAAGCGATTTTTACATCTTTCATAAGATGGGGACTCGCACGATTGAAATATTCGTGTCTGAAGATTTTGAAATCTCTCTTTATCTGGCCATTCACAGCTTCCACAACCCATCTATTAATTGTCACGCAACGCGCTCGATTTCCTTCTAAAGTTGTAAGCTGTGAATGACCAGGCGACATTGTTTCGGGCATATGACCCAGTAAATGTTTGTCATGCAATTTATCCATGGAGTCCCTGAAGCCACGGTCCAATATGAATACATCATCGTCATTAAAAAAATGTATAAAAGTTTCTTCATCTAATAAATTGTTTAGTATCGTGGCATCGTTTGTAGTGGCAGCATACGGACCAAACACATCTAAAATATATCCGTCACAACATACGACTAGAAATGGTTTTACCAAGTTCCGGTATTTGTGGAGTGAATATGTTTTTTTTTGAAAGAGGTAATTCGAACTCTTTTGAGTATATATATATGTGCCATCGGCAATTACTATAGCAGTTGGTCCATCTGTCCTACCAAATAAGCCTTCTGCTATTATGGAGTTTTTTTCACAGACTTGTTCACGGGATATATGTCCCATTCCCAGATGCAGGGCTACAAATTCAGGCACCAAGTTCTCCCTTGCTACATTCATTAAAGTCTCTAAGGTTCGCCGTGGGACCTGAAAAAGTGCCGAGAGTCGCTCATTTGAGTCTCCAATGCGGAGTTTGCATAATAATGCTGTGAGTGCAAGACTTGCCCGACGCATGTTTCTCAATGTTGGTGTTTCATTTAATATTTGTTGGTGCTGTTCTTTACTAATTCCAATCCAGTAATGAACCAAATGATCAGGAAGTCTTTGTATGTCAGCAAACTGAAAATCATTTTCTTCCATCAAAATAAAAAGCATGTCTTCAATTTGGACTGGGTTGAAATAATCAAGTGCATATTCAGCAGTATACAGTTCACTGTATGTATTCCGTCCCAAATGATAAGCGCATACACGAGAACCTCTAGGTATGAAAAAGTTATTTTCTATCAACACGTGTCGACGTATGATGTCAGGGACGTGAAAACGTTCCGAGTTGCGACAACTGCTAAATAAACAATGCCTGGGTGTTTCTGGTACTCTTCTTAAGTTGGGCAGAGTGATGGTCTGAGCTCGAAGTTGATTTTCGTGTCTTCTCAGAAGTTCTTGTTGTGCTTGTTCCCAACAAGTTAGGCAAATTGGTTCATTTGATGTAATCTGTTAAAACAATTCAATACTTTATTTTGACGCATATGAACTTTTTACTGCCTTGAAATCAGATTCCACTATAAGCCTACTAATATACTACTAATTAGCCTCAAGAGTATAGACTCTTTTCCGACTATCACCATTACTCATTTTACAGACCAGTTAATATAAGTCAGTAGCAATTACTTGCAAACATTTAAACAAGGTGTAACAGTAGGGTTTAAGGGTCAACTTATTACTTAACACATTGATAACAATCTACTATTTTCTCTCTATTGAATGAATATTTTTATAATATACGTCAGACAACACACCAATTGTCATGGTCTGGAAGTAAGGAATTACCACCCTTGTGTTACGAGGTACCAGACAATGTTTTTAATGGGGGCGTATCCCATAAATACTTAAATACATAATACTCCCATAAATACTAAAGTACATAATACTCCCATAAATACTTAAATACAAATAACAACAATAATAACAAAATAAACAGGTCTATCTAGGGGAAGTTATTCGACACCAGCAATCAGCACCCTCACTATCTTAACACCTCTTTTTCTTTGAGTGTGTCATTCTTCCAGGAAATAATAGAGAAAAAACCATATGAAGCAAAAATATGTCAGATACATACCTGACGTGGCTGTAGCCTCTCATTAATTATTGCAACTATCTGAGTTCCCTCCTCTGATGTACGATTGATTATATGACTCTCAGACTCAATCATTGAAGTACCACAAACAATACAGGTATGTTGCACCTGATGCATTCCTATCACCCAGCAAGAACTGCATATACAACATGTCCCAAAATTCAACGATAAGCCGGCACCAGAGGATGGACCTACTAATGACTACTCGAGAAAAAAAAAGAAACAAAAAATACCTCTACTTTCTTTTAAATTACTTAAAAAAAATGGAAATTCTTCGAAAATGTATACCCCTTATGACACTTTTAACTACCATGACCACAATTTTTCAAATATTTCAGTTTTTTTGTTTGTATCGGCAACCTAAGTAGTACTTCTATTCACCATAATCTTTGAAAATTACAGAATTTTCGTAGTTTTATACAAAAAAAACAACCAAAAAAATTTATTTCCCTAAAATTTTGAAAGATTTTAACGTTCAGTACACTTTAACTCATCGTAGTGTAAAAAAAAAATATGGACACTACTATGGCAAGTTTTTAAAAAAAATTGCGCAACTAACCTAGATTTTAAAATGGTATAATACTTTAGGAAAACTAGCCACAAAAAAAAAATAATGACACTTTTTCTAATCAAGAACCAAATTTCATAAGTTGTTGTTAATAGTAATCACTTCTACTATGTGCCCAAAATAGATTTTTGTTGTTGGAAAATGTTGAATGAATGAAACAAATGGTGTCAATAAATGTAAATTTATTGCATTATTAATAATATTATAATAAATGTTCGAACTGTTTACCACCGGCATTAATACAGGCACGACATCGCCTTAAAAAAGATCGTTTTATTCGTCGTGCATATCTTCTACTATTGATATGATCCGCAGCCTGAGTGATTTTTTGGCTAAGGTCGTTCAGTGTTGCAATGGGTTTCGAGTAGACTCTGTCTTTGAGACAACCCCAATAGAAGAAGTCCAGGGGGTTTAGATCGGGTGAACGGGGTGGCCATAAAATAGGACCGAGTCGCCCTATCCAACGCCCTGGATACTCTTGGTTTAAGTATTCTCGCACAGGACGGGCATAGTGAGCTGGGCAACCATCATTTTGAAACCATATGTTTTGTGGATCACTAATGGGCATGTCTTCTAATAATACTGGCAAGTCATTTTGTAAAAAGTTCAAATAACTATTGCCATCCAAGTTTCCTTGTAATTCAAAAGGCCCAATCACTTTTCCGTTGAATATGCCCGTCCATAGGTTAACCTTGAATTGATATTGGGATTTGTCTTGTCTCATCAGGTGCGGATTTTCATTGCTCCAGCTATGTAGGTTGTGAAGATTTAAATAGCCATCTCTCTTGCAGGTTGATTCATCCGACCATAGAATATTATCCAAGAATTGGGGATCTTCTCTGTGCTTTTGCAGCATCACACGGCAAAATGCGACTCGTAGTGGATAGTCCTGCGGTAATAACGTCTGCACACGCCTGTAGTGATATGGGTGAAGTCTGTGACGTTTTAGGATTCGATGTGCAGTACTTTTTGGGATTCCCGTAGCTATTTCTATGGCACGTACCGAGGTAGTTGAATCATTTTCAATTTCATTGAGAACTTCTTCGTCGCGTTCCGATCTAGGTCTTCCAGCATTTCTCCTGTCAGATGGTAAACGGCCCTCCGAAAACGCTTGATGCATATTAATAAATACTCGATAATTCGGGTATCTTTGAGCATTTGGGTACCTTTCTCGATATAATCTGCTAGCAGCGCTACCATTGCATCGGCACTCTCCATAAATGAGGTGCATATTAGCGTATTCCAACGGTGTGTATGGTAGCGGCATGATAAACGCTAAACAGTCCAAAATACGCCAAAAGTACAATTCACAAAACACAGTCCAGTTCAAAATAATGCCAGGTTAGTACAGTTTGCAGATCACTTAATCCAGTCCAAAAAGCCAAGCCAAAAGTCGTTAGTACGAGAGTCACATCAATTGAATACGAAACGGTGCACAGTAGACAAAGAAGCAGAGCGTACTGACTTTGTACTTTGTAGAGAACAGCAACATTCCTACCTGCCCTATTGTTATTTAACAACAAACATCTATCTATCTCTCTCTAACGTATAATCGCTCTCTATCTCTCTCTCTCTCTAACGTATACTATCTATCTCTTTCTGACTTCTGAACTTCACTGACTACGCACATGTCCCTTCCAAATTCTAAGAATTTGCGAAAGAAATCTATTTTGGGCACATAGTAGAAGTGATTACTATTAACAACAACTTATGAAATTTGGTTCTTGATTAGAAAAAGTGTCATTATTTTTTTTTGTGGCCAGTTTTCCTAAAGTATTATACCATTTTAAAATCTAGGTTAGTTGCGCTAATTTTTTAAAAAACTTGCCATAGTAGTGTCCATATTTTTTTTTTACACTACGATGAGTTAAAGTGTACTGAACGTTAAAATCTTTCAAAATTTTAGGGATATAATTTTTTTTGGTTGTTTTTTTGTATAAAACTACGAAAATTCTGTAATTTTCAAAGATTATGGTGAATAGTAGTACTACTTAGGGTGCCGATACAAACAAAAAAACTGAAATATTTGAAAAATTGTGGTCATGGTAGTTAAAAGTGTCATAAGGGGTATACATTTTCGAAGAATTTCCATTTTTTTAAGTAATTTAAAAAGAAGTAGAGGTATTTTTTTTTCTTTTTTTTTCTCGAGAAGTCATTAGTAGGTCCATCCTCTGGTGCCGGCTTATCGTTGAATTTTGGGACATGTTGTATAATCAGAAGTGTTGATCAAAAAAAAAGCTTGTTCAAAAAATAGTAGTCATAAAAACATTGCCCAATAGTTGTCTTCATCATGAACATTTTAATTTATTTCATACTTACAGCTCTCGGGAATGTCCACAGCTTTATGATTGCAACTAGATTTTCATTAGCAGTAGCTACACAATGACCAGTTGCTTGAGAAGTCTGTATATCACAATTGATACATGCAATAGGGTTATCATCATCATTTGCCAGATTTGATTCTTGGAATTCAGATGAATCAGGATGAACATTAACGGGCGAAGGGTGTCCATGTGAATTATTGGCATCTCCGGATTGAAGTGGCTGATTAATGTTAGAGAGGCTAGATGGGTGGCGACGTCGTGAGGCTCTGAGCCCGTTGCCAGCATGGAACACATACTTGATCAACAGAAGTGAGCTGCAACAAAAAATAGAAATGTTATATACGATGTATCTATATACATGCATGATGTAATACCGATATATTACCATTTTATAACACATAGACAATATTTAACAGACAAGAAATATATAACTAAGGGGATTGAAACCGTATACTTAAGTGCCACACACATGTTTTTGTGATATAAAACTAACACGCCAGTTTGTGTACGATTGTACGACTTATTTTTTATATACTTACATCTCTTGGATAAGTCCAGCGTTGAATAATAGTTACGAGGTTATCATTCTCGGCAGACAAGACATGTCGGCGAAGGTGTGATAAGCGCACATCACAGTTTATACACCGAAGATCAACTGCCGACATTGTTATAGCATAAACAACATTCACAGATTTGCACCAAAACAATGTAAAATAAGAGTCCTATCTCAATCACCCAAATTGTAATGCTATAGCAACGTGGTGGCTCACAAAAGGAGTTCACACTTCACATTAACATGCAGAAAACATTACAAATATCTTCTAATATAAACGACGAAACAAGCAGAGTTATAAAAACAAAAATATTTTGACGTTTGCTTTTAAAGTGACCGCTGTGTTGCCAACTATTGATTAACAAATCGAATCGATTAAAATCATCATCGAATCGATACGAAATTAATTTAGTAAAAGCAATGCTATTTATATTATATTTTATGTTGTTTAAAGTGAGCATCTATTCTCGAATCAAATCGATCTACTTTCTTTTTATTTAATTAACACGAAAGATACTTTCCAAAACATACATAATACTTATGGAATTGCTTTGGCTGTCTATTCGTCTATTTACTATCTCTTTTCGTATTTTTTTATGTGATTTTGATTACCTTTCAACCAGGGCTTGAAATACCGTTAAAAATATGGTATCGTTACAGCCTTTTGATGCAGGTATCGTTACCTAATATGTAACGTTATAATATTTAACGTTATATCTGGCACATTTTACCGTTAAATATACGTAACGTTAAAACATACACTATCGAAAATTTTACCGTTATGAGTTAGTTTTGTTACCGTCGCTCTCGTCCAACCTAAAAAGAATCTCAGACTACATCGACGCTAAGAATTGCGTGTTTAATATTATTTTTAATCGACTTTAAAAAAAGGACGAGGTTCTCAATTCGACTGTATGTTTTTACAAGCTTTTATTTAGTTTCATCTGCCCCGATGTTTGTCTGTAATAGAATCTTGCAAGTTAAATTTGATCCACTTTCCGGCTGCCGATTGAGCTGAAATTTTGCATGCATATGTAAATCGAATGACAATGCAAAATTATTATTACATGGAGCTGATCTGATGATGGAGATCGAAGATGGCCATAGGAACTCGGTAATTAAACGACACAAACCAATCGAGTTTGGGCTCGTATGATTCGTCTTGACGAGTACTTTGGTGCTAGATGGTAACCAGGGTCTGATGATGGAGCTGGAAGATGGCCATAGGAACTCAGTAATTAAACGACATAACTCCATCGATTTAGGGCTCGTTTGATTCGTCTTGATGAGTACTATGGTGCTAGATGGTAACCCAGGTCTGATGATGGAGCTGGAAGATGACCATAGGAACTCAGTAATTAAGCGACACAATCGCGTCGAGTTTGATTCGTCTTGATGGGTGGACCGTTTTTGATGGGTGGTGAGTGGTGGTGGTTTGATGGACGTGGTTATGCGACCCCATCTTTGGGAAAATAATTTCGTTCGTTCGTTCTGTTTGTAATGAATGTGGATTCTGTCTTTGATTAGATGGATTAGATGGATGACCCAATGCCAAGGTGAGCACGTGCCGAGGGTGTATAAACATGTCATATCGCTAACGTTGTGCCTCAGAGTACCAGGGCGAACCCTGTTGTACTGAAGCCCGTAACCCCCTACGATGGACCTCAGGGGAGGATGGACCGTTCTTATCCTATACTCGTGGGAACAAAATGATAAAATAAAAAATCTTTGCGTTTTTATCACAGACCCAATTTTTTTATAATTAAAGTGTGTTATATTGTGGTTGCAAAAGAAACATAATGAAGGTGTAATAAGCTAAATGTTCTTTAATGATCCATGAAAATGTAACACGCTTTTATTTATAAAAAATTGGTTCTGTGATAAAAACCCAAACATTTAATACAAGGTGTAAAATTTTAGGGTTAGTTTAGGGTAAAAATATATAATTAGGTAGGTATGTACGATATGGGATTATTGTGACGTAGACGAAGAAGATTAATTAGCGTTAAAGGTTGCAATGTAGGTACCTATACAATGGTATTTTTCTTATCAAATTTAAATAATTTTTAAGATTTTAGTTATTTTTATTAACAAGTAACAAAAGCTTGTTTATAAAAAGTTTTTTTTTCTTTGATTTTTTTTAATATCTATTAGCTCAGACGTTTTTTATAGGTGAGCAGTCTTTGGTATATCCTGAATACTACGTATTTTTTCCACTTAGTTTATATTGATGATATGTTAATAATTTCCTGTCACTGTACGAAAAATCGTAGAATATACATAGGGATTATTCGGATTCGTCTAGGGATAATCTATCTCTGGGCTCCAGCTGTACTATACTTTCTGGGACATATAGGTAGGCATGTATAATATAGATAGGCAGTTAGACATATCCGGATAGATATGTTTTATACCAATTGTGCATAGGTTTATAATTCAATACAAATAGTTCATTTTATAGTCAGGTTTTTTACATTAATAATAATAATAATAAGAAGTGTGAACTATAACAGTGTTTACTAGTGATTATTAAAATTACGGAAAAGGTTTAGGAATAAAGAAATCAAAGGCAATTTAAGTTACAAAAAAAAAAAAAACGGACTTCAAAGCGATACATTAATCTTTAATGTTGAATTAGTACTTAATTAAAAAAAAAACCTTAGTTAATAAAATAATTGTTTTTTTTTATGTTCCTAGGTAATCATTACGGTTATAAAAATACAATAAATTCACCACCTATAAGGAGGGTTCGGAGTTGCTCACCAGCCCTATTTAAAAAAATCTGCTTGTATAATAACATTTTTAATCAGTAGCTCAAAGCTACTTATTAAAAATGGTTATTACTACGTACAAATAGTAGATCTTCAATGACGTCGTCCTTCATGGAGAATCTGTAATTGGATACCACGAACTTGAGAAAAGAAAATAACCTTTCTACACTAACTTGAGTCATTGGTGCAGCTAGTACGATACGTAGATAATTTGTACAAAAGAGGGAATTAATGACGCGGACTTGCCCTTTCCCAGTACGTCATGCCACTTTCTGTAGACTGAAGAAGTGGCTCTTTTAAAAGGCGTTTAAAAATTTCCGTAAACTCTTCAGCACGTTACGGTCATTTCTATCCAAGTCTAACAAATCCATTAAATCATCGTGTCTATTTATATAACTTACATTTAGGAAATCATCTAGTTCAATGTGGGCTTCAGAATGGTCATTTGTTGTTCTGCTATTGATATTACTGTTACTATTTTATTTTCTATGTTTATTTGTTAAAATTCAAAATTTGTTAGGTATTGCAGGATTAAGTTTTCTTTTGCTTTTTTCTGTTGTATGGGAGTCAAAACTGCATTACTCTTTGGTCTGAAAACATTCCATTAATAAAAACGTCATTTTCAAATGAAAGTTTTTGCCTCGCTCTCATTGATACAACTATGTTATCGGACAGTCCGGTCTTTATTTTGGATAATTTGAATTGGCACATCATCCATGCAACATAAAAATCACCAACTGTCAGTTGTTCCTCTTGTAGTTTTTTTGTTAACTGTTTTGCAGGTGTCAAATATTTCAGAATTTCTGTCAAAGTATCCCATGTTGAGTCGGGTAAATAAAGACGAAAATCAGTAGCATATACATATATCTCTCAGCGATAGCAGACTTTCCACCATGTCAACTACAGAATCCCATTGGATAGAGCAGTCCAGTTTAGGCACATTTTTGTCATTTTCTCTAATGATTCTCACAAACTGTGGTGTTTGTAGGCGTTGTACAACTTCTCTATAACTTGAAATCAGATTACAAAAGGCTACATCATCACAAGCATCATGTAGCGCTAATTGAATAATGTGTGCAGCACATCTGACTATACCAATTTTATATTCAACATTTTCACCTGTTATACGAGTAAACTACGCTCTGAGTGTGTTAATTGTGCAGTATATGCCTCTTCAACGTCAAAAATAATAATTGAATTTTCAAAGTCTGAATCAGAAACATTACATATAATATCTGCGTTTTCCGATTTCTTCAGAATCTGTTTTTATCTGTTATCATCACATTGGCTGGAGCTCGGGCCAGCCTGTGTAGTGTTCCTTACAAGGGTAACACAATTGTCCATCTCGTTAAGGAGTTTTCTCATTTTAATCATGTTAGCGCCGTTGTCAGGAGTAAGGCATTTTTTTTTCTGAAATTTCCGTTTCTGTACGGAACCGCTGAAGGTTATACACCAGTAAATCTTTGAGGTGCTCGGAAGTATGGCACTGAAAATTTTTGATCAAAAAATTTCTTAATACAAACTGGCCTTCCATCTAATATTGAAAATTAATTCCCATAAAACTTCTCGTTGCAAGCGAAGCGATATCTATTTCCAGCGATATAATTTTATATTGTAACGTAAACGCTGAATTACTGTTTACGTTACAAGATAAAATTATATCCTATAACTTTACGTTACGTTGAGCAGACAGAAAATAGTAGCGTGTTCGTGTGTACATGTACACGTAAAATATAGGTAAGTGCCAATTTGCCAAGCTGGTGAAATATAACATACGTTACTTACACACTGGATAGATACCGACTGAGCGAGACGCAAATCCACTCGAAGGGCCAAAATACATGTATGTGGTACGAGTACGAGGTCGCGTGACTGTCTATCATGCACATAGTGATCGAAAAGGCCGTCCGAGCTAGAAAATATTATTTGTAACTTATAATTTGCTTAAGTTAGGTCTTTTTAACCACTGTGTAGTGGCGTTCGACCCTGAAAGTCGTAGTTTTTATGACGTCGTAATGTGTGTAAAATTGTGTTTTGGCCCTAAGATGTAGGTTTGGTAGGTATACTTAGTAGGTACCCGAACGACGGCGACAGTCGCACGAATTCAAGTGGTTGTCTGTGAAATAATATTATTTTATTATAATTAGTATGAAATGAAAAGAAAAATATAAAAGTATGTCACTATTCTAACGAAATCCTGCGTTACATCTTTATAGTTACAGTTGACCGCATGGTAATAACATTTTGACCTTGACCTGGCTTAGCGCGGGGCGTTTCATAAGAATAAGAGGTCAGGTTATAGGTAGGTATTGTTAAGTGTCATCGCCATGCAGTCGATCATGTAGAAAATCGGCATTGAACTACATAGGTACAGATAATAATCAATTATTTTAAAACGTACCTTTAATTTTTTTCTACACTCTGGCACTAAACAAGTTGAGGTGTTGTCATCATTTATTTCAATATATCTATAGACGAAATTTCTTTTCTTACGCCTCATCTTGCACTTTTCGTAATCGTGACTTTTAAGTCACGATTACACAAGAACACAACAACACAAACAAGAACACAAGAACTAAATCAATTGTAGTAGCTAATCCAAATTGAAGTTATAATTCGCGAGCGTATTCTGTAAGCGCGTGCGACTGCCGTGAGAGATAAGAAGACGACAAACAAAATGGAAACAGCGCCGATAGCGTGTGAGACGGGCGCGCGCCGGCCGCCTTAGAGAAAACGGCAACGTCGCCACAGTGCGTAATTTTCACAATCTAGCTGGCCAATTTTATTTAGGCCTAGCAATATGAATAAAATATACACTAAAATACGATAATAGTAAATTAAAGACACTATCAAGGTTTAAGACATATATTTCAACATAAAGTAGGTACATATAACAATATTCACATTCAAAATCTTACAATTATATTTCAATTATACAGGTATAAAAACAAATAAGCAGAAAACACAAACTAAAAGAAAAATACATAGTCTTTATTATGCAAAAAAATATATAACATAGACATAATATACAAAGCCTCAATCAGAATCGCTATCATAATGATCGACATCACTTTCTTCAGACTGGATATTATTAATTTCAATTTCTGGTGGTCTTATTTGTAAAAGCTGGCTCACTTCAGGAGTTATTTTGCCACGCTTAGTTTTTGGAGGAGCACGTAAGCTTGCTATATACGGGTCTGACGTTATCAACAGTCGATTAATTAAATCTGTGTTTGTGTCCACTCTAGACGTCTTTCTTGTGAATAATTCTCTGAATTTTCTGTTGTCCTTATTTCTAGCTTCCTGTGCTTCTTCGGAAAGCTGACCAATTGGAAGGATACAAGAAGCTATAATGTCTTTTCCATGAAAAAGTATTTTGTGTACACTTGCAGGCATCGAGTACCATGGATATTCTTTAAAATATAATTTTCTCGTTACTTTTGTATATTCTTCAAAGTTTTCCATGTTGACTGGAAATCCACTGTTGATACACTCTAAAATTATGTGGAAGCGTTTAATCAGCTCAACAGAAACTCCCGTAATTTCGGCGGACTTTTCAGAGTTCCGGAAAAACTTGCGGGCCGTATTTCCGTCATTGGTATTTCCTGTTTGCTGTTTAGGCATATCCACCAATAAACCTAGTTCACTTCTGAACTTCTCCTGTACAAGCTTCTTCTTTTCTGCTACTTTGGCTTTATTCTGAACCCCTCGAGCCTGCCAAGATTTTATATCTAAACGATAAGATATATGTAATATGCATTCAAAAAATCTTATCCAAGCGTGCAGAGGTGAAAGGCCCAAAGAAATAAAGTTGCTATTTACCGCTTTTTCCACGATAAGCCTTTCATCGTTCATTTCACTGGGCTTAGCGCCACACAAATAACAACTCTGCGTGGATGTACATGCAGTTAAGGCATTACAAATTTTGCCATCGATCATGCACAAAATCATTGTTGGCTTCACTAAGACTTCTGTGTCATTTACTATGATTTTAGTGGGTGCCAGTAATCTTGTTTGCTCTTTTATTTTATCAACTTCACTTTTGATAAGATCTACTGTTTCCTTGGCAAATACAAATTTGATGGGCCGACAATATTTTGTAGAAGATGGGGAAACATTTTGCCAAACGATTTGTTTAATGCTTTGGCCATTTTCCGAGTACATTTGAATAGGCACCATTGATATGCTAAATAAGCTTTCATCACTACATTGTTCTTCTGAAAATTTCTGTTTATACCGAGTTTGCTCTGCTCCATCACAACCCCATTTCACAATTAAACTCAAAGTTTTTAAATCAGTTACTGTACTTAGGACCTCTTCTTGAGCTTTGCACAATCTTTTTACTGTATGATCTATTACAGACTGCAGTTTAATTTCAGCGTGCGTTTCGGTTACATTTATGTCGTCAGGGTAGCATAGCTGTTTCGCCTCTTTCACTTTATAATACGGTGGGTACAGATTACTATTAACGTTCTTCGCTTGCTGGCGTATCACACTATATTGATGAGTCGTTAGATTCGCATCAACCATTAATGCAAGAGCTTGATCTACTGACAGTCCACCCTTGTTGCGGCTTTCAATGGATTTTCGTGTTTTTTTTATAGAAGTACCTCTTCTAGGTGAAAAGAGACATAGCTCTTTAACAATAGCTGCTGAATCCCTTTTTCCTTCCTTTCGTAGTTGGGTTTCAGATGCCATCGATATTTCTTCCCGACTTGATGTATCGAGCATTTGTTGGATGCGCCGCCTTTTTGTTCTATTGCTGCTGCTAGCGAAATCTTTTTTTGGTCTTCCAGCCCGATTACTTGTTGTAGGAAGTGAAAAGTCGACGACAGTGTTTGTCACTACATCGGGCAGTGATATACTTTCTTCCAACCACGAGGAATTTGTCTTCAAAAATCGTTCCCGATGTCTTCCCGATTTCGACCATTTTTGTTCTATTTTTTGGCAAACACTTCGAATTGTGACTTTCCAACTCTTCAAAATGTCTTCCGAAAAGCAAGGATCACCCAGCTCTTGCAATATAAGATGTAGCAAAGCATCAGTTCTGTTTTGTTTTGCGTTAGCAAACCAAACATCAAAACATTTTCGACGTGAAATTTGCGAAGTCATCCTAAAAGTAAGAAAAACTTCTATGAGTGTCGCAATCATTCGCAAACAAACTGACATATGTAATAGAGCTAACGAGTTATACTTTCAGAAAAATACAATCAAAGAACTGTATAATGCGATATAATATACTAAAACTCAAGTACAAAGTGATTGAGAATATTATTATAGTAAAAAGTAAACATGTTATATTCAATTGGTGCTTGTAGTTAAATTAAATAACAATTAAAAGTAAAAATCACTTGTAACTTACCTCAAAACCCACAAAAATACAATAACAACACACAACAACTACTAGCAACTGAAACACGAGCGTATTCATCGAGTTAACTCAGACGAATGGCGCGGTCCCTCGGTAAACCCGATCGCGAACGAGCAGGTAACAGGTAGTTCCGACCCTTTTTGCTATTGTTTGGTGTGATCCTTTGTAAAATAAATTTTGTTTCTAGGAAGTGTGGTTCAACTACTTAAAAAATGTACAACTAGTTATCTTCTGGGAATAAGTTGTTAAATTAGATTATGGCCCGCTAGATTATGAAAATTACGCTTTGTGCCGTCGCATCAAATAACCAAAATAATACCGGTAATAGTTACCGCTATTTTTACAATAACATAAAAAATACCGTTACTTTTTAACGCAATTTTTAACGTTATTATTATGTTATGTTACTAAGTAACACTACCAAATCGTACCGATATCCAGGTATCTCTACGGAAATACCGTTACTTAACGTTACTTTTAATGTGAATTGGTAACGTTTTCAAGCCCTGCTTTCAACATTAACATTTTTTTATCTCCCATCACCACCCGTGAAATACTTATCATTCAAGAGTCACTACGTCAAATCTGATTTACATTGTTTTTTTTTTTATCTAGTATATTTAAGTTTGCACATATTTCTATTGTATTGCACTTATTTTATTGAATAAACGATTTTTTTCTTCTTCATTAAAGTGATTAACGCATAAAACTTATCATAATCTATTTGGATTTATTGTATGGCAACACTGACGTAATACGTTTAGTTTATGCGTTTAGTTTTGCATTAGTGCGTTTTGTTTTCGTAACGGGGCTGCACACTAAAATCATGTTTTTTTAATTACTCCCAACAACTATTAAAACATTTTAGCTTGGAAAATAACTACGGATATAAGACCTATAATTTGCATATAACTAGATGTTGAACCGTTTGGATTTGATGAGGTACCCAACTCGCCAATCTCCTTTCGCAAATCACTTTTATTCGAGTTTATCCCGTAACACTTCAGTTATCCATTATCAAAATCGATGGGTATTCTTTCCAAGTTCTCGTTCTTCGCAAGAAATGCTTCATTACATCCAAGAACAGCTCACTATTCATCCATCCGAATGAGTTTGCCAGAATCCGTGATCCAGGTGTACCAACAGCCATGCGAAGGTTCGTATTTTTTCTTGGGAAGATAAGGGCTGGTGGAACTGCCTGACCCCCAGCGCTTATGATGTTGCAGGTAGTGACAAGTAACCCCTTCTCACCACATTGATCACCTTGCAGAGATTTCGTCTACCTTTTGGCGCTATAACCCGTTGGGTCTTTTGCACAGTGGTGGTACCGGTTTCATCCAAGTTAATAATCTTGTCCCATCAGGAAATGTAGGATGGCGCTTAATCACGTCCTCCAAATTATCGTAAATATGATTGAGAGTCTCTATGTTAAAACCCGATGCTCGTGCTAAGCTGCACGCCTCGGGTTTACGCAGCGTCAAATCCCGTCCCGATGTCGTTGGTGGAAACTCCTTAGCCAATCTATTCCAGGCAATTGGTTGTCAACATGTGGTTGCAAACATGAACAATAATGTTATTTTACAACACGGCGATTCACATTTTCGTGCCCCGTTGCCGAATCGGTAGTAGTAACGGCACAGCCGCTCGGGATCGCCGGGCTTGCGGGCGTTATCAGTACGCTGTCTTGAATGTGAGCGTGAGCGGCTACGATGTGCGGGGTTTTGGTGGGAACGGCGATACAACGAATATTGATGGTTGCGGAGTTCGGCGACTTTGAGTGACAATTTCTCTATTTGTTTCGTAAGCATATTGGTTTGTAGGGATGTTATCGCGTTAAGCTGTACCTCATTGACTGCTGGACATGTTGACGGAGGGTTTACTTTGGAGACTGCAGCGACTGTAGCGGGTTCAAAATGCTCCATCATTTTGTTTGCGATCGCAGCTAGCACTTCGAGCGATGACTCGGTGTTGACGGAGAGCACGGTGCGAATTTGTGTGGGCAACTGGTTGAGCCACACAACCTTGACCGCTTCATCCGATAGTAGCTTGCCACTGAGGTCTCGCATTTTACGCAGCAGCTGGCTTGGCTTGTGATCGCCGAGTTCGAGGCCGCTGAGTAGCTTCTGTACCTGGTAACTGCCGGTGGTCTGACTCTTGGTACATTGAGATAAGTCTGTCTTTGAGCGCGCTGTACTTGCCGGTGATCGGTGGATGTATGATAATGTCTCCGATTTGTTCTAGGTCGCTGTTGCCAAGTAGCGGGACGTCGAGGCTGAACTTCTGCTCCTCACCTAATTTGCTGGTAGCAACAGCGGCTTCAAATTACGCGAACCGTAGGCGTGGATTTTGGCGCCAAAATGTTGGTAGTCGTGCAGGTAGTGGGATTGTTACCACGTCGCTCTTCATTGTTGTGATGCCCTGAGCATCGCTATATTCGTCGGTATCTTTCGTCATGGTAATGGTTCTTCTGAGATTATAGTGAGATCTTGCAGGAGTTCAATGTTTCAGGAACTCAGGCTTCGGCTTCAGTATCCTGTTCGGCTTTTCGGGGTCACCAATTTAAGCGTTCGTCACCTATTTGTGTGATGTGTATTTTTTTATCAGCAGATAGCTATCTACCAGACGCCTCAGGTTTATCGGGCACCATGTCTCTGCCAGTCGATATTTCATGGCTGGCCACCAGGCATTGTCAAAGGCTCCCTCTATGTCCAATGATATGACGACGACGATCTTCTTCTCTTTCAGTCGGTCTCTTATATATTTTATCAGGTCATAGTCCTCGGTGCTGCGCTGCGGCATGAAACCTTACTGGCTCCTGTTAACTTGTGGCGATATATGCCATCTAATGCGACGCACCAGCATTTTCTCCAATATTTTCCCCAGTACATGCAGTAACCCAATCGGCCTGTACGATTTGGGGTGTGCATAGTCGTCCTTTCCTGGCTTTCTAAGGACAACGACTACTGCCTCTTTCCAGATGGTCGGAAAGTGGAACAGAGTGAGACATCTGTTTAACACTGCTATGAACAGTTGCGGGTTATGGGTACGAGGGCTGCACTAAAAGTATCGGGAATGGAATATTTCCACTGTTCCTGTCATATTAAAATCGTTTTAATTGAAAACCTTGATTTTAAAAATCGAATACCATTTATTTCTTTAAAAAAAGATTCTCGGTCTTGTCACAAGGTTTTGTCAAACTTGTTTAGTCGTTGAGAAAATGGAATTGACTCGAGAAAATTCAAGAGCGATGATTTATTATGACTTTCGAAGTGGTTTAACACAAAAACAGTATGTTGACCGGATGATTTCTGCATTTGGTGATGAAGCCCCATCCAAAACCACAATTTATCGCTGGTTTGCTTTCATTTCAACGTGGACGTGTCAAGCTCAGTGATGATCCCCGTCAAGGTCGTCCAAAAACTGCAGTCACCCAAGAAAACGTTGATGCTGTGCGTAAGCTGATTGAGGAAGATCGACATGTGACATACCGCGAGATTCAGGCAACTTTAGACATTGGCATGAGTCAAATACAAATAATCTTGCATGAACAATTAGGTGTAAAAAAGTTGTTTTCCCGATGGATACCGCGTTCGCTCTATGAAGAGCAAAAAGCGGCTCGCGTTACTTGGTGCGTCAGAACTCTCGAAAGATTCCACGCAGGATCCTCAAATGCTGTATACAACATCGTATCAGGTGACGAATCCTGGATATACGCGTACGAACCCGAAACAAAAAACCAGTCACGAGTTTGGGTGTTCGAAAATGAGTTAAAGCCAACAAAAATTGTTCGTTCACGGAGTGTTGCAAAAAAAATGGTGGCCACGTTTGTCTCCAAAACCGGCCATGTTACGACTATTCCTCTTGAGGGACAAAGAACGGTT
Organism: Griposia aprilina; assembly: GCA_916610205.1. Classification (NCBI taxonomy): domain Eukaryota; kingdom Metazoa; phylum Arthropoda; class Insecta; order Lepidoptera; family Noctuidae; genus Griposia; species Griposia aprilina. The sequence goes on along the minus strand of OU744285.1, from coordinate 22,465,964 downwards.
AATGCAGAATGGTATGCTAGCATTTGTTTGCCACAGGTCGTTTCTGAACTCCGTAAAGAGAACTGCAACCGCCGCATCATCCTCCATCACAACAATGCGAGTTCTCACACCGCGCACAGAACAAAAGAGTTTTTAGAGCAAGAAAACATAGAATTATTAGACCATCCGCCGTACAGCCCCGACCTAAACCCTAATGATTTCTATACTTTCCCTAAAATAAAGAATAAATTGCGTGGACAGAGATTTTCATCACCTGAAGAAGCTGTGGACGCCTACAAAACGGCCATTTTGGAGACCCCAACTTCCGAACGGAAAGGTTGCTTCAATGATTGGTTCCATCGTATGGAAAAATGTGTCAAATTTCGCGGAGAATACTTCGAAAAGCAATAAATACATTGTTAAATAGTAATTTTGTGTCACTTCCTTGATTCCCGAAATTTTCAGTGCCGCCCTCGTAATAGCCGCCCTGCATATATCCGCTGTTACGCCGTCAATACCCGATGCTTTCTTCGGATTAAAACTAGATACGGACCAATTAAGTTCCTCCACTGTGAATAGAGGATCAAATGTCTCACCATTCGTATTTTCATTCACCCTATTCGCTAGCTCACGTATCTTGCTATAGTCCGCATTGTCATCCTGTGTTTTATCCTCAGGCTAAAACGTCTTCGCAAGCATCCGGGCTGACTCCTCGCTGCTGAGTACATGGTTGCCTTGTACTAGCGGTATGTCTTTCTGCGTATTGGCAGTGCGACTTATTACCCTATAAATAGTGTCCCACATAGTTTCTCGTTCCCGCCTTCCACAGAACTCCTTCCAACTGGATGTCAGCGTGCTCTCCATCTTTTGTTTCAGCTCCTCTTTGGCTGCGAGTTACAATGCTAGAACCCATTCTCTGCGTATCGGTGCGGCAACGGAGATTCTCCTCTTATGCCTTTTGACCTCCTCTTTCATTCGTGTCAACTCCTCGGTCCACCAAGGCAATCCTGTCTGATTTCTTTTACTAGCAATCGGTATGGTTCCCTCACATGCCTTCACTATTGATTATGTGTAATCTTTCTGTTATCTTGTCCAAATCTTCTGTCGATAATATTTTGTCTATATCTGTTTTGTTTGTATTTTGATGTTCCCAAATTTCGTCAAGTTTCCCATAAAATTGTGCCCATTTTGCCTTTTAGTATTATATTTGCTAGTGGTTCTTATTATGTCCACACCTTTTGATTTTTCTAGTTTTAATTCAAACAGGATTGCTTTGTGGTCCGAGGTGGTGACGTCCCCGGATAGTCTCCAGTTTGCCACACTTCGAAGCATGTCCTCTGTGCAGGTCGTTATATCCACGCAGCTGCAGTACCTCTGACCACCCCTGATGACGTCGAAAGTAGGGGCCGTTCCCATGTTCAGGATCTGGACCCCTATGATCCGCCTCTCGGCTTCCCAACACGTGTTCCAGGCGTATACGCCCCCGCCCCCCCCCCCCAGTATCACGTCGCGAACTCCGATCCCCTCCATAATCTTCTGAAATTGTCTAATTCTAGCTCGATGTGCGGTCCACCATCCAGGTACACCGACACCACACCTATTTCCCAGGTTCCAGTCCTCAGTTTTGCAACTACAAAGTGTTCTGTAGTTAGGGTTGGGCAACGTGTGAGATTTATGGTGTCGTCGAAAACAAATACAATAGCGTACAATGGCCGCTTTGTTGACTTTCTCGGTCTTCCTGGTACACTGTACTACTCGTGTACCCGGATGGCTCTTCATTTCTCCAATCCCACCAATGTATGGCTCTTAGACCATTGCAAACGCCAACTTTCATTTTTCTGCTTCCACAATGTGCTCAGCTGTGGCCAGTTTGCTCTTTTGGAGGTTTGCCTGTACTACACGATACTGGTGAGGTCTGGCTTCTCTGTTTACTGCGTTTCCGCCCGGGAACACCTTAGCAATACGTCACTGACAGCCGCGCCAATCCGTCCCACTTGAGACGAGTTGAGCACTCGCTGTCGAAGGCGTTGCTTGGTGCTCGGTCTTACCCATTTTTGCGGAAACGTAGTTTCGGCACTTTGGTGGCTCCGTGGCTAGCCGTGAGGGGCAGTCCACCCTCATGTGGGGGTCCCCAAAATGTGTGCAGAGGTCGGCCGGGTTTCCGTGCACAACTTACGGCTGTGGCCGAAGCGCAAGCAGCGGGTGCACTGAATCAGTGGCGACTGGTCCAGCACGCGCACCCGCTGCAAGTCGATGTGCACTGGACCCGCGTGCATTAGCCTCTGCCACACTGCAGGAGACACCTGCAGGATAGGCACATGTGGGGGTTCGTCGTCCTGCGACGGTACTTCACCCCCATCCTCAGGTCATCCGCAGGCACGGCCCCGATCAGGTGACTGTTTTGGCGTTTTAATGCCTCAGTGAACTCCTCGTCTGAGTGGCATGAGAGGACATCCTTGGCGATGATGAGAGGGTCTTTGTTCTTCACCTCCTCCACCGTTTGATTTCCGGCCTTTTTAATCCTCTCGGTCATCTTGGTCAGCTCCTCCCTCGTCTTAAAGTCGACCACCACCTTTTGGTCCCTCGCTTTCCGTATCCTTTTCACCCTGGTCCCCTCATTCCTGGCATCTACCGCCGTCCTCAGCTTTTCAAGAACCTCTTCCCCGGTGTCTTTGACATCTACCGATGACACAACTACCGAGTGAAGAGGCTCCTGGAAGTGCCGCTTCGGGACGGCGGCCATCTCCGCGTACGAGAGTCCCGAGCCCGTGTGTGCAGCTGGCAATCCTCCAGCGCCTTATTTTGCTGCTGGAGGTTCTCCATCAGCTGCTTTATGAGCGCTGTCGGTTCACCTGAGGTCGGTATGGGGTCCATGCGAGCTTTTTCAGGCTCAGCTGCCTCTCCGGGTGTTTTGGCCCTCTCACTATCTTCCTCCCTGACTAGGTGATAAAGTCTCTCGACAGCTTTGGTGATCACATCTTATATCTTCTTTTTGAGATTTCTGGATCTTGGCCTTGGAGAGACACGCCTTTGCCTCAGTGGTTCTATTTACGTACTTTATGGTTTACTTTACTTTCTCGAGGCGGGCTCTCCAACGCTTTTCCTGGCATCTGCCTGGTATCTGAACCTACCCGCTTGATGACTAATGCTTTGGATTTGGGTTTGGGGGATGTGGGCTCGGCTGTCTTCTTGGGGGGAGTGGGAACGGGTGCCTTTTTAGGAGATGTTTGAATTTTTTGAAGTTGCTCGATCTGTTTCTCCGCTTTCCATTTCCCGACCCTGCGCCTCACTGAGGGACCCGCTGGTGCTGTATCGCATGTCTCCTCAACGCCCGAACTCTCCTCAGCAGCCTCCGACTTGTTAAGGGGAGTCCTTATTCCGAACATCCTTAATGAGAGCTTGTGAGATTATTTGCCAGAGGACACTACTTGTTCAGAATTACTGAATCCCTTTAAAGGGGGGATCTAGAATTAACACAATTACAATTGGAATAAATAGGGGTAAAAAGAGTAATTTTAAGTCCTAAGGGTAGGACTTGTCTTGTCAGTAAACTGTGAACCAAAACGTAAAAGTGTATAAAAAAATAAAACTGTAAATATGCATAAGATTGTAGCGGTATCTACATCTCCACATGCGAGCTATACGTCATACTGACGTCACGTAAATCCTGCATCGCGCAAGCAGAGTTTACCGCGCGACTAGCATATATACAACGTCCCGACATCAACCGTCGGGCAGTTGCCCACCAGACACAACACCCGTCTGGTCGGAGGACCCTCCCTTTTCTATAGAGTATGGGTGAATTTTACACCCTGTTCCTCATACCTCTATAAGCCCTTCGTTCAAAAGAACGGGTCTGATATTGGGGAGTCTTCAGGAGCCGTTCCGTGTCGAAAATAGTAAAATAGGGAAGAAAAAAATATTTTTTTGACTCTACGTAGAGTCGATGTCTATTGTCCATTAGACAGGTCACCTCGACCCGTAAAAATTAACCCAAACACGGCCACCCTAGCCTGAGGGGTTCCGGAGATAACCCAGTCTAAAATTCTGGTTGCTGATACAAGATGACTTCCAGAATCCGGTTACCTGTGGTTTCCTCCGCAACCGTTCGTCCGCATATCACCGTGTCTGGGGTTCCCTGAACGGGCTTGACGAGATCAATCCCGTGGAATAAGTTTCAGGCCAAAAAAAAAAATCCTGAACACACCTGAAAATATGCTAGTCGGGTAGGGACTGGCCAGCCAAAGTCCCGAAAGAAAACCCGAACCTTCCACGACCCCGGTTCAGGAGTTATCCGACTCTTAAATAGACTTAACACTTACAACTGAGAACTGTCAAAGTCAATTTCCAACCCAGTATAACTTCCCCGCCACTGATCGTAGAAACCCCGAGTTTGGACTTACCTGGCTTGGCTCGTTCAGCTCCGACGCGCAAAATGGTTTCTGGGGTCCCGAAAATTTCCAGCGCCAAAACGCCTAAAACCCCCTGGGATAGACAGAAGCCGTCTCCCCAAACACCTCTGTGAAATTCGCAGCCTCCCACGACCACCGAGTTCAGAGCTACGTTAGGCTGAAGTTTTTCAAAATGGCTGCCCAGCTGTCAATAGCCAACTTTAAGTGGCTGCAATTCCGAAGCCGTTAGCCGAAGAAAGCCGCGGTTTCGAGTACAGTATCTGGCTCAACCTCCCTTATACCCCAAAGCTGGTTTCAGGGCTGAAAATTTTCAGGTCCTGAAAACACCAAACCCATAAAAAAAAAACCTGCGTATATCCCGCTGGTATTTGTGGAAACCCGGGTCTTTTGCGACCAATAGCTCCGGAGATAATTGCAGTTGAATGTTGCAACCTAAAATACCAAGATGGCTGAAAAAGTCTATTTCGTCCGTTCCTGGAGCTATTGGGGGCAACTTTGGCCTTATACAGGTCGTAACAAGTATTCTAAAGCTAATCCCGTGGTCAGAACAATTTTAAAACTATTTATTTAGATTTAATTATGAAAAAACAGTAAAAAATGTACAGCTTTGGCTTCTTACCACATTTTTTTTGGAAAAAAATAATAATTAATATAAAATAGTGTTTTTTTAAGATGACAACATAAACTTTTGAATTTTATTAATGAGTAGTATAAAATTTTTCAAAAAAAACAGAAATATTATAAAAAGTGGGGGTCCTGCCTGAAGAATTTTCAGTACAGGAGTCTGAAGTTCGGATCTTCTAAATGATTTTTTTCCTTTTTAGGATGAGATAAAAATCCGCTTGGAGCGTCGTTGGAATTATCTGGAGGGGGTCTATCCAAACTCAATTTATCGGTGCTCAGTGACTTCCGGTTTGGAAACCACGTGGTCAAATTTTCAGGTTATCTTAACAGTTTTCCTCAGTTTTCTCGGGAATGCGTTGTTGGAATTTTCCCGGCGATGGATGGATGTTGTTGCGTCTCGGCCGGCCTCGTAATTTGATGGTATAAAAAGTAAGGCTTCACGATCTTATTCCGGGATTTTAGGATCACGATTTTAGCGACCCGATTTTTTGTTAAATCCCAACTTTTTGGGTTTTTCCCAGAGTTTTCCGGCACAAACATTTTTCACCAACACTTGCACTGCATCAAAACGCGTCTTTTGATATATTGCACTACTTTCTATCTCTAAAAAATACCGGTCAAATTAATTTTTGAACGCGGAGCTTTGCAAAAACGTGGTGTTCTCGAGCGCGGCTGGACTCAAGACTGTTAGGTTGGATTAGGTTAAGTATTTATTTGACTTGGTGGAGTTTGGATGGGACTTGTTAGGTGTGGTTTAGTGGGGTCTGTTGATCAGGGATTTCGCTAGCCTTAGCAAGGCTTCCACGACAACGGCGTCTCGATGCTTCATGGCCGTCTTTAGGTTGTAGTCGACGACCATTTTAGTCGGCGCATCCATCGCCCTCTTTGCGAAGCGGCTCCTGGCGTCATCGGCGTTGTCGATGTAGTAGACGCAACTGACTATGTCTGGACACCGCCACTACCGCGTGGGAGATGCTGTCGTGAACTTGGATCTTCCTGGACCTTGTGTTGATGATGATGATGACGCTGTCGTAGGTCAAACCCTGGGCCTCGTGTATGGTCAGCAGGCGCGATCGTTCGCCGGACCCATATCCCTGGCTCTCAAGAGATGTTTTCTCCTCCTGCGTGTGAACCAGGAACAGCGTATTTAGGGCGGTGCTCGGTATTTTCGCTCCTGTGTAAGCTTTCACCTCCAGGGAGTAGACCCGCGACAGCGACGACTCGGAGGAGTATATACCGGAGTATATCTCGCTCAGTGCAAACGCCACGTCCATGGGATTGCGGTGTGTGCAAAGCAGCTCCTGGGTGATGCCAGCCACCAGGTTTGGACGGGTATACCTTAACTCGAATAAGTTCTCTCTGTCCAAAAATGGAAGCTGGTTTACGTCTCCGATGAGGACAATATCGCTTGCACCAGACAACTTTACTGCCATGACTGGCCCCAAAATGGTTCATAAGAGCCTCGTTTACCGTGAGGCGGTAGCACTTCTCCTTCGGCTTGAACCCGTTGGCTAAGATTGAGGTCGTAGTGCGCACCTTCGTCTTCGCTCGATCTCCTAAGCGGTGCGCTAGCTTCTCCCTGAGATCTTTGGCAGTTTCAGTCCTCGTGGTGGCTACAACGTCCTTCTCCTCGTCGAAGTGTTTGACCACCTAGGTTGTCTTGCCACAACCCAGAACTCCGTTTAACCACCTGATACTGGGCACCGCCCAAATTTCCTGCGAGGCTGGACTGTCTGAAGTCCCCAATATGGATTGCGCCATTTCAAGGATTTTGTCGTCAAACATGATTTTGCATTTGGCGGTAACCAGTATCGGGTCGTCGTCAAGTGCTGTGAATTTTAGTTTGCCTGAGCGCTCCGTTTTCTCCTCTTCCAGTGCCACGAACCCGCTGTTCGCGCTAAAGGCTGCCATGTACGACCCCGTCATATCCCCTGTGATGCCTTGAGATTAAACGTTGTCGTACACTGCTGCCCCTGCTTCCTCGAGTAGTACCCTTAGCAGACCTTCTGTGTTTCTATGGAAGGTCTGCAGGATCTTCCTGCGTGTCATGAGATTGACCGCTCTGGTCGTTCTCACGATTGCTATGTACTCGAGGAACGCGCTTTTCACGTGGTCCGTGGTGCCCAAGTTCGCAGCGAGGGTCAGCGGCCTGACTTGCCCCTTTTCGGCTCTTGATGGAATACAGGTACACAGGGCACTGGTGGAGGACCAAATAGAGTCAGGCCACTTAATCCCTTAGAGGAAAGATTGTTAATGATTATGGGCCTTAGATCTATTATGGGGCACCGAGAAGTACGGGAAGCAGGCTTTGAAGTATGTGTGTACTGCTTTTATTTTAAATTGAATTATGGAACTTACAATGTGACTTTTAATGAAAACTAAAGGTGTATTATATATGCTTTTCAGGTACAACCTTACTCCGAGCCTATTGTGAGGACACCATCTCCTTCTCAGCCCACCCAGGCATCACCTCCACCAGCAGTTGAAGCGAGTATGTGCCTACAAGTAGAACTACCTCATACTCCTGAGCCACAGCCCTTGAATAACATGGGGGCATTGAATGTGGCTTCTAATTCAAGAAGACACGAAGGTACAAAAAATAATTGAAAATGCCAATTAATGAACAGTGAAGTCCATCTATACTATAATTTTTAAAACAAATATTTCATTTTTAGAGGTCATACGATCCCCTTCAGCTGGCCCCTCTACACCACGTCGACGCTGTATTACCGGACAACGCAGTCGGTGTCACCAGACGCCGTTTGAAGAAGCTACATCCGAATTTGTCCGTGTAGAAAATGGCAGGCTACGGTTGGAAGAAACAAGAATTTTAAAAACGCATGAGGAAGAGATGGAGCAGTTGAAAGTAGAATCACAGAGGATTGCGATGGAAGCAAGCACAAACAACATTTTACAAAGAATAGCTGATATGAGGCATATAGAATCAAAGGTAGCTAAGTGCCTCTATGTCACATTTTCAGGAACCGAAAAAAACGTTTTTCTAATTTATGAGTCAGGGGTTTTCATTTTCTCTCAGTTTTGATTTTAGAGTTTGTGATTTAATATTGGTTTTAGCTACCTTTATCTGGGAGTACTAAATAATAAGCCGAAAAAAAATAAAAAATCAAACGACTTAGCTATCTTTGATACCAACAGCTACACTTAGCTGTGTTTGATTTTTACTCAAGTGAACCTAGCTGTCTTTGATAATGACTGTCGCCATATTGACATCACAATGTTAGTGATGTTCCCAACAGTGTCGATAGCATGGACCAGTAATTAAAACACGTTTTCATGTAGATATTTAAAATGTTCATAAAACTTCAAATAATAATCAAAATCGTTATGAAATAAAAACACGTTTCCTTTTTTTAATCAGACTTTTATTTTCCTTTAGGAACAATATTCTATTCTTATGAACTTAAAATTTTTCTTATTACTAAATTATTCTTATTACTTTTAATTAGCTGTTTCTTCTTTTTCAACAAAAACAAAAGTTAAATTTTTAAATCTAATAATCAAAATCGTAACAAAAAAACAACCCTTTTTCTCTTTTTAATCAGACTTTTCTTTACTCTCAGAAACAATATTCTATTCTTATGAACTTAAACCTTTTCTTATTACTAAATCAGCTGTTTCTTCGTTTTCAACAAAAACAAATTTTAAATTCTTAAATCCACCGTATCATCCCTATATTCACAATAGTTTTCATTATCATCTTCCCCTCTTTCTGAACCCCCCTCTTGAATAACTGGCGATCTTATAATATTTACATAAAACTGACATTCTGCATTGGTTTCCCATTCAGCGCCAAAATGCTTTTTTAATAGTGCATCGACATCAGTTATTTTTGCACGATTCATGGGTGCTCCTAGTGGCACGGTGGATGGGAGAATCATATTGGTTTTCATTCCAGTTTTGCAAAGATTTACTGCTTTACCTATATCTGAATTAAAATGCAGTTCTCCACGAATAAGCACATTTCCAACAGTCTTGGATCTCTTCAAAATGAATCTTTTGCATTCACTTATTTTAAAAGGCCATCTCGCAGTCGGTTTTAGGACATCTTTTGCGGCACTCCTGAAGTCTAACATTTGAATGTCACGCATTTTTGTAACGGTTGCATTTGTTGCAATGATGTCTATGTAATCTTCAGGTCGAATGATTACTTCTTGTTTTTTAAGAACTTTTTCAATGTTTCCGAAAACTCGGTCTGGTGGCATGAAAGAATGCCCAGTAATGGGAAAAACGACTTCAATTTTTTTCAGAGACGTGTTGTCGAGAAGCCATCTTGACAGCATACATAGCAATATGCTATTCTTGTTCTGCCCGCCACATCCATCAGCTACAAGACGAACAGTGCTTATCCCTTCAAAATTAGTTTTATTTAAACGGTCGTACACTGCAGAGGCTATCTGGTTGGATGTTTTTGGAAATTCGTTCTCTGTCCACAAATATGCATAAGTTGTGTCTTTATTCAGGTGATCTTTAGAAGAACCCTGAACAATCGTAAAATTGTAGAGATATATTTGGCGACTGTAGTATGCGCTTTGGTCTGGTACTTTGGGTAGGGGATTATTTTTTTGACAGTCGAACGAGAAAGTGATCATATCTTCTGATTTTTCCTGAAGCAATTTAAAGAATGCTTTTGCCCTGAGCTTGTGGACTCTTTTTTCGATCATGAGGTCTTTCTTTTTTTCTTGGTCGTTTTCCATTTTAATTTTCCCATCCAATTCAATACATTTCGAGCAAACGTCTGTTCTCGGATTACCGAATCCTAAATTGAAGTCTTGGTTAAATATTGCTCGAAAATAAGACTTCTTTACAACAGATTGAGGATTTTCGGTTTTAAACATTTTATAAAGTTTGTTTATACTCAAATCGCTGTGCAGATATTTTCGCTCTTGTGTTGCAGATCGACAGTAATGTGATTCTATGCATTTTAACTTCATAGTAAACTGCCGAACTATATCTTTTTGCTCCTTATACTTGTTTATTTTATGATTTCCTCCCCTGTTTTCTTTAGGAATCTGTCGCGCATAGTAAAACGCCTTCATAACAAATTCCACTCTATACTTTTTTATTTGCAAGGAACTCAAAAAAAGTTTTTGGCAGACAATCACAAATTTATTCTGACTGTTTAAAATCCTGTACTGGATATTAAAATCTCTTCTAAGCCTTTTATTTTGGTTAGGACGCCTTCTTTTAATTTGTTTTATTTGACAGCACTTAAGAAGAAAAGCATCCTGACCGCTTTTTTTTGTTGAGGCATAAAATGATTGGTGAAATTTTAGAAGTTCATTCATTGTCAGGCTTGCACATTTTAGCGTTGGATTTTTATGTGAACAGTTCACTCTTTGAGGTAAAGCAGTAGACGACTATCTGTGAAAAAAAAAACATTTGGTTAGGTACTAGGAACTTGTAAAGGACTTAACTCCTGACGAAAAAAAGGGGTGTTATTAAACATACTACTAGTTTGTATCTGTTATTTTACTTAGTAGGTATACTACTGGTACTTGTAGGTAGGTTTGCATACATAGTAAAAATTATAATAGTATAAATTATTATTGGGAGATAAAATAAAATAAATACAATAATAAATATTTTTAACACTCAAATTTCTCTATCTTAGCACAATTTTAGTTACAGTTAGGTAGTATGTATTAGCGTTATGGTACATAATAGTATGTAATAGCAATACAGGCAAAAATAAATATTGCGAAAAATTAATTTAATTCGATTGCAATTATTTATCTTTATCTATACATTGTGTGGAGTGTAGACGCGAGGCACATCACTAACCTTTCTCTCTTAGCAATGTTTGCCTTCCAGTTTTCTTGGTTTCGTGTGCGTTTTCGACCTCTGCCAGTACTTGCCAGTTCTACAGGGACCTCCATAATATGTTTCACAACAAATTTTGCACGAGAAACTCACTAAAAACACTTAAAATACAATAAAAAACATTAGGTGTGGCTAACGCGGTTGTATAGAAATCGCCATTTTGTTTTCGAGAATTCAAGCGTTGTGATTGGTTGTTTTGTCACCTAGCTGTCTTTGATTGTGCCCTAAGGTGACTTAGCTGTATTTGATCCCAAAATCAATTTTTGAACGAAATTTAAAAGGCTTTAGCTGTATTTGTTTCTTACAATAATAAAATAAATAGTTACAACCAAAAATTCGCTAGATGGCTCCATACTTAGTTGTTTTTTTTCAAAGTTTGTCGCTTAGCTGCCTTTGATTCTATATGCCTCATATATCTAATAATGTGATGGAGTTATTGTCACAGTCACGGCTTGTCAGGGACTAACTCCATTAGATTCTAATTATGTAAAGCATAAGTACAGCAATTGTTTTGTAAATGTTTTTAGAATCTATTATCTAATATTTTTTTGTATTTTGTTTATATTTCTTTTTATTTGATCATTTTGTGTTACTTACTTTATTCTTGTTTTGTTTTCTATTTTGAGTTTATGTAATTTGTTTTTCTATAAGTACTTACTGGAGGTTTATTAAAATATGACTGATAGTAATAAGCTTAGCAGTAAGTCAGGATTTTCATAATGATTAAATTATTCAGTATTAAAGTTTGCCAAATAATTTATTATTTTGTTTCATTACCACCTTATATATTAAATGACTATTAGATTAGTAATTAAACTAGGTATAACTTGAAATAAACTAGTTCATTATTTGATCTTTATTAGGCATTAAATGGATGAGTAAAAACAAAAAAATACATTTTTAATCAAAATCAAGTCATTTAATCAAACTAGGCTCAGAATCAGCACTTTTCAAACGTCAAAATTACATAAGACAGTCCCCAAAACGCCCGCCCTTCATCACTTCCTAGTGCTTTAGCTGGGGAGAAGAAGTGGCGCAACAAACTCCCCAGCAGCACAGCTGTCTGTTAGAAAAAAAAAATCTATACAATAGTAGGCATACAAAGGAATTAACATTATGAGACACTAAATTAAATAAAAAAATAGATTAAGATTATAATTAGGTTCTTATTGCAACCTTAACACTAAATTGCTTTGTGTAGCTCTGCCCCGGATTAGCTCATTTTGGCTTCCTATGCTGGAGATATCCTCTGAGACTTCTTCACTTGAAGTCTCCTCTACTTCTATAGTAGTTGGAGCAGGTAATCTTGCTACTATGGCCATGTTATGCAAGACAGAACATGCAAGTACTATTTTCCCAGCTTTAGCAGGGTGGTAATGCAAAGGTCGGTGTCTTAGTAAACATCTCCAGCGTGATTTGAGCAATCCAAAGCACCGCTCAATGCAATTTCTTGCTTGGATGTGACGCTGAGTGTATCTTTCTTCTGAAGAGCCAGGCGCTGCATGTAATATTGGTGTCAGCAACCATGGCCGCAGAGGATACCCAGAGTCACCTTAAACAAATGAAACATACTTAATTTAAAATTTCCCTTCTGTTTAATACCTATACATTATGGACAATGAAACCCAATATAATACCTAGCTTATTAATTATACGAGTAGTTATACACAAGTTTACATATATTTTTCTTTCCATCAATTTCAACTTTTAACTTACATTCTTGCATTAGCTCTACCGTACCTCCTACAGATTTCACAATCAATAAAGGCATAGGTATTGAAAATAACTACTTAGGTACTTGCCCAATAACCATACTTGTTCTCCATTTTGATGAAGCTCTCGCATGAAAGATTCCACTCTGCTAGATGCCCAAATGAAAGAATCATGAGTTGCTCCACCAAATTTTGGGTTCACATTCATGATTTTCAAATCACTATCAGATACCTGTAATAAAGATACATTTTGTTTGTTATCCAATAGTAACAACATATGTAAACAGAAAAATTATGAAACAACATAAGGAAACAGTTTAGTTAGAGCATACTTAATTTAATTCAACTTACCATTTGAACATTCAGTGAATTACCTACATTATTATTGTGCAATACATAAAATAAAATAAAAATAACTAATATACTATACACAAACCTATTAATATATAAATATACATAATTATAAACCCAATTAAACTCATCTAATAATTTTTAATAATATTGAATTGCTTGAATTGCTGCTTAGCTCTCTTCCTCTCTCCTAATGTTGCTGTGCCCGACAGGGTCCATATTGATCTTTTACTTTTTTAGACCATCTATGTAATACATATGGAATGCAATAAAGAATTGAGTATTGAGTATTGATATCCTTTTCTGTTAAAAAATAAATGCTCATCTTGGCTGGGCTTAAAAATTCCTACATGTGTACAATCTATACAGCCAATTATCCCAGGCAGCCTAAAGGGAATTGCCCAGTTTGTTAGGGTGCTCTGGCTTGCTGTGGACATTAAGTATAATAATAAATGAGTTAAGTTTTTTATATATTTCATTTCTAATAGAAACGAAATATTATAATAAAGTTGCAGCAAGTTACAATAATGTACCATATTCAGCATGTTTAATATTGTGATCTTGTCGCTCATACTCGTAATGGACGTTCCATTATGAGTATTTATTTTCCAAAATAATAATAAAAATGAGTACCGTACTTCTTTCTGATATAAATTATTCTCGTTTATTATAATGATATTAACATACATATTTGTGCAACAGTTACAAGTTAGGGGAATATTAGTGGATAAAAAAAAACAAGCAGCTATTATTTCTTATAGTGGTTTATTCCGAATCATATACAATTAGAATATTGTCTAAAAACTGGGCGGGTGGCGTAATATTATTCTCGTGCCTTGCCCAGCTTAAATACCACATTATGGTCATGACGTGAGCACAGCAACCTACCGTTCTTCGCCCTACTAGGCAATTGCAACAATACTGAATAATTGCTTCTCTGCCCTGTTGATTATTATTATATAAAATATAAACAAAATATATTTTTCGGCTTATGTGCCTACTTTGTATTTTGCCTCTTAATAATGAGCAATTGCCTGCCAAGGGTAAACCTTCTAGGAGGTTGCTGGCTCTGTCCGTGCTTATTTCAACAGTGTAGGAACCATTATTCCTAATATGTTCTCCATAATACGATCGTGCCTGTTTCAACTGGTATGTTCCACAACCAAATAAAATAAGTCCACTGTATGTCAGCCTTGGGAATAGTACATTATTTATGTTTACATTTATGTTTAAAAACTGTGTGCGTCTCCTATTTAAATTATTATGTATCACAAAATCAGCGAGTGTATTATTCATATACAATCTCTCATTCACTATTTCTAGAATTTGACCTGCATCTACTCTATCACTGATCCTTAAGTGAAACTTATTTATCAACGCAGCAGCCACCTTAATATCGCACATTGCATGATTGGATGCCAAGTTAAAAAATTCGTGTCGGAATATTTTAAAAGAATGTTTGCAAATTCCATTTACGGCTTCTACAACCCACCTACACATTGTGACGGTTCTAGATTTATTAGCTGCCAACGTTGATAATTGAGTTTCACCTACTTGTAAAGATGCAGGCATATGTACAGAATAATTACACTGTTCTAATAGTGCCACACAGTCTCTAAAACCCCTATCCAGAATAAAAACGTCTCCTGCCTGAAAATATTGCCTTAATGCATTTTGCCTCATCTCTAAATTCATGCAACATAATATTGGCATCAGATGTTGTTGCTGGATAAGGGCCTAATACATCTATAATGTATCCATCGGAGCATACCATTAGGAGTGGCTTGATTAGGTTCCTATACTTGTGTAAGGAGTAAGTATTCTTTTGATATAGATAGTTTGAACTCTTTTGAACATACAAATATGTACCATCAATTATTACAATTGGTTTTCTGTCATCGCCACTGAACAGCCCGTTGGGGATAATAAGATTTCTATTTGATATTTCTGCCCTTGTTATATGATTTATTCCCAAGTTATGGGGAATAAAATCTTCATTTAGAATATCACAAGCTTTGCCCATTAGTCCGTTCAATGTTGATCGTGGGATGTTCAGCAATGATGAAATTCTTTCGTCACTATCCCCAGTTCGGAGTTTAATTAAATATGCAGTAAGAGCCAATGAACCATTGTGCATCTCTGATAACCTTGGAAGATCTGCTTTTAAGTTAATAAATTGATCTTTGGACAGCCCTATCCAGAAATGGACCAAATCATCAGACATTGCCTCAATGTCATGGAAGTCAAATGTCCTATTTCTTTCTTTGACAAATGTAGCAAAGTTCTGAATATGTTCTACCGTAAAGGTGTGGTTGGGATTTAAAATATTTGATAACAGTTCATCCCAATTATTATTTAATAAATGAAAACTGCAATTCTGCAGTTCTTCGGAACATAAAAATTAAAATCTGTGAATAACTTCACCCTGAGCCATATTGGGACAGTCAGTCGTTGCGGTGATTCAGAATCGGGGCAAAAACAATGGCCTTGTGTATCTGGTGCTCGTGAATAATTTGGTAAGTTAATTGTTTCTGTTGATGCTGCTGGTACATTAACAGCTACTGGAGCAAGAACTGGAACTCTGTCAGCTCGCTGCCAACATGGATGGCAGATGCGATCTGATCCATGAACCTTAAACAAAATAATTCTAAGGTAGTGGCATTTAAATACATTAATGATTTCTTTCTATTCACATAATTCAGTTAATTGCAAATAATATATCCTATCCGTAATACATAAAAGTTAATCTGTGTTCACCTGCCGTGGTGCTATCCAATCGCTAATCACATTTCTTATGTGAGTTTCTCTTTCTGTATTGGTATGCAGAATATGGGATCTGGTACGTAATATAGAACATTGGCAGTTGATACATAGTTCTCGACGATGACCACTACTTGTGCTTTGTTCATTTTCTTGGTCCGATGAGTAATTAAATGCCAACATCCAGCATGAATGACAGACCAAGCTACAGGCTGTAACCTGTAAATAAGACAAGCATTTATAAATGCAGTTTGTTTAGACAATATAGGTACATAATAATATCTCAAAAATATTCAGAAACAGAAATTATACGAGACAAAACAACTGAGTTTGTTTCAGATGCTTCTCAAGCAGTCATTTAGTTAAGCCATACCGGCCTCTTCTAGTATGCGCTATTTTTTATAAGTACTGAAATTGTAAGAGTTTTTGAAACCTCTTTGCATTAGTCATGTTTGAGTTTTGACTTTCGATTTGAGGAGCAGTCCACTGTCGAATAGTTGATTGTATTTCAACGAGCTCCAGTGTGCGTGTTCTGCGATGCAAAACATCGATGCCACTATTAATACATCGCAGTTCTTCCTCATTCTCACGCGAGGAAACAAGACGATGCGCTGGAGGGTCCCAGTTCGTTCCAAGGTGGTCATTTAAAGCAGGCTCAATGTCCAAAATAATGCCAGGGTCAACGTTAGAAGCAGATTCAGTGTCCAAAAGTAAGCCGGGTCTTCATAAAGTGCGGTATCGGAGTCCATTACAACAAAAACAAACATTTCGGAAAAAAAAACAACACAAGAGAATATTCACAACACGGAAGCAAACTGCAAAGCGAATAGCACAGAACATATCCGTACCACGCGTGAATACGTTGACAACTCGAGATGTCGTTTTTTTTTTTTTTTAGCTTAAACGCTTCTGTGACCTTATACCCTACCGGTATTAAAAACTCGACTCGAAATACTCAAACAAAATCAAATTATTGCTTTCGTACATAAGTGAGTATTTACAATTATGGCAATAAATATTTGATAAAACGACATGTCAAATTAATAATACTTAACTGACAGCGTTTATATTATTGCATTTCGATTTATCAACATAAGTCAGAACATGCATTAGTTAATATATCAACATATACGTTTGTGGATTTGCGAGTGTAATATGACAAAATCAGTTATCAAGTTATGAACGTCTTTGAGTACGAAACACGCACATATATGTCGAGTTATCTAGTTATGCATGCTATCTAAAGTTGTGATATTTAAGAACATTTCGAATTGTCTAGTTATGCACGCTATCAAAAGTTTTGATATTTTAGAACATTTCGAATTGTCTAGTTTTATCATTATAAAATCACACGAGTCATTTATGAAACTCTTTAAAATGGACATTATATTGTTTATAATAACAAAGCGTGAATTGTTACGTTTACTTACTTTGAGAATACTTAAAATACGCATATAATTTAACTTTTATAAAAATAAAATCATTTAATCGTTTTAAGAGTTTGATGACCGAATTTGACTCAAAATCAACTTTTAGGAAAACTTTAAGCGCAAGGTAATTTGAACTCAATTGTAAACATATAAGGCAGGTTTATACTTGAATGCCTTTCATATTACGAGTCACTGCCGATCCGTAGGTACATGATCAAAATCAGTTCGTTCGTTCAAAAGATCGTGTCGGAACTTGTCAGTATCGAGTATCTCGTCGTCTGAGAAGGTTTTATTGTTAGTACGTTACTTAAGTGTTTTGTATTACAACAACTTTATATTATTTTTATAAAGAAAAACAATTATTGTGGCTTATAATAATTATGAGTGATAATGAGGAAAAAGTAAGTACGCAAAAATACGTCTGTGTTTATCAGATAGGTTATAATATAAAATTAAATTTGCATTGTGTGCTTGTTATAAATACTGATTGTACCGTTGTTTTTTTTTAATATTTTAGCAGAATGCTTTCAAGAGCTTATTACATAAAAAGCGTAAATTGCTTGAGCTACGAGAACTTGTTATGTCTAAGTCACCTCGTAATCTTTTGGTGGATGAAAAAGGTCAGACAGTTTTTATGCTTTTGTATCGTATTTTTACCATATTTGCTAATTTATTAAATTATGAGTTTAACTCTTACGTTCTTAGCAATTTTTTTTGTCAAATGGGTTTGCTGGTGTAGGAGGGAATTGCGTGACAGGTGATGGAATTCTGTTGTTTTAATAAGACTGCATTAAGACGTTCTATAATAAAAAAAATATTTTCAAATCAAGATGTTAAATATTATAGGAAAATGTGGAATGAATAGCTTAATGAATTAAAGATGTTATAAGTAACTTAGTAAGTTTGAAGTCTGAGAATGCTGTTGAAAAATAATCTATTATGTTAATATCTTTTCAGATACATGCAGTTTTGAAATGTTATTTTCAAATGAGCCACCCTCTATTTCTCCTCCCCCCTTTTCCCCCTTTTTTCCCCCCGTTCACAATTAAAAAGAAAGACGTCTCTGGAAGCAAATTCCTATGGCAACCTGTGAAGTGGTTGCAATATAGAAAGCCCATTGGAGAAATATACTTCAAGACAAACCTTGACAGTGACACTCCATTTAAAGCAATAAACTTCAAGAAAAGAGGCAAATACATTATAGATAACATACAGTTAGAACCAGTGTCCAGAGAGCAATTGCCAGTAAGTCGAGAGAAGAAAAAAGATTTGCTGGATCTATTGCCTCTAATAGATCCAGTATTTCATGAATTTTATAGAAATATAAAAACGGATAATGATACAGAAAATATCGACCCCGATCTTGACGAAGAAGATCCTGATAAAGAAGAAAACACAGAAGAATAAGTAATTTAAAGTGTTTTTTCTTGTCATTTGGTTAAATTTCATAAATTTAAAAAAGAATAAAGGATCTTAATTTGTTTCTGCGATTAAACTTTGTTATTACTTCATTTGGTTTTTATTTAAATTCAATTATGACAGTTAGAATTTTTATCTTCCTTCAGGGAATAAGTTGATAAGTCGTCGGTGAACAATTGGATAAGTCTGTTTTTAAATGCATTAACAAATATTACATTTATTTTGTAACGTGGACTTAAAACAGCTCCTTAAAGAACCTAAATTCAACTATTAAAAAAGTAATCATCATTATTTTCGATTTACCAGAAGATCGTAAACTTTAAATTGGCTGCCCTGAAAAGTATGCATAAATGACATATCAACTTATTCACGCCAGGTACGGATATATACCCTGACGGGTATTTAAGTTTTTTATAAACGGCGAATAGTTTTTTCTTGGTCATTGTTGACAGATGATGCAGTTGGTGTTGCCAGGTAATAAAAAAATATGTTTAACAATAATCGATTTGTTGATTCGATAATCGAGTCTATAATGAGACAGAAATTGATTTACATAGAAAAATATAAATGTTTTGATTTAATCACAGATAAATAAGAATTAACTATGGTCCAAATCACTTATCAGTAAACGTGCTCAAGAAAGAACCACATTTTTTTTACTCAAATATTACAAAACGATCTTTTATCGAATAAAATTGAACTTGCATTATTATTTATGTGGTAACCCAGAACCTAAGTCACCAAGAGGCTGCAACCAAAAAATGGCGGTGCTTTGCGCGTGTAATCGGCGTGAATACTTATAATACAATTTTTTTTACCTAAGACTTTCCTGTAACGAGGTGTGCAAAAATATTTATTTAAGAATTAATTATATTTATTTAATAAAAGACTTTTTACTAAACAGCTTGTCCACGTTAAGCCGAGAATGGCGATTCCCTTTCCATGGAAACCTGTAATTTTATAATGAATCTAGTTAATTAAAGTTTCTTTGTTCTAGGAAATGTGTGATTAATTACTTTCAAGATTATTTTTTGTTTTTTACTAGGTATTAAAAACTTACTCAAGTCTCAGACGGGCTCTTTCTTGTTGTGTGTGAGGAAAAACCACCCATTTCCTTAAAATTGCAGGATGATTTAGTGCATTCACAACTTGGTTGATACATCTACTAGCTGTTCTCTGTATGATGTGCTGTGTGAGGCCAACAATCCGTTGGTATGAGCCCGTTGCTAGAAAGGTAAGAGTGCAAAGAACCTTAAACAAACAAACAAATTGGTTTACATATTTACCAAGGCAAATATTTCACATTTTGTAAATAAGAATAACTTATAATAAAAAAATAAAAAATAAAATTCTATGGCATCTGTCAACGTCAGAAGAAAAAATTTACGCTCAACATTTTTTATATATAATAAATAACTTTCACAATCCAGATTTCACATTATCAGTTTAACCCTTTATAAGGCAGAGGGAACTAGGACAGGTACAAATTTAAACTAAACGGATTTTGTAAGCCAATATGTTATGAATGCCTGATGTATTTTTATTTTTCATGAAAATCGAAAGGAAAATTTGGTGGCAATATAGTTGCCGCTGCCTGTAGAAGACTATGAAAAATAAAATAAGGTTTATTCTTAATGCAACTTTTTATTTCTGTTCATGGTAAATATCAAAACATGGTACCACACAAAGTGGAACCTTGCATCTGGAGCATTGAATTTTTGATCTTTTATTGTTTGTCTTTGTGCTGCATACACGACATCGCCGATAAGTTGGCAAACGTTCATGTTTATGTGTTCCAACACTGGCAAAACGAAGGTCATCGATTACAGAGCCCGTTTTTTGGTAATTATCTGACATCTTGGACTTCTTAGTAAGATACATTGATTGGGTATCCAAGCTCCTTCTCCTTGATGAGAAATTATTTATAAGACCACGAGCCAAAGATAATCTAAACGCCAATTGGGGCATAATACTGTGGACGCGGCTGTTTGAACTGTAGAGAAGGTACGAGTTTGTTATTGCTAGGTCTATGCAAAAATAAAAAATGCGAAGCCACCATTTCTTGCTTCTTCTACCGACTTCATAGGTACTCCGCTTCTGATCGAAACGATCCACACCGCCCATACGTTTTGTATATTCAAGTATCGCTGTTGGACAAGGAAACGTTTTTTTTGTACCGTCTTTCTGCTTTCTTTCACATGTAGTTTTGCAAATTTTGGGGTGGAATGCGGTGGTCAAAACTGTAACTATTTTTGTATCTTGCCACATGATGAAGGAAACATTCTTTTTAGTACGCCATTTATATTCACCTCTCTCTAAATGTATTTTGTCTTGTCTTGATACATTCTTTTTTTTTGCGTTTTTTAGTATTAGTGGCAAATCAGATCTCCCAGAATTTACGGTTGCGGTGGCATACATACCGTTTTCAAACAAATATTGCAAGAGTTCATAAGATGCAAAGAAATTGTCAAAAGCTACATGTCCCCGGAAGCCTTGATCAATGAGTTTTTGTGTGAGAGATTTTACTACTTTGACTCCTAGACCGACTTCAGGAGCTTGGTCATCACGTTTACCAGTATAAATGCTGAATTCGTAAACATAACCGGTTTTGCTATCAGCTCTTACCCAAACTTTGTATCCTCTCTTGATGGGTTTGAGGGGCATATACTGTTTTAGTGATGAACGTCCCTTGAATCGAATCATCGATTCATCAATTGATTGTGACGATGTTGTTTTCGCTTCTCGCTGACATGCAATATTCAGCAAATCCAGTATTGGTCTTACTTTGAATAATTTATCAAAATTTGTTGCAGCTCTTTGAGGCGTTTGCTCATTATTATTCAAATGCAGGTTTTCGAGGATTTTTTTAAACCTTTTGATTGGCATTATGGATGCGATTTCTTCTACGCGGAAAAATGGATCGCTAGCCCAATATAAATCAACAGTCGGTAACGGATGGAGCCCCATTAGCATTATAATACCTATGAAAGCTTTAATTTCATCACAACAAACAGGTGTCCAGTTACGACTTTGATTTTGTTCTGCATAGAGATTGGTTTGTGTTACAATGTGTGTAAAAATATCGTCATCAAAAAAACGTGTGAAATATGTTGTAGGCCTTGTCTGGGATGAAAGGAATTGAGTTCCTTGTAAACGAACACGGTCAAAATCATCCATGTTTGGTTGTTGAGACCAGATAACTTTTTTCCACTGATCTTCTGGACCATCCGAATCATCAGTTTCAGAAAATGTATCAACATCTGTAGGAAGTCTGCTGGATGGTGGTTCAGGAGAAGAAGAGTCATGTAAACGGTTACGGCGTCTGTCTAAATGAAGACCAGATGTTGAGGTTTGAATTGATGTCTCACGTTCGTCGTCCGAGTCGTGTGTCACCTGAGTAGACTCATTGTTGCGGCGATTGCGGCTGTCTAAATGTAGACCAGATGTTGATGGCTGATTATAAGATTCTTCTAAATTAAAGTCGTTTCTCTCCTGAGTAGAATCGGTTTCGTTCGCACCACTAAGAATATCACATAGCGTCATACCTTCATACGTATCTAAATTATCCGGTTCTTGTTCGTATTCGTCATCCGAAATATCGGGGTCGTCGGGTAAGCCAAATAACTCCTCTAGTGCATTTTCTATGTCATCATCACACAATATTTTCGGCATTTTCACCTGCAGTAAATACTGTAATATTATTATCTACACGGGCAGTGGCAGATATATTGCCACCAGTTCAATACAAAATTTTATCAAAATAATAAACGTAATTTTATAAAATACTACTCGATTGTACAAGTAACATACGTAATTATTGAAATAAATGCAAACTCTTACCACTTTCCCACAAGATTTTATAGATTGAGCTAGATTTGTTACACGTTACACAAAATTACCGGTTTTTACCCTTCAAAGTTTGAAAAGTGTCAATTGACTCTGACAATTCCCACACAACAAAAAATATACGTTGACAGGACATCTCAAGCTTGCCAGTAAGTAAAAAATAAATACCCAAAAGATAAATAGTTGCCCGAAAAAAAAAACTAATATTGGTGGCAATATAGAGGCCACTGCCTTAAAAAGGGTTAAAAAAATCTTAAAATAATACCAAATGAATGTAAAAATGAAAAACCTGCCAAAACGGACCATGAACATATACAAAACAAATAGACAATGTGAGCAAAGTAAATTATGCAGACCAGAGCCAGAGCACGACAAGAGACACACCCACTATCTCCGGACTTGTCGCTCAGCTCCGCCTCGCAGCCGAGTACGCGCCTCAACCATGAGCGCCGTATCACCGGTCGCTGCAGATGCGTCGAGCTCGAGCGACGAGTTCTTCTCCCCACCGTCGTCACCTACACCACCACGACAGCGAGGAAGAGGACGGCCACCAGCGGGCTTGGGATCTCGAGGCCAATAGGCCTCGAACGGGGTCCCCGCTGCCGGTGGAAATGTGTCGCGCATGCGATGGACCCAGTCCATTAATGAAAATGTGATGCGCGCATATTACGGGGCTACAGAGGGAGGAATTAACCTTACAGCGTACCGAAGTCGGATGCTCTCTCTGTTTCAGGTGCTTGAACCAGCCGTAAACGTCTCGACCCAACGATTGTCGGATCAGGTGCGCGTCTATAATCAATTAAACGCTTGAGTCACAGACAAGAACTAACTTTATTTGAAGTCTTTCCTTATTACATAGTCTATGATAGATGGCGCTACTGGTTTAGAATGTGTGTGATATTGTCGATAGGAAATATACATAAAATAACACCCCCACTTATCGCAATATTCACTAAACAATTTTATACAAAATTATTCTATACAAACTATGCCAAGAAGCAACATAAATTTATAATGTTTTGCTGAACATAAACTTTTAGTTAAAATGTCAGCCGGCATATCAGCTGTTGGCAAATACAGTACTTTAACAATTTTATCTTTTACTAGATCACGACAAAAATGATATTTGATATCAATATGCTTTGAACGTTTGTGAAGGACTGGGTTTGCACACAGCTTCTGTGCACCCTGGTTATCATTAAATATGCTGATTGTGTACATCTTATTGGTTATTTCATATTGTAATCCCTTTAGATATAATGCTTCTCTACATGCCTCAGATAGACCAATATACTCTGATTCAGTGCTAGAGAGGGCTACACTTTTCTGTTTTCTACATTCCCATGATATCACACCATCAGATAACAAAAAACACATTCCAGTGTATGATCTCCTATCTATAGAGTTAGAGGCCCAATCAGCATCTACATAGCCTGTTATTTCTGAATTACCTTCTTTACAATATTTTATTCCATAACATTTAGTTCGTTTTAGATATTTTAATACTCTTTTTGCATATTCCCAATGCTCCTTTGTGTGGCAATTATTAAATTGACTTAAAAAACTTATAGAGTAACTAATATCTGGCCTAGTTAATACTGACAGGTACATCAAACTACCAATTAGTTGTTGATAGGGCACATGACTAGTTAAACCTACTTCACCTTTATTTATATTTAGTTTGACCTCCATCGGGGTATCAACAGTCTTACAATCACTTAAATGAAATTTGCTCAAAACTTGATCAATATAAGTTTCCTGACTCAAAGTTACATATCCTTTATCTTTATTGAAGGTTACATTCATTCCAAGACATAGCTTAACTTCACCTAAGTCCTTAATGCTAAACTTATTAGATAAGAAAGATCTGTTTCAGGTTCGTAGTTTCAATTTTATCATTGGAAAATATAAAGAAATCATCGACATAGACTGTTACAATGGTCTTACATTTGTTAATATCCCTTATATACATACATGGCTCTATTTTTGACCTTTTATAACCATTACTGATCAAACAATTATCAACCTTTTTATTCCAAGCTCTAGAGGCCTGCTTAAGTCCATAAATGGCCTTTTTAAGTTTCAATACTTTACAAACTGAACTACTACTATTATAACAATCTGGCATTTTCATATAAATGGTTTCTTCTAAATCACCATTCAAAAACGCAGTCTTTACATCTAAATGGTTAACATTTAAACCTAACTTTACAGACAATGCAAATAGTAGTCTAACAGTTGTATGTCTCACTACAGGCGAAAATGTTTCTGTATAGTCTACACCATGTTTTTGGGTGAAGCCCTTTGCGACTAGACGAGCACGGTAACGCACATTGTTTTCACTATCGTATTTTTTCCGCAAACCCCACTTGCACTGCACTATAGTACCATCTATTGGTACATCTACGAGTTCCCACGCACTATTTTTCTCGAACGACTGTAACTCATCCTGCACTGCCGCTAACCACTGTGCTTTCTCAGGACCTTCCAAGGCTTCTTGTAACAATATCTCACCCGTGAACATGTTGTCATCTTCTATATAAGCACTTACAAATCCATATCTATCTGGCTGCTGCCTACGCCTAGGACCACTTGTTATGTTAACATTGTTGAGTATAATGGAGTCTTCACTGTCTGTTGTACCAGACTCAGAGCTATCTAATGTATCATTTTCACAGGGTACATACAGTTCATCGCTGTCATCTGTGTTCAAGCTCTCTGATTGTTCAAGTGAATCTTCCTGAAGTGTCAAATCTTCTTCCCCCACTGGAATTATATTCACCTCATCTGAACAATTTTCCTGTACCTCCAGAATATTCTCAGTCTCTATCTTCTCCAATACTATAACATCTCGACTGGTAGTGATCACATTAGACTTTGGGTTGTAAATCCTGTACCCTTTGACTTCATTGGAATAGCCGACAAGGATACATTTTTCAGACTTTCTGTCCCACTTTAATCTCTTTTGTTTCGGCACATGTACCATGATAGTACTACCTTAAATGCGAAAATGACTTACATCAGGCTTTCTGCCCGTCCATATTTCGAAAGGAGTTTTATAATTTAATGATGTGGTCACAGTCCTGTTCTGTAAGTACACTGGAGTGTGTGCCGCCTCTGCCCAAAACCTTTTCTCAAGACCTGCATCGAACAGTAGACACTTAGCTTTCTCAACAATAGTCCGGTTGTATCGTTCTGAGAGACCGTTCTGCTCAGGTGTGTATGGGTTCGTTTTGTGATGTACTATCCCATGCAACATCAAAAAATCGTCAAACTTGCTGTTACAAAATTCTATCCCATTGTCACTTCTCAAGATCTTTATGCTGCAATTAAGTTGATTCTCAACCTCTGCTCTATACTGTTGAAAGCATTTCAATGCCTCATCTTTCGTTTTCAAAAAATAAATATATGTCATACGACTAAAATCATCTATGAACAGCATAAAGTATCTAGAACCACCTACAGATCTGTTTTCCATCGGTCCACAGAGATCGGTATGCACAATATGCAGCAACTCAGTACTTCTGCTACCTTCTTTGGGAAAAGGTAAGCGGCTTTGCTTGCCCTCACAGCATGCGACACATGATGACTTTGATATATCAGTCTTATTATCAAGTGTCAATCCCTGTACAGCATCTTGCATCTTGTTCAAATACTGGCTGTTGACATGACCTAGACGTCGATGCCAAACTTCTCTGGATACCATTACTGCAGCTGATGAACAATATTCAGGCATATTTAGTTTATACACCCCGTTCAACAGACTTGCTGTTGCCACCAGTACTCCTGCTTGGTTGAAAATCCGACAACCATCATTGTTAAATGAAACTTTGTTTCCTTTTGATATAAGTTGACTAACAGACAATAGATTTGTAGTCAACTTCGGCACGCATAATACACCTTCTACTGTGATATCGTATTCACAGGCGCGCGTCTTTGTCGTAATCTGCACATCTCCAGTACATAATACAGGTACTTTATCTTTGTTTGCCACGACAATTTCCTTGATCATAAGATCCCGCGACACATTTGACAACCATTCTTCGTTCGTAGTAAGATGAACACTCGCCCCGGAGTCAATATACCAATCGCTTTTGCAAAATTCACCATTCAGAAACACGGCGCTAAACGCATTACTGCTTGTACGTTCATTTTTATTTGTATTCGACGAATTTTTGTTCGTAGATGTACATTGGTTGCGGTAATGCCCTGTTTGTCTACATTTGTAGCATGTTATGACTTTTGGTTTTGACTTTGACATCTGGGCGTTGTCTTTGATCGATGTGCTACCAACATTCCGGTTCTTCTTAAAACTCGCAAACGCGCCACTGGAATTGAAAGCGCCATTGTCGCTACCGTTTCCGCTTTCTTCCATGTCCAATAATTTGGTTTTAATGGCGTCTGCTGTCAATGGTATGCCGCAATGCTCAATCGCCATTATCATAGGGGAATATTTTTCTGTTAATCCCGCTAACAAAAGCGATGCGACCCACTCATCATTAATATTGAAGCCCGTACCACTTAATTTTTGGCTTGTTTCGATGATTTGGGTCACGTACGAAGTCATTGAAACACTATTTTCGAGTCGTATGGAAATTAAACTCGAAGTAAACTGATTCTTCTCGTAAATCCTGAGTCATCAAATAGATTCTTCAATTTCTTCCACAGCTCATGGGTCGTTCGTACGCTTTTTATGTGCACGTACAGCGACGAATCTATTGTCAGAATCAGTTTGGCTCCGGTTTTCGCGTCACCTGCTGCTCCTATTTCTGCTGGTACAGTCTCCGACTTGATGCAATCAGACGCTCCCTCAAGAACTAAGAAATTCTCAGCGGCGAAAGCCCACTCACTGTAGTTCTCTCGAACTTTCAATTTAGGCACACTGACAAGGTAGTTCGTCGTCTTCTTCACAGTCACAGCGCTAATTACAGTTTATCTCAATCTGCAAAGTCTATTTCCACTAGGAATATCCAAGAAAATTGCGAGAAAAACTAAAAAAAAACTGGGCACATAACCTATAATCAATTAAACGCTTGAGTCACAGACAAAAACTAACTTTATTTGAAGTCTTTTCTTATTACATAGTCTATGATAGATGGCGCTACTGGTTTAGAATGTGTGTGATATTGTCGATAGGAAATATACATAAAATAACAGCGTCATTCGACACAATCATAGATTGGATGACACTACACTTGATCGGCTACGCTTGGAAATGCAGAGTAGCTCTGCTAGTAATCCTTCCCCCCCCCAGAATTTCGTGCATGCGCTTGCCGTGGTTCCACTGCGGACAAACCAGCAAGATGAGGAGGAGGACACTAGGGCTATATCTGCAGATAACCTGTACAATGTGGAATTAAGGAGCATTCTGGAGGATGCGATCCGTGTAGGGCTTCCATTCCGTAATTACGTAAGTACGCAGTTACGTAATTACGCAAAAAAAATAACTCCTGACAAGTCCGTAACTGAGGGGTTGAAATCCGTAATTACGTAAGTCAAGTTGGCAACATTTTTTTTAAACAGTATGACATGACAAGACAACCCAGCCAACATTGAAACAGACCAAGCGGGTATTCCCCCGTAGAGAATAAAATCAATCCGGAATATAATCTGTAATTCTCGGTACTTCCCCGCAATTTATTTCAGCTTTGGATAACGTAGGGCACTTATTCTCTTTGACATGTAAGAAATAGAGTATAATTTTGATAAACAATAGGTTCACAGGGAATCCCCGCGTCTTTCAATGTGTGAGTTTAGCTCTGAACTCTAATGTATGTAGGAAATAAAGTCTCAGTACTCATTCGTCTGTTATTAGACTTATACGTTCACACACAGTTCACACCTCGAAGTTCACGACTGACCTAATGATATTAACCTGGTCGATAAAGTATTTTTGTTGAGTGACTATGACATGTTACGTGTAATTTTGAACACTTCCTCGCTGGAGATATTTCATTTAAGTGTAAGGAACTAAGGAACTACAACAAATATGTAAGTACCTGAATAAAATCTATTATTTTATTTTTTCCAGAAAGTTAGACATACTTAGTATAAATTGTGATATCACTGTTTCATTATAGAATCAGCTTGAATAGGTTCTACTAATTAATGTGGCATAGGTTTAAAGTCGCATGTTTATATTTTTGTCCGCGCGTAAGTAGCTCAAAAACTATCGTTTCGTTCGACGATAGTTAAATGTTAAGGCTGGCACCGACTTAAAAAAAATTGTCGGCGTAAGGTTTATCTCCCTTTTTTCATTAATAAATTAAAGTTGTGAAGTCGGTTTATTTTCTAAAAATATTTTTATATTTGTGTTTGTCATTCTACCACGTCAAAACGGAGCAACACAGTTCAATGTGATTTTTGTATAGATAGATATAGTTGGGGGACTACTGACTGGAGAGTGCCAATATTGCTATAGCATATTTAGTTGTTAAATATATTGTTGTAATTGTTTTAGGTCGTCAACAAAGAAGACAGTTTTCAAGGAGTTCTTAAACAAACGGACAACATCTTCAATCTGGGAACATTTTCTAAGAGCCGATAATGGACAAACCGTCGAGTGTAAGCACTGTAAAAAAGTTTTAAAAACGCCCGGTGGTGCAACGGGAGCATTACATACTCACTTGCGGGCCAAACATATCACTGAAGTGCCACAAGCGAGTACCTCAACATCAACGTCCGATAGTGCTCAAATTCAAGAAAAAAGAAAGGGCGCCCCGGCCCCACATGAAGCACCCCAAAAGAAAACTAAACTCACGGATTATTATGTGAGTGAGTCTTCCATGGAGTTAAGAGTGACTAGAATGGCAGCTTCGGATGGTATCCCGTTGAGCAAATTTTGTACTTCTGAAGACCTGAGGTATGTTTTCAAAAAATCCGGCTATGATCTACCGAAATCGCCATCAACTATAACCAGGATAGTTTTAGAGCTACATGATAATACAAAAAACGCTCTGATACGTCTTTTAAAGGAGATGAAGTCCCAGAACAAAAGATTTACAATGACATTCGATGAGTGGACCTCTACTCGAAATAAGAGATACATGAATATTAATATCCACAGTAAAGATCTCGAACCAGTTTATTACAAAAATTTGGGTCTGGTGAGAATAGAAGGTTCAATGCCAGCAGATGTAGGAACCCAATTATTACAACAGCATTTGAACAATTTCGGACTTAGTCTTGAAGACATAATTGCTTTCACAACCGACGCACACTGGTCCCAAATGATAAAAAAGGGGACATTAAGAAATTTTTGACAAAAGGTCAACCGATTCAGCTTATTTTTTTTTTGTAGACAGCTGATGCAATTACAAATCACTTTTGTACATTGAGTTTTTGCCAAAAAAGCCGTATTTTCAGAGAAAAAAAATATTCAAATATTTTTTGTATGAAAAAATCCTAATTTTGTCTTTATCTTCCAAGATTCAAACGTATTCAAAATAAAACTTAGCGCAGCTTGTAGAGGGGCTAATTGCTCACTACTTTGTCATAGACACTCTTCTGCGATTTTGTGCTCCTTTTGAGTTACAGGCACTTTAAATATTTTTTGTATGAAAAAATCCTAATTTTGTCTTTATCTTCCAAGATTCAAACGTATTCAAAATAAAACTTAGCGCAGCTTGTAGAGGGGTTAATTGTTCATCACTTTGCCATAGACACTCAATTGCGATTTTGTGCTCCTTTTCAGTTACAGGCACTTTAAATTTTTCGTTGTCGGATGAGCTTTACTAGTTTTTTGTAGACAGCTGATACAATTACAAGTAACTTTTAAAGATGTATTTTTTGTTAAATAAGCCGTATTTTCAGAGTTAAAAAATTAATTCAGGCGGATTAGAAATAATCTTGTTAAAGATAGACTAAGATGTAATAACATTTTCTTCATTAATAAGTAACTCTTATAAATGTCTTTCTATTAAAAAAAGTCTTATTTTAAATATATCAAATAAACAACTTGGATATCTCAAAACGTGTACAGACATGTTCAGGTACAGGTAATTTATTGTGTGACTCATATTCAGATTATAAGCATTTTTTGGTAATGAGTCATTGCTTAATTAGCCGATTACTTACAATTTGGGCTATATTTGGTCATCTAACGCTAGTGAATGCGTCGGAAACGCTGAATGATAAAAAGGTATAAATTGCAATTAAAACTTTTCCTTCGTACTTTAACGGGCTTAGGACCGTCAAAATACAAACCTATATAATAATATAGGTATTGTATTAAGGCGTACTTAAAAAATTTGAACTACCTGTAACCCTAACGCTTAATTTATCTTTACATGCATGTTTTGTTTATTTATTTATTTTATACTTTATCACTTAATATGTATTTGATTTAGGGCAGGGATCTTGGCGTGCTTATCTGTTTTGGTCACTTTCTTCAATAATAAACGGCACTTGCACTATTTATTAACAGTCTTTTAATTATAGTTCCACAACAAAACACACGCTTTTACAATTATTTTCACAGGTTAATTCACAGAGCAATGTTCGTGCGATCAAGATTCAATGTCAAGTCATTGTCACAATAAAATATCAGGGTATAATAAAAATAAACAATATGTGAGTGGTTGACCAAAAAGGGACCTCAAGGGAAAATAATTGATTTCGAGTAAATCGCGTTTGATATTTCGTGTAGAAACAAGTTTCGACTCGTGCGCGGGCGGGGGGCGCGGCATGTTTTATGTCAGTATGCGACTTCGTTAGTGAGTGTCAACACGTGTTTGCGGTTACTACGTTATTGGCGACTTATTTAGTGTCAGTTTCTTGTCTTTATGTGCGTAACTAAGTGTGAGCTATGATTAAAGCCACGTCTGTTTTGTTAGAGGACGAATTACGTCAGTTGGACGATTATTATGGGATGACTGAAAATGATGAGTTGGAATTGCACGACCTTGAAGTGGAAATTTTAGATTTCGATGCAATAAGTTTGGAGGACATGTATACTGGTGCTAAAACTGTAAATGAAGGAGAAAATGACAACATTATGGAGCGAAGCACTGAAGATATACGAGAGGTCGAAATTATTACTAAATTCATGGATGATACATGTAATTGTAGTAAAGGCCCAAATGGTGGCCCATGCTCAGGCATATTTTCTCGACAATATCTATCACGTGTTCGGCAGCAATACATGGATATGGATAAATCTACAAAGTGTACAGCGATTTTGAGTAAGTTGGAGTGTCATAGAAGAAGCACACAGCTGGGAGATAAGTACAAAAAATTTTCTTACACCAAACCCATATTGCGGAACAAATATTTTCATGCCGATATAGAAATATGCCAGTCAACGTTTTTATTTCTTCATGCAATAGGCATCAAGGCCTTCAAAAATATTCTCAAACATTTTGATGAGAAAGGAGTGGCTGATAAAGTTCATGGTCTAAAAGGCAAACCTATTCATAATGCAACTCCCACAGAACATTTGGATATGATAGTTAAATTTATTAAAAATACAGCTGAAAAAGTATCTATTCCACTACCTGGTCGACTTCCGCAGTTTTGGGACTTTAGAGTCATGAAATTGCCTGCTAATTTAACAAAAAGGCGTATGTATAGAAACTATGTGGAGTCATGCAATGATAGCAATATTGATCATGTCGGCTGGACGACTTTCATACAATGTTGGAATACATATGTGCCTTACATAACATCCATGAAACCAAGCTCTGATCTCTGTCCAGTATGTCGAGATAATAATATAGCCATCATGCGTAATATTAACATGCCCGATCAGACGAAGACTGAAAAACTGAAGCAAGCAATTAATCATTTAGAAGAAGCTGATATTCAAAGAAAATTCTACAATGATATAAGGAAAGATGCAAGTGTAGCTCTAACTCAAGCCAAACAACTGGAGCAGAAACCTGGAATGCGTGTCTTCAGTATCGATTATGCACAGAATATCCATTATCCCTCATCTGAAATGCAAGTTGGACCTGCCTTTTTTAAAACTGCAAGAAAATGTGGCCTTTTTGGAATAAATGATGAAGCAGACAACACACAGACGAATTATCTCATAGATGAATGTGACAACATAGGAAAAGGGGCAAACAGTGTGATTAATCTCATTCATCACCATTTAGAATCCAATATTTGTGACCAAGATATTCAGCATATTTGTGCAGATAACTGCGTGGGTCAAAATAAAAACAATGCTGTTGTGCATTACTGTGCATGGAGGGTAGCAAGGGATTTAAACAAGACAGTGCATCTTAACTTCTTATTGGTGGGCCACACTAAGTTTTCCCCAGACAGAATGTTTGGACTTTTTAAACAGAAGTTTTCTAAATCTACAGTAGATACTTTGCATGGTATCGAAGAATGTGTGGCTAACTCGACAGTTTCGGGAAAAAATAAGGCTATCTGTACGAATGACTACGTGAACGGAATAATAAATGTTCAGTGGTATGAGTGGAACGCCTACCTCAGCGAATTCTTCACAACTATTCCAGGAATAACACGATATCACCACTTCACTATTAAATCGGATGATCCATTTACAGTGGAATGTAAAGTTCTAGCTAACAGTTCAGCTCAAAAATTTAATATTGTTAAGAAGGGAGTGACTTTAGATGATATCACTGGTATGCCAAATTTATTAGTTCCACCAGGGCTTTCACTTGCAAGACAATGGTATTTATTCGAGGAAATAGCACCCCTTTGCACTTCGAAAGACGCAGCTAACCTAACATGCCCAAAACCACAAGAAGCGAAACCTACAAGCCAGATGGCTAAAGTGGATCAGCCAGGACCTTCTGCTAAAAAACAGACGGCTAAAGAAGATCAGCCAGGTCCTTCTGCTAAAAAACCCAGGAAAGTTACTACCTGTGGGCGTTGTAAAGAACCAGGGCACACCATACGTTCATGCAAACAAAACAAAAAGTAAAGACTATTCATTATTATAATTTTTTATTTGTGATTGTAATGTTTGTGATGAGACTTCATAATTATTACTATTGTCAATTATTTACTACTGTGCTCGATTATTTTTATTATTTCATACATCACGAAGCGCCTCTTTATTTGTGGAACAGTGGATAGTTCCTTGCCGACAAATACTCCGAAAGCCTCATTAGACGCCTCTTTTTTTAAAAAAAAATCTTCAACATCTTTTTCCGTTTGAGTAGTAGCATCCAACATCTTCGGAATTGCTTCATTTATTGTGTCATCCCAAGCTTGACCGTATTGTTCAAACAAAATATTATCATCATTAATTTTATTAGGATTTAAGTTTTCTTTGACTTCTGAAACACAGAAAAATTGTTAAGTTTCTACTCGCAGATTATTTAATATTGAAGTGTGAGCTCCATTATAGACTTTGAAACAAAAATAAGTTGTTTTAATTACCTTGGGTATCATTGGAGACCTTTAAACTTTTAGGACTGTCCATTTGAGTAGCGTCGTCGTCACTTTCTGACAAGTACGAACGTCTTTTTGGACCTGCACACGATATAGAGACTTCGTTGCACTAGAGATAACCTTAAAAGTACAATAAAACAATAAAACTGATTGTATCCACTTACCTGACATCACAAAAACTAGTGTGCGCTGTGTGCAAGGTGTAATTTTTCCAAAACTGCCTCGGCTCACAAAAAAAATCATAAAAAAAACACTACAGCACCTAAAAATATTCTGGTTAGACCAAAACAAAGCTAAAATACCACAGATTAAAAAATTCAAAAAAAAAAATTAACGGTTTCCAATCCCTCCAGGTCCCTTTTTGGTCAACCACTCACATATTGTTCTACCCTACTTTGTCCTAATAAGTCATATGAAATGTAAAATACAACTTTTTATTTGACTACCCCAACAGTGGGTAGTCTTTGTTTACAAATGTAATACTTTGCTAGGGCTGTCGTCAACATAATATGAATAAATAAATAAATAAAACAAACACAAAAAATAAAACAAAGCGCATTTTTTTTCAGTACCTGTAAACTTAATAACTAAAGTAAACTATTATTTTACAAATTTAAATAAACTAGAACATAAATTAATTTTAAGCGCATTTTTTCTCAGTACCTATAAACTTAATAACTTAAATAAACTAGATTACAAACTTACAAACTTAAATAAACTAACATGAACGTGCGTATGTTACAATGTGAATTATGCTAGCGGATCTTGTGGGGGATTATTCTCAATGTCGACGTATACTTCTTCCTCATCAGCAACTTCTAAATCGAGTTCATTGGGTGAAACGTCATCCTTTAGAAGATTTTCGGCTTCTTCAAACCTCTGCTGCTTTTGAATTTTGGTGAACTTCGGTCTTATGTTCGTAATGTACGGATCGGAGCTGATAAGTAACTGGTGTAAAATATCTTCATTTGTTTGCATTCTGCCTATCTTTCTAGTATGCTTTTCTCTGATTGAACGAAAATCTTTGTTTCTTGCTTCTGAGGCTTCTTCGGACATCATACCAATTGGAATAAAAGAAAAATGCTGGCAAATATCTGCACCATGCACTAAAAGTTTATGTACACTCGAAGGCATGTAATACCACGAGTACTCGCTGACATAAAGTTCTGCTGTTTCTCTGCAATAAATTCTAAATTTTTCAATATCTACATTTCTCCCAGAAGATATTGCCTGCAAAATTACAGCAAATCTCTTAATCAAATTAGCATTAACTCCTGTTATCTCAGCTGACCTTTCGTAATCATTGAAAAACCGTCGAGCTGTATTGCCATCGTTTGTTGTCCCAAAGCCTTGTTTGACGATATCAATCATTAAGCCAGTTACAACAAAAAACTCATGCTGCGTTAACTCTTTTCTTGATTTTCGGAGCAGTTTGTCCTCACCCCGAGCCGCCCATTTTTTGAAATCTAAGTTGTAAGATATGTGCAAAATACATTCCATGCATCGCAACCACATGTGAAATGAAGATAAACCATATTTGTACATATCATGGTTTTCTGGTTTGTTAAAAACGAGGTTCAAGTTGTTCATATCTTTCGGATTTGTTAAGCAAATGTTGCAATTGGCTGCAGACTGTGTCTGTGAAAGTGCCGTGCATACTTTGCCGTCGATCATCCTCATATGCAATTCATGAAATACTTCAAATTCGCCATCAAATAACTTTGTTGGTAGAAGGTTCTGAATTTCTTCTTGTAATGTTGCTTCTACTTGCTGAATATATTCTTTTGTTTCTTGTTTGAATTCGAACATAATTGGTCTGCAATAGTTTGTTGAAGAAGGGCGCGGATTTTCCCATACTATCACATCGTTGTCACTCATAAGGCGAAGTGGCACAAAACTAACCATAAATACAGAAGATTCTGAAAATATGTCACCAGTTGGTTTTTGTTTGTAACAACTTTGTGAAGAAGCTCCGTCACAGCCCCATTTACTAACTAGCTTCAAAACACCACCATTAATATTTGAACCAGTCACTTTCAAAATCTTCTCGGCAGTTAAATCTAGAACTGCCTGTAACTTAATTTTAGCTCCTGACTCCGATATCACAATATCTTCTTTTGCTGGATAGCATTCTTTCTTCTTCAACAGTAACTTCTGGTAAGATGAAAAAGCCGCTGTGCCATTTGTACTTAAAATGGACCTCAAAGTTAGATATTGCCATTTTGATAAACTCAATGCTGTGGCAAGAGCTAAGGTGTCTTCCTCGGAAATCGATTTATCAGAAGCTTTATATAAAAAGTCACTTACTTCTTGCACCTTTTCTGGCTTATTTGAGAGGCACTTAATAACTTTAGAACAAACAGTGCGCCCGTTTTCATTAAGTTTAGCAATAAGAGCATAGAACAGCTCTTCTTCGGAATGCTCCAAAAGAGACAAAGAACGTCTTTTCTTCTGCTTATTTGTTAAATCTTCAAATGGTCGTTTATTTCTAGTTCTGGGAGTATTTGTGGTAGCTTCTGATGTAGATGCACCCGCTTCCTCTTCGTACGATAAATTATGCTCTTCTACGTCTACTGAAATGTCCTCTATGGTATATTCTGGATCAAACAACATAGGAAAATTCACAGAAGTTAAAGTTGGCCACAAAATTTTAGACTCCAACCACTCCTTGTTTTTAACACCAAATCTTTCGTTTCTACCTGAATTGTCCCATCTTCTAGCTAGGTTTGACGTATAATTTTGGCAAAACTTTTTGATAATACTGAGCTCTTCGTTTGGAATTTCACTTGAAATACGATTTATAATGGTTTGACACAGTAAATCACTATTTTTAAGGCACCCACTATTACTCAAAAAAGAAAAAATGTCTAAATTAGTCACAAATGTAGTCATTTTGATACAAAAATGTTACAGGCAAATAAATAAAAGTTACAATGTGGTGATAGTTGATAAAAAATTGTGTTGTTTTTACGAGCACAAGACGCGTAATGAACAAA
Organism: Griposia aprilina; assembly: GCA_916610205.1. Lineage (NCBI taxonomy): Eukaryota > Metazoa > Arthropoda > Insecta > Lepidoptera > Noctuidae > Griposia > Griposia aprilina. The sequence goes on along the minus strand of OU744285.1, from coordinate 22,429,221 downwards.
AACGGGTTCCGCTTGCCCTTATACTATTGATATATGACTCATTACCCAACTATCCCGTTACTTAATGGGGTAGTTAGATAATTGCTCATTACCTAACTACCTCATTACTTAATGGGGTAGTTAGATAATGAGCCAAATATTCTTGCAATTTGGATGAGTCACGAGAAAATAAAACATACTAAGATGTGCTCCTACATAAATACCGCAAAACTACAAAGGGAATTTTTAATTGCAATTTATATACCTATTCATCATTCAGCGTTTTCGACGCGTTCGACTAGATGACCAAATAGAGCCGAAATCGTCACTTATAGGGTAATTAAGCAATGACTCTATACAAAAAAAAATTTACATACGAGTCACACAATAACTTACCTGTACATAAACATGTCTGAACACGTTTTGAGATTTCCTTGTTTGTTTATTTGATACTGATAATTTCATATATTTGTAAGAGTTACTCTACAAGCTGCGCTAAGTTTTATTTTGAATACGTTTGAATCTTGGAAGATAAAGACAAAATTAGGATTTCTTTCATACAAAAAATATTTCAAAATTTTTTATCTCTGAAAATACGGCTTATTTGGCAAAAACTCAATGTATAAAAGTGATTTGTAATTGCATCAGCTGTCTACAAAAAAAAAATCAGCCGAATCCGTTGACCTTCTGTCAAAAATTTCTTAATGTCCACTTTTTTATCATTCGGGACCAGTGTGCGACGGAGCCAGCGTAATGGTTAAAATGGGCAAAAATTTTGACGGCCACCATCAATTGTGTTTTGCCCATGGCATACAACTGGCGGTGCTCGATGTGCTATATAAATCACAATATCAGTCAACTCCCAATCCCAACCCAGAGCAACAAGATATAGAACTAGATTACGACTCTGAAGATTCTGAAGAAAACTATGGCGGATTTGATATAGAAGTACCAAGAATTACAGAATCTGAATTTCTTTACAAAGATACTATAAAAAAAGTACGAGATTTGGTTAAATCTTTTAAAAAGTCACCCTTGAAAAACGACTTGTTGCAGAAATACTCTGTAGAAGAATATGAAAAGGGCCTCGATTTTATACTCGACTGCAAGACACGGTGGAACAGCCTGTCCGATATGATTGGCAGATTTTTAAAATTAAAATCATGTGTCATGAAGGCATTATTGGATTTAAAATCAAATATAAATTTTACAGAAAAAGAAATTCAAGACCTGCAAAACATTCATCATAGTTTAGATGTAATAAAAACAACTGTGATGTCTTTGTGTCGCCGGGATTCAAACTTATTGACGGCAGATGCTGCTCTTCAGTTTATGTTAAATAAACTTGACTATCAGCACAACGAACTCAGCGAAAGGCTTGCTAATTCCCTTAGAAAAAGAATAAAAGAGAGACGAACTAGTGTATCTGGTATTTTACAGTATTTGCATAACAATGAACAATTTTACGAAACAATATCAACAGAAACCTTCACAAAACCGACGTCAGATTTTATAAGGACATATATCACTAGATTATTAGAAAGGCTGAAATTTACAGCTAGCACAACGTCTGCACAGACAAGTCAAAGTCCAATACAACAAATAAGCACAGCACATACTGACTCCAGTGATGAAGAGTTAACTGTGGCCGAGGAATTAGAAAAAGAGATATGCAAAGCCACGTCACAGGTAAACAAATCTACGGTTAACACAGATCTTGACTCCATTGTTAGAGTGGAAATGTGCATCTATGATACTGCTGGCGGTGGTCGTGGATTTTACCTAACAGCAGCGTATAATTATTTACTATCGATTACACCAACAAGTGTTGAAGCCGAACGTGCTTTTTCTTCAGCTGGTTATCTATGTAGTAAATTAAGAAGTTCATTAAGTGATAAAACACTAAATGCGTTGTCGTTTATGAGATCTCATTTTCAAGAAAAGTCAAATAAGTAGATAAGTAATAAGCATTCCGTTTAGGAAAAAGATATTCTTATTTTGTTACGAATCTAAATACTATCTAAGCGTTGTCACAGAATATATAATAGAGCGTTGTGTTGTGTTTGTGATTAAATTAATAGGAGAATCTGTTAAGTTATGCTCTTGATAATGTAACATTATTCTGTATGTCCATATTAATCAATAAAAACTTTAGTTTAATCAAAGTCTTTTTACACTTCTTATATTGTCGATTGCTACCTAAAAAATTAAACATTCGATTTCAAAAATTTCAAAAATATGTTTTAAATTACGTAATTACGTACTTACGTAATTGGACCACCAAAATTCGTAATCAATTACGTAATTAATATATCCGTAATTTTGGAAGCCCTAGATCCGTGAGTACCGGTTCACATCATCTGATCTTAGACCACGGCTACCACGTTTGCCCATGAATAAAAAAAAACCCAACAATTTGCGACTGATGGAGCTACTGAAGGTAACGGAAACGTTCAGTAGTGCCATCAGGATGGAATTTGGTGTGGACAAATGTGCAGTCATGCATGTAAAGCGAGGGGGGATTATGGAATCCATGGGAACCCAACTTTCGGATTCTATACACCTTAGATCCCTCTCCTCAACCGAAACCTACAAGTACTTGGGTATGTCGGAAGCATTAGGCATCAATGCTGCCGACATGAAACAATCGTTGAGGGAACGCTTCTTTGGCCGCCTGAATAAAGTGTTAAATATTCTTTTATCAGGCGGAAACAAGGTGCGTGCCTTTAACGGTTGGGTCATGCCGGTTTTGATGTATACTTTCGGCATACTCAAATGGACTCAGACGGAACTTGATGCTCTGGATAGGAAGGTCCGTACATTGCTGACGGCATATAGGATGCATCACCCACGGTCATCAGTGATGAGACTGTACATCTCGCGGAAGTGTGGGAGTCGAGGATTCTTAAATGCTAAAACCCTCCACAACCGCGAGATTTGCAGTCTCAGGGAATATTTCCTTCAAACTGACGTGGGGATGCACCGAGATGTGGTCGCAGTGGACAAGGGCCTCACTCCGCTCTCCTTGGCAAAAGAGAACTGGCGCAAACCTGCAGTACTAGATACTAACGAACTTAAGGAAGTATCTTATCTCTTCGGGGAAACCGAAGGTTTTGTCTGTGCGATTATGGATGAAGTTATCATGACGAATAATTATCGGAAATACATTGTCAAGGACGGCACGGTTGACATCTGTCGGGCATGCCACCGTCCCGGTGAATCAATCCGACATATAGTTTCCGGTTGTTCTCGTCTTGCTAATGGTGAGTACTTGCACAGACACAATCTATTGGCTAGGATTATCCACCAGCAACTTGCCTTGCAGTACAATCTTGTGGAATCTGAAGTACCATACTACAGGTATGTGCCCGACCCAGTTCTTGAAAATGGTCATACCACATTATACTGGGATTGATCTATCATCACTGACAGGGCTATTGTAGCCAATAAACCTGATATTGTGGTGATAGATCGACGAGGGCGCCGTGCATTGATTGTTGATATCGCTGTCCCTCAGGACGGGAGCCTCGTGAAAGCCGAGAAAGATAAACAAATCAAGTATCTTGACTTGGCTCGCGAGTTTGTCGACATGTGGGATGTGGACTCAGCGAACATTGTGCCGATAGTCCTGACAGCCAATGGCTTAATAGCCAAGAGTCTCGACCAACACCTGAGGAGGCTCTCGTTGGGCAGCTGGATCAAGGGCTTGATTCAGAAAGCGGTACTTCTAGACACGGCTCGCATTGTTAGGAGGTTCCTCTCTCTGGAGCCCTGACCGCCGGTAGCTTGGACCCTGTTCCCGATACCGGTGGGTTACTATTTTTTTATATTTTTAAATGTTTTTATATTCTAATATTTAAAAATGTAATTTATATGTATATAATAGAATAAAGGAAATAATAATAATGTACCTACCTTAACTTCCAGTGAAATTTCCCTAGTTCCTTTTATAGAAGTTAGGCGCCTTAGATCACTTGCGAGATTCCTAAATGTTCGTTTATCCAGCCTAAAACGCTGAATAAACTCCAATTCCGACATTTCGGCGATAACATCCACACTCCGCCGAGTAAGTCTAGTTTGACGCCTAATCCACGCTTCTTCATTATTTGCTGCCCATAACAGCCTCAGGCAATGCATTATAACAATAAATATAAGTACACTTTTTCTTAATAAAACAGCCCACAAGACCACTAGCGGCAGGGTCCGAGTATCCGCTAGCGAGCGTGAGCGATTAATGCTAAAGTTGACGTTAGCGTTTGTCAAAAACACCACTTGTCTACGAGGACTGCACTAAAAGTATCGGGAATGGAATATTTCCACTGTTCCTGTCATATTAAAATCAGTGTTGCCAACTAGGCTAAAACGAAATGTGCTAAAGTGCTAATAAAAAAATGCCAAAAATATGCTAATTTTTTAATAAAGTGCTAAAATAATATGCCAGATTAATGTAAAATTTTAATCAAAATTATTAAAAATATACAGATTAGCTGTACGTAGGATTACACCAAGTTTTGAAATAAACAGTCTATATCTTCTTGATTTTCATCAACAGTACCTGTAGATGTGGAAGGCTGAGAGTCCGAATCATAAGTCTCTTTGGTACCTATACAGCGCAGTACGTCATCTGGCACTGTATAAGAATAACAACATTTTCCTACCCTCTTCAGGCCAAATCTGACATATAAAATGGCATTTAAGGTTTTCACCGCTAAACGATTCCGAAGCTTAGTCTTTACCAGATTCATTTGACTAAAAACACGTTCAATCTCCGCGTTCGAATGAGGTAACGACAGCATAGATATTGCAAGCTGCGATAAATCCGCAAAAGGGTTATTACCAGCTGCATCTTGATATTCAATGACTTCATTCCAGAACTGTATGGTGGAAGATGTGCATTCCCATTTTATGTGTACTATGTTTACCCATTGAGATACAAGCCTATCTATTGTGGATGCATTTACTCTGAACTCTTCGGCTATTTCGACAATGGAAGGCTTGACCACTTTTAATGTTTCCTGTACAGAAAACATAGATATTTTCTGTAGCATTTTGAAATTAACGGGTAATCTCGAACGTAGTTCTTTTACAAGTTTCAATGTGAAATTAATGCATCGTTGACGTAAATTGTTTGCTACATCAGGTTGAAGATTATATTCACGTAAAGTGGACTCATAAACATATCCCATATATGGTCTAGGGTCCAAATAATCATCAATGTTTTGAGTAAAAATATCTACCCTCGCTGTAGGGTTCAGGATACGCCGACTTGTCGATTCCACTAAGCTACTCAGATCCCTGTAAAGTTTTGTTGGATCAACATCGTTGCTTTCAAATAGTTTGTTTACAACTTGAACCTCCTGTAAGATAGGTTGTAAGTACAATAAGTACAGGTGATTCACTGGATCGTTATACATGTTGTATAGAATTTCTGCCATGTGGCAGTGTTCATCCCGTCTGGCAACTTCAAACAGGAGCTTTAATTCCAACCATTGTTTTAAAATACGACTGACCGCTGGTTCAATTGATATCCATCGGGTGTTGCTCATCTGTGGAATTCTCAATGGATCGGAGCCACCGTTGATCGTTTGGTATATACTTTTGTAATAGAGTCGGCGGTTTGAAGAGTGGCTAAACCAGTTGTAGGTTTCTCGTATAAGAAAATCCACATTGCGGGGTAGAGTTTCTTCTGAAGCGTGCGACATAGCCAACTGTAACGAATGACACACGCAGCGAACTAAGACCAAATTATTATTGTCAGTTGCATTTTTCAACAATGCGTGCACTCCGTTGTTAATTCCTGTCATCACTGTAGCATTATCCGTGCCGATACCGATATTTTTTTTTATATCTATATTTAATACTGACAATAGTCCCTTAATACCGTTGACTATGCTCTCTGCCGTGCCATTTTCAATTTCCACCAACCCTAAGAAAGTGCAAATTATCTTTTTAATGGATCTGCTGAAATATCTGATAGAGACTCCCAACATTTTACTAACAGAAATATCTGTAGATTCATCGAGTAAGAGACTGTACTCTTGGTCTTTTAAGTCCGAAACAATTTCTCTAATAAAATGCGGCGCCAAAACATTTTTTATTATGTTTGTGCATTTCGTGCGATGTACTTGTAAGCCGCCACTTTTGCTGTCTCCGAATCGATGTTTGCATAACTCCGATAAATGGTCAATAGACATAATCGCACAATGTTCGCACACGAACATAGATAATGAAGATTCTGCTTTCTGTGTGCTTAAATCTTTTTTAACAACGGGAAAATTTATGGTTTTTTGACTTTTCATTGGCTCTATTGCTTTTCTGTGTTTTACTGATATAATATGTTGCTTTAAACAATACAATTTTGCAATAATATCGCACTTGCAGTACTTACAATAGGCTTTTGTCGTATCTTTTGCAACGGGCTGCAACCACTCTTTGAAATCGGACATTTGCTCCCACTCTGACCGGTAATGTTGATTGTACTTAGGAGGCATTACAACGACAAACAAAAACTATTAAAACTCGTTCCGTTATATCTCGAGAGACACTGCTTCCACTTTCATTTGTTTTAAATTTAGTACTTCGGTAGGTAACGATTTGATTAAAGTTATTCTTTGTCCCTCATTCCTACAGAGAAGAGCGAAGTAATTTTGTTTGTCTATGGTATCCACATGTCAAAACAAAAAAGTTTTAAAGGGGAATCCCAGTCCAAAACAAAAGAGATTGTTCGTTTCATGTTAATATTTTATTTTCATAAACAGTCGTTCGTTTCATGTTCTTTTTTTTAATTTCAGTTAATATGCTAAAAAATATGCTATATGCTAAACGACAAAATAATATGCTAGACAGAATGAAAATCTGCCAAATTTAGCATATAAAATGCTAAATTGGCAACGCTGATTAAAATCTTTTTAAATGAAAACTCCTTGGTTTTAAAAATCGAATACCATTTATTTATTTAAAAAAAGATTCTCGGTCTTGTCACACGGTTTTGTCAAACTTGTTTAGTCGTTGAGAAAATGGAATTGACTCGAGAAAATTCAAGAGAGATGATTTATTATGACTTTCGATGTGGTTTAACACAAAAACAGTGTGTTGACCGGATGATTTCTGCATTTCAACGTGGACGTGTCAAGCTCAGTGATGATCCCCGTCAAGGTCGTCCAAAAACTGCAGTCACCCAAGAAAACGTTGGTGCTGTGCGTAAGCTGATTGAGGAAGATCGACATGTGACATACCGCGAAATTCAGGCAACTTTAGACATTGGCATGAGTCAAATACAAATAATCTTGCATGAACAATTAGGTGTAAAAAAGTTGTTTTCCCGATGGATACCGCATTCGCTCTGTGAAGAGCAAAAAGCGGCTCGCGTTACTTGGTGCGTCAGAACTCTCGAAAGATTCCACGCAGGATCCTCAAATGCTGTATACAACATCGTATCAGGTGACGAATCCTGGATATACGCGTACGAACCCGAAACAAAAAACCAGTCACGAGTTTGGGTGTTCGAAAATGAGTTAAAGCCAACAAAAATTGTTCGTTCACGGAGTGTTGCAAAAAAAATGGTGGCCACGTTTGTCTCCAAAACCAGCCATGTTACGACTATTCCTCTTGAGGGACAAAGAACGGTTAATGCAACGGTTAATAACGGGTATGCTAGTATTTGTTTGCCACAGGTCGTTTCTGAACTCCTTAAAGAGAACTGCAACCGCCGTATCATCCTCCATCACGACAATGCGAGTTCTCACACCGCGCACAGAACAAAAGAGTTTTTAGAGCAAGAAAACATAGAATTATTAGACCATCCGCCGTACAGGAAAGTATAGAAATCATTAGGGCTTAGGTCGGGCCTAAGCCCTAATGATTTCTATAATTTCCCTAAAATAAAGAATAAATTGCGTGGACAGAGATTTTCATCACCTGAAGAAGCTGTGGACGCCTACAAAACGGCAATTTTGGAGACCCCAACTTCCGAATGGAATGGTTGCTTCAATGATTGGTTCCATCGTATAGAAAAATGTGTCAAATTTCGCGGAGAATACTTCGAAAAGCAATAAATACATTTTTAAATAGTAATGTTGTGTCATTCGAAAAGCAATAAATACATTTTTAAATAGTAATGTTGTGTCACTTCCTTGATTACCGAAAATTTCAGTGCCGCCCTTACCACTTTGTATGAGAGACGCCACGCTAATGTCGCGTTAGTGGTAGCGTTTCGTTACATAGTTTTTATTGTTTACAAACTTAGCGTGACAATACGTGTCTTTTCCGCAGGTAATGTCATTGCCATACATTTTGACATTAGCGTCTGGCGTTAACGCTATCAGAAAAGTTTTTGTCTAGGCCCGCTGATGTTCTGAAGCAGCAAGCTTGCCTGGGAAACTGGAGTCTCCTCTCCCCACTCGAATAGTACGATCGTCGTTCCTTTGGATCGCACTAAACGGCGTCGGTGAGTGGCTACTTCCACTTGAGGCAGTGCAGCATACTTGCAGCCTTTCATGCTCGTTTCGGTGGTGCTTCCGTTAATCAAGGCGGCAAGGCCTGGTGAAATCGGTATTCGGGCCGCAGCTCGGCTTGAGCCTACGCAGAAACTTATGCCTAACCTTTCCCCTTCCCGGTTTATGAAGAGGGCGACGGCTCGCGATCTGACGCCTGGAACTCCGTCTCCTCCGCACGCCAGGAATTGTGTGGTGGACATGGTGCTTGGGGCTGGTGTTAGGCTGGCTGCTGCTGCTGCCGTTGCTGCTACCGCTGGTGTTGGTTGTGAGTTAGTGTTTGTACGTGTGATTTGTGGTTCTGTAGATGAAGTTCTTGTCGTCATTTGTGTTGTGGTTGTTATTGTTGTTACGGCGGATGGTAGTTGGTTTCGACCTTGCAAGGTTACGTCCGTTTTGTTGGCCCCTGCTGCAACCGTGGCGACTTTGCTCGCGAATGCCAAGAATGGTTTCCTAGTAGCCGGTCTCCCCATGATGGTATGGAGTGTGGACTGGCTAAGCTGGGTTTCAAACTTTACTTCCAGCTCCATTCTTTCTAGACTAAATCTCGAGCATACAAAGAGCAAGTGCCAGACTGTCTCTTTGCAACTGGATCGCAGACGCACGAGGGACTATCTTTGAGGTGGAATCGGTGGAGATACGCTGAGAATCCTCCGTATCCTGTTAGGATTTGTACATGGACCGGTGTGAGAACTGCGTCTCTAAGTGTTCTTTTCGCCGCTAGGACGTCTGGGAAGAACACTTTTGTAGCCGCTCCTGTACTGGAGGACTCATACCGCGCTTTCCACTTCTTAATAGTCCCCTCTTGTATCTTCCTCCACACGAACGATACGTGGACCTTGCTGTAGTCCGCTGTGTCCTTTGTTAACGCTGCCTCTTTGGCCAGCTCGTCCGCTCTCTTATTCCCGGCGGTTCCCACGTAGGCCCTTAGCCAGAAGAGTCTCACTTGTCTGCCTTCTCTTAACTCTCGGACGCTCCTCTTGATTTGGAGTGCCAGGTGGTGAGTGACAGAAGGTCTCCTCAGCAGGTCAAGTGACGATCTTGAGTCACTTAAGATGCTTACAGAGGCCGCCCTAGATTCTGTTCCCATCCTGACAGCTCTGAAGAGAGCGTATATTTCCGATTAGAAGACAGTGTTTTGAGGCTCCAAGCCGAAGGTGCTGGATTTTGACTCCTTCCCGTTTTCCCACCAAGTTAGGGCAGCTCCTACTTTCCCCTCTATCTCGCTGCCGTCGGTGTAGATTTGGGGACGGATTACTCGATGGGTTTCCAGGGTTTCGGGAGTCAAGTCCTCTAGGCGTGCATACTCTGTTGTTATGAGTTACGCTGGGTGGGGATGATCGGAGCGGTGCACGTTGCACTCCAGCTCGCGGCTCGGCGGTATGAACTCTTGGGAATGGCCCTTTTTGATCTTGAAAAGAGTTGCGGCCTCGATTACCCGGAGATCTAGCGGGAGTTGTCCTGACAGGTGACAAGTGCCGATGTTAGAGACACCGTGCGGTATGCTTTGCAGATCTTCTGCGCCAAGCCCCTCTGCATTGAGTCGAACTGATTCCTTGTCATCAGTTTCTCAGCCGCGGGGGCCCACGCACTCACTGCATACATCACGATGGGCTTTATCACCGACACGAATATCGTCCGGATTATCTCTCTGTTCAAACCCCATGTCACCGTTGCCGCGCATGCTAACTGCTTGTAAATGTCTGCAGCCTTTTTACAGGTCGCAGACACGTGCGCGTTGAAGGTGAGTTTGGAATTTCGTTGCAGTTTTTAGCCTTTGGTCGTCACTCATTTTTAAATATGTTTTGCAATTATAAATGCCATGTTGGTTATTGCAAAGAGGGCATTTTATGTTTGACACGTGCATTGATATCGCCACTGCTCTATTTCCGTTGCTTTTGTTGTTCGAATTGTTGTAATTATTTTTCTTATTGCTAAATGTTTCCTTTGAATAATTGTTTTGATGAAGAAGTCTTCGAGGGCACACTATCTTTACGGCGAACTGTTTCCAGGGATGTAAATTTTGTTTCCAAAAAATCTAAGAACTCTGCGAGAACCGGTAGTTCTTTCGAATTCTTCAGCGACTCTATGTAGCCTGTGTATGTTTCAGTATCTAGCTTTTGACCTAGAACGTGTACGATCATTGGGTCCCACGATGTGGTGTCAACTCCTAGGTTTTTGATGGCATTAAGACATTCCAGCGTGGTGTCATGCATTCGTTTAATCTGCTGTAACGATTGCTGTTGTATGTTTCGCACGCTTAGCAAAATGTTGATATGGGACGAGAATATTAGTTTTTTGTTGTCATACCGATGGGTGAGAATTTTCCAGCACACCGAATAGTTATCGGTACTTATCGATAGATGTTGTATAAGCTTTTCAGCTTCTCCACGAACCTTACCCTTTAAATACTGCATCTTTTGGCCTCTTGCTAACGAGGGGTTGCTATGTATTACTTCCGTAAATAGGTCTCTAAACGATACCCATTGGTTGTAGTTTCCGTTGAAGTTCGGTATCTCCAGTTGAGGTGTTGATTTTTCCCTGTGTGCGACAGACCACATTTTCGTGTTAATAGCCCTTTTCAGGATGTTGAGTTTTTTCTCATACTTATCGTACATGTTGTTGTATTGTTCGTTCTCTCCCTCCAGTTCCATCTCGATGTCCCAATGTAGTATGTCGATAGCTGACCATCTAGCCTGTAGTGATCTCAATACGTGCTCAAATTCCCACTTATCTGAGATAGAGTCCACATCTATGTTTGCGGTTGTACGCATAAAGGCTTTAAAATTCGCATACTGTTTTTTCAACAAATCGTCCAGCTTACTGTTTGGCTCCATGTTCGACTTCTGAGCTGGTCGGTCGCTCAGTTGCCTTGAGAAACTGAGTCCCGCCTCCTCATCTGTTTTCTCGTCTGCCCGCATACTCGATGCCGATGGTGATTTGTCTCGAGATGTTGTTTGCTCACCTGTTGAAAGGCTTCCTGTCTTCGTAAAACGCAGCTGATATTGTTGGTTAATCAACGCTTTGGTTGATTCATACACCGTACCTGTTTTGTCGTACTCTCGGTCGGTACAATAAGGATGAGTTTTACTTACCTCCCCCTCAATTCGCTCATGATTAACTTGGTAATCATTCCAATAACTCTCCAAAGTGTTGAGCTTCCGCTTAAAATAATCAACCGTTTTCCTATCAGCACTATCCTTTTTCAAGTTAATGCCAAGTTTGATATTGCTATCATAGATCATTGATTGCGTTTCAATGAGTTCCGACATGGTTATGGTATTTTAATACAGCCCTTATTGACTAAAAATAAGGAAATTTATTACTTGGATTCTTCCCGCTGTTAGTACTCAGCCTTTGCTGCTACTTCACTGTTCTGCTCCAATGTTCGCTCCGACAGCCCCACGACGTACACACACTGTTTTTGTTACGATAGTTCAGACCTCGCACACCAAAATTCCGAATTTCCGAAATTACGCGACGCGTGATCCGGTTAGAAGGACCAAAAAATATGTCGGGGTACTTAGCAAGGTGTCGGTGTTTTTGAGGAGAAACAAATGTTTATGGTTGAACACTATTTAATGATTCACTCTCAAACTGTTCTTAATGTTAAAATGTTTAATGAAATGTTGATGAATACACCCGGCTAACGCGGTAGACAAAAATGCACTGAATTTAGTATAAAGTAAGTAATAAGTAGTAAAATTAGGTCAACGCGTCACGCCGATCTTGCTGACTAAGGTGTTCGGTGAAAACACCGAACAAGCACAGTCATTCAACTCTCACGGAATATTTGAAATCCTTCGTAAACGAAAACCAAGATAACTGGCCTACTTATGTGTATACAGCTATGCTAACCTATAACACAACAGAACATTCAACTACAAAATTTACTCCTTACGAGTTAATATTCGGTCACAAACCCTTTATTCCTAATTCTATCTACGAAAATGAACCTAATACAACATATTCAAACTATATTAAAATGTTACAACATAAATTTTAATACACCAGAGAAAAAGGTTTGGATAATATACTAAAATCCAAAGAATCTTCTAAATCCTATTACGATTCCCAAACTAAATCACCACCACATTACAAAGCTGGTGACTACGTCTACCTTAACCTTTCGTATGCCGGTAATTACAGAAACAATTAAAAAGCCATTGTGTCTGGCGTGGATCTACGTTCCGGCATACGAAAGGTTAAAGCCCGCTTGAGGCTCAGAAAAGCACTATCGCCTATCTGGAAAGGACCATACAAAATCATCAAAGTTCACGGTAACAATACAGCCACGCTCCTTATCAATAGACGTCATGTGACTCATCATTTCGACCAAATTAAACCCGCGGTGAGCAAAGACCCTGTACTACTGTTAGAAATACACTCAGATGGGGAAGATTAGGAATAATTAATTATTAAGATGTAAATATTAGCTGTAATTATAATAAGTATCTAGCGTAGTCTAACTGACTCTATTCATTCTATTTCAGAGTCTCGGTCAATGCGCACCAGGACTTTATCAAGCCACTTCCTTCTAGTTCCGGTATATACTTCGATAGCCTAGGAAAACTCAAAGCAATTAAAGGAAAGTTAAATATTATCAGTCACGTAAACATTTCCCTTATAAATCCTCATCTTGCTAACCTCGATGATATCTTGGGCATAGTCAAGAAAACATGCCAAAAATCAAGCAACCTTCAATGTGAAAACATACTATCCCCACTCACAGGTCGATACAACGACATTAAGAGCCATTTCACGTTTTCGCGCCAATATCTAAGATTTTAGTTGCCTAATTTACCATCTTAGGTAATACTCTGACATTGTTGAATACATGTAAAAAATAGACCAATCTTTCGTATTGATACTTCATTTAACACATTTACAAAAATGTATTTGTTTACTTTGTAGTGATTACTCCCCCACAACTAGTTTACTGAAAAATTATCGCAGAGTCAATTTCAGACTCTTAAATCTATCATTAATATTGATATCTTTGACTGAAAAAAATACATAAAGCATCAGACATGTAATTTTGTCGACACATTATTTACTAGAATATCGATTAATATTAACATTAATGAGTAAAAAAATAAAGTCTTAGGACAATTTTTACGATTTATATCGCAATTTTATCGCGATTTTTTGGTTTGAATAAAGCGTAATTACATTTTAAAAATCGTGTCAAAATAAACTATGTTCTTTAACAAATCGAATTCTAAAGTTTGATTCAAATCCCTTCATTTAATTAGACATAATATCGTTATTAAATCACTCTGAATTAGAATAAATTACGATGCATAAGCGGGCGCAATTTAGTACGGCGCGAGCGCCCATCGAGGACGGACCTGTGCAACTTTTTCCCGCGTCTCAATGTTCGAATACACGTATCGTGAACGCATAATTATACTACGACTACAACATTTTGATTTTTTTGCATAAGGTAAAACTTTCGTTTATCAAATGAAGTATTATTTTAGTAGTTTCTAGAATAAATATATATTTTTGTTTTATTAGTTTTAGCAATGGGGCGTAAGGGTTCTGTATACCATTGTATCAAAAAAAGGAAAAATAAAAATTCTGCAGCCATGAAGAAAGCAACAGAAGCGAGGTAGATATTTATTTTTATTTGCAAAATCGATCACATAATGTCGACATGGACTATAGAACCGTAATTACTTACAGTTCTATAAAAATATTGATGATTTTAATAAAAGTTACTGTTGGCATTGAAACTTGACAGCTATTTTGTTTTCATTTTAGAATGAGAAATCGCGTGAATCGAATAGGGGAGGATTGTAACTTTAGGAGAGACATCGCGCCGGGTACTAGTGACGCGCCGGATACAAGTGACGCGCCGGGTACAAGTGACGCGCCGGGTACAAGTGACGCGCCGGGTACAAATGACGCGCGCGCGGGTACAAGTTAGAAGTCAGATTCGATAACAGAAATTGTATGTTAAAGTAACAATTTCATGTTTAAAACAGAAGTTTATTTGGTAATAGCTACTATAATTATTATGTCTTTTATATTATAGGAAAAGGAACCTGTTGCATTAGACCATGGACTTGACGAATTAATGGAAGTTTCAGACTCGATCGTAATTATTTTTGGTACTTATTACATTTTTTTTAAATTTAAATTTCAATAAGTGATGCTTTAATGATGCTTTTGTTTTTAGAACGATTACATCGTTGATGGTAGGCGTATAATTGATTTTAATTACTTTTGGTGTCAATTAATAAATATAAGCGAACACAGCGAGAAGTTTGGCTGCAAATTGAACTATTTGAAAATAGAAAAAGAGAAACAGGTGGGTCTCATATCTAAATTTGACTTGAAGTGTTTGATGTGTGGATCTAACTTTGTTTTAAAAACTTCGGAGACTGCCACAACTGAACAAACAAGACTCGACCTTAATGCAGGAGCGGTATCAGGTACAATAATTACGGGAATTGGTCTCTCAAACTTAAACGAGATCACTGCATCGATGGATTTACCAACAATGCCATTTCGATTATATAGTCAAAAACATGATGCTATTTCCGACATGTGGAAGTCTGCTGCCGAAATGACAATGTTAAATGCTGCTAAACAGGAAATTGAAGTGGCGAAAGCACGTGGCGATGTTAGCAATTCGGGTATAGCAATGATACCGGTCGAAGCAGATGCTTGTTGGAGCAAACGCTCATACAAAAATAATTATTCTGCACTCTCTGGTGTCGCGGCCATAATCGGTGAAAATAGTGGTAAAGTGCTACACATTGGCGTTCGCAACAAATATTGCTTCATTTGCGCCCGAGCTAACAAAAAAGGCCAGCCAGCAAAAGCTCACAAATGCACAAAAAATCATTCGGGATCGTCTACCAGCATGGAACAAACCATATTAGTCGAAGGTTTTAAAAATTCCATTAGGGAAAGAAATTTAATTTATAATACACTAATCGCAGATGGCGATTCTAGTACCTATAAAAGTATATTAGAGAGTCGACCTTATCCGGATATACCTATACAAAAAATTGAATGCACAAACCATTTGTTGAGGAATTACAATGGGAAGAACTTATTACTTCAAAAAGATACATCTATCCCTCTAAACGAACGTAAACTTTTAAATATGGACCGCCTGAAAAGGTTACGTACTGCTGTTCGTGCTGCTATTAGATACAGACAACAGGACGATGGTTCAGATTCTAATAAAATAGAAAATCTGCAAAAAGACATAATTAATAGTCCACGACACATCTTTGGGGACCATTTAAATTGTGACAGTTATTACTGTACAGATGAGAGGAAAAAAGAGCCTAATATAGTCCCACTAATACCAACTCTACTTTTAAAATTAAAAAAGAACGCATCTCAACTTGCCTACAATTCCCGGAGTCTTTTACATTGCTACACCAATAATCGCGCAGAGCAATTCAATAGCATTGTAGCTAAGATGATAGGTGGGAAACGAGTCAACTTTTCGTTGAAAGACTCCTACACTACACGATGCTATGCAGCAGTGGTATCGTTTAATACCGGCATGCCACAATATACTTTTTATAAGTCAATCTGTCATGCTAGTCCAGGAAAGTCTTTAAAATCGTTGGAAGCCCGTAGATACGCAAAAAATAATCGAGAAGTAATGGCTCGTAAGAGGTACTGCCCGCAAAAAACTCAATTATAATCCTGTAGATGCTCATTACGGAAAGGAATGTCAAAGACTGGATATGGACGCCGCAGATTATGAACAAGGAAAACTACTATTTTTGAAACATTTACAAGAACAGGCGTCAAATCGCTATGAAATTGAGAGGGCTACCGTATTACAAGCCGAAAGTTCTTTGTGGCTTGAACTTAGAAGGTGCATACTGACTGCGTCCTCCTTTGGGAAGGTTTGCAAAAGGCGAGCGAACCAAAACTCTGCTCCTCTAGTGAAAACCATTCTTTATTCCTATAACTTGGACCAAATCACCGCAATAAAACATGGCAGGGACAATGAACCAAAGGCACAACTCAGTGTGCAAGAAAACTCAATTATAGGTAAATGTGGTCTTTTCATAGACGAGGAACATTGTTATTTAGGTGCGACACCGGATGGATTGTGCAGTGAAGGATTAGTGGAAGTGAAATGTCCTAGCTCACTTTTCGGAATCGATCCTGATACCGCTGTACAAGCAAAAAAACTGAAATGTTTCAAATTGAACACTCAATCTCAAGTGGAAATGAACGAAACTCATGACTGGTACTACCAGGTACAGGGTCAGTTACACATTGCGAAAAAAAACGTATGTTTATTTGCTGTGTGGACTGGTCCTGATTTTCCATTGAAAGTAGTAAGGGTAGTAAAAGATGACGTTTTTTGGCAGGAAAAAATGCTTCCCAAATTGACTCGGTTTTACGAAGATTGCGTATTGCCAGAAATTATAGACCCTAGAAAGGCAAGATCAATGCCTTTACGACAAATATTCATTTAACGTAAGTGATAGTCATGATTACTTGACAATAAAATGTGATTGTTTTTCTGTTAATTTTTATTATATACTTTACATAAAATATATTTGTGTTTTTTTTTATTCACCTAGAAAGCTTTATTAGACTGAATAAATAAAATAGCTTTTTTCATAAATCTCTAAATGGTGCATTACGATTATACCGGCTCAAGATTGTTTAGTCCGTCTCGACACTCGCGCTACACTGCTTGTATTGTGTATGTGTGGATAGCTACGCACACATACACAATGCTGCCGTCTTTTACCTAAACTCGAGCATTACAATTTTGTGAAATGGCTCTTAAACGTGAATTCGATTCTATCTCACATTTAATGTCAAAACGTAGTAAACGTTCAGCATGGTTCGGCGGAATAGGCACCGTCTTCAAACATGTTTTCGGCACTTTAGACGAAGATGATGCATTAAAATACGAATCCGCAATCGAATCTATTCAAAACCACGAGAAAAAGTTCGCGGAATTAATGAAAGAAAACATCTTAATTACTACTTCTACTCTAGAATCTTACAAACAAACGATTAATAAATTAAAAGATAACGAAGATTCACTCAAAAATAATCTATTAAATAATATCACGGAAACTTCTAAAATTCTAATATCTGAAACAAAAGTCTATTCCATATTAGCTAGCCTTGAAAGCTCTCTGCTAGCATTGTCGTTTCAGCTTGAAGATTTAACAAACGCTATTATCTTGAGCAGTCAAAACATCCTGCATCCAAACATAATAAGTCCGGCACAATTATATAAAGAACTCGCTGATAACGACCGGTACCTACCTAGAGATACTGGAATTCCTATAACGTTAAGCCTAGATAATATTCATTTAATATTAAGCATATGGGAAGTTGCATGTTATTATTATAAAAACAAACTTGTATTCGTTTTACAAATTCCTTTAGTTACTAATGACGAATTTAGCCTGTATCATAATCTAGCATTACCGACCCGTTACGGGTCAGATAATCCGAATACTTTTAGTTTAATTTTACCTTCTAGTTCGTATATTGCTATTTCTAAAGATAAGATAAACTTCTGTTATCTAGATAACCTAGATAAATGTAAAACAATTAACTCTGAGTTCTTTCTGTGTGAGATACCTACGGTATTGTTGACAAGCGGCAACCCTACGTGTGAAAGCGAGATATTAACAAAAACGATTAATGCTATCCCTACGCAATGTGAAACTAAAACGATTGTCGGTGAATTAGACATTTGGAAATCACTTGTGAACAATCAGTGGATTTTCGAGCAATCTCGTTCAAGTAAAGTGTCAATGGATTGTGATACCTCCGGATTACACGAAATTATAGTGTCCGGAACCGGTATATTACGGATCCCTAATCAGTGTACAGTATACACAAAAAGTGCAAGACTCATATCATCTAAAGATGAAATAAATATAGATATTCCTATTCCTAGTTTAGACTTTAGCATTATCAATGATTCATGTTGTAAAATAGATACTAAGACTACTAGTTGAAGTAACAACATATCCCTTGTTTTACTATAAAACATCAACTTGGATGATTTGACTTTAAATAAACAAAATGATAAGATATTTTCTGATTTAAACAAAATTATTGATCAAGAACCTTTCCTAGTAAAATACGGGACACATTATTCTATCTTAACCATTTGTATTTTAATAATATTAACATCTTTTATAGTGTTTAAGGTATATAAGATTTGTAAAGATAGATCTAAGTTCTATATCTCTTGTACCAAACCGACGACCTCTACCGTTGACGACATCAATAACTGTAATATTAATACTGAACCTGAAAACTCTTCTATTCCAATGCCTAGATTACGAGAAATTGTATAACTTCCTGAATTTCGCCCCGAATTTCAGTCTTTTGGGGGGGGGGGGCTGTTATACCTTGACATTGACAGTAGAATGGCTGACCGCCATATAGACCTACCTGGTCAGCATTTATTAATATAGAAGGCAGATTCATTGGGTGGGCAGCCCAGTTCGGTCTGAGTCTCGGTACGGGTCGGAAGTCCTAAATAACTCTGTATCAATAATCTTACCAATTCCTGTACTAAGTTCAATATATTAATAAACTCTGTTTCCAGTTAATTAATAATTGTTTTTTTTTAAAACAAGATTCCGAAGTCTCGTATAATAGTACGCTGGTTTTATAGGTGAAGGTGTCATACTCATGCAGGACAACGCCTGTCCATATACTGCTGCAACAGTTTTTGAATATCTACGCGAGGTCGGAATTCCTGTTATGGAGTGGCCAGCAAGGTTCCCTAACCTTAATCCTATAGAACATTTATGGGATGAGCTTCAGAGAAGGGTCAGGGCCAGTACTCAGCCTGCAGAAACCCTCCAGGAACCAAAGGTGGCTATTCAAGAGGAGTGTGAAAGTATACCACAATAATTCATCAAAATATTAATAAGGTCAATGAAAAACAGGATGGAAGCAGCAATAGGTGGCAATACGAGTTATTAAATTAAGTTTTTTTTTATTAATTTTCTGCTTTTTTGTATCTAATACCATAGAAGTAATAGGCTTAGAACCGCAGTGGTCGCACTTAAAGTGAGGCTATTTCAAATTAGCCTTTTAAAGGCTACCTACGACTTTCGGCGCGTTAGTACTCAAGACCAAGTCTTACAGTGAAGAGCTCGCGCAAATTTGCAAAAAAATTACTTACTGTGCAGTGAAAGGGTGTCACAACTCATCACATAAACATGAAAAACATTTAATGATCCCATTTCACGGTTAATTACTGCCTAGCATCTTATATTTTTGTATAAAACATTCATCAAAACCAAATAATAAATTGTAAAGACAGACGCCATTACAATGAAAATGTTGCTAGGCACAGGAAAATATTTTACCCCATTTTTCGTAATTATAATTGTGTACTGCCTATAATCCCAAACCACATATAAGTAGGTATTTTTATTTGCTAAGTATCATTACGGTTCCAACACGCTACGAAACAAAAATGTATTGATTTTATTTTGTTTTGATGAAGACAGTGAATACGTTTTTACCATTTTTTGGTGTAATAGGATACATATTGATTGTTTTTTTGTACTAATTAATTCCGATTCACATATTTTTACATTTGCCAAATAGACGATAAAGTTTGCCACTAGCTGAAAGTCGTGTATTAATTTAAGTTAAAGATCATCAACATTTAGCCAAATATTATTAGCATTGCCAATTTAATAATGGGAAAAAAAATTGTTTTAATGAAGTGAAGTTAAAGATAACACCAATGTTTTTATCGATTTAAATTTATTCATTTATAGATTTCCTTCTGACCCGATTGTTGCTACTCGATGGATAGAAAAAAACTGACTTAATCGTAAATAAAACTATTGGAAGCCAACTAAACACACTAAGATACTCGTATGCTCGATGCATTTCGATGAAAAAGAAAAGTATATCACTAAAGGTGGCTTTTGTAAATTATGTCAGGGTGCTGTACCAACAAAGGTATGAGAATATATCTGCCATAATATTAGTAACTAATTCATTAAATAAATAAATCATCGTTTCTTCCTAAGTGACATACTTATAATGTTTACTGTTGCTATGTTTTAGGGTCTGCACATTTTTTGCACAGAAGATAGCAATGACAATGAACTCAAACTCAAAGTCAAACTCAAAGCATTTATTTCAAAAAAACAAACAAACAAGGAATAAACTGGATAAACCACAACTGGTTAGTTTTTTTTTATATTTACTCCCAAAATAGGTAAGTTCATTAATAATGTTTTTCGCATGTCTGGTCTATAATATTGTGATCGTTTTTCAGGGCACGTCTTCTAATGAAGCGAATGAAAATGCTAATTTTGAAACTCCGACTAAATTATTATCCCCATCCCGACAGCAACAAACAACAAATGACAACGTAATACATACATCAAACGAGCCTGTGCGTAGTAATAACCAGATTGTAAGTCAATTTATGTTTGGCTGATTAATTTACACTGCTTGCTATTGTATCAAATACACCTAGTTTACAGATATCTCAAGAGAGCAACATGGACTTAGAATCTGTTTTTGACACGCCTTGAAAGTCTGCACTACAGAGACAATTAGCCAAAAAGATCTCGCTTTAACGCAAATACAGTAACAAAATTAAGACATTGCAACAAAAAGCACGTCGCTCAAAGAAAAAAAATGTATGATTGCAAAAAATCTTAGTAAATTTGCGAAAGAAAAGGTGTATTGACGTCTCAAACATTTTGTCAGAAAACGTGTTTGCAGCGGAATTGTATAACAAGTTGGTAATAAAAGCATCGAAGAATAGAAAACGTCCGATACCAAAATATACGGCAGAATTTAGAAAATTTTGCCTAAAATTGCATTTCTACTCACCACGGGCATACTACGATCGTAGAACCTTTACTTTGTGTTTACCGCATCCAAAAACCATTTATAACTGGCATCGCAATGTAAATGGTTCTCCTGGGTTAACGGATGAAGCGTTCAAGCTTTTAGAAAGTAAAGTACAATGTTCGGAAAAGAAATTGATATGTGCTTTAGTAGCCGACGAAATGGCAATACGTCCGCAAAATATAAATGGAGGTCATGAATAGGTAGACCTAGGAATAGGCACGTCTGAATATACTTCTTAAGCTACGGAAGCTTATACATTAATTCTCGTTTGCCTAAACGAGCACTGGAAAATTCCATTGGGATACTTTCTAATTCATGGCTTATCCGGTGGGCAAAAAAATAACATAATAAAAATGTGTCTGACAAAATGTGAAGAAGTAGGTGTGAATGTAGTCGCCCACACCTTTGACGCTCACACTATATCACACTCATGCAATATTTCAGCAATGGAACTATTAAGATGCAAAATAAAGGACTACTAAAAAATTAAAACTATATTTAAGCACCCAGCAGCAGATCATGACGTAGCTGTGATTTTAGATTCCAATCATATGGTGAAGTTAGTTCGAAACCATTTTGAGAACATAAAATAATTTTTAGATCAGGAAAAAAGAATAAAATAATTGGGAATTCCTAACAAAATTAAATGTGATGCAAGAAAAGGAGGGTTTACACTTACCCAACAAATTAACTCGTAGACACCTCGAGTTTAGAAAACCTGTCATGAAAGTAAGCTTCCCAATTGCTTAGCAGGTTTGTAGCAGTAGCATTAAGGTTTTGTCGCGAAGTCTTAATTGGACAGTTTCAAAGATAGTGAAGGCACAGAAAATTTCGTTATGATCTTCAATTATAATCTGTTTGACATTTTTAATTCTAAGAGGCTAACTCAACATGGGTTTCACCATCCCCTTTCCCGTGAAAATGAAACAGAAATATTTGATTATTTAGATAACGCTAAAAAATACATACTTAACTTACAGATCAAAAACACCAGAAAGCGTAAAGGAGATTAATTGATTCTGCATCCATACATCTTTCGCCCCAGAACCGACAGCGAAGGAAAATTACTTTGCTTATTCTAAACTATAAGTATATGCCCATGAGGACAAAGGACATTGTTAAAAATGGCCTATGAATCAACACGTATGAAACCTTTACAGTAATTAATAGTTTTTTTTATAATTTACATTACAATTATTACAATAGAACGGACACTTCTTAATTTAGAAAACAATTTAAAAAGTAATTCACTTCGGTACTATTCCCCGGCGCCATTATTTTTGTTTCTATTTGGCGTTTTGATGTAGGCAAAGGGCAATAGCTCATACAGGCAAGTCTTTTTGCGCAGCGGTACGTAGTGTGTAGTAGCCCCGTAATTACAACGCTCAGCACTCTCAGCGCTTGATCTATGAATAAGGTATTTAGTTACAAAAAATATAAAGCGGTTGAAAGCGCTGTGTGAAACGAGCAGCGACACTGACTGTCGATGAATTGACAGATGACAGTTTGACATTTCTTAGTAATGACCAGCGTTGCCAATTTAGCATTTTATATGCTAAATTTGGCAGATTTTCATTCTGTCTAGCATATTATTTTGTCGTTTAGCATATAGCATATTTTTTAGCATATTAACTGAAATTAAAAAAAAGAACATGAAACGAACGACTGTTTATGAAAATAAAATATTAACATGAAACGAACAATCTCTTTTGTTTTGGACTGGGATTCCCCTTTAAAACTTTTTCGTTTTGACATGTGGATACCATAGACAAACAAAATTACTTCGCTCTTCTCTGTAGGAATGAGGGACAAAGAATAACTTTAATCAAATCGTTACCTACCGAAGTACTAAATTTAAAACAAATGAAAGTGGAAGCAGTGTCTCTCGAGATATAACGGAACGAGTTTTAATAGTTTTTGTTTGTCGTTGTAATGCCTCCTAAGTACAATCAACATTACCGGTCAGAGTGGGAGCAAATGTCCGATTTCAAAGAGTGGTTGCAGCCCGTTGCAAAAGATACGACAAAAGCCTATTGTAAGTACTGCAAGTGCGATATTATTGCAAAATTGTATTGTTTAAAGCAACATATTATATCAGTAAAACACAGAAAAGCAATAGAGCCAATGAAAAGTCAAAAAACCATAAATTTTCCCGTTGTTAAAAAAGATTTAAGCACACAGAAAGCAGAATCTTCATTATCTATGTTCGTGTGCGAACATTGTGCGATTATGTCTATTGACCATTTATCGGAGTTATGCAAACATCGATTCGGAGACAGCAAAAGTGGCGGCTTACAAGTACATCGCACGAAATGCACAAACATAATAAAAAATGTTTTGGCGCCGCATTTTATTAGAGAAATTGTTTCGGACTTAAAAGACCAAGAGTACAGTCTCTTACTCGATGAATCTACAGATATTTCTGTTAGTAAAATGTTGGGAGTCTCTATCAGATATTTCAGCAGATCCATTAAAAAGATAATTTGCACTTTCTTAGGGTTGGTGGAAATTGAAAATGGCACGGCAGAGAGCATAGTCAACGGTATTAAGGGACTATTGTCAGTATTAAATATAGATATAAAAAAAATTATCGGTATCGGCACGGATAATGCTACAGTGATGACAGGAATTAACAACGGAGTGCACGCATTGTTGAAAAATGCAACTGACAATAATAATTTGGTCTTAGTTCGCTGCGTGTGTCATTCGTTACAGTTGGCTATGTCGCACGCTTCAGAAGAAACTCTACCCCGCAATGTGGATTTTCTTATACGAGAAACCTACAACTGGTTTAGCCACTCTTCAAACCGCCGACTCTATTACAAAAGTATATACCAAACGATCAACGGTGGCTCCGATCCATTGAGAATTCCACAGATGAGCAACACCCGATGGATATCAATTGAACCAGCGGTCAGTCGTATTTTAAAACAATGGTTGGAATTAAAGCTCCTGTTTGAAGTTGCCAGACGGGATGAACACTGCCACATGGCAGAAATTCTATACAACATGTATAACGATCCAGTGAATCACCTGTACTTATTGTACTTACAACCTATCTTACAGGAGGTTCAAGTTGTAAACAAACTATTTGAAAGCAACGATGTTGATCCAACAAAACTTTACAGGGATCTGAGTAGCTTAGTGGAATCGACAAGTCGGCGTATCCTGAACCCTACAGCGAGGGTAGATATTTTTACTCAAAACATTGATGATTATTTGGACCCTAGACCATATATGGGATATGTTTATGAGTCCACTTTACGTGAATATAATCTTCAACCTGATGTAGCAAACAATTTACGTCAACGATGCATTAATTTCACATTGAAACTTGTAAAAGAACTACGTTCGAGATTACCCGTTAATTTCAAAATGCTACAGAAAATATCTATGTTTTCTGTACAGGAAACATTAAAAGTGGTCAAGCCTTCCATTGTCGAAATAGCCGAAGAGTTCAGAGTAAATGCATCCACAATAGATAGGCTTGTATCTCAATGGGTAAACATAGTACACATAAAATGGGAATGCACATCTTCCACCATACAGTTCTGGAATGAAGTCATTGAATATCAAGATGCAGCTGGTAATAACCCTTTTGCGGATTTATCGCAGCTTGCAATATCTATG
Organism: Griposia aprilina; assembly: GCA_916610205.1. NCBI lineage: Eukaryota > Metazoa > Arthropoda > Insecta > Lepidoptera > Noctuidae > Griposia > Griposia aprilina. Next base: position 22,404,253 of record OU744285.1, on the reverse strand, counting down.
CTGTCGTTACCTCATTCGAACGCGGAGATTGAACGTGTTTTTAGTCAAATGAATCTGGTAAAGACTAAGCTTCGGAATCGTTTAGCGGTGAAAACCTTAAATGCCATTTTATATGTCAGATTTGGCCTGAAGAGGGTAGGAAAATGTTGTTATTCTTATACAGTGCCAGATGACGTACTGCGCTGTATAGGTACCAAAGAGACTTATGATTCGGACTCTCAGCCTTCCACATCTACAGGTACTGTTGATGAAAATCAAGAAGATGAAGACTGTTTATTTCAAAACTTGGTGTAATCCTACGTACAGCTAATCTGTATATTTTTAATAATTTTGATTAAAATTTTACATTAATCTGGCATATTATTTTAGCACTTTATTAAAAAATTAGCATATTTTTGGCATTTTTTTATTAGCACTTTAGCACATTTCGTTTTAGCCTAGTTGGCAACACTGGTAATGACAGTCACCAGTGTTGATATATTGTCACTCGCATCCTAACTCCTGTGCTTGCATCTTGCGTTGGTTGTGGGTATTCGTTGTGTTATTGCATTTTTTTTCGACTTTATCTAACAACTTGGCGTGAACAAAAGACTGTGATTTCCTCTTGAAATATCGACCCCTGGCTGTGATTGACTGATACGGACCTACTAAGAACGACGACTTGGCATTTAAAAAACGGACTTTACGGAGTTAACATGGAATTTCAAAGTGTTTCTGTATTTTGTGTTAACTGTGGATCAGCTTCTGGTTCCATGGTATTGGAAGATGAGAACATTCTTCATTGTATACAGCAATGGACTGCTCCTCGTTTGGTAAGTAAAACCTCTCTTTTTCTCGACTGATAACTTTTTTAAACACTGTTTTAACCTGTAGGATGCCAGCGGCATCCGGAGGTTACGTTTTGCGCGCGATACCATCAAGCGCAAGCGGCGCCTCCGGGCGCCAGCGCGCGACGCCACCGTTAAAACATATTGAACCATCATGCACTGGGCAGCGTTTTAGGCCTAATCACTCTCTCAGAGAGTAAGCCTATGTCCCAGCAGTAGGTTAATGATAATAATGACTGGTGGTGGTAATTGGTAATTAGTGGTGACTGTTTAGTAATCCCAAACTTTTTTCAGGTTCAAGCTCATGATCTTATTTGTACAACATGTTGGACGGAAGCCAGGGCTACAGCAAGCGTTCCAAATGTATATCACATTGGTAAAGAATGTGCTCTCTGTCAAACTATGTTGCCACATCGTGCGCGTTCTCATCAAGTAATTGCACTGAGAACAGACACTGTACAACATGTGAATATTGGAAACATCATCTTGGAAAGACTTCTGCCATTGCAGGTAACTAATATACTTTCTCTTTTTTTTTCATTAACAGACCTATGCTGTGGCCTGTGGGTGCAGTTTCAGACAGATAATGATAAAGGCATATACAACAAGTTTGGAGCAAATATCTGCAAGTAGATCAGTGGTGGCCCAGTGGTAACGGCCCCGATTTACGAGTTGTAGGTCGTGGGTTCAAACCCAGGCAGGCGCTTTACTTTGTGTAAATAATTTCATCGCCATTGCTCTCAAAAACGGTGAAGGAAAACATAGTGAGGAAACGGTCATGCTTTACAACCAAAAATTCAAAGACATGTGACATCTACCAACCCACACTGGGCCCGCTTGGTAGATTACGGCCCACTCCCTCTCACAGAGAGGAGGCCTGTGTCCCAGCAGTGGGAACATTAATAGGCTGATGATGATGATCTGCAAGCCATACAAATATTTATACCATGCAAGAATAAAACCTACAAATAGTAAAGCAACAGCCAATCACTCAACCACTGCACCAATTTTGTTTAATAAATGTTTGTGTAAAATGGTGTTTTACTTTTAGGTTCGTGCATCTCATTATATTTGCCATCCTTGCTGGCAAAGGGCTGATCGTGCTGCGAAGCATTTTTCAACACCGTCAACTTCGTCATCGGCTACTCCAACTACCAGCAATCCATTAAGATGTGCAAACTGCCACATTGATTTGACGAGGTTGAGGCGACACATTTTAAATAATGATACAATTTTATCACAAATACAGCAACGTGTTGCACCACAAGTGGTGAGTGTTTTCTTCTAGTTTGTGTTGATGTTCTCTTATTTGTACATAGTTATCTATACTTCTATACTAATATTATAAAGAGGAAAGATTTTTTTGTTTGTTTGTTTGTACCGAATAGGCTCCGAAACTACTGGTCCGATTTGAAGAATTCTTTCAATTTTAGATAGCTCATTTATCGAGTAAGGTTATAGGCTATATATCATCACGCTAAGACCAATAGGAGCGAAGTACTAATGAAGAATATTTCAAAATCGGGGGTTTTTTTTAGCGTTAGCCCAAAGTAACTATTCCACGCGGACGTAGTCGCGGGCAGAAGCTCTAGTTATAAAATATAGTAACGCTATTATCCCTCAATTAAGACTAAATAATTAATTTTAATACAGGTGAGTGCCACCGACTACATATGTGATGCATGCCACACAATATTTGATAGTGATACACCAATGGCCTTAGAAGATTCTGCAGCGTTTGTAGGCCATCAAAATGTCTGCATAAAATGTGGTCACTCTGTGGCACAACAGAGATACTCCATTGTACTAGCCGAGCAGAACCAGCATATTTTAAATGTTGTGCAAAACTGGATTCACCCACGAGAGGTAAGAGACTCTTATCAGTACGTCCATATACAGCGTTATTTATTGTTTATACTATATATTATAGTTACTATAGTTATTATAGTTATACTATAGTTTATATCCTCTTAAGGGGTCATTGAATGAAATCGCGAAAAAAAAAATCTGCTGTTCCCTACATTATTTATGTTTGCATATCTCGTCAAATGTATGGAACAGCAGATTTTTTTTTTCAGCTTTGGTCCCATAGTAAAAGTTGTTCAAAATGATGAGTGCAATGACCCCTTAAGAGGTTATGTATAAACAAAAAATAAAGTTGTATATAAATATAATTATTCAATCCGATTGAATTTGTATGTAATAACAGTTTTTTTTTTAGATTCAATCTACCGATGTCATTTGTCACAGATGCTTCCAAAGAGCCGAAGCAGCTATTCGTGCAGATGCAGTTACAGCAAGTAACCAAGTACCACAACAACCTGAAAGAATTAGTTTACCAAATTATTTAAGAGCACCTGATACACATTCTCGATGCTTATTTCCAGCTTGCAATAGTACCTCACAGCAATCGGTTCCATTTACAGTCAGGGTGAGACTATTTAGTGACCACAAATATTACATACCACCAAACTGTAGGATATGCAGTTTTCATCTAGAAAACCAATTGTGGTCACTTTTATTTGAGGCTGAAAATACCCTGCATAGTTTTTCAGCTGCCCACATAGAGGATTTTTGTGAGCTACTTAAAAATGATACAAACACTCTAGACTTTGAAAACATTGACCAAATGGATGACAATATGGTGTGGTATTGGCTGGGACGCACAAAACAACAATTTAGAGAATTAGTAACCGAATTGCCTGATTTTCATAAGCGTGCGATTGCACTTGGAGCTTATTTAATGAAACTTCGTACAGGAGACTCCGATGAAAGGATTTCAAAATTATTAAATATAAGCAGAAGCACACTGAGCAAATATATAAATAAAGCAAGAGATGTAATGGTGGCAAGCTTTGTGCCACAACATCTGGGTTTGGAGCACATTTCAAGAGCAGGAGTTGCAGAAAGAAACTTATACATTCCAAACTCATTGTTCGGAAACCCTGGAAGCAACATTGAGGATCGAAAAGCCATTGCAATAATGGATGGGACATATATTTATGTGCAAAAAAGCAGCAACTACTCTTATCAGAAAAAAACTTATTCACTTCATAAATATAGAAATCTAGTCAAACCATTCATAATAGTATGTTGCGATGGCCATATAATCGACGTACTGGGCCCGTATCCTGCCACAAAATCAGATGCCGATATTTTAACAGACCAATTTAGTGATGCGTCTTATCCTTTGAGACAATATTTTAGAGAAGGTGATGTATTTATTTTGGATAGAGGCTTCCGTGACAGTATTTCCCTATTGGAAAATCTTAATTATTCTGTGCATTATCCTCTGTCAGTTCAACAAGGTGATTTTCAATTAACGACAGAAAATGCGAATGAGTCCCGTAAAGTAACATTATGTCGTTGGGTCGTAGAGGTCGTCAATGGGCGCTTCAAGCGGGATTTTAAGTTGCTGCGACAGGAATATTTTAACAAAGCCTCAAGACATTTAATGATCGATTTTAAGGTCGCAGTAGCTTTAATAAACAGATTTCACCCTGTCTTAGTTGACAGAGAGGATGCAAGGGAAATTATATCAATAATTCAAGAAAAAATGTTTACAAATAACTCTGGCAGATTTTGTGGAATTAAATCATTTAAACAGGAGACGGGCACAATTTCACAGTATAACTGTAGAAAGAGATAATGTTGAAGACTTTCCACAAATGGACTATAATGATTTAGTTTTAATACCCCTAGGAATATATCAAATAAAACAGGCTCGCTCATACTATGGTGAACATATGAGACAAGATGGTTCATATATTATTGAAGTATGCAGGGAGGTCGACGAGGAGTTACTACAAGAATTGCAAATAACAGATGCAGAAAATACATGGCTACTTCGAGGCAAAATTCGTAGTCGCCATATAAGCCAAAAAACATACTTTGTTTATATTTTAGTAGACGCAACCCAAATTGGCAGAGAAGCCATTAAACAGTACTGTTGCAATTGTATTGTTGGGCGCAGAACTATTGGTTGCTGCGCCCATGTTATGACAATAATATGGTACTTGAGCTGGGCAAGACATCAAAACTCTATCATCGACCCCCCTGCACAGTTTTTGGATGATATTTTATTAGAAAATATAGACGATCCTCCTGATGTGACCAGATAACATACTGTTCAGTTAACAGGAAATTAATTAACTATTCAATAAACATGTTCTGAAGCAAAACATTTTTGTTTTATTTTATTAAGTATTTAGGCTGATCCCATATTATTAAAAATATTATTTCTGAAGTCTTGCAAAGACTGTTTACTTCCTCTTGGCTGCCAGTGTTGACGTCTAATGGTCGTAACCGACTGCTAATCGTCCTAGGTTCGATCCCTGGGGCGAGTAGTGTTATTGGGATTTTCGAAATTCTCAGTTGTAGCCTAGAGTCTGGATGTGCGCCCGGAATATGGTGATAGACTCGCCCCTATTACGTGGGAATGACGATGAAATGAGACAATCTGGGTGTATTACAGCATAGATAGGTACCTCTGCTGCTCTGCCTAACCCTTTTCGATAAACAAGAGAGATTTTCTGTAAGTATTCGTAGTAAAATGAAATTCTAAATCACAGTTCATAGCCCTAAACTAGTCATAACTACAAATAAATTAGTAACTATTTATAAAGAAAGAATGGTTCTGACTGCCTAATAGTACATTATGACCTTAATGAAACGTTTGAAGATAAAATCCAATATTATTATATAATCCAAGATATTTTCACAAATGAAACGCTAAGTAAGTATTTTTTAATTGGCCTAATTGTAACCTAAAAATTCGAAAGTGTTTTAGATTTTTTACAATTCTCAGAAGTGTCCGTGATTTTAATTTAGTTTCAGTCGAATATATGCTTTATTAAGAATACAGAAAGTATATTTCCTTCTCTGTTGGTTCTTAGGCGAACGATGTATGGACGTCGAACAATGTCCTTTAATGACGGACAAATTGCAGAAAACATTTATATAAAAGGAAAACAAACATTTTGAGGTTATATTCAGTAAGAAACAATCCTTCCAATACTAGAAATAGATGGTAGTAAACGCTTGTCACTAATGTTATTTCTATTGCCTGTATGTGGCCAGCTAAGCTAAGAGATCCAGTAAAACACTTAAGTACTTACCTATCTTGTTTGGTGTTAAATAAAGTAAAAGTAGCATTCTACTCATTTGGTAAATCTTCTAGTTTTTTATATTAAAATAGGTAGGTAGGTAATTAAGTACGTACTTATTTATTTAACTTCAATGCAAACAACTTTGTCCTAATGTTTTTTAGATGTCATTTATTTATACTTAGGCAGGAATTCATATTACCTAGATCGCATAGCATTTTGTAAACATTCTGAGTGCAATAACATGACAGTTGACTTCAGTTCAGTTGATTGACATGACATTACAAGGATTAGGGATGCCCATACATTAGATCCGTATCGATATATTTCAAACAAAATCGATACGAATAGATTGAAATATTACAATGCATCTCACTTAGAGCGTTTGTGCACTACCTCGTATTCGTGATTCATGTAAATACGATTCAAAATAGCCTTCATAATAAATTTATGATTGTTTGTGCACTGCTTCGATTTTATATTCGATAATTTCTCACATCGAGTCTGTTTTTACGGATCGAAGTAGCCGTCATGCTTAATATAGGGCGTTTTGTGAGTGAGCGCGAAATGCTGCACACATTATGAACGCGATCTCTGCCTACGAAAGATTTTTAGTGTATACTCAAATACGTATTCGTGTTTTTAAAACAAACGATGAATCGACTACGAGCGAGTGCACAGCACCCTTTCGTGAATTTCTGATCGGTTTTCATGCTGACTAAAATACACGAATATGAATCAAATAGGAGGTAGTGCATAAACGCCCTTATGTGCAGTAATTGTATAGACTAAGATAATTCATTATTTAGGATGCATGGATTAGGATATGAAAATCGGTTTTGTTGTTGAATTCTTTTCGCACCTAAGGTGTATGGTACCAATAAAAACGTCGCACAAGTCACTACAGAGGCGTCATACCCGAGAGTGAAAACGGTTGAAAAGGAAAGTACGTAGGTACGGATGCGTATGACATCTGTGAGCAGGTGGTCAACTCAAGTATTCTCGCTCTCGATGTGTGAAATGAAAGATTGGGCATCACTAATTGTCATGTCAAACCTAAATGTCAAAGATGGCAGCATTTTTGATGTGATGGCGTAAAGCGTTACAGCTCTTTTAATTATTAATTTAGGAAAGCAGAATGTCCGTTTCATACAGATATTCGCAATTAATATAATAAAATATATTTGAACCCCAAAACCCCTTCAACACCAAAATCTCTCTTACTCAAACTCTCATACAGCCCATCATAGACTACGCTGATGCCTGTTATTTGGATTCCACCGAGGAGCTTTTAAATAAATTTGAGCGTTTGCAAAATATCTGTATTCGTTTTGTTTTTAACCTTAAAAAGTATGATCACGTCTCTAACTTTCGCAAGATACTCAAGTGGCTCCCTATTCGACTTCGCAGGAACTCTCCGATATTGTGTCTGCTATTTAACATACTTCACAACCCTAAAACGCCATCCTATCTGCGGGAACGCTTCTCCTACGCCCGTCCTTTTGATGCGCCCTGTAGGTCGCATCTTAGAAATCGCGCCAAATCCCCTCCCCACTCAACCGACTTCTACTCCTACTCTTTCACTGTGCACGCGGTACGGTTGTGGAATTCACTTCCACCAGGCATTAGGAACTGCCAAACTATTGGAGTATTTAAAAGTAGAGTAAAAGAACACTATCTTTCCACTTTATCATAGTTGCTTATGTATTTATTATTTAAATTACATTATATTTTTATATATTTCAGTGATATTTATTTTAGAAGTATGTATGTATGTTAGTATATTCTCTTATTGTTTGTTTATATTTAAATTAGAAAATTATTTTAGATTTTATGTATTTTGTTTTCCCTTCTACTCTTACACAAGTTGTCTTCATCTCTTTAATATATTCTCCTATCGCAGGTATGCTGGAAGAGATTTATTTAGTAATAAGCATCACCTTTGTACCTATTTTTCTGTTACTTTCTTCTTGTCTGTTTATATATGTGTGTACATAAATGGTTAAATAAATAAATAAATAATTATTATGTACGACAGATGTTTGTTGGTTCTGGGGCCATTTATGACGATGTCCTTTAATGAAAACGAAAGTTCAATACAGTTAAAAACAAAAGGCTTTCAATCGGTTCTCGCAGTCAAGTGCTCCCTTGGTTTCAAAGATTGCTCGAGTGTACCGAAAGCCTTATGTACTTATTTAGAACTCTGGTTGAAGACACACAGGAACTGAAATATATTACCACTTATAGATTAAGTCAGGATCATATTGAAATGTTTTTTGGGTCAATACGGATGCCTGGCGGGCACTACGATAATCCCAACGCCCTATAATTTAAGGGCAGCTATAGAAAATTACTCTGTCACATGGAGTTGCAAGTCGGTGAAACGGGAAACTGTGTACCACTTGAAACTGTATTAATTTTGACGTGCTCATCAGCGCTTCAATGTATCAATGCTTCAACTATGGCAGAAAGATTCGACGACGGCGACGAAGAATTGATTAATGCAATACCGATTAATGAGGATATCGCATTATTGACATGGCATCTAATGATGACCCAGATTGCAAGAATCACATCGTCGGTTATATTGCAGGCAACGTTGTGAGATACATTACTACCCGAATAAAATGTAGATTTGTGTGGACAATATGCTAGCTAAAGAAAAACAGTGGTTCCATAAATTGGTGTGTTTGCCAAATTGGTGTGTTTGTGTGGACCAAGGTGGATTGATTTTCGCTTCTAAAGAAGTTTACTCGATTTGCAGTATTGCTGAAACTAGTCTGCGAAATTATATTAAAAAGAATGCTCAGAAAAGCAATTCAGAGAAAGAATTTACTCTAAAAATTATGGCCAAACTCATTGGTCATTAATTATTTCCAATTGTAGAAGAACACATCAATTCACAGCATCATGACACAAATCTTGCGCGGCTTATTGTTGAACGTTACCTAAGCATCCGATTACTTTATGAATCCAAAAAAGGTAAAATTTCGCGCATAGCGTCATCAAAGCAGCAGTTGTTTAGAAAACAGTTGTAGTTTTAGGGTTATTAGAACATGGTAGGGTTTTTAAGACATGTTTAGTTTAAGTACTTGGGTATCAAATCCATATTTTAATTTTTAATTTCATGTTTTTATTTGAATAGTTTTTCTACTTACGAATCCTATTTCATTTTAATGAAAAAAAAACTTTTATTTGGTTTATTCTGAACGCTCATAGTAATAATAATATTCACTATAAGTTTTCAGAACGCACTCGTTATCCCTTTTAATATACGGGGTTAGTTTTCAATGACTAGCCATGAATACCTTTCACTAGGGGACCAACACGGAAATCGCAAAAAAAAATCAGCTGTTCCCTATATTTTGACGAGTTGTGCGAACATAAATGTAGGGAACAGCTGTTTATTTTTTCGTTTTCAATGTTGGTTCCATAGTGAAAGTTGTATAATAATATTTACATGGATAAGTAAAATCTATTAGCTACTTACTGTACAGTATATAAGATATTATGGAAGATAAATAATAGATATTAATAAAATACATCACTTCTAACAGATTAATGTAATTATATAGATTTGTGCATATATATTATAATAGGTTGGGGAAAAAGTTTCTTCGCATTTTTTAAGAAAATTCAAATAGTTTATTTACATTTAACTAAAGTATGTAGGTACCATTTTGTTCGGTAACTTTTTGCCATCTTGTAGGTAGGGACACGATCCCATTGCTATAGAAATTTTGGGACTTCTGATGAAAATACCGCGACAAGTGGTTTTGGCAGTCATCTCGTGATGTTAACCTGACACTGCCTAAAGAATTCTGAAGAGACCGAAACAGGTGAAAATCTGAAGGTGCAAGGTCAGGACTATACGGCGGATGCACTAACACCTCCCAGCCAAACTCTCTTAATTTTTGCTGAGTGGCTAAAGATGTGTGAGGTCTAGCGTTATCATGATGAGAAACCACACCCCTTCTGTTGATTAATTCCGGCCACTTTCTCTCAACTTCTTGCTTTAATCTCATCAGTTGTTCGCAGTAGAGTTCAGAATCGATGATCCTGCCTGGTGGTAACAGCTCATAATGAATAATGCCCTTCCAATCCCACCACACACACAGCATCACCTTGTTGCGAGTTAACCCGGGTTTCGCCACAGTCTGTGAAGCCTGACCGGCCTTTGACCACGACCTTTTTCGCACTTTCTTGTCGTACGTGATCCACTTTTCATCACCAGTTATCAGCTTCTTCAAAAATGGTTCGGTTTCATTACGTCGTAATAAAGAATCACAAATGAGTACACGGCTCATTAGGTTTCTTTCAGTGAGCTCGTGAGGTACCCAAGCATCGAGCTTTTTTGTGTACCCAGTTTTTTTCAAATGTGCCAAAACTGTTTTGTGGTCAATTCCCAGTTCTTCAGCTACTTCGTAACTACTGATATGCCGATCTTGCTCCACTTTTTCAAAAATGGCATCCATTTTATCCGTAATAGGGCGACCAGAGCGACGTGCATCTTCGACATCAAAATTTCCGGATTGAAAATGCTTAAACCAAATTTGTGCTACTCTCACAGACACTGCACTAGGTCCATAAACATCGCAAATTGTTTTTGCGGCTTGCGTTGCATTTTTACCTTTTTTGTAGTAAAATTTTAAAATGTATCGAATTTCTTCATTAGATTCACTTATCTTGACAGTACGAAAAACAAATGAAAATCACACATTTTCCTAATTTGAATTTGGAATTATGTTCTTTAAAATTTAAACTTTCAATGATACCAAAACCAGCCAGATACAAATAGTATAGCCAAAGAGATTTTATTACAAGTTCATACATACTATAATGCGAAAAGACTTTTTCCCCAACCTAATATGTTAAGTATAACTTACAACACAAGATACGTATATAAATAATTATTATTACATTAGTTAACAAGCGACACCTTACCAGAGTAATGTACAGCTCGACATAAGAGTGCAAAAAATGGGGGCGCCACATTATAAAATATAAACTTTAAAACCCTTTTTCTGGCAGAACTTTAGATAGTCTTATTAATTTTAAATCAATCTAATCGTTTTCATGCCCATTTATTGCCTGATAAAACACGGACTGAAACAACACTGACAAAGATAAAAAAATTGTTCTGATTTAGACGTTTTTGCCGGACTGCACTAATTAGTTAAGATAAATGTATAACTATGTGTACCTACATTGTGCAATGAATAAATAAATACAATTAAATAACTAAAATAAATAAATAATTCTAAACGCAACTTAAGTAATAAATTTTATGTCTATGCATACCGGCAAGGTTGGCAAAATTGGAACAGTTCCATTTTCCCCACGTTTTGGGGAAAATGTCATTTGCTTATAACATTACTCGTTTGCTTGTGTACGTGTCGGCGAACGTCGTGCCGCATATGCACACATTCATTGTGCTGTTGCTTCAATTTTGAATGAAATTTTGAATGAAAATATCACTCTAAGTCTAATACATTAAAATTCAATCAATAAAAAAGTTGCAATTCAAACTGTTTTTGTTTTTAAGTCTGTAAAATAACTAAAAAGCAATTTAATGACTGTTACAACACGTCTAATGAAACCTTGCTTTTTCGTCTATCTGACAGTGTTAAAACAAGCTTCTATATATTTCTACTTTTTGAGTTCTCATGCTCTAAACCAAAGCGCACGGGGTCGGTCGATTTTTTTGCATGCAAGTGTAATAACTATGCCCATAATGTTTGAAGACATTACGTTATTTGGTGAAGAAGTCGAGATTCAGTCGTCGCAAGACGACAATTCACAACAAATTGATGATATACTATATTTCAGTGAGAACTTAGAATTGATTGATAATACCATCCATACATGTTGAGCCTCTGTCTAAAGCTTTATTGTCATTGTTAGACAGTCGCGTGCGCGCGTCCCTCCCGTAAGGATGTATTTCTGACGAACGAAACTTGGAGTTTTTGTAAAAATGACGACAATGGTTAAATGTGTTTCCTGTAACGTAGTTATAGATGAATTGTTGACGTATATTCAAAAAAAATATCAGTGATCGATGAAGACACGTTAGTGCGGTTATGTACACACGGCTACACATCAACCTCGACTGTTTCGACTTTGCACTATTAGAAGTTGAACGCTGCGAATCGTGCGAGAGGGTGCGATATGTTTTTGTTATTTCGTCCCACTCACGCACGCCACCGAGTGCGTAGCACGCGCTACTTACTACCGCCACCATGCGGCATGCAGCGCTCTATTCTTACTATACTGTACCTATAAATACGTATAATTTTTATAATTTCGTAAAAACGCTGAGCTCGTTGGGTTCAGATATATGAACCCAACGATGTATAGATATATGGGTTGTTGTTTTTCGATTTGCGCTGCGCCTGTAAGTGTGCACCAATACATCCATTAGGTATTATTATCAATTATAACATACTAGCGACCCGCCCCGGCTTTGCACGGGTGCAATGTAGATGCTAATGTGGTGTCAGTGAGGAGTGATTAATAATATTCTGTTACTAAATACATAAATAAAGGTAGCGATCAAACAAAGTTGCTTGATAGCTACTTTTATTTATATATTTAGTAACATATTGAATTGATTTATAAGCAAGGGCCGTGCCCCGAAGGCCGATCTGCCCCCGCATTTTAAATCCCAGATATTTTCTAAGATACCTACTCATTTTAATGATATGCTGTAAAAGGCAATTTAGATCTACATTAAATGCACAACGTATTTAACGTATTTAATTGGCTAACGAATAATACTGTATCGTTTAAAATGGCTTCGTAAATAACCCATTTTTTTTGTAATAATGTAAAAGATAAAAATGGTTTCTGTGGATTATCCTTAGGAGATAGATGTATGCCATTGCGGACTGTTTTAAGATATACAATTTCGTAGTATATTATTTTGATCTGTCTGGTAAGGTTTGTTTAGCCAGCGTTTGCAATGTAAGCGCACAAAAATAAGTTTTTCATGACATCACATTACAAATCTTTGAAATTCTCGGCTTTTCTCTACTATAGTATACATCAAATAAACATATTTATAAACCTTTCTCTTGAATTACTCTGTCTATTGATGAAAACCGCATTAAAATCCGCGTACCTAGTTTAAAAGATCTAAGCTTACAGGCGGCGTGGCGGCGAAAAGCGAGTTTGTTTTATACCTACTATATAGTAGAGATGAGAATATTGGTTGAAATTGTTTATTGTTTAATAGTTAATTGATTAAAAAAAACAATAAATTAATTGGTTGAAAATATTAGTTAATATTTTTTATTCAAGTAGATATCTGCAACATGGTAAATGGTTGATATTCTACTAATGCCTGTTAAAACTGTTAAGTTAAAGCCAATGAACTTTCCTTCATACTTGAACAGGCTTAGGACTGACTAGCATTTATTTTGGTTAGATATTCACCTTTTTAAATAAGGTCTTTTTACAATACTTGCAAGTTGCGACTTTTTCCACTCCCACGAGCCTATCCAAATGGTTTCAAGTACAACGCGACGACGCACTGTGTACGATTTGACCAATCTAGCAGGACAATAGGTATTTAAATGAAATGTTTAAAACTACGTTTTTTTAATCTTGTTACACTTTGGAATACATATTTATTTGATAGCTTATGGCAAATAATCCCTTGTTACGCAAAACTGGTTTTAACAATGGGCGAAGTTACTTGAACCTTTTCAGGTAGTCGGCCGACCATGCTCAGTGTGACCGTTAGCGCTAACGTGTATACATGTTCTTTGGTATTGAGTGCTTGTAAGTGTTTTTTTGTGATGGAGTTATCACACAGAGGTAATTATCCATATATTAAGTTATTAAAATAAATCAAATTGTATGCTTGCGAATTGTAACACTCACTGAAAAAATGCATCCATAAAAATGTATTTTTATTTTTAAATATTTTTTGTTTGGCGATCTACCATGTAGTCAAATGTAGTCAAGCTGTGATAGTAGTCTTAAAAAAATCTCTGTATTATATACTTTGATGCTATAATAATCGATTTTTTGCGATTATATTTTTTTTTGTTTTTGCTTTGTAGATGCCAGAATGCAGCGAAAATCAATCAATATTTGATTTTTGGCGTTTTATTCCACCAAAGGTCGATTAAATAAAGTAATCAACTTTGTGAAAATGAGCTTTGGTGATTTGGTTGTTACCGAAGAACAGGATGAGCAGTTAAAAGCATTTTTTAAAAAAGAATGCGAGAAAATTCGTGTGAAATGGGATCGCAAGCAAAGACGTTTAGACTTGTTTTTAAAAGACTATGAACAGTGGCTGAACGATGATTTAACTTTCGTACTACTTGTGGTATCAGAGAATGTTTCAATACCAAGTACTAGTGGTGGCAGGCCGCAGAAAAGTTTTGTGGAAAGTTAAAAAAAAATGAACAAGAGGAAAGTTCAGCACTTATTAAATGACTTCAGTAAAGATGAACTGACTTTCGCTGCGCAATTAAGTGTCAGAGCTAGTGGCAAACGTGATGCTGCTTCATTGATTGAAGAATTATCTACTGCCTCGCCAAAACTAGCCACCACATATAAGAAAGCTCGAAGAATTATTAATACTAGAAAAAAACAAAGACCTTATTCTGCTGACGAAGCTTTGGCCTTTTTCATATCAAATAATTTCACTGTCCAGACATACAAGAATGTTCAACAAGAAGCCAAAGAAAGAGGATTCAATGTATACCCTTGCTATGATCACGTGGCACAGGTGAAGAAGCAGTGCTATCCTCCTGTTGAAAATATAACAGTAACCGAAATATCGGCTGAAGTAGCACTGGATTCTCTTTTGAACCATACTGCATTGAGAATATGTAAAAATATACTTGGAGAAAGATTAGATACAAGTGTGTTGAATTACACTTTGATGTACAAATGGGGGGGTACCATTTGAAGATACCGATAGCACATACGAATATATGTTTATCATATCTTTAGTTCCAATAAGACTTGTAAACAATGCACAGAAGGTCATATGGGAAAATCGTCGGCCAGCATCACCAAGATTCTGTAGAATTATCAAATTCATGTATAAGAAAGAATGCGAAGCATTGATCAAAGAAGAATGCCAAGGCATTGAAAATCAAATACGGATGTTAATGCCAATTCTCGCGGAAGTCAGAGGCGTAACCTTCTCGATCACGCACCAGATGATTCTTTCAATGATTGATGGTAAAGTTTGTAACGTTTTAGCTGAAAATAAATTGACTCAAAGATGTTTTATCTGCAAGGCAACATCAAAGGAAATGAATTCGGCATCAATGGTTAGAGAACCTGATGAGAATATGTACCAATTTGGAATCTCTAGTTTACATGCGTACATTCGTACAATGGAATGTCTTTTAAATATTAGTTATCGCATGAACATTTGTGAGTGGCAAGTCAGTGGAGACAATAAATAAAGAAATATTCAAAAAAACTAAACAAGAAATAAAGATAAAATTTAAAGAAATGACTGAAGTAGGTTGAAATTGGGGTTTCTGGATCAGATGAGTTCCAGAAACCCCCAATTTCAACCATCATTCATTACATTCAAAAAATGAACCAGAAACACACAATTTCAACCATCATTCATTGCATTCGAAAAGTACAGTAATTTTCAACTATCATTCTTTACATTCGTAAATGAACTAGAAACACCCAATTTCAACCGTGATTCATAACATTCGAATAGTACACCAAATTTCAACCATCATTCATAGCATTCGCATGGTGACCAAACACCCATCATGCATTACATTCGAATAGTACACCCAGTTTCAACTATCAATCTTTAAATCATTATATTCGAAAATTATATAACAGTATGGTCTACATTTCGCCTCAGTAATAGGGGGAGAGCCTATTACCAACTACCGAGCACAAATCCGAATAGAATGGGAAACGGGATCGAACTCAAGACCTCATGCTCAGTAATCATCATTCCACAAATCAAGTGTGCATATTTAGTTTACAGTAACACGCAGTGCCTATTGACATACGACACGGTAGGGCATTGCATATGGAATGTGCTCATGTGTTGTCCACCACTGCCTTAAATAGCACAGTGGTTATTTATGCTAAATTGTTCTAATATTTTTATGAGGAAGAAAATAAAACTAACTATATTTTTAGTACTGCCTCGTTGGTCTAATGGTCGCAAGCGCTACCACTTAGCATGAGGTCCTGGGTTCGATTCCCGGGTCGGGCAAAGTGTTATCTGGTTTTTCCATCTGGAATTTCTCGGTTGCAGCCCGGAGTCTGAATTTGTGCCCGGTTGATGGCAATAGGCTCGCCCCCTATTACATGGGACTCAAACATAACTGGCGAAATGTGGGTGTGCTATAGGTACACCTCTGCCTAACCCTTCGGGAAATACAGGCGTGATGTTATGTGTATGTTATGTATATTTTTAGTATTAGGTATGTTATTATAAAATAATATAACATTTTAATTATGACATTTTCATAGTTGGTTGTCGACACCTATTTATTATCACGTACACTTATACACATAATATACAGAACGGTACCTACTTAATTTTTATTAAATCTATGCTTTTGGTTCTATGTCATCCACAATTCTGGCTATTAATTCTCTGGTACTGGAATATATATCATCGAATAATATGGTTTTTACAACATGTTGAACACACACATCAGCTTCACAATTACACATCGACTGTTCGGGTTTTGGTAAACTGTCCGTATCGTAAATTTCAATCTTGATTATTTTTGCCCCTCGGGTGACAGGTTTCTTTATATATTGAAAAAACGTTTGATCTGTTTTCGGTCTCTTACGAGCAAGACCCAGCGTTTTCTGTCCAGGTGTTTGTTGAACTGCTGGTTGATTCATAGGTATAAAATTGAAAAGATTTTCCGTGTCCTAAAAATAAACCACTGCTGTAGAAGTCTCAATAAAAAATGACCTATGGTTGAAACAAGTCAATAACTAATGATTACCTAACAATGGTGTTAGTATTTTAATTGTTGAATAAAATACTGTTAAAGAAAATATTATTAACACTTACCGACATTACGCGATAGTAAAGTTCTAGCTAGTCTGGACTCAGGTGCAGGAATTGAATGATCGATTTTAAGTTTTTTTTTTCCATTTATATATAATTTAATTTTAATGAATAGAGTTTAAAGTCGTACGTTTTTGTTAGATGTTGATATCTCGGACAAAAATGGTACGGTGAAATTGAAACCCCCAGACACCACGACGCCAAACATTTTATTGTTTACCGTAAATTTATATTGATAAAATAAATACTACTGTATGTTTATTCACTGTAATTTTATCATCATTTTATTGAGAAGATTCGGCAGGCAAAACCATCATATCGCACCATCGGTGGAACAAGGGCACAACTAACAAAACATCTGAAAATGAGTTAAGTATGCCAATGTGCTTTAAAAACATCCCTTTATCTGGTGGAACAAAGTCGCTCGTTTAGTTCAGTCTCATTTCGCTAGAGCGCTACTGTGCCTTTGTCTTATTGGTGCGTTTTTTTTAAATAATGGAGCGACAAAATCTCATTGGTCAGTTGCGTCGTCGCCCGCGTGTTGTGTAGTTGTGTGCTGGAGCGTCAAAGCCGTTAAGGTAAATATGCCCTTTTTTGTTTGAGGTTCTGGAGAGACAAAGTCACATTTGGTGTACTTATGCCTATTATACGAGCACGTGTTTGGAAGAACAAAGTCGTTTAAGCAGTTGTGCCTTTTGTATGTACAATATGTAAACATTTCGTAGTCTTTAATACAATTCTGACTTTGTCACTCCAATTGTTGTAGTATTTAGGTAGATATATTATCTTTATGACTTTGTCATTCCAATTGTTGAAGTTTATAAGTAGATATAATAACATTTATGACTTTGTCATTCCAAATTGCTTATCTTTTATATATTTTTTGTAATTTTAGCGTATGATATTATTACTTAGTCAAGGTTATTATGATTATATTCTTTTTATTACTTTTGAACTTTTCATTGAGAAATCAAACTTAATCAGTTTGATTCCAATATTTACGTAATGTATGACATTATTACATTTTTTTCAGAGCAAAATGGAATCACGAGGGAAATTTTTTTTAAGTATGGTTCTTGATGATCAAGCCAATAGGCAGACTGAGGCTACTGATGAGGTTCCGATTGAGGAGTATTTAGAAAACACCTGTGTTAAAGAAACTAATCACAATAAGACAATTACTATCCCAAATATTAATTCATTAACAGGTATGAAAATTCTATTTTTTTTTTGCCGACCTAGATTATTTATATTAGTTTTTATTTAAAATTTATAATCAGAATAGATTAATATTAATATTTATTTTAAGATTCGTCAAAGAGAACAATGGTTGAAAAATGGATAGATAGTAATGACTTTGAAAATCAGGATCCTATGCTAATGAACAGTGAGACTTCAGAAGTAGTAAATACACCCATGATAACTGCATCGGGTACAGATGATATTATGGTTGAGAATGCATAGACATCAATGTCTATAAAATTCAAAATCCTACATTAGTGGATATTAACATTTCGGACGCAGTAAACCCACCCATTATAAATACAACCTCAGGTATGAATGCAAAATAATTATTAATCTAGTAGTCATAGACGTATAAAAATACTAGTAGTGTATTATTTATATTAATTGATAAATTACAAAGATGGTAATTGAATCTTTTTTTTTACGTGCTATTGTAATTAAATACATATTTCTGTTTTTAAGGTAATAAGGCTTCCGATTCCTCAAATAATGGAGATTTTTCACCGTCGGAAGGTTCAGAATATAAGCCTCCAAGTCGTCCGAGGGAGATTGAACGCAACACTAGATCTTCCCAACCTAGAAACTTGTCCAGTTCTTCTAGGAACAGCAGCAGCTCAACCAGTTCCAGCAGTAGCTCTTGCAGTTCCAGCAGTAGCTCTTGCAGTTCCAGCACCAGTTCTCCTCAGCCTGCTAATAATACGGTCGACTTGGAAAATGATGAAGGTAATATTGAAACAGAACCAACTTTCCGCACAAATGAGGATAATGTTGTGCTAGAACCTAATAAAAAACGGTCTAAAAAACGTCAAAGAAATATGAATGAGTGGAAACAAGTTACTTCGAAGCGATTAAAGAACAGTGGCCTAGAGTATATAACAAAGAGAGGAAAAGTTGTAGCAGCAAAATCAATTCTTCCTCCTTGCACTAATAAATGCCGACTATCGTGTTCCACTACAGTTTCTTCTGAAAAGAGGAATATCATTTTTAAATCCTACTGGGAATTGGGAACACATCAAAGACAAAGAGATTTTCTTGCGTCCTGTGTCAAACAAATTCAACCTGCTACCCGAAGAGTCACAGTCACTGTTAATAACACCTGTAAGGAACGAAGAAAACCAAACTCGAGTTTCTACTTTATAATAGATGGAAAAGAAGTTAGAGTTTGTAGGATATTTTTGTTGAATAGTTTGGCTATTGGTGAAAAAACTTTACGAAATGTAGTTGACAGTATATCTATTCATGTTTTAAGTGTGAGTTCTACCGATAAACGAGGAAAACATGGCAAACATTGCAAACTTACTGATGAAGATATAAAATCAGTTCATGATCATTATAAATTCGATCCCACGAACGGAGAGTCATTACTTAAGAGCTAATACAACCAGAGAGTACATAGATGGAAGTCTAACTATAGCTGAGCTCCATCGCAGCTATCAAAGACTCAGACAAGAAGCTGGAAGACCAGCCGTCAATTATGATGCTTACCATCGAATTTTCACCAATGATTTTAATTTAGGCTTATTTGCACCTCGTAAAGACCAATGCGATGAATGCGAAGCATACAAAAACGCTGTCGACGAAGAACCATTGATGAATAAGCATAAATTACACCTTGAAGAAAAAAGTCTGGCCCGATTGGAACTTGAAAAGGACATAGAACAAAGCAAACAGATAGATTCGAATAATATAGTAGCCATATTCGACCTACAGGCAGTCTTACCATGTCCCATTGGCCAATCGTCAGCTTTCTTTTATAAGTCAAAGCTTAACTGCTACAATTTCACGGTATGAGTCGCTTTTTTAAAATATTAACTTAATAATTATAACAAATATCATTCTTGCGCTGAATTAATTATTTATTTTTGTTTAAGGTTTCAAATATCAACGATGATAGAACATTATGCTTTTTCTGGCATGAAGGTCTTGCAAAACGTGGAGCGAATGAAATAGGAACGTGCGTTTACAAGTTTTTGGAAGAACTTAGTTATATACAACCTGATAAAGACATCATATTTTATTCTGATAATTGCTGCGGGCAGCAAAAGAATAAGTAAGTATCTTGCACCACGAGTTTATCTTCTTGCTTGTTTATTACTTTGATCGTCAAAATTCCAAATTTATTTTTTTACATAAAACCCAACTTTAATTTCAGATTCGTTTTCGGAATGTATTATTATGCTGTCAATACATTGCCCATAAAATCAATCACACACAAATTCCTCATTAGAGGACATACTCAGAATAAAGCTGACTCAGTTCATTCCGTCATTGAGAAAAACATTAAACGGGCTAAGAAAGCAGGACCTATATACTCTCCAGTCGAATATATAAGTCTCATCAGAAATGCAAAAAAACGCGGCAACGAATTTATAGTCAAAGAAATGAACTTTGATTCATTCTTTGATTTAAAGCTGTTAGCTGATGAAATCAACTTGAATCTAAACAAAGATATAGATAGAAATAATGTCAAATTATCTGAAATGAAAGCCATAAAGTTCACAAAAAGTTCAGAGATATACCAATTCAGAAACAGCTACAAATCAGTCATCTGGACAGAAGCGAATGTCAAAATAGGCCGGACTGCTAATAGAAAACAGCTGAAAGACATTACATTACATGTGTTGTACACTGAAAAGTTGCCGATCCCCGATCGGAAAAAAGAAGACATTCGTCAACTGATTGCTTCAAACATTGTTCCTAAATTCTATGAACAATTTTATAATGGTTTATTTTAATGATACGTTCCAAGAAAAAGTATATTGTTAGTTACGTATAAATTAGGTACTTTAGGCTCTTTTAAGTAAGGATTAAGAAAATAAACGATTTTTGCAAAATAGAGGATTGTTTTGATTACATAAATCATCTAAAAAGAATGTGTTACTAGGGTCATAATTACAAAATTATTTAAATTTTGGTGTAAAAAAGGCCAAACTGCACATCAAAAATATTATTTCTTTAAATTATAGTACAAATAATAAGTATTTTGCTCACGTAAAGTAAATACGTAAATTCGCAAAAGTGTAGGGCTTATTTCACCCAAAAAAAATATAGTACTTAAAATCGATATAAGCAGAAAAACTCTATTTTATTCTACAAAAATCATAAAATGTCTCTAGTGGAAAATAACAAAACGTGCAGTTGTGCCCTTGTTCCACCGATGGTGCGATATGTAAGTAGTATATCAGTGATGATGACTTTGCAAAGTAAGCTGTAATTCTTTATATGGACACGGATCAAAACAAAATAGCAAATCGATATACTTTTGTTACGCCTGGTTTTGCCCCACTATTATCATAACATTATTCAAACTTAATTTTTAAGTCACTTATAGAAAGGTAGGTAGCAGTAGTAAAGTAACGTGGGTAGGTATAGGTATTTGTATGTTGAAATTGAACACAAGATTTACTGATTCGATATGTGATGTAGTTTACACCCTCAAAAAGCATTAAAATTAATTACGGGAAGGTATCCTGATATAAAAATTGTTTCTACAATGTAAATATTGTTTTTATTATTACAGCAAGATCGTTAAACTGTTTAAAAATCTATCACTACATCTTGAGTCACAACAATAGCGGTTAGAGAAACGTTCTCATAAAATAAAAGTTGATAAACTCATCACCGCCTTTTCCTGAACACAATCGGGTAAAAATTATTACAGTAAGATAAACTAGTTGTAACATGTATCCACAAAATAGATAGGTACAGAAGGCCGGCTTCATACAAAGAGCGATAATGCATGCCCACATAGACGCGTACTCACGATGATTTCGGATCAAGTTGGTTGATTCGCGAACGTCAGTCGTATCGACCAATAGCTTGTCACGACTTCGCGAGCGAATGCCCGCACTTCACGTCTATGGCTACATTATCGTTTACTGTAGAGAGCCAGCCTTCTGTACTTATCTATTTTGTGTTGCTTCGGCGTAGTATTACAATATTTAAGACAACGTAAACTATCGTATTTGGATACAGTCAACTGACAAAGCATTTTGACAACACGTGCCCTTTTCCATACTTGGGATAATATGACGTAGATTTATCACTATTTAAGATTCTAGCTGCTGAAGTTTGACTGCAAAACACTTCTTCAAGTTCTGGAGGTATCATCGACATACGAGCTTACCAGATCTTCTAAGATGTAAGTAACTTTGGTTTACATAAGTTTATTATCTATGTAACTGTACACACAGTCATTCTATTATTCAATCATTCTACTATTCAATAATTCTAATATACAATAATACCCTTTAATAATTTTTTCCATTACTTGTTCATTCGCAGCGTTATTTAATTTAGCTTTATCGATTGTGTAATTCAACTGCGGTATCAACCCGTGTTTCTTTTATGTATTGTATCAACTATTCAACTGTATGTAATGTTACAACTATTCAACTGTTCTGTTATTTAACTAATTGTTAAATAATATAATAATCGATTAGTCGATCGTTTCATTATTCAACTACCTACTAATTAACAATAATACCACTATGTAATTTATAATTTACTTAAATTCATTTTTGTTTCTTTTATAGGGCCAAGCAATTGGCAGACCAGCTTTTCCTCTCCGAAGATGAGTCGGGGGCGGAGATTTCGGCAAAACCGAAGACAGAAAGAAAGAAGCGTAAGCCGGTGCAGGGCTCCACCGAGTGCCAGCCATCAACCAGCAAGTGAAGCCAAACACTAGACCTACAGCCCGCGATCTATTTGGAAGCGATTCCGATGACGACCAGTTGGAGGCAGCGACACAGGCAACGGGTAAAAAACATCAACCCATCTACTCGCTACTAACTGCGGCAATTCCCAGCTGATGACCACCCCACACACCTCAGCTTTATGGCAGTTACTTGGATGCGGCGAGAATGGACAACCAGGCATCAGACTGCGAGGCGTGGCCCTCTTTATGAACAGAAATACCGAAAGACTTGGCCATAAGTTTCTGTCGTGCGGATACGGGGAATAGCGTCATCATATCACCCGGCCTTGCAGCCTTGATCAACGGGAGCACCTCAAAAGCGAGCATGGAACGCACGAACTTCAACGCGTTACCCGTAGCGGAAATCTCCGAATACCGATACCGTCTCGTGCGATTCCAAAACAAGACAATCGCACTATTCGAGTGGCATGAGGAAACTCCGTTTGCACAGGCATGCTCCCTGCTTACCAGAATCGTAGAGGCTGGATCAGTACGGATGCATCAAGGCCTCACAAGATCACGAGGTGGTGGTTTACGAGGACAGGGGAGAAGACCTAAGCTTCCTCAAACTTCCCCGTAAGGATGCTGGATCGGAAATAAGTACGGCCGATCGCCGGGCATCCTCTGCCTCGGCACCGACTACGCCTTGCGGTTCAGAGCGACTACAACAGAGGCTTGCTGCTGAGAAGGCCGCTTCAGACGGAAAAAGTGCCATTTCAAAAGAGAAGATCAAGGTCAGGGATAGATTTAAGACAGTTTCTAACTTCCTTGGCAAGCTTCTAGGAGTCCACAATAAGAAGCCCCATCAAATCAGCCAGGCGGCTGCAGTACAGGAATTTACGAGGGTTACTCCGAATCCTCCAAGGGAACAGCGACCAACTCCAACGAGGGCCGACAGGGGCCAGGTCAGCCTGCCAAAACTCAGGATGGTAACGGAGCCCGGAGACCATGTAGCGAACGCCTTTCTCGAGTTCCAAGCTATAACAAAAGCAACAAAAGCCGTTAATCTCATGACTTGCCAGAAAATCATGCAGTCATACCAGCTGGAGATTGAAGGTTTGCTTAAGGTGAGACTCGAGGAGGCCGAAGCAGCCATATACAACAATTTCACCTCCCAAGTCATCAAGGGAGAAATAACTGGTCAGTACATGGCTGCGTATAACGCAACGAATGGCTTCGTACCGCTGGATGAGTCAGAAACATTGCGGACTGGCCGCATTACCTTCGTGACACCCGAAAGCGACCCAATAGTGGTAATAGCCCGATGCACAAAAATCGTGCTGGCCGACAAGATTCTCGAACAGGCAGAAGCAATCTCGAGGACCATAGGTCAAAGAGGAAGTTGGGCATTACCGAAAATAAATTGGGTGAACGGTGTTCCAGGAAGCGGCAAAACGACCTGGGTAATAAAAAACTTCGACAGGGAAAATGACGTCATCGTAACTACAACAACCGAGGCCGCAAAAGATCTGCGGCAAAAGCTAGCGCACCAAATTGGTAAAGACAACAGAACCAAGGTACGCACTATGGCCTCAGCACTATCGAATGGGTTCAGAGGGTCTCACAAATGTAACCGCATCCTTGTGGACGAGGCTCTAATGAACCATTTTGGGGCTATAGTGATGTTAGTCCGGTTGTCAGGTGCTTGTGAGGCGGTTCTTATCGGAGATATCAACCAACTGCCCTATCTAGACAGAGAAAACCTATTCCCACTTAGTTACGCCCGTCCGAACTCTGTGGCGACCATCAGCCAAGAGCTGTCCTGTACGCACCGGAACGCGATGGATGTTGCGTACGCCCAAAGAGAAGTATACCCCGACATCTACTCGTCAAGGAACCAAGTCCACTCTCTGCAGCTGAAAAGGTTCACGGGTGCAAGTATACCAAGCACCGTCCCCAACACACTGTTCTTGGTTCACACACAGGAGGAGAAAAAAACCCTCATTGACCAGGGATATGGAGTGGGTACTGGGTCGAGCGTGTTGACCATTCACGAAGCTCAGGGTCTCACCAGCGAGTCGGTTATCATCATAAGGACAAAATCCTACAACATCAGGATTCACAGCAGCGTCCCCCATGCGGTAGTAGCCGTATCCAGACACACATCCAGCTGTGTGTACTACGCCGACAACGCCGAAGACACTATCGGACGGTTTGTGAGGCGAGCACTGGAAGCGTCAACCATGGACATCGTCAATAACACCATAAAGATGGCCATGAGGCATCGGGACATGGAAGTCGTTGAGGCACTGATGCGCCTCCAAAGCGATGACTGAAGATGCTTTTGACGCTACAGGCCCCCGCGGACTTAAAAGATGGGTCAAAAAAAAAAAAAACATAACTTCACAACTCAAGCCACAGCGCTCGGTCTGCGGTGGAAAACGCAAATGACAAAACTAAAAGAATGACAAATGAGACGGGGTGGTGGTGCACGACTGGCATCAGGAATCAAGACGTACTTACTCAAGAACTCGCTGATGGTTGCGTGTGTGTTGGGCCGCTCTACTCCCTCTAATGGGGCCGAGTAGAGCGGAGCCAATACATACGTCAGTTTTATTGAACGAAGGCTGTCAGTAGAGTATGGTCAGGATTCGGGATGCCAGCCGGGCACAAAGGGTAGGATTATTAGAAAGACTTTTATGAAACTAACAATATAATTATGTAGCATGCGCATGTACCTTAGTTCATAGTTAAAAGTTTAAGTAAAGGAAAAAAATAATAATAATAATAGCAGGCAACACCAACGTCAACAAGTCACAACAATTTTATTCATAGTAATTTTCTCACAGTTTTATTGGTTTTAGACACAGATTATATATTTTATGTGAATACGGACAATCGCAAAATCCAAATAAATACCAAAATATTTTAAAAAAAGTAAAATGAACGAGGATTTCAAACATTTCCATCAAAAACTGCCGATTCGGAGGTGACATCTGTCATGCCACCTCCGATAAAACAAACAACAAAAAAAATACTAATGAATATTAGAGTATGTTGACGAGATCTGCTACGAGACGAGTACGCCCATCACCTCCGGACTCTTCGCTCAGCTCCGCCTCGCCGCCGCCGGTATCCAGCCCCACCGTGAGCGCTGTGATAACACCGGCAGCGGTAGTTGCGTCGAGCTCGAGCGACGAGTATTTCTCTCCGCCGACGTCGCCAACACCTGTACGTCGGCAGGGGAGAGGCCGGCCACCGAAGAGCTTGGGACTTAGGGGCCATCCGGCCCCGAGCCGGGTCCCCGCTGCCGGTGGTTGTGTGCAGCGCATGAAATGGACTCAGTCTATGAACGAGAACGTCATGCGCGCATATTACAGGTCTACAGAGGGGGGAACTAACCTCACTGCGTACCGTGATAGGATGCTGTCTCTGTTTCAGGAACTGGAACCAACCGTCAACGTCTCGGCCCAACGACTGTCGGATCAGGTGCGGGTCATCCTTTTTTTTTTTTTTTGATCCGGGGTGGAAAATCCTCATGGATGTCCCCCGCCCTGGGGGGGCGGAGGGGTCTGTCAGACTCTTACTGACTAAAAACCACCCCGGTGTTCCATCTCACACCTGCGTCGGGGGTCGCGGGAACATACGAATCTTCCGCAACCCCCGACTGGTGCCGGCCCGCCTCTGCAGGCCCCGTCTGGTCGAGCGGGGGGAGTGAGGTGTTTGACTCCCCCCGCGACGTCTAAGAGGGGCGCGCGTGGAACACTACGCGCCGCCGCCTCGGGTCCTGATGTATGGGGGGCGACGGACGTCCCCAAGTCCGTCGTCCCTGGACCCATTTAGGGGGGCTGGAAGAGGGCGTTGTCCGCCCTCCGCCGACGCCCGGTGCGCCTGCTGCGGGCCGGGTGAGAGGATGAGATCTCTCGCTCCCTTTCCGCAGCCTCCTTCTGCGAGATAACTGTTTCGCAGTTCATCCAACGCAGCCATAGGTTGGACGATGCTGCACTTGATAGGCTGCGCTCAGAACTGAGCAACCATATCGTCTCGAGACCAGCACAAGCCGCGGTACAAGCATCGACCATTGATGAAATACAGCCGCGGTCTAATCATGGTGTAGAACTGGAAGATGATAGGTTTGCTTCAGTAAGTAGCCAGTGCAACGCCCGATTGAGGAGCGCACTGGAGGATGCATTCCGTGAGTACAGATCCACTCCGACCGAAATTAGACCCCGATTACCACGCCTGCCTATGCACAAAAAAATAGGGCGCTGGTGTGTGCCCTGGACTCGCATCTTAAGAATGTGTTTGAGAGCAGCGAGAATCTCGTTGATACACATTCGATCCTGTATTGCGCGGCTGTTGCGGCATGTCGTTTAGCGAACGTCAAGTTCCCAAACTGTGACGGGGCTACTCGACAAAAACCTGCCGTACCAGCCTGGCAGTGCAGGATCGAGCGTCGTATCGATGAGGCCAGGGTACTCATCGGCAAACTATACTGCTTCAGGGAGGGCAATACACGACCACGAGTGATGCGCTTTTTGAGGCGGGCATTCTTGGGGACCGAAATCAGCCCTCAGGAATACATGTCCCGTGTCACAGAGCGCATCGACTTCCTGAAGCAGAAAGTTTGTGCATGGGCGAGCCGTATTCGGCGGTACGAGTATAAGCGGCGGGTTGATCGGTACACACAGAACCGCATGTTCCAGAGCGATGAGAGATGGGTATATAGAGCTTGGGAGCGACCTGAACAAAATGTGACAGATGAGTGCCGCCCGGATGATGCCGCCACGATTACATTCTGGCGCAACATCTGGTCAGTGCCCCACTGTCACGTTGAGGCTGACTGGATACGGGATGTCGAGCAGGTGTGTGAAACTGTACCAGAAATGGAAGCGGTACTGATTACGCCTTTAGACGTCACCAAAGCAGTCCGTCCGTTACCGAATTGGAAATCACCGGGACCGGACGGATTGCACAACTTTTGGTTGAAATGGCTAATTAGTTCACACACCTGCCTGGCATCTCAGTTCCAAGCATCCTTAGAGTCCGGGTCGCTTCCGCAGTTTCTAACAACAGGCGTTACTCATCTGCTCCATAAGTCAGGTAGTTCCACGGATCCCAAGAATTATAGACCGATTACGTGTTTGTCAACGATCTATAAACTTCTTACATCCATTTTGAGAGCGAAAATTAACACGCACATTGATAATAACTCGATTATGTCAGCCTCTCAAAATGGACGTAGGAACGGATCCCGTGGTACTAAGGAGCTACTCCTCATCGATATGGCCATTAGCCAACAGGTTCGTCGATCCTGCAAGGATTTGTCGACATGCTGGATTGATTATAAGAAGGCCTACGACTCAGTGCCACATACGTGGCTCATGAGGGTGCTGGAGTTGTACAAGATAGATCCAACTCTACGCACCTTCCTTGGGTCGTGTATGAGGCAATGGAGGACGGTTCTTCGCTATCCAGGGTGTCAACAGATCCAGGGGAATGATGAGCGTGTATGGATTAAACGGGGAATATTTCAGGGCGACAGTTTGAGTCCACTACTGGAGGATTCAGGTCTAGGTTATCGGTTGAGGAGAGGTGGTCAGCTCATATCTCACCTCCTCTACATGGATGACTTGAAACTCTTTGCCCCCAACAAATTGCAACTGATGAAACTACTGAAGGTAACTGAAACTTTCAGTAGCGCCATCAGGATGGAATTTGGTGTGGACAAATGTGCAGTCATGCATGTAAAGCAAGGTGAGATTATGGAATCCGAAGGAATTCAACTTTCGGATTCCATACACCTTAGATCCCTCTCCTCATCCGAAAGCTATAAGTATTTGGGTATGTCGGAAACGTTAGGCATCAATGTTGCTGACATGAAGCAATCGCTGAAGGAGCGATTCTTTGGTCGCCTGAGGAAGGTATTAATTAGTCTTCTTTCAGGCGGAAACAAGGTTCGCGCCTTCAACGGTTGGGTCATGCCAGTATTGATGTACTCTTTCGGCATACTCAAATGGACTCAGACCGAACTCGACGCCCTGGATAGGAGGGTCCGTACACTGCTGACCGCAAACCGGATGCATCACCCACGATCATCGGTGATGAGACTGTACATACCGCGGAAGTGCGGGGGTCGAGGCTTTTTAAATGCAAAGACCCTCCACAACCGCGAAGTGTGCAGTCTCAGGGAATATTTTTTAAAAGCCGAAGTGGGTATGCACCGTGATGTAGTAGCAGTGGACAAGGGCCTCACCCCGCTCTCCATGGCTAAAGAGAACTGGCGCAAACCTGTGGTACTTACTACCGATGACCGCAAGGAGGTATGGCAAAGCAAGGAGCTACACGGACGCTTTTATCGGGCTCTTCACGAGCCCGGTGTAGATTTCTTAGCGTCCGTATCCTGGCTACGTTTTGGTGACCTTTTCGGGGAAACCGAAGGTTTCGTCTGTGCAATTATGGACGAAGTTATCTTGACGAATAACTACCGGAGACATATTATGAAAGACGGGACGGTTGGCGTGTGCCGGGCATGCCTTAGTCCGGGTGAGTCCATCAGACATATTGTCTCTGGTTGTTCTCGTCTGTCTAACGGCGAGTACTTGCACAGGCATAATCAAGTAGCCAGGATTATTCACCAACAACTTGCTTTGAAATATAAACTAGTGGATTCTGAGGTACCGTATTACAAGTATGTGCCCGACCCAGTTCTCGAAAATGACCATATTACGTTGTACTGGGATCGGTCTATCATTACTGACAGGACTATTGTCGCCAATAAGCCTGATATAGTGGTGATAGATCGATTAGCGCGCCGCACAATGATTATCGATATTACCATTCCGCATGACGAGAACCTCGTGAAAGCTGAGAAAGAGAAACAAATTAAATATCTCGACTTAGCACACGAGGTTGTTGACATGTGGAATGTGAGCTCGGCTGTCATTGTGCCGATTGTCGTATCGGCGAATGGCCTGATGGCCGAAAGCCTCGATCAACATCTCTCGAGGCTTTCGTTAGGCGGTTGGGTCAAGGGCCTGATCCAGAAGGCAGTTCTCCTCGATACGGCTCGCATCGTGAGGAGGTTCCTGTCTCTGGAGCCCTAACCACCGGTAGCTTGGACCCTGCTCCCGATACCGGCGGACCACTATTTTTTATATTTTTAAATGTTTTTTCTATGTTTTTATAAAAATATTTAAAAATGTATATAAATAAGTATATAAATAAATAAACGAATAATAATAAATAAAAAAAATAAAAAACGTATTCTAACTATATGTGATGGACTCACCCTAGTTATTAAGTATGTATGAATAAGTATATATTAAGAGACGTTGTACCCAGGAGTTACCACTTGCACGTGGAGCTCATGAGGCAAAAATAATGTATGACAGCAAACAAAGGCACGGACGCTCAAGTCTGTGGATTTATTGTAAGGCAGGAGTGTGGTTTTAGCCGGTAAGAGTCCGGCATTGCCCAGACTGGCTCGTCTGTGGGGCAGTCTGGGCGTCCATGAGGATTTCCCACTCTTGCCGAATTAAAAAAAAAAAAAAAACCCATCTACTCGTATATTACACGCAGATTGGCTAACGGTTACTCGAGGCAGATGGATGAGGGAAAAGCAGGCACTTATTACATAGAATTAAAAATATATAATTCTCATGACATTGAACGAGTGCAACCAGTAAATAGATGGCGGCACTCGATTATGACAATTAAAAATAAATGCGAGACGGAGACTGAGTCCTGGAAACATGTAAATGCGTATGTTAAAAGTGTAAGAAAGGCGTTTAAGAACTGCCCCCACCACCTTTATACGTTCGTATCAGTATTAGGTAACTACACCAAATATCTCACGAATTTGTAAAAGTGAATGTAGACTATTGTATAACTAGTACCTACGTAGATCTATAACAATATTATAATCTTTATACAGGGTGTCCCGTAAATGATGGATCAAACGTAACGGGTAGGTAGCTTACCTCATTTCCAACAACTAATTTGAACAGTAAAAAAAAAACCGATAAGGTAACCAAGATATTTTTTTTTTTTCGATTTTTACTATTTTCTGTACCAGCATTCAGTGTTTTTAATGCTGTTGCTGCAAATGGTATCACATTTAGGTGTGATTTTTGTCAAACATTTCTGAATAGTTTACTAATGTTATAAGATACCATTTTTTTAAATAACATTTTATTTGCCTTAGAAAAAAAATCTTGAATCGAAAAGTTTTGTTTTTACGATGAAAAGACCAGAATTGGAAAAATTCTCCTGTAAAAAAAATGTATGACACCAAAGTGTACCATTATTTTAAAAACTTGTAAAATTACTAAGGTTTGCAAATTGGTATAAAACTTACGCCTAGTCTTTGTCGTTACAAAGATATTGCTATGAATCTGACAGAGGTGCCAAATTGCGAAATAAAATAAAATTTGAAAAAGTGTGCACAATTAAACTATTTTCTTAAAAATGTTTAGGTATCTCAGCGTATGAAAAAAATTAGGAGGTTAAATTAAAAAAAAAATACAAATAAATCGTTTATTTTGTTTTTACAGTAAATGTTCAAACTGACGTCCCCCTACGAGAATGCAAAGTCTGCACCTCCTAATAAAGGAAGCTCTTATCCGACGGACAAAATGGCTGTTGTTTATTTCTGATACAGCAGATTGGATGCGCTGACGTAATTCTTCTTCCGACGTTATTCGTTGTTTGTAAACTTTGTCTTTTAAACATCCCCAATAAAAAAAATCTAAGGGATTTAAATCCGGAGATCGCGGAGGCCACAAAATTGGTCCTAATCGGCCGATCCATCTGTCAGGGTAAGTTTCATTGAGTTGCGCCCTTACTGCCGTCGCATAGTGAGCGGGGCAACCATCATTTTGTAACCACATTGCTTGCCGCACGTCTTCTGGAATATTTTCTAATAACGTTGGCAACTCATTCCTTAAAAAATGCAGATAGTATTCGGCGTTTAGAGTTGCTGGTAGTTCAAAGGGCCCTATTATTTGCCCATTGATTATTCCTGCCCATAAATTTATTTTAAATTGATGTTGGCTCCTGTCCTCTCGCATCAAATGTGGGTTTACCAGCTGCCAACTGTGCAAATTATGCAAATTGAGATATCCATCTCGCCGGCATGAAGACTCGTCACTCCATAAAATTTTATTAAAAAACTGTGGGTCCGCCCGTATCATTCTAAGCATCCTTTGGCAAAATGCTACTCTTTGCGGGTAATCACGTGACGTCAGCGTTTGAACACGTTGCACGTGATATGGGTGCAACCGGTGCCTTTTTAGAACTCGATTTACCGTCGATCTTGGAATACCTGTGCGTTGCGCTATGACGCGAATTGAGACCGACGAATCTTCCTCGATTTCTCGAATAATAATTTCGTCATTGACTTGTGACGGTCGCCCTTCACTGGCACCCCCAACTCCGGTGCCAAGAATTCTTCCCTCAAGAAGCGCGTTATGCACTCTAATGAATACGCGATAGTCGGGATGTCGATCCCGGTTCGGGTATCTTTCACGATACAATCTTGCGGCCGCCCTGGCATTACCTCTTGCTTCTCCGTAGATAAAATGCATTTCGGCATACTCCCGTGGCGTGTACTCGTAACGAGGCATCGTACTACTGCACACACGTACAACCTCACACAAACGATTGTTTTCGAAGTCCGTAGGATTGCCAAGTCATTCGTCCAAAACACAAACAGTTCCAAATCGTTAGGCAAAGCAAAGTCCAAATACACAGCACAAGTTTAATTTTAAGGAACACAACAGTTAGGCACAGCGGGAGCTAAAGTAGTCTGACGTACTATCGGCCCAAGTTAAGCATGCTCACTTAAGAAAATATTCCTGCGAGAGCGCAGCTAGTGACAAACCACACCCCTTCCTAGTTTCCCCCAATTAGAGACAATATGCATTTGTGTGAGTAATGAGCGAGTAACATAAAATAACAAACATTAGCTAGAGCGCGGCAGTGCCAATTTGCTCTCGCTAATTTTTGACGCTTCCCTTAAATTCCTATCGCCATTTCATTTTACGACCTGTTTATTTCTATCGGACTGATTGCCTGCCTAACTGTGACCTCTGCTTGTATACCGGACTGTGATCGAAAGCCTCTTCTTGACCCTAGCTTGTATCCTGGACTGTGTGTGTATTGTGTGTGGGCTGTGACTAACGTGGTGCAACCATGACGACCCGAAACCTGATTCAGGAAGAAAGGAATCAAATTATTGTTTTGCATAGACAAGGGTTAAATATATCCCAAATAGCAGTGGAGTTGAACATGCAAGTAAGTTATGTTTTTGTATTCAGATAGAGGGAGAGATATAGAAATAAATAAAGTGATAGTAAT
This sequence comes from Griposia aprilina, assembly GCA_916610205.1. Lineage (NCBI taxonomy): Eukaryota > Metazoa > Arthropoda > Insecta > Lepidoptera > Noctuidae > Griposia > Griposia aprilina. The sequence continues at coordinate 22,371,046 of OU744285.1, read as the reverse complement.
ATTATTATTTCATAGTTTGCATTTTTCCTTATATTGCAATTTAAAAACAAATTCCATGAAAAATATTGGTATTCAGCTGCATCCGGTTAGACTGGAAGCCGGCCCCAACATAGTTGGGAAAAGGCTAGGCAGATTTATATATAAAAATAATAACATTATTATAACTTTCAGATGGTATCTTTTTAAATTCTCATAAGATATTACCTACTTATAGTAATGCATTCAAATAAGATTGTTCTTTTTATTTATTTTTGCTTTCAAAGACGTTGTTGGAGCCTTTTATGACCCGATAATAAATCCTAAACCAAAACAACCTAAACAATGGTGCCTTATCTCACAGCGTCGTTGCCGCATTTTAATTAGAAAAACCAGAGCGCATTCGTCGCATTTCTAGAGGCTTGATCATTATATTTCAAACTACAATTTTTTTTCGCCCAAGCACAAGATAATTGTTTTTTATAATTATTTTTAACATTTATTTTATCATAATACTGCAGATGGAAAGTAATTGAAAATAATGTAAATTTTTGTTAGTAGTGCTCGTAAATACTTACCAAAAAAACTTAAAAAACATTGCACACATAGTTTTAAATACTAACGATTTAGTGCTTGGCTGGCCGATAAAATAGCAAGTACTTACTATTTTTTCGGCCAAGCACTAGATCGTTGGTATTTAACCACGAAAAACCTTTAGAAATGCCACGTTGCCAGCCCGCACGGGATAAACACTTTTAAATAGTAGAGATAAAGCACAAATTTGCTTGGGACAGTTTCATACAATGTTGGAATTTACGCTATGGCATTTTTCTTACTCATAGGTATACGAGGTGTAAATTGCAATATCTGAAAACCTCTTAAGGGGTCATTGTACTAATCATTATGAACAACTTTTACTACGGGACCAAACCTGAAATCGCGAAAAAAAAAACAGCTGTTCCCTACATTTATGTTCGCGTAACTCGTCAAAATGTATGGACCAGCTGCTTTTTTATCGCGATTTCAGGTTTGGTTCTCATAGTAAAAGTTGTTTATAATGATGAGTAATGACCCCTTAAGAGATTTTCAGTTATTGTATTTACAACTTGTATTTTAAAATATAGTTATGAATGTTATAACTACTTAAATTAGTTATAGAAAAGTTAAGAGTTTATTTATCATGAAGTCAACCAAAATGCACACCTTAAGTATTTCAATACTTATAATTTTTATTTATAGTGTACTAGTTGTGCCCTTTGAATAAGACTTTTGTAGTGTACTCGTATTATTATACTTAGTTCCTATATTATGTAAAAAATCGATGCTGATTGTTTTTTTTTTTTTTTTTTCGTTAGAGAACAACGGTGCGCCGCTGGGTGCGAAGATATGAAGAAGGAGAAATTACAGAACGCGTTCGTGCACCTCGACCCCGGGCTATAAACGAAAACGAGTTAAATAATATGATAGCCACGTATGAAGAGAACCCGTTCACACCCACTCGCAGTTTCGCACAAGAATACGAAGTTTCGATGCAAACTATTAGAAACGAGTTGCATCAAGCTGGAGTCCATCACAGACGTCCCGCAAAAAAAAATATTTTGACGCAGGAGCAGAAAGCTGCTCGCGTGCGATTCGCTCGTGACTACAGGGACTTCGATTTCTCTTACGCCATATTTTCTGATGAAAAGTGCTTTAGGTCTAGCCAACAAGGTCGTCGGAATTTATGGCGTGTAGATAACACAAGATACGAACCTCGAAATGTGAACCCAAATGCAGAATCGGGAAGAATTGTAGTGAACATGTGGGGCTGGATGAGTGCTGCTGGACCAGGCGAGCTCGCTTTTATACCAGGGAGGGCAAACGGCCAAACGTATTTAGAGGTGCTACAAACCATCATGGTACCCACAGTGCGCACGGTGTATCCACAACTGGACGTGCCAGAATTTTATTTTTTCCAGGACAATTGCCCGATACACCGTGCGCGGGTTGTTCAAGAGTGGTTGCGAGGGCAACCACAAATTAAAACAGTGCCATGGCCCTCCCGATCGCCAGACTTAAACCCCATTGAAAATTTGTGGGGTTTAATGGTCCAGAGATGGGATAGTAGAGCAGAAAGAACGAAGGAAGCACTTGTCACACATTGCGAACAAGTTTGGGACACATTCAGAGGTTCGAATTTGTGCGAAGTCCTGGCTAGGTCCATGCGTAGCCGTTGCGATGCTGTGATAGATGCGGGAGGAGCAGCGACGAAATATTAAGTTAATATAATTTTTAACATGCACTATGTTAATTAACGAAAGGCGTTCCCGTTAACCCGCAATAGTCCAAACATGCTACAATTAATATTACCATTTAAAAATTCGCGAAAAAAAATCAGCTGCTCCCTACATTTTGTTAAGCTAGGTATGCGAACATAAATGTAATGAACAGCAGATTTTTTTTCGTGAATTTTCGAATGGTCATATTTTGGTAGCATGTGGACGCTATACTATTGCGGGTTAACGGGAACGCCTTTCGTTAATTAACATACTGTATAATTACATTATACAGGGTTATTTTTCTAACACCTGGTAGGACTATATTAGTACAACCACTTTTGATCTATGACTTTTTAGAATACCAAAAGTAAACTTTCAAGTTTTTGTTGTAATATTTGTAATAACACTTTTTAGATCTGTATTTTGTAGTAAGTACCGCTCCGACCCTGCATTCGCAACGCACTGTTTGTTTATTTAACTACTTACATATTTTGGTACCGCGTAGAGTTGTTCAAATTTAGAGCGATCAAAATAAATATTTTTAATTGTATTATGAAATTATTTTTTTATGAATTATTAAAAGTCATACAACAAAAGTTGTTATTTATGATGTTAGTATTATAGTCCTACGAGCTTATTAGTGTTTTATCATCAAATGACTTCTCCCGCTCTGGGCGGAGCGGAAGGTCGTGTCATACTTTTACTGACTAAAACCCACCCGTGTTCCTTCAGTTGCCTGTGCCAGGGCCATGGTATCTCTTTCGAACAACCCGCGACTCCGGCGGCTTGCAAATAACCCTGTATAGCTATTTTTATTAGGTTTATTTTTATTATTCCAATTTGTATTATATTACTTCGTTGATTAATGTCACAGGGTAGACTGTAGACCGTAATCATAGTTTAAAATATTGCCAACGATTTTGAAGTCTTCTTGTAAAATTATTGATGTCAATTTAGTGTCATGTTGCCTTTATTGGTGGATTTGTTGTTTTATTTACAATCAATGTTGTCGTAAGCCCCGATCTCGTTAGTTTGTTATTTTACATATTCAGTAGTGTCATCATATCCGTCCACCTCATAAATAATTGATCTCATTTGCTTGATAAACCTAGTCTGTAGTGTAATGTAATTATTGCAAATTATAAAAATTATTAAGATTCTTAAATTTTACTAATCTTAAAACTTTTCAATTTCATTAGAACTGCACGAGCAATATTCTCCTAATCTTATTTACTGACAGGCTTTTTGCCTGTTGTTGTTGTGTTGTCTGTTTGTCATTGTTGTGTTGATTTCATATTTTGAACTTTACGATATAAGTGTAGATAAATACAGTTTATAAATGATATTATGAGTAAGAATCTTTTCACTTATAATATTTTGCATTTTGATGATAATTTCTGTGTAATTTTTTGTTATAATATGTTAATTTCTGGATGAATCTTTAATGTTTTGAAAAAGTCTATTAAAAATAAATTAAGTTACTTATATTGTTTTTTTTTCTACAACAGCAAATCCTTAAAATTGTTCTCAAGTAGATTTTAACTAACTGTTTATTTTTTCACACTGAGATTACAGCCGATAGTTTCATACAAAAAGCACTTACTATACATCTTTTATTATACAGATAAGATTTAAATATCAACCTAAATAAATCTTTAATCCTGCATAATGTTAAATGAACACAAACTAAAAATATATATTTCACTAGTACCCAACATTTTATTTCAATCCTTTCACTCTCACTGCTGCCAAGGCACAAATTATAGTTTAGTTTAATTACTTGATAAGCTTCTGAATTTTAAAGTGGCATAGGAACTGAATCATTGTTAGATTTGTCAAAAAAAAACTTAACATGCAATGCCGGTAACGCGCCTGTAGCGTTGATTTCGCTTAAAATCATGAATTGTCAAACTTTGACTAGAGCATGAATTATAAAAGAGTAAAGTGTTGGTTTGATTATAATCCAGTCTTAAAGTGCTCATCCTGCACGGCATGCCTGGGCATTTTAATTGCAACGATACCTTGTTCGTTATACAGGCTGAAATTTAATTCATGGGTATCCTCTTAAGGGGTCATTGTACTAGTCATTATGAACAACTTTGACAATGGGAACAAATGAAATCGAGAAAAAAAAATTGCTGTTCCCTACATTTTGTCGAGTTATGCAAACATAAATGTAGGGAACAGCTGATTTTTTTTTCGCGATTTCAGGTATGGTCTCATAGTTGAAGTTGTTCATAATGATGAGTACAATGACCCCTTAAAAGGATGCCCATGAATTCAATTTCACCCTGTATTATTTTAATGAATAAAAGGTAATATTACAATTACCTACTGTTAAAAGTATTAAACCAAATACAAGGAACAACTGCAAAACATTTGAGATAATCCTAAGGTAATAAAAAAACGTATGGCCCTTGTATTAAGCCGTCCTCTATTGTTTAACCGAATTTCCAGACATTCCCACTAAATAACAATGGGTCTTAGATAATGAACTTATTTTTATTTCAGTTGCAAGAGTTGTGCGGCTTGCGGCCTTGCGTTAGCTACAAACAAAAAGCTCTGATAACATTGTATGAACTGCGCAGAGTATTGGTTCAAATATTACTGTAATTTTCAAGTATTCCCAAATTGCCCAAGTATAAACAAACACATAGAAATTTAGATAGTTATTTACTTTTAATAAAGTCGATTAAACACAAAAAATTTCAATATAAACATTTGATACCTTCATGCAGTGCCGGTCAACGCACCTATACCTAACGTATTCAGGGAGCCGTGAGATAAAAGGTAAACAAACCATAAATGTCCGTTCAATCGATTTTGAATGCTATTGTGTTGGTGGCATGACAAATGGCAGCTGCAGTAAACAGTTGGTATTGTAACCACTTTTTTGCCTTTAATGCCATCCATAAGCCTACGGAATAGAAGTCAAAATCGGTGGAACGGACTGTAATAAAACGGTTCGTTTCAATGTCTCATCTTATTGTGAAGGGAATATGGTGCGGTTGCTGCGGCATGCGGCATCACATAGGATATGGTGAAAATTGGAGGGCAGTGAAAGTGTTCATAAATAACCTATATCTATAGACCCGATAGAGAGAGGAAAATATTAAAGTGGATTAATACATATAAATTGTAGTTTATTAGTTATTACAAATTATTTTTGTAAATACTGCAATATCAATAATACATTTTCTAAACCAAACAAACAGAAGATATGAGTACTAAAATTAATTCTTGTCCATAATAAAAAAACAATTCAATTCAATAACAAAGAGCTCACGCCGCCGCCGCGCCGCGCTGGCCGTGCCCATTAAAAACTCGTCTCTTAGCAGAAACAAGTGAGCATAGTACTCTCCTAGTGTGAGTGTCACACATTCTATACATGATTATACTAATACGAACACCACTAAAATACGCTTTGTGCATCCTATTGGTCAAAACTCGTGCATTGTGCGATCGAGTCGTGAGCCGTGCTATGAGATTATCGCCTTAGAGGTGAGCATGCAGAAGTTTGGCCGATAGTACGTATCAACTCGAAGAGAGATTCGTGTCAACTAAACAAATAAAATCATGCAACAATGAAGCCCTGTATGAGTGAAGGGTGAAGGAAAAAAAATACCTGCACAAAGACACCGATTTACCAAAAATACAAAAGCGGCGCTATCTATCCCTTTCACACTGAGTGAGGTGCAACTCCGCAGGTAGCGGTCCCAAATTCCGAACAGATGACGTCATCGGCTCGGAATTACGTTACACGCTTAACCACATGCTTAGATTACAAGCATAAGCCATTACGAGAAAGAAAAGTTAGATAGTACCATTTTAATTTCAGTTCTGTCTTCTTCATCACGTTCATAGCAATATCTTTGTAACCGCAAGGACTAGACGTAAGTTTTATACCAATTTGCAAACCTTAGTAATTTTACAAGTTTTTAAAATAATGGTACACTTTGGTGTCATACATTTTTTTTACAGGAGAATTTTTTCAATTCTGGTCTTTTCATCGTAAAAACAAAACTTTTCGATTCAAGATTTTTTTTCTAAGGCAAATAAAATGTTATTTAAAAAAATGGTATCTTATAACATTAGTAAACTATTCAGAAATGTTTGACAAAAATCACACCTAAATGTGATACCATTTGCAGCAACAGCATTAAAAACACTGAATGCTGGTACAGAAAATAGTAAAAATCGAAAAAAAAAAGAATATCTTGGTTACCTTATCGGTTTTTTTTTTACTGTTCAAATTAGTTGTTGGAAATGAGGTAAGCTACCTACCCGTTACGTTTGATCCATTATTTACGGGACACCCTGTATACAACATTGTTTAATCGAATTCTTGTACCTATTATTAAATAAATGTTTATAGCAACAGTACACAACTGCTTTTTTTTCTTTTCAGTTGAACCACACGTTAATTCATCATCAAGCACTTATATTTATTGTGATAAATGCGACATTGAGATCCCAGAATATGAATACAGATATCATAAGAGAACGAATATCCATAAATCGAATTGTTTAATAAAGTCAGAGTTTGAACATGTTGATATAATAGCTACAGCATTTAAAAACAGAATAGAGAGAGTTGTCATGAAAGATAAACGTGGAGGCCGTCCTCAGAGCAAGCAAGAACTCGACGCACGATCTCGAGATCTATGTGTTAAACATATAGATCGCTATCCTAGAGTTGAGTCTCATTATTGTCGTGAAGGTAGTACTAGAGAATACCTTCACTCAGATTTGACCGTTAAAAAAATGTACAGAATGTTTATCAGGTCTCTAGAAGGAAATCCATTGAAACCCAGCTTTTCCACCTACAAAAGAGTTTTTAAAGGGAAAAAATTGTCTTTCCACCGCCCGAAAACAGACCAGTTAAGCCTATGTCTGACACATTATAATGGGACGGAAGAGGTGAAAGCTAAATTGCAAGAAAAATTTCAGAAGCACCAATTTGATAAGCTTACTTTTCGCAATACGAGAAAAATATGTTTATACGAGGCGAAAGAAAATCCTGGCGTGGTACAATGCGTTACTTTTGATCTTCAACAGGTAGCAGTAGCAGTAGGTTCGCAGTATTTTACAAGAGGCGATTATCAACGTTTAATTTAACGGTTTATGATTTGGGTACTCGTGATTGTTGCTGTTTTACATGGTATGAAGCTGTAAGTAAAAGAGGAGCATCAGAAATATCGACTGCCTTAAACATTTTTCTCGGAGAAAGCGACAGAAAAGGCTTCAAGCGAATTTATCTCTTTGCAGATGGTTGCGGAGGCCAAAATCGCAATTCGATTGTGGCTGCTGCATTGATTTATATCCTGACTAATTCTATAAACATTGAAGAAATCACTTTACGATTTTCAATACCAAACCATGGTCAAAGTGCCGGAGATTCTGCTCACAGTGCAATCAGCTATGCTGTCAAAAAAGCTAGAGATGTTTTTATACCAGCTCAGCTTATCCCGATAATGAGATTAGCTCGAATAGATCAGCCTTACCGAGTATTTTCCTTATTACATACTGACTTTCTCGATTTAAAAAAAATGTCTACAGACATTCAATTACTCTCATTGAGAAAAGACGACACAGGAGCTCATGTGAATTGGACCGAAATGACCGAATTTCGCGTTCAAAAGTCTGATCCAATAAATTTTTCTTCAAAACTTCTCACGATCAGGAATCGTACCGCAGTTTGACTTTAAAAAGACAAAAGATGTTTCTTCTTTACGCTAAAATCCGTCCACTTAATGAATATCCACCCAAAATAGCGACTGAAAAATATGAAGACTTAATGTCTCTTACAAAAGGTGATACAGCTGTTATCAGACATCCCAATTATGTTGAATTCTACAAATCGCTTCCTCATTGATTTATTTATATTGCTCCTACCAAAGACTGAATATTATGGTAGTTTTAATGATTAGATAAGAAATACTTTGTGTTCATAATTTTGTTTTTGATATGTTTATCTCCTTAAAGTTATTATTTTATAAAGTTCGTATTTAGTATAAGTAAGAGCCCAAGACATTTTTATCATAATTAGGTACATAACGATGACTGTGATTTGATTAAGCTATTAAGAATTGCTTTATTTTTGCGACTGATTAGTTTTAATACGTTTGGGTTAACATTAAACCTAAATAATTATTAGAATTTAAATTAGAACAGACTGTTTTTACGAAACTTTAGGATCTCATTTCATATTTTGTATTAATATAAGATACTAGGAACTGTTTTTTTAATAAGTACAAAATAATGAGCCATTTTAATAAATAAAAGTTGATTCTGAGGTTTGGGTGTTATTTTACTATCCTTTTTTATACAGACGTATCTGAAAACTATATGAAAACATTTTTTTACAAAGATCTAACAAAAGTGACGTATCTGTTTTAAATGCTTATATTTTTTTATCTAACAGTAATATTTACAATTCACATATATGTATAGGAAGAATAACCAAATAATAATATAATTCATGCAATTTTATTTTGATCAGTCGCTTATTATGAGATTTACAATTCAACAAATATAGTGCGAAACCGCAAAAAGCTTGTCCTGAAGAGTCACCTCAAAGTTAGTTCCGTCAGTTAGTAAGACAAGCGACGATGTGGAACAAGATAATCAGCCAGCTGGTCAAGGCACCACAGTACCACAAACAGGTTCTCATTATTTATTAACTTTATTATATTGATTTTCTAATAGAAGATCATTATTTTAAAACATAAATGAATAAAAATCAGTATTATGGACAAGTTTGAGACATAGTCATACATGCTTTATTATAAGTCAAATTTGTTCAAATATTCACAGATCCACTTCACACTACACAGCAAATTCTAAACCTCGATAAATACCAAAAAAAGCGCCCAAGGGATTTCAAGTGGAATGCACTTGACATCCCTTGGCTCACTAATAAACAGCATAATATACTTATGCAACACTGCACGCATTTTAAAACGAAACAGTGAGGGTTTTTAGGACTCAGATATTTATAAAAATAGGTTCCTAATTATTGTTTAAATTTTCAGGCAGACCTAAACACCGACAGCCGAGACCAACACGCCCGCGTGCGGGGGGTCGTCCTCGGCTTGTACATCAGAGTAAGTGGCATTTGGCAGTCAGAACTAATTCTTAACTCTATTTAATTTAACTATCATTATGAATTACATCTTTTGGTTTTTGTTATAACTATATTTAATGACTAGTAATGACTTATCACAGGTCACACGGCAGCTCTTGATGAAGCAAGGGCAACCATAGCCCGCATTGAAGAGATGCATACGCGTACGGAGGAAATGGTGGCTACTGCAGTATTGAATATGTCCAATGCTATGACCGGCTTCTCTAATGCTATGACCAGCATCTCTAGTGCTATGACCAGCATGGCAGAAAGTCTGCGTACCTACGTATCAAGTTCACATAGAGTAAGTATTTTAAAGTTAATTTTGTAAGAATAATCAGTAATTGATTGGTTGTATCACCGGTTTTAGATGCAAGATGTTGATGGTTTTTTTTGAGTGTGTTTTTGTTATTTTAGTATATAAATTAATTATTTATTTTTCTATACAATACATAACATCACGCCTGTATTCCCCGAAGGGTTAGGCAGAGGTGTACACCTACATTTCTCCAGTTACGTTTCAAGTCCCATGTAATAGGGAGCGGGGCTCGCTCGCTATTACTATTGCCATCAACCGGGCCAAAATATTATTCTATAGTAGGTACTTATGTGTTTATTATTATAGTAAATAATGTAGGTTGTCTGATAAATAGTCAGTTTCCGTTTTTAAATTTATAGACTGGGATTCCCACGTCTTTGCTTTAATATTTTATGATAAGGGAAATATTTTTTGTTTCAGCTGATTGTTGACCTGTCACCCACTGGCACAGAACATATAATACTCCTAGACAAGAACCATAAGTGTGTGCTATTGGACTGATTGAAATAAAAATAACATAAGTAATGTTAAGATAAAAAATATAATGTTCCGATAACTTATGTATGTTTTATTTCAGTTAAGTCATTGGATAAGTGATTAGACGTATCGAACAATTATTACAATAAACAAAGTATCACTTGCGAAATTGTGACCTAGTTTAACCGATAGTCAGTAGTAACGCATACTTTTACATTAGATTTGTGTAACGTGTATTATAAAAATGACCGGTGTTTAACAGGAACAAAATAACCTGCTTCACGATGGAGGATAGTCCATTCAACCGCAGTAATAGATGTACTCGTATGCGCTCCCCACCTACTACACATGTGCCCGTGGCCGTACCCGCTTCTTCCCCTCAAGCGCCTATTCAAAGGAACGATGAGGCTAGATGGCGCTGCATCTAGTCTAACGTGAGAAAAAACGCTCTGTGTAAAATATCTGTTTAAAAATACTATTTGTCTCCAGAAATAAATAAAAATAAGTTGAACGATAAAACAGTGACTAATAATATAGTGCCAGTGTTATCTACGAGTTTCATACACAAACTATGGAGATATATCAAAACACATAAAACGCTAACAATATGAAAATACAATCAAAAAATAATAAATAATAAAAACAAATCAACAGTTCCCAATACACAAACAAAAAAGTGCATAAATAGTGTAAAAACATATAACTTAAAAAACAAAAACAAAGTGACCAAAGTGTTTGACAGTGAAAAAATTCTAATCGCATGAGTCATGCCAACCGTTTTTGTTTCATTTAAATATTGTAACTTATCCATCTGATGCATTATTTCAACTTCGTAACTTAAGTTCATCTGGATCGGAGGTATAGAGAGCTACACATCGGAACAAACTGTTAGTCGCCGGTTCGAACCTCAGCGTCGTTTCACCTCTTTTTGTGAATTCTCAAATTCTATATTATCTCACAAAATAACGCACAGATCATATTTCAAATTAACGATCAATTTGAAGAATATTCCTTCGATAATTTCACACCAGAGGGCGCTACGATAGCTTGGAGTAAAGATGGACTCTAGCAGTAACAACATTACCTACCGTAAACCTTGTAGGTCAAGCTCGCTAACTGACCTTACTAAAAATATGACTAATAACAGCGAGAAAACGATACTTGATACAACAATGATGAGTATTCCTGATAGTTTCCATGACACAATGGACGACGTTCGTGAGTTAACTGAAGAAAACAAAAAACTTAAGAACCAATTATTAAGCGCACATAAAGAAATAGAAGATCTAAATACGGAGAACGTTCGCCTCAAATCGGATTTACAAAATATGATTAGGACAGTTAACACATATAAGAAAATATGCTCGACTCCTGAGAAAAAAAGTGTGACTCCGACACGCAAAAACAACTCTTTGCATGGAATAAGCTCACCAAAGTACATAATCAAGGAACATGAACAACAACCACATCTTAGTGAGCGTGCGGCTAACAAACAAAATAAAGAGACACAAACTATAAGTACTTATACACCAAAGAAAGTGAAAGATATTATGCCTACCCCTATATCAACATCAAACGAAATATCGAAGCCTACCCAAAATAATAAACAACCCTATATGAAGATAACTAGAGAGGATACCAAAAATAGAAAACTCTGCGTACTCAGTAACTACACTCAACTGGGCATGCTACAAGCTATTGAAGAAAATTTTTCAAGGGTCTTTAATTATTGTAGTTACACTTCACCAAATTCAAACATTGAAATATTATTAGCGGGTCTAAAATCAAAGTTAGAACATTTTACATTGAATGATTACTGTATAATTGTATTAGGGCCGGCTGACATTAAAGCCCATGATAACCTTATTGACCTAGTAAAATTAACAAGAGAATGCTTAATGAATGTAACACACACTAACATAATAATATGTGGACCCACTTATATCTGTGGGGCACTCATTTATAATTATAAGGTTGAAATGTTTAATAACCTACTCTATATGGACATCCAAAATAATAAGTATGCATATTTTTTAGACTCCAACTATGGATTAACATTTGACATGTTTTCAAATATATCAGGCAAATTAAATAAAAATGGAATACAATGCATATTTAGGGAAATTCTGAACAGAATTAAAATTGACATGGAATTATTTCCAGATGACTTGACCAATGACGCAAATGGACAAAACTCACAGTTTTTTCTTTTATAATAATATACGTATTCTCCACCAAAACGTAGCAGGTCTCATAAACAAATCTGATATCTTGACTGTACATTTAGAGGAATTAGCACAAAATAATAAATCCATAGACGTTATCTGTATAACCGAACACTTTATGACGACCGACCAGGAAAACACACTTAACATACCCAACTTCCGCCTAGCAACAAGTTATTCTAGAGATGTAAAGAGGGGAGGGGCTTGTATACTAACTAGAATTGGACATGAATATACAACACTTAAAACTAACTGTTCTATTAAAGGTATTATAGAATGTAGCGCCATAGAACTAAATGAACATGGACTCATAATAGTTTGTTTATACAGAGTGCCAAATTCATGTATAAATTTATTTTATGAAAATTTAGAGAAATTATTACGCCAAATATGTGACAATACTAACAAGAAAATTGTTTTATGCGGAGATTTTAACATAAATATACTCAAACGAAACCGCAATGCTCTAGACTTTGAATATCTTTTGGAAAGCCACAATTTAAAATTAGAAATTAGACATCCTACCAGGCTCAGCAGTAAGTCTTGTATTGACAACTTTGCACACAATATTCCTAGATGCAAAAGTGAAATAATTGAATTTGGTATATCCGATCACACAGCGCAATTGTTACAATGCCCCGTCAAAAAAACCTGTGTGATAAAATCTTGGCGTATTAGAAGACGGGACTATAGTATTGAAAATCTGAGTAAATTTAAAAAATGCATAAACAGCTTGTCGTTTGCTGACATTTACAAAACAAATGACCCGGACGAAGCTTATAATTATTTTCTAGATATTTTCTTATGTTTTTACAATTTATGTTTCCCTATCAAAATTATAACAAAATCTCTAAATAAAAAATCGAAATGGATATCTAAAGGTCTTAGAAACTGTAGTAAAGTAAAAAGAAAAATGTTATGGTATTATAGGATACATCCAACAAAAACAAATAAAAACACATGTATGCAATACGCAGCTAGATTTAAAAAAGTAATATCACTAACTCAGAAGTCACAAAACAATTATTACATAAATACATCGCAAAACAAATCAAAAGCGACATGGTCAGTTATAAACAAGTCTAAATTTCACTTTCCCAAAGAGCCTATTACAGAAATACTTACAGATGACATCAAGATTACAGATCCTAAATCTATTGCGAATCATTTTAACGACTTCTTCATTGACCAAGCTTCAAAATCAGACCAAATAAATAATTTAAGGAATGACAGTCAAAGCAAAAACCGAACCTCACATCATAATATCAATACTAAAATTAATTCAATTTTTCTTACTCCTACAACACATACAGAGGTAGACAGAGAAATAAAGCAGCTGAAAAATACCCATAGCGTGGGCAACGATGGTGTCTGCACCAAAGTCATAAAATATGTTTCCCCGGATATTTCAGCTCATCTATGCTACATAATTAACTTATGCATTTCTAACGGAATATACCCAGAAAAACTTAAAACGTCCATTGTCATTCCACTACACAAAAAAGAAGATAAAAGAAAAATGGGAAACTATAGACCCATAGCGTTGATCCCCATTTTCTCAAAATTATTTGAAAAAATCATATATAGCAGACTATACAGTTTTTTTGAAAAATATAATATTTTGGTAGACGAACAGAAAGGCTTTCGCAAGGGGAAATCAATAAATATGGCCATTTATGACCTAATGAAAACTATTTTGGTCGCCATGGACAAAAAAATACCAACATGTGCTATCTTCATGGATATGAGTAAAGCCTTCGACCGAGTTGACCATACTATACTACGGCAAAAATTAAGCATGTATGGCATAAGAGGTAAAGCGCTAGATCTTATTTTTTCATACCTGCATAATAGAAAACAAATAGTAGAAATAACACAAATATGTCGGAAAACACGAAACGAGATTAAACATAAATCAAACTTGAAAACTATAAAATTTGGAGTTCCCCAAGGTAGTGTTCTAGGCCCTTTACTGTTCTTGATATATATCAATGATCTTCCTAAACATATCAACCAAAAAATGGTACTATTTGCAGATGATAGCACAGTTATAATAAAAAGCGACAAAGAAAATGATTACGAGCACGTAGTCAACCAAACATTAAATAGGATAATACAATGGTTAACAGAAAATAATCTTAAAATAAATATGGACAAAACGAAAATTATACACTTTCACCAGAGAACTCAACTGAATAATATAAACGTTAGTTACCAAGGCGAAATAGTACATTCTGTGACAGATGCAAAGTTTCTAGGTATTAATATTGACAACAAACTTACATGGAAAACACATTTAGAATATGTCTGCAAAAGAATTAATCAATCCTCATTTGCTCTGTACAAACTGTCAAAAATTGATAATAAAGAAGCCGTATTAGCTGCTTATCACGGACTTGTTGCACCTGTTCTAAGATATGGTATTATATCTTGGGGCAACGCAGTCGATAAGGAGTATGTATTTAAATCTCAAAAGAAATGCATTAGAGCAATGTGTAACGTAGACAACACTACCAGCTGTCAACCCTACTTTAAAAGCTTAAAAATTCTGACACTGCCTTCGTTATACATATATGAACTAAATGTTTTTGTGAAATTGAATCCTAATTATTATAATTCTGCTTTTAAAAGCTACTATAGACAATTACGTGATAAAAAAAGATTAGAAATTGATATACCATATGGAAAAACAGCACTAATTAATAAAAGTATTCTTTGTATGGCATCATTGATTTACAACAAGTTGCCTGATGATGTCAAAAAGTTACCTGTTCATCAATTCAAGTCGAAGCTGCATAAATTCCTAGTAAATAAATGTTATTATAATGTCAAGGAGTACTTACAGGATAAAAATATAGATAGATACATATAGTAATAATAATAATAATAATAAAGGTTTTATTGATTCATAAACGTGTGTTACAATACTTAGGTAAGACACTGGATCCCGCACTAGGATACCCTGTGTCGCAGGATCCAGTCTCTTTCGACAGACAATAAGGAATATAAACTTTAGTAACAAATGCAACGGTTTACGTATAATTAATTAATTAAACTTAGGACTAAAAGGTAACAAAATGTATGTGTGAATGTGATGGGTGTAAGTATGTATGTGATGAGTGAGTGTGATGAGTGTGTGTGTATGTGATGAGTGTAAGTATGTATGTGATGAGTGTGTGTGTATGTGATGAGTGTAAGTATGCATGTGATGGGTGTAAGTGTGTATGAGATGATGAAAACTTTATCAGTTGAATGTTAAAAGATTTTCCGTTTCAGCATAATTAAAACCAAGCAGCCAATCCTGAACCTGCTTTTTGCACCCAAACTTAGTCTAGCGGAAGATTTTAAGTTTATTGTTCACTTTTTCATACAGGTATGGACCCATACGCGAGAAAGCCTTAGTGCCAAATTTGAGTTTGCAGAAAACTCTGTTCCACTTAGGTTTTCTACGAGTGCGCTGAGCTGCTACCACTGTGGCAGCTGCTGTTTTATGAAATTTAAGTAGAACTGATAAAATGTAAAGTTGGCGCACCGTAAGCACTCTCGTTTCTCGGTATAACCTAGCAGTGGGGTATCGGATTCCTAATCTATGAGAGACCTTAAGGATAGCTCTTTGTGCACGTTCAACAGTAATTAGATAACTTTTACCAGCAAAACCCCAAGATATTATGCAGTAACCAAGCACAGACTGACATAAAGCCAGGTAAGTCATCTTAAGAGTATCTTTGTCAGCTATAGATCGTAGTCTTTTAAATATGTACATAAGCTTCCTTACGCGCGAAGTAACCGATTGGATTTGCTTTACCCATGTCAGGTGTTGGTCTATGCAAATACCAAGATACTTGATACTATTAGCATGTTCAAAAACGGGGCAGCTGCAGCAGCCGCTGCCGCTACCGGTGCAGCCGCATTTGTGAGATTTTAGTGCAAGTTGTTTAGAGGCAGCTGTTTTTATGCTCACTGAAAAGTTAACTACCTTGGTTTTTTGAACATTAAGGGTGAGCAGATTGTGTTGCAGCCAACTAGTAACCATTTGCAGTCCAGCCTCTGCGGCACTGTAAGTTTCCATCCAAGAGTCGCCGTGGAAAATAATAGCTGTATCATCAGCGTACGCAGATATTTGCGCGTTGTCCAAATTGAGTGAGCACAGACCATCAACGTACAGGAGAAACAAGGTGGGACCCAGGACACTACCTTGGGGCACTCCATATTCCACTTACGCAAAGGTACTCTGGAAGTCACCCAGGCAAACCTTCTGTTTACGTTCCGAAAGATAGGAGGTAAACCATTCCAATGCAATGCCCCTGATACCTAAGCGTTCCATCTTCTTGATCAGTATGGGCCTTGACACTGTATCAAAGGCCTTGGCAAGGTCAAGGAAGACGCCGGCACACTTTTTGCCTTTGTCAAGGTTATCAATGACATGATCCACCAACTTAGAGACTGCGTCCTCCGTTGATCTGCCATTCCGAAAGCCATACTGGTTGGTCGATAGCAATTGCTTCTTTTCCAAGTACGCTAACAGTCTCTTGTTCACCAGCTTCTCCAGAATTTTGGACAGAGACGTTAGAAGAGATATAGGCCTGTAATTGGATGGGACTGAAGCATCTCCAGCTTTGTAGATCGGACAGATATTCGCTGTTTTCAACTGGACTGGAACCACTCCCGACGACATGCTCAGATTGCATATGTGAGAGATGGTACCAGCCAGACATTGTTGAGCCAGTTTAAAAACACAATTCGGAATACCATCCCAACCAGGAGCGGAATCATTTTTAAGGTTGCCTATGATAGAAATAATTTCTGCTTCGTCGGTTGGAGCCATGAAGAAGGAGTATGACGGAGAGGGGTCAGTATTATCCAGCGTAAGTGCTAAATTTGCTAGTTCAATCTCTGTTGTTTTGAGTTGAGTCAAGGACTGCTCGGCTAGTTGTATTCCCACATCAGCAAAAAAAGTATTGGCCATATTCAGCGAGACTACCGGATCTGGATTTGCGTTGAGTAAAGTTAAACTGGTGGATTTTTTATTCTTAAAGTTACATATTGTTTTAATTGCAGCCCAGGTTTTTTTGCTATCTGCTGTAGAACTGTCCAGGAGGCTTTTATCGTAGGCATTTCTTAGATTTTTAATAATATTATTACAGTGGTTTCTATAAGTTTTATATTTTTGTTGCAGAGCGTAATTGTCTCTATTTTCGTCTTTTTTTGTTTCAGAGTGCAGTGTGTCTCTTTTACGTATACATTTCAGCAGACCTTTAGTCAACCAGGGCCTTCTAATGGTTTTTTTTTTTAAAATCATCTACTTCTCAATATTTGTAAATATGTGAGCACCATGTATCTATCTCATAATTAATTTACCTGTCATGCGTTATATTTAATTATTTTTACCTATTGTGGTATAGTAATTTTATTCTAGGTGCATCGTCTTCACATATAATTATTATATACATAATATTGTAAAACATTTTTAAAAGAGTAACGGTGGAGTTTCTTGCCCATTCTTCTCCATACGAAACTACCTTTTGGAAGGGGCAACTAGAATCAGTTCTATTTTTTGTAAATTTTGACGTTCAAAAGTGCCATTTTATGTGCCTATTTGAAATAAACGATTTGACTTTGACTTTTGACTTTGTTTTAGAATTGCGCAAAATTTCTTTTTTGGTGTGTCGATTTATTATGCACCGTAAATTATCAGTAAAAATGTTCACTGCTGCATTTATGTCATCGGAATTTAAAATAGGATTCCAATCTGTATTCTCGATTTCGTTAAGAATGTTAGGGTAGTCCAGCTTAAGCTTATATTTAGTATGACCAGAGTTAGAAATTCGACTCGATGGCTCTTTACTTATTCCTATCAGCACTGTATCATGATCGGTGAGAGAAGATTGACATACGACAATTTTTGTAGTTTTTCTTGTCTTGATTAATGCATGGTCAAGGCAAGAATTTTCGCGTGTCTGATATTGGTGGCCGGGGTAGAAACCGTAGTATCCGGTAATGTCAAGATATTCGCTGGCTCGTTTGTCATCTGTACCGATTTTAATATCGATATTTATGTCCCCTATAATTGCCATCGATGATGTATTGTTGGAACTGAGGAGGGCTTCTAAGGATTCGCAAAAATTACTAATGTTGTACACTGAGGGCGATCGGTAGATAGCAAAAATGGCAAATTCAGTACCAACCCTAATAACTAAGCAGTTTGCATCCTTAAAAGGCGGCTCGAGTATAGTAACATTAAGTTCCGATTTATACAAAATTGCTAAGCCGTCGTTTTGGTTTATATAAAATTGAGAAAAATGGCATTCATAGCCATTTAATTGAACTTTTGGGGTGTGTTCATGAAGTCTACATTCGGTCAGTATGATAATTATCCGGTAAAAAATTTAGTCGGGACAGAAAAACCGAGAAGTTATCAAAGTTTTTCATTATACTCCGTATATTTTGACTAACTATAGTTAGCTGGTTTTTAACGTCACCAAAATCATTAACACATTGTTCGGGGATATTATGTTTTGTACTACTAAAAATATCAGTACTGTCGATGTCATCAATTAGGTTTATTTGATTAGCCATTCTCAGAAAAAGGTAATTTTATGGTTCTCTTGTAAGTTCTTGATTTGTGCTGGTAGACGTAATTACTCGTAATTGCAAAAAGAATTAGGTGTGAAACATATTTACTTTTCAAACATGTGTGTGTGTTGGAATAGTTTGTTAGTTTTGTGGAGGTTTGTGATTTTGTGTAGTTTTGTGTTTTTGCGTGTTTTGGTGTGTTGAATAAAAATAATATTATTAGTGAATAATAGAGCTTAAAATTATTAATGAGAGTAAATGTTATATTAGTTACCTTCAAGTATAATTTAAGATAGAAAAACTTATTTTCATAATAATAGTTAATGTTTGTTACATTAAAAAAAAGTAAAAACAAAGATAAAAACAGCTAGACAAGTGCGCTAACAAAAGACTACAACTAGATACCACGCAACTGTACGAGGGTATTCTCATTTTTGACCAGTACATACTTGGCACCTTCTTCTTTACGTAGAAAAATTCTGCCGTTTGCGATCCAACAAAAACGATATTTTTCAGCAGCAGCGAAGTCTCGAGCAAGAAAATGCAACCGCCTGGATTTATTCGTGAGATGTTCAGAAAAATAGAGGGGAGATGTAGTCCCGGCGAGCCCCAAGTGAGAGGAATTAAGCCGACATGTACTATGTTCAGAATTGTATAGTTTCGTACTTCTAAGGAATTCTTCCTTCTCGAAAATGTTGGAAAACTCTACTACGACTGTCGATGTAGTGGCACTCGCTTTGTAAGGGATACGATATACATCCCTTATTACGTTGCCAGATTCCATGCTAATTGACTTCATGAGGTTGACAGCTTGTTTTAGAAGGACTGACTTGTTCTCCTTTTTTACAATCGGAATACCTCTAATCTCAACGGAGGTTTTCCTAATGAAACGCTCTAGGTTTTCCGACTTTTCCTCAATATCGGCTATGCAGATTCGTGTAGAATCAATCTCTTTCTCAAGTTTGCAAATTTTGGCTTCAGAATCAACGACTTGATTTTTCAAAAAGCTGAGTGTCTTTTCTATTTCAGCATTAGACGAAATAATATCAGTATTTTGTTGTGTGATGTTATGTAAACTCCTTTCCACACTATCCAGCCGTGTTATCAGTGGAGTTATCATTACTGTAAGCATTTCCGTGATATCCAACTTAAATTGTTCAAATTTGTCAGTTACCACGGCATCTTCCGGGCACGCCCTATTGAGTTTAGATCTTACGGTGACGTTCGGGCTAGGAGTGGGAGGTGCATGCGCTGCTTCATTTAATTTAGTGTCCGAGGTAGAAAGACCTTTAGGAGGTGTGCGCTCCATTTTCCCTAGTTATTAATTAGGTTATTTACTAATAAAAACTCACAGTTGTGGTGCGGGGCGATAGTTACGCGCACAATGATTACTTGATCCTTGTTTACCACTCGCCGGCGCCGTATCAAGCACAGGATACAACAAAGAAGCCTAGTTGTGCGAGTGTGCGTTCAGTGCGTGTCCGAAACTCCGAACGCCACGCAGTGCGGGCACAGCGGCGCGAGAGCGGGATGGCAATTATTGAGTAGCTCTCTTTCTCGCGGCTCGAGGTTCGGGGGGCTTCTGACGCAGTACAACCATGGGCTGCGCGGCGCAAATGTTTCCACAAGTGTCTCACTTAACTAAATGTAATTAGGAATTACTTTCGCAGGGTATTATTATAATATTACTTAAGAAATTGGTCAACGCGTCTGCACTGGACAACGGTTCGGACGAAAGAGGATAGTAATAGCAATTTATTGAAACTAATTATTATGACAATACAAATTGTGTGACATGCTCTATCTAATAATTTAATTTGACATCTGTATAATCTTAAATAAATTTATTGGATTGTTAAGTCTATGACATGTATTATAACTCATCTGACATTTTTTATATTTAAACCTTTGACATTTGTAGTAGGTATTCTGAATTTATTTAATTTTTTGAGTATAATAATTTTGTAATTTTATTTTAATAATTATTTAATTAATTCAGACAATAATATAAATATTTGCACACCTTATTAGGTAATGATACAGAGTACTTTATATTTATTTGTAACATCGGTTTATACCTACCTGTATTAAGCAAATAAATAATTGGATTTGGATTTGGATTTGGATGCCCCTGAAATTGTCTCGACGACAGAAATTCAGAACTGGATGGTAATTATCGAACAGAGCCTCAAGGAGGTGTGCACTATTGCCGCTGGTGGAAAGTTGAATGTGGAGCAGAAAACGCGCATCAATAGCCTATGCCGGAAGGTTGGTCATGGGACCTCGCAGATGGCCGTCATGTACCAGTCCGTCAAAGCAAAAGCTCTCCAATCCCACACACTACACAGTCAGAACTCACGAAAATCAACTCGATCTTTCGCAGCAGCTACAGAACCTTAAGCTGAGTATCGAAGATTCAATGAAACCTGCCCAGGGATCTTCCTTTGCTGACATGGTAAAGAAAGGTGCAAACAATTTTATGCAGCCGAGTTATGTAAGTTTTGTGGCCATCTATCCGAGTGACAAGTTGAAGACCAGCGATGAGTCCAAAACTCTTGTCCAAAAAATTATCAGCCCCTAACAAATGAAGCTCCAAGTGAGAGGCCTGCGCAAGACGAAGAACGGCGATGTAATCATCAGCACCGAGACGAAGGACGACATCGAGAAGCTGAGGCAAAAAGTAATTAAATAGATAAAATAATTACATCATTGAAAAAAGAGATTAGCGTAATCGATTGCTTAAAACGATTATGCAAAGTAAATTGCATACTTAAAACTAAAAAATAATATTTTGTTAACTTAACCAATTTATGTTTTCATTGAAAGTGTATTTTATTTTTATATTAAATGTATATACCTTAATTTTCAGTTTATTCCTTTTAATTTTGCTTGCTATTTAATTTACGACTGTACTTCTGCCATATAGCTAATCTGCCGAATTTAGAATCTGCCCAATCCGGAATCTGTCCTATACCGAATAAAGGGTTGGGTTATGTCATCGATAGCCATATTTCTCTGGGTGATTGGCTCCAAATCAAGCTGGTCACATATTTGAACAGTTGCTTCTTTTGAAATACTGTAACAGAGACGAAAATCTTCCCCATCGTATTTTGAAAATATATCTTCTGTGTTTGAGATATGACCGCGGCGACAGGGAATATATTCTTCTGCTTCAGACAATGATGACAGGCTCGACAAAGACATGTTCTATAATCCAGCAGGCCTAGCGCTTAGTTTTTTGTAACTATATTATGTTGATTTAAAAGAGTATCCATGGAGTTTCTTGCCCGTTCTTCTCCATAGGTACCTACTACGCTTTGGAATGGGCAACTAGCTTCATTTTTCTGACTGACTGACCCTTTGAAAATTCAAAAGTGCCTGTAATTGGTTTATTTGAAATAAATGCTTTGAGTTTGAGTTTGAAAATCATATATTTTTCTAATTTTGATTACTGCAGTGGATCATATATTTTTAGGCTTTGGAAATTTGCGTTTAGGTCATGTAGTCCCCTTAAACCTCCACTTATCACACAGGAGCGATACTGCATGCGGATGGCAAATCGCTGAAGATTTATGTATATGGGTAATGTTTACCCAAGCTTAAGTAAGTCTCCTTACTATCTATTGTGTTTAGAGAAGAACAAGCTATCTTGAAACCCTTAATTAAATATTGTTGAGAAGATCAATTGTGTGTGTACTTATTTCAATCTAAACCTCATGCGAATTAACCCTTAAGTCTCAAGCAAACAGCTACCCTGAGTGAGTCGGTGTGTAGTGAAAAACCATCACTACAACCCTAGTTATAAATATCACAGTGTAATAAGTAACCCCCATTAAAATGACAAATAACTACCTAATAAATAAAAAAAATCGCCAATATTGCTGATCATTTCATCTTTGTTTTTTTTTTGGGTGTGAAATCATCAAACGACCTCTCCCGCTCTGGGTGGAGCGGGAGGTCGTGTCAGACTCTTACTGACTAAAACCCACCCGTGTTCCTTCAGTTGCCTGTGCGCCAGCGCGACGGTAACTCTTTCGAACAATCTGCGTGTTAGAGAGTATGTACAGCTTGGCACTTGGGGAAGATTAAAAGCCCTTCAGATAATAGATTAGATTATATTATGTAAAGAGACAAACATGCAGGAAAAACTTTCTTTTGACAGTAGTATGTCACAGGGTGTGTCATATACTAAACAATATTTAAACTTAGAACTAAGAGAAAAGCTGCCAGGTACAGTGTTATCATTGAAGTTACAACACTCCCCCGCAATGGGAACACCCTGTATACAAGATAGTATCAAAGCCTAAACTGTACACAAAAAACTAAAATCGTATAAAACACTAAACGAATAACATACACCAAATTATCACTATATGGACACACTTCTATAATATTTCCACTTTACATATCTAACCTAAACCTAGTAAATATGTACATTTTGAATGTTTTAATTTTAGTAAGGTTTGGTCAAAATGTCCGCTATCATGTCGTTAGTGGAAATGTATTTCAGGAGGATATTGTGTAGTGTAAGTGAGTCGCGTATGAAATGGTGTTTTATGTCAATATGTTTTGTGCGAGCATGATAAGTATTGTTGTGTGCCAGTTTTAATGAGCTTTGATTGTCAGTATGTATGATGATGGGATGCGTGACGGTGAATACTTCCTTGATGAGAGTTTTGAGGTAAATTGCCTCCTTGCAAGCTTCTGCTAGAGCCATGTATTCGGCCTCTGTAGTTGATAGCGCGACTGTGCGCTACTTGCGTGCTTCCCATATGATATTGGGGATCCACTCATCATGAAGACGAATCCTGTGTAAGATCTTCGATCTATAAGGTTGTTGCCGTAATCGGCGTCTACATAGGCTGTTGGATATGTTTGGCCATTATTTTTGTATTGAAGCTTCAAATCTTTAGATCCTTTGAGGTACCTTAGGACTCGCTTAGCGGCTTTCCAATGTACTCCCCCGGGATGTGCATTGAATTGGGAAAGGTATGACACTGCATGAGAAATATCAGGTCTAGTACCTATTGCAATGTACATTAATGAGCCGATAAGTTCTTGGTAAGGAACATCTGTGACTTAGTCTTGAGGTTCTGGCAAGGCAAGCTTTAGGCCGGGTTCCAAAGGTGTAGTGACCGATAAAGCATCTGACATACTGAACTTTTGAATTAATTTCTCGATGTATTACGGTACGGTTGGGTAAGGATTGACCGGTCAAGGGGCTCAAAATGTCTCGAAGCAATACCTCGCGTGCTTTTAACCAATCACTCAACTACCATCGTGAAAACCGATATGATGATCGAAATAACGCGCCTCCTAGAGAGAGAACGCAACGGTCTCGTCGTAATAATCCTAGCCATCAACAACACAATAAGGCAAAGATGGACAATTTCCATGAAAGGAAAGGTAATGAAAACAGGGCCTTACGCCAAGAAGAAATTAAGAAGGAACTGTTCGTAGGATTAGATGATGAAGCAATGACACATCTCGCGGAACCACAGACCTTGCAACCTATAATGTTGCCAGTTACTAGTCGTGGTGTTGTCAACTGTCCAACTCGCGTACACCGCCAGACAATATAATACAGATATTCGCGTGCCTAACATTTATGCACAATTTCGCGTCTATCTCGGCTGATTAGAAGCAAAAATCTTATCCCTCAAATCTCAATTTACAATGATACCAAGATTTACTGATGCCGTGTACCAACATGAGGGCATAACGCCTTCAATTTTGAAAATTTTGAAAACAAGTACCATGGTTCCTATCACCATGAAGAAGATTATTGATGCCGTGGGAATCTTAACCCATGATGATAAGGTCTATCTTCCTGTAGTAGCAAGAGCAGAAAATGCTGATGGAATGATTCCTAGACCTGAAAACTTGATGTTGTCGTCGCTTCGTGATACCGTCGAAGCTTTAGCTGACGCAGATACTCCGTTGGTTCAACGCCAACGTTTTGAGAATAACTGTCCTATTCGTGGGACAATATGGAACAACCATATTTTGATGAATCCTGATGATGTAATACCAGGTAATTATGACTGAAGTCAATTCAAGAGCAGATATTCTACAGATCGCTCCGTTCCTGAGTCGATTGCAAAAGCATGCGCCAAAAATGGTGGGTGGAGCCTTAGATCCCAAGAAGGTCGGAAGAGCTTCTTTGTTTCTCTCGAATGAGATGGAGACTTTGCGTGTACCAAACCGCAACGCTGGTGAAGAGTTGAATCTTTACTATGACCGCTGTATTGTTGAAGGGAATATAACCCATTATACTAGCGCAGTTAAGTTAACCCCAGCTGAAAGGGCTTTTAATCTTCCCCAAGTGCCAAGCTATACATACTCTCTAACATTGGTTATGGGCCCAGAGTATTTCTGAAGAAAAACGATATGGACTCTCAAAGCAACTTGTCAGAGACGACTAATGCGAGGGGGCCACCCTCTCCTGTGCTGCCTGGAGTACAAGGATCATTAGGCTGTGTTATTCCATGTGGAGTGCCACCTATTCCTAAATTGGAAGGGAGATCAAATTTTGCTTCCTGGAGCTTCGGTATGAGGATGTTCCAGACTGACTCGCATTCCTAGACAGTCCTTAAGGGAACCTAAGTCTTTGATGGTAAATATCTTCTTGAGTTCAGACTTAAAATGAGTTTTCATGGCATCATTTGTACATATAACAAAAAAATCGTCAACAAATACAGCTACAACGGGATAGTCAATGCCGTTGTAGCAAAAATATATGGTACTTTTATATACGATTTAACAATTCCATTGATACATCTAGTTTTATATACTTTTTAGCTACTTTTTCGTGAAAATGTATTCTTATTTTCTTTACTTTTATAACATAATTTCTAGCATTAACCAAAAAAGTAAAAACAAAACAATGCAATACTGGCACAACTCGGAGTCGCCATCTTCTGAACATCATATTAATTAATCAAAATAACAAAAAATATTTCAAAATTATTACTGCCGGCAAGTGAAAGTATAACGTAGATGTTTATAAACCAAACATGAACTATATATTCCATGAAGTACAGTCTATTTGTGCGCGCTCACTAAGTCTTCGAATATTTATTGTGCGTTATCTCAAATTGTTGATTTTTGTCTTGTGCCTCTATCGAATTCAGTCAGCGACATATGCGCGAGTAGGACTTAGTACAAAATGTTCGTTTGTTATAATTTGTATCTCGCGCTACCGAGTTTCTACTTTCTTACGTCGGTTATACGATTTATAATTATCACCAGAGAAGATGGGGTACCAGTACCTCCAAGGAGGAGGTGATCCTTGCCCAGAATGGCGCTGGGGGCAATAACCAGGCTTCAACAGAAGAGTTAAGGACCCATGAGGGAGTCACGAATACAATCTTGCTGCTGATCCTCACTTTGGTATCGCTGGCGTCAGTCTATGCCATCTACAGAATTTATAAAGACAGTATTGATTCAGCTCTCGGTGTTTCGAGATATGTTCTCGAGATCCCGCCTTACAGCTTACAGACAAGGTTTGTCTATGGGGTTGAAGAATCCCAGCGGGAAAGTAAAACGTCTTATTTTAGGCCACATTGGTAATCTGAATATAACTTACCACTTTTAATAAAAATGCCAAGATGATAATTTTATTTTTTGTTTCTTGTGTAATCACAAGAAACAAAAAATAAAATTATCACTATACGTATCGTATTATTATTACGTAATATTATGTTTTTTTATATATGGTGCTACTGCACCATGTATAAAAAACATAATATTACGTCTTGTTTCCTGAAAGGGTTGGGCAGAGGTGTATAGTTCACCCACATTTCGCCAGTTATGTTTGTAATGAAACACACGTAGGTTGGTTAAACACTGATTTTATTCCCACACACCCACCCTCACATACAAATAAGATATTATGTTGACATACCGTCAGACTACATAATATACTACAATGTTTAAGTCCAATGTAATAGGGGGCGAGCCTATTACGAGTACCATCAACCCGGGCACAACTCCAGACTCCGGGCTGCTACTAAAAATTCCAGATAGAAAAACCCAATAACACTTTGCCCGACCTGAGAATCGAACCGTTAGGGTAGGTTCAGATGACAAGCGCTCAACGCGCGTTTTGATAACGCGCGTTTACAACTACATACATTTTATTCAGGCCGTACACATGCTAACGCGCGTTTTAGTAACGCGCGCGTTCAACGCTGCGCTAGCGCTCGACTGTTGTCAGCGCGCGTCAACGCCGCTTTGAGATCATTGGTTTTCTATGTTTCCGTTCAGTTGAGCGCGCGCTTTCGACGCGGATAGACGTATTTTAGGGTTCGTCAAGTTCGTCCGAAAATCGTCCGAAATGGAAACCGAAGCTTTTAATACGGAATTATTAATTGATGAAATAGAGAAACGTCCTGCGATATGGGACATGACAAGTAGCGATTATTCAGATAAGAATTTGAGAAGACGGGCTTGGGAAGAACTCGTCCTTATATTTTGTGAAGGACATGACAATGAAGAAAAGAAGAAAATATTATGTGAGTATATATATTTATTTACATTTACAATCGGTTTGTGTTACAAGTTAAATATAACGATCCTGCCAATCTACTTTTCCTTCATTAATGAAATAGTTTGTTAAATGTACTCGAACATTATCCGCCTGTCGCACAGCACGTCCGGTATAATGTGAGGCTAGGTTTTCCAGGGGTGGCGTATAAAGTGTGTCTTCAAAATTGTAGCCATCCCTGATTCTGACATAATTATTTAGTGTACATATCGCTTTTACGATCTTTTCTGCAAAACCGATGTTAACATCTAACGGCCTGTGTAAAATGCGCCATTTATTGCACATTATGCCAAAAGTACATTCAACATACCGGCGTGCTAATGTCAAACGGTAATTAAATATTTTTTTAGCATAAGTTAGTGACCTTCCCCCATATGGACGCATTAAATTCTCCATCATGCCAAAAGCTTCATCAGCCACTATCACATATGGCAACGTTGTCGGTCTATTTTGTATTAACAATGCCTTTGGCTCAGGTAGATCTAATGACCTTTCTGTCAGCTTTTTGTACAATGAAGAATTCTTGAATATACCTGAGTCACTGTTTTTACCGTAGGCACCTATGTCAACCCACACAAAACAATAGTTTGCATCCGCTAGCGCCAATAAAACTAGCGAAAAATATTTTTTATAGTTATAATACATAGAACCCGTGTGTTCAGGCTGGATTAACCGTATATGTTTCCCGTCCAAGGCTCCCAAACAATTGGGAAACTTTGAGTTCTTTTCAAATATCGTGGATATTTCACACCACTTTTCTTTCGTTGGTTCACTCATAACAACGGGCCTTAATTTTTTCCAAATAGTTTCACATACATGTGGTATTATAGTAGCCACAGTAGATTTGCCAATTCTATAGTCGTAGCTTAATGTCCCAAATGAACATCCAATGGCCAAAAATCTGGAAACAAACATAAACTATTACTAAATACTGTTTTTTTTTTCAGCGTCATCCCTGCAAAAAAAGTGGAAGAGTTTACGGGATAATTATATGAGAGAGGTGAAGAAAATAAAGACTGTCAAATCTGGATCAGGAGCTTCCAAAACTTCGACATATATTCATTATAATAGACTACGATTTCTACAGGCATCAATTGCCAACAAAGATACAGAAAGTAGTTTCGATGCAGATAATGCATCAACTTCGTCAGAGGTTGCTGAAGTAGAAATAAGTTCTGGCTTTAAGAGTCCTAAATCTACTTCAAGAAAAAAACAAAAATTAAATCCTGCTGATGAAAGATTTGCAAACATATTAGAGCAGAGTTTAGCACAGAAAAATGTGTCTCATCCAAAAGAAGATGACGATGAAGACAAGCTGTTTTGTTTGTCACTCGTTAAAGAGATTAAAAAAATTCCGGAATATAGGCGACTTCAAACTAAAATTGCCATTTATAATTTAATTTTGCAAAACCAAAATGAATTTCAAGGACCACAACAACAGACATATGAAAATCAAAATTACCCGGTATCACAACGAAGAAATTATTCATCACAAGAGCAGCGTCATCAGTCATCAGCTTCTGTTGAAGGCTTTCGTTATCATGATTATAGATCACAGCAGTCTAGTGTGTCAAATAATTTTGCACATTATGGTTATACTACAGCAATGGGGTCTCCATCGCCAGTAACACCTACTCCATCGCCAGCACAAACTAATGTCAGCAATGAATCAGAGTTAGAGTTATTCTGCGAGTAACAAAATGTTATTTTTTCTTTAAAAAAATTGTTCCTAA
Organism: Griposia aprilina; assembly: GCA_916610205.1. NCBI lineage: Eukaryota > Metazoa > Arthropoda > Insecta > Lepidoptera > Noctuidae > Griposia > Griposia aprilina. The sequence continues at coordinate 22,341,811 of OU744285.1, read as the reverse complement.
ACAAGTTGATTTGATTTATTTGATTTATAGATTATGTTGATTATTAAAAAACTTACCTCAATGTAATTATGAGTTTTTCTTCCGGTGAAATGCTATATCGCACAGCGTTTTTATCTGCTACGAGTTCATCGTTTATGAGAGTCAGTAAGTCATCAAATGACTTGATGGACATTCTGAAGTAGTTAAAGAATTTGGGCTCAAATTGCCTTAACTTAGGATATAAAATAATGTACTGACTTTCAGTCAGCCTGGTTGACAAAATTGGGTGAACCCAATATCTCCGTCTTCTGTTGTGTCGTTTCTGCCGTCTGTATAAAATCACCGATAAAACTGTTTCTACGTCCATCTTCGACAAATGTAGAACTCAAACTGGCCGCAACAACGCGCGTTTAACGCCTGACAAGCGCGCACCATGTGAACACTATACAAAAATTCAACGCGCGTTCAACGCGCGCTGAGCGCTTGTCATCTGAACCTACCCTTAATCTCATGCTCGGTAGTAGCGCTTGCGAGCAAGAGACCAGCGAGGCAATGTTTAATAAATTAACATTTTAAGCCAAAGTATATGTGAGATGCTTTTATGATAACAAAATATGATTATTAGTCAGTTGTTGAATTTTATTTAAAACTATGTTTCAGGTTCATCAAGTGGAAGGTGGTCAAGTGGTGGTTGAAGGAGGAGAACTTATATTTCAAGAAACTAAGGGTGATGGTGATTACCAGTCAGAAATGGATGTACATAATTTTGAGAAATGGATCACCACAATTTTCAACAAACTGGAAAAAGACTTAATTTCGGTGATGGATAATGCACCGTATAACAATAGAAAAAAAGAAAAAGTGCCAACAACATCTTCAAGAAAGTCTGAAATTCTGAAGTGGTTAAAAGAATATTGCTTTGAAGAAGCAGAATTAAAAGCAAAACTATTACTAAAAGTGAAATATGAAAAACACAAATACCAATTCTATGTTGTGCATGAATTAGCCAAGGAAAATGGTGTCATAGTATTGCGGCTGCCACCATACCACTGTGAGCTCAATGCAATTGAATTAATATAGGCTTAAATAAAGAAGTTTGTAGCCGAGAAAAATAAAACTTTTAAAATGGCTGACCTTAAAATTCTTTTGCCAGAGGCTTTAGCTAATGTCACTGCTGAGCATTGGAAAAATTGCGAGGGTCATGTAATAAAAGAAGAACAGAAAATGTTTAAATTAGAGAAAATAATTGATGATACCACTGAACGCTTTATTATTAATGTGACAGATGATTTAGATTCAGAATAGAGCCTATCATTATATGACTAAAAATAATATAATAATAGCCACATTTCATTAAAAAAGTTTAACGGGCCTCTGCGATTTGGCTTCGGCCCCTCGTATGCCTACCAAAGGTCCGGGACCCCAGGGTTCCGAGAAATGTCAAGAGACGTAAAAATAATAATAATCTTTCTTTATTCATGAATATATGATTTTAACATTTGGAATAAAAGGTTTAGCATCTATGAGTCACGTGTTTTTTTTTTTACCTTTATCTTTCTAGTACAGCTTTAACAAAGTAGGTATTGAATAGGTAACTAAAAATATACCAAAGTTCCACAGATATGTCAGTGGAAATTTGATAAAATCGACTTCAGGTACTGAAAAAATACATACCTATTACTTATTTAATCCTTTTATACTTACGTTATTAGTAACATATTGTTACTGCAGTAAATTCGGTTTTTAATACTTAGGTACTGCTTGCAGCAAAGGTAAATTAGTAGGAAAGAAGTAAATAAGAAATACCTATCGCTCTTTAATGATATTCATATAACAACACAGAAGGTAGGTACTTACAAGACAGAATAATAATTATTCGAGTACCTACTTACCGACGTCATTAACAAAGGTAGCACAGGGCATGGGTGACGATAGGTTATTTTTTTCACACATACATACATAAATTGTATAAAATTATAGATATTGAACTGTTGTTATTACTATTCCAACATACATAAAGTGCACGAGTGTACATCTCCTAAACAGCTCAATACCATTGACAACTTAATTTGGTCGGGTTTCACGCGGAGATTCAGTATGGAAAAGTAATGAATGCTAATTTCTTTTAAAATACAACACTGAGGAATCTGAATTTTTGGTCACAAGGTTCTTAAGGACTAGGTTCAAATTTTTGTATACATTTGGGAAGAAATCACAGAGTTTTTAATAGGCAAATCTGGAAATGAAAATTGAAGATACAGTATATGCCAGATGTTACAAAAAGCCGCTGGGAAACTGTGGCAGAAAAGTTTAAAGAAAAATGGGGATTCCCTAATTGTATCGGGGCCATTGCTGGCATGTGACAATAAAGTGTCCCGATAACGCTGGATTAGCATATTTTTCTTATTTAAAAAACACAGCTTTGTCTTCTTAGCTGTTGTTGGTCCCGAATATGAATTTATCAGTATTGATATTTCAGGGTATGGCCGAAACAGCGACGAAGGAGTGTTCGAAGAGTCGCTAATCGGTCAAAAAATCAACAGGGGTGAATTTAATATTCCCGATGACAAGCCTTTACCTGGCCAAGTGGAACCTTCTCCACATGTACTAGTGGGAGATCAGGCGTTTGTTTTATCAACTTATTTATTGCGGCCCTACCTCTATGGACAATCCAGAGATAATTCACGGAAGGATACCTTCAATAAACATATACACGGCGTGTTTAGGATATTTTTAAGGCCTATATAATTGAAAGCAGATAAAATACCTCTTCTTGCGTCTTCTTGTTGCGTTCTTCATAATTATTTAAGATTGCGAAATTGCGAAGACGATTACCAACAGGCTTTGCTAGTAGCAGATTGTCCAGATCGTCAAATGATTGATGTTGATCCCTCTCAAAACAGAAGGGCACCTAGTGTGGTTGACGGCATACGTGATAAATTCCCAGATTACTACGACAACCTTTAATTTATGTTATAAGTAGTAGAAGAAACAGGGACAGATGAAACAGGCCCTGCACAGCTATTCACAACCGCTCAGTAAGCTCGATTCACTGTCGAATTCGATTAATAAGGTTTGTTTAGACTTTAGAGCGTTTTTAGTACTAGTTCGTTTAGAGTTAGACTTTAGAACTTTAACAATCTAATTTGTGAGCGGTTGGGAATAGTTGTGCAGGGCCTGTGAAAATGCCTGGCTGTACTGCTAAATCTTGTAAAAAGCGTTCAAATACGTCAAACTTACATTGTAACAATTAAATATTGAAATACTAAATATTGGTATAGCAGAGTCCTCTCTTAGCAAACTGTGTGAACTAGAAGTGTAAAGTTTCCACAAGAAACTAACTAGATGGCGTTTCAGAAGACTAAATCTATGGAAATAATCAAATTGAATATATTTTCTTAAAAAGATTGTAAAATGTGAGCACCTGACTATGTACTGTGACTAATGTGGTGGCCAAAACCGAAACATTAAAATGGCTCTTATCTGCCAATATATTGTTACCAATCCTGAATTCGCTACAAAGAAAATTGATCATAAGTTTCTTGTAAGTGGACATTCGTACATGCCTTACGATCAAGATTTCGGCCTAGTGGAAAAACAAAAACGTGTTTTTTTTAAATATTTTTGTACCTCAAGATTGGAACAAAGTGATTTTAGCTGCCAGGAAAGTCAGACCAGTCAAACTAATCTTTATGACCAAAGACCTAATCTTTTCAAGTCAGTTGCTACAAAGAAACATAAATAACAGGAAAACCGTAAATAAGGGAAAAGTGGAGTGGCTAAAAATGCGATGGCTATTGTTTCATGAAATACATCCATTTAAGTTTTTTTCAAGTACTCCAATTACAATGATGTAATCTTTCAAGAGGTTGATGTAAAGAAACGCATTTCAATTATGATTGAAAACCTAAATATTTTATATCCTAAGGGTCATGTCATCAGTGATAATAAAAATAACGATTTACTGGAGTTGCTAAAGTTAAAAAAAATTGCCAATTTTCTGTTCTTTTGAAATAAAAAGTTAAGTTTTAAGTAATTGTTGTTTTAATAATGGCCTAAGCTTGCCTATAGTAGTGGAAATATTATAGGAAATGAAATGCAAAAGTGGCCTAAGCCACACAAATAAACCAAAAATGTGAATATATTCCAAAATAAACTACTTGATACCAAAGAATGTATCACAGTAATTGAATAAAATATGCATCGGGCCTAAAATCAACAATACTACGAATATAAGTACACATAATCAGCCTATAATGTTCCCACTGCTGGGACACAGGCCTCCTCTCTGTGAGAGGGAGTGGGCTGTCATCCACCACGCGGGCCCAGTGCGGGTTGGTAGATGTCACATGTCTTCGAATTTTTTGTTCTAGGACATGCCGGTTTCCTCACGATGTTTTCTTTCACCGTTTTGAGAGCAGTAGTGATTAAATTATTTACACAAAGTAAAGCGCCTGCCTGGGTTCGAACCCACGACCTACAACTCGTAAGTCGGGGCCGATACCACTGGGCCACCACTGCTCTAGTCGGGGCCGATACCACTGGGCCACCACTGCTATAAGTACATTGATTTAAAATTCATGAATAAACAACCTCCATTATTTTCATACTGCCTATCACAAGCTTAGGTCACTTTTGCACTGACGGCCTTTATAAGGGTACTAATTAATAATAAAAAAAATAAAATAAAAAAAATTTTATTCACAAACTTTTTACAAAAATCCTATGAAAACCCTGACTTCTGAGCTAGGTAAAAACCTGTATTACAGAAGTCAGTGCCCTCTCCCACTTTCTACTTTATACAAATTGCGAATAAAAAATATAAAAAAGAGAAAAAAAAAAAAAACAAATAAGATGAAACAAATCAAATAAGTGATGGGTTAGGTTTACTCATGTTGTGTTTATGCATGTAGATAAAGTGTTTGTGTGTACGTGTGTGTGCGAGTGTGTGAGGGTGTGTGTGTGTGTATGCCCCCTTTTTCGGCGCTCAAGGTGGCCCTGCTGAAGGGAGCGTGACCATCGCCGGACCACCTTCAAAGACGATTTTCTCGTAAACTACTAATTGTAGGTACTAATTTTGTTGGTCGAGTACTAATTAGTATCAATTGAGTACTAATTATTTACCTTATATGGAAGCGATTGGCGTTGGTGGTCCGGCTGTAGTCACAGATATGGATTGAGGCCATGAGAACCATAGTGGGCCTAACAATTTTTTTTCAATATTGAGGTTATGATTTTTTCCAGTTCAAATTGATCATTGTGATAGAACCAGAGTGGCCTAAAAGTGATACAATGAATATTCACTAGATGGCAACATAATCACTGTTACGGTTTTTAGTCTGTGATCTAAAGAACAATGGGCGTCCTGGCCCATTAGCGGCCATTAATAATACTAGTGTCATTTGAAAGGTGAATGCTTGTAGAACAAATATTGTTCAAGCAGTATGATTAAATATCATTTGAGAAAAAAGATATGGGTTAAATACTATTTTAATGAATTGTCATATTTTTATCATCCAGCATTTTTTGTTTTTCATCACAAAACATACGAAAAACCTTTGCGTTTTGCTTATTTTACAAACGTATGCATTCATAAATAGAGTAATGAAACTATTGGGCTTCCATGTAAATGTAAAATATTTGTCACAATATTCAATACCTTTGTTATCATGTCTTTTATCCGCTAATATGCACTGGGCCGATCGTAAACCATACCAGGATTGCACCGCTTTCAAAGAAAATATACGGCAATAATGTGCGGGGCGACCCGACCACTCAACAGCTGCTTTTGTTAACGTATTCGTTGAATGAGCCACTTTAAGTTGGTTTTTGTTTTCAATTCTAGGAACCATTGTTAAAATCAGACCAACCAATTCTACCTGCTTCGTGTGACCAATCAGCGACGAGTGCGGCTCCCACACAACACCCGAGGATTTACGTCAGGTCCGCGAGCACAGTGCAGTCCATCGTTGACATTTGTTTCGTTGAGTACTGTGCGATTATTTTTGTTTGACCATCTCTTTCGACTCTGGCTTGTATCTCGGACTTGTTGATATCTAACTTGGTGACTTGTGCTTGTTTTACTGGACTTTGTGAATTGTTTCCTATAACTATGGCTGATAACCGTCAAATGTGTGTTTTGTGTAATCGATCTGTGATAAACAGAAGAAGATACGAGATAACACACGCTCGGTTTGAAGACAATCCCGCTGTAGCCCAATATATTATTGAAGCTGTTACTCCTGAACGTCAGGTAAGTCAAGCTAAATTATTATGTCTTATTTGTCATGTCAGGAACTGGTAGTTTCTCACTTTAAAAAGTATCGTTATGAAGCGTTTTTACTGGTATTATTTTATATACGTATTTAGAAAAAGAATACTGTTTATCTTTATCGGTTTTTTTTTATTTAGAAAAGTAACTAAGTATTTCATATCGACAGTTTTGTGAAACCATTTAAGCTATGCAGTTTAACTAATTGTAATATTCTCACCTTCAGCTAGAATACAATGGCCAGGAGTATATTTGTCGACCATGCTGGCAACGGGCAGAAAGAGCTGCGCAACCTAATGAAAATACGCAACCACATGAATGTGCATTACAAATCGAAGAATATTCAAGACTCCCTAATACAGCGACGCGTTGTATGTTTGAAAACTGCAGACGAACGTTACTCCGAAGAATTCCGGATAATCTGAAAGTAACATTTTTAATTCATTTTAACTTTTATATTCCCAATAGCGCAAGAGTTTGCGTTCAACATTTGGAATCCAACAATTGGGATCAAATAATTGACAGCCCTAACTTGCTCCACGATTTCAATGCCACACATTTTTTACATATCATGAGCCTCATGAAAATAGCAGTGCTTCGAGGATCTATATTGGATTTTGATCATATAGATGACATGGACATAAATGAAATATACATTCGATTGGGTGTCAGTCGAGAACAATTTATGAATATTTTGGAACAAACCCCGTCATTGTCGAACGTATCAACTCGGCCGAACACAACATTAGCCTGTTACCTAATGAAGCTGCGAAGTGGTGAAGCAAACGAAAGGCTGGCATCACTTTTCAACATGAGCCGGCGAACCCTTGAAAGACATCTTAAGTTAGCCAGGGATTCCCTTTTTTTGGACTTCGTTCCTCGACATCTGGGTTACGACCATATTGACAGAAGGGACATAGCTAATCGAAATCTTCAAGTGCCAAATGCTGTTTTTGGAAATCCAAATGCAGAACCCTCAGATAGAAAGGCAATTGTGATAGCAGACGCCACTTATATCTACATTCAAAAGTCCACAAACCATTTATTCCAAAGGCGATCATATAGTCTCCACAAATTCACGAATTTATTGAAACCATTTTTAATAGTATGCTGCGATGGTCATATAATAGATGCGTTTGGGCCATATGCAGCTACAGAGTCGGATGCACAAATCCTAAAAAATATGATCGAAGACGAAGAAGGCAGTATTCATTGGTTTTTTAGACAAGGGGATGTGTTCATCTTAGACCGTGGATTTCGCGACGTAATCGACGATTTACATGCCTGTGGATATGAAGCGCACTTGCCAAAAACAAAAAATCGCGACGAAGATCAATTAACGACAGAGCAAGCTAATAAGTCTAGGTTGGTTACCATATGCCGCTGGGTTATTGAAGTTATAAATGGTTGGTTTAAACGCGACTTCAAGTTATTTCGGCAAGATTTTTTTAATCGTGCCTTGCCCCATATGATGAAGGATTTTAAAATAGCCGCTGCGTTATTGAACGCATGCAGAGAACCATTACGTGATAGTGTACACGCAGAAACATTTATAACAATAATAAACCAACGCTTGAACCAACCAAATCACCTAGCAGAGTATGTCTTAGGCAACAACTTAAATCGTCGACGGGCTAGCTTTGATAGTATTACTGGTAACCAACCTAACTTAAGTGATTTTCCGTCGCTGACCGAGGACGATTTAATTATTTTTGCACTTGGCACATATCAAGTGAAGTTAGCTCGCAGCTATTATGCGGAGCATGTGCGACAAGGCCTATATAATATAGAAGTGTATAGAGATACCCAATGTACAAGTCTAGTCGAGTACGGCATTACAGCTACAAATGTTTGGCTTCTCCGCTGCCGAATACAATCGCGACATGCGCGGTCTAGAATTTATTATTCTTATATTCTTATAGACAGGCAGAAAAATGGTAGGGAAGCTATAGAAAACTATTATTGCAGTTGCCTTAGCGGTAAACGCACTCTGGGTTGCTGCGCCCACATAATGTGTATAGTTTGGTACTTAGGGTGGGCGAGAAACCAAGAGGAAGACATTCTTTTGCCAGCTGATTTTTTAAATGAAATAATTGTTGATGACAATTAAATTCCAATAATTATTGTAGTTATTAAGTAATATTGTAGTTATTAAGTAATATTGTATTATTGTAATCTGGCATAAATGTTTTTATTTTAATAAATCAACGTATTTAACAAACCTTTAGTTTTATTTAAGCCATCATTATCTTATATTTGTATATTACGTATATAATAACATAGTCATATCATTATAATGTACTTAAAATTCATTATTATATCAATGTGACATCATCACGAGGTGTACAAAATATTGTATTTAAGATACAAACTGTAATCATTCCTTTTAAATGATTTAATTAGTTTTTTTTTTTATATAATCCACCTATGATAACTTTTTATCCAAGGAACTTACAGAAACAGTCTTTTGTAGTCTTATTGTATACATAATTGGCTACTAGAAAATAAATAGTACAGATGTGGCCGCCGATGGGACAGGCTCCATACAATTTTGCCCATTGTCCTTTGAGTTCCCATTTGATGTCATAAAAATAACAAAAGATGACTTTATTTCAACAAAAAAGCTGGAGAACAACATTACCAACAGGAAGATAGCTGCTCAAAAATCAAAGGTACAGTGGCTCAGCATGCAGTGGCTTTTGTTTATTAAAATGCATCCATTACATTTTTTTTTTAATATTCTACTAGTGAAGATGTTTTATTTGAAAATGTAGATTATAGAAAAGGGGCTCCACAGATTTGACTGGTATTAAGCTGGATCCTTTATACCCTGGTGGAGAACCCATCAGTTGTGAGAAAAAAAAGGACTTATTAGATCTTTTGCCTTTTATACCTCCAGTGCATCACAGCTTTTATACCTGTATCAAAGATAATGTGCCAGTAAGAAATGTCATAGATGTTGAGGATGACATTGATAGTGACTAAGAATACCTTTAGTGTTATTGCTGTTGTTGTTGCTTTTTTTATTTAAGTGTTTTTTAATAAACAATTGGCCTAATAACCATTTTTTTTTCTAACCTTTTTATAAAAACCTACTGCCAAAGTGGCCTATCTCTGTATAAAATGTAGAAAAATAGCAATAAACCAATTTTCTCACTATTAAAATCATAAATTGGAACATTAATAGGTCAAATAAAACATAAAAGTAATAAAAAGTATGTATTCTGTTGAGTGCTAGTTGATTAAAAAAATACTGTTTTTATTTTCTATGGTACTCAAAAAGCTTGTTCATTGAATTAGCGCACTATGGTTCTCATGGCCTCAATTCGTAGCTTGACGCCGAGGGCACGTTTTTGCATTTTTGACGTGGAAAACCATGGTGGTGGTTAACCTTTTCACCGCCACGGACTTAAATAGAAGTTCCAGATTTTCGTGCCACCAGCGCCACGACTTCATTAGAAGCTCTTTATTTTAACTATCTTATAAAAATAAAGGGAAATGCCCATTTGAGGTCCGCAGTGGACATTAGACTAGAGAAAAATACTTTATGCATTAATTTTGCCATAATAAAATATGTATTTACTTTCTTCCAAATGAGCGCCACTACAATCTATAACAATTCGATAAAAAAAGTAAATCTATTGAAAAAACAAGAAGTTTTCTGATTTTGACGCTCGCTGGAAAAATATTGCCAGCATCAAAACCATATTTTCAGTATTAATCAATCGGTTTGAATCGATTTGTAAATAAAAACAATAACCACAATGGCATACTCACGGGACTTTACTGGTATTGTAATCAAAAACCAAATAAAAGTAAATATACATGAAAATAGAAACAAGTGTACTAGAAAAAAAAAAATTGAGCCGTCGCGGGACGGCTGGCAGATGTGAAACATCGAAACTATTTTGTATAGTGGCGACACGTCGCCACGCCAACAATCGATTTAACCCGCGGCTATAGATGTTTCTCATCAAAAAGAAAAATAAATCAATTATCGGTTATTTAAAAAAGTAATCGATACATCGATTTAATGTTATTATTTTTTCGTGATAGTGACAACACTGAATTGAATCTGACAAGTGACACTTCGCTTGTTGCGCTAAATGTGGATGTGTTTTGATTTTTCTTCGATTTCTTTTAATGCGACCTTTCTTATAGGAACTTGATTCGAATTTTTACCAAGGACTTTGCCTTTGTTTTATGGATTTTGTACTCACCTTTAACGACAACTTTGGCTCTGGAATCAAGGATCACGGCTGCATTCCATTTTGGATACCGATCAATAACGTTTTATGCAATGACTGAAGAACATAGTGTGAATTGTGATTTTAACCTGACCGAGATTCAAAATCATACCTTGCCGGGGCAACGGTATGTATAGTATTGAAATATGTAGAGCATAAAATAGCAACCTACCAAGCGAATTAATGAAATCGGCTGGCTTTTGCGTGCCAAAATACACAGTAGACATATAAGCTGTAAGGTATATTTTGTGTACATTAAAATAAATAATAATAATGCTGGCAGACAGGCAATTGTAATTGCATAATAGGAAAACTATTGTAATTGCATAATAGGAAAAGGCACGGTAGGTTGTTGTGCACATACCATGACTGTACTTTGGTATACAAATAGGTTGGGCAAATTATGAATCAAATATATTCCTGCTCCATTTTTAGATGATTTGCTAACTGTATATGAAAATGAAGAGAATATAGTTAATTAAAATAGCAAATGTGTTTTTTTGTATACCCTAATAAATACAATTGGCTAAAAATATTAGGAATTCCTATCATAATCAATTATCAAGCATTGAAAACAGAAAAGTTCTTAAATTATATCATAGTCCTCCATAGACCTTTTCTTAGAGAAAATTAACCTCAAAACGTTTTTTTTTTTAAGTACTGGCATCAATTTAAATATATTTTTTAGATATCCAATACTATAAGATTTTAAAACAATCCATTTTTATAGTAATATTTGATGTCCATCTTGGGCCTAGGACACTATGGACAGTAGGCATTGCCCTTTACTGTATTTAAAAGCTTTGTTTCATTGTTTTTGTAGAGCCACGCCCAGGTGCCCCGAAAACAGCAACCACGGAGGATAACGTGACGAAAATCCACGATCTCGTTTTGGCAGACAGCCGATTGAAAGTGCGCGAGATAGTTCAGATAGTAGGCATCTCAAAAAACCGCGTGGCGCATATCCTACACGAAATTTAGGGTATGAGAAAGATGTTGGCAAGATGGGTGCCGCGTTTGCTCACTCCAGATAACAAGCGCAACCGTGTGACCACTTCAGAGCAGTGATTGGCGCTGTTTAAGCGCAATCCGAAGGAGTTTTTGCGTCGTTACGTGACCGTCGACGAAACATGGATCCACTGGTACGCACCAGAGACCAAGCAACAGTCGAAACAGTGGACTTTACCCGGTGAACCTGCTCCGAAGAAGGCGAAGACTGTCCCATCGGCCGGAAAGGTGATGGCCACCGTTTTCTTGAATTCACAAGGTGTGATATACATTGACTACCTGGAGAAGGGCAAAACGGTCACAGGGCAGTGCTATGTCGAATTATTGGGCCGATTCGACGCCGAATTAAAAAAAAGGCCCCATTTGGCGAAGAAAAAAGTGCTCTTCCACCACGACAATGCACCGGCTCACACCTCCGCACTCGCCACGGCTAAATTAATCTTTGGCTACGAACTGCTGCCCCATCCACCATATAATCCAGATTTGGCCCCGTGCGACATCTCTTTGTTTCCCAACTTGAAAAAGTCACTCGCCGGGCAGAAATTTCACTCGAATGAGGAAGTAATTGCCGCCACGGAGGCCTACTTTGAAGACCTCAAGAAAAAATTTTTTTTCAGACGGATTAAAGAAGTTGGAGCCTCGCTGGGTCTTGTCTTCCACTTCAGTCGTTGTTGTAGCTCGTGTATATATTCTCGCTGCCATCGTGACCAGAAATGTTGATGAATTTGTTGGAGTCGAGCGTATCGTTGCAGGTGAGTTTCTTTCAAATTTTCTAAGTTAGATTCAGGCAGTGCCTTTAGCGGTCTTTCAATAAGGAAGTGCCCTGGGGACAATGGAAGGTAGTCATCAGGAGATGAGGACAAAGGACACAAGGGACGACTGTTCAAAACGGCCTCCACTTGTGCGAAAAGTGTAGATATTTCTTCAAAGGTAAGATGGGTATTTCCCATAACTCTTTTGATATGGAATTTTGCAGATTTGACTCCGGCTTCCCAGATGCCGCCAAAGTGAGGAGCGTGAGAAGGTGAGAATACAAATTTTATATTTTCATGAGTTGCAAACTCAGCTAAGTCCCTATTGTGTAATTTTAGAAAAGCTCCTATATCTTTAGCAGCAGCCACAAAGTTACCCCCGTTATCACAAAATATTTCATTGGGTTTGCCACGACGGGCAATAAATCTGCGTAATGTCATCATAAATGCGTCTTTAGTAAGGTCACATACCGCTTCCAAATGCACGCACTTATAACGCAAGCACACAAATATGCAAAGGTAGCATTTGTTCACTCTTGCACCTTTACCTTTACGATTAATTATGTAAAAAGGTCCAGCAAAATCTATGCCCACTGAATTGATTGGGAAATCTGCACTCACACGTTGTGATGGCAAATCACCCATTTTAGGACAAAACGTTTTACCTCGGACACGGCAACATCGCACACAATTGTGAACTGTGCGCCGAGCTAACCTTCTGCCATTTAGCGGCCATAGTGATTCCCTTATCATTGATAACAACAGTTGCGGGTCAGCATGCATGTGCCGTAAATGTTCTCTTTCAAATAAAAGTTTTGTCAAATAATGGGACGAATCAAGTAGTATTGGATGTTTCTTATCAAAACTATAAGGTGAAGAACTTATTCGTCCTCCAACTCTAATTAAATTGTTGTCGTCTAAAAAAGGTGACAAAGATAGTAATTTAGATTTAACATTTAAAGGTAAGTTTTTAGATAATGCTTTGTATTCAACAGGAAAACATCTAATCTGAGCAACACGACACAGATAATGAAATGAGTCATCTAACTCATTAGCGCTGAGAGCTAAAACCCGTTTGTTATGAACATTACGAATGTTAAAACAAAATCTTTTTACCCATGCGACTATTCTTATAAGTTTGTTTAATTTGCTATACTTTTCAATATCTATTATAGGTTGCAGTTTGCCGGTATTTATTTCATTTTGATCAGATAAAGTTTTATTAGGTGTAACTAATGAATTATGTATTTTATGAGTTTTTGTTTCAGATACTGATTGCTCTGCTTTCTTCGTCGGTGTCAAGGTTGAGACGAGCGGAGCAGGTGGGACGGTTTTGGGTGAGTATTTGGTTTTATTTGTAATTTTAGGTGTAGTTTTAGATTTAGATGTATTTTTAGTTTCAGGTACATCATTGATATCAATAGAATTTAGAACTGGCCAATCGTTTTCACTGTTCATTAAATAATTTGGACCTGACCACCACAGGCTATTATTTATTATCTGATTGGCATTTATACCTCTAGAAATGAGATCGGCTGGGTTCATGTCCGTGGGAACATATCGCCATGAGAATGCGTCAGTGAGCTCGGTTATTTCAACCACCCTATTCGCGACAAATGTTTTGAGTTTGGTCGGATCACCTCTGAGCCATGCTAGCACTACGCTTGAGTCGCACCAATGAACGATTCGTGAGGGCTTGTAACGAATAGACTCAAGCACACTTTTGCATAGTTTAGCAGCCAACAATGCAGCGCAAAGTTCCAATCGCGGTATTGTCATAGGATTTATACGAGCTACCTTAGATTTAGCAGTTAATAGTCTTATCGTGAAGTCACAGTTATTTTCCGTGCTTCTCATGTACACACATGCTCCGTATGCCTTATGTGAAGCGTCACTGAATGAATGAAGTTCTATAAATTTCGGTGAATCGCATAACACTCTTCTAGGTATTTGTAAATTCAATAAACAGTTCAAATTACTCGCAAATCCTAACCACTTTTCCTCTATTTCTTGAGGGATAGCTTGGTCCCAGTCTATTTGTTGTTGCCGTAAATTTTGTAGTATAATTTTTGCTGTAATTACACATGGACTTAAAAGCCCTAAAGGATCGAATATCTTAAATGCATTTGATAATATTCGTCTTTTTGTTATGTTGTTATGATTGTGATATGGTTGTACAGGAAAGTTTAAATTATCAGTTTTTGGCTCCCACCCTAAACCCAGCGTGCTTGACGCTTCAGTTATAGTTAATTTGTCTTGAGTATTTAGGGATGAACTTTTGAACAGATTTTTAAAATTAGTTTTGTATTTGCGTAAATTAAAACAGGCTGACTTTAGAGCGGCGGATATTGACCTTTGAATATTAGTTAATTGGTTTTCATCATCACAACCAGTGATTAAATCGTCGACGTAGAAGTCGTGTTGTATTATGTTTTTTATAGTTTCGTCCCCACACTCCTCGCCCACCTGCCACAGACAGCGAGTACTTAAATAGCTTGCACTTGTGGTGCTATAAGTAAGAGTATTCATTTGCATCGTTCTGATGGGCAAGGACTCATCTTCTCTCCATAGAATTAATTGCAAGTTTCTACAGGAGTCATCTACTCTCAATTGTCTGTACATTTTTTCAATGTCACCAGTAATTAAATATTTATATTGACGTGCTCTTATGAGTATGGAGAAGAGAGAATCCTGTATATTTGGGCCCACCATAAGAATGTCGTTGACAGATATACCCGAAGAGGTAGGGACGGATCCATCAAAAACGACACGGACCTTGGTTGACTCACTGTTGTCCTTAAATACAGCATGGTGACATAAGAAGTATGAGGGAAATGGTTTACTTTTAGGTGCTACAGACATGTGTCCTAGCTCTTCATATTCTTTCATAAAATCAACGTATTGTAGTTTGAGTGTAGGATTTTTTCTAAAACGCGATTCTAAATTAAACAATCTTTTTTTTGCAGTATTGTAAGATTCACCCAAGTTGCTTGGAGAACTATTTAGAGGTAATTTAACATTAAATCGTCCGTCTCTTAACCGGACCGTATTTTGCATAAAATGCTTTTCACAAGCCCTTTCCCTTTCGCTGAGAATAGGTTTGTTTGGGAGTTCTTCAATCTCCCAAAATTTTGTAAGTAATTTATCAATGCAAGACTCTTGAATCTTGTTATTTTTTGTAATTAAGCCATTGTTGCAATGTATGCTATTCAAATTATTTTTATTTATCGGACCGGCTATTAACCAGCCAAATTTAGAATTTTGTAACTTTAGGTTATCTGGGCCTATAGAAATTTGTTCATTTCCTAGGATATCCCAGAAAAGATCACATCCAATCAAGATATCAACTTGAGAGGGTTCATTAAAATTAGGGTCAGCTAATTTTATGTGTTTAGGTATTTTGAACTTAATGTTAACTTGATTTTTCGGTAAATAACCAGTTAATTCATTCATGACAAGCATATTATAAGTAACATCAAACTGTTTATAAATAGATTGCAATTTAACAATGCAGCTCTCCTCTACCCTATTAGCTAGGTGGTTTCCACAGATATATAAATACAGGAGATATGGCAAGGAGGCGTGGCGCTTGCGAACGCATCTATCCGCAAAGCGGCTTGTTGCCAGTTTCGGCCATTAGTCGAATGTCAACTTGCGACGTCTTCACTGCTTGTGATTTTTTACAAAATGCCGCGTTGTACAGTGGTTGTTTGCAAAAATAACACCTCTATTGTGAATTATACGAAAGATGGCATCTCATTTCACACGTAAGTATACAAATATGATTGTTTTTCTTATTAAATTCATTAAAACATTACTTCGTGATACTAGAAACACGATAAAGTACCAAAAGCAATTATTTTCATTAGGAACTAAAACCATTGCTTGCTTAATACACATCGATCAATGAATCGGCTGGTCTAATAGCGCAATGGATAAGTGTTTTACTGATACTCTCACTCACACGATAGTTTCGTGAAGCGGGTGCTGCCGGCTATTATTGTTAGGTAGATAATTAGAGATGTGATGTCACTTTTGTGGTTGTCGATATTTTATACGATCCTACTTAGTTCGAATGATTACACAAGGGAACAAAATTAGACTTTTTTTGCTGCATGGAACTTTATATTATATAGCTGTTGTTTACTAATGTGAGGTAAAAATGATATAATTAATTATTGAAAACACAATTCATTACTATTTCTTGATTACTCGACTTATCTTTTATTGAATCAAGTATGGGTTTTTAATTTATTGCGGTACTCTTACACATGTATCATTGATATCATCATCACCATTCACACCTTTTTAATATTTTAGCTATCCGAAGGATCCAAAAATAAAAGAAAAGTGGATAAATGCAACAGGAAAAGGTCCAAACTGGTTTCCCACAAAAAATAACACGATATGTTCGTCTCACTTTGAGCTTAGGCTCAAAGTGCTTTCAACCATTGAAGAAAGTTCGTCGGCTCTTCGAATGGTCGGTCCCAACATTGAAGTTGCGTATGATGTTGACGAATTATATGGAACCCTCCACGTCCAAAGAATTGGATAAAAAGGATCCTAATTTGGTAAGTTAAACTATTGTACAACACCTATTTTTTTTTTCCCTGACTTAATAAAACTAAGTACCTACCTAAGTTTTATTTCAACTCGTAATTTTTATTTTAAATTACAGAACGTTGCTTCAAAACCCCCAATCGATGATTCAGAAATTAATGCTCCAATGTCTATAACAGATGGTCTCGGTACCAACTTGAACACTCGACAAAATAGCATTTTGGAGAATCAAGAAAATCCGGGTAAAAACGATCTCATTGAAACACCTCGAAAGCGTAAATTACGCCAAATGATTTCCGTACAACAAAATTTAATAAAAACACAAAAAATACAAATTAAAAGGCTTCAAAAGAAAACCAGCCGGTATCAGAAAAAAATCGCTAATTTAAAAGAAATTTTGAATAATCTCAATGAAAAAAACTATATTAGCGCTGATCACGTTACGCAATTAGAAAACATTGGGGTAACCGACCTTATCCAGCGTTATGAGAGCAATGTTTCATCGGGGCAATGCACTACCCAGAAGTATTCTCCTGCTTTAAGAATTTTTTCAACTACTCTTCACTTTTACTCGCCAAAGGCGTACGCGTATGTAAGGAAAAAAATCCAAACAGCTCTGCCTCATGTTCGAACAATAAAAAAGTGGTACCAATCCATCGATGCTCAGCCTGGATTTACGCAAGAATCATTAAAAACAATTAAACTTAAAAGTGCCTGCACAAATCACAAATTGTTGTGTAATTTAGTTTTAGACGAAATGGCAATCAAACAGCGTGTGGAGTGGGACGGAAAACAAATGCATGGGTATGTCGACATATCGAATTCAGCAGAACAAGGGGATTGTTTACCCGAAGCCAAAGAAGTTCTTGTGTTTCTAGTTACCGCAATTAATGGGGCTTGGAAAATACCAGTCGGATATTTTCTCGTTGATGGTGTCACAGGGGAACAGCAGTCCAATCTTGTCATACAATGTTTGGAATTACTAGAAGATACAGGTATTCAAGTAACCTCAATGACTTTCGACGGCTGTCCAGCCAACATCACTATGGCTAAGAAACTCGGATGTTGTTTTGAAGTTGAAAACATAAAATCTTATTTTGAACACCCCGTTACTCGTCAACCTGTACATATTTTTCTCGATCCATGCCACATGCTGAAGTTATTGAGAAATGCTTTCGAAGCATATGGATGCTTTATGGATGCTTCAAATAGGTACATAAAATGGAGTCATTTAAAAAACCTGTATGACATTCAAGATAAAGAAAAACTGCACTTAGCAAACAAAATAAGAAAAAATCACATCTATTTCAAGAACCAAAAAATGAAAGTTCGCTTGGCGTCACAATTATTTAGCAACAGTGTTGCAGATGCCCTGAATTTCTGTTGTGAACTTCAAATGACTGGTTTTCATGACGTAGAAGGCACCGTCGAATATTTAACACTCTCCCTGCCATGGGAACCGCCGGCGACCCCCAAAAAATTTTGTTCAGCAGGCCAAAGCACATTTCTTAATACTTTTATTAGCGGCCATTGGGTCCGCCGGCAGCCCCCACTTTTTTCGTTCGGTACGCCGCATCTATGTACCTATAGTTTTATTCTGCACGCCAGTCATAATAATAAGCAGTTAGACGCCGGCGGCCCCCACGGCCGGGCGATTGTCGTTTTTCCCGCGCTTTTTCATCGATAACAAATCTAAATCGCGTTTTTCAACATGTCGGACGACTCTGACTTAGATCCTAACTTCATACCGGAGTCAGACGGTAGTCACCTGAGTACTGATAGCAATGAATCGTCGAGTGGTAGTGATTCAAGCTCTGACACCGATGTTTTACCGCCGCCGCGCTCGCGCCAGCGACCAAACCGTCCTGCGCAGTCAAGAGGCGCGAAAGATTGGTAC
Organism: Griposia aprilina; assembly: GCA_916610205.1. Lineage (NCBI taxonomy): Eukaryota > Metazoa > Arthropoda > Insecta > Lepidoptera > Noctuidae > Griposia > Griposia aprilina. The sequence continues at coordinate 22,323,097 of OU744285.1, read as the reverse complement.
CTACCAACCGGCGCCCATCAGAAGCAATTCCCGTTTACTGCCGCTCCTGGATTGAAAAATATTCTCGAATCGTGCCACCGTGAGTTGGATTATTATTTAATGTTTATTGACGAAGAAATTATGAACCTAATGGTAAATATGACCAACTGTTATGCAAATAAAACTACACTAATGACAACTATGCGACGTTCCTGTAGACTGAAAGAATGGAAAGATTGTGATGAACAGGATATGAAGAAGTTTATTGGTTTATTTATGTGGATGGGCCTAAAAAAACTGCCTAAAATATCAGATTACTGGTCACGAAACCCACTTTATAAAAGTAATTTAGCTGGGTCGACTATGAGCCGAAACCGCTTCGAGTTATTACTTCGTTGTTGGCACTTTGAGGATACCCTTTTTCCAGGTGCATCACGGACAGATAAACTAGTCAAGATAAGACGTTTGGTTCAATTGATCACTACCAAATTTCAAAACTATATGTCTCCTGGCGAATACCTGACAGTCGATGAAACCATGGTTGCCTTCCGCGGTCGTATATCTTTCATGCAGTATATCCCAGGCAAAAGGCATAAATATGGCATCAAGCTCTTCAAAATATGTGGTGATAATGGCTATACGTATGATTTGATAGTTTACGAGGGTAAGAAAAATGAAACACGTGAACAAAATTTGTCAAAAAATGTGGTATTAGAACTGAGCAAGGAATACTTAGACGTAGGAAGAACCATAGTCACCGACAACTATTATACTAGCGTTGACTTGGCCGAGGCTCTATTACAACGTTCTACGCACTTGATTGGCACAGTCCGAAAAAATCGGAAAGGTTTACCCATGAATGTCATAGGAGAAAAGTTGAAGAAGGGGGAGATGGTTGCTATGGAAAATGACAGCGGGGTTTTGGTCTTCAAATGGAAAGATAAACGAGACGTCCTTGGATTGTCTACCAGACATAAAGTGGGATTCGTCACTGTAACAAGCAAACGAAACAAAAATAAATCAGCTTTGAAACCTACAGCAATTGCGGACTACAATAAGCACAAAAGTTCAATTGATCTTTCCGATCAACTGGGTGGTTACTCTAACCCATCACGCCGTAACATTCGTTGGTTTCAAAAACTTGCAATAGAATTGTTACTGAACACCACTGTCATAAATGCTTACCTTGTCTATAAGACACATAAAAGAATTAATTCCAAACGCTATACCATTACAAAATTCAGGGAACAGTTATGCACCCAGTTACTAGGTTTATGTCAGGAACGCTCCAATGGTGCAGAGATATGCGAACCAAGGGAGCATAAGTTCGGGAAAAATCCTGTAGTTGACCATCGTAATCGAATTGTGCGTCGTAAGTGCATACACTGTTACGAACAACTAAGATTGCAAGGTAAAACAAGTGTTGACGCCAAGAAACAAACTAAAAAAACTAACACCGTCTGCCTTACTTGCCCAACGAATCCCAGCGTTTGCGCCTCGTGTTTTGCGACTATTCATACAAAAAAAAAAATTTTAGGACATTATAATTATTTTTTGTTATAAAAACTTCAATAAATACATGAATATTCATATTATGATGTTTTTTTTTTACATCACTGTCAAGTCTCATAGCAACTCAATTATTGGTCCTATTGACTTGCCCCTTTTTTTAATTTTTAGCTAACCTTTATGTACACGCCCGAGAAGTATCACATTTTCCATAACAGCACGCCAGTAGTTGTAAAAATTATTTGAATTCGGGAGGTCAGGGCGGATCCCACGGCGTCTTGAAAGATTTTTTTTTTGGACCCGCCGGCGGCCCCCACGGCCTCTTGTAATAATTTTAACTATTGACTCACGGCGTTCACAATCAGCAAATTTGGGACCCGCCGGCGACCTCCATGGCCTCCTGAACTTAAAAAGCTTTATATATTGTCGGCAGGGAGAGTGTTAAAAACTGTCAACAACTTGTTCGATGTGTTAAATTCAAGGCATATGGCCCAACTTCATTATAAAAAACCAGTTTACCAAGGCAACAAAGACAAGGTATTTGAAACTTTAGAAAAGGCAAAACGGTATCTAACATCTATAAAGCTTCCAGATGGTACAAAGGCCATCAGTACACCAAGAAAAACCGGATTTATTGGTTTTTTAGTGTGCATAGAAAGCCTTAAGGCATTGTATGTACAACTAGTTGAAAAGGACCAAAAACTTAAGTACGTTCCAGTTTACAAGATCAGCCAAGATCATTTGGAGCTTATGTTTGGACATATAAGGTCTCATGGTGGATGCAGCACTAACCCCACAGCGCGACAGTTTCAAGCGATATATAAAAAGCTCTTGGTAAAGTCGGAGCTTAGGGATGTAGATCAGGGAAACTGCATAGCTCTAGAGGAGGTTTCATTTTTGGTGTGCTCCTCTGCTGTCAAAAATATAAATCTGACAATCGAACCATGCAAGTTAGACGAAAGTAACGATGAAGACGAGATGAGTTTGCTGTATGAACAAGCCATATTTGATGAGGAAATTAGTATACTTGTACAAGACATCACAGAATTTAGTAGCCAGGTAGTGTCATACATAGCAGGATTTATAGTTCATCGCTTGCTAAAATTATTGAAGTGTGATACATGCTGTAGCGGTTTGATTGCAGATACAGTTGACGACAAGCACCACAGATTTATAAAATTGAAGGATAAAGGCGGCCTAATATTTCCATCCAATGACGTAATAACCATATGTAAACGGATGGAAGTAATAATAAAAACTTCTATTCTTTCATCTGATAACACAAAAATTACATCGAAAAATATTAGACAGGAGCTCATGTCAAAATCCTTATCGCATTTTATAGGCATGAATCTTTTTGAAAAAATAAATTTTTACCAATACAACCAATCGCCAATGAATAACCATTTAATAATACTAATTAAAGCCGTAATGGAAAAATATGTAAACGTAAGATTACACTATTTAACTAAGAATGCAACACCTAAACTGTCTAAGCGGCAAGTTTTAAATAAATATTTACATTTTACTGGTCAGTAAAATCCATATCAATAAAATCTTGAAGTTTTACTTGTGTTCTCCTAGTCTAGATTCGAAAAGTTGATATCCCTTCCTTCTCTTCTCAAGTCACAAATGCCCCTAAACTAGACAAAAATCACCAAAATTTAGTTTATTCCTGTCAAACGACGATTTCCTATTCGGAAATTGACACGACTTAACTATATTTTATTTTGACAGCACTGAGATTGCACCGTGTTATTAATTTAGTGAAAATGGCATTTTAGCTATTCTGAACTTGACGTTTTTTCACCTAAAATTTGGATTGTCAAACTAAACCAGCACCCTAATTGCGTAACACACTTTCAATCGTAGTTTGTTTCATTTTGACAGCTCAACAACATTCATTGCGTTATTTTCGGTGTTGAGAAGACAAAAATTTCGAACATATGAAGCAATGGATTAGCAATTTGTTTCAGAATGATTCAAATTCCGATCGTTAGTGAGTTACGTAATTAGGGTGCAGGCTAGTTTTAATCGCGATTAAAAAGGTGTGGAATAAAATTAATTGTCATGAACTAAAATTCACACCAACACCTCGACTTCAGGTGAAAAAATAGTACTTACTGTATTTTTATATATAAAAAGAGCAGATTAAAGGTAACTGAATTTCATCGATACTATTTTTTCTACGATTACCTCTTCACATCACTAGTTGCGATGTGTGTTTATTCTGAGTCTGTAGCTACAGGTAGAAGCCCCGCCCCCTGTATGCATGTGTTCTATTACTGAGTTTATTAGTGTTGCTGTAAGTTTCTTTGTGTGCGGGAGAAATATGAGCTCGTGTGCCGTTCTTATAGTTTTTGCTTTTGTGTTAGTGAATTGTGGGGAAAAAAGTGGGGAGAACACGGCGACATCTGAACACGAATACATTTGTTTACAAAGCATATCTCCTGTATTTATATATCTGTGGTGGTTTCCGATACCTATAATATTAATGCTAGTTATTGGAATGGAATCAAGTGACAGTTTATCTCTTAAAGATTTTGTAATAAAACTGCCCTGGCTACCACAATCGAGCAATGCACGCACTGTTTCATACTGATTGTTATTAGGATTATGAACTTCAATTAAAGCAGTAGATAAGAGAACGTGATTGAATTGATATTCCGATGAGTTAACGTTTATTGATTCCGATTCTGAATGTGCGTGATTATTATTAACTGCCTGGTTAGGGTTATGCAGGAGACGATTATGTCTTTGTTTACAATCAGGACATGGTCCAAATCCACAAGCCTTTGCTGGATGACCCTGTTTAAGGCAGTTAGAACAAAGTTTATATTTATTTACATCTGCCCATTTTTCTTGTATAGTTTTGTTTTTGAAACTAGGGCACTCATATATTTTATGATTTTGACTGCAAATTATACATACAAATGAACTTGAAGTGTCTTTATTATCAGCTGTTGCTGCCTTAATGAAACATTTTTGATATTTATCCTGTTTGTTATTGTGAGTATTTTGTGTGTTGCTATTCGAACGAATTTGATTATTTTGAACCTGTGAACCCTTTTGGTGGCTGTTATCTGTTTTATTCCTATCTAAAGCTTCAAGCACATCAGCGCGATCTATTAAAACTTGTTTAAACTTTTCTAAGGTTGGAATGTCGTTACCAAGCTGGTTTCTAAATTCCTCCCATTTTAGAAGTGTATTATTGTCTAATTTTGAAGTTAAATTAAATATGACACACATATCCCACTTATCTGTTGGCATTCCTAGACTAGATAATGCTCTTAGGTTTTTTGTAACATGGTCAACTAGAAATCGCAATGACTTTACAGTTTCCTTGCTGAATGAACGTATGTTAAACAATGAATTCATGTGATGATCAATCAAAAGTCTTTTATTATCGTAACGATCACACAACAACTTCCAAGCTTCCTTGTAGTTTTCAGATGATACTTCAAGATTGGAAATTATGCGTGCCGCGTCTCCTTCAAGGTAAGACATTAGATAATGAAATTTATGTACCGGCGAGAGTTGCTTATTACGATCAACTAAGCTCAAAAAAGAGTCTCTGAACTCGAGCCACTTAAAATATGCACCGTCAAACCTTGCAATTTGTATACGTGGCAACCTGATACCAGAATCACGAGGTTCAGATCGGGATTCATGACAGTCATGACTACATGATTGCACACAGCTGTCCAACAAACCCTTTGCAATGGCAAGCCCACTAACCATATCATCTTCAATTTTGTCCCGCTCCTCAAGCTCTAATGCCAGGCTCCCACTATTTACGACTTCAATCTGACTTTGCAACTCATCAAACTTAGCTGATAATTGTTCAAATCTACCAAGTTTAATCTTTAATTCAGCTATTTCCACATTTGTTAATGAGTCCGAAGACGATAATTTATCTAAAAAGTTTTTAAACTTGGTAATTTGACCTTTAATAGAACTACGCCTGACAGTTAATTCCCGTAATTTCTTTAAATCGGCTTCTTGCGACTTTTTTATAAACTAATTTAGTTAAAGCAAAATATGCCAAGTATAAAATACTATCAAGCAGAGCAGCTCAATTTTCTTTCAGAACAAAAACAATAATTTTGTAAATCAATTAAAGGAATCTCACGCTAGATTGCCCAAGATTGCTATTCCAATGTTTTCGAGCAAATATGAAGAATGGACGACATTTCATGATCTTTTTGTATCATTAGTTCATAAAAATAACTCTTTAGATAATGTGCAAAGACTGCACTATTTAAAAAGTCATCTAACTGGTGAAGCTGAGCAATTGATACGGAATACTCCAATAACTGATGTCAATTACAGTCAGTGCTGGGATTTGTTAGACAAACGGTACAGTAATAAAAGATATCTCGCCAACTGCATTTTAAAACGGTTATTTGGTATTAAACGTATGCAGGTTGAATCAGCGATATCATTAAAGGAGCTTTCAGACACAGCCAGTGACTGTTTAAATGCGTTATCAAACTTAGGTATAAATGTGAGTACATGGGATGTTATTATCATACATATAGTGACATTTAAATTAGATCCTGAAACGCGTAAGCAATGGGAATTAAGTGTCAGTAGTAGCGATTCCAGCAATGATTTTCCTACCGTTGATCAATTTAAAGTATTTTTAGAGCACTGTTTCCGCGCGTTTGAGTGCATAGAACCAAAAAAGGGTTCAGGTCACCAGGTTAATAATAATCATACGCCTAAAACATTATTAGCTACAGACTCGTCATCGCCAATGAAATGCGAATACTGCTCAGAGTCACAAGCGTTGTTTCTGCAAAAAGTTTGCCAAGCAATCCCTCGAAATGAGAAGAGATTTCGTTAGTAAGAACAAAATTTGCTTTAACTGTTTAGGCAGTAACCATACCGTTTACAACTGCAAGAAAATCACTAGTTGCAGAGTTTGCCAGAAGCGTCACCATTCCTTGCTACATTTGGACAATAAAGGCCAAAATCCTGAAGCAAAGCCTACTACTGATAGTGCTAGTCCTTCAACTAGTGCTACTCAGATAGTCTCTTGCTTGTCTACAGGAAGGGTAGCAAAGCCCAGACAGGTTTTATTAGCCACTGCGCTAATAAAGGCCTCGTCAAAGACGGGTGAATACCAGACGGTCCGAGCCTTGCTCGATCAAGGTTCGCAGGCTTGTTTCATAACAGAGGCCACAGTGCAGTATCTTAGCCTGAAAAAGATTCCAATTCAAGGGTTTGTGTCGGGTTTAGGAGATAATAGGTCAACCATGACAAAGTACATGGTACAATAAATTAACGATTAAATCTCGTGTCGACCCTAGCTTTAAGTTTTCATTAAGTGCTTATGTTTTAAATAAGATCACCTCTTACCTACCTGAGCGAAGGCTTAACTCAGACACCTTCGACTGGTTAGGTATTAATAAATTATGTTTAGCAGATCCGAAGTTCGACACACCCAACAAAATCGATGTATTGTTGGGTGCTGATGTTTATAGCTGCATCATAAAGGAAGGTTTAGTGAAGAGTCCTTCTGGTACACTGATCGCTCAGAGCACTACATTAGGGTGGGTCCTGTCGGGCGCGGTTGGTCCTGGAGACTCGACTAGTGCACATAGTAAATTAAAGAACGTAAATGTAATGCATTGTAAGGTAGAGGATATTTTAAGAAAGTTCTGGGAAATTGAGGAAATTAGCAATAATAAAAACATATTTACACCAGAAGAGAAGAAATGCGAAGAGTTTTATAGTGAGACAACTAGGAGAGATAGCAATGGCAGATACATAGTTAGGTTACCTTTCCGAGACGAAGATCCTCCTTGCAAGTCGGGAAATTCACGTGTCATAGCTAAATTAAGGTTTAAAGCATTATAAAGGAGATTGGTAAAGAACAAAGATTGAAAGAAAAAGTACACAGAAGTTATAAATGAATATTTACAGTTAGGACATATGAGGCACGTGAAAGAAGATGATAGTAAGTTGGAAGAAGCAGTGTATTTGCCGCATCACGCAGTCATTAGGAACGACAAGACCACAACTAAAGTTCGTGTTGTTTTCAACGCCTCTGAAAATAATAGCAAAGGAGTGTCACTTAATGATACGCTCATGGTAAGTCCGTCACTGCAGGCTGATTTACGTCACACGGTTTTAAGATTGAGGATTCATCCGATAGGACTTGTAGCGGATATTATTAAAATGTACCGCCAAGTTCGGGTAGCAGAAGAAGATGTCATTTTCCAAAGGATACTCTGGCGTGACAATCCAGACAAAGAGATCCAACATTATGAACTTGTGAGTGTGACTTTTGGAACAGCTTCCGCGCCGTATCAAGCGGTCAAAACCTTGAATCAGATCGCAATCGATGAAGGCACAAATTATCCACTTGCTGCAGAGAAGGTTTTAAATTGCTTCTACATGGATGATCTAATGACAGGCTGCAATAGCGTAGAAGAAGGCATAGAAATATATAAGCAAATGATAGCATTATTAGGAAAAGGTGGATTTATATTACAAAAGTGGAACAGCAACGGTCAGGACATATTGAAGAGAATAGATGAACTTTGAGAGAAATAAAGCTAAAGAACAAACAGTCAAATTAGAACAACTGAAAGTAAGGTTCGAACCCACGACCTACATCTTGTAAGTCGCTGCCGATTCCACTGGGCCACCACTGCTCTTTCCACTGGGCCACCACTGCTCTGGCGACCATGCGGCGATTACAGAATGTTAAACGCACGAACGATCCCCGACCGATACCCCATTCGGCACATCCAGGACTTCACTCAGAACATAGCTGGCTGCCAAGTATTTTCCAAAAAAATTTTTAAAAGAGGATTAACCCCAAGTATATCCCCAAAACGGCCATAACCACGCCCATTGGAATGTTTGAGTTCCCTTTTATGATGTTTGGCCTAACAAAGCAACGCTGGACAAACGTTTAAAAGATTTGTGGACGAAATGACTCGGGACCTGGACTTTTGCTACACGTACTTACCGACGATTTTCTGATATCCTTCCCCGACGAAGAGACACATTACTCGACTCACATTACTCTTCGAACGATTAAAAGAATATGGAATGGTCATAATTCCAAATGTGGTTTTGGGGCACAAGAAGCAACTTTTCTCGGCTGTAGCGTATCTTGTGCAGGTATCAATCCACTGGATAGCAATATCCAAGTCATAAAGGACTACCCTACCCCGAAACATTTCGAGAACTCAGGAGATTTCTGGGGACGATACATTTCTGTCGTTGCTTTATAAAAGACGCTGCCTCATCCCAAACGCCGTTTCATAGCCTGCTTACCGGGTCCATAAAAAGCAATCATCACGTCACCAGAAAGGCAAGTCGTCGTCTAATTTAAATTATAAATGAAATTTTCATTTAACACGTTCAACGCCATGTCGGACAATGCTGGGCGACACTTAACTTTCTCTATAAGCCACACAAAAATTTGAAATTGACAAAAAAACGACTTTTCGTTTTATTTAATTATATTAATAAATATGCATTTTTAACTTGCAAAACATTGACATAACCGCGAAAATCTTTATAAATGTGAAGATAACTCATGTCGCCCAACATTGTCCCCCATGGCCTGCTGCGTATGATTATTTGAACTTTCTTCCATTGAAGCCGCGCGGGTCACAGTGTCGCCCACTCCCGCCGAGCATCCCGTCCGCGCGCCCCCACTCTAACGCCGCGCGCCGCTAGCTATCTTTGTGCGCGCGCAATTCTCAGTGCCCCGCAGGACGCTAGGGAGAACGCTAACTGCGCATTTTTTTTCCCGCCAAATCATAAACACGCTACGACTACTAAAAAACTAGACTAGCTTCTGCTTGTGATTTCATCCAATAGATTTATATATTTTTATTACAAATGTGTGACTTTGATGATGCCTTTGAAATAACGGAGGAAGATCTGACACAGCTTCAAAACATTGAAATATCACTGCTGAACAGTAGTTTTCGTATTAGTTCAGACGAAGAAGAAGAGCAAATAGCGCCTACAAGGCATACACGACGAGTACGTATCATCAGATCGGATAGTGAAGACAGCAATTCAGGATATGGGGTCAGTACGCAAGAAACTTCAAGCGTTACACCTACCACGAGTTCTTGGAGTGAACCAACAGGTAATCAACGCCAAATAATTCCTTTTACCGAGGTTTCTGGTGCTCCGCTGCATGTCAGATTATCTATGAATAACAAATCGCCCGTCGATTTTTATTCACTCTTTGTGACTGATGACGTGTTTCAACAAATAGTGCATAACACAAATCGATATGCTATTCATAACATTACCAATATGCCTGAAGCTACAAGAGGTGCACGTATTAATCAGTGGAGTCCGACTAATATAGAAGAAATAAAAAAAATGTTTGGCCTAATTCTATTCATGGGTTTAGTGAAATTACCCAGATTGGCACACTATTGGTCTAAAGATAAAATTATCGGGCATCCCTTTCCGAGAACAGTGATGTCCCGAAACCGATTTGAACTACTTTTGAAAATGCTACATTTTTCTGATAAAGATGATGAAAACAAAGAAGACCGACTACATCGAGTACGTCAACTGGTGGATAATTTAAATGAGAACTTCAAAAACAACTATACCCCTGGTGAAGATATTTGTATTGACGAGAGCATGGTTCCATTCCGTGGCAGAATAATATTTAGGCAGTATAATAAACAAAAAAGACACAAGTATGGAATCAAAGAGTTCAAATTATGCACGATTCCTGGGTATACTTATAAGATTAGCATTTACGCAGGAAAAAACGACGATACAAATACAACGCCTACAAACGTAGTCATGTCTTTATGCCAAGATTTGCTCAACAAAGGACACACTTTGTATACCGATAATTGGTACACAAGTGTAGATTTGGCACGGCAACTATTAGACAAAGAAACTCATTTAGTAGGCACCATTCGAAAAAATAGAAGACAGCTTCCCAAACATGTTGTTACTGCTAAGCTCAAAAAAGGCCAGTTTGCTGCAGCCGAAAGCACCGACGGAATAACCATGATGAAATGGAAGGACAAGCGCGATGTGTACGTTCTGTCCACGAAGCATTCGGTACGGTTTCATCATGTAAATAAACGAGGAAATGTGGTATCAAAGCCAAAGATTGTTGTAGACTACAATAGAGTCAAAGGAGCCGTTGATTTGGCTGATCAATTAGCTGCTTACTCTACACCACTGCGAAAAACAATAAAGTGGTATAAAAAACTCGCTATTAATTTATTGCTTAATACTACGTTAGTAAATGCTATGATTCTATATAAAAAAGTTACAAATAAACACATTTCTGTAGTAGACTTCAGGAAAGAAATATTACAAGAGTTTTGCTCGAATCCTATGACTGAGACGGATGAGATTCGTGAAAAAAGATCAAAAAGAGGGAAGCACAAACTAGTAAAGAAAGAAGGAAAAAGTAGTACTATTAGAAGAGGGTGCTCTGAATGTTACAGGGAAAAAGTAAAGATACTAGGTAGAAACCAAGCGAAAAATAAAGTAAAAAAAGTAAACACATTCTGTGACGACTGCCCAAATAAACCGTTTCTTTGTTTAGATTGCTTTAATAAAGTACATCGTTCTTTTTAAAATATTTCTTTAATATGATTGTTATTTTGTTACTTTTAGTTATTTCTAAAACTAAAATACCGTTTAATTTATATTAATTTACGTAGTAAATAATGATAAAAATGTAACACTTTCAATCTGATCAGTGATCTCAAATTATTTTTTAAGTTTCATTGTGATTATAATGTACCAATTTCATAAGTTTAACACAATAAAACCGAGTTTGATTAATACTATCATGATCTTTTATTTCATCTTTAAATCGTACACAAATTTTTTCCATAAAATCGTAAAAATAAATCAATAATGCATTACACAAAAAAAATTGTAAGTTAATGCAAGACTATTATCAGAAAAACAAACATAACTTTTTAACAAATAAATATTTTTTGAGTGCTGATATGATTACACTATTCTAGGAGGCCGCGCGGGTCATGATACGTACAATATTGCCTTGTATTGTTGACCGACAGCTCAGAAGAGACCTTTAAACATAGCTCTGACTGTCGGGCAACATTGTCCCCCACGGCCTGAACGGAACATACTGGTGTCGCCCAACATTGTCCGACATGGCCTGAATGGAAATTTATCATTTTATTCCGTGGCGTTGAACGTGTTAAAAACTCATTTGCTGAGTAGTAACACTGACGCAATAGGAAGTTAAATAATTTATTTTTAAATGTCATGATGTTAAGATTTTTGAAAACATTAGGTAATTTATTACACACACGAAGTGCCATACAGTAAACATTAATTGGAAAATAGTTTAATTCTTTGTTGGGTACACATAATCTGTGGATATTTCGACTTTTTCTTATAACAACATCATTATGTACCCTTGAAATAAGGCTATGTTTTTTTTTATGCACAAAGATACAGAGTTCGAATATATGTAAAGATGGGAGTGGTACTTTTTTTTTTTTTAAAGACTTGGGACAGCTTTATATTGGGCTATTTATATTGGGGGTATTGATCGAATACATTTATTTTGGGCTCGGAATGATTTAGTAATTTCAACAGAATTGCCCCATATTATAATGCCGTAGCGGAGAATTGATGGTACGTAATCATGAAAGGCACGAAGTGCTGCATTGATACCAGCTACGCGAGTTATTCTGTATAAAACAAATACAAATCTTTGCATAATTTGTTTAGTGCAAAATTTGTCAATGGTTCCTTCCAGTTGCAATATTTATCTAATATTATCCCCAAAACTCTAACTCCAACCACTCTCTCTAACTGCCTCGTTGATCTAGTGGTCACTAGCGCTACTGAAGAGCATGAAGTCCTGGGTTCGATTCCCGGGTCGGGCAAAGTCTTATTGGGTTTTTCCATCTGGAATTTCTCAGTAGCAGCCCGGAATCTGGATTTGTGCCCGGTTAATGGCAATAAGCTCGCCCCTTGTTACATGGGACTTGAAACATAACTGGCGAAATGTGGGTGTACTATAGGTACACCTCTGCCTAACCCTTCGGCGAACACAGGCGTGATGTTATGATATGTTGTTATCCCCAAAAAAGTAGCACTATCAATCTCTTCTATAGCGTCATGCCTCTTCTATAGCAAAATGCAAGCTTCCCCTTATTGATTGAAAAGTTTAATCATATCTATTTAATTTTTCAGGCCCCATCAAGTACGAGTAAATGCTCAAACGTTGTTCCCATCCGACGAAAAAGCTCAGCTGCGTCAACCTGAGAAGAGTTCATATAAAAGGAAACAACCGGAGGCGTCCCCGTCGTGGTCACTGTCGGCACCGAGTACATCACGAGCGAACCCTGTCCCTATGTATACACAGTCTTCATCATGGGGTAAGAAGAAGCCAGTTATCAAGCCAATCGCTCCGAAGAGGGCAACGGTTCATGATATCTTCAGGAGCGACAGTGAAGACGACGCTGTGGGACAGCCTTCAGCCCCGGGTAAACATATTCCGCAGCTACAATCCTTCATTAGTAGAAGACTCGCCATTGGACATTCGCGTCAAACGTTCGATAGTAAACGGGGCCACACTATGTAGAGTTGAAAGTTTATAGTTGTGACGAAATAAAGAAGGTGCAAATAGTTGGCGTCATGCCATTGTCTGCATCAAAAATCATACCGACCAAAACACAGACGCGTGACAACACCTAACTAACTTTATTACTGCCACCCGGAAAGTGTTCCGCAATTGCCCTCCTACCTTTATCAGTAATTATTTTTGACCATTTAGAAATAATTACTAGTAAAAATATACTTGTTTAATTATTATCTTACTTATGCCACTATTAAATTATCCTGAATTAAGGCATTCGTAGTAAATCCGTACTGGTTACCTCTCTGAATTGTGAGAAAGGAGATGTTTGATTCTGGGCTACCACTGTGCACTACATAGATAAATAGGAACAAAATAAGGAATTTTCATGAAAATACTAACAAATTAATTTGAAGAGTACAGGCGTACAAATAAACTTTTTTACAAAAACAACCGACTTCTAAAAAAAACAGTAAAAGACGTGAAAAATAACTTTAATTTCGGAATTCGGTGTCTTTGGTTTTGTATTTCCGTTTTTGGCCACCGGCTTCCGAAATTAAAGTTATTTTTCACGTATTTTAGTGTTTTTTTTGGAAGTCGGTTGTTTTTTTGTAAAAAAGTTTTGACTTTTCACTTTTTAGTTGTGGTACCTACCCCACACAAATTTGTATACCACTACTTGGTAAGTAAATAACTGTGACAGGAAATTATTAAAACATCATCAATGTAAACTAATTGGAAAAAATACGCAGTATTAAGGATAACTCATAAAGTACTGGTCAGAACTTGATCAAATTGAAATAAGACCACATGTGAAGCACCAGCTATCAAATAAAAAAAGAATCATCTAATCGGTTCACCCAGAAAAAAGTTATGAACTAAAAACAGAAAAAAAAAACAGTCGATATGAAATCCTCCTTCTTTTTTTGAAGTCCGTTAAAAATTGATAATTTGGGAAGTTTTTTATTATGATAACCCTATTTTTAGGTTAGCCATGACAGTTGTGTTTGACGACTAAAGTTTCGTGAAGTGACTGACGTCTTTCTTTGCTTTGACTTTGAATTGGACGTATTTCGGAGATTTTTGTGATTGTTTTTGTTTTGCGACCCAGTTTACTACTAAGGACATAGATTGATTGCTTCTCTGTTGGCCCCAGCTTTGTTATATGGTTTCTGATTAACCTGTGATTTGGGTTTCGTCGTGTATGTGGTATTCTACAATAAACAGTTGCACTAGGGTTGCACTTATATTATCATTGCTGCCGCAATCGAGTTGAATATCCTGTAGTCTGATTTTATTATTATAACGAAACCCAAGTATTTTCGGAATTCGTGTGTTGGTTTTTACCGACTTCTTTTATCGTAGATATTCCAACACGTCAATCAAATGCCATTGTCAAAATTACATTTCGCTTATTACTGACCCACCATATGTTGTGTTGCTCTCCTTGACCAAGTTAATTTTAATGTACATTGAAACGAAGTAAAATAATAGAAAATTAACATTAAAAAACAGTTACTATTTTGTATAGCGATATTCACATATACTGTACATGGTGCTAACCCAGGCTCCATACATTTCTGGAACATCTTCTTTTATGGCATTTAGCAAGTTACGATTTTTACTGTCCCATCGAGAAAGGTTTGGTTACCTCTGACGTTCTGACTTTGGTTCTGATTATTCAGAATGCTAGAAAAGATAACTTTTCTTAACCAAGAAGGACGCCTGCATTCAGGATAGTGTATTAACGGTATTCCTTTATGTTGTTTATCTTACTTACTAATTACCTATAGTACTTGTACCTAGGTATTGATCGAATTTTAACGTATTCATTACCTAGGTAATTTATTGACTTGCATATATTTTTTATTTATTTTTACTCACATGATCATAATTTTTTATTATTGAAATATAAGTTTTATCCTAACTAATATTATAAATGTGAAAGTAAGTTTGTTTGTTTGTTAGCTTTTCACGCCTAAACCACTGAACTGATCATCCTGAAATTTAGCATATACGTTGTCAGGTGCACAAAAACGGACATACGGTACCTTTCATCCCGAAAAAAGTACTATTCCCGAGGAAAACAACAATAACCTTTTTATGATAATAGATGGCGCCACGTGTCTTTCGAATCATGAGCCGCGTTATTTAGTGAGTAACAATGAAGTAGATAGGCTTAGAATGCAACGAGTTCGTGCACATCAAACACAACAACAGCAAGCACGACATAATGAAATTGAGCGAATCCGCAGACGCAGTGCTCCTGTGATTCTTGAACGAGCTGCATTCCACTATGATCCGGCAATTGATTATTGTGCCGACAAATCGGTAACAATTGGGGAAATGAAAATAATTTGTAAATATTGTAAGGCGTTAAAATACACTGGTGAATCTACTGGATTATGTTGTGCTGGAGGAAAAGTAACATTGCAACAATTGGTCCCACCACCAGATCCTTTACGATCTTTAGTATCTGGGATTGGAAATGTTTCTGAGCACTTCTTAGCCAACATTCAGAAATATAACAGCTGTTTCCAGATGACATCATTTGGCGCTACACATATTATACAGGACAAAATATTCATTATGTACTAAAATATATATATCGGAAATAATTAATGGACAAATTTTTAAAAATTACAGATACAAGGACAAATTTATCACTTACTGGGGGCACTGTTACCACTACCTGATGCAGATGATAATTTTTTACAAATTAATTTTATGGGCAATTCAGATGCGGAAGTTGATAATCGTTGTGCTCACAATCCAACAGTGAAGAGAACCATTGTCCAAGAATTTCAAATGTTTCTTCATCAGAATAACAATTTAGTAAACATGTTCAAAATAGCATTGGATCGGATGCCATCTGATAGCCATAATATTATCATTCGAGCTGACAAAACACCTGCCGGTGAACACACAAGGAGGTTGAATTCACCTACCATTGACGAAGTGGCTGTTGTCATTGTGGGAGAAAATTAACAATCTAGAGATATTGTGCTTCATCGTCGGAATAGTGATTTAAAACGTGTATCTGAAACACACAGGAGTTATGATGCATTACAATATCCTTTGATCTTCTGGCAGGGGGAAGATGGATACCAGTTTAATATCAAAATGGTAAATCAAGTAACAGGTAAATAAATTGAACAAGATTAAATAATATTTTTAAATTCAATTCATCTAAGTAACAAATTAAACATTTGTCATTTTTGATTGCAGGTGCTGAAACCAACAAAAAAGTAAGTGCTATGAATTTCTATTCATACAGACTCATGATCCGTCAAGGTGAAGTAAATCATATTTTGATGTGTCAAAGACTTTTTCATCAGTTTGCAGTTGACATGTATGTCAAAATTGAGACTGAACGATTGACATACATCCGTTTGAACCAACAACAGCTACGATCAGAGGAATACATTCATCTCCGCGATGCTATAAATGCCGATGGCAATGTGAATAATGTGGGAAGACTGACAATTTTGCCAGCCACTTATATAGGAAGCCCACGCCACATGCACGAATATGTTCAGGATGCTATGTCATATGTTAGGCATTATGGCCGCCCAGACTTATTTGTTACATTCACATGTAACCCAAAATGGTCCGAAATCAAGAGAGAATTGCTACATAGCCAAACACCAGTTGATAGACATGACATAACTGCCAGAGTTTTTAAACAAAAATTAAAATCTCTCATGAATTTCTTAATAAAGCAGTGTGTGTATGGCCGAGTCCGTTGTTGGATGTACTCTGTAGAATGGCAAAAGCGTGGATTGCCACATGCGCACATTTTAGTCTGGTTAGTGGAAAAATAAGGCCAGATGAGATTGATTCCATAATTTCAGCTGAAATTCCAGATGAAACAGTTGACCCAAAATTGCATGCAGTAGTTACCAAACACATGATACATGGACCTTGCGGACTTTTCAACTACAATTCGCCCTGTATGGTCGACGGCAAGTGTTCCAAGCAACAAAAATTCCTCACTACCCAAACAAACTCTTGCCATGCACGTTTTTCGATTATTGTCATAAGTCTTTTATATCTGTAATTTTTTATGGTGTACATAATAAAGAGTATTCTATTCTATTCTATTGATAAAATGTGTATCTTCTATCAGCGTGTCATTAGACCCGGAATGTCAGAACAAAACACGAAATTGTCTTCTTCAGTAAAGACAGGGAGTAAACTCTTTTCCCTGTTACGGTAGTACAATATTTTTATTCCTTTTATCAACAAGTTTCGTTCATTCAACCGGGAAGCTAGAATTTCTGATGCAGTCTTCGACAGTCCAAGGTTGCTGATCAAATCATTTAAATCACCTTGATTTAGTGGTCGGGGATAACCGAAGCAATCAAGATCACTGTCTCTACTACAGTACTACTGTCGTCATTATCAGTTTGTTGACTACACTCGTCTGGATCATAGATCATACACTTATATATAGGAATAGATCGGCAACTCTACGATTATAAAATTAATTAGTTCTAAACGCAACTTGTAGATGGCGCTAGTTAGTTTTTTTTTTTTGCTTACTAGAAGGTAGTACTACTATTCATTCGATTATGCTAAGCGTTAATTGCATTCCTTTAGAATAATATGTAATTAAGTATCAAAGCGCATTAGTACATAATTACATATTAAAAAGGAATGCAATTATCGCTTAGCCATCGATGACATGTTGTGTATAACCAAATGCTAACAGGAATAAAAGAAACAAACATTTTTTTTTCTCTATATTTATGAACTACATTGTAGCGTTCTGCTTGGAGTTTAATCACATCTTTCCTGTTGAAATTCTTAATTTTCCCACATAAAATTCTGTTCACACCGGTGCACCAACTGTGTATATTAATATTAATTGCCAAATTGGTACAAAAATTTAAAACATTAACTCTATGTATTGAGCAATTTATAAATTTTGAGTCACACAATGTATTGACCATAATTTTAATATTTTCTTTTATATTATTTTGTTGGGGTTTTGAGGAAAGTGTTTGATTTGATACTGTAAATATTTCCATCAAATATTTATGCATGTCATCTGAAGGGTAGTTCAGGGACTTTTTAGTTATGTCTCTTTCATATGTTAAGTTTTATCACTAATAATTATTGTAGACATGTTCATGTTGTAAGTTTTACAATTTTTACATATGGATTTTTTACATTTTTTTATTATACATCCTCCAACATACCGTTTCGACTCCTCGCCCAGAAATGAGATATTTGACTGCTCATCCCTAAGAACACTTAACAATGGGACAAAATCAAAGTGTTGACTTTCAGATGGAGTTTCTTTTTCAATTTGGGTTTTATTACTTATGAGTAAATGCTTTAAAGCCTGTAATGGCTTGTTACTATCTTTTTCACAGTTAGCACCCACTGCATGTACAGAGCTAAAATTATTAACTAACAAAGTTTTAAATGGACTTATAAATTGGTTGCATGTTGGCGATATATTTCTTACTCCATTGCTTCTTATATTTGAAAAAAGTTTTCCAATGGATCTTGGTTAAAGTTCCTTGTAAGTAGGCTGGTGGTGTTATGTTCTTCATTTAAATAATCAAACATTTATTTAAATACACCAATTTTATTGATCTAATTTTTAACAGATGGCACTTGGACATACGTGGTCTCTTCAGATCCATCACGTCTTTTAACCTTTTTTTTAAATTGAATTGACCTTAATATAGGAAGTAACTCTTCCCATAATTTATGATGAAAAAATGATGAAATGAATGAAGTTGTAATTTTTTTTAAAGCACCATTATTTGTAAGTATATAGTAGTACTCATATGACTGAACACTACGGTTCCTGTAAGTCAAATGATTTCTGGTACTTATACGATGCAAGATATTCATCACTGGTTAAAAAATTGGATATTTAAAAGTAAATTACCCACTGAAGTAATAACTGATTAATCGCCAGCTCTTATTGGAGCAATTGTTAAAGCATTTACATCCTTTAAATCCACAAAAGATTATATTAACCACAGATTTTTGGTATTAGAAGTAAAGATGTCATCATAAAAAAATGTTGTGAGTGCTTATTGATAAGCGAAAAAAATTTTACGATGTAAAACATTTGCTTAAACTTAAAAAAATCTTGTACAAAATATAATAAGGCAAAATTACTAATAGAAAATTTAGTGACAGTAGCAATTAATAAATTTGATAGATGTGACGAAAAAGGACAAAAACGCGATGTGAAATCGCTAGACAAATTCTAAAATAGTTAAACGCTGATAAAATAAGAGAAGAAAGTGCCGATGATGCCTCAAATGTTGATGAAAATACATGTTTTAATAATAATGAAGAAGAACTTTTGAAAAACGACTTTCTATCATGATTTGATTGCACAGTAGCTAAAGAAAAGATTTATGCAGAACTAAATAATAAATCCGATTACTATAATATTTTTTATTTACCGAATTTTATAAAATGTTTAAGACATCTAGTAGAAAAGTTACCGCTCTGGTCAAATGTAATGATTCACTTTTATAAAACACAATCAGTACCAATCAAATCAATAAAAAGTAGCAGCAATGTGGAGAGCTATTTTAAAAATGTCAAACATTTGTTGCAAGGTACAACAAAAACACTAATAAGGGTAGATGATTTTATAATAAGACATCGATGGTCATATGTTGACAACTCGTAACACACATTTTTTCTCAAAATGAGTTATGTACATCAATTTTTTTTTAATTAAGCGCCGAATCTTCCCATTGATAACTCGTAATGCACAAAAAATTTCACTCGAACAATTTATGCCACAGTTGACAACTCACAATTAACAGGTATCAACTTGACTTCACTAGTGCGCGAGTTACGAGGTGTCAACGCAAATACAGTTCGCAATATTCACTGACACAGTAACATTACGGCGCGAGTTTAAATTGTTTAATAATACTTTTATATGTAATTACAACTTTTAATACGTCTATTTATTTCCGAAACGTATTCCTGAAGGTGTATTGGTAAGTTTTTTTTTGATTTGACGTAAATCGCTCAATAAAAGCTCACTATTTAAATTTTAAGCCATCCTATCATCCATACCTTAATGTAATACTAATTAATGAGAACTATTATTCAATAATATTTAAGGTAATAATGATAATAAAACCTTAAGCTATTTGTACTCATTAATACTCACTGATTTAACTAAGTAGTATTCATTGGTATAGGATTTGTTTTGGTCGACGCTTATTTTTAGATACTTTGACTATTATTCTTTATCAACTATGATCCATGGGGCAGGCATTAGGGTAATTAGGTACTTAAATAGTTATTTTGTTTTTAGTGTTATCATGGAGAAAAACAGTGAAGAAGAGCTTTTTAATGAGGTTGTAACTGGCTTGAAGGACCAAGGACTTGCGATTAACGTTTCTTGTAATAAGAGGAGTGAGTTTGTCTATGAAAGTCAATCACAAGAATCATTTCGAAAGTCACCGAGCTCTTGCGAGTTACAGTTGTACACCTACGAGGTAAATAGAAACGGAGAAATGTTACTTTTGACAAAAACTAATTCATCAGATCAACTTGAGAATGTTCCCCTGGAAGTACTTAACGACGAACAGAGCTGGCAAGATAATGGCGGGACAAATACTTTGACAGGTTCACTTACTGTCTTAAACGAATGTACTACTTCATCATTTTTAAGCCAGCCTCAGCCTTCTTCCAGCCCACATCATAACTCAGAAATTATTATCGAGAGTATTGTAGAAGTCATACCTGGTGCAGAATCTCCTACAATTTTGAATCAATACGATTTTGATTTTGGTACTTCTCATATTGTCGAAGAGGAGACACGAAGTAATACAGACTCTCCTACTATTTTCAATTCATATAATTTTGAATTTGAAACTTCTCATGTTGTTGAGGAGACACGACGTGATACAGACTCTCCTACTATTTTGAACTCATATGATTTTAACTTAGATCCTAGGTTATCAACTTCTCATGTAGTACCCACGCGTGATGATCGTAACTATGATCCGGATCAGACGTCCTGTTCTTCTGAAGATGATGATAGTTGTATAAATGAAGGAAATAGTACTGGAAGGAAGACAAAGAAAAGAAAAGGTTTAGCTGAATCAGAAATTTGGAAAGCCCGTATGAATAAAAAGTTACGAGAACAAGGGAAAGACTACATAGGGTGGAGAAGAAATGAAAGTTCATGTAATACGCATAACACACCACGAGCAGCACGAACATTGAAAGAGACTTGCAGTTCAGCATTTTGTCGCTCCTCCAAAGAACGCCACTGCCACGAATTTACATCAGAATGTAGACAGCGATTGTTTGATTTATTTTGGAGTTTAAGTTGGGATCAAAAGAAAATGTTTGTGATTAACACTACTGACAAAATAAAAACTTTAAGACCCAATGGAAATACCAGAAGAGGAGCGTCACTTCAATATTACTTGAAACAAGGGGATAAAAAAATGAGAGTTTGTAAGAAAATGTACTTAAATACTTTATGTATTGGAGAGTGGTCGGTCAGGAGCTGGGTTAATAAATCCGATAATGGTATGTTTGCAAGAGAAAGTGCTGAGCAAATAGAGAAAAAAAGAGGGGAGAGAAGAAAAGACTGTCACGTGAATTTTTAGTCGAGTTTATAGAAAACTTACCAAAGCTCCCATCACACTACTGCCGCAAAGACACCAGTAAGGCATACTTAGAACCCATTCCCGGAGGCATGAAGGAAGTGTATAGGACCTACACTGAAGCGAGCACAATAAAAAATCTGGTACCGTTATGTCGAACTATGTTTGATAAGATTATAAAAGAAAAAAATATTGGCTTCCAACAGCCGAAAAAAGATTTGTGTGATACGTGTCTAAGCTACCACACTAAACAAATATCGGAACAGCAATATAAAGATCATCAGCTAAGAAAACAAAATGCAAGAGAAGAAAAAGAAAAGGATTTAAAGGAGGCAGGTGAAGGAAAATGTATTGTCTTAGAACAGGATGTTCAAGCTGTGAAAGTATGTCCATACATAAGAGCCAGCAGCGCATATTACCGAAGAAAGTTAATCAACCACAATTTTACAGTTTACGAATATCCATCCAAAAAAGTAAGATGTTATTGGTTTTCAGAAGTGAACGCTGATACTCAGGCATCAGTTTTTGTTAGTTGTATATTAGACTACCTACATAATATGATTTTAAACTTTGAAGGTGAATTTGTAGCAAAGCCTATAATTATTTGGAGTGACGGTTGCACCTATCAAAATAGGAATGCAGTATTAGCAAATGCGCTATCCAACTTTGCTGCTGTGAATAATGTGGTTATTTACCACAAATATCTAGAACCTGGACATACGCAGATGGAAGTGGATAGCGTTCATGCTGCCATCGAACGTGGCATCCAAAAATATGACGCTATTTATGTTCCATCGCAATATGCAGACATAACTAGGAAATCACGCAAAGATCCATACGACGTCAAGATGTTAAAATTTGACTTTTTCAAAAAGTTTGATGATCCAAAAGTCATGCGTTATGAAAGTATCAGGCCTGGAAAGAAAAAAGGAGATCCTGTTGTCACAGATCTTAAAGTTTTATTGTATAAACCAGATGGCAAAATTTACTTTAAAATTAATATTTGCGACGGAAACTATTCTTTGTTGCCAAGTAGGCCAAGAAATATAAATTTTCCCATAACAACCTACGAGCAACTTTTTAAGGACTCGCCTAAACTTACTTCATGCAATAATGACTTGCAAGCTCTTAAAACTGTAATACCTTCAGATTATCACTCTTTTTATGATAATTTGCCGCACATGTAATTGTTTCAATCTAATAAAATTGTGTTTTTTTTTAAATTGACAACTCGTAAGTAATCATTGACTGCTCGTAACACGTTAGTAGTGAGGTTTTTTGAATATTGTTTACTCGTAACTGTTTGTGTATTGATTATTTAATGAAAAACCTATGTGGGCATTTTATTGTTTTAAATTATATCAATAAATAATTCGATTACCTACCAACTACTTTTTTTTATTTTTTTTAAATTTATTTTCGAAATTATACAGTTTTTTCCCTCTCCTGTAAAATTTGACACATTGCAGTTACGTGTTGTCAACCTTTAACCATCGACATGTAGAATATTTATGAGAAGTAAAATCTGCATTGTGTAATTTTAAAACAGATAAAGAAGAAAAGCAAATAAGCAAATAAAAAAAGGAAATGGTAAAAAGTGATTTTCCGGAAAATTGTATATTTTTTCCCATTCCAAGTTTAAATCAAAACTGGCGCAATAAATGCGATGATGAACGACTGGAGTCTCGGTCAAAAACTTAAACCACCCAGTCAGAAAAATGTAATTGATTTTCTATCTAATGGAAATAATTGTGCGTCTGGTATTAAAAATGTGATTTTGAACAATACTTGCGCGTTTGATTCGCTTTTACAAGCTTTTGTCGTAGGTTACGTGGAACACCCTAACCTAGCAAGATTTATGAAGTATTCCCGTTGTCCCCGTAGGCCATGTCCCCGTTAAAGGGGACAAAGGGAATTTAATAAAAAATACTTCCCGTTGTCCCCGTACGCTGTCCCCGTTAAAGGGGACAAAGGGAATTTAATAAAATAAAATAAATTACTTCCCGTTGTCCCCGTACGCTGTCCCCGTTAATTTATTGTAATATATTATACTTTTCAAATTATGCCCATTGTCCCCATTGCGTTAAAATTATAAGTGAGAGTGCCTGAGAATATTATACCTACATGTAAATTAAAAAATACATGATATCTAAATAATACCTATACACATGAAATTAAAGATACAAATAATCTTTATGGCCAATTTAATTTCTTGAGTCGCCTTTAAAAATATACTACTTTTAAATCCTATTATTTAATAGTTGTAATTCTATTGTAGGTATTGTCCGCCATGGAGAATCCAATTAAACCTGAATTAGTACAAAGCGGGATTGTAAGTAGCCCAGACTCACAGAGTTAATTTACAATCACGCAAGTGGTGTTATATTTTCTACAAAATGTGAAACTCAAATAAAGATAACGCGGAAAGCTAACATTGACCGTCACATCAAAGGAGCAGGACATCAAGGCACAAAACAACAACCCCAAGAAGAAGTTTACTTCGATTTTTATAGAATTTTTAATACTGTGGAACATACCATCGTCTCAAATTAGTAACCCAGCACTCCGAAAATTCTTTAATAAATGTATTTGGTTAAGAAATTGATGCAATTGCTCAAAAAAGTTTGTTCCTTCGGAATCATTACTACGAAAATAGAATATAGATTCCTTTTTAAAAATCTAAATACTTTTTTGACTTGACAGTGGTAAGTCGTGACGTGGTGTCGGTAAAACTGTAAAAGAAGAACTCATGTAAGTATATTTTAATATCTATTTAAAACCGTTAATATTTTTAAGTGGTAATAGTAGGTATATGTAAATAGGAGTATAGGATGCAAAAGTTATAATACCTATGTTTAAAAACACGTTTCGTTGTTTTCAGCAGTTAAAAATAAAAACATTTTTACAAAAAAACAACCGACTTCCAAAAAAAACACTAAAAGACGTGAAAAATTACTTTTATTTCGGAAGTCGGTGTCTTTGGTTTTGTATTTTCGTTTTTGGCCACCGACTTCCGAAATTAAAGTTATTTTTCACGTCTTTCAGCGTTTTTTTTGGAAGTCGGTTGTTTTTTTGTAAAATAGTTTTTATTTTTGACTTTTTAGTTGCGGTACCTACCCTACTCAAATTCGTATACCACTACTTGGTGTGTAAATAACAGTGACAGGAAATTATTAACACATCATCCATATAAACTAAATGGAAAAAATATGCAGTATTAAGGATAACTCAAAAACTACTGGTCAGACCTTGATCAAATTTAAATGGAACCACATGTGAAGCACCACCTATCAAAAAAAAAGAATCATCCAAATCGGTTCACCCAGAAAAAAGTACTGAGCTAACACACAAAATACAGACGAATTGAGAACCGCCTCCTTTTTGTGAAGTCGGTTAATAACATGTCACAAGTCTCCAGCTGGCCCTTCCGGAGGTAGAAGTGAGTTGAAATATATAAAATAGAAAGGGTGGCCCAGTATTATTACACGCAGGATACCAATTCACGAAAAAAAACTACTTATAAAAGTGGAGCTACAGTATGGGAATGTCACTTACGAAAGAAAACTAAATGTACTGGTGCAATGAAGATTCAAGTAAGTATTATAAGTATTAACATTTCATATCAATTTATACAATGTGTAGGGGAAGCCAGCCAGGGAACAAAATTACGTAAGTTGATGCAATTGATATTATTTTTCGTTTTTAAGTCTGCTTTGTAGCTAATTCGTGAATGTGTTAAATGCTCAGTTATTATGTGAATTCCTACGTTCAATTATGTGACTAAATAACTAGAAAGATTTGTGAACTAACTACCACATATTCGTTTGATTAAGTTAATATTTATTTTATTTGACCTCGGGGGCATTTTGAGCGGGGCAAAATGGGCAGGGTGCCCGTTTTGCCTCGGATAATTGTATTAAGTTTATGTTTTTTTCTGCAGATACAATTATGGTTCGCCACTACCAAAGGAAGCCAGAACGTGCCAAATGGAGCTTGGAGGAGATGGAAGCAGCAGTAAGGGATGTGGCAAGCGGAAGGTTAATCTGTAAACGGGCCGCTCTTGAGCACAAGAGAAAACTCGAAGAATACAAAAAAAAACAATATTTATCTCCAACAAAACTAGGTAGCTATAGACCGGTATTCTCAACTGCTCAAGAAGAAGAGTTAGCTTCATATATTAAAGACATGGAAGGTAGATTGTTTGGTTTGTCTCCAAAAGAAGTTCGTCAGCTGGCCTATCAATTGGCCACAAAAAATAACATCCCACATAATTTTGATCCGACTACCTATGAATAAATTCAAGTGTAAAATGTTTACTTGGCTTTTAGACATGTGTTTTTATTCCGTTAATGAATTTTTAAATCATACTTCTTGACATTGTAATTAATATTCCATGCTATTAGTATTTTGACACTAGAACTTATATTTTCTGACATAACTTTTTTTTTTTTGTTAATATTATTTGTATTTTGAATATATATTTTTTGCATAGTTATTATTATTTTGACATTACAAATAATACATTATCAAACTAAAAATATTAATAAATAATAATAAAATAAAAATAAAAATCTTTTATTTACAGACTACATAGGCCCACATTATGTTAGTGAATATAATTATCTTACAAACTATGTTAGTAAAGGTAGAAAACAAAAACAAAATAAAAGTTAAAATTAAATCACACACAAAATAGTTTCATCAAGCCCCATGCAATACATGAAGCTTGATAAATCTACCCATGGTAGGGCCATCCAGCCGTTCAGCAAACACCCTCAAGATACTGTTGGTGCTTCCTCCCACTCTGCGCGTCATCGACGCCACCTTCTTACGCATTATTGCAAAATAGTCGTCAGTGTGGGCGTCGGCGAACATACCTGACGCACTACAATAGGGTGGAAGCCTCAACAGCACCCTAAAGGTATTATTATATTGTATTCGCAGGGCATTGTTTGCTTTTTGGGTATGATTAGCCCAAAGGCTGCTGGTGTAAAATGTTTGGCAGTAAGCCTTGAATAGGGTAATTTTTACTGGTACTGAGCAACCAGCAAACCTTCGAGCCACCATATTTCCCCTCACAGCCAATGCCCTGCGCTCCCTTTCCATATCTGTGTCGTCTTTCAAGTCTTCGGTGACAATGTGGCCCAGATATTTAAACTGGGTTACTCTCTGTAAAAGTGAACCGCACAGTGTTACCGGAGGAATAAATGATGGACTTTTATTTCTACCCCTAAACACCAACAGCTCACTTTTCTTAGGGTTGTACTTTAGCCCATACTGCTCGGCATACCCCTCACAAATTGAAAGCAACTTTCTAATTCCACAGATAGATGGGCTCAGCAACACCATGTCGTCTGCGTAGCTCAAGTTATTTAAACTAACTCCATCTATGTGGCATCCGACATGTGTGTTGCTGAGCTCAACCAGTAATTTATTAACATAAATGTTAAAAAGTCTTGGGGAGGTAAGACCACCCTGTCTGACACCACACTCTAGTTTGTAGGGGTCTGACAGCACATTTGACCACTTTACAAAGTTTCTCTGATTATCATACCACATAGATAACGTGGACACTAACGAATCAGGAACTCCCGCCTCTCGAAGCTTTCCCCACAGGGCATTATAGGAAACCAGGTCGAAAGCTTTTGACAGGTCCAGGAAACATGCATACACTGGTGTTTTTCTATCAGTATAATACTTGACAGTATGCTTTAACGCAAAAATGGCACTCTCAGTAGACAACCCGGCACGAAAACCAAACTGTGAGTCGTGTAACTGGGTATATCTACCGAGGTGGGCGTCAAGCACACAGTCAAGTACTTTGGCTATAACAGTTGCCAGTGAGATAGGCCTATAGTTACCCTTGTCTGCTATGTCCCCTGTCCTGTCTTTCACAATAGGTATGACTACTGTATCAAGTAGCTCTTGTGGTAAGTGGGAATGTCCCAAGCATAGATTGAAGAACATAGTCAACACTCGCGGCAGATGTACACCAGCGTTTTGAAGATGCTCGATGCTGAGCCCATCGTGACCAGGAGATTTACCCCTCTTCATACATTTAATAATAGATTTTATTTCTTTACATGAAAATCGAAGGGGTGATCCTGAACGACAGTGCTCAGCATCGTTCCTCCTCGACACTGTCTCGAGAGGTGAACTCATTTTGAAGTGTTCTTTGAAGATATTCGCTATCTCAGTGCAGTCATTCCTCCCCTCCACGCTAACCGAAACACTTGGGGTACTATTATTGAGTTTTTTAGTACCTTTCCAAAATGACGTGAAACTTTTTTTTGAATGTAATGAGGCTAGAATGTCCATTTCAACTTTGTCTTGGTTTTTAATACACCATTTTAATTTTGATTTAAATATTTTTCGCGTTAATTTCATATCTTCAAAAATAGGCCCGTAACTAGGTTGACCGTGCGACATCCAATTTTTAACCGACTTCACAAAAAGGAGGAGGTTCTCAATTCGTCTGTATGTTTTTTTTTTTTTTTTTTTTTTTTTTTTTTTTTTTTTTTTTTATGTGTGTTAGCTCATAACTTTATTCTGGCTGAATCGATTTGGATGATTCTTTTTTTATTTGATAGGTGGTGCTTCACATGTGGTCCCATTTAAATTTGATCAAGGTCTGACCAGTAGTTTTTGAGTTATCCTTAATACTGCAGATTTTTTCCACTTAGTTTATATGGATGATGTGTTAATAATTTCCTGTCACTGTTATTTACACACCAAGTAGTGGTATACGAATTTGTGTGGGGTAGGTACCGCAACTAAAAAGTGAAAAATAAAAACTTTTTTACAAAAAAACAACCGACTTCCAAAAAAAACACTAAAAGACGTGAAAAATAACTTTAATTTCGGAAGTCGGTGGCCAAACACGAAAATACAAAACCAAAGGCACCGACTTCCGAAATTAAAGTTATTTTTCACGTCTTTTAGTGTTTTTTTTGGAAGTCGGTTGTTTTTTTGTAAAAAAGTTTTTAAACTTAATCTTTGCTCGGGTGTGAACTTCTTGTACATGTTTGTTCCAGCCCTTTATACCTTTATTTTTTCCTATAATGCCCCTTGAGGTCCTACTACTACTGGCAGCCTCACTTAATACAGATACAATATTGCCATACATTTCATCCAACAGAATTTTATGGTCGAGCTTATCACAATATTTATCCGCACACAGTTTAAAGTTTTCAGGGAAGTCTATGCTCTTTAATTTATTATTACACTGCAACAAGTATTCATTTATTTCTTTTGAGGTTCTTTCACCCCAACGTATGTCATTATATATTTTTTTAACAAATGATTTTACTCTAATTATATTAATATCACATTCCAATTTCAATGGAAAGTGATCTGACCAAAAAGAGTCATAAATCACCTCAATGTTAACTATTGTTTTCGACGCCGACTGTGTTACGAGACAGTGGTCTAGCCATCGTTTACACCCATGTGAGTCACTAATAAAAGTAAAAGTAGGCGACAACATGCCGAGATAATTGACGTCCGCACATAATAATTCTTGCTCATTACAAAAATCAAGAAGTTCATTATAAAATGACTCACCTGGGTGCGCGTTAAAGTCCCCTAGTACAAACACTGATTCAATATTATTACTTTGTATCATTGAGTACATTTCACTGAGACATTCCGTAAAGTCTAACAAGTTTTCACTACAGTCCGTTGGCATATACATATTTATCACCATAAACGATCTGTTATTAACCACTACTTTGACTGCACAGATCCTATTATTATTACTTTTCACTACCGACACGTGATTAAAAGCACTTTTTCGCCACAGTGTGGCGACACCACCGTATGGTCTACCTTTGCAAATACCAGCAGACGTGTCTATTGAAGACTTCGCAGTGTAGCTGAATTCTTGATCTATGCTTTCGAGAAAGTGTAAATCATGTGGATATAGCCAAGTTTCTTGTAACAAGACTATATCAGCCGTCCTACACAGTGAGCGCACGCAGTTCAGCGATCTCTTCACATTTTTAACCGACTTCACAAAAAGGAGGAGGTTCTCAATTCGTCTGTATGTTTTTTTTTTTTTTTTTTTTTTTTTTTTTTTTTTATGTGTGTTAGCTCATAACTTTTTTCTGGTTGAACCGATTTGGATGATTCTTTTTGCATTTGGTAGCTGGTGGTTCACATGTGGTCCCATTTAAATTTGATCAAGGTCTGACCAGTAGTTTTTGAGTTATCCTTAATACTGCATATTTTTGCCACTTAGTTTATATGGATGATGTGCTAATAATTTCCTGTCACTGTTATTTACACACCAAGTAGTGGTATACGAATTTGTGTGGGGTAGGTATCGCAACTAAAAAGTGAAAAATAAAAACTTTTTTACAAAAAAACAACCGACTTCCAACAAAAACACTAAAAGACGTGAAAAATAACTTTAATTTCGGAAGTCGGTGGCCAAAAACGAAAATACAAAACCAAAGACACCGAATTCCGAAATTAAAGTTATTTTTCACGTCTTTTAGTGTTTTTGTTGGAAGTCGGTTGTTTTTTTGTAAAAAAGTTTTTACAGTTAAATGTTATTATATTCATTTTCGAAGCGCTATCCATTACGTGTGGTTTTTAATTTCATTGCTCTGAGAAACTATCTTGTCCTCTTCTCTTCTACTTTTGAAATGAACAAAACGTCGAAATGTGATGCCAACTGGCCACATCTTGTCATCTAGAAACGTTTCCAGCTTGTTTTTGTTTACAAGTAATTTAAATGCATTGTAAGGCCTCTCTTTCTTCATTGTTATTTTCTCCAGCGAAACCACTTCCGATGTTTTATTTTTTATATACAGACAGATATCATTTTCTGCGGTTTCCTTGTTTACGTTAGAAATAAACAAAGGAATTTTTACTTCAGCTGCTTTAAACTTTTCAGAAACGTCCGTGGTCGCTATCCCCGTTTTACCAACAAACCGATTTCTAGTCCTTTTTTTTTGGACTGTTATCCATTCCTCATTTGTTTCTTTATGTTTTTTCCATTCACCTTTTCTCACAATGTCCGCCAAGGTGGGCTGTTTTGTTTCAACAGACACTGCATGACACACAGCTGATTCGGGCATCTTCGTGCAAAACTCATTTTCCAAAAGAGTCGAGTTAATCAGTGCAGACGTACTCGGCTTATCTGTCTCCGTCTGAGCGCGAGTGAGAGAGCGATACTTTGGTGACTCAGTGTGCTCGATGCTCGAATGTCTCGTCGTCACGTTGACACCGGCCGCCGGCGATAAACCGATAGGCCCACTATCTAACAAATACCCTCCTCTTTTTCTGGTGTTAATATTGCAGGTTAAAAACGATGCAGCGGGCCTGCCCGATTCCAATTCCAATTTCAGCTCATCCAGTTGATTCACTGTTACGTATCTGTCCTTTATATCATTTATTTAATTCATAAACAATTTTATCAATTTATTATAACTCTTAATGTAATGTCTATAATTTGCATGCACTTAGCTTGTTTAATTTTTCTACACCAGCAATGGTAGTATATGTGAATCGAATTTTAATTTAAGATCTCAATGTACCTTATATTTGGAAATAAAATTATTATTATTATTATGAACCAGGGACATCGGCAGCCAGATCATATAGACCACAAACATCGTTCAGTGGACAATATCGCCAAGGTCAAGGATACTCGACTGAATATGGACCGGAAACCACAAGCAGTGGGCAGTATCGCTATGGATACTCGACACACTCGAATTATAGACCAGAAGCCTCGACCACTGAAAGCCGCCGTGGGTATTCTACGGCTGTCCCAGACAGGCAAGACAATACTCTTTATACTGATGCGTTATCACCAACTGACACAAATGCAACAGATATGTCTCAGGGGTCTGAATTACTAGAATTATTTACTACACAGGATAACTTGAACTAGCTAATTCATTACCATACATGTAAGAATTAAATAATAATTTTTATGACTAATTAACAATATCTTTCATTTTCGTACTCACCTCAAAGTTATCACCAGTTTTTCTTCAGGACTTATACAAGATCGCATTGGAGTATCCAATGCCCTTGATTCAAGTCTATTCAAGTCTATTTCTAATCATAATCATAATCATAATCATAATCATTTATTCATTTGTAAACATAGGTTTAACATAGATGGTATTAAAATAAAAAATAATAGTAGCTCTATGTTTTGCTTCATTGGCATACAAATGTTTTTTGTTGAGAACTTAATAACTAGATTCACATGCTTAGATAATATTAGTACAATAAATTTAAAATATAATTAGGAACCATTACAGTAAGGTTTTTAGTTTTATAATTATTTCTCGTTTAAAAATTCGTCTACTCTGTAATAACATTTTTCGGTTAAAAATTTCTGTAGAGCTGTTTTAAATTTAACTATTGGCATGTCTTTTATGCCGTTAGGTAATTTATTATAGATCTTAGGAGCTAATCCAAAAAAACTCCCGGACATAAGAGCGGTTTTACATTTTAAATTACATAATTGATTTGCATGTTGAGATCTTATTGGGTTTTTCTTTACTGCTGAGAATTTAGGGAACAGGTTCCAAAAGGTTATCAAACGATTGCACTGACATCCTCGTGTAGTTAAAAAACCGGTCTGGGAATGCGCGAACATCTTTGAAATAGGTTTGGAATAAGCCTTTTGAGTGCCTTTCTAGAAAAAGAGGATGAATCCAATGGTCTTTTCTTTGTTTTGCGTTTTTTACGAGATAGGTAAGCAATAATTATAAGTTCTTCCACGTCCATATCGCTCGACGGAAGGATCTAGACTAGTCGTTGATTGGCTGCTATAACTGGCTGCAGCAGCCTGGCTGCGCAGTCAGGCTGCCTAGTGCGCGGGGGGCCTTAGGGTACCTGAACCAATTGCAGTCCGTGTAGTTTTAATTACTCCTGGTAAATACAACATCTAATCAGACTTCTGACGAGATATCGCGGCCCCATAATATGATCTTTAATGGATTGAAATGAATGATTTTCCGGAGTTGCCAGAATGTTCTAACGAGATAACGCGGCCCCGGAATGCAAGGGCAACTGAAGGAACAGGGTGGATCATTGATGATTTTCCCACCCCAAAAATAATTTATGATTTTTCAATTTTGAATTTGAATTACGTAATTAGTTAGCTCTGGTGTGTTAGATTTACTTAAAAGTTTAACGGAGTTTAGTTGAAATTATTATTAGGATGTAAAATAATATTGAATTCTTGAACAATATTTTTGAATAATAGTGGACAATAAATAGGACAGCTACCCTATCTATAGGTATCTAAATTTAACGAAATAATATTTAGGTACCAGGAATAGCAGGGAATTTATTGTTATTGCTGAATGCTGCAGTCAGTCGACGATCCGCATCCAGTTAGGATAGTGCACTCGTTCCTGTTCCTATGATACGCGCTTCAGTTCAGTTCAGTTCGGCTACAGCTAATTGACTTTTTTTTGTTGTGTTTGCAAAATGTCGTTAAGTAATAGCGAATATTACGAAATGATGATATGTGTCGGAGCAGAACATGGTAATTTGCAAGCTGCCCGAGAACTGTACCGTCGCCGTTTTATTGAGGGTAGACCAGATGCTGAGCATCGACAGCTGCCTTCGTCGGCATGTTTTAGTCGGATGGTACATCGTCTGTACCAAACTGGGTCATTCCACGCACCTGCTTCAGAGGGTCGCCCGAGTACTACCGATCCAGAATTTGAAGAAGCCGTATTGGAGCATTTCGAAGTCAATCCACGAACTAGCACACTTCGAGCTGCATTAGCGCTGGTTGCTTCTAACCATATGCAGGTATGGCGAGTGCTGAACAATGACGGTCAGCACCCATACCACTTCCGTCGCACCCAGGAGCTGATACGGGCAGATTTTTTGCATCGCGTGTCTTTTTGTGAGTGCTACCGAAACCAGATTGAAGCTTCGCCAGATTTTGGTTCAAGAGTGCTATGGACCGATGAGGCATCCTTCACGAGAGCGGGAATAAGCAACATCCACAACGAGCATGTTTGGTCTCACACGAACCCGCATGCTTCAACAGAATCGTCATTCCAACACCAATGGCGACTGAACGTGTGGGCAGGTATAATTGGAGACGTCGTCGTAGGACCAGTTTTCTTGCCGCAAAGCTTAAACGGCCAAAATTATTTAAGCTTCCTGCGGAATGAATTAGACGATGTCCTCACAGTGCTACCAGTGTCAAGTTATGTTGATCTTGTGATGGGGAATAATTTAATTTTTCAACAAGACGGTGCACCGGCACACTTTGCTAGAGACGTGCGTCATTATTTAGATGCCCGGTTTCCCCAGTGGATTGGGCGTGGTAGTAGAAGCGTGGCTTGGCCGCCGCGATCCCCAGACCTAACCCCGTTAGACTTCTTTTTGTGGGGGTACATTAAAAATGTAGTGTACGCAGTGCAATGTGATACCATGGACCTAATGAAGGTGCGGATTGAAGCCGCTTTCAGGACAATAACACCAGACATGCTACGCCATGTTCAGGTGTCCATGAACAAGCGAGCGGCCTTGTGTATACAATACCAAGGTCACCACATTGAACCCCATCTTTAAAAATGTAAGTCAATTTACTAAATTAAGCAAAGCTTTAAGATTTTACTGTTTACTCGGTAATAAGTAATAATAAGAGATGAAACTAGTTAACCTACCTAAACCTTGTTTCGATTTTTACGTAAGTTTTGGTATCTCAGTTTTTACGTACAATTTATTATTATTTATTTATTTCTGGCTTGATATTAACGAGTAAACTGTAAATCAATAATTACGCATTCATTTTTACATCACGGTAAAGTAGGTATCGCCAAAGCGCGCACGCGGACACGCACGG
Organism: Griposia aprilina; assembly: GCA_916610205.1. NCBI lineage: Eukaryota > Metazoa > Arthropoda > Insecta > Lepidoptera > Noctuidae > Griposia > Griposia aprilina. Next base: position 22,288,566 of record OU744285.1, on the reverse strand, counting down.
CGGCGGCGCGGCGCGGCGCGGCGGCATGTTTTATTTCGACAGTTCGCGCCGACAAAGAACACCGCCTGCGGTAGGCTACTAGGCGCGCAGAATTACGGAAGAAATTTATCGTGATATTGGCAAGTAACGTGGAAAGTTATTGACCTACGTAGTGCGGTGGCACGTTTATTATGATTTGAATTTAAGAAACATAATTATGATACCGAAAAGTTGGTATCAATTCTTAGAGTATTTTATTTTGAGTTGAAACTTTGTATAGTGATTCTATACGAGCTTTTATATTTAGTGCTTAAGGATAGCTATAGGGTTTCCGTTACACGCTGTATGCAGGATACATGTACTTACATAATTGTAACATTAATGTTTGATATCGAATTTAAAGTTGACGACCCAGATGGCGCAATGGAAAAAAAATCAAACAAAAGTCGGGTTTTATTCCCTTACCGGGACTAATGAATGTGTTGATGAAATAAGTATTAGTTTTGGGTCTGGATATTTGTGGTACCTTCTTAGTTACTGTTTATTGATTATAAGAACCTTCCTCGGATTTCAACAAATAAGTATTAGGAAAAAAAACCGACTCGGTGCAGCCGCTCTCGAGTTTTGCGCTTAGCAACTCATTTAATCATTAATTTTTATTTAATATAGATCTTATTAATTTATAGGAAAGTCAGATTTTAAAGGAGATTTCCCACGCTTGTTTACCGGATTTTAATAAAAACCTGCTCGACTGTTACATGGAAGCTTGCAAGAAAAAAGTCGTCACATCGGATCTACCTGCTATACCAACAGTTTTTAACGCCACAATATCTGATATAAAAGACTTTGGGACTCGGCAAGGTAATTACAATCCCTAAATTTGAAAACGAGAAAAATTCTCTCTATCGCTATAGAAATTAATTTTTTAGTGTTGATAAGACTATTTTTAATAAAGTGAAAGATGTTAAAGTGCCTCCAAACGTGATATTTTTTTGTTAGCTGACTACTGTGAGAGTAATACACGAATGATGGTGTTTTGTTCGGATGAGGCAAGAAACAAAATGGCCGTTCTTAAGGAGTTTTTTGGTGACGGGACTTTCAAAAGTTGTCCAATGCATTTTTATCACATTTTTACGATACATGCTGATTTTGGAAGCAATAATGAAATTACTGCAATAACCCCATTAGTTTATGCTTTGATGACGGACAAGAAAAACAAGAGCTATAAAATTCTTTTCTCTCTTATAAAATCACAAATTCCTAATTGGAATCCAAAATCTTTTACTTGCGATTTCCAGGAAGCAACTATGGGCCAGGCCACAACAGTGCGTTGCGGCGTCGCATTGCAAAAATCAACGACGCCGCACAACGCATCGTGGAAATTTCCGATGCGCTGCCGCAACGTACAAATCTGCGATGCGACACGCTTTGCCGTTTAGTCGGTGTCCATACTTTGAACGACCTGCACGTGTTTTTTAAGCGATATGGCGCAGTACGATGTCGACCACCTGATATCTTTAATTTACGAACGATATAGTTTTGTCCCAAAGGACGGGCCTTTGGGACAAAACTATATCACAATTCAAAGACAATTTTTTAAAAACAGAAGCATGGAGGGAAGTGTGTACAAGTTTATATTCAAATTTTGAGGAGTTAAATAGTGTTGAAAAAACAAAACTCGGTAAGTACTTATAAACATTTATATTTTTGTTAACTGCCAACTAAGACCTCCAATGTTACTATTAAAATAATTACAAAATTCGTTTCTGATTATGTTAGCTCCTGTTCTACTTTCATGTGTTGTTTCGTGTAAAATTTGCAAAGAATCGTCAATAATCATTTCTTCAAACGTTTGTGCGCCATCTCAATTCAATACAAAGTTGTGTAATACACAGCATGCTTTTATAATGTCTATTGTGAAATCGTAAGAAACATTAATGGGTCGATGAAATATGCGCCATTTATTTGCGAGTATGCCAAAAGCGCTCTCAACATATCGTCTGGCTCGGCTCAAACGATAATTAAAAACTCGTTTTTCTATCGATAAAAACTTCCCAGAATATGGGCGCATTATATTATTTGTCAGTGGTAATCCTTCATCCGCCACGAAGACAAAAGGAATTTCTTTTTGAAAGCCAGTTAACGGTTTTGGCGGAGGTATAGATAATTGACCTTTTTTTAATAAGTCGTATAGATTTGAGTTCTGAAAAACAGTGGAGTCACATTCCTTACCATATGCACCTATATCGACATATATAAATTTGTAATTCGTATCAACAAGTGCTAATAGAACAATGGAATTATAATTTTTATAATTGAAAAATAGGGATCCACTGTGATCCGGGCTCAATATACGAATGTGTTTTCCATCTAGCGCTCCTATACAATTAGGAAAGTTGGTCTTTTTTTCATACTCTTGAGCAATTTGTTCCATCAGCTCTGTTGTAATTTTTGGTAATTCCAACCTTTTAAGAATGTTCCATACAATATGTTCAGGCGTAAACGCCTGGTCTAAATAAATAGCAAGAAGTTGTAAAAACACTTAATATTAAAATTTGCATAGGCGTGGCGGCACGTATTAGTAATAATCAATGTCATCGTTCACTTGCCTGACAACCGTTGTACGTGTAACTTCATCGTACATTAAATTCTGATTTCGCTAAATTTCGGAGTTTTTTTTTTTCTCTTAACTTTGATTGGCACCATTACATCCTCTAAAGTTGTAACATGGTGGCCCATGAGGGGAACTAGTAAAAATCGCGACTAAGTATTTAATGTAAAATCTACGAAATAACGACTTGGATTGGGGCATCGTGACAACGCGTGCGCGGCAGCAACCTCAAGATTTGAAGCCTGCTGTGGAAGATCGAAAATCCACAGAGTCCAGCGTGTGGGGAATTGCTGTCTGGACAATTGAAGAAGCCAGCCTCCGAGTCAGTGGTGCCGCTAAAGCATCACCTCGTGTGGAGCGTCAACGTGTCGTACCAAAGTTGAGTGTCCATCCTTTGTCTATCCTTCCTATTACTTACCTATTTGAAATATTGACTATTGTATTCCATTTGTGTGAATCAAGGTATATTCGAGTAAATTAAGTATTACAAATTTTATAAATATTCCGTTAATTGCGAAATTATACCGAACTATTTTTTTTTCATGTACCGTCAATAGAAATCAATCATATAGAAGTAGCATCCGATCAATTAAAACGATTCTAATAATACCTAAAACTTATATGCTACTGTTTCCAATTAATATCTATCCTTTTAACTCAAAAAAAAATATATATATAAAGTTCATAAATTCTTTTAATTTATTGTGTCTTTGGCGTTCCGTTCATAATAAAATAGGAACATTAGAACAGCTTTAGTTTTTACTCAAAGTTAAACGAGATTTGCCGACTATTTCAGATCTAGCCGCGAGTGCGAGATCACAGACCGCGTGGGTCGGTTGCGGGGTCAAAGTCCTCCGCAGCTCACTAGCAGCGTTAGCGGCTGAGCGTGCTCGCCCAGCTTCTCTGCTTCTCAGGTGACACCGAAACGAGGAACGTGAGCCCATTCCATTTATTAATCAATCTTTTTTTTTTTCTTTTTTTTTCCAATGTCTGAAAGTAAGCGTTTTAAAGAACTTTTTACGAAGAGGGCGTCCGCCAAAGGACAAATAACTAAATTTAAAAATTACCTCAGTAGTATTTCAAGCGACAGCGAGTTAAATGAAATTCAATTGACAGAGTTGAGCATAAAGCTTGCTAAGTTTGAAGCTTTATCAGTCAAGGTCGACGATATGCAAAGTGAAATAGAGGTTCTGGATCCTGATAACATTGATGTTGAAATTGACGAACGTGATAATATTGAACAGGATATAGTGATTAATATAGCTACTGCTAAGAATTTAATATCCAGGCTTTCTAAAAGGGCTGAACTCGAATTAAGACGTCATTCCGTTCATAATACTACATGCTGTTCTGAAGATCATCCTAGTTTAGGTTTGAAGCTTCCGCAAATCCAAATTCAACGATTTAATGGTGATCATTTCCGCTGGCTTGAATTCAAAGATACATTTGAAAGTTTAATACACAATAATGATCGTATTCCAGATATTAATAAATATTATTATTTAAACTCATACTTACAAGGCGATGCAGCTCGAGTCCTTTCTAATCTCGAGATCTCATCTAAGAATTACAGTGAAGCATGGAAGTTGCTTTGCAATCGTTACGATAATAATGACATATTAATTAATCATCATCTCAATTCTTTATTGAATATAAAGCAGCTTCCACGCGAGTCAGAACGTTCTTTGAGGTACTTAGTCGATCACATCACCAAGAATTTACGTGCGTTGGTTAGTTTAGGTCAGCCAACGGATAATTGGGATGTCTTGATTATATTCATTTTATCAGCAAAGTTGGATGGTCACACTCTATTAAAATGGGAAGAGTATCGTACCAGTAATGTAAGCGGAAGACCGAAATTAGAGCATTTCTTTAAATTCATCACAGATCGTGCTAATGTGCTCGAGTCAGCACACCGAAATAATAATCATGTTGATAATATTATGGGCTCTAAGGCGCCTCAGCGTTCTACTACCAACAATAACCAAACACATAAACATAGTCAAAATAAGACGCCAAGTAATGCGGTTAAGTCTTTTGCAAGCACTAGTAGTAATGTTAAGCATAAGGAACCAAAGGGTTTCACATGCATTGTTTGTGACGGCTGCCATCGTATCTACGATTGCCCAGCCTTCAAGGCTAAGGGCATTGATGAGCGAATGTCAGACGTGACAAGGTATAAACTGTGCATTAACTGTCTCAGACAAGGTCATGCTGTTAATAGCTGTCGCTTTAGGTCATGTCAAGAGCCTGAATGCAACGAAAGGCATAATAGCTTGCTACACCGTCCGCCAACGTTGACAACTCAGACTGCGCACGTTGAGGAATCAGATGAGATAGTAGCTAATTATTGCAATAAAAGCACAAGTTATCTTTTATTATCTACTGCCATGGTCGAGGTATCGAACCCATTTGACCAGCAAAAGGTCAAAGTTCGTGCTTTGTTAGACTGTGGTAGTCAGTCTTCTTTTGTAACCGAATCCTTAAAGATAAGGTTATCTTTAAGGTCCCATCATATTGACTCGCTAAAGGTCATTGGTATAGGCAACTCACAAGCAAATAATGTCACTGAAAGCTGCAACATTATATTGCAATCATTAAATAATAAATTTAATATAAATTGTTCGTGCTTCGTTTTAAAGGAACTGACGGGTCGTTTACCGAGAATTCCCGTCGATATTAGTGCCCTAAAATTGCCAGAAAATATCCAATTGGCTGATCCTATGTTCAATCAGCCTGCTGACATAGATGTTTTGATAGGCGCTGACATATTTTGGGATATTTTAGGGAACGAACAGATTTCTTTGGGAACCAATAATCCTAAGCTACGAAACTCGCAATTAGGTTGGATAGTATCCGGTCCCATTAACTCAACAACGCCGCATCAAAGCGTAAACTGTAACCATAGCGTAGTGTCTAAAAACAACGATGGTACTCAGGGTATTGAAAAAATGCTAGGCAAATTTTGGGAATTAGAAGAAGTACCCAAAATATCGATTATGAGTGAAAGTGAAATTTATTGTGAAAAACATTTCATTACTCATACCACAAGAACTAACTCAGGTAGATTTTGCGTAAAACTACCTCTTAAGGATTCAGTTGATTGTTTAGGTGATACCTACAAGGTAGCTAAGCGGCGATTCCTAAATATAGAAAAGAGATTTAAACGTAACAATACGTTAAAAATAGAATATAATAAATTTATTAAGGAATACGCCGAACTAGGTCATTTATCTTTGTTAGATAATCAAATATTAATTCCTAATTATTATTTATGCCATCACGCAGTTTTAAAGCAGGAAAGTGAATCCACAAAACTTCGTGTAGTGTTTGATGGGTCTGCTCCATCTTCCTCTGGTTGTTCCCTTAATGATATATTAATGGTAGGCCCCACAGTACAAGATACTCTTTTCTCTATTTTGTTACGCTCCAGGCAATACAAATACCTACTTACGGGCGATATAGAAAAATTCTATCGAAATGTGCTCGTACACAAAGATGATAGGCATCTGCAGCTCATTCTGTGGAGAGACGAGGAGTCTAAACCGATTCAGACACTTCAACTTAACACTTTAACTTACGGCACAGCGAGTGCAAGCTACCTTAGCACACGTTGCTTGTGGCAGGTAGGTCAAGAACAGAATGATGAACTAATTCGCACCATCATTCAAAAGGATTTCTATGTTGATGATTTAATTACTGGATCAAATGATCCACAGCAATTAAAGTATATTCAAAACGCTCTATCTGAGGCATTAAGGTCAGGATGTTTTAATTTAAGAAAATACAAAACAAATCATCCGTCCATATTTGATAATGTTGCTATCAATGAGCAGGACAAGCTCATTTTTTGTGAGTCTTCAAGCACCCTAGGCTTGGGCTGGGCCCCTGCCAGTGATACCTTGAGCTTTCCTATAAAGGGATTTTCCCACGACACTAATCATAATATTATATCTAAGCGATTTATTATGTCAAACGCGTTCAAGATATTTGACCCATTAGGTATATTAGGTCCCATTGTAATAAGGCCAAAAATAATGTTACAAAAGCTTTGGCAACTTAAACTTGACTGGGACGAGCCTGTCCCTCAAGATATAAAGGAAGAATGGATCGATTTCTCTGAAAGCATAAAATACTTGCACAATCTACGCATACCGAGGTTAGTTTTAGGTGACTCACCAAAGGTCATCGAATTACACTCGTTTAGTGATGCATCAAGTTATGCGTATGGCGCATGTATTTATATGCGAACGATCAGCGCTAACGGTGACGTCACGGTTAAACTATTGTGCGCAAAGTCTAAAGTAGCTCCACTAAAAAGCACTACCATACCACGTTTGGAACTGTGCGCCGCCTTACTCGCTTCTCAACTCGCAAAATCAGTGGTAGATTCATTAAGGTACAAGCCAGACAAACTAATACACTGGTGTGATTCAAACGTAGTGTTGTGCTGGATACGTAGTAACGTCAGTAAATTAAAAATATTTGTGGCTAATCGTATCACGGAAATCAAAGAATTGACTTCATCGTCAGCGTGGCGATATGTACCAACAGATTTAAACCCCGCTGATTTAGTATCAAGGGGAGTGCATGCTAAGCGACTAACGTCGATATCACTCTGGTGGACAGGGCCTTGTTTTTTAATTTATAACGAAACCGAATGGCCTAAATCCAACCTAAAAGACTTAGAAATAGTACCCGAATTAAAGGCGCATCCGATAGTCATAAAGTCACCCATTATCGATTTTGAAAAATATTCATCGTTATCTAGGTTAGAACGGTCATTTGCTTACGTTCTTAGATTCATATTTAATTTAAAAAATAAACATAACAAACGAGTTGGCACGTTGTCCGCTAATGAGTTGCGTGAGTCATTCCGCTCGCTTTGTATTATCGCCCAAGGTCAATCGTTTCCTATTGAATACGGCCTGCTGGTAACTGGTAAACAATTAAATAAAAATAGTAAGTTATTAGCATTATCGCCTTTCTTAGATGAATACAAGTTAATTCGGGTCGGTGGACGAATCGATGCGTCCAGTTATTCATTCGAAAAGAAACATCCAATATTACTTCATGCAGCGCATACTTTAACAAAACTTTATTTTATTAGACAACATATTAACACCATGCATGCCGGTCCTCAAATGTTATTGGCTACTGTCAGAGAAACGATATGGCCAATTAATGGTAGGATACTAGCGAGGCGCACAGTAAATAACTGTGTACGCTGCAGGCGTTTAAAGGGTACAACTTTACAACCTAAAATGGGTAACTTGCCGTCTCAACGAATAACGCCAGACTATCCATTTTTATCCGTTGGCCTTGACTTTGCTGGCCCATTTTACATAGTAAACCGTAAAGGACGCGGCTGTCGCATTGTAAAATGTTACTTATGTCTTTTTGTTTGCCTTCGTTACAAATGCATACACCTTGAAGCAGTTAGTGACTTAACCAAGGATGCATTTATAATGTCATTAAAACGATTTATATCTCGTCGTGGCAAGCCAACTGAAATATTCAGTGACAATGGTACTAATTTTGTAGCTGCCGCGAAGGAAATAGGCTCATTCATCAAACAGAACCATGAACCTTTAGTTGATTTTGCAAGTCAGCAATCTATCAATTTTAAATTCATTCCGGCTTATTCTCCTCATTTTGGTGGCATGTGGGAGGCCGGGGTTAAGTCGGCAAAACATTTATTACGACGAGTTTTAGGCGAATGTCACTTGACGTTCGAGGAACTTTCTACTTTATTCGCACAAGTAGAGGCAATCCTCAATAGCCGTCCCTTGTGCCCCCTCTCATCCAGTCCTAACGACCTCCTTTCCCTCTCCCCAGGACATTTCATCATTGGCCGACCGCTGATCGCTCTGCCAACACCAAACCTGGAAGACGTGAAGGAAAGCAAATTGCGACGATATGAGCGCCTTGAGAAGCTGAGGCAACATTTCTGGAAAAGATGGCAGAAGGAATACCTTTCTGAATTACAACAAAGGACAAAATGGCGGACAAACACGTCAAAGCTAGACGTGGGAGATATGGTGCTGCTAGCTGACGACAACGCGCCCCCTCTCGCTTGGAAATTGGGCCGCGTACTTCGCCTCATATCTGGACCTGACGGGATATCCAGAGTAGCAGACATCCTCACCACCAAGGGCTGCGTGCGACGCGCCTTTGTGCGACTCTGCAAACTTCCCTCAGCTGAAGACTTAAACGGTTGAAAGCTACCTTTCAACGCCCCGGAATATGTTCAGGCGTAAACGCCTGGTCTAAATAAATAGCAAGAAGTTGTAAAAACACTTAATATTAAAATTTGCATAGGCGTGGCGGCACGTATTAGTAATAATCAATGTCATCGTGCACTTGCCTGACAACCGTTGTACGTGTAACTTCATCGTATATTAAATTCTGATTTCGCTAAATTTCGGAGTTTTTTTTTTTTTTTCTTAACGTTGTAACACAATACGACAAACAAATTTTATTATTCCTGTTATTGTAGATTTTCCACGATAATATGTGAAATGCATATCTTTAAAAGTATTTCCCGTCGCCAGGTACCTGAAAGAAAACAAAATAAATCATTATTCGTCATATTTTTTTAGGTAACGATGTCATAAAGAAATGGAGAGGAATCAAGGATAATTTTACAAAATACGAAAAAAAATTAAACGAGCAATGTAAATCCGGAGCTGGGGCCAAAAAAATTAAACAATATCATCTATACGACCAGCTCCTATTTCTGAAAAAGAATTCTCAAAATAAAACAACATCCAAGTCTTGACGATGAAGAAATAAGACCAAGCACCTCAACCCAACAAAGCCAGCAACCTGTCATGCCACGTTACCAGCCTACATCGCGTAAAAGAAAAATTGACGAAGACGAATTTGAGAAGAATATTATAGCTGCTTTAAAAACACCTGAAAGTAGACAATTATCTTTTTTTAAAGGAATTTTGCCATCATTGGAAAAATTGAATGATAATCAAACAATAATTTTCCAAAGTCGTGTCCTACAGATATTAAGTGATTTACACCAACCATCATACTATCCCAGCCACTATCAAACTTCACAAACAACTGTTCAGACTGGCTATCAAACAGCTCAAATGTCTATGCAGAGTGGCTACCAATCAGCTCAAATGCCTATGCAGAGTGGCTACCAATCAGCTCAAATGCCTATGCAGAGTGGCTATCAAACATCCATTCAACGCAGTGCCTTCCAAAGCGGATGCGAAACATCACCGGCACCTATGCAATCGTCTCCACAAACGCCAAGGAATGATGATGTAAATGAGCCAGAACAAATTCATTTCGATGAGGAACTAACAAATTTGACGAATGACACACAATCGGAATACGAGTTTTGAATAACACTAAATTATGAAAATGATTAAACAGTATGATTATAGTAAAAATAGTTTATTTTTTTCTTACCTTACAGTTAATCCCAGCATCTCCAGAGGTTCGATGGGTTTTCTAAATATGTATTTCTTTTGTAAATGAGGCTTTATCAAACTAAGAAGTTCTTCAAAACTTACTACACTCATCCTAAAGTAATCGAAAAATTTAACCTCGTCCACTTTTAGCGCCTCATATTTCCTTTTGAAGTGGTTTCCATCTTTATTCATAATTGTCAGTAATGGGTGCACCCAGTACTTTCTTTTCTGTTTCTTTTTCTTAATACGCCTTAACGCAAGCAGAAGTAGAACACGCGCAGTGCGGTCCATGTCTCACTAGAAACTGAACTGACGGTTAGCGTCTTGTCGTACGATGTCGTATCCGATGAAATTTTTGCGTTGCGACATCGCATCGCATAGCTGTGCAATGTTGTTTTTGCGATGCGACGCCGCAACGCACTGTTGTGGCCTGGCCCTATGTCTGCAATGAAGGATTTTTTTCCAGATGTAGATGTCCATGGTTGTTACTACCATTTTAATAAATATGTATAGAGAAAGGGTATTAGGCCTTGCCAAATATAAAAAGTTACGTCGTACAGTTGCACTTAGTGCAGTGCTTCCTTTATTGCCTGAGAACCTCATAATGCAAGGGTGGTTTTATATTGCTGATAAAAGCCCCGATGACAGCCAAAGCACACAATTTAGGAAATACATGTTGGTACAATGGCTTCGTCCGCACTTTTTAAAAGTATGGTGCAGTTTTGGCATACGGCACCGTACAAACAACTTTGCAGAAGGGTGGCACTGTAAATTAAATAACGCAGTTAGCAAAAAAAGACCCACCATATTAAATTTCTTACGGTTTTAAATCAAGATGCCAATTTATTCAGCGTTAAAACCACGCAATCACCAAAACGCCGCACGCAGAATTCAATCAATATCGACGAATTTATAACAGAGTGCCAAATGCAACTTATTAACTCAGAAATAACTACAGGAGATTTAACACAACTTAAGTAGATACCTACCTTGTTTACTCTACTAAAGTAGAATCAACAAATTCAAACCTAAAGGTTTGAAATTAAAAGTTGTCATTGGTTGTTTTTACCACGTACCACGAAGAATGTGTTGGGTTAACTAAGAATGATGTATTCTTATGTCAAGAATGTGACTAAGAGCCTATTAAACTTTGGGGTTTTTGTAATTTCCTATTTCACTGTTTTTTTTCTATACTCCTAATAAGGCCCACCGAAATTGTGGAGAAAAATATTTTGTGAATAATTATCTAAAAAAAGGAACCTGTTTTTATCAACGTGATTGCTAGAATTTTCCATCTAAAGAAGAAATGAAGCAAAAATGGTTGGATGTAATTCCCGAAACAAACAATTACCAATAATTCGGTTGTGTGCAGCCTTCATTACAAGCCGGCAGATTTTTATATTGCATAAAAACTTTTTTACAAAAAAACAACCGACTTCCAAAAAAAAACACTAAAAGACGTGAAAAATAACTTTAATTTCGGAAGTCTGTGCCTTTGGTTTTGTATTTTCGTGTTTGGCCACCGACTTCCGAAATTAAAGTTATTTTTCACGTCTTTTAGTGTTTTTTTTTTGGAAGTCTGTTGTTTTTTTGTAAAAAAAAAAATATTTTTCACTTTTTAGTTGCGGTACCTACCCCACACAAATTCGTATACCACTACTTGGTGTGTAAATAACAGTGACAGGAAATTATTAACACATCATCCATATAAACTAAGTGGAAAAAATCTGCAGTATTAAGGATAACTCAAAAACTACTGGTCAGACCTTGATCAAATTTAAATGAGACCACATGTGAAGCACCACCTATCAAATAAAAAAAGAATCATCCAAATCGGTTCACCCAGAAAAAAGATGTGAGCTAACACACATAAAAAAAATAAAAAATAAAACATACAGATGAATTGAGAACCTCCTCCTTTTTGTGAAGTCGGTTAAAAATCACGACAAGCGTTAAATGCTAATGCATAACCATAATTTTTTCCAGTGGTAAGAATATTGGCTTTATCATAGTTATTATTGATGGATATTTTAGAGTAAACATATTCGAAAATAAAACAGTTTTTTTTTTAGCCGAAGAATAAACAAATACTTTTATTAAGTGCTATACTACTTCCATCTCGATCTGTTGCGGAACCAACTCCTTCAACCTCTTAACCCTTTACCGCATATCGTCATAAATTTGGAACATTCAGCTTTTGGTATAATATATTTATTCCTGCGACATCTATGATCTTTTCTTGGAACTAATTCGTATGTAGGGAGTGTAACTCACCTAATATGCGCCAGTGGCGCCTCTACAGAGGTGCCTAGGAACTAAAATCGACTATTTCGTCAGTTGGTTTCCAAAATTTGACAGATTGTCAATTCGCTGGTTTTCAATACGATTTTTTATTGGTTTTTTGTTAATATCTGAAGAAAATTAGTGATTCACCTGATACAACAATGGACCCACAGGCTTTTTACGGCAAAAGAAGTAAGTTCAAACCATAATATGTAGTGAATATTATCATTTTTTAAATGTTCCGAATTTGGAACACCATGCAGTTGTTATGTTTTTTGAAGTACCAAATATGGAACTTTATGCACTCCAGTCAATAGTTTGAAAATTCCAAATCCGGAACATTATGCAGTGTTAGACCACAATACTTTATCACTAAATATGGAACAATATGCGCTCCAATCAATCATTTACAATTTCCGAATCGGGAACATTATGCAGCGTAAGATCTTTTATACTTTCAGGGTATTACTAAACCCTGCAGCTAATGTAATTTTTAAGTAGGATAATTAAAAGTAGCGCATAACGAGTTTATTTAAATAATTGTATTTTATGGGCTTTTGTATGATCTACCAGCCCTGAGTATATTTAGTATAAAATTATGTGTATAGGTACGTAATTATTTTTAGTAAATTTGCTTAATTATTTTAATTGTAGAAAAAATGGAGATGCGTCCTCGACAAACAATCGTCGTAATTCCAGAGAGCAGTGAGGATGAAAATGTATCAGATGAAGACGATTACAATACTCAAGATCCTTTACACATAAATGAAGAAAAAGAAACGTCTTCCTCAGACGGAGAAGATGAAGGAGAACAAGATGAAGAAGGAGAAGAGGAACTGACTGAGTTTCTTGAGTGTACTGAAGAGCATGTTGAGATGTTAGAAAATTTTACAGACAATCAACCTTCTACTTCTCAGGCAGCTTCTTCAAGAAAAAAAAGAAAGATAAGTTGGTGTGGTCGAATGACAATATTCAGTATGATGAATCCAATATTGCTTTTTTGGGATCTGAAACTCTTCCGGATGAAATTATGCAGCTAAATACTCCAATGGAGTTTTTCAAATTTCTTTTTCCGTCATCTGCTGTAAATTTAATTGAGGAAGAAAGCAACGTATACGCAGCACAAATTTCACCCGAAAACTTGCATTCAGTGAAACATGAAGACATCTATAAATTTATAGGTATTATTATATGTATACATGTCGGTAGTACACCTGCCAACTACTCGGCATTACTGGAAGGAAGGCACGTATATTGAAAAAGTTGCAAATCTAATGACGTGCAACAAATTCGAAGAGATTAAAAGATTTTTGCATTTTTTCGACAAAACAAACGAACTAAAACCAAATGACCCACAGTTTGACAGGCTTCAGAAAATACGCCCACTTATGAATATCCTTCGCGAAAGGCTACTAAAAGTTCCGAAAGAGGAATTTTTGTCAATCGACGAACAGATGATCCCTACCAAGGCCCGAACTTCGGGGATCAGACAGTACAATGCGAAGAAACCCCATAAATGGGGTTATCTAAATTATGTATTAAGCGGAGTCAGTGGATTCAGCTATGATTTTGAATTATTCGGAGGAAAATACCCTGATCAGCCAGAAAACTGCCCTGATCTTGGAGTGCCAGGAAATGTGGTACAAAGACTAATGGAGACTGTCTCAGACAATTTGAATCATAAGATTTTTGTAGATAACTGGTACACTAGTTTGCAGCTAATGGCAAACTTGCACAAAAGAGGTTTTCTGCCATTAGGCACAATACAACTAAGAAGAGCTCCAAATATAAATAATGGGTGTTTTTTTTAGAGGTATAGAACTTTAAGTTGGCAACACCGTTTTAATTGGCGGCTATTTTGTCAGCTGTCAAGTGATTTGTGTATAGTTTGGTTTGGCATTTCAACATGAATAGACTGACGCCTGAACAACGCTTCCAAATTGTGCAAATTTATTTTGAAAATAATGGTTCTGTTCGAAATACGTATCGCGCGCTACGCCCATTTTACGATCAACATAATCGTCCATCAGAGCAATTAATTCGACTAACTATCGACCGTTTTCGCACTACGTTTACTCTAAATGATAATATGCATCCACAGAGACGTCGTACAGTGCGTATAGAAGAAGCCATTGCTGCTGTAGAGCGTAGCGTAGAGGAAGACCCGAATCAGTCTATCCGCCATCGTGCACAGGAATTGGATATGTGTCCATCCACTTTATGGAAGATTTTGCGGAAAGATCTTGGTTTGCGTGCTTACAAAATCCAACTCGTGCAAGAGTTGAAGCCACACGATCACCTAACAAGGCGTAGATTCGGTGAATGGGCCCAAAACAAGATTGCCGTTGATCCCGATTTTCATAAGAGAATTTTGTTTAGCGATGAAGCTCACTTTTGGATGAATGGCTACGTCAACAAACAAAACTGCCGTATTTGGAGTGAAGATAATCCTCAAGTGTATGTTGAGACACCGTTACATCCAGAAAAACTGACTGTTTGGTGTGCTTTATGGGCTGGTGGAATCATTGGTCCGTACTTCTTTAAAAATGATGCTGGCCAGAACGTTACAGTCAATGGTGACCGCTATAGAGCCCTGATTACTGACTTTTTCGTTCCTCAATTGAACAACCATGATGTGCAGGAGCTGTGGTTTCAACAAGACGGCGCAACATGTCACACAGCTCGGGCCACAATTGATTTACTGAAGGAAACGTTTGGTAACCGCTTTGTTTCACGTTCCGGACCCGTGAATTGGCCCCCAAGATCGTGCGATTTAACGCCGCTTGACTATTTTCTGTGGGAATATGTGAAGTCGCTAGTCTACGCCGATAAGCCCGAAACGATCGACCACTTGGAGGACAACATTCGCCGCGTTATTGCCGATATACGGCCACAAATGTTGGAAAAAGTGATTGAAAATTGGATCTCCAGATTAGATTACGTCCGATTCAGCCGTGGCGGTCATATGCCAGAAATCATATTTAAATTATAATGCCATAAGTTTATCTTTTGAATAAAGTAAATTTCATGTAAATTTTACAAAAAAAATCTTGTTTTATTCCATTTCAAAGTTCTATACCTCTAAAAAAAACAACCTGTACTTTCATATGTATTTAGTAAAAAAAGCTGTTATTTTGACATAACAAATAGACACTTCAATTTAATTTATTGTAGTATGTATGTATGTATGTTAGACCTTCTTTAACCTTTCTTTATAGGTACTTTTAGAGCAGGGGTCGGCAACACGCGGCCCGCGGACGTCTTACTTGCGGCCCGTGAATGTTTTGTAAATATTTTGCTAAAATGAAGGATATGTTAATTCAATATTTATGCTTTGCCCATAGTACAAATCTTCGTTCCACCAGCAGTCGTCTTCTTCGATGTCCTTCTCACCGTTCTGGCTTCATTCATTCTTCTTTCTTTTTCCAGGCGGTTTTTCTTTGGAATGCGCTCCCTCTGAACATAAAGATAGCAACCAGTCGGTTATCTTTTAAAGTGAAGGCACGTGAGCATATCCGTCAGAAGTTGGCTGAAACATCTCAGCGTTGATTTGCTGGATTCGTTTTCTCCTCTACCGATCGTTATTTCTCTTGAGAAAGTTTATTTTGTTTATATGTATGTATGTATAAATATTTATGTATTAATATTTATTCTTGTATTTTATTTATTTATTTATTTATATAACAATTGCTTGCTGCACTTACAGTATACACCAAAGCGCGCAGCAAGCCAACAACAACACATTTAACTAAAAAACTTCATACAAACATTAAACATAGATTTACTGCTATACATAAATATGTCGACATCCGGCTCCTGAGCAATCAGGGCGTTCAGCAGGTTGATTGCCTGGGTTATGGGAGCATATCGAGCAGTATGGGTACGCACTGGCGGAGCTGCGAACAGGCACCGCGAGGCACAGGTTATAGTTATTTCCAAGCTATCTGTCCCGTATATTGCATCTGCCATGTTTAGTCTCTGCATCACCCTAAGGTTGACTGGTATAAAATGCCTCAGGCATTAAGTCCGCCTTTGTATAGTATTTTTTACTTGTGCATAAAGTTTAATAAATAAATTTGAATACAACTGCAAACTCAATTCAGCGACAGATTTGGTGATTTTGAAAAAGTTTCAAGCAAACTGAAGGGTTTTGCAAGCCTTTTTGCGTGTGATATTGAGGAAGTACCGAGTCATTTAAAAATGAACGTGATTGATCTGCAATCTAATGATGCTCTCAAAAGCTCTTTCTATGAAATCAATGATCTTGTTAAATTTTATGGCAGCTTGCCATCTGATTTTGACGAATTGAAAAGGTTTGCTCAGCAGTTCATAACAATTTTTGGTAGCACTTTTTTATGCCACCAAAATGTCAATCAATGTCAATGTTCAATTGTCAATTATAGAAAAATAAATATGCTTCTCGTCTCACAGATGAGCATTTGAGAGCCATTCTACGAATTGCAACTACAAATATGACAGTTACCATACAAGGAATAGCCTCCCAAATGCGACCTCAGACATCACACTGAAATTTGTATAAAATCAGTCACTTGTTAGTAGTTACTTTGTAGTTTTTATTTCAATTTTTCGGCGATTATTTTTCTAGCTATAAAGCCCAAACATATAAATATAATGTATTACGTGTACGAATTAAATTCCGTATGTTTAAATAAAATTAATAGCATTTTCATTTTTTCTATGGGATATGACCAATTATACGTAGGTTTAATGGATGATGAAAGTACCTATTTACTGATTATTTTTTCAAATTTTTTATTGTGATTTCAGGATCATCGGCCAGGGAACCTTATATTAGTCTTGCCAGTCAACCTTCTGATTTACATGCTACAAATACAGGTAAAGATCTTTAGTCAGTTTTGGTAAAGCTGTAATCTTTCCAAATATAAATAGAACCAATATTATACTTTTTGAAACAAAATGATTAATTCTCAATTCTAGAGAAATGCTAAATATACATATAAAAATTGACACTGTTTAAATCACAACATAAATATTTAGTTAAGTAACTACCTACAGTAGGTAAACCAGATTTTTATTTGTAAAGTGGGATTATTTAACAACTCATATTTTAAAAGTATAACTACTGTTACACTTTTAAATCAAAATCAAGTTCCCTATCGGGCACTTGATTATGAAATCTGTTCAATGTTTTTTAAGCTTTTAGTTTTCAAGTAGGTACATAGTTTTATATTTTAATTGGACCTGGTTTAGTTGATGTTGAGATTAACAATAGCCAACCTTCCACTTCAAATACAGGTAAAATTCTATAAGTACCTACCTAACAATACAGTCAGCTTATTGCAGTCAACCACTGAACATTTATGCCTCAAAAATGAAATGGATAAGATGAATAAGAAAAGACTGTACCAGGATAACTTTATTCCCAAATTCCTTGTAAATAAAGATATTTTGGTCCACTCTTTTATTCTGGTCCAGGAGCAGTCAGCATCAAAAAAGTGATAATTACCCAGATTTAATAATGTTTCTTAAAACAAAACAATTCATTAACAAATAGCAATATGAATGTAATATCTTTTTTTTTTTTTTTTTTTTTTTTTTTTTTTTTTTTATTTTTTTTTTTTTTTTTTTTGGAAATCATCAAATGACCTCTCCCGCTCTGGGCGGAGCGGAAGGGCGTGTCAGACTCTTACTGACTAAAACCCACCCGTGTTCCTTCAGTTGCCTGTGCGCCAGGGCCACGGTAACTCTTTCGAACAATCCGCGACCCCGGCAGGCATCGGCCCTATCGGACCCCGTCAATTATGCTGACAACTCTTTGAGGCGCGCGTGGAACACAACGCGCCGTCGACCCGGGCCTGGTCCTTACCGGACGGCGAGCTGCCCATTGCTCGCCGTCCGCAGGCCCGCGCCTACGGTGGCCGGGAGTCGGCTATGGACTCCCGACGCCCAGGGTGTCTCCTCCTGCGGCGACTAGGGGCGTGAGGGCGCAATGATTGCCTCTCCCTCACGCGCTCCGCCTCCTCCTTCGCGAGCATTACTGCTTCGCAGAAGGAGGTGACTGCTTCCCATTCTCTCTCGCTCCGTACTATGGCCCGAACCAGGGCCGGACGCGAGAGATCGCCGCCGCCGATCGCCGCCACGAGGACACGGCGGTGCTCCGCCCAAGCCGGGCAGACCTCCACCGTATGCTCCACCGTGTCCTCCGGTCGATCCCCACAATGCCAACACCCGGGCGTTTCCTCCCGCCTTATCCGAAACAGGAACCTCCCGAAACAGCCATGTCCGGTGAGGACCTGCGTCAGGCGGAAGGTGAGGACGCCGTGGCGCCTCTCAAGCCACTCCTCAAAGAGGGGACTTACCGCCGCAATTGTGGCGTGCCCATGAATGTAATATCTACATAGAAAAGTATTACCATAACACAAGTATAGATACCTACTTACCACTTTAGTAGGTATACCTAGATATCTATACATTTATACAAATAAATAAAAATGAAGTGTCTATTTTACTGTCAAAATAACAGCTTTTTCCTAAATGCTTATGAAAGTATATACGGTACCTACTTACAACAACAAAAAAAAACGAATAACTTTTTTTTTTTTTCTGTCTGTTCCGACTAATCTCCGAAACGGCTGGACCGATTTTGACGGGACTTTCGCTGACAGATGGCTGTTATTACAAGGAGTAACATAAGCTACTTTTTGTCCCTGTAGCACGTTCCCGTGGTATAATTTCTGATATCCACGCAGGCAAAGCTGCGGGCACAGCCAGTAGGTCATATCATCTGAGAAAAATAAGTACTTAATTATATCCATTACTATGTTTCAGCCACAATTCATGGCACTGCCACTGCATCTGCAGTAATGATGGATCACAGCTACAGCAAGGCAAGGATAGCGGCTCTTCAAGAAACACATTTAGAATGGGTAAATGTTATTTTCATAGAGCAAGTTTCAAAATAATATTATGGTACCTACCTACCTAATATGAAATAATATATCTAAGTACTTTAAATATTTTTTCAGTTTCTACTAAGAGTTCACTAACATATAGTTGTGTCCAAGTGAAAGCCCTTTCTACAAAAGTGAAACAACTGCGGTCCGAGATAAGTCGCTTGCGAAAGAGAAGGCTGTCTTTCAAGTCAAGACTGGCAAATGCTTCTAAATTATCCCAAGATGCTGCATTCCAGCAAGTTGTCAATAATTTGAAAACACCTGCTCAGCTTTTTGTCCATATGCAACTACAATCGGCAAAAAAATCCAAAGGTAGGCGGTTTACTATGCATGAAAAAATCCTTGCATTGTCTATGTATAAGAAAAGTCCAATTGCCTATTCTTTACTGTATAAATGCTTTACATTACCTTCGACAAAAGCAATGGAACATTTGCTAAGTCAAATTAAACTCCATCCTGGCATTAATCCCATTGTATTTAATAAAATTAAGAAAACTGTACTCGAAAAAGATACTGCTGATCGTTTGTGCAGTCTAATGTTTGACGAAATGTCTCTGACACCTCAAATATTTTATAATAAGCAGAAAGATGCACTTGAGGGTTTTGCCACAACCAAAGACACCAAATTTGCCGACCACGCTCTCGTTTTCATGGTGAAAGGTTTAAAACAGAATTTTAAACAGCCAGTAGCATATTATTTTATCAATGCCTTAAAAAAAAGTAGAGCTTAAAACGCTCATAAAATGTGTAGCATCAGAGGTGCAAAAATCTGGTCTAATTATTATAAACACTGTATGTGATCAAAGCTCTGTAAATGTAGGGGCAATAACAGATTTAATTAATGACACGAGAGCGCGGTATTTGCGGCTAGGCAAAGAGTGGCGCCATGATTTTTTCAGTGTAAATGGTCAGAAGATTATACCGTTGTTCGATGCTCCCCATTTAATTTGAGGAATAAGAAATAATTTACATACTAAGGATATGGCGTATACCTCTGATAATAAAGATAATATTGTTAAGTGGGACTATTATCAGCAGGTGTATGCTCCAGATAAATCCAAAGGGGAGCTTCGACTACTTAATAAAATAACAGAAGAGCACATTGTCCCTGAAAAAAATAATAAAATGAGGGTAAAGTTCGCGACCCAAATTTTCAGCCACAGTGTCGCTGTAGTAACAGACCATTTGATAGCTAGAGGAGATTTGCCCATAGAGTGTAAACAATTAATAGAAATAACATTATTACTAGACAATTTGTTTGATACGTTAAATGTTAGTAGTTTATCAATACCCAATGGTAAAATTTATAAAGGGCCGATTAGAAGGCACTCACCTCACCACCAATTATGGCTAAAATCATAAGAAATATTGAAAGCTGTGAAATTTATTCAGAAAAAGGTTACTGGCAATAAAGTACGATTAATGGAAACGACTATACCATCTGTAAAGAATTTAATTAAAACTATTGAAGGCATGGAAGCAATTTGCAAGGTGTTGTTTGATCAATATGGTTACGATGCAATATTAACACGGAATTTTGGGAACATCAGAAGCTATGGAGCCACAAATAATGCCCCAAATACAATATCATTTGAAGGGGGCATTTAAAGCACTGCTATTAAATAATTATAGTACTCCTCATTCAAAAAGGGCAAATTGCGAAGAGGACACCAACAGGTGCCTACAAAATCTTAGTATTTATATGACAGAAAAACCTGATGCGGCTGATGTTCCCACGGAAGACATTATTAATTTTATTGCCAATGTTTTAATTGATTACTCCAAAGAGTCTGATGCTGGTCAAAGAAATTATGTATGTGGTTGGGTCCTGACTAAATGTTTGTAAAATCATGTAAACATTGCAGACAAGACCTTTTAGATAAGAATAATGAAAACATAAATAATAATAGTTTCATAAAAGCTAAAGAATACCATAATAAAAAATGGTTATGTTATCCAAATGAACTCTTGCAAAATATAACAGAATCTTTTTTAATAAAAAGTATTCCTAAAAAAAATGTACTTGAAACAATTCGTTTGCAGATGTTTTAGTGGATACCCCTTTTAACTGTAGTATGCACAAAGGAAAATTAAGAGATTATTTCTCGCATTTACTGCTGATTTATTAGGGAATTTTATTCAAATGCTAATTAAATAGCTCACTAACCCTGTGCGGCAAACGCTCATGCGCGTTCAAAAATAATTTCGTGTGGTGCTATGAACGCGCATGCGCGGTTCATGAAAGTCTACCCAGTGCGGCTGGCCGCATTATTGCGTCGTTTACTACTTTGTCCAAGTGCGGCACAACGCTTATGTGAGTTTGAAAATTTTCGAGTTTTATGACAGTCATAAAACAATTACGCTACAAGTAAAGGTTGTTGCACACGACAGTTGTTTGTGTAACATCAAGGGTCGAACGTTACCTGTTTTTCTCTTTTGAATTTGCTTTTGCTCATCATTTGATGTTCGTACGTAAACGAATAGAGCGAATGAATGAATGAATGAAATTGAACACTTAGTGTTGCCATTTAGGGGTATACGATTTTATGAATTATCTAGTAGAAAAATAATATCAGACCCATAATTACTTTAAGATTATTTTTTTTCCTGTCGCTTTCCTGTAATCTGTGGGTGTGATTTCGTGAAAAGTGACGGAAGTTTGTAAAACGCGCGCTCTCAATTTGTCCAATGAGCGCGCGGTGCTCGAGTTGGCCGTTGAGATGTTACACATCATATGCGGGCACTGTAAGGCTCGCTCTTTTTTTTTGGTATTATTTAGGTAAGAAGTAGAATAAAACTAGTTAATATTTACAATCAAAACATTTATTACTGAATAATCATTATTAAAATAATGGTCCACACTGACAGTTTTTTTTTTTTTAACAAATACTGACATAAAAGATGTTAGTAACAATATATCTTATAACCTACGTTAGTATATATTATCTAATAGGACGTTAGTAACAATATATTTTATAACCTACGTCTATTATTAAAAGTCTATACATATTTTATAACGTACGTTAGTCTTGGGTATCAAGCTCAGCAACCGAGAACGAAATACGAAGACACGCTCCAGAACAGGAATTGCCGATGTGGGCCATAAGTCTGCAAGGCTGAAGTGGGATTGGGCGGGTCATGTATCCAGAAGGCATCATGACAGAAGGGCCAGAGTCGATCCGCACTGGGTGCCGGAAGACAGACGTCGTCGCAGAGGGAGGCCCAGGAAACGCTGGCGTGACGAAGACGTGACATGGAAGATTGGTCAGCGAGGTCAACACGTAAGGAGGAGTGCAAGACTATGGCGGAAACCTTTACCCAGCAGTGGGGGCAATACAGGTTGAAAAAATAACTTCGTTCCCTACCTGTCTGACGTGTTGGTGGAGACGCTTTCGCTGTCAGAACCGTCATCGGTTAAATCCTCTCCGAAGATTTCATGCAGGTCACGTGTCACATCTTCAAAATTACGTGCCATCTAAAAATAATATTTTATCGTACATTTTGTGCCGCATAGACAATGAAATATGAGCTGATCAAGAAGAAGACATACATACATACATTTATATCTGTAATTTTTATGGTGTACATAATAAAGAGTATTCTAGTACGTCTTCGTCTATGCTTATATAGAAGAAATTGAAGGAGATAGATAAAGATTGCTCCCGATTTTCCGTGGGTGAATGAAAAAATTCAATAGATAAATTGAAATGTGGATATCTATACTTATACATGCTGTTTATAGCTGGACTCGGTCATCAATGTCGAAGTATCACGACGAGTTGGCGTCAGCCACTTATATATTGGAAATAGATAAGTAAAAGATAGCTCATAATATTAACTGTTGGTACTTACCATGTATAGCCCGAAAGATCACGAAGATTCACCACACTTCACACACAAAGTTCTTGTCAAGGTATTTGCAGAGTCCAATATCACAAGCCAACGTAATCACGAGGTATTTTCAGAGTCCAGTATCACAAGTCAAAGTAGTCACAGGGCAAATCAGAGGTCCAGTAAGAAAGCAATGGTCAAAATATAAACGGCAAGAGAGAATATCAAAATGGAGAGCACGGAGAGTACGTCTGTTCACCACGAAAGCAAAACAGAAGTGACCCAAAAACACTTAATTTTGTCTACAAAAGAATATTTAAAAGAATTGGCATAGATTAGTAGGCCAATAAATATTAATGGCATTTTATACAAAAGGATTACGGCTCCGGCATCAGCGCAGTATCAGTATAATAGAATAGTGAAATACCTAGTGCAATAGTGCATAAATCTATTGTGTTCAAAATGTTAAGTTTAAGCCTTAAGACAAAAGGGTGTCGGTACATTTTTGTTAGCTTATGCAGTCTGAATAATAAAAAAACGGAAAATAATGAAGATACATGATGTATCTTCATTATTTTCCGTTTTTCCACGAAATCATTCTAATAACATCTAATTTTTTATTACTTAGATAATGAAAAGGTTTGTTGTTAAATATATGAGTAATAAGATTCGCCATCCTTGGACAAAACAATGCAATATTCAACTATTGAAATCAATTTTTCCACACATATGGCAACATTATTTTGTTTTGTCATTCATTCAATCGTTCAAAAATTTTTGCTACGATTTAAATTTGACACTGACACATTTTCACTTTTACCGCGGCGCGAGAAGCAAAGCATAGAAAAATTATTACCAAATTATTATTAATATGGATACTCTAAATTCCTGGGGCCGGGTCATGCGCCGTGTGCTGTGTTGTTGACCTGGTGAAACCAATGAGTAAGTATCAACATCTGAATGAATATATTTTCATGTAAGCAATATTGTATTGATTAGGTATTTATCATAATTGTAAATGTTTTTTTTTAATTTCAGACCTGTTTACCAGTCATTGGTAAGTTTGGATCAGGCCCAGGACACGCCGCGCACGCTGGAGCGGGTGGTGGAGTCGGTGGACGGGGTAAGTACCGTTATTGATTGTTTAGTGCCACTTTGGTTAATAATACACGCCACCTTTTTATGGTCACTCGAAACGCTACGCGTACGTAGGTACCTATACAGAAGAAATATGATTTCATTATTTGTTTTACTTCGACAGATTCGGGTGTTGTTAGGCCCAATCGCCGATATGCAGGAGCGCATGCGGTGGTTGGAATTCTATCTGCACCCGCTGCTGGTGTACAGGCCGGAAGACGACCAGTATGTGGACATGCTGTAAGTACTTACTTGCTCAACTGCTCATACGTGATCTACCAACCTTTTATTTTTTCGGGGGATAACCTTCAAAAGGCGCCCGGTCTTTGGGAATAAAACCAGGTGTTTACTTCACTAAATCCATCCCGGTGGTCACCAATACCAAACGTAGGTTGTATTTAAAAATAGCAACATTTTTCCAAAAACAAAAGATATCCATAACTTATAAAAACGCCATAAAAATAGATTACATCATCCACCCTCTCGGATCAAAATGCTTTACCATAGCCCATATTACATGGCAATAAAAAAATTCAGTAAAGGAGATGTTTCATTTTCGGCCATAAAGTGTACGGTAGTGAATAAAGAGGAAAAAATGCCACGAGTTGAGGAAAAATATTCCTTCCTGAATATTCCCCTGATTACTTCGGCACAAAAAATTATAGTTTTTCAAAATATTGCCATATTCTATTGAACATGGCGTCGTCTTACTTCCATACTGCTTTCGTCCAGAAATCATGTTACATTAAAATATAATAATATCACGAAAAAGTTATTATATAAATATAAAAGACATGTATCATGTTCTATACTACTATGATAAGAAAGCTATCCTAAACAACTTTTTTGACTAATTATAAGAAAGTGTGACAATTAATATCATCGTTAAAAAAAAAAAACTACTTTTGTGGAATGTGGATTTATAGGTATTTCTGGGCGAAAAATTCAAACGTTGTTTTGTTGGTAATGGTATTGACAATTGACAATGACATCAGTCACTCAGTCACTCAGTCTCGTTCGTCTCGGCTTTGTGGCTTTCGGTGTTATCTTGCGTTTCATTTATTTCTTTTAACTTCTTACGACTTTGGCTTTGTTTATCGGTTTTTGTGATTTCTGCTCGTTTTTGGAATTGACTTTGGCTTTGTTTAACGGTACTTGAATTCATATTCTGCGATTTGGATTTGTCTGCCCATTGGAAAATCTGTTTTTACTCACAGGTAAATTAATGAATGTCGTTATAAAACGGTTGAATTAAGTTAGAAAGACAAGTTTCATCAGCCACTATCATTTAACGTCTGTTACAGGTTTCTTGGCTTGTTACAAAATGGCTTGTGTTAAGTGCAACAGAAGTATACTCAGTGATGAAAACCACTATATTGCATCTGATTTGGGTCCAGAGATTTTGTTTATTTTTGAGCAAGACATGGCTCATGAGGTAAGAATATATTTTCAGATGAGCCAATTTTAACACTCGCATCTTTGAACGAATAATTGAACAGCATTTTTAATAAATATAAAGAAAACTTTTGTTTTCAGAGTACCTATACCTATGTAATTGTAACATGAGACTTACAAATCTCTATTTCAGATTGCTGCTGATGCTGCACTATGCGAGGCATGTTTTAATTCTGTAACTAGTCTTCTTGACAGCACTCATAACAGTAATGAAGTGATTCAGGATTATACAATAGAATCTGTCAGTGGAACATATGGAACAAATGAATGTGTGTGGTGCCTTGTACCTTTATTAACAAGGAGGACCCATTATTTATCAAGTGGGCCTCAGAGAGACGCAATATCCAATATAATTGCACCAAGACAGGTAACTTTTATTTTTATTTGATTCATTCTTTGCTTACATTACTTTACCTTACAACTATTTATTTATAGTTAATTAACACAGTACAATACCAATTACATGTACTAACATAGAAAGAAAAGAAAACTACACAATGCAGACAATTGTGTCATATAAACAATAATTATACGCTACTTACTAACATGGAACAGTGGACACCCTCGCGTATTGATTCTCACAGAACATCAGACATACGCGCTTAATTTTACTCCATTCGTCCGCAAACACATCACATTCAGGGTTGGCCATCAGGAGGGTATTGAGCAACTATGATTAGTAACAACTTCAAAATCATAAATGCAGGTACCAGATGGAGGTCTTGTATGCCACCGATGCTGGACACGTGCCTGCAGGCTGGTGGGTGTATCAGCATCTAACTCTGGACAATCACAACATATTTGTGTTTGGTGTAGACTTTCTCTCTCTCGAAGACGAACACACATTATTTCCCAAGGCCCTGAGAGAGATGAAATCACAGCACAAATCGCTCCACGACAGGTTTGTTATATAACTTCCCTATTCATAATTGTGTTCAGATTGAACTTGATAGTTGTCGTACTGTACTGTGTTGTTGTTGTGTACTGATTGATGTGACAATAAGGTTGATGATCATCAATTACTGTAATGGAAACTAATATGTAATATAAACAATGAAAATATACTATCAGGCTAGGTTCCATTGTTTAAGAGCGTCTTTGATTATTTGTCAAAAACTGATGCTCTTAAACAACGACACAAGACTAACAATTATTAAAAATTAATTATTTTTAGATACTCCCTGGAGATCGAGTTTGTTACGCATGCTGGGTATCTGCTCGGAGAAATATTCAGCGCGCAACCAATCCTCTCCTAAATAGCAGCAATGTTTGTATTGTGTGTTCATCATCAACAGTACGAAGACGAACACATCTTTTAATAAATGGTCCAGTAAGGGATGTAATTTCAAGAAGAATATATCTCCGACAGGTGTGTAAAATACTCAAGTGGAAATCTATGAATTATGCGTCTATCTATGAATGTTTGAGTTTATTTAATACTTTTTTTTTACAGATCACTCATCATTCATTGGTGTGCAATGACTGTTGGATTTGGGCTCAAGATGCTATTCATCAAGCAAATGAACAACCTGTTCTACCTGAACCTAACCAAGACGAGCCTCAGCAAGTTTTGGATATGCCCCACTCTATTCAACTAAATTCATATAAAAAAATTGGTATGTCCAGTTCTAGTTGTTTTGTACCTGGGTGTATAAATATAGAACGTCACATAGTACCTAGTTACCTAAGAAAAAATATACTGGCAAATTATAAAATATATATAGCTGAAAATGCAAGAGTTTGCATGATTCACAAGACCACCTATGATTGGGACCATATTTTGAATTTGGACATGTTAAACAATGTATTCAGTGCTGAGGAAATTGAAAAAATGATCCAAGTGAATAATGATTCCCAAACTGTTCACCTTAATTTTTCAAATCTTGATAATATTGATGATTCTATGTTTAAATATTGGACTGGCTTAATCAAAAACCAGTTTTTAAGCGTATTTAATGAAATCCCCCATTTAACAGAAAATTGTAAAATGCCAAAAACAGCTCTTGGTTTATTTTTTGTAAAAGCTCGTACAGGAGATTCTCATGAGAGGCTAGGGACTTTATTTAAAATGAGTAAAGTAAAAGTCACGCGTCTACTTAAGAAGGCTCGAGAAGCCTTATTATTACAATATGTGCCTAGCCATTTAGGGTTAGGACACATAAGCCGTGAAAACATAATTAACAAAAACTTAATAATACCCGAGGGTTTATTTGGTAACAGGGAAGAAAGGAAGCCAATAATCATTTTCGATGGCACTTACATATATATACAAAAGTCGTCCAATTATCTGTATCAAAAATTGACTTACAGCCTCCACAAATACCGTAATTTAGTCAAGCCTTTTCTCTTAGTGGCAAGTGATGGTCACATAATAGACGTGTGCGGCCCATATGCAGCAACTATGTCTGATGCAGACATAATGAAATTATTATTTCAAAATGAAAATGGCCCATACAGGCAATATTTTAGACCTGGTGATATTTTTATCCTGGATAGAGGTTTTCGAGATGCCCTGCCGTTATTAGAAAATATATATAAGGTGTGCAAACCTGAATCTTTACAGCCAGGGCAAACCCAACTGTCCACGATCAATGCAAATAAAAGTAGGCTTGTAACTTTGTGTAGATGGGTTGTGGAGGTTGTTAACGGTCGCTTTAAACTACAATTTAAACTATTTCGACAAGAATATTTTAATGTAGCATCCTCTCATTTAATGGATGACCTTAAGATATGTGCTGCTATTTTAAATGCCTTCCATTCTCCCCTGGTAGACCGTCCAGATGCTGAGGCAATATTGAATCGAGCCCAGCAGCGGGTGAATTTGCCTAATGCATTAGGAGATTTTATAGTAGAAAATAATATAAATAGACGAAGAGCTAATTTTACAAGTATAGACGCAAATCACCCGCAGCTAGAAGTTTTCCCACAAATGACCATGTCTGACCTTATATTATTTGCTTTGGGGATATATCAAATTAAACAAGCACGGAGTTACTTTGGTGAACATATAAGGCAGAATGGATCTTTTGTGGTAGAAATATGCAGTGAAACCATGGTGCCAGGCGCACTGTCATCACATGAAGGTATTTTGATAAGAGGAAGAATTAAATCTCGACACCACAGTAATAAAATATATTATTCCTACATCCTACTAACTACCACACAACATAATTGGGAAAATAGTTTAGAAGGCTATTATTGCAGTTGCATCTGTGGCATGCGAACTGTTGGATGTTGCGCACATGTGATGACAATAGTCTGGTACCTTGGTTGGGCTCGATATCAAAATAATGTTGTGGCACCAGCATCTTTTCTTGACGATGTGTTAGTAAGAGAAGAAGAATAAATCTTACAAATCTGAAAATTGTAGTTTCATTTATTTACCTATACATAGGACATACATAAACTCATGCCTTCTTCCCATGGGGGTACGCAGAAGCTACAGAATGCTACCTGCTACGATCCTTTCATACTCCTTTTGCCTCGTTTATGTTCATACATCTGGTCATACACGCACGCCGGTTGCGAGTACCTACTACTTACCTGACCTTTCTCAAGAACTTCACCAATAAGGTCATAAGGACTATGTACTTATTCCACAATGATGTTTTCAGTTTTCACCGGATTACTTAATAAACATAAGTACCAATATATTTATTATAAATTATGACAATATAATAGGTAAGTACCCATTCTAAGAAGCTTAACACTTCTAAAACCTTTAACGAGATGAGCTGAAACCCAGAAATGGTCCCAAAGATTTGATCTGTGCTCCCTAAGAGTATGTTGTTGTGGTATGTTCTGTGATCTGGTGGGCCCACTTTTGTCTAATGTCATACATAAATCATAATAGAGTGCCAACATATTAATTTCATAAAAGTCAACATATTAATTTCGAAAACAAAAGTCATAGCACTTTTTTTTGACATATTTTATGTAAGCTAGGTCAACGTCATCGAGTCAGCCGTCATCTCTGCAACCTGTCATGGCTGGCTGTCGATGGTCGTTTATTTTGACGACAGACGTCAAACATTTTCAGTTTTTATTTTGTGCCTAAAAAATACTAGTTATTATGAAAAAAAAACATTATTTATTGTAATCAGGGGTTCGTTACCCAGGTTTTCTAAAACGTACATGTTATGGCCGGAGCCCCATACAAAAATGAAACGTCTCCTTTAACAGGAAATTAAAAGAATATCTAATACAAAAATGCTTTTACTCGGTCGCAGAATACTTAGAACAAAATATATATCATAGTAAATAAATATGATAGCTAGTTAAATAATTGCATATTTTGTTATACGAGGGCGGCACTGAAAATTTCGGGAATCAAGGAAGTGACACAACATTACTATTTAAAAATGTATTTATTGCTTTTCGCAGTATTCTCCGCGAAATTTGACACATTTTTCCATACGATGGAACCAATCATTGAAGCAACCATTCCATTCGGAAGTTGGGGTCTCCAAAATGGCCGTTTTGTAGGCGTCCACAGCTTCTTCAGGTGATGAAAATCTCTGTCCACGCAATTTATTCTTTATTTTAGGGAAAGTATAGAAATCATTAGGGCTTAGGTCGGGGCTGTACGGCGGATGGTCTAATAATTCTATGTTTTCTTGCTCTAAAAACTCTTTTGTTCTGTGCGCGGTGTGAGAACTCGCATTGTCGTGATGGAGGATGATGCGGCGGTTGCAGTTCTCTTTACGGAGTTCAGAAACGACCTGTGGCAAACAAATGCTAGCATACCATTCTGCATTAACCGTTCTTTGTCCCTCAAGAGGAATAGTCGTAACATGGCCGGTTTTGGAGACAAACGTGGCCACCATTTTTTTTGCAACACTCCGTGAACGAACAATTTTTGTTGGCTTTAACTCATTTTCGAACACCCAAACTCGTGACTGGTTTTTTGTTTCGGGTTCGTACGCGTATATCCAGGATTCGTCACCTGATACGATGTTGTATACAGCATTTGAGGATCCTGCGTGGAATCTTTCGAGAGTTCTGACGCACCAAGTAACGCGAGCCGTTTTTTGCTCTTCACAGAGCGAATGCGGTATCCATCGGGAAAACAACTTTTTTACACCTAATTGTTCATGCAAGATTATTTGTATTTGACTCATGCCAATGTCTAAAGTTGCCTGAATTTCGCGGTATGTCACATGTCGATCTTCCTCAATCAGCTTACGCACAGCATCAACGTTTTCTTGGGTGACTGCAGTTTTTCTCGAGTCAATTCCATTTTCTCAACGACTAAACAAGTTTGACAAAACCTTGTGACAAGACCGAGAATCATTTTTTTAAATAAATAAATGGTATTCGATTTTTAAAACCAAGGAGTTTTCAATTAAAAAGATTTTAATATGACAGGAACAGTGGAAATATTAGGTCTTTACCTATGAAATTGCCGTTCTGCAGTACTGGCCATTTCAAATCAAAATAATTTTTGTTTGGCTAAGAATTCTAATTTCAAATTAATTTTATTTTAAAAACATGGATTTTTTTTTCTAAAAGTAGTCATTTCTTTATTGATTAGTGTTACATTTTCATCGCATTTCAATCTTTTTCGTCATCATGGATACGTTAAAAATTCGAGTAATTATGGAATATGAGTACCGTCGTGGCAGCAACGCGGCACAAGCGGCACGCAACGTCAACGACGTTTACGGAGCTAACACTACAAACCAACGCACCACCTGTTATTGGTTTGCTCGCTTCCGTTCTGGAAATTTCGACCTGAAAAATGAACCTCGCGGTCGTCCGAAGACTTTGGTCGACAATGACGAATTAAAGGCGATTGTGGAAGCTGATGATACACAATCTACGGCTGAATTAGCAGCAGCTTTCGACGTTAGCGTCAAAACAATATTGGTCCATTTGCGTCAAATTGGCAAGGTAAAAAAGCTTGACAAATGGGTGCCCCACGAACTCAATGATCGCCAGCGCGAAGTACGCGTCGAGACGTGCCTTGCACTGCTCAACAGACACACAAATGAAGGAATTTTGAACCGCATTGTTACCTGCGATGAAAAATGGATTCTGTTTGATAACCGTAAGCGCTCAGCAAGTTGGTTGGATCCTGGTTCAGCACCTAAACAATGCCCTAAACGAAAACTTACCCCTAGAAAAGTGATGGTCACTGTTTGGTGGTCTAGCGCCGGTGTGATTCATCACAGCTTCTTACCAAACGGGGTGAGCATTACTGCAGATGTGTACTGTGAAGAACTGAACACAATGATGGAGAAGCTGGCGCATCTCCAACCAGCATTGGTCAATCGCTCGTCTCCGCTGCTCCTGCACGACAACGCGCGACCTCATACTGCACAGCAGACGGTCTCCAAGTTGCAAGAACTGGGGTTGGAAGCTCTCCGTCATCCGCCCTACTCACCAGACCTTGCGCCTACAGACTACTACTTTTTCCAGAATTTGGATAACTTCTTGGCGGGAAAAAAAATTAATACCCGAGAGGCAGTACAAAATGCCTTTGAAGAATTTGTTGCCTCCCGTCCAGCTGATTTCTTTAAGAAGGGCATCAATAAACTGCCACTGCGATGGCAAAGATGCATTGATTGCATGGGTGATTACTTCGATTAATACAAATAAAAAATTCATGAAAAAAATTCGTTTAAATTTTTTCATACAAAACGGCAATTTCATAGGTAAAGACCTATTATTCCATTCCCGATACTTTTAGTGCAGCCCTCGTAGTCAAGAAACACAAATACATACTCTTATTATTATTATGTTTAAATTAATATTATGTTGCCTAGCCCTAACCGGGTTTCATGTTGGAAGTTACTTATACAGGAAGATTTTTTAGTCACCGTCCAAATTTTTTCTAGGCATTAGGTATCATGCACTAACTCCATTTTTGAAAAAAAATCGATACCTAAAATTTTCATATTAAATCATTTTCTCGAAAGAATTATCCGCTCTGCGTGGTCACAAGTTAAACGTTAATAATACTACACTTGCCGCGCAAACATTCAATGAAAAGGCCAGCGCACACCCCTCTTACCCCCGCCCCGCTACACCTGCGCGACACCGACACTCGTTAGTCGGCCCCGCGCACCCTTTCGCGACTCAAGCGCTTACTTCCGTGTTTCTGCGCATCCCGCCGGCGCACTATGGAAAATATAGGTCGGTATCGGATCAAAAATCTGTAACTTCATGAATTTTTGTTGTATCGTGATGAAATTTGGCACAAATATGCAGCAAGGTTCGGAGATTCGAACGATGTGTAGTTTATAGGGTTTTCTTGTATATCTATGTATGTTTTTTTGCATAGAATGAAAGAAATGGGAAAAAATCACGAAAAAAATAGTTAAAAATTTATTTCAAGTGGAATACAAGTTTATAATGACTAAAAAGATTAAACCATGGTTAATTACAACGAGCAAAGTAAACAAAATACGAGGGCGGGTCAATAAGTCCGTGACTTTTTTAATTTCTGACCTCTTTACTGAAATAGCAACACTGCTCCTGTCAACAGGCATCTGTCAGTTGACTCCTGTCAAAATTTAAACTTGCTGCGTCAGTTAGTTTGTGTTTGACAGCTATTTTTATCAGAATACTCACTAATTTGAGGAGAAAATGGAAAAAAGTGAATTTCGTGTGCTTATTAAGCATTATTTCTTGCGAAAAAAAACCATTACCGAGACCAAGGCTAAGCTTGATAAATACTATGGGGACTCTGCACCATCGATTTCAATGGTAAAAAAGTGGTTTACTGAATTTCGTTGTGGCCGTACAAGCACTGAAGATGCCGAACGTCCTGGACGCCCAGTTGAGGTCTCTACACCCGAAACAATCGAAAAAATTCACGATATGGTGTTGGCCGACCGAAGATTGAAAGTGCGAGAGATTGTGGAAGCCGTAGGGATCTCGCATGGCTCAGTGGTTTCAATTTTGAATGATCACTTGGGCATGAGAAAGCTTTCCGCAAGATGGGTGCCGCGTTTGCTCACAGTCGACCACAAACGCAATCGTGTAACAACTTCACAGGAAGGTTTGGCGTTGTTTAATCGCAATATGGAGGAGTTTTTGCGCCGTTTTGTAACCGTGGACGAAACATGGATCCATCACAACACACCAGAGACCAAACAACAGTCAAAACAGTGGGTTTCTAAGGGTGAATCGGCGCCGAAGAAGGCCAAGGTGGGTTTGTCAGCCAATAAAGTTATGGCGACTGTTTTTTGGGATGCACGCGGGATAATCCACATTGACTACCTTCAAAAGGGAAGAACAATCAATGGGGAATATTATGCCAACTTATTGGACCGATTCAATGACGATTTGAAAAAAAACCGACCTCATTTGGCCAAGAAAAAAGTTCTTTTCCACCAAGACAATGCAAGGGTGCACACATGTGCAGTTGCCATGGCAAAAATCCATGAATTGGGCTATGAATTGCTCCCTCATCCACCCTATTCTCCAGATTTGGCTCCGAGCGACTACTTCTTGTTCCCAAACCTGAAGAAATGGCTTGGTGGAAAAAGATTTGACTCCAATGATGAAGTCATCTCGCAAACAAAGGCCTATTTTGAGGACCTCGACAAATCATTTTTTTTGGAAGGGATAAAAAAATTGGAGAAGCGTTGGACAAAGTGTATAGAGCTCAAGGGAGACTACGTTGAAAAATAAAATTATTTTTTTATCAAAAAATCTGTTTTATTCCAAAAGTCACGGACTTATTGACCCGCCCTCGTATATATATATGAAAAAAAATACTAAATTAAAATCATATTACTAATAGGTACATCCTATACTCTGGCTTCAGGAAATGATGTAGCTAGGTAAATATAAATATTATTTTTAACTTATACCACTTCAGGATCAGGGTCAGTAAATGTGGGTTCACTTTCAGGTGCCACGTTTAAAAGACTTAGTGCCTCTTCTTCAAGTTCTTTCACATTTCTTACGTACGGTTTTCTCAAACTTATTATATATGGATCTGACGTGTATAAAAGCGTTTTAAAGACATCTTCATTTGTAGCAGATCGGGAACATTTTCTGGCATGATGAAGTCGTATGTTTCTGTAGTCTTTGTTGCGAGACTCTTGTGCGTCTTCCGATAGCTGTCCAATAGGAAGCACCGCAAAATGTTTGATAACGTTTTGCCCGTGTATGAGTATTTTATGAACGGAGGATGGCATATAATACCAATCGTAATTACTTACATAGATTCTTGCAGTTTCTATTGCATATTCCCCAAATTTTTCAGGGTCGATCATCATTCCAGAAGAAAGAACTTGCAAGATAATGTATAGGCGTTTAATCAATGCCTCATCTACACCTGTTATTTCCGATGAGCAAGTGCTGTTATAGAAGAATCTTCGTGCGGTATTGCCATCGTTCGTATTCCCGCTAACTTGCCGAGGTTTGTCGACGATTAATCCCAACTCCTCCCTGAAACGTTTTTGAACAACTTCTTTCTTTTCTTTTTTTAATCTCTTATTTTCCTCAGTTGAAGCAGACCAAGTCTTAAACGAAAGATTATAGGAAATATGCAATATCATTTCCATGCAGCGAATCCAGGCGTGTAAGGTGGACAATCCGTATTGGTAGGCGTTTTCGTTTTCGGGTCTGGCAGTTACTTTCGATAGGTCATTCATTAGCCGTGGAGTAGCCCCATATATCGTGCATGTGGAACCAGATGGAGTATCTGTAAGGACCTGAGCCACCTTTCCATCGATCATCGTTAGTAATAGTTCATGCTTCACATTTACTACAACACCATCTTTGTTTATAAGTGATGCTTGTGCAGCCCTAATTTGTTTTTTAATATCATCAACAACTGCCTTGGTTTTTTCTGGAGTTTCCTTACAAAACTCAATAGAAATGGGTCTGCAAAAACGGACAGATGAAGGTACCGGATTTTGCCAAACAACGGATCCCGATTGCACATCAACTAATCTGATGGGGACTAATGAAGTGATGAACAAATTGGCATCTGAAATTGTTTCTGACTCTTCTGCAAGTATTTGCTTGTATTGGCTTTGACCAGATGAACCATCACATCCCCATTTAGAATAAAGGATCAATGTTCTATGTTGTTTTTGGAAAACAGAATCGATTTTTAAAATTCTAGCAGCAGTATGATCCAATAAATCTTGTATATTAATCACTTTAGTATAAGTATTCGTGATTTCGATTGTAGAAGATGGTGGATAACAGGATCTTTTTATTTCTTGTATTTTGTAGTAAGGCGGGAATATACAACACTTTCGTTCGTTGGTTAAGTTTTTCAGGTACATATATTGTGCTTTTGTTAGATCTAAATCTATAAAAGCACTCAATGCTTCCGTATCGGAAAGAATCTTCATCTGGTCTGAGTCGTTCCACTTACTTGAGATATCTAATTTATTTTGAGTGTCAGCGGTTCTTAATTCTTCGACAAGATGAGCTTCTGTGTACTCACGTAAAGCCCGTAGTCCTTGCAGATAGGCGTTTTTTATATGCTCGAAGCCATAGTCTTGGAGTAGAAGAGTGTTTTTCCTCTTCTTGGTAGATTCTGAGGAGTCTCCATAAGCCACGCATGCTCGTCCTCGTTGGCCAGATGTTGATGGCGTAGAATATTGTTCAGAATCCGGTAAATTTAACGAATACCTTGAGTCCAACCAAGTACAATACTTCTGTAAAAATGTTTCTTTTTTCCGAGATGCCAGGGCCCAGCGTTTGTTGAAAATAGGAAGAATGTGCCTTTGTATGTCACTAATTATAAAACACAAGTTGTTTTCAGAAACATTCAGCTTTTCCACTAAAACTTTGGATAATGATTCCATGGTCTTGCCGCCCTCTATATAGGGGATTATGAAGTCTCGTTTGGTACAGCTGAAGGAAGACATTTTAACACTTCACAATCTGCAGAAATAATAGGCGTAGATGAGATTTGCTTCACTTGAAGTTACACTGATGTAGATGGTTCGAATAGTTTTTGCTTCCCTTTAAATACTCATTTTACAATATCGAATTGGTACCTACATCATTATTATCTTGTAATTTCCCACGCAAACCGAGTGCAAATTTGATAAGGTCCCTTTGTTATCACGAAATAATGAAGAAAATATCCAAAAAGTTCTATATTGTTCATGTGAATGGTGTCAGTGGTAAACCGCAAAAGATACTAATTTTCGGGTTCTGACTTTTATCAGTTTTTTTCTCATATCTTCTAAAACCGCAAATATCCGCAGCAGATTTTTTTTGCATTCTATTTATGAATAGTTAGACTACTAGTCGACGCAAAAAGTAGCGCTTGGGCAAACGTGGGTAATACTGAAAACCTTCGACGAAAAAACATACAAGTGAAAAAAAAGGTATGTCACTTTTTAAGTAATTACTGAAATATTTTTCTTTACTTTTAAAATCATTAAGCTGTATCGCAAAAAGCATAAAATAACCTTTCTAAAAATGTATAATACTGCATATCTGTACCAAGTATTTTTTTCACAATATGTGAGTGGTTGACCAAAAAGGGACCTCAAGGGAAAATAATTGATTTCGAGTAAATCGCGTTTGAAATTTCGTGTAGAAACAAGTTTCGACTCGTGCGCGGGCGGGGGGCGCGGCATGTTTTATGTCAGTATGCGACTTCGTTAGTGAGTGTCAACACGTGTTTGCGGTTACTACGTTATTGGCGACTTATTTAGTGTCAGTTTCTTGTCTTTATGTGCGTAACTAAGTGTGAGCTATGATTAAAGCCACGTCTGTTTTGTTAGAGGACGAATTACGTCAGTTGGACGATTATTATGGGATGACTGAAAATGATGAGTTGGAATTGCACGACCTTGAAGTGGAAATTTTAGATTTCGATGCAATAAGTTTGGAGGACATGTATACTGGTGCTAAAACTGTAAATGAAGGAGAAAATGACAACATTATGGAGCGAAGCACTGAAGATATACGAGAGGTCGAAATTATTACTAAATTCATGGATGATACATGTAATTGTAGTAAAGGCCCAAATGGTGGCCCATGCTCAGGCATATTTTCTCGACAATATCTATCACGTGTTCGGCAGCAATACATGGATATGGATAAATCTACAAAGTGTACAGCGATTTTGAGTAAGTTGGAGTGTCATAGAAGAAGCACACAGCTGGGAGATAAGTACAAAAAAATTTCTTACACCAAACCCATATTGCGGAACAAATATTTTCATGCCGATATAGAAATATGCCAGTCAACGTTTTTATTTCTTCATGCAATAGGCATCAAGGCCTTCAAAAATATTCTCAAACATTTTGATGAGAAAGGAGTGGCTGATAAAGTTCATGGTCTAAAAGGCAAACCTATTCATAATGCAACTCCCACAGAACATTTGGATATGATAGTTAAATTTATTAAAAATACAGCTGAAAAAGTATCTATTCCACTACCTGGTCGACTTCCGCAGTTTTGGGACTTTAGAGTCATGAAATTGCCTGCTAATTTAACAAAAAGGCGTATGTATAGAAACTATGTGGAGTCATGCAATGATAGCAATATTGATCATGTCGGCTGGACGACTTTCATACAATGTTGGAATACATATGTGCCTTACATAACATCCATGAAACCAAGCTCTGATCTCTGTCCAGTATGTCGAGATAATAATATAGCCATCATGCGTAATATTAACATGCCCGATCAGACGAAGACTGAAAAACTGAAGCAAGCAATTAATCATTTAGAAGAAGCTGATATTCAAAGAAAATTCTACAATGATATAAGGAAAGATGCAAGTGTAGCTCTAACTCAAGCCAAACAACTGGAGCAGAAACCTGGAATGCGTGTCTTCAGTATCGATTATGCACAGAATATCCATTATCCCTCATCTGAAATGCAAGTTGGACCTGCCTTTTTTAAAACTGCAAGAAAATGTGGCCTTTTTGGAATAAATGATGAAGCAGACAACACACAGACGAATTATCTCATAGATGAATGTGACAACATAGGAAAAGGGGCAAACAGTGTGATTAATCTCATTCATCACCATTTAGAATCCAATATTTGTGACCAAGATATTCAGCATATTTGTGCAGATAACTGCGTGGGTCAAAATAAAAACAATGCTGTTGTGCATTACTGTGCATGGAGGGTAGCAAGGGATTTAAACAAGACAGTGCATCTTAACTTCTTATTGGTGGGCCACACTAAGTTTTCCCCAGACAGAATGTTTGGACTTTTTAAACAGAAGTTTTCTAAATCTACAGTAGATACTTTGCATGATATCGAAGAATGTGTGGCTAACTCGACAGTTTCGGGAAAAAATAAGGCTATCTGTACGAATGACTACGTGAACGGAATAATAAATGTTCAGTGGTATGAGTGGAACGCCTACCTCAGCGAATTCTTCACAACTATTCCAGGAATAACACGATATCACCACTTCACTATTAAATCGGATGATCCATTTACAGTGGAATGTAAAGTTCTAGCTAACAGTTCAGCTCAAAAATTTAATATTGTTAAGAAGGGAGTGACTTTAGATGATATCACTGGTATGCCAAATTTATTAGTTCCACCAGGGCTTTCACTTGCAAGACAATGGTATTTATTCGAGGAAATAGCACCCCTTTGCACTTCGAAAGACGCAGCTAACCTAACATGCCCAAAACCACAAGAAGCGAAACCTACAAGCCAGATGGCTAAAGTGGATCAGCCAGGACCTTCTGCTAAAAAACAGACGGCTAAAGAAGATCAGCCAGGTCCTTCTGCTAAAAAACCCAGGAAAGTTACTACCTGTGGGCGTTGTAAAGAACCAGGGCACACCATACGTTCATGCAAACAAAACAAAAAGTAAAGACTATTCATTATTATAATTTTTTATTTGTGATTGTAATGTTTGTGATGAGACTTCATAATTATTACTATTGTCAATTATTTACTACTGTGCTCGATTATTTTTATTATTTCATACATCACGAAGCGCCTCTTTATTTGTGGAACAGTGGATAGTTCCTTGCCGACAAATACTCCGAAAGCCTCATTAGACGCCTCTTTTTTAAAAAAAAAATCTTCAACATCTTTTTCCGTTTGAGTAGTAGCATCCAACATCTTCGGAATTGCTTCATTTATTGTGTCATCCCAAGCTTGACCGTATTGTTCAAACAAAATATTATCATCATTAATTTTATTAGGATTTAAGTTTTCTTTGACTTCTGAAACACAGAAAAATTGTTAAGTTTCTACTCGCAGATTATTTAATATTGAAGTGTGAGCTCCATTATAGACTTTGAAACAAAAATAAGTTGTTTTAATTACCTTGGGTATCATTGGAGACCTTTAAACTTTTAGGACTGTCCATTTGAGTAGCGTCGTCGTCACTTTCTGACAAGTACGAACGTCTTTTTGGACCTGCACACGATATAGAGACTTCGTTGCACTAGAGATAACCTTAAAAGTACAATAAAACAATAAAACTGATTGTATCCACTTACCTGACATCACAAAAACTAGTGTGCGCTGTGTGCAAGGTGTAATTTTTCCAAAACTGCCTCGGCTCACAAAAAAAATCATAAAAAAAACACTACAGCACCTAAAAATATTCTGGTTAGACCAAAACAAAGCTAAAAGACCACAGATTAAAAAATTCAAAAAAAAAATTAACGGTTTCCAATCCCTCCAGGTCCCTTTTTGGTCAACCACTCACATATGGTATTGAAACATGTATACGCAAAGACTTGAGTTTGGCACTTCTGTTTTCTATGTATTTCTATCTAAGAAAAAAAAAAAATTTTCGCGTATTAAGAAAAAAAATCGTAATGAATATTATAATTTGACTATTAGAAAACCTAAAAGAATAGCCATATTAGCCAAATTATGATATTCGTAAAAAGCATTTTTGATATGCGCTTGTTCTACCATTTTCCATAGTGCGGCGGCGCCCCGCGCTATCGTGAATTTGTTTACAATGTATTCCTACCGCGAGTATTACGAAATGGTGCGATCTTACATACTTAGTGGTGAAAGTTTGAACGGTGCCCAGAGACTGTACGAAGCAGAAAGTATTCCTCGCCTTCGCAATCAAGGGATAATAAATCCTTCAGTACCTAATCGCTAAACGATTTTGGCCGCAAATCAGAGGCTATTAGACCATGGCCAATTTATAACTCCTACACATGCTCAAGGACGTGGCAGGCCGAGACTCGCAGTAGAGATCGAAGAAGATATCTTCGATTTCTTTGAACGGAGCCCTAGATCGAGTACGCGTGATGCAGCTCGGCGCTTCGGCGTAAGTCAATATGCCGTGTGGAAACTTCTCCATACTGCTGGGTTGCACCCGTACCATTTTCAAAAGGCACAGGCCTTGAACGACGCAGACGCCGTTCCCTGTCGAGCCTTCTGCGAGTGGCTGATCGCACACCCCGATGCTAACATTTTGTGGACTGACGAGGCCTTGTTTACTCGAGTGGGGCTGTATAATCAGCATAATGAACATTGGTGGTCATTTCGAAACCCACACATGATAAGAGAAACATATCACCAAGTGCGGTTTAGCGCAAATGTGTGGGCTGGAATTGTCGGCAATAGAATACTGGGGCCATATTTCATTGAGGGACGGCTGACCGGGGGCACGTACCTAGATATGTTACGCACAGTAATTGCTGATTTCATGGATGACGTGCCGGTAATCTCCCATCGAGATTTTTATTATCAGCAAGACGGTGCACCGCCTCATTACTCCGCCGCCGTTCGTGATTATTTAAACGTAGAACACGGTGATCGTTGGATCGCACGCGGGGGGCCCGTCGCCTGGCCACCCCGGTCACCAGATCTTACTCCATGTGACTTTTTTTTGTGGGGCGAAATAAAACGACGAGTGTATGTGGACGAAGCCCAAAGCCTAGACCAATTAAAAGAGCAAGTTGTACGTGCATTCGACCAAGTGAAAAGTGACACTGTAGTGCTCAACAAAATTAAAAATAATGTGCAAAAACGTGCAAGACTCTGTTTAGAGAGAAACGGTATGCATTTTGAACATTTATTAAAGTACTGTTAATGTGATTGTTCTATGATGATTTTGTTTTTTTTTTTTAATTATTTGTACATAAGTTGATTCATTTTTTTTTTATACGCCTAATAGCAAAACGTTTTGGCACGGTTTTAATAAGGTCTAAAGTTCTTATACATATATCTAATTTATTTTTACTTTATTTGTAATTGATTAATTAAGGATTACATTCTAATCATAGTGAACATAGCACAAACCTTTTGCTTATTGACGGTCCTAAGCCCGTGAAAGTATGAAGGGAAAAATTGCAACTTTGTTTATTATTATGTTATCAATGAATTGAGGAGGCGCGCGGGGCGGGCCGGCCCGCGTAACTTCACCTAGCGCTTACGCACGGCGCGACAGTGACCAGAAACATGAACTTTTTATTAATTACTTTGTGATGTGATATCTCAATATTTTTGTATTGAGTGATATTAAAAGAAAAATCCCGTATCCAATGATTTTCGCCAAAGATTAATATATCAAAATTTGGACGGTGACTAAAAAATCTTCCTGTATTGTAACAACTAAATGTACACGTGAATGCAATAAAGAATTCTAATTTGGTGCATATTCGGAAGTTTTCTTTTTTTAAATCTACAAATCATAATTTTCTTTTTTGCAGGAACGCCCTCCGTCCTGCACCAGCAACACCAACACCGGAAGATCCACCGGCTCGCAGCGTGTGGCTGGCCTGGCTCCAGGATCGTGCTGATTATGGGGAGCCCTGGTGATCGTTCTCGTCCATACGACTCATCAGGGCTCCCCCAATAAACTATGAACTTTTCCTCAAGTTTTTTATTTTATTGTTACTACCCTTTATTTCTTATTTCCATTACACACACTGACATGAAATGATGACTTTCAACAGGTAAGGCTGATAATAGGTAATTTCGTTCGCCAAGATACATCGGCCGTACTGTATTATTTGACATAATATGAAGGGGGAAGCGCTAAGGCAGCCCGCCAAATTCAAATTTTTATGTACTTGTGAGTTGTATTGATGATTTTTTATGATTATAAATAATATTTGATGCGGCCGCGAATCACATTTAGATCAACATACAAACTGATAGTGACCTGCAAATTGCAAAAAAATCGAATAAAATTTGAATTTCGCGTGACGCTTTTACCATCAATTACGTCGTTGAGAATTTGAGATTCATAGGATATTAATATTATTTTCAAATAAAACAACTCACGTAAAACTAGGCAGTACGGTATGATGACTGTAGCCTGATATTTAATAGCCTTAAAATAAAAAGATAGTATTTTGTCATTTGCAATAGCGCAAACGACAAAAACACTCAACAATAACGCAAAATATTTAGTGAAATGGAAGAGGAAGGATTTTTGTAAGTATTCTTAATTTTGATAAATACAAAACAAAGGTTTAGCTGTAATGTTTTTATGTGTATTTATGTAGTTTTCTTTGAAGTTATTATTGCCGTAGATAATTATCGAACCAATAGGTCCTATTACATCTTTATAACTTTTTTGTTAGGCAAGACGAGGATACGAATCCGAGTGATTGAGTCCCGTCGGAGTCACTGTCTCCGACTGCCGCTGACTACGGCGCGGCCGGAGGAAGCGGCGCCGGCGGCAGCGGCGAGCCGGCGGGAAGTGGCGCCGGCGGGATCAGCGGCGGTGCCGCATCAAATATGACGGCTCTGCTTCGAGCCGCGAAGCGAGCCGTCATAATTGACGACCAGCCCGCCAAACGGCCCACAGTGGATCGTCCCCATACAAGAGGTCGGACATAGAATTAAAAATTGAAAAAGTATTTAATTGAAAAAAATGAAATATACAGTTGCATTACTCTATTATGGAACTACAAAAAATGTTACTACATTTTTTTTATTTGACCAGTACTTTATGAGCAATTCGATGAAAACTGTTATTTTTCTATGGAAATGGTCACAAAAATGTCTGTATCTCATGATTCCCTCCTTGTTTCGATTTGCGGTTTTCACTACTGTTATTTACCCATTTTATGCCACATTTTCTTCAAGGACACATGGTGCCCCCCCCAGCGACCCCCTTCCGAGATATTTTGCTGTTAGTAACTATACTTTTTATTGTATAACTGATGAAATGGAGGTACATTAAGTATATTCATTACTGAGAATAAGTCATCCCTAAGTAGTTCCTTAAATAACAGGTGCATTTGCGATTACTTTAATGACTTATGAACGCTTCTGTTGCCATACAACAAAAGCGTTAATGAGTCCTTAAGTAAAGATTACCAGTACTTGCTTAATCTAATTAGTTATTGTAATTACTATGTTAACAGTCCTTAATCTCTGCATTGTGATTGTCTAATGTCATCATTAGCTTATCAAATTCATTGCTAGTTGCCTACTTGCTGCCCTATATATTTGAGTGTGTTTAGCAAATGTAATTCAGTTGTAATTATAACTTCTATCAAGTGTTGTCATTATGGCTTTCCGTGGGTTTTCTACTTATCTAGATCTTTACGTTGCTCTTCGTAATCATATAGATCTTCGTGACTATGACAATTTATTTAACACATTGAAGTCGAGTACTAACGTCCAGTTAAGTGAAAGTGATGTGACGGATCTCAAGAACTGGTGTCGACGATTTTGCTATAGGGTTTACACCAAATGGGTGCAATCAAGAAGGACAGTCGACAGGTTCATTAACAAGA
Organism: Griposia aprilina; assembly: GCA_916610205.1. Lineage (NCBI taxonomy): Eukaryota > Metazoa > Arthropoda > Insecta > Lepidoptera > Noctuidae > Griposia > Griposia aprilina. The sequence goes on along the minus strand of OU744285.1, from coordinate 22,244,258 downwards.
ACGGAGAGTGGTTAAATTCCGATATCGTTTGGCCAGATTGCTTTAAAGAAAATGTTGTTGACACTGAAGAAGCAAATGAAAATGAGGCAGAAGAGGTAGTCAGTCCATCAAAATCAGATGCATCAACTTCAACATATACATCTCCTCGCAAACGCTTTGAAGATTTATCGACTAGACACAAAAGAAGACGTGTTAATGAAAATGTTGCTAGTTGCAGTCGTCCGGATGAGCTTTTGCATATTGTTGAAAGTATACTTAAGTCTGCCGGAAAAAATGATATGGCCAGAATAATGAAAAATTTGCTGGAAAATCCTGAACACGTCTCAACAGTTTTAAATGTCCTGGAAACTAAGCAGAATACTTCGCTTCGTGAAGTTCCTACTCACAAAGCACTTGCTCTTTACGTTTACTTGCAGTTATCCAAGTGGCGTTACATCACACTTCGGGACTTTAGTTTAAAAGAAGGTCATGCGAAATACCCAAGCTACTACTTGTTCGTTAAAGAAAAGCTTAAATGCTACCCGGCAAAAGAAGACATAACTGTGACTGAAACTTCCGCAAAGATACGGATCCAAGCCCTCCTTGATCTCACAGTTAGGAGGCTGATCGATTCACTTGAATCAAATTTTGATGCTGGTGAACCACTTGTGCTTCACAGTAAATGGGGTTTTGATGGAGCTTCAAGTCAAAGCATTTACCATCAAACGACAACAACAAGTGATCAAGACTTATCCAGTGTATTTATGGCAAGTCTTGTACCGCTTAAGTTAGTGACTTCTAGTGGAAGTATAGTGTGGCAGAATGATCGGGCATCGTCAACCACATATTGTCGCCCGATTTCATTTACATTTATGAAAGAAACGGAAGCGAATGTTAAGGCTGAAATGGAAATATTTGAGACCGAGATTCGTGAACTGAACCCGACTGATTGCGGCAATGCTACTGTTACTCACAATCTATGGCTAACCATGATTGATGGTAAGGTACATTCAATCATATCTGGTACATCGGCAGCAGTGTGTGATTTGTGCAAAGCTCGCCCAAGCGAAATGAATAACTTGGAAGAAGTGAGAGCTAAACCCGTGAATACAGATTTATACAAGCATGGATTTAGTTCATTGCATGCTTGGATTCGGTCTATGGAGTGTTTATTACACATTGCTTACAGAATGGACATAAAATCATGGCAAGCAAAAGGTGACGAAAATAAAAAAAAAGTTAAAGATAAGAAAGAAGCCATTCAAGAAGCTTTCCGAAGAAGCACAGGCTTACTTCTAGACGTTGTTAAGCAGGGTAGTGGCAATACAAACACTGGAAATGCTGCAAGAAGGTTTTTTGCAAACCCTGAAACGACTGCGGAAATTACTAAATTAGACGTTAATTTAATTAGAAGACTCGCCGTTATTTTGCAATGCATTTCCTCAGGCGAAAAAATTCAAGTCCAAAAATTTAAATTATATTGTGATGAAACAGCAAATTTATTCGTGGAATTATATCCATGGTATAACATGCCAGCAAGTTTACACAAATTGCTGATTCATGGATCACAGATAGTGGACCACTTATCCTCGTACCTATAGGTTTTTTGTCTGAAGAAGCATCTGAAGCAAGAAACAAGGATTTTCGTAAATTTAGAGAATATCATACACGAAAGCATAGTAGCATCGCCACTAATGAAGACATTCTTCATAATCTGCTATTATCTTCCGATCCTCTTCTCACCAGCTTACGACCGAAGATGACAAATAAAGCCAAAAAGTCTTCATTTAGTGAACTAGACGATTTACTCATAGTTGATCAGAGTGAATTGGAGTTCATTGACGTTTCAACTGATACACTTGCTGCATGTAGTGACGTTGAAGAAGATGATGACGATAATAATGATCATGATGTCGTTATTGATGAAGATGAAGAAAATATAGTTTAAGTCTTATAGTACCTAATATTATTATTAACAAGCAGTTTCTTTGTTAATTTCTTGTATTTGTGTATTTTTTTTTATTCTGTTCTTTTTTTGTTTTGTGTTATGCCACCCATCGGCCAATAAATGTTTTTTTTTTCTTTCTTTTCTATTGTTGTTAGTAACTAAATGGTCGTGTTAATTAATTAATTTCCTATTATAATTTAGTTCTTAGTAGTTGTTTAATTTTTTAGTTTGTTTTAGGGTACATAGTTGTTTTATTTTTAAATTATTTTTACAGTGTTATATTATTTAAATAAAAAATATTTTTATACCTACATATTTTCTTATTGATCATAAAACTCTATTTCTTTTCGATGTGTTATTGTAAATTCGACTCAGTCATTACTAAGCTAATGATGAGTAATTCCACTTTGCCCCACCAAGCCCGCCACCCTGGTGTGGCAAAGTGGACTGCCTAAAATTTTGCAGTGGAATATGCCCCACTATTCTGATTTGATGGGGCGGATAACACTAGCATAAACACTTTGTGGATTCTGCCCCACTAGGGTTGGCACCTCAGGATTTGTGTATGAAGGTTAACATGTATTTTTACATTTGTTTGTAAAAAAAAAAAATGTAACCACTGACGTTAGGATTTGACAAGTCTGAGACAAGCAAACGTAAATCTAAATACATCAAAATGGTTATTTAAACAGTGTATTAAGGTTCTACTTTTGTAAAAAACTGTCACATATTAAATCTTCCTGGATTTAAATAAATACATTATATAGTTTTGCTGTATTTATTCAATTTAGTCTGACATAGCTGTGACATTTGCTATTTGTATTCCATTTACGTTCCGATCCATCCGTTGCAAACATTAAATGATTTAAAAATATATTTATTTGTTTGCCCAGAAATTGATACATTATCACTGTTGATAACTATTATATAACAAAAAACGAAGAATAATGTACGAGAACACTATTACTAAAGGGATAATTTAAATAATAATTATTAAAAGAAATCGTAAATACTATATTACTAGTATCGAAACGTAACGTAACCACAGATTGTGAAAGAATGCGTTCAGAAACGCTTTATGAGAGTTATAGTTTTATGTTAATTTATTAAGTCTAGTTATTAAGTCTTGTGATATGTACTTGTATTATTGTCATATTATTATTTTTTATCTTTGAATAAATCAAATACTTATTAAATAATAAAAAAATGCGTTGAAATGCATTCGAAAGTAATAAAAATATCGGAAGGATTTAAGTTTAAAAAAAAATCTATATCATTTTATCCCGGCTTCGAAAAAGTAAATAAATACTTGTAATTATAAGCTCATAAAATTAGCTACGAGTCGTATGGTTACATCACTAATTACGCCGCGAACACAAATGTCAAAATAGGTCTATTATTTTGAGGTCCTTTACGTACAAACATCATGGCTTCATTTGTTTGTTAGTATTTTTTTATTTAATCTGAGATTAAAACATGCTGTTGGAGTAAAAATGACTAAACCGGTTATGGTTCACCACTGCCTCGCCCACCGCGACTTATCGGTTGTCCTTGTCTGACATTTTTTGTTTCATTCTGTTTGTTTACAAAATAGACGGACATTTGCATTTGTGGAGTGGTGGTGAGTGGTATTGAGTTTATTGTAAGTATTTTCGTATTTATTTTTCATGGATGCTGATGATTTGTGTAGATTTTTTTTAATAAGATATTTTTTGTGTTTTTCAGCTTTACAAAAATGGCAGAAGACTCTGTAGCAGGAAGTTCTAGTGGGCAAACTGGCCTTGAATTTATAAATGATGGAAAATGTATTATTAGAGCTGGGCATCAATACTATTTCAAAAGAAAGTACAAAAATGCATCTGAAATTTGGGAATGCAAAAACAGAAGGAGACAAAAGTGCAATGGGTCGATTGTAGTGAAAGTAAGTCCCTACTGATTAGTAATTCTTTTTACTGACTCACTTTTAGTAATACGGGTCTAATACAATTTAAAATAATAATAATACATATACATATAATATTACTTGAAGTTGTGCTATGTTATAAATATTTTCTAATACCTACATTTTTTTGTTTTCAGGGAAATATACTTTTAAACGAAAAACCTCACCAATGTCAACCTGATTTTGACCGAAACAAAGTGACAAAATTAATGCAGAAAATAAAGAGAGAAATCACTTCAGCAGACGTACCAAGCATTCCAGCAACATACGACAAAAATGTAGCTTCCTTATATTTAGAAAGTAGCAACAGCAATATTGTGAGTAAAATTCCTCCATTTTGTAAAGTAAAGTCTGCATTGTATAAATACAGAAACAAAGATGCTAATGTAAAAAAAATATATTACAATACATTATCAGAAATAGAAGTTCCTGAAAAATTTCATTCTTTTTTACTTGCCAAGTATATTGACGAAGATATTTCTATTTTAATATTTTGTTCAGAGCAAGCTAAGAATTTGATGAAAACCTGCAAACATTTTTTTGGCGATGGCACTTTTAAAAGTTGCCCACAACCGTTCATACAATTGTATTCGTTGCATGCTGATTTGGGTAGCTCCCAACAAACAACAAATATTGTGCCATTAGTATATGCTCTTATGAGTACTAAATCAACCAAAGCTTACACCGCTCTCTTTTCTGTAATAAAATCACAGATTCCGGATTGGCAACCACATAGTTTTCAGTCGGATTTTGAGGCAGCGGCTATGACTGGTTTTAAAATTGTCTTTAAATCAGCATCAATCAAAGGGTGCTTTTTTCATTTTTGTAAAGCAATTTGGAAAAAGGGGAAAGGGTTAGGGTTGACAAAATCTAAATATTTGCGAAAACAAGTAGCGCTTAGCGCAGTCTTACCCTTATTACCAGAAGAAAAGATTTTTGAAGGTTGGTTTTACATAGCCGCACAAAGCCCAGATGACGAAAAAAGTAATGAATTTAGAAAATATATGCTGCGCAATTGGCTGAAAGATAACTTTTTAAAAGTGTGGTGCGTATTTGGGGCAAAACACCGCACAACTAATGCCCTCGAAAGTTGGCATAATAAACTTAACAAAAAAATTCTTAAAAAAAGCCCCAGTTTATTAAGACTTCTTAATGTCTTATACGAAGACATAACGCTTTCAATAGTTAAATCTATGCAGAACCAACCTTCCAAGCTACGCCTTGATAAATATATACAAAACGATCAGAATATACAAGATGCCCAAATGGAGCTCATAAACGGCGACATTACGGTTGGACATTTTTTGGAAAAACTAAGATAGTTTTTCCAAGAAATCTATTTTAGTTTTTCCAAAAAATGTGAACTAAACAAATACAAAATCTATGATTTTAGATGATTTTAATTCTTATAAATAGTCAGTACTCAAACTAATATAGTGGCTGTTTGTTATGATAATTATTTTGTCAACAGTCAGTATTTACCTACTTTCGTTAGGATGTTTCTTATTTGTATTAATAAGACTTTTTGCTATGTAAAATTTTATCATTCTATAATTTTAGTTTTTGTTTTTTAGCCGGAAGTAATTTCGTGGCTGTTTTTTTTGCATATAAATTGTTTTTATTCATAAGGTAATACATAAGACTGTTTTATACCATGTCGATCAATCTGTGATTCTATAATCTGTGACTCTATAATCTGTGATTCTATTTTTTGTAACAAGTAATTTAGTGGCTGTTTGTATGTATATAGTTTAAATTTATTTTTATTATTTATAACGTAATCAGTAAGAAAATACCTATATCTACACAAACCATACAAAATGATGACGAATCTGTGATTTTGAATAGTTATGTAGTAAATATGTTTCGTTTTAAGAACATATCATAAGAACAAATCATTGTTTAATTTGTGATTATCAAGATTTATCTTAGTTAGAACGATTTTATTTGTAAAAGGTATACCAAATGATGAAGAATCTGTGATTTTGAATAGTTATGTAGTAAATATGTTTCGTTTTAAGAACATATCATAAGAACAAATCATTGTTTAATTTGTGATTATCAAGATTTATCTTAGTTAGTAAAATTTTATTTGTAAAAGGTAATTAATCTGTGATTTATAAACCGATTCCTTCCAGAAATAAATAGTACATTAAAATTATTTATTTATTTTTTACTTTTATTTAAACCACTTCGCTACGTATTAAATCTAAGCTTCCAGCACTAATAACGTTTTACTTACAGATATAGGTATACATTTTTTTTTTTTACAAACAAATGTAAAAATACATGTTGACCTTCATACACAAATCCTGAGGTGCCAACCCTAGTGGGGCAGAATCCACAAAGTGTTTATGCTAGTGTTATCCGCCCCATCAAATCAGAATAGTGGGGCATATTCCACTGCAAAATTTTAGGCAGTCCACTTTGCCACACCAGGGTGGCGGGCTTGGTGGGGCAAAGTGGAATTACTCCTAATGATGACATTATCCAATCACAATGCAGAGATTAAGGGCTGTTAACATAGTAATTACAATAACTAATTAGATTAAGTACTGGTAATCTTTACTTAAGGACTCATTAACCCTATTGTTGTATAGCAACAGAAGCGTTCATAAGTCATTAAAGTAATCGCAAATGCACCTGTTATTTAAGGAACTACTTAGGGATGACTTATTCTCAGTAATGAATATACTTAATGTACTCGTACCTCCATTTCATCAGTTATACAATAAAAAGTATAGTTACTAAAAGCAAAATATCTCGGAAGGGGGTCGCTGGGGGCACCATGTGTCCTTGAAGAAAATGTGGCATAAAATGGGTAAATAACAGTAGTGAAAACCGCAAATCGAAACAAGGAGGGAATCATGAGATACAGACATTTTTGTGACCATTTCCATAGAAAAATAACAGTTTTCATCGAATTGCTCATAATGTACTGGTCAAATAAAAAAATTGTAGTAACATTTTTTGTAGTTCCATAATAGAGTAATGCAACTGTATATTATTTTTTTTTCAATTAAATACTTTTTCAATTTTTAATTCTATGTCCAACCTCTTGTATGGGGACGATCCACTGTGCGGCCGTGCGTCCGGGCAGATTTACCCACGCCGAAGGGGAAAGGCGTGGGTAAAAAAACAAAAACCAAATAAATGTTTTAATTTTAGGTTATGTTTTTTATTGCACGCTCTCAAATAAATATCAATAACTACGTGTAGATACGACTCGAAAAGCGAGTTGTGGTGGGTACACCACGAACTAATATTATTCCACTCTGACACTCGTAACATATTACTATGTAGCAACCGAATAACGTATGTAACATTCGAAGTAGGTAACTCGTGTGTAGACACCTTTACCGATCCTAATTTTACGATGTTATCGAAACAATAGAGATGCACAATGACCGCACAGGTGCGGCGCGCCGCACTCGAAAAAGTTACGTAAATTGAATGGACGCGTATGCGCGTCGCCAGCACATGGTAAAAATCCAAAAAACGCGCAGGCGCGTTGGCCGCACTGTAAGCGTCTAACAGTTAGGGCCTCTTTCACCATCCTCAAGTAAAGTTTCAAGTAGGCTAACCGCCAGTTAAAGTCACCCGTAACATCATGTGCGGATTTCACGACGTTCGAGTAGCACTAATCATAAGATTTAACTGACCCATAACTTACTTGCCACGACATCTGGCAATTAGCGTGTTTACTTTACAGTTAAAGGTTGTCCATTGTCAAAAATGACAACGGGTAGGGACTTATCAGGTAACGTCAACGATTATTTTAAAATGCATGAATAAATATGGATTTATTTGACTTGATTGGTCATCAATTGGATGAATTAGAATATACGAGTACTACAACACAACGAGTCCCTAGGATTCGTGTATTTAAATTCCTTGTTGATTATTTTATGGACCTAGATGAAACTGATTTTTTTGCTAGATTTCGTCTATCGAAGTATACAGTAAACCAAGGTCTTAACTTCGAAATCGTAAATACTTTCCAAATCATCGGTGCTTAAAGTAATCATAGCTTTTATTTGCTCTTCCACATAGTCTAGCGGAGGTGCTGTGTTCTGACCACCTGCGGTACGGTAAAGTTCCGAGTAGGTATATCCAGATCGAGCATTGAATTCATTTTGGATGCTTATAAAAAAGTTGGCACTTCTATCTCTTTTATCTTTATCTATGCTAATTAAAAAATATAGGTCATTAAAGTAACAAATTAAAATCACACGCTTTCCAAACCAGGCACAAAAACACCACAAATGTCAATTGACAACTGCCAATGACGTTTGACGAGTAACATCGACGTATTATTGAACGAATATAACGTATGATTTGTAATGTCATTCACTTAACCAGTAAGTTGTTACTCGAAGCTTTATTTTCGTTTGTGAAATTGACAAAAGATACTCGTAACTTTTACTTGCCGATTAACGTTAACTAGGAAGTAACTAACCAACGCTTTACTTGGAGATGGTGAACGAGGCCCTTAGTGTCATACTACATACTTGGTGTAGATCTATTAACCGTATTTTAACAGGGAAAATTACCTATAATGGAGAAGATGAAACAAAAGTTTCAGCACAATTATATTATGAGAAGCATAAACATTATAAAAATAAAAAATGATTAAAACATTTGACTTGTTTCATTTCACGTCATTTGTATAAAATAATAGCCTCCATGTATTAGTCAATGGCATATCAATGATATTAAAACTATTAATAGCAGATCCTATCTTCTGTAAAACTATACTTCTGTAAATACTAAGCCAGTTCTGCTTAAAAATGGTTTTCGATACATTATTAAGCGGTTGCACCAACTAATGTTCTATTCAGTACCTGTAACTTCAATGAAGTGTTTTTGTATATAGTTTCGTACTGAATAGAACATTAGTTGGTGTAACCGCATATAATCCAACGTCTATCTAGCTATAGACGCTGTATTAGTTCGGATACAAATTGTAGACGGCGCCACTGCGCTTGTTTGCATAAAAATGCCGTAAGAGGGCACTCTTTACTCGTATACTTAATAGTACTCTTTGGTACTGGGCGAACAAGGACGAGTTTGAGGCAATTTTTTTTTGAAAAAATAAGACGTATTAGCCACCATTACGACGTATTATCCACTTCAACGATAATAATAATCATTTACCAACAGATCATCCCCAGCACGACCAACTTCACAAGCTTCGCCCAGTAATTGACCATCACAATGAAAAATTCTACTGCATTGCACTTAGTCAACGTTTGTCCATTGATGAACAGATGTGTGCTACCAAATTAGGCCATTTCTTGAAACAGTACTTGTCTAACAAACCCCATAAATGGGGCTTCAAATTAATTATTCTCTATTCACTGACTGGTTTTGCTCATCGCTTTCTTATTTACGCTGGCAAAGAAAAAGATGATCGTTTGCCTAATGACCCCGATTTCGGAGTTGTGTCACAGACAGCAATAAAACTTACAAGAATAATTCCCTGACATGTCAATCATATTAGGCATATACCATGATAATTTCTATACCTCATTGCCCTTGATATACTTTTTCGCCAAACAAGGGACACAATGTGTAGCAACTGTGCAAAGAAACCGCTTTGGCAAAAATTGCAAACTACCCTCATAGCAGGATGTTATGAAGAGACAAGTACCTGGAGGGTCGGTCGTATGTGGAATATACTACACATGTTGATGGAGTCGACATTTCTTCTGTTAGCTGGAAAGATAATAAGCTGGTAATAATGCTATCGACCTACATAGGAGCAGAGCCATTCAGACTATCGAACGGTATGACAAAACCCAAAAGAAAAGGGTAACTATAGACTGCCCAAAAATCATCAGAGTACAATGCCCACATGGGGTCGTTGACCTTATGGATTCTTTTTGGGCAGGTACGGGATAAAAATGAAGACTTGGAAGTGGTACATGAGATTTTTTTACCACCTTTTAGACCTCACTATAATAAAGTCTTGGGTCCTATATAAATCAGTCGAGCACAGCAGCATCAATTCTATGGTACCAGAAACAAAAAGAAGAAAAGGGTGTCAAGTTTTACCAGCTTCTGACATCCGCTATGACAACGTTGGTCATAGCCAAATTAAAACAGACCAACGCATGAGATGCATGAGACATGACTATAATTACAGAGTTTCATCAAATGTACAAAATATAATGTATTCCTTTGCGCAAATAAAGGAAACGATTGTTTTAATTTATTCCACACACCTTGAATTTTTTGTGGTATCTACTTTGCATACTGCCCCAAAAATTAATTAACTTTTTTTTTTATTAAACACCATAAAAATATTTATTGTTATATAATATCTTTTCCCTCTTATTACAGCTTCCAAAGAATAGAATCCAATTTAAAAATGAATACTTCAATAATCATGCATTTAAGGGTTAATTCTTTTAGAAAAAAAATGGAAAGGATGTTCAGATGGTCAGTATTAATTAAGTATTTTGTTTTGCAATAAATGAGGAATATGGGTGGATTTTTGAGATGGGGCAGCAAGGGCAACTACCTTAACCGTTGTAGCTACAGGAAAACGGTCTTAGGAATAACTTTAGGACTTTCCTTAACTTTTTGAGAAATTTTGAATAGCATTCACAGATTTTGAAAAAAATGTAGTCAGCAGGAAAATGGGCAATTTTCACAAAAACTTTTTTTTATGCCAATCGATCATGTTTCATATAAGGATCAAAAACCTCTATTATAGTGTGGCCATTAGTGCTGTGCACTCCCTGAGGTATGCGCGCGGCGAGACGGGGGGGGGGGGGGGGAGAATCGGCTGCTGCGCTCTGTCAGTGCGCCGTCAACGCTCGTGGCGGCAGGTAGTGTTATCTGTATCGGATTATCTATGTCAGACGCACATGGGATAAATATTCAAAGATGGGTCGTGCGTTATCTCGTGATATGAAGACTGTAATTTTTAAGGTGGCTGAATATTTTAAGAAAAGAAAAGCAGACAAAGCAAGCTTTGAATTTAAAAATGATGTGAATATTGCCAATATCGTTGCGGAGGCTACGGGGTACAGCAAAAGAACCGTGCATAATGTGATTTCTGCGGGTTATTTATCAATTGAAAATTCAAGCCAATTAAAATTTTAATCGCCAAAAAAACCAAAAGTTCTAAAGAAAAAACACGTTGTGGATGATTTCGACCTTGGAGTTATCAGAAGAAAAATTCATCAGTTTTACGAAGTTGAAAAAAAAATACCAAGTGTCCGTAAGTTACTATCAAGTTTGAGAAAGGATGGCATATTGAATTGTGGACGGGAATATTTAAGACAGCTTTTACACAAAATGGGCTACCGTTTCAAAAAATGCAAATCAAAGAGACATCTCCTTATAGAGCAGCCTAATATTACAGTGTGGCGGAAAAAATATCTTACACAAATCAGAAATTACAGAACGCAAAACCGCAAAATATATTTTCTTGATGAAACATACATCAACGCCAGTCAGCATGCCAGCAAATGTTGGCAATCATCGTCAGAACCCGGAATTCATGCTGATATTGGGAAAGGACGGCGATTGGTAATTCTCCACGCTGGGAAAGCCCCAACAATTATGAACAACAGCGTGCTCAGTGTGAAGACGGACACCATGACATTGGAAGTGAACAGAATGCCCTTCTTGAACAAACAGGACTCAACCATAGCACAAGACGTACAAAAATTATCAGAGAAAATCAAGAACTTGTGCTTCACTTATGTAAAAACAAAGCTTTTGACGAAGGGGAAGCTACACGACTACTATGCAACACGCCTCAGGGGATTGCAGTTCAATTTAACAGAAACTTCGGAGAACGACTTACAACAGCACTACGTATCGCCAAAACACTGGTATTTCAAGAATCGCCCCAACAAAGACTACAGAGAGCAAAACAATACGAACTACAACATGACCCAACAGCAAACGAACCAACAACCATCGAACAAGGACTGGATCAACTAGTAGCACTATTAGAAGACAACAACATACACCCATACACATTCGCCAAAACAACAAGGGCACATTTCCATGGCGAAACAAATAAAAAAAAAAAAAACTTATTCTTCTACGGACCACCGAGCACAGGAAAAACAATGATAATGGACACATTAGCAAGCATGCACTACAACATAACAAGACTAACAGGACTAACACCACAATCATCATTCAACTTCGCAAGCCTCATAAGCACCAACGCATGCTTCATGGACGAATGTAAACACACCGACAACCAGTTCGAACAATGGAAACTATTAGCAGCAAGACAACCAATGTCAACAGACGTCAAATACAAAACAAGACAAGACATCATAAACTGCATACTATACACAGCAAGTAACTATCCAATCTGCATGTACGTCAACGTAGCAGAAGCCAACGAAGCAGTAGAAACAAGAACAATAACATACTACTTCTCAAAACCAACAAAACACTTCAAACTTAATCCATTCATATGGGAAGCATTCTGGGAAGTATACGGTATATAAAATAAGCTAGACAATAAGTAATAATAAACGGTGACGGTTACTATACACACTAGACATTAAGCATTATAATGGAACAAAAAAATAAATAAAACACCACAAAACCGACTATCATTGCACCCGCACCCCATTACCTATAAATAGCCCGACACACACACACGACGCCATCCCTGTCCGACCCCGATGACCCCATAACCCTCGTCCAGGAGAGCAGTAGGGCCACCAGTACAGTACACAAACACAGACCGCCATCGTTCCGACCTCGCCGCCGAGGTCCTACGCGACGCCCCCGACGTAATTGTCCCCCCCCCCGACCCTTGCTCGACGACGCGCCAGCCCGCGCCGTAGCTGAGCCTGTAGTTTTAAATTCCCCAGTTAATAATAATATAATTTAGATCCAGCCTGTCCCATCTTGCTGCCTTCCCCTCAGTGACGCCCTAAGCCGAGGTTCGTACCCCACAGGGGGTGCCCTTAGCGTGCGGTCACCTAAATTTAAGTATTTTTCGCCCCTGGCTGGAGGCTTTAAGTTAGTAGCTTAAGGCACCCACAGGTTTGCCCGGTTAAGTAGCCAGGACCTTAGTGGTCACCACTACGAGCTGCCAATTAGGAAAAAAAAAAAAAAAAACACGACGCCATAATGGAACAGACCGGCGAGCAGCAAACAGGTTACACATTACCAGTTTGGTCCAGTGACCCATTACTGCATGTTGTTGAAATTGCTGAGACAATGACATTGAAGCGGTTTCAAAAACTTATGAAATATTTACATCTCAATGACAATGCCAATATGCCGAACAGGAACGATGATAACTACGACAAACTGTATAAAATAAGGCCGCTGCTAGATTACATCAACGTAAAATGTCAGACAAATGCCAAAAACACATATTCTCAGTCAATTGACGAGTGTATGATAAAGTTCAAGGGGCGGTCTACTCTAAAGCAATACATGCCCATGGAGCCCATAAAACGGGGCTTCAAGGTTTGGGCTAGAGCTGACAGCCACACAGGATACTTGTATCAGTTTCAAGTGTATGTTGGACTGTAGAATTACCCACCTATAGAAGGTGTCGCTTGTGTAGTAGTGCACACAATAATCAACGATCCAGGATACAATGTGATAGGTGTCAAGTGCCATTGTGTGCAGTGCCTTGCTTCAAAAATTACCATCAAACAGATAAATAAATTGGTAAGGCTAGACTGATGGTGGTTTATATGTTGCCATCACGTTTTTTTCTATCTAATAAATAAATAAAAAATAAAATAAAATGTTTAAAAAAAGAAAAAAAAATATATGATTCAAAGTAGTGAAGTTTTATTTCATTATCTAGGCTCATTCCCTCTAGCAGTTAAAGGTTTAAGGCCCTTGCTGCCCCATCTCAAAAATCCATCCTGTATATACTTTACTTATCTATTGGCGCGATACATCAGGTATATTAACAAATCCTGTTAGGAAATTTCTCTTAAATGGTTTAACACTGGTACACCCAGTCTCCTTTTCATTTCATACATTTGAAAGAATATGATTTTTTTAAATTAATAAATAATTAATTGTCCCAGTACTTCATTAATATCAAAAAAAAAACCTATCCCTTTACCCAAACATTTCCGAGGATTTAGATGGACAACTTACATTCCCAAATATTGATGTGCTAAGATATCCTAAAATTATGTCGAAGTCTGTTTATTTTCCATGAATTTGGAAGCTTGGTTGGTTAAATCTCTAGTACTACTTTAACAAAACAAAAATTAGTAACTAAGAGACAACATTAAAATCATAAAACATTTTTTTTATGCGAGTTCAATATGAGGTTATCTTACTATTTATTAAAAGCCTTAAAACCAAACCCATTAAACTAACCTTTAGTTTTATTAGATCAACTACATTTCAAATAACAACAAGTGAATTAGTGACAGTAAAATCTTAAAAGTATGAATAACTCAAGACATACTTCAGTCAAGATATCATACTGTTGAACTAGGGCAGCAAATTATGTACCTACTTAAACATCAGCTATCTCTTCAATTACAAGAAACATGCAGAATATCTCGATTTCAGTACATAGATAATAGTGTCACAAATGTTTTTTGCCTTTACTGTACTATGTACTGTATATTTTGAGAGCTAAATAAAAAAAAAAGTTAAGCCAGTTTTGAAAACAAAATGCTGAAATGGCTCTACTGGCCTTTTGGCTTTTCAGTAGTAATGCTTTCCAATGATGATATGAAGAAATTAATCAAAAACAATATCAATATCTATTCCTAAGGTCCAAACTGTATCTATTCATCCCGTTTTATGGTACCGAATTAGTTAAATATATTGATTGTTATCCTACAATGCTGCCCCAACAGTAATTTGTAATTGCCAGTGTTAATTTGTTTTAATTTCTACAATAACTTTCGCCATTTTAGAAGTATGCAAATACAGACATCATAGGCATCATCAAAAACAAATTAACCCACTTGCACTGCGAATCACTTAACATGTTTAGCGCAAAATGAGTTTAAAACATAATTCCGTTTATATCAAATGTTTGAAGATGACCAAGACAGAATGATGGATTCGGATTCTTATTTCAACTCCTTATTTATGGCTTTTGTGGATAGGATTTTGATTCCGATTTATTACAGTAGTAATTGCAATCATGTCATTTAGTCTAAATAGGCTTTTATTTTTATATAGATTCTTTTATATTTTGTGAATGTGAGAATGTTGTACACCTAACTTGTAGACTAGATTTGTGGACCTTTTTATATTTTGTTGAGTACATGTTACTTGTTGACAGGCCTACACTGTCTTCCCATATCTATCAACACTGTAATTGGAAACATTGTAAAAGCCCCTTATTTTTAAAAGAGTAACCGTGGAGTTTCTTCCCGGCTCTTCTCCATAGGAAACAACCAATTGGAACCGTGCACCCAACTTCTGACGTTTCATAAGTGCCCATGTTGGTTTATGTGAAATAAAATATTTTGATTTTGTTTTTTTTTTTATGTTAAAACTCATTTAGTGCTAAACGTGTTTAGTGATTGGCGGCGCAAATGGGTATTATGTGTGTCAATTTTTTATAAGAAACAACATACTATCACACCCTACTTTCAATGTTTCCTACAAGTAGTTATTTTGGGTTAAATCTATATGCAAGACCATTGTCTCGCATATTATAGATTTGACCCACAACAACTACTACTTTTTTCAACTCAGACAATTTAAAATAAAATAGGACTACACAACCTCTAAGCGCCAGCCACTTTTAGACTTGAGCCTTAAGGCGATACCCCGACCATAGCCTTGCCATAGTGCATTATTCAGAGGCTATAAACTTATTCATTATGGGTAACCTACATCTAAAAGCACATTATTAATGTTCGATATCCTATCATCGCATTGCATGTTCTTATTTGTTTTTATGTGTTATAAATACATTTACAATCTCCTTGTAAAAAAGTGACAAAAATTATTGATTGCATACATCTTTTGCTAAAGGTGACGTTCTTTTAATTTGAGGATATCACTATGGATTACAATAATTAAAAAATCTAAATAATTCACGTTTTATTTTATTTTAAAACATAGCTTGTCTTTCTTTTTTTTTTTGTGAATTTTATGATAAATGAGCGTACGCAGGGAGCGAGACAGCGAGATTCAGCGACGGGACAGAGAAGGAGCGTACGCTCAAGGTCGTTTGGTCGGGGAAGTGCCTTAACCAGGTATTCTTTCGGTCAGTGGGTCGTCTTAGGGGCGGAGTTATTCTTTCAGAATGAAAATGTTCTTAGAGAGACCGGTTTTTAATGACTTATGTGCCCAATGATTCACCGACCGCACTCAAGTACAGAAACTATCCAAATTTTTGTCAAGAACTCCTATAGAAGCTATGTAAAACGATAACGAAACGAAACTGAGGTTTACAGAACAACAAAATATATTGTACCTACATTAATACATAAGTATTAGAATGAGATGATTGATTTTCATATTATGGTACTTTATTTGTTTTGTCAGCATTATGAAGATGATTTTCTATGCTAACCAGTCTTGAATAAGATAAGGTTCCTTCATAAAAATCAAACAAAGCGATCCAATGTATTGAAAATCAATATTATTAACAAAAGACGATATGTTTTGCAAGAAACGACAATCATTTCCCGGTTCTTCGACAACCGGCAATTCAACAACATTGTGGACCAATTCAGCACAAGCTACAAAGATCGAAAATGGATGCATTTCTCAGAAAGTAAAATACCTGTCTACAATAGATCTAGATCCTACCCTTCAAAATCGGAATGCAATTTTTTGCCACTGGAGTGATACCTACTCGTAAGCAGTTACAACTTTCACAACCGCTTTTAATTTATAGCAAATCTGCTTGAATAATGAGCCCCATCTCCAAAACCGATGATTTTCGTTTTCCATGTCAGCACCATGTCACTATCAATTCAGATAATAATTATTTTTATTCTATTCTTTCTGATTTCTGAAATTCTGACTTTGATGTTGATGCACAGACCACAGAGTAGGTACTTTTTTTATAAGTATTTTTATGGCCTGGTTACGAAGACCTTTTAGCCAAGAGTACAATAGTTAAAAGTATTTTCGCGTACTTTCATATCCTATTACTATTGTTAATACAATTTTAATATTATTTATGTAGGGGTTTATTGAAACAATATTAATAGTGTTAAAAAATTATTAATAACTGGCAACAATAAAGTTTGTAGCTAGTAAAACATTAAAATTACTGTTCAATTTATAATAACAAATTCGAAATCAATCTGAAAGTCTGCAATATCATCTGGAAATTCCGGAATCTCTTCGTCAATAGATGATGATGTGGATGGTATTACAGTTTGTTTAATTAGTTTGATCGTTTTTGTGACTTTGGTTAAAACTTCAGGTGGCAAAACTTAATTGTGCAAGCTTTTTCTAAAATGTTTCTTTCTTTGGTATTGTTCGTTGAATCGTTGGGCTACATAAGTCCTGACTACCTGAGTTGAGCTGCACGCTTACTGACAAATGCGTGCACTGACTGGACAGGTCCACTCAATCTGTGTGGTTCTTTCCTCAAAATACCATTAATTTCAGACACCAATCTACATGGTCTTCACATGATCTGAATTATGATTCGCGGCCGTAACAAATATGGCTTTATAGATTTATAATCATAAGAATCAGCAATACAACTCCCTAACCTAAAATTGGCCTCAAATGTTAAGATTTCATGAAATAGTCGTTCAATAGGGTATTATGAACGTATAGAGATGTATTGATGATTTTATGTTTATAATTCCATAAATATATATTTGCTACGGCCGCGAATCACATTTTACCCAACATACAACCTGATACATACCTGCCAATGAGGTTGTTTCCCGAAAGCTTCGCCGCAAGACAGCGCTGTGTGTTTGTTACCTGTCAAAAGTTGTTGAATAAAAATGTGTACATTCTAAGGAGGATTTTTTAAGTATTTGCGTGTTTTTGCCGTCAATTTGTGTTGCTTACAGTTGCTACACAATGTATTCTACCTGGCGTATCGCCCAGTTGAATGAGGAGTTGAAAAAAAGAGGAGAATCGCAACAAGGAAAGAAAGCCGAGCTTTTCATTATAATAGGTCTTTACCTATGAAATTGCCGTTTTGTATGAAAAAATTTAAACGAATTTTTTTCATGAATTTTTTATTTGTATTAATCGAAGTAATCACCCATGCAATCAATGCATCTTTGCCATCGCAGTGGCAGTTTATTGATGCCCTTCTTAAAGAAATCAGCTGGACGGGAGGCAACAAATTCTTCAAAGGCATTTTGTACTGCCTCTCGGGTATTAAATTTTTTTCCCGCCAAGAAGTTATCCAAATTCTGGAAAAAGTAGTAGTCTGTAGGCGCAAGGTCTGGTGAGTAGGGCGGATGACGGAGAGCTTCCAACCCCAGTTCTTGCAACTTGGAGACCGTCTGCTGTGCAGTATGAGGTCGCGCGTTGTCGTGCAGGAGCAGCGGAGACGAGCGATTGACCAATGCTGGTTGGAGATGCGCCAGCTTCTCCATCATTGTGTTCAGTTCTTCACAGTACACATCTGCAGTAATGCTCACCCCGTTTGGTAAGAAGCTGTGATGAATCACACCGGCGCTAGACCACCAAACAGTGACCATCACTTTTCTAGGGGTAAGTTTTCGTTTAGGGCATTGTTTAGGTGCTGAACCAGGATCCAACCAACTTGCTGAGCGCTTACGGTTATCAAACAGAATCCATTTTTCATCGCAGGTAACAATGCGGTTCAAAATTCCTTCATTTGTGTGTCTGTTGAGCAGTGCAAGGCACGTCTCGACGCGTACTTCGCGCTGGCGATCATTGAGTTCGTGGGGCACCCATTTGTCAAGCTTTTTTACCTTGCCAATTTGACGCAAATGGACCAATATTGTTTTGACGCTAACGTCGAAAGCTGCTGCTAATTCAGCCGTAGATTGTGTATCATCAGCTTCCACAATCGCCTTTAATTCGTCATTGTCGACCAAAGTCTTCGGACGACCGCGAGGTTCATTTTTCAGGTCGAAATTTCCAGAACGGAAGCGAGCAAACCAATAACAGGTGGTGCGTTGGTTTGTAGTGTTAGCTCCGTAAACGTCGTTGATGTTGCGTGCCGCTTGTGCCGCGTTGCTGCCACGACGGTACTCATATTCCATAATTACTCGAATTTTTAACGTATCCATGATGACGAAAAAGATTGAAATGCGATGAAAATGTAACACTAATCAATAAAGAAATGACTACTTTTAGAAAAAAAAATCCATGTTTTTAAAATAAAATTAATTTGAAATTAGAATTCTTAGCCAAACAAAAATTATTTTGATTTGAAATGGCCAGTACTGCAGAACGGCAATTTCATAGGTAAATACCTAATATTTAACATTTTATCAACTTTTAGTAGTTTTCTGAACAATATTATGGTTTTATATGTTATAAAACAAACTTAACTCACTAACTTTTTGCTTTTTAAAGTTACTAATAATAAACAAGACGTGAGGTTACTTGTTACAAAATGTAAGGATATTTGAAAATAAACTATTTTTTTCTTCTCAGGTTGGAAGCTTACGACAGAAATTTCAACTTCGACAGAGTGTGTAACAGTCCTGAATCCAGTTCGATTTCGTACCAACCTGTCGTCTTACAAGTGGTCTCTCGAAAAATCACTAAATTTGAACTTTTTTATTTCAGTGCCTTTTCCCACTTTCTCTTCATGTGCAAATTACTTGGGAATTTGACAACGCCTATTTCTTTGCATCCAAAGGCTAGACAACGACCCGTTATATTAATATAAGTCACAAAAAAAACAAATATCTTAGGAGTTTGACAGTACGTTTGTAACAAACACTTAGCGCCATCTACGCGGAACTAATTGGCAGTTTTCTTCTCCATTGCAAAAAACGTAAGTAAATTTGAACTCCGCGAGCTACCTTAGCACATCCCCCTTAAACATTATCTTGCCCACATTGCTACTACCCATGGAATTAGTAAATATTATTATTATATATTAATTATATATCTTATATTATATATTAATATTATAATTATTAATAGAGAGAACCTTGGCAGTCCTGGCACCCATAACACAAGTTTAATCTTAGCTTGGGTGCCAGTGGAGATAGTCAGTGATTTATGCAATTTTAAAACAATAGTGTCATTGTATTAACCTATCGCCTATAAGCTAATTGTAAAAAATTGGAAATAAAGTTATTATTATTATTTCCTTTGTTTCATTATAAAGGTACATGTAAATTCTATTTTTGTTTTTTTTTTTCCTTATCCTAGGGTTCAGCAATATGATGGACCCTAATCTTATTACAATCTAGCCTTATAAGTAGACTAATAAGTAATTAAATTATAACCTAAGCTATTAAATTGTCATTACTAAGAATGTGTCCAATAGCACTTTTCTTATTGTCTCTATTAAGGCGAATACACTTCGTTCGTGTGTTTGTTTGGCACTTTTGTACTTTACACTATTCACTACCACTAAACACTAGCTCGAACGGTTTTGTTCTTTTAAGTCTTCTAACTATGTTTGTGTGGTCGAGAACCTGGATTGCCTCGACGTTCACATGCTGATGAAGTCTCTTATCGTGAGCTTCTGCAAGTTTCTGGATCACTTTTTCGATGAACTCAACTTTTAGGTCCCGGTGGAGGTCATCATTTCGTATATACCAAGGTGCATTTACAATTTCCCTTAGCACTTTGTTCTGGAATCTTTGTATAATTAATATATTGGTCTGTTTGGTGCAGCCCCATAGCTGAATACCATAAGTCCAAACTGGCATCAGGACTTGTCAGTATAGCAACAATTTGTTATGTACGGACAGCATGGAGTTTCTTCCAAGCAGCCAATGCATTCTTTTGAATCGGAGGTCGAGTTCATCTTTTTTCTTCTTGACGTGGGCTTTCCAGCGTAGCTTTGCGTCAAGGGTCATACCGAGATACTTGGCTGTATTCTCGTATGGGACTTGTTTATTGTTAATGTAAACAGGAGAATACTGTTGTTTTTTGTTGGTAAAATCTATGTGAACAGATTTGGATTCATTAAGTTTAATCCTCCATTTTTTAGTCCAGTCATAAACTTGATTGACAGCTGTTAGACCTTTTCTACTGCTTCTTCGTGGCTGTTTCCTACAGCCATTGTGGCTGTATCATCAGCAAAGGTTCCAATCATGTTTTTCTCTAATTCAGGAATATCGCAAGTGTATAGTAAGTACAGGACCGGACCTAACACACTTCCTTGCGGTACGCCAGCTTTCTTTAGCTTTAAATATGAGAATATAAAAATATTAACCCATCGGTATCGGGAACAGGGTCCAAGCTACCGGCGGTCAGGGCTCCAGAGAGAGGAACCTCCTAACAATGCGAGCCGTGTCCAGAAGTACCGCCTTGTGAATCAAGCCCTTGATCCAGCTGCCCAACGCGAACCTCCTCAGGTGTTGGTCGAGGCTCTTGGCTATTAAGCTATTGGCTGTCACGACTATCGGTACAATGATCGCTGAGTCCACGTCCCACATGTCGACAACCTCGCGAGCCAAGTCAAGGTACTTGACTTGTTTATCTTTCTCGGCTTTCACGAGGTTCCCGTTATGCGGGATCGTTATGTCAACGATCATTGCGCGCCGCTCTCTTCGATCCACCACCACCATATGAGGCTTATTGGCAACAATAGTCCTGTCAGTGATGATGGATCGATCCCAGCACAATGTGATATTTCCATTTTCGAGAACTGGGTCGAGCACATACCTGTAGTACGGCACTTCCGATTCCACAAAGCTGTATTTCAGAGCAAGTTGCTGATGGATAATCCTGGCTACAAGGTTGTGTCTATGCCAGTATTCTTCGTTAGCTAGACGAGAACACCGAGAGATAATAGTTTTTAGATGACAAATCTATTGCAAAATAAAATTATTCTCTCTCTTATTCACCAAAAATTATAAAATATATATAATATAATAAGAATATAGAAAATCAAACATAAATATTAAAATATGAATACATAAACAATAGTATACTTTAATAATAATAAAAATACTTCTAAGAATTAAAAATAAAAACATAATAATTACCTAAATTATTATTGTGCAATACATAATATAAAAATAACTAATATACACAAACCTAATAATATATATGTGACGGAGAAGGTATGTCTCTCTCGTTATTTTCTGCTATATTTTAACTACTGTGGGCGTACTATGGGTAATGTGGTTATTGCGCAATAGAAAAACCGTTTGCAGTTCAAATCAAATTATAATGTACGATCAAATTAATCACACTAGCGAATCACACACTGTAGGTACCCGACACAACTATACGGAACGCGCGGCAGTTTCTAAACGTCTTCATTGCTTACCCGTCAACAACAAACTCTACCTTGCTCTGCTCAAGCGTGACCGTTACAGACTCTCTCCAGTGCCACCTCGTGGCACCGGCGTCCCGATTACTCAAGTCAAACGATTGATTTAACATATGTATACATAATTATACACCCAATTAAACTCATCTAATAATTTTTAATAATATTGAATTGCTTAAATTGCTGCTTAGCCCTCTCCTTCTCTCCTAATTTTGCTATGCCCGACAGAGTCCATACATATTGATCTTTTACTTTTTTAAACCATCTCTGTAATACATATGCAATGCAATAAAGAATAGAGTATTGAGTATACTCGTAATATGTCTAATTGATTCCCCCGGACGGTGGCATGCCCGACAGATGTCAACTGTGCCATCTTTCACAATAAATCTCCGGTAATTGTTCGTCATCATAACTTCGTCCATAATGGCACATACAAAACCTTCCGTTTCCCCAAAGAGGTCACCGAAACGTAGTCAGGCTACAGATGCTTATAGATCTACATCGGGTGCATATAGGGCCCGGGCGCATCAAAAGCGTCTGTAAAGCTCCTTACTCTGTCATACCTCCATGCGATCATTAGTGACAAGCACTACTGGTTTGCACCAGTTCTGTTTAGCTAAGGAAAGCGGGTTGAGGCCCTTGTCCACCGCGACCACATCTCGATGCATCCCCACGTCGGCTTCTAGGAAATATTTCCTGAGACTGCATATCTCGCGATTATGGAGGGACTTAGCATTTAAAAAGCCTCAACCTCCACACTTTGGCGGCTTATACAGTCTCTGTCAGTTTTCTGCCTGATAGAAGACTATTAGTTACTTTCTTCAGGCGGCCAAAGAAGCGCACCTTCAACGATTTCTTCATGTTAATATTATTGATGCCCAACGCTTCCGACATACCCAAATACTTATAGGTTTCGGATGCGGAGAGGGCTCTAAAGTTTATGGAATCCGACAGTTGTGTTCTCACGGATTCCACAATCGCCCCTCACTTTACATTCATGAGTCCATTTTGTCCACACCAAATTCTAGCCTGATGGCACTACTGAAAGTTTCGGTTACTTTCAGTAGCTCCATCAGTTGCAAATTGTTTTGAGCAAAGAGTTTGTGGTCATCCATGTAGAGGAGGCGAGATAAAACCCGACCACCTCTCCTCAACCGATCAGACCTGAATACTCCAGCAGTGTGCTTAGAGGATTCAAGGCTAAGCAGAACCAAAGCGGACTCAAACTATCACCCTGACATATTCCTAGCTCGATCCTTATTGGCTCGCTATTCCTCTGGTTATTTCGACTTGCTAGATAGTGAAGGACCGTCCTCCATTGCCAGTTGCATGTGCTTCATACAACTCCAGCACCCTCATGAACCATGTATGTGGCACCGAGTCATAAGCCTTTTTGTAATCTATCCAACATATCGACAGATCCTTTCGGGAACGACGAACCTGTTGGCTAATGGCCATATCAATGAGGAGTAGCTCCTTAGTATCGCGGAACCTGATCTTCACCCATTTTGAGACGCAGATATCATGGAGTTGGTGTCTATATGTTTGTTAATTTTAGCTCTCAAATTGCATGTAAGAACTTAAAGACCATCGGTAAACACGTGATTGGCCTATATTTTTTGAGTTCCGCGGTGCTACCTGATTTATGGAGCAGGTGAGGTAACTCCTGTCGTTAGGAACTGGGGTAGCGAACCAGACTCCAAAGCAGTCTGGTACTGAGCCGTCAAGTGAGCGTGCGACCTTAAAAACCATTTGATCCAAATGTTGGAGACTTACAGTTAGGCAATGGATGGATTGCACGAGCAACATATTTGGGGGTAATAGCCCCCATTTCTGGTATTGGGTCGCAGGCTCACTCGACTTCCCGAGCCCAATCACCTTCGATGTGACTGATAGGCACCGACCAGATACGGTGCCAGAAAGAGCACATGGTATCGTCCTCCGGGAGGCACGTGTCAGTCACACATTGGTGTGGTCGCTCCCAACCACTATAAACCCACCTTTAATAGCTCTGGAAGGAGTGATTCTGAGTGTATCGTTCTACTCGCCGTTTATACCTACCAATACGATTCGCCCATGCATACACTTTCTGCTTCAGGAAGTCGATGCACTCTGTGACACAGAACATATAGTTCTGAGGGGTTATATCAGTCCCTGAGAACGCCCGCCTCACAAAGTGCATCACTCTAGGGCGAGTATTGCCCTCCCTGAAGCAGTTTGCCGATGAGTGCTCTGGCTCCACCAATACGTCGCTCAATTCTGCACTGCCTAGCTGGTACGGCTGGTTTAGGTCGTGTAGCTCTAGAGTCATTAGCAAATTTGACATGAGCTACACGACATGTCGTTACAGTCGCGCAGTACAGAATCGAATGAGTATCGGTGAGGTCTTCGCAGTCAACAAAATAGTTTGACAGCTGTGGATCCAGGGCCAACACCAGCGCCCTATTTTTGTTATGTATGGGCAAACGAGCTAAGCGTGGTCTAAGTTCGGGCGACATGAACTGACATTCCCAAATCGCATCCGCCAAAGCACTCCTCTATGAGGTTAGCAACTGTCAAAGTGGCGCTAGCATAGCTTTAACCAAAACAGAAGAATTTTGTAAGGAACATTTGATAATATAATTATTTTCACAATGCCAAACATCTGTAAAGTACCTTTTTGTAAGGAAATCAGTGCGCATCAGTTTCCTAAAGATGCAGGCAATAACAAAAAAATGTCTAAAAACCATAAGGAGACAAAACTTCAAGCAGGAAAAAAAATTGAGGCTATGTCGTAAATATTTCTTGGAAACAGATTATTTGTAATTTTTTTTTTTTTTTTTAGATTTCAGATTTATTGTTTACAGATGATGAGGCAGTTATGTTTTACACTTGATTAGAATCCCACTCAAAATTAAATCTAGTGCTCAATATACTCTTTTACCAATGACAAATAATTTAAAATTCCGCTGGAGTCAAGTAGTAGGCATGTCAGTTGAAGACCAGTTCCTAATGTTATTGATTAAGCTCAGAGGCATTAAACCCGATTATGAAATAGCTAATATGTTCAATATAAGCAAAACTGTAGTTTCAAATATACTTATTAGTAACTTCTAACTTCTCTTTATATATGATGTGTGGTCCCTCATAGATATTTGGTCCCGACGCGATATAATGAATACATGCCTGAGATATTTAAAGATCTTAATAATAAAACTAGAGTTAATATTGATGCAACAGAAGTTCCATCCTCGTAAAGATGCACCTCGTTTCTTCAATTCTGCTTTTAACTCACTTATCCGCCATGTCGAATACCTACATGTTTTTTCACAAGAGTTCTTTCAATAATAAAATAATAACGCAGTCAACAAGGGAACCCAAAACACAACACAAACTTGACAGGTGAAAGCTATGCTAGCGCCATCTATCTAAAGTTTTCACCGGCCAGCCCCATTTCTTATTGCACTGGGTACTTACGTTTGTAGCCCTGTCATTACTCCCCTCGTCTGCTTGACCTGTGTTAGACTGTGGTAGTACTACAACAGTCTGTGTCGGGGTGGCGATGACATTATTATTAATATTCCGTCCCCAAAAGATTTTTGAAGCACTGTATCAAAAACACCCTCTTGTCAATGTTATTCACGTGCCCAAAGATCCTTGTAGATCGGTATCATGGAATTAGTAAGTATTATTCACTAGTCAGTGCAAGTCAAGCCGGCCGCCGCGCCCCGGGCCTCGCCAATCGCTGTACTTCCACTTCCGTTCCGCGAAACCTTGGCACCAACAAGTGCACGAATGTGTATTCTTTGGTCTTGTGACCTTCGGTTCAACAGTCACAGTTGACTATACTATTCAGCACTACTTGCTAATTAGTCTGTGTAGTATAATATACTCTGTGGTGCGGATATCTCAGTCTGTGGCACAGAACACTAGAAAGAACTGCCATTTAATGAAGGAAATCTTTGATCTATGGTCTTAGCAACCAGGCCATAAAAATTACTTAGAAAAAAAAAAGAACTGGCAACTATAGACTTGGCTAAAAGGCAACCAGGCCGGCAGGCCATACAAAATACTTATTAAAAAAAGGAATTGGCGGGATCTGTGGTCAGTGCTGTGAAAAACTAAATTTTCTAATTTATTTGTATAGACTTCAAAGTCTGTGACCTATATTACTTCATTGAAAATTGAAATGAAAAAGAAAATCATCTGTTTCGGGAGATAAATATGGTTCATCATTCATGCAGTGTTGTTAACGGTTGTGAAATAACTGTATGATTATCAAGGTAGTGGCAAAAAAAAAAAAAAACCTTACTGAAGGATTGGATCGAGATCTAGACTAATAGTGGTATTTTAATGTTTGGAGGATTGCGTCCATTTTCGATCTTCGTAGCTTGTTTTGAATTGGTCCAGTATGTGAAGTGTCGATTGACGAAGAAACAAGAAATGGTTGTCGTGTCTTGCAAAAACATTTCGTTTTCTGTTATTATTGTTGATTATCAATACATTAGATCACTTTTGTTTGATATTTATGAAGGAGCCCTAACATAGTCAAGATAGCCCATCTTGACTATGGTAAGGATAAGAAAATCATCTTCCTAATGGTGACAAAACAAATAAAATACCCTACTATGAAAATCAATCATCTCAGCCTAATAAGTATGAATGTAGGTACAATATATTTTGTTCTGAAAAGTGAAAACCTCAGTATTGTTGCGTTATCGTTTCATATTTTGAGTGAGTTCTTGACTAAAACTTGGAGTTTCTGTACTCTAAGTGCGGTTGGTGAATCATTGATTCGTTTGTAAGATCATTTTCGTTCTAAAAGAATACCTGATTCAGGCTTAAGTCTAAAAGTGGCTAGGGCTTGGAGGTTGTGTAGTCCTATTTTATTTTTCAATCAGTGCGAGTCATTGGTCGTCGTCTTGCTTAAAGATTTGATCCTAAAAAATCTACTAGTAGGAAAAGTAGCCCAATGGGTCAGTGGGTCTTCTTAGGGGCGTAGTTCTTTGATTGTGTGGTAAGATAACATTTCTCAACCATGTGATAGTATCTCATTTCAGAAATTTGGGCATTGTCCACGTTGTATGGCAATTTGGCTCGGTATGAACAGGCACTTTAAGTATAAATATAATACAGGTTTAATAGCTTATACCAGTAGGAAAGTGTATTACATATTATGGTTGTATTGTGACGCTTGTACAACTTGTTTTTTTTTTTTAATTAAATACATTTTATGATCCATATTCAAGCTGAGGTCAATGTTGGGATTGGTATTGGAGTTCATAGGTGTGCCAGGGTCAACGTGAGACAGAGTATTAGTGTCCATATTCAAAATAAAAATAATCACCGTAAAACGAGGAAAACAATATTCACAATGCCAAGAAACAAAGCGAATGACAACTATGACAAGTGACTTGAAGTGACAGAAAACCTAGAGTAAATATGTTCATTGCAGACAACTGACATTGATATAAACTTTTTTTAAATAATCAATTTAATAATTCCACTTATTCCACTAATTAATTCAACTTCGATACTTTTAAACACTTTTGTTTTCAGATTAATGGATAAAACATGTTCAAAACAGTGTAGGGCGTAGTTAACTACAATTTTGTATCTGGTTACTAATTACCAGTGATCAGAGTAGGTAGATTGATTTTTAGTACTTGTATCATAAATGCACACAGAAAGAATAACATGGATAAGCCATTTTTCCGGAAAGTAATTCCGGTATTTCCGGATTCAATTAAATATTGTTAATGTTGGTAGTGATATTATTACTACTCAATTCAAAATTTAAAGGAAGGTATCAAAACAAAATTAATTCATTATTTATCTGTTGAATAATAAAAACAATTGAATTCCGATCGAAGCTTTAATATTTATTTTTTATTTTTAGCCTAGGATAGCTACTCGTAGATAGCTAGATCTTTTATAGATAGATATAAATTGTTGCACTTAAATTTAAATATTTTCATAGTGGTCATGGTAATTTACATTAAGGGTAGAATAAATGACGGGGCCCCATAGAGGGCCAATGCCTGCTGGGGTCGTGAGACTGTTTTAAGAATGCACCACGACTCTGAAACGTAAAGGGCATACGAAGGAACAGGTTGATTTTAGTCAGTGAAGTCTGACAGTCCCTCCCGTTTCACTCTGGGCGAGAGGACTCATTTCATGATTTTAGCACCAAAAAAAAGGGGTAGAATAAATAAAAAAGATAAAAATCAACATTGTTTATTGTTAAATATGTACATTTTACATTTATTCACATTTTCACATTACAATGTTAGCATCCTGGTAATCCTGATCTTTACAATTAAAATATATAACTATGAGTTTCTCTATATTTTCTATTTTCAACCTATTTCTTTTAACATCTAAAGTCCATTTATAAATGGAAAAAGACCGTTCTACATCTGACGATGTCAAAGGAGCAAATTTAAAAAAAGGTATTAAATTATGTGCTTCATTTTTTTCAATGGCCTCACTATTTTCTCTAAGTGTGTCTAAATCTGGGTTTTGTTCCATAACACGCTGTATTTTATTTTTTATATTTTCTGAATTGCACTGATTTATAGCATCTCTGACGTTGTCAAATGCTAAAAGTGAATCTGTCAACGATAAATTATGCTTTTGCAATTCTTTTAAAGACAAATGAATTATAAAATAATTGTCTTTAATGTAATTTAAATCTTCTTTTAAATTTTCTTTTTCTATAATATTTTTTGCCTCTCGAATAGATACCGCATCAGAGCTGCTTAAACAAGATAGTACTTCTTTTATTTTTTCAAAGTTTTGAGCGTAATAAAATGCTGCCTCTAACCAAGTGCCCCATCTTGTAACAACTGGTTGGGGAGGTAGCGGCAAATCTGGATATTTTTCTTTTAAAATTTTGACTCTACTTGGGGCTTTCAAAAATACCTTTTTAACATTTGCTATTAAAATGTTAACATCGTGATATTCTAACCTAATTTGCTCAGATACGCGATGAAGAGAGTGCGCCAAACATGTTACGTGTTTCATTTCAGGTAAGTATTGTTTTAAATTTCGTCCTCCAGACAGCATATATGCAACGCT
This sequence comes from Griposia aprilina, assembly GCA_916610205.1. Classification (NCBI taxonomy): domain Eukaryota; kingdom Metazoa; phylum Arthropoda; class Insecta; order Lepidoptera; family Noctuidae; genus Griposia; species Griposia aprilina. Next base: position 22,214,963 of record OU744285.1, on the reverse strand, counting down.
ATCAGTGCAGAGGACAAGAATGTTACCTACATTCGATTCAAAAGAATCTTCCCAAAAGTTTTCCAAACATTCCAACACAAATTGCGTGATTGTTTGTCCATTAACTACAGTTAGCATTTTACATGCTACCAAATAAGGTCTAGTCAAATTGCTAGGATGTAATGGTTTTATTAAAAAATGGACTATATAGCGACCTAAAAAGTCTGTCGTTTCATCTAATGATATCCATAGTTTCTCATTTTTATAATTCTGCCGAATCGAATTGATTTTATTCTTAAAAAACTTGTCCAAGTAAACTTTCCGTAACTGTGATTCATCTGGCAGAGTACGATTATTAGGACACGTACAACAACAGGTACTACACATATATTTATTAAAGAAATCTTGAAAAGTAGTATTTTTCATCTGAGACCACGGAATATTGCACAAAATGAGAAATTTTATAAGATCGAAATAAAATTCCTCTTCGGGCCGCTTATACTTTCCCTGGTGTACTGCTCCTTCGATATGTCTTTTAACGTTTCCTTTATTTATGGTTTTCAAATGGCTTTCACATTTTGAACAGTATATTGTACCACTAGCGTGATCGTAAAGTAGTTCGGGATGACCGGATATCCATTTTTCTACAGTTTCAGCCTTGACGTTTGCCATATCTGAACTCTGTTGAAGAGATGGAACCTCGTATATCACCTAAAACAAAGACATGAAAAAATTACATTTTATTTAGTAGTTGTTGTTTTTAAACGGTTTTATTTAGCTTACTCCGTTTGTTTTATATTTCGTGGATCAAATTTAGTCATTGAAATTTCACCCTCTTCCTGTCAACCGATTGATCAAAAATTTGGTATTCGCCTTTGATTCTGGTGACAATACAATGATGTATATTCAAAATTATTGTCAATCCAAAATGGCTGCCGCTACAAGATGGCGGACAACTTAGTTTTTTTTCAATCCCGTCAATATGGGTATCAAATGAAAGGGCTTGTTAAGTAGAATATGGTGCACTATACAAAATTAATATTCAAGATGGCCGCCGCTACAAAATGTCGGATGATGTTGTTTTTTAGTACCCAAAAAACAAAAGAAACCTGAATAAGGCACTCAAATTATATACGGATTCCAGTAAAATGTCGGTTAATAGTGGAGTTAGCTGAATTGCGACTACATTACTAGAATATCATAATTTTGTTTCGCACTAAGCTCACTGGTTCATACTCTATTAAAGATTTAACAATATTAAGACTCATGGTATGTTCAGCGGGTTAAGCAAACAAACACAATACTAAAAATATTCTTATAGTACATCCAAACATGCTTTATACTCCTTGTAACTAGTAAAATATTACTTACCAAAGCTTGGTTTAAATATGTAGATCCAATTCAATAGTGAAAAATCTGAGTCCGTATATTCGAGCCAAATCGTGGTTTAGAGCAGATTCCAGAAGTCAGTATGTACACAAGCCAGGGTCAAGTAACGTTTTCACAACACAGTAACAAACAAAGATGCGCACTCTACGAACCGAAGTAAACGAGTGAACTACCTGGCATGTCGTCGGCGGGCGTACGCATTGTTCTGATAACCGGTTATTGTACCACCCATGATCCTTTGTTCTGATTGGTCGTTGGGTTTTGTCAAATCGTGACAAAAAAAAAATAGGAAGAATAATAAAGAATAAAATTGCTCATTTTATTACAATTCCTACCTTTTTTTTGAGGATGGCAAATCATCAAATGACTCCTTCCACTCTGGCAGAATACAATTCCTACATAAGTTCCGGTTTTTTTTTAATAATCCACCAATTCCGGAGGAATGTCCATAGTAATATATACGTTTCGGATCAATGACCCCAGTTCAATCTACCTACTCCGATCACTGCTTATGATATCTGTATTTATGTTCTGGGATCTGTATTTTGCATTGAGCACAGTTAATATACTTTGATAAGCAATTTGGCATTTATCATTATTAATAACACAAATAGCTGATGAGCCATCACCGGGGTGTATAACCGGAAAAAAAAGACAATATTTTTATTGTGTAATTTAATTATTGGGATTAAATGCGGTTACAAAAATACTATCTTAAAATAAACTCCATGTAAGTATATAATGATTATATGTGGTATAGCATAGATCTCATAACGTAAACTATTGGTGAGACTATTGATATGAGCTTATAAAAGTTGGAGCACATTTTTTAAACTCCTTCCTGGTGCTTGTTATGTAGGCGTTTAGGTGACGCCAGGACTCTGAATCCTCATCACATTTCGCACCTCCGCTCAAATAGTGTCGTAAGTCAAAAAAGCAAACTTTCGAGAAAAAGGCGTTTGAAATTTATTGTAACTTTTTTTTTCACTTTTCGGGGGTTAAATCGAAAACTAAAAAAATTAGCGCCATACGTTTTTTGGTAAGTTACGATGGTTTTTGAAACCCTACAAAACGGTGTATTAGGTATCCTGAAATCATGAAAAATAAATTGAGTTGTGACACTATAATGATAAAAAAAACGAATAATTTACGAAATATTGTTTAATTAAAACGAATTATCAATAATCAACAGTACAAAGATTAAACAGAAAAAGTCTCATATCTTAGGAAAACATCTTTAGAATCTTAGGTAATTAGAATTAACTTCAAAATAACTCACAAATTATTATAAAAGTCAGCATAAAAACTTGGAATGTGATTGTTTTGTATCAAAGTCATTAAATCAGTCTTTTTATTCTCCTTTATTTTAATTTTAGTAGTATAAGCTAGCTTTGTGTCAGAAATTATTAGTTTTTTATTTCGGGAGAGTAAATTACCTTCTGACCATTCGGTGTCCGTGTAAGACGTTTTGTACTTTAAAATATTTGGTCTATCTTTGGCAATAGTCATCATTTTTACATCAGAGATCCTTGTCTTATTGAGAGTCGTAATACCCATATCACTAGTTAAACTTTTTAAAGAAATAAAATCTTTGTGTGAGAGCTCATTTACTCTCAGTGACTCCCCAGTTTTTTTAGCTTGTTTAATTATCTGTACATATTGACTGGGAACGTAAATTGGACCTGATTTCAACGAGCGTTTTATTTGCTTTTCTATCACCGAATGTACTGAGTCGCCTTCATTCTGAGTGTGTCCTGCTATTAAAAATTTATGACTAATCGAATTAAGTTTATCGTATTTCATTACCGCAAACATGTACAACCCAATTATGTACTTATTTTTATTTTGCCCGCAACAGTTGTCCGAATAGAAAACTATATCAATGGGCTCGTTCCCTGTAAGACTGTGCAATTCTTTTTCGATAAATTTAAGCAAGCAGCTACCGATTTCGTCTGCTCCTCGATTGCCTTCACCCTCATGCCAAAAATAGCACTCAGTAATACTGTGATTTACAATTAAATCACCATCATTACTGTTACTTGTTGTCGGTTGATTTCTTTTTCTTCCTGTGTTTTCTGCTGTCAGCTTGCTTATCGTGAAATTCATGTTATTTAGTTTACTCTTATACACTCGGCGTCACAAAAATCGCACCTCTTTAAGAATTCCCTTCAAAGTCATTTTAACCCTATTAATCAATGGTAGACATATGACTGTAAGGTATCATTGGAAAGGCAATTCATTTAAATTTCAGAATAAATCAATGGATTTGGTTTTTTGTTTACCAGGGAATAAAAAAAAGCAAGCAAATGCAAATGATTAAAAAGCTAAATTTTATTTTATCAGCAAAAATTACAAAGAAGTCCTTAAAAACAACTTAAAACCTAGTGTTACCCCCTCTAGCCCTGATGACTGCTTCCATGCGTCCTCTCATGGACCGAATTAATGTGACAACAGTCTCTTGAGGAATGTTGTCCCATTCTGCAACGACGGCATCTTGGAGGTCTTGGAGAGTGGTAGGGGCAGGATCACGTGCCCGTACTCGCCGTTTCAGTTCATCCCAAAGATGCTCAATAGGGTTCAGGTCTGGACTTCGCGCCGGCCAGCGCATAACAGGGATTCCAACTTCTTGCAGGTAGTCTCTTACAATTAAAGCGGTGTGACAGCGGGCGTTATCGTGCATTAACGTGAACCCACTGCCAACAAAACCAGCATAAGGGACAACCTGCTCCTCTAAGATCTCTGTTATGTACCGAGCAGCAGTCAGCGACCCTTGCCCGCGAGCACTTCCAGCCCGAGAAACGCACACAAGGTTCGTTTTACCCTCGATTGACATGCCGCCCCAGAACATGCACGAGCCACCCCCGTATTCCACTGTCTCTTGAATACAGGCTTGCGCGAATCGTTCCCCTTGCCTCCTATACACTCTTCGACGCCTGTCGTTGCAGAAAAGACACACCCTCGTCTCATCCGAGCAGAGCACAGCCCTCCATTGGTCTATTGTCCAATCCACATGGTCACGGGCAAATTGCAACCGGTCTCTCCTATGCTGTGCAGTTAATTTTGGCCCTGTAGCAGCCCTATGAGCTGCAATTTTCTTCTCCCGCATTTTTCTTCTAATCGTGGAGACGCTTACAGAAGTTCTGCGAGCTGATCGCAGTTGTTGTTGCAGCTCAACAGCATTGGAGAACCGATTACGTAAAGACGTCGAAACAATGAAGCGATCGTCTCTTTCGGATGTGCACCGTTGTCTTCCAGATCCACGTCTTCGGATATAGCCACCAGTCTCTTGGAAGCGTTGGAACACTCGTCGAACGGCAAAACGACTCAAGTTCAGTTGCCGAGCAACATCACATTGCCGCATCCCTGATTGCAGTAGTGCAATGACTTGAGCGGCTTCATCTGCAGTGGTATCCATCTTCTGGGGTATTTTTCTTGCTGTAGCTGTTCACGTGTGTTCACTTTAAAGGTTGAATAGCGAATGACTCACATATTTTTTTTTTTTTTTTTTTTTTCTTAATTGGCAGCTCGTAGTTGTGACCACTAAGGTCCTGGCTACTTAACCGGGCAAACCTGTGGGTGCCTTAAGCTACTAACTTAAAGCCTCCAGCCAGGGGCGAACAATACTTAAATTTAGGTGACCGCACGCTAAGGGCACCCCCTGTGGGGTACGAACCTCGGCTTAGGGCGTCACTGAGGGGAGGGCAGCAAGATGGGACAGGCTGGATCTAAATTATATTATTATTATACTGGGGAATTTAAAGCTACAGGCTCAGCTACGGCGCGGGCTGGCGCGTCGTCGAGCAAGGGTCGGGGGGGGGGACAATTACGTCGGGGGCGTCGCGTAGGACCTCGGCGGCGAGGTCGGAACGATGGCGGTCTGTGTTTGTGCACTGTACTGGTGGCCCTACTGCTCTCCTGGAGGAGGGTTATGGGGTCATCGGGGTCGGTCAGGGCATGCCTTGGACGGCGGGTACGACTAATGCGGGAGGGGGCATATCTGGCAGCCTCGACAACCAGAGGGTTGCGATGTGAGGCCGCGGAGTCGAAGAAGCGCTTGGAAATGCGCTTCATGAACTGACGGATAGTGGGGATTTTAAGGTCGAGATGGAGGATCTCGTTCCGAACGAACCAAGGGGAGCCGGTTGCCCTACGGAGGAACCGGTTTTGGAGGGTCTGCATCCTATGGATGTGGTGGGGTTTCGAGTGTGCGAAAACCACACTCGCGTAGGTCATGATGGGACGAATGCACGCTGTGTAAATGCGCAATTTGCACTTGAGTGACAATTTGCTGCGTGCATTCAATAGGGAGTGGAGTCTACCGAGAGCGAAAGCGGCGCGCGAACGCGCCTGCTTTATGTGCTCGCCGAAAGAGAGTCTATGGTCCAGAGTGACACCCAAGTATTTGGCTCGCTTCTCCCAAGGGATAGGCTTGCCGAACATGGTGATCGGACGGGGAGGGGTGGGGTTGAGTCTCGGTTTCGAAAATAGAACCGCTTGACTCTTATCGGGATTGACTTCGATTCTCCACTTCCTAAACCAGTCACCGAGTTGGTTGACTGTGGTTTGGAGAGTGCGAGATATCGCGTCGGGGCTTACGCCGGTGTAGTAAATGGCCGTATCGTCTGCGAACAGAGCCAACTGAGCCCTTTTACTCTTGGGGATATCGCTGGTGAAAAGCGTAAAAATGAGAGGGGCGAGCACGGAGCCCTGAGGGACTCCGGCGCGAATGGGACGGGGGGAGGATAGCGCTCCTTCGATGCGGAATCAGAAGGTGCGGTTCGACAAAAAGTCTCGCAGGATGAGCACGAGACGATCTGGCACTTTAAGTTGGTATAGCTTATATAATAAGCCATTGTGCCAGACTTTGTCGAACGCTTTCGCTATATCGAAGAAAACAGCACCCGTCAACGAACCACGTTGGAAGCCAACGCTTATGTGTTCGACGATACGGTGGACCTGTTGGACGCACGAGTGTTGGGTTCGGAAACCGAACTGCTCGTTGGGAATGAGACCTTTCGTCTCGGCATAGTCCCTGAGACGCTTATAAATAAGCCTCTCATAGATTTTGCCGATGACATTGAGGAGACTGATGGGGCGGTAGCTGGAGGGAGCGGATTTAGGCTTGCCCAGCTTGGGAATGCCGATGACAGTGGCCTGTTTCCACGCTTGGGGGAAGATGTTATTGCTCATGGCACCATTGAAGATGGTGGTCATTAGCATGATCAGGTGGGCAGGGAACAGTTGGAACACCTTATTGGTCATTCCATCAGAACCGGGGGCTTTACGGGGCTTAAGGCCCTTTATGAGCTCTTGCACTTCGTCAGGGGTGACGGGAGGCAGAGGGCACTCGGGGTCTTCTACGGGGGGGAGGGAGGCTCTCCTTTCGACTTCGGCGTCGACCTCAGAGAGGTGAGCTTGGTCTACAGGTTGAGAGCTGGGCGAACATTGGGCCTCAAGACTGTCGGCTAGGCACTCGGCCTTGTCGACATCATCGAAAGCGATGGTATTGTCTGGGCGGATCAAGGGGGGCATAGGGACTACTTCTCGGGATTTGAGTTTCCTCTGAAGCTCCCAGAATGCTAGGTGGGTAGGCTCAAGTTCGCTCAGCAACTCATCCCAGCCCGTTTCCCGATGCTCCGCTACACGTGTCCTTACAGCTCGCTGTAAGTAGCGCATATGGGCTCGGTTCGCGTCGCAGGGAAAGTTGCTGTACGCACGGACAGCCGCGTTCTTCTCAGTCATCAGTTCACGTACATCGTCCGGCAACTTCCAGCGACGGTCGTCCGTCGCTGGAACTTCCCTTGAACAATCGTTCAGGACTGATTGTACGTGTCCAGTGAATGAGTCGATCGCGGCCGTCGTGTCAGCGATAGAGTCGAAGAGGTCGGGGATGGAGTCTAGGTGGGGGGACGTGTTGGATTTCAGGCGTTCGCTTACTTTCCTCCAGTCCGTTACCACTTTTGTGGAGGGGGGTTGGTCGGGGTCGGGGAGGCCTACGCGAGGGGCTAGCTTAAGCACAACTGGTCGGTGGTCAGATGATAGTTCGTGTATCACCTCTATAGAATCCAACCGTAGGTTGATATTCTTTAAAAGTGATACATCGAACACATCAGGGGTATGGTCAACCGAGTGGGGGAAATGAGTGGGAGTCATCGGGGCGATGACATCGAAATTTAGAGGGGTGCAGAGGTCGAACAAGTGTCTCCCTCGGGTAGAGATTCTGGTACTATTCCAGGCGTGATGTTTGGCGTTGAGATCCCCCGCTATGATAACGGAGTCACTCAGGCCGAGGAGTAAGGTCAGGTCGTCAGTCAAGAGTTGGAAGTTCTCTGAATGGCACGTAGGGGGGAGGTAGACCGATACCAAGGTGATCGGTTGGTGGCCTGTCATGCCTAGCCGGCAGATAGAGACTTCTAGTCGTGAGAGGGGGGGCGGGTCCAAGGGGATGCAGTAGAGGGATTTTCTGTAGTAAATGAGGGTGCCACCCTTGTGACACCGAGTCCTGTCGTTTCGAACAACCCGATAGTTCGCTATCGACGGCGTTCGCAAGTGGGGTTTTAGAAAAGTCTCCTGTACGAGGAGGACATCGATCTGGTGGTCGCGGAGGAAGGTACCGATTTCGTCGCGCTGACCTTGGATGCCATTGGCATTGAAATAACCTAACTTTAGGGATCGGGGTTTTAAACGCGAGAGGATTCCGTTATCCATTAGTGGGATTGGGGGAGTTCACGAATGACTGTAGCGCGTGCGTAATGTCCGGGTACGCGTTATATATGCACTGAATGGCATAAAGGTTACCGGCATTTCTGGCGGCAACGATTTCATTGGCCATTTGACGGGCGCGAGGGGTGAGGAAGGCAGTGAATGTGCCTGAGATCACGTTGAACGGATCCATGGGGTTGGGGCCTACAGCCACGGGTGTGGTTGAGGAAGGAACGGGCGCGACTGGGGCGGGGGTGGTGGCTTTAGGAGCCGGGGGGATAGTAGCGAGGGGCGCGGGTGCGCGCGCGGGCGCGGGCGCGGGTGCGGGCGCGGCCGCGAGCGTGTGTGCGCGAATGCGGGGGTCCATCTGATGAGCGATGAGGGGCGGAGGGGGGGGTTGGTTGCGTACCAGGGGCGGGAAGGCCTGTTGGTGCTGGGATAAATTCCAAGCGTTGGGTCTCTGGGGACTCAGACGCTCGGGAAGTTGGGTGGAGGGGGCTTCCCTTCCCTGACGAGCGTCCGTACTGTTATACCCTAACTCTGTAAGGGTTAATGCTAGATCAGCGCCTCGTCGGCGCTGCCAGTTCTTAGTCTACCTGACGGCTGGAGACGTCATCTTTTCTCTGGCAGTTGATACTCAACCTCCGTAGCGGACGGGTCTGCCCATGGGTCTCACGTGTTATTTTGAAAGTGATTATATCCCGAATTATAATATCCCGAAATATACATCCTGAAGTAATTAATTCTTTTTTTAAAAAGCCTAACGCGTGGTGACCTATAACAATTGGTGGCAGCGGTGGGATACGAAAATCCCCAGTGTCCTTAAAATATTAACTCTCCAGTGTACCATCTAATAATCAGTGTGTAGTGAAACGCCTAAAATTATAATCAACATTACCATCCAAGTGTGTGAAAGTGTGGTTAAAACAACCTGTAAAATCAAATGTGTAGTGAACAAGAACTGCATTCTACTTGATAAACCCTGTAAAACCAAAATCAAATGTGAACATTTACTTACCATTAACTATCCTGAGCATCACGTCGCGTAACATGCTATCTTAAACATCCTGCATCATCCAGTGTATAGTGATTGTGGACTATACCGTCAGCTATCCTGAGCATCGCGCAGCTTAACTGCTATTCCTGCAAATTCCATCCGGCATCCGAAGTCAAGGTCAATACCAAATAATTGACCACAATATAATCATTCAAGACCGCCAACGACTCAAACTCAGGCCGCTGAGACGCGGCTTATCGCAACGGAATGTTCCTGTTCGCCATAACATCCGTCGCCCACGCACTACTAGTACTGTGAGTCTTTGGTCATTAGTCAAGGCTGAGATATTATTTAATTCTCTATACAAGATTATTTACTTGCGATTTATTAACTGTAATCATTATTGTAAGACCTTATACTATCTGTGACCCGTTTTCTTTCATTTATGGTTAAACAATCTAATTATGCCAACAGTTCCTAAAACAGAAGAAAGTAAACTAAAACTTGATATCCCAACTTTAGAGCAATCTCGAAGTGATACAGAAAAATCGCCTACCAGGCCTTCTAGTCCTAGGGTCACAAGAGCTGCTATTGCACGTAGCGCAATGGCAGAACTAGACTTAAACACTTTGTTTAAGTTCGTCAAATCATTTGACGGCAACCGGGAAACTGTCAACTCATTTATTATCAATTGTAATAACGCGTATGATCTTGCAACAGAACTACAAAGACCAATTCTTTTTAAATACATTCTCAGCCAGTTGGGTGGAAAAGCGGAAATTGCCTGCTCCATAAAAGAGTTCGTGTCATGGGAACAACTCAGAGAATTTTTAAAAGCACAATTTAGTGAGCGAAAACATTATGCTCACCTTCTCACCGACCTTCAGGAGAGCAGGCAAAGCCCGCAGGATAATGTTAGCCAATTTTCGCTTCGCGTGGAGACCTGCCTCTCACAACTGTTAACTGAAATATCCTTATCTACCACTAAGGCAAAGGAATTGCCCGGTCGTACCGCAGCTATGGAGGACTTAGCCCTCCATCATTTTCTTATGGGGTTACACCCCCGTTTATCAAACATTGTGAGATGTAGATCTCCAAAAACACTAAACGAAGCCATTAATTTAGCGATTTCGGAAGAACGCATTCAACAAAGCCTGTATAAGCGCCCACAGGTCGAACAAAAGTTCGTCAATAATAACAAGCCAAAACCAGGGCCTTCAAAACCAAACTCTTACACACAATCCACTACGTCAAATCCAAATAAAACCGATACATTGTTTTGCCGGTATTGTAAAACTGCTGGTCACGAAATAAAAGATTGTAAGAAACGCGAATTCTATAATAACAAATTTCAATTCAAACCGAATAATAATGTTCGGAATAATAATAATAAAATCAGCCATATCCGCGAAACACCCGATGATGAACACACGGATGATTTCTCTTCATCCTATGTCCACGGCTCCAATGATTTAAACGAAATGGAGTCTCGCGAGGGTGCCGCACGGGACGAAGCATAAATAACGGCACCCAACAACAAAAACCAATTCATAGGACTAACCAACAGGGTAACCAGCCCCAAACTGACGGTCCTAACCCTTATCCTTATCCAAAGAAGGTCAACCGACAGGGTAACCAGCCCCGAACTGACGACCTTAATCTAGATTCATCACGGACCAACCGACAGGGTAACCAGCCCCAAACTGACGGTCCTACCATTAATATATCCCGTGTCGAACGACAAGGTAATAAGCCCCAAATCCACGAACACGGAACGAAAAATTTAGGAGTCTCGCCAGTATCCAACGAGACCAGTACCAAAATATACGAAGTAAATCTAGACATATCCAAGCGGTTTCTACCACATGTACTCTTAAACTCACAAGTTTCAGATACCCCTTTATCCTTATTAGTCGATTCAGGCTCTGTCATATGCCTATTAAAATTATCCAGTATCAAGGAAAATCAACGACTGGTGAAAGAACCAATCAAACTTAAGGGCATCGACCCCGGTGACGTACCGACCTCAACCGAAGGCCATTTACAATTAAAATTAAAATTAAATAATAATAAAGTCACACCATTTCGATTTCATGTCATTAAAGACATAAGTTTGCCCTATGATGGTATCATAGGATCAGATTTCTTAACCTTTTTCGGCTGTAAAATTGATTATACAACCGATACCCTTAAAATGGGAGAATCCGAAGTTAAGCTATACTTCTACGACCCATTCTATATTATCCCACCACGTACTGAATCTGTTATTGAATGTTCAGTACAGGACACCGATCTAAAAGAAGGTATCATTATGGATCAACACTTATCAAAATGTGTCCTAATATCTAACTGTATAGTAAAGGTGAAGGATAACCATCGTGTCAATTTAACTATAGCTAATACCTCAGGGTCGTACATTAAAATTGATCCTAATTTAAAACTCGCAATCAAGCCACTACATGCTGCCGTTCAGGTCAGCATAAACAGTCAAGAAACATCCTATCGAACTATAGAAGTCTTAAACTCCCTACGAACAAATCATTTAAATCAAGAAGAGTCTGAAGCCCTCACTGAACTTTGTTCCCAATATTCTGATATCTTCTATCTACCAGATGATCAGTTAACTCACACTACAGCCCTTAATCATCAAATCAAAACGAGTAGCGATACCCCTATTCATACAAAGTCGTACCGATTTCCGGAATGTCATAAGAAGGAAGTAGAAACTCAAGTCAGTAAAATGCTAAGTCAAAACATTATAGAGCCGTCATCCTCACCCTGGAGCTCGCCAATTTGGATAGTTCCCAAAAAGGCAGACTCTCAAGGGCAAAGAAAATGGAGAATAGTAATCGATTATAGGAAATTAAACGACGTCACTATCGGTGAAGCATATCCTATACCACAAATATCCGAGATCCTTGATCAATTAGGAAGTAGTAAATACTTCACGACCTTGGACCTCACATCCGGTTTCCACCAAATTTTGATTTCTCCTAATGACGCACCCAAAACTGCATTTTCTGTACCTCAAGGTCACTTCCAATTTACACGAATGCCATTCGGATTAAAAAATGCATCTTCCACCTTTCAAAGACTAATGAATAATTGCCTTACTGGCCTACAAGGCACAAGATGTTTTGTGTACTTAGATGACATCGTAATCTACTCATACGACCTGATCTCACATGTTGATAACCTGAAAGCCGTATTCGACAGACTCCGTAGATTTAACTTAAAGTTACAGCCAGAAAAGTGCGAATTTCTCCGCAAAGAAGTCGCTTACTTAGGACACATCATCAACGAAAACGGCGTCCAACCGAATCCTGAAAAGGTTCGTGTAGTGACGGAATATCCAGTACCTCAATCTCCGAAAGACATAAAGTCTTTTCTGGGTCTAGTATCCTATTATAGAAGGTTTATACCCGACTTTGCCAAATTGGCGAAACCTTTAACCTCCTTGCTAAAAAAGGACGTTACCTTCGAGTGGCAGAACGAGCAACAACTTGCTTTTGAATCCTTAAAATCCAAACTCGTTTCCGCCCCAATTCTCGCATATCCAAACTTCACACAACCATTCCTTCTAACCTGTGACGCCTCAAATTATGCGATATCCGCAATATTATCCCAGGGCCCAGTAGGACAAGACCGTCCTATTGCATATGCGTCTCGCACGCTTAATAAAGCAGAATGCAATTATAGCGTCACAGAAAAAGGATGTCTCGCCATTATCTTCGGCACCAAAACATTCAGACCGTATCTCTACGGTTATCAGTTTACAATCCTTACAGACCATAAACCATTACAATGGCTTTTTAACTGTAAAGATCCTGGATCTAGACTTGTCCGCTGGCGTTTAAAATTAGAGGAATTTGAATACAACATCCAGTATAAAAAGGGAAAGGTTAACGCCAACGCTGACGCCTTATCTCGTTTTCCAGTAAATCCTATCCAACAAACTGATCCTGTAACGTCCAACCCTCTTGGTGAAGAAGAATCCCCTCAAGAGCTAGATAGAGACCTAATGGATTTACTGATAGATCCACCTTCGTTCAACCCTGACGCAGATATTCAAACTTCTCCGAATCTTCTCGATCCAACCGAAGATCTCTTGCCATTACCCGATATAAACTTACCTTCTAATGTCCCAGATATCCTCAGAAATGAAATCGAGAATGAAACAATCACATTACCTAATCCTGTATTGGACGAATCAACAGCTTCCAATCCCCAAATTGTCCATAGTCCCAGACCGTCCACAAGTGCAAGTCCAAATGCCCCATCTAATGTCGATGATTATCCCACGTTCCTGAAATCTGTGGCTAATAAAGACAAATTATTTAGCACTGAAATTGTAGAACACAATGAAAGCCTTTTAAAATGTCTTGCAAAAGTAATTCTAGTTCCCACGTCTATTGATCTGGACGAATCTAACCCGTATATCCAAGATATATTAACTGACCTCGAAATCAGCACCAGAATACATAATTCCGAGAAAGAGCTTTTCTCGTCCTTGAAGATAGAAGTTAATAATAAAATATATTACCTGTTGTTTACCAAAGTACATCACTTTGACGAAGCCTCCTATCCGGAAATTTTCGAAACCCTGAAAAGAATAAGAAATGAATTAATAATATTCGGAAATGTCAATGAAATCGGCATATCCGATTTTAAAAATCCGTTTGAAAAACATTCCTTTATTAAAGTTTATAATATCCTTACTTATCTTTTCCACGATACGCGAATCAAGGTCAATGTATATCATAACAACATTATCTATCCTGCTCCAATCGAAATTAAAAAGATCCTGCATGACAATCATGACATCCCAATAGCAGGTCACCTAGGCTCATCACGAATGTATAACAGAATAAAACAAACGTATTATTGGAAGGGTATGCGTAGTGACATCGAATCATACGTGAAACAATGTAAGTCTTGCCAAGAAAATAAAGCACTTAGGAAAATCAATCGCGCTCCTATGCAAATTACCAGTACTTCCACTGAACCATGTCAACGAATTGCTCTGGACATCGTAGGTCCGCTCCCCGAAGCAGGTCCTGCAAAATTAAAATTTATATTAACAATCCAAGATGATCTCACTAAGTTCTCTTCCGCATATCCCATTCGCAGCACTACAGCAGAAGAAACAAGCGAATGTCTGCTCCACTATATATCTATATTTGGCATCCCCAAAATGATTCTTACCGACCAGGGCACCAACTTCACGTCAGATCTCTTCAAGAAAACATGCGATTTCCTTAAAATAAAAAATCTGTGGTCTTCACCCTATCACCCACAAACCCAGGGCGCCCTGGAACGAAGCCATTCAACCCTTAAGGAGTACCTTAAGTCTTATACTAACGAAGAACAATCAAACTGGCCTCGTTACGTATATACAGCTATGTTTGCTTATAATACTGCCGTTCATTCCACAACTCACTTTACACCATATGAGCTAATGTTCGGTAGTAAACCGTTCATCCCTAATTCTATATACGACGAATCCCCAGGGGCTACTTACCCCGAATATGTCCGTATGCTACAGAACCGACTAAAATACTCGCGTGAAAAAGCATTAGACTTCATGAGGAAATCCAAGGAATCCTCAAAATTATACTACGATAACCACACTCGCTCAGTAAGTTATAAAGTCGGTGAGTTCGTGTATCTCAAAAATCATTTGAGACTACGTAAGGCTCTCTCCCCTCTCTGGAAAGGTCCTTATAAAATATTAAAAGTTAATAGTAATAACACACTTACCTTGCTTATAAATAGGCGTCATGTCACCCATCACTTTGATGAGGTGAAGCCAGCTGATGTCGGAAGTAACCCGTAGTATCTTAAATAGTTATAGGTATAAGCTTAAATATTAATACATAGAGTAGGTATAGTTACTATGTAAGTACTTATATTATTATACTTAATGTAGCTATTGATTTACAGAACTCCGAATCAGGCTCGAAGTCAGCAGGACAACTATGTCCAGCAGATAAAATCAAGCCCTGGCCTATATTTCGATTACCTCGGCTCACTGAAAATCAGCAGTGGACAACTGAACGTCTTGATGCCCTTAGATATCTCACATATTGGCCCGCATATTCAAAATATAAACTCCGCCCTTAATACTACTAAATATCTATGTAAAAGAATTGGTCTAATAGAAAATAGTTGTAATAACATAATAGAACCATTAAATGCCCGCTACAATGACATGTACAAAGAGTTTTCATCTATTTCACATTTGTTAGAAAAACGATCAAAACGCGCTTGGGTAGGAGGACTAGGTACTCTGATTAAGCAGATATTTGGTAATCTGGACGAAAACGATGGTCTCAGGTTTAATGATGCTATAAACGTACTACTAAATAATGAGAAAAAGTTGGTTTCATTAATGAAGGAAAATACTTTAGTGACCACATCAACAATTTCATCGTTTAATAACTCAATTAATAACATTAAAATTAATGAAATTAACCTAAACGAAGCTATCGACAAACTCTCGACCAATTTAAAAAACGTAACCAATGAAACGAATGAATTATTGCTACGATTAGAAATTGTTCATATACTTAATAATCTAGAAGTGTCAATCTTAACTATGTCATTCCAACTCGAAGACATAACAAATGCTATCCTTTTCAGTAATCAAAATATTCTACACCCATCAATGATTACGATACAACAATTGTTCCGTGAGCTTGCCGATAACTATCAATACTTACCTAATGATTTGAAACTACCTGTTAATTTAGATTTAAGTTCTATTCATTTAATCTTGAATGTATCTAGAGTAGTTAGTTATTATACTAGTAATAAGATATTTTTCATGTTACAAATACCTTTAGTGTCTATAAAAGAATATGTATTATTTCATAACATTGCTCTGCCTACTCCTCACAATTTAAGTAAACCTAATACTTTTAGTTTAATTTTACCTAGTTCCAAATACATTGCAATGACCAAAGACAAAACCCAGTACAGCACTTTAAACAATTTGGAAAGTTGCAAAATCATCACAGCAGGAAAATATGTGTGCGATATAACAACCGTGTATGCGTCAGACATCAGACCTATTTGTGAAAGTGAATATATGTCAAAAGTGATCAGTGAAACCCCAAAATATTGTGAAACTAAATTTATTTATGGTAACTTAGATATGTGGAAACCCATAGAAAATAATAAATGGATTTACATACAGTCAGTGTCTAATAGAGTTTCAATAGAATGCCGGAATTCAAAATTATTAGAAATTAATGTTTTAGGTACCGGAATACTTACAATCCCTAAAAACTGCATGGGTTACTGTAAGGGTATCACTTTGATCCCAAAATATACTGCATTAAACATATCTACACCCATTGCCTTTCCTGACTTTAATTTATTAAATGACACTTGCTGTAATGTAATGAGATTAAACCAATCAATTAATAATGTACCCCCTATTAAACTACTAAACACTGATTTAGATGATCTGAAGTTCAATAAACATATCTTTCTAAAACAATTAAGTAATATAGACAATGTCCTTGACAATCAACCATACATCTTAAAGTATGGGATGCATTATTCTATTATCACTATGTTAATTATTATCCTTATAATATCTTATGTCTGTTTTAAAGTTTATAAATGCATACGACCCGGCAGCAGAACCCCAGTTAAAATATCCTTCTCATCGAAACCGGAACCGACTTATAAAATTAATACAGAAAATAGTCATTCCGATAATGAGGAAACCTCCCTTCCAGCTATTAGAACTAGAGTTTAAAATACTTCATCGCTTTGATTTTACACATAAATAATTACGTCATAACTCCGTAGTAACCCCGAAGTTATTTCTTAAAGGGGGAGGTGTTATACCCTAACTCTGTAAGGGTTAATGCTAGATCAGCGCCTCGTCGGCGCTGCCAGTTCTTAGTCTACCTGACGGCTGGAGACGTCATCTTTTCTCTGGCAGTTGATACTCAACCTCCGTAGCGGACGGGTCTGCCCATGGGTCTCACGTGTTATTTTGAAAGTGATTATATCCCGAATTATAATATCCCGAAATATACATCCTGAAGTAATTAATTCTTTTTTTAAAAAGCCTAACGCGTGGTGACCTATAACAGTACGCTTCGCCAGTTTGGGATTCGTTGCCTTAGGGGCTTTGGGGCAGCCACGGTAGTTGGCTGGATGCCCGGAGAGGCCACACAGCACACAGCTGGGTGGTTCCGTGCATAGGGTACGGTCCTTTGGGCGGGAGCACTCGGAAGTGCCATGCCCACCCAGGCACTTGACGCACCTGGGTGTGGCATGGCAATTCTTTTGGGAGTGACCGTATAGTTGGCAGCGGTGACACTGGCCAACTATTCCAGTCTTGCGGGGCTTCTGGATATCGAATCCAGTGAGATGACATAGGGACTTGATCTTGAAGATCGGGTGGTGTCCTTCGACGGGGGGGCATACAACAAGGACCATGTTGTATGGCTCGCCGCCTCGGGCACGGTGCATGCGGTGCACCTCGGCTACTGGGATGCCTTGTGAGACAAGGTCTTCCTTAAGATCGGAGGTAGCGATCTCCTTTGGGATCCTATTGATTACTACGCGGGTCTGGCGGTCCTCGGGGAGGGAGTACGTGTGAAAGGACACACCACGTGCTCTGAGGAGCTTTGTAAGTTCCCTATAATCGTTGGATTTAGGGACTTGGACCTTAATGCCCTGCTCGGTTGAACGGGCACTGGTGAAGCCGATCCTGAGATCGACGCACCATTTGGACACTTCGGTCCATTTCGATTTGTCTTGGATGAAGACAGGGGGGGGGGGTGGGGGTCTTTTTGGGGTTGCTTTCTAGGAAAGCATTGGGAGCCGGGGGGGGGCTTAACGCGGGGGGGGGGGCCGGTCGTGATGGCGACGACGGGGGTCGGAGGCGCAAGGGTGGGCGGAGGAGTGACCGATTGGTCCCTAAGTTTATTTGCCTGTGAAGAGGCGAAGTTCTTTTTCCTCTTAGAGGAAGAGGTGACGGTCTGAAAACCGTCATCCTCGGAGGAGGAGTTCGTCAGGGTTTCTGAGCCGGAGGAGTAAGGGGAGACGGGGCGTCTGGTTGTTGTCCGATGGTCGGTTTCCATCGGTACGGGGGGGAGGGGGGCGGTTTGCACCGGGGGGGGGGCCTCTAGTGCATCGCTAAAGTTAGCGATGGCGGCAGAGTTGTCGGGAGGACAGGGGGTGGGGGGCTGCAGAGCAGCGAACTTAGCGCCATATTTGGCGAGGAACTCGGGGTCCTTAAGGAGGACCTCCCTAAAGAAGGTCGCGATTAAGGCATCGCCCATGGTTGGGGGGTGCGGGGCTATTTACTTGGGGGGGATGTTGGAATTTAAGATTCCAGCCTAAAAAATCCCTATGCCTAACTCCCCGGGTGGGTGTTCCCGGGGATGAGTTACCCTCCCTGTCGGGTATAGACAGGGAGGTGAGTACCTATGGTGAGCCTTAAGCTTGTAAACCCGTCGCCAGTCTTATTGTGCGAACGGGGCCCTGACAGTCTAGCGCGAAGGGTGTAGACACACCCTAGAGACACTAGGTGAGTAGCTGGGGAAGGAAAACTG
This sequence comes from Griposia aprilina, assembly GCA_916610205.1. Taxonomy (NCBI): domain Eukaryota; kingdom Metazoa; phylum Arthropoda; class Insecta; order Lepidoptera; family Noctuidae; genus Griposia; species Griposia aprilina. Next base: position 22,196,315 of record OU744285.1, on the reverse strand, counting down.
TCACCAGAGCCGACTAGGAGATCCCCCAAGGCCGGTTAGCTCTGGGACCCGTCCAACTGACTGCCTCGCCCTGAAAGGATTCGGCGGGTGTGTTGGGACAACACCCCACTCGGATCGTTAACACCGCTAGGTATCCACCGAGGACCACGAAACTGTGGTTTTGCCCAGAAGGGGCCTAGTGAAGCTACTCACACAATCGCGCAGTTAAAGAAATATCACTTGCCTTGAAAAAGGCAGTTTTTAATTGATCACTTGATACGACCAATTAATTAAATAAATTTAATTAATTGTTCGACGATCGGATGCAGCCGGGGCGGCAGCGGGGGCGCTACGAGGTTCGCAGCGAGAAGAATTAAACTTCGACAAAAATCGAAAACGGGAGAGCGCAAGCACACAACCGTTCGCGACCGATGCCGAGAGTCTAATCTCTCACATTTTTTTTTTTTTTTTTTTTTTTTTTTTTTCCTATTGGGCAGCTCGTAGTTGTGACCACTAAGGTCCTGGCTACTTAACCGGGCAAACCTGTGGGTGCCTTAAGCTACTAACTTAAAGCCTCCAGCCAGGGGTCTCACATTTAACCCGGGTCGCCCGTTTTATACCCTTGTAGGGAGGTGCAATTAGTGGCCGTTGTAATGCGTATTTTGACAACATTTTTTTTTAACGTTACGTGCTAATGAGATCTGTTGTGTTTAGGAATTCTAACTGTTGTTAATTTAAAGGTCGTTAAACATACTTTCAATTGATACCAATATTAATAAGGTTTAATGTATTCGTTACTGGCGGGACATGTTTTAAACTTATTTTCGAAGAGGTGCGATTTTTGTGACGCCGAGTGTAGTAAAAAACAGAATCATCGCCACGGGGTACCTGCAAAACAGCCTGTAAGTCGTATACAGCCACAATCAGGTTTTTATTTATCTTAAGAGCTTCTTTGTCTTTCTTTTTTTCTTCCCTAGATAAATTCTTTTCTACTAAGTGTTCATCATATTTCTTCTTAAGTTGTACTTTATCTTCCGGATTCGAATTTTCATACGCTACACATAATTCACATCTGTCTTTCTTTGGTGCAAAGAAACCTAAATTAAATTCACCATTAAAAATGCGACTGTACATCACATAATTCCCATAATTCCGACCATCTCGTTTACACTGGTCCACATAGTCCCTATGTAAGTCAGAAATAGTTTTCCCCCCATCAATGAATTCTCGTGTAGTTTGTGCCCTCAGATAATGGCTTTCAATCTTTGGTATTCCTTTTATATGATCCCTGATTTCATTTTTAATAGTTTCGCCTACAGTATAATGTTTGTTGTGTTTTCCTCTTTGATCTTCTTTCAAAAAAACCCCCAGTTGATTTCTCTGTTACGGTTTTGATCGTTCTGTCATTAATATCAAGCGTATTTTTAAACATAGTTTTACAGATCCTCTTCAATGAACCTTCAACCTCGAAATAGAAAGCATAATTACTTTTTCGAGGTTTGTTTGATTTGACGTACCGGTACTTAACTTCTATAGGTCTTAAATGTTTATGGATAAATTGCCTCTGTTTCTCTAAATCTTGCAAAGCCCAGTAAGAATTAAACAATTGGAGCCTTATTTCTTCAGTAAGAAAAGAACCGCATTTCAGTCTACAACGTTCGCCACAACCTTCTTTAATAACTTTTTTAGGAATGGTTCGTCCAGATTTTGTTTTATAAGGTAATCCTGAGTTTCGAAGAATTTTAGTTACATTTTGCTTCCATTGTCCTTCAGCGCGCCGTTTCTTACGTGAAGTCGGCATACTTTCTTCCGTCATCTCATGTTGTCCTTGGGGGTTATTTCTGTCTAAATTAGATTCTTGTGAAGTTGATGGGCGGTCTTCGCGAATGTCTTCACTAGGCCTTGCACTAGGTAACAATGATAGCGAGCTGGATGAGGATGAATTTGAACTGGACGAGGATGAACTTGAGCTGGACGATGAAGAACTCGAAGAACTCGATGATGATGATGATCGGCGATGAAGAACGACTTTATTTTTCTTAATATTTTTACGAGCAGTATCGTAGTTGGAATCTTTAACTGAATCATCTGTTTCTTCACCCCCAGTGATATCTTGTATTAGTTCTAAGTTTTCATTATTATATTCTACAGGCAATTTAGAAATACTGTCGGACGTCTCATTTAAATAATCATTTTCCTTATTTAAGCTGTCATCCATTGCTTCTAAATTATTTTTTGGAGTAGGTTCTGGTATAGAAGTTGATTCATCTGTTTCTTGATTATGCTGCCCGTTCGGCTCCAGGCACAGGGACAGTATTTTTCTTGATCTGGACATTGTATTACAACTACCTAGGGACAATAAAACATTAATTTAATAAAAAAAAGTCTTCATTCATACCAAATACAGAAACAATATTAAAATCCGTCTCAAATGCAACACGTTTCGATACAGATTAGTTGTAATTAAGAAAATAAATAGTTTTCTGAATACCTTTATCAAGTCCACACTATCATATTCTTGACACAGAACACTATTATTTCCAGAAAAACTGTTTTTTACTAACCATAATCACATAATACTGTCATATGTCGAAACATTGCACTATAAAATATAAAAAAATGTGATTGTAAAATAACCTTAATCACGTGTATTGTCATAACTCAACACAGATCAAATTGATTGCGAAATAAATAAGATTTTTGACTAGCCTTAATCACATATACTGCATTAACTCGACACAGATCAGTTTTATTGCGAAATAAATAAGATTTTTGACTTACCATAATAACATAAACTGTCACTTATCGACACAGATCGGTTTTATTGCGAAATAAAATAAGATGATTGCCTAGCCTTAATCACATATAATGTCATACCTCGACACAGATCAGTTTTATTGCGAAATAAATAAGATTTTTGACTTACCATAATAACATAAACTGTCACTTATCGACACAGATCAGTTTTATTGCGAAATAAAATAAGATGATTGCCTAGCCTTAATCACATATAATGTCATAACTCGACAAACAACACTTTATACGATATTTAGTTAAACGACCACCTGGCGCAAGCCGAGACGTGACACTGTTTATGTTTGGTATGACATAACTTTCACTTAACATTATAATGACACTAGTGCCATCTAGGGATAAATTTTTAAACCATAAGCACGACACTATTCGAGATAATATTTTGAAATTTTCTGAAACGAATGGTGAAATAAAAGAGTTTTTCAAATTTTTTGAGTTGTGACACTATTTGAGCGGAGGTGCGATTTGTTAATAATCATGATTACCGAGTGCCGCCACCTATTTACTGGTTGGATCCGCTCTATTTCATTGCATTTATATATTTTGAGTTCTATATAGAACTCACCTCTTTTTTGCTCGTTCATTTGTCGTGAAACTCCGTTCGCCAGTCTCCTCGTGATGTACGAGTATATCGGGGGAGTCTTTTTGTCCACAGCAATATCAATTTCATCGTCGTCACTGTCGCTCCCGAGCAACTCGCGAGCCGTTGACTTTGTGAGGAGTGAGTGGGTGAATGGTCGGCTTAGTTCTCTTACTCGTAGACGGCTGGGGGCTGCTTCTTGACAAAGGCTTGCGCTTTTGGTTCTCCTTTGACTTGGTTTTCACCGGTGTATGCTGATCGTCTGCCGATTCGTCCTCCGAAGGTAAAATATGGTCAGCCGTGTTCTTGGACCTGTAATAAATAAAAACAATGAATTAATACAGTAACAATCAAATTTTGTTTTAATCATGTAGACGGCACTAAGTGAATGAATTTATTACTAGAATGCATATTAAAAATGATGTATTAATGAATACTTTAATTTTTATAGATGAAGACTCGCTAACCTAACTCAATCATTGAAGAGGTGAATAACTATAATACTTGAATGATTGAATAGTGAATTAAGTGAATAACTAATATACTGCATTTCTTATTTCTAACAAGAAACTTTTAAAGATAACACTAAGTAAATTACATTGCAAGTGAGTAGTTACTTACATTTTAGAAGATTGACGTTGCTCTGGTAGTTTAGTGTAAGATGTAACTGCTCCTAGCTGAAGTGTTGACGTGATCCAGCTTCTGCAGGATGCACTCTTAAATAGTGGTAAATCCACGTCACGATATCCCATATAAGGATTATACCACGCGTTACAAAAATGCTTTATCAGGCCTAACACCCAAATATATAATAGTTTACATTGTAGAAAAATATCTTGCTAAACAATAAACACCGAGATTCTGCAATATGAACTTTATCTTCAGTGGGTAAGATACCTAAATTCGGTAAGTCGGTGGGTGGTCCTGATCAGATGTATATTAGGTGCTGCTCGGGGTGATGCCGCTTTCTGTGTATATTGACTTTTAAGTCACCAGTTCACAGATAGCGATGCAGTGCGGTAGCGCCGCGGTGATGTTTTGTATTGTTCAAATCAGTATGAGCGCGTCACACAATATGATGTGGACACAGAATAATAATGATACAGTAGGTTAACTGCGCAGTGACCTTGAATTAATTACCTACGGCCGCTCTGTAGATAAATCCACGTCCATCCATGCATAACTGTCGCGCAAATCGAACAATTGTCTACCGGTATACACTGAGATTTTGAAGCACGATATTTCGGCGGTTTTCTATGAAGTTAAACTACTGTATCATTATTATTCTGTGATGTAGAGCGGTATCCAGGCATTCCCTAGCATCTAAACGTCACCGCGACGCTATCGCACCGCATCACCTATTTACCGCTGGCTTTATATTATGGTATGCATTTAATTGAAATCTGAAACGGTATAGCGTCGTATTGTCTCGAATATATAAATTACATTAACACGTGTTATAGTATACTAATATTTTCTCAGCAATTTTGAACTTTATATCCATTGAAAATTATTTATTAGAATCCTATAAAAAGGATAAATTATCTTGACAATTCAAATACTATTTAGTTTCCTACCAGCAAGCGTTAGTAATAGTTATGTCGGTGAGTATTACTTTAATATAATTCTTTTATTTTATATTTGATTTTATTACAAAGTATAAATTGATTTAATTACAGAACCTAGCATCACATTATTGACTTACATAGTGGAATGCTTGCAATAAATACTTATAATGCATTTTATGCTCAATTTCATCAATCTTGTTAGTTTGTATTCATCCTATAAATAATTCCGCTATATTTTTGTAACACTAAATAAGTAAACATGCAAATGATAATTATTATTTATATCAGAAAATTAATGCATCGTGCTATAATTATTATGAGCTATTTGGGAGTAGTGATGAATATTCATTTTTGTTATATTTTCAGGCTTCTCAAGATCTATTCATTTTCTCTCCTATGGAACCTCGGCTAGTGCAAAAGGAGGTTGGCGAGGAATCGACGAGGCGTTTGAATCTGAAGAGGTCCAAGGATGAAACTCATTACAGTTTCGTGAAGCGACCTTTAAAAGGATCAAAGATAATCCGCATCGAAATATACGATGCAAAAGATTTTACCGATCGCGAAGAAAGTTCATACAAATGCAAAGCCGATTTGTGTGGGCAACATGTTGTTAAAAATACCATGATGGATGGTGTATACCAATCAAAAAACGACCTCATTTTTAGGATCCAGGAAAATTTGGAAAATGAGGCATATAGAATCAAAGGTAGCTAAGTGCCTCTATGTCACATTTTCAGGAACCGAAAAAAACGTTTTTCTAATTTATTAGTCAGGGGTTTTCATTTTCTCTCAGTTTTGATTTTAGAGTTTGTGATTTAATATTGGTTTTAGCTACCTTTATCTGGGAGTACTAAATAATAAGCCGAAAAAAAATAAAAAATCAAACGACTTAGCTATCTTTGATACCAACAGCTACACTTAGCTGTGTCTAGGGCTAGACCTTATACTTGGTGTGTCAGGTAAGTGTGCGGAGCTGAAAATAAACTCGGTATGTCAAAATACTATTGTTTTAATTACTTTTAAAATTACAGTAATGATTTTTCCTTATATGCAGAATGAATATAATACTAGGTGTCGTTCGCGTTGCTCGCGTTCTAAATGATCCGGCGCACTCGTATTTATAGGCTCGGGGTCGCGGAGTAGGGTCGAGCAGACCCCCCCGCGCATCGCAGGGCTAGGCGTTAACATCCTCCCCCCTTGAAGGAAGCTCCTTCAAAAAGATGTCTTTGTTGAGCAAAGGGCACAAGCGATTTACTGCACGACGAACGGTACCATTCGCTGTCCGCACGTCTGCTACTCTGGCCACTTCATCATTGCCCATGTGCAAGGTCTGTATTCGTCCTATTTTCCATTTTAAGGGAGGCGAGTTGTTATCCTTGATAATGACCATATCTCCAATTTGTAATTTTATATCCGCCTTACGCCATTTGGTACGATGCTGGAGCTCAGTGACGTAATCATGCTGCTATCTCACCCAAAAACATTGTCTCATCTAGACATGGGCAAAATGTGTCATTGAAAAGAAAAGATAGATATGCATCTTTCAATCACTCTGATATGAATCACTCTTTTATATCTTTATATCAGTATGTATCAGTAGCTCATTCGACACAGTACACACATACGCAACGCGTGCGGCTCACTTATTTAGATCAGTGATATAGTGATACGTTTTTTTGTTTGCACCTTTCTGATATATTGAGCGGTTGCGATTGAAAATTTCCTTCTTTTCGTGCCATGATTATTAAGCGGTTAACATTAACAAGTCAGCAAATGAATATTAATTAAAAAAATAACTATACTTATATAGGTACAACCTACTTCTATTTCAATACATTGAAAACATCAATTAGTTCAATGAATAGTTAATCACAATCTACATCTAGTATTAAGTATAGGCATTAACTTAGTTAAGTACTTACTAGAAAATAAAATAGCCTTCTGATTTCCCTTCATACTTTACACAGGCTTAGGACTGTCAACCTACGTATTTACGTTAAAATTAAATTTTAGTTCAAAATATGTACTTATTTCAAATCAAAACATTTCGTTTTGTTTGTTAGGTTGGCGTATTTAGAAATCAGTAGCTATATACAATGATTTTTGATTATTTTACAACTTAACTAAACCTACTTATGTTATTTATTAAGCATACCTAAATATTTTCCTCATTCTGAGTTGCAACTTATGAAAAGGAGTTGAGACAGTTTTTTTGTAGTCAATCTCCTTCTTCGCTCATTGAGGGTATATCCGGCTTTAGAAAATATCCGCTCGCATGGAACAGACGTCGCAACCAGATTCAGCCTTTTTATTATATAATTAAATAAAAGTGGGTAAATATTTTTCCTGGCGTGCCACCACTTTAGTGGGTCTTCTGTGCGTTTTAGAAGCGGTTCCTGAAGATACTTGTCCAGCTCTACAATTCCTGCTGCCATTGGGTTTTCGGGCGTTTGTCTGGCTACCTCCTGGTCAAAATCAAACCAAATTGATGTTTCACTGGTACTGGGACCTGGTACCACCGGCTCCGATGGTGCCGTAGTTCTTGATGGAACCGAAGAAACACGGCCAATTTTCAATTTTAATACTTGTATGGCCTTGTCACATAATCTTTGGTCACGAAAGCCTTTTTGTTTAAATCGTGAATCCAAAATTGTTGACTCCGTGTTCAAAACGTTTATCTCAGTGTTGTTGAATCGATGGCTGAGCTCCTTGTGTAAACTTTCTATTAATGCCTTTATTTCAGGAATATCATTAGATGTATTTTGGAGTATGTTTTTAATTTGGTTTAACATGATGCGACATATAGGTACCACTTTCGATAACGAAACGTTTTTCTCTGCACTTAACTCTACTGTGATGTCGTAAAATCAAACTCAAAACTCAAAGCATTTATTTCAAATAAACCAATTACAGGCACTTTTGAATTGTCAAGGGGTCGGTCAGTCAGAAAGATGAAGCTAGTTACCCATTCCAAAGCGTAGTAGGTACCTATGGAGAAGAATAATTTCAAAACCGGCACAGCAGATTCAATTACCAACCAATCATAGTCTGTGAGTAAAAGGTCATTCCTTGTCACTGCTGTAGTCATGACAATGGCCTGTTTTGCTGAGCAAAACCTTTGCAGCATGTCATATGTGGAGTTCCACCTGGTGGCAACATCCTGTTTTAATTTCAGAGGAGGTAGATTGAGCTGTTTTTGTACCTCTGTTAGTTTGTGGTTCGCCTGGGAACTTCGCTTGAAATATTCTACAATACTCTTCACTTTTGATAAATAAGGGCCCAATTGTTGTAATGCCGATTGGACGCATAGATTTAAGGTGTGGGCAAAGCACGGAATTTGCCGCATCTCACCCTCTCTTAAGGCTGCTGTGATGTTGGCCGCGTTGTCGCTGGCTACCGCGGTAACAGTGTTGCCACACGCCAGATCGAGAAATCTGGATAGAACGGTCGAAAAATCTGTACAAAATCTGTATGAACACAAATCGCTAAAATCTGTATAAAATCTGTAAAACTGTAACAAAATCTGTACAAAATCTGTTCAAGAAAACAATATTTATTATTTTTTATACATATTTTTATTCATTTTAACAATCATTTTTTTATCAACTTGGAGTTTATAACAGGGTTCATCACTAAGAAGTTGTTTCGTTAAAAGAAGTCCCTCAATCGTTTCAGTGCCTAAATGGTTTCTTGTTTTTGTTTTAATTAAATTTACTGCGGAAAATATTCTTTCCACTGCGGCACTAGAATGAGGGAGACTTAGTAAAGCAGTAACAAATTGCAGAAGAGTTGGATATAATGATTGTCCATCTAAGTCTTGTGCACAATTGACTTGATGCCAAAACAATTCTGTATCTTCTGCGCTTGATTCTAGAAGGTCGTCATTCATTCTCAATTGTCTCCACTCATTGTCCAATGTTTGAAAATGTTCTTGTCCGATTATATTAGGAAAAGCGTGTGCAATGTGAGTCAATGATGGTATACTGCGCCGTTTAACAATAATGGGATTGAGAAAGTTTAAACGTTTTGTGGTGTTATTTCCAAAATTGTAACGGGATTTTATTTGTTTAGCTCCTTCTACATAAAAATCTAGACATCGTAGTTTAAATACATGTACATCATTTGGATTCAAATTAGGAACAGTAGACAACGATACAGCAACATTCGCGCCAAGATAAAGATCATCAATTGGTTTGTAGTGTCGTGGGTTATCATGCTGGACATTGTGGAGCTCAGTCTCAAATAAATATGAGCTATTCATATAGCAATCCAGGAATGATTTAAATATGCGGCACAAATGCTCATGAATCGATTGAATTTGTGGCTTTTCGGACTGCATAGCTTGAATAAATTTAGTGAAAAAATCCAAAGAAAATTCAAGAAACTGCAAGTACATTTTGTTGTACGGGTTGTTCAGCATATGTAAAATAGAATCCGCTGAGTTCAAACGATCTGTCGTCACAGCATCAATAAAAAACAACTTGAGTGCTTCATATTGCTCTAGAATCCGCACTACCGCACTGCGAAGTGAGAGCCAACGTGTTTGGCATGGATGCAGGATTTTATGGGGCTTTAATGCAAGAAACTCTTGAAATTCCTTTAGTAAACCTGTTCGTTTCGGACTCGTACTGATATAATTGTATACATCCCTTACAAGGCCTTCAGGTTCACGCGATAATTTTGTGCATGCATAGGACGCGCATAATGCGAACGAGTGGCAAATGCATTTTACAACATACAAATGGGGAATATCTTCTAATAATCTGCTTGCTACAGAATTATGCTGACCCATCATCGCATTAGCTCCGTCGGCGGCAAATCCAACCAAATTGTCTTTATATGGAATATCATTATCTGTAAATAATTTTACTAGATGTTCGTAAAGTTTTTCGCCTGTCGCATCTTGAAGGGGTATTAGTGCAAAGAACGCATCTTTAATTTTTTTGTTTCTATAATATCTAACAACAATGCATAAAAGCTTGACACATCCTCTGTCCGTACTTTCATCAATAAGCAGTGAGAATTTTCGAATTTTTAAATCGGCAATTAGGTTTTCTTTTTCAGTGTCTCCTGTAACAGATTTAATAATAGCTGTGGTTTTGGTGCGACTACACGCAAGTTCTTGTGCAGTGGGACTATCCTTACATATTGTTTTTATGAGTTGAGGGAGGTGTTCCATGACATTCATTGAAAGGTTATGCTCAGCTACAAAAGACGCCAATAGAACTTCACCTGTTTTTACATCATCAGCAATCGTACCTTTTTGAAAAAAAGCTGTGACTGGTTTTTGAATGGCAGAAGATCCAGGAACTGAGTTTAGGTGTTTAGTTGTTTTCATATGTCGCACAAGATCATTTTTCCCCCCACCACCGATTGCAAGGTCTGATAAACAAAATTTACAGTATGCGTAATCTTCTCCCTTTTTACTTTTTGTTAACCACGATTTAAAACTGCTTTCTTCCAGCCAAGTCTGATTAAAACGCTGCGTATTCCGTGACTTTTTCGCGAGCATATTAACAAGTTATTTACTTCACACTGAAAGCGATCAATTTTAATTTTCTTAGAATGCAGCACTCACTGCACACACAAGTCACAACACAAAATCGACAAGAAAGTCAAGAAATCTTAGCGCAAATACGACTCGCGATACTCGACTAGAACTAGAAGTTGAAACTCCAACCAAACAAATCGTTTCATTCTGCTCATTCCGTTCATTCATTTGTACTGAAGGGATTCCCCGAAACGCTATAAATGTTGCCAGGGACTACGATTTACACAGAACACAGGGAAAAAAATGTTGAAGGCAATAAATAAATACTAAATTATTATACACTAAAAAGAGATACATTTTCAATCATTTCATCATAGATTACCTATGTGAGGAAGCGAAAATTACGAAAATCTGTATAAAAGTTATGCTAAATCTGTAATCTGTATTGGTGATGAAAAATCTGTATAGATACAGATAAATCTGTATATATGGCAACACTGCGCGGTAACTTTGTGCTCAATACTCCACTCCCGCATGATGTTTTTCAAGAATTCGGAGAGATTTTGGCTAGTGTGCCTGTCGTTGTATTCAACACAACCAAGTAAATTCGAGTGTAGTTTAGTTTCGTCTGCCGTGGATATTAAATAATGGCCCGTGACTGCTATAAAGCTGTCGTTGTTATCGGAAGTCCAGCCGTCAGTTGTGAGGCAAACTGCGTTCGCATTTTCCATTTTATGCTTCACTTTTTCCTCTTGTTTTTTGAACATTTTTGGAATGAGTGATTGAGACAATGTTTTTCTTGTTGGTAGCTTGTAGCCCGGGCACAGCATATATATTAATTTTTTAAATTCTACATCCTCCACTATACTTAAAGGATAACATCCATTCGCAATCACGCGCACAAGCTGTTCGTCAATAAGTTCCGCACGACGAGGTGGCACGGATTTCGTGCTGTGCGCAAATTCCCTGATGGATGGCTGAGTACGCGCTGAGGGAGGTAATCCAGCGATGGAAAGTCCAGCGCCAATGGCACCAGAAATGACTGAATCAGTCGCTTTTGATGTCGATGTGTTTGTCTCCTGTGGGGCTTCTGAGAGAACTGACTGCTGCGATGGCTGCCTTTCAGCAACTAGGGGCACTGTGGGATGTTTGCTTTTCAAATGTCTGCCCAGGTTACCAACATTTCCACCGGGTATTGTTAAAATGTTCGCACAATACAAGCATTTCGCTTTTTTTGGTTCCACTTCATCGAAATGGTTCCACACGGCACTTCGTTTTCTTGAACCTGATGCCATTTTTAATTGTTCAAGTACGTAACTCCTAAATACCTAATTAAATTTACCTAACTACTAGTACTGTTTAATATTTACACTACACTAGTCACTAATTTTATAAGTACTTAACTTAAATTAAACCTAACTGTATAAAACTGCAAGTTACTCTCACTGATCTTTGCAATAAATTAGAGAAAGAAATATTATAATAATAGTCATAAACTATCAGTTACCGACGTCAGAGTCTAACTAATATAGCGAAATTATGTTTATTTCGTTGAATTTTTTTACTATTGCACTTCACCTTTATTTTTTAATCCTTAACGTCATTTAGTTATGACCGAAATTCGTTTGCATTGTTATACATTTAAGACCAGATTACAATGCTGAAATGTTCACTAAAGGCAAACAATTATAAGCCTTATGCGTCAGCAATAGAGTTAACAACTGATCATTGGGTGTCAACTTATTGTGGTCAAAGTCACGTCACGTCGCTTTGCGCGATGCGAGATGCGAGAACATTCGTATGGGTGCGAGCGAGACGGTATCGACTTCCCGAAAGTTTCCATCCGAACGCCTGCCGCTGCCGCCGGTCATTCGGAGCTATTCGGTAGTCTGCTTGCTTGACGTTCAACCAACGGCGCGCGACGAAGCTATCCGACGCGATGACCGACGAGTGAGTGAGGTGTAAAGAAAGATAAACTGAGTTACTGATACATTCGGATACGAAATGATATGAAGAGTGATTGATTGAAACGGAATGATTCATATCTTTTGTTAACCGACTTCACAAAAAGGAGGAGGTTCTCAATTCGTCTGTATGTTTTTTTTTTTTTTTTTTTTTTTTTTTTTTTTTTTTTTTTTTTTATGTGTGTTAGCTCATAACTTTTTTCTGGGTGAACCGATTTGGATGTTTCTTTTTTTGTTTGATAGGTGGTGCTTCACATGTGGTCCCATTTAAATTTGATCAAGGTCTGACCAGTAGTTTTTGAGTTATCCTTAATACTGTAGATTTTTTCCACTTAGTTTATATGGATGATGTGTTAATAATTTCCTGTCACTGTTATTTACACACCAAGTAGTGGTATACGAATTTGTGTGGGGTAGGTACCGCAACTAAAAAGTGAAAAATAAAAACTTTTTTACAAAAAAACAACCGACTTCCAAAAAAAAACACTAAAACACGTGAAAAATAACTTTAATTTCGGAAGTCGGTGGCCAAACACGAAAATACAAAACCAAAGGCACCGACTTCCGAAATTAAAGTTATTTTTCACGTGTTTTAGTGTTTTTTTTTGGAAGTCGGTTGTTTTTTTGTAAAAAAGTTTTATCTATCACTCCTGAGTTACCCATCTCTAGTCTCATCTGTTCTAATTGTTCGTATCTGTGGAGTCGATTGTAATTAATATTTGACAAGTCAGGAGAGGGAAGAGCTATCAGTGGTTTACCGACGAGAAAATGCCCAGGAGTCAGGGGTTGGAAATCATTAGGATCGGATGACATGGGAAATAAAGGTCTGGAATTCAATATGGCTTCCACTTGAACAAATAATGTGGAAAGTTCTTCATATGTCAAATGCCTGTTTCCTAAAACTCTTTTTACATGAAATTTGGCCGATTTTACCCCTGCTTCCCATAAGCCTCCAAAATTTGGGGCATATGGTGGTATGAAGGCGAATTTCATACCTTCATCTGAACAAAAAATATTTATGTCTCCTTTATTTACTAACAAAAATTTATTAAGTTCATTACTAGCACCTAAAAAGTTTGTCGCAGTATCGCAATATAGTGTGTTAGGTTTAGAACGCCGCGAAATAAATCTCCTGAGCGCCAATAAAAATGATTCAGTACTTAAGTCACTGACAACTTCTAAATGGATAGCCTTGGTAGTAAAACAAATAAATAAACACATGTAACATTTACTGATCTTACAACCGCGACCCTTTCTATCAGTTATGAGATAAGGACCAGCTAAGTCGACTCCAAAAGTTTCAAAAGGTGTCCCTGGATTCAAACGCTGCATAGGTAAGTTCCCCATAATGGGCACTATTGACTTAAACCTAAATCGCTTACATACTATACAACTATTAGCTACGCTCCTAGCTATTTTACGAGCATTAATGACCCAATATTTTTCACGAACAGCTGATACCATTAATTGACATCCACCGTGAAATAACCTAATGTGTTCATTCTCAAAAATAAGCCTTGACAATCTGTGATTGGAATCCAAAAGAAAGGGATGCTTTTTATCATAGGGAAGAGGTGAATTACGGATACGACCTCCTACCCGCATTAACTTAAGTTCAGAATCCAAAAACGGGCTAAGAGATAATAATTTACTTTTATTACTAAGAGGCTTATTTGTTAATAGCTGATGATACTCATTACTAAATGAATCTAACTGCGACAATTTAACTAAACAAAACATGCTATCATTTAGTTCATCAACAGTTAAACAACTACAAGTAAGTCTATATTCACGATTCTTAATTCTACAATTCTTAACAAATCTAAGTACGTAGGCTATTGTATTTTGTAATCTCTTTAGCTTTGAATAACGTTCAAATTCTATTAGAGCATTTTTCATATTTACATTTGCTACCAACGTGCCTACGAGTTTCACTTCTGGTAATTGTACACTTTTTAATTTATTATTATCTACCTTTGGCCAATAAGTCTCTGATAACCATAGAAAGGATGGGCCACTCCACCATAATTTCTGCACGGAATCATTCATTTGATCTACTCCTCGTGAAATGTAATCAGCTGGGTTTACATCGGTTGGTACGTATCGCCATTCACTATCTTTCGTTAATTTTTTAATTTTAATGACTCTGTTTGCAACAAACACCTTTAATTGTTTTGAAACCGCACAATCAGTACGCAACCACCCGAGCACGATCATCGAGTCTGTCCAGTAAACACAACGAAACACATTACAACGCAAGGAGTGAGTCACCCTTTTTCCCAACTCGGCGGACAATAATGCGCCGCACAACTCGAGTTTAGGTATAGTTAGACTTTTTAATGGAGCGACCCTTGATTTAGCGCAGAGTAATTGTACATGAATATCTCCGTTCTGATTGATTGAGCGCACATAAGCACACGTCCCGTATGCACACATAGAAGCATCAGAAAAAATATGAATTTCGATGTGTACGGCATCTGCACACATAACATGCCTAGGTACTTCAACACAGATAAGAGAATTCATGTTTTTAATAAAGTTATGCCACAAAGTTTGTATTTCTTCAGTTACGGGTTCGTCCCACCCATATTTACATAACCACAACTTCTGTAACATTAATTTAGCCTTAATCACAAATATACTTATAAGACCTAAAGGATCGAAAATCTTTGCAATAGAAGATAATATACTTCGCTTGGTATTTTTTTAATGGTTATCCATTTGTACACAAAATTTGAATACATCAGACTGAGGGGACCAAGTTAAACCTAAAGTGCTAGTTACCGTTTTGAATTCAGTGATGGATTGCACTTCATTCGACTTGTTTTCACAAAATAACTTAGTAGCGTTTGATCTAAACTTTCGTAAACTAAATCCGGCTGAACTTAAGGTTTTAGTAATAATTCTACAAATTCGATTTAACCCTTCCTCAGTCTGATGTCCGGTAATTAAATCGTCCATGAAAAAATCACGCTTAATTATTTCCTTAATTTCTAAATCATCACACTCATTTGATAACTGCAAAAGACAACGAGTACTCAAAAACGGGGCAGACGCGGTTCCGTAGGTAACCGTATTTAACCTCAAATACTTAAATGGGTCGTGCTCATTATCTCTCCATGTTATCATTTGCAAATGTCTTTGACTTTCAGATATTAATATTTGCCTATACATTTTTTCAATGTCTGACGTCATGACAAATTTATGTTGCCTCAACCTGACCAATATACTGAACAAATCATCTTGAATCACTGGACCTACCATTTGTATATCATTTAACGAATATCCACTACTTGATTTCTGTGACGCGTTAAACACTACACGAAGTTTTGTTGTTTCACTTTTTTCGCGAATGACTGGATGATGCGGTAAATAATATGCAAAAGCAGGCTTACAGGTCTCAGACAAGTGATTTAATAGTTCATATTCCTTTATAAAATCCGTATAGGAACTTTTCACACTAGGTTGTTTTTTAAACCTTTTTTCTAAATTAATTAAACGTGATTTTGCTGTTCCTAACGAATCGCCTAATACGGACGGAGATGTATGAAATGGCATCTTCACACAAAACCTACCGTCACTCGTTCTACAGGTATTTTCTACAAAATGTTTTTCACAAAATTCTTCTTCAGTGCTATACTGTTTTTCATTTATATTTAATACTTCTTCAATTTTCCAAAATTTCTCTAATTGTTCACTCATAGTTCTAGTTAAATTACATTTTACTTCATATCGTGGAGCATTCCTACTATACACAGGACCAGTGACAAGCCAACCTAACTTAGAATTCTGCAGTGTGGGTAGACCCTTACCTAACTTTACTTGTTGACCGGTCACTAAATCCCAAAACAAATCAGCCCCTATCAATATATCTACGTCGGCAGGTTCATAAAATCTACTATCCGCCAAATCCACGAATATGTCACCCGGAATATTCAATTCATTTACATTTACCTTTACATTGGGTAACCTATTCGTAATTTTTGGCAAGATCATGCAGTTAACTTCTACCGAAAAATCGTTATGCATTGAGTTTATTACTAACTTACAGCTGTTTGCTACTTGTATCTTACTATTTCCTATACCATAAATATTAACATTTTGATTAGTTCCTGTGCGCGACAATCCTAACTTATTACAAAAATCTACAGTTACTATCGATATTTGGCTACCAGAATCTAACAATAAACGTGCTACATAATGTTTATTATCTATTTTGCTAAATACTTTAACTAGCGCGGTGGAAAGAAGTACGTGTTTAGCGGCGATCGTTGATAAGGAAACCGGTTCCGCTGCGAGCTGCGCCGGCGCGGACGCATGTTGCTTAGGCGCAGTGATCGACTCGGCGGGCATTGAAGTCGTTGCCGGTTCGATTATCGCCTGATGCACACCGCTATTCGAGTTTACATTAATATCTGCTGTTTGAGACTTACTTCTATGCAACAGAGAATTATGTTTATACTTGCATGTTTGACAGCCAGATGACTTACAATTATATGCGCGATGACCCGTTTTAAAACAATTAAGACACAATTTATTTTTTGAAACAACTTCGTTTCTTTCTGCCAAACTCATAGAAATAAACCTTGTGCATTCAAACAAGCGATGATCTTGATTACAAACGACACAATTCAAGGGACAATTACTATTAGTTTGAGCGGACGCAACCAAATTCGTGGTCTTTTCATTTTTACTATTTCCACTTATTTTACACGACCTGCTAGATTCGATTACGTCAGCTCGATCACGTAAAAATTTAAAGAACTCTTCGAGGGTAGGTACATCTCTTAAGGAACTTTTATATTCCTCCCACTTTCTAGAAGTTACATTATCTAGTTTAGTTACGGCTAAATAGATTATTATGGTATCCCAGTGTTCAACCGGTTGTTCCAAAGTCTTTAGGCCTCTTAGATTCTTAGTTACATTGTCAATCATAAAACGCAATGATTTTTCAGACTCTCTTGTAACACCTTCTATACTAAATAATGCTTTCATATAATTACTTATTAAAAGTCTTTTATTGTTAAATCGTTGACACAGTAAGTCATACGCAACGAAGTAATTATCTGAACAAAACGACAATGAGTTAATTACACAGGCCTGCAAAATGAAGGTCATAACTTCCTCTCTGGAATTTGATAGCTGATTCTGGAGTATTTTGATGCGCTGATTACGAATATGTACTTAGTTTTTCTCCATCACCTCCTGATTTTTCAAAAAAGCTACAGATAGAAAATTGAGAAAAAAGACAAGTTTTCACTTAAAAAATTATATATTTAAAAAAGTACTTAATTTTTAACTTAAAAAACTATTAACACGTAATAACAACTTATTGCTGGGTTAAAATACACTTAAATTTTATTTGTGGAACCTGGTCCTTTTTTCCTGGAAGCTTCTGTTGTGCGATTTTCGCTTATATTTCCGGTTTGGATCATCACGCTTCAACAACCAACAATAGTCCGCCATCATGCTGACATTCCATCTTCCTTGATACCGGACTTCAAGCTCTTTTAAATCTTGGTGAAATCTTTCACCTTGTTCTTCGCTAACGGCTCCTAGATTTTCTGGGAAGTAATCAATGTGCGAATTCAGAAAATGAAGTTTAACGCTCATATTACAACCCATTACACCAAAATTCGTTATCATTTTGGCTACTATTTCTTTATAGTCCGAGCTTTTATTGTTCCCCAAAAAGTTTTTTACCACTTCCTTAAATGATTTCCACGCTTGTAACTCGACATCATTGAGTTTTTGATCAAATTTTTCCTCCGACATCAATTTTCTTATATCAGGGCCGACAAAAATTCCTTCTTTTAACTTAGCATCTGATAAAGATGGAAAAACTGAATGCAGATATTTGAAACCTTCCCCATCTTTATTTAAAGCCTTCACAAACTGCTTCATTATACCCAATTTGATGTGTAAAGGCGGCAGTAAAACTTTTTCTCTGGGAACCAAACTCTGTTTAAGCACGTTTTTGATTCCTGGGGTTAGTTCAGTTCTTGGAGGCCATTCCTTTTTGGTCCAATGGTGTTGTTTATCCCGGCTATCCCATTCGCAAAGAAAGCACGGGTATTTTGTATAACCACCTTGTTGGCCGAGTAGCATGCTTATGATTTTCAAGTCTCCACACACCATCCAGCCGTGATGTTCGTAAGCTATAGTAGCTAAAAGCTTTTCCAAATTTTCATAACATTCCTTTAAATGGACAGAATGTGCAACAGGTAGTGAGGCATATGTATTCCCATTATGTAGAAGGACTGCTTTTAAACTTCTTTTTGAGGAGTCAATAAACAATCTCCACTCCTTAGGATTGTATTCAATGTCGAACATTTTCATCAAGCCAGGAATATCTTTACAGTACACCAAATCATGATCTTCAGCGAAGAATGGAAGGAAATCTTTTTCTCTGTGACGGTACCATGAAAATGAAGTACCAGGTGCAAGCATATTTCTTTCTTTTAATCGTGATCCGAGGAGCTCAGCTGCATCTTTGGGGAGATTCAAATCTCTTGTCAAGTCGTTTAAATCTGACTGTGAAAAGAGCTGACACTCGTTAGAATCTACTTGAAATACAGGATCAGATTGGGATGCATTCTGTTCATTTGTATCATTAGCAGAATCTTCAATTTGTATAGCTGGATACGGGGGCTGCACCATTTCTGAATCTCCGAAAACTGCAGGCGTAACTGATGACACATTTGGATAGCTTATGTCACTTTTATTTTTAGAATTGTATCCAGTTATGTCACAACAACAAAAGTAGCAATCTTCAACATGGTTGTTAGGCTCTCTCCATAGCATGGGCGAAACGATTTTGAAGCTATTTTTCTGTCCTTTTGACCACTTGCGAAGTTCAAGTAAACAAGTCGAACAAACTTTTTGAGGTGTCCAAGTTTTGTCTTGGTTACATAAAGAATGTCCAAAATAACTTTTGTAAATATTTTTCACATAGTCTGTAATGTTGTTTCGTTGTTTTATCACCATGAATTTCCCGCAAATATAACAAAAACAATTCGAAGAGTTTAAACAACTTCGCGACGACATTTTAAAGTTTAGGTTGCAAGATGCGCACTTCGACTGTTAGTTTTCTAATTCAGAGTAGGTACTTATACAAAAAAAAACCTTTTGTTTTCTTCATTATACCCTTTTTGAACAACATTAACAACAATTAGGCAATATCACCTAAACATCGTGTATTAATGAGCTCATTACTAAATGAAGCCAAAATGACCCGTTTTCGAAATGGTTAATGCGAATTACTTACACTTATTATGTAGTAATTAACAAATTACTGATTTGCATTCATTTCTATGTCGTCTTAAACTAATTAAATGCAATAAAAATTAAGCTGAAGTAATTAAGTGACGTTTTATAGATTTTAAAATGTATGCGCCCAGACATTTTTAGTTAAAATCTTAAATATTCAATATCAAAGAATCCTGACGTGATAGAATTTTTTTATTATTTTTCTCGTAATCAGCACATCAGAAACTATAGAAAACGTTAATCAGATCTCAGAGAGGAAAACCATTGCAGACCTGTGTTATTAATGCAGCACTACCCTCTAATGATGATCGCAAGTAATGAAATTTATTTATTGTATCAATATTTTCGTTTTTATGAATTAATGCCTCGTATTTATCTCTATATTCTAACCATTTACTATAAGTCCCATCAAACGTAGGTAACTTAATAGTGGGTAATTTTATAGAACTAGTAAATGCATCGGCACTTTCGAAACTTCCAGATTGTCTATAAGATTGGTGGGCTATACTTTTTCGTTTAGCATGAACTTCTAATTTATCTAAAATGCATTGACCTTGAGAAATCAAAGAATAAAATTGACCTTCAATCTCGGAACGAATCTTCATTTGTTCGCTCGGATCTTCAGATTCAATTTCAATCTCAGACTGTAAATCATCGAAAGTTGAAAAACATGTTTCTAATTTAGTTAGTCTTAATCGTAGCTCTGAAATTTGCTGATCTGATAGTTTTTCTAAATCGTTAATATCTTCTAAATACGATTTAAAAATTATCAATCTACCCTTTATGTAACTGCGCCGTTTTATTGGCTCTGCACTTTTTCTGGCCGCTAAAGACATTGTATAATACGACAAAGTTTACGTTGTGTAATTAAAATATACAATACCCAGGTTCTACACAAACAAACCCCAGAATATCAGAAACTTTTTCAAAAATCTAATAATATCGGCACTAGGAAAACGTATGTAGGTAGTCAGGGAAAAAAAGGAATGGGCTCACCAGTTGTTAGCGTATAAATGTCCCTTTGGTCTACTCTCTCTTCCCTTTATCCTTTAATCTCCTTAAATCCTTGGCTTTGTCCTTCAAATGGTTCCTTTTTGATTTCCACAATTTCCAATATCCTGATATCCTGGTCACGGCACCAAAATGTCTAGGGCTAGCTAGACCTTATACTTGGTGTGTCAGGTAAGTGTGCGGAGGTGAAAATAAACTCGGTATGCCAAAATACTATTGTTTTAATTACTTTTAAAATTACAGTAATGATTTTTCCTTATATGCAGAATGAATATAATACTAGGTGTCGTTCGCGTTGCTCGCGTTCTAAATGATCCGGCGCACTCATATTTATAGGCTCGGGGTCGCGGAGTAGGGTCGAGCAGACCCCCCCGCGCATCGCAGGGCTAGGCGTTAACAGCTGTGTTTGATTTTTACTCAAGTGAACCTAGCTGTCTTTGATAATGACTGTCGCCATATTGACATCACAATGTTAGTGATGTTCCCAACAGTGTCGATAGCATGGACCAGTAATTAAAACACGTTTTCATGTAGATATTTAAAATGTTCATAAAACTTCAAATAATAATCAAAATCGTTATGAAATAAAAACACGTTTTCTTTTTTTAATCAGACTTTTATTTTCCTTTAGGAACAATATTCTATTCTTATGAACTTAAATTTTTTCTTATTACTAAATTATTCTTATTACTTTTAATTAGCTGTTTCTTCTTTTTCAACAAAAACAAAGGTTAAATTTTTAAATCTAATAATCAACATCGTAACAAAAAAACAACCCTTTTTCTCTTTTTAATCAGACTTTTCTTTACTCTCAGAAACAATATTCTATTCTTATGAACTTAAACCTTTTCTTATTACTAAATCAGCTGTTTCTTCGTTTTCAACAAAAACAAAATTTAAATTCTTAAATCCACCGTATCATCCCTATATTCACAATAGTTTTCATTATCATCTTCCCCTCTTTCTGAATCCCCCTCTTGAATAACTGGCGATCTTATAATATTTACATAAAACTGACATTCTGCATTGGTTTCCCATTCAGCGCCAAAATGCTTTTTTAATAGTGCATCGACATCAGTTATTTTTGCACGATTCATGGGTGCTCCTAGTGGCACGGTGGATGGGAGAATCATATTGGTTTTCATTCCAGTTTTGCAAAGATTTACTGCTTTACCTATATCTGAATTAAAATGCAGTTCTCCACGAATAAGCACATTTCCAACAGTCTTGGATCTCTTCAAAATGAATCTTTTGCATTCACTTATTTTAAAAGGCCATCTCGCAGTCGGTTTTAGGACATCTTTTGCGGCACTCCTGAAGTCTAACATTTGAATGTCACGCATTTTTGTAACGGTTGCATTTGTTGCAATGATGTCTATGTAATCTTCAGGTCGAATGATTACTTCTTGTTTTTTAAGAACTTTTTCAATGTTTCCGAAAACTCGGTCTGGTGGCATGAAAGAATGCCCAGTAATGGAAAAAACGACTTCAATTTTTTTCAGAGACGTGTTGTCGAGAAGTCATCTTGACAGCATACATAGCAATATGCTATTCTTGTTCTGCCCGCCACATCCATCAGCTACAAGACGAACAGTGCTTATCCCTTCAAAATTAGCTTTATTTAAACGGTCGTACACTGCAGAGGCTATCTGGTTGAATGTTTTTGGAAATTCGTTCTCTGTCCACAAATATGCATAAGTTGTGTCTTTATTCAGGTGATCTTTAGAAGAACCCTGAACAATCATAAAATTGTAGAGATATATTTGGCGACTGTAGTATGCGCTTTGGTCTGGTACTTTGGGTAGGGGATTATTTTTTTGACAGTCGAACGAGAAAGTGATCATATCTTCTGATTTTTCCTGAAGCAATTTAAAGAATGCTTTTGCCCTGAGCTTGTGGACTCTTTTTTCGATCATGAGGTCTTTCTTTTTTTCTTGGTCGTTTTCCATTTTAATTTTCCCATCCAATTCAATACATTTCGAGCAAACGTCTGTTCTCGGATTACCGAATCCTAAATTGAAGTCTTGGTTAAATATTGCTCGAAAATAAGACTTCTTTACAACAGATTGAGGATTTTCGGTTTTAAACATTTTATAAAGTTTGTTTATACTCAAATCGCTGTGCAGATATTTTCGCTCTTGTGTTGCAGATCGACAGTAATGTGATTCTATGCATTTTAACTTCATAATAAACTGCCGAACTATATCTTTTTGCTCCTTATACTTGTTTATTTTATGATTTCCTCCCCTGTTTTCTTTAGGAATCTGTCGCGCATAGTAAAACACCTTCATAAGAAATTCCACTCTATACTTTTTTATTTGCAAGGAACTCAAAAAAAGTTTTTGGCAGACAATCACAAATTTATTCTGACTGTTTAAAATCCTGTACTGGATATTAAAATCTCTTCTAAGCCTTTTATTTTGGTTAGGACGCCTTCTTTTAATTTGATTTATTTGACAGCACTTAAGAAGAAAAGCATCCTGACCGCTTTTTTTTGTTGAGGCATAAAATGATTGGTGAAATTTTAGAAGTTCATTCATTGTCAGGCTTGCACATTTTAGCGTTGGATTTTTATGTGAACAGTTCACTCTTTGAGGTAAAGCAGTAGACGAGTATCTGTGAAAAAAAAAACATTTGGTTAGGTACTAGGAACTTGTAAAGGACTTAACTCCTGACGAAAAAAAGGGGTGTTATTAAACATACTACTAGTTTGTATCTGTTATTTTACTTAGTAGGTATACTACTGGTACTTGTAGGTAGGTTTGCATACATAGTAAAAATTATAATAGTATAAATTATTATTGGGAGATAAAATAAAATAAATACAATAATAAATATTTTTAACACTCAAATTTCTCTATCTTAGCACAATTTTAGTTACAGTTAGGTAGTATGTATTAGCGTTATGGTACATAATAGCATGTAATAGCAATACAGGCAAAAATAAATATTGCGAAAAATTAATTTAATTCGATTGCAATTATTTATCTTTATCTATACATTGTGTGGAGTGTAGACGCGAGGCACATCACTAACCTTTCTCTCTTAGCAATGTTTGCCTTCCAGTTTTCTTGGTTTCGTGTGCGTTTTCGACCTCTGCCAGTACTTGCCGGTTCTACAGGGACCTCCATAATATGTTTCACAACAAATTTTGCACGAGAAACTCACTAAAAACACTAAAAATACAATAAAAAACATTAGGTATGGCTAACGCGGTTGTATAGAAATCGCCATTTTGTTTTCGAGAATTCAAGCGTTGTGATTGGTTGTTTTGTCACCTAGCTGTCTTTGATTGTGCCCTAAGGTGACTTAGCTGTATTTGATCCCAAAATCAATTTTTGAACGAAATTTAAAAGGCTTTAGCTGTATTTGTTTCTTACAATAATAAAATAAATAGTTACAACCAAAAATTCGCTAGATGGCTCCATACTTAGTTGTTTTTTTGAAAGTTTGTCGCTTAGCTACCTTTGATTCTACAGGTTGTCCGGTGGCAGAATTAGGATTTCAAAATTAAATAATAAAAGAACAAAAAAATTATTTTTATTATTTCAATAACTATAACAAAGAAGGGAAGTGCGGGTTTTATTTCTTAAAAATAATTTCGTCTAAATGTTGACCGTCACGTCGGACACACTCTTCGAATCTGGCTTCAGTATTCCGCGCCACTCGCTGGAGAAGGGACGTAGGGATGCCATTAACCTCGCGAACGATATTTTCTTTTAATGCTGAGATGGTTGGTGGGGCGGTTTCATAAACTTTACTTTTGAGGTACCCCCACAGAAAAAAGTCCATGGGGGTAAGATCCGGCGACCTGGGTGGCCAGGGGATGTCAGCGAAACGGCTTATCAATTTGTTAGGGAACAAATCACGAAGAAGCGCCATGGTCTCTCTAGCAGTGTGAGACGTGGCGCCATCTTGCTGGAACCATGTCTGTGAACTATAGGCAGGATGTCCTCTTAATATTGGCAGAAAAAAATCGTTAAGCATGCGCCGATAAGAAACGCCGTTCACAGTAATGGCTTGTCCTTGTCGATTTTCAAAAAAATAGGGTCCGATTATTCCTCTACTTGACAATGCACACCAAACCGTCACTTTGGGACTGTGAAGTGGCTGTTGATGTTTCAATCGTGGGTTTCGTCCTTTAGGTGACCAATAACGGCAGTTCTGTTTATTTACACTTCCATTTAAATGAAAATGGGCTTCATCGCTCCAAAAGATTGTGTTCACTGTACGAAATCGCTGCAACATTGTCTCGCAGAAACTTTTGCGCAAATTGTAATCATTAGGCTTAAGCGCTTGCACAATTTGAATTTTAAAGGGGTGAAGTTTAAGGTCCTTTTTCAATATTTCGTGCACAATCGTTTTTGGGAGCCCTAGAGCAGCTGATCTCTTACGTACGGACTGTCTCGGGTTATCGCGTAAACTGTTTGCAACAAGTTCGATGTTGTCATCAGTCCTCGACGTTCGACTGGGTCCCGGCCGCGGATTATTTGCTGCTGAACTTGTTGTTCTGAACCTTCGCACCCACAATCGAATCAAATCTTCGCTTGGCGCTTCACGTAACCGTCGGATATTGTACCGCGAACAAAATCTTCGACGAGCAACAGCACAGGAATCGTCTGCTTTAAAATACGCTTCGATTGCGAACGCACGTTGTTCACCTGTCCACTGTGACATCGCGACTAAGGAACCCGCACGAATGACGAATCGAACTGGACCCCCCGCCCGCCCCTCCGCTCAACGGTTCGAAAACAGTTCGAAATTTAAATCCTAATTCTGCCACCGGACACCCTGTATATGCCTCAAATGTCTTTTTATGATAGTATAGATAGTAAATATTTACTGACCTGCTACTGATACTATGTTACTATAATAATAACAGTAATTTATGATGCTTTATTATTTAAGTGCAAATAATATATTAGTACCTACTTAATAGACATAGATTAAGTATTTCTATAAAAATTGTAACCTTGCAATAAACGCTTATTTAAAATGAAAAAGAATTTTTATAGTCAGTAAATACTAGCTATTGTGTAGCATAAATCATTATGTAATATAATTATTAGTACGCCATTGTATATCGGGTCAAATCTCACACAGGACAAACCTATATTAAACTCGTATGATCATAAATAGATAAAAGGGTATATTACTCAAACACTCTAATTAGGTACTTGGTATGATGTATTTTAATAGAACATGTATTATAGTTAAATACATGCATACATAATATTCGGTTGGTAACGAAAAGAACGCAACCATCTTCCTTATAAGAACACAGCTCATGTTCACAGTTCACATGTAGCACAAAGCTGAGCGCCACACACGATGTTAACATTACGACTTACTAGTGTCTGGTTTTTATAAAACACAGTGATCATGATCACTGTATGATTAATTAATTCAATTCATATTCAGCACCGTAACCATAGTAATACATCTATACCTTTGTTTGTATATAAATAGATGAAAAAAATCTTATTAATGTATTTTCGAATAGATGAAAAGTGAATGAGTAAATGAATTAATGAAATGTATTGTCAAAAATTGATCGAATTACTGATTATAGATATTGAACGATTTACTGATAGTCTAGTTCACATCAAGTATGTAATTGGGGATCCTGGCCATGTTTCGAATACTTGAATTTAGAACCTAAGTAAATGAATGAATGACATGAATTGAGAAATATTTTTCAAATTACTGATTGTAAATATTGATCGATTTTCTGATAGTCTAGTTCACATCAAGTGTGTAGTTGGGGATCCTGGATCTCTTCCGATGCACGAACCCCAATTATACACTACTCTAGTTGTATGATGCGACGCGATCACTGTGTTCACTTGAACTGCATCCTTCTCTTCTGCAACATGCTGTGAAGCCAACGGTTGTGAGGTGCTCGGTGTAGCCGCTGGTTCTGTATTCTTAGTCGCATGTAGTAAAGAATGATGACGTCAGTGACATTTCTGACAGGATACTGGTAGTTTACATCTCTTTACATAGTGTCCAAGTGCTAGACATTTAAAACATAAATGTTTGTTCTTGACATATTCGGTTCGCTCATCTAGTTTCATATCAATAAATTTCTTGCAGTGACACAACGTGTGGTTGTCTTTGCACATGGTGCATGTCTACATGGTAAGAGCGTTCTTTGACTTGCTTCTCTCTAGTATTATTGTTAGCTGTAAAAACTGTAACTAACTCCAGGGTGCGGAACTTGGACTCCATGAAATTCTTTAATTCACTCCAAGTAGAAAATGCTTCGCTGTCTACCTTATAGGAATACTCTTCCCAGCCTTTATGTGTCTCTGGGTCAAACTTCTGAACGAGCAGAAATATTATTACGTGATCCCAAGAGCCCGTAGTTATTTTTAAAATTTCCATGTTATTTAGGCATTCTGTAGTTGTATCTAAAATGCCTTTTAATTGGACGGCTAATTGCGAAGTCATCTTCCTCTGGTAAAATAATCTTTTCATGATGCAGTTTAGTATTATGCGTCTGTTACCATACCTTTTATTCAAAACATCCCATGCAGTTGCGTAATTACTGGATGTCACTTGTATATGGGTGAATAAAGCCTCTGCTTCTCCACTCACACTTGTTTTCAAATAATGTAATCTCTGTACATCACTGAGGTTATTATTTTCGTGCACCAAAGAAATAAACAAATCTTTGAATGTCGGCCATCTTTCATAATTTCCATTAAACTTAGGTAATTCAATTTTTGGTAAATGCACTATATTTTGCGCTGCATATGTAACGTTCATACTTGAACTTCTCGAATCCCTCGATGTCGATTCCGCTAACGACGTAAAGCATATCTTTCAAATCACCTTGTTTACTTCAATTAAATCTAGCTCTGCTCTGGAGCTCTCTTTTAAGTTCATGTAAAAGGTATGATATACAGGTGTAATGAAATATATTAAAGTTATCACATCTTTTTTCTTCTCTTTTGTCATTGCTATCCATCAGGATACAGAGTTTCTAAAATACACTCAGCGAATTATTCCGATCTGTCACCATGCTTTGCCTCCTTAGGGGTTCGGAAAAAAAATACGCTTTATGAACGCAATCACTTCATTTCGCTTTTGTTCGGCTGTTTTATTAGCACCTCCTCGTTTCAGTGCCCACCGATTTTTGTAAGGTAGGTCTGATATGCGTGTTAATTTTTTTGAGTGCCGTATTTACTCGAAAAGAAGATATTTAAAAGGTCTTCGTGAAATATATTTTATAAGCTACTTGGCCCTGTACGGTATAACATCGTCCAAATTGTTTTTGATTCGGAACTACTTTCTTTTCTGTGTTTATTATTATCATGTCAGTATCTGTTTCTTCATTTCTCTTACTTTGTATAGGTTTTCGTTCTTTTGGGGCAATGTACGCGTTTTGTCCGTCATATATTCCCTCGCGTTCTATTGACATATTAAAAGCAAATGTTTCAACCTGCCCGACTGAATTAAAATTCAAGCATATAAACCCCATAATAGGATTAAAAGCTTTCAAGCAAATCAAGATTGAACTAACCGAAGATATATGGGGAATGTCTATCAAAATGTGTTCCTCCATTATTGAGACTATCCGCTGGGACGCTTTTGGTATGAAAAGCATACCAGACTTTTCTAACACTAAATTGTACTCACGCGCTTAGGTATTCCCACTACATTGTACACGTCATATGACGCGTCGGCTCGCGCGTCGAGTGTTTGTAAACAAACCCGATAAGCGGCGTCATTTCTTGGTATTCTGCGACCGTTGTATTTTTATATGAATGCTAGTGAGTAGGGCTATATTAAAGTACGCGTTGTATTTGAATATACGATGTTTCCGTTTGTAGACGACTGTTTAAGATGAACAAAGACACTTTTTTCACAGATTCCAACAAGATTTTTTCTAATAAGAAAAACAGGGGTTGTCCTATATGTTTTATGGTTTAAAAAACATGGTGTGTTAGTTCTTCATACGGAACATGAATAAAATCACTTGCTACAGTACAATATTAATTATTTAAAAGCATCCAAAGTTGAGACTCACGACGGGTCGCTCGTTCAATGACAGCGAAAATGATATTTTTTAATGTCATAGACTGATTCCTTCTAGGGTTGTCATATCTCAAACGGTTCGGAAACAGATAACGTATGAAACTAAATCCATGGATTTGGAAAGTACTGCTTAATAGTGGTGATACAAGGATAAACAAGGATGAAAATAAAACCAAAAAAAATTGGTATGACTTTCACACCATGGGCGCAAAACTCTGAACACGTTTTGGTAGGAAATTCATACCATGGGCGCATTGCGGTGACCTCACAAACTGATCAAAAGCCTCCCAGCGGCTATAGCGCCGTACTTGGCCTTAATATTTAATTTGTGTGTGGATCAAGGAGTCTTCCCGGATCTAATGAAATACAGTAAGGTAATACCACTTTTCATATTCATATTCATATTCATTTATTCACATTTAAATAGAGTAAGTACAATCGGTGGTTTCACATGTTACATTATTTGGTCTTATATTCTATTTAGCCTTAGTATGGCATGTGAAGCTTAATCATGCAAGATAATAATATTAATGTAGCTTATAGATAATGTAGATAATATAAAAAAAGGATGGGTATTTAGTCATAATCAATACATGTCTCTGAGATTCATAGTGTCTAATGTCAATTATACCTGGCCATCTACAGTATCCAGTACCAGTGAAAAGTCAGTTTTTTTTTTGTACATTTCTATGTGACACGTTATTCCTGTAACCACTCATTTATTGAGTAAATAATTTTTTTAAGAAGTAGCTCTAAGCTTTTTCTTACATTTTGGTAGAGGCAGATTCTGAATGTCTGATTGTAACCTATTATAAATTTTAACACACATACTCGTAGCCGAGCAATTTTTTTTAAACACCGCAGGCTTTGGTGCACATTCCAGTACTAGTCGCTGACCATGCCTTGATTTACGAGGATGGGTATTATCGCGTGTATAAATATCACTAGCCTTCACAAATAGGTTAGAGTTTGATTCAACGAACACACAAATTTCAAAAATGTCCATACTCGGTAGGGGTAATATTTTGAGTTTATTAAAGTGAGGTTTACATGATTCATATGGAGGAATGCCAACAATTGCTCTTATGCAACGTTTTTGAGATAGAAACGCCCTCTGGTATTCTGTTGAGTTTCCCCACAGTATTAACCCGTAACGTAACACCGAAGCTACATAACCATGATATGCCAACAATACCGTACGTTGTGTTGATGTCTTTCTTAGTCATAAGTCATAAGTAAGTAATTTATTTCATAACAATATAGATACATTGTGTTGAAAAATTAAAATTAGAAAATAACATTATACAATTGCAATTAAAATAAAATTCATCAAATACATTTAGAAAAGTCGATGAAACAATAACGGTCAATTAAGAATTCAAGTACATAAATAATAAATGTCAATGTAATAAAAATCAATCATAAATTACAATGTCATCTGGCATCTAGGTAGGTAGGTGGGTCTGTTTAAAACATGCACGAAACTATTTACTTTCTTGCAGACTCCATCAACATGTGCTTTCCAATCTAGGTACTTGTCCATGGTGAATCCAAGAAATCGCACATTGGTAGATTCATTAATTTTTGAACCGTCATATGAAATATGCCTTGAAACGATCTTTGATCCACGGGTTTGAAATTGCATAAAAGTCGTCTTGCTGATATTTACCTGCAAATTGTCCCTTACTACCCAAGTAGCATTTTGTTCTCTTTAATAGTTCACATTCAGTTCACTAGTGATTTCTAAGCGTTATATAATGGCCACACGTGGCTCATTGGCTGTATTAAAGTGAGCAATTCCACTTATACCTGTATAAGGCATGTTTAAGAGTGTAAAATTGGCCTATTAAGTAACTGTTGGTGTTATAATAGGATAACATTACTCTTGTAGTCAGCTTTCATTTTAAAAGCTGAACAAAAGCATTTTAAGAGGGGGAAAATACGGCATTGGCTATTTAAAGGTCCACATGTATGGTTTTATATTGCTGGCATTTTAGTATAACACATGTGAACATTAATGTAGCCAAAAGCTGTGGTATAGCACCTTTTGTGGACCGTTATTCAGATTGTTGCTGGTCTTGTGATACATTAATCAGCCTTTATATTTCTGTAAAAGAGCGTTTAATGAGTTCAGATGTACGTTAAAGGTATATTACATGAACCACTATTGATATCTAGTAACACTGACAGCTGTTTATTTGTTCACGAGTACCACATTAATATCCTCTAAGCTAACAACTATGTGAACGTGGTTTTCTTTAACACTTGGACGACGACAAACACGCGCGTGCATGTAATAACCTAAAACAATAAAAATGCATAAAAACAATTGGAAGCAGAGAGTGAGGACCGGTGGAATCAGAAGAAAAATCTTAAAAGAATATTTGCAGATAATAAGACCAAATAATCAATCTAAAACGATTTCAAGTGCGACTTTAAAGTTTATTAATGACGGTTCTGTACATAATACTCGTACAGAGGAAAAATTGCCTGAAGCTGAGGCCAGCAATACGATTTCAAGCGTGTGTCCAAACTTAATTTATGACGGTTCCGTACACAACGTAGAAGAAACTGAGTGTGGTGGTTTCTGTTCTGGTAAAAGTGAATATGAATACGATTATGAAAAACATGTATCTTTTCGTGAAAACTTAAGAATATGGGCTGTAAAAAATAATATAAGCCATGTCACTCTAAATGAATTGTCAGTCATCATTAACGAACTGATTCCAGAAATACTACCAACAGATTCTAGAACAATTTTATGTACTCCCAAACAAATTACTATTAAAAATATTGAAGGCGGTCAATATTGGCATAATGGAATTGCAAAACCACTTGAAAATTTTTTGCAAAATTGGATTGACGTTCCAGATACAATTTCAATAAACATAAATGTGGATGGTTTGCCCATATTCAAAAGTTCTTCTAATGAATTTTGGCCTATATTGTGTAACATCTTTGAAAATGCGAAAATAAGGCCTTTTGTAATTGGAATATACTTTGGGAAAGGAAAACCAAAAAATCTAAATGACTTTTTTGAAGATTTTGTACATGATATGAATACATTATTAGAAGAAGGACTCCAATTACAGCGTCTAGAAAAAAAAAAAAAAAATTAAAATACGGTGTTTTATATGTGATTCACCAGCTAGAGCCTACATAAAAGGTTAGTTTGACTCGTCTTACATTCTCATTGAGTGGATTAATACTCTCATACCAGGATAGAATACCTAATCGTTTGGTGTTACAATAAATTAATTACGCTTCAAACAAAATGATGAACTAAATTGAAATTATGGTGCTATTTATATTTGCCGTGGCTACTCTTACTATAATCCAATGATAACTGGATTTTTTTGGGATATAAAGCATTTCATATGTTAATCTAGGTATCAAACTATTTGCGTACCTTTCATTCCAATTCGTTTAGCCGTTCTTACGTTATTGAGTAATAAGTATAAACTTACAAACAACTAAATTTTCACATAAATATTAGTAGGATTATGATAACCAAAGACCAAATTTTAAGTGAAAATGAACTTTCCTTGAACTTGCTTAATTCTTAATTACAGGAGTCTGCAACTTTAATGGAAAACATGGATGCCATAAATGTACTACGGTCGGAGAATATTCTCATATTAAGCCGGGTCCAGACGAGTGTAATGTGTAATGTAAGATTACGTGTAATTTAGCATCAACAGTGTGGACGGCACACGAACTCAAAGCGAATTGTGCGCGAAAATATTTCAAAAGCTGTTTCCACTCAGTTGCTACGAACATGCCGAATAGGAAGGTCGTGATAGCTGGTGCGGCTTTTATTTTCATGTATTTACTAACTGAAGACCGCAAAAGTCGGAAGCGTCGATGGTGGAAAACTAATTTGTATAAAAGAAGATCTTCTTTACTTGTGGAACTAAAATCTCAACATATAAGTGGTCAATATAAAAACTTTACCCGGATGTCGCCTACTGACTTCGAATATTTGTTAACAATCATTGCGCCTAAAATATCAAGACAAGACACTATAATGAGATCTGCAATTTCGCCGCAAGATAGACTGGCTCTAACACTAAGATTTTTGGCAACAGGAGATTCATTTACAAGCCTTCAATACACCTTCAGAATTTCAAAACAGTCAATGTCTTGCATTGTACCAGAAGTTTGTGAAGCGATTATAAAATCATTGAAAGAAAACATTAAGGTGAGTTTTACATATTTTTATTTATTTATTAAAATAACAAATTAAGCTATTGTATTAAGTAGGGTAAGCAAAATTAAAATTATTCCAAAATTAAAATTAGAAAGTTAAATCAAATTGTATCTTCAAATCATATAGTACAAAATTTATTCTTTTCAAATCAGGTCATTCACAAAATCTACATCATCATATGAAGTTTGAGATAATTCTGAGGGAACAGGTGAAGCATATGGAGCAGTAGGGCAACTTGTCTGATTCTGACCTGTTGAATACCCTGAAGTAAGTTCTGAGCGATTAGACAAAGAAGGTGGTTCATTGCAGTATCTTGATGAAGGAACCGAGCCTGTTGTATACTCACTGTAATTGAATGCAGATGGATAATAATGTTGAGAAAAGTTAGTGCATCCTTCATCGGCTTTGAATATTACGTCCATTATTGCTCGCTGCACGGCATTTTTAGTACTTCTGTTATATTGTTGCATCTTGCTGCATATAAAATTTGAAAAGAAAAGGGTTTCACTGTCAAAATTGTTTGGATTATTGTTTCGGGGTTCAGGAGTAGGACTAGAAGCAGCACTCTTAAGCAGGCCAAGAGCCTCCGAAAGCATACCCACTTTTTTATTTTCGTCTGATTTCTTTTTTTTGGGGGCCTGACCAGTTGGTGATATAAATTCTGAACTGTTATCATTTTCTACACTTGTAGATGCACTCTGTTCCGGTTCATTTGTAATCTGTAATTAAAAAGAAATTCATTGTTTCAGCTGCCAAAAACAGAGTCAGAATGGATCCAGATCTCAAACAGATTTGATGAATTGTGGAATTTTCCCCATTGTGCCGGAGCCATGGACGGTAAACATGTCATTCTCGAGGCTCCGGTACATAGTGGCACAGAATATCGTAACTACAAATCGAATTTCAGTATAGTGATGTTTGCTTTAGTAGACGCGGAATATAATTATAAATTTCTGGATGTCGGATGTCAAGGCCGCATTTCAGATGGTGGAATTTTTAAAGAAACTGAATTATATAAAAAACTAGAAAATAATTCGTTACGATTGCCTGCACCTGAAGCACTGCAAGGTAGAAACAAAGTAGTACCATATGTTTTTGTAGGAGACTCTGCCTTCCCTTTACAAAACAATATAATGAAACCCTATCCAGGAGAATACCCCAAGGGATCGCCGCGAAGAATTTTTAATTACCGGTTAAGCAGAGCTCGCAGGATTGTAGAAAATGTATTTGGTATCACAGCATCTGTGTTCAGAGTTCTACGAAAACCTATGCTCCTTCAGCCCAAAACCGTGGAGACTATAGTCATGGCTATTGCACACTTGCATAATTTTTTGAGAAACACGGATTCATCTAAAAACTTGTATGCACCCCCTGGCTCACTTGACAGAGACCAAAACGGAAGATTATGTGAAGGTAGTTGGCGGAGAGATTGTGAAATGTCATCTTTACTTCCATTGAATAATGTACCTAGAAGAGCTGCCTCAACGGCAAAACAAATTAGGGATGAGTTTAATGACTATTTTATGAACGAGGGTACAGTTTCTTGGCAGAATACATATTGTTAAGTTTTTTTTATCAAGTCGAAGGAAACTAGTTCAATGCAGTTACCTCTGTGTTGCGTCGTTTCCTTGGATTATTTCGATCACCTAAAAATGCCAGCGCCTCGTAAGCAAACCATGTACTTTTGTACGTTTCATCCCCACCTGTAAAATAAATTACAATAAATAAACAATACAATAGAATATAGTACATATATGTATAGTAAAATATAGTAGAATATAGTAATATAGTGGGTATACAATAGAAGTAATAATTGTACTAATACTCGTAGCAAGTAAGTGATAATACCTAAGTAAAAACTAAATTAATAAATAAAAGTGTGTAATATGTAAAGCAACAGAAATTTATAATAAAACATACCTTTTCCGGAACTATGGCTCTTCTTTACTTTTCCTTTTTCTCTTCGATGTGAAGCAAGCAAACTAATCATTTTGTTTTTGCATTCTTCTACATCTCTTTCCAATGAATGAGCAATATCACTCCAAGCATCGTGTTTCAGATTTTTTTTATAGTATTGCGGGTTTTTTGGATCCCAAATAACAGGTTTTTCTTGATACAAACTAATAAGTTCAAGCGATTGTTCGTCACTCCACATCATGAACGTACATACGACACAACCGTCACGAACGCCGTCCAAACGAGCACTGCGAGCGTCTTTGTGTTCGCGCGAAAAACCGACAGCCGATGGATCAACCCCGAGCGCCGCGCGAGCGTTACATGTAATGCTCGTAGTGCTGTCCACACGTAGAATTCGTGTTACATTACACGGTGGATTACATTACACGTTACACTCGTCTGGACCCGGCTTTACACACACCGTTACATTCTCTGAATCAAGGTGTCCTGAGCGGACTAATGAAGGATTTCGGAATAAAATATATGGCTTACATCATAAATATGACTCGCCCTTATTAAATCTTCCAGTTGACATGGTAAATCAATTTGTTGTCGATGATTCACTTCATTTGATCGATTTAGGTATTATGAAGAGGCTGTTAACTGGTTGGCGTGACGGAAATTTTGGCAAATATATTACTAAATGGCGTGCAAATGACATTGCAACCGTTTCATTGTTTTTGAACAAGTGTGCGTTGCCTTCAGAAGTGCATCGAGCAGTGCGGGGCCTAGATTCATTAGCACATTGGAAAGCGTCGGAATTCAGAACTTTTCTTCACTATTTAAGTATCGTTATTTTGCCAGAAGTGATGAATAATGACGCCTATAATCATTTCTTAACACTCTATTGCGGCATAACAATTTGCTCAACCGGAACCTACCAACACTTGTTACAATGTGCAAAAAAGCTGCTGGAATATTTTCTAGAACATTACAAAGACTTTTACGGATCAGGCTACATGACAAGCAACGTTCACCACTTACTGCACTTAACTGACGAAGTTGAAAAGTTTGGTCCACTGATGACATTCAACGCATATCCCTTTGAAAATAAATTATTTATGATCAAAAGAATGCTCAGATCAGGTAAAAAGCCGCTGTCACAAGTCGCCAAAAGAATGGAAGAAATTACAAATGAAATTCTTTGCCAAAAACATTCTGGCAATAAGTATCCGTTTGTTACCACAACAAACAATATAAATATAATACATTTAGAAGATTTCAAAATTTCTACCAAAAAAAGAGATAGTTATTTACTGACAAAAAGAATCGAGGTTGTTAAAATTAACCACATAGCAAATGACCACAATAAGATTTTAATAAGAGGTATTAGAATAAATAACACAGAAGATGTTTTTACATATCCAATAAAATCGTCTCATCTTGCAATATACAAATCAAAAATTCAGCATAATTGTGACCATACTTTGATTGTTTTAGAATGTAAGGATATTAAGTGTAAATTAGTGTGCGTTGAATATAAAGAATTTCAATACTTTATACCTTTGTTGCATACATTATAAGAATAATACAACTTTACGAATGTTTGATCATTTTTATTTTTAAATCACATAAACTTTGAGTTTCTTACACCTTGTATTTATTTAAATTCACAATTCCCATAAGAATCTTTTTGAAAAAGGTTCAAAAATCTATACTTTGGATTTTGAATTTTTTGTTTTTCAAATAATGTATAGACGTTTGAATAAATTTTTCATCGCCATCTTTTTCAAAAAGATCATAATATTATGTAGTAAGAAATAAACTTATTATTATAATTTCAAATCAGTCTGTCAGTTTTAAGGCTCCTACAAACAGGCGCGACACACAATATAATCACCGCTCGTTGCGCGACTTGTGCGTGCCTTTGTGTCGCGCGCTATTTTATCGCGTGTCGCGCCTGTTTGAAGGAGCCTTTATACAGGTACTCATCATGGCACTTAAAGTATATTAATTCTTTTATCTAATAAACTTTGATTTTCAAACTAACATAATTCGGAAATTAGATAAAACATTTCAAAATTAAAAATAATTCTCCCGCAAAAAATCAACATAATAACTTTCATTAAAACGAACATTTTCATAAACATTTAAACTCCATTTACAATAAGATTAGACTTTTAAACGAACCTTTTTTACAGTCCGTTCAACCGATTTTGACTTCTATTCCGTAGGCTTAAGGATGGCATTAAAGGCAAAAAAGTAGTTATAATACCAACTGTTTACTGCAGCTGCCATTTGTCATGCCACCAACGCAATAGAAGTCAAAATCGGTTGAACGGACTGTAAAAAAGGTTTGTTTAAATGTCTATTCTTATTGTTAATGGAGTAGTACACACGCAGCAAGAAACATTTCGTTTCTTGACAAGATTTATGTAATCATTCAACCAGCCTAGTCAGTTTAGTTAATATACAACGTGTAAAAAAGGAGTGATAATACCGAGTCGTACTGAACAACGTTCCTCGTGGGACATAATAATGGCTAAATCTGAAAAAAAAAACAATCGGAGAATCGGTAATTTTGTATGGGTATTTTGTGGTACGCACCTACTTTTTTCAGTTTTTTTTTTTTTTTGATTTTTCTTTTTTAGATTTTATTTTTTTCAGATTTTGCCAGAGCTAAGTCTCATGAGGAAAGTTGTTCAGTATGACTAATATTATCGCCCTAACCAGTATTGTTACTCCTTTTTTGACACGTACTTACTAATTATAATATAACATTGAATTTTAATGTTTTTTTTTTAGTCTTTAGATACCTACTAATAAATCTTTTTTTCAAAATAATACAAATGTAACAAAAAAGGCTTCACATAGAACACTTGAGGAAACTATTATTCTTATACAATTTCAATCAACAAAATAACTTCACATCAAAACGATTGTTTTCAAAATTATCTAGTTTTTAACACAAATCCTCATCATCAGACTCTTCTTCTATCACTTTCTCCACTTCCATCGCTAATGGTTCGTTTGGATAGTCGTGATTGTTAGTAGAAACTTTACTTGTGGATTGTTTCGGTTCTTTTTTTGTATTTGTGCTTTTAGGTTTAGTTTTTCGAATTCGTTTAGTTGAAGATCTTAAATCTTTCATTGCCCTTCTTTTTACGGCATTTTTTAAAGACATTTTTAAAAAGTTTTCGGTCTGTCCCATGGTAAATGTAGGATCCCATGAACGTATCATGTTACAAAAGAATGTAATAAAGTTTTTAAAATCTTTTAACGCGATCTTTGAATAATTTCCACGACTTGCTCCAGACCAAGAACATTTACACATAAAATCACGTGTTATCAATGAGTCGAGCAATTTGTAGGCAAATGTTAAGCCATTGCCTTCACAGGGCTGAAACAAAAATGACAACTGTTTTTGTAAGTTTGCTCTCTCAGTTTTATCCTTTAAAGTATTTTCTAGACTGTCCAGTTGTTGTTTATTTTCAATCTTTTCAAGACGGAACGCCTCATTTTCTTCTGGGTTAGCGTCTTTTAATAAAGTAACGGCCATTGGTTGATCAATTTTTTCCCTAATTGTTGCTATGCCTTCGTTGATTTGTACAGACAACATCGCTACCTTCTGGGTGAGTTTTTGCATATGTTCTACAATATCGTGGAGTATTTTGTCCTGGTTATTAATTTTTTGTAATAATAGGTTTTGATTACCAATAAGTTGATCGCAGTCGAGCGTAGGTAACAAATTCAAAGTTTCATCCATTATCATTTGATTATTGGCTTCAGAAGATGGACCATCACCCATGTTTTTGTCATTAGGCGCCTGAAAAACAAAAAAATGGTTTACAAAAATAAATAATAATAATAATAATAAATTTTTATTCAAAAATATAAGGAAAACCAGACTTCTATAGTTGAAATCAGGAAGGAACTGAATAGCAAAAAAATTATAATGTCACCTCCAGTCTAACAACTCCTAGGCAATTAACAAATTTTCATTCCAGGATGCAGCCGAATGCGTGCGAAACAATGCCTCAGCCAAACGCCACGGCTTGTGTCGACGCACTTAGCGTGTGTGTGAGTGAGTGAAGTTTCGCTGTTTTAGGTAGGTCTATATAGATGTAGCAAGAAATAGCAAGGTGGCTTTGTGATCAAATAAATATATACAAACTAAAACAGCGTACTTACCAAATTTTGAACCATATCTTCAAAGTTGTTTATCACTGGCGCTGACCAGTTACAAGTTGTTGTTGGGGTTTCATTGTCAGTATCCGTCTGATTTTCCATAATCTGTATTTCATGTTGCGCTGCCATGTAGGTCTCAATATTATTTCGTTTGACTGAACAGTTTAGAATGTCCCAGTTTGGACTTGGAAATGATGACTCTTCTCTTACTAGACGCGCTCGGTTTTTAATTTTTTCTGATGGCCAAAATAGCTTCCCATTTTCTTCCCATATTGAAGGTACAATACTTAGTCTACGTCGCCCTTTTTCTACTGTCTGGACTATCTTGAACGGCATGGTCTAAAAATACAATTAAAATAATTAAATTAGTTATCAGACTACATTAAACATACTCTGTAAATAGCAACAAATGAAATATAAACTGAAATTAATTATTTGGAAGATAAAAGAAACAAAATGATTCGAGAAAGATGATTTAGGGATAAAGAAGATGTGAAATACAACAGTAAAATTAGTCGCATTCAGCCGACATAATAACAGTCGACACGCACGATATAGTTGGATTCGCAGATTATCGATCTCTCCATCAATAATATCGAAGCCGTCGTCGTTCATCCATCATACTGCTATTTACCAATGTAAATAATAATATTTATTAATAATAAAATAGCAATATGATGAATAGTACTCCAGATACAATTATCTGGAGTTGACCTCTACCACTTGAAATTCACAACTAAACTGCACAAATATACCTACAAACCTTGCCTTAACACAGCACCAAAAAAAAACATACAATACACACTGAGTAATAACTTTTAAGTTAAAATATTCTTTATCGTAAAGTTAGGTACCCTACCAAAGAAACAATGACTTTGACGACAGCGAGAAGCAACGTGGCGTGCGATTTACTTCGTGTTTATTTTACAACTGCTAACAATAACAAACAAGCGAACCGCAACCGAGCAGCGAAATTTAGTGGCATCTCGTTTTCGCTTGTACTTACCTCTCACACTTATACCCTTACGCACCTTACAATACACGCGCACCTCTCACAAGGAATGTTCAAAAGATTAAAAAGAAATAAAACAGAGTGCGCTGTTCACAAAACAAAAAAAATCTTATCCATTATAATGGATTTGTACATTTTCGTATACCGCCATAATAATGGATTGGTCATTTGAGTGGATAGACATATTCATAAGTATATTTATCTACCTATAATTTAGTTTGATGACGAAGTGCAAAATACCTATGTAAGTGGAGAGCCCTACTGCACTGCTTTGAGTGTTTTATTTGAACTTAATAATGTAAGGGCACGCTATTTGCATACGATGCATGTTGCATTCGTAGCTGAGCCAGTAGGCTCTGTGCCGCGGTTATGAACAGTACTGTATCCATTCTGTTGTGACAGTGTTATAATATACAATATTACAGTGAGCCTTCGTTTTATTTATCTCACACAGCAGAGCCTACTCCACAGTGGTGACCCCGAGAACTGTTGTGAACTTTTGCGGTGTTATCAAGTGTACCGTTTCGCGATCGTAATAATAAAAACATGTATCCAGTACAAGTTTCAACACCTGCGGCGCAGCCGGAGCCGTCGCACATTAAGGAGGTAGCAGCTGTAGCAGTCGGCAACCGATTATCGGATTTCTGGTGCGATAAACCGTCGCTATGGTTTTCTCAGACAGAGGCAATCCTTGCACCACAAAAACTCAGCGACGAGGCAAAATTCAATATGGTTATCGGCAGGCTCAACAAAGACGTCCTTGACCAAGTGAGTGATATTTTACGCGACCCTCCGGAGACCGGGAAATTTAACGCCGTTAAAACACGCCTCATTGCAACATACGAAGACAGTGACAATCAACTTTTTGAAAAATTGCTAAACCTTGAGTTGGGCGAAAATAAACCAACACAATTATTAAGGCGCATGCGTGACTTAGCTCGCGGCAAGGTTGAGGAAGAAACACTAGCGAAATTGTGGATGAGGCAACTTCCGGCATCAGTAAAAGGTGTACTAGCTGTCACCGGAACGAAAGATTTAGAAGGTAATGCACGGTCAGCCGACAAAATTATGGAAGGCATGCAGTCCAAGGAAGTGCTGGAGGTAACAACGACGCCGTCGGCGTCATCAGATGCAGGTGAGCAGATAGCCAAACTCACGGCACAGTTCGAAAAGTTTCAGGATACCCAAAAACAAGGGTATGTAAGAGGACGAGGTGGATTTTACAGAAGAGGAAGGTCGTCCTGGAGATCGCGCGGTACACAACGAACAGATACAACCGGCAGTAGTGGTCTATGCTATTACCATTACAATTTTAAGGACCGTGCACACAAATGTACCAGCCCGTGTACGTGGAAGAATAAAACGCCGGAAAACTAACCCGGGTGCAGCCAGCGGCGGATGTATGCACTATATCCGGATCATACCGCCTAAGCGTGACTGACTCCAAAAGTGGTCTACGTTTCTTGGTGGATACAGGTGCGAACGTTTCCGTTTGCCCCCTGAAGAAGAAAATGAGCACGAGTGCATGTGAAGACTACAAGCTGTACGCGGCAAACGGAAGCGTCATAAAAACGTATGGTACTATATCTTTATTGTTAGATTTTAAGTTACGGCGAACGTTCCGATGGAACTTTATTGTAGCCGATGTTCAGCAACCAATTTTGGGAGCCGATTTTTTAGGATATTTTAATTTGTTAGTAGACATAAAGGCTCGAAAACTAATTGATAAAGCAACTAATTTATGTACGGTAGCAGCCATTGTAAACTTTGATGAAACACACATAGTAAAAACAGTAGAAGTCAATCATCCGATGTACGAACTGTTATCTCGTTTTCCAGAAATCACTAAGCCTAGCTGTTACAAAGAAAACATTAATCATACAATTTACCACCATATAGAGACTGAGGGTCCACCAGTTCACGCACGTGCGCGGAGACTGCCGCCCGAACGATACAAAAAGGTTAAGGAGGAATTCAGAGTCATGCAGGAATTAGGTATTTGTCGACCATCTAAATCACCGTGGGCAAGCCCCTTGCATGTGGTTGTTAAGAAAAATGGTGAGTTAAGGCCGTGTGGTGATTACCGGAGCCTTAATACCATAACGAAACCTGATCGTTACCCAATCCCACGGCTACATGACTTCACGTACATACTGACCGGTAAGTCAATTTTTTCAAAATTAGATATTCGTCGGGCGTATCACGCGATTGCGGTCAACCCTGATGATATCGAAAAGACGGCAATAATTACACCGTTCGGGCTGTTCGAATTTTGCCGTATGACGTTTGGGTTACGTAACGCCGCCCAAACGTTTCAACGTTTTATGAACCACACGGTGCTTCAAGGGCTGGACAGTATTTCTACGCGGGATGATAAAGGTAATATGCAAACATCCAGTCTATTTTCGTATTTAGATGACGTCATTATAGGAAGTACCAGTGACGATATACATAAGGCACATCTCCACAAAATATGCGAGCGATTCGAAGAGTTCGGTATAACTATAAATATTGATAAGTGTGCGTTTAAAAGAAATAGCATCGATTTTTTAGGATATGAGGTGACTAGGAATGGTATGAGACCACTAAATGAAAAGGTTGAAGCCATTAGAAAATTTCCAAAACCAGAGAACATAGAGCAGTTAAGACGTTTTTTAGGTATGGTCAACTTTTATCGCTCCCACATACCCAATGCTGTAAAACAGCAATCTATTTTACATTCGTACTTACACAATGCGAAAAAGAAAGATAAAACTCGCATTGAGTGGACTACAACCTCAGAGGATGCCTTTTTGCAATGCAAGCAGGATTTGCAAACTGCAGTCACGTTATCATATCCGTGCGACGATGTGCCGTATGCAATAATGACCGACGCATCAAATACTTGTGTTGGGGCCGTATTACAACAACGCATTAATAATACTTGGACTCCACTAGGTTATTTTTCCAAGGCGCTGACCGATACTCAACAAAAATACTCCACGTACGATCGTGAATTATTAGCAATATATTTAGCGTTAAAACACTTTCGCACCCTAGTAGAAGGCCGTCCTTTAATAATATATACAGACCACA
Organism: Griposia aprilina; assembly: GCA_916610205.1. Taxonomy (NCBI): domain Eukaryota; kingdom Metazoa; phylum Arthropoda; class Insecta; order Lepidoptera; family Noctuidae; genus Griposia; species Griposia aprilina. Next base: position 22,153,215 of record OU744285.1, on the reverse strand, counting down.
AGGCGCTGATGTACGCATTTAAAACTGTCAATTCTGACCAGGAATCGCAGCGCAGAATCCGTCACTTAGCTTTTATCAGTGAGTTTACTACGGACATAAGACATATAACGGGAGAAGAAAATATCGTGGCAGATACCTTATCCAGGGTCTCGACGATTGACTGTCCGTCATTTATAGAATATAACGAGCTTAGCGAAGCACAAAAATCAGATTCGTACTTACAAAATAGCCACAGAAATACTAGTGTCATCATAAAAAAACTCTATTTGCCAATATCCGATAACCCTGTATTTTGCGAGGTTTCAACGTCCCACGCCAGACCTTATCTACCAGAGCAGTATCGAAGAATAGCTTTCGAACACATACATGGCTTGAGCCACCCAAGCATTAGAACAACGCGCAGGTTGGTCCGAGAAAAATATTTTTGGCCCACAATGAATAAGGACGTAGGACTTTGGTCTAAGACGTGTATATCTTGTCAAAAAGCAAAAATTAGTAGACATACTATTTCAGACGTACAACAATTTCAAGAATGCGATAGATTTGAGCACGTTCATGTTGATATTATAGGGCCACTGCAGACGACATCGGAAGGATACCGATACTGCCTTACACTTATAGACAGACGCACTAGATGGCCGGAGGCATTTCCTATTAAAGATATTACTGCAGAAACGGTCGCCAAGTTAGTATATGAGGGCTGGATCGCCCGTTTCGGATGCCCGTTGAGATTAACTAGTGATCAAGGTAAACAATTTGAAAGTAGTTTATTCAATGAGCTTATGAGAGTTATGGGTATACACAAATTAAGAACAACAGCTTACCACCCACAAAGTAACGGGGTTGTAGAAAGGTGGCATCGCTCACTGAAAGCCGCCTTAATGGCCCGATTGACGGCAACTTCGTCATGGATCACCGAACTGCCTACCGTATTGCTAGGGTTAAGGATAGCCTTACGTAATGATAATGGAGCATGCGCTGCTCAAATGACCTACGGCCAAAGCTTACGCTTGCCTGGGGATTTTTACAACCCATCAACACAAATTTTATCAGACGAGGGTTATGTTAGACAAGTTCGTGATCGGATTAGAAATTTAAAGCCAATGGCGGACAATCACCCCAGTTCTAAAACCCTGTTTGTACACCCAGACCTTAAATCTTGTAGTCACGTTTTCTTAAGAAACGACTTTGTGCGAAAACCTTTGCAACCACCGTACGACGGCCCATATCGTGTCCTCGAAAGGAACTCCAAGGTTTACACCATTCAGAAAAACGAGAAAACAGTCCGTGTGTCGATTGATAGGCTCAAACCAGCTTATTTGATAAATAATAATATACCGGATGCATCAATGACTCATACGTACAATGATATACCTATAAATAATAAGCATGTTAAAAATACGCACCTATGTAAAAGTGCTGGCAATGTAATTGACACAAGTAAGGATGTACCATTACAGTTTTCGAGAAGTGGGCGTTCCATAAAACGGCCCGCACGTTTTTGTTTATAGATTAAGAAAATACCTAATTAGTATTAATGATAACAATATATATTATTATACCAGTCGTTTATTTTGTTCTGTCGTGTAGTGTAAACTGATCCCAAGATTCAGGTCGTAGGGCTCGACAGAACCAAGTAAAAATAACGAAAGCCGTTCTTTATTAATTAGAACGTATTTGAATGTAATTATATGTAAATTAGTTTTTTGTGATTTTCAAGAATGCAAGTCAATAATGTTACAAAAACAATTAAACAAGATCAACGACCAGCCAATAGTGGTTATTGTTATTATTATGTACAACCCTAGTGCTATGACATAAAGTGTCTACGTTAGTTTAAGCATAAAATGCAAAATGTACAAAATACTGTACTTTGCTCAGGAAATGTTTGCGAGAAACGAAAATGTACTTATTGTCACAAATTGTTCATTACTCAAATTTGAATCGTTGCCCAGACTATACAATGGGGAAGGCAGTAAGCAAGGAAGAAGTTGTCATAGTCAACCAAAACGGGCAACAAGAGATAATAAATACCAAAATGAACCAGTTCAGTGTAATGTTGTTGGTGATTATTACCATACTAGTCTGTGGAACCGCTTGCGTGGTGGTTCAACGCTGTAACCGCAGGCTAAAGGACTGGCTGAGGAAGCAAGTGACGGTCAACGCGACGCCAGCACCCGCACCGATGACACTGCAACATGTCATGCCCAGTGTGGTGCTCACACAACCACAACCAGCTACTACTACAGGAAGTTACGCGTGATTACAAAGTGCATTTTAGTATTCGTTACAAGTGGTGTTTTACGCTTCTCGCAAATGTTTCATAAGTTACTAGTTATACCAATTGTAATTACGATTAAAAAAATATTTTTTGAAGGAAGGGGGATGGTTGTAAGGGCACGCTATTTGCATACGATGCATGTTGCATTCGTAGCTGAGCCAGTAGGCTCTGTGCCGCGGTTATGAACAGTACTGTATCCATTCTGTTGTGACAGTGTTATAATATACAATATTACAGTGAGCCTTCGTTTTATTTATCTCACACAGCAGAGCCTACTCCACAATAATATATATATATGTATTTTTGTTAGTTAAATAAGTCCCGATTCTAACAATATCTACTCCTCTTTTAAAATTAACACTTTCCGGGACAGACCGCCTCTTGACGTTATGTCGGTATATCGTTACGTGACAGTACGGCTAAGGGCGGTGAACTTTATTTCATGTAATTTGGCAAACCGTCGATAGCCGTTGCTTGCCCATAGTATTCCTAAGAAGCACATGATCTAGTGTCACATCACGCGACTTCATTTGTTCGTGGGTGTCACGGCAAACTCTTTTCGAGTCATTTTTCAACACACACATACGCAGTGCTTATGCACCAAAACAACACATGCACACCGCCGACAGGCGTAGACTGAGCCATACAAGTACAATGATGTTGATATTTAGTGTCACGGCGTACGCGGCGCCGGCGTGTCGTCGAATCGCTGGGTGTGGTTTTTGATTTTTGACAGCAAAAGCAAGGTAAATAAAGCTTATTTATACATATATTCTAATTAAGTTTGATTATTATGTGTGTTGCGTTATACAGTAGTGCAGTTTTTTTACTAGTAGGGATAAAAACATGATGCAATAGTAAGAAATTACTAAACATAAACGTAGTGTTCTAATGCTATTTACCTACTATTTTAGCTTCTTACCTTCTTAGTTTTTATTGTGAGTATTTACCTATATTGTTTCGCAGATGGCGTCTAAACGGAAGAAACTGGCATCAAGTAACCGTCCAAGTCTGTTTGCTGCTGAAGACGATGCGGAAGAAAGCCACCACGACCCTTACAGTGACGTAGATGGTGAGTTCGGCTCTGATACAAATTATGACCCTGATGGTGCTCAGGAAGGCGAAACTAGTGAATCAGATTATGAGATTTTCAGTACGAGAAACGTTAGACTTGTGCATTCCACTAGGATTAGTGAAAGCCCACTTCAATCCAGGGATTCGAGTTCAAGTTCGATATCGAACCAGGAAGTAGATGAAAGGTCTTGCAGTGACCATTCTGTCATAGAAAATAGCGTAGAAGATGGAGTAATGGGCTCTCAGGAACCTGAGTCATCTAGTCATTACCATCAAATTGCACAAATAGATCCAAATCTCACCGATATATTACCAAATCAAACACTAGAGACTATCAATGAGCCTTTGCCAACTACCCCAGCTCCGGATGACGCAGAATGGGTAGATATTGTTGCCGATATTCCTGATTTTAGCTTCGATCAAACATTACCCGGCCCACGCGTGCACATTAATCAACCCGCGACTGAAAAAGATGTTTTCGATTTACTGTTAACGCCAGACCTCGTTGAGTATTTAGTGAATTGCACGAATGCATACGGCAACTCATTAGTAAACCAAAACCGGCCGCACACTAGACACTCAAGACACAGAGTTTTTCATGAGACAAATGTAGAGGAGATGTATAAATTTCTTGGTCTTTCTCTGCTTTCCGGACAAATTCATATGCCTGAAAATCGAAAGCTATTTACTCATGCCGACCCATTATATTACCATCCTATTTTCAATTTCGTGATGTCGGGTCGAAGGTACGAGAAAATTTTACGATGCCTATGCGCATCTGAACTCAACGCGAAAGGGCCAGATAAAATAAATGGATTCATAGATCTACTGACTCGCAATTTCCGTCAAGTCTATTATCCTGATAAAGAGTTATCGCTTGATGAATCTATGATGCTCTTTAGAGGTCGATTAATTTTTCGCACATATATGAAGAACAAGAAGACCAAGTACGGAATTAAGTTTTACGTATTAACTTCTCATGACGGATATGTTTTGAACCAAAAAATGTATTCTGGTAAAGCAGACGTTGATGAATACAATACGGGTGGAAAGACCATTGAAAAACTTGTCTTACGTTTAATGAGACCTTACCTGCTTAAAGGTCATGAATTGTACATGGATAATTTTTATAACTCCGTGACTCTCTCTGAGAAACTTCTTGACCTGCAAACCCATACGTGTGGCACCTTGAGAAGTAATCGAAAGGGCAACCCAACACTTCTAGCAAAAAAAAAGCTGAAAAAAGGTGAATATTTTTGGCTACGAAAAGGCAAGGTTTACGTGAGTCATTGGAGAGATAAACGGCAAGTTTTGATGTTGACAACTTTGGATCAACCTGAGATGATTGAAGTTACCAACAGACGTGGGCAAAAGCGCAACAAACCTAAAGAAATAGCACGGTACAACAGCTTCATGTCAGGTATTGATCGTGCTGATCAAATGATCAGTTACTATTCTTGTCCTCGTAAGACGATAAGATGGTACAAAAAAGTAATTTTTCACATGTTGGATGTCGCCGCCTGGAACGCGTTCTTCTTGTTCAAAAAATATGTTAAAAAGGACAATGTCAAGAAATACGGATATGTTGAATACAGAGATAAGTTGATAAGAAGTCTTACGAAACTTGGTGATGATGTGGTTGGGAAAGACCTTGTCTCATTTGACGCATGGAGGAGATATCCACCAAAAGCTCCTGAACCAAGCACCTCGACGCCGGGAATAGGCGTTGGTCATTGGCCGATTCGCATTGCTGCGCGTGAGAATTCGAAAAAGAAGTATTCTTTTCTAAACTGCAGAGTTTGCCTAAATCAGGAGCCAAAAAAACGTAGGGAGACAAGTTACCGATGCAGCGGGTGCCCCAAATCTCCTCCACTATGTCCAGAGTGCTTTGAAACCTGGCACAATATTTCTAATACTGAAGTACAATTATGACTGAATTATTTATTTGTTTTCTACAAATTATTTTTGTAATTTTTTATGTTTATTTTATACTTAGCTGCTTAAGTTACTTTACTTACTTTAATATTATAGGATCTCAATTAAAGGAATAAGAAAGACTGATTACTGTCAAAGACAATTAAAGTACAAGTTTGATTTAGCTGTGATTATTATTTTCATACCTGTTTAGTGTAGATAACTTTATAAAAGATCCTCAGTAGATCGAAAGGCAATAACGTCAGGGGCCGTAACCGTCAAAAAACAATTTAAGAAATAACTGTTTCATGACAGACCTCCTCTAGGCGGCACGGCTATTTCAGTATTGTCAATAAGCTTATCAACCGGTCTACACGGAAGGACAAAACGTTTAAAGGCGGTCCCGCCCAACGCCGATATTGCCATATAATACATTAAAGATTAACATATTATGACAGACCGCCCTTAGGCGCTAGCGCCTTATGGCGTTCCGTCAAAATACACCTTTTCAAATGTATGTAATATGGCAGACCGCCTATAGACGGTACCGCCTGTAGCCGCACTGTCTTATGACATTGCTCATTATTAGTAATGGTATGACGTTCCGCCCATAGGCGTCAACGTCTGTGGCCGTATTTGTCATATCAAAAAATTAAAAATATATGTAATGAGGTAGTACGGCTGTAGACGGTATGACAAAATGTATGGGATTTTGAAGTGTCATATCATTACATTTGCAAATAGTCAAGTGTCCCGGAACGTGTTAACTTATTCATTCAATCATACCACCTACTGCTATCAAAGACTATACATGTGGTATACTTGTGGTATTCAAAGAAAATTTACATGTTCAATGCGTATCTCTAAAATTTAGTAAGTAAAAAATATCTAAAAGGGTAAAACGTGAACTATTGAAGAACTACATACCCGCCCAGGGCTGCTGGACAGGTACACATGTGAATCTTTCTAGAGCTCACGACATTATAATGGTCCACATGTGAACCTTTCTAGAGCTCACGACATTATAATGGTACACATGTGAAACTTCAAAGATTTCACAGCATTAATTTGGAGCTACAATGGTTCACTGTAGCTGAAGAAAATGTTCACCATTTTGTTCACTCATAACCTATAATATTTCTAAGTTAATTATGATTTTATCACATACTACACAGTTTTCGTGATTAATTTTGTAGTAAGTGTTTAAATACAAAGACATAGACTGATTTAGATGCCATAAAAACACAAATATGAAAAATCGCTTTGTTCGTCCCTGCTTATTTAGATATATTTTTATGATAAAACAGCATTATTCCTGAGGCGCGTGAAAATTTTAACTCTAAATACGTATATACTTTACAATAAATTTACAATACCCATAATATTAACACAATAGAATATAATAAACACAAGTATACTTACCAGTAATAATAAAATCACATTACATTGTATGGACATCACTCGCACATATATTAAAAATAAATATTTATTACAAAATGTGGTACTCAAGTAATAATTTAAAGAAAAAGTGGCCTACTAGTAGTTTTTAGAGTACACTTGTGAGCGTATAATTACTAAAGAGGCTGTATAATTGTTCACTCGTTACTTCTTTTAACTCTCTTGTCTGTATGAAGAACCACATGGAATCTTATATAGTGTCGTTAATCAGCTTTAAGACCACTGTTCTCTCTTAAACTGCCATTAAAGTGCTACTATTCTGCTACTGTATACCTTTTGTGAACTTAAGGCTGAATAATTTGTGCCCAAACCGGAGGTATAAGGGCTGTGTAGGGTGCTATAGAGTGTCTTATACAGCTTGCTCAGACAGCTTAAAGCATAAATGTGTATCATTAGTCAACCGATATAGAACCCTCAATGCTACTTGGGTAACCACCCTATAACTAAATCAATAGTGTTATTTATATCAATGTCAAGGTTATTATTAATTATATTGTCGTATGTTAATATTATAGAGATGTCATCCGCAAATAGTATACATTTATTAGTAGTAATGTCAGGTAAATCATTAATATATGTAATAAAGAGAAGGGATCCGAGGATACTTCCTTGTGGGACGTCTTAACTGTTGATTTGATACTCAGACGTCTCTTGTTTTACTAAGGCGGTTTGCTCCCAAGATATTTCGACACATTGTTCACGATTATCCAAGTATTCTTCTAACCATTTTAGAGCTGGGCCTCTGATACCATAGTTATCTAACTTTTTTATGAGCAGTTCATGAGAAACAAAGTTAAACGATTTTGACAAGTCAAAAAATATTAACATTGCCTGCTTTTTCTTATCAACATTTACTAGGATATTGTGCACTAAATCAAATGCGGCAAGTGTCGTTGATTTACCCTTTTGAAAGCCATACTGTTACTTTTTAATTAGTTTATACTTATCCAAATACGAAGATAATCTTCTATGTATTGCCTTTTCAAATATTTTAGAGAAAATAGGGATTAATGCTATGGGTCTATAGTTACTCATTTCTGTTTTATCTCCTTTTTTATGCAATGGCTTGACTACTGACTTCTTTAACCGGCTGGGAAAAGTTCCTTGCTCGAAAGATAAATTTATTAGGTATCTTAACACGGGGACAATACTGACGACGCATTTTTTTAAAATGTCAGTTGTAATACCATCATAACCAACAGATGTAGTATTATTTAATGACATAATAATATTTGAAATTTCAATGTTTTCTATATCGGTGAAAGAAATATACCGTTATTGGCACGGTTTTTATTTGTGTTTTCGATGTTCCCATTATCGCTGTTCGATAGTTGTATTAAGTAGTTATTGAATTTGTTTGCTATTTCATAAGGATTGGTTGCCATACACTATGCAGCCAAGCATATTATACGTTGGGGGATTACATCGCTGATAAAAATGCTTGGCTCAACGCTGGTCCTGCTCCACAAGGGCGCATAAACTAATTGATTAGCATTTTAAAATCTTCAGCAGCTCCAACAGTAGTGTTGGAGCTGCTGAAGATTTTAAAAACTTATCTTTGCATTGTATAAATTCAATGTTTTAGTCTTGTATAATTGCATAGCACATGTGTGAGTACTATGTACCTAATATAAAGCTACCATTTAATAGGTTTTTCATTCATTGACTTGAATGTGCCCTGGCGGCTGAGAGTATGTCATGCTCACTCTAATGTCTCGCTGGTGGTGACGTGTGTGTTGGATCATTAAGTTCCCTTCAAAATAGTTGAGCTGAACGGTGCTGATCCATGCGTCATGTTCGTGAACGGGCGCCGTCAGTGGGGACTGGTCATTTCTTAGCTGCCACGGCTTATTTTAATTTAATATAATATTTGAATTGCTTTTGTCTTTTTATTACGGACGCTTTTAACGTTCTGCGTCGTTCTCATATGCATAATTTCAACATGAACGATGTGATCAATATTTTGTAACCATATTTTGATTTAAAAGAGTGTCCATGGAGTTTCTTGCCCGTTCTTCTCCATAGGTACCTACTACGCTTTGGAATGGGTAACTAGCTTCATCTTTCTGAATGACCGACCTCTTGACAATTCAAAAGTGCCTGTAATTGGTTTATTTGAAATAAATGCTTTGAGTTTGAGTTTATGATGCGAAATCCCAAAACTGCTTGAACTTATAATTTCTTATTTCACTCGAACTTTTTTCGTGGCGTTTGTTCAAACACAGACATGGAGTATTTTCAAAAAATCGGTTTTTTTTTTCGTTGTCTTTCTAGTCAAAATAAAGGTTTAATACTATTTATATTTATTTTATTTATTTCTATTGAATTCGGGATGTTTACGTTTTCATCCTAGTTTAAGACGTCCCTTTAGATTTTCATCGATTACAACTTCTTGTGTATCAAGTAGTATTCCAGTTGCCACATCCACTGTTGGATTACAAAATACTCCATTCACCTCATCAAGGTACCTTGGTACTAAATCATCAGTAGATGTATTTATATTGGAAGACATAGTAATTTCAGAGTTATGTGCTTGTAAAGTAGTGTTAGGTTCCATAAATGATATCCGGTTTAACTTCGGACGAGTCTGATGATTCGCTATCTTTTATTGGATCATAATTTGGATCTTTATCAGACGCTGGACTAAAATATTTTTCACTGTCAACAAGAGCAGAATAACTGATATGTACCTACTGAACCCACAAGAAGTAGTAAATCACCACATGAATTAACAGAATTTTGTCCAGATCGCATGTTATCGTTTGTCGCCGAGGGAGGAAGCCAAGAAATATGACTTGGTACGGGTACGTATTACAATACCGAAATTTAAAAGACCGTATTTTAAAATACCTGTGGAAGAAATCCCGAAAAATTAAACGCCGAATGATTGTTTGGTCGAAAGTTTTAAATCCTGAAAGTTCATTTGCCCGAAAACTTAAAATCCCGAAGATCCATATCCCGAACCCAAAAATCCCGAACATCCATATCCCGAAGTTCAAAATCGCGATATAACATCCCAAAGCCTAAAATCTCTAAGACAAATAACATATAATTAAAACAAAAGTATAAATGATAATCATACGTATAATTAGGAAAAAAAACCGTTTATTTTGGAACAATAACACAACACAATGTACAAAAAGTAAAACGATGTGATAGCTGCAAAAGTATAAACTGCAGCGCAGCTAACAAAAAACACGTTATTACAAAAAATATACCTAATTTTTGGTGCTAACACCAGCCACTGTGTTAGGTTCATCATAGGGATCAACTTCCTCTATGGAACCTGCCAAAGTGTAAAAAAAAAATGACTTCCTATTGAAATTGGTCGGCTTCATCGAGTCACTTTGTATGGTAAATCGTCAACTGTTTTGGACGTCGGTTTTTCGTCACCGTCAGGATGACTGGACCAAACGAGATATGTACATGAGACCATGTGCAATGCTTAATACCTATTTTCTACTATTTACTACCTATAATGAAATATTTGCTACCTTTGCGGTAAGAAATATATTAAAGAAATAAAGTGGTCAGCCATTCTGATATCAGGTTGGCTGAGAGTGGGCCGCGGAGGTTGGTTGGAGAGGATCCGGCAATTGGGACTCGAGGTGGCCCTGCACAAGTCCGAGGCCATGTGTTTTTATGGTCCTCGGAACGCGCCACTCTCGGGTTCCCAAATAATGGCGGGAGGGGTTCACATCGGCGTTGAGTCGACGATGAAGTACTTGGGACTCGTCCTCGACAGCCGGTAGAACTTCGTCGAGCATTTCCGACGTTTGGCTCCCAGACTGGACCGGGCCGGGGCTGCCTTGAAGCGGCTCCTGCCCAATCTAGGGGGTCCAAACGCCTCCTGCCGGAGGCTCTACGCGGGGGTCGTGCGGTCCATGGCCCTTTACAGGGCACCGCACGTACGGCAAAATGATAGATTTACGACGACAAAAATATTTGTAACGAAAATTTGTTATATTTAATTATTTAAACATATTTTTGAGAGGCTATTACCTATACTAAGCAGTTTGACGTTCTGTAACTCAACCTACGGACCTATAAGTACTGATTTTTAATATATTGAACTTTTATTCCAATATTTAATTTTTGCATTGAAATAAAACAACTCAAAATAAATCGTAAACTTTGTATTATTAAAAAAACATTATTAATCATCTTCTTCGTCATCGTCCTCCTCATTCTGATCGTTACCTAAATATGTTGGCATCGTGAGCATATTCATAATTGTATCATTAAAACCTTTCATTGGTTTTCTTTTCACTAATCGATGTTGACTTATCAGGGGATCAGAGTTAATACATAGCCAGTGTAAAATGTCCGTGTTAGTATTAATTCTTGAAGTTTTTCGTGAGTGCATGAGTCGTATATTTTTATATTCTTTTTGAGAGGCTTCCAATACGTCCTCGGATAGCTGACCCACAGGCAGAGGTAGCTGACTTATGATGTCGCTGCTGTGGATAAGTAGTTTATGTACTGAAGCACTCATCTTGTATCATCCATACAGTTCAATGCATTTTTTTGCTGTTTCCATGCAATATGGTTTGAAAGTGTTTATGTTGATGTAATGGCAACTGGAAATTGTCTTTAAAATATTTGAAAACCTTTCAATCAATTCTTTATCGATTCCAGTAACTTCAGCAACTATCTCTGGATTTTCAAAAAAATTCCGTGCCGTGTTGCCGTCATTTGTGTTTCCACCTCCTTGCTTAGGTTGGTCCACTACTAAACTCATCTTCTCGTAAAACAAGTCCGTTATATTTTTCTTCTTCTCTTTTACTTGATTCTTCAATGTACTGCCCCTAGCTTGCCATTGTTTAATATCAATTTTATATGCTATATGCAAAAGATATTCGAAACACCTTAGATAGGCATGTAAAATAGATATGCCATACTTGTAGGCAGAAAAATCGCAGGATCGTTGTAAGACCTTATCCAAGTTGTTTATGTCCCTCGGAGTTACCTTACAAATGTTGCATGCCTGAGACGATGCAGTTTGTGTAAGAACATTGCATGTTTTGCCATCCATCATTGTACAAATTGGAATATGCTTAAAGGTGATTAATTTTTCTTGGAGGCTTACTGTTGTTGATGTAACAGCTCGCAGCTGTTGTTCAGTAGCATCGAATTCTTGTTTTATGGTCTGATTTGTTTCTTTAATTAACTTGAAACCAATAGGGTGACACCACTTTGTCGATGATGGGCTGGGGTTTTTCCAAAATATCATTTTTTCTTCTTCATGGAATATAGACACTTCGAGAGGAACAATAGTGCTTAATATAATATTCGAATCGGAGTACTTTGGACTGTCTGCGAAGTGCTGTTTAGAAATGCTGTGCCCGCCACTACCATCCAGCCCCCACTTATAGTAGACATCAATTTCGAATACTTCTGGAGGAAGATGAAGATAAATAACTTCTTGTTGCACTTCATGTAATCTTCGGACTGTGTGATCAAGTAAGTTTTGCATAGGAATCCTGGCTTCGATCTCCGAAACAGTAATATTTTCGGGATAGCAAGTTTGCTTTATCTGGAAGATTTGATTATAGGCCGGGTATATATTTGCACCTCTAACTTTAGCTCCTCTTTGTACTTTTATATAATCTTCTTTTGTCATACTAGTGTCAACAATAAGAGCTAGCGCTTCCATAGGTGTGTATGGTGTGCAGGAGGGCTTGTTGTTTTTTGACTGCTGCATTCGTTTCAAACTTCTTGGTGACGACTCTAGGGCTAATTTCATCACTTTAGCAGCTTTGCGTTTTCCCGATACAACTAAGCTGGATTCAGTTGCAAATGAAAGCTGTTCCGGAGAAAGACCTTTCACAAGAGTTTGCACAGATCTTTGTTTAGAACGCAGTGATGAGACCCCAAAATCCTTCTTTGGTCGTCCTGAAACCGGTTTCTTACTAGGCGTCTGTTGGTCTCCTTGTATGTTCGGCATTTTGAACTCCTCATTTAACCAATCGTGATGATTTTTAATCAGTCGGTCATGGATGCGATGGCATTGTTTCCAATTTGCAAATAACTTTGCCACAAACAATTTAATTTTCAATTTGACCGATTTTTCAAAGTCTTCACCATATTTTACAATGTTTAATTTGTTCAAAATATACTTAAGTAAATGTTCTATGCATTTAGGCGAAGAAAATTTAAAAAAAAATTCACTTTTTAAAACAAAATACAATTCTAGTCTTTTAATACTTCGCATTTCCACGTTATCATTTCGACTACCTGAAACAAAAACAACAAATACTCAGAGATGTGTATATACGTGCAGCTAAAACAGTTTCCTCGTAATAACAACAATCAGAGTTATTTATAATAAACAAATTTAAACTGGTACTCGTTGGAACTTTTTAGAAAAGCTTCCACGAATTATCTTTCTACAGCAAAACAAGATTATTGTAAGTCTATCGATATATTTAGATTATTTTCTATGTTTAAAGCGTTGAAAGAACTCAATAATAGGTTTAAAATGAAGTACTTACTACATGGTAATGGATCCATATTAAAAAACAAGATTTCACTTCAAAACAACTGCACATCGACACAATGTATTCGCACCGAGTTTAGTAGAATACTGGCGGCACGCCTAACAATAAGCGAAGAGTCGAACAATAGCGGCTTTTGTAAACAGGTCTCGCTCGCAAGTAAAAAATCTTTTGTTGATTTTTGACCATTGAAGGATAGAGAACACCAAACGTATGTAATTAGCGTATTTCAATGATTTTTTTTTAAATGCTTTTGTCGTCGTAAATCGATCGTTTTGCCTTACGTGCACCGGTGTGGGCGCGTTCATTGAGGCTCCGACCAGCACACCGGTTGAAGGCGTCCCAAAGGGTCATGGCCATCCGGCTGGTTCGGGGATACCGCACGGTCTCCTGCGAGGCGGCGAGCCTCCTTGCCGGATTGCCGCCATGGGATCTGGAGGCAAAAGTCCTCGCGCAAATTTGGGAGTGGCGCGAGGAGGCGAAACGCCGGGGCGTTACTCCGCTGCCGCGAGAAATCGCGGCACAGCGGACAGAGCTCCGGCGGGATCTCATGGCAGCATGGAGAGTGCGACTGTCGCAACCCAGCGCTGGGCACGCCACAATTGCGGCGGTAAGTCCCCTCTTTGAGGAGTGGCTTGAGAGGCGCCACGGCGTCCTCACCTTCCGCCTGACGCAGGTCCTCACCGGACATGGCTGTTTCGGGAGGTTCCTGTTTTGGATAAGGCGGGAGGAAACGCCCGGGTGTTGGCATTGTGTGGATCGACCGGAGGACACGGTGGAGCATACGGTGGAGGTCTGCCCAGCTTGGGTGGAGCACCGCCGTGTCCTCATGGTGGCGATCGGCGGCGGTGATCTCTCGCGTTCGGCCCTGGTTCAGGCCATAGTACGGAGCGAGAGGGAATGGGAAGCAGTCACCTCCTTCTGCGAAGCACTAATGCTCGCGAAGGAGGAGGCGGAGCGCGTGAGGAGGAGACACCCTGGGCGTCGGGAGTCGATAGCCGACTCCCGGCCACCGTAGGCGCGGGCCTGCGGACGGCGAGCAATGGGCAGCTCGCCGTCCGGTAAGGACCAGGCCCGGGTCGATGGCGCGTTGTGTTCCACGCGCGCCTTAAAGAGATGTCAGCATAATTGACGGGGTCCGATAGGGCCGATGCCTGCCGGGGTCGCGGATTTTCGAAAGAGTTCCCGTGGCCCTGGCGCACAGGCAACTGGAGGAACACGGGTGGGTTTTAGTCAGTAAGAATCTGACACGCCCTTCCGCTCCGCCCAGAGCGGGAGAGGTCATTTGATGATTTCCCACCCAAATAAAAAAAATAAAAAAAAGGATGGATAGTCGCTGGCCCGATTCACTTTGAACATAGGCGCATTATTCCTGTTCAATGTAACTTTACTCAAACTTTAGAAATTGGGGAACAGTTAAGAAAATTTTGGGAGATAGAGGAAGTGTCATGCCAAAATACTAACTTTTATTCACAGGAAGAACAAGCTTGTGAGAAATTATATATGGACACAACTAAACGTTCAGCCGATGGTCGGTTCTCTGTGCGCATACCGCTTAAAGATTCAATAAATAAGCTCGGTGATAGTTATGAAACCGCTAAAGGTCGGTTTCTGTCACTGGAACGAAAACTTGAACGCAATAGTCAGTACAAACAAATTTATAATGATTTCATGAAAGAATGCCTAAGGCTAGGACACATGACTCGCGTTGAACATTGCCCACCAATTAATTATTTTCTACCTCACCATGGTGTATTCCGTGAGGATAGTGTCACAACATAGCTACGTGTAGTGGTTAATGCTAGTCAACCAAAGTCATCGGGAAAGTCGCTTAACGATCTCCAGATGACGGGCCCTCCTTTGCAAAATGATTTGTTTGCGATTCTTTTGCGCTTCCGTAAATATAACTATGTTGTGTGTGGTGACATAGAAAAGATGTTCAGGCAGGTGTTAATACAGGAGGACCAAAGACATTTACAGATGATAATATGGCGTGAGTCCGCTTCTGAACCACTTTCTATATTTAAACTCAACACCGTGACATATGGTACTGCATCTGCACCCTATCTTAGCATGCGATGCATTAGACAATTAGGGCATGAATGCACTGACGCAAATATCTCGCATACACTCTTAAATGACATGTACGTCGATGACTGTATTTTCGGGAATAATGATATAACAGAATTAATATGTATTTGTAAAGGTGTTACCGAAGTATGCAAGTCAGGTTGTTTACCATTACGAAAGTGGGTATTTAATTCAGATGAAATTGCAAAAGAAATCGTTAATAATTATGACAGTCAGTCAAAACATTTCAAACTAGATGAGAATTGTTCTAGTAAAACTCTGGGCTTAGGTTGGTTGAACAATGAAGATAAATTCCATTTCACTTCAAAAATAAAAGAAATCTCAACTCCGATAACTAAACGCTTAATTTTATCGGTTGTGTCGCAAGTATACGATCCATTAGGTTTACTTAGCCCCGTTATCATTACAGCAAAGATACTGCTACAGAACCTGTGGTTGTGCAAACTAGATTGGGACGACGAAGTACCACTTGATATTAAAGATAAGTGGGAAAAATTCGTTACTTCATTATCCGCATTACACGATATTCGAGTCCCTCGCCACATAATATGTACTAATCCTGTTCGAACAGAGTTACATACATTCACTGATGCTAGTGAAATCGCATACGGCGCGTGTGCATATGCCCGTAGCTTTAGCGCGACCGATGACGTCACAGTGACACTGATTTGTTCAAAGAGCCGCGTCGCTCCTGTCAAACCAGTTAGCATACCGCGCTTAGAGTTGTGTGGCGCGCTCGTCGGCGCAATACTAGTAGAACGAATAACAAAGGCGCTCAAGCTTAACTTTGATAAAATAGTTTGCTGGACGGACTCGACTATTGTGCTGGGTTGGTTAAGAATGTCGCCTCGACAGTTAAAGCCGTTTGTTCAAAATCGTGCAGTGCAAATCAGTGAATATACCGGTAATACAAAATGGCTGCACGTCGATGGAAAACATTATCCAGCCGTTTTTTTTTTTTTTTTTTTTTTTCTTCCTTTGGCGTTGCACTATTCGTGCTTATTGCCACTAACAATATTTTAATAAATAACAAAAACGTAAGAAACAAGTACTCGCGAAATGATAAAGTATTACAACGGGAAATTTGGAAATGGAAAGGAGATTAGTTGTTATTACATAAAATTAATAAATTATGATAAGTTAACTGTAGGGAAATATAATACAACAGAAAACTGTAACCATTTAACGTCACCAGGTGGCCCAACAAAAAGGCCGACTTGGTGCAAAAACTTAGAACTACATGGTAAATTAAGTAAGTACATAAATTAGTGTTTAAATAGCTATATCATTATTTACAAGGAAAAGAGCTATTGTTTTATAAATATCTACATTAAAATTAAATAAAATACATGAGATCGAAGTGGGTAAAGGGACTCGGAGGGAAACAAGACTTTGGAATAGTGAGGAGTGGTCATAGAGGGAGCAGGAAAAAATAAGGTGGTTCAGATCTCCCACTTCAGCGCCACATTCACACGCAGGGTTCTGTACAATGCCAAGCCTGGCAAGATGAGCAGGAGTGCACACGTGACCCAATCGCATACGTATGAATATTGTTGTAATCTTTTTGCTTAGCTTGTACTTGCTAAACCAAGGTTTAACAAAAATGGATGGCTGAATAGTACGATAAAATTTCCCTTTCACTGATTGCCCGGACCAAAGCTGACCCCAGGATTCCTGTAGATAAACCTTGGGCAGAGCTGCCAGATCTTGGGTGTTATTTTTGTACGGGAAAACGTCTCCACACAATACGGCATCATTAGCTAACTGGTCAGCTCTCTCATTACCTAGAATGCCACAATGCGAGGGTATCCACGCAAAATGCACTGAATACCCCTTAATAGAACACCTATATAGGAGTTCACGTGTTTCAAATATAATATAGGGATTATGAGAATAGAAAGGGAATCTGGCCAAAGATTGCAAGGCACTCCTTGCATCAGTTAATATGAGTGAATTCCGTAACCCCATCACAAGTATATATTCGACAGCTTTGAATAGACCGTAACATTCTCCCGTAAATACAGATGATTCGGGCGGGAGCTTTATTTTTTGGACAATATTATATTGGGAGTGGTATACACCTACTCCCACACATGAGTCTCTTCCATGCTTCGAAGCATCTTTAAACAAGAGCTGACAGCCCTTCCAGTCTCTATCCATAGTGAAGTTGAAGTTAAGATTATGACATACGTCATCTCGGTAAATGCTAAGGTTATAATGTATATTTGGTGACATAATTAATGAACTGTAATTACAGTGAAATATAGGAAGAAATTCAGATTGGTGACAAGGAGCTTCAATTAAATTGTATTTTCTAAAACTTTTAACTAAACACGGAGTAGCTTTGTGCCTCCAGTAAGTGGATGAAATTACTTCTTCAGAGAGAGTGGAAAGTTTATTTCGCAAAGGATGATATGTAAATTGAAAACACCGAGCCATAAATCTATCAGCCAAATATTGACGTCGCAAATGAAGTGGTGGGTCTCCACATTCCACCTGAAGACAATTAATAGGACTGCTTTTCATTGCACCTGAAACCACTCTAAGTGCCTTGGACTGAACACTGTCCAGTTTCTTAAGACCAGCAACATTAGCAGGTTCCAGCAAAAAAGTCCCATAATCCAATACGCTTCTAATCAAGGTGTTGTACAGTAGTTTTAATGAAAAGGGATGTGCTCCCCACCAAACACCAGCAAGACATCTAA
Source organism: Griposia aprilina (assembly GCA_916610205.1). NCBI lineage: Eukaryota > Metazoa > Arthropoda > Insecta > Lepidoptera > Noctuidae > Griposia > Griposia aprilina. The sequence goes on along the minus strand of OU744285.1, from coordinate 22,135,195 downwards.
TTATGTTGATATTTCGTTCGCATTTAGCAGCTATATAATCACAGTGTGGTAAACCAGTAAGATGTGTATCCAAAATAAGGCCTAAAAATTTAGCCTGGTTTTTAACGGGCATAGGGATATTATTATACCTTACGGTAACTATAGGAGGCTTACGCATTCTAGTAAACAAAACAATGTTACTTTTATCAATTGACAGGTGTAGACCATTGGTTTCTAGCCAAGTCTTGAGTAAGCATAAAGAAGAGGTTAAGGAAGTACAAATATTTGCAACAGAGTTACCAGATAAATAAAGAAGTAAATCATCTGCATATTGAAGGACATGTACTGACTCATTTAGAGAGGATTCCAAATCATAAGTGTAAATATTGTAGAGAATTGGACTAAGTACAGAACCTTGAGGGAGACCTTTCCATACTAAACGGGTAAATGAATACCCTTCAATATGAAGATTTAAAGATCTCTCTGAAAGCATGTTAATTATGAACTTAGACAGCATTGTTGGAACTTGTAATGAGTTCAGCTTTTGTTCTAGGACTGATACCAGGACATTATCGTAAGCTGAGCTAATATCAAGGAAAGCAGCAATTACAGAGTTATTAGAAGAGAAGGCTAAGCGAATATCAGTTGTGAACACACTAAGGCTGTCCATCGTACTTTTACCCTTCCTAAAACCAAACTGTGATGTAGCTAGCAAGTTTTTGCTTTCCAAAAACCACTCCAAACGATGCTTAATGAGATGTTCAACAATTTTAACAAGAACTGTAGAAAGTGCAATTGGCCGGTACGAAGTAACATTGGAAGAAGGTTTGTTTGGTTTCAGAATAGGAATAATTGTTTGAGACTTCCAACTTGATGGAATGTTGCCAGATATCAAAGCTGTATTGATGAGATTTAAATATATTAAAAGAACAGAGTCGGACAGATTAACTATAAATGAATATGGTATACCATCTTCACCAGGAGCTGAATCCTTAACATGTGAAAGGACTCCCTTCAACTCACTTAGTGTGAACGGGGAATTCAACGCAGAATTAGGAATAGGAACATAGGGAAAGTGCATTAAAGACCTCTGTTCTGGGACTGAAGGAGGAGCTAAATGATCCATAAACTCATTGGCTAATTCTAATGGGAGTTTTGAGGCTGTTGTGTCACTGAATGCTGACCTGAATCTCCTAATATTTTGCCATACTAGAGATGCGTTAACTTCTGGTGAGATAGATGCACAGAATCTTTGCCAACCTTCAAATTTCTTTTTCCTAAGGAGCTTACGAGTTGTACGAGCAGCATCTAGGTATATCTCAAAATTGTGACGAGTCATAGTATGGCCATAATTTTTTTCTGCTTCTTTTCTTTTTTTAATGGCCTGAGTACATTCAGCATCCCACCAAGGTGGTGAAGGAATTTTGCCTGTAGCACCATTCTTAATAGGGAAAGTATTATCAGCCACCTCTATTAAAGTTCTTGTTATTTGATTAGATAATAACTGAGGATCATGTAGTTGTAAGGAGTTAGTTAAAGCAAGAATTCTTTCTTCTACACTATTTTTGTATGTATCCCAATCCGCATTTTGAAGTCTATACTTTAATCGTGGTGTTGGATTGCAAGCATCTGGTTTTTTATGTGGAAAAGAAATGATTAAAGGGTAATGATCACTACCATAAGAAGACGGTAAAGGAGACCAGGATAATGTCGATGCTAACTCAGGTGTGCAGATTGAGAGGTCAGGGGCACTTATTCCCTCATCTGGATTCGATTGGCGTGTTGGGAGACATGTATTTAAAATACACAAATTATTAGAGTCTAGAATTTCTAATAACTTTTCCCCATAGGAATTGGAACTAGAACTACCCCAGGACTGATGTTGTGTATTAAAGTCGCCCATTACCAAAAATGGTTTAGGTAAAACTGAAAGAAGATTACTTATTTCAGAAAGAATATTTACAGTGGGACGAGAATAATATATACATACTAAACAGATTTTATTTACAATTGCAGCAACAGCAGATATGTCGTCACTGAGACTTGGAAGAGAAAAAGCTTGAAAAGACAAGTTATTTTTAATAAGTATGGCGACGCCGCCATACCCATCGCTTCTGTCTGTTCTTAGACACGCATAGCCAGGAATTCTAAAAGAGAAACCTGGTTTAAGCCATGTCTCACAGAGAGCGACTACAAAGGGATTGTATTTGTTCAATATGTAGGACAGATCAGATTTTTTATTCACAATGCTGCGACAGTTCCACTGGACAATCTTAGGTAGATTTGGATCCATTATGATGGTTGAATAAGTTAGACAGTGTATCAATTACAGTGGCAACGTTGGACGGTTCAATATTATTATTTTTAGATAAGGTATTAATTAACATGATTATTAAATTTAAAATTTGACTCTCATTATTATTTGTTGTTTTATTTTGGAATGCAACACCATTCCCTGACACAGAAACTTCATTACTGATTAATGCTTGATGAGCTGCCCGGTCATACCCCTTAGCTGTTTTTGGAGGATCCCGAGGTTTCAGAAATACCGTTTTTCTTTGTGAGGAGACAATTGGTGTGTTAAGTGATTGGGGCAAAGGTTGTGAAAAGAAAGAATTTTTTGTGGTATGTGATGGGGCAGATGTTACCACATCTGCATACAATTTTGAGATTGGTGGATGTAACTGCGATGCTTCAGCATACGACACGCAGCTATGGGCCATATAATGCTTAATTGATTTTTGTCTCTCAAATTCTGGGCATTTTTTATTGATGGCGTAATGAGTGCCACCGCAATGACAGCATTTACTATTAGTCTCGTCTTCAATACCGCAAGTATCAGCAGAATGTTTCTCCCCACACTTGAAGCACTGAGGGTTCGACCTGCATTGTACCTTTGTATGGCCAAAACGACAACAATTATAACATTGAATTGTTGGGAATGTATACAATTCCACTGACATGGAATTGTAACAACAAAACACACGTTTTGGTAAAATTTGTCCGTCAAAGGTGAGCACGACTGTTTGGGATGGTTTCCACACAGGGGTCGGTTCGTGTATTTTGTAATTAAGACGCCTAGCTTTGATGACTTTCCCGCATCCAGCGGGGACAGATATATTTTCCATTATTTCCTCAGGAGACCATTCGGTAGGTACGCCTTTAACAATTCCAATACGACACACATTAATTGATGGAACAAATGCCTTTAATTTCTCCTTAGCCAAACTTGGGTCATTTAGAAAAGAGTTTGCATCTACGTAACGGGAGAAGCTTAGTGATATTCTATTTCGACCAATGCGTTTTAATGAACCGTTAATGATGTTGTTAAACCCGCGTTTTTTAAGAAAGTGCCCTATAGTTATTGGGTGTAATGATTGAGCCGAGTTTGGTGTATCAACATTTTTTTGGATGTGTACAACGTATGGTGACAGGTCTGTGGCTTCGTACAAAGCCCTAGCAACCTGTGGCGCCTTCTGAGGAAGATCTGACTTTAAGAGGTTTTCAGTCTGGGGACCATCCACAGAACGTGGAGTGGCTTCTTGGTGAACTGAAAATGAATGTACCGGTACGTCTGATGTTATTTTTGGACTGAATGTGACTACCGAGTCATTATCACAATAGCAATTGGTTTCGGAGTTATTTATTCCTGTTGAGTGACCATTTCGTCTTCTTTTATTGCAATTTTTGCATATTTTGCGTGGAGCTCTAGTCCTTTTCCGCTCCGATTTGGTTAAGGACGAGTCTGTATCCATACTGGATTCGTAAATAATAACATTATGACCAACCGAGGGGACTGTGCCCCCCGGATCAGGCGGTTCATTGTCCATTATGCCCACTGGCCAGAAAAAATAAAAATAAGACTTACCCTAAATATGAAGAAATATATTTACAAATAATTACACTATCTAATTTAATGAATATTTACATAAATCTACACAACTTATCTCCAATCGCAAACGTTTTTTATAATTTTTATTAAAACGAAAGAAAAATCACGCCCGCCAAATTCGATGATTCCCGCGTTTTTTTTCTCCAGCCGATTTAGTCTCGAGGTTTCAGTTTAAACGATTTAATACAAAATAAAAACTGGTGGAATGGACCCTCCTTTCTATGGGAAAAGGTAATGCAGTCTCAAAATTTCGACACACCACATATTTCTCAAGATAGTTTACCAGAACTAAGAACAAAACAAACAACTGTCATGGCTTGTCATAGTTCTTGTGTTGATTTTAAAAGGTTTTCTTCATTTTGCAAACTTCAACGCGCATACGCATTTGTTTGGCTTATTCCACTTTTCCCCGTTGGATGATCCCCATTGATGGGGATTAGTGAACTTTTTGTTCACTATTCCCCGTTGACCCAAAATTTTTATTTAATGGGGATAAGTGAACTAAAAAGTTCAATAATCCCCATTAGGTAGGTACGTTAAAAAAATAAAATATATGAATCATGTTACATTTATTAATTAAAAATATAACTTTCTTATACCTAATAAAATCACAGATTGTACAATTATTAATTTAAAATAAAAAATATAACTTTCTTATACCTAGTAAAATCACAGATTGTACAATTATTAATTTAAAATAAAAAATATAACTTTCTTATACCTAATAAAGTCACAGATTGTACAATTATTAATTTAAAATAAAAAATATAACTTTCTTATACCTAGTAAAATCACAGATTGTACAATTATTAATTTAAAATAAAAAATATAACTTTCTTATACCTAGTAAAATCACAGATTGTACAATTATTAATTTAAAATAAAAAATATAACTTTCTTATACCTAATAAAGTCACAGATTGTACAATTATTAATTTAAAATAAAAAATATAACTTTCTTATACCTAGTAAAATCACAGATTGTACAATTATTAATTTAAAATAAAAAATATAACTTTCTTATACCTAATAAAGTCACAGATTGTACAATTATTAATTTAAAATAAAAAATATAACTTTCTTATACCTAATAAAGTCACAGATTGTACAATTATTAATTTAAAATAAAAAATATAACTTTCTTATACCTAGTAAAATCACAGATTGTACAATTATTAATTTAAAATAAAAAATATAACTTTCTTATACCTAATAAAGTCACAGATTGTTACAATCATTAATTTAAAATTGTAGCATGAAAATATTTCTTTCTTATACCTTGTAAAATCAAAGATTACACTCACTTAAGTTTTTCTAAACAGTGCCCAATCGTAATTTCATTATTAATGAGTTCCATTTGGACCTCCTGTATATAATTATCGCGATTGATGCTTTTTTTTGTTTTTTCCGCTATACCTTTATTTTCAGAAACCCCCAATGCAAGAACTTCGTAATACGATGCATCTTCAGCCAACGCTGTGAGGAGCTTCATAATGTTGGGTTTCTTTATTTTCACACGCTTTTTTATTTTATTATTCCATGCTTCGACTAAATTCGTAGTGCGATGAGTCTGTCCAAATACACACCACGTTTTAATAAAATCATCTTGTAGCCATTGTCTGAGCATGTAATTTCTAAACTCCTTGCTATTATCATCAACAGGGCTTTGAGAGGCAACATAAAACCAACCCGCAATGATTTTATCTGATGGTAACAAAGCCAAAGCAGTGCTAAGTGCAACTTGTCTTCTGGTTAATTTATCTTTTGTTAGTTTGAGTTGTTTTCCTTTCTTCCATATTGCCTGGGTGAAATAGAAATAACAGCCGCTAATAGATATATTTACAAAAACATTTCGCATTGCGTTCATCGGAGCCACTTCATAGTCACATTTAAATATTTCTGGATTCCAATCAGGTAATGCAGATTTTAGCATACTAAATAAAATTTCATATGTTTGTTGATTTTTATGGCTCATGAGGGCATAAACAAGTGGCACAATGTTTATGTGTTTTTCTGTACTGCCCAAATCCCCATGAATGGTGTAGAGTTGGTAAAAGGGAGATGGACAGATCCAAAACGTTCCATCACCCAAGAACATCTTCAAATTTTTCATTTGATGTCGGGCAAATTCAGAGCAAAAAGCTATTACACGGATACCACTGTCATTGTAGTCTGCTAAAATAAATTCCTGATGAGCTGGAGGTACTTTAACTTCTTCAACATTTTTGAACTCAATTTTACTTACTTCAAATGCTGCATTTCTGTGTTTATATAATGTTGTTTTGATAGACTTCAGGGCAGGGAATTCTTTTATTTTGTCAATTCCGGTATCTTTTAGTGAGCTCACAGCCGCGTTGTAAGCAGTGGGAATAGCAGGTGCTTCTGGATCCGCAAGTGTAGTTTTTAGTTTGAATAACCTCAAGGTAACTTCATTCCGCGCAAAATCAGGTTCACAAACATTGTGTCGTTTCTCAGCTACAACTTGATTGTCCTGTAAAATTAAGTAATAATAATTAATTACTTTACATTATTTTTTAAGTAAACAATATTGCACTTACATAGAATATAAAATTAAATAGGCTATTTAACAACCTTTAAAACTTATAACAAATTGTTGTTATCCTATCAGAATAGTTCAACAAAACATATTTCACTTTATGCTTAACTAAAATATGTAATAATAATTAAATATATACAATTCACTTCAGCTACACTCTTTTACTACACTAGGTGTAATAGACTTGTTTGACAAAAGAATGACGTCACACGTGCCGCCATGACAGAAACCAGTGTTTAAACTTTAACGTTGATTTTTAAATTTTGATATTGATAAACGTGATATTGATAACACACATAACCTGAGTTATTATTGTCATTATTAATCACAAAATATAATAAGTAACTTACCATGACAGTGATGGATCCGGCACATTTACTTTGTTTTCTTGTGGTACACTCCCACAAAACTCCACCATTTTTATATTTGCATTTTTTACTGTATTGATGTCCGGCCCGGAGAAGTATGGTAGCTTTACCTTTTTTAACGTACTCTAAACAAACGTCAGTTGAACTACCAGCCATTTCTTTTATTTATTCCTATATTAAACTAATAACTGCGAACTGATAAGAACTGCACGCTTGAACTACACTACACACTACTAACCCTTAACGACTACGAAACAAAAACAAAAGATGGGTCGACCAATCACATACGAGCTAACTCGCACCCCGCTCCGCCACCGCCTTGCGCGCGCGCCTCTAGAAAATGAGCATCTTTTACAGTATTGTGTATCTTATTAGATAGATAGATATAAGGTCTTATTCCCAAACATCGTTAGAACAATTTCGTTGGGGCAACAATCTGTTTTTCGTTCTAATAAAATCGTAAAGTAGGTATGTAGGTAATTTAAAATTTTGTTCTTACCTTATAAAAATAAAAGTACATGACTCATATATTTTATTTTTATATTGTTTTTATTTAACGTACCTAATTAGAAAAACTTAAGTGATTGTAATCTTTGATTTTACAAGGTATAAGAAAGAAATATTTTCATGCTACAATTTTAAATTAATGATTGTAACAATCTGTGACTTTATTAGGTATAAGAAAGTTATATTTTTAATTAATAAATGTAACATGATTCATATATTTTATTTTTTTAACGTACCTACCTAATGGGGATTATTGAACTTTTTAGTTCACTTATCCCCATTAAATAAAAATTTTGGGTCAACGGGGAATAGTGAACAAAAAGTTCACTAATCCCCATCAATGGGGATCATCCAACGGGGAAAAGTGGAATAAGCCATTTGTTTTAAGATGTATTCACAATATTAAATAAAAAAATAGGCCTGATTGTTTGACAGGTCCCTTGTCAGTACAAGAGCTAAATAACTCCTTGAATTTCATCATTCAAAGAATTCAATTAGAATCATTTCCAAACGAACACAACGCTTAAGTAAATAAGTTGCCAATTGAATCAACTCGCAACCTATTAAGTTTAACTTTATTTCTAGATGACAAAGGCATTATCCGAGTGGGAGGTCGATTGTCTAATTCGCCTGATTTCTCATATAACAAGAAGCATCCCATATTATTGTGTGGTAAGCATTATGTCACTCAACTTATTTTCGAGCAAGGGCACTTGAGGTTATTACATGCTGGGCCTCAAGTGCAAGTGTGTAGGAACTTAGCTAGGAAAGTTATCCAACTGTGCAAAATGTGCACTCGCATGAAAGGTGAAACAGTGCAACCAATTATGGGAAACCTACCACAGGAACGGATAACCCTTGATTTTCCTTTCATAAATAGCGGTGTTGATTATGCAGGACCACTTTATATTCTAAATCGGAAAGGAAGGGGCTCTAAACTCGAGAAGTGCTATCTATGCTTATTCATTTGCTTTGCTACTAAGGCCTTGCACTTGAAACTTGTCACTAATTTAACATCAGAATATTACATTTTAGCTTTAAAGAGGTTTATTTCCCGTAGAGGAAAGCCGCATTGTATATTTTCTGACCACGGTAGGAATTTTGTAGGAGCTAAAAGGGAACTTACAACTTTCCTATCTAAGGAATCCCAAAACATTATTGATTACGCTTCATCTAATGGTATAGAATTTAAATTTATACCACCTTATGCTCCTCATTTTGGCGGTTTATGGGAAGCAGGGGTAAAATCCTGCAAGCATCACATTACACGGGTGTTAGGCAATAGTCACTTAACCTAGGAGGAGTTCAGTACAGTTCTGGCACAAATAGAAGCTGTCCTGAATTCCCGTCCTATGTACTGTCTGTCCCCAGATCCATCAGATTATACCCCTCTCACACCTGCACACTTCCTGATCGGCCGACCACTGACCTCACATGCTAGCGAAGACGTTGCCAGCGTTCCACTACATGCATTATCCCGCTACAAGCGCATGGAACAACTGAGGCAACATTTCTGGAGGCGATGGTCAGCAGAGTACATTGGAGAGCTGCAAACCCGCACAAAATGGAAGAAATCCAAAGGAGTTTTAGCACCTAACACTTTAGTGCTTATAAAAGAAGATAATCTCCCACCGCTGAAATGGCCTTTGGGAAGAATTTTGTCTGTGTTCCCAGGGAAGGACGGCATACCCCGAGTGGCCAGTATCCAGACAGCCAATGGGGTGGTCATCACGAGGGCATTCTCAAAAATCTGTCCTTTACCAGTCTCTACGAACGATGACGACACAGCAGCAGCAACGGAGCACACTCAAGGTCATTGAGAGCTGCTGTAGAGCTCTCAAGGCCCGCCGGCATGTTTACGACTTTACCGCCACCTGGTGACCGGGTGACGCAACGACGCAGCCATAGGCGCAACACAGCGGTCGACAGGGCACCAAGCCTTACCAGTACCGGAACGACGGACGAGATGGCGCTGCCCCGCTACTATAAAGCCTTTGTCGGAGCTCCACACAAGGGACTCTAGAACCATCCCTGGTCGTACGCATCACATTAACTGGCCAGTAACTAAATTATAACGGTTATTCAAAACTCTCATTGTATTAGAAGCATTTTAAGAAATAATAATATTTTAACCAGGAAGATTCGCTTTATTTACCCTGAAGAACACAGAAACCAAACAGGAAGGCTGTCAAAAATAGAAAAACAACAAGATATTCGAAATTATTTAATTATGTTCATTAAGTAGGTACATACATGATTCAAAATAAATATCATTTTTTTTGTCTGCTTTTAATTTTGATTCAATAATTGCTGTCAGATTTTAATGAATGAATGAATGAATTTATTTGTCAGAATATTGTATAAAGTTGTTATGTTCATTATGTATTTCGATCATAATATTCTGCCGTTTCCGGCGTACAAATATGGTTTGTAAAATTATGGGTCATCATTACATTAATATTAATTTAGAATTAGAGTTACAAATAGTTTAAATAAATTGAACAATAGTTGTAAAAGAGATTAATAATATAAGTTAAAATTCAGGTCAAGCAGATAACATATGATAAAAATATATAGTGCTGGAAGCGGTAGTATTTTAAGTTTTTTAAATAGTGGAACACAACTGTCCAGTGGATGCGCTCCACAAATTGAGCGTACACACTTTTTCTGAGCTCGAAACACGCTTTCAAGTTCAACCGAATTACCCCATATTATAATGCCATAGCGCAAAATTGATGAGACATAGCCATGATATGCACATAGTGCGCATTAACACTAGCCACACGTGTTAGTCTATTCAAAACGAATACAAATCTATCTATCTTCATACACAGATCATCAATATGAGATTTCCAGTTACAGTTTTTGTCAATTATTATCCCCAAGAATTTTGCATAATCGACCTCTTCTATTATCTCATTTCCATATAGTATTTTAAGCCGTGGACGCGTACTGTTATATGTCTGGAATTGTACCATTTTTGTTTTGTTAATATTAATATGAAGGTTATTGTATTCAAGCCATGTAATAATTTTATTTAATGTCATGTTTATTTCATTTTGGTACTCAACAATGTCGTCATTTTCGTTTATAATGCTGAGGGTCGTATCGTCAGCGTATAGTATGCAATTGTGGGAAGTTACACTAGGCAAGTCATTAACATATAGCAAGAATAAAAGCGGCCCCAGTATTGTTCCTTGGGGAACACCGCAGTTATTTTCGCGATACTGGGACCTATATGCGAGCTTTTGATTTCCTGTTTGCCCCGAAATCTCAACACATTGCTGTCGATGAGTAAGGTAGCTTTCGAGCCATTTCAACGCGTTTCCCCTTATGCCATATCGGTCTAATTTATAAATTAACAGTGTATGGTTCACGAAATCAAAAGCCTTGGACATGTCTAGAAAAATGGAGACAATTGGTAGTTTATCATTAAGGCTTTTCGTTATTAATTTTAATAGAGCAAAACAAGCTGTTGTGGTAGATTTATTTTTTCTGAAACCAAATTGATCTTTACTTAGAATTTTGTATTTCGATAAAAAACCGGAGAGTTTGTTATGCATGACTTTTTCAAAGATCTTTGATAATATTGGTATGAGACCTTTCTTGTGGATTGGTTTAACAATTGAGAATTTTAACCGTGAAGGGAATAAACCTTGCATAAATGACACATTAATAATATGGGCAATATGAATTGATAAAAATGTAGAGCATAATTTAAGAAGTTTTGTGTTAATGTCATCGTAGCCTGTAGAGTTGGTTGATGTTAAAGAGTTTATTATATTATATACATTGGTGTCATTGGTCGGGGTCAAATATATAGTATTTGGATGATAAGTCATCTGTGGTGTGTAGTCAATAGATGGGTCAGTAGTGTTATTCGTTATATCAATAAAAAAAATGTTAAAATTGTCAGCTATATCGTCAGGTTGAGTGTAAGTTTGATTGTCTGATAGAATTTTATTAATGTCATGAGAATTTTGTTTTTCGCTGGTATTACTTTTTATTACTTTCCAGGCAGCCTTACATTTGTTGCTGGATTGAGACAAATAACGCGTGTTTTCGCCTTTTTGTGCCTGCAACATGCATCTTTTTAGAATTGTAGTGTATTTACAGTAAGTGTTTTTATGACGGTTTTTATTTGCTGTTGAGAGACGATATTTTAGATATAGACGCCGTTTGTTTATACAACATTTTTTTATGCCTTTTGTGATCCAATTATTTCTTAAGGGTTTAATAGTTATTTTAAACTTGATTTTCGGGAAACATAAATTATAAAATAATACTAGAATGTCATGGAAATAATTAAATGCAATGTCAGTATCTTCAGTCTGGTAAATATCTGAGAAAGACAATGAAGATAGACAGTTTACAAACTTATCTATATTATCTTGATTAAAATCGCGTCTTTGTTCAAAATAAAATAGTCTTTTAAAATTCGTGGTGTCTACCATTACCTCAAAACATATAGATTGTCCTGTTTCGTGATCAGATAGAGCTAAGTAGTGTATTTGGGGCTTAACATTTGGTATATTACTCGTAATTAAGTCAATACAAGAGAGTTTTCTTGTTGGATTGTTGATATGGTTATTTATGTTATAGTTTTTTAATATCGATTCCTAGCTCTTTGAAATTTTTATCTGCTTTTATAGCGTCTATGTTACAGTCACCACATAATATGATGCTTTTATTATTTCTTTTTATAAGTTTTCTTAAGAGGAGGTTTAAATTTTCTAAGAATAATTTAACGTTTGAATTTGCATGTTGCATGAATGTTTTAAATGCATTTAACATAAAGTTTTAAGGTTATAATTTCAATTGCACAGTATTCGAAATAATATAACTTGGGTTCAATTAAATTACATAATGGTTTGCAGTCAAGGTCTTTTTTGGTCAATATACAAGTCCCACCTCTACGTTTATGCGGCCTTGAAAACGCTGACACTACTTTATAGTTTTTCAAGGTAAGATTGGATTCTGCCCCTTGTCGTATGAATGTTTCAGTGAGACATACAATATCAATACTCATATTACTTTTTTCTAGTTCCTCTAGAAGAGAAGATTTGCGTCTAATCTCGAAAAAGCATCGGTTGGCTAGTGTTTTCACTGTTGCTTATTGGTTTAGAAAAATGATTAGTCGTAATATGCTGCTTTTTAAAATAATATGGGATAGTTCCTTTTTTACACATATTTGTTTCTGTAACATTGCTATTATACTTAAGTTGGAAATCTTTATTGGTACATCTTGATTTCAATTGTGAAGTTACTAATTTCTGGTAGTTTATGTTATCGATTTCTATATTTATTTTAAAACACATAAAGCGCTTCGATACAAAATTATAGTTATTAGCCCTTACCATAACATCAGATGTATCAATAAATTGGCAGTTAGGATAGTTTTTCACAATCAGTTTTATGTATTTATTTAATAAGTTAGTATTTAAGTAGCGATTATTTAGCACGTTTAGAATAACCACTTTACTATTTTTTACTTTATGAAGTGAAGAACATAACTCTGTTAAAAACAAGTAAGGATTTTTATCGTTACTTCCAATACCCAATACGATAATGTCGTCACTTTTTAGTCCTTCTGATAGTTTGTCAAAGTTACACAGGACTTGTGTACTCGTTGCATATGGTTTTGAGATTCCTGTTACCGAGTATATGTTGGTCCATTTATTATTATTTCTTAGTGTTGCTATTTCTTGAGCAAATTCCCGTACCTGTTGGTCACCTAAAACTAATATCCTTGGAGAGGATATGTTGTGGCTCAGTTCTTCTACTTTTCCTGAATTTGAGGATGAAATTATTAAGTCTTCATGTCGAGTGTCTTGAGTCAGTTTGGGTGGATACTTTATAGGTGCGATTGGACTCTTATTTTGGTCCATAGATGTCGCTAAATGTTGTGTCGTGTTGTTCGCGATGTTGCGCTTTAGTGGTGGGGGTTGAAGAGTTTTGACTGCTTTGAGCTCATGGTTTACTGGATCAAAATGTTGAGTCTTTAGGGGTGTAGAATGGGTAGATGTAATAGTCTTTCCCACGAGATTTAGAGGTGTAGAATGAGTAGACGTACTGGTCCTTCTAATGAGATTACGTTTACGTGAGGTCGACGGTGTCATGGTTTTCATGTCGGTTGAGATATTTTTTTTGTAAGTATTCATCATTTTCTGACCTTCGCCTATATCTATTTTTAGTTGGAAGTTTTCGCTGTTCAAGTTTTCTATCTCCTGATGTGCTGATTGAAGTTCCATTGTTAATCGTTGAATTATTTCGTTGAGATTGATTATAGTGTCACTATCATTCATGGACGTGCTTGGCAAGCTCTTTATGGTGGTATCGAGCAATGTCGAATTATTTGTAAACAAAATATCGAGTGAATTTGCCCGTCGTGGCTTTCTAGTTGTAATGTTCTCTAATTCCATTTCAAAGGAGTTCATAGTGGTAATATATTATATAAAGTTTTATTGGCTTGCAAATTCATAAACAAACAATAAAACAAATAAAACAAATTAATAAATTAATAAAAATAAAAACAAGAAAGAAAAATAAACTGTTTTTCCTACTTTGTCCAACCGTGATTTGAACCTGCACTTGCAAGGTTCAACTGGCCGCAGCTAGCCTTTGTGCCACGAATCTATTTGTTGGATGTCTCAAATTGTTAGACTATTTGTTAAGGCAGTAATTCTAATGGTCCGTCGCCGTCGTCCTGCGTAACCACATAAGGTAACGAAATCGCTCCGCACACACTTTTGATGAATCACATTGGGTCACGTTCACAACACATGTCTTTTGTTTGTTGCTCACTTTTTTTAATAGTTTTTTGATTTCATAGGGCGCACTGTTTGTTATAAGTTTAATTTAATATGAGATTATTGTCACTTGTACTTTCTACTATTGAATGGTATAGGTTTAGATTAGTTTGGTGAGTATTTATAATTTTAAGAAAATAATAACACGGAGCTTCAAGTATTTGCATGCGCTTCGTACGACGTTGACGGTTGTACTCGACCATACCGAGCACAAACAGAGTGAGGTACACCAACGGGTAATATTTATGCCGAAGAATGGCTCTCGCTTTGGCAAATAAAGCGGCATAATGTATACGCATGTGTGAGAGTATTCATATTTATAGGCGAATAACTGATTGATTATTGATCACAAATATTGATGTTGTTTAGTGATTTAATTAATCACAATATGAACGTCAGCTGTCAGATAACTATGACATTGACGTATGGAAACATTCCATTTCAACTATATTTTATTATACGTAAATTATTATTTTATAAATAGAAAGGTTTTAATTTAAAATATATGTTATTAGCATTTATTTAATTGATATTTCATAGAAAGAAGTATTTAATGTAAATGGTATTTATTATTACTTAAATGGCCGCTTCACAAACAACGATTCTAGAGTTTTCAAACAAGTCATGTTTGGTGGTTTTACATAAACAAAACTAATGTTTATTATCTTAGCATTACAATAAATGATTAAATAATAATTAATATGATACTAGTAACATTTCTCATGATTTAATATTGCAGTTTAAAAGTAACAAGTTGTTTTAGATGATTCCCAGATCTTAAAGATGATGTTAATATAATATAAGATTTTACATAAAGATTACAAATAAATACATACTAAATTGCTAAATAATCTTATGAAGTTGTAAAATAGTTCCACTGTACTAGATTTGTTAATTAATACCTATATTAGAAGATATTTAGCAATTATGTACAACCATCTCTGATTGGTCTAAAATGGCGGCAGAATGGGCGTTAATGTTTGAGGTACTTACGGGTAATATAGGGAGACTATAATAATAATAATAATAATATATATTTAATTCAGACTTGGTCCATAAGTTTGTTAGTAACAATGTTCTTATGCTAATGTTAGTCTTAGTAAAAATTCAAATCCAAAGTAGTTAGTAATAATGTTCTTAACCTAGTGTTAGTACAGGTACAATGTAGTTAGACGCTTGCTCTTGCGTGAAGGCCTATCCAGTGCGCCATCAGTACAGAGTCCCAGCGGCCGGCACACGCGGCCAGAATGGCGCAGGGGCTGTCGCGCACCCGTGCCAGCATCGATGCACAGCGCTTACGCATGATGGCATGGAAGCCGTCCACGTGCGCCTCTGCAAACATGCCACTCGCGCTACAGTAGCGCGGCAGCCCAATCAACACCCTGAACGCGTTATTATACTGTACACGCAGGGCGTTGTACGTCCCCTGCGTGTATTTAGCCCACAAACTGCACGTATAGAAGGTCTGACAGAATGCCCTAAATAGTGTGACCTTCACTTGTTCAGTGCAACGAGCGAATCTGCGTGCCAACATATTACCTCGAATACACAACGCCCTACGTTCTCTCTCCAAATCCATGTTGTCTTTGAGGTCTTCGGTGACCCAGTGGCCCAGATACTTGAAATGCGTGACTCTGTTTAAAGGTGTACCACAGAGTGAGACGGTGGTACGTCTGAGAAATGTTTTTTGGGTGCTCTAAAAACCATAACCTCACTCTTCTTCACATTGTATCTGAGCCCATGGGCCTCCGCATACCTTTCACATACACGAAGTAGCTTACGCAACGCGCCGATTGAAGGGCTGAGCAGCACCATGTCATCCGCGTAGCTAATATTATTAACGCAGATTCCATCTATATGACATCCGATTCCTGTGCTGCTCAGCTCACCAATCAGGCGGTCCATATACAAATTAAAGAGTTTCGGTGAGGTCAACCCCCCCTGCCTCACCCCGCACTCTAACCTGTACTCCTCCGATCTACTTTCCGCCCACCTAACAGTATTTTTCTGATTATCGTACCAGTACTCAAATATCGCTACAATCTCAGGGGGCAGACTAGTGTCCTGACGCATTTTTGTCCACATTTGGTCGTAGGAGACCATATCAAATGCGCGAGACAGGTCTAGGAAACACGCGTATATTGGCGTCTTACGCGCGGTGTAGTAGTGCACGGTCTGCTTGAGGCACAAAATCGCACTTTCCGTGGATAGACCAGCCCGAAAACCGAACTGACCGTCGTGCAGTTTTATATGTTTAGTTAAATGGCCGTCAAGCAGACCGTCCATCACCTTCGCTATAACCGTAGCTAACGAGATAGGCCTATAATTTAACTTATCCGAGACATCGCCGGTCATATTTTTTACAATAGGGACAACAACAGTAAACATGAAATCGTCAGGTAGGTAGGAATGGCTAACACACAGAGTAAATAACAAAGCTAGAACCCTAGGCAAGTGTACCCCAGCATGCCGCAGGTGCTCAATGCTGAGGCTATCATGTCCTGGAGACTTTCCTTTTTTCATAGATTTTATGACCAAAGCAACATCCTTTGCAGTGAATCTCACATTGATATCTCCAGATGTAACCACAGCACCGGACACCGACAACAGGTCAGACTGTGCAGACTTCAAAAACGGTTCAACCCTGAAATGCTGCTGAAACAATCTCGCGATATCATCCGGCTCGTGTTCACCCTCGACGCTCACGGGCCGGCTTGGCTTCAGATTCAACTTATTCGTTGATTTCCAAAATTTTGAAAAATTATTATTGGCGTGGTGTTGTGCTATTATATCCATTTTAATCATTTGTTGGTTATTTTGACACCATTTCAATTTTACCTTAAATAATCGCCTAGACTCTGCCATTTCATTGTATAACCGTCCAGAACTAGGTTTCCTATACAATAGCCAATTTAGATAACATTGCCGGGCCTTACCGTGAGCCTCTTTCACGTGTCTGTTCCAGCCTATTATGTATTTACCCCCACCGGAAGTTGAAGGCGCACTATATGAACATTCCGCGCCCTCAGCCAGAATACGCACTATACTTTTATACATGTCATTAATTAATGATTTATGACTTGTACAGTTACACATTTTATCAGCACAAGTAGCAAACTCCGCTGGAAAGTCAATATCCCTTAGCTTTGTATGACAAAAATTATGATAAGTTTCAATTTGACAAGCCTGCCTCTCTCCCCAAACTACTTTATTGTTACAAACACTATTCACTATAACTTTAGGTTTTATTATATTTAAATTACAAGTTAACTGCATGGGATAGTGATCAGACCAGTATGTATCATACAATATAGTCACGTGATTGATAGTTGCCCGCGCAGCGCTCGAGACCACACAATGATCGAGCCACCGACGACATCCGTGTGCCTCACTAACAAAAGTGTGTGAATCGTTAGGCAACATATCAAGATCAACGCACGCCCATGACTGTTCCGCACAAAAGTCTAAAAGTTGATTAGCGAATAACTCACCCGGGTGCGCGTTGAAATCTCCCAACACGTATACAGATTCAACATCACTATTTTCAATTATAGCATTTATTTCGCCTAGACACTCCGTAAACTCAATCAAGTTGTCTTTCGAGTTCGTAGGCATATACACAGATATAACTAACATAAAACGCCCACGTATCTCAACCTTAATAGCTGCTATGCGATCACTACTACACTGTAACACTGACACTGAGGGAAACACAGACTTCGTCCACAGCACTGCCACACCTCCATACGGTCGGCCGCGGAGCACACCGGCCGAAGTGTCCACGGCAGACTTGCCAGTGAACGCGAAATGATCGCTGATGCTGCCCAGGAACGGAATATCATGCGGCAACAGCCACGTTTCCTGAAGTGCTATTATGTCAGCTGTTTTACATATTTTTCTTACACATTCCACTGATCTTACAATATTTTTACAGTTAAATGTTGCGATTTTGGCGTAATTATTCATAAGGAAGGTTGCACACATACAGTTTTTTCCCCACTCATTATACCATTACTTCTAATCTTGAAGTCAACAAATCGCCGGTATGCGACACCTTCTGGCCAGAAATCATCATTCAGAAAAGTTTTTAATTTGTGCTTCGGTACTAATACTTTATACGCATCATACGATTTTGGAGTCTTCATATGCATTTTTTCTAGATAAACCGTAACATCAGTTTTACTTGCAATATAACTCAGGATGTCACACACGGGCACGCCCTTCGCTACATTGTATATGTAAATAGGAATACTTATGTCCGCAGCTTTAAAACTCGCTTCTGGGCTCAAGATTGCCCTTCCTCTATTTGCAACAAAGCGGTTCCGTAGACGTCTCCTCTGTACTATGGTCCATTCTTTGTCTTCTTCGGGCTTTTTCCAGTCACCATCGCGTACAACATCGGCCACAGATTTCTTCTTACCGTTTACGTTACTGATTACGTTCGAAATGGCCGTGTGTGCCACCTCGCTAGTTACGACGACCGCAGCTGATTGCGCGTGAGTCATCGACTCGAGCGCGTCACAGGCCGGCGACATAAGGCGACTACCGCTCTCGCTCAATAAGTTAGTCTCACCGCAAATTTTCTTAACACCCTCACTTTTAGAAAACGTTTGAGCGATATCCCGATAATTGGTTTCTGATCGCAATTCGCTGGGCTCCTTGCAAGGAGTGTCATGTTCTGCTCCCACGTATGTAAGTCCCCTAGGACTACTGCAGCAGTCATCGTGACTATCCATTATAAACCCACCTCTCTTCATATTAATATTACGGGGGGTACTTCCAAAGTTGTTCACTAAAGATGCTTTTTTTAGGTTTTCAAGATCATATTTAACAGTATCTAGGCTATCCTTAGTGACGTACTGTTCTTTGATCTGATTCATCTCTTGCTGCATACGCATCAAATCTTTTAAAATCCGAGTAACATCGACATGATCAAAAAGTACCGGCGGGAGCTTGTGTAGATCGCGGGCCACAAAAACCGGTAATACCTCAGGATCGGACTCCTTCAGCATGCAGATGATGTCGTCTATTTCACGGATCTTCTTTCCATCTCTCTTCCTTATCTTCTTACGCTTCTCTGTAGGTAGGGATTCGCACAGGAGATTTTTAGCACTGTGAATGTCTTCGTCAGAAAATGCACTCACACAAATTTGACTAATGCTTTCCTCGTTCATCGCATCGATTTTATTACTAACAAAGGCTAGAACTTCGTTGATAACTATATTGCAACTCGAACATTTTAACAATTTGGAGGCCATGGTTGGTCTCACGCGTCCGTGCGACAGCGCGTTCGCGTCCCGACTGATAAGCCTTGATAATGAGTTACCGCCAATTTTTGAAGGGGATCTTGGTTCGTATGGTTTGACGATGACGAGATAGGGCAGACTCACAGATCCTGAGTGGTGTCCAATGTCCATAATATTAATTTGCTAAAAGCCAATGTACCTAAGGAAACACGCGGCATAGCGAAGTTCTTCCTATAATGTAAAATGGATTGAATTATGATCATCACATGATATAAAGTGAAAGATGGACTGACTATGTTCATACAAGTTAATTGATATTATACCTAGTATTGATTAGTATCGCTGATCTATGTTGTTCTGTATGTGTTATACATAAAGCTAATACGAGGGCTGCACTAAAAGTATCCGGAATGGAATATTTCCACTGTTCCTGTCATATTAAAATCTTTTTAATTGAAAACTCCTTGGTTTTAAAAATCGAATACCATTTATTTATTTAAAAAAAGATTTTCGGTCAAACTTGTTTAGTCGTTGAGAAAATGGAATTGACTCGAGAAAATTCAAGAGCGATGATTTATTATGACTTTCGAAGTGGTTTAACACAAAAACAGTGTGTTGACCGGATGATTTCTGCATTTGGTGACGAAGCCCCATCCAAAACCACAATTTATCGCTGGTTTGCTGAATATCAACGTGGACGTGTCAAGCTCAGTGATGATCCCCGTCAAGGTCGTCCAAAAACTGCAGTCACCCAAGAAAACGTTGATGCTGTGCGTAAGCTGATTGAGGAAGATCGACATGTGACATACCGCGAAATTCAGGCAACTTTAGACATTGGCATGAGTCAAACACAAATAATCTTGCATGAACAATTAGGTGTAAAAAAGTTGTTTTCCCGATGGATACCGCATTCGCTCTGTGAAGAGCAAAAAGCGGCTCGCGTTACTTGGTGCGTCAGAACTCTCGAAAGATTCCACGCAGGATCCTCAAATGCTGTATACAACATCGTATCAGGTGACGAATCCTGGATATACGCGTACGAACCCGAAACAAAAAACCAGTCACGAGTTTGGGTGTTCGAAAATGAGTTAAAGCCAACAAAAATTGTTCGTTCACGGAGTGTTGCAAAAAAAATGGTGGCCACGTTTGTCTCCAAAACCGGCCATGTTACGACTATTCCTCTTGAGGGACAAAGAACGGTTAATGCAGAATGGTATGCTAGCATTTGTTTGCCACAGGTCGTTTCTGAACTCCGTAAAGAGAACTGCAACCGCCGCATCATCCTCCATCACGACAAAGCGAGTTCTCACACCGCGCACAGAACAAAAGAGTTTTTAGAGCAAGAAAACATAGAATTATTAGACCATCCGCCGAACAGCCCCGACCTTAGCCCTAATGATTACTATACTTTCCCTAAAATAAAGAATAAGTTGCGTGGACAGAGATTTTCATCACCTGAAGAAGCTGTGGACGCCTACAAAACGGCCATTTTGGAGACCCCAACTTCCGAATGGAATGGTTGCTTCAATGATTGGTTCCATCGTATGGAAAAATTTGTCAAATTTCGCGGAGAATACTTCGAAAAAAAAAAATACATTTTTAAATAGTAATGTTGTGTCACTTCCTTGATTCCCGAAATTTTCTCGTATTGCACGTGTGTTAAATCGTATATAAGGATTATCCATGTTCTTTCTATAAATTGACTAAGTTGCTAACTTTGAGAAACGGTCCTTGGGTTAACAATAATAATAATATGCTAATGTAAAAATGTGTTGATACAATATTTTATAACAAGCTGCCATGGAGTTTCTTATCCTTCTTCTCCATGAAGACCTAGTTTTGGAACGGATAATAGTTTTCTCATTAACGTTACCTACCTATATTATTGACAAGCCTAATTGAAATAAATGCCTGGTCTTGTCTTTCTGTGCTTTTCTTCACGAAATCCTTTCCCTACACACAATAATCATAGATACTTTCTTAAATATTAAATAACTAGCCATTCTGACACTCAAAGTTTACTAATTAAGTGGATGCCAATATCTATAAATGTAGTATTTCATCCACTTTCTAACACATGCCTGGGACTCTTGAAGAGTAAGAACAAGTAGTTTCTGGATTTAGAAACATTTGTGGCTTCAGAAATGTGATTGGTGCTATAAAATAACACACAACACACACACACACACACAATCGATTGCACACATTAAAATTGGGACAATAGTTTGACATTTGAAAGGTGCGTTCTTAAATGACGAACTTAGAAAGTATGTTTCATTCTTTCTTTCGTTTTACCGTAAAAAAAATATTTTTAAATACATTTTGAAACAACATTTTTGGCACAAATTGTATTATTTATTAAAAATAAACATTTTTTATGCTGTTTACAAGGTTTTCCAAATCTCTCTACAATTTGGTAATTTAGTTTCAAAACGTTTCCGAAGAATGTTGTCAGTGACCTTTGTTAGAACGAATTTATAACTATACAATGCTTACACACCCATTATTGGTAAATGGAGTGTGTAACTCTTATCCATAGCTTATACAATGTACAACTATACAGTTGTTAAGCGAGTGTGTTAAATATTTTTAGAAAGAAAGAAAGAAAAATAGGTTTATTTGTCACAGAAACACGTGCATACAAAAAAAAAAAATTAGCTCAGGTAACAATTTAATAAAAAGAAACAAACAAACTAGATCTTTAATCACGAACACAAAACAGAAATAGTCGACAGCTGCACGTCATGACTGTGACAAGAAGGCTTCCACTCAGCATGATGCTGTGCTATAGGGGACCCACAGCACGGCGCTGGTTTTCAGTGGTTACCCAAAAAGGACGTACGGAGACCAAGTCAGGTGTAATAATTGGTACTACATCTACGTAACAAAATATAATAAAACAAACAGTACATATTATTAAATAACATAAACATCCATTAACAATTATATAGGCACGCCGTGCGATCTTAAGCAATGTACCCACCCGTATTAGTATATTTATAGTCGTATATAGGTACAAGAATATCCAGTTTTGCGTTTTGTCTCGCTTCGACCCCCACCACCGCGTCGCTTGCACGAGTGTACGCGCGCCGCGGGCTCACAAAAATGCTGCATTGCACTTCGCTAATGCGTCTACGAGCGTGATGACATTTTATTAGTAAGGCTGATAGAATTTTCGCACTGCCCAATAAATTGCAAGCGCTTCTTTATGAATCATAGAATAACTCTTCTCAGCCTTTGAGAAAACTCTAGAAATGAAACTAATTGGTCTGTCTGACCCAAATGGCAAAATGTGGCTTAAAACTGCCCCTATTCCATTTTGTGAAGCATCACAAGCTAAACGTAAGGGCTAATAATATCTCTACTCTAATGAATTAAAAAAATATCAGAAATAATATCATTTTTAATTGTATTGAAACTCTTTTGACATTCTCTATTCCAGTTAAATTTGTAATTTTTCAGTAATAAATCATATAAAGGCTTTAGTTTTATAGATAAATTGTAAATTAATTTACGATAATAATTTACCTTTCCTAGCCATGAACGAACATCTGAAACATTCTTAGGCGCAGGTGCTTTAACAACCGAGTCAACCTTTGACATATCTTTGGATAATCCACTCTTTGAAATAAAATGTCCTAAATATTTTAATTTAGGTTGCATAAATTCACATTTGCTTTTATTTAAACGAATCCTGCCTCTTGGAATCTTCTTAAAACTTCCTTTAAATTTTCTAAATGTTCAACATCATTAGTACCTGTGACTAGGACGTCATCAATGAAATTTACAACACCCCGAGCCCCTAACAATACTTTCTCAAGTTTGTTTTGAAAAATAGCACTAGCACGCTTTGTACCGTAGGGCAATCTATTTATTCAGTATATCCCTTTCGGTGTTGACCAGGCTAAGAGTTCACTACTGTCCTTACTTAAACACAAATGATTAAATGCATTTCTTAAATATAATTTTGAAAATGATGTACCACCTTGTAGTGCAGTAAAAATGTCCTCAATTCTAGGTAAAGGATGGTTAACATCTTTAATATATTTATTCACAGTCATTTTGTAATTTACACATAACCTTATTTTATTATATTCCTTCAAAACTGGAACTAAAGGTGTGCCCCATTGGGATGTTTCTGCTTTGGCAATAACACCTTCTTTCTCCAATCTAGTTAATTCAGGATCAACCTGTTCTTTAAAAACATGTGGTATGTGCCTCGGTTTGTGAAAAATAGGCTTTACATCTTTATCAATTAACTCTAATGTAATTTCCTCACCATTAATAATACCTAACTCACTTTTAAATAATATTTCAAATTCCTGTAACAATAATTGCAATTTCTCTTCTGTACTTTGCACATAGTTAATTTGTAAAAGTTTTGAACTACCTAAATTAAATTTCTGAATTAAATCTCTACAAAATAAAAATTTACAACCATTTTTGACAATAACCATAGTACAATTCACCTCTTTATCTTTTACCTTAATTCTACAGTTTATTTCTCCAACTGGTTTCAAAATATTACCATTATATGTTTTTAATTCAAAATCTGAATTTTCTAACTTAATGTGAGAAAATTCAGATAAATAAATGTTTTCAGGTAAACATGAAACAGCAGCACCGGTGTCCAGTTCCATTTGGACCGGTTTGTTATCAACACAGCCTTTAATTGATATTGGTAAAACATAGTTAACATTTTTCTCTATTGCAAAGATATCAATAGAATTATTGAAAGTATCTTCATTTACCTCTATATTATGAGTTTGACCCTTACTCTTACATACAATAGCTAGGTGTCCAATTTTGCTACATATTTTACATTTAAATCACTTAAGGACGCGTTTGCAAAATTGATAGGTACAAAATCGAACTACTACATTGACACGGGTCACACACACAAATGTACGCACGGCGAGTGCGGGAATCGTAGTCAAGTGAAATCATATTGATACTTTGAAAGTTTGTTATTTTTTTCTTATTTCTTTTACCTACAAAAATATTTCATAAAATTTTACTACATAATATTTAGATACAAATACCTACTCCAGAGACTGACTACTAGTAGAGGGCTAACCAACCAAAGTTCACAGCCCGCAGGCTGTGGACTTTGGTTTTGTAAGTTATGGTGAGACCTTACCTCCGGACCTGATGGAGTGACGTGAAGGTGTACTTCGGTGACTGCTACTGGATCTCCTCGACGAGTAGAACTAGGTGTGCCGAGCTTGGGCTCGTTTTGTTAGTTAGTCTGTTATGATGAGACCTTACCTCCGGACTTGATGGAGTTTCCTGAATGTATACTTCGGTGACTGCTACTGGATCTCCTCGACGAGTAGAACTAGGTGTGCCGAGCTTGGGCTCGTTTTGTTAGTTATGATGAGACCTTACCTCCGGACTTGATGGAGTGACCTGAAGGTGTACTTCGGTGATTGCTACTGGATCTCCTCGACGAGTGGAACTAGGTGTGCCGAGCTTGGGCTCGTTTTGTTAGTTATGATGAGACCTTACCTCCGGACCTGATGGAGTGACGTGAAGGTGTACTTCGGTGACTGCTACTGGATCTCCTCGACGAGTAGAACCAGGTGTGCCGAGCTTGGGCTCGTTTTGTTAGTTATGACAAGACATTACCTCCGGACTTGATGGAGTGACCTGAAGGTGTACTTCGGTGACTACTACTGGAAGTCCTCGACGAGTAGCACTAGGTGTGCCGAGTTTGGGCTCGTTTTGTTAGTTATGATGAGACCTTACCTCCGGACTTGATGGAGTGACCTGAAGGTGTACTTCGGTGACTGCTACTGGAACTCCTCGACGAGTAGAACTAGGTGTGCCGAGTTTGGGCTCGTTTTGTTAGTTATGATGAGACCTTACCTCCGGACTTGATGGAGTGACCTGAAGGTGTACTTCGGTGACTGCTACTGGAACTCCTCGACGAGTAGAACTAGGTGTGCCGAGTTTGGGCTCGTTTTGTTAGTTATGATGAGACCTTACCTCCGGATTTGATGGAGTGACCTGAAGGTGTATACTTCGATGATTATTAAAACAACAAATTAAACGTAATCATTTTTTTTTTGTGAAGTATGTGCTCTTAGCTCCATATTTCTAGCCTGTCTTCAATTGGGTCAATCATTTCTGAGAGGAGACAATTTTTGTAAAATCGAATTAAATATGTTTCCATTTTCTCCTTCCAAAATTGTGGATCTTTTTATATACACTGGTAATTTATTTTGCCAGGGCCTATCCAAATAGCAAACACACAAGTGTCTTGCCTAGTAATGCGCAGCTGCCCCTGAATTTGGTAATAACAACAGATAGTACACATCTTATTTTTCACTCTGTAGTAAGTATAGAACTTTCTTTGAGTGTATTCCTAATTTCCTACAATTGCACCAACTCCAGAAGACGCACTATAATTAGTTCCATACGAACGCTTGGACCAACATGCATCACCCGATACAGTTATCATCGCTATTCCATCATCACTTGAGCTTCCAATAGATAAAGCATGATCCTTTTCTTCCTTACCAGCCTCGATCATATAGTGCTTATATCTCTTTTATTATTGTCTTATATCTCGGCATCTAAAACAACAATTGAGTTATGAAAGTAACACATTATACACTTTATAATAAACAAGATAATTAAACGAATAGTATTCATACTAATAAAAGCAATTATTAAAGTACACCTTCAGGTCACACCATCAAGTCCGGAGGTAAGGTCTCATCATAACTAACAAAACGAGCCCAAACTCGGCACACCTAGTTCTACTCGTCGAGGAGTTCCAGTAGCAGTCGCTGAAGTATACCTACAGGTCACTCCATCAAGTCCGGTGGTAAGGTCTCATCATAACTAACAAAACGAGCCCAAACTCGGCACACCTAGTTCTACTCGTCAAGGAGTTCCAGTAGCAGTCACCGAAGTACACCTTCAGGTCACTTCTTTAAGTCCGGAGATAAGGTCTCATCATAACTAACAAAACGAGCCCAAACTCGGCATACCTAGTTCTATTCGTCGAGGAGTTCCAGTAGCAGTCACCGATGTACATCTTCAGGTCATTTCTTCAAGTCCGGAGGTAAGATATCATCATAACTAACAAAACGAGCCCAAACTCGACACACCTAGTTCTACTCGTCGAGGAGTTCCAGTAGCAGTCACCGAAGTACACCATCAGGTCACTTCTTCAAGTCCGGAGGTAAGGTCTCATCATAACTAACAAAATGAGCCCAAGCTCGGCACACCTAGTCCTACTCGTCGAGGAGTTCCAGTAGCAGTCACCGAAGTACACCTTCAGGTCACACTCCAACGAATCCGAGACGAATAGGCCTTTATAAACCCTACTTACTTTTAGCGAAACAAAATATTATAATAATGAGAAACCTCCTCCTTTTTTGAAGTCGGTTAAAAATCTGTGATTATAAAAGTTATTATCTTACCTTGTCAAGTATCAAATTTGGTTTATCGAATATTTTGTATTTGTACAGCGATCTTTTTCAACATAGCCGCTAAAAACAGGCGATACGGGTCCACTCACGACGGCGGCCGAGCGTGGACTGAGGTTTCAATCAAAATGTTTGTCCAATAAATCAAAACAGGGACCAAACATAAAATAACCCATATTGCAACTGTTTAAGATTCATCCGTATTAGCAAAATACGTGAAAAAATAAGTATCGGTTTTTATTTTTTTAACGACAATTTGTGACATTTTTATCAAAAAAAAAAACTATTTTTTTTAATGGAATATGTCTGTTTACTTATAGTATTTTTAGAAATCTTAAAAAATGTTGATAATAGAACAAAAAATGTACCTAAACTCAAGCCGGTATCGTTAATTTTGCAGAAAGTGGCAACGGAAAATCGTTTTTACAATATATAAAATTATTATTTTCAACAAAACAGTTAATACAATTTGAAGATGGAGAACCACTCTACATGTGGTAGTTATTAATTATATTTGATTAGGTTTAGTTTTGTCACAAAATGTACCGAAAAACAGCATAATTTTGTCAGATTTGCAAACGCGCCCTTAAATTTACATTTTGTAAAATTATGGTTTGGTTTACCGCAATGAATGCATTTTAATAACGATGACTCACCGTCCTGTTTCTTCTCGGTCTTTTTAAATGTGTTGTGGGAACTTTTATTCGGCTTGGCATGTCCGTACTGATCTACTTGATGTACTCCTTGCACCTCCTTCAAAGCCATTTCCTTATTCAGGGCTGTATCTACTAAAATTGTCACCGACTTGGAAACATCTTGTTCGCATAATTTTTCCTGGATTGGTCCTGGACGCAGACTCGTAACGAATTTATCCTTAACACGTTCTTCTAATGTATTCGTAAAATTGCATCCCGCAGCAAATTTTCTAACACGAGCATACCATTGGGCTATACTCTCTCCTTCCAATTGTTGTAATTTTTCGAATTGAATAATTTTTCTAAAATGCGAAATTCTTTTCTCAAACCTTAGTTTTAACGAATTCTGAAGCTCCTCATATGACAACTCCTTGGGCATCTTGGGATGACACATACTCTTTAGAATTTTGTATACATCCTCGTGAAGACTTTTCAAAATACTGCTCTATCCTTTCCAAAAAACACAAGATATCACCATCTTGTTTGAAAGCGTCTATACGAAAATCGTTGGCCATGTTTCAGCCGTAAAAATGTACCTTTTTGCTTCGAAATTTTTGTTTATCCTCATCGCTATTTGATGTGTATACGCCTTGTCTACAATATTGTAAAAATAAAATACTTGAATATCGAAAATAGGTTTTTATTAATACTTTCATTGAAGCGGACGGAAATGGAGTCTATCGCAGTTGCTAGCCCTACCTTTCTTCCATTGCCTTTTTGATTGAAAATGGTGTTGCCAGCAACTTAATATTAACTTAGATCACAATATACTACAATTATAATCTACTGCAATCTTAGGTTTGATTTTTTCTTTTCCTTTTTTAGTTATTCTTCAGTGCAACAGCACATCCCGCTTGTCCTTCCACTTCATAATTGTTATTCCGTCGTAATTTTTTTGAGCTGAGAATTCTCCTGTCATCAGCTTGATTTGAACAACTGTTTGAGGCAAACCTCATCTATTTTTTCCAAGTGTGCCTATAAGGTGAGTTTGTCCTGCTAGTAGTTTTCGTGCCAGATCTAAACTGATATACCAAGTATCTGGGCAAACCGGATGTCCTTTATTAGATAATCGTCACATAAGGCAAGGACGACATTAGTCGGTGTAGTGTTCACATTATCATAGTTTTTGCTAGCATAGACTTGCACTTTTACAGTGTATCCTGGGTTTGAGCACTACTTGAATAATTATATTCCATATTTGTGTTACTTATTGTTATTGTACTGCCTAAAAATTACTCGGCCACAAAATGGGATTAGACTTTCGTCAATACATATTTCTTGATTAGGTGTATAATGAAATTTAAAATGAGCATTCAGCATGTCTAATAAATGTCTAACTTTAAACAATCGGTCGTCCTTATTGTGATTTATTTCATTATAAGCAAAGTGCAACATCCTCAAAATGAGTTCAAATCGATTTCGGCTCATAATGGACTTAACAAATTGTTGTTAAAAACATTTGTTTCCTCCTCCTGTTGACTACTTTGGGATCGTTGGTCCCGCCAGAAGTTGCAGGTTCCCCAAAAACTGGGATGGTTTGCGGTCACCTAGTTCTTCTGACTGTAGAAGTTGTTTCACCTTCTTTTCTTTTCAGACTGACAGGCGCTTGATCAGCTCACTCTTCAGCTTTTCGTATGCGCCAGAAGCAGGAGGCGCAGTTAAGATGTCTTCGACTTCCACGGAGTACTGCCGATCCAAGTGAGCGAGGACGTAGTGGAACTTGCCGTAGTCGTCTGTTATTCTGGCCAGCTTGAATTGGCCTTCTATTTGGCAAAACCATATAGTGGGCTTTTCAGGCCAAAATAGTGGTATGCAAACGCCTACACGAAATAACTCCGATGACGGAAGTTCGGGTTCCGGGTCAGTGGAAACGCGCGCACATTTACTCGGCCGGCGGCCAGGTTGTTGGTTGCGCTGCGATGTTTCTGTATCGCTACCGTCGCTGCTCATGTTAACTACTAACTTTCACTGCACTCACTATTCTACAAATGTTTTGCTCGGGGACCCCGAGTCGGAGTCACCAGTTTAGTTGTTGTGTGGTGTGTGAGGGTAGACTTACTGGTCTGAAGAAAGGATAGTCCTCTTTGTAGTACAACGTTTTTAATGCCCACACACAAATCACAATCCACAATATTGACCATAAATTATAGATGATTACGAAGGCACAGAAAATAGCGAGTGAATACACAATGATCATCAAGTTACACAGCGATTTAGCGCGGATAAACAGCGCGAGCGTGCACACAACGTCGGAGATAGGTCGTGACTGGCGAGAGGCAACATCCGATTTGTGAATGCGCGGCGAAGGATCATGCGTGTGTTAGAAAGTGGATGAAATACTACATTTATAGGTATTGGCATCCACTTAATTAGTAAGCTTTGAGTGTCAGAATGGCTAGTTATTTAATATATAAGAAAATATCTATGATTATGGTGTGTTGGGAAGGGATTTTATGAAGAAAAGCACAGAAAGACAAGACCAGGCATTTATTTCAATTAGGCTTGTCAATAAATATAGGTAGGTAACGTTAATGAGAAAGCTATTATCCGTTCCAAAACTAGGTCTTCATGGAGAAGAAGGATAAGAAACTCCATGGCAGCTTGTTTTAGTCTTTTGTCAACACATTTTCACATTAGCTTATCATTATTGTTAACACAAGGTCCGTTTCTCAAAGTTAGCAACTTTGTCAATGTAAAGAAAGAACATGAATATTCCTTAATTCGATTTAACACACATAAGCAATATTAGCTATATGTATAACACATACATAACAACATAGATCAGCAATACTAATCAATATTATAATATCAATTATATACTTAACTTACATGAACATTGTGGTCAGTCGATCTTTCACTAGAAGTGATGATATGATGATCATAATTCAATCCATTTTACAATATAGGAAGAACTTCGCTATGCAGCGTGATTTCCTTAAGTACATTGGCTTTTAACAAATTAATATTATGGACATTGGACACCACTCAGGATCTGTGAGTCTGTCCTCTCTCGTCAAACCATCCGATCCAAGATCCCCTTCGAAATTGGCGGTAACTCATTAAAATCCCTCCATATTACCAGTCAGTACCACAAACATTGCCGCCCATTCTGCCGCCATTTTAGACCAATCAGAGATGGTTGTACATAATTGCTAAATATCTTCTTATTTATGTATTAATTAACAAATCTAGTATAGTGGAACTATTTTAAAACTTCATAAGATTATTTAGCAATTTAGTATGCATTTATTTGTAATCTTTAAGTAAAATCTTATATTATATTACCATCATCTTTAAGATCTGAGAATCGTCTAAAACAACTTGTTACTTTTAAATTGCAATATTAAATCATGAGAAATATTACTAGTATCATATTAATTATTATTTAATCATTTATTTTAATACTAAGATAATATACATTTGTTTTGATTAAGTAAAACCACCAAACATGACTTGTTTGAAAACTCTAGAATCGTTGTTTGTGAAGCGACCTTTAAGTCAGAATAAATACCATTTACATTAAATACTTCTGTCTATGAAATATCAATTAAATAAATGCTAATAACATATATTTTAAATTAAGACCTTTCTATTTATAAAATAATAATTTACGTTTAGTAAAATATAGTTGAAATGGAACGTTTCCATACGTCAATGTCTTTGTCATCTGACAGCTGACGTTCATATTGTGATTCTAGATTAGAGATCAATCTAAAACATCAATATTTGTGATCAATAATCAATCAGTTATTCGCCTATAAATATGAATACTCTCACACGGCCATACTGACCAATACTTCGTTCTCGAAGTATGTACCTAACAAGACCAAAAACAACAATAAGTGATAGTAACCAGTTCAAACGTTTCAACTTTTCATGTTAAGTGTCTAGTTTAATTGATCAGATTACACGTCAATAACAATTACTATGTTTCTAGACAACTGATCTGCTGCTGGTGACAACGAATTACATCAAGTAAATAGCACCAACCACCAACCACTGGTGTAACTTTTATCAAACAAATAATAATTTTAGCACAGTACCTAATAGTCAGTTAACAAATTAACTGAAAAACAATAATACCTACTTCTATTTACCAGATTTGAGACATTAATCAGTATTTATTATATGAATGATCAAAACAATCCATCGCTCGGCCAATCTGACAAATCATTGCAAATTGTATTTATCACCTATATTACATTTTCTGTCAAATAATTTACTTTTTGACATGGTCACTGAACAGTTGACACCTACTTTACTCATAAAGTAAAAGGTTATACTGTACAAGAAAAATTATCAAGACCCGGGGTAGCGGTTCAGATCAAATTAGAAGTGTATTTTAACAATACTACCAGTAAGCACTTTGAAAGTGAAAAACAATAAAATAAAGAGAATTACTAATAACCTTTGACCTTGTCATATTTGTTTAAGTATGAACAATTTAAATCATAATTCACTTTTTTTTTTTTTTTTTTGACCTATTAGTTTATCAGATCAAAGATAAATTAATGTTTCATTTACTCAATGACCAAGTACCAACTTTAAATTCTGGATTTACTACTACATTATAAAATATTTTAGTAAATAAAAATATTTATAAACCAGAATATAACATCAGTATTTCAGTAACAGGTGAGTTTCATTTCTGAAAACTTGTAATTTATTCTCAACCTTATCTTTTTAATACTAGAATCTATGATATGCAAACTTTCAACTTATGTTAACTATTATTTTATTTATGTAAGGCTAAGTTCCATCATAATATATGGGAACACTTGCATTTTATTCTCTGCCTCATCTATGTGAGCACAAGAATCTTTTTGTAATGCTAAGCTCCATCCTATGTGAAGACTTGCATTTTATTGTCAGCATCATGTTAGTGAGAACTACAATCTTTAATCTTTCATGCAAAGTTTCATCCTGCGTGAACACTTGCATTTTATTGCCAGCCTCAGGTTAGTGAGAACTACAATCTTTAATCTTTCATGCCAAGTTTCATCCTACGTGAACACTTGCATTTTATTGTCAGCCTCAGGTTAGTGAGAACTACAATCTTTAATCTTTCATGCCAAGTTTCATCCTACGTGAACACTTGCATTTTATTGTCAGCCTCATGTTTGTTAGAACTACAATCTTAAATCTTTCGTGCCAAGTTTCATCTATGTGAACACTTGTATTTTATTCTTAATCCCATCTTTGTGAGAACTAGTATTAATAATATTCTAGTATAAATAACACAGTAACAACATAATCACTATTGGTTTTGTAAGCTAAGCTTCAATGAAATGTTCACAAGCTAATTTTAGGAAAGTAATTAATGATCTTTCAACTTGTCTTATTTTATCATTGTACCTAGGTACTTTTTTTAATACCAATAGGAATCTTTCTATGCAAATAGCTATCATAATTTTGTAATAACAGGACCTCCTTTATTTGAGGTTGGTTAAAATACCAGTTGTAGCTTAACTTTTTAATTACAAAATTTTGTTTTAATATTGAAGGTGTATAGGTTACAAAAGTTTTCCTATGATGCACCATCAGCTAGCAAAATAACAGATTCAAAATAATACCAAAGCAGAGTCTCTAAAGGTCTTACCGACTTTAAAACTAATTCGTAGTTACTGTTGCTCCGGTTAGGTCATCCTTGGAATGGTTTTCTAAGATGTAACAGCAACTTGTAGATCCGAATTCTCGCTCTTAGAGTTTACAGCACGATGTCATCGTTATGGTGAGAGTTGAGTCAGCGACCCGCCGACACCAATGGCTTCCAGTAGAACACCAATTGCTCCAACATTGATCATGTAAATAGTAAAATAAAATTCATTAGAAATCTCTTATGTAAGACAGAGCACTATCCCACTTCTGATGTTAGAAAGTGGATGAAATACTACATTTATAGGTATTGGCATCCACTTAATTAGTAAGCTTTGAGTGTCAGAATGGCTAGTTATTTAATATGTAAGAAAATATCTATGATTATGGTGTGTTGGGAAGGGATTTTATGAAGAAAAGCACAGAAAGACAAGATCAGGCATTTATTTCAATTAGGCTTGTCAATAAATATAGGTAGGTAACGTTAATGAGAAAGCTATTATCCGTTCCAAAACTAGGTCTTCATGGAGAAGAAGGATAAGAAACTCCATGGCAGCTTGTTTTAGTCTTTTGTCAACACATTTTCACATTAGCTTATCATTATTGTTAACACAAGGTCCGTTTCTCAAAGTTAGCAACTTTGTCAATGTAAAGAAAGAACATGAATATTCCTTAATTCGATTTTATTCACATAAGCAATATTAGCTACCTATATCGCACATCCTCTAAAAAACTGTCGTAACACGCCGAAAACAAGTTTTGAGAAAAAGCCGATTTTAATTATTTTCCAATAAACTAATGTTATTGTGACTTTCAGGTTACAGATTTTTAGCTTTTTGTTATTATAATCAACAAAGGATTTATCAAACTATTTGCAGAATGTAAAAATATATTTATGAATGGAATGGATTTTTTTAATTAAAAAAAAACTTGTAGAAATACCCAAAATGTGACACTTTTTTAGATAATATTGTAACATAATTTATGAAATGAAACACATTGTAACTCAAATAATATTGTTTATTTATACTTAGTTCTTTCTTACTACTTACTACTTTAGGAACTTTCACAATATTATAATCAGTCTTATGGAAAAGCTAAAAAATACACTTAGAATCACAGTCATTATTAAATCAACGCTCTTTAATTAGGCATCTTGGATTATTATTGCAAAAATTAAAACTTATCACAAACTTGTGTAAAAGTTGGCATAGAAATGCGGTATATGATTACTCTGTACCAAACTTAAGAGGTCTCTCTTTTTATTTTCTTTATTTTAGGTTTGCTTCTAGAACAAAATAGAAAGCATTATTATAACCTCTAGGTTTCTCTTTTCCAGAGAAACGAAATGCGGGTACTATAGCTTTGGTAGAGCTGTTTATAAAGTTTCTTTGAAGAGTAACATCTCCTAATTCCCAATATTTAGAAAAAAAATCTTCTTCCTGTTAATGTCGTCGATTTTGGTAGAACATTGCATTTTGCATTTATCGGCACAAGGTGGTTTCAAAGAACGCGCTGGTACAATTTTCTTGGTTTTAGATCCCGAAACATACGATTTTCCCGTATTTCGCAATTTTTTCGCTTTATTGGTAGGCCACTCCTCAACTCTGGCAACACGCTTTCTACCTTTCTTAACATTACTATTATCTTCTCTTTCGTTCAAAGAATTATTCTGTTCGACTAATTCATCCTGGTTTATTAATTCATTCTAATTTTGTACTGTTTCTTCTCTCGCTTCGTTATTTATTTCAACAAATTCCTGGATTGAAACTGGTTGAACTTGATCGTTACTTGAAAATACTTGTAGGTTATTTGTAATTGCAGTTGACGTAGAAGAGCTCGAAGAACTGCTAGAATAAGTGCTAGATGAACTAGATGATCTGTTGGAGGAACTAGAATTGTAGTTAGGATCCTTTACAGAGTCATCTTCATCTTCCGAAAAATAATCATTAGCAGCCGCCTTTGTATCTGCAGGTTTGTTTTCAGGCGGATTGTAACTGCAATGGACAATAGGCTCAGCGTCTTTCCTACCTTCCAAAATTGTATCGTTATCTAGATTTTCTGAAATAAAACAGTTACCAATTCATAAACTAATAAGCAGGTACTTTTAACTACAGATTAAATAAACTTAAATGATTTATTAAAAAACTTACTCAAACATTCATTAGAATAGTTTTCTATTATCTGCTCGTGACCTGCAAAAAAAAAACCAATATAATTATTTTAATGAACTCACCGTAAACGTGACACAAAAACCTTGCCTCTATTATCCTACTAATATTGTAAAGGTGATAGTTTGTGTGTGTGTGTGCATGTTTGTTACTTCTTTACGTAAAAACTACTGATCAGATTGCGATGAAACTGGACATGTAGATTACTACTCTGTTTAAACCTGTCACCCATTTTTATTCTAAAACAAATAAGTACAAGGTTGGTATGTACACCAATATTGCAGTAGGTATTAATATTTATGTACAATACAATAAAGTAATGTAGTATTGCAATAATAAAATACATACTTGAATTAGTTTAAAACGGCCATAACACAATGATGTGACAAAAGTCTACTGCCAATTAGTTCAAAGTAAAATCAAAGACATGTAAAAAACCTCGCACTCGACTGCCTCGTTGGTCTAGTGGTCGCAAGCGCTACTGCTGAGCATGAGGTCCTGGGTTCGATTCCCGGGTCGGGCAAAGTGTTATCGAGTTTTTCCATCTGGAATTTCTCAGTAGCAGCCCGGAGTCTGGATTTGTGCCCAGTTGATGGCAATAGGCTCGCCCCCTATTACATGGGACTTAAACATAGCTGGCGAAATGTGGGTGTGCTATAGGTACACCTCTGCCTAACCCTTCGGGGAGTGCAGGCGTGATGTTATCTATGTATGTGTAAAAAACAGTCATAAGCTATTCCAGCCTATTTTCGTAAACATCCAATACCAAAATTTTGCTAAAATAATGTAAAAAAGTGCCACAACACAGATTACAATAGTTTTATTTCCAGATTAAGACGTAAATATAAACCAATGTTGAGTGAAATAGTATTATAACCTATGATGAGACACTTTTTTACAGTAAAAAGATATCATCTTTTCAAATAACCATCGAAAAGACAGTATCATATTATAATAGTACAGTGTTCACTCCTAAATTAGCAAGTAATGCAAAGTAACTTACCTAAAATATTGTCACAAGACAGTTTAGGGCGATTTTTTAGAGCGATGCCACACGTTCACACGACACAAGCTTTGATACGTCACTGTTGTTGAGGAGAGCGCGCGCGTTCTCGTTCCGTAAAAAACTGACACTACTCCATCTAGTAGCTTTTTTTCACACTACAATTACTGCGGTTTTTTTCATTTATAGAAGATGAAAAACGTAATATGACTGTATTTTTATCTGAGTTCTTATTTTTTTCTGTGTTACGACAGTTTTTTAGAGGATGTGCGATATGTATAACACATACATAACATAGATCAGCAATACTAATCAATATTATAATATCAATTATATACTTAACTTACATGAACATTGTGGTCAGTCGATCTTTCACTAGAAGTGATGATATGATTGTTATGACGTGTGGACGGGTTTTACAAGGCTCTTGTAAATAAGACGACTGGACTGTGTTCTTAATAAGTGTATTCAGCCATGATGGACGGGCAAAGACAACGGAAGTATGGGAGGCAGGAAGACCATAAACAGTATATATTATTTTATAAGTTCGGATACATAACATCTCCCATATTAGAAAAAGTAAACACACTGCATAAAGCGGAGCATAGAACGCACGTAAGTATACAGTTTTTTTTTTTTTTTTTTTTAAATTATTAATTTCTTACAGACTATGAATGAAACGGAACAACACTGTGTGGCATCTGTCAAGTTGACTTGACTGACATTTTCATGTTTGACAGTTCTATGGCAGTGACGTCTGTTAAATTGACATAAACTTAGTTGACAGTAACTAACAAGAGGTTAAACATAGCTTGTTATACAATAAACTTACTTAAATTAAACAAAAACTAAGAACAATTATGTGCTTAATCTAGACTTATAACTACCAAAATCTACGGGGCTTTATGATAGCTCTGCCGAATGAAGAATGCGTAATTGTCGATGAGTTAGTACGGGTATTTGGTGTATGTAATGTGTTTTTTTTTGTTTCAGGTTTTTGGACGGGACTAGCTGAACAAGGGGATTGATAGTTCGATGGGGAAGACGACGGCAGTGCATTGGAATGCGACGGAGGATCAGTATCTAGTGGAACTGATGGGGGTGGAAGTGAACTTCTACTAGGAGCAGATAAAGTGGGAGAAAGTTTTGGTTTTAGGATGTGTTGGCGATTACGACGAAAAGTACCTTCCGGGGAGACAATTGTGTATGATCTGGGATGTGGACCTATGTCTGAAACAGTACCAGGTGTCCAAATACTATCTGGCTGTTTCTTGAAGTAAATTTTATCACCAATGTTTAGTGAAGACAACAGTTTTGTATGTTGATTATAATAAATCTGTGATTTGTTATTTTTTATTAGAGTTTTATTTGTTAGAGACCTGTAGTTAGATATTTTAGGTTTCAGAGTCTGTTCTAAGACTGGAAGTTTAGTTCTAAGTGACCTGGACATTAGTAATTGAGCAGGTGAATACGTGCTTTCTTTAGGCGTGTTCCTATATTGCAATAATGCTAAATGAGGGTCTGAATTGTCGGTAAGACATTTTTTTAATATATTCTTAACCGTGCCTATGGTTCTTTCTGCAAGACCATTAGACCGTGGAAGATAGGGACTTGATGTAATATGTTGTATTTGCCAATCTAAAGCAAAATTATTAAACTCTTTTGAGTTAAATGGAGGACCATTGTCTGAAATTAGAATATTGGGAATTCCATGTCTGGAGAAAATAGACTTTAAGTGACTAATGACAATTGTACTAGTGGAACCACCTACTAGCTTAACAAGCTCGATGTATTGAGAAAAATAATCAACGACTATGATATACTTGTCTGAATTGAGATCAAATAGATCAACACCAACTTTATTCCAAGGAATTGGTTTTACTTCGTGAGGTTGTAGTGGCTCTTTGGAATTACTGCGTCTGTTAGTAAGGCAGATGTGACAATTATTAACATATTTTTCTATATCAGAGTACATTTTTGGCCAGTATACTAAATTCCTTGCCAATCTTTGGCAACTGTGAATACCCTGGTGACCTTCATGGATCTGTTTCAATATTTCATTCCTCATGGCTACTGGTATAATAACACTGTTGTTTTTGAAGACAATGCCATTAATAATGTGTATATCCGTTTTTAAAGGAAAATATGGCTTAAGGATGTCTGGTAGCAATTTTTTATGTTCTGGCCATCCTGCTATGCAAAATTTACTTAAGAGTGACAATTCCTTGTCTTGGGATGTCTGCTCTTGAATAGATCTAAGTTTGTTTGGACTAACTGACAGTGATCTAATGACTAAATTGACATGCAAATCTAGGTCAGAATCTAGATCATGTAATGACTGTTCTGGTAATGCTGCTCTAGACAGAGTATCAGCAACATAAAGGTATTTACCTGGTTTGTAAGTAACATTCAGGTCATATGGTTGTAATCTCAGCATTATTCTTTGAAGACGGGGTGGAATGTTATAGATTGGTTTTTTATAAAGTGACACTATTGGTTTGTGGTCAGTTTCAACTAAAGTGTAGCGACCATAGACATATTGGTGAAACTTTGTACAACCAAATAGAATAGCTAACAGCTCTTTCTCAATCTGAGAGTATGACTGTTGACATGAGCTTAATGAAGCTGAAGCATATGCAATGGGGTGTTTATCATGGCAAATCACTGCACCCATGGCATCTTTAGACGAATCTACAGACAGTGTAATAGGTTTATTTTGATCATAATATGTCAAGACAGGGGCTTTTGTTATACATTCCTTTAATACAGTAAATTCCACATTATGTCTATCTTGCCAAGACCATTCATTATCTTTTGACAGAAGTGTTCTCAAATTAAAAGTTTTTTCTGACAAATTCTCTATGTATGAGCCTAAGTAGGTGACCATACCTAAAAATCGTTGCAATTCTGTGACATTTGTAGGAGGTGGCATGCTGCAAATGGCTTTGACTTTATTTTCATCAACTCTCACACCATCTTTTGAAAAGATGTGTCCTAGGTACTTGACTTCACTGTTACATATGTTAGACTTTTCTTTATTAAATTTTATTCCTATTTCCCTAGCTCTTTCCAAGACTTGTTTTAACCTAAAATCATGTTCTTCTTTTGTTTGACCATGAATTAAGAAATCATCCATCATGATTTTGACTCCTGAGATGTCAGAGAATTTTGTTATCATAATGGAATGAAACAGTTCTGGGGCTGCATTTATCCCAAAGGGAAGCCTTAGGAATCTATATCTACCTTGAGGTGTGATGAATGTACATAGCTTTGAGGAAGCTTCATCTAACTTCAGCATGTAAAATCCTTTGTTTGCATCAAGAGTTGTGAAATACTGTGAACCAGAGAGGCTGGATTTGATTTCATCAATAGTTGGAAATTGATAATGAGGGCGCATGATGGCTTTATTAAGTTTTCTTGGATCAATGCACAGGCGTAGTTTACCATTTTTCTTTGATGCTATTACAATGGAACTTACCCATTCAGTAGGTTCCTCGACTTTGACTATAATTAGATATTTTTCTAACATGTCTAATTCTTGTTTTAATTGTTCTATAAGACTGAATGGAATTC
The DNA here is from genome assembly GCA_916610205.1 of Griposia aprilina. Taxonomy (NCBI): domain Eukaryota; kingdom Metazoa; phylum Arthropoda; class Insecta; order Lepidoptera; family Noctuidae; genus Griposia; species Griposia aprilina. The sequence continues at coordinate 22,095,361 of OU744285.1, read as the reverse complement.
TACGGCAGGCATCAACAGAAGGTACAGCATCAGGCTTAATTGACAAATGACATTCATAATCTTTAAGATAACCTATTCCAGTGAAGAGATCTTTATATTCAACAAGCTGTGATACCTTGACTGATTCATGAAATTGGACATTATGGACTCTTTTAACTAATTTTAGAATCTCACAACTGTTGCAACCAATTTTATTTCTACAAGGTATATCTATAATGTGAAAATTGACATTGTATGCTATATTGATATGGGTGACAGGCAGAGTGCATTGACCTACAGTAGGTAATACTTCACCGCTAAAGGTTGAGAGTTTGTGACTACTTTTCTGTATGCTAGTCAATGGCAGATTAAGTTGTTTATAAGAGTTGAATGACAGAATGTTAGTATCCGCACCTGTATCAAGTAAAAAGTCTACATTCTTATTATTTATGGACAAAGTTATATGATAAGGGTTTTTTTTGCTGACAGAAATCTCATTAGTGAAAAGACTATTTAAAAAATAAGTATCAGATAGATTAACCACACTTTCTTCTTCTATGAACCTCACCTGCCTGTTGCGGCAACACTTGGCAAAGTGGTTCGGCTTGTGGCAGTTGTTACAGATGACTCCTATGGCTGGACATTTGGTTCGGTGAACTTGACCGCATTTGGAGCAGATCTTGGACGACTGTTTGGATTGAGGTTCTTGACGGGACGACGCTTTATTTGATTGACGACTTTGACTTCCTTGAGACTGATGACTTTGACTTCCTTGAGGCTGATGACTTCTTTGACTTCCTTGAGGCTGATGACTTCTTTGACTTCCTTGAGGCTGATGACTTCTTTGACGATGGGGACTCCTATGGCCACGATTTGTTTGGCGACTGTGATGCGATTGACGACTGGTGACGACACTGACTTCGTGACTTGATAAGGCTTTAGCCTCTAATCTAGTGTTTCTTAATGTTTTAGCGAGACTGACGGCGGCATCGAATGAAGATGGTTTCTCGATCAGGATACGTTCTCTGATGTACGAGCAAGATGAGTTTAGGTTCCATGAGAATATGTCCTTTATTATGTCATCGGCAAGACCATCAAAATTGCATTGTATACTTAGGTTCTTGAGATCAGTGGCATACGTCTCAATTTCTTCATCTGAGCCTTGTTTTCTGTTGAACAGCTTATGCCTTTCGACGGAGATATTTACGCGCGGCGTAAAATAGTCTTCGAATTTGGCGAGTAAATCCTTGTATGTGATCCTCTCTATTTCCGTATTGAACGAGTAAAATATTTGAAGAGCGTCCGGGCCAATTGTTTGTAACAAAATGGCTACCTTTCTGTTGTCGGATTCGTTTTCTAAACTGTTGGCAATCATATAAATACCAAGAGTTGTTTTAAAATTTCGCCAAGCCAATGGCATGTTCGGGGCATTGATATCGAGACTAAAGTTACTCCGCGGCAGGGTACGACTTGTACTTGTTTTTTTTTCGGCCATTTTAGGACGGGACCACGCGGCGTCCTTTTATGCAAAAATTATGAATTTATGACTCACTTTCATAGGCTGCCCATCACTTCTGAGTTTCTGAGTTTCTGAGTTTCTGAACTTCTGACACCATGTTATGACGTGTGGACGGGTTTTACAAGGCTCTTGTAAATAAGACGACTGGACTGTGTTCTTAATAAGTGTATTCAGCCATGATGGACGGGCAAAGACAACGGAAGTATGGGAGGCAGGAAGACCATAGACAATATATATTATTTTATAAGTTCGGATACATAACAATGATGATCATAATTCAATCCATTTTACAATATAGGAAGAACTTCGATATGCAGCGTGATTTCCTTAAGTACCGTCGTGATCCGTTACTTCGCCTGTGCCACCTATCTTCGCCTAAGTTCAAATAATTTGAAGTTACCATTTCAATTTTAGGCTCGGCTTCGCGTAGTTACTAAATAATAAGTATTTTTCATCTATGGCAAGATTTTGAGGAAAAATTGTGGCTAACTTCACGTTGTTGGTGACCAGTGCAGTTTTTTCACAAGAGAAACGACAGGTTTTTTTTTAGGCAGTAGGAGGCAGGCAGGCAGTAGAAGCATTAAAAAACAAAACAATGTCTTCGTACGAAGCAGAAAGAACTTTTGGCATACCTCGTCGTACTTTATTGGACAAGCTACATAATAAACACCCTAATAGTCCAGGATGCCCAACTCGGCTAACTAATGAGGAGGAAGCTAATATAAAAAGTGTTAGTTGCAGCCGCCGAATATGGCAGTCCTTTGACCCTTCTGGATTTGCGCATTGTCGTACATAGGTGATGTTCAAAACTATATTATATCTAGAGATTTACTTGAGTACCTATGCTTAATTTTTTATTTCTATGCTTTACAAACGTTTATACGTTTCTAAAGCTTAGAAATAAAAAAATATTTAGGATATTTTAGTTTTACACATTTTTTCTTAATTTCCACTCACATTCGAGGGAAAATTAAGAAAAAATATGTAAGGCATACCTTAAGCATATTGAATTGTACCTACCCACTAGTTCGACTTAGAGATGGGCTGAGTGATGATTTTTCTGTATCGGTGACTGCATGACAATGACAAAAAAATATCGGTGACGGGAACAATGACAAAATCATCAATGATTTTTATTTGAGTATTAGATCTCGTCACTTCATTTGTGAGTAGATACTGAATGATCGCGGAACGGCTTAGTGAAATTATCATTAGTTATTTATGTAGGCATGAGTCGAGTTTGTCAGTTGGCCGCGTAATTTAAATTTTCTTAGTTTCTGACATTCATTGCAGGTTATTTAGGTATTTTATTATGATTATGATTTATCGTTATGGAAATCATCAATATGTTTCCATTAGTGATATTTGCTGCAAGATATGACTATTTAGTATATCATGGCAATTTGTCGTAAAAACTTGGTCGCGTAAATATGCACCTCCCCAACAAGTAATATTCCAATCTTCCCTTCATGCTTTTTCCAGGCTTAGGACTAGCAAAGACTAGCAAAGTAATAGTACATACTTAGTACCTAATAAAAGAAATCTATCAGTCTGCTAATCTTTGGCGCATTTAAAAGATTGGTATATTTACAATGATCAATTTTAGGTACTGACTTGATACCTTTTTTTTTTGTTTTTGTTTTGTTTTTTTTTTGTTTTTGTACCGAATTATTGGCTACAATTGACATTTAAAAACATTAGTTGTTTTACTTTTGCTATTCCTAGGCGAGTGCGTCTTTCATTTATCATGGTACCAGCTCGTGAAAATACCCTTTCACAAGGCACTGATGTTGCTAGAACACAGCATTTATTGAGTACTAATTTTGCCAAATTTGGGTAAACATGCTCATGGTTTTTCCACCATTGAAGTGGAGTGTTTTGGTCTGGTCCCATTAGAAGGATGTCGTCGTCCAGGTACCTTTGAACCTCCGCAATCGCTCTTGACAACGGGGTTCCTCTAGGCTCTATTTTGGAAATTGCTGTCCTATATAAATTCCATATGGACGGTTCAGCATCACTTGAGCTTTGTGTCGTAGCTAATGCTGGAATTGTTGGTTGTTTTGCCTTTGCAATTGCCGCAGCGACCAATTCTATAACATTTTTTTTTGTATCTTCCGCAAGACGCTGTGGGAACATGAATATTTTAAATCGGGGATCTAAAAAGGTTGATAACGCAAGCGTTCTACTGAATTCCAGATTTCTAAATCTTTCAGATGTTTCCTTTTTTAGCTTTTTTAAAACCACTTTTACAACATCATGCAGGCCATCTCTTAATTCCAATGTATCTAGAGTTTCCAAAAGACCTTGCGTAATTGGAATCACTTCTCCACCCGTAAAATATCTTTCTCCACTCATGCGCGTAGACACTTCATCAAAAGGTTTAAGCACGCACTGCAAATCTTGAATAATTATCCAATCATTTTCTTCAAGATATGTACCTTTAAAGTTGCTGAGTGGAAGTGTTGCAGTTACAGCCTCTCTAAGTTCAACAAACCGTTGCAACATATGAAACTCAGAGTTCCACCGAGTTTCCACAGATTGCGTAAGTTTTTTTGCTATTTTCGCCTCTGATTGTTGAATTTGATATTTTACAAACTTTTCTGTGGCCAAAGCGCTACCTTTGTAAAAAGCTACAATAGTCTTCACTTTGGTGATCGTCTGTTGCAAATTATCAACATGTAATCCACTCTTGACAATTAAATTTAAACTGTGTGCGTAACACCCAAAATGGCGCCAATTCAGCTCATTCGTGATAGCGGAAACTATATTACTCGCGTTGTCAGACACAACAATGGTTATTTTGTCACTAATGTTCCAAGTCGATGCACATGTTCTTAATTGAGCTGCTAAGTTTATGGCGGTATGATGTCCGTGGAGGACTTCACACTGCAGTAGAAGAGACTTCAAAATATAGTTTTGGTCGATGTAATGAGCTGTTATGGCCATATATGACTCATTTGCTTTTGATGTCCAGCAGTCAGTCGTAAGGCATACACTTTTTGCTTCTTCAGTAATTTTTGTTTTTGTTTCATTCAAAACTTGCTCGTACATTGATGGCAGTAAAGTGTTTGAAAGGTACTTACAACTAGGTAGCTGGTAAATGGGATTTAAACCATGAACAAATTCAACAAAGCCCTTGTCTTCCACAATGCTGAATGGTTGAAAATCTAATATGAACAACTTCATTAGCAGTCTATTTAACCTTTCCTGTTCAGATGCTGTAATTTTTTTTCTTTGGGTGAATTGAGCAATTGTAGTTTGTCGAACTAAAGCCTGCTGAATAACGCGTGATTGTGGCAATGGATGACCCTCGGCTAAGTCACCAGCAGAAGAAGCAGCAACAGACGAAAGATTTTGAGATCCTGCTGGATTACAAGGGCCAGCTTCCTGTTCCAAAGGTTGTTCTGAAATGTGTTGTTGCATCATATTCCTCCGTACATCTTGAATTTCAACCGTAGGGTGTTTTCTTAAAATATGTTTTTTTAAATTTGTAGAGGAAGTTTTATAGGATAATTTAACCCTGCACAATTTACATACTGCTGTTTTCTCACCAACAGATTCAATGTCAAAATGTACCCATACGTTGGATGTTTTTCTTAAAGTTGAAGCCATTTTTTAATACCTATTTAGGTACAAACTGAGAACATAACACTAAACGTTTCTTACCTGATAGAAAAATATAATAAGTAAGTAGGCACACCCAACTTGGTTATAAAATCAAATAATAAATACACTTCACTGAACTAAGTTCACTATAACGTATGTAAACCCAATTTAATTATAGCGAGTCAACACATTACACTACGTATTTCGTACGCGTAAAATTAAATTAGGGTGGTTGTTCGTCCTCGTCTATTCAAAACAATGATTCACGAAATACTAAATATGCTAGATAAATTGCATTCGTGATTTGCCGCGCATTTCGCACGCAAACATAAACAATGCAAGTGAAAGCATTGTTGCCGTTCCGTGCGCCCAGTCTCGGTCATTTTATCGAACGAAACATGTGAGTTCCAGTCCAGTATCGCCGATCGCGCAGTCTCGCAACGTCGCAATTCACAGTCACACCGCCCGCGCCCGCTGCGCCCGAGACGGCCCGATACCGTCCGATCCGAATCACCGAAGTTCGCGTTCATTGTCATTCTTGTAATGATTTTTAAGCATTGATGATTTTGTCTTTGTCATTGCATGATGAAATGATTTTAAAATATCGATGATTTTTACATGTGACATGATATCGGACTCATCTCTAGTTCGACTGCTTTATTTTCAGATATTTGGAGGTCAATGGAAGACTTTTCATTTTCAATAACGAGTTACCCGGAAAAAAGTGGGCATACACTTTTATAAAAAGAAATAAATCAGACTTAACCTACAGAGTGATTCAAAATATAAAAAGGAGCCGTGCAGAAAAATCCCCAGAAGAAATGGAGGATTATTTCAAAAATCTGAAGCTATCACTCGAAGGAGTCTCTAATGAGAATATCTTAAATTACGACGAGACAAATTTGACCGATAATCCTGGGGTTCAAAAATGTTTGTTCAGAAGAGGAGTCAAGTACCCCGAAAGGGTGTTAAATTATACGAAGGGGGCTATATCTATAATGTTTGCAATAACTGCAGGAGGAGAATGTCTTCCACCATACGTCGTATATAAAGCTGAGCACTTATATACACAATGGACACTGAATGGACCTAAAGGGTCCAGATTCAACCGTTCTAAATCGGGGTGGTTTGATGGCCTTCTATTCGAAGATTGGTTCGAAAGTATTATTTTACCATGGGCTAAAACCAAAATTGGTACGAAGGTTTTAATTGGAGATAACCTGGCGTCCCACATAAATTACAAAATTGTGACATATTGTGAAGAAAATGATATACGTTTCATATTTTTACCCCCAAATTCATCCCATTTTACTCAACCGTTGGACGTGTGCTATTTTGGCCCATTAAAAAAACTATGGAGAGAAATTCTATTACATTACAAGATAAAAAATTCAAGAGAAGCAACAATGCACAAGGGACATTTCCCAGATCTACTCAAAAACTAATGGAGCAACTTAACGAAAAAAAACACAACATAATCAGTGCATTTAAAAGTACTGGCATTACACCATTAAACCCAGATAAAGTAATTAGTAAACTGCCAGGCTCAAATCCCAAGGTGATGCCATATACTATCGACAATGCACTATTACACTGGCTGCAGGAGATACGCAGTCCAGATCCAAATAAAAAAATACGAAACAAGAAACTAAATGTCCCACCAGGAAAATCGGTCTCTTCAAGCGATTTTAAAGATGTATCAACTCAACCAAAGCCAATAAAAAATAATAAAAGGCTAAAGGAAAATGGTCCAGAACCTGTGCAGCCAAATTCTGGCTCATTACTGCAGTCAAAGTCGTCGCCGATGCCAAAAGCTCCCGATAGCTTGAATAACTTGTGTATCAGCAGTATCAATGCTTACATGCAAAATACTGAGGAATCCTCGTCACAAGTATCAACTGTTCATTGTTTGGGCAAAATTTCAAGAAACGACCAAGCAAATATGACATTTATTAACGAAATACCAGAATGCCTACAAACCAAAAAAACGAAAATAGTAATTACCTCTGATGTCACTATCAAAGCAGGACCGTCTCAAAAAAATCCGCAAAGTAAGCAAGGAAATACAAATCTTATAATGAAAGGGGTCAAAATAACGCGGTCTGCCTTACACATGGAATTACTCCCAATAAAAAAAGAAATGGTAGCTAATAAAAGAAAAATCCTGGAAGAAATTACACAAGAAATAAAAGAAGACGTGACAGATACCGTTGAAAAGAAACCAAACTATGAAAATATGAAGAGAAAAATAATAAGTAAGGGAACTAGAAAAAAGAAGTCGCAGAAGACTCAAAAACCTATCAAACAAAAAAAGAAGAGATCAGATAGTGAATCCAGCATTGAAATGTATGAAGCTGAAACGGACGATTCAGAATATGAAACTATGGACGAATTCATCAGACACTACCAACAAGAAGAACAAGAAAACGTAGAACCACCAACAACTTACGGAATTTCGGACATTGAATATTTCATAGAGATTGATAATAAATTTAAATCAGATTCCTGGATTTTGGCTAAATTTGTAACAAAAAAGAGCGTAAAGCATTTCGTAGGAAAAGTAATATCAATGAAAGATAACGCGCCTGATGTCAAATTTGTGAGGAAAGTGAAGAATTCAAAGTTTAAAAGAGGAACAGTGTTTACTTACCCAACAATAGATGATATTTGTACTATGAACCATTTAGATGATATTGTTAAGGTATTGCCTGAGCCAAGCATTTCTTGAAGGGGTCATATCATATTTAATATTGATTTGAGTAATTACAACATCCAATAATATTTTAGCCTATTTTAAAGACAGTGTTTTTTTGTTTTTGTTGTATTTTTGACTGACGTATTTTGAGACTGATTTAATGTCTAAATATTAATGTAAGTTAGATGCATTTGCTGTTCACTTTTTTGATAAAAGTTTTTTCTCTTATTAAGCTAGAAACTGAAGCCTATGATTGGCCTAGTCTGATTTAATAGGTATCTAAGATTTAGTATTGATGTACCTATGTGAACTTAAAAATTATGAGCATAAGAAATGTTTAATACAACTATTTAGTTAAAAGGTAATTATTACCTGATACTATTTGTATTTATGTATGACTGGCATATTTAAGTCTGTATTGATCTCTAAAAAAAGTATTGAGCTACTACCTAAATAGATTTAAGAATACGATTAATTTAAGCAAATATTTTCGCTGAGTTTTTAAGATAAATATTTTTTGGCACTTTAATAAATAATTAAAAAACTGATTTTTTCTTTTTTTGCAGAAACCCTTACATGTACCTTCCTTTATTTTGCAGTAAGTTAAACTAACAATAATTTTGGCAGCCCTATCAACAATACATCAAATGTATGGAGTTAACTTCAAACTGTTGCCTAACTGCGCCTACAAAAGTTTTTTTTTTTTAAATCTACTCTATGTTGCTTTATTTAAAGTTTATAGTCATCTGTCACATCCCAAAATGCTTACACTAGATGTATTAAGTAGTATTTCAAATATAATTTAATATTTGACGCTATGACATGATGCAGGCGAAGTTAGGGAAAAGTACCAATACTTCGCCTACCACATTTGAAACCAATTTTTAGGCAAATAAGCAATGAATATGGAAGAGTAATTATATAATACCGATAGATGGAGCTATGTAAAATATTTTTTTAGACATCATGATTTGAAACACTTTTAAATCTGGAAGAGATATTACAAAAAGTGTCAAAACCCAGGCGAAGTAACGGGTCACGACGGTACATTGGCTTTTAACAAATTAATATTATGGACATTGACACCACTCAGGATCTGTGAGTCTGTCCTCTCTCGTCAAACCATCCGATCCAAGATCCCCTTCGAAATTGGCGGTAACTCATTAAAATCCCTCCATATTACCAGTCAGTACCACAAACATTGCCGCCCATTCTGCCGCCATTTTAGACCAATCAGAGATGGTTGTACATAATTGCTAAATATCTTCTTATTTATGTATTAATTAACAAATCTAGTATAGTGGAACTATTTTAAAACTTCATAAGATTATTTAGCAATTTAGTATGTATTTATTTGTAATCTTTAAGTAAAATCTTATATTATATTACCATCATCTTTAAGATCTGAGAATCGTCTATAACAACTTGTTACTTTTAAATTGCAATATTAAATCATGAGAAATATTACTAGTATCATATTAATTATTATTTAATCATTTATTTTAATACTAAGATAATATACATTTGTTTTGATTAAGTAAAACCACCAAACATGACTTGTTTGAAAACTCTAGAATCGTTGTTTGTGAAGCGACCTTTTAAGTCAGAATAAATACCATTTACATTAAATACTTCTGTCTATGAAATATCAATTAAATAAATGCTAATAACATATATTTTAAATTAAGGCCTTTCTATTTATAAAATAATAATTTACGTTTAATAAAATATAGTTGAAATGGAACGTTTCCATACGTCAATGTCTTTGTCATCTGACAGCTGACGTTCATATTGTGATTCTAGATTAGAGATCATTAGACAACATCAATATTTGTGATCAATAATCAATCAGTTATTCGCCTATAAATATGAATACTCTCACACGTGCGTGCATACGTCAAACGACGTATATCTTCACGCATCTTAAACCAAGGGTCTCAGCAGGCGCCGAGCGTGTCCAGTGTACTGTATGTTAATGACGGACGTACCGTACAGTAAAGGTGATAGCGTTTTATATACAGAGTTGATATGACAGAGGGGCATTAAATTACACTACGTATACTATACGTGTTTAGTATTAATTCGATACGGTATAAAAACAAATAGCACCAAAAATGATTTTTTTTTCAAACTAACTAAATAGCTTACAAATCAGAGTAAAACGCAACCACCCTTTGTAAAACAAATTAACTGACCTTAGATACCCAGGTAACAAAGCGGCAACGTCGCGCTCACGCCGAAGCGCGACGTGTGTTATCTCGTGTCAAAGCGGGCGGCCGGCGCGCGGCGCGGCGGCGGCTGCGGCGGTGGCTTTTATGTTAGGTAAGGTTTTGAAGTACGCGCACAACAACAATCACAACAAAAACACTTTTTTTTTTTAAATTCTCGATGTGTCTTCCATTCACATTAATGCACAAATTATACTGACGGACAATATTGTTATTTATTTTTCTAATTAAATCACTGTCCGTCGCTAAGCACTTTAATTTGTGAAATGCTAAAATAATCCTATTTTTTAGTTCATCATTTATATTTACCTCTGAGGCATACACTTCACCCTTAATGTACCCCAATAAAAAGAAATCCATGGGAGTGAGGTCTGGAGATCGTGGTGGCCACCGAACAGGTCCGAATCGACCGATCCATTGCTGCCCAAACATTTCTGTGAGCCGCTCCCTGGAAGCCATCACAGAATGTAGAGGCGCTCCGACCAGCTGGTACCACAACTTGCGATGAACGGCTAAAGGCAGTTGGTCAGTGTACTCGGCCACAGGACCACATAACAATTCAAAAAATTTCGCCGCTGTAAGGGTGCCGTCAATAAAAACTGGGCCGATAATATTATTATTATGGATACCAGCCCACAAATTCAGAGAAAATCTGTACTGGTGTTCAGATTCTCGAAACACGGTTAGATTTTCCAAACTCCAGTACCGGAGGTTTTGCCGATTCCAGATGCCGTTCCGAGTAAAAGTACTCGCATCGGTCCATATTACATTAGGTAAGAAATCACGGTCATCGGTTATTTAATTTAGTAGCCATTGGCAGTAACTGTTCCTGACCGGCAAGTCTCTCGGTAACAAAGCTTGCATCTTCCGATATTTATAAGGTTTGCGTTTGTTACGTTTTAGAACCTTGTGGATGGTTCTATGGCAAACCCTAAACTGCCGGGCGGCTCTGTGCAGACTCGTTGTCGGGTTGCGGGAAAAATGATCTAAAATTCGTTCTTCCCATGCAGCGGGTATTTGCCGCGGTGGCACCCCCTCCTGTTGGGGCACTATACTTTTATTGTCCCGTAGTCTTTGTACTGCCAATTGTATGGTGCGGGCGTCTCTTGGGCAATTGCGGCTGTCACCATTCCTCTCTCGGTATGTTCGCAGAGCTAAAGCTGCGTTTCCACGGCATTCGCCGTAAATTAAAATCATGTCAGTGTATTCTGACGCCGTGTAAGTTACACGAGGCATTGTTGAACACTTTTATTACACACACACAAACAACCAAAGTTTAATTAAGTGTCGTATCACACTATAAGCAGTCAATCACAAAAAAAAAAACACTAACACTAAATAATAATAATACCAAGTTACGTGTCCTGTCACAATAAAAAAAGAAATACTGTCTTAAACTTATTTAGTGTCGAAAAAACAAAAGCAGCGCAGGAGCTGCCGTGTTACGTAACTTAAGTACGTTCCGAAAGGGTAGCGTCGGCGCACTGAAAAACAAAGTTTTTTAGAAGCCCTCTGCCCCACTTACCGATCGCAAGGATCTCGGATGCAATAGCAACATACTGACCTATTTCTATTTCTTTTACGCGCGGGATGTTTTGCTATGATTGTCACTCTCGTAATGAAAGTGCAAGTGTGTGTGTATTTATTGCTTTCTTGTTTGCATTGCCATCTTTTTAGCGAAAATATTTGGTTGTACTTGTAACTTGCGTCACAGCGGCACTAACGCATCGTAGGTTATACTCAGATTTATCGTTTTAAGGTGCATGACCTAAGCGTATAGACATAGTCGGCTGTTAGAAAAGATACATCGTGTTCAAACGGGGCAAAAACTTAAAAAATCATTTGCGACTAAACTACTGCTCCTATTTAATTGATTGGCTATTGATTCCCGACGCCCAGGGCGTCTCCTGCGGCGACTAGGAGTGTGAGGGCGCAACGATTACCTCTCCCTCAGGCGCTCCGCCACCTTCTTTGCGAACATTCCTTCTTTGCGAACATGACTGCTTCGCAGAAGGCGGTGATCACTTCCCATGCCCTCACGCTCCGTACCATGGTACGGAGCGTCAGACGGAAGGTGAGGATGCCGTGGTCCCTCTCAATCCACTCCTCAAAGAGGGGACTTACCGCCGCAATTGTGGCGTGCTCAGCACTGGGTTGCGACAGTCGCACTATCCATGCCGCCATGAGATCGCCCCGACTTCTTAATGAGGACCAGTTTCCCCTTCTTCCAACGAAGTGGAAACCTGCCCCCCTCCAAGCATGCGCTTAGGAGCCCTCTTACTCGTGGCCCGAGAGCCTCCAGGGCCAGAACTCAGGCTTTTCCAGGTAAGAAAATTATTTTTATCAGTACCTTATATAATTATTCGTAAAAAAATATTTTATAAAGTTTTAACATATTTCCGTATTTAATTTTAGATTTTCTATTGGAATCTCTATCAACTAAAGAAGGAAGACAAGCATTTCTAATGATATCAGAATTGCTGAGCTGACAGGGTGTACGATAAAGGAACAATGTCAATCTATGAGTTTTTAATAAAAGAACTCAGGAAATCAGTCTCCAATTACTGTTTAAAATAAAATATAGCTTTAATTATTGTGCAAACTGTGATTTCTTTTTGGCGCTAGCTTAAATTACATACAACACATACACACACTACACACACATACACACACACACACACACTACACACAAACTACATATACTAGTTTATATACAATTATACAGACTGATTTTTTAACAGAAAGCTTCAATTATTGTAAAAACTGTGTTTTTTTAACAGTGAGCTTTAATTATTGTAAACACTGTGTTTCGTGATTAATTAATTTATTTATATCACCAACAGAGGCTACACAATTACATGCATGTTAACTTATACAGGGACAAAAACAAGTGTGCGCCTGCAATTATAGGAGACCACATCATTCACCTAACATCTAGGTAGGTACAACAAGTTTGACAAGGACGAAAACATTAAACTAAATCAAAATACAATCATTCAGTAATCATCACGTGATACGTTTGAAGCGGTAAAGGATTGCAATAAATACGCAAACACAACAGCTTACGGAAAGGAAGAAATATATTGTCCAAAAGTTTTTAAAGTTCACAGGACACAGATAACAGGATAGAAGGCGAAATGAAGAGCACAGAAAGAAAGCGATAGGCACAGTTAATAGTTTAGCACTACGTAGCTCGTCTAGGTACGAGACTTCCAAAATCACTGGATAAAAGTTTATATGTCGAATGTTTACCGGGTACGAGCGAGAGCGACAAGCGCTAACGACCAGCGACGATTCTCGAGTAACACCTGCGAGCGCCGCGAGTTTGAAAGAGATAGATAGACAAGGCGCGGGCGCCCGCTATGGTAACCGATCCGCATTCCACATAACTACATAAAAAATATCTAATAACAAAATTAACAGTTTGTACTGATTTCTTAATTTTTAACTTGTGCTATAAAATAAAGCTAAAAAAAGCCTAATGTCAGGCATGTCAAATCTTAAGTTATAGTTAAGTTTTTAGTTATAAATATTAGGTTTAAGTGCGTATAGCATATAGTTATATAATGTATTACTTTTTGTTTATTTGTTTATATAATACTGTCTTAATTTACTGAATGTACTGTAAGGCAGCAGATGGCGCTCGATAACCGTCATGAAGCTGACAAAATAACTTTAATTTCGGAAGTCGGTGTCTGTATCTGTATTTTGTTTTTTGCCACCGACTTCCGAAAATAAAGTTATTTTTCACTTTGTAGTGTTTTTTTTTGAAGTCGATTGTTTTTTTTGTTGTAAAAAAGTTTTTATTTTTCACTTTTTAGTGAGTCAGGTATTAATAAATCTAAGTTACAATAGCCTAATGTCAACTGCTCATCACCTGTTACAAAATATTCCTTTGCCCGATGCAGGGACGTTCATTGTTGAGGAGTTCTCCTGTTAAGAACCAAAACCACTGGAGCTCCATTTCACCATATGCATTGTGACGAGCATAAATTGCTTAGCAACCATATTAAAATGGAATCGCAACCCGTGAAATACTTATTATTGAGAAGTTCCGGTGGCAACCTCTGAGCTTCATCATAAGTTCCACTTCACCGAATGGTGCTTTCCAAGAGCAAATGCACGAGTTACTTAAAAAAATACCCAAATCGCTATACGTGTGGCTATAAAATTTGAGGATTTCCCTCGATTTCCATGGGATCCCCTCATCAGATTCTGACTTGGTGACAATGGGACCACCTCGAGAGCATACCCTTTCAAACAAGAAAATAATTTTCAAAATCGGATCACAATATACGGAGAAATCGGTGAACATAAATTTAAAAAAAAAAACACCTACAGCCGAACATATAACCTCCTCCTTTTTGGAACTTGGTTTAAAATATTAAATTCCATTTTGTTCCCCCCTATTCTCCGCATTTTGGTGGTCTGTGGGAAGTAGGGGTAAAGTCGAGTAAATACCATCTTCGTCGTGTGATAGGTAACGCGCACCTCACGTTCGAGGAGTACAGCACAGTATTGGCTCAAATAGAAGCCGTACTAAATTCCAGACCTCTGTCTCCTCTTTCCCCCGATTGTCATGACTTTTCCCCGCTCACTCGCAGGTCACTTCCTTATCGGCCGACCACTGATTGCGCCAGCCGGCGATGACCTACGCGATGTTTCTGCTAGTCGTCTTCAGAGATACCAGAGGGTAGAACAACTTCGCCAACACTTCTGGAACCGGTGGGCGAAGAAAGACGTCATCAGGCGTGGTGAGGCGCGCATTTACCAAGATATGTCCTCTAATAAAGGACCTGATCGACACTGATGCAGTGACTGAAGATCATTGAAAGCCACTGCTATACTGATATTGGGACCACCTCGAGAGCAAACCTCAAAAAACAAAAAAACTAAAAATTCAAAATCGGTTCACAATTGACGTAGAAATCGGTGGACATACATTAAAAAAAACATACATACATTCGAACATATAACCTCCTCCTTTTTGGAAGTCGGTTAAAAATGACAAACAATGACATACGTTGCGCGTTATCACTGATGCGTCGGGTAGTTCGAAATATTACATGACCATATAAAATTATGATTTCTCTGTGTAAAGTTTTATTGATTTTGGAGACGCTTGCGTCGCAATCAGTGATAGACAAAAAGTAAAATTAGATTAATAATTACAAATTACAGTTAAATTTTAATTAGTAAAAGTTAATCTAATTACATTATAACAGATTACATATTATAAGTAATCTGATAAAACGTAATTACACATTTATATTAGTAATGGCCGAAATGGGACACCTGCATCTTACAAAAAATTAATAAATTTTTGACAAATACGAAAATGATACACATAAATATACAAAAAAAAAACATCTGTCAATCATTATATAAGGTGTATCTATTCATACACGAAATATTTTTAGAGATACACCTATAGCTGGTACAGCACCTATAGACAAGATATTTTTTTTTTCAAAGTGTTTTTTATTTTACGTAATTATTATAATTTTAAAACTGCTTGAGTCATTGTGCATAAAACCTTTACTCCCCATTCTGTGAATGACCCGCCCGACGCGGCGAGGGAGGCGGCGCGCCGCGGCGCGCCGCATCGAGCGAGGCGTCTCGTCTATTCAGTGTCGAGCAGCGTGTTGGTGAGGTTGTGTTCGCATGCATGTCTCCGCGCGACCGCGCAAGCATGCTAGTTATTTCGCGTCCTGACAGTTACCGCACTCCACAGTCTGTGTGCTGTCGGACGCAAACACCTGCCCTCACCTTTTACATGGGACCTAACAATATCACTGGTGAACTGTAGTAGACATATGAAAATACACCTCTGCCTATCTCTACGGGGAATGCAGGCGTGATGATGTTAAAAATAAAACCGAAGTAGATTCGACTTTTTTGAGACTTCGTAACTCGATCTGGTCTTATTATAATAGCTTATCGCTTACAATAAGGCCCTGCGCAGACGACAGACTATCCGTGACGCACTTTTTAGTCTGTGAAAATAGAACCTATGCAATTATATGCAGTAACGCACACGACGCGCAAAAAGTCCGGCGCACAAAAAATCCGTGTAATTCGGGCAGACCGCACCGCGCCGCGGCGCGCCGCTCCGCACAAAAAGTGTGTGAAAAAAATTGAACGTTTGCTTCAACGCGCGCTAACGCAGACGGCGCACACTTTAGTCGGCAATCTGAATTTGCTAGGGGTGGACGTAACGCACGCGATCTATTATCATGGCGCCAGAGGTCGATGTAACTATGTTAATTCAATAAATACAAAACAGACCAGCAATTTATGATACTTCTAAGGCAGAATATCATGATAGACATTTAAAAAGAAAAATGTGGGAAGAAGTATGCTGTAATGTTTATTCCGCTCCTGTTTGGACATGTATGACGTCTAAAGAAAAAACAAAATACGGTAAGTTTAAGTTTTTATTAGACTTTTTAGTAGTAATTGGAGATAAAACTTGCAAAACTATAAAAAAACGATTAGATGAAAAACATAGAGGTTATTTGTTTATTTTTTCTTATGCAAAAATTAGGGATGGGTATCGACATTGAATGATAATGAACGAATGACAGTTATCGATTGATGAATCGACACAACAAGATTCAATATATCAAAATCGCTTTGATTATTATGTATAACACCTATACCTTGGTATTTTGAACAAAATAATTAATTAATTGATACATAATTAATAATTAATTTCTTTACTCATGTGACTTTACTATACTGCCAGGGTACACTTCCCAGAGAAGTGGTGAAGTAGTTAGTAAAATACTTTCTCGTTTCTATTCCATTATCTGTCCCTCTCACACCAATATTAGATATATCTTCGAAAGGGCAGTTAAACAACGTGTCTTCAAAACAAATACCGTCTCTTTTTCTTACAAAATTGTGCAGAATGCACCCTGCTTTTATAATTTTTATGGCTAGTGGCATATTCACGTCTAAACCTCTTTGAAATATTCTCCATTTGCTACACAAAATTCCAAAGGCACATTCTACCATTCTTCGTGCTCTAGACAACCGGTAATTAAAAATGCGCTGTTGGACACTTAAATGGCGGTCAGGAAAAGGTCTCATTATGTGTGATGAAACTGCAAAGGCTTCATCTCCCACAAAAACAAACGGCATTGGTTGTCCATTCAGATCACCGGGAAGTTTTTGTTTATTCGGAAGAATTATTTTACCATCCAGAATTCCTTTCTCAAGTGTGGAGTTTTTAAAAATGTTTGAATCACTGAATTTTCCGTAGGCGCCAACATCAATAAATGTAAAACAGTAATCGGCATCAACTACTGCCATCAATACAGTAGAAAAATATGACTTGTAGTTATAGTAATTAGAACCCGAATTTGGCGGCATCTTAAGACGTATGTGCTTCCCATCTACCGCTCCTAAACAATTAGGAAATTGAGTTCGATCGTGGAATTGTTTCGCAATCTCTAGCCATCTCTGCACCGTAAAAGCAGGAAAGCATTGACTTTTACATAGTTCCCATATTGATGTACAGGTTTCGTTAATTATAGAACGAATAGTAGATGCGCCAATCAGATAATCTTCTTCGAGTTCGACGAACGATGACCCTCGTCCTAAATACCTGCAAAAAAAAAATAGTTCAAAAACTATAATGAATACCTAACTTTTAGTAATCTACATATAATTATTTATTTTTTTATAGGAAAAGATATACAGACGAAGTGGAACTCTTTGAGTAGTTCCTTCCGAAGGGAACTCAGTGCTCAAAAGAATATTCCTTCTGGAAGCGGAAGAAAAAAGAAGAGAAAATATATTTACTTTGATTCACTGCTATTTTTGTTGCCATTTACAGTGGTAGAGAATAATGAATCTTCTATCGAAATCGAACAAAGTGCCGAAACATTAAACGTCACAGTGCAGAGTTCAGATACTGGAACAACTGATTCTAAACGACCAAAGACGCAACCGAAGAGCAAGACTAATTGTTACGATGAGGAGTATTTAGAAATACTAAGAGAAGGCAATCAACTGATGAAAAACAACAACTTACGTCATTCAGAAAGCAGAACAATCTTAGGGGATATGGATGAAGATGAATCATTTCTGCGGTCGCTTCTGCCTTATGTCAAACAATTTTCATCAGACCAAAAGTTGCAATTAAGAATACAATTACTACAAACAGTTTTAAATTTTAAACAGTCCTTAAGCAGTTCAGCGTCTATTCACAACCAAACACAGCAAGTATTGGATATACCTAATGAACGAATAGTAATTGTAACCGATCCATCGATGAACTCAAATATGTCTAACCAATATGACACTGCTGAGAGACCGAGTACTGAGCCCCCTAACTACAGTGACATTGCAGAAGATTCGGAATACGTTCCCAGGCCAATCTCTTTACAAAACTCAAGTAGGCCAAGCGGCTCGTCATATACACCCTCACCCGTTCATAGAGATTACGCATCAATAATTTCTCCCGAAAATGAATCACTTTTTTCTCTTGGCGACGACGACGACGTTGGCGAGGTGTAAAGTAGGTATATTATGAACATATGAACAAAAAAAAACAATAAAAGGCTGATTGTGATTTTAGAAAATTAGTTAAGTACCTAATTGTTAAGCTAATTATTTTCTTGACTAGATACACCACCAATCAAAAGACTTAATTTCCCAAGGTATAGTAATAACATCAGCAATATTAATTGTGATTTAGTAATTAAGCTCCCAATTGTGATTTAGTAATTAAGCTCCCAATTGTGATTTAGTAATTAAGCTCCCAATTGTGATTTAGTAATTAAACCCCAAATTTTATTTAAAAGTGACAATTCACTTGTTTTTCCAAAATACATGATTAATAATAATAATCTGCCATAATAATTGTGATTTAGTAGTTAACCTATCAACGGTTGACCGCTCCGCGGCGAAATACCTTGTCTGTGGACGTTGCGAAAAGTTGCGAAAAATTGGCGAGAAAGTTCGGCGCGTCTTATTAAAACGACCTTATCTTCAAAACTACGTTAGCTAGCTCATTACCAGTTATATCATTAGAATCTTTATTAAATTATCTAACAGGATATGTATACATTGGTATAGGTTTACCTTGAAATTTAATTGTAATAGTCGTGTATAATCAATGTGAGGGAATTTTTACCAGTTTCTCGTGTTAATGTAATTTTAATAAAATAAATAGACCATTTAATTCAAAAAGTTATTGTGTTATGTTCACAAGTACACTTTATTTCACATAAATAAACAAAAGAACAGACCTCCCCATACGTATTTTTCATAAAAAAATCAACAGATGGGAGGATAAGCCCCTAATTTTATTTACAATATAAGTGACAATTCACTTGTAATAGATCGATATTATTGCGTACCTACATTATTGTTTAAAAGTACAACATACTTAAAAATTTGCTGCCATGAAAATCCACGTAATTCTTATAAATTTTTATGTTTTGTTATTTTCCCTAATTAATAAAAGAAAATCTTTGTTCATAATGTTTTGGTTTAAATAATAAGTACCTCAGAAACCTATTTGTCATTTGAATAATAAAAAACTTAGTTTGTTACTGAGAGAAATAATAAATAATATAATTATGATTATATAAATATATATATTTTATTTACTTACCTGAGTGTCACAGACAGCCTTTCTTCTGGACCAATGCACCTCCTCATTGTTGTTTCTGAATGAGTCAAAGCAGATCTCAAAATAAATAGCAACTCATCAAATGTAGTAACAGACATTTTATAAAATTTGAAAAAATTTGCCGGATGTTGTTTCAGAATTGAATGTTTAGTATGGAACTGTCCCTTCAGTAATCTTTCCGAAAGTATAGGATGTACCCAAAATTCTCTATTTCTTCTTCTTTTTCTGTACTTCATGTACAAAATAATACTTCGCGATCTCTGCACGATTTCCATAGCGTCTACGTCCCTACAGCTCTGCCGACAAAATGATCGAAGATGTGCGTCGTGTGCGTTGAGTCTGTGAAAAATCCGCGACCGACGTTTTGCGCGCCATGCAGACTTTTTGTGCGCCGCAGACTCGATCGCACAAAAAGTGTGCCGTCTGCGCAGGGCCTAATAATAAATGTGAATTTAAAATACAAAACTACCTAAACCTGAGGTACCTACATTATTTAAATCCCTCCTTAAAGTTTTTCGAAAAAGAACGTAAGTGTGATTAAAACAAATTGTAATCTTAATCTACAGTACCTACACATCGGTAAACTAGGTAAATACTAATAAACAGCTGATAGGTGCAACTCGAATTCGCATAAGTTAATGACCTCTGTGACGTTACACTTACGAGTGCGTCGAGTTGGATCCGTCAGCTGATTGTTAGTTGCCTACCTCCCTACTCGTACAGTTGCGTGGCGCGGATTTATTTGATCAAAAATTGTACTAAAGTTTGGCAGACGTTGACATACCTACTGTCATAGGTACACGCTGTTTCTCGCCTCGCAGTGGTCGAGTGATAAACGGGATAAATGGCTTGCCATGTTATGTAATAACATGCGGTATCAAAACGTATTTAACAAATAAATAACTACTTTACGGTTAGATTATAAGTTTTATTGACTAGGCTTTTTGTAGGTGAACAACATTGTTAGTAGATCCGTAGTTGAATGATGGCTATTTAACTCATGGTGATTGGTATTGTTTAACTTATGAATACCTAACTTAGTATCTAGTAGGCGCAATCCGACGAACTATCTACAGTATAGGTCTGTGGTCTAGGTACAAAACTATTCTACACTTGATTAACAAGACGTGTAGGACGGTCGCAATGGTCTAGTCTAGATCACACGGTTGGCGGAGTGGCGCAGCTGAGCTGTTAGTTTGTTGCGCGGGTTCGGGACTTGCGGGTTTGTTCTCGCACGGTACAAATCTACAGACAGTTGATTCGGGTCTCGGTGTTCATGCATGTGAAATTTGTATTTGTAGACGTATGCACGACACACGAAAAATCTTTCGTATGTGGCACCGTTTTTATAACAAGAAAAACATAGGTACCTATTGATTCTAATTCCCCAACACACTTCATCAGACGGATTACTCCCTGAGTACCCCGATCCCGAGGCCCCCGTCCCGGAGGACCCCAAATATGATAAATATGATTACATTTCTTTTTTTTTCTTTTTTCTATTGTTTTCAACTTGTACGGTCGACATAAAAAGTGCTTAAACGTACGTGTATGAATTTCATAAGACGAAAGTAGTTTATTTGAAATTTTGTACAATGTCGAATCATGGTTTTAATAGAGGTAAATTACAGTTTGAATAAAATGTAACAAAAATATAAAAATTCATTAACTATGTTTCTAGAACACCTTATTAAAATCGTGCTCATAACGCCAAAAAACAATAATTAAAATGTTTTTTTATTTTTTTTTGTTCCCTAAAGTTAATTATTTATAATTATCAAATTAGTGTGAGAAGAGTGATTTGACATTACGCTGATTTTGTGTGTTTTGAAAAGACTGATTGAAAATATTTAGTTTTTTTTAAATTTTATTACTAATGTTGATTATTTTTATAGTTGATTTTTGCATCCTTTGAGATTTTAAGGTAATAATCAATTTTTAAAAGCATTTTTGATTTTCTGTATAGTCGAAAAGAAAATTAAACTGAAACTGATTTTGCGTGTTAAAAGATTATTTTAGAGTTAACTATTTACTTATGCTACATTATAAAAATAATTCCTGAAAGTGATACAGTTTTTGCGTATTTAAAAAAAAGTTAATGTTCTTTAAAGTAGGTAGGTATTTTAATTTTCTGTATTAAAAAAGGAAGTATTGTGATAATAATTAAGACCTGTGATTGCTATAGGAGACTATATTGTATTCTCTAATTATAATATTTACCCTATACAAGCAAGACTTTATAATTTTTTCCTGATCCATAAAGTTAAGATTTTGTTTTAATTTTAGTAAGTAATAAAATTTTATTTAATCATTTCATCTGCTGACGGTACTTTTAAGCTGAACTGACTTTTAATTGAGCTTATCAAGATAAAAATATATCGGGGTCCTCCGCGACGGGGGCCTTGGGGTTCGGGGTACTCAGGGAGTAACCCCATCAGACTTTGGACTGGCGAATTATTGATATAATCATTTTAGGTAGGTACCTTCTTACCATAGGGTAACGCTGTCAATAATAATTAATACTTATTATTCTACTTTATTATTGTTGTTTGTATGTCGACGTATGTAGTTAGTTGGAAACATCGGTAAACAGGTGCCTTTTACGAATTACTGTACCAATAATTTGGCGTGTTTAGAAATTAGAATCAACTTATTTACAATGATTTAAAATTTACATACCTAATTCCTACGTAGTTATTATATATACTATTTACACCAATTGTTGTACAAATTCGCCCTGTTGTTGGACGCAGACGGCTGCACGTTTTATTATACAGTATGGAAACCACATATATGCAATAAATGAAACCACAAGTAATACTAGTCCACAGAAGTATAGCAAAATTAAATATTAAATAAAACACCGTAAATTAAAAAAGTGAATTTTTCAAACAAAATAAATATCAAAATAAATTCTATAAAAGTAAACACTCTGTTTAGAAAACGTACCTTGACCTCAGGAAGAGCGGCAACTACCTACGCACGCGGGTGACATCCAATGGCGGCTTTTTTGTCGGCGCTGGCGTTTGATCGTTTGTCAATGTTCGATGAAATCAAAATTCACTTAGTTCATTTTTACCGCCACGTTTTTATTTCGCGATAACTGAACTGAACTAACTAAATTAACTATTGCACATTAGTAAAAAAAAGGAAACTTAAATTTTCACATTTTCAAAATGTCCACCACGTTTCTAAATGCACAAGTTACATCGCCGCACAATGTTGTCTCGAAGCCTGCTCTACAAATTTCGTTCAGGATCCAGAGCCATGGCTTTTAATTTGTCAAAGGCAGCGACAATACGATTACACAGTTCATCTTCGGTTTCGGAGACCCGCGAGTAAACTTCATTTTTAATAAAGCCCCATAACAAGAAGTCTAGAGGAGTGAAGTCGGGCGACCGAGCTGGCCACCTGTGGGGGCCATAGCGCCCAATCCATTGTTCGCCGAACATGGTGTTAAGCCGCTCTCTCGCGACGAGTACGGAGTGTAGAGGAGCTCCGTCTAACTGGAACCATACCCGCCTGAAAGCTACCGCAGGCAATCTTTCTAAATAATATCGTGCTATCGGGCCGTTAAGAAGATCTAGAAACTTCTGTGCATTCAGGTTTCCGTTGATAAAAACAGGGCCGATTATTTGATCTCCGTGAATGCCTGCCCAAACATTAACGGAAAAACTGTACTGATGAGCTGATTCTCTAAATAAATGGGGATTCGTATGGCTCCAGTGACGCATGGTTTGTCGGTTCCACATGCCGTTCCGAGTAAACGTGCTTTCATCTGTCCAAAACACATCTGATAAAAAAAATTGGTCTTGAGAGATTTTTTCAAGTACCCAGCGGCAGTAAAACTCTCTAATCGGCTTATCACGGGGCAGCAGCGCCTGAACCTTTGCATATTTATAAGGACGTATTTTGTTCCTTTTCAGCACTTGATGTATTGTTCTATGGCTCACTCTAAACACACGCCCAGCTTGTCTAAGGCTGCAAGTTGGGTTCCGATCGAAATGGTCTAATACTCGTTGTTCAAAAGAGGATGGAACGTGACGCAAAGCAACTCCTTCATGAGTGTTCGGCACTATGTGCTGATTTTCTCTGATCCTTTGGACAGCCCCCAGGATTGTCCGGACATTAGTAGGGCAGACACGAGTTGCGCCGTATCTCTCACGATAAGTACGTAGAGTTAAGGCTGAATTTTGGCGGCATTCGCCATACAATAAAACCATATCTGTATACTCTGCAGCACTGTAAAAATGCTATTGTCTTGGCATTTTGTTAAAAAAACACACGGGTACACACACACAAAAGTCAAGTAGTGTCAATTTCACCGTAAAAAAGAAATAAAAATAAACTTAAAAACACTATTTATATACACACAAAGTCAAGTAGCAAATAAATGTCAATTTCACCTTAAAAAAGGACCTATTTATCAGTTTAATTTGTCAAAATCACTTGAAGCAATGCGCGCAAGTAACTATGAAATCTCTGCGAAAGTCACGATACACTATCCCGGAAGACAGCGGTGAACTGACAAAGCGAGACTACTCAAAAATGGAGAAAATAATAAAAGTCATAATTTAGGGTTAACGGCGCAATTATCGTTTATCGATACGTTTTTACACTTACTTACCTACTACCAAAACAAGGCATTAAAATACAAGCATTTTTGTGTTATTCGATTGTTTTATTATTTTTAACAAATTATTGATTGGATTAAGTATTAAAAAAAGTTTTAGTAATTTTGTACGATTGGAGTGGAGTGACTTCCTGACTAGTAAACGTGTAAGTAAGTACGATTTTTTTAATAGGTTGCTTCTACGTAACTTGTAAAATTGTTATTGTTTACTTCTACTTCATTAATTTTATCTCTAAATCTACTGAATATTTAACAAGAACTTACACAACACACTTAAACAAAGAAGCTGTATAGCTATACATACTTATGGCATAGTGTTTTTAGAATTATCACAAGAGCACGATAATTCTAATAAAAACACTACGCCCTA
This sequence comes from Griposia aprilina, assembly GCA_916610205.1. NCBI lineage: Eukaryota > Metazoa > Arthropoda > Insecta > Lepidoptera > Noctuidae > Griposia > Griposia aprilina. The sequence goes on along the minus strand of OU744285.1, from coordinate 22,070,685 downwards.
AGTATTTAAAGCTAAACAGTTTTTTTGTTTATCGATCATTATTCCCTAATAGTCAACAACAGGTGTCCTTACCTACACGCACCCCTCCTTCCCTGCCGCCCGCAAAATTCGTTCACAATGACCGCCGCCTTTGAAAAACGCCGCATGTCTCGAGCCGCCTGTTGCGGTGTCTTTGGCGGCATCTTACATGCCGCCAAAGACACCGCTGCCTACGTACACCCGCAGGAAATGTTAGCGCATGCCAGTGATAGTTTATGTTTGTGTAAATTGCAGAACAAAATTTCGGCCGTGGCAGGTCAAAAGGCAATTCCAAATTTCCAAGTACTAATCAGCTTCCAGTCTAACCGGATGCAGCTGAATGCCAGTATTTTATAACAGTAATTTCAAGTACTCATGTATCGAAAAAAAAAAAAAAACTGCCTATAATGTTTCCTGCACACATTGATTGCACAGGTTTCCTGTCTGTGAGAGAAAGTGGGCCGTACCGTCACAGTATTAAATTCCATACATTTGCGAAACGAATGTATTTGCGTAGAGCAACGGCGGCGGTGGAGATCACGCGGGGAGTCGGGCGATGCTGTCCGCGGCCTCCATACACACTTAGTTTGCGCACTCAAACGTTGAAATAAAATGTATTACATTTTAATTTTTTTTTTCCTTTGTAATTGAATATTTTTTTTTTTTTTTTTTCCAGCTTGTCGTTTAAGTGTACCGATTTTACATTTTAGGCAAATAGGTAAGTAGAATACGTAACAGCGTCGTGATATGTAGTTTGCACTGCATGGCAACGTCGCTTTTCAATGTTCAAGGATTCAAGTTCATTGAATCATTGACCTAGTTATCCAATTCTACAGAGTGTTCAAATTTGATCAAAATTAGAACTCTAGTTTTTTACCTAATTACTGGACCGATTTCGTCCATTTTTTGTGTATGGTCAGAAAAGGCGATAACAAGTATGTGGTTTCATTTATTGCATATATGTTGTTTCCATACTGTATGTCCTTCCACTTTAAAATAATTTGTCCCTATCACTAGCCATCACTGCAAAAGCTTTCACAATTCGCGTTTGTAATTGTTCCGCACTAGATAAGGTATGGCCGTCATTACCATAAACTAGGTCTTTTGCCACACATGGAAGTCCAACGGCGTTCTGGTACCCCTGGTTGGTATACCTGTAGTTAGGCGTTGTTGTGTTTCTTGCCCGAAGGCCGACTGGTGTTAACTGTGGCGCGTGCCGTGCACAGAACACTATTATGTGCGGTACGACGCGGATTATACGACACAGAGGTGCGGGCAGGGAACGGAGGCGCGCGCGCCGAAATGTCGCCGCCCGCTTCAATGACAGTAAATACTACGTAGAAACTAGAGTAATGGATGTTAAAAAATAAGAAGGAGCCAGTATTTATTATGTGTTAAGTTATTTTATTTTTTAAATAATATATTTAGATTTAAAAAAAACGTGTCTATAGGTTCTGTACCAGCTATAGGTGTACCTCTTAAAATATTTCGTGTATGAATAGATTATATAGTTTTTAATCTTTTATTGTTTTCAACATTTGTTGATAAAAAAAATAGTGTTCTGATTTATAATTTAAATTAACCTTTAATATGACTCTTTTTTTCAAACATTTCGTCTGACAGACGGTTTGCTTTCGGACAATTGATCATTGTCGCGTACGAAAACATACGTTCCACAGGCGCAGAAGAAAGTAGAGGGGTATTCAATTTAAAAATAAAATTAAAATTGAATTTAATATATCTTTCATTTCCTTATGATTATTTATTATTTGAAGTTCTCTGCTGTCTTCTGCTAAAAAATGAGTGACTATAAGTTCAGCTTTGGATCTTGGCTTACTGCTCTGGTTGTCTGAATCCGAAGTTGAATCTATTTCAAAATAGTCATCCTCCCTCGCCTTCGTTGATGGTCTTTCGCGAGATAATTGATTTGGTATAATCTTTACGACTTCTTTTACTAGTAAATTCTTCATTATACCATATTCTTACTGGCTAATTAATGATGTCCATTTTAACTTTTTATATTTGGGATGAGAAATGGCAGCTAAAGCAGCATTTTCAGCTTGATATCCCGTTTTCTTTTGAAAATCTTTAAATCTTGTTTGCACACTTTTGAGGTAAGTTTCAGTCCAGAGTACTGCAGTATTGGTAGTCTCTTGTTTTAGTCAGATTTTTTTAACTTTTTCTTCAACGAGAGTATAGTCGGCAAAAATATCCCGTAATAGGTTGCGTTTTCACCTTGAAGAATGTCAAGCGCATCAGCGACAGGTTGAGTACATGACAGGTATTATTTTATGAAAATTCAGATTCACGAAGTGGATTTTTTATGTTTAAGGCTCTGCGAAGTGCTGCAGATTTATCTTTTGTGGTTGCGGTTGTTTTTAAGGCATAAAGGCTGTTCCACCTTGTCTCTACCGGCCTATTTAGAGTGTGACTAAGAATATTTTGTAAAATTTCAGCCGATTTTGGCCTATTTGCAGCTTTCCATAATGTGTTACATTTTTTGATTGTTTGGTCATGCATTTTCGATAGCTCTGTTACCTGGTTTTCTAGTATTTTATTAGCGTCGGTGGCACAAAGACTCAAAGTATGTGAAGCGCATATGACACAATGGCAAATGAGTCTTTAAATAGCTAATTGTTAAAGAAAGGTCATTAAGATATGTTAATTCGTCGTTCTGTACTTTCAGTACCGGAGTCTTCATCACAAGAATCAATAGTGTTTTGCTCGTTCGAAACATTGAAGCGATGTACACCGAAACTTTTAAAAGCTTTCACAAAATTGCTGCCGTTGTCTGTAACACAAGCCACAACGTTTGTAATAGTTAAGCCATATCTTGAATTCATTTCTTGCAACAATTCGTATATTTTGTCATAACAATGAGTGCCTTTAAAGCGTTGACATGCTAATGCCCTTGAGACACGCTTTAAACTATGTGAATCAATCCAGTACGCTGTTACACCTAGAAAGCTTCTTCGAAGTCTAGACCAAATATCAACTGTCGTACAAACGTGTTTCACTTGATTTAGTTCTTATTTCACTAAAGTAGATTCTTCATTAAAGAATTCCGTAATCATTCTTCCAAGTGTGCACCTACTCATGATTCTTAGGTTAGGCACCTGTATTTAAGCGACGTAAAATTTGTTGGAAGTAAGGGTCTTCAGTGCACTTTAGAGAAATCATTGAGTTGGCGAAATACTTAACAATATCTCGATCGAATTCAACTTGATAATATGAAGGTACATTGGACGACCTTCGTGGTAATAGCGTGACGAATTGGAAGTACGAACATTTTTCGATATTTTACTTTTAATATATTCTTGTATAGTTTATTGTCCATTTTTCCGTTTTAAATGTGTTTTGAAATTGGATGTACACAATCTCGTGCCTTTTATTTTTACTTTATTATTCAGACATGTTTTGCAAGTGGCGACTGTTTTATCAGTTCCTGATGAATCATGAAGTATCTCAAAGAATTTACCGTCAAGTATAGTGGGTTGTACGGCAGAAATATTGCTTGGCGACGGTAATGTAGATTGACCTGCAGACACAGATTCGTCCACTGAACTATTATCTTCTAAAAGTAGTCTTGCAGTTTCATTCATTGTACATAACACAAAAGTTTATGCACTAATCACCTAAATACCTACGACTTGTAATCTTAAGAAAATGTTACGTGTTTACAATACAAAAGATAGAAGTAACTGAAGCGCGGCGGGTGACGCGGGGCGGTTAGAATGGCTAGGAGCGGTGGCGCACGAGCACGAGCACAATGCATAGAACCTCCCCGCAGCCCCGCACATTATCCTTACTACTTCCCGGTGACGCCGTAGGGGTCTACCTTGCGGTACCTACATCGTAGCCATGCGATGCAAGCATGCGACATTTCATATTCAAAGTTATTATAATTACAATACGAGTATAATTGAATACTATGTAATTAAGTTTTGGCACATTTGAAAAAAACTGGGTACACAAAAAAGCTCGATATTTGGGTACCTCACGAGCTCACTGAAATAAACCTAATGAACCGTGTACTCATTTGTGATTCTTTATTACGACGTAATGAAACCGAACCATTTTTGAAGAAGCTGATAACTGGTGATGAAAAGTGGATCACGTACGACAAGAACGTGCGAAAACGGTCGTGGTCAAAGGCCGGTCAGGCTTCACAGACTGTGGCGAAACCCGGGTTAACTCGCAACAAGGTGATGCTGTGTGTGTGGTGGGATTGAAAGGGCATTATTCATTATGAGCTGTTACCACCGGGCAGGACCATCGATTCTGAATTCTACTGCGAACAACTGATGAGATTAAAGCAAGAAGTTGAGAGAAATCGGCCGGAATTAATCAACAGAAGGGGTGTGGTTTTTCATCATGATAACGCTAGACCTCACACATCTTTAGCCACTCAGCAAAAATTAAGAGAGTTTGGCTGGGAGGTGTTAATGCATCCGCCGTATAGTCCTGACCTTGCACCTTCAGATTTCCACCTGTTTCGGTCTCTTCAGAATTCTTTAGGCAGTGTTAGGTTAACATCACGAGAGAACTGCCAAAACCACTTGTCGCGGTATTTTGATCGGAAGTCCCAAAATTTCTATAGCAATGGGATCATATCCCTACCTACAAGATGGCAAAAAGTTATCGAACAAAATGGTACCTACATACTTTAGTTAAATGTAAATAAACTATATTAAAAAATGTTTTGAATTTTCTTAAAAAATGAGAAAAAACTTTTTCCCCAACCTATTATTTAATTAGAATAGAAGAATAGAATACTCTTTATTATGTACACCATAAAAATTACAGATATAAAAGTAGAAATTTTACATAGGGTGACACAATGGGCGGTCTTATCGCTAAAAGCGATCTTTTACAGACAACCTTTGGATGGATTCAAGGTAGAAGGAGAGACAATAATGCAGGTAGTCAGTGGTGTACCATTTACATATACAACAAATACATACATACATAAAACATATACCTATCTACATAATATAATATATACAATAATAAACATGAAACAAGAGTAAGGAAACTAAATGTAATGACAATGTTTAAGGAGAGAGGAAGTGTTTTTTAACCAGAATTTTAAAAGTGGACAAAGATTGAGCACGCCTTATCGACATGGGCAAGGCATTCCATAACCGTACTGCTTGAACTGTAAAAGACTTGTCATAAAAACTGGTGGAATGCCTCGGCATCTCTAGTCTTAAGTTTTCCGATGACCTCAGGTATCTATTATGTGTGTCATGAAGGAACTTGAAACGTTCTTTAAGATAAGAGGGGGTTTTAGGGTTGAACAGAATACTGTAGAGCTGAAACAAGATATGAGAATTCCGGCGAAGAATAATTAATTAACTGTTTATTTTTATTTCTATCTACAAAGTTACATATGTTAAATAGTGTGATGTCTATGAACCTCTTCACCTTAATGTGCTCTTCTCTGAAGTTTTAATTTTATGGTAACACAGATTAAAGATATACATATATATTCTAATAAAACTGGTGAATTAATCTACTTAAAATTAAAACTCATTTACCTACGTAATAAAATGTGGCGATTTGCATCCTCGTCAAATTTCAGGAGGCTGTTATGAAAGATATAAATAATAAAATAAAATTACGATACCTGCTCAATGATTAATACATACTTGTTTTTTTTGTCATTTAAGTTTGACAGTATTTCAGAATACACCTCTTTCAAAGAACAGAATGGCCCCGTTGCGAATGCGGTAGGCATTGTCGCACGACTATGTCGCTGTGTGCGTGCGTGCCGCGTGTCGACCACCGGCAGGCCCCGCCCACCTAACAGCAGCGCGTGCGGCTAGCAATAGCCTAGTTCGAGTTTGAAAATCACCTACCTACATGACATAAACTCTTGATAATTACCTAGATCATATTTTCAAAGCTTAATTAGAATGGTACCTTTATTGGGCATCACAGCTGTAAGGCCACGCAGCTGTGAAAAGATAATAACTTTAAGGTCGGACGTTTTAGGCTCAGTTTAGCACGCAGCGGTCGCTGACATGAAGAATGCTATTATCGCGGTAGGTATAGGAGATTTTGTAAGGAGTAATGTATAGCTGTTACAACTTAAATAATCTGTGACGTAGCTATCAGCTGATTTAATAAAATGTTAGTTTTGCTTTCTTTCTTTTAATTTCATTCCCGTTAATCGGATAGTAAATAATCCTAAAATTGTAAATTTATCTTAGTAATAAAAACGTGTAGGTACGAAATACGAGCGCAAGGCACGGGCGCCGCGCGCATTTTAGATACCTATGCAGGTAATAATAGAAACTTGTAAGAGTAGGTAGGTACGTAGTTATCAGCTGATTAATAACATGTTAGTTTTGCATTACGTACACAATTTATTTTATTTTTGATAAACAGACTACAGTTAATAATGAAATTGTAAATCTTAGATCTTAAAAAATGAGTAGGTATCCACAAAAACGAACGCATAGCGCCTTCGGCGCGCGTTGTTTTGATACATAATAAAAGTAAGTAGGTACTTAATAAAAACCAGAGGTGGCTACCAGGTAAATCTAGGTATTTTTGGCTCAGTCAAACATTTGAAATCTACCTAATTAGGCACACCAATTGATTTAAATAACTAAGTACGCATTTACAAATTATTGTTTATGTAAAAATAAATTGATTACCTACGCTAGCCGGAGGTATTGTTCGAAGTGTCCACCTTCACATTCTAGACACAGTCTAGCACGACGTCGCTGGTTTTCTTTCAGCTTTCGCAACACAAACACATTCGTTTTTACAGTGTCGAAAGCACTAACCACTTTTTCCCTTAATTCTGTAACACTTGTTATTTCATCTATGTACACTAGTCTTTTAATGTCTCCCCACAAATAAAAGTCCAGGGGCGTTAAGTCCGGAGAACGCGGAGGCCAGGCCACAGGTCCACCGCGGCCAATCCACTGGTTGCCGAATCTTTCGGTCAAGGACTCGCGTATTTGACGACCGTAGTGAGGAGGGGCACCGCACTATGGAAAATGGTAGAACAAGCGCATATCAAAAATGCTTTTTACGAATATCATAATTTGGCTAATATGGCTATTCTTTTAGGTTTTCTAATAGTCAAATTACAATATTCATTACGATTTTTTTTCTTAATACGCGATTTTTTTTTTTTTCTTAGATAGAAATACATAGAAGACAGAAGTGCCAAACTCAAGTCTTTGCGTATACATGTTTCAATACCATATTGTGAAAAAAATACTTGGTACAGATATGCAGTATTATACATTTTTAGAAAGGTTATTTTATGCTTTTTGCGATACAGCTTAATGATTTTAAAAGTAAAGAAAAATATTTCAGTAATTACTTAAAAAGTGACATACCTTTTTTTCACTTGTATGTTTTTTCGTCGAAGGTTTTCAGTATTACCCACGTTTGCCCAAGCGCTACTTTTTGTGTCGACTAGTAGTCTAACTATTCATAAATAGAATGCAAAAAAAATCAGCTGCGGATATTTGCGGTTTTAGAAGATATGAGAAAAAAACTGATAAAAGTCAGAACCTGAAAATTAGTATCTTTTGCGGTTTACCACTGACACCATTCACATGAACAATATAGAACTTTTTGGATATTTTCTTCATTATTTCGTGATAACAAAGGGACCTTATCAAATTTGCACTCGGTTTGCGTGGGAAATTACAAGATAATAATGATGTAGGTACCAATTCGATATTGTAAAATGAGTATTTAAAGGGAAGCAAAAACTATTCGAACCATCTACATCAGTGTAACTTCAAGTGAAGCAAATCTCATCTACGCCTATTATTTCTGCAGATTGTGAAGTGTTAAAATGTCTTCCTTCAGCTGTACCAAACGAGACTTCATAATCCCCTATATAGAGGGCGGCAAGACCATGGAATCATTATCCAAAGTTTTAGTGGAAAAGCTGAATGTTTCTGAAAACAACTTGTGTTTTATAATTAGTGACATACAAAGTCACATTTTCTTATTTTCAACAAACGCTGGGCCCTGGCATCTCGGAAAAAAGAGACATTTTTACAGAAGTATTGTACTTGGTTGGACTCAAGGTATTCGTTAAATTTACCGGATTCTGAACAATATTCTACGCCATCAACATCTGGCCAACGAGGACGAGCATGCGTGGCTTATGGAGACTCCTCAGAATCTACCAAGAAGAGGAAAAACACTCTTCTACTCCAAGACTATGGCTTCGAGCATATAAAAAACGCCTATCTGCAGGGACTACGGGCTTTACGTGAGTACACAGAAGCTCATCTTGTCGAAGAATTAAGAACCGCTGACACTCAAAAGAAATTAGATATCTCAAGTAAGTGGAACGACTCAGACCAGATGAAGATTCTTTCCGATACGGAAGCATTGAGTGCTTTTATAGATTTAGATCTAACAAAAGCACAATATATGTACCTGAAAAACTTAACCAACGAACGAAAGTGTTGTATATTCCCGCCTTACTACAAAATACAAGAAATAAAAAGATCCTGTTATCCACCATCTTCTACAATCGAAATCACGAATACTTATGCTAAAGTGATTAATATACAAGATTTATTGGATCATACTGCTGCTAGAATTTTAAAAATCGATTCTGTTTTCCAAAAACAACATAGAACATTGATCCTTTATTCTAAATGGGGATGTGATGGTTCATCTGGTCAAAGCCAATACAAGCAAATACTTGCAGAAGAGTCAGAAACAATTTCAGATGCCAATTTGTTCATCACTTCATTAGTCCCCATCAGATTAGTTGATGTGCAATCGGGATCCGTTGTTTGGCAAAATCCGGTACCTTCATCTGTCCGTTTTTGCAGACCCATTTCTATTGAGTTTTGTAAGGAAACTCCAGAAAAAACCAAGGCAGTTGTTGATGATATTAAAAAACAAATTAGGGCTGCACAAGCATCACTTATAAACAAAGATGGTGTTGTAGTAAATGTGAAGCATGAACTATTTCTAACGATGATCGATGGAAAGGTGGCTCAGGTCCTTACAGATACTCCATCTGGTTCCACATGCACGATATGTGGGGCTACTCCACGGCTAATGAATGACCTATCGAAAGTAACTGCCAGACCCGAAAACGAAAACGCCTACCAATACGGATTGTCCACCTTACACGCCTGGATTCGCTGCATGGAAATGATATTGCATATTTCCTATAATCTTTCGTTTAAGACTTGGTCTGCTTCAACTGAGGAAAATAAGAGATTAAAAAAAGAAAAGAAAGAAGTTGTTCAAAAACGTTTCAGGGAGGAGTTGGGATTAATCGTCGACAAACCTCGGCAAGTTAGCGGGAATACGAACGATGGCAATACCGCACGAAGATTCTTCTATAATAGCACTTGCTCATCGGAAATAACAGGTGTAGATGAGGCATTGATTAAACGCCTATACATTATCTTGCAAGTTCTTTCTTCTGGAATGATGATCGACCCTGAAAATTTTGGGGAATATGCAATAGAAACTGCAAGAATCTATGTAAGTAATTACGATTGGTATTATATGCCATCCTCCGTTCATAAAATACTCATACACGGGCAAAACGTTATCAAACATTTTGCGGTGCTTCCTATTGGACAGCTATCGGAAGACGCACAAGAGTCTCGCAACAAAGACTACAGAAACATACGACTTCATCATGCCAGAAAATGTTCCCGATCTGCTACAAATGAAGATGTCTTTAAAACGCTTTTATACACGTCAGATCCATATATAACAAGTTTGAGAAAACCGTACGTAAGAAATGTGAAAGAACTTGAAGAAGAGGCACTAAGTCTTTTAAACGTGGCACCTGAAAGTGAACCCACATTTACTGACCCTGATCCTGAAGTGGTATAAGTTAAAAATAATATTTATATTTAGTTATTACTTATATTTGTACCTAGCTACATCATTTCCTGAAGCCAGAGTATAGGATGTACCTATTAGTAATATGATTTTAATTTAGTTTTTTTTTTTTCATATATATATATTTTGTTTACTTTGCTTGTTGTAATTAACCATGGTTTAATCTTTTTAGTCATTATAAACTTGTATTCCACTTGAAATAAATTTTTAACTATTTTTTTCGTGATTTTTTCCCATTTCTTTCATTCTATGCAAAAAAACATACATAGATATACAAGAAAACCCTATAAACTACACATCGTTCAAATCTCCGAACCTTGCTGCATATTTGTGCCAAATTTCATCACGATACAACAAAAATTCATGAAGTTACAGATTTTTGATCCGATACCGACCTATATTTTCCATAGTGCACCGTCCTGCTGGTAGCACAGGTTGCGATAGATTGCCAGGGGAACGTCATCGAGCATCTCCTGGACGACTTGTCGTAGTAGCTCCAGGTAAGTAGCGCTGGTAAGGTAACCCTCGATGAAATAGGGTCCAAGCACGCGGTCCCCTATTATGCCAGCCCACACATTTAAGGAAAACCGTACTTGGAACGAATCCCGTTTGGTCGCGTGCGGGTTATGGTCCCGCTGAGTCCAGCAGTGTTTATTATGAACATTGTAGATGCCAACTCGAGTAAATAAGCACTCGTCCGTCCACAGGATGTTGGCGTCTTGATGTTCCAATAACCACCGACAAAACGTAATGCGTCACTCGTCAAACTCCACCCCTAAGAAGACCCACTGACCGGACCATCTCCACCAACTCAACATTGGAATAGTTTTCCGTCATCGTGCCGTATTTAAAACGAATTAAAGGAGTGCGGGCGCGAATCGCGATAGGCGCACTCACGGCGGCGACATCAATCACACTAAGGCCCGTATTAATAAACGTTCCCAAGTACAGTTCGCGCAAAACTTTATGAGCTCTCGGAACACACACGCTAGTGGCTGCGCAGTACGCATATTATAGGTATCCGCGGGACGGGACAGGGCGTCGGGGAGGGCACCGGCCCCTGCGCCCCGCGCCGTACCACCGCTCGCGTCCCATTGCGCCGTACCTTAGTGTGAGTGCTACTTTCGTACACAACACTTGCGCGCGTTGTAGACGAAAGTACAGTCGAGTGCAACAATTAATTTTCATTGCTACTGTAAATTTTTGTTACTGTTATTTGTTTTCGTTATTTTAATTTGTTTCTGTTATTGTTGTTGTTAAGTTTTGTCACCGTTATATTGTATTTGTTATTTGTTTGTTCTATTACTGTTATCGAACTTTTTGGTTTAATTAAATATGCCTCGCGGACGCTTTAATGTGCTACGTCGCCAAACACGTAAAATGGTGTTTGATGTTTTCAACTTCATGAAAAAGGAAGCAGAAGACGGTCTACAGTATGACCTGAAAATGGTGCAAAAGCGAACTGCGGCAGCTACAGGTGTCTCTTTAAGTACAATAAAGAGAATTTTAGCGGCTGCAAGAGACCCAAACATGCCAAGTGTCAGTATGGCACCAGTTTTTCGTACGCCAGGCAAGAAAAGATCAGGGCAAAGGAAAATCACCGGGATCGATAGCTTTGATCTCAGTGTTATAAAAAGGTGCGTACACAACTTTCATAAAACTGAGAAAGAATTGCCAACAGTAAAATTACTTTTAAATAAACTAAGACAGGATATAAATTTCAAAGGCTCGGCCTCAAGTTTAAGAAGTATTTTAAAAGGACTTGGTTTTAAATGGAAAAGGACCGAAAATAACAGAAAACTTTTGATAGAGCATACAAACATAAGATTAAAAAGAATTGAATATTTGAGAAAACTTTCAAAATATCGTGAAGAAGGACGACCTATCATCTATACTGATGAATCATATGTAGATTCTTCACACACAAAACCAAAAGCCTGGAGTGACGGTACCACAGAGGGTCTGAAAAGAAATATATCAAAAGGCCAACGCATCGTTATTGTGCACGCCGGTTCAGAAACCGGTTTTGTGCCAAATGCTCTTTTATTATTTAAAGCAGGCACTAAAACGGGTGATTATCATAATAATATGAATTTCGAAAATTATTTAAAATGGGTTGATACTAAATTGATACCCAATCTCCCGGAAAAGTCAGTTGTGGTAGTCGACAATGCGTCCTACCATAATAAACTCGATGACGCAGCACCGACGCACATAGGAGTAATTCACATAAAAAACCGGACAAAATTATTTTATATTTTATTTTACTATTTTATGAAATAAAAGTCAATAATTCATCATAATTAGGCATTTATTTAAAAAGAAAACAATTAAAAAAAAATTAGAAATATAAGAGAGTATTTACTCTTAAAACAGGATTGGTTTTCAAGAGGATAATCATGAGGAGACCGAATCAATCAGAATCACTGTCTCCGAGTTCACATGTGATTTGGTCCTCAACATCTTCGTCGTCGGAACTGTCACAATTCAGTGTTTTCGTGAGCAGCATACTAATAGCTTCCTGGGAAAAAGACTTGCTTTTCTTCTTCCGTTTTATTCGGTTGCAGCTGATGAAGGGATCAGATGTCAGCAACAGCCTATTTAAAATATCTCTATTGCAGTCCACTCTTGAAAATTTTCTTGCAAAGTCTACGCGATATTTACGGAAATGTTTGTTCCGGGCTTCAGCAGCCTCCTCTGATAGCTGTCCGATAGGTACAATGTGACTTGATATTACTTGAGCGCTATGCATCAGAATCTTGTGAACTGTAGGTGACATAGGATGCCAACCATACAATTCCACGTACAGTTTGGCAGTTGTGTGAGCAAAGTCATCGAATTTCGCCGGATCAATATCATATCCGCTTGATATCACTTCAAGAATGATTTGGAACCTTTTTATCAAATCTATATTTATTCCAGTAATCCGAGATGAGCATTCAGGATTGTCAAAAAATCTTCTCGACGTATTTCCGTCGTTACTATTGCCGTAACCGACTTTGGGTATGTCAACAAGAAGGCCCATCTCTTCTTTGAAGCTTTTTTGTATTTTCTGTTTTGTTTCTTTCAAAACATTTTTGTCTTCTGCCGTTCGGGCTTGCCACTTCTGTAAGGGCGCTTTGTACGCCAGGTGCAACAATAGTTCGAAGAAACGAATTCTCGCGTGCAGAATGGAGAGTCCGAATTTCAGAGACTCTTCACAAACATTACTTCTTTCAAGTTTGTTGAAGTCCTTAGATGTCTGTCCACATATGTAGCATCTCATTGTTGAAGCCGTATCAGTCGCGGCATTGCACACCTTTCCATCGACCATTGTGAGCAAAATGGTGTGATTTATTTTAACGGAATCTTCCATACCAGTTGTTTCTTTGAGATTCCTTGCTTGTTCTTCAATATAGGTGATTTCTTCCTTTGTGATATCCTTTGTTTCGTGAATGAACCGAGCCCGGATAGGACGACAGAATCTCACTGAAGAAGGCACTGGATTTTGCCATACAAGTTTTCTTGTCTCTCCACTAATAGAAACAACCATTCTCACAGGTACAAGAGAACTTAAAAATATGTTGGCATCATCGTCGCCAGTGTTGGCAAATGTCTGCTTAAACTGTGTCTGGCTAGATCCATCACAGCCCCATTTTGATATTAAGGTAAGATGTTGTTTCTCAAACTCTGATAATGTTTCAATCACTTCTTTTAAATACTGAAGTAGTCGCAAAGCTGTATGGTCCAGCAAAGCTTGAAGTTCCACTTCAAAGCTAGTTTCAGTAACTTTTATGCTATCTTCGGCGGGATAACAGTCCTTTTTCGCTTTTTGTAAAAGCGAATAGCAAGGATAAATTTCTTTTCGGCCACCTTGTATTAATTCCCACTGCCCTCTTGTAAAATTACCTTCTACAAATAACGCTAATGCTTCTTGTGGTGTGTATTTTCTCGCGATTGGTACTTTTTTAGCTGACCGTATTGCTTTTCGGAACTTTTTAGCTCTGGTAGGCGTTGACGTTATTTCTTTCATAATCTTAGACGCATCAACATTTCCCGAAGTACCTTGACTCACGCTTGCAGCGTACGTCAATTCCTCAACAGGTACCCGGTCCCGTAAATCTTTTGTTCTTCGACGCTTGCTTCGATCACACAATTCTCCGAATTCTTTTGTTCGTCGGCCTGCTTTGTGGGTCCAAGAAGGTAGTTCCAGTGATACATTAAGCCATTCCATATTGTTTTCTACGAATCTCTTATCAGTATTACGGGCTGCTGACCATCTTTCTTTGAAACTGGTCTTGAAATATTTCAAAGAACGGGTAAGAACACTTGTTTCTTCGGGTGGACATGAAGTTAGTTGCGCAAGTCTTTCTTCCAACAACGAAAATTTTTCTTCAATCTTCTTTCCTTTGAACTCTTTGATAATAGTATAGAGCTCCATTCTGGTGATTTTTTTGACTCTTTCCGAAGGATCTATGACAAAAGAAAACAAAAAAATAAGCTTTGTCAGTATAATTATAATCTTCCCCATATTGTTTGAACCACTATAAAAAATTATGGGGTACGTTGGGGGATCATTTTATTCATGTTTCTACTTCCTTAGAGTCTACATTTTATGCCCACATAAAAATTTCGAGGCGACAAGGCGCGACACATAAACAAAAACACTAATATATTTCAAATTTCTTTAAAAAAAAGTCAAAAAAGTGCCGCTGTTTATTGATGGCTATACAAGTAATAAATTTGGAAGAAACGTAGTAAAATAAACTTCAATCTATAGTACTAACCTTCTATATCCATGTCCGAATAGTTAGTCTCCTGTCGTTTGCTACACGAAGCCATTTTAGCACAGAAAACTGATAAACACAAACGAGAGCGCCGAGAACAAAGACACGCGTACAGTGCGATGACTGGGTTCCGACTGACGTTGTGTGGCACTTGCGCGGGAGTTGAGGGTTGGGGGTCTGCCTTTTGATCAACCGGTTATCGTAGGTAAAGAAACATGTATTTTGGGTGCGGTTGGATTAACATCACTATTTTCAATTTTGTCCGGTTTTTTATGTGTAATACTCCTATGTGCGACGTCCAGTTCTCGGAAGTCAGAAATGGAGGCTTGGCTACGAGATAAGAATATAACTTTTAGCCCCTCAATGCTGAAACCTGAGCTATATAAATTAATTTGTGCAAATAAAGAAAACCACAAAAAGTATGTTGTTGACAACATATTACGCGCCCACAATCATACTGTATTACGGCTACCACCCTATCACCCTGACCTGAACCCGATTGAGATGGCTTGGGCGGCAATTAAAGGATACGTAGCGCAGAAAAATGTTACGTGGAACATTAATAATATAATGAAATTAGTTGAAGAAAAGGTGAACGCGATGGGTGAGCCGGAATGGAGCGCACTATGTATTAAAGTTAGAGGTATAGAAGAAGAATATAAAAAAAGTGACGTAATAATCGACCAGATGACCGAACAATTTGTGATTCACGTCAGTGAAAATGAATCTGACAGTTCAGAGACAGGGACTGAAGATTACGATTTTGATGAGAGCTATGATAACGCTTCTTCAGATGAAGATCTCCTTTCTACTAGCCGGGAAGAAATGTTTATGGAAGGTGTAGCTCCGTTATAAATAAATAAATACACAAGTTTTATATTTAAAGTTTTTAATTAACTTAAATAAATACCTACCTGCTTGGTCTAATATCTTAACTGCACGTAAAAAATCTAAAATACCTAAAATCTAAACACTTTTTGATATGCATAAATGTACTATGAATTTTTCTTTAAATCTTACAATAATGATTGTGCGCTCAACTGTACCATGCGCGGTTACGTACTCGGGCCTAACTTCAGAGGGCTCATAAAGTTTTGCGCGAACTGTACGCAATCATTTGATACGCCACTATTTCGATATCAGCATCTCAAGATCATTGCTAATTAATAAACACATGTATACAGTATCTCAGTTACCAAGATCAGCTCCTCAGTGCCCTGTACTTGATGGCTTGATTTCGTGAACGATTACGTCACATTGACCGAAGTTTAGAATGACATGCATCACATTTCATTATTTTATGTTGTAAGATTTATTGAAATACTTGTATTTTGTTAAAACTAATAATTATAAAGTTCTTTTCTACCCAAGAAAGCCATAAATTGTTAAAAAAAAAAGTGTTTTTATTTCCCAATAAATAAAATAAAAAATAATTTAAACAAGTTTTTTTTGTTTTTTTTTATTTTACTTTTTTAATTACTGTTTTACTTAAGTGTGGAGTTCCGTTTATTAATCAGTCCATCACTCGGCTGATAACGTAAACCCAAGCCGAAACTTAAGTACACAAATTATTACGTTTATTAATACGGTCATGATCTCAAGGTTGTCATCAAGTGCGACCTCTTGGGCTGAGGAACGTTTATTAATACGGGCCTAAGTAGTCGATGTGTGAGTGTGAGCGAGCGTGGCCGGGTGGGGTGTAGGGATAGAAGAGGGGTGCGTGCGCGCGGGAGTAGGCAAAATTATGATCGTATAAACTGCCGCGTTTTTATGCGTGTGTAAAAGGGCAGTTACAGTGCGGTATCACACAGGCCGCGTTTTAACATGCGTGTCCAACACTTACCGATTTCCGAAATTTAGAAATATTAAAAAAAAATACCTACTTATTTTATTATTGATTCGTGTCGAGAATCATTAGCATAGTTACCTCCTTCAATTTGACGAGGATGCAAAACGGCACATTGTATACTTACGGCCGATTTTTCAATCGTCAAATAACTTTCTTCTAACGTATAAATGTGGTGGTTTGCCAGCTTTTGTCTAGAAAATATGTCAAACCAACCTATTTATTCTTCAGATAAAACTAATCTGACAATTGAAAAATTGGCTCAACATAATAAATTATGTTGTTTTTAATCGAGTATCAAAACTATTTATTCCTACTGTACTCAGTGATACCACACGTGGATTTTTTAAATTTGCCGCACTTTTTCAGGATCAACTTTCCTGTGCCAGACTCTATTACTCACCCTTACCACGGCTCATAGGGTTCAAACATTGTCAAAAAATTGTATAGAAAATATCAATATAATGACATCCAAAATTATTATAAAAATTCCCTATTTGATAAAAACTTCTCGAGCGGGGTCTAAGCAACCCTTGTTAACTCTGCCCTTTTTAAATGAGAGTGTAGAAATATATTACTTTTTTACATAAATAAAACCAAAGATCTCCGCAAATCTGGCCACCTTTTTGTAAATAAAAAAATAAACACAGCTCTGTAAGTACGCAAACGCTTAGCCGCTGAATTAAGTGAGCACATTAAGCGATAGTGGGTTAGATGTGTCTATGTTCTCGACGCATAGCACGCGTCACGCGGCTACGTCACGGGCGCATGCCCTTGGGGTTAATATCTATGAAATTCGCAGGACTGCTGGCTGGAGCGGTAGTTCTGAAACGTTTGCTAGATTTTATAATCGCACCATCACTAATTACGATGAAAGATGCTAAGTCAATAAAATCAATCAATAAGCAATAGAATACTTAGTCTTCATTTATCAATTTGTTGTTGTTGCAACTTATTAAATAAGAATAAATTGTACTCATGCACATTTTTTTTTTTTTTGTGATCATGATATATAAATCATTAATTATTGAATTAAAGATTTGATAATTTTTTGTTACTCGCAAATTCTGTTACCAAAATCCATAATTCTAAAATTATCAAAAAAAAAAAGTCTAATAATTTATTTCAAATAGGCACAAAAGGCACGTTGAACGTCAAAATTTACAAAAAAATAGAATTGATTCTAGTTGCCCCTTCCAAAAGGTAGTTTCGTATGGAGAAGCATAACATGCATAATCAGCCTATAATGTTCCCACTGTTGGGACACAGGCCTCCTCTCTTTGAGAGGGAATGGGCTGTAATTTACCACGCGGGCCCAGTGCGGGTTGGTAGATATCACATCTCTTCGAATTTTTGGTTCTAGGACATGCCGGTTTCCTTACGATGTTTTCCTTCACTGTTTTGAAAGCAGTGGTGATGAAATTATTTACACAAAGTAAAGCGCCTGCCTGGATTCGAACCCACGACGGTACAAGTCGTAAGTCGGGGCCGATACCACTGGGCCACCACTGCTCAGCTGCTGCTGTATGGAGAAGAATGAGCAAGAAACTCCACCGTTACTCTTTTAAAAATGTTTTACAATATTATGTATACATTAATTATATGTAAAGACGATGCACCTAGAATAAATTTACTATACCACAATAGGTAAAAATAATTAAATATAACGCATGACAGGTAAATTAATTATGAGATATATAAATGGTGCTCACATATTTACAAATATTGAAACGTAAATAATTTTTCCTAAATTTCACAAGTAATAATTTAGTGTGTGAGTTAAAGTAGTTACATAATGTAAAAACTATGTCATAAAAATTATAAATTATACAATTAAACTAGCAACCAGTTTGATTTTGTCTAGACTCTAGATTGTCCTATGGAGCAGGACGAGCATGTTTCCAAGCATTCTTATCTAGGATATAATCCTCTAATTTGTAATATGCTTGTTTACAAAGTGTACTTTTAATATGAGTTTTAACTTTTGTTTCATTTAATTGCAATATATCACAAGGTATTTTGTTGTAACATTTAACACAGTACCTCATAATAGATGTATGTACTTTAGATAATCTAAGAAATGGTTGATCTATTTTATCTTTATTTCTAGTATTAAAATTATGTCTATCATTTATTTCATTAAAAAGATGTAGTTTTATTCTTACATACATCATATTTTCATAAATGAATTGACAAGGTACCATCATAATATTAATCTTTTTAAAGACATAGTTCCCTAAGAGATTCGCAACGATGTAGATTGTAAATGGCCCTGACAGCTCTCTTTTGCAAAATGAAAATGGATTCAATGTCAGCAGCCCGACCCCACAGTAACATGCCATATGACATAATGCTGTGGCAGGAGCCAAAATAGACAAAACGCGCGATTTCTACATCTGTTATCTGTCTTATCTTCCTAACAGCATAAGCGGCCGAGCTTTTGTAATTTCTCGTCTAGCGTGATTCCCAGGAAAACCGTCCGATTAACAAATTCAAATTTTTCTCCATTCAATTTGATGTCACATTCGCAACTTCTAACATTTGGTAATTGAAATCTAATGCATTTGGTTTTTATTTTTCATTTATTCCTAGAAATACTTTAACCGTAATAACATCTAGTTCCTTGCCATCAAGTTTTAAATTTAGACCCACTTGGGGTACATTTGGTAATGAAAACTTAAGACATTTAGTTTTGTTCGCATTAAGTAAAAGATTATTTGCTGCGAACCATTTTGAAAGCACCGCCAGACTATCGTTCACATGTAAGACATCCGTATCTTTTCTATTTAAAAATAAGAGAAGTGTCATCAGCGAATAAAATTGCTGCTTCTTCTAGCTGTGTAGGCATTACTATTGTTTAATGGTGAGTTTGAGTGGTAAATGAAAAGTTGTCGGACTGTTAAAACCTTGTACTCCATATAAAGTGGTTGCGTCGGAAATCTAAAAGGCCTACCAAGAAGCACCTTAATTACTGCTCTTTGAGCCCGCTCCACCTGTATTAACGCAGTCTTCGCTGCTCCTCCCCAGGATGTAATGCAATACGTTAAGATAGACTCACAAAGGGCACAGTAAGCCATATTTAGAACTTCCCTATGGGCAGACGGTCTAAGTTTTTTGAAGATATAAATTAGTTTTCTAACCCGCGCGGACAGTCTCAGGGTGATAGTGCCAAGATAGGCAAGCCTGGCAGAATGAAGGTTTGTGTTTTCATTTTCAATACATACATATTGGCAATATCTAGCTGCAGTGATAGCCTAGTAGTATGGTATGCTTATTGAACTGGCAAGGCAAAGGTTGCCGTGGTGTTAGAGATGTAGTGTTAAAAGTTAGACTTTTTTTTATTAAAGAGAATGATTATAGCACCCCCCTGTCAATCTTATGTAAGTGCTAAAATATTCTTGTAGCACTAAAGTGCAAACTTTGTTGTCATGTCATCAGAAGTATGACTACCATTGTTCTCATTTAATGACCAGTGGTAGGGTCACACTGTTTAAATAATCATTTTTGTTTTAGGTTGTATATTTACTGGTTTGATTTCTGAAACCACAGAAATTGAACAAGGAGAATCAAAGATAGAGAACAAGGAGACTTAGAAGAGTGCAGGTATGATTGAATAATCACTAACCATTAATAATGAATTATCTTAAAAAACTGCTCCCCTTCTCCTTATGAGGATTCCTGTGCCGAGAGGACAACCTTGTTCTGAATAGGAAAGATGTAAAAAAAAAAATGCATTCTAATCATAAAATAAATTTTAATTACAGAATGGCAACGTTTCTGAAATGGTTGAAATCAAGAAATCCTTACAGATACCCATATCAAGTAAGTAAATTGCTTACTAATTTTTTTCTAAGATATTATATACTTGTGACATGCACATGCGTTGACAGAGTGACCTACTGATGTGGTGACATGTCAAAACATTGAGATTTCTGTGCTATATCCAAGTAAATAGCACATTGTTGGTGAAAACTGCATAAAAAAACGTATTCTGTAGTTTTATAAAACTGAGTGGCCAAACAGATTTAAACAACGAGCAACATTGTTTAATACTGTTTATGGATTATGGATAATATACATTCATAAATTTCTTTTTTGTCTTATTATCGATAACAATTATTTATTATGTATTTCAGGAAAGAGTGCAACTCAGTGCCATTCTAAAACTCACCGGTATATAAAACAATGTACTAAAATTGCTTCAGCTAGTCTGGGTGACACAAATACTCAGAGTCTCCAAAATGCATATAAAGCCGAAACCCGAGAGCTTATGCAAAACTTTGAAAAACTTAATAGGAAAGCCAAGCTTTCTTGCTGATGCAATTAAGACTTGCTAGAAAAAGCAAAATGGAGACGATTTTCTTTAGAAGACACATTATTCGCCCTTGCTTTGATGAAGCAAAGTACAAAGGGATATAAGCTTCTAGAAAAAATGTTTGCTTTACCTAACAAGAGGACACTGGCTAGACTCTCAAATAAAATTGAGTTTGAAGGTGGAATAAATAAAAATATTTTTGAGCATATAAAACACACCACTAAGGACTGGTACACGACGAAAAAGCTTTGCTGCTTAGTATTTGATGAGGTAGCCCTGTCACCACATCTCACATATAATGAAAGCAAGGACAACACTATCGGATTTGTAGACATAGCAGGAGAAAGGAAACCAAAACCGGCTGACCATGCTCTGGTTTTTATGATCAGAGGCATATGTATAATTCATGGAGGCAACCCATTGCATACTATTTTTGTGAGGGAACAATTTCAGCACATCAGCTCATGAGCATTTTAAAAGAAGTTATTCCTCTGCTCGTGGAAACTGGTCTAATACCGCTTGCACTTGTGTGTGATCAAGGATCAACATTTAGGTCATGTTTTAGACAGTTAAAACAATTGACTGCTCGAATTCGCAGCAATCAATGCAGAGAAAATGGTAAATTTTATCACTATTTTATACAGTTACTATACTGTTGTATAGGAGTTACTATACTGTTGTATAGGAGTTACTATACTGTAGTTGAGGAGCAGTGGTGGCCCAGTGGTTTCGGCCCCGACTTACGAGTTGTAGGTCGTGGATTTGAACCCAGGCAGGCGCTTTATTTTGTGTAAATAATTTCTTCACCACTGCTCTCAAAACGGTGAAGGAAAACATCGTGAGGAAACCGACATGTCCTAGAACCAAAAATTCGAAGACTTGTGACATCTACCAACCCGCACTGGGCCCGCGTGGTGGATTAAAGCCCATTCCCTCTCAAATTATGCTAATACTGTTGGATACACTATATTGTTTTCCATTATTTTAAATTGTTCCGGATATTACAATTCACATAGCTAGACAAGATCTTTTTTTATTTCACGATGCACCGCATCTTTTAAAGAGTGTCCACAACAACTTCCTGACTAAGGATATATTGTTTGATGGAAAAAGAGCATCATGGGCAGATATTTCGTATATATACGACCTAGTTAGCAAATCAGGTCACACCAGAGCAATACCAAATTTGACTACACAACATGTGGATACCAAAACTAATCAATAAAATGAAAGTCAAAGCAGCCACCCAAGTGCTAAGTGCACGAACGGCTGCAATACTTGAATATACTGATGCTCTTCGTAAGTAGTACTCGTATTATAATTTTACTTAATTGAATACATGTTTGTTTGATGTATGCATGAAATTACAACTGTTGCATTAGCCACGAATCTAAAAACACTTTTTCATTATATTTTTTACAAATAATTAAATGCTCTAAAGTTAATAGGTAGGTAGTGCCATCCCTGAAGCAATAAATGGCGGTAATATTTATTTAAAACAAATTCAATATTTCAGATAAGCGGCTCAACACTTCTATAGAGACAAAGAAGACTACAACAGTAGTGGCGACATTTTTTGACGACCTCTTCGATAGTGTCAATGGATCGCCAGGTCAACCAGGGGCAAACATAGATGCGCAGTGAAACCAAATTCCCCTCATCAAGAATTTTGGCAAAAATCAATGAAATTCCTAAAAAGTATTAAATATATTGACACCAATAGTAAATTGGCTTGGCGGACTTCAAAGCCAAGACATGTGCGTCCTCCATGCCTTGAAGGGTGGATTACTACGTTACAAAGTTTTCTGGGTCTGTCCAAATTATTATTTACAAAATTTGGAGTAAAATACTTTTAGCCCAGACTAATAAATCAAGATCCCCTTGAGAATTTCTTTGGTCGTATAAGAGCGATGAATTATCGCAACGTGAATCCCAATGGAAATATTTTTATGTACGCCTTCAAGTCTCTAATAATGTCCAATATATTGAACCCTCACTCAAAATTTTCAAACTGTGAAGAAGATGACGGTGACACATTAGTTCATTTCAATTATCTTTTTACCTGCTGTAATGCAAAAGATAATGAGAAAAATATTTCGCCTAATTTAAATTTAAATGCACCGTCATCTTCAAAGGGTCCGACAGAGTCAGAGGGAACTCTAAGACAAAATGTGATTGCTGAAAAAGTAAGAGTCCAAACATCGGCGTATACTGCGGGGTACATAAGCAGGAAAAAAAAATATGTTATTTTTGCACAACTTATACAACAAAAGAAATCCAGGGGATCCATGAATTCATAGAATATAAAAGATTAAAAAATAATAATTTGGCTTACCCAATCTGTAAACTACTGTGGCTGTACAGAGAAAATTCTCAATTTATTCACGATTTTTTAAATGAAAATGGTTACAAAAATAATGTAAAAAAAAAAAACAACTGATTGCCAAACTCGACATGTCTTGGTTGGGCTGCAAAAATCATAATAAAGATGTGATTGAATATTATTTAACACTCATAATTCGCCTGCAATGCCACAATTGGTGCAATATAATAAATAAAATATTAAGTGGAAAAATAGAAGAGAAGTATGTATCCAAAATGCAAAATATGGAACAATTAGCTTTAAGGAAATATAAAACCCATAGGCAAAAGAAAACCAATAAATGACTATAAAATGTATGATAATTTGTTTTATTTACCTAATAGAATTAAAGATAAAAAAGCCTAAACCCCTAGTAGGTTTTGTCGATATCGGGTACATCACTACACTATACTTAAAAACAAAAACACTATATAAAAAATTATCGATAGCAGCCATTGAATATCTATTAGATTGAAAGCACTATATTTTTTTCTTTGGCAACTTTTATTTTATATGTGTGTGTTATGTCACGCCCCGCGTATATGCCAAACATGAAGCGACAACAGCGCCATAACTGTTAATGTAGGAACTAAGCAAATTCGGCTGTCATATCTGTAGAACAATTGGTAATCTGTGGTCTACACTGGTGTTAAATATGAAAGCTAAATATGACGCAATGGTTTCGATGAGAGATCTACAAACTTTTACAGACATTCCTCAGAGCTTAAAAGCAAAGCTTTTAAAGATCTTAAAATTAAATCAACAGAGGATTGTTGATTTAATTTTAAGATCTTTAAAAGCTTTTATAACAACTCGGGGGTTCCTATGCTGAAACCTAAACTCCAAAGGGCATGCAATATTTCGCAACATACTGATGAAAGCTTATATTATTCATATGTTGCTTTAGACCATAAAGTTCAAAAAGTTTTCCCCTGCTTTTACGAATACCTGGAGTCGCCCAATCACTAAATAAAAACTTTGTGTAAATAGTTCTAGTCTTTAGTGGAAAAGTGTTATTAAATTGAGTGTTTAATAGTGTAAAGAACTCAGCATAGAACTCATTTGGGTCATCTATATTATTAAACTTTTGGTCACATAATGAACTGGCCAAAGAATTATTTAATTTCTCTAAATTTTTACATGTAATTGGCCTAAAACTTATTTGAATTTTTTGTAAAATTTGAATTTGTTGTTTGTGTTTTTTGGAATGTTTTGTTTGTTTTTTGTGTACATGTATTTCCAGTAATTTGGAAGCGCAACC
Organism: Griposia aprilina; assembly: GCA_916610205.1. Classification (NCBI taxonomy): domain Eukaryota; kingdom Metazoa; phylum Arthropoda; class Insecta; order Lepidoptera; family Noctuidae; genus Griposia; species Griposia aprilina. The sequence goes on along the minus strand of OU744285.1, from coordinate 22,046,253 downwards.
TTGGATATTTTATTTTTATGAGTTAAATTGCCAGAAGATACCTTTTTATTATTAGAATAATAAAAAGGTAAGTTATCACAGTGCGTTCTTAATATTTCCAGAAATAACTCTTAAAATCTACATGTGTATTATGTTCTAATCTCGAGGACGAAGCGTTAGTATAATAAATGAGGTAATTTTCAAAACTGGTCAAATCCTAATCCATAGATTCTAAAGTAAGAACACAACATTTTTATTTACAGAATTCTTCATTGCCTTATAATATATATTCATAACTAGCCAAATCCAGCCAGCCCTTTAAAATAAAAATTAAACTAATCTTACTTTTAAAATTAGCCTATTCCAGACCAGCTTACTTTCAAACATAGTTAAATCCGTTTGAGCCAAACACATCGCTCCCAACCCCAACCGCCATCTTGCGATCTCCACACATTGAAGCGACGCGTGGGCGCCTACCGTTTCTTTTTGTGTCGTGTTAATAGAGAGTTTTACATAAAATAAAACTTATCTATTATTTTTTCATCACTATCCGGAATCCATCTTGAGTCAAGCATCTGTCTTTCAGCCTGTTGTCAGCATTTCCTTTGCCTCTCCGCTGGTGGCGCCCTCTATACTTACCGTTGGTACTAAGTATTTTAAGCGCGCATCGGGTGATGGCCCGATATACCGTCATTATGTACAACTCCATTATTTGTTTTGTATCAATATCCGGAATCCATCTTGAGTGATGTGTTTGTTATCACCTGGTGCGCTAAACCCAAAGACGCTATAATGTGTATAAGGGTGTAAACTTTGATTATAAAAGGGTGTAAAAAAGAGATATTAGGTTTATAAAAAATATAATTTATAATTATGCAAATTATTAAGTACAATAATTAATCACAGATGGCATACTGCTTGCAAGCACATGAAATAACAAAAATCTTTCAATGAAAAGGATCAAAATAATTAGATAAAGATACAGAATGATTGGGAATATTCGATGCAATTCCCTTTGATAATAATTTTGGAAGGTATGAATGATTTTCCAGTTACCAGGTGCAAGAATTTGATCAATCGGATTTTTTTCGACAAAGTTGAGAGAACCTACTGCCGATCTTACTGATCCTGGACTTGCATCAATACCACTAACTTTTAAGACGGACCTCACCCATCCGCCAATGACAGTTCTAGAAGCAGGTTTTATATCCCCTTTAGCTGTAATAAACAAATGTTTTATATTTCCTCGACGGTTTAAAGTAATATATAATAATTGTCTTAACCAAAAAATCAAATTTAAATTTTTATCAGGACGTTCCCTAAGCCTCCATGCAGACTGCGTATGGTTCTGGTTGTCAGTTTTAGAACCAAATGCTGGCCACAATACAATAGAGGTATCTTCATCAACTAAACCCGCGCTATCAATTCGCAACAATGTAAGATCGTGAACCCTGCGGCCTGATGCTAACAGTAAAAGAGTAGCCTACATGAAAGATATTATTTTCGTCAAAATTGTAATTACCCATGTGTTGCAATAAAACTTTAGGGTTCCAAATAGGTGATTTAGCAGATTTCTCTCTTGCAACAGAAATAGCGTTTAAAATATGTTTTATAAAGAAATTTGACGACAAATCCATATTTGATGTTAAGTGTGTGAAAGTTGAAATAACAGATTTATGTGCCAAAATAGTTTTATAAGCAAGACTATATCACAGTGTAAATGTGCTAAATATCGAGCTACTTGATCCGCATTAGGGTATTTATAATTGGACTGCGTTATGTAAGAACCGATTAAGCGCCATTTAACGAATCCTGAGAAAATGAGCTTCAAAAATTTCAAACTTAAAATGGTCGCTGTGCATACATTTAATATGTCAAGAGTATAATTTTTATTCTGAACATATAAAATATGTATAAGTTCACATTAGTTAAAAAAATATAAGGCTAAACCTATACAGTTTTGTAGTTATAGCCATTTTTCCGCTTAATTTGTTAATGTGTTTTAAGCCATATTCAGACCATTTTATTTATCAATAACGTACTATACAGCATTATTGTCGTTTGATACTTTATTGCGATTTTTTTCGGGTGAAATAAATTGGAACATAAGATTAAATCCAGTTATTTTAATAAAATTTACTTAAACAAAACAAATGTTGTAACACTTCTACATCTTACTAATACTTTTATTCCTTTTTTTTATTTTATTAATTACCTATACACTGTACCATATTATTTTTTATTCTTCATCTTCTACTTCAAAATCAATGGATCCATCAAAACCTTCAACATCATCTTCTAAATCACGAGATCCAGTTAAATTTTCGTAATATTTTCTCGCATCAGATGGTATGAGATGAAGGAGGGATTTTATATCATCTAGCTTCGGTTGAGAAATAGGTTTTCCTCGTGGCCAAAGTTGCTCATAATGCCTTGATAATGTCAATGGGTTATTTATTGCCCCTCTTTTTGGTCTTTTATTAAGATCTACTTCATGGGTGTGACCGCCATGACAGGTTGAAAGAAATATCCGACCAGGTCTATCCTTAAAAATGTTTATTTCTTTAGTTTTCAACCAGCTTATAGGATTTCCTTCTATATCTTTTTTTCTATTCACTATTGTCTTCAGCATTTTAGAAACTCCGACAAAGTCTAAACTTTCCATTTTATTAGCTATTAACTTGTTTCTCTTACGACAACTGGACATCACATCAATGTAGTCTTGTGGAGTGTAAAGCCGAGTATGGGTTTTTAACGCTGATTCGATATCACTAAACTCGCTATCATTTTCTAAGAAGCTATGCCCAGGGACCATAAATCGTAGGGTGATTTTTTCTAGGTTGTCATTTTCTTCTAGTACTGCAAATAGTAGCAGAGTCAACTTAATATTTCGGTTCTGGCCACCACAGGAGTCTTACCATAGGATTAGTTCTTTGACTTTTGAGTCTAGATTTAAAGATATATGTTTGCGTAAAGTGGAGCCTACTTCTTGTGCTCCCCTGCCTGCTATTCCTTCCACCCAGACGTAACAAAACCCTTTACCGGTTTTTCCTGAATGCACACCGCAGTTGTAAAGCCACAGTTGGCGTTTGTAAAATACGATGTTGGTTGGAATTCTTGGCAGTGGCAGTGTTTTTTCCATATCAAATGTCAGGGTTTCAATATGATCATAAGTCTTAGCCAAAGTTATATCTTGTCTTTTCATTGCACGTGCGTCTTCGGCTTCTTTATGGTGCTGCTCTCTTTCCTTCCCTAAATTTAATTTGGTTTCTTGTGAAGTAGTATCTCTGATTTTTACAGCAAATAGGTCGCACTTATTACACGTGTCTTTCTGTGGCTTTTTCCTTTGTAGATTAAATTTGGTATAAAATATTCTTGAAAATTTTATTCAAGATTGCGCGTGATGGTGATACGCATTAACGAATTAAATACCATTTTAGGTGGTTAATTCGATGCTGCGGTTTAAAAACGGTTAAATCAAAAGGCAAAACTGAATTATCTTGCATCGTGGACGTGTTTAATTCGTTTATGCAATTTGAAAACTGTTTGTAACTGTAACTTTGACGCATAATTCTTTAATACAAAACGAATGTGTGCACAAATTCTAGCAAAGTTCGAAATGTCGCTTGATTCAACCCCTTATTATAAGGCCGTAAGAGTGATTTTTGAACACAAAAATAGCTGAATACATAGTTTATCATACCTATAGTCGATCTGCATTCATAACTCTTTTTTTTCGATTTCGTCGCTTAATTCGTTATTACATAACGCAGTCCAATTAATTGAATGCGACTCACACCATCGCTTCTATTTGCACCACGCTGGTCTGTAGATATTGATTGTGGAGCGTCTCAAGCTTGACATAAGGAGTTTTTTTTCTTGATTTGTCCAGTCATTCAAAATATCTGGCCACCCGAAATCAGCCATGCTTCAAAGTGTAGGTTTTGCACCTGGGGTGGATACGTCCCTGTTCTGGTGTCTATCAGAGTGTGCGGTAGATCTGGAATCAGTAAAGGGGGATGTCGCGCTCGCCGCTGAACATCTGCCTGCCAAAATACCTTGTTCCATTTCGGGGCAATCAAAGTGTAGTCTCCGCTGGCTTGGTTCAGGTGTCTGAGAACCCTGGGGGTTAGATTTGGTGGCGGAAACAACCAAGTTAGGTCGTAGTGCCACTGGTGACAAAATGCGTTGTGGTGTTGTGCTTCCTGATCGTCCACGTCTAATGATGCGTACCTGGGTACTATGTGAGCTGTTTGCGATGAGAAGAGGTCTATCTCCGGCGTGCCCCACATTCGTAAGATTTGGGTCGTTGCTGTCTTCGTGAGGTGACACTCTGGGCAACCCTTCTGTCGAGAAAGAGAATCCACCTCCGCATTGAATCTGCCCGAAAAATAATGTGCTGTCAGATGAATGTTCTGCTTGCCTAGAACAGCAAGAAGTTGTCGGGTTTGTTGGAGCAGTTTCTTGGATCTTGTGCCACCCTCCTTGTTGATATACGAAACTACTGTCCGATTGTCGGTTTGCAGCAGTATCTGTGCATTTTGGAGTTGCTGTTGGTACTGACGTATAGCTGCGTAAACAGCGAACATCTCTTTTTTGTTGGCATGCCATGTCCTTTGTGAATTCTTCCAGGTTCCCACAATATTTGTATCGCTGAGTTGTGCCCCACATCCGATGTAAGTAGATGATATATTTGATGACATCTTTTAAGTTTTTTCATCTAATTGTGATTATTTTTTCTTAGTATTTTTGACTTTTTAAATTCCAACGACAAAATCTTATTTTTTTTCCCAATTTTCTTTTCTTCTTATATTTCGGATTGTTTTTAATGTATTAATAAATTTTACGTGTTTTTGCTTCGTGAGATTGATTTATAGTTACCTCACGCTGGGGTTCGAGTCCCCGGCGTGGTAGCTGCAAGCGTTACGTTGCAATATGTATACTTTTCGAAGTATATTTATTATATATTATTAGCGCTGACAAACAACACAACAAATGGCTTTTCCATACAGTTAAAAGAAGGACTACTCTTTTGTAACTGTATGAATTCTTGAACAGCTAGATTCGCCGCAATTTTTTCGTGAAGCTACTTATTAGTTTATCTGGCTGGTGGCTCGTTCGCGACCTCTATCTCTTTCTTACGCGTAATGCGTGCGGCCGCGTCACTCTGTGGCATTACTAGAATATAATATACTACTCTTTCTAAGCGCTTCTGATGTGTCTAAAAGAAGTTTTGTTGCAATTAATGAGTAATGGTTAAAACTCTCGCATAATGCGTAATGTGCGTCACCTTTCCGAGTAATGTTACTTTTGAGATATTATATTATGTCCACCTACCCATTGTATATTACACAATCTTGCAGCAACCCTAAAACGCTGAGTGGGGCGTTCACGCTGTTCATCCTACCCCACCATCTACTCAGTGCCTTAGAAATTACACTAAACATACGTATAATTCAGACGAGTACCTACTAATAAAATATTTTTCTTTGTTTTTTACAGATGATCTTGAATGAAGTGCAGTATATGTGCAACCGTTGCTGGGTTGCTGCAGAGCGCTACAACCCTAGACCACAGCTACCAGCACTGTCTCCACCAAGACATCAAAGCAGAACACCGTCACCAGGACCACCTCAACCCCAAGCTGAGGGACAATTTGGAGTGTCAGGTTATAAAAGAACGGCAAACACGTCACGACGATGTTTATTCTCAAACTGTGCGAGCCAGGTTTTACGCAGAGGGCCGCACTTTGTAAAGTTGTATTACCTAGTGGAATACCAAATATATATCCCACCACTTGCGAGGGTTTGCGACGACCATCTGCGCTCAAATGAATGGAGTGAAATGAAAGATTTCTCAGTCTTCTTTTACTCCAGAGCGAATCAAACATTTGCTGGACCTGGTGATAACTGCATATAAAACAAGACCAGTCTTGAACTTCGATAATATTGAGTAAATAAGCCGTGATGAATATTGTACTTCCGTACGGGGCTGACTCATGACGAGTTTCAAAGAGTTTTGTATGAGCAATTCTGGAGCGAGATCCCAAAAGACCAAAAACAACCACCATTGGAGCTTATTTAATAAAAAATGCGCTCAGGAGAGCCTCATGAGCGAATTGCATGCCATTTGAATATTACAAGAAAAACCTTAGCGAAGAAATTGAAAATAGCTCGAGAATGCCTTACCGCTGAGTATGTACCGCGACATTTGGGGTTTAACCGCATTAGTCGAGAAGATATATTAAGGCATTCCCTCACTATTGCCGCTGCATTATATGGAGGTAAGGAAATAGAAACTCAAGCCGTTGTCATATGTGACGTTACTTATTTATTTATACAAAAGAGTATGAACTTTTTATTTCAAAAAAAGGACGTACAGTCTGCACAAGTTCGGTAATCTTTTAAAACCATTTTTGTTTGTCTGTACTGATTATTGTAATCACCGGGCCCCATGGCGCTACAACTTCCGACGCAGAGATCATGAATGCTCATCTCAATGAAGAATTGCCATTGCAATCCGTTCTCAGAAGACACTCCAGCGTCCCGCCGTCTGATCCCAATAAACGAACCAATATTCCCCCAGGTACACGACACAAAACCGCTTTTGCCAGACACCAATATTTCACATTAAGTCCACTAATCTACAAGAAAATTCATAAAGAACTAAATATACTTGATTGAAATAAATTTAAATTAAAAGCTAAGGTTATGGAATGGCTACTTGAACAGGACTATGCACAAACTGAATCACTACTCAAATACATTGCCTAATATTGCATTTTTTTTGCACTTATATTTCTTCACATATAACACCTCACACTCACTATTCTCATACAAAAACTAACACACTTCATAAACTCATCCCCACACACATTCATCCCCACGCACATTCATCCATCCATATTACATGGGTTTTTAATTGTTATTTCTATAGTATATTTCTTTTGTCTTAGAATATAATAATTGTGTAAAAATAAATCTGACTGTTAACACGAAAAATTGGTTGGCACAGTCCGCAGTTGTATAATCCCCATTTATAAGTAACCTCACAGCTGAACACTGCCTCTTAAGGTACAGGTTATCCTAGTATGAGAGGCAGGGCTCACAATATCTGTATACAGACTTCTGCAGAGTAGTTAGCATCTTGTTAATCAGTGTATACTTATGTATGTTTCTTAGCGACAATAAACTATTATTATTATTGCACGAAGACGATGTTTTTATTCTTGACCGTTCAGAGATGCTACAGGAACTCGAAAGCCACGGCTACGAAGCTCATATTCCACCAACAAAATCTAGGCATGCTACTCAGTTAAGTACAGAAGAAGCGAACAAATCGCGCTTAAAGGGCCGTGCACGAAATCAACTGATATACTGTACTACTATACTACTATATGATAAACGATAAATTTTCTTCACTTGTTCTGAAAATGGGAAAAAGAATTTAAACAAAATTATTTGTGATTTGAAAAGTCGAGTTCTTAATCTTGCATGTAGCGTTAAGGGATTTTTCAAATAAATTAAGTATTCATGGAAAATCACAAAAAATCACAACAAGTTTTCCAAAAAAATGACGCGAGACTGACGTTTGATCATCGTTTTACAAGAAACAACTTTTGATTTATTCTAGAAATTGTACGCCGACTACCACATTTTGATCCGGTAAGTATTGATTTTATTTTAAGTACTTTGCTTTTTTATGAAGAACATAAATATTTTGCATGCTTAGTGCTTAGTGTTTTGTTGTATTTTTATTATTTTGTCTTATACAGGTTGATTGGGAGATGAGTGCAAAGCTTTAAGGTGAAGACAGTACAGACTATTTAGAACCATTTAAGCCATGGTTGTTTTAGACAAAATCTTACCATTTTTTTTAAACCTAATTTTTGTTTTTATTTCGAAAATTCCCAAAATTTTAACTGAACTGCTTATTTATGGCCAAATTGAATGATAAATTAATTTATTTTTATTTAATTTAATTAAAGTAATGTGTAAGCAATCTAGCAAAACACGTTTTTTTAATGATTTACAAAAAAAAACAGTTTTGACTACTCAATCGACTGAAAATTTGGAGAACAGTGGTAGCCCAGTGGAGAGCAGTGGTGGCCCAGTGGTAACGGCCGCAACTTATGAGTAGTAAGTAGGTCGTGGGTTCGAACCCGAGGGAGGCCTGAGTCTCAGCAGTGGGAACATTATAGGCTGATTATGGTATTAACGAACAAATTTGTTGTAGATAGAAAGGTCGAAAGAAAGGAACGCATTACCAGTGCGTCACCAAAAAAAGAAGACGAAACGTTTGATTGGCACATAAGAGACAAGTTCTTGCAGAACTTAATTGTAATCAAATCGCTACGGCTTCATTTCAATTACATGTAAGCTTTTACTTTCGATCAGCACTAGAAGTGCATAAAGAAGTATTTACGAGTACATTCTTATTTTCAAATGTTGTTAATTTTAGGTAATCGATGACAATGGAAGTTCTAAAAAGACAGTAATTACTGGTGCTGTTGACGATTCATGTCAATTTGATCTAGGCATGGTAATTATCACCTTTGACTTATCTTATTAATTTAAAATATACCTATCTACAGTACATAAATAATTTTAACTATTTATACTTTCAGAATAAGGAAAGTAATGATTCGAAGCTAGAGAACACCTTGAAAAATTCAGTAGTTCCAAATGTTGAAGAAGTACAATCAGACATGGTAAGAAAAATATGATGCTGTTTAATGGTTCCGTGGCCAAATGGTAAATGATAAATGACAAATGATTTTATTTCTGTAAGTAGGTTTGTACAAACACTTTTACACGTCAATCATATTTTTAAACTAGATGAGGTCGGCGTTTCCTATCTGACTACTCTGAGAAGAAAGGCCGAAACGAACTCAGATGTCACAGTCTCTTTTAAAGTCCAGACATAATCTTGGTCAGATCATGTGAAGACCATGTAGATTGGTATCTGAAATGGTCTTTTGAGGAAAGAACCACACAGATTGAGTGGACCTGTCCAGTCAGCGCACGCATTTGTCAGTAATAGTGCAGCTCAACTCAGGAAGTCAGGACTTAAGGAGCTCAACGATTACAGGAACCCTTTTAAATTTAGTCCTTTTCGGCTGTCAGAGACTATTGGTACTATATAAATAAATAAACAAATATGGAGCGGCCAAGACACGCACTTTGCCGGTTTTTTTTAATGTGAATAGTATTTTGTATTAAAATAGATACGATTTGTTACAGAATACAGAAAATTTCATCGAAATCAAGAAAACACATTAATGGATTTAGACGATGTCCTTGTAATTGAATCAAATAAGGTATGATTTTGCTTTTTATTTATTGTATTCTTAAATTATATTTAATTACAACTTAACTTTTAGAAAAAACCACATGAGTAAAAAACAATATTGTTTCAAGAATCACCAGATTCATCTATACCTATTAAAGGGCGAAGAATAGTCGATTTCCAATATTTATTTGACCAATTGATAACCATATCTAACCATAGTGATAGATTTGGATGTAAACTATGAAACCTTATGATAACTGAAGAAAAGATGCAATCGTTTTCATCAAAAAATTATTTATCATGTTCTATATGTAAAAGTCCATTTCAAATAAATACATATGAGGAAACAACAAATAGATTGGACGTTAACCATAGTGCTGTTTTGGGTATAAATTAGTGTTGGTTGCGGCCGGGCAAACTGGAACGAGCTAGCATCTTCTATTAATTTGCCACTCATTAGTAAATCGGCCTACCAGAAATGTCACGAAAACTTATATAACTGGTGGAAGACTACCGCTGAATCTACAAGGATTGAAGCCGGTAAGGATGAAACTTCTATAGCTTTGGAAAGAGGGAGCGTGAGTCCTTCAGGTATACCATGAATAGCGGTAACAGCTGATGCTGCTTGGGGTAAACGATTCTACAAAACAAACTTTTCTTCCGCAACAGGTGTGGGAGCAATAATAGGTTTAAATATAGGCAAAATATTACACGTTGGTATTAAAAATAAATATTACGTCATATGTTCTCGTGCAGCACACAAAAATATAACACCCCCGGAACATCAGTGCAATGCAAACCACGCAGGCTCTTCCACAAGTATGGAGAAATCAGTAATTGTTGAGGGATTCCGAAACTCCGTAGAAAAACACAATTTGGTTTACGCAAAAGTTATTGCAGATGGAGACTCAAGCACTTTTAAGAATATTGTGGAAAGCAGGCCATATCCGAATGTAATAGTGGAGAAAATAGAGTGTTCCAATCACTTGATGCGGATCTATAACGGTAAAATTTTAAGTTTAATTAAAGATACGTCAATCCCGTTAAATCAGCGTAAACTTTTGAATACTGAACGTATTGCTGCAAAAGCAGCAGTAAGGTTCAGAATGGCTCAGAGTTTCCCAATAACGGAAAAAATAAAAAATCTACAAAAAGATATTGTAAACAGTCCCAAACATATATTTGGAGATCACTCTCAGTGTGACGATGAGAAAAAGTCTGAAATAAACCTTGTGCCTGACGTCAAAATATGAATGCAAAAACTAATTGCAATTGCATCTACTTTGGCATTCAACGCGCGAAGCTTATTACACAATTTAAATAATAATAGAGCTGAACAATTTAATTGTATAGTAGCTAAATAGGTGGGTGGCAAACGCATATATTATTCATTAAAAAAATCATATGCCTTAAGGTGCCATGCAGCGGTTGTTGCCTTTAATACTGGCAAACCTATAACCAAATTTTATAAAACAATTTTTAACAGCAGTCCATCAACAGAAACCAAAAAACTTGAGGTGCACAAGTCCCAAATAAACCAAAAAAAGAAAGATACAAACAGACCGAGACGCAGATTGATATTCAACAATAGCAACATTGATTACGGTGATTCGTGCCAAAGGCCGGACATGTCAGAAGAACAGTATTTGCCGGCCAAGATGTTGTTTCTGCAAAACCTCAAATCTCAGATAGAGCAAAGGCACGATATTGAAAGGGAGACTATATTGCAGGCGGAAAGCGCCTTGTGGTTGGAACTACGAAGATGTCTTTTGACGGCCTCATAGCAAAGTCTGCAAGCGAAGGAATATGATAAGTTATGCAGGTCTGGTAAAAAAATTGCTATATAAATATTCTATCGACCACGTCGCTGCCATTCAACATGGCAAATCTAACGAGCAAAATGCATTGGCACTGCTGGAAAAGCAAGAAAACCTTGTTTTTCAACAATGCGGGCTGTTCATTGACGATGAGCACTATTTCCTGGGTGCAACACCAGATGCATTATTCGAAAATGGCATCGTCGAATTAAACTGCCCCATCTCGGCCTTTGGAATGTATCCTGATGACGCCATAAAAGCCAAAAAAAATAAGTTTTGGAAAATACAAAACAATAAAATAAAAATAAATAAAAATCATGACTGGTGGTACCAAGTACCGAGCAGCTATTTGGCTAACGAGTCTGATCAGGAAAAAGAAAACGGTTTCGCATCTTAAAATCAAGAAAGACACATCCCCAGTCAATGGCACCACTAAACGTAAATAAGTGCTCTGAAGAAAACAGCCGTAAAGTCTCTCATGGTAAAACAATTTGGTGACGACTGGGAGAAAGATGAAACTTTTTCTTGGTACGAAAAATTATTGAGGGAAAATTCGACTGAACCTGTTGATACAGAAGCCCAACCATGAACGACATGATCATGATTCTGATTGCGATTGTCTGGAACCAGAAATTGCCATAATAGTTTAAGTTTTCATTTAACCTAAATAGCCATTAAGCTTTTAGTTAATTTAAGTATTGTGTGATTTTAAACAAAGTTGTTTGCTTGGAGACCTCCTAATCTGGGTTTAGAAACACTGACGCATGTTCAGCCGCATTTTATCAAGGCCTCATATTCCTAGCAGCGTTTTATCAAATACCGATATATCCTACAGTGTTACATCAAAAACCGATATATCCAGTTGGTTTGGTCAATAACCGATATATCCATTTTCTTTTTTTTTATAACTCAACAGGTACCACAGTCACGAATGCAGAATATACGAGGTTTGCAAACAGTGATGCTAACACCAATAAATTGATAGATTTAGTTTAACTTTAAATTAGAAAACCATGAGCTTAGCCATACTTTTACATTTTCCCACAAAAAAAACACAAATGAGATTTATCGGTTTTTGTTCCGACGCTCCTCAATTATGATCGAACTTCGCTTACAGGCAAGTTCGTTTAATCGCTAATAATATTTTACGCCGCCCGCGCCGATCGAAGATCGAATCCAACTGCCAACGGCTCAATGTTTTGGTATGTTTTAATAAAATATTTTACATTTGTTTGTTCAATTCATTGCTTAACTAATTAGCAAGTCTTCTTTATATTTGGGTTGGAATATATTAATAATCATCTACAAGTTAGTAGTTAAAGTTCATCATCATAATGCTATTGACTATCGGGCTTTCAATACGTTTTTAGACATTATACCCTGCGTGTTTTGAGAAGTGCTTTTATTTGTGAATCAATATGAATCACTTAACTTTACTTTTAAGAGCTGAGATAATTATTTTGCATGAACAAAACGATTCAATTAATGAAATTGCGAGGCGTTTAAAGATATCGGTGAGTAACAAATGTTATTATTATGTTTAGAAGTTTAATATGTTTAAATTATCTACATGTTATTGATTGTCGTTTTTTGCAATAATATTTTATTATTGTTCACAGAGAAGAACTGTGCAATTGTGGGTCCATCGTTATGCAGATTCGGGAAGCATTGATCCTCGCCGAACGGGACCAAAGGCTGGATTTGCATACACAGATGCCAATGCGCGGCACCGTGATATAGTTGCTACGCATATGACTGAGCCCTTCCTCACTACTCTTTCCACGGCGACTGAACATGACGTGACATTACAAACTCTACGGAACCACTTGCGAAACTGTGAAATATCGTAGACCAGCCAAGAAAATCTTACTGTCCGATATTCACAGGCAAAACCGGGTACGCTCCGCAAGAGAATATTATGATTTCAATTGGTGCAATAATATAACTTAGCATGAAAAATGTTTTAAGTCAGACAAAGACGGTCGCAAAATATTGTGGTGAAACGATGGTGAGCGCTATAATAAAAAAAATATTCTTCATTGCAGGCCGCATTAATTTGGGATATTGGGGTTGGTTGTCATCAATGGGTTCCAGTAAATTAGTGCAGGTAGGGGGTCGCAATACCAGTCAAGGTTACTTGGATGTTTTACAAAACGTGATACTACGAACTGTGCACGTTGCATACCCGCAAGAACACGTTTACTTCGTGCATGATAACTGCGCTGTTCATCGCGCACGACTTATGCAAAGTTGGTCAAACATCCTAGATAATTTTGCTGTGATTGAATGGCCATAAATAAGTCCTGACCTGAACCCCATTGAAAACCTACGGGGTCATATGGTACTAAACAGGGACTCATCTGAAGTCAGGACTAAATCGAATTTAGATGATGTCGTTACCTCAACATGGGAATCGTTTCGTGGCACTGACTTGTGTTGGAAAATGGTTGCTAGCATGAGGACACGATTGCAACAAGTAATAGATAGTGAAGGTGCACCAATCGGCTATTAATAAAAATATCAGGGGGTAATTAAATTTGTTTTATGTGAGTGATGTTATTGTTAGTGAGATTACAATTTAGGATAGCTGTATCTTAATATCTAACTTACTAACATGTTTATTCATATCACTAATAAATATGTACGGTCTACGTACATTAACCTTACTTCTCGCTGACAAGGCGAATCAATAGGTTTACTTGTCACAACAAATACAACTACTTATTTAGTGTGCAACTTACCAACACGCGAAACAGACGTACATGTAAGAATCACCAACCTTACAACACTAGTACTAAATAAACTTTTGGGTTATTGTGTGAAGTGTTTTGAATGTTGGACACACTCGCTACTTAAAACACAAACTATCATAGTGTACAGTTCAGGAACCAATCTGCACCGTACATTTAATGGTCCTTCGAGCCTTTCACTGTTTGGGGTAATTGTATCTCTTGGAACGACAGCGAATCGGCTTGGCTGGCCTTCCACAAGCGGATCTCACCAGTCAAGTTGAGAAAGCGCGCATATTCGTAGAAGAGTACAAGAGCTCTGAGCAAACAACGAAGAGGGAATACTTTGCAACTTCTTCGTGAACAAGACTCAACTGCGTCAACAAGCCAACTACTACTACGGCTACTACTACTGTTGACTACTACTACCACTAAACTCAAGGTACGTACCTACTATACTGACATACCTTAAGTCAAACTTAAAACTACTGACTTACAATGGAATTACTTACCAAACAAGTTGGCATCTTTGAAGATATCAAAACGTTGTGCACCAACTATAAAAAGGACAGCATAACTAGGAAAAACGTTGACTACCTGGAAAAACGTTTGAGGAACTTAGAAGAACTATGGGGTGCATTTGATGAGCAGCATAAAATACTGTTGGAGACCACTGAAAATAAAAACATCGCATACTTTAAGAATGACGTTTACACGAAAACAAAGGACATATACGAGTCAACTAAAAGGCATATTGTGGATCTACTGGATTTTCAAAAGAGGCAACAAAAACAAGACCTTAACTTCGATCTCACTGGGCTAATGGATGAAGAAACTGAGGACGACGTTAAGAAGCTCATCACTCAACAAGAACGCAATTTTAAGGCTTTAAATAAGGCTATGTCAAAGATAAACATTGACTTCATCACCGAAAAGTGGGAGTTCGAAGAACATCTAGCAACCTTGAAATCGAAGTGGCAATCCATCGACAAGATACACTGGGAACTTGAAGATGAGTTGAAGCTGTCTAGTTTGAAAGAAGATTACAATGGAAAGTACGAAGCCATTGAACAAAAATACGACAACTTGAAAAGAAATCTAAACAGCAAGATTTGGTCCAATACACATTATCAACAATCAACACCTAAAATTGAAATCCCGGAATTTACCGGGAAATATGTTCATTGGATTACTTTTAAGGACATTTTTATTGAAACCATACATAACAACCCGAATATTCCCAAAGCGCAGAAGATGCAACACCTGAAGACGAAGCTAAAAGGTGAAGCAGAACGCCTCGTCCAGCATCTGTCCATCAGTGCAGATAACTACGATTCCTGTTGGGAAATACTATCTCACCGGTACGACAATCGCCGACTTCAGTTCAACTCGTTTATGAGCACTATGCAGCACTTACCAACTATTCAGCAACCCAACGCCAACAACCTGAAAAGGATGCATGACGTAATATCCGAGTGCCTAAACGGCCTCGGCAACATGGGAGTTGAAGTGAGCAGTTGGGGCCCAATAATTGTTTACATGATGTCGCAAAAATTGGATCCCACAACACTTAACGAATATACCAAGGAAACGCAAAACAATAGGGAATTGCCAAACCTAGACGAATTCCTTAATTTCCTGGAACACAACTTTCTCGCTCACGAAACCGCGAAGAGCTGCTTAAAGGACTCGGGTGAGAATAAAACTACCCAAAGACCAAACAACAAGAGCTGGAAACATAATTACAAGTTCAAAAGCAACTTTAAAAAGTCAGAGGACCAAACAAAAGTGGGATACTCAAAAATATTTCATGCGTCATTTGGAAAATGTCCTCTTTGCAATAATGATCACGTGTTGATGCAATGCGATAAGTTCACTAACATGGATATTTTGCAACGAAACAAGACAGTGGCGAAACTAAAACTTTGCAAAAACTGTCTATACAGCCATGGCGACAACAATTGCAACTCAAGAAAAACATGCCGCGAATGTAAATCAAAACATCATACATTACTACATACGAAAAACTCCTCTGACTCTGAACCGACTGCGGAAAGGAAGGATGACTTAACCAGGAACTCACTACCGTCAACATCAACTCAACCAGCAGCTCACCACTTGACTGCCGATAATACTGAAATCTTATTAACTACAGTCCTTGTTAAAGTTAAATCAGCTGACGGAACTTACGTAACATTACGGGGTCTCCTCGACCAGGGATCTCAAATAAACTTAATAACAGAGAATGCCGCTCAACTATTGCGCTTACCTCGAAAGAAACTTGACGCAGCAGTAACCGGAATAGGTTCTACGTCACGAACTTGCAGGGGACTCCTGCATCTTGATTGTCAATCGATACATTCAAGCTATAGATTCAACGTGCAAGCATTGGTCCTACAAAACTTAACAAACAAGTTGCCCAGCTGTACTTTCCAAAGTGCTGGCTGGACACATCTTCGAAATTTAAAGCTGGCCGATCCTAACTACAATGTGTCAAGCTCTATTGATCTCCTACTGGGAGCTGACGTTTACGCAGACATCATCCTAGACGGAGTTCTAAAAGGCGACCAACACGCACCTATCGCTCAGCAAACTCATTTGGGCTGGATCTTGTGTGGAAAACTCAAGACCTTCAACTGTCACTTAACCTTATTCGATACTACAGATCTGTCGAAATACTGGGAGAGCGAAGATATTGCTCCAGGTGAGGAAGACATACAGAGGAATGATCAATGTGAACTTTACTACCAAGAAACGACCAAACGATGCTCAGATGGCAAATACATAGTAAAAATGCCTATGACCAAAACCTACGAAAAAGATCTTGGAAGTTCAAAGTCAGCTGCTATTGCGCAATTCTTACAACAAGAAAAAAGACTAGGTAAAAACGAACAACTTTCAACGATGTATAAAAACTTTATCCGCGAGTACTTAGAACTACAACACATGAAGCCTGCGGGTCAAATTACATCCAACCAACTTGAATGTTATTTACCTCACCATGGTGTCCTAAGGGATCAATCGACAACCACTAAACTAAGGGTGGTTTTCAACGCGTCACAAAAAACTTCAAGTGGCAAAAGTTTGAACAGCCTCATGGAAAAAGGTCCTAACCTACAAAAGGATATTCAAGCCCTTATCCTAAAATGGCGAACCTATAAATATGCAATAACTGCTGATATAGAAAAAATGTACAGATGCATATGGATATCCGAGGACCAACAGCAACTTCAGAAAATCATATGGAGAAACTCTCCGGACGAACAACTACAAGAATATGCTCTACGGACTGTGACATACGGTACAAAATGCGCACCATGGTTAGCCATGCGAACTTTACAACAATTGGCTATCGATGACGGTCACTTATACCCTGACGCAGCGAAAATTCTACTAAAAGAGTTCTACGTCGACGATTTAATTAGCGGCCACAACTCTCTCGAAACTGCCAAACAATTACAAAATGACTTGATACAACTACTACAGCGAGGAGGTATGAACCTAAGGAAGTGGTCCAGCAATTGTACCGAATTGCTTGAACATCTTCGGGAAGACCAAATTTCTAAGACCAACTTTGACTTTAAACAAGAAGACTGCATGAAAACACTTGGCCTTGGCTGGAACCCTACGTCGGACACATTTACGTTCAACTGGAACCTGAAACAAGACTCTCAAAAGGGACTGACTAAACGATCCCTACTGTCTCAGATTTCACAACTATACGACCCACTCGGCTGGTTTTCACCAGTCACTATACGAGCCAAGCTAATTTTTCAAAGCGTTTGGATGCAAAACTTAACTTGGGATGAACCGATACCCATTGGCATACAAGAAGAGTGGCTGAAACTGAAAGATCAGCTGGACGAAATAAAAACTATTACAATAAGTCGCTGGATCGGAACCATCCAAAACAAAATTGAACTACTTGCATTTTGCGACGCAAGCGAGAAAGCATATTCGTGCGTCATCTACACACGGGCGTTGAACGAAACCGGAGAACCTAAACTAAGCCTGCTGGCAGCAAAGACTAGGGTTGCTCCGCTCGCACAAAAACTATCTCTGCCAAGACTTGAACTCAGCGGGGCACTACTTCTATCACAGCTGGTAAACAAAACCATCGAGTCGCTAACAGGACACACAATAACTATATGGGCCTGGTGCGATTCAAAAGTGGTACTGGCTTGGTTGCAAGGAGCGACATCCAAATGGGAAAAGTACGTAGAAAACCGAGTCGTCAAGATCAAGCAAGTAGTACCAGCATCCCATTGGTTCTACATAGAATCAAAAAATAACCCTGCAGATTGTGCAACAAGAGGGTTATATCCAAAACAAATAGTGAATTTTCACTTATGGTGGAATGGACCTGCAACGCTGAGAACTTTTACAGGCAAACCCGAAGAGCAACGTAGTTGTCTACTTACAACTACGATGGAACAAAAAAGCATCGCGCCAACCCTAAGCCAACCAGAAAACATAATAATCAACTTATTAAATAATTACAGCAAATTAAACTGGGTTACGAGAGTTGTCGCTTGGATTATGCGATTCAAGACAAATTCACTTAGTAACGCTAAACAAATGAAGAAATTTGATGACGGTCAATACAATGACCTGACGGCAAATGAACTCAATTACGCCACGAACATAATAACAAGAAACGTTCAACGATTAGAATTCAGCACAGAATATGACCTATTACAAAAAAATCAACATGTTCCCACCAAAAGCAAAATTTGCAAATTATGGCCTTACCTCGACAAGGAGGGTATATTGCGTGTCGGCGGACGCCTGAACAAAACTAACTTACCGCTGGGAATGAAAAATCCTGCAATTCTACCAAGAAAGCATAGACTCACAGAACTACTGATAAACCAAGCTCACACCGCGACTTTACATGGTGGAGCCCGGTTGACACTCGCCTTCATCCGTCAACATTATTGGATACTAGGAGGAAACAGAGCAGTAAAAACTCAGCTGCGACGATGTACACGGTGCCATCGATTCAAAGCTACGGAAAACTACCAGTTAATGGCCGACCTTCCAACACAGCGTGTGACACCGTCCCGCCCCTTCACTCACACGGGGGTGGATTTTACGGGTCACGTAGACGTCAAATTAAACAAAGGAAGAGGCGTTAAGACAACCAAAGGTTACATCGCAATCTTTGTTTGTTTAGCAACAAAGGCAGTTCACATCGAACTAGTTTCAGACTTGAGCACTGAAGCTTTCATGGGCGCTTTCCAAAGGATGTGCTCCAGACGTGGTACCCCAAGTCATGTTTATTCGGACTGTGGTACAAACTTCATCGGAGCCTCAAAGATGCTGAACAATGAGTTTGAAATGTTCAAAACGGAATTGCCCGCTGATTTCTTTAACGAAATAAGCAGAATGAAAGTGGAGTGGCATTTTAACGCCCCGGCGTGGCCAACCGCAGGGGGACTATGGGAAGCCGCAGTGCGCTCTATGAAACACCACTTACGTCGAGTTCTAGGGGAACAGAAACTCACATATGAAGAATTTTCGACTTTACTGGCCAAGATAGAAGCGTGCATGAATTCCAGACCATATTGCCCCCTCACAGAGGATCCAGATGAGTTCTACAATTATCTCACTCCAGGACATTTTCTTACTGGTAGTCCAACTATGACACTTCCGCTATCCAGCTATGAAGATGACCGCAACTTAGATCTACGCAAAAGGTGGCAGTTAACTGAAAACATGTTCCATCAGTTCTGGAAGCACTGGTCCTCAGACTACTTAACATCGCTACAGGCTCGCAGTAAATGGCTGAAACCCACACCTAACATCAAAACAGATGATGTTATCTTGATAAGGGAAAACAACCTCCCACCAGGAAAATGGGCCCTTGGACGCATAACCGAAGTGCATCCTGGCAGTGACGGACACGTCCGAGTCGCAACTATAAAAACGCAAGGTGGCACATTGAAGCGACCCATCACAAAACTGTCGCCGTTGCCAATTAAAACTTTACTCTAAGTGAATAAATACAAACAACAAGTCACTACGTACTCACTTGCTTACCAATACCGCGACATACTACACTGAAAACTCGAAAAGTAAACATACTTCAAGTCATCATGTTAACCACACTACTATTGATCTGCTTGGTAGCTAGAATTGACGGCAGTGTCATTCCACAAGAATCATCAAGTGTTCACATAACAACTTTAGGAAGTGATCGACCCATATACTACGACACCATTGGAAAAGTACAGCTGATACACGACGAATGGAGGTTACTGATGTACTACAACTTATCTACCTACTGGAGTGGAGTTCAAAAGTTCGAAAACTACTTACAAGACATTTTGGACCTCTGCAATAAGTTGGAACCAAGATTTTGTCAAACCACAATTCGTCAGCTTTTGCACGAAATGGACCTTCTGCACTACTACAACGACATACTACTGGCCCCACATAAACACTTGTCCGGTCGCAGCAAACGAAGTCTGATTGACGGAGTGGGATACGTGGCGAACAGTCTCTTTGGAATTCTTGACCAGAGATTTGCAGACCAATATCATAAGGATATCCAAAACGTGCAAAAGAATGAAGATTACATCCTGCAACTCGTTAAAAACCAGACTTCTATAGTTGAAATTGAAAATGACATCTTGAAGAAAAACGAAGAGAACATCGATCAGCAATTTACACTTGTCAACAACTTTATGAACGACACTGACATAAGATTAGCGAAAATTGAATCGGAAATGGAGATAGTCATGGCCGCGAGTTTTTTTACCTCCGCTTCGCTGGCTGCACGCTTATTATTGAAAAACTTGAAAAACATTCAAGAAACCTTTTTCAACACATTACTGGATATCTATAAAGGCCGTATGGATGTTCACTTACTAACTCCAGTCAATTTAATTCAACAGCTGACAATAATCTCAGGAAGGCTACCGAAAACGTTGACTTTACCAATAGAAAATATTCAAGAAGATATAAAAGATATCTACAAACTAATTTACGTGAAAGCACGTGTAACCGACAGTTACTTCTTGTACGAGCTTCACATTCCACTGGCAAGTGACGAGGATTTTGTTGTACACCAGATTATTCCACTGCCCATAAAAAATCCACAGAAGGAAGACGAAACGACAGTTATTCCAGTGTCATACAAGTACATCGCAGCGAATCTGGAGAAGAACACTTATATCAGACTAAACGAAAAAGAATTGCATCACTGCATCCAGAGGCGACCGGAAAATTTCGTCTGCATTATGAACTTGCCTATATTTAGTTTACAAAACGCCAAAGCACCGTGTGAAGCGAGACTACTAGGTCAACATTCAACCTTGCCATGCATTACGGAACAAACGAAATGTGAAACTGCCTGGATTGAATTACATAACACGAACACATGGCTGGTCACTTGTTGTAACTCATGCACAATACGTACTGTGTGCAAAGATGACGTCAGAACGCACGTCATCAACACGTCATCTATAGTGACACTGAAACAAGGATGTCTTCTACAAACAAAGGAGCTGAAAATACACTCCCACAACAACTACGACAGCAACGCCAGATTGGATTACGACATCGAGGTCCCTACCCTGGAAAAAACAATAAATGGCATCATAAACAAGCATACAACACCTCTGCTGCAAGTAAAGCACAACGAAGACATCGCTGTCATCGAAGAACGACTGCGGTACTTGAAAAGTATGGAACAACTTCCAGCGACATTGACAACACACGATATACATCAATACGTCATTTCTTACGTACTATTGACTGTAATTGGAGTGGCAATAACTGCATGGTTGGCTAAAAGGCGAGGTTATTGTACAAAGAAAACAGATGATGTAAGTCATGTTACTCGACATAGTACCGCAGACGTGGAAATGCAGTCCAGGAGTTCTGTGGCTGGGATGAGAAAACTATTCAGGTCGCGCTCACTACAAGATCGCCCGCCTCCGAAGAAGTCAAGAGTTGAAGCAGAGCGGAGGACTAGCGGCAACCATCCACCTACAAGGTCCACATTGGATTCCAACACCGACATTGAATTTGACTTTTGACATTTGACTTAGTTACATGATTATACTTTTAATGTTTACACTTTTTACATTTTACATTATCTTTAATTTCTTGCTTTGTACTGGTGATTCTTACATGGTCATACTCTCCTCATCCTTTGCTTGGGTTAGGAGTATGTACGGTCTACGTACTATCGGCCCAAGTTAAGCATGCTCACTTAAGAAAATATTCCTGCGAGAGCGCAGCTAGTGACAAACCACACCCCTTCCTAGTTTCCCCCAATTAGAGACAATATGCATTTGTGTGAGTAATGAGCGAGTAACATAAAATAACAAACATTAGCTAGAGCGCGGCAGTGCCAATTTGCTCTCGCTAATTTTTGACGCTTCCCTTAAATTCCTATCGCCATTTCATTTTACGACCTGTTTATTTCTATCGGACTGATTGCCTGCCTAACTGTGACCTCTGCTTGTATACCGGACTGTGATCGAAAGCCTCTTCTTGACCCTAGCTTGTATCCTGGACTGTGTGTGTATTGTGTGTGGGCTGTGACTAACGTGGTGCAACCATGACGACCCGAAACCTGATTCAGGAAGAAAGGAATCAAATTATTGTTTTGCATAGACAAGGGTTAAATATATCCCAAATAGCAGTGGAGTTGAACATGCAAGTAAGTTATGTTTTTGTATTCAGATAGAGGGAGAGATATAGAAATAAATAAAGTGATAGTGATAATAATTTCATAGTTTGCATTTTTCCTTATATTGCAATTTAAAAACAAATTCCATGAAAAATATTGGTATTCAGCTGCATCCGGTTAGACTGGAAGCCGGCCCCAACATAGTTGGGAAAAGGCTAGGCAGATTTATATATAAAAATAATAACATTATTATAACTTTCAGATGGTATCTTTTTAAATTCTCATAAGATATTACCTACTTATAGTAATGCATTCAAATAAGATTGTTCTTTTTATTTATTTTTGCTTTCAAAGACGTTGTTGGAGCCTTTTATGACCCGATAATAAATCCTAAACCAAAACAACCTAAACAATGGTGCCTTATCTCACAGCGTCGTTGCCGCATTTTAATTAGAAAAACCAGAGCGCATTCGTCGCATTTCTAGAGGCTTGATCATTATATTTCAAACTACAATTTTTTTTCGCCCAAGCACAAGATAATTGTTTTTTATAATTATTTTTAACATTTATTTTATCATAATACTGCAGATGGAAAGTAATTGACAATAATGTAAATTTTTGTTAGTAGTGCTCGTAAATACTTACCAAAAAAACTTAAAAAGCATTGCACACATAGTTTTAAATACTAACGATTTAGTGCTTGGCTGGCCGATAAAATAGCAAGTACTTACTATTTTTTCGGCCAAGCACTAGATCGTTGTTATTTAACCACGAAAAACCTTTAGAAATGCCACGTTGCCAGCCCGCACGGGATAAACACTTTTAAATAGTAGAGATAAAGCACAAATTTGCTTGGGACAGTTTCATACAATGTTGGAATTTACGCTATGGCATTTTTCTTACTCATAGGTATACGAGGTGTAAATTGCAATATCTGAAAACCTCTTAAGGGGTCATTGTACTAATCATTATGAACAACTTTTACTACGGGACCAAACCTGAAATCGCGAAAAAAAAAACAGCTGTTCCCTACATTTATGTTCGCGTAACTCGTCAAAATGTATGGACCAGCTGCTTTTTTATCGCGATTTCAGGTTTGGTTCTCATAGTAAAAGTTGTTTATAATGATGAGTAATGACCCCTTAAGAGATTTTCAGTTATTGTATTTACAACTTGTATTTTAAAATATAGTTATGAATGTTATAACTACTTAAATTAGTTATAGAAAAGTTAAGAGTTTATTTATCATGAAGTCAACCAAAATGCACACCTTAAGTATTTCAATACTTATAATTTTTATTTATAGTGTACTAGTTGTGCCCTTTGAATAAGACTTTTGTAGTGTACTCGTATTATTATACTTAGTTCCTATATTATGTAAAAAATCGATGCTGATTGTTTTTTTTTTTTTTTTTTTCGTTAGAGAACAACGGTGCGCCGCACATACGTAGATTTCTAGGAATTAGGCGGCCATAAGTCGAAATTCCAATAATCGACTAATGACAAACAATTTTTTTCCTGGAATAGTAGACTACCTGACGAACAATAGCCAACCCCACCCACATCCCTAGACTGCGCGAGCGCGCTGCATTACTAGTCGAAACTTGATTGTCGCACTTACTGCACGTGAAAGTTCTTGACGCCCTTTTCGTATATCATTTTCTTCGGTGAATATTTTATGTGTCGTGTCATATTTGCTTGTTTAAGTGATGGATACCAATACTACAGGTAAGCCTTTATTAAATTAATATGAAATTGTATTAAATATATTGTCAATAAATGACTTAATGAGCCGTCAATAATACCCTTTTTTAGAAATGTTTTTTCTTTATTTTTCAATTTCAATCGAAAAAAAACTTTACTTCCGCACCTTTCCGAGTTACATTTTTGATTTCATTTTATAGTATAAAGTCTTATAAAGAAAACTGCTTAAAATCAGCTGCTAGTTTTTGCTAGTTTTAAAAATAAACGAGTTTGAATTTTTTTTGACAAAAATAGGAAAAAAATCGGATTTTATGTTTTTGTGTTAATATTATTTTTTTATTGTTATAGGTTCACCTGGCTGCTCGGGGGTGAAAATGTTGACTCGTAAATACCTCTTCGATAAAATGAACGAGCAACATTCATTATCGATAAATGAAAAAATTAAATATTTAGAAAATTATTTACTCGTGTGTTACGGGGACACAGAAGAACATAAAAATGTGATAAAAAAGAAGTTTTCGTATTTTAAATGTGATTTGATAAAGAGGTGGTCTCGGGCGCATAGAATACTTGAAAACTTTTTGGCGGCCAATAATTCTTGGTTGGAAGGAACATTTGAGATCCCCGTAGACACGCATCAAAGGCCAGGACGACCTACCAAATCTTTTACCGAATCTAGCGAAAGAACAAAGAGAAGAAAAACTGAAGGAGTCCGCGCATCTTACGACGAAGAAGTAATTGTTCACGCGGCACAAGTAATTTTACAAACAGAAGGAAAAAGAAACGCGTCTACTGTTTTAAAAGACATTACGAATTCTTCTGCGTCTGCCAGTGATTGTAAAAACAGACATTCAAAGTCTAAAGAAATAGAGCCCCTTACTCCTCTGCAAGCACTGACAATGTTTGTTGAAGCCGATTTGACCAGAAGACAGTACGAAATTATTCGAGCAACGAACAAAAGATTCTATCCACATTATGAATTATTATTGAAGGCCAAAGAAGATTGCTACCCACCCAAGGAGTCATTACGAGTGACGTCTACCTGCGCAGAAGGAAACTTACAATCTTTGTTGGATCACACTGTAACCAGATTATCCCTGTTCTTAGAAGAAGTCTTACTCACACTTGATGCCGTTGAAAGGAACTCGTTACTGTTCATCTGCAAATGGGGTTGTGACGGCTCTCAACAAGCCCAGTTTAAACAGAGACTCTCAAACGAAGATGAATCTGATGCTAATATTTTTATAAGCTCATTTGTGCCTCTACGAATTGTTTGTGGTGAGGATAAAAGTAAAATCGTGTGGCAAAATCCAACTCCATCTTCACCTAGATATTGCCGTCCAATAAGATTTAGATTCGTAAAAGAATCTACGGACATCACAAAAGAAGAAATCAATTATGTAAGGAATAGTGTAAACTCATTAAACTTGACGAAAGTTGACCTCAATGGAGAGAATTTTTTCTTTCAACATAGTTTTAAAATGACTATGGTTGACGGAAAGGTCTGCAATGCAGCCACAGACACCAAATCGACCAGCAGATGTTATATATGTGGAGCTACATCAAAAGATTTTAATGATTTAACAAAAAAAAATGATGTACGCCCTGAAGCTCTTGAATTTGGCCTTTCCGTATTACATGCAAAAATCCGGATATTCGAAAGTGTGCTGCACTTAGCATATAAATTGCCCGTGAAAAAATATCGCGAGAGACGAACCGAAGAAGAAAAAAATCTAGAAAAGCAGAAGAAACTTGATATTCAGCAAAGATTTAGAGAGGAGACAGGTCTTTTAGTCGATATGCCAAAAAGTAACTTCGGAAACACAAACGATGGAAATACCAGCAGAAGATTCTTCGAGAACCCTGAATTGGCTGCAGAAATCACTGGGATAAGTTATGACTTGATTATTAGATTAAAAGTGATATTAGAAGCCATATCAAGCGGCCATAAGATTGACGTAGCAAAATACGATAAATACGCCATGGAAACTGCGAAACTATATGTTGAGTTATATGGCTGGCATCCTATGACTCCAACGATGCATAAGGTCTTAATTCATGGAGCTTCAATAATAGAAAATTCGTTGTTGCCGATAGGGCAACTTTCGGAAGAAGCTGCTGAGGCCCGCAATAAACATTTTAGGTCTTATCGCCTAAACTTTGCTCGCAAGTTTTCGAGGGAAGAATGCAACTTAGATATTTATCATAGGTTACTATTAACATCCGACCCATTTATTAGTTCCATGAGAAAGACCAAAAAAACCGCTTCAAAATTATTTTTGCCTGAGACAATGCAGCTATTAATTCCTGCTGCAGCTGAGCCAAACCGACCAATGGAAATTGATGAAAGCGGCGAAAATTTAAATGTAGATGAATAAGTCTCCAATGTATGATTGATTATTTTTAGTGATTATCTATTTAGCTTATGTAACTTACAACGAACGAACGCAAAGACGAACGAACGAACGAACCGCGCGTTGCGTATAACGAATGTAAAGATCCTTTTAATAATATAATATATTTACTTACTTATTAGAACAAAATAAACTTTGTTTTATTTAATAATACATACCTGAAAGTATTACTAAAACGTAGACAGCTGTCCCTCCTTGGGGAAAGCCGTGAGTATGTCATATGTATTTTCAATATAATATTAAAAAACACTTTGAAATCAACTACGATCTCGAATAAAATATTTTTTGATAAAAAATCACAAGTAGGTGCGCCTAACCACCGTGCACCAACAAATAATTTCGATAAGTTATTCCAAACACAGAATTCTTTTTATGTAACTATTTTGTAATATAAATATCACATAAAATTATTTTGGCCGCCTAAATCCTGAAAAACGATCTATGTGCGCCGCTGGGTGCGAAGATATGAAGAAGGAGAAATTACAGAACGCGTTCGTGCACCTCGACCTCGGGCTATAAACGAAAACGAGTTAAATAATATGATAGCCACGTATGAAGAGAACCCGTTCACACCCACTCGCAGTTTCGCACAAGAATACGAAGTTTCGATGCAAACTATTAGAAACGAGTTGCATCAAGCTGGAGTCCATCACAGACGTCCCGCAAAAAAAATTATTTTGACGCAGGAGCAGAAAGCTGCTCGCGTGCGATTCGCTCGTGACTACAGGGACTTCGATTTCTCTTACGCCATATTTTCTGATGAAAAGTGCTTTAGGTCTAGCCAACAAGGTCGTCGGAATTTATGGCGTGTAGATAACACAAGATACGAACCTCGAAATGTGAACCCAAATGCAGAATCGGGAAGAATTGTAGTGAACATGTGGGGCTGGATGAGTGCTGCTGGACCAGGCGAGCTCGCTTTTATACCAGGGAGGGCAAACGGCCAAACGTATTTAGAGGTGCTACAAACCATCATGGTACCCACAGTGCGCACGGTGTATCCACAACTGGACGTGCCAGAATTTTATTTTTTCCAGGACAATTGCCCGATACACCGTGCGCGGGTTGTTCAAGAGTGGTTGCGAGGGCAACCACAAATTAAAACAGTGCCATGGCCCTCCCGATCGCCAGACTTAAACCCCATTGAAAATTTGTGGGGTTTAATGGTCCAGAGATGGGATAGTAGAGCAGAAAGAACGAAGGAAGCACTTGTCACACATTGCGAACAAGTTTGGGACACATTCAGAGGTTCGAATTTGTGCGAAGTCCTGGCTAGGTCCATGCGTAGCCGTTGCGATGCTGTGATAGATGCGGGAGGAGCAGCGACGAAATATTAAGTTAATATAATTTTTAACATGCACTATGTTAATTAACGAAAGGCGTTCCCGTTAACCCGCAATAGTCCAAACATGCTACAATTAATATTACCATTTAAAAATTCGCGAAAAAAAATCAGCTGCTCCCTACATTTTGTTAAGCTAGGTATGCGAACATAAATGTAATGAACAGCAGATTTTTTTTCGTGAATTTTCGAATGGTCATATTTTGGTAGCATGTGGACGCTATACTATTGCGGGTTAACGGGAACGCCTTTCGTTAATTAACATACTGTATAATTACATTATACAGGGTTATTTTTCTAACACCTGGTAGGACTATATTAGTACAACCACTTTTGATCTATGACTTTTTAGAATACCAAAAGTAAACTTTCAAGTTTTTGTTGTAATATTTGTAATAACACTTTTTAGATCTGTATTTTGTAGTAAGTACCGCTGCGACCCTGCATTCGCAACGCACTGTTTGTTTATTTAACTACTTACATATTTTGGTACCGCGTAGAGTTGTTCAAATTTAGAGCGATCAAAATAAATATTTTTAATTGTATTATGAAATTATTTTTTTATGAATTATTAAAAGTCATACAACAAAAGTTGTTATTTATGATGTTAGTATTATAGTCCTACGAGCTTATTAGTGTTTTATCATCAAATGACTTCTCCCGCTCTGGGCGGAGCGGAAGGTCGTGTCATACTTTTACTGACTAAAACCCACCCGTGTTCCTTCAGTTGCCTGTGCCAGGGCCATGGTATCTCTTTCGAACAACCCGCGACTCCGGCGGCTTGCAAATAACCCTGTATAGCTATTTTTATTAGGTTTATTTTTATTATTCCAATTTGTATTATATTACTTCGTTGATTAATGTCACAGGGTAGACTGTAGACCGTAATCATAGTTTAAAATATTGCCAACGATTTTGAAGTCTTCTTGTAAAATTATTGATGTCAATTTAGTGTCATGTTGCCTTTATTGGTGGATTTGTTGTTTTATTTACAATCAATGTTGTCGTAAGCCCCGATCTCGTTAGTTTGTTATTTTACATATTCAGTAGTGTCATCATATCCGTCCACCTCATAAATAATTGATCTCATTTGCTTGATAAACCTAGTCTGTAGTGTAATGTAATTATTGCAAATTATAAAAATTATTAAGATTCTTAAATTTTACTAATCTTAAAACTTTTCAATTTCATTAGAACTGCACGAGCAATATTCTCCTAATCTTATTTACTGACAGGCTTTTTGCCTGTTGTTGTTGTGTTGTCTGTTTGTCATTGTTGTGTTGATTTCATATTTTGAACTTTACGATATAAGTGTAGATAAATACAGTTTATAAATGATATTATGAGTAAGAATCTTTTCACTTATAATATTTTGCATTTTGATGATAATTTCTGTGTAATTTTTTGTTATAATATGTTAATTTCTGGATGAATCTTTAATGTTTTGAAAAAGTCTATTAAAAATAAATTAAGTTACTTATATTGTTTTTTTTTCTACAACAGCAAATCCTTAAAATTGTTCTCAAGTAGATTTTAACTAACTGTTTATTTTTTCACACTGAGATTACAGCCGATAGTTTCATACAAAAAGCACTTACTATACATCTTTTATTATACAGATAAGATTTAAATATCAACCTAAATAAATCTTTAATCCTGCATAATGTTAAATGAACACAAACTAAAAATATATATTTCACTAGTACCCAACATTTTATTTCAATCCTTTCACTCTCACTGCTGCCAAGGCACAAATTATAGTTTAGTTTAATTACTTGATAAGCTTCTGAATTTTAAAGTGGCATAGGAACTGAATCATTGTTAGATTTGTCAAAAAAAAACTTAACATGCAATGCCGGTAACGCGCCTGTAGCGTTGATTTCGCTTAAAATCATGAATTGTCAAACTTTGACTAGAGCATGAATTATAAAAGAGTAAAGTGTTGGTTTGATTATAATCCAGTCTTAAAGTGCTCATCCTGCACGGCATGCCTGGGCATTTTAATTGCAACGATACCTTGTTCGTTATACAGGCTGAAATTTAATTCATGGGTATCCTCTTAAGGGGTCATTGTACTAGTCATTATGAACAACTTTGACAATGGGAACAAATGAAATCGAGAAAAAAAAATTGCTGTTCCCTACATTTTGTCGAGTTATGCAAACATAAATGTAGGGAACAGCTGATTTTTTTTTCGCGATTTCAGGTATGGTCTCATAGTTGAAGTTGTTCATAATGATGAGTACAATGACCCCTTAAAAGGATGCCCATGAATTCAATTTCACCCTGTATTATTTTAATGAATAAAAGGTAATATTACAATTACCTACTGTTAAAAGTATTAAACCAAATACAAGGAACAACTGCAAAACATTTGAGATAATCCTAAGGTAATAAAAAACGTATGGCCCTTGTATTAAGCCGTCCTCTATTGTTTAACCGAATTTCCAGACATTCCCACTAAATAACAATGGGTCTTAGATAATGAACTTATTTTTATTTCAGTTGCAAGAGTTGTGCGGCTTGCGGCCTTGCGTTAGCTACAAACAAAAAGCTCTGATAACATTGTATGAACTGCGCAGAGTATTGGTTCAAATATTACTGTAATTTTCAAGTATTCCCAAATTGCCCAAGTATAAACAAACACATAGAAATTTAGATAGTTATTTACTTTTAATAAAGTCGATTAAACACAAAAAATTTCAATATAAACATTTGATACCTTCATGCAGTGCCGGTCAACGCACCTATACCTAACGTATTCAGGGAGCCGTGAGATAAAAGGTAAACAAACCATAAATGTCCGTTCAATCGATTTTGAATGCTATTGTGTTGGTGGCATGACAAATGGCAGCTGCAGTAAACAGTTGGTATTGTAACCACTTTTTTGCCTTTAATGCCATCCATATGCCTACGGAATAGAAGTCAAAATCGGTGGAACGGACTGTAATAAAACGGTTCGTTTCAATGTCTCATCTTATTGTGAAGGGAATATGGTGCGGTTGCTGCGGCATGCGGCATCACATAGGATATGGTGAAAATTGGAGAGGCAGTGAAAGTGTTCATAAATAACCTATATCTATAGACCCGATAGAGAGAGGAAAATATTAAAGTGGATTAATACATATAAATTGTAGTTTATTAGTTATTACAAATTATTTTTGTAAATACTGCAATATCAATAATACATTTTCTAAACCAAACAAACAGAAGATATGAGTACTAAAATTAATTCTTGTCCATAATAAAAAAACAATTCAATTCAATAACAAAGAGCTCACGCCGCCGCCGCGCCGCGCTGGCCGTGCCCATTAAAAACTCGTCTCTTAGCAGAAACAAGTGAGCATAGTACTCTCCTAGTGTGAGTGTCACACATTCTATACATGATTATACTAATACGAACACCACTAAAATACGCTTTGTGCATCCTATTGGTCAAAACTCGTGCATTGTGCGATCGAGTCGTGAGCCGTGCTATGAGATTATCGCCTTAGAGGTGAGCATGCAGAAGTTTGGCCGATAGTACATTAACCTTACTTCTCGCTGACAAGGCGAATCAATAGGTTTACTTGTCACAACAAATACAACTACTTATTTAGTGTGCAACTTACCAACACGCGAAACAGACGTACATGTAAGAATCACCAACCTTACAACACTAGTACTAAATAAACTTTTGGGTTATTGTGTGAAGTGTTTTGAATGTTGGACACACTCGCTACTTAAAACACAAACTATCATAGTGTACAGTTCAGGAACCAATCTGCAC
This sequence comes from Griposia aprilina, assembly GCA_916610205.1. Taxonomy (NCBI): domain Eukaryota; kingdom Metazoa; phylum Arthropoda; class Insecta; order Lepidoptera; family Noctuidae; genus Griposia; species Griposia aprilina. Next base: position 22,014,564 of record OU744285.1, on the reverse strand, counting down.
CGTACAAAATAAATTAATTACTTGAATATGAAAAATAACGTTAATTCTCGTCCAACTTAGAATATTTGTCATGGACAAAACTACTTAATTAGTAATTATAATTTTAAAAAATCTAGGCAATAAATATTGTTTAATTTTTACTTCCGTATATATTTTCTCGAATAATGTTCTTATCTGATAAATTACAAAAATAAAAATTCAACAAAATGAAATAATGTTTTTAATAATGCAAAAAGTTGTTGGCGGCGGTGACACTCGATCCAAAGACATTAGATTAACCAGCCGATTACTTATACACCTATGCCACGGGACCAGTGTGGTAATTCGTTTCAACGAAACCACGTCTTTAATTTATGTATTATAATATATTATTGAAAGGGGCTGCTCTTGTACTTAAACCTATTATAACACAGAACATTCATCGTACTCACATTTCTGAACACTGATTATAGCTGTAAAGCAAACCTTTAGTTATTTTCAATTATCTTTCACTGTTTTTACCTCTAATTCTGTATTCATAACATTATTTTCATCATTTTGTAATCTTAGAATATTTTTATACATTGACATTTATATTGTAAATTGTCATCTGTCAGTTTATGTTTTTCTATATAGCTAAAAAGTAAAGTCACTAATAAGGTCAGGTTCTCTATATAAATCGCTTTATTGTTTCTGGCCGACAATCTACGAGTATTACGAAGTATTTTGATATAAGTTTGAAATGTTTAAAATAAGTCCAATGTTGCTTCGAGAGAAAGGGACAACAATATGACTGTCATTATGGATATAAATACAGGCCTCCGTGCCAAAATAAACGGAGTCTCAACCAGAGTTTCAAATAGTATGTACCTCAAATACTGAAGTTTTATTTTACATCCCGGTGAGCACCGGCGACCAGCTCAAGTATATTTTCATCCCGGTGAGCACCGGCGAACAGCTCATAACGTCTTCCAGATTGCTGTCGGAGGTCCCTTATTAATCATGCAGCTGGAGGTACCTATACCTCCGTAATACTGGAGCTGGTCAGCCGTTCATTTAGAGCTGGTCAGCTGTGCTACCGAAGATTCCTGACTCGCCATGCTGCTGCTGTTCCCTGATCCGCCGTGCTACCGAAGATTCCTGACTCGCCATGCTGATGCTGTTCCCTGATTCGCCGTGCTGTCGAAGACTCCTGATTCGGCGTGCTGATGGCGATTCGCTTACGATTTGCATTATATAACTTCACTTCTATTAAAAACATTGGTGACTTACAGTTAGCCCTGTTCATAAAAAATTCCAATGAATTATTTCATTATTATTGATGATTGAAATCTGTCTATTACCAATAGAATACGATGATAGTTCTTAGATATTTATCTAACTGTTTAATTTACTGTTTTAGTAATAAGCCTTAGGTTGTAAAACCATTTAATCTCTATTTTTTAAGTAAAACAAATGTAAGCTAGTTTATATAATTTAATGTTATAAAGTGATTTCATTTCTATTTCTGTGAGGCCGCAGCATGTTGGGTATTTCAATGGATAATATCGCAACACCAACATTAAAATGTAAACCATTATGTGATCTGTGGCAACACTTCCCTTCCAACTGTGACACTGGTACAATACACACGTGAAATTTAATTGTCAGCCGTTTTATTTCTTCTTCCTCGGCACCAACGCTACCAGCACCTCATAACTTACCACTGCACAAGCCCTCTCAAAATATAAAAAGGGTTAGGGTAGGTTCAGATGACAAGCGCTCAACGCGCGTTTTGATAACGCGCGTTTACAACTACATACATTTTATTCAGGCCGTACACATGCTAACGCGCGTTTTAGTAACGCGCGCGTTCAACGCTGCGCTAGCGCTCGACTGTTGTCAGCGCGCGTCAACGCCGCTTTGAGATCATTGGTTTTCTATGTTTCCGTTCAGTTGAGCGCGCGCTTTCGACGCGGATAGACGTATTTTAGGGTTCGTCAAGTTCGTCCGAAAATCGTCCGAAATGGAAACCGAAGCTTTTAATACGGAATTATTAATTGATGAAATAGAGAAACGTCCTGCGATATGGGACATGACAAGTAGCGATTATTCAGATAAGAATTTGAGAAGACGGGCTTGGGAAGAACTCGTCCTTATATTTTGTGAAGGACATGACAATGAAGAAAAGAAGAAAATATTATGTGAGTATATATATTTATTTACATTTACAATCGGTTTGTGTTAGGCTGGTTTTAGTTTTACGCCGACGGCACGCGCACCGTCAGCGCTGATGGCCGAGATATATGGACTTCTAGGAAGCGTTTTTAAATGATGCGTACCTATCAGCGCGCACAGTGGTCAGCGCTGATAGCTACGCGGCCGTACGCGTCGCGCGTCGGCCCCGCGTAGCTGTCGGCGCTGACGATCGCCCGAGCGCCTCTGCTTTCAGTGAGCGTTCTAGCGTCGAGCGGAGCGGACGTCGTCAGCGCGTACAGTCATGGCGAATCGCGAAGTGGATACAAGTCGAGTTATCGATGAGGTACGCCTGAGGAAGAAATTGTGGGATGCATCCGATCCACTCTACAAAAATAAAGATGCAAGAAACAAAGCCTGGGAGGATATTGCGGACACATTGTTCGAAAATATTTCAGGAGAAGAAAAACAACAACTTGGTTTGTTTACTTTCTTATTTTATTATCTAAATACCTACACTACTACAGGATAAAGCCTTTTCAAGTTAAAATATACACGAATCTTGCCAGGGCACGCTTCCAATAGGGCTAACAAAGTACTCAGCAAAATGTTCTCGCAGAGCGTGTCCAGACCTGTTTGTAGGTACAGCTGGCAGGTCTACCATACCCTCAATTGTAAGTGTGTCTTCTATACGATAACCATCGCGAAGTCTTATAAAGTTATGCAATACGCAGCATGCTTTAACTATATTCTTTGTAACATCAAAACTCACATTAATAGGTGTATGAAACACTCTGAACTTGTTTGACATTATACCAAATGTAGATTCTATGTATCGTCTACTACGGCTCAGTCTATAATTAAATATTTTTTTCTTGTGGGTCATATTGGATCGTGCATATGGCTTTAGAATTTTATTGGATATGCCAAAAGCACCATCACCCACAATTACATGTTCAACTGGAGTATTTGTTCCAGGCAATGGCTTCGGTCTAGGAATATTTAAAGTGTTTTGTTCAAGGCTCCTGTAGAGTGTACTGTTTTGAAATATAGTCGAGTCCGAGCTTTTCCCATATGTTCCAATGTTTACATATGTAAAACAATAATCTGCATCGCACATAGCCAGCAGAACAATGGAGTAAAAATTTTTATAGTTGTAGAATATTGATCCACCACCGGTTGGATTTACGATTCGGATGTGCTTGCCATCAATAGCTCCAATACAATTTGGAAAGTTGGTCTTTTGTAGAAAACCGTTAGCAATATTTAGCCACATATCAAGTGTATTTGATGGTATGCATTCATTGTGTAGCGTGTTCCATGTTACTTTACAAACTTCGTCCACGATCTTACTGATTGTTGCGATTCCCATCCTAAATGAATACTGCAAATCCGTATATGTTCGACCCGTAGCAAGAAATCTGAAAATAAAAAGGTTTTATTATTTCAGGCAAACTAGTCCAACAAAGATGGAAAACAGCCCGTGATGCGTTTTTTAGAACAAAAAACGCAATGAAAAAAACGCCTTCTGGAAGTGCTGCACCAAAATACAAAAAGTACATTTATTATGACGAATTAAGCTTCCTAGCTCCAACAGTTGAGAATGAAGTTGATGAATCACTCAATGAAACCATACCCTCCCCTTCCCTTCCCTCACCCTTAGCAAATATAGATAACACATTGGATAGTATGGTATCTTCAGAACACTCTCAAGATATATTCACGCAGCAAGTTTTTTCAAACACTCAGCAGGGTGAGCAGAATGACCGTGGTGTTGATTCACCATCATCACAAAAACCTTGGCTGGAAAAGAGAAAAAGAAGGGGCCCGAAAACAAATCCAGAAAGTTCTCCTTTTGAAAAAGAATTATTAACTTTATTAAGTAATCAAACACCAGATCTTGCCGCAGACGACCTGGCTTTTTTCGCTTCTTTAGGTCCAATCTTAAAAAGTTTTGATGTAGGACAAAAGCTGGAGTTTAGATCGAGAGTGCTGCGCGAAGCCACGAATATTCGAAATTGGAACAGACCAAATAGCTCAAATAGCTCTTACTCTAATGACGCAAGATCTACATTCGACACGTATGCATCATCATACAATTATCAGACTCCAGGTTACTCAGGGTACGAAACCAATGATGCAAATCCAGGTAACTCTGGTTATCAAACAGCTAGACGTACTGATGAATAATTATATTATGTTTAATTACTAATAATATGTAATTTGTTTTTTTTTGTCTTTCCTATAATATGAAACATTATAATAATAAATATGTTGTTTTGTTACCTACAATTTACCATGAATAAATATAATGATAAAATGAGTAAATATATTTTTTTCTTACCTTAAAGTCACCATTAGTCGTTCAATCGGTGGTATAGGCACGATTCGTAAGCTGCAATGGACCAGTTTATCCTGTATCTTTGCCAGTAATTCGTCAAAAGTTCTAGTTGACATTCGAAAGTAATTAAAGAATTTACTTTCGTCAGCCCTCAAAGTGCCATATAACAAGACAAATTCTCCTGCAACGGCTCTCTGCTCAATCAATGGATGAACATGGAGTCTTCGTCGTCGCCGGTTTTTATTTTTTTGGGATAGATAGTACAAAGCAGCAATAATTAACACACTCCGCATTTTGGTCGTCGTCTGTACAGTATGGCGGTCAGTACGATACTAAAACGAGCCACGCTGAGCCTCAGCGCTGACAAACTACGCGCTGAGCTATGAGCGCTGACGGTGAGCGTGAGACTAAAATCAGCCTTACAAGTTAAATATAACGATCCTGCCAATCTACTTTTCCTTCATTAATGAAATAGTTTGTTAAATGTACTCGAACATTATCCGCCTGTCGCACAGCACGTCCGGTATAATGTGAGGCTAGATTTTCCAGGGGTGGCGTATAAAGTGTGTCTTCAAAATTGTAGCCATCCCTGATTCTGACATAATTATTTAGTGTACATATCGCTTTTACGATCTTTTCTGCAAAACCGATGTTAACATCTAACGGCCTGTGTAAAATGCGCCATTTATTGCACATTATGCCAAAAGTACATTCAACATACCGGCGTGCTAATGTCAAACGGTAATTAAATATTTTTTTAGCATAAGTTAGTGACCTTCCCCCATATGGACGCATTAAATTCTCCATCATGCCAAAAGCTTCATCAGCCACTATCACATATGGCAACGTTGTCGGTCTATTTTGTATTAACAATGCCTTTGGCTCAGGTAGATCTAATGACCTTTCTGTCAGCTTTTTGTACAATGAAGAATTCTTGAATATACCTGAGTCACTGTTTTTACCGTAGGCACCTATGTCAACCCACACAAAACAATAGTTTGCATCCGCTAGCGCCAATAAAACTAGCGAAAAATATTTTTTATAGTTATAATACATAGAACCCGTGTGTTCAGGCTGGATTAACCGTATATGTTTCCCGTCCAAGGCTCCCAAACAATTGGGAAACTTTGAGTTCTTTTCAAATATCGTGGATATTTCACACCACTTTTCTTTCGTTGGTTCACTCATAACAACGGGCCTTAATTTTTTCCAAATAGTTTCACATACATGTGGTATTATAGTAGCCACAGTAGATTTGCCAATTCTATAGTCGTAGCTTAATGTCCCAAATGAACATCCAATGGCCAAATATCTGGAAACAAACATAAACTATTACTAAATACTGTTTTTTTTTTCAGCGTCATCCCTGCAAAAAAAGTGGAAGAGTTTACGGGATAATTATATGAGAGAGGTGAAGAAAATAAAGACTGTCAAATCTGGATCAGGAGCTTCCAAAACTTCGACATATATTCATTATAATAGACTACGATTTCTACAGGCATCAATTGCCAACAAAGATACAGAAAGTAGTTTCGATGCAGATAATGCATCAACTTCGTCAGAGGTTGCTGAAGTAGAAATAAGTTCTGGCTTTAAGAGTCCTAAATCTACTTCAAGAAAAAAACAAAAATTAAATCCTGCTGATGAAAGATTTGCAAACATATTAGAGCAGAATTTAGCACAGAAAAATGTGTCTCATCCAAAAGAAGATGACGATGAAGACAAGCTGTTTTGTTTGTCACTCGTTAAAGAGATTAAAAAAAATCCGGAATATAGGCGACTTCAAACTAAAATTGCCATTTATAATTTAATTTTGCAAAACCAAAATGAATTTCAAGGACCACAACAACAGACATATGAAAATCAAAATTACCCGGTATCACAACGAAGAAATTATTCATCACAAGAGCAGCGTCATCAGTCATCAGCTTCTGTTGAAGGCTTTCGTTATCATGATTATAGATCACAGCAGTCTAGTGTGTCAAATAATTTTGCACATTATGGTTATACTACAGCAATGGGGTCTCCATCGCCAGTAACACCTACTCCATCGCCAGCACCAACTAATGTCAGCAATGAATCAGAGTTAGAGTTATTCTGCGAGTAACAAAATGTTATTTTTTCTTTAAAAAAATTGTTCCTAAACAAGTTGATTTGATTTATTTGATTTATAGATTATGTTGATTATTAAAAAACTTACCTCAATGTAATTATGAGTTTTTCTTCCGGTGAAATGCTATATCGCACAGCGTTTTTATCTGCTACGAGTTCATCGTTTATGAGAGTCAGTAAGTCATCAAATGACTTGATGGACATTCTGAAGTAGTTAAAGAATTTGGGCTCAAATTGCCTTAACTTAGGATATAAAATAATGTACTGACTTTCAGTCAGCCTGGTTGACAAAATTGGGTGAACCCAATATCTCCGTCTTCTGTTGTGTCGTTTCTGCCGTCTGTATAAAATCACCGATAAAACTGTTTCTACGTCCATCTTCGACAAATGCAGAACTCAAACTGGCCGCAACAACGCGCGTTTAACGCCTGACAAGCGCGCACCATGTGAACACTATACAAAAATTCAACGCGCGTTCAACGCGCGCTGAGCGCTTGTCATCTGAACCTACCCTTAACCGTAACGTTACACCAGTTAGTCACATAGTTAAATGTATGCTTAGTATTATGTTATTTTAATTATTATGAATGTGAGGACTATGTGGGTCATTGCTTTTTTTTCTCAATTAATTTTAATCATGATCTGGCAGTTTGAGTAATTTATGCGGCCTACCCAAATGTCCTTTCTTTTGTATTGTTCGTCGAATCGTTGAGCTCCTGAAGTCCTGACTTCGTGAAATGAGCTGCACGATTACTGACAAATGCGCGCACTGACTGGACAGGTCTACTCAATCTGTGTGGTTCTTTCCTCAAAAGACCATTTCAGATACCAATCTACATGGTATTCACATGATCTGACTGTCTAAAAGAGAGACTGTGACCTCTGAGTTTGGGTTGGCCTTTCTTCTCAGAGTAGTCAGATAGGAAACGCCGACCTCATCTAGTTTAAAAAAATATGATTGAATTTGATTGATGATTGATTGATGATTGGTTGACTCGCGGGCGCGGTGGCGGGCGCGGTCACGAAATATCAAACATATGGCGTAATATCCAAGTGTTCACGTACGAAACGCACGTGCGGTGTAACGCGACGTCCTGCGTGAGCGATCTAGACGCGAACGCGAAGCGGCGCGGCGCGGCGCGAAAACAACAAACATTCGAAACCTATTGAAGTGGCCTACGTGACCAAACGCACGTGGGGTGCGGTGCGGAGCGGAGCGAAATGAAGCGAACGCGATCAGTTGACTTGATATTTTCGCGCGAAGTGGACGCGTCGGCCATATTTTTTTCAAGCAAAAATTGTAAATGTCGGAAGTAGAACTTCTTATTAATGCTATCCAAGAACGTCCTACATTATGGGACAAAAGGAATAAAAGTTATCATAACCGGTTATTATCGCACCGCGAATGGGAGGCTGTGGCTAAAATAATTGGGACTACAAGTAAGTACAACATATTTCTTTATTATTATTACATTCTTGGCAAAGGATGTTGCTCAAAATACAATTTAAAGTTTTCTCTTGCCTGTGCGGCTGCTCGTGATGTAGCATTGTATCTTCTTTGAGAATTATGTCTTTGTGTTAGTGACATATTTTGATATGTTTTTCGGAAAGACATTAACTCATTCTCATTTATTGATTCAAGATCCCTTATAATATTGTGTAGTAAACATATGGCTTTGACTATATGAACTGCATTTGTAACATTCGTTTCGATAGATTTATGTAGAATTCTGAATTTAGAAGTTATTGAACCAAAAGAACATTCCACCACCATTCTGGCTCGAGATAAGCGATAATTATAATTATCTTTGGCGTCCCCTTTAACCGTTGACTTTTCTGGAAAAGGTCGCAATAGGTATTTCTTTAGAGGAAACGCCGCATCTCCAAGGAGCACATACGGAGCTATGATATTAGAGCCCGGTAATACTTGTTCTTTAGGTATTTTTAGTCTTCCTTGTTCTATTGCTCTTCGAAAGGGGCATTCCTCAAAAACACCGGCATCGTTGTCTTTTCCATAGGAACCCACATTTATCATTACAAACTTATAATTTGCGTCAGTGACTGCTAACAACCCAATCGAAAAAAAGGATTTGTAATTATAATACATGGAACCACTCTTTTTTGGTTTTTTTATGCGAATGTGCTTTCCGTCAATACATCCAATGCAATTAGGAAACTGCCATCTGTCCCAAAAACATTGCGCTATGTTTTTAAAGCTATCTTCTGAAGGTTCGGGCATGTGTTTCCTAACTAATTGAGTCCATATAGCTTTGCAAACTTGTGGTACGATTGCAGAAATAGCAGATTTTGAAATTCTGAACGAGAAAGCGAGTTGCCGAAATTGTATACCTGTGGCCAAATACCTAAAATAATGCAAAATATTAAGTTATAATTCCTTTTCTTTTTTCAGGTGAAATGACTAAGAAAAAATGGAAAAATTTGAGAGACACGTTTAGTAAAGAATTAAAAAAAAATCCTAAGCCACGTTCTGGGACTGACGCCGATAATGAGCCGAAGTATACAGGCACATGGCCACATTTTGAGGCCATGTCTTTTTTAAAAGTAGTTCTGAAACCCCGACAAACAGAAGGGAATATTATATCAAAAGACTCCGAAAGCAATTCTGTAGATCTGTCAGTGTATTCAGACGCGGCTAGTCCGGAAGAGATTTTCAACATGAACGCATCTGACAATGACAACACCCAGCTCCCTGAATCTGCGTCTATTTTAGAAGAAATACCACAGAACATGTCCATAGATAACAACCTTCGACAAGATCGTCCACCTTCGCCCTCGTTGCCAGGTCCTTCGCCTTCATCCTCATTGCCAGCTATCACAAGGCAAACACGCAAAAGAAAAGATATAAGTCTCGAAGCATTTCTCGATATTGAGAGAGAAAAAATGAAAATTCTTCGCGAAGATCAACCAGATAATACTGACGACGACCTTCTTTGGTTCAAATCAATATTACCTTACATGAAACAGTTGCCATCACTCAAAAAATTACATTTTAGAACGCAGATGCAGGAGCTTCTTCTAATGGAGCTGTCAAAGTTAAACCCACCACAATCCAGTGCTCAACAACATGGCTATTACACATCTTTGTGAAAGTATTGCAATTATGTACATACTTACTAATTAAACTTAATTAATATTATATGTAATCTCTAACATTTATTTCATAGTTTTCTTACCTCAAAGTCACCATAAGTCGTTCTTCTACAGAAATAGGTTCCTGAAAATTTGTTGTAGTAAATTGCAGAACAGGTTTAATGGCTTGTACAATATAGTCAAACGTAGTAGGTAACATTCGACAATATTCCTTGAACAACAGGGGTTGAGTACGTAAATCCTGGTACAAATTATGAAATTCCCCATGAGTATGCCTTTCTAAGTAAACAGTATTAGTTCCACTTCTCTGCTTTATACACTTCTTCAATATCTCATATTTAAGATATGAATTTTCCAACAACATTAGCTTCCGTCCGTCCATGACAAATGTTTAATGCTAACTGAACTGAACGGCGGCGGAGGGCGCGGAGGGGACGGTTCGCGCGCAGACAGGACAGAGTAGCCGCGTCGCTCCGCACCGCATTAAATTCGCATCGGATCGTTTCGCAATCGCGTTCGCGTTGAGTCGTCCACGTAGGACACAGCGTAAGTAGCGGGCAAGCTAGCGACTGGCGCGCGCGCGCCGCTCGCGTCAATATCAAACGCGTGAGATGTTTGTGTGTGTTCACGTCGAACTAGCGGCGGAGCGCGCGATTCACTCGCGACGTCAGGTAAGTTCAACCAGTATGAACTTGTCGCTAGAAACGTTAGCGCGTCTTCATCATGTCTTTCAATACAGAAGAGTTTATTAGTGCTGTTCAGGCTAGAACTCCGATTTGGCAAAGCAAACACAGTCATTATATGAACAGAAATATTCTCAATAAGTTATGAAGGAAATTGCGGAATTGTTTCCTGATATAGAGGGTGAGTAAATGAAATATTGTGGGTATTTTAAACCTTTTATTTTTATATAGGAATATTATGATAGACTACTAAAGATACAAAAATATTACAAAGATGGCGACGTATATATTAAACGATTGTTCTGCCAAAAATATGTCGTGAATAAACTCCGAATTTGTTTAGCTCGATTTGATGGATTGTTGTTTCTTCCAGTTTGTCGCCTTTGGTGCCGACTTTCAGTTGCTAACTCATCATTGCAATTGTAACCATCTATATCAATTACAATATTATGCAATAAGCAAGCGGTGTTTATGATCAGGCGTGCATGTTTAACATCAGTTTCAATAGGTTTTAAAAAAACTCGCCATTTATTACATAAAATTCCAAATGCACACTCCACGGTTTTTCTCGCTCTTGACAATCTATTATTAAAATTTTCTCTCTCTCGATTCAATGTTCTTTGTGGATATGGACGCATTAGATACTCTTTAAGAGGATAAGCTTCATCGGCTACTATAACATATGGAGCTGTAATGTTGGAATTGGGTGTTGTTCTTGGTTCTGGGATATTGAATGCGCCTCTTTCGAGTAACCGGTTCAGGGACGAGGCGTTGAATGTACCGCCGTCGCTTTGCTTTCCTCTACCTCCAACTTCAATAGTTAAAAATCTTTTGTTCGCATCAGCCGCAGCTTGCAAAACAATAGAGAAATAATGCTTGTAGTTAAAAAATGCCGATCCTGATCTTTTAGGTCGTTTAATTCTACAATGTTTACCATCCAAACTGCCAATGCAGTTAGGAAAGTTCCACATTTTATCAAAATCTGAAGAAATATGCTTAAGCTGGTCTTCAGACGGCAGTGGCATATGGACATTCAATTTTTTTTTCCAAATAGCTTCACAGGTACTATAAATAATCTGAGACACTGTACTAATACCCAAACGAAAGCTATAAGCCAAAGATCGAAATGCCAACCCAGTGGAAAGTTATCAGAAACATATAAAAAAATACAATTATTATGTAAAATTTGAATAGATCTATACTAATTACTTAATATACCTACTAAAATTATATAAGGCATCAACACTAAACAAAATTATTTTTTTACAGAAAAGGCTTTAAGAAAAAAAATGGAAGAATATTCGGGACCAATTTATGAAAGAGTTTAAAAAAAATCCGATTTCTCGTTCTGGTGATGCTGGAACTGATCAAAACACTTCAGTGTGGCCATATTTTCAAATGATGCAGTTTATAAAAGATGACGTTACCCCAGAATCAAATGAAGGCAATTTAGATGAAACTACTGATGGAAACTGTAGTGATAATAATGAGCGGTCCCCAACTCCCCAGTCAATAGCTGGTTCATCTACAAGTACACTATGTACGAGCACCAAACGTAAATGTGCAGAAGATATAAGAGAGGAATTTATGGAATTGGAGAAGAAAAAGTTGGAATTATTACAAATTAAACTGTCGCAAAGCAGCCAAAGGCAAGAAAAAGATTGCGAAGACCTGTTATTTTTTAAAAGTTTGTTGCCGTACATGAAGGAGTTAACTCCTATACAAAAATTACGTACTAGAAACAAAATTACACAAGTTGTTATGGATGAAATGAATAGTGTCACGACCCAGGCTTACGATGGTTACAATACTTACGAATATAACACATCAAATTATGGAAATTAAACTTTAAATATAATTAACTACGAAAATACTTTTTTTTTAAACTCACCTTATAGTTAAAAATAGTCTTTCTTCGGGTTTTATGCTTTTATGAAAATTTGTGTCTTGTTTTGAAATCTCACTCCTTATTGAATCCAATATGTAATCAAAACAGTTGACAGTCATCCTGGTATATCCAAAAAATCTTGAAGGATGTTCTCTCAAATTACTATATAAAGTATGAAATTCACCGTACCGTTCTCTTTCTTTATTAATTTCGTGCACACCAATTCTAATTTTTATCATCTCCCACTTTAGGTATGAATTTTCGGTTAAAAATAAAAGATCGTCGTCCATGGTTACAATCTCTGACAACACGTCACACCCGCGCAAACGCCTGGCGGCCAATGTGAACACGAACCCGCCACGTCTTCGCGACCGCACCCGCCACCGCGCCCGCGCGTTCCAACGTGAACAAGTACTAAGTGTTTGATAAACCTACTTACAGAAATAAAATCATTTATCATTTATCAATGCTTCATATGCTCGAAGCAAACACTAATAAATAGGCGGAATAATACACCCGTTGATTTTACGCACACTATCTATGTTAGTGTGCCCTGCAAACCTATCTAGTTTGCTGTGTGTACATAATTAGTGCCACATAATAAATAAAATTTTAAAAGGAGGTGGACAAGAACAACTTGTGAAACAGATATGTGCACCTCAACAAATTGCCTTTGACAAATATAAAGCCCATAGGTTCAGAGGAAAAATAAATAAAAAGTAAAGTCTGATAAATCGTTTTATTTTCACAGTTCTTTCGTATCTAATGAACATACGAAAGAAACTTAATGAACCTTGCAAATAATAAAATTAACCCTATAAGAATTTTCCATGGCACATCATTATGCTATCGATATTCTATGCCGGATGGTCATCGTCACTTTTATAGTACCCTGTGTGTCATCAATAGGTGACATTACGACACTAGCGCTTGGCGCATATTGCCTAAATTAACCTTTGTCGATTTTGACCATAATATCGATAAAATCATGAACCTAGTCATGACAGATTTAGGTTTGGCTTGTTTTTTTTTTATTGCAGTCTACATATTACATATTAATACTTAAGGTAACAACTAAACAACTACGTCGATTATGGATGAATTTGAAGCAAAGACAGAGGAAGGCATTGACGAAAGAACGCCAACACCGCTTGGCTACTGGAGGAGGGCCGTCTATAAGCGATTAGCCTTGGGCATTGTCGTTCACTTAATGGATCTAGTTCATCAAATCTCGTTCCGTGAAGTGAACTCGTTCCGCTAACTCGTTCCACAGTTCATTTCGCTCCTTGACTTGGTAGGTTGTATAGTACAGTACTACTGATTCAGAGAGCGAAATGAACTGTGGCATAGACATGTTTTCGACAGAGTCCGGATTTGGAACTTGTTTAGCTATTCGTTCATAAACTGTGAACTATAACAATAAGATACGTCACCTATGAAATTCAGTTATTAAATAGCTTCGATTTCCCTTCATACTTTTTTCAGGCTTAGGACTGACACTTAAAGTGACTAATATGAATTAATATTGAACCTACTTTTCACTTTAAAAGGCGTATTTAAAAATCGACTCTATTTACATTTTTTTTTTTTTGTGTTTTGTTTTTTTTTGTTTTCTCTAATCACATGTTTAATATGAATTAATATTAAACCTACTTTTAATTTTAAAAAGCGTATTTAAAAATCAACTCTAATTACTTTTTTTTTGTTTTCAGGCTTCTTATTTTTATGTCTTCTCTAATCACATGTTTCCATGCAAACACAGCAATTGTGATACCTTTTCAGGCTTCAACAATGAACGACGTGCTCTTAAAATATCGCCAGCCTTTGAAAAGATTCTTTCGCATGGCACGGAGGTAGCGGGTATACATAGTCTTTTTAACATATGTTGGTACAAATTCGGATAGACATTTCTGCGGTCGTACCACCATTTCAATGGATCTGATTTTCGAGGTATTAAATCTTCTTTCAAATATCGGTCCACTTCAATACTGGCTTGAGCTGTAGAGTTTTGTGGTACCGTTTTCTTAATTTCTTTATCGATGTCGGACCAAAGATCATCATTTACTTCGGTGATATTAACGGGGTGACAGGATTGGGAAACATTATCATCACTAGCAACAGTGACGCTGGCGATAGCAGTTGTTCTTCTTCTAATTTCACTCACCGCGTTTTCATATTTAGTAATAGAGTTAAATCCGATCTTTTTGAACCTGGGATCAAGAACCGTGGCTTCAGAGTGTAAAACTGAAGACTCGATGTCACCAAATCTCTTATAAATTTCAACATGAAGTATTTTAATTATTTGTTGTACTGGTTCCAAATATGTTGAAATTACTGGAGGTGCATGATGTTTTGTAATGTGGTTTATCATAATTTTGTAGTAAACAATTACCTTAGATAAAGTAACTGCTTTCTCAGCAGAAATTTCTGTTGTTATGTCATTGAATGGTTTTAAAATTGGCAGTATTTGTTCAATACTTACAAATTCTTCAGAACTTATTAATAAGTCACTCCTTAGCGAAAATGTCGCTGAGACAACGGCTTCCTTAATTTTTATTAAACGGTCCAACATTTGGAACGTGGAATTCCAGCGAGTTTCAACATCCTGTTTTAACATTAATTCTGGAATGTTTAACTGTTTTTGGACTTCAATCAATTTATATTTAGCTACAGTGCTCCTTTTGTAAAATTCAACATTTTTTTTAACTTTTTCAATTATAGGTAAGATCTCTCCTCAACCTTTCCTAACCACTAGATTGATTTGGTGTGCGAAACATCCAACATGCCTCCACCCACCTAAACGTATTGCGGCAGTTATGTTTGCCGCATTATCCGACACCACTGCACTTACTTTATAATCTATGTCCCAGCGCCGAA
This sequence comes from Griposia aprilina, assembly GCA_916610205.1. Classification (NCBI taxonomy): domain Eukaryota; kingdom Metazoa; phylum Arthropoda; class Insecta; order Lepidoptera; family Noctuidae; genus Griposia; species Griposia aprilina. The sequence continues at coordinate 21,999,398 of OU744285.1, read as the reverse complement.
AACAATCTTTCAAAAATTCAGATAAGTTTTCACTAGTGTGTCTGTCTCCATATTGTACACACTCTAACAGATATGAAGACAGCTCCATATCTTCATTTAAATAGTGGGCTGTCACTGCAATGTAACTATCTTTTGTGTAGTCTGATGTCCAACCATCAGTTGTTACAGAAAGTGCTTTGGCAGAGGCAAGCTTGCTCTTCATCAACTCTACGGTCTCATTATAAATTTTTGGAATCAAACTTTTTGAGAGCGTTTTCCTAGCAGGTAAACTGTAGCCTGGAGTTTGAGACACCATTTGTAATAATATTTTAAACTCTGGTTCGTCAACGACACGTAGAGAATGTTGGCCTTTCGATATCCACTTCACCAATTGCTTATCTATAACCTGCGATCTTTGTACGGAAATAGGTCTTTTTCTGATGATAAAATCAGTAATATTTTGTTGCGATGGTTGTTGCGATGTTTGTTGCGATGTTTGTTGTTGGTCAGCAGAAGTTGATGGGTCAGTATTAGATCTTAAAGTATTTATTTCAACTTGCCGTTCCAAAACGATAGGTATTGTAGGATGTTTCCTGGTCATATGGCGCGACAAATTACTTGTATTTCCAGACGTAATACTTAATTTTGCACTGCAATAATCACATGTTGCTTTTTTTGGTTCTATTTCCTTAAAATGTCCCCAAATATCACTACGTTTACGTTTAGAAGTCATTTTATATTTTAAAAACAAAAAGTAGGCACAATAGGAAGATGTCACTCACTCAACGCAATTCGACTCTCTAACTAATTTAAAAAATACGACCTCATAACGTAAACAAAGTTGCATAAAATAGAATGTCAATCTAAAATAAACTTATTACTTTATGAAATAGAGACCAAAATAGTTAACGTCTCTAGAATATCGAATACTAAGAAAGCTAAACAATAATTGTCAGTGTGTGTAAATGTAAATGCGATAACGAATCAGATCTTGCTAAGTGCATGTGGTGAGTTGAGTTGGTGACGTATACAACAAAGGGCTCTCGTTCCTACCTACACACACAGACGCGGGCTTAGACTAGAGACGCGGGATAATAATGAGCCGGTGAACTGTGGAACGATAATGCCGCAGAGTACTGAACGAGTTCAGTTCGTTCACTGTGTTTGAGTAGTTCATTGGAACGAATCGCTCCGGAGTTACTCAAGTCTATAAGCGATGCCACCATTGGCCCTGATGTCGCCGAACTGGCCATAGTTGGTATAGATACTGCCATTGATTCAGATACAATTCTTGGTAAATAGCCGCGTACTGACTGAGCGAGCAGCCTCGTGAGGCAGCCGCGTGAGGCAAATCCTCGGTCGGTCAAGACGAGCCTCGCCCGAGGCAAACCCACGCGCTGCCTCGCCCGAGCGTGCCGCGGCCCGAGCCAAACATTGTCGGTTTTTTTCCATGCTCTAAAGCGCCTCAGTAACTTTGCCGCGCGCACTCAAGACGGTTGTGTTTTGCCTCGCTTCTTCGAAGAACACCATGAATAAAGAACAGTGTCTCAAATTAATACAATTATATGGCGAATATAGACTACTTTGGGGTGCGCTATGTCCTGATTATACCAACAGGGGACTAAGAGAAGATGCGTGGAGAAACATAAACCAGGAAATGAACATTCCAATAACTGACTTAAAAAAAAAGATGGAGTCTTTGTTAGGATCCTATAGGCGGGAAAGGTCACGTGAAAAGAAAAGCCGTATCACAGGATCAGGTATGTTTATGTTTATTATTATGTTAATGCCTTTAATTTAAACTACACTTCAGTGTATTTAGCCGGCCACACTTTGGATCGTAGACAGAGAAAACTATAGACTATAAACATACACTCTAAAATTTCAATTATATTGAAAAATAAAAACATTAATGTTATTACAGGTCGTGGTGACATATATAAATCACATTGGTTCGCCTATGAAGCTTTCAGTTTCCTGGGCGATAGAAACCACCCAGGAAATACGCAAGATTCTTTACATGAAGAAGTGAGTATTTACTGATAATTATTCTGCTAAGCAATTGCTCCATTTGTAATAAAATGTCGCCCTAAATGTGAACGTATTTCTTTTATATCTGTTGGCCCTCGCCGTGGAATAGCTTGAATAGGTAGCATTGATGACATTCCTGTATCCTGCCGCCATCGCCCGTGTATTATTGTTCCTTCAGCTTCGGCATCGAATGATCCCGGGGGAGTGAACCTTTGAGAGGACTCTTGATCTCTTCGCAAGTAGTTATATAAGTATATAGTAGTTAACACGACTTTTGTAGCTATTTCTGGTTCCAATAGGATGGGCTTCCTCAATACTCTGAACACAGAACTTAAAATTCCAAACGCATTCTCCACAACTCTCCTTGCTCTGGACAGTCGGTAATTAAAGATCCTTTCCATTGAACCTCGATCTGGAGTACCTTCATAAGGTTTCATTGTGTACTCATTCAATGCAAAAGCTTTATCGCCTAGAATAAAATATGGTACTGCAGTTGCATAAGGCGTTTGTAAGATTTCTGGCGGAGGAATATTAATTTCCCTTCTTTCGAGTTTTTTATATAAATTGGTATTTTTAAACACACCGCCATCTGATATACGACCTTTGCTACCAACATCTACGTACAGGAATTTATAATTGGCGTCAACTAAAGCAAACAGAACTATACTGGGAACACACACAATTTGTAACAATCGTAATCATTGCCACTATTTATAGGCGACTGTAATATAACATGTTTCCCATCCATTGCTGCTATGGCATGAGGAAAATTCCATTTTGTCTCAAATTCTCTTGCTGTAGTAAGCCACTCTTCTTCGGATGATGGTATCTGTAAATAAAATTATGATTTTTCACTTTACAGAATGTAAGTCAAAGTGAAACTCAAAATGATGGAAGTCAAAGTGAAACTCAAAATGGTGGCAGTCAAAGTCAAGTAGACAATGAAAATACAGTTGAAGAAACCAGAAATGAAGATACGAGAGCAAAGAAGAGAACTAAAAGAACTGAGCCAGATGATTTAACTAATAATGCTATATCAGAAGCCTTAACACTTTTACAACAGTGTGCAAGTGATAGTACTGCTTCGGAAAAACATGATTCCTACGATGTTTATGGGCAACACGTCGCAAATGAGTTGCGAAAATATGATGCTTTTACTTTAGCAAATGTAAAGCATGCTATAAATAAAATTATTTTCGAAGCGGATATGGGAGCATACCAATCATACACTGGTTATTATACTCAATCATACAGTGGACTAAACAGTTCCAATTATACGTCTTGTCCTTCTTCCTCATCAATACCTCCTACCTCACCGATGCCTCCTATCTCACCGATGCCTCCTACCTCACCGATGCCTCCTACCTCACCGATGCCTCCTACCTCACCGATGCCTCCTATCTCACCGATGCCTCCTACCTCACCGATGCCTCCTATCTCACCGATGCCTCCCCTCCTCCGCCTCCACGTCCTCATTGTTAAATAATTGTTTAATTAAGCGTTTTATGTCAACTGTCTCTTCGTCTATTTCTGTCATGTTTTTGTAATTATTAATAAAAAACGTACGAAAACTGTTTTTTTTTTTTTTTTACCTTATCATAATCCTTTAGCACCCCGATTAACGCATCACAAACTTCAGGAACGATTACTGATATTCTTTGTTTTCATATACGAAACAGATACTGCAAACTAGTATAAGAATCTCCCGTGGCCAAAAATCTTAACGTAACCAAAAATCTTTCCATCGCGGTTATTGCTTCTCGAAAATTTGTGTCCTTCTTGCTTATTTTGGCGTTTATAAGAGAGTACAAATTTTCAAATTCAATTTTATTCATTCTAGTGAAATTGCTTTGATGATTGCTTTCTGCATCATCAAAGCACAACTCTTCAAATAATCTGTTCCCAGCTTGTAATCTGTTTTTGTATATCGTTTTTATCCAAAAACGTTTAGGTTTTTTTCTTTTCTTTTTTTGTACAAGTTGATGAATTAGTATAAAGGCAGTGGTGGCGATAGCCTTCCGAACGCACGGCCTCATGACAATCTTGAGCACAACTGAATATACGCTACGCTCGCGTGGTCTCTGTTCGACTTGTGAGTCACCACTGAGCGTTCGAGACGTTCGACTAATGGCTCAGCCTCGCTCCGGCTCGGCTTTGCCGCGCGCGGCTGCCTCATGCATATTTAAATACAGACCGAGGCTGCCTCGCACGGCAAACATTGCGAAGCAAATGTCCGAGGCAGCCTCACGAGGCTGCTCGCTCAGTCAGTACGCGGCTAATACTGTACATAAATAACTTTATATATTATACAGCTTTCATCAAATAATGCATCTGAGTTTAGTGTTACAATTATTTTTTTCAGAGATTACAGAGGATTACGTGATGCAACCCGTATACATCGACGAAGTGGCTGTGACTGCACCTCTTGAACCTATATAAACAGTTCCAGAAAATCCAGTACCAACACCGACACCTGAAACATCCACACCTGCCTGTTTGACTCAAATAGAAAAAAGTTTGACTTTGTCTCTGTCATCTCTGACCTAGACTAGAGTCAAGAGCAAACCCATCTCAAAAAAAAAAACCAACAGCCCTGACAGAACAGCGTCATAAGGACCCAATTTTGGAGAGGGAATACAGGGATCGCCAAATGAGGGCAAATAAAATTATAAAGTGAAATGAAGATTCTTCTTGAGCAGCATTGCGAAGACAAGGCAAAAGCTGAACTAGCTGAGCTAATCCTTAGGCAAAAACAACAATGCCCCTCAGGTAATATAGTCGTAATTACAATGTTTATTTTATTTATTTGTTAAATGGTTATAGTTCAGTTAACCCGCTCACCATGTTACCTAAATAATACAGAGCACTTGCAAGCATGGTTTGAGTGATGATGGCTCGATTGTTTCTTGTGATTTGCATGCGAATACAAGCCTTTGACTTTTATTACAGATTTGACATCATAGAATGCAGCATATTGGTATTATGGTGTTGAGTTTAGGTAACAACTTAAATATAAACATTTCTATCAATAAACTTCAATATTACCTATACTAAATATATTACATATTGTAATTTACTGATATAAATTTTCTATAATTGTATTTCTTAGTAAGAACCCAGCGCGTGCACTCTATCAGAGTATTTGGTTCATCTACTGGTCTACTTCATTGAAAATTTCAACCTTACCATTTGTAAGGAATTTGTTTGTAAGGATCGTAGCAGGTGGCGTTCTGTAGTTTCTGCCTAGCCCCATGGGAAGAAGGCGTGAGTTTATGTATGTATGTACCATTTAATATCAATAACAAATTATGCAACACTGCACAAGGGACTAATATATATGAAACTGGTGAAAGTTTATCACCTAGCCATCTTGCAAGACAAGGGAACCCGTAGGTTGAACTAAACTAGAGATATTATTGAAAGAACTTTGTAATTTGGAAACGTATTTCCAAATTCCCAAAGTTCTCTCAACAATATTTCTAGTTTTTATTTGTGCTCTGTTATAGCGAATTGATGGGGGATCTTCAGGAGAAGGTCTAATAGGCGTAAGTACAAATGGTAGTGTATGATATCCACTATCACCTAGAAGTCTTGCAGCCAAGACACCCTGAGTATATTTCATGTACACAGAAGACATTTGGAATATTCTGGCGTCCTGCAGTATTACCACCCCAACTAGCAACGATATCTAAAATTTCTGTTTGAGGACCAAGAACAACCTGAAAAAGAAATTACTTTTGTTAAATTGTATTCATATAACTCAACTTTTACTATCTAAAATAAGGAGTTTCGTTGTTTGTTTATTGTAATGTTCTGTAATGTAGGTAATCTGTGGCTCTAAAACAACAGCAACAGCAAAACAACACAACAGTTGTTTGTAACGGCAAAAGTAGATAATACTAGGTACACAATAATTAGGCTTACTTACATGTACATTATTTGAAAAATATGACTTCCTGTTCCTATATACTCCATGATGCTGGCATCCTGGTGTATTCACTATTTTTTATGGCTGCAGTCAATGGCACCGTCTACCCCCGGGAGTTTGTAAACAATTCTCTGTATGTATCTGTTTGTATGCCTAATATCCTCGAGGTATTTTGATGTATTTTGCGAGCAGAAGAGCTAATATTTGATGCCGTAGGTTGTGATAACTGTAACGTATAATGTATGTAGGTCACCACAAACAAGCTGAAATTTAAATTTATTAGATTACATTTTCACATGAATATATTGGGTTTGTTTCTGGATGTACACCAACGGCCGCTTTCTATATTCAATCCCAATCCTTAATTTGCTGATCGAGATGTATATTGGAATCCATTTTATACTTTTAGTATTGCAATATGCGATCGATAAATCGTTATGCCGATCTTTTTTTTAATCCACCTTTGGGAGGACGGATCGGATTTTTAGATTGGTGTTTGTATGAAAGTGACAGCTATGCGCCTTCTTTAACCGATCTCTGATTTTGACAAATCGTTGGTTGGACGTTATTGATCTTTATTTGCGATCCTCAAATTTTGACAGAGTATACTGTGCAAAGGCGTGAAAATGGAAGTATTTTCAAGTGATAGTGATCTTGAAGTATTAGCTCAGTTATCGGATTGGGATAGTAGCGACAGCGAACAAGAGAGAGCTGGGTCCTCAGAAACTTGTCGGCGAATAATCTTCCTGGCATGTTTAACCGACGCAGAGATTACATTCAGATTCAGAATGAACAAAACAACAATTGAATCTGTTTTGAATGAAATAATGCCTTTTATCAAAGTGAAATCAAGACGGTAAGAAATTTTTGTTTGCTCAAATTGCATCAATACATAAATATAACCTAAAAGAACGGGTACCTAACTATAGTATTATTTTCAAAAATAATGGTAAACCACCATTGCATCAACTTTTATTGGCACTTCCATTTTATGCATTGGAGATAAATGCTTAATTCAGTGGCCGACTTTGCTGCAGTATCCTTATCGTCAGCGTATAGAATAGTGGCAGACATATCTGCTGCTATCGCTAGATTGTGTAACAAATACATTTTTCTGCATTCTAGAACTACAGTTTTTTTTTTATAACGTACCTAAATTACCTAAAGTACGTGGTGCTGTGATTGTTAAGCCGGGTACACATTGGTGCAATGTAACATGTAATGCAACATGCAATGCAAGAATTTGACGTCCACATTGCTGCAATGTATCATGTAAAGTAACAGAATTCCCATAGTGTAGACGCCTTGCGCGCACGAACCGCGTCTACTACGCGCACGAACAGATTGTTGCAACTCTTGCGCGTAGCGACCCGAAATTTGTCGGTTTTTTCCCCGAACACAAAGAGGCGCGCAGTATGCGCGGAGCGTCAGTGTGGACAGGTTGTGTGGTGTGTACGGCTAGACGCGCGCGAACATGGAACAAGACGACGCTACTGCGGCGGAGGAGGCGGTTACATTTACGTGGAGTGAAGAAAAAGTGCTTCAATTAATTGAAGTGTACAGATCAAAGGAAATTTTGTGGAATCCACAACATGAGAATTTTTATAAAAAACATTTTAAAGAGGATGCATGGATGGAAATTGCTAATTTGATGGAAACAACACAAGAAAAATGTTACAGTAAAATGATTAGTATTTTATCATCCTACCGTCGTGAAAAAGCGAAGGAAAAGAAATCGAAAGGAACAGGAAAAGGTAAATAAATAATAATAATTTACTATTTATTATTTATTCATATACTTTATTCTTAGTACAATCGTAGGTTGGAAACCGCAAAAATGTTTGTGTATTGAAATGTAAATTGGCATAGCCGACTAATATTGAAATTGGCTTTTTTCTCTACAAAATGACAACTTTGACAACAACTACAACATTTTAATGGATTGAAATCACAAATTATGTTTTTTATTTAATTTTTTTCATGATTATTTTTTTATTTTTTCAGGTGCCTCGGAGACATACAAAAGTCGATGGTTTGCCTTTGATTCTTTGAAGTTCTTGGACAACCGTAACAAACCGAGAAAGAGAACGAACACGGTAAGTAAAACTGGATTGATTCTTTTACGAACATCTGTCTTGCCAATGAACCTTCCCTTCTTTCATAAAATAATCGGAGAGCTCATCTCTTAACGCATTCAAATGTGCAGGCGATCGTCGAGGAATATTTCTCATAGGTAGTAGTGATCTCATATCTTCATTATTTTGCCTACGTGTGTCTTCATTCGTAACTTCATCTTCAGTGTCATTCATATATGTATTTCTAGAGTGACGTCTCAAATAATTATGTTAAAGGACAATTGCCATAACCACTAGCTCAGCTTTATCAGGCTGTAAAAGCATTGGTTTTCTGAGAACTCTAAAGACAGACGATATGATACCAAATGCATTTTCAACAGTTCTTCTGGCTCTGCTTAGCCTGTAGTTGAATACTCTCTTTGAAGTGCCTTTTGGATGTGCCCCAGCATATGGTTTCATCAGATTTTCACTTAAAGCAAAGGCACTATCACCCACAAAGAAATATGGTATTGGAATATGTCTCCGTGGGAGTGAATCAGGTGATGGAAGGTTTATTGTACGATCTTCTATCATTTCACAGAGTTTTGTATCTTTAAAGATGCCACCATCTGAAATCCTTCCTTGGCATCCCACATCTACAAATAGAAAATTATAATCGGCGTCAACCAAAGCAAAAAGAACGATGCTAAAGAAGTTTTTATAGTTGTAGAATTCAGTTCCACTTTTGATAGGTGCCTCAAGCACAACATGTTTTCCGTCCAGTGCCCCTAAACAGTGTGGAAAATTCCACTTCTCTTCAAACTGTTTGCTTATGTTCAACCAAGTTTCTTCTGTCGTTGGAAGCTAAAACAAAAAACTTTTATTTAATTTATGGCTACGAGACAGTCATTGTACTTAGTAGCCCAACACTCGCTGGTGACAATTTTTGAGGTGCCATTATAGTGAGCATCTCTTGATTTTATTGCTAGCTATATTGAACTAGACTAAAAAACGAACTAAATATTTAGTCGTTTCGACATTTGTCCATCGGTGCCACGATACCTACCTTCCTGGAGAGTTATATCTACTATCTAGTAGTTTATATCAAGAGATGGGACCTACAGTTATAAATTATTTTTATGTTTTTCAGGAGGCGGTTCAACAACCGATTAATGAAGAAAATCTGCAGAACGAATTTGCTACTCCACGTACACGGTATGAACCTACGCGAGCTAAACAAGCAAAAAAAGATGAAAGCAGCAGTGTACTGGCCGATGTAGTGGGCATATTACAAACTACTGCCAATAAGTTGGGAAATTCAGGCGCTCCAGATTTAACTACAACTTTCGCTTCCTATATATCAGCTAAAATGAATACTTATTCCCTTCAAACCAGGAATTCGGTCGAACATGGAATTTTTGAAATTTTGATGAAGGCTGACAGAGGTTATTATGAATCATCATATCGACAGCAGGATAACTACCCCAGTTCATACCAAGAATCCTATTATGCATCACAGAAGAAAGGACAAGATTATGTGGATCTGACCGGATATGTTAATCGTCCTGGAACTTCCGGATTTAATCGTCCCTCGCCTTCCGCGCAAACTCCAGATACAAATCAAGCCGGACGCTATGGCTATACCACGGCAAGGAACGAAGAATATATGAACCAACAGCCATCGTCTGTAACGTCACTAGAATCTAACCAATCCTATGACGACTTTAATGATTTGATGTGATAATACTGTTCTTTAATTGACTTATTAAGAATAAAACTTACCTTGATATAATCTTTTAATTCCTCAATTATGGCGGAGCATACTTCTGTAATAATGCCACTTATGGCTTGTTTTGATACTCTGAAGGTATACTGTAAACTTGTGTAAGAGTCACCACTAGCTAAAAAACGAAGTGTTATTGCCAGTCTGTCTTGGATTGAAATTGGAGCCCTTAACTGTGTGCGATTCCGAAAAATTCTTGGTCCGACTAATCTGAGTAGATCTTCAAATGTCGTTGGACTCATCCTTAAGAAATTTTGAAATTGTCCAGTTAATCTCATATCGGCCATTAGTTTTGCACCAGCTCTCTGACTATACAACTCTGTACGCCACCAACGTCGATGTCTTCTGCGTTTTATCACATGATTCACTATTAATAATGAAGCACTGACTATCATCAGAGCCCGCAATTGGTCGTCACGATCCATTCCTTTGCGTGTTCTTTTGCAGACTGAGCGATCCGTTCGCGCGCATCTCGGAAACAGATGTGAGTAGGTACATGCGCGGTTCGTGCGCACGTTGTGCGCGCCCCGCGTCTACACTGATGCAATGCTCGTTTCGTGTTGCATTGCATGTTGCGTTGCAGCAGTCTGTACCCGCCTTTAGACTGCCTAAAATTTAAAATTTCTCCCTCGAATTGGTTTGCAGGTCCTAATTTCAATAATTTGTAAGATATCCGCATAAATGATACCTCAAAAGAACGAGCGATTATCAAGCATGTCTTCAAAAAGGTTTGAACAAAAAAAGCACCCTCGTTTTTTTAAAAAATAAGGTTTAAAAGACGTATTGTACAATTTTTTTATTTTTTCTGAGCTTTAAATATCTGTAAAAAAAATGTCTAATGACACAGAAGCCTAAAACATGTTTTGCTTGATTGCCTACACATTACTTTAATTAAATAAATAAAAAAATAATTCATTTATCATTCAATTTGGCCATAATTATGCAGTTTACATTAAATTTTGAGAATTTCCGAAAAAAAACTTAAAAATTTGGTTAAAAAAATTTGGTAAGACTTCGTCTAAGACAACCATGGCTTAAATGGTTCTAAATTGTCTGTACTATCTTCGCCTTAAAGCTTTGCACCCATCTTCCAATCATCCTGTATATTCCATACGGCGGCGCAAGACGTAGGCGAAGATTTGGCGCAGTGGGCGGCCCGGGTGCGGCGCCTGGCAGTGGACTGCAAGTTCGGAACTGCCATGGACGAAATGTTACGAGATCGGTTCATCATTGGAATGCTGCCGGGCCCGGAACGGGACAAATTGTTCATGGACGAAAAGGCTTCTGTTACCTTGCCCAAGGCTTTGGAAATTGCAGTGGCTGTAAATAGCGCAAAACGAGCAGCGCGACAGTCATCCACGGCAGCAGCATCAGCAGCGACCAGCACAGACGTATTCAAGATAGCGGCAAGACCGGCAAAATCGTCGATTAAGTGTAGTGTGTGCGGGTATAGCAATCATACAGCGGGCAAGTGTCGGTTTGCTACGTATAAATGTAAAAAATGTGGAGTGAAAGGGCACTTAAAAAAAATGTGTAACAACAAGAGTGAACATGTAAATTGCCTACAAGCGTCGAAGGACGAAAGTGATGACGACGGTAAGAATGTTGAAATATTGTGTTGTGAAAAATTAAACAGTGCTTGAAAAAATTATAGCCAAATCCAAAGGGAGGCAACAGCAATAGTTTTCGGCATTCGTCGATTTCACCAGTATTTATACGGTGTTGCAAATCCATTTATATTGCGCACCGATCATAAACCGCTTATGTTTATATTTCATCCCGACAAAGGCATACCAGAAGTGTCCGCAAACCGGTTACAGCGATACGCTTTATTTTTGTCGAGCTATAATTATGAGATACAGTACATACCCAGCGCTAGTAATTGTGCTGACTACTTCAGTCGGACTGTCACCAAAGGTGCGCGTAGTGTGCGGCCGATCTCTGATAACAGCGACAACGGATCATTCTCAGAAATAGGTCAAGTAGATGTCTTTACGGATGACTCATTTGTTTATAATAATAAGTTAGACGACAAGGCGACGTACATTCATTTTGTTGCTGACGGTCAATTACCTGTATCTTTAGATGAAGTTCGTTTAGAGACAAGTAAGGATAGCATATTACAGCAGGTTTTACATTATGTACAACAAGGTTGGCCTAAAATTAAATCTGATGACACTAATTTATTGCCATTCTATAAATGTCGGTATGATTTAACTAGAGAAGGTGATTGCCTGATTAGGGGACACAAATTAATAATACCGAAGACATTGCGGAACAAAATTTTAGACGAACTACATAGACCACATTTAGGTATTTTAAAAACAAAGGTTGAGGCAAGATCTAGATTCTGGTGGCCTCAGATAGGTAAGGATATAGAAAGTAAGGTAGCTAACTGCGGAGTATGCTTAAGTTTACGGCCCACACCGCCACGGGCTCCGTTAACACCTTGGCCTTATCCAGAGCGTCCTTTGCACCGAGTACATTTAGATTTTTTTGGTCCTTGGCAAGGAGAAATGTACTTAATCATTATCGATGCATTTACAAAATGGGTAGAATGTTTTACCCTCAGCAGTGATTACTCGACACCTGCAGTAATAGTGAAACTGCATGAAACGATGGCTACGTTTGGAACTATTCATACGATTGTCACTGATAACGGAACCTTGTTCACTAGCAAAACATTCAAAGATTTCTGCCATCTAAATGGTATAAAACACATTACTTCGCCAACTTATTCGCCATCTAGTAATGGGCAAGCAGAAATATATGTAAAAATAATAAAAAAAAATCTTAAAAGGGTTAGTGGCACAGGGTACACCTAAAAACAAAGTTAAAGCACACCTTTCAGAATTCTTATTCAGATATAGGAACTCTAAACACACCACGACAGACAGCTCACCGGCCGAACTAATGCTCGGACGTAAATTGCGTTGCAGGTTTGATTTATTAGATACCTCGGTGGCAGCGGCGGCGCCCGCGCTTGAGGTGTCACCGTCGTCCTCATTATTGTCACAAGACTTAAAAACTAAAGTGTGCAAGAAGCAAATCGTACAAGCCAAATATTATAAAGGCAGTAGAAACATTAACTTCGAAATCAATGATGTAGTATGGGTAAAAGGAAGTAACAATAACAAATGGATACGGGGTACAGTTCGAAAGACAATTGGTAAAAGCTTATACGACGTGTATATACCAGAGAAAAACGTTATTATTAAAAGGCATAAAAACCAATTATATAAATTAAAATTGCACGAGGCACAGCAGGACAACAACATGGATTGGGCTCTCTCGGACTCCAAGACCGACGGAAAACAACTTTTGCCACAAGATGCTCATGTATCGGGCCAGCAAAGCCACAATTCACCGGGAAAAGAGGAAGAGTGGAGCGAGGCAAGCTCAGAGCTCAGAGAAGCGATAAGAGAGCCAGCGGTTAAAACAAAACCTAAGCTAGCAGCTGAACCAAGAGCTGACCCAACAGCTGAGCTAGGATCTGGGGCGGCTAATCCTAAGCCTGATCTCCGAACGGATGCGGAAGCTCGTCCTAAATTAAGGAATATTGCTAGAGCCAATTATCGTAAATTCTTCTAGTTATGTACTATTTTTATTCTTATTATTCTTCTAGTTATGTTTTACAAAAATATTAGTCTGTCTTGAGATACTTTGTAAATTGCTTTGGATTAAATTTATATTTTTAACAATTTTAGTCTTCTTATTATCATCCCTGCTATATGCTTCAAAATGATTAAACAATGAGAATTTCAGGAAATAAAATACACATTTTTCAAAAGAATTGTTTACTTAATGGAGTACATTGAATAATTTGCACATTAAAAACTAAATACTTAATTGACGTAATTATTACTAAATAATACTAAGGTACATACAATAATAGATTTTTAAAAATCCTCTGCCTTCAGCTTCTTTTTTCTAGTTATAATTTTTCATTTTCTAACCTAATATTTTAATAAGTTCTACGCGGACTCGTCCTTCGAAAACCGCGCAACCAGAAATTTCAGATGGTGAGAATCCAATAAACATAAGTGATGATTATACAAAAAATGTTACAAAAAGGAGGAAAAAATCTGATGATGCTGAGGATAAAATTATTACAAAGTTAATGCAAAGGATGGACGAGAGGATGAATAAAGACAGAAGAAGTGGTGAAAGTAAACCCGAATACAACTTTGCGTTGTCTCTGGTTGAAGATTTAAAATCAATTCATCCTGACTATAAAATGGATATCATGGGAGTAGAGAAATTTGGCGACTTAATTGAAAAACATAAGTTTATTCCCAACAACATTTACAATGCTGACGAAAATGGTATCACCACGGTGACAGGCCCAGGAAGTGCTCGCTGAAAAAGGACAAAGAGCCAGATCTGTTACAAGCGGCGAACGAGGAAGGAACACAACAGTTGTGTGCGATGAGTGCAGTCGGAAATTTCATACCACCCATGTTTATTTTTGCCAGGCAGAGAATGACGCCATTATTAGGAAAAGATGGACCAGCTGCTGCATTATAGACCAACTATAAAAATGGCTGGATAAACGAAGACTTATTTGTCACTTGGCTCAAACATTTTGCAGCATTTGCTAAGCCTACCCAAGAATCACCTATGTTGTTAATTCTGGACAATCACAGCAGTCTTATTTCAATATGAAATTAAAATATGAATATTAAATTAAAATTAAATATGAATTATATTGAATTAAATATGAATATTTCAATAAAGCATACGTACAACTTGCGAGTATAAGTAAAGCAGAATCTGGATTTCGAGCCACGGGAATTTACCCATTGAACCCAAATATTTCACTGATCATGATTTTCTGGCAGCGTCGCTGATGGCACAAGAATCGAAACAAATTGCTGAGAACCAAGACCCAAATGTCCAGAATTTTGAAGGTGCGCAGTCTGATGGTATGGCCATAATTTCAGGACATACGAGTACATCTTCTTTGGCAGGTCGATCAAATAAGGATCAATTCGCTGAATCTGTTTTGGCAGTTGCTTGTAACCAAGAACTTGTTGATGAACAAACAACTCCGGTAGTCTTTGCTGCTATAGCAACGACACCAACTATTGCACCACCTTCTAAGCCAGGTCAAAGAAAGCGAAAACAACATGCTACCATATTAACTGCGACTCCTATGAAAATTATATTAGCGGGTAAAGAAAAGAAAAACAGCGAAACTCAATAAGACTGGAAAAGATGATAAAACAAAATCAAAAAAAGTTGTCAAAGAAAAGAAAACCAAACATGAAATAAAAATCTTACAAGAGAAAAAAATACAAGAATGTCCTTCAGATAGTGAAGATGAGCACCTTTGCGACGGTGACAGTGATGACGAAATGAATGTGAATGATGAAAATTATAACCAATGTGTTATTTGCAAAGAATTTGGAAAAATAACAAGTTGTGGTATCGCTGCACCATCTATATGTTCAGGGTGGGATTCGCCAGATGGATACATCTGTGATTTATGTGTCCAAAAATAAAATATTACTATTTCTAATTTGTCTTACCTCTAATAATAATAATTATTTTATTTTAAATTATATTATAATAATTGACGTTCATTGGACATCGAAGACTTTACTATATTTGTTAAATTGAAAAAATACTAATCTTACGTACAAAAAATTGATGCTAATTTGTGATTGTTGACTTTACTTTTATTGTATAAGGTTGATCTCATTAATATTTATTTAATTAAAATGTATCTTACTTGTTATATTCCAAAAAACATGTTTGAGCGTCATTACCCTGTACCATGACCGGCAATACCCAAGTCAGGGGCAATGTCGCTCATACATGTTTTTTTTTTAATTTTTCGTACTACTAGTAAGTCAAAGCTTTTGTCGTTAAATTGTTGATTACTCGATAATTAAAGACTGTTACTTTACTTAATTTTAAAATAATTAAAAAATACACCATGTTTTTCATTAAGTGAACGCCATTCCCCCTACCTACCCCACGAGCACAATAGGCGGTTTAATTTCTTGTATCAAATCTCTTAAAGAGCTTTATTTCATGGTTTTATATTTTGTGTCAATTTGTTACAGATATAATTGAAAATGAGAGAGCTGTTATTGAGATCAGGTGCTTTCCATCATTGGCGACGAAAAATCAATGCCTAGAGGCACAAGAAAAGAAAAACTTTGCTTTAAAATTGGATAATAATGTTTTAGTTATGAATAAAAAGCACGATTATTACTATCAAGTAATTAGATAATTCTATTGCATGCCTACTTTATAATTTATTTCAGTATCTTGGTTTCTCTTACTATAATTAAAATCTACTATTTCAGGGTCAAGGACAAATGCGTGTTAGCAAAATTGATAAGTGCTACTTCATATGTTTTATTTCAGTCACTGAACCTTTGACTGTGATAGAAGTTGTCGAGATGATGAATTATTAAGCAATATGATGCCGAAGCTATTAGACTTTTTACTAAACTGTATTCTGCCGGAAATCATTTTGAGACGGGTGCAAAAAATGCGAAATGTATAGATTTGAATGATATGTATACACGGCTACATATCTACATTTACAGTATAAGCTGACCTCTCATTGTACGGAAATCCTATACAATGCAAGATCAGCTTATACTGGAAATGTTTATCTAGATAATTATGTAGCCGTTGTAACGGCTAGGGCTTTGCAGGTAGACTGCGCAGGCCATTAACTACAGTTATTAAAGAGAAACTAGGTAATATTCATACACTTTATATTATAAGTACAAAAAGTTATTCTAAGTAAGCACACTGTTTAGCTGCACTGAGCACTATCACTTTATAGTTAGGAGGGGTACCGTCCTTGGGTTCTGGGCAGCCAGCAGGTCCTTCCGCACAGCTCCGCAAGAGGCCGGTAAGGCCTTCACAGGGCCGCAGTTAGCGGGCGTGGGTAGCAGGTCGTAGGACGCCGGTAGCTCACTACGCCTCAGCGCGCAGGTTGATGAGCGGGCGTCGGTGGCAGACCGTAGAACACCGGTAGCACACTACGCATCAGCGCGTAGGTTGGTTAGCGGCGTCGGTAGCAGTCAGTAGGACGCCGGTAGAACACTACGCTTCAGCGCGCAGGTTGTAGTTGCCCTGTTCTCAGCCAGGACGTAGAACCCTGGAAGGCGCGTAGGAAGCGCATGTTATTTGAAGTGCAAAAGCAGCAAGCCGCGTGCGATGTGCCCAGCTTCTTTTCCCCTTCGGAGACCAAAGAACGGTGTAAGGAGAAGGATAGGCAGAAGCTCAACACATCGCCGCGGCTTACAGGCAGAGAGTTGCAAAGACAGCGTGTCACAATGACAGATGCAATAAGAGGTTATGTATGTAACACGCGAGCATAAAATACAAAGAAAACAATGATTATAATAGATGGCTCGCTATAAGGCTTATAAAACACAGTATGGTAATAATAATAATTAATGAGGAACTCACCCTAGGTCGGGCCACCAGGAATCTGGAGTGTCAGAATATAGTAGCTCGCTAAACCAGCGCGAGATCAAAATGGACGAGTGTTCTCAAGTTAATTAGTGTTGTTCCATCTATTTAGTGATGTGCTTAGCGACTAACTAATTACTTTATTATAGCATCACTCGACTATTTACCGTTGAGATTCCTCACAACGCTACACCGTGTGTCCCAGTACATACTGGTACACAAGGTTACATATTACATGGTTCAAAAGTCCCGATATTAAATACTAAAACAAAGTTTAATTGATAAAATTATTTTTATTGATCAACGTAGTCTCCTTCAACTGCGATACAGTCCCTCCAACGCTTTTCTTGCTTTTCTATTCCATGTGTGTAGATCGATTAATCTTTTGCTTCAAAATAAGCCTCCGTTGCTGCGATTACTTCACCATTCGAGTCCAATTTCTTGCCCTGGAGCATTTTATTTAGGTCTGCAAACAGCCAGTAATCACTGGGGGCCAGATCTGGAGAATAATAGAATAGAATACTCTTTATTATGTACACCATAAAAATTACAGATATAGATGCTATTTTTTTTTTTAATAATGTGCTTGGGGAAGTAATTCGAAGCCCAATTCCTTTAGTTTGTTCAGCGTTATCATGTACTTGTGACACGACGCATTTTCCTGGACCAAGTGGCGTCGTCCTTTACTGCCGGACTTCTTGCCATCGCACTTCGGGGTCGATCATATAAGTAGAAACGAAGCGCTTTTCAAGAAATGTTTGATACCAAAAGCGCTTTTTGGAGACCAGAACAACACGAACCTATTATCCATTTGTAATGGGACGTTCATTTACATTCAGAAGAGCAGCAAATTCCTATTTCAAAGACGTAATTTACAGTCTTAATAAGTACAGGAATCTGTTGAAGTTATTTTTAATTGTTTGTAGCAATGGATATATTAATTATAGATATAACAGGCCCTTATGCAGCGACTACATCAGAAGCCATGATTATGGACAATATCCTTTACGATCAGGACAGTGCATTTCATTGGTTGTACTCAATGAATAATGTATTTATTTTGGATCCCGGCTTCAGGGACGCTTTATCTGATTTTGAAGCATGCGTTTACGAAGCACATATGCCACCTAGCAAGGGCAGAAACGGTATGCAGCTATACACAGAAAACGCAATTAAGTCACGTTTGATTACAATACTAAGATGGGTAGTAAAAATAGTAAACGGAAGGTTCAAGCGTGACTTCAAGTTTCTTCGGGCTGCTAACTGCAATAGGTCCGTTCCACACGTTTAAACATTTCCGGATTGCTGCAGCATGAGTGCTCCAGCAATCTGGAAATGTTTATGTTTATGTGTTGAGTGTTTTGTTGTGCATTGGTGAGTCAATGCTTATCACCTGCCGATCAGGGACAATGCGTATGCTGACGCGATACTCACAATTATCAATGAATGAGTACATTCCGAAATTCAATGGCTGCCTTACAAAAAAAAAAAAAATGGCAACGAGTCGTATTTACACACACGGCAGCAAATCTTCGTGATTTTGATGATATTCCTCAGTTAGAAGAAGAATACCTTATTCTGATCGCTCTGGGAACTTACCATATTAACATAGCCAGATCTTAACTGTGCTGAACATTTCAGCGATGGAATGTATATTAATAATAATAATAATAATAATTTATCTTTATTTCAGGTAGAACCCATAAATGTGTTAGTATTCCTTAACCTATGTTAGTATATTAGACTAAAACACACACTAACTAATAATAATTAATTACGCCATCTCACGGAGACACCTGGCAACAGTACATGCACTGCGCACAGGTGCCCCATAAGGTGGCCCTCAGTCTTACTAGCAATAACACTCAGAAGACTGTTGTCGCTGCCCCGCATTCGACGCAGTAGTGAAGCGGATCTTTTACGAATGATCGCAAAGAAGTCGTCTGTACGCGCTACTGCGAACATTCCTGACGCGCTACAGAAACGAGGCAGCGACAGCAGTATCCGAAAAGCATTATTGTACTGCACACGCAGGGCATTAAAGGTTTTTTGCGTGTATCTGGTCCACAGACTGCAAGTATAAAAGGTCTGGCAATAAGCCCTAAACAGAGTAATCTTGACATTGCTGTCGCACTTTGCAAATCTGCGGGCCAGCATGTTGCATCTTACGGTCAACGCCCTCCGCTCCCTCTCAATATCACAGTTATCAGTGCCATCCTCTGTAACCCAGTGACCAAGGTACTTGAACTGTTTTACTCTGTTTAGAGTGGCACCACAGAGCGAGACTGGAGGTACAACTTCATAGGTCTTGTTTTGTGCCATAAAAACTAACAGCTCGCTTTTCTTGGCATTATACCTTAGTCCATGGGCTCCAGCATAGCACTCACATATATTTAACAGCTTCCTAAGAGCACTGATCGACGGACTCAGCAGCACCATATCGTCAGCATAACTGATATTGTTGAAAGACACACCATCGATCGTGCATCCGATGCCAGTGCTGCTGAGTTCCTCGATCAGCTTATTCACATAGATGTTAAACAACTTGGGGGAGGTCAGACCCCCCTGCCTCACCCCGCACTCTAACCTGTACACATCTGAGTATGAGCCTGCCCATCTCACAGCGTTGTGTTGGTTATCGTACCAGAACTTTAGGACATTAATTATTTCTGGCGGCAGGTTAGCTTCATTAGACAACTTTTCCCACAGGATGTCATATGAGACGAGGTCGAAAGCACTGGATAAATCCAGGAAGCATGCATACACAGGTGTCCTCCTCCCAGTGTAATATTGCACTGTACTCTTAAGGGTCATGATTGCAGTCTCAGTTGATAACCCATCCCTAAAACCAAACTGTCTGTCGTTAATTTTTAATTGTTTACCTAGACAACGGTCAAGTAAACAATCAAAAATTTTCGCTGTAACCGTTGCCAAGGATATCGGTCTGTAATTATTAACATCAGACATATCACCGGTCTTATTCTTAGGAACGGGCACCACCACTGTTTTCACTAGATCAGCCGGCAGATAAGAATGGCTGACACATAGGTTGAACAGTAAGGCAAGAACCCTTGGGAGATGAACACCTGCGTTCTGCAGATGCTCAATACTTAAACTATCGTGACCAGGTGACTTACCCCTGGACATGTTTTTGATGACGGAAGACACGTCACGGGCAGTGAAACGTACACTTAGGTCATTATAGCTTATATTCGATGTTTGGTCTGCTGGACCCAGAGGTGGATCAATTTTGAAACGCTGTCGGAATAAGTTAGCAATATCGACCAAGTCACTTTTGCCCCCAACACTCGAAGGGAGACTCGACTCAGGATTCAACCTTTTCGTTTCTCTCCAAAAGCTTCCAAAATTCCTCGCCGAGTGGCGAGAAGCGATAATGTCCATCTTAATTTGCTGCTGGTTATTTTGACACCACTTAAGCTTTGCCTTGAAAGCTTTTCGAGAGTCACGCATTTGGCTATAAATGGGTCCCACACCGGGTTTACCATATTGCATCCAAAGCTCAAACCTCAGTCGAGCCTCCGCATGGGCCTCTTTCACATGTTTGTTCCAACCCGTGATATACCTTCGCCTCAATTCAGTCCGACACAAACAAGTCGCCGCTGCTGACTCACTTAAAAAGTCAATAACAGTTTTATACAACTTATCTATATGCAGTCTGTGCTCCCGGTTGTGGCACATTTTATCACAACATTCATGAAAAACAACCGGAAA
The DNA here is from genome assembly GCA_916610205.1 of Griposia aprilina. Classification (NCBI taxonomy): domain Eukaryota; kingdom Metazoa; phylum Arthropoda; class Insecta; order Lepidoptera; family Noctuidae; genus Griposia; species Griposia aprilina. Next base: position 21,978,448 of record OU744285.1, on the reverse strand, counting down.
GTCCACTTCTCTCAACTTCTCATGACACAACTTATGGTACTTATTTATCTGGCTAGCTTCTCTAATCCCCCACTTAATCTCGTTACATGATGCCTTATTGCCAACAATTTTTGGCTGCAACACTTTTAGGTTGCATGTCAGCTGTACGGGTAAGTGGTCTGACCAAAAAACATCATACATAATCTTAACATTTACAATAGTTTGACACGCGGCCTTAGTGACTACACAATGGTCAAGCCATCTACGACAATTATTATGAGCGTCACTAACATATGTATATGTATCAGAATTCAGTCCAAGTCTTTCTATATCTGCACATAACCAGTTTTGTTCTTTACAGAAACTAAGTAACTCAACACCAAAACGCTCACCTGGGTGTGAATTAAAATCTCCCAACACAAATACACTTTCAACGTTCTCGTTCTCAATAATTGCACTTACTTCGCTTAAACACTCCGTAAACTCAATAAGGTTGTCCATTGAGTCGGTAGGCATGTAAACGGAAACAACTATGAACACGCGTTCCGCCACTACAAACTTAGCCGCCACCAGACGCACACTTTTACACTCAATGACGGACACCGATGTAAACAAACTCCGTCTCCAGATTAGCGCCACACCACCATATGGCCGCCCGCGAAGTATCTCGTTCGACGTATTCACAGCTGATTTGCCCACAAAAGCGAACTCTTTGTGGATAGTTCCTAAGTAAGCTATGTCGTGCGGTAGGAGCCACGTTTCCTGAAGTGCAATGATATCAGACAAATGGCAAAGTGATCTTACACTGTCAATAGATCTATGAATAGATTTACAGTTGAAACTTACGAAATTAATTAGACTTTGTTCCATTATGACTAGGTGTAGTTACTCGTAATTTTTCAGCAGGTTTACCTCTGAAATAAATAAACTTCCTGAAATTGACGCCCTCAGGCCATAGGTTGTCATTCATGAAGACTGGTAACTTATGTCTCGGAACGTAAACTTTATAGGCATTGTACTCTCTTTCCTGTTTCATAACCACCTTTTCCAACTGAACGGACACCTGAGTCTTACTTAAAATATAACTCGATATATCGCTCACTGATGCACCTTTGTCTACGTTATTAATGAAGAGTGGGACTTTAATATCTGCCGCTTTAAATTTCAATTCAACATCATTCTTTGCTGTACCTTTCTGCCCAATAAAACGATTTTTGTACCGTTTTTTCCTAACTTCTATCCATTCTTCGTCTTGCTTATTTCCTTTCCAAATACCAGGCTGCTGTACAATATCCGCTAAGGTCCTTTGTTTTGCTTTTTCGATATAATCGCGAGGCATTGTTTCGCTGTCTACCTTCATTTGCGCATGAGTAGATACCGAACTTTGAGACGGCGCATGACTCAGCTGTGAAGCCGCACGCACCGTACCGATGACAGGCTCGTTCACTTGTATCGGCGAATCCGGTTTTGCAAGCGAGACGCACATATCGTTAGCGCGCTCGGGTGAAAGGGATAGCTGATCCTGCGCGTCACGCATTATCAGCTGTTCGCAGTGTGTCACTAAGCCCATTGGCCCGCTATCATAGGTATCGTAAACACAAGCACCTCTTTTGTTATTAACGTTCAAATTATGAACGTTAACCAATGAAGCTCTTTTCAGATTCTCCAAGTCACATTTTAGTACACTGAATTGATCGTCAGTAACATATTTTTCCTTAATATACGATATGTCACTTCGCAAAATTAGGAGATCTTTAAGTAATCTTGTGACATCTATATGGTCAAAAGATATTGGCGGTAATTTCTGTAGATCGCGCGCCACAAAAATTGGGATTAACTCTGGATCTGTCTGTTTGAGAAGGCCTATCATATCCTCCAAATTTCTGTTGGTCTTGCCTTTATTTTTGCGCGTTATGTTACGCTTTGAAGTCTGAACTGAATCAAACAACAGACTTTTGGCATTTTCGACTTCCTCCTCAGAAAAAGCTGTCACACAGATTTGCACTAGACTTTCTTCATCCATCACTTCAATTTTATTTTGCACAAATGCCAGCACTTCGCTGATCACAATGTTACAGTTTTGACATTTTAACACTTTAGAGGCCATTGCGTAGCCTCAAGGTCAATGACCCCCCACACGGAACCAACGTATAGAAGACGCGTAATACTCGACCGTTTACGATGACGGTTGCGCGTCTACTGACTAATGAATTATACAGAGAATTTGAACTCGATGATATCAAGGAATGCAACATTGAAATGGAAGAAGGAAGTTTCTTATTGAGGGGACGAATACAATCACGTCATACATGAGCCAAGCAGTACTACATATACGTGTAGACACATAACAGAAACAGAGGGAATCAAGGAAGAGACGCTTTCAGGCACTATTACTGCACGTGTTAGACTGGACGTCGCACTATTGGGACGTGTGCACATGTCATATCAATCTTATGGTACTTACGCTGGGCTCGCCATCAGGAAGGTTTCACACCGCCAGCAGCCCAACTGAATAATATTTTTATAGATACTAGCATCATGTAATACCGAAATTATAATATTATTTAATAAATCACAGGAGTTTTTTGTTTTTCTTTTATTTTGTCTTTTTCTAAATTCTGCCAGCCCCTAGTACTTTCACACTATCAGTTATTAGTTTGCTTAGATTTAATCTTCTCTGTAGCATATATGGCGTTAGTGTTGAGTAGGTAGACCAACGTTCATATATTTTTGCCCATTCTCCTTTAATCATGTAGCAGGCATATATGCAAATAAAACTATCTTTACACATTACTATATACGAGTAGAATCAAGTTTTTCAGAACTAACTGAACAGACAGCTGTGCTACTGGCAAGTTTGTTGCGGCATTTCTTCCCAGCTAAAGTACTAGGAAGTGGTGAAGGGTGAGCGTTTTGGGGGACTGTCTTATTGTAATTTTGACGTACGAAAAGTGCTAATTCTCAGCCTAGTTTGAATAAATTACTTTTGATTTTGATTTCTCATTTCATGATTGTTTGAAAGAGAGAGAAGAAGGCGTGAGATATCTCACACCTTCTTCCCGTGGGGGTAGGCAGAAACTACAGAACGCCACCTCCTACAATCCTTACATAGGTACTCCATTTGCCTCGTTTACGTTCATACATTTGGCCATACACGCACGCTGGTTGCGAGTACTACGCACATTATTCACACTACACATGCTTTGCATGGAACGCATTTAATTTCATTTATCATAATCGTTATAAATATCGTAGCAGGCGACGCATTTTTTAAATACACGCCACCTAGTGGACCATCTTTGTAAACATAAGGTAGTAAAAAAAAGACGGAACGTAGGGTAGTACTCGCTGGCCTATATGACGGACAGGGCCGTCATCTACCCCGGTCACCAGGGAGAATAGAACCGGCGAGAGATGTCGTGCGGTGTCCCACAGGGATGGGTCCTGGGGCCGTATCTGTGGGACATCGGGTACGACTGGGTGCTGCGCGCCGACCTCGCTAGCGGCATCAGCGTCGTTTGTTACGCTGACGACACGCTGGTCCTAGCGCAGGGGAGGTCGCACTAGGCGGCGGCCGAATAAATGACACGCGGGGTTGCGACAGTCGTTGAGAGGATCTGGGAATTGGGACTCGAGGTGGCCCTGCACAAGTCCGAGGCCATGTGTTTCCATGGTCCTCGGAACGCGCCACTGTCGGATTCCCAAATAACGGTAGGAGGGGTTCACATCGGCGTCGAGTCGACGATGAAGTACTTGGGACTCATCTTCGACAGCCGGTGGAACTTCGGTGAGCACTTCTGACATTTGGCTCCCAGGCTGGAGCGGGCCGGGGCTGCCTTGAAGCGGCTCCTGCCCAATTTGAAAAAGTAGTAGTTCATCCCTAAAAACGTCAAAAGATAGATGATGTATGACGCTTGTTCTAGAACGACGTCGTCGCCTGACTTTTTTAGAGTTCAGGTAGTGTTACATATGGAAAAAACCAAACCATTTTCATAACGTTTAGTTTGTGTATCTTTATAATAAATAAGCTTTGAGGCCCCGCCGCCGCTGCGACTCTATATGTTTACATCTTTAAGTACCTATCAAGTCGTTTTGCTGACCACCGCAAATCATAGAGTACACATTTGCTTGGCAAAAATCATTTCGCCCGCGCTTTACACGCGCGATGTCGCCGACGCAGGGTCTCAGGCACCTTTACATTAAACTGTTTCATTATTTACCCGACTAATCGCGTACCTGCGTGCTGTACGCAACAGGTAGGTTTAATGCTCCATCTGTAATATCAGAATCGTGCGCTGTAAGAATGGAAATGACAAGACTGGAGCAAAACAAATTGGTACCATTTTTTTATTTTTTGCAAACATCGGAAGATAACGTAGTTCAAATTATATTTCATAACGTCAATCATTGCGCAAACATTTACCAGACGTGATCATAGATCCTATTATTCTTGCCTCCTATGCCGCATTGTTTGTTGAAACCTGGAGATGTCGTGGTGACGCTTTTGAACTCGATGGTTTTGATGAGGTGTGCACAGTAATGGTCCAGCTATAGCTAATGCAAATCCAGGTTGGGGATCTATCACATGTGTATGTAGCAATCTTAAGAACTCTGTGTCAGATGAATCATGTAAAGGACACTGTTAGAGACATCCGGGCGCTGCGAACTGACACCGTGATTGTATACATTTTGAAATGTTTAACGTCCGGTTGATTGGTGTTTATAGTGTAGTTAGACATCATCGTGGTAAGCCACTGTCTAACCAATGTTGCTGTGGAATGCATAAATACAGCAATATACGAAAACAGCCGCAATGGTAATATTTATCGCCTGATTTTTGTAGGAGATTTCAACATAGATTTTAAAACCAATCCCCAAAATGCAATTTCATTATATTTTTCTTCTACTGGCATGTTACCCTTAATAAGCACTAGCACTACAAAAACGAACACTATTATAGACAATGTTTTTTCAAACGTTGATGTACAATGCGATACTGTTCATTCTTTTCTCAGTCATTACTTACAAATCTGGATAAAATTTGATATTACACCCTCAGCGCCAGATTCTAACTATTCAATTTTCGACAAGTTTGGTTTTTTGTTCGGATGTATGTAAAAAGACATAATATTCATATTTTTCTTTGACACCTCTCCCTTTTTGCTTTTTTTTACTGGATTTTTATCTGTGTGACATTTAGATACACGTGGCCTGGGAAATAGTTCATGTGAAATGCATTCCTCCCAGGCCATGTGTATCCGAAAAGATACACGGGTAAAAATCACGTAAACGAAACGAAAGCTAATATTTTTTTTGTTTCAGGACTCAAGAACGTGTATGGGAAGAAAATATAAGAAAAGACATGAATTTTCATTCATGTTTTTTCTTATATTTTTTATTTATTGGTAGTGTAATTGTTGAAAAATTCAAATCAGTGATTTTATAAGTGATAATGGACTATTCAAGTGATGATTCCGTTGAGGACCCCAATTTTAAGACCAACTACCTATCTGACGCCCGTGGTCCAAGCTGGAGGATATAATTATATTCAACAAGTGTCAGGAGATTTAAGTCAACTGACTTTTTGCTTCTAAAACCGTGCTACTCATTACATAAATACTTCTTTACATGCTCGTATACGGTATTGTAGATGATGTTCTCAAAGACCTTCGCCGGAGTAGATTAACGATCACTGAGATTACAATATTGAAACCTGAGCTGTACTCTGAACAATAAGTTTATACAGGATGTTAAAAGACCCATCACGAAGCCTTCACCTGCGCATTCGCATAAAGGGTGTAAAAAATAAATAAACAAAAATATTTTTGCACCCGTTATATCGCTGGCCATGATTTTGTGACCTTTACTCTTGCAGGGTGTGGTCAAAATTGAGTCAACTGCTTCAACTCATTTACAAGCTACACTGCTTTAAGGCTCCCATAGACAGGCGCGACGCGACAGCTCGACACAAAGGCGCCGCTTGTTGCGCGACGAGCGGTGCCGCCCAATTTTAGTGATGGTGACACAGCCACAAGTGACGACAATGATAGTCAAATTTGGAACCCTTCTAGGTTTTCTAGGCATCTGTCAACATTTTCTGATAGTGATGTGGTGACACACATACACACACCTGCACACACACAGACAAATGTATAAATATAAGTTTACTGAGAAATATGAATAAGTTGGCATTTGACGCTCGAGCCTTTCATTACTATCCCGATAAGCACCCTATAAACAGCACCAACAGTGGTGTCCCCGATCTCGACATAAGTGCACGCGCGAATCCGAGATATGAAGAACAACCTACGGTGAGTATCCACAGTATCAGTATCAGACAAAATCCCGAACTTTTGGCCGGAACACGCACGTCTTTGGTTTTTGCAAGTAGAGACAATTTTAGCATCACAAAAAACGTCTGACTTGAACAAATATTACATGGTTGTAGGAAAACTCAGCAAGGATGTTGTCCATCAAATAGCAGATATTTAGACAAATCCCCCGGAAACCAACAGCAAATATGAAATACAAAAAAATCTCCTTTTGCAGATATATGAAGAATCAAGAGAAGTGCAAAATTTTGTGTCAGAGATAGAATTAGGAGACCAGGAACCTAGTCAGCTATTACGAAAAATGAAAGAATTAGCAAGAGAAAAAATAAAGGATGACACATTCAAAATTTAGATTAACTATAACAAGCAAGTCATTTCTTATAAACAGTATCCGCTTTTATAACAAGTTGCCAAGTCAGTTATAGAACTTAGCGATGGAAAGTTCAAAACCCACATCAAACGTATCCTTATCAAAAATGCATATCATAACAATAAAGACTGTGTTGAAGACAAGGAAGTTTGGCAATAATTCCTTCTGCACATGTGGCTTCCGTGGTACCTCATTAGCGCCATCACTATGTGAATGTCTATTAACTGCTCCCAAATAACGAAGTTTATTAAAAAAAATAAAGTTTTTTTTTTTTTTTTTTACTTTCTGTTTTGACATGATCTTCTCATTATTTGACATTATATACCTCTAATTTTTGTATTTGCTTTTTGTATATGCTTTTGTAGACAGTATTCTAATTCAGATTTATTACAGTTGTAATGGCAATCATGTCATTTGGTTTAAATAGGCTTTTATTTTTATATAGATTCTTCTATATTTTATGAATGTGAGAACGTTGTAGGCCTAACTTGTAGACTGTAGATTTGTAGACCTTTTTATATTTTGTTGAGTACCTGTTACTTGTTGACAGGCCTACACTGTCCTCCCATATCTATCAACACTGTAATTTGAAACATTGTAAAAGCTCCTTATTTTTAAAAGAGTAACCGTGGAGTTTCTTGCCGGCTCTTTTCCATAGGAAACAACCATTTGGAACCGTACACCTAGCTTCTGACGTTTCATAAGTGCCCATGTAGGTTTATGTAAAATAAAATATTTTGATTTTGATGAAAATATTATGGCAAAGTCACTTACCGTCGGCAATCAGAGCAGTACTCACCGTCACGTCTACGAATGACCTACAAGAAATGGCAATAATAGCAAAATCATGGAGTCTAACCAGTCCCCGCAAGTCAGTGAAGTAGCGCGTGGTAATGCGAAGTCCACGACCACATTCGACGTAGCAACCATCATGGCAGAAATAGCGAAGATCAACCTAAAAATAAATGAAATGGACAGAGGAAGAGGAATATACAGGGGCCGAAATGGGCGTAGGAACTTCTCACGTAGCCGCTCAAGGTCAAAACCACACAAGAAATCCGAGAATGCAGATTGGCTGTGTTCATATCTATATGTTGTTTTAAAATATAGTAATAACCAATTAATTACTACACTTGAGAGCAATAAAATCGCAAACCTTGACTTTTTTTTGTTACGGCAGTATTTTCATGAATCTGAATAAATATTTTAAAAAAAACACCCTAATTGAAAGTCTACCTCATTACCTTTCTAATGATATCAAATACAGTGTAAAAAATACCCATAAGAGGTTTTACGGCACAAAACCCAACAAACGGGTAAAATTACCCAATTTCGCTTAAGAAATAATGAAAATCAAACTCAAAATTCTTGATCAAATTGTTTATTAATAAGGTGTATTCCCTCCCCTAGCCTTAATTACAGCTCTTAATCGGTTTTTCATGGACCGTATTAATTTTACCATGAAATCTTGTGGTATAGCGTTCCACTCCTCTTCAATGGCCAGTTGAAGCTCTCAGAGGCGCGTAGGAGCAGGGCTTCTTGCTCGAACTCTTCTTTTTAGCTCATCCCAGACGTGCAAAATCGGATTGAGATCAGGACTACGAGCTGGCCACTCCATCGCGGTGATTCCAACGTCTTCCATGTAGTCGCAAACTGTTCTAGCGACATGCGGTCTGGCGTTGTCGTGCATTAGGAGAAAATCTTCTCCCATAAGCCAAGCAAGCGGCCTCACATGTCCTTCGAGCACTTCTTTGACGTATCGTGCAGCCGTCAAACCTCTCGATCTCGGGCCGGTATTCGCCCCAGTGATGAATACAATGTCAGTTTTAGGGTCCAACATTATGCCACCCCAAAACATACACGATCCACCGCCAAAAGCCACACGTTCGCTTATGCATCATTGTGAAAATCGCTCTGATGACTTTCTGTAGACCCTAGACTCTAGAGCGTCCATCGTGACCATGTAATGTCATTCTGTACTCATCAGAGAACATAACAGACCGCCATTGGTCATACGTCTAATTAAAATGTTCCCTGGCAAATTGTAGTCGGGCTTGTCGGTGAGCTGTGGTCAATTTGGTACCATTTGCTGGGCGATGTGAAGTCAGTCCTGCTTCACCAAGTCTTCTTCTGACTGTCCACCGACTTATACTGACATTGCAAACTTCTCGAAGCTCTTGTCCCAGTTGAACCGCATTCAGTTGCCGATTTCTTAAAGACCTGGACACAAGAAAGCGATCATCACGCTCTGATGTTCTGGGTCGCCGGCAAGATCCTAGTCGCCGAATGTAGCCACCGGTCTCTTGAAACCTCTGGTACACACGACGAACAGAGTAGCGGCTCAAATTTTGTCGTCGAGCAACTTCACTTTGATTATGGCCTGCTTCGAGCAAGGCAATAACTTGAGCGGCTTCTGCGGGCGTGGTATCCATATTTTTCCGTATGCTTTCAGTAGAGATGTTATCACGTTGACCTGTGACCGCACGCTAAGGGCACCCCCTGTGGGGTACGAGCCTCGGCTTAGGGCGTAACTGAGGGGAGGGCAGCAAGGTGGGACAGGCTGGATCGAATTTATAATGTTATTATTAATCGGGGAAATTAAAGCTACAGGCTCAGCTACGGCGCGGGCTGGCGCTTCGTCGAGCAAGGGTCGGGGGAGGGGACAATTACGTCGGGGGCGTCGCGTTGGACCTCGGCGGCGAGGTCGGAACGATGGCGGTCTGTGTTTGTGCACTGTACTGGTGGCCCTACTGCTCTCCTGGACGAGGGTTATGGGGTCATCGGGGTCGGTGAGGACATGCCTTGGACGGCGGGTATGACTGATACGGGAGGGGATATAACTGGCAGCCTTGACTACCAGAGGGTTGCGATGTGAGGCTGCGGAATCAAAGAAACGCTTGGAAATGCGCTTCATGAATTGACTGATAGTGGGGATTTTAAGATCGAGATGGAGGATCTCGTTCCGAACGAACCAAGGGGAGCCGGTTGCCCTACGGAGGAACCGGTTTTGGAGGGCCTGCATCCTATGGATGTGGTGGGGTTTCGTGTGTGCGAATACCACACTCGCGTAGGTCATGATTGGGCGAATGCACGCTGTGTAAACGCGCAATTTGCACTTGAGTGACAATTTGCTGCGTGCATTCAATAGGAAGTGGAGCCTACCGAGAGCGAAAGCGGCGCGCGAACGTGCCTGCTTTATGTGCTCACCAAAGGAGAGGTGTTTGTCCAATACGACACCCAGGTATTTGGCTCGCTTCTCCCAAGGGATAAGCTTGCCGAACATGGTGATCGGACGGGGGGGGGGGGGGCGGGACTGAGTCGCGGTTTCGAAAAGAGAACCGCTTGACTCTTGTCGGGATTGACTTCGATTCTCCACTTTCTAAACCAGTCACCGAGTTGGTTGACCGAGGTTTGGAGAGTGCGGGACATCGCATCCTGGCTGAGGCCGGTATAGTAAATGAAAATGAGAGGGGCGAGCACGGAGCCCTGAGGGACTCCGGCGCGGATCGGACAGGGGGAGAATAGCGCTCCTTCGATGCGGAATCGGAAGGTGCGATTCGACAAAAAGTCTCGCAAGATGAGCACGAGACGATCTGGCACTTTAAGTTTGTATAGCTTATATAATAAGCCATTGTGCCAGACTTTGTCGAACGCTTTCGCTATGTCGAAGAAAACAGCACCCGTCAACAAACCACGTTGGAAACCAACGCTTATGTGTTCGGTGATACGGTGGACCTGTTGCACGTACGAGTGTTGGGTTCGAAAACCGAAATGCTCGTCGGGGATGAGACCTTTTGTCTCGGCATAGTCTCTGAGTCGCTTATAAATAAGCCGACTAGACTTTCCGAAGGACATTGAGTAGACTGATGGGGCGGTAGCTGGAGGGAGCGGATTTAGGCTTGCCCGGCTTGGGAATACCGATGACAGTGGCCTGTTTCCACGCTTGGGGGAAGAAGTTATTGCTCATGGCACCATTGAAAATGGTGGTCATTAGCATGATCAGGTGGGCAGGGAAAAGCTGGAACACCTTATTGGTGATTCCATCAGAACCATGGCTTTGCGGGGTTTAAGGCCCTTAATGAGTTCGTGCACTTCGTCAGAGGTGACGGGGGACAGACGGAACTCGGGGTCTTCTACGGGGGGGAGGGAGGCTCTCCTTTCGACTTCGGCTTCGACCTCGGAAAGGTGATCTTGGTCTACAGGTTGAGAGCTTGGCGAACATTGGGCCTCAAGACTGTCGGCAAGGCACTCGGCCTTGTCGGCATCATCGAAAGCGATGGTATTGTCTGGGCGGATCAAGATAGGGGCTACTTCTCGGGATTTGAATTTCCTCTGAAGCTCCCAGAATGCTAGGTGGGTAGGCTCTAGCTCGCTCAACATCTCATCCCAGCCCGTTTCCCGATGCTCCGCTACACGTGTCCTTACAGCTCGCTGTAAGTGGCGCATATAGGCTCGGTTCGCGTTAAAAATGTTTTGATGATTGGATTATTCGTTGGCGTAAGTGTATCGTTTCTGAAGGAGAATACTTTGAAGGTGATAAAATAAATTTGGATGAATAATAAACATTTTGTGTATTATTGATATTTTCGTTACTTTCTTGTATGTATTAATTATTGAGCAGGTATCGTAATTTTATTTTATTATTTATGTCTTTCATAACAGCCTCCTGAAATTTGACGAGGATACAAAATGCCACATTGTATATAATATTATAAATGTGAAAGTTTGTGAAGATGTTTGGATATTTGTTACCCAATCAAGCATTAACAAAAAATGACAAGAACTGATATAATTTAATCAAAATTTTAGAAACCGATACTCTCGCCTCTTTTGTGACGTTTTGACTGTTATGACCCGCGGTTTCAAACCGCGTGACTCACCGTTGCCGATTCGGTGACAACGGGTTTTGACGATTTTGGCAAACTGTCTCCGATTCGGAGACACAGTTTATTTTTACTTTTAGGTTCCTTTTATTGTTTCGGTGTAAATAAAAGGAATCTAAAAGTATTAATAAAATAGTGAGTAGCAACTCTTTATATTAATTTTTGTTTTCAGATCAAAGAAACGAAAAGTTTATGATACTGATGTTGGTCAACCCAGTAACTCAGCTGAATCTATGTTAGGGAGTAAGTGTTGTTTCAATGTAGTTCTTACAAATATGAACATGTTTCAATAATAAGTTCAATATTATGATATTTAAATTAAAAATGACTTTAACATAATTTTTTTTTTTTTTAGTTTAATCAGGTCAATAAATACGAATCCTGACATATTTGAACTGGTACCAGCGGTGTCAAATTTGAATTCTACAGTGTGAGTACTACGTCTGTAGTTAGATAAAAACTTATATTTATATGTCGGAAATACGTTAAATCAATCGTTTGACTTGACTAATCGGGATGCCGGTGCCACCTGGTGGCGCTGGACAGAGTCTATAACGCTCACGCTTGAGCAGAGAAAAAGCAGAGTTTATTGTTGGCGGTTAAGCAGTGAAGACGTTTAGAAACTGACGCGCGTTCCGTATAGTTGTGTCTTGTACCAACAGTGTGTGATTCGCTAGTGTGATTAATTTGATCGTACATTATAATTTGATTTGAACTGCAAACGGTTTTTGTATTGCGCAATAACCAGCATTACCCATAGTACGCCCACAGTAGTTAAAATATGGCTGATAATAACTAGAGAGACATACCTTCTCCGTCATATATAAGTATTTTGTATTAAATTAATTTCCGTTTTTTTTTTTATAAATAAAATAACAATATATTATGTTTTTAGGACAAGTACCTATTATTGATGTGGATTCAGATACACTAAATAATGCTATTTGTGCTGAGTAAGTATAAAAACGAATTCATGAAGTGTTAGAATATTCCTCTGTCTGTCAGTTTATCAGAATGTTTAGAGTGTGTATGACATAATACATAAGAATTATGTAGTAAAAATATTATATTTTGCAATTTGATAAAAGAAAAACGACTCGAGGGCCGCGAGTATGACTAACACTTGTCTTTTTTAATACATATTTACACCTGACTCGTTTTGTTTCTGAAATCTAATTGGTGAAATATATTCTATAGAACCGGAAAACGAAGAAACCTACGCTGCGATTACCGGCAGAAGAATTATAGATCTATATTATGATGAATTGTGAATGAATTATGATCTATAGAATTATAGTCCTTTTTTAACAAACTGAAGAAAATCTCAAACCATAATGCATTATTTAACTGTAGTATTCAATGTTTAACTTTGCTGAGTGAAAAGAGAGTTGGGTTAATTTTTCAAAGTTTAGATTAAAATGCGAAATGTGTGGTTTATTTTTTATATCGATTCTGTAGATCCCGCTCACACTGAACACGTTGATACTAATATTGGCGCTGTAATAGGAATAGTATCTTCAGGAATAGCGTACTCTAAATTTGAAGAAATATCGTTATCTATGAATGTGCCTATCTTTTCTGAGCGATATTATTCCAAAATACAGAATAATGTATTGACAAGTGGGAAACTACGGCTGCCGAGGAAATGGAAGCTGCTGCTGAACGAGAACGTCAAGCTGCCATAGCTGAAGGAAGAGTAAAAGACGGTATTGCAGTAATAGATGTGTACGCTGATGGATGTTGGAGTGCAAGATCTTATGGGAATAATTATAAAGCTCTGTCTGGAGCTGCAGCCATAATTGGCAGAAAATTTGGCGAGTGTTATTTATGGCTGTCAAAAACAAATATTGCATTATTTGCGCTCGTGCACAGAAAAAAAATATGACACCGAAAGAACACGTATGTTATAAAAATTATGATGGATCATCCACGGGAATGGAAGCTGAAATAATCAGCGAGGGCTTCAAGCACTCAATTGAGATGTACAACATCATTTACGGGAGGCTTATTGCAGATGGCGATTCAGCAACATATGCGAAAATTTTTGCGCCGAATCCATAACCTAATACTACTGTGGTTAAAATTGAATGCCGGAATCACATACTCCGTAACCTATGTAATAAATTACGAGCAGTGTCAAAAGAGGTCAAATACCCATTAATATACAGAAAATTATTAAGTGACCAAGGTGATGAGCATAAGAAAAGTGATAGTTTCCTCAATCAAAGAACAACGTAGGTTATTGGAAGATGGATCTTATTTAATTGCACAGGCTAAACATCATTTGCATATTGATACACAATATTCTTTATACAACCCGTTCGGAGACCACCGCAAATGTAAGGGTTACTATTGTAATAAAGAAAAGTCGTTGATGAGTGCTATGGAAGTAAAAAATTCGACATTTTAGTTTCGATTGAAAGTAATAATTGGGGCTGTAGCCTCCAAATCACATAGCCTAGTAGAAGATGTTGACACCAACGCTGCTGAACGCTTCAATAGTGTAATAGCTAGAATTGTTGGTGGAAAACTAGTAAATGTTTCCACGAGAAGAGCATATCAAGGAAGATGCGCTGCAGCTGTCGTCACATATATAAACAGGTTACCCAAGCACACATTACAAAAAAGGTTTCTAAGAAGAAGTCCAAGAAGTTGTTTAAAAAAACTGGAACAAAGACGTGAAAATAAAAGGGCATGGAATCGACGAAATCCTCATAAAAAAAATAGATTCCGTAATAAAATAGAAAGTACCGGCGGCGCTGAGAGGTTAAATAATGATTATGGAGTGAACTGAGCTGCCCCCGACATGACACAAGACGATTTCGAGACCGCGGAAAAAGAATTCCTCCATAATTTAAAAACACTAACAACGGACAGGGATCGTACTCGTAGAAGACATATCACATCATTTAAGCGATGTCTTATCAAACACACAGGAGTCCGAATACGATTTTTCTTAATCGAATAGTAAAGTTTGTTTGTGTCGGAATTTATAAACCGAAATTAAAATTTCATGAACCTTTTCATGTGACAAAGACTAATAATTTAAACAATATTCTAAAAGTAATTAAACATTTTGATTTATGATAAGTATGTTTTATTTCTTACCTGATAGTAAAACCAAGCATCTCTATAGGTTCAACAGGTTTTCTGAACATATATTGTTTTTGTAAACGAGGTGCTATCTTGGTAAGTAGTTCTTCAAAAGTTGATATGGTCATTCTAAAATATTCAAAAAAAAACTCATTTGCACTTAATTTTAGCGCCATATATTTCCTTTGGAAATATACGAAAACGAGCGAACGAACGACGAACGACGATTCCGACGATTTCGTATACGAATTTACCCAAAATTTCATCGGTTTGTTTCTTTTTCATTCGTCGTCTTAGTAACAACAAGAGAATAATTCTTTCGCGATCCATATCCACGCTCCAGCACGTTCGAGCGCATCAACAGAGAAATATCGACTGTATAGGGGCAATGGATGGCGCACCGTTCGCGGCACCGAGCTGCGGCGCGGCGTCGTGCCGTGGCCCGGCGACGGCGTCGTGACGTTGTACGGTGACAGCACCGCGCCGTGCATGATGGGGACGCGGCCTTAGAAACATGCCAATCACATAACATTAGTTTTGTATGTCTTGTGCCAAACTCTACACATATCTGTCAACCTTTGGATGTCAGTTTTTTTTTCGGCCTATGAAAGCCGCTTGGAGAAAGACCCTCGAACAATGGAAGCTTAGTAACCCCAAAGCTTCAGCTGTACCAAAGGACGTTTTCCCACGACTTTTGAGAGAAAACTTAACAGAAATGGACAATGTTCAAACTCCTGGTGACGCCAATGAAGAGTTCACATCTGCTATTAGAAGAAATTTGATCAGTGGTTTCAATGCAACGGGAATCTATCCTTTGAATAGCAAAAGTTTTAAACAAAATCCCTGCGTCTCAAAACGAAGCAGAAGTAACTGCGGCTGTGAGGGATTCATTGACTGATTTTTTGAAAGACCAACGTTTTGGCAAAGATTCTCAACCAACACGTAAAAAAAAACGACTAGCCGTTGAGCCAGGAAAGAGCATTTTAACTATCGATGAGCCTGAACCTTCGACATCCACTGCCGAGGCTGAACCTTTGACATTTTCATCCATTAATGAACCTGCTATCGACGAAATCATTTTGGAAGATAGCATAAGCCAGCGATATTTGCGCCAAAGCGTTCTAGATAACGACGATGAGGCAACGGCCTGCGAGTCGGTTGCAGATGACCAAAGAACACAAAGTGAAAATGTTAGGCAACGTCCAGAAACTGGTGAATTTATTTTGGCAAAATTCAAATCAGCTAAAGGAAAAAAAATCAGTATGTTTGCATGGTTGAAGAAAATGTCAGAGACAAACTCGTTGTTCTAGGATTCTAATCTCATAAGAAAAATAAAACTATATTTCATGCAGTAGAGAATGATGTCTCCATTATAGATCAGTCTGATCTCATCGCTTACCTTCCCAAACCTAAACAGGAAAGTGACTTATACATATTCCCACAAAATATAGATGTAAAAGATCTGTAAGCTATAATTTCTTATTTTCTTGTATTAAAATTAAGTAAAATGTTGATCTCAATGTTTAAATTAAAATCGGTGTGAGTTGGTTTGGCACTCACGAAAATTGATGTGTAAACATGTGAGCTCGCAGCAGTTTGGTTCACGCGCTCACATAGACACAGGTCTTACGCTGACGTCATCTGACGCTCGAAGTCTTACGCTTACGCGTCTGACGCTCGAAGTCCCAGCTAGCCCCTACCGTAGACCGAGCGCTAAGATGTTTACACATCAAAAGACTGTAAGTAATACTTACCGTAGTTAAATACAATTTTAAAGTTTATTACTACTTTAGAAGTACACGTTGATTTTGACGATTTTTCTAGTATTTTTTGTAAGCACTAAAGTGCAATAATAAAGCAGAAGGCTGATTATTCGTAAGGAATCCGTTGTTTTGTTAGAAGGCTTATTATTTGTAAGGAATCTGTTGTTTTTTTACTACTACAAAACGTGTTTTTTTACCATAATATAGCTCTAAAATCGATTCTCAATGTTACCCCTGTATTCAAACACGCCCCGGAGAACTTTGAAGTGTTTTAATTCAAAAACGAATGAGCGAATAATTTTTAAAATTTTTGTTTTTATTTCCTGTTAAAGTGGGGCTACTTTAACTTTCATATTACAAACAAAAAACGGGGGCAATCAAAGCGACCCCATATCAAGTATAAAGATGATAAGCCACTTTATGTATTTTTCTCGGAACCTACAGGGCGTAAAAAATAAATTAATACTTTTATCAATAAAAAACCATGAGTCGCTAATACAGTATTTTTATTTGTATTTTTTTATAAATAACTGAAGAAGTTATAGTCAGTTTTATTTTAAAAATGAATCAATGTAACCCCATTTTACGGTACATGAAATAAAATATTTATACAAAATTACTATGCATTTACTGTAAAAAAAAATATTACAGATAACTAACTAATTTATATATATAAATAACTAATTTATAGATATAGTTCCAAAACCATGAAAAAATATTTTTGTCCACCTGTCTACGCCGGACACTGTGCGCTGTTGGTTCCAAATGTTCGAAAAAACTTTAATAGAGAAGGGTTTTCGATGCTCATCAGCTGATCGTTGTATTTACATTCTAGATGCGGGTGACATTCTTCAAACCATTTATGTTGTACTTTATGTCGACGATCTTGTAATTTCAACGGCAAATATAACTATCATGATTAGTTTTAAAAACTATTTAATGAACAAGTTTAACACTAGAGTGCACGCGCGGGCTACATACGTAACCCAGTGTAATATTGTCGTATATAATTTAAACTTGCCGCGCTACAGCGTAATCCCGTGCGTGCCCGCCAGTAGCGTGCCGACTCCCGCTGCTCACGTACGTCTGCAAAAATCGTCATTAAAATTAGTGAAGCACACCTGTAGTCCGCGCGAGCGTTGGAGAAAATTAAGTGTTTAGTGTGCAAGTGGTGAAATTGAGGTAAATATGATACATTTGTTGCAGTGTTACTACAAAACGAACTAAGTAAGTAGTTTTTAAGTGTTTGTTGTTTGTAATTGTGGATTTATCATGTAGCTTTAGGGTCATACTACACGGGCGGTTCTCCCGCCGCGGGAATCCGCTTCTGAACCGCGCTAGTCACAATTTATGAAAGTTGTATATGCTGCATACTACACTGCGCGGTTTCCCGCCGCGGTCACAGGCGGGAGAAATACGATCGCCGCATGCAGCGTCAAACCGCCGCTGATAACCGGCGTTTTAAACTACACGGGCGGTTTGCCGCTAATACGTCATTCTGTGCGGGACCTTGGCGCTCGCTCGTCGTTCGTGCGCTTGCATGGCTAGTGTCGCGTCAAAATGTTCTATACGGAGCGTTTTATTATTGAAATACAAGATCGACCTGCTTTGTATGATGTGCAGTCGAAGGATTACGCCAATCGCGAATTAAAAGCGAAATTATGGATGGAGATTAGGACAGGAACTTGTTGCTCATTGGGCTGATTTAGGCTCAGAAGATAAAAACAAAGCTGGTAAGTTTACTTATTATTTTATTTCTTATATTAATTTAATGAATCATCCTGTTTTGCCAAGGAACGGACCCTGGGCCATTGAAGTATTCATCAAACGAATCTCTTACTGCAATGCCACTAGATCGGCCTCGCAACTGCCTGGACTCCGTCAAATTCTTCCATATCACATCGAATCGTGTCTTCGTGTGATGCTGGAACAACATCCCTCCTCCCATAAGGTATAGTAAAAGTTGCTCGACTTTCAAATTAAAATTAAAAGAATTTTTATTAAACCATCAAAAAGATTTTGAAAATGTCCGTGCCGACATATCTGCAATATGAAACAATCTATTTAAACAATTTTACGAATTTCATTATTATTATTTATATTTTCAGTTTTTATTACGATCTGTTTTCATTTTTATTAGTCAATTATTATTGTCTGTACCATAAATGGAAATAAAAACCGCATGAAAATCCGTTTCGTAGTTTACAAGAACACCGCAGTCACACGATTTTGCCTTTAAGGTCTAAGGACTTTCTATTTATAGATTTATTAGTTTAATGTACGCAGGTATTGGGTATTTATTTTAGTTTTACATCAATCGCAATACAATACACACACCCATGTCACAGCACTTTTAATTTAATAGAACGGACACACACTTCCCTATTATTATTTTATTCTAGCGTATGGCACTCGTGGGTTGCAGCTGAAAATCAGCGTCAGGTGATACACCTTGTGTTGTCATCTGGCATTATGCTGAGCTGAGGCCCCTATGGCATTATAATCTTAATTTTTCTGTTTTTTTTTAGTTTTAAGGTGTATTTTGTTGCTGGAATGCCAATAAACGCATTTTTCTTACTTTCTTTCTTTCAAATTGATAACCATCTCTGCGTCTTACGAAGTTGTGTAATACACAAGCTGCTTTTATAATGTGTTTGGCACTCAGTGGATAGATCATGACGCTTGAATGAAAAATTCGCCACTTGTTACTGAGGATACCAAATGCACATTCCACAAAGCGGCGAGCTCTAGACAGTCGATAATTATAAATTTTCTTAGGATTTGTTATGTTTCGAAAAGAAAATGGTCTCATAACATTTTTATTTAAACCGAACGCAGCATCACCTACAAATACAAAAGGCACAGGTTTTCCAATATTGTTAGGAAGATGAGCTGGCTCTGGTAAATCTAACTGAGAACGAGTTAACTTTTGCCCGAAATTTTAGCTTTTGAAAATTGACGAGTCACCTTCTCGACCCTGGAGCACCAATGTCAATGAATGTAAAACAGTAGTCTGCGTCAACCACTGCCAATAAAATAATCGAATGATATTCTATTATAATTATAATATTTGGATCCAGCATTCGTAGGGGAAATAATTCTAATATGTTTGCCATCAATGGCGCCAACACAATTAGGAAAGTTCGCTTTGTAGAATTTCTCAGCAATGTTTATACATTTTTCCTTATTTTGTTTTGGCATTTCAAAAGGTGCCAATTCTTGCCATATAGCTTGACACGTTTCTTTTACAATAAATGGTATGGTATTCGAGAAATTTGAAAATCATATTTCAAATCAGTGAAAGTTGCTCCCGAAGTCAACTATCTGAAAAAGAAATAGATGCGACATTAATATATTTCTTCTTTTTTGCAGTAAAAGATCTGATGAAGAAGTGGAAGAATATTAGAGATAGTTATATGAAAGAAGTAAAATCAGAAACTACCAGTGTCAGGACAACCGGCTCCAAAAAAAAAGATATACAGTCAAACCTGGATAAGTGAGAAAACTCTATAAGTGAGAGTAATAGCCAGGACCCGTCATTTTAAGCTCCCAAAACCTCTATTAGCGAGAAACAGAAACCTCTGTAAGAGAGAGTCGTTTTTCCCTCATAGACCTCCGTAAGTGAGACTGCTACTTATCTATACCTGTATAAGCGACAGTCGAGCTGTATTTACAAATTTAACATCTGCTATTTTATGACTCATTCTTAACTTTCGTGGAACTTCCTACCATTGTTGATGTGTAAACATCTTAGCGCTCGGTCTACGGTAGGGGCTAGCTGGGACTTCGAGCGTCAGACGCGTAAGCGTAAGACTTCGAGCGTCAGATGACGTCAGCGTAAGACCCGTGTCTATGTGAGCGAGTGAACCAAACTGATGCGAGCTCACATGTTTACACATCAATATTCGTGAGTGGCAAACCAACTCACACCGATGGTTTTTGTATTGTTTTCTCGTCAATATTGTACCTATTCTATTTCGTGAAACTAAATAATGTTGTTATTCTATCGCATTCTTTTCGAATAGACACGTGTGCCTGTGTACCGTCCTGTTTGTCGGACTTACTCAGTTTATAGTTATCAATTGCGAAGGAAAGTTCTGTTCTGCATCATGTCAAAACGGAAAAATAAAGTACTGTCATTAAGTGATAAACTTAAAATAGTGAATGCATTTGAATCCGGAAAATCGCGAAATAAAATTCAGAGGGAGTTTAATTTACCAGAATCCACCTATTATAAAATTATAAAATCAAAAGACTATAAAGTCTGAGTGCTCTGATGGACATGGAAATATTAAGAGGACTAGAGTTTCTGAATTTCCCAATATCGAAAAGTGCTTTTTGGAATGGATAAAAAAAACCCTCGATAAGAACATTCCCATAGATGGACCATTGTTGAAAGAAAAATCAAAAGAGTTTGCTACAAAACTGGGAATCCAGAACTTTTCTGCTAGCAACGGCTGGTTAGAGGGTTTTAAAAGGCGTCATGATATAGCTTTCAAAAAAGCAGCTGGGGAAAGTAAATCTGTGGACCAAGGTGTGTGCAACCACTGGACTGAAGATGTGCCAAATCTTTTAGAAGGGTATGAACCAGACGATATTTACAACGCGGATGAAACTGCTTTGTTTTTCAAGTGCCTTCCGGATAAAACATTTACGTTTAAAGGCGAAAAATGCCATGGAGGAAAACAAAGCAAGGAACGCCTTACACTTCTCCAGTGTGTAAATATGAGTGGTACGGACAAACTCCCACTTCTCATCATCGGGAAATCAAAGCGACCTAGATGTTTTAGGCTGAGGCTACATTAGGCCGCGACGCGACCTGCGACACATGAGCGATTAAAACAAGTAAATGAATGCTCACGTATATGGCTACATCGTACATCAAATATTACTAGCGATCTTTGATTTCTTTATGCGATAGGAACAACATTACTGAAATCACGGCATCGGCTACATCAACATATGAGCTAAATTGAAGCGAATTTATTAGAAAATTTCTCACTTGCACTACTAGTTCAATAGTGCTGCTAAATATGCGTGTGGCTACATTATGCGTATAGTAAACCGCGATGGATGATTTGATCGCATTCTAAGAAAACGACCGATTCAAATTGAGTCATTGTTATGATAGCGGCTACATTACAACTGTACTTCAGAACGTAAAAAACAAATGCTCGTCAGTTATATTAAATGGCTACATTATTTGAGCGAATTTAAATGAATGAGCGATTTATTTTGCGAGAAGTTCAAAGTTACTGTTTTAGTGGGTCCGCTGTCAAGTGGCTACATAATCACGCTACGGACATCGGACTGAGGTGCGGGAGACGGGGGCAATACTAGTGCACTCGGCGCTCGCTCAGTGCGAGTGCGACACGTTCAAACCAGTTTGTTTTGATCGCTCATCTAAAGAGGTTTGTCTATGAATCTACGATGGACGTTGAGTTGTTTGCATCCGAAATTCAAGCACGTCCTGCAATATGGATGGCTAAACATGGAGCACACAAAAATAAAGTAGTTATTAAACGTTTGTGGGCAGAAATAAAGAAGAAATTCCCAGAATGTACAGGTAACTATTTTATTGTTATTTAAAACAAGGGTCAGTGTCAATTCTGGCGGAGTTAAAACAAAATTTACACAATAACTAGTGTCCCAGTAATTGCTTGTCCCATAAATATTGATTTATTTTGTTTCTTAACACTACGGCGTTATTTGTACGAGTACTTCGATTGTTGATATGGCCCGACCTCCTGACCCTTCCAGATGAAGATGGATTGATGGTATAATCCCAATCAGATGGTTTTTCTTTATCAATAATAATATTATGCAATAAACAGCACGTCTTTATAATAATTTCTGCATGTCCTTTTTTCGTTTCAATAGGCTTATTTAATATTTGCCATTTCTTATAAGTTATGCCAAAAGCACATTCAATTGTTTTTCGAGCTCTAGATAAACATTTGTTAAAGTGATATTTCTGATCGTCTAAGACACTTTGTGGATACGGCCTCATTAAGTACAGTTTTAGAGGGTATGCTTCATCCCCTATTAGGAAGGTGGGACAAATAGTATTAGAGGAGGGCAGACGTTGGTTTTGTGGCATATTAAATCTACCTTCACTCAGCAATTTATTCAAATTAGAAAAGTGAAAAGTTCCGCCATCACTTTGGGATCCCCGCCCCCCCACTTCTATTGTTAAAAATCTTCTATTTGCATCTGCCACAGCTTGTAACACAATTGAAAAATAATGTTTGTAGTTATGGAAAGCAGATCCTGTTTGGGGAGGTTGTCTAATGCGACAGTGTTTCCCATCAATTGCACCCACACAATTAGGAAATTGCCACATTTTGTAATAATTATTCATTGAACTTCGCAAAATTTCTTCTGTTGGTTTTGGCATATGTATTGGTGATAGTTGATACCAAATTGCCTTGCAGGTTTCATAGACAATAGTTGATACCGTTAATCTTCCTAGGCGAAACGACTGCGCCAAAGCTCGAAATGACAGCCCCGTTGATAAAAATCTGTAATTAATTTTCAGATATCGAGTTAAAAAAGAAATGGAAGAACTTAAAGGACACATATAGAAGAGAATTGCGTAAAATTCCAAATCCACGATCAGGAGCTGGAGCTGATGATGATCCAGTCACGTCAACTTGGCCGTATTATGAAATACTGAACTTTCTAAAAGATGAAGTGATTCCTGAACGGAATACCGGAAATTTGCAAGATGAAGACGAAGAAACCAATACAGGTACCACACACACCAGTCAGGAATCGGATATATCTATGGATTCATCATCCACAACTTCATCTAAACGTAAGAACGTCCAGGACATAAGACAAGATTTCCTGGACTTGGAAAATAAGAAACTAAAAATTTTGGAGCAAAATTTAAACAAAGACATACAGGAAAGTGCCACTTATGATATGGAAGATTATTACTTTTTTCAAAGTATTTTGCCCCAAATGAAAAGTTTCACAGCCATGCAAAAAAACAGAGTTCGTCAAAAAGTTATCCAAGCCATCATGGATGAGTCTGCTGTACCCGACTCTTCATATTCATATCCATATTCAGGTTACAGTACACAACAATTGTAAATTATAATAATCATCTAGGGCGCACCACAAACCAAAGCTACAAATCATACAATAGATTTATCGTATTTTCACATTTATTTAGTAAACAACACATCAAATACGTCACACAAATGTATCAGTTACATTTATCCACATTTTATTAAATTTTATTATTATGCCGCACACATGTGTATTTGGTGTGTGGTGTGCCTAAACAATCATTACTTACATTTTTTGTTCATGTTCACCACGTAATAAAAACTTATAGTAGAATTTGATTGATTGATTTAATTGAAATAAAAACTTATTACCTAATAATTAATATTTTATTGCTTACCTGATTGTCACAAACAATTTCTCCTCTGGTAAAATACATTTCCGAAAACTCGTATCACTCTTTGTGATATGGATTCTAATCTTTGCCAAAATATAATCAAACGTCTCAACTTTCATTCTTGTATATTCAAAGAATCTTTCTGGAAACTGACGTAGTTTTTCATACAAATGATGAAATTCTCCATATTTACTGCGCTCTTTATTTATTTCGTGAATCCAACACAATCTCTTTTTCAAAAATAGTTCGTACTTGAGGTAAGAGCTTTCAAGCAAAAATACAAGGTTTGGTTTTGACAAAGCCATTGAAAATAATACACGTTACGTTTACACAAAGCTACAGCAATCTATCGACTGTGTGAATGCCGCGAACGAACTAAACAACCTCCCTCGCGCCCCGCGCGCGTCTCATGTGTCGCCTGTGTGTGCTCCCTCTATGTAGCCATCTTGACACGGAGTCGCCGCGAATGTTTTAAGATCATTAAAATGCGATGAACTAGCGAATTCTCAGCGAAATCGCTGTTTTTCTCTTTTTATAGTGTAGCCGCATGAATCGCTCTTGCTAATTCGTTGTTGAGCATGTGTACTGTAGCCATGTCATCGCCGAATATACGCCGGAATTTCGCTTGTAATGTAGCCATACCATGTTTTTCTCGTTTCGCTCTTCCAGTCGCATCGCAAATCGCTGCCTACTGTAGCCTCAGCCTTAATGGTGTCAAGACTCTACCCGTTGATTATGCCAATAATACAAAGGCTTGGATTACCAAGATATTATTTAAAGATTGGTTGAAAAAAGTTGACAAACAAATGAAGATAAACCGGAAAAAAAATCTGCTATTCATTGACAACTGTGCTGCCCATACGGACTTACCTACACTTGCAAACGTAAAAGTAATGTTTCACCTGCTAACACCACTAGTAAACTTCAACCATTAGATCAAGGCATCATTCACACTTTTAAACGCTTTTACGAGTATCGCAGAGAAGTTGTTAAACATATTCTTACGAGTCTGGAAGAAAACAGTAGCCCTGACATTAACGTACTTCTAGCTATGAAATTTGCTAGAAAAGCATGGTACTTAGTCAGTGACGTTACTGTCAAAAATTGCTTCAAGAAAGCTGGGTTTTGAAAAAGTACAGATGAGCAAGACCTGCAAGAGGAAAATGATGTTGAAGTTGGACCTAGCAACGAGGAATGGACTAAGCTTGTGTCTCACGAATCCAATATGTTAATGCCGAGCTTCGAAGATTTCGTTCAAATTGACGACGACGTAACTACCGCTTGAGAACAAACCGACGACGATATCGTTAAGAATTGTGTGAAGACGAGGCACAGATTCCGGAAACAGAAATAAAGATCATTCCAATGAAGCTAGCTTTAAATGCGTTGGAGACGGTCCATCAATACTTTGAATACGCGGCGGTTGTAGATCAAGCAATATTCGACAAAATTTATGAGTTAGAGAAAAACATTCAAAATACAAAAACAGAAACTCAAACGAAATTGACGGATTTTTTTTAAGTGTAAATAAGTTCTAAAAAGAAATATTACATACATAGTGCATGAATTTTTGTTTTGTTTTCGTAAGCATTTAAAAATATATATGTACATAATATACGAGTATGTTGTGCATATCATGCACATAATTTTATCATATTACATATTTACTACATTCGTACTTGCTTACTTGCTTGTTCCGCTCAATTGATGTTGGTGTAGATTTTGCTAATTATAGAGCTAAACAGGGTTATTATGGGGCAGACCATTTATATGGAAAAATATCGCAGAAATGGACCCAGTCGTTTGGTGGAGGGGACTTTGCGGCTCCATATTGCTGAGTAGGGTTGCAGTACGCCTTCTGACTGTTCCCTGCACCTCCACAGGGACTGAGCGGTCATTTAGCACTCATGCTCAAATACACAGTCACAAAAGAAACAGATTGACTACATACAGAGCAGCAAAGATAGCTTTTATATCATATAATTGGAATCTTTTGCATAAACATACAAGATGATGACAACGACGAAGATGATGAGCCCTTATCAACCCCTAGACAGTTGTCTAGCCCGATGAACAGCCCAATTCATGACCAACAACCTTCTACATCTCGTGGAAGCCAAGAAGAAATAGAATTCTGTGATATTGATGATTTGTATGATGATCATGACATTAGCGATAGTGATTAAAATTTTAGAACGAGTGAATGAAAAAATATTTTTGTAATTATTTTCTATTGTGTGTAATAAATAATTGTGATTGTCTGTTTTGTTTTATTTTTTATATGCAGAAACATGTTTTACAATCCTACTGGTAGTTCCACAGATTACCGCGTTTGAACAAACAAAAAAATCGCTTAAGCTTTATTGAATTAGTGTAAATAATGAATATACCCGTCTATTGGGTTTTTTCTCACATAAATACCCAGCATTTACCCAAATGGGTAAAAACCTGGGTATTTTCCCGTCGGGTTTTTTCCCACCGCCCATCTCTACGTCGGAGTCACAGCCTCCGACTGCCGCTGACTACGGCGCGGCCGGAGGAAGCGGCGCCGGCAGCAGCGGCGAGCCGGCGGGATCAGCAGCGGTGCTGCGTCAAATATGACGGCTTTGCTTCGAGCCGTCATAATTAACGACCGGCCGCCAAACGGCCGTGAGTCCGGGCAGATTTACCCACGCCGAAGGGGAAAGGGGTGGGTAAAAAAACAATAAATGTTTTATTTTTAGGTTATGTTTTTTATTGCACGCTCTCAAATAAATATCAATAACTACGCGTAGACACGACTCGGAAAGCGAGTTGTGGTGGGTACACCACGAACTAATATTATTCCACTTGACACTCGTAACATATTACTATGTAGCAACCGAATAAAGTATGTAACATTCGAAGTAGGTAACTCATGTGTAGACACCTTTACTGATCCTTATTTTACGATGTTATCGAAACAATAGAGATGCACAATGAACGCACAGGTGCGGCGCGCCGCACTCGAAGAACGTTAAGTAAATTGAATGGACGCGTATGCGCGCCGCCACACAGTGGGTCGAAACGATGATTTTAGTGACTTAGGGATCAACTTTGTTATTTTACTTTTTTCTTTATGCGGATCGATAGAACTCATTAACCTCAATAATAATTGTTCTGATGCTTTTTTTCCTAAACTTGCTCCTTTAGGTGGAAAAATGCATTTTGTGATATTTTTGTATGGAGCGGATCAAATTAAATTAAATTCTTGCTAAGTGGCGAGTGATCCCGCTTTGAAACTATATTTTTCTTAAAGCTTGCCCAGTCTACTATCATTTGATGCTATGAACATTTGCATAAAGTTGCAACACTGCCAAATAAATGAATCGAAAAAAATTAAAAAATACATTGAATAATTTTTATTTTCTCAAGTTCTTTTAAGTTAAAATTTATGTGGAATAGTAAGTAAAAGCACTTAAGAATTCACATAATTAACAACTAACGACAATACAATATGTAACAAAAACCCTGTTGTTCCTTCTACCTACGTTTTAAGAATCGGTATACATACGTAATAAAGGAAGTCATTTATTAAAACTGTTCAAGAAAAATAATTAAAATAAATATTTAATTATTAATACTTGTAATGTTTAACTGATTTATTACCTCTGCAATTCTGCATGAAGCGATGACGCGAAACCAAAAATAGGTACAACTATCCCGCCAATCTCTTTGATCGGTGCCGCCGTGCCGCGGCTTTGCCGCCGCTATCTACCTATTTTTCTACACAAGTTCATGACCTTGTCAGCTGTTGTTTACCAGTATCACTTTAACGAATGAATCGGGTGCGTGCGGGTTTGTGATCGACCACACGTGCTCATTGTGCGAATTAAATACACCTGTTCTGACAAATGAGCACTCGTCGGTGAACAGTATCCATCTCCAGAAATCACTCTCTTGTTCGATCTTGTCGAGTACCCATCTACTGTATTCTATTCTTGGCTCGTAGTCGGAGGGAAGTAGTGATTGGACGCGACGATAGTGAAATGGGTGCTGGCCATCTTCTTTAGTTTGAGTACCTACTCTCCAAACGCGCATATGGTTTACTCCGAGTTCGTGTCCCACTGAGCGCGTACTTCGCGTTGGATCGTGGTCAAACAAGTTGCTCCTCGATGTCACTGTCTCGAGTCATTGGTCTGCCTGCGTCAGCTCGATGTTGGTCTCGTCCGTGCACACCGCCGGTATCGTACATACGCATGTGCAAATGTTGGAATGCCATCGCCGAAGGTACTGGTAGACTCGCAAAACGTTCTTGGTAGAGTCTGCGTGCTTCTGCATAATTGCAGTCACATTTCCCAAGACACATCAACATATTAAAATATTCTACGTTAGAATAAGACATGGTTAACGTTTGCGTAAACAAAACACAAGTCACTCACTCACTACGTAGGTCAACAATTATAACATCCGTTCGGAAGTAATCTGCGCGGGAAACTAAAGGAAGTGATTCGCAGGGCGGCGGGTGGCGGGGTAAAGTGGTAGGTAAGCACGTGGTACAGACATGGGGTCCGTACGCCGCGGTAGTTATTGGCGGCATCTTCTGACGCATCAAAGAAAGCCGCCGCCGAGCCCGTAGGCTATTTAGCGACGTTTGTTACGCTGACGACACGCTGGTCCTGGCGCAGGGGAGGTCACACCAGGCGGCGGCCGAATTAATGACACGCGGGGTTGCGACAGTCATTGAGAGGATCCGGCAATTGGGACTCGAGGTGGCCCTGCACAAGTCCGAGGCCATGTGTTTTCATGGTCCTCGGAACGCGCCACTGTCGGGTTCCCAAATAATGGCGGGAGGGGTTCACATCGGCGTCGAGTCGACGATGAGGTACCTGGGACTCGTCCTCGACAGCCGGTGGAACTTCGTTAAGCATTTCCGACGTTTGGCTCCCAGACTGGACCGGGCCGGGGCTGCCTTGAAGCGGCTCCTGCCCAATCTAGGGGGTCCAAACGCCTCCTGCCGGAGGCTCTACGCGGGGGTCGTGCGGTCGATGGCCCTTTACGGGGCACCGGTGTGGGCGCGTTCATTGAGGCTCCGACCAGCACGCCGGTTGAACGCGTCCCAAAGGGTCATGGCCATCGGGCTGGTCCGAGGATACCGCACGGTCTCCTGCGAGGCGGCGAGCCTCCTTGCCGGATTGCCGCCATGGGATCTGGAGGCAAAAGTCCTCGCGCACATTTGGGAGTGGCGCGAGGAGGCGAAACGCCGGGGCGTTACTCCGCTGCCGCGAGAAATCGCGGCACAGCGGACAGAGCTCCGGCGGGATCTCATGGCGGCATGGAGAGTGCGACTGTCGCAACCCAGCGCTGGGCACGCCACAATTGCGGCGGTAAGTCCCCTCTTTGAGGAGTGGCTTGAGAGGCGCCACGGCGTCCTCATTTTCCGCCTGACGCAGGTCCTCACCGGACATGGCTGTTTCGGGAGGTTCCTGTTTCGGATAAGGCGGGAGGAAACGCCCGGGTGTTGGCATTGTGTGGATCGACCGGAGGACACGGTGGAGCATACGGTGGAGGTCTGCCCAGCTTGGGTGGAGCACCGCCGTGTCCTCGTGGCGGCGATCGGCGGCGGCGATCTCTCGCGTCCGGCCCTGGTACAGGCCATGGTACGGAGCGAGAGGGAATGGGAAGCCGTCACGTCCTTCTGTGAAGCAGTAATGCTCGCGAAGGAGGAGGCGGAGCGCGTGAGGGTGCGGCAATCGTTGCGCCCTCACGCCCCTAGTCGCCGCAGGAGGAGACACCCTGGGCGTCGGGAGTCAAATGCCGACTCCCGGCCACCGTAGGCGCGGGCTTGCGGACGGCGAGCAATGGGCAGCTCGCCGTCCGGTAAGGACCAGGCCCGGGTCGAAGGCGCGTCGTGTTCCACGCGCGCCTCAAAAAGATGTCAGCATCATTGAAGGGGTCCGATAGGGCCGATGCCTGCCGGGGTCGCGGATTGTTCGAAAGAGTTACCGTGGCCCTGGCGCACAGGCAACTGAAGGAACACGGGTGGGTTTTAGTCAGTAAGAGTCTGACACGCTCTTCCGCTCCGCCCAGAGCGGGAGAGGTCATTTGATGATTTCCCACCCAAAAAAAAAAAAATAAAGGCTATTTAGCGAAATAAAGATGTACTTGTAAAATCAGATACTCTGAACATTTTTTTGAATGTGTCGATTTTAATAGTTATTTGTTTTTGACCTCTCGACTAGCCAATTCTTATTTTTTTTTAATTATAATTTCATCAATGTTGTGCTTGTAGTTAAATGTATACGTCCCTAAAAGGAACAACAGGGTTTTTGTTACATATTGTATATTAAGGTTCGTTATTAGATTAAATTTACTAATTACGTATTACTTAAAAATGTGGATATCATTTATCTATAAATTTTTATTGACTGTAATTAGCTTGACTTTTTACTTTATAAAAAACAATGTTTTTCACTTTTAGTCATTACTTTAATGTTAATAAGGGTAGTAGAAATATTAATAAATATTTGATTGCCACTGGAAGTATAAAATTACCATATTTATTATATATTTACTAGTGTTTATTTATTCGTACTACTATTAATATCTATTGTGATTGTGATCGTCCCTTTTCGTTATAATGGAAAATTTTGTTAACTATTTAGATTTATTTATGATTTTAAGAGAGCAGCTTAAGTCGCTGTCAGATAGTAAAAAACTCTTCCAATACCTACAAAATAAAATAAACGTGACGCAAGAGAACAGTGCTAAGCTCCAAAAATTCTGTACGCGCTTTTGTTCAAATTTAAGTGCAAGATGGGAACGAAGTAGTCGCACGTTAGCACCGTTTTTAAGAAGAAATGGTGATTGGTTAGAAAGTGCGATAAACTGGCCCGAAGGAGTAATACCTGAAACTGTGAACACTGAACAGGAAAAGCTCGAGATTTGTGATATTGAAGATGTTGAAAATCTACCACCATCTGCTACAGAAGCTTCAACATCTACATTTACACCTCGAAAACCTTTCAAAGAATTGGGCTCCAGGCAAAAACGAAGACGCGTTGATCAAATAAACCAATCGCTTTCGTTATCTCCGGATGAACTGAAAGCTACTACAATTGCTAGTTTAAGAAACATTGGAAATGAGGATGTAGGAAAAATAATGAACCATTTGCTAAATCACCCCGAAGATCAGAAAGTTAAGCAGTGTTTAAGTGCAAATAAAGCAAACAGTAGTACATATTCACCCGATAAGGCACTGGCTTTATTAGTTTCACTTAAATTAAGTACACTGCCGGTCAAAAGTTTGAGACCACTAATAAAAACAACTTTTGTTATTAGTAAATATTTTCAAAATATTGGTGATAAAAATTAATTGCACACCTGCATATTCTATTGTTAAATAAAGATTGCCTAAAAGCTCATTATTTTGTATATGTTACGGGTAATGCTAGAAGTTGGAGTAAACCTAGGTTTACCCGGGTTGACTTAGTACTACCCAAGCTTCTTGGGTAAAGTCCGAATAATAAGTAAAATAAATTTTAATTCGGGGTTTACTCATACTCACCTAGGTCTACCCAACTCTGGCTGGGTAATGTTAGGTGTTGCGTAATTTTCGAGCCCATGGCGCAAATCACGGGGGCCCGCGTTCCCCCGCGCCGCTTGCACCTGCCCGCGTTTCCCCGCCCGCGCCGCTTGCTTAGTGACAAAATGGCGACCGAACAGAGTGCACGTACTTTTCGAGAGCGTTTTGATACAAAATTTCAAGAGTTATTATCAACGAAAGGGTTAAATTCTTTTTACTTCAGTAACGAACAGTATTTGGAAATAATTAATTCGGTGAAAAGTGCAAAAGAAGCTAAATCGAAAACTACTTTACAATACCGGCGATTGAAGCGTTTTGATTTGTGCTCGGTAAGTGGCGTCGAGAAACTGATTGCTCCTCTATCTTCAAGTGAGACAACAATTAAATATTATGTGACCAACGATGAGATGTTCGATATTTTGCATGAAACTCATTTGGCTGTTGGACATGGAGGAAAACATCGAATGGAAAAAGAATGTAAAAAAAAATATAAAAATGTTACTCAAGAAGTAATAAAATTATATTTACGACTATGCGAACCATGCCAAAAAAAGTTAAAGTCGGCCAAAAAAGGAATTGTTGTCAAACCATTGCTGTCAACAGAAATGAATAGTCGCTGTCAAGTAGATTTAATTGACATGCAGTCTAACCCTGACGGCGACTTCAAATTCATAATGGTCTATCAAGATCATTTAACAAAGTTTGTACAGCTGCGCGCGTTAACATCTAAACGAGCCGTAGAAGTCGCTTATAAGCTTTTGGACATATTTTGTATTTTTGGCGCACCTTCAATTCTTCAATCAGACAATGGCCGCGAGTTTGCAAATCACGTAATAGAAGAGTTGTGCTCGATGTGGATCGGTCTGAAAATAGTACATGGCAAACCTCGCCATAGTCAGTCTCAAGGTAGTGTAGAAAGAGCAAATCAAGACGTACAAAATATGCTTATGACGTGGATGAACGACGAAAATTGTAAGCGTTGGTCAGAAGGTTTGAAGTTTGTACAGTTAATGAAAAATAGGGCATTCCACGATGGAATAAAACGAGCTCCTTATACCGCCATGTTCGGTAGTGATGTCAAGGTGGGTTTAGCGTCGTCTTCTCTTCCAAAAGAAGTTATTGCCAGTATTCACACTGAGGAAGAGCTCGAGAAAATGTTGACGGAATTTACTACCGGGGCAGAATCCAGTCCAGAACCCCAAGAAGAGGGACCGGAATCTAGACAAGAATCTCAAGAAGATTTATTTAATGTAGAGCTGGAATCACAGAATGATCACTTAAAGAACAAGGAGATGAGAAACGAAATCGAAACAGAAGTTTTAAATACAAAAGAAGGTGAAAGGGAAGTTTTACTAGAAAGAAGTTCAGAAGAAATGGCCAAAAAGAAAGACGAAATGGAGTGTTGTAGATGTATGAACCCAGGCACAAGTACACAAGAAATAAACTTGTGTGAAATTTGTACTACTCAACAAAATATAAATGAACATAGATTATCTGCCCGATTGAGCTTAGAAAATCAAGCTAAAAAAATGAAAGCTTTATCTAATTTAAAATTTCCTCCATGTTCTGTTGGAGATACGGTAAGAGTCCAAATACCAGATGTCGATAGAGGAAGAGGCGAGTTTCGGAACGTGCTTATGGCAGTTGTAGAAAAAGCTGATGATCTGTATAGGCTAGGAAACGAACGTGGTACTATTGAGGAAATGTTCTCAAGGAATCAGTTTTCTGTGTGTCATAATAAACTGATTGATATCGAAAATATATCACCAGAAAAAAAAAGCTTACGAGAGCTTGCAAATGAACAGTCGCTTTCAGGAGGCCAGGGTTATAAAAGGTGTAATTGCAAAACAAAATGTGCTACAAAGAAGTGTTCATGCAAAGCTGCAGGAAAATTTTGCAATTCAAAATGTCACAGTAGTTTATCTTGCTCAAATAAATAATTTCAATTTTAATAACAAGTACTTTGAACTAATTGTCATACAAACTTTTAATATGTTTATGCTATTAAATATATAATGTTTCAGCCCGCTATTAGTTTTTGCTCTTCAAGCGATTACGTTCGCCTTTGTATGTTTTTTAAATAATAAAAGTTTAAAATGCCCTTGGATTTTCATTTCACTAATTAATAAGACAAATTTTTAACATTACCCAGCCAGAGTTGGGTAGACCTAGGTGAGTATGGGTAAACCCCGAATTAAAATTTATTTTACTTATTATTCGGACTTTACCCAAGAAGCTTGGGTAGTACTAAGTCAACCCGGGTAAACCTAGGTTTACTCCATCTTCTAGCTTTACCCGTAACATATATAAGCCAAGGAAAGGGCAATAAACAAGCATTATTTCCAAACTTCAATGTGAGTCGAGGAAGAGCTAGTCCGATAATAGATTGTAAAAAAAATATTACCTCATTACCGCAACTGACACTTCTTTTATTTTACATCAACTTACAATGCAATATTATTCTAAATTCTTAAAGTATTTTTATATTGATTTTAACCCAATATTTTCATGGTTATCCACGAATATCCGCAGTTAGTCTGATTTTGTGATTCCTACAGTCAAGACGGCTCTAGAATGGGAAAAGTTTGCGAAATTATTATTGAAACGCGATCTGCCATCGTTGTTCTCCATAATGAAGGCAAATCTGAACGTGAGATTGCATCTCAACTCAAGTTATCGAAGTCTTGTGTTCATCGCACTGTTGTGCGGTACAAACAAACTGGCAGTAATCAAGATCGTCCGCGCTCCGGGAGACCAAGAGCTACGACTTCTAGTGAAGACAAATTTATTGTGGTAACCAGCAAGCGAAATAGACGCCTAACAGCCCCAGAAATTCGTGTTGAAGTCAACAAATCTCGAGAAAAACCTGTGTCAGTGTCTACAGTGAAAAGACGATTGCGAGACGCCAAGTTGTTTGGTCGCGTTGCTGTTCGAAAACCTCTTTTAAAACCGCAGAATAAGAAAAAACGGTTGCAATGGGCCCTAGCCCATCGAGACTGGACCGAAGATTTCAAAAAAGTACTTTGGAGTGACGAATCTAAATTTGAAATATTCGGTTCAAAAAGAAGAATTTTCGTTCGACGTTCCGTCGAAGAAAAGATGATGCCACAGTGTGTATTCCCGATTGTCAAGCATGGAGGCGGATCTGTTATGGTCTGGGGTTGTTTCTCAGGCTGTGGGACTGGAAATCTGGTCCAAACTTCCAAAGAGCATTCATCGCTCAAAAAAAGTGCATGAGAGCAATTTGTGGACTTAAGCCCGACGACTCATGTCGACCAATATTTAAAAAACTTGGTTTGTTACCGTTACCGTCGCTTTACATTTACGAAGTATCTGTGTTTGTAATGAAAAATAAGCAACTATTTAAGACAGATCAGACGAGATCCGTACAAATTAGTGTT
Organism: Griposia aprilina; assembly: GCA_916610205.1. Taxonomy (NCBI): domain Eukaryota; kingdom Metazoa; phylum Arthropoda; class Insecta; order Lepidoptera; family Noctuidae; genus Griposia; species Griposia aprilina. The sequence continues at coordinate 21,943,673 of OU744285.1, read as the reverse complement.
AAATGATTTGCCTAGACTGTCTAAATATAATAGTAACTGCTTGGCAATGTGTGTGTGCATTTATAATAAAATACCAAGGCATTTCAAAGCTTTAAATACAAAATTATTTAAAATTAAATTTCATAAGTGGTTACTCGAGTGTAGTTTTTATAGTTTAAAAGAATTTATAGATAAAAAATGTTGAACGATTTTTGTTGCTTGTCTTTAAAATTTTTGCATGCTATGATTTATCCTAGCTAAACATGCTTGTGCCTGAATTTATATTTAACACCCTTGTATACCATGTTTTACGCAAATAAATATTCTACTATTCTACTATTCTACAAATTAAAGGAATTATGAAAAAGGAGTAGTATAAAATAATTTTGGAGAAAAATGCTATTCCCTCCGGACTAAAGTTAATCGGCCAAGGATTTATTTTCCAACAAGGTAATGATCCAAAGCACAGTTCAAAATTATGTAGGGGCTATTTAGACGAGAAACAGTCGGAAAAAGTGTTGGAAAACATGACATGGCCACCCCAAAGCCCCAATCTTAACCCTATAGAGCTTTTGTGGGAAGAGCTTGACCGAAACGTTCGCGAACAATGTCCTTCTTCACAGCAGGCAATGTGGAATGCATTAGAAGAAAGCTAGCACCTCACTTCCAAGTAAATAACTCTGTGCACATTTATTTGAGGATTGAGGAACATAACTTCAAAAGTAAAGTCAGGGTAAGTTACTAGTCTATTAAAATTTATAGACGTAATCGGGCAAAGGGAAATAATTTCCCACACGAAAAAAAACCTTTTTTTTTTCAGTTTCAGTAATTTATATTGTATTTTATGTACACTGCTATCTAACATGATACAAGACTTACACTTAAACCATGAAAAGTTGTTTTTTTTGTTCGGCACGATTAAGGGTTAAATATGGTTAAAATTTCCATATTGTTAGCTGCTTCCCCAACCTACACCCCTCCGGCCAGCCCGGAGCATGACGTGATCGAGTCTACGAGTTTGAATGTTCGATCTTTAAGTTTCTGAGACATGAAAAGTCACCAAAATAACGAGTTTCTACTGTAGCTGTTATTTAACCTGTGCCTTTAGCGTTGCTCCTACTAATGGGTAACAGTCGTGACCCAGAAAGTACGTGTCCCTATCGACATTCGGGGCGTGACTGGTAAAGTACTGTGTAAATCCTGAGGACAAGCTTTGCCTTTTATGTATACCATGTAAGCCCATTGCAGTAGCATAAGGTTTTGGTTGGTGTTAGGGCAAGTGAGCTCATTGATGGCCTTAATGAGGTTTTGAGTTCGTTTGGCATATGTGTTACGTACAGCGAGTAGGTGGTCGTTATCAAGGTGTATTTTGACCTTACCTAAACGAGTATTAGGCAACAATTCACGTCTGATTAGCATTTGATTGAGTAAATTCATTCGTCCTGGGAAAAGCTCATGCCCCTATAAAAATCATCAGTCATCTGCTGGTTATCTAATATTTAGATTCTCACTCTTGATTTTTGACATGCAGGTTCTGATGACGAGGAGAATGAAGTAGGTCCACAGCCGAGCACCTCGTCGGCATCACCCAGAAATGACGAGTCGGAGGTAGCTCCCGCTGAAGAGGCTCCAGTGGTTGCCGAGGCCTGCGAGGACGCTGGCACGTCAGGAGAGGCCGTGTTAGCTGCTTCCCCAACCTACACCCCTCCGGCCAGCCCGGAGCATGACGTGATCGAGTCCATATAAGACGACGTGCAGTGTGACCACGGATTCATTCTCTCGCACCCGGCGGCGCGCGCTTAACTTTAAATTCCCCAACTGTTCGCTTAATTATTAGATCCTCAATTTTGTAATTTGTTTTAACCATTTTTATTAAAAAGACTTCCTTTGTTAAACTTAACTTCCTGATTATTATTTCATTAAATTCCTACAATATATTATATATATTTTTGAATAATCATTTTTTGATATATAATTTAATAACATAACTGTGTTCAGAATAAAACAATATCATTAGATGCATTTATTTTTTTCACCACTAATGTATTGGCTATTTATCTAAAAACTCTGGACATCTATCTAGTGAACATGTGAATCTCGAGGATGCAGCGACGAAGTGTAATTAATGGTTAAACAAGCTTACCTGAAATGAAGTTTGACCGCAATTATTCTAGTCGCTGCATCCGAAGAGATTTACAAACCCGCCCAACCCTTCTTTACAAGAAATCCCAATGTTAAATACAGTTTAAGATAAATAGCCCTCTTAAATGAATGACAAGTGAACGATTGTAGATGGCCGGGTGCGGTAGACGCCCCACCACTGCAGGTACTACGGTAGTCGTTTAATATCTAATTTATTTTTTATTTTTTTATCTAAAAATTGCGTGATGACTAGTACATTGAGGAGTGTACTACCTAGTGAACATGTAAATCTCTTCGTATGCAGCGACTCGTGTAATTGCGGTCAAACTTCACTTCAGGTAAGTTTGTTTAACCATTAATTAGGTTTTGTTACATTGCCTTTACAAACCATAATACTATAAAAACTACGACGACTAACTACGACTGAGGCTAAGACTATTAAAATCTGGACAAAAGATTATTTAGTTCTGTCTGTTCCAGCACAAAGTGCAGAGCACGTGCCTGAAACCAATGCTACTCAAAGTGGAGAGCACGTGCGTGAAACCAATGCTTCTCAAGTGCAGAGCACGTACCTGTTCCAACACAAAGTGTGGACAACCGTGTTTGGTTAGATACGCAAAATTTTTAGGGTGGGGGTGTCTCTGAAATAAAAGGTGTTATTTTGTATGTCAAACATCTATTTCTTAAAAGCTTCAGCTATTAATTTCAAACTGTCTCCAAGAGAACTCAAGGCCCGAGCAACAGTACGATCCCTCTCCTTGTCTCGCTCTAGTAGATTTTCTATTATAGTCGCATATCTACGATCCATTTGTAAACGGTTTTCTTCCACCCTCAAAATGCGCTCCGCTAGACTGACGAATTGGGACCGCCGCCGCTGGGAAGGCGGTGACATCGCAGCCGTCTGCGTCATACGTCGCATGCGACGTGGATCTATAACAATAATAAATATCAAAAGAAGGATTTTAGTAGTAGCTTGTCTCTCCTTAAGTCCTGACTTCCTGAGTTGAGCTGCGCGATTACTGACAAATGCGTGCACTGACTGGACAGGTCCACTCAATCTGTGTGGTTCTTTCCTCAAAAGACCATTTCAGATACCAATCTACATGGTCTTCACATGATCTGACCAAGATTATGTCTGGACTTTAAAAGAGACTGTGACCTCTGAGTTTGTTTCGGCATTTCTTCTCAGAGTAGTCAGATAGGAAACGCCGACCTCATCTAGTTTAAAAATATGATTGACGTGTAAAAGTGTTTATACAAACCTACTTACAGAAATAAAATCATTTATCATTATCATTTATCAGGTCTCTTTCTGAGTTTTGTCTGACCATCCCCAAAGGTTGTCTGGCAGAAATCGTCTTAAGCTATTGGACCGTGCAATTGTAAAATCCAGTTTTATTTTCCATGTTCCAATAAAGAATATTATCGAATTATAAATGATCACAAAATACTCATTGATGAGAATAAATAATTAATTATGTTTCAGGCTGATTGCGTACCTGTATTGCGGACTAGGCGTGGTGTATTGAGAGCGGGCGAAGATTCGCGTGAGGCCGTTTGATTACAAGCCTGTGGGTTTGAGTTCAAAAACGAGCTCGTAGTGGCAGCCAACGGTGACGATGCGTCTGCTTGTTCGATCTGAAATAATTGCTTATGTGGTTACACTCATATTTGCTGGAGACAATCAATATCATTGTTCTGAACAATATTACCAGTGATATGGACAGCACACTAGCTGCCTGCCCTTCCATGTTTTCGAATGCGGAAATTTCCTGAAAAATAATTGAATTAAAATCCTTTTTTTATGTTTTTTGATATTTAAGTATAATGCACTCACTGGTAGTTCATTTGCCTTATGCACATCTACAGTGCAGCTAGTCAGTGAGATATCACTTGGTGGACTTGGTGGTAGAGTCTGAAAATAAAAACGATTCATGATAAGTCGATAGATTCACGATCCATACTTTTACAAATAAAGATTTAAACAATTACGTACTTGCAGTCCGTTATATCCTAAATGCATATCATCGGTGTCAAAACCGTCACCACCCATAACACCAAGAATTCGTTCCTCAGTATCGGTGAGTTGTATCATCTCCTCCGTTTCGTCACCGTTTTTGACTCGTTCCGCGAAACGCTGAGCTGCTTTCTTTTTTACAGCACTCTTCTTGTCAGCCCAATACTGCAATATACCATAGACGGGTTTTTGGTTTGTTATAGTTGTTTGGCAGGCGGTGTAGTTAGATGTTGACTATTTTTATTACTTATAGAGAAAACCTAACCTTTCTCCATTGTCTCCAGGATTTAATGCTCCCTCCTAAACTGTTCAAATGGAGGGATTGTTTCTCCCACAGTTTCCTAGTTCGATCTCGGGCACTGGCCACTGTGGGAACACCCGTTGCAAGGCGAGGATTTTCTTCTAAAAAGTGCATCAGTGCCTCAATTTGAGCTTGAGATGGGTATGACGAACGTTGTTGATGGCTGTGACGAAAATGTGCAGTTAAAACATTCTAATGATACCCACACTTTATAAGTTATTACGAAATTTAACTTTGGTACTTACTTCATATTCCAGAGTTTTTATTGTTTAATCGTCACAATGCCCACCAGGCTACGTTTATTTCAGAACGGATAAGATTATGTACAGATGCGAAGCCTTTACTTTTTTATCAAATCACTACTGACGTATAGTGAACAAAACCAAAGGTCGAGTCCTGTCACCTTTTTTATAATATCTCATAGTTTACTTGGGTTTAACCAGCCTGTGATTTCTGTAGCAACTTTGTTTATGTAAATAAAGCAAAGGTTTAAGATGCTAACAGAGTTGATGTATTTTTGACGAATTATGTCGTTTCATTCATAGTTTTTCTTTATTTGCACAGCTTAATTTGAAAAGTAGTTTCAGTTTTCTTTATTTAATCTTTCTTTACCCTAATAGAATTTATCGTGCGACATCCATAACTACTGCGGTTTACTAATGAGCGTGGAGCAATACATGCGATTCGGGTATACTATCGAGAATAAAATGGTTTTCAATTCAAATTCGAAGGATTCTCACACAACCCAGAGATGATGGTTCATGTGTGGATACTCTGAAACGAGATTGTGTCGTTTCTCGAGGAACCGAATCAGAACGGTTACTCGTAGATTCGGGGATGCTTGTCGATACACGCGAAGCCCCAACAGCGTCCTACCCTTGAAGTTTATTCGATTACGTAATCGACATAAAATCAATTCGCAGTGCGAGAGAGTGATATTGTACAACTTGATTCGAGAAAAATTAGGCACACGTAGCGAAATAATAGGCTGAAAAGGATAGTTACCAGAAATATCTCCTTGATCCCTCGCCCTAAATAGTTAGGGCGAGGGATCAAGGAGTTATTTCCGGTAACTATCTTTGCATCCAAACATCCGACTATTCGTACGACGTTTTACATCATAAAAATCGGGGTCAGATATAACTGAGTGCGTTGTTTCACTCTGTCGACATCGCTCATTCAACAATTGTAAATATCGGTTCCGCTCCCGGCGATGGCTGATTAAGCGCGGTTGAAATGTACCCCAACATCCAGTGAGTTAGCTCCATCGATCCTAGACCATAATCCGCGACGAACTTTCGCGTTTCACATCACCTAGAAACGGTTAATTCCCCAGCTGATTTATTCCCAAAAACTTCAAACCTCAAAAATTGCGTCCTAGTTTGGGATGTAAGAGGAGATAGCAGCATAGAATTATTCAATCTAATCCTCTCAGATTTGCGATCGGCTACGCATTTCTTCTTGATAGATTTAAAAATCTATATGCAATGCTTGTGATCATATGAATTGCCTTCAGGTGGTCGGTTTATAGTCTAACCTGTAACACTACAACGAGATGTGTTTAAAGGATATTTCCTTCGTCTTAGATCCAGTTCTGCCAATTTTTCCTTTGTTCCAACAAGTGAGACTCGTGATACCATTCTTCGAGAGACGGAGCAAGTCAAAAGCGCGCTTCAATGTGGTGAAATTAGAGAAACGCATTTAGTTGCGTCTCCTCTATGTTCTAGATTCCGAGAGATCGATTATATTACTGAAAACTCTTATAATCATTCTTGAGAGGAGAATTGCCTGTTCACTATCAATCTAATTTGAAAAGAGGTAAATTCCATATGTCGTAAGCTTTTTCCAAGGCACCGCGATGGGTGATGATGTTTGTTGTTTCCCGAAGGTGACAGCTATTGCACAACAACTTGGTACTTCCTAGAACCTAGAAGCGTCATAAATGCAAAGATTGAAGCTCACTACTTCTTATTTTCTGCAGTGAAAAAAAGGAAAATACGTGGTGCGCTGTTAAGTTACAAAGACCAGTTAAGAGTTGTTCTAATATTTTTAATCACAAAACTAAGTTCAAAGTTATTGTTTAGTGTTGTGATATACAGGTTGTTTGGCAGAACGTTGAACATACGAAAATGGTGGATAGTTGGGTTTATCTGCGACTTACTCAGCCGTAATTTATTTGGCTCTGGCACCCAGGTATTTAAAAAAATAAAATGCTTTCTTCTAGTTTCACCACTTTCTAAACTTTAAAGTGTAATTTTTATTAATAAAAATGGGTAACTTAACTATCACTGCACGGAAAATTTTCAACTTATACCCACGAAAATTAATTTGACTGGTTGTTAACACCCAATAGCTCTCGGATATCACGATGCATGTTAAAATATTAGGTTGGTGAAAAAGTCTTTTCGCAATAAAGTATGTATGAACTTGTAATAAAATCTCTTTGGCTATACTATTTGTATCTGGCTGGTTTTGGTATCATTGAAAGTTTAAATTTTAAAGAACCTAATTCCAAATTCAAATTAGCAAAATGTGTAAGTAAGTAAGTAAGTAAGTATTTGCATAAAACATGGTATACATGGTGTTACAATAATTTACAATATAGATCTTACATGTTTTGCCAGAATTGTATTGTATTGTATTGTATTGTATTGTTGTGTGTGATTTTCATTTGTTTATCGTACTGTCAAGATGAGTGAATCTAATGAAGAAATTCGATACATTTTAAAATTTTACTACAAAAAAGGTAAAAATGCAAAGCAAGCCGCGAAAAAAAAAAAATGCGATGTTTATGGACCTAGTGCAGTGTCTGTGAGAGTAGCACAAATTTGGTTTAAGCGTTTTCTATCCGGAAATTTTGATGTCAAAGATGCACGTCGCTCTGGTCGCCCTATTACGGATAAAATGGATGCCATTTTTGAAAAAGCGGCATATCAGTAGTTACGACGTAGCTGAAGAACTGGGAATTGACCACAAAACAGTTTTGGCACATTTGAAAAAAACTGTGTACACAAAAAAACACGATATTTGGGTACCTCACGATTTCACTGAAAGAAACCTAATGGACCGTGTACTCATTTGTGATTCTTTATTACGACGTAATGAAACCGAACTATTTTTGAAGAAGCTGATAACTGGTGATGAAAACTGGATCACGTACGACAAGAACGTGCGAAAAAGGTCGTGGTCAAAGGCCGGTCAGGCTTCACAGACTGTGGCGAAACCCGGGTTAACTCGCAACAAGGTGATGCTGTGTGTGTGGTGGGATTGGAAGGGCATTATTCATTATGAGCTGTTACCACCAGGCAGGACCATCGATTCTGAACTGCGAACCACTGATGAGATTAAAGCAAGAAGTTTAGAGAAAGCGGCCGGAATTAATCAACAGAAGGGGTGTGGTTTTTCATCATGATAACGCTAGACCTCACACATCTTTAGCCACTCAGCAAAAATTAAGAGAGTTTGGCTGGGAGGTGTTAATGCATCCGCCGTATAGTCCTGACCTTGCACCTTCAGATTTCCACCTGTTTCGGTCTCTTCAGAATTCTTTAGGCAGTGTTAGGTTAACATCACGAGAGGACTGCCAAAACCACTTGTCTCGGTATTTTGATCAGAAGTCCCAAAATTTCTATAGCAATGGGATCATGTCCCTACCTACAAGATTGAAAAAAGTTATCGAACAAAATGGTAACTACATACTTTAGTTAAATGTAAATAAACTATATTAAAAAATGTTTTGAATTTTCTTAAAAAATGCGAAGAAACTTTTTCCCCAACCTATTATGTCAAGTGATACTTTTAACACTTAATTAAACAATTAGTTCCCTTGTTCATTTTCTTGTTTGTGATTTAAGCGTGAGTTTGTATTCCTAGCGATCTAACTAATGTGATTATAATTCCTGCGGCCGTACTATGACGTGTTAAACCCATAATTGTTCCAGCGTGAAAGAGAGACGGAGCTATATATGACCGATAGCACTATCCCTTTTTCGCAAAGGAACCATGATGGTATTAACACGTCATAGTATGGCTACTGTTCTCTTTGTTTCAGAACCTGCGAAACTGTTTAGTCTTCATGACTTTCTGCAATTTGTAATAATCACAAAAATGCCATTAGACGCAATAGGAGCAGCAAGAAAAAGACTTTAGCTGACGCTGGGTACAGCCAACATTGAATCGCTCGGATGCTTGGTGTGCCTCGAACCACTGTCCGGGGTGTCACCAGACAATTTCGTGAGACAGGTTCTTACACGCGAAGGCCAGGTCAAAGCAGTCATCGTTGCGCTTCTGCTCGAGACAATTGCTTTGTTATCAAGTGTGTTACGGAAGCCCGTAATCGTCTCTTAGAAGTGAGAAATATTAGTGTGAGTGAGCGAACCATTAGAAGAAGACTGGCAGAAAGGAATCTTAGAGCATTTCGCCCGGCTCAGGCTCCCAAGCTTCTCCCACAACACCGTATAGCTAGACTTTATTTAGCGCGGGAATATGCTTTGGACTGATCGTGTAATATCCACAGTTTTAAGCATCCGAGTGTTGACCGCTATTGGTAGATTAGTGCAGCGGCGGCAGTTTCACCCAGAGGACGTGTCAAAGAGTGACGTGGGGTGCCGCAGTGCCCCAGTGTAGGAATAACGTAAATATTTTTATGTATTTTAGTTTTATCAATGTAGGAGTTTGTGTGGATGTAATATTTGACATAATTTTATTATTTATTAATGAAATTACTTTACCTAAACACATCAACACAATCTATAATTTTAGTTATTCATGTATTTAAAAGAAGCCAGATCATCTTATAACATACTCTTATCAAAATGTGCAGTATTTTAAACTCTAAAAGGAAATTAAATAAAAATCTAACCTTTTTCTTAAATGGCCTTTGTAGTAGAAATAAAAAAAAACTTAACAATGTACAAAAGATATATACTTTTTATATATATACTTTACAAAATATATATACGTTTTGGTGATTAAAAATAATGAAATCCAATTAAATGCAACATTAAACTGATTACAAAATAAACATTAATAATCTGTAAAAACACCTCGGGTGTTGATAACGCATCTGCAACGATTTTATTCGTACTCAAAATGAGTTTATCGATATCTCCTTGTGGGATAAGGACCCAGGTTCGACGAAGATGCATGAAAACTCCAGTGTCTGTCACTATATTTTCGGGAACATTTTGTAAAGCCCTCCGTTGGAGCATATCCCACGCGTGTTCACTTGGATTTAAATAAGTATAATAATCCGGAATCACACGTCATGTAATTAAGGCATAAATAGAACAGTTTACGTGTGAACGTACGCGTGTGGTTACGTGTGTGTGTGTGTGTGTGTCGGGGAATACAGGCGTGATGTTATGTGTGCATGTGTGTTGTTTACGTGTGACTACGGATATTTCTGTATGTGATGTCTTGTCAAAATACCTTTTTTTAGTTGTTGTTTTTGTCGTAGTTGGGTTTTAGTTTTATTGACTTACTAGCTTTTGCCCGCGTCTTCGCTCGCGTTAATTTAGACTGACAATGAATTCGGGTTATAATTCAATCATGATTCGAAAGACACGTGGCGCCATCTATTATCATAAGAACGTTATTGTTGTTTTCTTCGGGAACAGTACTTTTTTTTCGTTTTTCTTTATGTCTGTTTCTGTACACTTGACCACATAATATATGCAACATTTCAGGATGATCGGTTCAGTGGTTTAGGCGTGAAAAGGTGCATACCAAGACCCCTCCATGTCCGTGGAAAGCACGTTAAGCCGTTGGTCCCGGCTGTCATTCCTCAGTAGGGTTTCTTTCCCGGGTTGCCGATTGGAAATACCCGGGAAATCTATCTATCTCGATTTCGGGAATTTTCTTAAATATATGTTTAGGAAAAATACACACTACATATAAGCAAGACATACAAAAGTAAGATATTATATAAACACACATGGCTACTGACACACTTCACAAGTTTTGTTTATTTTATAGGATACCACATAGCTGATCACTGTCTTTTAAGATACAGGTGACCCTAGTTTAAGAGGCAGAGCTCACCCAATTCAAGTACAGACCTTGTGGTTACAGCATAATTATGTAATAACTGTCTTTATTCATAAGCCAACCAGTTGTAATCCATCTTCTACCTAATTTTAACCATTACAACTACATAAATGTATTTTCGTCTGTAACTTATTTGTTTTTTCGTTTTTTAATGTCTGACTTATCTCAGGACCCGAGGGTCCCGGACGTTTGGAAGACGTACGAGGGCCCGAAGCCATCTCGCAGAGGCCCCGTTGACAATTTTAAACGATAAGGGGGCACTAACCCACGATTATTCCTGTATGCCCTAAACAAGTGTACCCAAGGACAACCTGTCACCAATGTCCGTTGGTGCATAACTATTGCAGGATATGGAAAAAAAAAAGATATTGAACTATTGGTTTGGGTAGCTAAAGTGGACTGGTTACCTTAAAAACCTTGGTTACTATGGAAAGACCCCATAGCCCCTGCCTGACCAATGTTTTATATACAATACATACACAGATAAACTGACAGAGGGAAAATTCCACCATTATTCAACAAGAAAAATTTACTTTTTAAAATAATGGTGCAGTTTAAAATTTATTCATTTAGTATTATTTCTGTAATCTATATTCCAGTAGTTTTTAAACCTCTTTTATTTTCACAAAGAATAAAATTATTACACAAACAGTATCTTACACAATATTTGGCTTTCATTGCACCCAACAATATGAACACTAAACTTGCTGCAAGCTTGGTGATCTGAAGATACTTTTCAACGCTAGCACTATAGCTAGAACTATTGATTATATATTATTGAGTGTCATTCAAGTAAGCAGTCCTACCCGATGGTAAGTGGTGACAACGGCTTATGGACCTCTGCAATATCGGAGGCATCGCAGGTGTATTGCCATCCCAAAGACAAAGATGAACACAAAGACTACAAGGAGACATTTCAAAGACCACAAAACTGTGTTAGTATGTACTGCTATGAATTATGTTCTGAACAGACTAATAAGTTAGGTGTATTGTGTTTTATCAAATACTAGCTTCTGCCCATGGCTTCAACAGTGTGACAGTCGGATATTATCCTACGGGAACATGCTACCGGGACGAAACAAAGCCTATGTCCATGCCCAGGATTCCATCTACCTCATTGCCAAATTTTATCAAAATCCTTTCGATGCTTTAGGTGTGAAAAGGTAACATACAGACAGAATTACTTTCGAATTTATAATATTAGTATGGATTTTAGCCCAATAAACAATTGAAATTCAAAGTTTAATGATTTCACTTGAAGAAATAATCAAATTTAATTTGAACCCCTACTAAGTCTGCATGTAGGGAACTACGTCAATAAAGGAATGGGACGAGAGGTACAGTTGCTACCCTTGTGCAACATCAACATACTTTAAGAACACAAATAACAAAAAGCTAACAACACAGTGTAACTTTGCTTAGTAGATGTAGCTTTGAAAATGACCACTAAAGCCACTGTAAATACCTAGTCAACATATGCAACGGGGTTGTACACTTTATATCTAAATTTCAGACTAACAGTACATTTGAACAGACAGAACATATTTTGCAACAAGATTCCTACTTTCCTTCGACTATGTTCTACATGTATGTATACAATTTGCAATCACTATTTTTGTAACCATCGGTCAGGGTCATCGTTAGGATACAGGATAAACTCTTCTTATCAAAGACGGATCGGATTCTAACCAATGGTACTACGAAACAACGAGTAAGGAAAACTAATTTCGGACAGAAGACAACATTCTTTTGTAGGTCTCCTCTGTTCACCAAAAGATTTTGTTTTACGATATAACACTGCTTTCGTTTAATTACGAAAGTACGCAAGTCTCGCCACAAAAGAAATATTAACAAGTAGTTTTCCAACATTAGAGACGAATGAAGAATCACGGAAGTTAACAAAGAAAAACTAACAACAGTTTAATAAATAAACGCCAAATAATATTTAACATGTCCATATAACCAAATTCACGTTTTAGCTATCATTTCACGAACAAAAAGATTATTTTGCAAAACCAGCGCCATGGAGATTAAAAAATCAATGGACTGAACGCAACGACTCAACGAGTATTGAGCAAAATGTACTCTGTGGTATTGAGTGAGATGAAATGAAATAGTGTATTATCTATGGTACTGAACGAAAGTTCTGAGCTGAATTACTACAAAGAAAAATCTTGCAGTCTTACCAACATATCTGTGAACTGAAAGAGGACGGCACCGTCGATTGAGTGTTGCTAATTAATATAAGGTGCCTAAAATTGAGTACGTTTTCAAGAAGGAAATTTCACATTAGACATAATCGTTTAATAAGAATTACAAATTTTACAAATTAAAAACAATGATACCTATATAAAAATAATAAAATAAATAAAAAGAATTTGATAATTTACAGTTACATAGGTACGCTAACAGTTAAGTCTCTCAGCAATAAACAATGGCTTTATCTAAAAAGTAATCCAATGAAGTGGAAATTCAGCAGATAAAATGTTCCACGGCGGGGATACAACTTTAATTTAATGCAAAGTTAAGTAGGTACACTGCCCTGCAAGAGGTACCTGGATGTCTAGCATTTAGTTATGACCATACCTAACCCCTAACAACAGATTTGACTAATTATAATTAGTAGTGGTACCTAGTGATAGCGTAGTGTAATAAAAAAAAACAAATTGCTTTACAATAATTTATTGAAAACCAGGTTTACAGTAATTGTGATCTTTAGATGAACCTGCATACACAATTTCATCCTTCATTCAGCATTCTGAGGCCATACTCCGCTTATTTCCGTACCACTATCATCATTATCACTCTCGCTTTCGGTTTCAGTGTCACTTACCACTTCTATAATAAAAGGTTTATCTAAATACAAATCATGTTTTAAGTATTCTCCTTCTAACCTGCTAACGTGTTTACAATGCTGTGCCCGCTCATGAACTGTAATAGCGTCAAAAACTTCTCTAACTAGGCGGGGAATTTCAGCATTTTTGTGCTCAATATTTACATCAGCAACTTTTCTTTTCATTGTGCTCCATATGAGTTCAATGGGATTGAGATCACAGTGGTAAATATAAGGATTTGTCTATAGTCTTCCAAAAATTTTTCAATCTCATATACAGGTTCAGGCTTGTTTCTCTTAATTATTTCTAAAAGCTGAGGTTTAGTCAAATTCTCTCAAAGACTATATTGAGGACAAAAAGGCTTGGGATTGAGCTGCTCCAATAAATTTACACGGTGAATGTTGATTTTAATTTGCTAGCTATTTTCGACATGAATATTTACTGTAAAAAGTATTATATTATTTTCATTATTGAGAATATGAGGACTATGTGGGTCATTGTTTCAGTTATATTCTTGATCTGGCAGTTTAAGTAGTTTATGCGGCCTACCCAAATGTCCTTTCTTTGGTATTGTTCGTCGAATCGTTGAGCTCCTTAAGTTCTGAGTTGAGCTGCACGGTTACTGACAAATGCGTGCACTGACTGGACAGGTCCACTTAATCTGTGGGGTTCTTTCCTCAAAAGACCATTTCAGACACCAATCTACATGGTTCTCAAACATTATGTCCGATTTTTTTATATACACATTGACATTGTTGAATTTTATATACACAATGACATGAGTATTTAATTGTAAAGTATTATGTTATTTTAATTATTGTGAATGTGAGGATTTTGTGGGTCATTGCTTTTTTTTTTCGCAGTTAATTTTGATCATGATCTGGCAGATTGAGTAATTTATGTGGCCTACCCAAATGTCCTTTCTTTGGTATTGTTCGTCGAATCGTTGAGCTCCTTAAGTTCTGACTTCCTGAGTTGAGCTGCACGATTACTGACAAATGCGTGCACTGACTGGACAGGTCCACTCAATCTGTGTGGTTCTTCCCTCAAAAGACCATTTCAGATACCAATCTACATGGTCTTCACATGATCTGACCAAGATTATGTCTGGACTTTAAAAGAGACTGTGACCTCTGAGTTTGTTTCGGCCTTTCTTCTCAGAGTAGTCAGATAGGAAACGCCGACCTCATCTAGTTTAAAAATATGATTGACGTGTAAAAGTGTTTATACAAACCTACTTACAGAAATAAAATCATTTATCATTTATCACCTTGTGAATCTGCTTCCGCAGACTCTCTCGCTGTCCTGTGTAATTTATACCTCTAAAAGCTTTTTAACAGTAGGGACCTCTTTTTTAGCAGAATAAAATCCATGTACTTTCCTCGGTATAACTCTCATTTCAAAATCATCAACATGCACAAATACACTTTTACGTTTTCTCTCCTTGCCTGGTGTCCGAATTTTTGTACCAGTTTTTTCTGCTGCGTGCCCTTCCTTAACTATTTTTGAAATTAGTCCTTGACCCACACCTGAAATATAAGATGGTAAAATAAATGTTAGTAGAAATCTGGCAGGTTAGTTGGCTCACTCACTTAGCAGGCTACTTAATAGATGTACGTTACCGTTACGCTAACCTGCGGCAAGAATAGAAACGATTATTTCGTGGACTATTAGTTAAGTATCGGGTAATTTATAACAAGAAAGTTGACAACACTAACCTGTCGCTGCCGAAATTCGTTAGTATATTTGATTAAATGGAATAATCGGAGACCCCGCCCGAGCTTCTTCTTCAAAAAAGGTTTTAACCTTTAGAATAATGTTTCGAGCATCACTTTTAATAGCTTTCGGCATATTTAACTTTATAAATTCAGCAATATCACGACAAAACAACCAGAGAACCCGAATGTAGTAGACACTGACAATCGAATGACATTTCAACATGACGGCCGTAGTTCCAATTTTCACCATTTCACAGATAAGTTGGTAGGAGTGTAACGGGGAAGGCAACTGTCAAAGTGGCGCCTATGTCAATGCTAATAAAGTTCCCAACACAAGCTAATAATCTAAGGCGTGAGGTGGTTTTATTTTATTTTTGCGAAAATGACGCGTTGTTGTGTTTCTCAGTACTCCGAAATTGAAGTCTACCTTTTCCCGAAAGACCCTTAAATTATAAGATTGTGGCTTAAAACCATTCGTAGAGATTTTTTTAAATTAAACGGAGTTCGATCTCCTGTCGGAATCATTTTGAAAAAGTGATTTCGAGAAAATATTTCAGGTTTCAAATTCTGACAATTTCCATGTAAAAAATACTTTATGCAAAACATTAATTTATTATAACAATAGCCGTGACATAACGAACAAAACCGTAATCCGATACATTTGTCCTAGTGGAAACAAGTCGCTTAGTCTAGTATGGTACGCCTGCATGTCAAGACTACTCAAGACTGTCAAGTCGCATTCGTGCTGAGTTACGCATTGCGATATTGCAAATCTCGTTATGGTAAAACGACTGGACGTAACTTCGGTTTATTTTCGTACTTATGTTTTTAAATTACTCAGTTATTAGAATTAAATAATTTTCATCTAAAGTTCTAGAACATTTGCTATAATAGGTCTTTACCTATGAAATTGCCGTTTTGTATGAAAAAATTTAAACGAATTTTTTTCATGAATTTTTTATTTGTATTAATCGAAGTAATCACCCATGCAATCAATGCATCTTTGCCATCGCAGTGGCAGTTTATTGATGCCCTTCTTAAAGAAATCAGCTGGACGGGAGGCAACAAATTCTTCAAAGGCATTTTGTACTGCCTCTCGGGTATTAAATTTTTTTCCCGCCAAGAAGTTATCCAAATTCTGGAAAAAGTAGTAGTCTGTAGGCGCAAGGTCTGGTGAGTAGGGCGGATGACGGAGAGCTTCCAACCCCAGTTCTTGCAACTTGGAGACCGTCTGCTGTGCAGTATGAGGTCGCGCGTTGTCGTGCAGGAGCAGCGGAGACGAGCGATTGACCAATGCTGGTTGGAGATGCGCCAGCTTCTCCATCATTGTGTTCAGTTCTTCACAGTACACATCTGCAGTAATGCTCACCCCGTTTGGTAAGAAGCTGTGATGAATCACACCGGCGCTAGACCACCAAACAGTGACCATCACTTTTCTAGGGGTAAGTTTTCGTTTAGGGCATTGTTTAGGTGCTGAACCAGGATCCAACCAACTTGCTGAGCGCTTACGGTTATCAAACAGAATCCATTTTTCATCGCAGGTAACAATGCGGTTCAAAATTCCTTCATTTGTGTGTCTGTTGAGCAGTGCAAGGCACGTCTCGACGCGTACTTCGCGCTGGCGATCATTGAGTTCGTGGGGCACCCATTTGTCAAGCTTTTTTACCTTGCCAATTTGACGCAAATGGACCAATATTGTTTTGACGCTAACGTCGAAAGCTGCTGCTAATTCAGCCGTAGATTGTGTATCATCAGCTTTCACAATCGCCTTTAATTCGTCATTGTCGACCAAAGTCTTCGGACGACCGCGAGGTTCATTTTTCAGGTCGAAATTTCCAGAACGGAAGCGAGCAAACCAATAACAGGTGGTGCGTTGGTTTGTAGTGTTAGCTCCGTAAACGTCGTTGATGTTGCGTGCCGCTTGTGCCGCGTTGCTGCCACGACGGTACTCATATTCCATAATTACTCGAATTTTTAACGTATCCATGATGACGAAAAAGATTGAAATGCGATGAAAATGTAACACTAATCAATAAAGAAATGACTACTTTTAGAAAAAAAAATCCATGTTTTTAAAATAAAATTAATTTGAAATTAGAATTCTTAGCCAAACAAAAATTATTTTGATTTGAAATGGCCAGTACTGCAGAACGGCAATTTCATAGGTAAAGACCTAATATTTTGTAATATAATAAACGCCCTCTATTGGAATTACGGAATTTCTCCGGCGCCCCGTGCCATTTTCAATTTTAAGTATATTATCTAGCAACCTGTACTGCAGCTGTACCAAATAAAAAAATACGATTGTATAGCTGAAACTATACAGAATCAATATTTGTGAAAACTAATTACAAAAACTAGTCCAAAATACAAAAAAAAAGTTAAACTTGAGATTATGGATTTAATTTCAGTAAAATATGTGTTCTACCTAAGTTTTTACGAAACATTTTGTAGTTTGTATCAATAAACCTATAAATAATTAAACTAGACTTTGTAAGCTTTTTTATGACCATAATATGTCATTAATTGGAATGTTCTGAATAGAACAATAAACCATAACAAACAACTCATCCCCTCATCAATTAAATGTCGCCTGCGATATTGAAATTACGGCAAATATGTTAATCATGACTAATTACGTTTTATTTTATTGTAATATTGTGTTTAAAAACTAATAATGACTTAATTTCCATATTACAACCAATGTTTGAATGGATTATTTAGTATATCATACAAAAATATTACGACAATCACAACACAACACAATGCAACATGGCGCAATGGCAATGTTTTTTCATGTCGATAGTATCGTCATAAAGAGACTTCTACCCTAAGACATGTGTAGGTTTACCTAGACTTGAATTTTGAGGTTTTTTTATATATAATAATATGTACAATCGGCAGCAGGTCAAGCTTCACAAAACTGTCATATCCCGCCATACGATTTTAAACCTTAAAATATTGATAGTAAGTTCAAAATTTAATGAGAAAATTTGACAGTTTGTGGTAACTTTATGTGCTGGCGACTCTAAATCGAGCAATTAAATACTGAAACCCGGAACTTTACCATGACTTTGCGATTGACGTTCTCTAAAACGGAACAACCTTTGAGTGAAATTCGTTCATTAGCAGTGGTAAATTGTAAATTTTATATAAATAGGCCCACTTGCACGTGTAGTCGGGTTAAATATTATTAAATTAATGTAAAGTTTGTAAACTCGAAGCGCCTCTAAAAATTAACACCTGTAGTAACCTGACATTAGTGGTTTTTGAGTTGGGAACATTGCAGTTCAATCGAAGAAATAAAATAGAACAATTGCAGTGTCTGTGGTCTGTGCTCTGATATGTAATCCGACAAAAAATAACGAATGGAAATAGTATACCCATCTCTTTTAGACTACGTTACTATACGTAATATTTTCTTGTCTTTGAATTTTATATCACGACATTTCATTTTAATCGTATTGAATGTGGTTTCCTTTCATGGAGATTTAGTCTAGTAATCTAGTTCTTTATGTAGTCTGTTGTCTAAATTGACGAAAACGTCAGAAGGGCTAAAAGGTCTAGCAACCAGTCCATAAAAATATTAAAAAAAAAAAAACGTCAGAAGGAAAAATATGTTTTAAGGGGGATGCGCCAAGGTAGCCCGCGAAATTCAAATTTTCTTACGTTTTTTGCAATTTGCTGGTCAGCATCAGGTTGTATGGTGATTTAGTTAGGATTCGCGACCGTATCAAATATGGCTTTACAGAATTATAATCATTAGAATCAGCAATACAACTCCATACGTTAGAATTGCCCTCAAATGTCATGATTTCATGAAATTGTCATTCAATAGGGTAATATGAACTTATAGAGATGTATTCCTGATTCTAACGATTATAATTCTGTGAAACCATATTTGTTACGGTCGCGAATCAAATTTTAATCAAAATACAACCTGACAGTGACCTGCAAATTGAAAAAAAAACGTAACTAAATTTGAATTTCGCGGGCTACCCTGAAGGTTCCGCCTTAAGTTTAATAATTTGTGATTATTTTTATACGAGTTCATGAATATACTGTCTGCTGATATTGTATCGAATTTTTAATTACTATAACGTCGAACAATATAAAATAAAATTAAGTACCTACGTAATATGCTATCAGCTGTACCTCAAAAAGTCAATACGTCAAATATTTTGACATCTTTCTTTGTAACATAGACACTAACACTAACCCAGACTTTAGCGACTTTGAAACCTTAGATTACGAGAGACTCTTTATTTTTGTGCGATACTGACGCTTTCGTGTTCTTTTTCAACCATGGTTGGAAAAGGGAGTGTTAAGTGCGCAAAATGCGGTATAACTTCAAAAGAAAATTCTTAGACCTTTCACAGGTTTTCTGTCTCGTCTATTCATGGATGTCTAAAGTATGTTTTGCGCTAATTTACACTTACTAGCTGATACTAAGTCTTTAAAATAGTCTAGTCTCAAAAAATAGTATATGTTGCCTAATTTCTGAATACATTACATTATTTAAAAACAATGTCTATCTATTAAACCTTGTCACATAAAATTTCTAATAATACAAAAATAACCTTTTTCAGGGCTAGTTTGGGGTTTTTTTTTTGTTTTCCAATGACGATTGGACTTCAGATGAATCATTGGTGAAGTTATATGAACAACATAAGATGCCATGCAGCAATCCTTTTGAAGATTCATCATTTACTAGCAGTGCCAATCTGAGATTGAATAAGTTCACCATTCCAACACAAGCTCAAATATTTTGGCCCAGTTACGAGATAAAGATCCACCTAAAGAAGAACAAAAACCCAAGTGAGTATTTTTGTTATTTAAGAACAGCTTATATGTAATTTTTTATAATGTTCAAGCTCTAAAACTGTTCAACTTACTGACCGGAGTAGAAAACATACCAATCTTGTTATAAATAATTGCAAAACTAGTATAACAAAAACATCAATTCTAACACAAAGTTCTCTATACATGTAATTGTTGTCCACAAATAGGTAATTTATTTAAAGAACTGTTACCCATCCAATAAATGGCAAGTGAAACTTAAACTTGCAGATAAACATGTGGTTATTACTTGGATGTATGTAGAAAAACTATGAGAAAAATTATCCAACTTTAGCGTTCAAAAAATACTTCGCTTAACTCACTACGCATTGCTAATGAGACACAATTGATTTTCTATTGTTATAGCCCGCTATCGGGCTACTTGGGGCCTGACTAGAAAGCATTGTATATAATATTTAGAGGCCGGTTCTTGGCTGGAAGAATGAAACTCACTAGTTATTTGGATTCTCATAAAAAAAAAACTATTAATGGTTAATTAAACCAATTGTAAAGATATGAAAGAAAAATAAACATTTCATAGAAGGAAAGTTAATCAATATGCTTAAAATGTTTCAGTATCTGGAGACTATACAAATGCAGATGAATATAGCAGTAACAACCATCAGTACTTAGCAGTGTTCTACGTCCATAGAACACTTGAATGAAAATAACCTTCAGAGCCCAGATTTGACCAAGGTAATTCAATAAGTAGTAGTAGTAGTAGTAGTAATAATACAGGGTAGATTAATATTGTTTTTCGAATATGCCAAATTTTGTACATAACATTACAAGTTGTAATATAAAAAGATCTTCGATGGAATGAGCATGCTAGGAGTTTTTCAGTTCTGAGTTATTGTTGGATTGTGGACTTAAACTCAAAGAAAGCTCTGACTTTTTTCTTATTAAAGCTATTTATGTAACACTAGGCTCCCACCCCGGCTCTCCTGGGTTAAATAATTATCATAATATAATAAGCCTATGTTCATCTGGAATATTGTACTGTTCAAATGGTGAAAGAATTTTTCAAATAGGTGCAGTGATTCCGGAGATTACCCTCTATGTATACACAAACTTACAAAATTCGCATTCTCTGTTTGTAATATTAGTATGTTATTATGTAGAGGCAGATTATTTGATGTAAGAATAAACAGATTTTGACAAAAGATGGTTAAAAAAATAACATCAGCTAATCTCACCTCAAGATATTAAGCTTGTGGTAGATAGATAAAATCATTCACGTAAAATTAAATACCGGTAAGTAGGTTGAAATTGGGGAATCTGGGTCACATGAAATCCAGAAACATCCAAGTAGTTGAAAATTAAGGCATCCAGATCAAAAAAAAAGATCTGGATACCCTAATTTCCACTATTCGAAATGAGACTTCTAATCATTAACGTGAATAGTATCTTCTAGAACTATTTATTCAAAATACCTCTTACTCGAAACTTATGTTCAGAATCCTACAATTGAATAGTATTTAACTACCTATACATTTCACTAATCTATTCTACTCATACATATGTATATATTCAGTATAATGTACCTATGTAATACGAATGATTATATGTTATTCAATGTGCTGTCATTTATCCGCTGTCACGTCCAAGTTTCGCACATGTCGGCCTGAGAAACGTCCATCTGCTAGTTTTGACCTAATTCCGCGCGTGCGCACCTGTCATTTCCAACATAAAGCGTAATAACTAGAAAATTACTGAACCTATACCTAAATAAAAAATCGTGTGTGTAGCTGAAACCATACAGAATCAATAGGTGTTTTACATAATTCCCGTTAAGGAAACTGAACGCATTCCAACCTAAGTTTGCCTCTGTAACTATGCAGATATATCTATGTTATTATTAGACTCACTAGTATAGAATGTGATTCAATCGTGTCCGTGTTTATTTATAAAATATGAATAGATGTAATAAACCTACCTACTCAAATAGGTAACTATACCATCTTTTAATGTGAGGAATGCATGACATTGAATGATGAATTTAAATTAATAATAAAATATTAATAATATGAAAAGTTTATTTTCTCTACACAAGTTATGTACTTACAGCTAATATTCGACAATAGTGCACGAACAAGGAGCTAACTTTGTGAGAGCCTTGACGTGACTTTGTGTGTACCTACCTAAATGAGTTTTCTGCAGTAGGTATACCTTTAGATAAAAATGTTAATTGAAAGTCAGAAATTAGTTAAAACTGTTTATATTCCATGTAAATACATATAATTAATTACATTTTCCTTTACCTTTCGATTTGCTCGATTACAACTTTAAACTAAGTTATTTAAAATACTTATCAATTATTTTAATATAAACTTTACTATATTTTACTTATCAAATCTTTAGCATCCCTGTAAAGATCATCATTATATACATTTTCAACAATATGCTGAGTACATACATCAGCCTTACTTACACTCACTTAATTTAGGACCATCGAATTCTTTGGCATCAAAGATTTGGATGCGTGTTATTTTACACTGTGGACCCCTTACAGATTTTTTAACATACGAATACATAATTTAATTTCCTCTTCTTTTATTGTTGATGTTGTTAGTGGTACTGCAGTGCGGTCCATTTTCAAATTGGAATGGTCTTTCCATCTGTACATTTTGACACAGTGATAATGGTGGTGAAATGGGGGAGTATGATGAGTTCGGTCTTTCTCTTTCCATATAGTTCATCGCATTTTGACGTAATGTTTGTGCAGCTGGAACTGGTGAGTATGATGGGGTAGAGATGAAAAGATCGCCGGATTCCTGAAACATAATAGGTACAATGAATTATGTAAACATCGGTTTTATAACTTATTATAAAAAAAAACTACAATAACGATAAAAA
The DNA here is from genome assembly GCA_916610205.1 of Griposia aprilina. Classification (NCBI taxonomy): domain Eukaryota; kingdom Metazoa; phylum Arthropoda; class Insecta; order Lepidoptera; family Noctuidae; genus Griposia; species Griposia aprilina. The sequence continues at coordinate 21,920,939 of OU744285.1, read as the reverse complement.
CAGTTATCATAAACAGTTATATTCTAATTGAAATAAATAAATAAATGAAACTTACTAAAAGTTGTTGATTTACTTACCGACATTATAGATGAAGAAAGTTAACAACAGTGTGATTTTCCTAAGTTCTGTACTGGTTTTATACTTGTTCAGGTATAATTTATTTTGTTATTAAGGTTCAAAATTATTAGATTTAATTCAGCTTCTTTTTTAAACTGAAATATGAGATTTGCTGATTTGTCATACCTCCACATGCCTAGGAGTTACATACGAGCGTCCAAATCGCGGCGTTTGTGTCGTCGACAACATTGAATCTCATTTATGTTGATAAATTATAGAACTTCCCATATTTATTTAGGTACATAAGGTTTAAAATCCGTTATCGTTTGTCTGTGAAGAATAGAATAGAATACTCTTTATTATGTACACCATAAAAATTACAGATATAAAAGTAGAAATTTTACATAGGGTGACACAATGGGCGGTCTTATCGCTAAAAGCGATCTTTTACAGACAACCTTTGGATGGATTCAAGGTAGAAGGAGAGACAATAATGCAGGTAGTCAGTGGTGTACCATTTACATATACAACAAATACATATATACATAAAACATATACCTATCTACATAATATAATATATACAATAATAAACATGAAACAAGAGTAAGGAAACTAAATGTAATGACAATGTTTAAGGAGAGAGGAAGTGTTTTTTTTTTTTTTTTTTAACCAGAATTTTAAAAGTGGACAAAGATTGAGCACGCCTTATCGACATGGGCAAGGCATTCCATAACCGTACTTCTTGAATTGTAAAAGACTTGTCATAAAAACTGGTGGAATGCCTCGGCATCTCTAGTCTTAAGTTTTCCGATGACCTCAGGTATCTATTATGTGTGTCATGAAGGAACTTGAAACGTTCTTTAAGATAAGAGGGTGAAGAAACGCTGTAAATCGTAAAACCATACGTAAACCGCTGTGATTTCTACCGAACGAAAACCGCTGTGATTTCTACCGAACGTAAACCGCTGTGTTTTGTTCGCTCGTGTACGCAATTGTCAATTTTTGCATGCGTGCCATTTTACAAATTTGGATTGAATGACGTGATTTTAGGCCTATATAAACAGGTCGTAAATTAGTCCCCGACACCCCCCCCCCGACCCTTGCTCGACGACGCGCCAGCCCGCGCCGTAGCTGAGCCTGTAGCTTTAAATTCCCCAGTATAATAATAATATAATTTAGATCCAGCCTGTCCCATCTTGCTGCCCTCCCCTCAGTGACGCCCTAAGCCGAGGTTCGTACCCCACAGGGGGTGCCCTTAGCGTGCGGTCACCTAAATTTAAGTATTGTTCGCCCCTGGCTGGAGGCTTTAAGTTAGTAGCTTAAGGCACCCACAGGTTTGCCCGGTTAAGTAGCCAGGACCTTAGTGGTCACAACTACGAGCTGCCAATTAGGAAAAAAAAAAAAAAAAGTCCCCGACACACATAAAACAAGGGGACGAACGAAGGAACAAACCAAAGCTCCAAGTTTAATTTTTAACAAGTGTCTATCTAATCATCAACATGTAAGTACATAACTACTTATGATTTATATTTAACTATTGAATTAATTATTGTTATATTCATTTATTGTTATTTATTCAAGTATTATAGCGTTCATCACTTAACAGTTAGCCAGCACGTTTAGCTCGGAGACTGAGTGATGGGCTTTCTGTACGGTACGTCGTAGGTTCGATTCCTGCACGGATGAAATATTGACTAATTATTCATCTATTTACATAGTCGACACGTTTGGCCCAGTAGCCGAGCGATCGGTTTTCTATAAGTAGGTACAGCATATCATGGATTCGATTCCTGCACGAATCAACACTATTATGAAATATCTTTGCCATATTTCGGAACCTTGCGGTACCGTACCTTTGGAAGTCGTACGAGAGGTCGAAGTCAACTCGTAGAGGCTTAGACAATTTTAAATGATGAGGAGGCACTTATTATCGTTATTATTATTTTCAACATGTTTAGTGCAGTAAATGAGCAATCGATTTCCTATATTAAGTGTCACAGGTTCGATTCCAGTGCAGATAAAACATTTGTACTTGTAGACTAAATATAGTTGTTTCGAGATCTAGGTGTGTGAGACTAGAATTTGTTAATCAGACGGTTTTCCTGGGAATCACGCTAGACGAGAAATTACAATGGGGACCCCATATAAAATCTCTTGCGGGGCGCCAAAGTTCGGCCGCTTATGCTGTTAGGAAGATAAGACAGTTAACAGATGTAGAAACCGCGCCTCTGGTCTATTTTAGCTACTTCCACAGTATTATGTCATATGGCATTTTACTGTGGGGTCGGGCTGCTGACATTGAATCCATTTTCATTTTGTAAAAGAGAGCTGTCAGGGCCATTTACAATCTACGTCGTTGCGAATCTCTTAGGGAACTATTTAAAAAGATTAATATTATGACGGTGCCTTGTCAATTCATTTATGAAAATATTATGTATGTATGAAAAAATCTACATCTTTTTAATAAAATGAGTGATAGACATAATTTTAATACTAGAAATAAAGATAAAATAGATAAACCATTTTTTAGATTATCTAAAGTACATACATCTTTTATGGGGTACTGTGTTAAATGTTACAACAAAATACCTTGTGATATATTGCAATTAAATGAAAGAAAATTTAAAACTCATATTAAAAGTACACTTTGTAAACAAGCATATTACAAATTAGAGGATTATATCTTAGATAAGAATGCTTGGAAACATGCTGGTCCTGCTCCATAGGACAATCTAGAGTCTAGACAAAATCAAACTGGTTGCTAATTTAATTGTATAATTTATAATTTTTATGACATTGTTTTTTACATTATGTAACTACTTTAACTCACACACTAAATTAATATTTGTGAAATTTTGGAAACATCATTTACTTTTCAATATTATCTCATAATTAATTTACCTGTCATGCGTTATATTTAATTATTTTTACCTATTGTGGTATAGTAATTTTATTCTAGGTGCTTCGTCTTCACATATAATTATTATGTATACATAATATTATAAAACATTTTTAAAAGAGTAACGGTGGAGTTTCTTGCCCATTCTTCTCCATACGAAACTACCTTTTGGAAGGGGCAACTAGAATCAATTCTATTTTTGGTAAATTTTGACGTTCAAAAGTGCCATTTATGTGCCTATTTGAAATAAACGATTTGACTTTGACTTTGACTTTGTGGACATTCATGACACAGAATTTATCCTAATGTAGATTAGCGAAAAAGAAAAACATTATTTTACTTTATTTTTATTTTTTAACTTTCTATCTATTCATCTTTTGAAATTTAATTCAATTAATGAAGAAACAGATCGATTACAGGACAGCAATAACATTTTTTTTTTATTGTTCGCAGGTCCAAGCTACTCGCCAACGACCTTCTTCTCTCCAGTGACGATTCTGAACAAGAGGTGAAACTGAAGAGAAAGTTGGAGGAAAGAAAAACGAAACGGGAAAGATCTGGCAAGTCAGGTGAACGGTCAAGTACAAAGAAGTCGAAATCGATTATCTCCCCGGTTAAACTACCAGCTGGAGTTACAGCTGGTGAATTATTCGGTGAAGACAGTGATGACGAGGGAAGTGTCGCCTGAACACAGAGCTCCATTAAAACCGGTAATATACCACCTCTTTATTCTTATTTCACAAGAAGGATGGCTAAGGGTTATTCCCGACAAATTAGCGAGACCAAAGAAGGGAAATATTATGAGGAGGTGAAAATATATAACACAGATGAAATTAAAAAAAAAATACCAATAAATAGATGGCGCTCCGCCATTACTACCATAAAGACTAAATTGGATGAAAATAAGGAATCTTGGCACCACATAAAGAAATTCATCCAATCAACTCAAAAAGATTTTAAGAAATGGCCATTCACTCATATAGGAGCTTACTATAGTTAAGCGGATTTCTAATTACTATAAACAATACTAAAAACTACTTAGAATAACATTTTATACTTACATAACCTAAAATCATAATCAGTAATCATTATTTTAGTGTACCTACTTATTGTGATGATTTGTGATTTTTTTTATTTTTACTATTAAACATTTCTATGTAATATTGGTTTTCTTTTCTTTTTTCACAGTAACACGCCTCAACAACAATATATCAAGATTTAGAAAGTCAGTAAACTGTGACAAATGTAAAATTTTGATACCAGCAAATCAGTATTCCTATCACATGAGAACTAATATACACAAAGCAAATTGTTTATTGAATACCAAGTTCACAAATATCCATATAATTGCAACAGCATTCTAAAACAGATTAATGACCTATAGATTGAATGTCACTCAGAAAGACGAGTACCTCGGTCTAGAGGCGTTCCTGTGAGAGCATCAAGTAAATCTAATAGAATTTCTCTGAATGAACACAATTGTATAAAATTGAATTTTGAATTGTTTGCCTATTTTATGCTACCAAAATGAATTACTAATTAAAGTAATGAATATACTAAACAATAAATTAACTGAGTTCCAGCACTGTCAATCTGGTTGGACATTCGTGTCTATGAGTCATCTCGAAATTCATATAAACAAATATTCTCTTAAGAGAGGTGGGTCTTATATAGAAGAACTCCCGTCAGCTATTAAACATTCTAAGAGTTGTAATGGGTGTTTTTTTTAGAGGTATAGAACTTTAAGTTGGCAACACTGTTTTAATTGACGGCTATTATGTCAGCTGTCAAGTGATTTGTGTATAGTTTGGTTTGGCATTTCAACATGAATAGACTGACGCCTGAACAACGCTTCCAAATTGTGCAAATTTATTTTGAAAATAATGGTTCTGTTCGAAATACGTATCGCGCGCTACGCCCATTTTACGATCAACATAATCGTCCATCAGAGCAATTAATTCGACTAACTATGGACCGTTTTCGCACTACGTTTACTCTAAATGATAATACGCATCCACAGAGACGTCGTACAGTGCGTATAGAAAAAGCCATTGCTGCTGTAGAGCGTAGCGTAGAGGAAGACCCGATTCAGTCTATCCGCCATCGTGCACAGGAATTGGATATGTGTCCATCCACTTTATGGAAGATTTTGCGGAAAGATCTTGGTTTGCGTGCTTACAAAATCCAACTCGTGCAAGAGTTGAAGCCACACGATCACCTAACAAGGCGTAGATTCGGTGAATGGGCCCAAAACAAGATTGCCGTTGATCCCGATTTTCATAAGAGAATTTTGTTTAGCGATGAAGCTCACTTTTGGATGAATGGCTACGTCAACAAACAAAACTGCCGTATTTGGAGTGAAGATAATCCTCAAGTGTATGTTGAGACACCGTTACATCCAGAAAAACTGACTGTTTGGTGTGCTTTATGGGCTGGTGGAATCATTGGTCCGTACTTCTTTAAAAATGATGCTGGCCAGAACGTTACAGTCAATGGTGACCGCTATAGAGCCCTGATTACTGACTTGTTCGTTCCTCAATTGAACAACCATGATGTGCAGGAGCTGTGGTTTCAACATGACGGCGCAACATGTCACACAGCTCGGGCCACAATTGATTTACTGAAGGAAACGTTTGGTAACCGCATTGTTTCACGTTCCGGACCCGTGAGTTGGCCCCCAAGATCGTGCGATTTAACGCCGCTTGACTATTTTCTGTGGGGATATGTGAAGTCGCTAGTCTACGCCGATAAGCCCGAAACGATCGACCACTTGGAGGACAACATTCGCCGCGTTATTGCCGATATACGGCCACAAATGTTGGAAAAAGTGATTGAAAATTGGATCTCCAGATTAGATTACGTCCGATCCAGCCGTGGCGGTCATATGCCAGAAATCATATTTAAATTATAATGCCATAAGATTATCTTTTGAATAAAGTAAATTTCATGTAAATTTTACAATTTTTTCCGTTTTATTCCATTTCAAAGTTCTATACCTCTAAAAAAAACAGCCTGTATAAATATAAAAAATAAAGATAATTGTTGTTTTCTATGGGATTGCTGGATTATACCCAGCTAGTAATAATGTATGCAGAACAAGTTCATATCCTCATTATTCGTCTGTTTTAAATATTGAAGGAATGTCTTTTCCTCCTACGATAAATGATATTAAAATGTTTGAGAAAAACAATCCAAACATTAGTTTAAATATTTATGGTATACAGAATAATATTGTGACTGGACCTCTTTATGTATCGAAAAATAGAAGAAAAAGTCATTTCCATTTACTTTATACAGTGTGAGTCTTCATAACGTGCACATAACGAAATGAGGGAAACTAAGCTTAATTTTATCGACGGAAAAAATATTTAAAAAAATACTAAAAAAAATCGCATAAAGAGGTGTCTCTACCTGCTAAAGTATGGTACGTAGCCGAGTGCAAGGTTTTAACAGTTGATAGGAAATGTTGTGATTGAGTTATAAACATGGCATTTTTTCTTTTAGAAAGCTGATACGATGGATAATAATTTAAAGTAATAAAAAAGGGTAGGTAATCGGGGCTTTTATTGTGAAATTTAACAATTAATGCAAAAATTGATGAAGAATATCAGAATTTTGTTTTAAAAACCCTTAATTCTCAATTGAAAGCGATTTTTTGTTCTTTAGTTTATTTTATGGGGACGTCCACTTTCCACGACTTCCACTCATTACTGAGTTTGCTTCATCTTGATAGATCGTTTAGTTTAAAAGTTATACCGATTTGTTTACATAGGGGTCCACAGCAGCGAACGAGAAAATAAAAAATGCTTTAAAAATATAAGGTTTTATTTTATTTTTCCCGCCGATAAAATTAAGCTTAGTTTCCTTCATTTCGATATGTGCACATTATGAAGACTCACACTGTATTGAATAAAATACCATCGGACACTATTTTTTAATTAAAGTTTTGACACGTTTAGTACGACGTCAAGTAACTCATTATAAAGGTAAAGTTTATTTGTGCGATACATGTTTACAATTATTTAATAGCGAAAAAAGAAATAATTCCCATAACTGGTCTAAAATTTTGTCTTTTTTTTTTTTTAAAGAATTTTGTACTTAAATTTAAACATTATGAGAGACAGCAAAAAAATAATTTCATAATTTACGCTGATTTTGAATGTATTTTAATGGACTGTAATGAAAGTAACTCTTTAAACACTCAGAAACTAAAAATACATAACCCTTCTTGTTTTGCGTATTATATTTGTTGTGCACATAATGATCAATTAAATAAATATGTTTCATATCGAGGTGCAGATTTTGTAGAAGTATTCGTTAAATATTTAATAGAAGACGTCAAACTTGTACATACGCTTTTAAGTAGTAAAAAGCCAATGAACCCTTTATCAGCAGAGCTGAGAGAGATGGATTATCGAAATTCAACTACATGCCATATATGTAAACAATTATTATAATATTTAATGATAAAGTCCGAGATCATGATCATATTACATCTGAGTATCGTGGGGCGGCGCACGCCCATTGTAACTTAATGTATAGCGTTTGGTCATTCATTCCTGTTGTTTTTCATAATTTGTCCGGATATGACTCACATTTATTCATTACAGAGTTAGCAAAGTATGTTGGCTCTATTATCATAATACCGAAAACTAAAGAAAAATACCTTTCAATAACAAAAGTAATAACTACAAAAAAATATAATATTCAAATAAAGTTTATTGATTTTTCCAGTTTCTCATTTCTAGTCTAGATGCATTAAGTAAAAGTTTATCAGAAAAGGATTTTTTTAATTTATCAAGAGAGTTTACAGATAAAAGAAAATTTGATTTAATGCGAATAAAAGGCATTTATCCATATGATTATATAGATTCTTGTTCCAAATTTGATGAAACGGAACTTCCATCAAAGCATAGTTTTTATAACAGTTTGTGTAACCAACATATAACTAATGAAGAATATTTACACGCACAAACAGTGTGGAATGTTTTTGAAGTTAAATCCTTTGGCGAATATACAGATTTATGCCTAAAATGTGATGTGCTTTTATTATGAGAAATATTTGAAAAATTTAGAAAAAAGAGCTTACAATACTATAAGTTGGATCCCGCTTATTATGTAACGTCACCGAGCTTAAGTTGGGATGCAATGCTTTTATATACCGGCATTGAACTTGAGTTGATGTGATTTACAAATGTACGAGTTATTAGAAAAAGAAATTCGTGGTGGGCTGGCACAGTGTTCTCTACGTCATGCTGTAGCGAACAATAAATACTTACCACATTTTAATGACTCAGAACCAACTAGTTATTTAATATATCTTGATTGTAATAATCTATGTGGTTATGCTATGATGAAGAAGCTTCCTATTTCAGAATTTAAGTTTTTGACTCAAAAAGAAATTAGCAACTTTGATGTAAATAATGTGTCAGATAATAATGATTACGGTTATATTTTAGAAGTAGACTTGAATTATCCGAATTATTTACATAACAAGCATAAAGACTTACCTTTTGCAGTTGAGAAATTAGTATCTCCTTATGGAAAATCGTCGAAATTGGTTGCAAACCTTTATGATTGTTAGTACAACCCTATTACTATTGGTATGAGTTATCTGTGCGGTCGGTGACAGCACTAGTTTCCTCTCCAATATGTCTCGTTTTGAAGTAAACAGGTTCGGTCTGGCTCATGTAAAATCTTTTTGAATACAAGTCATTAAACAAGTCTAAATGTCTATCATTTAATATTCACCATCGTAACATGGTGTCAGTAGTGAAAACAAAGGAAGTTTTTATAACGAGATTGCAAAAATGTCGAGCGATGAAGAAACCAAGGAGGTACGTAAAGACGCGTGCTCTCAGAATTATGCCAATTTTAACAAGATACCCAAATAACAAATAGGCATCAACCAAAATGATGGTTTAGAATGGAAGAAATGGTGGCAAAGTTTCCAAGTATTTATGTTAGCTACCAATTATGAAGCCGCTTCCGAAAAACGAAAGATAGCCATTTTGTTACATTCAATAGGGGAGAAAGGCGTAGAAATATTCAATTCTTTCAATATGGACATGGACAAAGTTACAATAGATCAAGTAAAAAATAAGTTTCAAAATCATTTTGAACCACTGAAAAACTTAACCATGATTCGACATTAATTTTTTACGCGTGCTCAAAAGGCTGATGAAAAAATAGATACGTTCTTGACTGATCTTACTAACATAGGCAACAAGTGCGAGTTTGGAACGTTAAGAGAGTCGCTGATTCGTGACATTTTCATAGCTAATTTAAGCCCGAAACTAATCCACGGACGTCAAAGATTATTACAAGAAATAGACCCAACGTTAGAAAGAACAATTTCATTAGCAAAAACTGTCGTCATGGCACAAGAAAATGCACAGAAAATAGACATGCAAAACACAGAAAATATACTTCAGATTCAAAAGTCGAATTCAAAGTCACAGTCAGCAGGCAACAGGAGGAGTGCTTCAAACCATAATAGTCGAGCGTTCGCCAGGCAGCGCAGTCAAAGCCCACAGGGTCAACGTAAGGACAGCAACAAATCCTGCGGTCGGTGTGGTCAACATCATAGATTCAAGTGTCTAGCGTCCGGAGTTAAGTGTAATTTATGTAAACGCATAGGTCATTTTGCAAAATATTGTTTCACTGCTAAAAATAATGTCAGAAACTTACAGTCAAGCCAGAATTCTAAAGAACAGGCAGACGTCAGCTCTGAAAACTTCTTTATAGGAATGGCAAATATCAACAATAATGCAGCTCATTCTGATAAGTCATGGTACCTTAGTGTATTTGTCAATAATGTAGAAATTAAATGCATATTAGATTCAGGAGCTGATACAAATATTATGTCTTTAGCAACATTCAACAGATTATTATTGCCAAAATCAATCATTATCAAGTCAGAAGCCAATGTCAATGGGTTTGATGGCTCACCAATACCTATATTGGGTCAATGTCACTTAAATTGTTACTTTAATAACAGCAAACAAGTCAGTAGATCACAAATTGGTCTACAAGAAGACTGGCAATCCTCTGGTTGCATATGCCGATGCGGACTGGGGTGCCAACGCTGATGGACATTCGTTCACAGGGTATATGCTTGTCCTTGGCGGTGCTGCGGTTTCCTGGCAGACCCGCAAGCAACGTTGCGTCGCACTCAGTACGGCTGAAGCAGAGTATGTCGCTATCTGTGAAGCAGCGAAAGAGGTAGTTTGTGCCAAAGGTCTCTACCATGAACTGACAGGTCAGAATAATACGATTGATCTGTTCAGCGACAGCCAAAGCGCTTTAAAATTAGTGTACGTGCCAACAGTCGGTAGGAGGTCTAAGCACATAAATATTAGATACCATTATGTGAGGGAATTGGCCGAGGCAAATGAAATTTGTATCAAATACTGTAAGACTGATGAGATGCCCGCCGATATCTTCACAAAAGGACTTACTAGAGTTAAGCAGGACTACTTTAAAAAATGTGTAGGCATACAGTGGGGGTGTTAAAGAGGTTGTATGCTGGATACATTCTAGTCTATTGTAACATTGGTTGCTAGGTAACTTTGTTGTTTGAAAAAGCATGTATGTATGTCACTCTGTAAAAGTTGAAAATAAAAGTCAACTATCTATTTGCGAGTTTTACTAAACTGGCTCTGTTTACAAGATATTTTCAACATATAATAGGTATAAAGCTTAGGAATATTTTGCTTTTCATTTTTGTTAAAATAGGTAGTAGAATACAAAATTGAATTAAATTATATACCGTCCGCCACTGTTCCACAGTCTTATTTGGCCCACACTCTTGCAACATTTGCTGCAGACGGACCCATTCCTCATCATGGCCTACTCGCCCTAAAGGCTCCCTAAATCCCCCATTGGCAAATAAAGTGTGGGTGGACATACTCGTATAGTCCTCCAACATCTCAATTTGACGAATGGTACTTCGCACGCTGCTAATAAATTATTTTTAGTATGTGAGCGAGGTAAGAATACTTACTGAAAGAATAGTAAAGGAAAGCAAAAGTATGACCAAGGTATCAAAGCAAGGAGATAACAGTGAAGGAAGCATTTCACTATGTTTAACAATGATTTAATCAGAGGATACCACAATCGTTTTTAGATGTCCTCATATATGCGATTTTCGACTAATAGAGGACTACGTTCTCATACTTTAATCACACACAATGCTAATAATTGGTAATATCATTCATATAGAAGTCTTCAAAACTCAACAGCAAGCACATTGCTCCAATGCTTTGTGTTTTTCATAACATAAGATTTACTTACTTCTTTTTTGCCGCCATTGCCATTATAACTTTACTAAAAACCAAACATTTTAAAAATTTAATTTTTAATTTTGTACGTTTGTTTATTTCCACATTGTGTAACACAATGCGAAAATTAGCAAAACAAACTACATTTTTCCAATGTTTCATTATTGATTTACTTTGTTTGTTGCTATTTCACAAATCCAAATCTGACAGCCACAGGATTCATCAGCCGTGTAGAAAAAAAAATATAACGTTTCGTTATTGCTTTGAGTTTCGTTCAAAAGGTTTTAAAACTTGGCGTTTGACGCATATTTTTCGACAACGAAACGTAATTATTATCGTAGAATCTTAGTTTATCTACATCACTAGCTACCTCCGCGTTGCTATGGAAATAATAAATATGTCTTGGTCTTCCTAGAAAGGCGAGTCTACGGGTAGCCCCGTGCCCGGCAGAAGAGATGTCGAGTTGGATAGAAAGAACTTTGTCTATTCTTGGTAGAATAGAGATAGAATTGGTCATGCTACGCGTGCTAGTGGATTCTGCGAGAATAGCATCTCTTACACGAGCATCAATCTGAAAATCTCGTGCTGTAACTAACAGTGCCAATGCTTGTCTGTTATCCCATAAACTTTTCAATGTCATAATGACTCCACTCCACCTGGTTTTAGAATAGAGTGGCAATGTTTTTGCATTACTGCCATACAAAAACTTGTTTCTCGCCAAAATAGGACAAAAGTCTACAATTTTTTTAAATATATTTCACAATGGTTTTACATATTGTTAGGCAACGTTTAAATATTGTTAATTTAATCACATCGTTTAAAAGTAAAATGAAAACATGTGCTGCACATCCTACAAAAATATGTTGGGAAAGTCTTCTTCCACAATCTGCCACGCAGCTCGCATATTGCTGGCATTATCAGTATAGCGCAAACTTTCGTGATCCAACCTACTCGTTTTTTTTTTTATTTCTGCAGCATTAAATACTGAAGTTTCCCGCTCCGTTCCCGAAAAATACTTTTAATAAAAACGGGTTCTGGGGTCGAGATGAGAAAATTAACGTCAGATTTTCCGTTAACATGGGTCCACCCATCAACCAACAGACCTAACGCTTTGGTATTCGATATTTTTCTGTGCCTAGCTTCCCCTACTCTTATTTCCTCAGTGTTCAGGAAGGTCCCGGTCATAGCATACCTTGAAGGCAGCTGATAATTTGGCAAATTGGCAGTTAATGCAAGTTTGAATGCTTCATTCCAATATTTGGGCTGAAGCATCGACACGGGCATAGCGGAAGAATAAACTTCTCGGGCTATACTGGCATCTATTTTCTCCTTAATATGTGAGGGATCTTGATACTCGGGTGGTTCTAATTCTGTGTTTGTTGGTTGTATACCACAAACTAACGGATGGTAATAACGGGTGGTATTTTTAAAATATGATTGACGTGTAAAAGTGTTTGTTCAAACCTACTTACAGAAATAAAATCATTTATCATTTAATATGTGCTCGGTATTCTCTATGTAGCTAGTGGATGGAATATGTTCTGGCGAAATTGGTGGTAATTCTAATCTGGTGTCTGAAATCTGTATATCCGATAATCTTATAGTAGGTGGAGAGTTCGAGATGCGAAACATACTGTTAACAGCCGCTGGTACGTTCTTGCAACGCGAAAAATGTTCTTTCATTTTCGTAGCATTTGAACTTATTATGGAAAATTACACGTGACGGTTTTCCTCCCTTCGATCTCCTCTTGCTCATAATACTGCTGACTGAGGACGATGCATTTTTTCTAAAATAATTATGTAAAACAAATTTTGCAATTAGAAGTCATCTAACATAAACATACTAGTTTTTCAATAATTTAAATATCTCTTATAACTAAAACTCTGATCAAAATTAAACATAAGTGAAAATCACAGCTTTTGATCAGTCTCAAATAATCATCTTATAACAATCTTAATCATTAATAATACTTTTATAAAAATCAGTCTCAAATAATGTTGAAACTCGGATATAACAATTAAAATCATTTTTGGCAGAAGAAATTAGCCACTCCTTTGTTACCACAAGACTCATGTGTCCATCCTCCACATATTTTGCACTGATACCATTCTTCTTTGCTCTGAGAATAGTGTCCATTACACACAATACAATAATAATACCACCGGCACACAAAAAAAAAAGTGGAATGTACTTTGGACCGGACCCACCTACCGACATGTATTTCGACCCGCTGAATCCGAATTTCAAGTCTGTTTGGCCCGGTCACCCTCCAGTTTTGAGTAAAATGTAAAAAACCTCAAAAAAAGGCCAAAAAATGCAATACTAGTTATACGTCATTTTTTATAGATATTATAATTTTTTATGTTTTCAAATTCTTAACTTGTATTTTAGGCGTGAAAAAATACAAGAAAAGAAATCATGTTTTATAGTTTTTTTTTTCATATTTGTAATTGCAATTTTCCCGATTTTTTTGGTTTTTTGAGATTTTTTTCAATTTTGAAACGTTAACGGGGCAAGAAAACTTCAGATTCAAACTCAGCGGAACAAAATACATGAAAATCATACTCAATCTGAATCCAAAAAAAAATTATTTCGAAAACTGTAATTTTTCATGATTTATTGCCATTTTTTTGGGTTTTTCGTTTTTTTTTACAAATTTGGACGGCTCACCGGGCTAATTAACTTTTAGATTTAGATTCAGTAATGAATGTGAAATACACCAAAATCATACGTGATCCGGGTCCTCAAAAATTTTTTCATTGACAGCAATGAAAATATTTTTGGGGACCCGGAACTGCAGTTTTTTGCAATTTTTGGCCTTTTTTTGAAGTTTTTTGCATTTTACTCAAAACTGGACCGGGCCAAACAGACTTGAAATTCGGATTCAGCGGGTCGAAATACATGTCGGTAGGTAGGTCCGTTCCAAAGTACATTCCACTTTTTTTTTTGGGTGCCGGTGTAATTTATCTTGCTGTCAACAAATATTCTTATTTTTGAATTCTAATAAGATTATTTCATCATTTGAGCTTGTTAATGATGTGTCATCATGCAAAGATATGTTGGCGCTAGTGTCATTGGAATCATCCTGCTTTTTAGAATTCAGTTTTCTGATTTTTTGTTTTGTAGTCATTTTCTTAACAATCGTTTTTATAGATTTGTTTTTACTTTCTTTTTCTTGTATTTTGTTTTTTTCCGGAGTATCCGTGATTTTAGCTGATGTCATTTTACGATTCTTAGGTCTAGAATTCTTTCTGGGTCCTAATTATAGGAATGGTCTTACAATTTCGGGACTTGTAATTTGTTGTAATGCTGATGTTGATGGCTGTAAACTTTCTAGCAATGGGATGTTTTCAATCATACTATCTGTGGGTATGGATCCGACATTTGGAATTCCAAGAGCTTCTGAAGTGTTAATATGAAAGTGCTGCACTCTGCTGTTGTTGGTCTTACGTTTTCTGGCGTAGAATCATCAAAAGAAACTGGATTAGGTCTGTCGGTCACGTATGATGCAAGAAAGTCATCATCGGTAAATGTGTTAGAATTTAAAGGATAAATACCAGTTTTGATGAATCCTTGCATAACATTTTGCAGACTAAGAGCTGCTAAATAAGCATCTCTAGCAAACTGCGCAACTTGGTAGATGGTAACAGTTTTACCAGGATTCGAAAGCATCCACTCATTCATAGCTATTCGATATCTAGTTTTGAATGGCCCATACACCGTGACGTCCAGAAGTTGTAGTGTGGTGCAAAAGTCAGCATTTTTATAAAATTTTGTCTTGCAAATTCTATTACAAGGAGATTAACATGAGAGGCATGGTTATCTAATAAAATCAATGCTGGATTTTTTTTTCTAATGGTTTAACATGGCTCACAAAATGTTCTATAGCTTTCATGAAATTGTTTTCAGTCATCCAGCCTGAAACATGAGCTAAACCTAGTGCTCCTGAAGGCCTATTATTTAACATATGGTCTTTATAATTCACGCGTGGAAAAATAAAGACAGGGGGTATAGTGCCACCTGAAGCATTAATAACGACACGCACGACTGCACGACTGATAAGTCGAATATAGTGAGTCTAAAATTATTTTCAAGTACCATGTTATTACGTAAGTACCTATATTCTCGCAACTAAATAAATTTCATTTCATTTAAAAAACAGTGGTTACGAGCGTACCAAGCTAGGCTGAAGTAACCTGCCCAATTTGTTTCGAGCCTTTTTCAGCGATGATTTTAGGAGGGGCTGAAACGGTGTTACATCCTGATTCATCTGTATTAAAGAGATCATTATGAGATCATGTGTGGTGGGAAATTATACTTTTCGTAAATGCTGGTCAGCTTTTCAAAGAATATGCCAACATCCATCTTATTAAAACTTGTCGTCCTGGACAAAGAAGTGCTTTTTAGGTTTCCTGACTGACAAATCTTTGTGTCTCCACATGTAGCCTCGGTGCCATTCCACAGATGCAATTTTGTTAGTATTCCATTTTTCTGGACAGATAGCATTTGCTTTTTTAGCATACTGGAAAGCTAATTCACTTGCTTGTTTTTTCGTCAAACCATGACACATTTTGGATGCAGTTTTTAGATATGAAACCAATAAGTCTTCTTGAACTTTAGAAAAAATGCATTTATTACCTATATTTGGGCGATGCACATACTCCTCCTCAGAATTTTTAGCCTTCTTAATAATTTTCACCAAATATGCCCTTGATATATATACCAAATGATAATGCTGTTTTATTTATGGATTGATTTTCTGCAGTCACTTCTCGTATAGCCTCTTCTATTATTGCAGTTGTGGGCCTTTGCCGTTATTTCAGTGCTGAAGCTCGCGAAGACATGTTTTTCTAGTCTGAAAGATTAACAGTATTAAATAGGTATTAAAAAGACGGCAAAGTTAAGCTAGATGCTAGTAGTATATTGAAAGAGCCAATTTTCGTGCCATGAAAGAGCCGGCCCTTTCGTAGACTCGACTATTGGCTCTTTCAAAACATATTGTATTAAAAATCATAACCTCGAACTACAGCTAATTTACGTTAGCATCATAAAAATAATACTTGCGTAAAATACTGCCAAATATATGCACTATACGACATATTACACTACACCACTACACTACACTACACACTTCACACATGCTTCACGCACACTCATGCTTTACACTTCTTGTCAAAAAAAAATAAGTTAACCCAAAAATACTTACATTTTGGCTTCCAAATTTTCAATGCAGTCCTACGACGCCATTTGATTTCCTAGAACTGTCAAATGTCTGTGGGTGATAGCTGTCCAGTGTTGCCATCTATAGAGTAAAATTGAATTATGGTAGGATTTTGTTAAGTGGGAGATGGGAGATAATCGCATAGGCTCTTTCAAAGCTTGGCTCTTTCATACACGCTCTCCCCTATAGTAGACGTATACTCGTATATATTGTATCATTTGTACCTACATATCTACTTGTTTATACATAGGTACGTTATTAATCTCAAAGTAGCACCGCTTTTACATTCACAATGCTGTATAAGAAATTAATTTTATAGGAAAGTACACCGCAAATAACTATATACTAGTCAGAAATGTGCGATTTATTTAATCTCAGAAAAGCCTTTATGAATTTTCGTGCCATTTTTTTTTTAATCCAATCATATTTGTACTCACGCAATTAAGTAGTACGAGTAGATGAGAAAAAATAATACATATTTACATTCCCTTTCTTTCTTTACACAATAAAGTAGGTATTTATGTTTAGGTAATTTTATTAAGGTAATTTTTTGATTTTTTAATTTAATAAATTGGATAAACAGTAGTACGATTATTATTATTAGGTTCGTGCAACTAGTAAAACCGTCTCCTTTTTAACAGGATTTTCAGTATCAAGTAGATTATTATGATAACTTACCTTCCCACTATAAATTCTCACGGCGCATTATTATCCACAAAACACTTGCAAACACTTTTGTGTTAACGAGTAATATTGTAGTTAGATAGTTGAAAACTGCAAGCATAAAAAGTTTTTATTCATCTCGGAATAATATCTTTCTGCGTGTACTTAAATACCTAATGTATTTAAGTAAATACCTACATTTTAGTTATTTCTACTTTTTATAATATGTAGGTTTGTATATTAATTTCATGAAGTAAATAATAATATAAACCAATTACGGACCAATTTTCTAACTAATGTTTATACATTTATACATACTACATTATATTAACAAACTACATGATTTTTGTTTAATATAGTACTACCTTCCCGTTCACTTCGAGAATGCCGTCGTCGACCGTTATGACGTCACAGCTATCAGTACCATTGACAAAACAAGGAAATTATTGTTTATTAATTTTGGTACACAGAAATGGTTGGCAATTGGGTGAAATAAAATACTATTACCTAATAAAGAAAAATAGATACACATATTTTTTTTAGAGCATAATTTAATTGAACATTAAAATGTAAAATCACATTTATTACAAAAAGCTAGAAGATATTTACGTATCCCCAGAAATTTAATCGAAATCACTCATTTCTGTATCTGTGTCGTTATTCCAATCTGCGTCACTGACATCACTGTCTTCGCCCACCCAAATAATGACTTCTCTGTCATTGAGATCTATCGCTTTCCCAATATTGCTGCCTTAAACTGCTGTCGTACGAAGGCACGGCGTACGTCAATATCTTCTCTGCTTACATGGTCCCACCCTAAGTGAATGGGAACAAATGCTTGTGTCAGAGCAAGTCTTGCAACTTTCATAAGACTCCAGCTTACTACGGCTCATGAGAAACATCATACTCAGCTAGGGCTTCCAAAATTACGGAAGTGTCAGTTACGTAACTAGTTACGCAATTTCTTTCTCCAATTCTGTAATTACGTAATTTTTCAATTTTTTTTAAATCGATTATATTTTACAAGTTTTTATTTAACTTGCTATGTATGTATGTTGTTGTTAAAATTGTGGATACTTAAAGGAATTATGAAAACACAATTTTATTAAAAAAAAAAAAAACAATAACTTAAGAATGTCGCGTACGTTAAATCTATCGTTTGAGTTTGACTAATCGGGACGTCAGCGCCGCCAGGCGACGCTCGACAGAGTCTATTATAATAATAACCCCATCGCCGTGTCTCTACGTTGACGTTGGCGTCGTGGTGGGCTTGCACGCTCCTGAACTCTGACCCCACGGACCCTATCTCCCGGGAGAAGTCTTGTTCCTCACCTCTGGCTTGCCTTTATTGGCCGGCTGGAGTGACCAAAGACGAGGAACAGAGCCCCTACCTCTTTCTTGCCTTTATTGGCCGGCTTGAGTGGAGATTCGCAAGAGCAAGCATGCTCGGAGGAAGGAAGTATTCCAGTAAGAAGCTGGTAGGGGTCTTGCCCCCTTTGTCGCTACGTCACTGTGTGTCTTCCCCTGCCATTTTATCTGTGTATTTTATATAAAACATTGGTCAGGCAGGGGCCATAGTCTTTCCATAGTCCTAGATAATCAGTCCACTTAAGCTACCTATATCAATAGTCCAATATGTTTGTTTCCATATCCTGCAATAGTCCGACACCAACCGGGGGTTGTCCTTGGGTGCACTTGCACAGTGCATACAGGGATAATCGTCGGTTGGTGTCCATTCCATTTAAAATTTTCTAAGGGGCCTCTGCGAGTTGGCTTCGGCCCCTCGTACGCCTTCCAAAGGTCCGGGACCCCATGGTCCCGAGATATGTTAACATAAAAATAAAATAATAATAATGATAAATCCTTTTATTTTCAGGCAACTCAGGCCCATAGATAAATAACTTAACCTAAATATACAAAATTTTGTATAAACAAGACTTGTGTTAATTAATAAGGCTTAAGACTATGTTAGTAGCACATCACTTTGCATCGGCCTGACTATGTGCTGCACTGTAGAACTTGTCCGCGGAAGCGACGGAATACCACGTTCTGGGGCCAAAAGTCTTCTTTCATGACGAGGGACAGATACAATTAGGTACGCGCACCACAAACGCCTTAAAGTTGACGTTGCGGAGCGACTCCAGTAACTGCACCCTCGGCATGTACCTCGTCTTCTGGCGCACGTACTCCACGATGTCCTCCGCCTTAGTGGTGTACTGCAGACGGGAGATGTACACCGGTGTGTTTGGCATAGCGGCACGCATGCTCACTTCGGGCCCCGTAGGAGTTTTGGCGCTTCCTCCTTCGCACCGTCACGAAACCTTCGTCATTATCAGCCCTATTCGGCGCCCTTTCTGGCGTAGGCTTTATTATTGGAGCGCCAGGATACTCGTGGTGACGTTAGCAAAATCTTTTTTGTAAAGGTTTCGCTAGGGCTGCAGACTCAGGCGGCGGGACGGGTCGAGGGGTTCGGGCGGCGCTACGCGGGTAAACCGCGGAGCCAGGCGCGGGCCTGTGGGGCGCGCGGGCAAGGTGCACTGCAGGCTCAGCTATCAACGGATGCCCAGGCGACGAAACTAATGATGCGGAATTCGACGACGATATATCGAGGTAGGCTCCGTGACACGTGTTTACATTACATGCATCGATTGATGACCTAATTACCGTCATACTGTTGCGCAACTCGCTAGCTTCTCTGCGCAAATCGGCGACGGTGTTTTGAGATGCACTTAATTTCGTTAGCACATCTGCGAGACTGGCCTTCAAAAAGACAATGTCCTTGAGAAGGCTCGTTACATCGACATGGTCGAAGGTGACGGGGGGGAGCTTGTGTTGTTCCTTCGCCTCAAACGTTGGCACGTCGTCAGGATCGGTCTCCTTAACAGCGTGATTATGTCTTGCAGGCTTCTCTTAGTCCCGTCACGCCGGAGCACAGTGGAACGAAATCAAAAGGTACGGACTTAAGGATTTAATTGTACATTTTTGAAATCTATATACTAATACAATACTTTTATGTCCTGTGACTTTTTTCATTAACCCATTACTTTCAAAGATATTCCTGTTTCTATATTGTATAATTATTTTCTATACTTAGTATTAGAGTTGTATTGCAAAATATAGTCAAATTAAACTTTGTTGTAAGTATGTACAGTGAAATTCCACCACTTTCGTGGCGTCATTTGTTTGTGTCCAAACCGGTTTTCTTATCAGTAGATACGCAGTCATTAGTGAGTCATTAGTGACATGCGCCAATCAGAAGGCATTAAGTTTGCAGGTAGTTGGAAAATGTCCTCACCTTCTCGGTAGCAAACGTCAAATGATGACCTCAGTTCGTTGTTACCCACCATTACATACGGTCTACCCCTTATTAAATTTTTCTGAAGTTGCGATTTACGTGGATTTTGTGAAAATATTTCGTGATTTAGTAACTAACCTTGATTTGTTTGTGAAATTGAAAGTAGCTAGCTTGGCTTGGTAGTAGTAGTAGTATTAAACATAATAACTTCTTATAAAATACCATTAAGTCAAAACTGTTTGATTTAAATGATGATGATGATAAAAATCTAAAGGATTTCTGTGCAAAGTATTGAACAATATTAATAAGAAATGGAAAATTGCTCATCGTAAGGAGCAAATGTTTAAAAGCTATTTCAGTGGGTGGTTAGAGTCAGTTTGGCCACATTTTATGAGTGCTTTTGTGGAAAATGACGACGAATCAGTACCCAGTAGGTCTACAGTTTGAACCTCCATCTCCAGTGAAAGCATCTGTTGGCACACATCGAGCGAGTTAAGTCCTAGAAAACCTTTTACTGAATTAGGTCCTAAGCAAAAAAAGAGACGAACAGAACATATTGTTACAACTATGAATTCAGACTATTTATCACATGTACATGTTTCAAAATAGCAGATGGATATCAAAGCATTGCTGAAATATTAGGGCACTTGCTTAAGAATCCACAAGATGTGCAAAAAGTAAAAGATTGCTATTTTGTTAAAAACAAAACAGAATTTGCACCTGATGTAGCATTAGGCTTGTTTTTGTCTCTTAAATTGACGAATCGGCAATATAATACGCTACGGAACTGTACCTAACAAATAACTAGTGTTAACATATTTCCGTCCTACTACGCACTACAAAATGAAAAACTTAAATGCTATCCACCTAAAACTACTATTACAGTAACAGATGCAACAGCTACAATAGAATTGCAGGGTCTTTTGAATATTACCGTGAATAGACTAATTAACCCTTTATAAGGCATAAGCATCTAGGGGCGGAAAAATAAAAGTAATTATGGTTTACATTAGTTTTATTATGCTTTTTAAGAAAATTTAAAAAAAAAAACTGAAAAAAAAAGAAACATGGTGGGATGTCACTTCCCTCTGCCCTCCCTGCTCCCGCAAATATCGGTATCAAATTAGCACCTGTTCTGATTGAAGCGGATTGATGTGGTATTACTTATTCCTTGTGAAACGCAGTAAAGCATGGTAATATGCAAAGGGCAACTCCACACTTTGAGCACATTATTTTGGAACGCTTGTCCTTTTCTTTAGTGCTGCACATTCTGCAGCGCTTGTAGCTCGGCAATTCCACCGGCATATGGTCCCCGACGTTGGTGTAGCGAATTTCTTCGGCAATAACGTGTAAGGACTTTTGACGGTTCTCCGATAAACAAGATTTCTTTCTGGAGACGTAATTTACCAGACCAGAACGTCGTTTTCTGTTCGAGAATCCACTGACCAGTCCTCTAGCAACAGATACTCGGAATTCAAGAGTGGAGAGTTTTGTCACATTTCTGTTTTGGCAATACAACAAGTATGCATTAGTTATACTTGTATCTAAAAGAAAGTAGAAGATGCGGACCCACCATCTCTTACTCCGTCTGCCAACTGAGTAGGTACCTTTTAGCTGGTCGAAGCGATCTACCCCTCCCATTCTTTTCGTGTACTCCTTTATGGCTAAAGGGCAGTCAATTGCTGTTTTGGTGCCATCTTTTTGAGTCCGTAAAATAGTCATTTTGCCAGACTTGGGATGGAATGCAATACTCATCAGAAGGACATCTTTAGTATCTTTCCAAATCAGGCAAGATACATTGCCCTTGACTCTCCATTTGTACTGCCCTTTTTGAAGCTTCGGGTTAGATTTTACAAGTTTGGGCAGCTCTTTTCTGTGCCTTCGTACGGTTCCTGTAGCAAAGATGCCATTCTCATAAAGATATTGCATTATACTGTAGTCACAAAAGAAATTATCAAATGTCACAATGATATGAAATTCCGCCAATGCTTTATCTATCAGTTTCTCTGTCAACATCTTCACAACTTTGAATCCTAATCCTTCTTCTGTACCCACTTCTAATTTTCCAGTGTAGATGTAAAATTCGTATAAGTAGCCAGTATTACTATCGCATCGGCACCATACTTTGTAACCCCTTTTGATGGGCTTGAGGGGCATGTACTGCTTCATCGAAGACCGCCCTTTGAACAAAATCATGGATTCATCAATACTTTGAGATGAGGAATCTTTGGCATTCTTTTGACAAGCGTGATTTATAAGATCCAACAACGGGCGAACTTTGTAAAGTTTGTCATAGTTCTCACTTGACATTAAAGGAAAGATTTATGCTCTCCAGAAAACTAAATTACAGTTGATTTGTGGCTCAGTTAATGTGAAACACAACCTGCTATTCACAATGGTGGATGGAAAAGTCTGTAATGCCATGACAGGTACAAAATACACACAGAGATGCTATATATGTGGCGCGTCTTCAAAGAATTTCAACGATCTGAGTGATATGTCGGTCTTTGAACCAGACTGAAAATTTGACGTTTGGCCTATGAATATTGCATGCCAGAATACGATTCTTCGAAAGTGTGCTACACTTGTCGTACAAATTGCCAATCAAACAATGGCAAGTGAGAAAAAATAGCCCACAACAAAAGATTATTTATAGATGAAAGAACGAAGGTTATTCAGGAAGCATTTAAAGAGGAGCTTGGTTTGTTGGTCGATTTCCCAAAACAAGGCTTCGGGGATACAAATGACGACAATTCTTCGAGGCGATTTTATTGGGACATAAAAAAATCATCGGAAATTACAGGCGTGAATGAAGAACTTTTATATCGTCACAAAGTAATTTTGGAAACAATATCCAGTGGCCTAAAGATTGACCCAGAAATATCTGGCAAATATTGTTTCTACACCGCCAAACTGTATGTTGAGCTTTATGCTTTGTATCCCATGCCTCCGACAGTGCACAAAGTCCGCATTAATGGGGCTGCTGTTATATCTTTAGCAATTTTGGCAATAGGACTGCTGTCCGAAGAAGCCGCGGAAGCCCGCAACAAGCATTTTCGCTAGTACAGGCTTGGGTTTTCAAGAAAATTTTCCCGGGAAGGTTGTAACCGAGATATTGTTAACAGGTTATTGTTGCGCTCAGATCCATTTTTGACGGCCATAAAACCTATATCAAGGAAAAAAACCAAACCATTTTTTAAAAAAACCGTTGGAATGTTACTTCCGCCTGAAATCTCGAATCTATCTGTGTCCAGCGCAAGTATCGAGAGTACTGATGATGATGAGGAAAACCCGCAAAGGGATTCGGAACACGAATGTAGTGACTAATTATTGTGAATATGTATTGTATAATTGTATTATTTCAGTAATAAAAAAAATGTAAACTTATTTTATTTTTTTTGTGTCCTGAAAAAAATTCAAAATAACTTTTCATGTCGTTTTCACTCGAGAGCAGTACACTTGAGAGCAATTGTAGATGCATTAAAGCATTAAACTGTAATATCAAAAGTGTTTGACAGTATGCCTTAATACACAACTAAATAAAACTACAAATGTTCATGACAACCAGTTCTGGTTTCGACGTGGTTTATCAACAGAAAGTGCAGTGTTGTGTCTTAAGCATACTGTCAGATATTATACGCAGCGTGGGACGCCGATTTATGCAAGCTTCCTTGACTTATCTAAGGCTTTTGATCTGGTTGCTTATGACGTACTGTGGAGAAAGATGGAGAAGGATAAGTTACCAACGGAGCTGATAAACATCTTTAAATATTGGTATGGCAACCACATCAATAATGTATGTTGGGCTGGAACTTTTTCCGCGCCGTACAGGTTGGAATGCGGGGTGAGGCAGGGAGGGTTGAGCTCACCCACGCTTTTCAACTTGTATGTTAACGAACTAATTGCCGAGGTCAGCAGCACCAGAGTGGGTTGCTATATCGATGGTACCTGCGTAAATAATATTAGCTACGCAGACGATATGGTGCTTCTGAGCGCGTCAATCTGTGGTCTCAGAAAGTTGGTCGCCAAATGTGAAGAGTATGCCAAAATAAATGGTTTGATGTATAACTCAAATAAATCGGAGATCATGGTCTTAGAGGCTGGGGGTAGTCCGGGTTATGTGCCACCTGTATTACTCAATAGGACTCCACTACAAAGAGTATATAAGTTTAAATATCTTGGTCATATATTGACCCCGGACCTCAACGACGGACTTGATATTGAGCGGGAGCGGAGGGCGTTGTCGGTACGGGCGAACATGATGGCTCGCAGGTTTGCACGCTGCTCACTTAAAGTCAAAATTACTCTGTTTCGAGCTTATTGCACGACGTTTTACACGTGCAGCCTGTGGGCTAGATATACCCAACGGTCGTACAACGCCCTTCGTGTCCAATACAACAACGCTTTCAGAGTGTTGGTGGGGCTGCCCCGTTTCTGTAGCGCATCGGGAATGTTCGCGGACGCACATATAAATTGCTTTTACGCAACGATGCGAATGAGGTGTGCATCCCTGGTGCGCAGAGTGCGGGCCAGCTCCAACAATATCCTGAAAATGATCGCTAGCAGGCTTGATTGTATTTATATTAATCACTGTAGTGCCATCTCCCATGTGATGAAATAAAATTGTAAATAATCAACTAACATAGCTCTTAAGTTAACTAACAAATTGACTCACGTTACTTGATTAAAGAATTTTATTATTATTAAATAATTTTGGCCAACTTTTTGGGTTAAATACCCCTGCGTGGCGGCAGTTTAGTCGTGATAGTTTAACAAGCAAACAAATTCAGATTTACATTTACAATAAGTTGGTTGGAGTTTAATTAACATTTTTTATAGCATAAATATTTTATTGAGTTGCTTCTACGCGGTGTCTGTGATTCAAGTTAATTAAAAGGTTTTTCCGGTAAAAATTACCTATAAAAAACGGAAATGAATTCAGTAAACGATTCTGAGTAAAGTAGTTTCAGGTATTGCGTTTAATCTGTTACACGTTGAACATTTCTTGGTTTGGCAGGCCAAAAATTGCGGTTTATATAAAGTGTAATACATACGGAAATAAATAATAAGTATTTCTACATTTTTTGACTTTACTTTTTCGCGGAGTTAACCGCGACAACGGAAATTGTAAAGCATAAAAGCAACCGAAACGTCGGACTCAAAATAATATTGAAATGTAGAAATACATAAATAAACCACCAATGTAAAAGTATCTTTCATGTTAAAGAAGGACAATTTTCATTTTCATGTAATGAGTGTTAATGATTAAAAACAATGTGGCGTTTTGCATCCTCGTCAAATTCAAGGAGGTAACTATGCTAATGATTCTCGACACTAATCATTAATAAAATAAGTAGGTAATTTTTTTATTTTTCTAATTTTCCGAAATCGGTAAGTGTTGGACATGTATGTTAAAACGCGGCCTGTGTGATACCGCACTGTAACTGCCCTTTTACACACACATAAAAACGCGGCAGTTTATACGATCATAATTTTGCCTACCCCCGCGCGCACGCACCACTCTTCTATCCCTACACCCCACCCGGCCACGCTCGCTCACACTCACAGATCGACTACTTAGTGTGATTGATGTCGCCGCCGTGAGTGCGCCTTTCGCGATTTCCGTCCCGCGCTCCTTTAATTCGTTTTAAATACGGCACGATGACGGAAAACTATTCCAATGTTGAGTTGGTGGAGATGCTCCGGTCAGTGGGTCTTCTTAGGGCTGGAGTTTGACGAGTGACGCATTACGTTCTGTCGGTGGTTACTGGAACATCAAGACGCCAATATCCTGTGGACAGACGAGTGCTTATTTACTCGAATTGGCATCTACAATGTTCATAATGAACACTGGTGGACTCAGAGGGACCATAACCCGCACGTGACCAAACGGGATTCGTTCCAAGTGCGGTTTTCCTTAAATGTGTGGGCTGGCATAATAGGGGACCGCGTGCTTGGACCCTATTTCATCGAGGGTTACCTTACCAGCACTACTTACCTGGAGATACTACGACAAGTCGTCCAGGAGATGCTTGATAACGTTCCCCTGGCAATCTATCGCAACCTGTACTACCAGCAGGACGGTGCCCCTCCTCACTACGGTCGTCTAGTACGCGAGTCCTTGACCGAAAGTTTCGGCAACCAGTGGATTGGCCGCGGTGGACCTGTGGCCTGGCCTCCGCGTTCTCCGGAGTTAATGCCCCTGGACTTTTATTTGTGGTGAGACATTAAAAGACTAGTGTACACAGATGAAATAACAAGTGTTACAGAATTAAGGGAAAAAGTGGTTAGTGCTTTCTACACTGTAAAAACGAATGTGTTTGTGTTGCGAAAGCTGAAAGAAAACCAGCGACGTCGTGCTAGACTGTGTCTAGAATGTGAAGGTGGACACTTCGAATAATACCTCCGGCTAGCGTAGGTAATTAATTTATTTTTACTTAAACAATATTTTTTAAATGCGTACTTAGTTATTTAAATCAATTGGTAAATAGGTAGATTTTAAATGTTTGACTGAGCCAAAAATACATAGATTTACCTGGTTTTTATTAAGTACCTACTTACTTTTATGGGCGATTCTCTGTAAACTCGTAAACGGCTGTCCGGACCGAGTTTAAGAAAAATAATAAAGCATTGAATTATAATTATGCCTCTTAATTTAAATTGAACGCTGAACTTTATAGTGCTATTATTTTTATAACGATAACAATTTAACTTTATTTTCTAAAAAAAACTGTAGCCCTAAAAACACAGTCCCCTTTTTTTTTTTTTTTTGGGTGGGAAATCATCAAATGACCTCTCCCGCTCTGGGCGGAGCGGAAGGGCGTGTCAGACTCTTACTGACTAAAACCCATCCGTGTTCCTTCAGTTGCCTGTGCGCCAGGGCCACGGTAACTCTTTCGAACAATCCGCGACCCGGGCAGGCGTCGGCCCTGTCGGACCCCGTCAATTATGCTGACAACTCTTTGAGGCGCGCGTGGAACACAACGCGCCGTCGACCCGGGCCTGGTCCTTACCGGACGGCGAGCTGCCCATTGCTCGCCGTCCGCAGGCCCGCGCCTACGGTGGCCGGGAGTCGGCTATGGACTCCCGACACCCAGGGTGTCTCTTCCTGCGGCGACTAGGGGCGTGAGGGCGCAATGATTGCCTCTCCCTCACGCGCTCCGCCTCCTCCTTCGCGAGCATTACTGCTTCGCAGAAGGAGGTGACTGCTTCCCATTCTCTCTCGCTCCGTACTATGGCCTGAACCAGGGCCGGACGCGAGAGATCGCCGCCGCCGATCGCCGCCACGAGGACACGGCGGTGCTCCGCCCAAGCCGGGCAGACCTCCACCGTATGCTCCACCGTGTCCTCCGGTCGATCCACACAATGCCAACACCCGTGCGTTTCCTTCCGCCTTATCCGAAACAGGAACCTCCCGAAACAGCCATGTCCGGTGAGGACCTGCGTCAGGCGGGAGGTGAGGACGCCGTGGCGCTTCTCAAGCCACTCCTCAAAGAGGGGACTTACCGCCGCAATTGTGGCGTGCCCAGCGCTGGGTTGCGACAGTCGTACTCTCCATGCCGCCGTGAGATCCCGCCGGAGCTCTGTCCGCTGTGCCGCGATTTCTCGCGGCAGCGGAGTAACGCCCCGGCGTTTCGCCTCCTCGCGCCACTCCCAAATGTGCGCGAGGACTTTTGCCTCCAGATCCCTTGGCGGCAATCCCGCAAGGAGGCTCGCCGCCTCGCAGGAGACCGTGCGGTATCCCCGGATCAGCCGGATGGCCATGACCCTTTGGGACGCGTTCAAACGGCGTGCTGGTCGGAGCCTCAATGAACGCGCCCACACCGGTGCCCCGTAAAGGGCCATGGACCGCACGACCCCCGCGTAGAGCCTCCGGCAGGAGGCGTTTGGACCCCCTAGATTGGGCAGGAGCCGCTTCAAGGCAGCCCCAACCCGGTCCAGTCTGGGAGCCAAACGTCGGAAATGCTCGACGAAGTTCCACCGACTGTCGAGGACGAGTCCCAGGTACTTCATCGTCGACTCGACGCCGATGTGAACCCCTCCCGCCATTATTTGGGAACCCGAGAGTGGCGCGTTCCGAGGACCATGAAAACACATGGCCTCGGACTTGTGCAGGGCCACCTCGAGTCCCAATTGCCGGATCCTCTCAATGACTGTCGCAACCCCGCGTGTCATTAATTCGGCCGCCGCCTGGTGCGACCTCCCCTGCGCCAGGACTAGCGTGTCGTCAGCGTAACAAACGACGCTGACGCCGCTAGGGAGGTCGGCGCGCAGCACCCAGTCGTACCCGATGTCCCACAGATGCGGCCCCAAGACTGATCCCTGTGGGACACCGCACGACATCTCTCGCCGGTTCCATTCTCCCTGGTGACCGGGGTAGATGACGGCCCTGTCCGTCAGATAGGCCTCGACTATGCGACAGAGGTAGGTCGGCATCCGGTGATACCGGAGTGCCTCCCTGATGCAACTCCAGGGCAGGGTATTGAAGGCATTGGCGATGTCTAGAGACACCGCCAAGACGACCCCACCCCGGGCCACAGCATCCCCCGTCGTGAGGGCTCGCACGCGCATGATGGCGTCCACCGTAGAGCGCCCCCTGCGGAAACCAAACTGGCTCTCCGCCAAATCCGGCCCCACCCGCACTAGCCGCCCGACGAGGCGGTCTGCAATGACTCTTTCAAAGAGCTTGCCCACCTCGTCGAGCAGCACAATGGGCCGGTAAGCGGACGGAGAGTCCGCAGGGCGCCCCGTCTTCTTAATGAGGACCAGTTTCCCCGTCTTCCAACGAAGTGGGAACTGGCCCCCTTCCAAGCATGCGCTTAGGAGCCCTCGAAGTCGAGGCCCAAGAGCCTCCAAGGCCAGGACCCAGGATATTCCAGGTAGGCCGTCGGGTCCTGGGGCGGTATTTTTGGCACTCAGCCTACGTACCGCCACTCTCAACTCTACCTCGGTCACCTTAGGAGAATCGTCGTCGTCGTCGGTTATGTGGTCCACAGTGGGCACCGCAGGAGGCGGAGCCATGGGCGGGGGAGTGTGCTCCCCTCGCGAAGGGAACAGAGCGCTCACCACGCCCTCCACGAGCTGAGGCCGGAGACTCTGCGTTAGTGGGGGAGCCCATGGGCGGAGTTTCTCCCGCACCATTTTGTATGGGCGTCCCCAAGGGTCCCTGTTCAGAGTCCCCAGCGACTCCTCACGGGCCACGGGCCGGTTTGACTGAGCCAAAAATACATAGATTTACCTGGTTTTTATTAAGTACCTACTTACTTTTATGGGCGATTCTCTGTAAACTCGTAAACGGCTGTCCGGACCGAGTTTAAGAAAAATAATAAAGCATTGAATTATAATTATGCCTCTTAATTTAAATTGAACGCTGAACTTTATAGTGCTATTATTTTTATAACGATAACAATTTAACTTTATTTTCTAAAAAAAACTGTAGCCCTAAAAACACAGTCCCCTTTTTTTTTTTTTTTTGGGTGGGAAATCATCAAATGACCTCTCCCGCTCTGGGCGGAGCGGAAGGGCGTGTCAGACTCTTACTGACTAAAACCCATCCGTGTTCCTTCAGTTGCCTGTGCGCCAGGGCCACGGTAACTCTTTCGAACAATCCGCGACCCGGGCAGGCGTCGGCCCTGTCGGACCCCGTCAATTATGCTGACAACTCTTTGAGGCGCGCGTGGAACACAACGCGCCGTCGACCCGGGCCTGGTCCTTACCGGACGGCGAGCTGCCCATTGCTCGCCGTCCGCAGGCCCGCGCCTACGGTGGCCGGGAGTCGGCTATGGACTCCCGACACCCAGGGTGTCTCTTCCTGCGGCGACTAGGGGCGTGAGGGCGCAATGATTGCCTCTCCCTCACGCGCTCCGCCTCCTCCTTCGCGAGCATTACTGCTTCGCAGAAGGAGGTGACTGCTTCCCATTCTCTCTCGCTCCGTACTATGGCCTGAACCAGGGCCGGACGCGAGAGATCGCCGCCGCCGATCGCCGCCACGAGGACACGGCGGTGCTCCGCCCAAGCCGGGCAGACCTCCACCGTATGCTCCACCGTGTCCTCCGGTCGATCCACACAATGCCAACACCCGTGCGTTTCCTTCCGCCTTATCCGAAACAGGAACCTCCCGAAACAGCCATGTCCGGTGAGGACCTGCGTCAGGCGGGAGGTGAGGACGCCGTGGCGCTTCTCAAGCCACTCCTCAAAGAGGGGACTTACCGCCGCAATTGTGGCGTGCCCAGCGCTGGGTTGCGACAGTCGTACTCTCCATGCCGCCGTGAGATCCCGCCGGAGCTCTGTCCGCTGTGCCGCGATTTCTCGCGGCAGCGGAGTAACGCCCCGGCGTTTCGCCTCCTCGCGCCACTCCCAAATGTGCGCGAGGACTTTTGCCTCCAGATCCCTTGGCGGCAATCCCGCAAGGAGGCTCGCCGCCTCGCAGGAGACCGTGCGGTATCCCCGGATCAGCCGGATGGCCATGACCCTTTGGGACGCGTTCAAACGGCGTGCTGGTCGGAGCCTCAATGAACGCGCCCACACCGGTGCCCCGTAAAGGGCCATGGACCGCACGACCCCCGCGTAGAGCCTCCGGCAGGAGGCGTTTGGACCCCCTAGATTGGGCAGGAGCCGCTTCAAGGCAGCCCCAACCCGGTCCAGTCTGGGAGCCAAACGTCGGAAATGCTCGACGAAGTTCCACCGACTGTCGAGGACGAGTCCCAGGTACTTCATCGTCGACTCGACGCCGATGTGAACCCCTCCCGCCATTATTTGGGAACCCGAGAGTGGCGCGTTCCGAGGACCATGAAAACACATGGCCTCGGACTTGTGCAGGGCCACCTCGAGTCCCAATTGCCGGATCCTCTCAATGACTGTCGCAACCCCGCGTGTCATTAATTCGGCCGCCGCCTGGTGCGACCTCCCCTGCGCCAGGACTAGCGTGTCGTCAGCGTAACAAACGACGCTGACGCCGCTAGGGAGGTCGGCGCGCAGCACCCAGTCGTACCCGATGTCCCACAGATGCGGCCCCAAGACTGATCCCTGTGGGACACCGCACGACATCTCTCGCCGGTTCCATTCTCCCTGGTGACCGGGGTAGATGACGGCCCTGTCCGTCAGATAGGCCTCGACTATGCGACAGAGGTAGGTCGGCATCCGGTGATACCGGAGTGCCTCCCTGATGCAACTCCAGGGCAGGGTATTGAAGGCATTGGCGATGTCTAGAGACACCGCCAAGACGACCCCACCCCGGGCCACAGCATCCCCCGTCGTGAGGGCTCGCACGCGCATGATGGCGTCCACCGTAGAGCGCCCCCTGCGGAAACCAAACTGGCTCTCCGCCAAATCCGGCCCCACCCGCACTAGCCGCCCGACGAGGCGGTCTGCAATGACTCTTTCAAAGAGCTTGCCCACCTCGTCGAGCAGCACAATGGGCCGGTAAGCGGACGGAGAGTCCGCAGGGCGCCCCGTCTTCTTAATGAGGACCAGTTTCCCCGTCTTCCAACGAAGTGGGAACTGGCCCCCTTCCAAGCATGCGCTTAGGAGCCCTCGAAGTCGAGGCCCAAGAGCCTCCAAGGCCAGGACCCAGGATATTCCAGGTAGGCCGTCGGGTCCTGGGGCGGTATTTTTGGCACTCAGCCTACGTACCGCCACTCTCAACTCTACCTCGGTCACCTTAGGAGAATCGTCGTCGTCGTCGGTTATGTGGTCCACAGTGGGCACCGCAGGAGGCGGAGCCATGGGCGGGGGAGTGTGCTCCCCTCGCGAAGGGAACAGAGCGCTCACCACGCCCTCCACGAGCTGAGGCCGGAGACTCTGCGTTAGTGGGGGAGCCCATGGGCGGAGTTTCTCCCGCACCATTTTGTATGGGCGTCCCCAAGGGTCCCTGTTCAGAGTCCCCAGCGACTCCTCACGGGCCACGGGCCGGTTTGACTGAGCCAAAAATACATAGATTTACCTGGTTTTTATTAAGTACCTACTTACTTTTATGGGCGATTCTCTGTAAACTCGTAAACGGCTGTCCGGACCGAGTTTAACAAAAATAATAAAGCATTGAATTATAATTATGCCTCTTAATTTAAATTGAACGCTGAACTTTATAGTGCTATTATTTTTATAACGATAACAATTTAACTTTATTTTCTAAAAAAAAACTGTAGCCCTAAAAACACAGTCCCCTGGCTGTCCCATTTCATGGATTCCTACTGTATGATAATATTTAAATAAAAACTATGAACACAAAAACAAATTTGCAGTTCATATCTAAAAATAGAATAATTAATTTTTATTTATGTCATAAAAGAAGGTCTAGTTTCTTATTTTTTATATTTAATAATGTAATGTTAATGTTGTCCGAAGTTTTCTTAGACAGTCCCCTGTCAAAATTTGAAACCAAAAATAGAAAAAAATCGTTGGGTTTACAACAGTTTTTAGTGTGAAATGATACGCAAACAGTGTGAAGTTACTACATTGCCGAGAACGGCGTCAGGCCACCATTTAGTTTAGTGTCCGAGCGCAATTTGTGTTGCTAGTATGCGTGTTCATCGTTGCGACATACAGTCCTCTGGTAAGTGCTTTTAATAATGTTAATTAGATTAAATATTTATATAAATTGTATATATGTCTGTGATTTGTGTCCAAATTTGTCGGCGGCTTCGTATCGAATCATGTTTCAATAGTTTTGTAAATATTTTGAAACTAAACCAAAATACACAGTCCCCTGCCTGGAAATATGACAGGGGACTGTTCTATGTGCCAGGGGACTGTATATCTCATAAAGTTGGTCATTATTAAAACATTTTGTATACATAAATTCGTTCACTCGTCAAAGATTTATTCATATAAGAAACATGGAAGCCTAAAGAATATGTTTCGCATTAATTTACCTCACTGAACGTAAATTATGTTACAGGTTGATCGCATAAACTCAAGATGGCTCTTAAAAAGAAAAAGTTGTCACGAGAGGAATTATAAGAGAAAAAAAGACAAGCAAAGAGACTAAGATATCAACGCAGAAAAAATGATCCTCTAAAGAAAGAAGAGATGAAAGAAAAGGAGAGGTTAAAATATCAGAGAAAGAAAGAAAAGGTTTGAAAGAAAGTGAAAGATATGACACAACGTGAACACAGGGCTGCCTTAAAGACGTGGAAATAACACTGCACTGTATACCGATCCAAACGAAAGAGACTGAACAGCGTTACTAATACGTTTATGCGTGAAAATACACCATTATCGGATCCTGTAGTCGATACTCCCCCTTCAAGACAGCTTACTCCAGTTCCAATTCTGCTTTCTGCAGGTCCAAGTCCACCAATATCCAGTATCAGTTCACTGCAAAGAAAAAGACAAGCCAAAAGGAGAAGACAAAAATATTACAAAGAAAGAAATGAAAAGATCGCGTATATACAGAAACAACTTGAGAAATACAAAAAAAGATTGGGAAGACTTGAAACAAGGAAAAAAAGAAATGTTAAGGACACACCTAATACGAAGATGAGTCTGCATACCGTCGTAGTTTACCAACGGGTTTCAATCCGATCTTTTTGCACAGTCTCTGAGAACATAGACCATTCACCTGCAGACATTTGGGCACATCTGCGACCGATTTTCAAGACTCTTCCAAGTGGCATCAAACGCGTACATTTCTTGAGCGATGGCCCTGTTACGCAGTATCGTAATAAAACGATGTTTTTTATCATGGCAACTAAACTCGCTGAAGAAATCCCAGAGGTTCAAAATTTTACGTGGAACTACACAGAAAGTGGACACGGTAAAGGCGCACCAGACGGTGTCGGAGCAACGTGCAAAAGAACAGCTGATTTTGTTGTCAATTCGGGGGTGATATCAACAATATTGATCAGTTTGTCAAATCCATTTAAGAGCGATGCCTTGGCATCACATGTATTCCAATTGACGGTAATGACATCCAGGCAATGATCAATAAAGCTCAAGAGCGTCCAGTCAGAAGTCTCTCAAAGGCACCTTAAATGTGCACCAGGTCGGGTCTTTATTCCAGCTTTATCCTCGACCTGCCGACAAAATATAAAACCCTAAAAATGAAAATTCTCAGCTGCTTTTGCAACAGCGAATCTTGTGAGCATTATAAGAAAGGCAGTATCAACTTTGACCTAAAATCCAAATTGACAGTAGAAGAAGTTTTTACGGATTCTGAATCGGATGAAAACTTAGAAGCAGCTGAAACATCAACAGCAAACACGCTTGATGATGAAATGGCCGGAACCAGTGGCACTCGAAATTCTTATTACAATACTGGAGACTACGTTCTTGTTAAATTTCCAGCAAAAAATGTGGAATATCGTTATGCCACTGTAATTAATAAAATTGATGAAAATGAAAACGACATACGGGTTACTTTTCTAAAAAATTGTGAGAAGAAGGTGCAGCTCTTTAAAATAGATGATAGGGACATTTCAAACGTATCGTTTGATCAGGTTATCCAAAAGTTGGATAATCCTAACTTGATTCTAAAAGGGAACAGAATATTTTATAAGTTCTTTACTCAAGTAGATGTTTTCGAGCGCTAATGTCAATTATTCTAATGCTAAACTTATTGTGATTATGCATGTGCTAAAGTAAATCTACTTACTTATATACTATTATTGTTGAGAGGAAAGACTATTGTGTTATAATTTTATTAATAGTACCTACTTCATAAAAGACTGTATTTAGATATTAGTAATTCATCTAAGTTGATCTCAGGTACAAAATGTTTCTAGTACCATACTTTAAAGTTTTTATTTTGTTACAGAAGTTATGTTTTTGGTTATGTTTTTTCATAAGAAACTTTAGAAATATGTATTGTTTTATGTCGATACGTAAATATTTTATAAAATAATAAATGATTGATACCAATAGTATGACTTACTCCGATATAAAACAGTCCTGTCTCATCGAACAGTCCCCTGTCATGTACAAAACAGTCCCCTGTCGCGATTTATCAGAAAATCTAAAATAACTTTATAAATACATATAAATTCAATTGGCCTTTTTCTGTACTGAAAGTAACAGTTACTTTCCTAAGCAATATTATCATATTTTTACGAAAATTAAAAAAAAAAAATGCCAGGACAGAGTTTGTATTGGCCATTACGAGTTTACAGAGAATCGCCCTTATTAGGTATCAAAACAACGCGCGCCGAAGGCGCTATGCCTTCGTTTTTGTGGATACCTACTCATTTTTTAAGATCTAAGATTTACAATTTCATTATTTACTGTAGTATGTTTATCAAAAATAAAATAAATTGTGCACGTAATGCAAAACTAACATGTTATTAATCAGCTGATAACTACGTACCTACCTACTCTTACAAGTTTTTATTATTACCTAGATAAGTATATAAAATACGCGCGGCCCCGCGCCGTGCGCTCATATTTCGTACCTACACGTTTTTATTACTATTTCATTATTTACTGTAGTCTGTTTATCAAAAATAAAGTAAATTCTGTAAGTAATACAAAACTAACATACTATTAATCAGCTGATAACTACGTACCTACCTACCTACTCTTACAGGTTTCTATTATTACCTACGTAGGTATCTAAAATACACGCGGCGCCCGCGCCATGTGTATTTCGTACCTTCACGTTTTTATTACTAAGATAAATTTACAATTTTAGGATTATTTACTGTCCGATTAACAGGAATGAAATTAAAAGAAAGAAAGCAATACTAACATTTTATTAAATCGGCTGATAGCTACCTACGTCACAGATTATTTAAGTTGTAACAACTATACATTACTCCTTACAAATCTCCTATACCTGCCGCGATAATAGCATTCTCCATGTCAGCGACCGCTGCGTGCTAAACTGAGCCTAAAACGCCCTACCATTGAGTTATTATCGTTTCACAGCCGCGTGGCCTTACAGCTGTGATGCCCAATAAAGGTACTATTCTAATTAAGCTTTGAAAATATGATCTAGGTCAAGAGTTTATGTCATGTAGGTAGGTGATTTTCAAACTCGAACTAGGCTATTGCTAGCCGCGTGCGCCGCTGTTAGGTAGGCGGGGCCTGCCGGTGGTCGGCACGCGGCACGCACGCACACAGCGACATAGTCGTGCGACAATGCCTACTGCATACGCAACGGGCCGATTCTGTTCTTTGAAAGTGGTGTATTCTGAAATACTGTCAAACTTATATGATTAAAAAAACAAGTATGTATTAATTATTGAGCAGGTATCGTAATTTTATTTTATTATTTATGTCTTTCATAACAGCCTCCTTAAATTTGACGAGTATGCAAAACGCCACATTGTATATTAGAGTATTGCACACTATTGTGTACCACTTACCTATGTCAATAAAAACTGAAGCTTAACAACAAAGAATATTGAGTATCACTGTGATTTTTTATTCAGTAGTCGTTACGTATTTTGTTTTGGTAAGTAAAGTAGGTATTCAAAGGCAAGACGACGAGAGTGTAGCGTGCGTATGCGATCGATGCTTGCAAAACAAAACACTGGCGCGGGCGTTGGACGTCGGGCGCAGACGGTTCGGAGAGTGCGGGCGGGAAGCGGGGTTTGTTACGTTCGCGTTCAGCCACTGCCGTCCGCTCGCCGCCGCACTGCTCTCATCCATCACTCACTAGGTTTCGATAGGAATGAGTTTCTTCTATAGGGATTTATTTAAAGAATAAAAAACTATGATAAAACCAGTGAACGTGTTTGACTTTTATCGTCTGAAATCGAGTGACCGTCTTTTGAAATCTGCCGCCCCTAGGACGCTGCCGCCCCTAGGCCGCGGCCTATACGGCCTATTTATAAATCCAGGACTGCATACCGTCCACGTTTGTTTTCCTGCATATCAAAGCAATTATACACGAAAGAGTAATCCTAACAGAGAATATTTAAATCCTGGGCTAACTATCCGTTAGATGTACGATCTTTATAAAGAAAAATGCGAGATTGAAATGACTGAACCTAAGAAACTAAAGTATTATATGAAAATATTCAACACCATGTTTAATCTCCATTTTAAGGCCCCGCGGCAAGACACATGCAAGACTTGTGATGGCTTAATTTTGAAAATACAAGGAGCTGATGATGAAAACGTGAAGATGGAGTTTGAGAACCAAACAGAACTTCATCAACGAAAAGCAGATTCAGCAAGAGAAAACCTTCAAAATGATTCGAAAAAGGTTCATGAAGCATACATACTAACTTTTGATCTGCAGAAAGCTTTAGCCTACCCAAAATTAACTACCTCAGTGGCATACTATAAAAGAAATATTTATTTATGTAATCTGGGAATACATTGCTTTAATAATAACACTGGATACATGAATGTCTGGGACGAAGTTGAAGGTGGAAGAAGTTGTCAAGACATAGCAGCATGTCTTGTTAAGCACTTAAAAACTCATGCAGCATTACAAAGGCATGTCATTATGTATTCAGATTCTTGCACTGGACAAAACCGGAATATCAAGACAACCCTTTCCTTTTTGAAGGTTGTACAAGACCTTGACACTAGTATTGACACCATTGACCACAAGTTTTTGGTATCAGGACATTCTTATCTTCCCAATGATGGGGAATTTGGAATAATAGAGAGCACTAGTCGCCGCCATGGACAAATTTATAGTCCAGACCAATGGGTCGATATTATAAAAACAGCCAAACGCAAAGAACCTTATTTTGTTGTTACCGAAATGAAAAATGCAGAATTTTTAAGTACCACCATCTTAGGAAATTCTATTACAAATAGAAAAAAAAACAAGTAGCGGTTATGACTTTAATTGGCAAAAAATTAGATGGCTGCGATTTGAGAGAAATTATCCTTTACAATTTCAATTTAAAGAAACACTAAATCCCGACTTTTAAAGTATAAAAGCCTACCTACCTAATAAAGTAGATTTAAGTAAAAAACAGCAAGGACGACCGGCCCACTTTTATAAAATTCGGCAAGACCCACTCTATCCATTAAGAAGACCAGTTACTAACGCAAAGAAGAAGGATATGCTTGATCTTCTACCATACATTCCGCCAATATACCACCATTACTACAAAAATCTTCCAATAGATATTCCAACTCGTTCAAGCACACGTAATGCCGATGAACGTTCATCTGATGACGAAATTACTTATGATTAAAACACAGCATGTCACTATAACCGTGATGTATCTCCAGAAAAAAAAAGTTTAAGTTCATTTATTAAATTAGTTTTATTTTTTATTTTATAATTTTATCTTTGATTCTATCAAATATGAAAAAATAGAAAACATTTAATGAATGCTTATTTTTTTTTCCTACACTATAATTCGCAAAAAGCTCGTTATTCTAAAATTCAGTTTCAAGGAGGTAATCCACTTTAACAATGAACGACACATATAAATGTAACGGAAAGTAACTATTTACAAGCATGGGAAGCTTTAAGGAATCGTTACGGCAATAGAAGATTGATAGTCAACTTAATTTTGAAGAGATTAGTTTTCCAAAAAAAGGCGAATGTTCAATCAGCCAGTCAATTGAAGTCAATTTTGGATACAACTTCTGAAATCTTAGACAACCTTAAAAACTCGAACGTGAACACCGACTGTTGGGGTCCTATTATCATTTTTCTGGTTGTGTAGAAGCTGGACCCGGAGTCACACAAGGACTGGGAAGATCACGCCTACAAGGGCAATCCAGACGGATTACCTACATGGAATGAGTTGACTAGACTTTCCTCGATGGCAAATTTCGTGCATTAGAACTAATAACACCTTCAACGTCAGCTACGCGGAAAAAACCCCCTAAAGAACGAAGTGCTTTCCATGTTT
Organism: Griposia aprilina; assembly: GCA_916610205.1. Taxonomy (NCBI): domain Eukaryota; kingdom Metazoa; phylum Arthropoda; class Insecta; order Lepidoptera; family Noctuidae; genus Griposia; species Griposia aprilina. The sequence goes on along the minus strand of OU744285.1, from coordinate 21,881,757 downwards.
CAACGAATGAAAGAGAAATTACGTGTATAATGTGTAAAGAGAATCATACCCTTTCTCACTGCAAGTTGTTTGCGAAGATGCAACCTTCAGAACGATTTGATTGTGTAAAGAATAATAAGCTCTGTTTTAACTGCCCGGCATCAGGACATTCGGTCTTCAAATGCCGTGTTCCAATATCCTGTCGCACATGTAAACGACGCCATCATACTCTCATACATCTAAAAAATGAAGACTGATACTTCGGCAACATTAGAAACTGTACAACCGGCGCCGACAGCATCAAATCAAGCAGATGTAGAAGAAAAGGTGCAAGTTAATACAATGATTGCGTCGCACTACAATGCCAGAAATGATATAGGAATGCTAGCAACAGCAATGGTGATAGTAAAGATTGAACATGGACACACCATTGTGCTCAAGGCACTCATAGATCCAGGATCACAAGCCAGCTTTATGAGTGAAAAGGCGGCACAACAATTAAAACTCAAAAGGCAGGTAACTAATTGGCGAACACATGCTGTATGTTTAGTTTTTGACATACAGAAAATGTACCGAATGGTTTTGGTAGCCCAAGAAGATACCGATTACCAAAGAATACTGTGGCGAAGCGATTCATCTGAAATCATTCAAGATTTAAGACTCCTGACTGTTACTTTCGGTACAGCGTCAGCACCGTATTTAGCAATAAAAACACTTATGCAACTTGCTAACGATGAAGGTGCCAAGTATCCTGAAGCAGCTAGGGTGTTACAAGAAGATTTGTATGTGGATGACGTTATGTCAGGATGTGACGATTTGGAGCAAGCCATTAAAATAAGCAAAGACTTGAAGACTTTATTACTACTAGGCGGTTTTCAGCTAAAAAAGTGGTCGTCAAACAACATAGATTTTTTAAAATCCATAGATCAAGATGACAGATCGATTAATGCACATTTGGAATTAAATATAGACGGTACCATAAAGGCTTTAGGGATACAATGGAACTTAGGCAGCGATCAGTTTGAATACCAACTGAACCTAGTTCCCCTTCCTGTGCTTGTTACGAAGCGAAGTATACTGTCAGATGTCCAAAAGCTCTTTGATCCGCTCGGTTGGATAGCGCCATGCATCGTACAAGCAAAAATTTTGATTCAGAAGCTCTGGCAAACTAAAGTTGATTGGGATCAAGAAATTACTCCAGCTTTAAAAGATGAGTGGAAAACCATACATGAAGACATGACCAACGTTAATGGAATAAAAATAGATCGATGGATGGGCACATACAATTTAAACAAGAACAGCATACAACTGCACGGTATTAGTGATGCATCGATGAAAGCATACGCAGCAGTTCAGTTCAGTTTCTTTCTTTATTTCAGTTGTGTACTGTCGCGTACATTATTCGGATAGTACAGTCAAAACCTCATTGATAGCCGCACGGACGCGTGTTGCGCCTTTGAGGACCATATCGCTGCCACGACTTGAGTTGTGTGGAGCTGTTTTTGTGTCGAGACTATTAAAACAATTTTCGAAAACTATGAAGATCCCATGACCTAATGTTTTTGCTTGGACTGATTCCTCAATCGTCATTGCTTGGCTACAAAAGGAGCCTTACAAGTGGAAGAGTCGTTGCCAATTGTACGGTTGAAATAACTAGCAATGTCTCAACACAGAACAATGGTATCATGTACAATCGCAAGATAACCCCGCTGATATAGCGTCTAGAGGTGCACCAGTATCAAAGTTGAAAACATGTATTTTATGGTGGAAAGGTCCAGAATGTCTTTCAAAGAGAGATATTTATTTTACAAAACCAGAAATCATACCTACATAACTAGAAAAGAAGAGAATTGTACAAACATCTACTTATAAAAATGTTAAATGACGCAACGTCATTTTTAATCAATCAGTGGAGGATTCATCAGGTGGTATCAATCAAGAGGAACAACTGTGAGTGAACTTTTATTACTAAGTGCAAGTGCTAGTTAAATTGGCTCAGTCGCAGAACGTTTTGGAAATTAACTTTAAGTTTGAACTTTATTGCCTTGAAGATTGGTACTTTGAAAAATTATTAGAAAACAGACTTTGACTTAGAAATATTTGCAGTGTTTTTTAGACATAGTTTAATTTTAAGAAAAATTGGTTGGGACGGGCAACCCACGCCCAAATTTAAAAAAAATATGTATTTTTTAAAGTCTTGTAATTTTTAACACTTATTTGGTTTTGACACTTAACTAAATTATAATAATTATTATAAAATTGTGATATTTTGCTCAAATCTTGTTCAATAACACTTGCCGCTTTTAACTTTTGTCTTAGAATTATTACCTAGTTTCAGTGTTTGACAAACAATAAATATTTACGGGTACCTTATAAAAAATGGAGTCTTTGATTAATAAATTAGAAGATACTTGTACGAGAATTAATAAAGCTTACACTAACTTTAAAAAGTCACCAAAAGAAAGAATAACCCGTCCATATGTTAAAGTTAGATTGGATAATTTAGAAAAATTGTGGGATCAGTTAGCAGAAAGTCATAGTAAATTATACGATGAATATGATCCAGTTGAATTAAAACAAAGCTCTTATGTTAAAAAAGATATTTATGATATAACTGAAGAAGTCTACATTCAGTATAAGACTGAAATAGAAACTGTTCTGGAATCATATGAGGTTAAAGAGGAAAGTCAAAAAGAAAATATTAAAGATGTAACAAGTAATTTCAAACAGTGTCAAGTCAAACTACCTAAAATAGTTATTCCAGTATTTTCCGGAAAATATACAGACTGGGTCACCTTTCGAGATTTATTCGTATCGCTTATTCATAATAATAAATCATTAGATAATGTACAACGAATGCAATATTTAAAAGGTTACTTGTCCGGGGAAGCGGAACAGCTACTACGACAAATACCCATATCAGATACAAATTATGAACGGTGCTGGGAACAACTGAACGCGCGGTATAATAATAAAAGATATTTATCACATTTCATCTTGAAAAGGTTACTCAGTCAAAAGAATCTAAGTAACGAATCAGCTGTGGGTCTCAAGGAATTGATGGATAATACTAATGATTGTTTACATGCATTAACTAACCTTGGTATCAATACTGCTGACTGGGACCTCATAGTGATTCATATACTTACCTTAAAGTTGGATCCGGAATCCCGAAAACAATGGGAGTTAAACGTTACGAGCGACAATTTTTCCGATGGTTTACCAACCTATAAACAATTTCAAAAATTTCTAACCTGTCGTTATAGAGCGTTTGAATACTTGGATGCCGGATCCAGCACAGGAAGAGCAAAACAAATGGAGAAGCCTAAGGTATTTCATGCGTCTACTATGCAATGTAAATTCTGTAAAGAGAGTCATAAATTAATGAGTTGTATTTTTTTTTCATAAAAACTGATGTAAATGCCAGACGGGAGTTTGTAGGACAAAACGGTTTATGTTTTAACCCTTTATGGGGAAGAAGATTCTGGCTTATATGTTAGAAATTAAACACGTGGATGTTAAAACTAATATTTAATGAAAATTTTTGAACACGTTTTTTTTTTTTTATTAAAAAAAGTTATGTTGTCCACATTTTGGACACTGCCCTTTCTCACGTATGAAATTGTGCAAAACAAGGTGCACTGCATAATGGCACTTTGCATTTGACACACTCTATTTTGCTCTTTTTTCCAAGAGCTTTACTGCTGCAAGCTCTGCACCTTCTATAACTGGGCAGCTCTCCCGGCATATGCGATCCCACATCATTCAGCCTTATCTCATCAGGGATACCATAAATAGACTTCTGCCTGCTTGTTGGTCCCTTTGGTCTTTTGGTTGCAAAGTTGGGCAAAACAGATACCCTTCGTTTCCGGGAGCTGTAACTGTTGATCAGGTTACGTGCCAGGTCAGTGCGGAACTGCAATGCACCTATTGGATTATGCACTCTGTCATTGTGGGTATAAAGTATGTGGGCATTTGTGATAGCTGCGTCCACCAAAAAATAAAATATACGCATCCACCACCTTTTACTGCGTCTTGAAATAGGGTAAGTGCCCCTTTTCTGGTCGAATCTGTCCACACCTCCCATCCTTTTTGTGTACTCTAAAATGCCCAAAGGACAAGCAATATCAGACTTCGTCCCATCTTTTTGCGTTCTTTTACAGGTTTTCTTTTGTCGAGGGTGATATGCTGTGCTTAGCACATATACCAATTTGGTATCCATCCATACGAAGAATGCAACATTTTTGTTGACTCGCCATTTGTGTTGGCCTTTGGCCAATTTTAGAGCAGCTGGTTTAGGTGTATTTTTCTTTTTCCTGTGGCTTTTTATCAATTCAGGCAAATTTGTGCGGTCTTGACGTACTGTGGCTGTTGAGTATATATTTTTTTCGAATAGAAATTGCATTAGCTCACAGGAGACAAAAAAATTGTCAAACGCGACATGAGTGTTTTCAGCATTTTGTTCAATCAGTTTTTTGCACAGTCCTTTCACCACACTTGCACCTAATCCAACTTCCGTGGTGTCGTCTTTTTTACCAGTGTATACTTCAAACTGGTAAAGATACCCCGTCAGACTATCACAGCGCGCCCAAACCTTGAATCCTCGCTTGATGGGCTTTTTGGTATGTATTGTTTGAGCGTGCTGCGACCCTTAAATTTTATCATGCATTCGTCAATGCTTTGTGAGGAAGAGCATGATGCACTATTTTGAAAAGCATCATTCATGCTGTCGATCAAAGGTCTGACTTTGTAAAGTTTATCAAACCCTTGTTCATTTCTCTTAGGCATTTTACTATTGTCATTTATGTGTAAATTAGACAGAATCTTTTTGAATCGCTTCACTGGCATGACGTCTGCAACCTCTTTTACGCAAAACAGCGGATCAGAAGACCAGTATAGTGTCACATTAGGAAGGACATGAAGTCCCATGAATATCAAAATTCCAAAAAAGGCTTTCAGTTCAGCTATTGTGACAGGTTCCCAATCTTTCTGGCGGTTTAGTGTTGCATATAAATTAGTTTGGTCAACAATGGTAGCTAGGATTTCATCCGTAAAAAAAGCTCTAAAATATACAGCAGGACTACTTCTGTTCGGAATAAACTGTTTCGGTTTCAATACTCTATCATCGAATTTATCAATTGGCGGATTGTGAGGAAACTGCGCTTTCTTCCAATGTTCATCATCGTCATCACTATCGGAGCTATCGTCAGACGATTCTGTATCTACTACATCAGCAGGACGTGTAATAGTTCTTGGTATTGGAGTTGCAGAAACAGTTGTTAGAACAGGAGACAATCTAGAAGTTCCAGGAAATGGATGTGGCTGTGTGGAGCTAGTATGTGGTACAACTGTACCTGCAGGAGAAGACGACTCTATCCTCAGGTTTGAAACTGATACAGATCTAAGAGGCAAGTTTGGATCCAAAATTTCTTGAAGTTCAGCATTACTTGGCGGTATGAAAATAGTTTCGGTGTCGTTCTCGTCACTTTCGTTATCGTCTTCGGAGTGTTCACCATCCGACAATGCGAACAGGTCTTCCAGAACATCTTCCAGTTTATCTAATGGAATCGTCTGAAATAGAAACACTCAGTTACAAAAAAAAAAACAAAATTATAAATCTGAACCATGAAAAATTTCCATTACCTACGCGGGCAGTGTCCAAAATATGGACGTCATAGTTTTTCGTTTCTAACAAGACATGTGAACCAAATTCTCAAAAATCAGAGCTTTTACCCCATATTTACAACATTTGGAACGATACGTAAAACAAAACTTACCTTTTGGTTCATTGCTTTTGAAGATTTTCTTAGATTTATAAACAACACTCAAAAATCATCAATTTTTGATATAAGATCGATCACCTGATAAAAGTCGGCCATGTAAGTATTTTTTTTTTACGTTTTGTTAACAGTATCTAGAGGCTCAACCCAAAGAGCCAAAAGTGACATTTGTCCAACGTTTAGTTTAGCCGCGAAAATTCAAAATGTGTGGTGTCCAATATATGGACAGAGCCCCATAAAGGGTTAACTACTTAGGGCATAACCATTCGGCCAAGCAGTGTTTGAGTTCAGCAGTATGTCGAGTTTGCAAACGTAAGCATCATTATTTGCTCCATCCCGCTGGTCAGGTCAATATCAATGCAGAAAATACAAAAAAAAAGTAACGTACCTCGGAACGATGACGGAGACACGTCTGTTGAACAGAAGGTTACACCATCCACATCTTTAAACTCGGATACAGTGTCTGCATTTTACTCGTCTAATAAAATTAAAAGACATAATCAGGTGTTGCTAGCCACGGCTCTGGTAAACGCTACAGCCAGGAATGGAATGAGTCACACTATTAGGGCATTGCTTGATCAAGGGTCTCAAGCTTCCTTTGTGACAGAAGCAACTGCACAGTACTTGGGTCTTAAAAAGACGCCAATAAGGGGACACATTTCTGGGCTGGAAGGAAATACTCATGTTGTTTCAAAGTTTATGGTACAAATAACACTTACCTCTATTCATGATCCAAGTGTCAAAGTCTCAGTTGCCGCTTATGTGTTGAAAACAATAACCACGTTTCTTCCTTGCAAGAAAATAGTATCTATGGATTGGATATGTAACTTACCTTTAGCAGATCCACAATATAACACCAAACAAGATCGATATTTTGCTTGGTGCCGAGGTATATGGTCAAGTAATTCAAGAAGGAATGAAAAAGGGACCTCAGGGAACTTTAGTAGCGCAAGCTACTTTGTTTGGGTGGATTCTTTCGGGTGTGGTAGAAAAATCACATCAACCTCATAAGAATGTAGTAGTTATGCATTCTTATGTGGAGGAAAATAATTTATTGAAAAGGTTCTGGGAAATAGAGGCGGATACAGTGACCAACAAAAATATCTTAACTGAGGAAGAAAAGCAATGCGAACGTTTCTTCGCCGAAACAACCAAAAGAGACAGGGATGGGCGGTATATCGTACGGTTGCCGTTTAAAACCACAGATCCAGAATTCAAAATAAAGAATTCAAAGAAGATAGCTGAAAAGAGACTGTCGTCATTAGTTACAAGATTGGGTAAAAATTAAGAAATGAAAGTAAAATATCAGACGGTGTTAGATGAATACTTACTGCTGGAACACATGGATAAGATTCCTGAAAAAGAGATAAATAACTGTAATGGAATTTACTTACCTCATTTCGCAGTTATTAGGGACGACAAAGACACCACGCAAGTGAGGATAGTGTTTGATGCATCCTGTAAAGGTGAAAATGGTGTTTCATTGAATGATCTTTTAATAGTAGGCCCTACTTTACAGCCAACCTTAAGGAATATTTTGATGAAATGGAGATTGTATCCAATTTGTTTATCTGCGGACATTGTTAAAATGTACCGGCAAATCAAAGTTGGTGAACAGGACGTTGACTTTCAAAGAATTGTGTGGAAAGAAAGTCCTAATCATCAAACCAATGAATATCGTTTATTGAGGGTAACTTTTGGTACGGCATGTGCCCCGTATCTTGCAGTTAAGGTTCTTCAGCAAGTGGCCACAGACGAGAAGGATAAATACCCTAATGCTGCTTATAAGGTAAAGGAAGACTTCTACATGGATGACCTGCTTACGGGTGTCGAAACTGTTGAAGAGGGTATCAATTTGTATCATGAATTTAACAAGTTAGTAGAAGAAAGGGGGGTTTTCGTTACAAAAGTGGTCAAGCAATAGTGGGGAATTATTGAAAAGAATAAACAAAAGCGATGAAGAAAATAAAGAAGAAGGAAGAAAAATTAAAATAGATGAAGTTATGAAGTTACTTGGACTTATCTGGGATCGAATGATTGATGCTTTCCGCTACACGGTGACGCTTCCGCCGACGAAGGAACCTGTAACAAAAAGAATAATTATATCAGACGTATCACGTTTGTTTGATCCACTCGGATGGGTTTCACCAAGTGTTATAGTAGCAAAAATAATCATTCAAAAGCTATGGTTATCAGGCATAGTCTGGGACGATAAAGTTCCAAGCAAAATATTAAAAGAGTGGCGTACTTACCGGGACGACCTGTATCAATTATCTGAATTACAAATACCTCGCTGGATTAACACCAAACGCAACGATGCACTTGTTGACATTCATGGATTTTGCGATGCGTCAAAGGCAGCTTACGCCGCGGTTGTCTGTATCCGGATAATCGATGATAATGGTCATGTGTCTGGGAATTTGGTGACAGCAAAGACGAAAGTAGCACCTATCAAGCAAATATCGATTCCCAGACTGGAGCTCTGTGGAGCGGTTCTTCTTATTAGGTTATTGGTTGAGGTAGCTCGCATAATGGATATTCGGAAGGAGAACATTCATGCCTGGACTGATTCTACTGTCGTGTTGGCCTGGCTCAATAGCCATCCAAATAGGTGGCAAACGTTTGTAGCCAACAGCGTATCTGAGATTTTAACCACTTTATACGCACAACAGTGGTCTCATGTTCGGTCGGGCTTAAATCCAGCTGATTATGCTTCTAGGGGCCTCAAACCTTCAGAACTCAAGAAACAAACGTCTTGGTTCAATGGGCCAGCGTTTTTATGGTCAACTGATATAGTTTATAACAAACCTAAAAATATGGAGACCAATTTAGAAGTTATCAAAGTACATTTCTCGAGCACGGAAAGTAATTTATGGGATCGGTTTTCAAACTTAACTAAATTAATGAGAGTGGTTGCTTATTGCCGACGCATGTGGATAAAAAGAAAGAAAGATAACGGTGAAGTAACAGGGTTCTGAACAGCTCAAGAGTTAAAAGAAGCATTAGGAGTTTGTATTGAAAAGTGTCAAGCAGAAAGTTTTGGAGAAGAAATGGAAAAGATAACAAAGGACGGTAACTTAGTGAAACTAAAAGGACCTTTAAAATATTTAAACCCTTTCATAGACGGAAATGAAATCTTAAGAGTAGGAGGTAGGTTACAAAAGTCAGAATTAAGTGAAAGTAGGAAACACCCTATATTGTTACCAAAAAGGTCCAATTTAACTAATTTGATCGTGGCAGACTCGCATTATAAAACTTTGCACGGGGGGCCTCAACTCATGCTAGCGTATCTGAGGTCAAAATACTGGATTCTTGGTGCTAAAGAATTAGTAAAATCACACGTACGTAAATGCGTTACATGTGTGAGACATTCGGCAGCGACATCAAAACAGTTGATGGGGCAACTACCACAGCGGCAAGAGTAACGCCTACCAGACCCTTCAAGTGTACTGGGGTAGATTATGCGGGTCCAATAAACATTAGGACCTCGAAAAGCCGTGGTCATCATGCCTATAAAGGCTACATTTGTTTATTTATCTGTATGGCCACAAAAGCCGTACATATTGAAGTCGTTAGTGACCTAACAACTCAAGGGTTTTTGGCGGCGTATAGAAGATTTGTATCGCGAAGAGGCTATTGTTCTGATATCTGGTCAGACAATGGAACCAACTTTGTAGGGGCATCAAGGGAATTAACTCTGCTTTTCTCTGCTGAGAAATCTCAATTACCAAAAGAGCTGGCTGACTGTTTAGCGTCTCAGGGCACGAAGTGGCATTTTATTCCTCCATATTCGCCCAATTTCGGTGGTCTCTGGGAAGCCGGAGTCAAGTCTATAAAATTCCACCTCCGGCGGGTTATTGGCGACTCAATGTTAACGTACGAGGAGTTGTCAACCGTTTTGGCATAAATTGAGGCCTGCCTCAACTCGCGACCACTGTCAAGAATGGATGACGGTCTGGATGGTTTTGACTCAGAGTCATTTCCTTGTTGGTGAGTCCTTGGTTGCCGTTCCGGGGTACAATTTTGAAACTTCCACTGTATCCACTTTACGTCGATGGCAATTGACTTAAAGGATGATGCAGAACTTTTGGCGGCGCTGGTCGCAGGAGTATTTATCTATGTTTTTAAATCGGTATAAATGGAATCAACAAACTCCAGAACCAAATACAGGTGATTTAGTTTTAGTCAAAGAGGATGATTTGCCACCCTCTCGCTGGCTGCTTGGTCGTGTGGTTGCAAAACACCCTGGAGCCGATGGTATTACTAGAGTTGTATCTCTACGCACAAAGACTTCTGTAATAAAAAGGTCTATTTCTAAGATTTGTATCTTACCTGTAATGTCCACCACCACTTAGCCATAATTAAAATAATTAAGATAATTATTGTCAGTTTGTTAACTTTAGTAATAGTATAATAATATGTACCTACCTATGTAGTTCAAAGGTGGGCGGAATAAAAAAACAAAGCTGTGATGGAAGCTCAAATTTTTGAATTTGTGCTTGGCGGGCGTCATGTTTGTGAGAAATGTTTACCTATTTCGCCGATAGATAGCGTTGTTCATTTGAGGTCGAATTTTGAATCGCGGTGTTAAGATTTTCCGCCACTTAACTAGGTCAACGAAGTTTGTTATGCAAAACATGATCTTTAATACACATTCTATAACTACATCGAGTTGTATTATTGTATTATCACCCTTGTTGCTATAGTGAGTGCTGCAGCAGTGTGTTTGTGAAGTGAACGGGTTGTTCAACAATGATAACGTGTCACCGCACGTCGGCCGCGTTAACGTGCCGCGCGGCGGTAGACAATACAAAACTTTTAACAATTACCTTCTTATATTTGTAATGTTAACACTATAAGCTCATAAGACTCCTGGGCAACAAAAATGTATAAAATAAGTAATTTTTAGTATTTATTTCTGTAAAAGTGAGTTTTAATCTTTAGAAATAAATGAATTCTAACCGTAATTACTTGCATCTACCACCATCATTTTATTAGGGTTCCGTAGCCAAATGGCAAAAAACGGAACCCTTATAGATTCATCATGTCTGTCCGTCCGTATGTCACAGCCACTTTTTTCCGAAACTATAAGAACTATACTGTTGAAACTTGGTAAGTAGATGTATTCTGTGAACCGCATTAAGATTTTCACTCAAAAATAGAAAAAAAAACAATAAATTTTGGGGTTCCACATACTTAGAAGTGAAACTCAATTAGTCAAGTTACATTAGTACATTAATTTAATTTACATTACCATGAAAACTTCCACTGAAAATTGGTTTGAACGAAATCCAGTAAGTAGTTTTTTTTTTAATACGTCATAAATCGTATACCACATATGTGCTTTGTTACTTGCTTCTACGGAACCCTTCATGGGCGAGTCCGACTCGCACTTGGCCGCTTTTTATATTACTACTTATTACTTACTATTAAAACGTTCAAAGAATGATAATGTTTTCTATTAAAATATGCCTCTTGTTCTGATCTGCAGGTCGAATTATGGCCACATGTGTACCATCAATGCACCCAATAATGCCTAGAAAACAAAAAAAAAACATAAATCTGAAACCAGTCATAGATCTTACTAAATGAATTTGAATATAATAAAACTACTATTACAACTAAAATATAGAATAAACTTACCCTTTCATAATGATTTCCCTCTCTCGCCGAGATGAAGGGAACTTGATGTGGTAAGGAGTACTTCCCGGACATTGAGTGCATCAGTAACTTCATGTAGACACTTACTAAACGTCGGCAGGTACATGTTTCACAAATAAGAGGCACCTACATGACTTAGGTGACTACTCATCCGCAAAATATTTCATCCGCGGATGAAACGTTACCCTTTTAAAATTGTCAGGCGACGAATCATCCGCAAGTTCGGATGAGTCGTCGCATAGTTAATATTGATGTGGTCATATCGGCCAAATAGACGAACAAACATATTTTGTGTATAGGAACATTGTCTGTTCTTTAGTTTCATCGGTTTCGCTAGCTGCTATGTGTAATAATATCGTGGTTAAATCGAACAAAAATACTTCTATGCATAAGAATCGTTTTTATTAAGAATATAATTTTTTATACTGGTAAATCAGAATAACAAGCAATTTCCCTAAACAAATGACAGGTAGTTACTGTTTTACTGCGAAAACTGAGTTAATGTTATAAATATGAGTACATTTACATTTCAATAGTTTGATAATACTTAAATAACCAAATATTTACGACTACCGACGTTTTGTGCAACTTGTATCAGCGGTTTAAAAAACGAAAGGTTTGAGGGTATTTAGAAAATAATCGAGACAAGCTAAGTTGTTTTGTCATGAATATATTTTGTTAGCCAGTGTACGTTAAGTTGACAGAGTGTACGTTCATCTAGTTAATTACCACATATAGTAAATTAATTAATAATAGAATTGCATAAAGTTTTTATGTTCCGGTGCGTGGGAATAAACTGAGTTTTCATATTCCATTGCGGGTGATTGAGCTGCCTTGAGGTCAGATATTTTATTATTACTTATCCAAGAAAAATTAAACTCAAAACATTGTAACATTGTTTAGTTTCTATTTTAGAATCACAGTTATGGACAAGGAAAATACGCGATTTAAAATGATTTCATCGCAACGAGGAGGAAAACTTTTAATGGAAGGAAACTATCGTTATTATAAAAAACGTGAAAATAAAAACGGACATATAGTTTGACACTGTGCTTCACAAAATTGTAAATCTAATTTGGTTACTAACTATGATTGTAACCTTATACTGAAAGAAAAACTTCATAGTTGTCAGTCTAGTAGTTTAGATAACCAATTATTGGAGAAAATTGACGAATGTTTAGAAAGAGCAAAAACTGAAAGTACTCCTATGCCTACAATTTATAAGGAGGCGGTAGAAAAATTTGAGTCAGAACAGTCGAGAGTAAAACAGTAACTACCTGTCATTTGTTTAGGGAAATTGCTTATTATTCTGATTTACCAGTATAAAAAATAATATTCTTAATAAAAACGATTCTTATGCATAGAAGTATTTTTGTTCGATTTAACCACGATATTATTACACATAGCAGCTAGCGAAACCGATGAAACTAAAGAACAGACAATGTTCCTATACACAAAATATGTTTGTTCGTCTATTTGGCCGATATGACCACATCAATATTAACTATGCGACGACTCATCCGAACTTGCGGATGATTCGTCGCCTTACAATTTTAAAAGGGTAACGTTTCATCCGCGGATGAAATATTTTGCGGATGAGTAGTCACCTAAGTCACCTACATTGCGTTGGTATGACCAATTGGCATAAAATTTTAACGCAGCCAAACTCTGCAACAGGCAATTAAAAAAAGTAATTATTTTGCTCAAACAAGTTGATAATGCTATAATTTTTTTTGTCACAACAAAACCACATTACTTTAGAAGTAAGTAAGTAGGTAAATACTTACTTTTAGTTCAATGCGAACAGCTGTTTTTCGTCAAGCTTGTGGTAGGTATGGGCGTAGTTCTTCCAAAACCTGTTAGAATCCAGTTTTATTCAAATGAAAATTCGCAATAAACTCTCTGGCAACTGCAATGGGTTACTAGCGTCAAGTAAGCGACGTCTCTCAATTCGCAGACCACTTTGTTGTCGCCGTTCTTCAGCAAAACCCAGCAATATTAGGCGTGTCATACTTTTGCCATGAAGAAGAATCACAATAAAAGTTAATAATTTAATGTCTTTGCAATAACACAACAAAAGTCGTAATGTTTACATGCTTCACTCAATATTATACCGGATTCGGTGATAATCACTAGAATTTCTAAAACACTACCTTTGAGGAGTTTCTTTCACGAAAGCTACGACAAACAAAATGATTATCAATTTTATGTCCACTATTCTTCAACAATCGCAATCTTTTACGTATCGAAACGTCTGTCTAAATGTGTTACGGTGACTATCAGCGATACTGGATGCTTATGACGTTATCCTAGTTAGTCACTGAAGATAGACAATACGAAACTAAGTATTTGACAGCTAATTGTTAAACACTTTGCCAAGTGATCATCACTATTAACAGTCAACAGAGATACGCAATATGCTGGACGCACTAGAGCTCAATGCTCAAGTCAGGATGGCCTTAACTGAATCAGCCCGCAACCGGGACGATATGCTAAGAGCCAAGCAACAGCAACTGGGCATAGCCCTTACTTGTTTTGGTCAGGGAATGAGAAAGATATTAGTAGGTCAGTATGTACATACCTGATGCCTTGAAAACGATCGTTCAGGTTCAATATGTCCAATTCTCAAAATTTCCAAAGGTTTCAAAACGTCCAATTTTCAAAATGTCCAATTCACAAAACGTCCAATTCCCAAAATGTCCAATTCTTAAAATGTCCAATTCTCAAAACGTCCAATTCCCAAAATGTCCAACTCCCAAAATGTCCAATATTTGAGAATGTGGTAAATTTTGTTCGAGGAAAATTGTATTTTATAAAGAAAAATTACACAACAGGACGGGTCACGATAGGTGGAAGGGTAGGACAGAACCCAATTACGATTGACAGCGTCGAAGACCGCCTCTGAATCCGTCATATCGATGAGTTTTTAGGGTTCCGCACCGAAAGGGTAAAACGGGACCCTATTGCTAAGACTCCCTGTATCTCATGAACCGTGATAGCTAGACGGTTGAAATTTGTTCACAGATGATGTATTTCTGTTGCCGCTACAGCAACAAATACTAAAAAACAGAATAAAATAAACATTTAACGGGGCTCCCATACAACAAACGTATATTTTTTTTTGCCGTTTTTCTAGATAATGGTACAGAACCGTGCGCGAGTCCGACTCGCACTCGGCCGGTTTTTTAGGCTTGTGTGTAAGCGCCTACCAGATAAGTACCTATTTATTACTAATACTCACCAAATTGCTCACCAGAATGGATAGTGTCGTAGAAATGAACCTATTCTCCTTTTTTATTTATAAGGCGTAGCCGACGGAGCCCCGCTTGGCGGGGCTCCTACTTCTGGGCGGTTTAAAAAAAATAAACCACGAAAGGGACGGCGGGGTCTTTCAGACCCCGCCGTCCCCTTCTAACCTAACCTGTCCGAGTCGGGGTGCCATCAGTATTTTGTATTTATTGTTTGACGTAAGTATTAAAAAAGCGCTTTGATGAGTTATTGAACAAAATTTACCACATTCTCAAATATTGGACATTTTGGGAATTGGACATTTTAAGAATTGGACATTTTGGGAATTGGACGTTTTGTGAATTGGACATTTTGGGAATTGGACGTTTTGTGAATTGGACATTTTGAAAATTGGTCGTTTTGAAACCTTTGGACATTTTGAGAATTGGACATTTTGAACCTGAACCAAAACGATAAGTGATGGTACAAAACTTTTAGCATCAATTCATTATAAAGAGACCAATACCAGAAAACAACTACTGGCACCTCTCTTGGATAAGTTCTTTACAAAAATGGCTGAAACAATACCAAGGAACAAATACCTATTTGGTGAAAATAATTTGGCTGGGCTTTGGGCTACAATGGACAGAATTGCCAAAACTAACAAAGTTGTCAACTCCAGGCATATTTGAGTGCTGTGGCGTGGAACTGACTAGTTACAAGATAATCATTATGTGTATATATAGAATCCCGAACTCAAATAATTTAAATTCTTGCTTCGACAAACTTGAATTGCTCTTGCAGGAAATCTTATGTACAGGCTGTAAGAAAATTGTTATCTGCGGAGATTTTAACATTGATATACTCAAGCAAAATAGAGCAACTAATGACTTTGAACGTCTTTTAATGAGTTACAATATGAAACTTGCTTTGAAACAACCAACTCGCATGGCTAGTTTATCGTGCATTGACAATTTTGCGCATAACTTTAACGCATGTAAGACGGAAGTACTAGAACGGGCATTATCGGATCATACAGCACAGCTGCTACGTGTTGCACAGCTGCTACATTATCGTTTATCGACCAACAGAATAGAACTGGCATAAGCGGAATTACTTTCGCGAATTATTCCATTTTTTAATAGGTCATCAATAATCTCCCTTGTCGCTGCCTTTTCGGATTCAGACATACGGTAGGGTCTATGGTACACAGTTTTATTAGTTATGAGTTCAATGTCTAACTCAACAGAAGAAGTCTGTCCTAATGATTTTAAATCTTTTGAAATAACCCGAGGATATCTAGAAAATATTTCATTTAACACAGAGATGTGTTCAACAGAATCAGGGTTGAACATAGAAGGCTCTATTAAAGCAACGTGATAGTTCCTTATGGGGCAAAAAGAAAGGCTACTTCCTACCCGTGCATACATAATTATTTTATCCTCCGTAAAATTCCTACCAATTAAAATAGGACAGCCAGCTAATTCATCACAAATATATAGGACCAAATTAAGCTCAGCGTTATCAACCATAATGTCAACCTGTGCCCCATGAGTGACCTCAGAGCAAGAATCTGTTTTGAATCCTGTTAATAAAACAGGTTTATTTCATCGGAAAATTGCAAGGTTTAACTCCCGTGCCAAAGAAGACGTTATTAGAGAACAACCACTGCCCATATCAATGAAAGCTTGTCGTTTACATCCATTAATTACAATTGCCTTATAAAATTTGTCCTTAGGTGTAGGTTCAACAATTAATTTTACTTCACTATCCTTTTCAGGTTTCATTTTAGGTTTAGACCTACATGCAAGCTCTAAATGACCAAATCTATTACACACATTACATTTGACATTATCCTTCTGACTGCAGCTGGTCTTTTTGTGACCAGGTTCACCACAGCGAAAACATGTTATATTTATACCAACATTGGAAACAGAACTATGCATTGGTACTCCATAAGAGTTAGAAGAACTGTCTGTCTTTTTATCAACATTACTATAGGAGCGAGTTGAATTTTTATGCTTCTGAACGGACTTTTGTTCCGGGTCAACATAAATTTTCCCGTGCAAAAATGAGGCCAACTCATCACAGTATTTAAAATTACCAGTATCTGCTGCAGTGATTATATTTTTATCGCCAATTGATCCTACGATTATCGAAATAATATCTTGATCAGAAAATGACAATCTCATCTTGTCAATTTTGCCTTTTTGTACAAAATAAAATTCGTATAATGACTGGCCATCAGAGGGTTTCGTTTGGACCAATTCTTTTAGCAAACAATACATATTACGCTTTATTTGAAATGTATCTAATAGTGTATTTCATCAATCCTTCCATTTCCAGGTAGTCCATTGTGTTTTATTTTTTTGTAGTGAGTCATACCATGTTTTAGCAGTATTACGCAATTTTTGCAAAGCTCGATAGTGTAGGACACGATCAGACCAACGAAAAGCACGAACATTGGCTTCCACATTAATCCACATTTCAATATCGTCCACTAATGGGTCAAAATTTCAAAATTCGGCCTTCTCGTTCTCCGTGGGCTAGTCCAGTAGTTATGATTACCAAGAAGGATGGTTCTGTTCGTTTTTGTGTCGACAGTAGGAAATTGAATAACGTCACCATTAGAGATTCATATCCCCTCCCGCGTATTCAAGATATACTCGATAATCTTCGTGGTGCGAGGTACATAAGCTCACTTGATTTCAGAAGCGCATTTTGGCAGATTCCTCTTGCGGACAACGACAGTTGCGAGAAAACCGCCTTTATAGTCCCACAACGTGGTTTATTCGAGTTTGTCAGAATGCCATTTGGACTCACAAATGCAGCTTCTGAGATGCAACGCCTAACTGATTTGATCGTTAATTTCGAATTCACCTCGACCAGTGATGACTGTGTTTTCGATTATGTCGACGATTTAATTTTAATTTCTAAAGACTTTCACAGTCATCTCGCTCTTCTTAGAAAGGTATTAAACCGTCTCAAGGAAGCTGGTTTATCTATAAACCTAAACAAATGTGAATTTTGTAAAAGTGAACTAAAGTATTTGGGTTATATCGTAAATGAAAAGGGTCTACAAACTGATCCTAGCAAGATCGATGCTATTAGTGATTATCCAACTCCTACTACCGCTAAATCGTTACGCGGTTTCATTGGTATGTGTTCCTATTATAGACGTTTTGTCGATGGTTTCTCTTCTATTATAGCTCCTCTCACTACCCTTATTGGAAAAAGAAAGGGTCGTGATCCGATAAGTTGGGATGACGCTGCCGAACGAGCTTTTATTAAGTTAAAAGATGCGCTAATCAACACTCCAGTGACGGCTTGTCCTGATTTTTCAAAGCCATTCTTTTTACAGTGTGATGCGTCATCTGTTGGTCTCGGTTCGGTTCTTTCACAAAAGATCGATGACATCGAACATCCTATTGCATATTATTCCCGTCTATTTTCCAAAGCAGAACGCAATTATAGTACAACCGAGCGCGAACTTTTATCAGTCCTTGATTCTATAAAACATTTCCGCTGTTATTTAGATGGTATGAAGTTTTCTGTTATAACAGACCATATGGCTTTGAAGTGGCTTCTTACACTAAACAATCCTTCTGGGCGTCTAGCTCGATAGGCTACTATTATCTCCCAGTTTACTTTTGATATCATTCATCGCAAGGGTTCGCACCACGTCGTTCCAGATGCCTTATCTAGGATTTATGCAAGTCCAGTTACTTTTAATCTGGGTCCGGAGCATACTAATGATAGATGGTACAAGAACGTTTATTTAGGCGCTCGGGATACTCCCCAAATATTTCCTGCCTACTCCATTCGTAACGGAGTTCTCTTAAGACGCATGCCCATTACTACTCCTTTGTCTTCAGATCCATGGCGCGTGGTTTTACCCGCTGAAAAAGTTACACCTGCGATTTGGGAGATACATAATAATGCCCCTTCCATACATCCTGGTGTCACAAAGACTTACCTTAAAATCAAGGAATCCTTTTACTGGCCGAACATGTTTCGGGACGTTACCGAAACGCTAAAGCAATGTGATGTATGTAAAGCTTATAAGATCGCTAATACACAACCACGTGGTCTGATGTGTTACCCGAAGCAGGTTTCCTTGCCCTTACAAATGATTTCAATCGACATCATAGGTCCATTACCAATAGCTTATTATGGATACAAATACATTTTATCCATGGTTGATGTCTTCTCCAAATATGTCTGGCTTATTCCCCTAAAAAAGGTTGACACCATTTCAGTTATTAAAGCATTAGAATCTGAAATATTTTTTAAAGTTGGTGTACCACGTACTATACTCTGTGACAATGCTAGCGTTTTTCGTAGTAATCAGTTTTTAAACTTTCTTAGATCATTTCACATTGATTCCCCTACTTATACGCCTTATTATACTCCTCAAGCCAATACGGTGGAACGTTATAATCAAAGTGTTGTTACGTGTTTAAGCATTTTAGTTGGTGAAAACCAAAGGAATTGGGCAAAAATTGTTACCTAAGGTCAAACTATTTCTCAATTCATGTATTAACTTAGTCACCGGTTTTACACCAAATTTTCTTATGTTTGGTAGGGATTTTTTTATAGATTCTACTCTTGCGAATAGGCAGACTCGAGGTATCAATTTAGCCGAAAGTCGGTCTCAACATGCGTCTAATCATTCTTCCCTTGCTGAGATTTATGCGAAGGTTGCCGATAACCTTTTTAGGGCTTTCCTCCGCAATTCTCGGACATACAATAGAAACCGTTCGGCTATCACTCTCAACATTAGTGACTTAGTAATATTTTTTTTGATTCTCGACTCGATACTTGTTAGTAGGAGCACCCGCATAACGAAAACTAGTTCTATTTGTTTTACATCAAACTTCCTTTAGTCTGATAGGGAAGTTCTTGAGAATTCTATCAGTGCTAATTGTCAGACTCTAAGCGTTAATTTAGCTGAAAAACGGGCTCAGCATGTGTCGAATTTTTATTTCTTCCCCATCACTCTCTAGGTTAGTGGTATTCTGTGAAGACGGTAATTTTTTCTAGATCTTTTGCCGCAGATTATTTTTGGTTGACAAGCTGGCTGATCCCTTTATTTATAGCCGTATGCTGACTAGTTTTCTTCAGCTCCACCCACATATAATTTCCTCTAGGGTTTCGGTTATGGTTTATGTCAATCTACTCGTAAGTTTCCTTTGAATTGAGTCGTCTCTTTGGCAAAAGTCCAATTTTTGACTAAAGTCCTATTTTTGACTGAAGTCCTATTTTTGGCTGATGTCTTATTTTTAACTGATGTCCTATTTTTGACTGAAGTCCTATTTTTGGCTGATGTCCTATTTTTGACTGATGTCCTATTTTTGACACAAGTCCTATTTTTGACTGAAGTTCTATTTTTTTGACTGATGTCATATTTTTCTCCTTGATCACAAAGGCGTGCTCAGTTGACGCGAATTGAATACGGGATCGTAGGATTCCGTAGTAAAACAAAAGCATGTTGATTTCGCGAGACCGGTGTCGCCAGTTGAACACGGAAAGGGAAATACGCGACAAGGTAGTAAAGAAAAAAACATTATGTGTTTTTGAACGTTTTGATATGAACACTAGATTTGGTTTGTTCACAGGTTGTAGTGTTGAATCATCAATTAATATCTCAAGGGAAGAAATGTTTAAAATAATTAAGCAATGTGAACTCAGAAAAATCGATGAGAAACTGAACTTTCTTGAGAAAAAACTTGTCGAAATTACTAAATGTCCCGAAGATAAAATTCAATTACTTCGCGATAGTTTAAAATCATTTAAGTATCACTACAAACTTAAGTGGACATCAGCAAGCTACAAAGAATGCCGCTTTCGGAAATCTAATGAACAATGGCTAAAGGACACAATAGCGCTACCGCGCGGCCGTCAAAGGAATTCAAGGAATGTAGTGAAAGGAGCAAAAGACGTAAAACGGAACTTGTAAGGTCAGAAGTACCTCATGATAAGCTGACTTATGCTGCATTAATGAGCAAACGAGCTGCAGGCAACAACGATTTGTCTAAGCTCATCAAAGATGCATCCGTGACTCCAACAAGAGCTACGAAGTACCGTAAAATAATCAGTTCGGCAGAAAAGTGTACCAAAAGTGAAAAGCTGTCTTTAACTGACGCTTTGGCTAAATACGTTGAGGCTGACCTCACTCGTAGGCAATACAACATAATCAGGACTGGACAAGAGCATATTTACCCATGTTATTCTCTAATCCAAAAAGAGAAAAAGAAATGCTATGCTAAAGATATTTTCATCTATGAAACCATGGCCGAAGTGAGTCTTCAGAATCTCCTAGATCACACTGCGCAACGCCTTTGCCTCTATTTAGAAGAGGTTTTAATGACGGCAAGTGAGTGTGAGATGCAAAACATGGAGCTAATCTGCAAGTGGGGCTGTGACGGGTCCAAAGCGCAAGAATTCAAACAAAAGTTTGAAAACAAAGCAGATTCAGATGCCCACGTTTTTATTAGCTCATTGGTACCACTGAGATTAATAAGCAATGTAAATGAAATAAAAAGGGTATGTTGGCAGAATCCTGTTCCTTCATCTTCACGTTTCTGTCGTCCAATAAGGATTCAATATATCCATGAAAACAGTGACTTGACACGAACAGAAATAAAATACATAGAAAACCAGGCTCAAAAACTGAACAAAACTGAAGTGGAAGCCAATAACAGTTTGATCAAAGTGAAGCATACTGTGGTACCCACAATGGTAGATGTTAAAGTGTGCAATACTGCAACCAACACATCGTCAACCATGAGGTGTTACATATGCAAACAGACTTCTAAAGACTTCAACTCGTTAAAATCAGTAGATGAAAGTGCAATAGATTCGGATTCATTAAGATTCGGATTGTCGATTCTCCATGCCAGAATACGTTTTTTTGAATCAATTGTGCATCTCTCCTATAAATTACCAATAAAAAAATGGTGATTAAACCAGGAGGAAAAAAAAATTGCCAACGAGAAGAGAAAGCTCATTCAAGAGGCATTTCGGAATAGAGTGGGCTTGCTCGTTGACGTGCCAAAAGCAGGATTTGGAAATACCAATGATGGTAACACATCAAGAAGATTTTTTTCGGATCCTAAAACTGCCGCCGAAATCACAGGCATTGACTTCGACTTTATTAAGAGGCTTAAAGTAATTTTGGAAGTTCTGGCAAGTGGGTTTGAAATTGACAGAAAAGTTGTCATCGTTTCTGCAATCCACAGCAGAACTATACTTCAGTTTGTATAGCTGGTACCCAATGACGCCCACTCTTCATAAAATTTTGACACATGGCACTTTAGTTATTAAACATGCTCTACTTCCAATCAGGCAGTTATCGGAGGAAGCAGCAGAGGCGCGCAACAAACATTTTCGCCTATACCAGCAAAAGTTTTGCGCGAAGAAAGTGCAATGAAGACGTGATGAATCGATTGCTCTTGACATCTGATGTCTACATAAGTTGTAGTCGAATGAAAATTGGCAACAATCGAAAACCTTTTTCTACTGAAGCCTTGGAGTTTTTAAAACAGGACGAGGGAGTTTCCACAACAGGACGAGGGAGTTTCCACGATTTCACGTGAACATGATGATGAAGTTGATGGAGATGATGATGAGGATAGCGAATCAGATTTTTAACAATATACTTTTTTATAAATTGACTATTTGTATTATTTTAACAACATATAAGGGTGATTTTCAAAATTTTTGTACATTTTGTTGTGTGAAAACGTCTACATGAATATTATCCAAGAAAAATGCATTGAGGTGATCAAAGTAGTATTATTATCCTTGAGCCACATTTTGTCCAGATGGGTTTCAACATTTCAGATCATAATAATATGTAATAAAAAAAATAAAGGTGTTTACTTCTTCAGTCTCAGAATATTTTCATAGAGCAACCTCGTGTCTCTAAGCAAAAGTGCGTAACAAAAACAAACATAAAGAAGAAACTACTCTCATATTTAGATGTTGTAGTTGCACAATATCTTAATGACTCTAATTATGATGTAAATGATATAAAATATAAATATATAACCTAATGCATAATAATAATAACTTTGTTTCAATACATGTCTCCCATTTCGTTCATTTTTGTTATTCTTTATTGTAACACCAATAATAGTAGATATCTGGGGTTTTCAACTGGCAACATTCTCCATTTAAAACCGTCCAATCAGATGACAACAGAACGTCTGTCCACCATTTTGACAACGGGTGCCACCAACAAGAAAAGTGTGTTTGTTCCTGTGCAGTGTTTTTTCAACATTAAATCTTTCATTTTGGTTGTTCAGCTATAAAAACAACAGTAAGGCTATCTCTTATTATTTTTGCGTAAAATTAAAGAATAATTTTCACCAACTACTAAAAAGAAGCTGGATAAATCCAATAAGATTCTTTTTAACCTCCAAATGTGTGAGGTTGTAATTCAACTCATGGTTGATTTCATTTTTCTAACGATTTGTTACGTTTTTTTGTTGCGTAACAAAAATGATGTAACAAAAATGAAGTAAAGCCGATTTCATACAGAAATATTATGTTTCTAAAATAATGCTTCGCTTATTAATTTTATTTACAATTTTTTATTAAATATTTCTTAAATAAAATAAGTAATACAATATTTTAAAATGTAAAAAAAATAGTAGCTCACCAGCATACGTACAGCATTAAAAAATCGACCTTAAAGATGTAAAATATCAATTTATAGTGTTTAGTGTGGTATTATAATTTAGTACGAAAATTCATAGTAATTATAGTTTATAAGACAGAATTTTTATTTTCAGAATTACAATTTTTAATTGTAAATTAATAGGTACTGAATGATAAATTAAGTAGCGAAAAGGTAAAAGTATTGTGGATAAGTACGTAATTTTGTCATAAACATGAATATTTAATTAATGAGACCGTGTGTTATTATATACAGGAATGCCGATGACTCCCGCAGAAAGACAACGTAAGTACAGAGAAAGACTTAAGTTAAACAATCCTGAAAAGTATAATGAAATAAATCAAAAGAACTTGGAAAGGATCAAAAGTAAATATGTCAAAGTTTCCAAACTAACAGAGAGTCAAAAAGCTTTAAGAAGAAGGAATTGGAGAAGACTGAAGAAAAATCAGAAACAAAAATGTCAAGATATACATAAAGATGAAAAGCAAACAAAATCACGGAAGTTATATTTAAGAAATTACTATATTTTGAAGAAAATAGTAAAAAAGCAGGCCAGCAAAATAGAAAAACAAAAAAAAGAAATAGCGGCTCTAAAAAAGAAAGTATACAGACAAAAAATTATTTTACAATGTCAAAAATTTGTCGATGCAAAAGCTTACGATGGAGAAGAAATTCCTGAACCAATTTTAACACCTGAATCAAAAGTAAATTCAATAATGCAAGAATTGAGTATTAACAATGAAAAAGATAGAGATAAAGTAAGGAGAGTTATTCTAGATAACATGGTATTGAAAGAAGCTTTAGTAAAACAATACAAGGCTGCTAAAAGTAATAAGGAAAAAAACATTTTGAAAAATATTTTTAACACAGATATAGCCGGAAAATATAAATTACGCACTCGATTAGGGTATTGCATTGGCTTAAAAGGAAGAATCCGGTTCACAAAAAAAACGAAAATTACCAAGCGCAGTATATTAGCCAAGAAAATTCGTCAGTTTTATTTCCAAGACGATGTAAGTCGCTCTTCTGCAGGGAAGAAAGAAACAAAGACGCAGAAAAAAATAAAGATGCAGAAGCGTTATCTTCTTGATACTATAATTAATTTACACAAAAAATTCAAGGAAGATACGGGTATCCAAATATCTTACGTCACATTTGTCAGACACAAGCCATTCCATATTGTCAGCCCACTCCTTAGAGACCGAGATACTTGTGTTTGTAAAATTCATGCCAACATGGAATTCAAATTTATTGCATTGAAAAAAAATAAAATTTTAACATCGTTTCATAAATTAAGTGACCTTGTAGAAGCTACCGTATGTGATAAAAGATCAAAGGAGTGCATGTATACTGAATGTGATGTGTGCAATAAAATATATTTGCAGTATGACAAATTAAAGAAAAAGGAAAATATTTCGTGGCTGGAGTGGTCATTTAAAAATATCGAATACGAAAAGGATAACGAAACTAAGAAGTCAAAACGAGTTGTGACAGAGACGAAATCGGATAGTTTAGAAAACTTTGTATGTCTGTTTGAAGCAGAATTGAAAAGGTACTTGGTACATATTTTCAATATTGCCCACCAATATAAAACCTACAGAAATCTAAAGGATCAGCTTGAAGATAACGAAGTAGTTCTTCATTGTGATTTCTCGGAGAATTACGCGTGCAAACTCCACGAAGAAATACAAGCTGTCCACTTTGGCGCTTCCCAGTACCAAATTACTTTACACACTAGTGTTGTGTACAAAAAAAATACGAGGCCTCAGTCTTATTGCACATTCTCGGATTCAACAAATCATGCACCAGAAGCCATTTGGGCACATTTGAATCCAGTTTTGATGGATATCAAAAGGAAGTACCCTGAAGTGACAATTCTGCACGCATTTTCCGACGGACCTACTACCCAGTACAAACAAAAAAAGAACTTCTACCTATTTAAGAAAACTTTGCACGATTTGGATTTTGTTAAAGGGACTTGGAATTTTTCCGAGTCTTACCATGGCAAGGGCCCTGCTGATGGTATAGGAGGAGTTATCAAACGACTCTTAGACCAAAAAGTCTCACATGGAAAAGATGTTACGGATGCTGGAACTGCACTTGCTTTTCTGAAAGATGAATGTAGAATAACACTTTTCATTGTCAATGACATACATATAAATCTTATCAAAGAATGCAATGAAACTGCCCTGAATTCTTTAATACCTGTACCCAAATCGCAAAAACTACACCAAATACAGGCGGTAAATGATCATACCAATGACATATATTATAGAACTTTGAGTTGTTTCTGTAATAGCTCAGGAAAAAGAGGGTTTTGTGATTGCTTGTTCCTAAAAAAACATTGCTTGTTAATGGCACCTAAAAGAAAACAAACTCGACTAATTTCTTATTCTGATGAAGAAGAAACTTTCATTTTACAATCTGTTAAAAAGTCTACATCAAAAGCTACATCTGGAACATCGGAAGTACTACAACCCGAATCTCACGCTGCATATTTTACCAAAGCTAGAGGAGTGTTAGTACAAAGACAAACTTTCAGTGATACCGATGACGATGATTTCAGTTTACAAATACAGAATCAGAAATCCGCTCCATTAGCAAAGATAGTCAAACGAGTTCACACTGGCCCTCAAACAATATTACATCCTACTAAAGTACTCTCGGAATCTAACACCAACATTAAACGAACTAAACCAGCATATACGAAGAAAACGATAACAAAATCAGATGCGCCCACTATTTTGTCAAATATTAGAGTCAATTATTCTCTTGATGACTTAACAAACCTATTAAATCCGAAACGTTACAACGTTTCGTCAAATGACTTGACTAAACATTTTCCAGAAATGGTTGGTTTTACTTCTTTGCCAAACACAGAGGGACAAGCAGAGCCATGTTCCTCTAAATCGAAAGAAACAAATATTATAAACCGGGATAGGTTAAATTTTTTTGATCTCAGCGACAGTGACGAAAATTAAGTAAGTAGGTAGTTGTAGAGTGAAGGACAAGAAAGGTGGATTAGGATTGTGTATCATGTTGTTGAAATAAAATTAATAAACATTATTATTTAAGTTTTCTGACTTCTAGTAATAACGTTTATTATTATTTTGTAGAATTAAAAGAGATCTTAGAATTTTGTTATGTTTCGCGAGTTTAAAACTTAGATGCCAAAGTTGATTTTTCTTTGCCTAAGATATATTAATTAATGTGACTGGTAATTAGTGACAAATACTTAAACACATGATAACAAACAACTTGCCCAAAAAAACGATTAATTTCTATTTATTTATTTAAAATTTATATAATCACTACAATATAAACGCAATTCGGCCAGTTTTCGCGACCTTTTAAAATAAAAAAATAATTAGTATCCTTTGGAAAGTTGTTTATTTTAATGAGTACAATCATTTGTGTTTAAAACTATTTGCCACAAATTACCAATCAACAAATATAAAGTGTAAACAAAATACCTGGACAAACTTTTACAGAACAAAATTGTACTATACTACTAGCTCTGAAATATAAAAAAAACTGCTGCTCCATACAAAAATGTAATACTTACCTACACGATCAAATTGTATGGAATAGTTGATATTATTTTTCATATTAATTACAGAGTTGGTCCTATAGTAAAAGTCTGTTGTTCACATTCATGAGTAAATTCTGTGTTCTGTAAAAGTTTGTCCAGATATTTTGTTTACACCATAAATAATTATACGATTATTTAAATTAAAATTTAATAATGAATAAACATTATAATCAGTAATAAATAAACCATACATAAATGAGAAGTAATAGAACATTTACAATTTAGTTATGTTACACGATAGTTTCTAAAGTTGAAAACTTATTACAGTAGTAAGCCACTGTTGATTATTGTTCGTGGCGTATGTGATATAGATACTGTTTTTTTTATTATTTGTTTAATTACTTGCCTTTTCAAAATAAAAGCTTGGCTGTAAAGTAATTCCCTTAACCATAATTTTTGTAATAACGTATTTAATTTTGACAAAATGTTTATTTTGATTGAGCTAGACATTTCATTAAGTAGTTAAAAAAGTGTTAATGACCATAAAAAATACACAATTTTGAGACTGATTTTATGACTGTAATTCAACAGACTGATTATATTATTAATAAATTATTAAAATGCAATTTCGTTGTTTTCATTATCTTCTGTGAAATAGCCCTAATATTTCCTTTTTGTTATTTTTTTGTGACATTGTTCATTTTTGTAACGGTATTCGTTTTTGTTTCATTTTTGTAACTGTACAAAATTTTTGAAAATCACCCATAAATTAGTTACTTATGAATGTTTGGCTGAAGTAATTTAGAAGTCTTAATATCTTCACCTAAAAAACTTCTAAGTAATTTGTAGTATGTTCTAAAGAGTTGAAATTACATTTAGACACTTAAAGTTTACTATTTAAATTATAGTTAGAACACATAAAGACAGTGCGTAACCGTGCTGCCTTTGCGCTCGGTCGCCTCCATTGTTTACTCAATGCACGTAGTAAATTAGCCCTTAAGGCAAAGGTGCGAATTTACACCACGTGCTTACGTCCTATTATGACATATGCGGGCCAAACCATAATATGTAGTGAATATTATCATTTTTTAAATGTTCCGAATTTGGAACACCATGCAGTTGTTGTTTTTTGAAGTACCAAATATGGAACTTTATGCACTCCAGTCAATAGTTTGAAAATTCCAAATCTGGAACATTATGCAGTGTTAGACCACAATACTTTATCACTAAATATGGAACAATATGCGCTCCAATCAATCATTTAGAATTTCCGAATCGGGAACATTATGCAGCGTAAGATCTTTTATACTTTCAGGGTATTACTAAACCCTGCAGCTAGTGTAATTTTTAAGTAGGATAATTAAAAGTAGCGCATAACGAGTTTATTTAAATAATTGTATTTTATGGGCTTTTGTATGATCTACCAGCCCTGAGTATATTTAGTATAAAATTATGTGTATAGGTACGTAATTATTTTTAGTAAATTTGCTTAATGATAAATGATAAATGATTTTATTTCTGTAAGTAGGTTTGTACAAACACTTTTACACGTCAATCATATTTTTAAACTAGATGAGGTCGGCGTTTCCTATCTGACTACTCTGAGAAGAAAGGCCGAAACAAACTCAGAGGTCACAGTCTCTTTTAAAGTCCAGACATAATCTTGGTCAGATCATGTGAAGACCATGTAGATTGGTATCTGAAATGGTCTTTTGAGGAAAGAACCACACAGATTGAGTGGACCTGTCCAGTCAGTGCACGCATTTGTCAGTAATCGTGCAGCTCAACTCAGGAAGTCAGAACTTAAGGAGCTCAACGATTCGACGAACAATACCAAAGAAAGGACATTTGGGTAGGCCACATAAATTACTCAATCTGCCAGATCATGATCAAAATTAACTGCGAAAAAAAAAAGCAATGACCCACATAATCCTCACATTCACAATAATTAAAATAACATACTACTTTACAAGTAAATACTCATGTCATTGTGTATATAAAATTCAACAATGTCAATGTGTATATAAAAAAAATCGGACATAATGTTTAAGAACCATGTAGAT
The DNA here is from genome assembly GCA_916610205.1 of Griposia aprilina. NCBI lineage: Eukaryota > Metazoa > Arthropoda > Insecta > Lepidoptera > Noctuidae > Griposia > Griposia aprilina. The sequence continues at coordinate 21,852,831 of OU744285.1, read as the reverse complement.
TGGTGTCTGAAATGGTCTTTTGAGGAAAGAACCACACAGATTAAGTGGACCTGTCCAGTCAGTGCACGCATTTGTCAGTAACCGTGCAGCTCAACTCAGAACTTAAGGAGCTCAACGATTCGACGAACAATACCAAAGAAAGGACATTTGGGTAGGCCGCATAAACTACTTAAACTGCCAGATCAAGAATATAACTGAAACAATGACCCACATAGTTCTCATATTCTCAATAATGAAAAAAATATAATACTTTTTACAGTAAATATTCATGTCTAAAATAGCTAGCAAATTAAAATCAACATTCACCGAGTAAATTTATTGGAGCAGCTCAATCCCAAGCCTTTTTGTCCTCAATATAGTCTTTCACAGTATAATAGGCTTTCTGGCATAGTTTCCGTTTTATAAAAGATTTGAATTTATTAAAGCTTAGATCTTGAATGTCGCTAGGAAGTTTATTATAAAAACGTATACATTGGCATCTAAACGAGCCACCTATTTTCTTGAGCCTGGTTGTAGGAACAATAAATTTGTGTTTGTTTCTAGTATTTATATTGTGGATATCACTGTATTTTTTAAACAGATTCATATTTTTATGTGCATACAAAAGATTTTCATAAATATACTGAGAAGGCACAGTAATTATATTAATCTCTTTAAATTTATCTCTGAGGGAGTGTCTGGGACTTAATTTATAGATAGAACGAATTGCCCTTTTTTGTAAAACGAAAATTGTTTGGATATCGGCGGCATTTCCCCACAACAGAATACCGTACGACATCACACTATGAAAATAACTAAAGTATACTAAACGGGCTGTCTCTAAATCAATTAAACCACGAATTTTTCTAACGGCGTATGCTGCAGAGCTAAGCTTTTTTGACAATTTATCTATGTGGGGGCCCCATTGAAGCTTGGTATCCAAAGTTATGCCTAAGAAAACTGTGGTATTTTCGGGTTTCAGCACTTCACCCTTTATGAGAACACTAGTTTCTACTTGTCTAACATGAGGTATCGTAAACTTAATACATTTAGTTTTTTTCTCGTTAAGAAGTAGGTTATTAACATTAAACCAGTTAACTACTATTGCAAGGGCGCTATTTACATTGTCAGTAATCAGCTGCTGACGTTTCAGTTTAAATAAAAGTGAAGTGTCGTCTGCAAATAACACTATATCATGTTTATCCTTTATGAGGTAAGGCAAGTCATTTATATAAATAAGAAATAAAAATGGCCCAAGAATTGAGCCCTGGGGGACCCCCATTCTTACTACCGATCCGGGTGATCTTTTTCCATTAACATCAACTCTCTGAATCCTATCACTTAAGTAAGAAGTAAGAAGATCCAGAGAGGCGTTTCGGATTCCGTAGTGGTGCAGTTTCCTGATCAATGTTTCATGAAGAACACAATCGAATGCCTTGGACAAATCGCAAAAGATTCCCAAAGCATCGCATTTGTCCTCCCATGCATCATAAACATGTCCTAAAAGTTCAACTCCGGCATCAGTAGTCGAACGACCCCTCGTAAAACCGAACTGTTTGTTATGCAGTAATTTGTGATTATTAAAAAATCCTTGCATTTGATTCAAAATTAGTTTTTCAAAAATTTTACTAAAGGTAGGTAGTACTGAAATAGGTCTATAATTAGTAGGGTCTGATGTACTACCCGATTTAAATAACGGTATTATTTTACTGTTTTTCATAAGATCAGGAAACTCACCACGATCAATACAATTATTAAAAATAACAGCTAAAGTAGGTGCTACAATGTTTATTATGGACTTAGCAACGTCCACAGAATTACCCCATAGATCTGCGGTCTTTTTAACATTTAATGTGTGAAAGGTTTAAATTATATCTTTGCAGGTGACATATTTGAAATGAAATTCAGAATCACATACAGGAACGTTTTCCTTAAGTAAAGACTCTGCAGCAGTGGGTGATGAGTTTAGAGATTTAGTAGTGGATACGGGAACATCAGCAAAGAAATTTTCAAAGGCCGCGGCGACTTGGGAATCTGAATTAATTATATTGTCATCAATATCAAGCGTGTAGTTACTACAGCGGTTGCATGACCTTCCCGTTTCGCTGTTAATGATACTCCATGTCATTTTAATTACATTACTACTATTTTTAATTTTTGAACTCAAATAACGTGACTTGGCCATACTGCAAACTCTTTTAAATAATTTTGAATAATTCTTAACATATAAATTAAATTCAGCAGTGTTTATACAAGTCCGTTCATCATATAATTCATAAAGTCGTTTTCTACTTTTATGTATACCAATGGTGGCCCAGTCACTGAATGAAGCGTTACTATTCACCGAGAAAGTCTTTGGAATGAATGTGTTATCAAATTGTGTGCAATACTTATTAAAAAAATCATTATATTGTTCATTAGGGTCATCATTAGTCGACAAAAATGGTAATTTACTTAAAAGTTTAGTTTTAAATGTTTCCAAGCGATTACTAGTTTTTGAGGTAACAGTGATATCTTTTTTAATAACTTTTTTGTTAATATTAGGAATAATGATCAATTGTCCGCAATGATCAGAGTCTATTAAATTAATCATTTCTTTATGGGTTGGTGTAACATCTGTGTAAATGTTATCTAGGCATGTGGCACTAGTGGGAGTTATTCTAGTGGGCTCCAAAAATTGGTTAGCAAGATTGTATGACTGAAACAAACTTATAATTTTAGTACTTAACCCAGAATTTTCTAACAAATTAACATTAAAATCACCACAAGTTATGATAGACTTGTTTGAATTACAAATTTTGTGCAACACTTCATCCATAACCTTTTCAAAACAATCATACAATCCTGAAGGTGGTCTGTACACACTTAATATAATGAACTGCTCCAATTCTATACAGGCTATTTCAATTGTCCGCTCAACAGATAGGCTCACAATATCCTTGCGGTCTTTAAATTTAAGTTGGTTATTTACTATAATTAATGAGCCACCATGTATAGCATTTACTCTGCTGAACGAACTACCAACCTGGTGATTACTAAAATTGAACATGAACTGGTGGCTTTTAAGCCAATGTTCTGTCACACAAAGAATATCTATATTGCTATAATTCAGGAATAATTCTACTTCTAAATCTTTCTTCAAAAACCCTTGAATGTTTTGATGCACCAGGTTGATACTATTTAATTTTTTTACGCTTCCATTTGATTTATTATTTGCCTTTGTTACATTTTTGCAAGAGGTTGCCTCTATTGTCCTAATTTCTAATTTAAATGATGATCAATGTCATTAATTTTGACCAAATTATTGGCAGAATTGATTAACAAGTTATTGCATTGCTCAAAAGAAGCAATTTGTTTAGCCAAGTTTTTGGCTGATAAAGAAAAAAAATATGATAGCGACACAGCTATCTGTCTTCTGTGATAGTTAGAGAGATAGTATTTAACAATATTATACCTATCTTTCGTCAAATACAAATTATTACCAACATAATTGTTAGTATCAATTAAATGGAACAGATTATCATTATATGTCAAATTGTGCAATGTCATGTTAATGTCAAATCTTAAGTTATTTTCTTCCTGTGGCAAACTGTTACTATAAGGAAATGTAAACAACACAATTTTTCTTAAATTAAGGTTGCACAATGTTCTATGATATTGGAGCAATTCTCCTTTGTTTACATTTCCCCTATTTCCCATGAAAATTAATAATGTTGTTTCTTGCTTAAAGTTACATTTTATAATCTCTTTCATAATATTAATTAAAGAACAACCAGGCATACAGTAATTTATTATTGAGTGTCCTGGAAATTCATCTGTCAACAAGTGGCCTAAGTCCTTTCCAATCTCATCACAAAATAATACTATATCATTATTTACAATTAATTATTTAATTATATTAATTGTAGAAAAAATGGAGATGCGTCCTCGACAAACAATCGTCGTAATTCCAGAGAGCAGTGAGGATGAAAATGTATCAGATGAAGACGATTACAATACTCAAGATCCTTTACACATAAATGAAGAAAAAGAAACGTCTTCCTCAGACGGAGAAGATGAAGGAGAACAAGATGAAGAAGGAGAAGAGGAACTGACTGAGTTTCTTGAGTGTAGTGAAGAGCATGTGGAGATGTTATAAAATTTTACAGACAATCAACCTTCTACTTCTCAGGCAGCTTCTTCAAGAAAAAAAAGAAAGATAAGTTGGTGTGGTCGAATGACAATATTCAGTATGATGAATCCAATATTGCTTTTTTGGGATCTGAAACTCTTCCGGATGAAATTATGCAGCTAAATACTCCAATGGAGTTTTTCAAATTTCTTTTTCCGTCATCTGCTGTAAATTTAATTGAGGAAGAAAGCAACGTATACGCAGCACAAATTTCACCCGAAAACTTGCATTCAGTGAAACATGAAGACATCTATAAATTTATAGGTATTATTATATACATGTCGGTAGTACACCTGCCAACTACTCGGCATTACTGGAAGGAAGGCACGTATATTGAAAAAGTTGCAAATGTAATGACGTGCAACAAATTCGAAGAGATTAAAAGATTTTTGCATTTTTTCGACAAAACAAACGAACTAAAACCAAATGACCCACAGTTTGACAGGCTTCAGAAAATATGCCCACTTATGAAAATCCTTCGCGAAAGGCTACTAAAAGTTCCGAAAGAGGAATTTTTGTCAATCGACGAACAGATGATCCCTACCAAGGCCCGAACTTCGGGGATCAGACAGTACAATGCGAAGAAACCCCATAAATGGGGTTATCTAAATTATGTATTAAGCGGAGTCAGTGGATTCAGCTATGATTTTGAATTCTTCGGAGGAAAATACCCTGATCAGCCAGAAAACTGCCCTGATATTGGAGTGCCAGGAAATGTGGTACAAAGACTAATGGAGACTGTCTCAGACAATTTGAATCATAAGATTTTTGTAGATAACTGGTACACTAGTTTGCAGCTAATGGCAAACTTGCACAAAAGAGGTTTTCTGCCATTAGGCACAATACAACTAAGAAGAGCTCCAAATATAAATATATCTAAAAAAGCTTTAGGAAAGAAAGAACGAGGTTATTGCTCCGAAAAAAGTGTTACTGTTGATGACGTTCAGCTATCAGTTACCAATTGGGTCGACAATAAAGCAGTCAGTTTGTGTTCATCCTACGTAGGCAAGGAACCAATGGAAGTTGTGAAAAGATATTCCAAAAAACAAAAGTGTAGAGTTGATGTTCCTTGCCCAAAAGCAGTAACTATTTATAACAAATACATGGGTGGTGTTGATTTACTAGATGCCATGTTAGGCTTCTATAGGATCAAAATCCGCAGTAAAAAATGGTACCACCGGCTGTTCTTCCATTTCATTGATCTCTGTTGCGTGAATAGCTGGTTACTATGGCGAAGAGTCATGAAACAGAAAGGTGAAGATATTTACATTCCATTGCTTGACTTCAAGTTAGCCATAGCAGACGTATTGATGCACAAAGATTGAAAAGTACTCGTATATACTCCGACTACACGCAAACGAGGACGACCACTGAATCAAGATGTTGAGGCAATTAAAAAGGGGCGATCAAGGCGATGCATAGAACTACCTCCAATGGAAGTAGCTGGAGATGGGTTCAACCACTGGCCTGATTGGAAAACCGACCGCCAACGGTGTAAACTGGAAGGATGCAAACAGAAATCCCAAGTGATGAGCGAAAAGTGTGGTTGTTATCTTTGTTTCAACAAAGATCGCAACTGTTTTAAAAACTTTCACACATAATTTCTTTAATTAAATAGCATAGTTTCACGTTGTTTCTTTTAATTCCTGTTTTTCAATGTTATACATAATTCGATCACACCGCATGTTGTACCAAATTTGGAACGTCTGAGTTTTAGAACTAGAACGCATGGCGTTCCATATTTGGAACAATTACTTTTACCTATGTATCTTTTTTACATGGTCTTCTATATTTTTTTAAATATTTTTTTGGGGACCTATAAATGCCCTATACCGACATATTTTTATTTCCAAAGGATTTAAAAAATCCATGCGGTAAAGGGTTAAATCCTTGTGCTATATTTTTCCAGTCCGCTAATGATTTGGATGTAATAGTATTTTCTTTCAAGATACCATATACAGGGTGCCCGGTAATTAATGGATAACCTTAAAATGGGTCATGGTACAACTAATGGCCATTCAGAAAAAAAAAACAAAAAAAAAAAAAAACAAGTAGTATCAAAGATATGATTTTTTTAATAATAATCGGTGTTTTTTGTTACCCTATATTACATTTTTGTACACCACGACCACAAATTAAAGAATTCTATATTTCTGTGCTAGACCTCTAGTGGCACAACATTTAGCAGGTTGCGTTCGTCTTGCCGTCCGGGAGAACTAGCAAAGTGCTTGGGAACAGCTGCTCACCTTCCCTTACAGAATTCTACATGTACAAAAGAATTTGGTAACTAAACAGACATTAACCGCACAAATTAAAGAAAACTGTCATATTTCGGCCCATAATTTAGATTCCAAATTACAGACACAGAGATATACCTCATCAAGGGGTATATCCCATCTCGTAGAATCGAAGTTAGGGGAAGGTGACATAAGCGGAGCAGCCAGGATTCTTTTTAGTAGTGATGTGGTGGCACCGTGTTCTCCAGAAACGCTCGCAGCTCTGGAGAGCAAGCACCCTGCCCCAGCGGATGGCCTTTCCTTCCCCGACCCCCCTAATCTGGATAACCACTCTCTCACCATTACAGGTCAGGAGTTAGTTACAGCCGTTAGCTCCTTCCGGAGCGGCTCCGCTGGCGGCCTCGACGGCCTGAGTCCTCAGCACCTTAAGGACCTTATTTGTTCAGGCGCCGGGGCAGCTGGTGTGTTGCTTTTGAAGGAGCTTACGGCTATGATTAACCTAATGCTCTCCGGCAAGGTGAACGAGGCCGTCGTCGACGTTCTGTACGGGGCGAATCTTTGCGCCCTGCGTAAAAAGGATGGCGGCATTCGTCCCATTGCCGTGGGAACCACTTACCGTCGTATGGCAGCCAAGATTTGCTGTAAATTTTACGGTGAGGTAGTTTCGAAAAAAAATCAGCCCCTGCAGCTAGGTTACGGCTCCAGAGGGAGCTGTGAGGCTGCCGTACACGCCTTGTCGACCTACCTAAATTCTGGCAAAGGAGAGGTCATCTTGAAGGTTGACATAAAGAATGCTTTCAATGCTGTTAATAGGGACACCTTGCTGGCAGAAACTAAAAAAGAAATACCCCAAATCTTTAGTTTCCTTTGGCAATGTTACAGACACCCTTCTAAATTACTGTATCGGGACAACCTTCTGGAATCTGCTGTTGGCTGTCAACAAGGTGATCCCCTCGGGCCAGTGATTTTTAGTTTAGCCATTCACCCAATTATTCGACAGCTAAATTCCAAATTTAACGTTTGGTATCTTGATGATGGAACCTTGGGAGGCGATGTAGAAACTGTTTTAAATGTCCTACAATTCTTAAAAAATGAACTTCATTCCATAGGCCTTGATCTCAACTTTTCGAAATGTGAACTATACTTAGCGGACAGTACTGACAGACATCTGACACTTACCAAATTTAACGCGATAAGCTCCGGAAATAAAAATTATTGAAAAAAGCTCTCTTCGTCTCCTTGGGTCTCCAATCTTTGAGAATTCCTTTCCCGTTTTTATTCAGGAAAAAATACAAAACTTCAATGACGTTTCGGAAAGATTATTCCAAATTAACATGCATTCGGCCATAACCTTAATCCGTTACTGCTGTTTCGGCCCTAAATTAACATATTTCCTTCGCGCTTCTCATTTATGGAAGCACCCTCACCTTTTAGACAAAATGGACCAAATTATCCGGCATACATTAACTTCGATTTTAAATGTGGCCCTGGACGACCGAGCTTGGACACAAGCTACTCTTCCCATTCGTATGGGAGGCTTCGGCGTCCGCAAAATTTCTAGTATTAGTTTACCGGCTTTCATATCCTCGGTTTACGGCACTGAGAAATTAATCAGGAAAATCCTAGCCTCCACACTGATTGATTTTGATGTGCCGTGCTTCACCGAGGGTATGGATGCTTAGCGTCTCGCTTGCCCAAATTCAGATCCACCCGACAATCCATCTTCCCAGAGACGGTGGGATGAGCCACTCTGCAGAGTAGTACAGAATAATTTAATTGACACGTCTGCTACTACTGTGGAGCGTGCGCGCCTACTGGCTGTGGGTAAGTGGGAGTCGGGTCTTTGGCTTCATGCACTACCATCGTCGAACATAGGCACTTTGTTCGACGACACTACTTTCCGCCTCGCTGCTTCCCTGCGACTAGGAGCTCCCTTTTGTTCCCCTCATCGCTGTCACTGTGGCGAAGTTGTCAACAGCCTTGGACACCACGGTCTGTCTTGCAGCCGAAGTGCGGGCCGCATACCGCAGCACGCGAACATTAATTACATCATCCGACGAGCTCTTGTCACCGTCGGCGTTCCAGCTGTATTAGAACCTAATGGCTTGGCACGCGACGATGGCAAGAGACCGGACGGCATGTCTTTATTTCCATGGAAGGTGGGTAGGCCTTTAGTGTGGGACGCAACATGTGTCGATACTCTTGCGCCATCCCATCTTCCTGTCTCGGCGTGCTGTGCTGGCGCCGCTGCTGCGGCTGCGGAAAACCTCAAGCGGTGTAAGTATAACAACCTTATCGGTAATTATATTTTCGAGCCGTTTGGGGTTGAAACCCTCGGGCCGTGGGGTCCGAGTGCCCTTGTTTTGTTCAAGGAAATCTCCAAACGCCTGTTTGACACTTCCCGTGACCCAAGGGCTGGATTTTACCTTGGCCAGAGGCTAAGCATTGCAATACAACGTGGCAATGTCGCCAGTCTCTTGGGTACATTACCAGTCGACAGCGATGCGGAGGAATTTTTTGACGCCATCTTTTAATTTGTTATTAGTTTTAGTTAGGTAATTATATTTTAATTGTAAATATTATTGTGTTTGATAAAAAATGTATATAAATAAGTATGTAAATAAATTCTTAAAATATAAGAAAGCAAGCAATTAAATGTTGAAAAGACACAAGAATTCTATCTGTTTTTTATTGTTATAGTAAATTACGTTAACTGAGCTGATAGATAAGCAATAAATAGTATGACTACTATTACACTGTTTTTTTTTAAACAACTCGAATGTTTGTTCTGGGGAAAAAAATTGTGAAAAATATTCATTTTGACAAAGTTTAAGAATCCATAGCTTAAAAAAAAAGTATACAAACACAAGTGACCAATTATTTTAAAATATTATGCGCTTAAAGCAGATTTCAAAATGGTATTATTCATTATTGTATTTAATGTAAATTGTGAATTATTGCTATTTGTGTAGAAAAGGTGTGAATTTTGGTTTAACAACAAAATTTGCAATAATGGAATATTTATTTACATTAAATGTACCTGACCATTGCGGTTTAATAAAAACATTAATAGACGTTAGTAAAGAATAGTAATACTTAAATAAAGTCGCTTTAAAACCAGAAATATTTTAACAAATACAAATTGGGTTTGAAATAAATTTCGTGTGTGTGAGTTGTGTGACCGTCATTCTGGCTACCTTCGCGCACCGCGCACCACCCGTCTTTTGTACATGTTAGACAAAGAGGATATGAGTTAGATGAGTGCGAGCGAGATAGTAAATGTGAAAAAAACCGGTAGGGACTTAGCTAGCTTACTAGTTTAGTAGTTTAGTGCATCACTCGACTTGCTCGACTTCGCATGTGTTTATTTCGTTCCTGGTTGCTATTGTTGCTATTTACTGTGAATCAGTGTTAAAACGACGACCTGGCTATTTTACTGGACTATTCGTTTTGTTTACTAATTTGGACTTGTTTTGTGTGGTGATATTTGCGACGACTTGGCTTGTAACTGGATTGTTTACTTTGTGAATCAAAATGCCACGTATTGAGTATACGCCACAAGAATATGCAAACATGCATTTTATTTACGGGGAATGCAGAGGCAATGGAAATGCAGCCGCAGCTCTTTATAGGGAAAGATATCCTAATGCGCGTCATCCAGATTACCGCGTATTTATAAAAGTCCACGGTTGTTACTCAGAAGGAAGAATCTCTGGTAGAGGTGTTGGTGGTACTAGCGGTGGAAGAAACGCTCGTGCTGATGTAGAAGACGTGGTGCTTGAGGAAATTGCGCAAGATCCTTCAATTTCTACGCGATCAATAGCTCGACCCACGGGAATAGGGAAATCGACTGTGCATGATATTTTAAAAAAGAACAAATATCACCCGTTCCACGTTACGCGCGTGCATACTCTTGAACCAAGAGATTACAATGCAAGATTGCGTTTCTGCCGAAAAATGCTCGACAAGATGGAAGACCCGCAGTTGTTTAATAAAATTCTATGGAGTGTGATGAATCAACACTTAAAAGAGATGGCTACATGAATTTACACAATCTCCATAGCTGGCAACTAGAGAACCCTCGTGCTATGCGTGAAGACAGGTCACAGTACCAATTTAAAATAAATTATTGGACTGGAATTCTAAACGGAAAAATAATAGGCCCATTTGAATTACCGGGTAACCTAACTGGCCAAAGTTACTTAGAATTCCTTCAAAATGATCTTCCAAACTTATTGCAAGAGGTGCCCGAGGAGGAGAGAGAATCTTATTGGTGGCAAAATGACGGCTGTCCTGCACATTATGCTGTATCTGTTCGTGCATATTTAAATAGCACATACCCAAATAGATGGATTGGCCGACTGGGGCCAATCTTGTGGCCCCCACGTTCACCAGATCTAAATCCACTTGATTTTTTTTACTGGGGCTGTCTGAAGGAAGTAGTATACGCAAAGCCGATCCGTTCCTTGGAAGATTTACGTAGCCGTGTCCGGGCAGCCGCATCGAAAATAAGTGAACGACGCTACACGCGACTGCTCAGGAGATCATTTATTCGTAGATGTAGAGCCTGTATCAGACGGGGTGGCCGATAGTTTGAACATTTATTGTAATTTATAACGAATACAGTGTCATTAATGTCAAATATTGTTTTTTATTAAACCCCAATGGTCAGGTACATTTAATGTAAATAAATTTTCCAATATTGCAAATTTTGTTGTTAAACCAAAATTCACACCTTTTCTACACAAATAGCAATAATTCACAATTTACATTAGATACAATAATGAATAATACCATTTTGAAATCTGCTTTAAGCGCATAATATTTTAAAATAATTTGTCACTTGTGTTTGCATACTTTTTTTTTAAGCTACGGATTCTTAAACTTTGTCAAAATGAATATTTTTCACAAATTTTTCCCCAGAACAAACATTCAAGTTGTTTAAAAAAAAACAGTGTAATAGTAGTCATAGTATTTATTGCTTATCTATCAGCTCAGTTAACGTAATTTACAATAACAACAAAAAACCGATAGAATTCTTTAATTTGTGGTCGTGGTGTACAAAAATGTAATATAGGGTAACAAAAAACACCGATTATTATTAAAATATCATATCTTTGATACTACTTCTTTTTACATTTTTTTTTCTGAATGGCCATTAGTTGTACCATGACCCATGTTAAGGTTATCCATTAATTACCGGGCACCCTGTATATCGCACCTTTAGGACGAAAACGACACATTTAAAAAAAAAACAAAATTGAGTTATCATCATAAAATGACTCAAAACGAAATTCTCAATGTAACAATAGGTCAAACATAGCCATATTCGAGCGGGAACAGGACAAAACTGTTATTTCGGTCTCTTTCTTATGCGGTGACGTGCGGGCCCAAGTCGGGGGGGAAACGACGCAGTTAGTGTTGTGTTCTCATCGCTAAGAGCAGGACGTTGCGCAGTCAGCCGTGTAGTGACCCAAAGCTTATTACGTCGTTTTTATTCCGAAACAATTGGTAAGTTGTCTTTCGATTTTTAGTATAGAAACGACCAATTTTGCTTTGCGATTGTTTTCTTCCGATTTATAAGGTAATATTAATGACTTATTCAGGTTTGTGGCAATTTAATTTTAGAAACACATATAATTTCAATGACGGATTTAAGTCCGTGTCGTTTTAATAATAAATAACGATACATGTTTGGGACTAAATTTGACCTATTATAAATCAAGTCGTTTTTTTATTTTGCAAACCATTCTTGTTTGTGGCTCATTGATTATTAGGCCATTTATTTATTTATTTCTAGATAAAAAGGAAGGCGCATTGGTTAATGTGCCACTACACAATTACTAAGCCAGCAAGTTTTTAAAGAAAAAGTCATTTAATATAAAGATTATAAAATGAAAAGAAGGAAGGACATTATAATGGATAATGCATTAAAAAATGTGAAAAATTTCAAAGCAAACGAACTCGAAGTAAGAACATGTACATAATAATTATACAAATCTATAAAATATGTTATACCGTAGACTTTAATTGATTTGTGTTTATCTTTCGTCAGGAACAGCCGGTTATCAAAACGAAAGAGAATTTGTCTCTTAATTCCACAGAGATTGACAATTTTCCAAAAGAAAAGACTGAGAGTAACAAGTTTTATGTCATCAATAAGATTAGCATGGTAAGCAATAATTTTTCGTTTAGTTTGGTACAGACGACTGCACGTCAGTGGACCCGATTTGATCTTGAAAGCGCCTTTATATAGAAAGTTTATACTGATAATATTATTAACATTTTATCGTCCGCCAGGAATCACCCACCGGCTGCTAAAATTAAAAACCAAAAAGAAAACTTAAATCCAAATTCCGCAGCTACTGAAGAATCACTAATTAAAATGACAAACAGCGGCAATATTGCTGTCAATGGGGTTGGCAAGTGAAAGCTGATCTCAGATGGCGCCACCACTATATGAACCCTTGTCATTAAGTGAGATAAATATTTACAATCTTCGGATTTCATAATTGCGTTGATTTCTTGACAATTTTCTGATTTAAAACATGTATTCCACTTGGAAAATAAGTGAGTTAAAAGAAGAGCTAAGAAAAAGAGGCGCCTCTTTACGTGGAAGGAAAGCAGACCTAATTGAAAGGTAATTTGTTGATTCCAATTTCCTATAGATTTTTACAATTTTATGGTATATAAACTTGTTTCATGGTATAATTAATGTTTACTTAGGATATACTCTAGTGGATTATAACATTGTATCATTCTAATAATAACTTTAAACGACGGAACTTAATCTTTCTATCGTGTTAGAAAGTTTGTGGTTATATTTTAGGTCTGAATGATACTAAATAATAAAAGTATATTTTTTATATTACAGATTAGAGTCTTATGACCAAAACTTCAATTTTGGGCAGGCTGTAGTTGTGGACGATGAGCCTTCACTGGATCTTCCATCCACTGAGTCTTACAGAGACCTAAACAGCAACACTAAGCTTCCTCCACTGAACAAAACTCAAATCCGGCATTACTTATCTATGTAAGTTTTATTTCTGTTTTTAATTAGGTACCTACTAGGCATTATTTATCTAAGTATGTAAAATAACTACTATTTGGGAAGTGAGAATTGATTACTGGCATTAGAAGATTGCCAGTTTTGTTTCACATTAAGATTGTTAGCCCACCTTGAGGAAGACCAACTTGCCCGTTGTCGACCTGTTTTACCATGAACTACATACAAGTACTTATTTTAATAACAGGCATTCTTTCTATTCCTTCTTTTATAGCTCTGACAAGAAAATGGACAAAGTAGTGCAGCTATATGAATCACGCCATTTAGTAACAGCCCGGTCTTTTATTGATGCTATCAAGAACACCTACCTAAAAGGCACATGTAGAAAAACAATGAAAAATTTTCATTATGAAGTTAATATAAAATTGGATGAATATGGCAGTATTGAAGAAACGCACTGTCAATGTCCAGCAGTTAGTGGTAATGATGCAACTTGTAAACATGTGGCTGTTTTGCTTTTAGGTGTTGAAAGCATGGTCAATAATAAATGTATTTTACTCTTTGAGACTTGCACCCAAAGACTACAAAGTTTTCATGCACCTAAAAACCCCTATAGTGGCACACCAGTGCGTGCAGAGAAATTACCAAGAAGGAGACAAAATATGTCAGTTTTGTTTGAACCTTATCCTATTAAGAAACTTGATAAACAGAACTACAATTTCAGGGTTACAAACTTGGTACTTAACTTTCCCAATAGTTCAATGCCATTAAAACAAATGTATGAACCGGCAAACCCATACAGTATTGAAATAGACCATGATTACTTGGTAACTGATCCGAAAACTCAAGTTCTACTAGATCTGCAGCTCTCAGTAATCACAGTAGAACAAATTCAGAAGATAGAAGAGGCTACTAGAGAACAGAAAGCTAGTGCGGAATGGCTAACGCAGAGAAGAAAAAGATTAACAGCTAGCAACTTTCACACAATATGCCATTTGAGGCCAACCTCAATGAAAAGCTATGCCAGTCAAATACAGCATCAAATAGAATTTTATTCCAGAACCACCAGCCACGGTATCATAAATGAAAAAATTGCTCTGCAAAAATATTGTCTAACATACGACCTTATTGCTTCACCATGTGGCCTCTTTGTAAGTCAGGAGCGACCATATCTTGCTGCTTCACCGGATGCGTTGTTAGGCTCTGATACAATTATTGAAATTAAATGCCCATATGCAAGCAGATTTAAACTTATTGACCCTATAACTGTCCCGTATTTAATATTAAATGGTAATGTTTTAAGTTTGAAACCCAGTACACCATATTACTATCAAATACAAGGGCAGTTGTACTGCAGTGGTAGAAAGTACTGTAATTTAATAGTGTACACATTCAAAGACATGAAAGTGATATATGTATACAGAGATGAAAATTTCATCAATTATATGTTGTCAAAACTTTATGAGTTCTATAATAATTATTTTAGAGCAGAACTTTTTAAAAAATATCTGTATTATAACTATGATAGCTATCTTAATAAATAAAAGTAAGTTTTAATCATTAAATTTTTTATTTGCGTACTATACCCTCTCTGAAATTACAAAGCATAAGGCATATAAAAAAAATCTTAGAAGCTATAGGTACATAATATTGATTTAATTCACTAGTTAATATCTTATAGGTTTTTGTCAGACCAATTAATCGTTCTATATGAACTCGTTGACTTGCTAATTTTTTGTCAAGTTTTAACAAGCCACCTGGAATTTGAACTTTCCTTTTAAAAAATTTGGAATGTTTATCCCAATTCCTTTATTTGCAAATATATCCTGGACATTAAAGCCACGATCTGCCATTATACTGTCTCCTGTGTCAATTTTTTTTGAAAGGTTGCTACGTTCAACTATTTGGCGATCACTCACTGATCCTGCATATGCTCCAGAGCAATAAGTGAGTAGTCCACCTGGTGAAGACCCAACCAGAAATTTAAATGTGTTTCTGTGTTTGTTCTGGCTAAAAGACACTTTTTGAGCATCAGGCTGGCTTGGCTTTTGGATGGGAATTTCAGTACCATCTATTATAATCCTAGTAGACGGATAATTATTTTTAAAATTTTCGGGCATGTAATAATTGACAAGCTCACGGCTAGGCGAAATGTCTATCAAACTCCAGATGTCATTCACAAAATTAATCCATGTTATAATCACATTGGCGACTTCTGTTCTACTTACTCCAAACATTTTTCCTATTTCAAAATCAGGCTTGTTTCTTCTCAATTTTATCAGGAGCATTAAAAATTGATCTTCTATAGATAAACCAATAACTCTAGTCCATCTATATTTGATATTGTGTGCCATTGGCATTAGGGTTGATAGCACTAAATTAAATTTAGAGTAGGTTTCGAGACCTGTATAATAATTTACTGATTCATTGTCAGTTAACAATAGGTCTGTAGAGAATAATCTCAAAATATTAGAAGTCTGTGTCCCTTTTGTACAATTTTCACCAGACCCAGAAGCAAGATCTAAGCTTGTAGACTGAATACCCATAATATCAACACTATGCGAGACATTTGCATCATCTAATTCTTCAAGTGGCTGGATATTACTGAAGCTCTGAGTAGTTGAGTTCTCCTCTTGAAACAAGCTTTTTCTATAATTACGTTTTCTCAGGCGTTCTTCTCTCAATGTAGAGGCTGGCTTTACATTCCATGGGAACATTGAAGGTATTGCAGACTATTTTAAAATTTTTCGCTGGTTTATGATCCCTGAAAGAGTGATATGCCTTTAGCAAACATATAATTTATGTATTAAATCAAGGAGTAATAGAAGATGGATCAACTATCTGGTGAAGATCTCTAAACCTCCAGTGGGCTCAAAAGGCCTAGACCATTCCTTGTGGAGTACATGGGCGCACATTTCGGAAATTCACCTTTCATTTATTCGTTTGTTTGTGTGTTATGGGCAGCCTGTTTTCTTTTAAGGTTTATTAAATCGCATTATCTTACATTATACTTAGGTTATGTAATGCAGGTAGGTATAGGATACGTACAAATAGGAGGAAATAGTTTTTGATGACCTAGTCAAACTGAAAGTAATCATTTTGAATATATACCTGAGTATTTACCAATCTTTTCATAGTCACTTTCCTTGAAATGTTCATGACATAAGCCCGGTTTCCACCGCGAGCGGGACGGACCCATTAATGACTTCGTTAAACTCGCAAACGCAAACTGCATACTTGTATTTCCACCAACAAATAGTCGGACGGAAAGAGCCGAGCGTGTAGAAAGAGTAGAAATGAGCTCGCTCAGTTCTAGGGAGCGGAGCGGAGTACTTACGGACTCCGCTCAACTCGCAATTACAATTTACATAGTAGCGTTTCCACACAGAAAGTGGTGAGCGGGGCGGATTGAGCGAGTAAAAAGAAATTGAAAAGAGTCCGCTGCGGAAGGCCTGCACCGACTAGTTCAGAACGGACTCGCTCGCTGTCTGCCCCCCGCGCCTCGCCTCCCGCAGCTACGCGCCGGCTGGCGCTCGCATCACCGCATTGTTGTTTGTTATGGCAGTCGAGTAACACATGTTGTTTTGGTTTGAAATGGAGCGATTTATAGAAGCTGTACGACAATACCCATGTTTGTGGAATGTGTCAATTAAAGAATACCGAAACATAGATAAAAATAAGATAAAAGAAGCGGCATGGAAATCTATAGTTGATGATGTAAATTTGGCTGAAATAAAAAACAGTAAGTGTCTTTTTAATTGAATTTATTTTATGAAACAAGTGAATCTTGACTGGCTATTCTACCGGAATTATTAAAATAATCGCAATATATGTTACGTACATTAAAAGCTTCTCGTGTAGCTCGCAGTCTATCAAAGGTCATGTTGTTGGGTCGTGGATTATTATAATTGTCATTTTGATAATTTGCAGTCGATGTGGGTAGTGACGATAATTGTACAGATAAATAATTATGCAACACGCAAGTTGCTTTTATTATATGATCGACCGTCTCAAGTTTGCATTCTAGTGGTCGCCGATAAACACGCCATCTAGCGGATAAAATACCGAATGCATTCTCTACAACATTTCGAGCTCTGCTGAGTCGATAGTTAAATATTCTTTTTGGTCTATCATTTGTTACGTTTGAATATGGTCTCAGTAAATTTTTACGTAAAGCAAAGGCCTTGTCACCTATAAATACATAAGGTACTCTGACTGAACTACTTTCATCTAAATGACGGTCGTCCGGTAAATTTAATTGGTTATTTTTTTTTTTTTCCAAACACGCTATCATTAAAAATACCACCGTCACTGAAACGCCCCATCGATCCAACATCAATGATTATGAAACGTTTGTGTGCATCAACAACCCCCAGTAATACTACGGAATAATATTTTTTGTAATTGTAAAATTGACTTCCTGAATGTGGAGGACATTTAATCGCTACGTGTTTACCATCAATGGCACCAAGGCAATTTTTAAAGTGCCATATATTTTCAAAAGCTTCTGCTATATTTTCCCAATCTTGCCTTTTGGGTTCTTTCAAATAAATAGGCTGTAAATTGCAATACAAGTATCGTGTACTATCCTTGAAACAGTTGGTGTGCTCATGCGATAATTGTAGGCTATTGTTTTGAATGCGTCGCCTGTTGCTAGAAATCTGAAACAAAATATAATAATATTAATAAATAATAAACTTTTTGGAACGAAGTTCCTTATCGCGCGTTGCGAACGGGAGCTATATGGAAAAAATTAAGTCGCTACAGCGTCATTCGAAACTAAGTACCGGAACCTAATTATCTTTATTGTTTCAGTCCAGGATGCGAAATCCGAGTGGAAAAAGTTAAGGGATAACCATAGAGACAGTTTAAAGAGAATGAAAGCCACCAGATCTGGGCAGGCAGCTACAAACCTCAATACTTGGAGATATGCGGAATTGATGGAATTTTTACTTCCATATATGAAAAATCGTAGTAGGTCTACCAATTTAAATTCTACAGATATACCATCATCGGCAACACCTGAAACCTCCATAGCGCAAGATGACGAAGATACTAATAATTCAGAAATATCTGTAGTTCCAACAAACGATACAATCAATAATACGGAGGCTAGTGCACCACAAGGAGGTAAAACTCAGACACGGAAGCGGACCGCAGATGGAGATTTTATAGAATTACTGAAAGAAATGGAGGAAAATCACCAAAAAAGACAAGAAGAAAGAGATTTAAGACGCACAATGACAAATACACAAGAAAAAGGTGCCATTGATTTGTTTTTAGAAAGTATGGCGATCACCATAAAAACGATGCCTATGTGGATGCAAAATCGCGTTAAGAAAAAAATATTTCTAATCGTTAGTGACGCCGAGGAAGAACTAGAAAATTATAGTACTTGTGTTACACCAGACTCAGTAAACAATACCTTGCCGGTAGCAGCAGCATCATCACGTTCTGCTAATTACGGATACACTACGTCGAGAGACCCTGTAAACAATGACTTGCCGGCAGCAGTAGCAGGATCATCACGTTCTGCCAATTACGTATACACACTACCGGAAGCAGCAGCGTCACGTTCTAATAATACGACATACCACGGATACAGTAGCTCGGGAAGATTTGAGCCATCCCGTTACATGATTATGATAACTAAGCATAATGTTCTTTTTAATTATTTCACTGATTTGTTTTATTTCTGAGTAAAGTCTAAAATAATTATCTATTAACAATGTTTTATTTCTTACCTGAGGCACACAGCTAGCTTTTCTTGAGGTGAAATAGCTTTCCTGAAGTTGATGTTTTGTTTCAAAATATCGACCTCCACAAATGACAAACGTTCTTGAAATTGTTCTCTATATACAGTATGTTAAATAACAGAGGGCGTTCCCCTAAACTCGTTAATCTATATTATTAATAGATAAAAATAAAAATATCAGCATAGAAAAATAATCCGAATTAAAAAAAATAATTAATTGACAATAAATTCGAAACCTCCTGTTTAACATCAAAATAGTAGCGCGGAATAGTACCTAGCGTAGTAGCATTGCCCAAACCGGCAACGTTGCAATACGCACGATGCCGAGCGACTCACGAATACTCACGAAGCAGAGCGAACCGACCGCCGCGCGCCGCGCCGCGCTGAGTGGCGAGCGGCGACTTTTATAATGGCGGCATAAAACGTCTGGGAACTAGAGTTCCCACGGGCACTTAGCGGTATAATGAATTAGAAAGACACGTCGTCGTCGGGTTGTTATCAGTAAAATTAAACATTTATGTAAGTATGTGTAGGTTTAGCAATAACATTTAACAACCCGTCTCAAATGCCCGGCTGACAAAGGAATGCGTCACTGAGGCACCTTGGACTTGGAAGGACCTATTCGCAAACATAGTAGGTAAATAAAAAAAACATAAATTCATGTATCTACCTATCTAAGCCACGTTTTAATAACATTAAAATTAAAATACAGAGTATTAGACAGTTATTCTGCACGCAGTGGCCGCGTAATGAACGCGAGGTGGTAGCAGCGCTTCTTTACGTCGCGCATCGTCGCGGGCTCGTGGCCACAAAATAAACAGATACGAGTACAGAAGGTCCACTCACGGAACAAGTACACAAATTTGTTTTACCTAGCCACTCAGACCGGTGGTACGACAGGCTTACAGTGTTAATATGAAAAAAGCTTTTAAAAATTAATTTTATCTAAAAAATAATGTACCGCTAATAAATAGTGTGCGGTTAAGTTTGGAGAAAGTTTCATTTATTAAAACCACAGTTTAGGCTAGGATTTAAATCATAATGACGGTATTACACGTTAGCAAGTGATTTTTTTTCTCCAATACAGAAATTTAAAAACTTTTATTTTAAGCAGTTGCCTTCGTAATTCCTAAGTACTTGCGTTTATTCATAGCAATCGTGTAACGTCACAGTAGTAACACGTTCGTTGAACGGGGTACTCCCTGAGTATAAAAGCAGTTTTAGGAAAGAGTGGGCCTTCTGAACTTATTAATTTTGTAGCACAGTCGTTTAGTGTTATTTTTTATTTTAATGTTTTCGAAATGTTTTAGCTATTATGATACATTTAAATAATGTTAAAAACTTACCTAGATTTTGAACTGCTCAATATGCTGACCTCCTCTGTCTACACATTGTTGCAATCGCCGACGGTTATTTTGGTGCACTCGTCGCATTAAAAGCGGGTCCTCGCGTATGCGGTTCCTGATAACACGGAATGCTGTGCGGATTCGCATTTCCATCTCCTCCCGCGAGTGGCTTTCTTTTTTATAAACGAGTTGTTTGACCCAACCCCAAAAAAAGAAGTCAAGTGGCGTTAAGTCAGGTGACCGTGGTGGCCACGCCTCGGGACCGTACCTCCCGATCCAGCGGCTATCAAACAACTCGTTTAGCCGCGACCGCACTTCTGTTGAAATGTGAGGGGGTGCTCCATCGTGTTGAAACCACACATTTCGGAGCTCGGCTAGCGGCAATCTGTCGAGGTAGCGCGCGACGGTGTCGTTAAGAAGAGCCAGATACCTCACACGGTTTAGAGTCCCTGGGATGAAGACAGGTCCTATTATTTTATTTCCCTTTATCCCAGCCCACACATTCAGTGACCACCGTATTTGATGTGCTAACGGCCGAGTGGCACGCGGATTATGGCCTCTTTCTGCCCAGTGATGGCATACACGTCGATTCCACATGCCATTGCGCGTAAATAGGCTTTCATCTGACCATATGACGTTTTCGATGAAGTGGGTGTCCTCCGCGCATCGCTGCAGTGCCCACTGGCAATAAGTTAACCGGCGCTCGAAGTCAGCTGGACCAAGCAGACCTTGTACTTTTTGAAGTGAGTACGCATGCTGCTTGTTTTTCTTTAAAATTTTAAAGACTGCGACGTGACTCATGTTTAACAGGCGGCCGGCTCTTCTAGTGCTTGAACCGGGCTCCTCCTCAAAATGCCTTAGCACGTTCTCTTCCTGCCGCACAGAGATCACTGGTCGGGGGCCACCAGAACGACGCGGCACTACCGGTTCATTGTTACGAATACGCACCAGGGCACTCACAATAACACGAGAATTCCGCGGTTGATGTGCATTGGGGTACCTCTCAGCATACATCCTCAGAGCACGTGCACCATCATAATTACACTCAGCATAAATGAGCACCATGTTCGCATACTCCTGAGCACTGAACTGATAACGCGGCATTTTTTACACAAGAATGACGCAAGATGTTGCAATGCGAAAATAATGCACATCCGCTCAGCGCGTGATATTAGTTCCGACTAAAATTAGGTGGACATCCGGGGGCAGGGGGCGGGGCTAGGCACATCAAATAGATCGCCGCTGGCGCGGCCCGTCATTCATAAATAGGTAAATTGCGAAGTTGCCGTCCTTCAAGTACGCGTGTACAGAGTGTTTCTTTTACGCATCAATTTAACATTTTTAGTGAATATTTTAATATTAAAAAAAATAAAAACATTTTGTTTTCGAATGGTAATTTTTTTTTTAGCATGTATGGATGCAATACTATTCCGGGTTAACGGGAACGCCCTCTGTTAGTTAACATACTGTATATATCGCGGTATAAGAACCAGATGAACGTATCTACAAAAAAATCAAAAAATGTTTTTTTTCATAAAACGGTTCACAATATAGTCCTTTATAAATTGCCAAAAGGACGTAACGGTAAAGTCAATATTTATCAAATTCCAAAAAAACGAAATAGCTTAAGAATCATTTTCAATGGAACCAGAAAAACGTATTATGAATACCGTTTAAATAGTTCTAATTATCTTCCCACCTCTTTAGAGCTATAGGAACGTATTTCTAAAAACAATATTTTTATTCTTAGAATATAGTTTGTTTGGCAATATTATACAAACCATAAGAACGTAAAAGCTTATACGTTGTTTTGGTCGTTACAAAATTTTGTTTTGATGCTTAGTTTAAAGAGCCAGTGTAACGTTTGTGTATTTACGTTTTATTGGCACAAACATTTTTGTTAGATAAATAATACAAGTTAATGGCCAAAACGATGTATTACGATTTACGTTTTTGTGGCAGTACTATTTTGTTTGATTAGTATTATAGTCCATTGACAAAATATAAACTTACGTTAGTTTGGCACCTAAAAGTTGATGTAAGGTCTCAACGAGTTGAAACACGCAGTGCGGGGAGCCCCCTGATTTGAAGTTAGGAGAATACTTTTTGCTTTTACTTCGTACTAGTGATTATTGATTGTGAGTGACAGTGATTCAATAAAATGAAGAAAAACAATAGAAATTGGAAGATTTTGGAATCGTTGAAACGAAGAGAACCATCTCAGGTTCACGACGAATTCCATCAGATTTTTGAACAGGTGAGTTATCTTTTCTAAGTCTTGACTGTTATTAATTTGCATTAAACGTGCTATTCAGGGTTCGATTCCCAGGTAAGGTTAAGTGTAACAGAGTTTGAGCTCGGATAATACTAATAGTAATAATAATATAGGATAGGAGGGTCCGGACGCTGCTGACTGCAAACCGAATGCATCACCCACGGTCATCGGTAATGAGGCTGTATATCCCGCGAAAGTGTGGAGGTCGAGGCTTTTTAAATGCTAAGACCCTCCACAATCACGAGATATGCAGTCTCAGGGAATATTTCCTAGAAGCCGACGTGGGGATGCATCGAGATGTGGTCGCGGTGGACAAGGGCCTCACCCCGCTCTCCATAATAATAATAATAATATTGTGTTATTTGTATTATAAAATGTGTGTAATTTACGATTTAAATTTACTAATGTTATAAAACCAAACCCTTTTTACTCATTACGGTCAATATTAAGTACCTATACCTACAACAATGATATAATTTACTTTACAGTTAAATAATTTTATTTTGTTTTGTTTTGTCTCAGGAACCAACTCATTCAATCGAGTGCAATGCTGCCGTTGAAGAAATCAACAATTGCTTAAGCCCTTGTCCTCAACCATCCTTTAGTAAATTAACGACAACTTTAGAAAATGAATCTCTCTCTGTTTTTGGTGCACCTGGACCGTCACCCACAAAATTATTGACATTGGAAAATGTGTCACTTATTGATTTAAATGAGGATTTGTATTTATCACATTCGAGCAATGATGGCGAGCCCGCACCAGATGAATGTATCTTGTCATCAAGTGATTTTTCAATTTCAGAAACAAGAAATAATGTTCAAATAAATGATGTTATGACCCAAAACCTTCCTCATTCTAGTAATACTCTTGATACAAACATAGAAACGAATACTACCGATATTGCTGGGGTTGAGTCTGTCATACCTGGTCTTCAAAATCGGAAACGCAAGCGCAGAGGTCAAGCGGAACCCAAGGAATGGAAGAAGAATTTGAGAAAAAACAGAAGACAAAAAGGTGAACCTTACCTCTCCAGTAAAGGTGTTTTAAAACCAGGAAAATTATTGGGTGAATCGAAGTGTATGGGTATGTGTCGAGAAAAATGTACGACCAGATTTAGTGAAGAAGAGCGGCTGGAGATCTTTTCATCTTTTTGGAACATTGATAATATAAATCAGAAAAGGCAATATATTGTAGGCTTAGTAAATCGAGTACCTACACAAACAAAACGAACTGCTAACTTAGACAGTAAAAGGAAACTGACAAACAAATATTTTCTAAAAAAAAGTGGAGCCACAGAAAAGGAAAAGGTATGTCAAAGATTCTTTTTAGCAACATTAAATGTCTCAGAAACATTTGTGAGGTTTTGTTTCAAAAAACTGACTGAAACTAATGTTGTTGACGCTGATCAACGGGGCAAACACGTGCCTCATAATAAAAAGTCTGAAGATACCAGGCAGTTTATACGAGATCATATTAAATCATTTCCCCGAATGCCAGCACACTATTCCCGAAAAGATACAAGAAAAGAGTTCTTAGACCAAGATCTGAATGTAGTCAAGATGTACGAGCTTTATAGAAGTAAATGTTGTGAAGAGCAAAGAGAACCTGTTGACATAGCTTATTACCGTATGGTTTTTAATAAAGAATTTAATATTGGTTTCTATAGACAACGGAAAGATTTGTGTGACAAATGTTTTACTTTCCAACATTTGAACGCAGAAGAAAAAGAGAAGCAGAAAGAAGAGTACGAAAAACATTTAAAAAGAAAAGTTACTGCACGACGACATCGTGATGAAGCGAAAATGTCAGCACAATCTGGTGATATACATTTCGTTGAATATGACTTGGAAGCCATTTGTAATTGCCCTTCATCATCATCTAAGCTAATTTATTACAAACGGCGAATTGCAATTTACAACTTTACCATGCTGGATTTTGAGACAGAAAAGCGTAACGTTTTCTGTTATTGCTGGCACGAAGGTATTGGAAAAAAAGGGGCTGTTGAAATCGGGTCATGTTTGTTGAAATATCTGAAAACCAAAGCTGATGGTAAACCAATTACATTTATGTCAGATACTTGTGCGAGCCAATGTCGTAATGTATATTTATCAGCTCTACTACTGTACTGCATTGAAGCTTTCAATATACCAGAGATTAACCAAAAGTATTTTGAACCTGGGCACAGTCAAATGGAAGCAGATAACATCCACGCAACTATTGAACTGGCTAAGAAGAATATACCTTTATTTCATCCATCTGGATTCTATACAATTATAAGAAAAGCTTCCCGAAAAAATCCATATGACGTCCATGAAATGGGAACAGAAGACTTCGTAGATATTAAATACCTAAAAACTATATTAGTTAAGAATGCTAAGGTGGACTGTGATGGCAATGCTGTCAACTGGCTAAAAATAAGATGGCTGCAGTATCGTAAAGAAGACAATAAACATATATATTTTAAATATGATCTGGAGGATGATGATTTTAAAATGATTAAGATTATCAGAAGAGGCAAAAGAGTACCTGTGGAACAAATTGTGTTGAAAAATGCATATGACAAACCCTTACCCATTTCTAGTGAAAAGTATGACGATTTACAAGACTTATGCAGACAAGGCATCATTCCAACGCAATACCATGATTTTTATAAAGGGTTTTCAGTTGGAACTCCAACAACAGATGACGAAGATAATTAATATTTTTCTAAACGCTGATATGCTGATTACAGGTTTTATTATTTAAATTGTACTATTTCAGGAGTAAAATAAAGATTATTGATTTATTACCTATTTTATTACTCATTTTATCATAAAACTTAACTTCACAAATGACGTATTTAAGTTTAATAACAACATAAGTTTGAAAATAATTAAGGGCCACACTAACGTATGTCAACCGAATTTTAAAAATATATATATTGCGTCTATGTAAGCATATATAAATAAAATATTTCTAATTTTTTCAACGCTCTAAGAGTATGGCAACACATAGTTTTTTTTTTTTTTCCATACTAATATTTTATCTGTATTAAAAAGCTGGTAAAGTTTACAGACCCGAATTTTCACAGTATTTTTGCTTTCCTGTGAAATTGAGAAAATGTAGATACGTTTATCTGACTCTTACACCGCGATATATAACTATATATAACCCTGTAATAATTCTTAAATTTTTCGTCGTCTAAATCATAAAACAGCCTAAATTCCCCTTTGAATTTACGTTCTTGAATATGCTGGCACAGCCAAAATCTTCGTTTAGCGCGTTTTTTTCTTTGCATAAGATACAACAATACGTGTTTCTTTTTTCTGTATACATAATCACTGTCATCACTCGATTCCGTGTCACTCGATAACATCGCAACAACACGACCACACGCAACCAGCTCAAAACTTCAACTGAACTCGTTCTCTGTGGAAATTATCTATTCGTTTTTCATTTCTCATTTTCCGTTCAGCTCAGTCCGCTCATTTCTCTATCTCAGTTTCATTTTGCAGTGGAAATCAAATGACCAACTCTTCGTTGGTGGAAAAGCAAACCTATTTCATTAAAAAGGAGTCCGTTCCGCCTAACCATTTCCCGCACATTACCCTTTAGCAGTGGAAACCGGGCTATACTCTTGCCCCGCTTTTAGGCTCAAACTTTACTCGCCTTATCGCTTTGAGCCATAATTTTTTAAGTTTATCATCTCGAGGAAACAGGTGGCCTCCAGTTTCTCTACACTTTGGTACACAACACCTAGGCATTTCTTCAATAATTGTCTCTAATTAAGAATTCACTATTAATTCCTTAGAAAAACTGCTTTGTTATTGGTCTGTGCGCTACTAGCGCCACTTTGACAGTTGCCGGCCCCATTATGAGAATGAACTTGTAAGTAAAATATTATATCAATTTTCAACCTAGCAAAATAAACTTACAAACAAAACAAAATTATCGTTGATTTTTTGATTTCAGAAATCTTCAATCAGCAATGATATGACAGAGAACTTATCTTCAAATTCCTCATCATTCATTGAAAACTCCCCACAGTGTACGAAGACTAATAGCAGCGAAGTTTTTTACTTTAGCCATTATTTAGAAACGGTAAGTGAGAAATGTCCTTTAACCTACCTATTAATATAATAAATAATCTACTTTACTTACCTCGCCGTTTGGTTCTTTTTTCAGCACGGGAATGATACGTCAGACAATGAGTCAATTCTTAATCGAGACACACTCACCAGAAGACCTATTCAGGAAAAAAGAGTATCTTCTTCATCTTGTAATAGTTCAAGTTCATCTCGTGCAAGTTCTAGCTCTTCAAGTTCTAGCTCCTCAAGTTCTGGCTCCTCAAGTTCCAGTTCATCCTCTTCGAGTAACGCACAAAATGTGAAATCTAACGTGATTACCTCTCATATTAATGCGGATGGTGCGAGTACCAGCCAATTAGCTGCAAGAAGTGGTAGAGCTATCCCGATATCGAATTATTGTCTATCACCTGTTAATGCTCCTGAAATTGACCCTGATTTAAGTGATAATGACCCCACATTTCAGGATCCCAACGAAATATCAACGTGTCTTAGACGTTTGTCCTCTTCTTCGACAGACTCTATTTCACAACCTGAAACACCCCAACATGATATACAACAACCTGAGACAAGTAACGCCCATGAATCGAACACGAGGCAAAGGAAGTCAAGAAAAAGGCAGCGTAATCCCACATCATGGAAACAAAATATTACTAAGACATTGCGCAACACTGGAAAATCTTACAATTCCTTATCGAAATCTAGAAAAGAAGTGCCAGCCCGTTGTATGAAAAACCCATGCGCTCCATGTCGATTAAAATGTCCTGACCAAATTAATGAAGTCCAAAGGACTACGATTTTCGAATCGTATTGGAACCTTGCACGTATGGAACTTAAAAGATCCTTCATCAGTTCTTGCATGATGGAAATCAAACCTAAATATAAATACACCAATGCTGAAAAGCCCAGAACACCAAATAATGCATTTTTCTTCACTGTGAACAATCAGAAAATTCGAGTTTGCAAAACGTTTTATATAAACACTTTAGATATAACAGAAAGACAGATAAGAACTACAAAAGAAAAAACCAATGAAAACGGATTCATAGCTGAAGATCGAAGAGGAAAGCACACTAATAGAAAGAGAGTTGACGAAACAATTATAACTGATATTGAAAACCATATAAATTCAATCCCAAGGGTAGAATCACACTACTTAAGGGCCTCCACATCTAGGGAGTTCATTCAAGGAGGCAGGACAGTAAAAGATCTTTGGAGAGACTTCTCAGAAGCAAGAGATCCAAATAAACCCAAAGTAGACTACTGGCTATACAATCAAATTTTTAATAACAATTTCAACTTGGGATTCTTTCAGCCTAAAAAAGATCGATGTGATCTATGTTTGGAGTACGAAATGGCATCTGTAGATCACAAAGCAATGCTAAAGGAAAAATTCGATACCTATCTACAAGAGAAAGACCTTTGTCGCCTTGAAAAGAAGAACGACCGCAGAAACATTGGTGAAGGAAATATATGTACCATATATGATTTGCAAGCAGTCATGCAATGCCCTTTGGGAGACTCGAGTTCTTTTTATTACATATCAAAACTCAACTGCCTAAATTTTACTATGGCTGAGCTGGCTCAGAAATCCGACAAAACAAATAAAAACCAAAATAATAGACAGGAATTTGAAGGGAACGAGGGAGAAGATAGAAATGAAGAAGAAACTGTAGGTGCCTATGGGGATGTATATAATTACTTTTGGGATGAAAAACAAGGAAAAAGGGGGGCGAACGAAATAGGATCGTGCATATTTGAGTATTTAAAAAATGTCAGTGAAAAATATCCTGATAAACAACTGAATATAATTTTCTATTCGGATAATTGCTGTGGGCAAAATAAAAACAAGTTTATTGCGTGTCTATACTCGTACATTGTGTCCAAGTTTCCAAATATAATAAGTATTACTCATAAATTTCTTATTCGTGGACACACGCAGAACGAGGGTGACAACGTACACAGCCTAATTGAAAAGGAAGTGAAAAAAAACCTTAAATCTGGACCAATTTATACTTCTCATCAGTATGTTGCCCTGATAAAAAGCGCCAAGAAGTCTGGAAAGCCTTTTAAGGTCCTGGAGTTAAATTATGAGTCTTTTATTAATTTGAAATCTCTACAAGATCAGTGGGGTTATAATTTCAATGAAGACGATGAGCGCAACCAGGTGTCTTGGACCGATATTAAGGTACTAAGATTCTTGAAAGACGAACCTTTTATGGCTTTGTTCAAAACATCTTACATGCAAGAAAATTTTAAGCGTGGTAATATTAGAAACAAACGAAAACGAATGCCTAACCTTGAAGATGTCTCAATCCTGAAAGCTTACACAAATAAAATTAAATTGAGTGAAAATAAAAAGAAGGGGCTAAGCGAATTGCTGCGGAAAAATGTAATACCCGGTTTTTATATAGATTATTACAAATCTTTATTAGATGATTAAGATGACTGACTGATGTAGGATAGAAAGTTCCTTGTCAACGAAGATTTTGTTTAGGTGGTTACTAATAGGTCTTTACCTATGAAATTACCGTTTTGTATGAAAAAATTTAAACGAATTTTTTTCATGAATTTTTTATTAGTATTAATCGAAGTAATCACCCATGCAATCAATGCATCTTTGCCATCGCAGTGGCAGTTTATTGATGCCCTTCTTAAAGAAATCAGCTGGACGGGAGGCAACAAATTCTTCAAAGGCATTTTGTACTGCCTCTCGGGTATTAAATTTTTTTCCCGCCAAGAAGTTATCCAAATTCTGGAAAAAGTAGTAGTCTGTAGGCGCAAGGTCTGGTGAGTAGGGCGGATGACGGAGAGCTTCCAACCCCAGTTCTTGCAACTTGGAGACCGTCTGCTGTGCAGTATGAGGTCGCGCGTTGTCGTGCAGGAGCAGCGGAGACGAGCGATTGACCAATGCTGGTTGGAGATGCGCCAGCTTCTCCATCATTGTGTTCAGTTCTTCACAGTACACATCTGCAGTAATGCTCACCCCGTTTGGTAAGAAGCTGTGATGAATCACACCGGCGCTAGACCACCAAACAGTGACCATCACTTTTCTAGGGGTAAGTTTTCGTTTAGGGCATTGTTTAGGTGCTGAACCAGGATCCAACCAACTTGCTGAGCGCTTACGGTTATCAAACAGAATCCATTTTTCATCGCAGGTAACAATGCGGTTCAAAATTCCTTCATTTGTGTGTCTGTTGAGCAGTGCAAGGCACGTCTCGACGCGTACTTCGCGCTGGCGATCATTGAGTTCGTGGGGCACCCATTTGTCAAGCTTTTTTACCTTGCCAATTTGACGCAAATGGACCAATATTGTTTTGACGCTAACGTCGAAAGCTGCTGCTAATTCAGCCGTAGATTGTGTATCATCAGCTTCCACAATCGCCTTTAATTCGTCATTGTCGACCAAAGTCTTCGGACGACCGCGAGGTTCATTTTTCAGGTCGAAATTTCCAGAACGGAAGCGAGCAAACCAATAACAGGTGGTGCGTTGGTTTGTAGTGTTAGCTCCGTAAACGTCGTTGATGTT
Source organism: Griposia aprilina (assembly GCA_916610205.1). Classification (NCBI taxonomy): domain Eukaryota; kingdom Metazoa; phylum Arthropoda; class Insecta; order Lepidoptera; family Noctuidae; genus Griposia; species Griposia aprilina. The sequence goes on along the minus strand of OU744285.1, from coordinate 21,822,468 downwards.
GCGTGCCGCTTGTGCCGCGTTGCTGCCACGACAGTACTCATATTCCATAATTACTCGAATTTTTAACGTATCCATGATGACGAAAAAGATTGAAATGCGATGAAAATGTAACACTAATCAATAAAGAAATGACTACTTTTAGAAAAAAAAATCCATGTTTTTAAAATAAAATTAATTTGAAATTAGAATTCTTAGCCAAACAAAAATTATTTTGATTTGAAATGGCCAGTACTGCAGAACGGCAATTTCATAGGTAAAGACCTAATATTAATTTTACTTTCTTAGAAAATTGTGTATTAGATTATTGCAGATTGCAAAACTTACTTTTTGTTGATAATTGCTTTGTTTTGAGTTTTACATTTACGTTTTCTTACGGACTACAATATTTTTTTTAAGAAAGTTCCTGATGAACAAAGTTTTTGATTTATTTTTAAGCGTTGTAATTCATTGATTTTTTTGGAAAAGCTTTTCTAATAGAAAAAGATCTCTGCTTATTTCTTTTCTAAGTGTTTATTTATCTTTTGAGATTATTTTATAGTAGATTTCTAATATGTTCATAATGAAGAGTTCCTAATGAATGAACAAAGATCTCATTATTATTGTAAGTGTTGATTTTGATTTTTAATGTTACTACTAAAGGATCTTATACAGGATGAAATTGAAAACATGCGACAAATTGAAATGGGAGATTCAGTAACTGTTACCTAATCATTTTAAATTGTTATTTCCGAAATATAAATTGTGAAAAAAAATGGTGTAATTATCGGCTTAGATAGTGCAAACTAAGTTATTGTCTTCACGTAGACACGATTTTTTGGCGTTCCAGTAAAATAAAATAAATTTAAAACAAACAAAAAAAATAAAGTATCAATTTAGGCGTGTCGGAAATGCAATCCATTCATAGCAGAGTTCATAACTTCGTGAAGTATGGCAACGCTTTGCGCTTGCGGTCATTTACCTAATTTTGGCAATTTCCACGAAGTAGGGGCATGCGACGTTGCCAAGCCGCGGGCGCATGTATTTTGCATCCCTTCCCTGTACTCGACCACCCCCCGCCCGCACTGCTCCCGCCCCGCGCACGCCGCGCCGGTCAGTCTCCCGAAAACATCTCTAGGAGAGGTCACGGTCGCGTACGCAATTTGCAACATTGCGATTATTCGATAGTATACCATGAAATTGTTACCTCATGTACATGAGATAATTATCCTGTGTTAGTGTTAGTGTACCGGACTGTAACGTAATTACGTAAGATGCCTAGGACGAGAGGAAATAGTCGTGTGCCATTAACCAACGACCAGTTACTAAACATGGTTGTATGGTATAATACGACAAGAAACTTACGTGAAACGCAGCGAAGATTTCAACTTAGGTATCCTAACAGCATTCCACCATCACTAGGAAGAATTTTGAGAGCCACCCAGAACCTATTGGACTTCGCAAGCTTCCACCTTCCAGCACACGCCCGAGGTAGTGGGAGGTCACCGGTACATCCGAATCGAATGTACCGCATGATAAAGAGGTTTTTTTATGAAAATCCTCAAGCAAGTACTAGACAAGCAGCGAGACGGTTTAATGTAAGCCAATATTACGTCTGGAAATTATTAAATGCATCGGGAATGTATCCGTATCATTTCCAGCGCGTACAAGACATCGTTCTCGCCGACTATCGTCCTAGAAGAGATTTTTGGAGTTGGTTATTACGAAATCTCCACCAAAATATTCTTTGGACTGATGAAGCAACCTTCACCAGGATCGGTTTGTTCAACATCCACAATGAACATTGGTGGAGTGCTCGCGGTCGTAACCCGCACGCAACGCGCAGGGACGCTTTTCAAGTGCGATTTAGTGTGAATGTGTGGGCTGGAATCATTGGTGACCGAGTAATTGGGCCCTATTTTATTGATGGCAGCTTAACTGGCCAACGTTACCTCGAAATCCTTACGACCGTAGTAAGAGAACTGTTAGTAGATGTGCCAGTGTCTTACACAGCCGGTATGTACTTCCAGCAGGATGGAGCCCCGGCTCATTACTTTAGTGAAGTGCGTGCATACTTGGACAGGGAGTACGGTGATCGGTGGATTGGTCGTGGCGGACCAATAGCATGGCCGGCACGCTCGCCTGATCTTACCCCGCTAGACTTTTATTTGTGGGGAGAAATAAAAAGACTTGTTTACGAACACGAGAGCGAAACTCGAGAACAATTAAAGGACAGAATTTTAAGTGCTTTTACAGTTGTAAAATCCCAGACATTAGTGCTTAGAAAACTTAAAGACAATTTGCGGCGCCGTGCCTTATTATGTGTAGAAAATCAAGGAGGACATTTCGAGCATCTGTTGAAATACACGTAAGTTTTAGTGATTAAAGACCATTGTAAATAAGACCATTGTAAATAAGACCATTCTAAAAAAGACAATTATTGTAAATAACGTGATTCCAACTTTTTAAATACGCCTAAAATACAATACTTAAGTGCTTTTGCTTTATTGTTACAAAAATAAGTTTGTATTTTGATCGTCCTAAGCCGATTTAAGTATGAAGGGAAAGTTGGTTTTACAATGTTTTCATGCGCACGCGGGGTCGCGGTAATCAAAAGCGTGGCCGGTCGAGTCCGGGGCGGGCGGCGCGCGGCAGCGTTTGATTCATAGCATAGGTACTTTGTACCTACATAGGTTACAATGCTAAATTTACGATAGCCGTGATACGACGAATTATTTAGTTGATACTTTTATTGTTTTCATGGTTTTGGCAACTTTTTTATCTTTAATTCATTTTCCTTAATGACATACTCTATATTTTCTTAGTAGCACGTTGAATTATATATTTAAATTTGTCGCGTCTATTCAATTTCATCCTGTATAACATAATTATTATAACCATTTTCGTTTAAGTTTTCATTTAAACATTGCCTTTACCTAATAAAAAAAATACATTTTTTTTTGTTGTTTTATTAATGCACCATTGACGCATTTTCTACTTTGGTATTATTTTTGCTACTTCTTGGGAAAAAAACAGACTTAAATCGGAAAACGTCAAAAAATTACCTACATACGGTTGTAAAAACAAAAAAAGGCGTAACTCTTAAATTTTCACATTTAAAACATTTTTTTCGGACGAAAAGAGACGTATATCCTAAACCGTCAAACTTATATCATTTTTCGCGGTCCAAAACTGACTGATGAAATAAATTACCTTTTTTAGTATAATATTCTTTTTAATAATTATGTTTTTTTGTGTCACAATAACAGCTGAATTACTTTTTTATAATTTTCAGCACAAACATAGTCACTGACGTAAATATTCACGATATACTAGACGAAATATTGTGGAGGTGTCAAAATTGTAAAACTTGTTTTGCTATTTCCCTAAAAGTAGATTTTTTGAATTACGTCGTTTTCGTCCTAAAGGTGCGATATGTTTGCAGGTGTCCCCTTACTATATAACTAATTGTTGAAACTCCGCACTTGAATGAGTATTGAAGGTCAGATAACGTACATCCAGTGCCCAAATATCTGAAAAAGATTTTTTTATTTCAGCAACCGATTTACAAAAAAGATGGAAAAGTATTAGGGACTGCTATTCGAGAGAATTGAAAAAAAAATACGAGAAGTGGTGCAGCTGCTGAATCACGGCAAGAATACGTGCATTTTAAACAGCTTCAATTTTTATCGCCTCTTTTTACGACAAAACGATCACAAGAGAATGAATCCGCCGAAATTACTAACTCTTCCACATCGATTGCACCACTATCAAGGCCAGCAACGCCATCGGCATCTGATCTTTCTACATCTACAGCTAAGCGAGGCAAGGTAGATGATACTACCGTGATGGCACTTATTGCAGATAAAATTCAAAATATTATTAGCCAACCTACACATGATTCCGATATGCATTTCATATTATCATTATATGATGATTTTCGGAAGATACCCTCAGAAAAAAAGATGGATGCGTAAATGGAGTTGATACCATGATAAAAAGATATAACACTCCAATGTACAATAATTATCAATATGGGTACTACACACAAAATCAACAATTTAATACTTCGTCTTCTAATAATTACTAGTATTATGGAATGACTCAACCTAAACTTACTTACCCTAAACTGCGAGAAAACATCGTATATTCCATTCGCTATCCGGCGTAACAACTTACCCGACGATTCTTTCTCCTTAAAAGCGCACACCTGCTGCAAACAATCCCCACGATGCATATGTCCGACACTTACAAGATCTGATAATGTGAAATATCTTGGTGTCCAAATAGACGGAGGATTACGATGGGACAAACAGGTTGACGCCATTACCACTAGATCTATGAAACTTTTGCATATTTTCAAATCCCTTAGAGACTCGGCTGCGCCTGAAACACTTACAGGTTTATTCATAAAGAATCGTTAATCAACGTCCTAAACATTACTTAACTAATTAACTGATTAAACCTTAAATATTAATTAAATATTTCTTATTCATAAACGACATTTAAGCATTGCTTAACTAACCACTACTTAACTTTTTGTAAACTGGCAACTAGGTAGTTTTTCGGTAGAAAACTGTGAAATTGGTCTATGGTACTCGTGCCAAACACCAAATTAAACAAAACTGTCAGTCGGTAGCTTGCGGAAAAACTTTCGTTCGTAGTAATTTCGTAATTGTGTTTTTGAGGATTAAAAATATTATTTATTAAGCTATGGCGGATATAAAAGGATGCGACACGCCATTGTCAAGTAAAAAACGATGCCGCTCCGCTAACTGGGGTGAATCAGAGAAGGTAAGAATTATTAAATGATCTTGATAAAATCCTGTACCTACTAAATATTGTTGTTTCCCCTGTCTTAGGGATGATTTTCAATGTTTATTCTTTTCTAGACTTTGCTGACACAGTTAATAAAAGAAAAGATCCATTTAATTGAAAATAAGGATGTCAGTAAAAATAATAACAATATGAAAAATACTGCATGGCAAGACATTCTGCAAAGGTACAGTACTCAGGTTATGCCTAATTTGGTTGTATTTTGTTGTATTCATCTCCATTCCATACCAACATGTAATGAAGCTGTTCAAGTTAGGATTGTAGGTATACTTACACATCAATATTTAAAAAAAAGTGGTGTTATTTAAAATGAAAGGTTATGAAACTGATATTTTTCGTTGTCTTTAAAACAGTTCAAACGGGAATTCACAATAGCCTATTAACATAGATTTGGTTTTCTCACCAAACCATGGGCATAACATAGTGTAGATAACTAATGATTTTATTAATTGTGATAATTTTTCAGTTTTAATGAATTGAATGACACACCACGGGACCTAACTCAATTAATAAATCAGTGGAGAAACACAAAAAATAATATAAAGAAGAGGGATTTCCAATATAGGAGTGACCGCCTTGCGACTGGTGGTGGTCCACCCCCACGCAGTCCACCACCAGAAGATGTGGAGATAATTGGGCTCCTTCCTCATGAATTTGAGATTGATCACAATGATTTTGATTGTGACAGCATCACTGTTAATAAAGACAGTGATGCAAAGGTTAGTGTTTATTACTACTGATTTTTTACTTAAAAAAATTATAATCCTGGTATAATAATAAAAATAAAACTCATAAAATTGTCCTTTTGTTTCAGGAAAAAGTTCCTATAGATTTAATAAGTCTATCTAATGCTATACCACCAATACAAAAGGTCAGTAACAAATTTATTAGAGGTAGGTATAATAATTATTTGTGCTTATTGCTTGAAAAGGTTTAGCGGTACATCACCTAAAGAACTTTTTGTCATATGTGATGGATGACACTGCTAAATGATTAACACAAGTAAGATAATGAGTGATATATACAGTATCCTATCTTATAATGTATTACAATAAATTAAAATCAATGTTTTGGGCTCTGAATTATTTATGAATGAAATGAAATGATTATAAAGTCTATGTTCAAATCATGACTTTCGTTTCTCGAATATGACTAGGCGATCATATGAGTATGATATCACAGTCAGTTGTTTCTTTCATAATATCTGTTTAAATAAATGACAGAGTCGTGTATAATTTAGCTCTATGTTTCAGAAGAACAGACCAGACCCAGATGAAAACAAACAAAGTATGGACACAGAAAGAAACACAACAAAGAAACGTATCATCAAGAAATCAAAAAAGAAAGTAAGTATTAAACTAAATAAAACACATAGCTGTATGGTGTCAATTTGAGCCCGTCACTCCCTATACTGCATATAAAACGATGGTGTAAATAAATTATGCTTTATTATCTTTACAGGTCACAACAACAACAACTGAGAGTAAACTATTATTTGAAATTGCCAAATCTGGACGAGAAAAACAAATGGCCTATCAAGAAGCAGAGCATATTTTAAAAGTAGACATAATGGAAAAGGAGCGTAAAATGAGAATGCAAGTCTTGAAAAAAGAGTTGGAATATTGGGAGACAAAAAAATCTAACTCGTGAAAAGATTTTATTGAAAATAATTATTAATAAAAATGTTTCGTGTAATGCTTTGTCCATTTATTTCATCTGCTTCACCACCTCGTTCATCTCTTCCACCTAAAGCAATACCTGAAAAATCATTTATTCTTTGTTATTATGAAAAACAAAAAAAATTGGCAATAAATAGAATATAGCAGACAAACAACAACAACATAAATTAATATAACTAGACAGTGCAATGTGGGCCAATGGGAAATGGTTAGGAGGTGCTTGGGAGGACGGGCTCCTCAACTATGAACAGCCTGAGAAACATGTTGGTTTTGAAGGACTTCTTTACATCTTACCTTCTTCTTCTTCTTCATTAACTTCATTCCAATTGATAGCCAAATTATGCAGTACTGCACAAGCTATAATTGTAGTTTTTATTGTCTCATAAGAACCACGCATAACCTCTAGCAATATTCTAAATTTTCCTTTCCAGGTTCCGAAACATCGCTCTACCAAATTTCTTGTACGGATGTGTTGGTTATTGTAACGCTGTTCAGCTTCTGTGTGTGGCCTTAACACTGGAGTTAGCAAATATGTTGTGTTAGGGTATCCACTGTCTCCTAATAATTTTCCTCTAAATTCACCCGCTTCAAACCTCCTTTTAATTGAAGGGTTTTTTATAAAACTACGTAACTAACAATTTTAAGGTTTTTTTTTAATGATGGCAATATGATCTATGGAAAAAGTTACACTAGACAGTTTAATTCGATTTTACAAAAACAGCATGATTAGCATAGAATCACACTGTAAAAAAACACATATTTTACAAAAACGACGTATCTGAACGCAGCTAAGTAGTTTTTGTGAAAAAATAAAACGTCAGTCATAGCCACAGAACACATTTACTCAGGAGAAGAATAACAACTTCAAAGAAAATAAATGTCATAGAAAGCGATGACGCCCACGCCATCTATTGCACGCCCCCTGCGATAAAATATGAAATAGTTTTCAATATTTGAGGTTCATTTAGATCCAGTTGTTTAGAAAGACTAGTAAGAATAAAAACAATCTAGTATATTGAAATATCTTTATTCAGAAATAACCCAAAAAATTTAGTTTTACAAGATTCACGTTTACAAAATTAATCAGTAATCACTAGCGTGTAGTACACACGGCTACATATCAAGCTCTACATTTCCAGTATAAGCTGATTTCACATTTCGGATTTCCGTACAAAGAGAGGTCAGCTTATACTGGAAATGTATAGCTTGATATGTAGCCGTGAGTACCTATACAAATATTACAAATACAGCTGAATGAGGTTAATATAAAATACATATAAGTCCTCATTTATGTGACAGAATATTTTTTTTTTTTCTGTAGAACACTTTTAGAGGATTCTTGTGCAAAAGACCTATTTTTTCTAATACAAAATCGTTTTACAATTATGTAAAAGACACTTTTTATTATATAATAAATATTCTCTTCTTTGTGCTCTATGCAATCATTTAACCCTTTATTGCATCTTGATGGAAATTTCCATCAAACGGTTCACAGGGAAAAAAAGCACACAAATCACTGAGCGGTGTTGATATTTTTGCGTCTGACAATTTCTTGAAATATTTTTGGTTGATACGGAACGTAACTACGTAAAAAAAAAACAAACGTCAATGTCAAAAATGACAATCACAGTTTGGTTACCTGGTGACTAATAATTTTGTTGTAACGGTGCAAAAGAATTACGTTATTTGCTTGCTTTGATCTACGGGAGTTGTTGAAAATATTCATAATGAGTGGAAATAAGGTAAATGTTTTAGAATCTGCTAATATTTGTAACGAAAACATGAAAAATATATCCATAATTATGTCGATTTGGTATGATGTAAATTTACATCATTATGCAGTATGCTCATACCTGAAGTATGGAGAAATGTTTGTTCATGAAATTTTACATTTGTATGATTTTTTTGTTGTTTTAGAATAATTTACAAGAGAGAGATATAGAACACTATCTATCACAACTGGAAGACGGTTGGCTGTCAGAAGACGGACTAGAAGCTGATGATTCTGATGATGATGACCCTCCAAATTCACACTATACTAGAGATGAACTTCTACATCTGTTAGGTGATGAGAATGATAATGAAGATGATCAGCAAGTTAATGAAGAAGACCCACCTCTGGTTGAAGAACCACTAGAAGGAGCAGAAATTCAAAATAGATCCCCTGGTGGTAATATTTTAAATTCACTCTTGGACAAGAGAAAACTTATTTGGAAAAAGAGGAATATGGACTTTGATGAAGACAAAATTAGATTCTTAGGCTGCTCAACTTTTGATTCTGAAATATCTCAGCTAGAAACTCCTTACCAATGTTTTAAATATTTTTTTAATGATGATTTTATACAGAAAATAGGGTACTTAGTCTGAACGGCCCAAATCGAATGGCACGCGGGCCATTCGACCGTAAACAAAAATTGTCTACGTTCGAATGGCCCGGTGGTCAAATGAATTTAAAAATAATTGAAAAGTACAGTCGCAAACATTCTATTAATCACATAGTTTATGAATTTTAACTAAATAAATATTTAATTATTTGAAATCGTCTAAATAAACGGAATACATCTTCATAACCGGTCGGCACGATTTCAGGTAGCTAGATAAACAATGACCCTTCTTGTCATCCAATCACAAGTAGGATGCTTATCTGTGACGTCAGAGGACTATGGAGAAATATGTTTAATAGTATGCAACTTAGTAACACCACTGTTAATTTTGCAATTGTCCATTAATGTTGTGCATTGAACTTTTACTTTCGAGAGTTTTGTGTTTTGTTTACTGTTGGATCCTGGTAAGTTTTTTTTTTATATATTATAAAGCCAATTGCATATACTTACTGCAATATTTTTCTCAAAATGTTTCTTCAGTTAAAGGCGTTTCATATGTATTCTATCTTTTTGGGTCCAAGAACATAATATGATCGAATTTAATATAAGTACTTACATCTCTTTCAACTCGTATGTAAACAACATCAATATTCGGGCTAAAGACTAAGCTACCATATTTTATTTAGAACATAAATAATATATGACAGGGACTAGATTTTAGACCATACACATACAAATCTGTATTATATACTTTCACACTTCTAAGGCCCATATTGTATTTTCTAGGTTTAAATAATCATAGAAATGGATGACGCACATCCCTCTACATCACAATCTGCAAGTGAGGGTAAATCAAGAAAAGGTGCTCGCCTTCTACGTAAAGGTGGTTATGAATATAATTGGAAAAGGCTGAACAAAGACGGAACAGAACTTTGGCGTTGTGCAAAAAAAAGTACGTGCAGTGCTTCTATTAAAACCAAAAGTAACCCTTTAACAGTTGTACGTGAAACATCACATAATCATGGACCTAAAGACTTAGAAACGAGGGAAATTAAAGAGCAAATGGAAAAATGTATAAACGCTGTTCAACACGACGTATCTATTCCGATTCCTCAAATATTTAATGAGCACATGCAAATACTTACACAAAAAGGAGTACAAATTTTACCTAAGTTTGAAAATATAAGCAAACATCTATACCAAAAACGAAATAGCTCAATTGGAGCCAAGAGACTTTGCTTTAGAAAAGGAGCTGACGTTATTATCCCTCAAAAATATTTATTTATGTTATTTGCGGATTATCAATACAGACAAAAAAGAATATTGATATTTGGACATAAGGATTTCACTGTTTATTTGCGGCAGTCAAGAAGTTTTTTCTTTGATGGGACATTTAAGATCTGCCCGAATGGATTTTATCAAGTTTTTACAGTTCATGCAGATATAGGAAGCACTCAAGAATTTGTTAACGTGATTCCTATTTTGTATGCTTTACTACCTGATAAGAAGCTTGACACATATCAGTTACTATTCCAATTAATAAAAAGCCAAGAACCAGAATGGAAACCAACTTATGCCACTATGGATTTTGAAGCAGCTACCATAGTTGCATTACAAAATATTTTTCCAAATGTTAAAATAACAGGGTGCAATTTTCATTTTAGTCAATGCTTGTGGCGTAAAGCAAATAAATTAAATCTACACAAGACCCATTCAGGCAAGGCACATATAAAATTATGTACAGCATTATCACACATTCCTCCACACTTCGTTGACCGATGGTTGGCTTTATATTATGGCAGAAAGTCCGTGCAGTGATAATTTTACAAAATTCAACGATTATTTTGTTAGCACATGGCTAGACGATAAGGTGAATTCAAGTATCTGGTGTACATATAATAAATATCATAAAACAAATAACATTGTAGAGTCATGGAACAATAGAATTAGAAAATTCATAAAAGTCAAACCAAATATTGGTCAACTTCTGCAAGGGTTGCATAACGACTTCAAATATTATTCAAATCAGATAAGGAAACCTGATGGCATCAAAATTTCAAAAAGGAAACCTGAAACTTTATCAAGAAACTGGAAAATTCAAAGTATTGTAGAAGAATTATTGACTGGACAGATAAGCGTGGGGCATTGCTTAGAAAAATTAAAGTTTTAATCAATTATATTGTTCAGTCGTATTTTCTTTTTATTTTGTTGGTTTTTTATTTTAAAATAAGCCCGATTGTTACTAAATCTTATTGATTAATATTGTATTTTTATATTTTGTTGATTTGTTTTTCTAGAATAAGACTTATTTTAGGTAAATCTTATAGTAAATTCTCATATTTTGTTGATCTGTTTCCTTACAATTGCTGGTTGGTTTTGACTAAACATTGTTGTATAATAATATTTTTATGTTTGTTCATTTGTTTCTCTAAAATAAGACTGATTTTCACTAAATCTTATTGTGTAATAGTAAATTCCCACGAATTGAGGATTTTTATTCTTTAAAATTAAGCTGCTTTTGACTAACTTTTTAATTTTATTTTTTTTACATTTTGTTGATTGGCTTGTTGTTTTATTTTATCTTATTGTATATTTTGTTGATTGTTTTAATGAAGATAATACAAATCTAAGAAAAAAACATTTTTTATTTAAACTTTTTACTTTTGCACCCGAATGTACATAATGTAGTTTATCCATTGAATTAAGATAGATTGTGTCACCAACGGGCCATTTGTACGTAGACGATTTTTGTTTACGTTCGAATGACCCACGTGCCATTCGATTTGGGCCGTTCAGACTAAGTACCCAGAAAATAGTAGCAGAAACTAATTTATATAGCATGCAAAAAGATCCTAATAACAGAATAATATACACAGCATCAGATATCAAAAAGTTTTTTGGGATATTGCTGTTCATGTCAGTGCAAAAATTTCAAAATACCAGAGCATATTGGCACCCTGTTCATGGTTATGGCCCAGTTTCATCAACAATGCCAGTCAATAAATTTGAAAAAATCAAACTTGCATTGCATTTTCAAGACAATGAGCTTCATAAACCTGTGGGCCATGCAGATCATGACCGGTTATTTAAAATTCGTCCAGTTATTGAGCACCTCAAAACAAAGTTTTCTTCTCTACCTATGGAACAACGGCTATCAGTGGATGAGCAGATGTGTGCAACAAAGGTTGCACACTTTCTAAAACAGTACCTGCCAAATAAACCCCACAAATGGGGGTTCAAATTTTATGTACTTTGCGATTTATCTGGATATGCACATACATTTGAATTGTATGCAGGACAGCAAAATACAGGGAGACTTGAAGGAGAACCAGACATAGGAGTTACAGGGAATGTAGTAATTCGTTTGCTAAGAGGTGTACCAAGATATCAAAATTATATTGTGTACTTTGATAATTTTTACACATCGCTGCCTCTAATTTATTTTCTAGCCAAACAAGGAATTCACTCTGTTGGAACTGTCCAGCAGAATAGGATCCCTAACTCAAAATTGCCTGAAAAGAAAGAGTTTATGAAGAAGGCAGTATGCAGAGGCAGTTATGAAGAAAGAACATCTACTTATGATGGCATTGAGATGGCCTGTGTCACTTGGAAAGACAATAAGATTGTGACACTCTTATCAACCTATGTTGGGGCAACACCAGTGTCTAGTGTCACTAGATATGATAAATCGAAAAAGGAAAAGGTAGTAATTCCATGTCCACAAATTGTCCATGAATATAATAAGCATATGGGGGGGGTGGACTTAATGGACAGTTTTTTGGGGAGGTTCCATTCCATTCCAGTAAGATCAAAAAAATGGTATTTGCGTATATTTTTCCATCTACTTGATCTAACAGTGATTAATTCTTGGATCTTGTACAAAAAAAATGCAGCAAATAGAAATATACCAAAAAAGGATATACTTTCAATGGGCAACTTTAGAAATGAATTGGCACAAGTTTTGTGCAGAATAGGAGCTGACACAGAGGTTAAAAGAGGTCGTCCCAGTACCAGTTCTCTAGAGAACGAAATACAGGCAAAAAGGAAGAGGGGACCAGCAGTTGTTGCTCCACCAAAGGACATAAGAAGAGATGGTGTTGATCACTGGCCACAAGTTGGAGGTTCACTACGTTGTAAGTACCCACAGTGTAAGGGGTATTCTACAATAAGATGCAGCAAATGTGGAATCAATCTGTGTCTTAATAAAAACAATAACTGCTTTGAAAATTATCACAAAAACTGATTTTTATTTGCATTATTTTATTTTGTACTAAGCTCATTGATACTAATTGCATAATGATGTAAATATCCATCATATGGTTTTTTTTCAAAAATAAATACATAAAAAGTTCACTGTTTTTTTTTATTATTTTTAACACATCCTAGGGCTATAATTACATGCATATGATTTTTTCTACAAGAAAATATTAAATCATGCAATGAAGGGTTAAAAAGTTGAAGTTTATTGTGCCTTTTAAAATATTTGTGATTTCTTGCCTTATTTTTATTTTATGAGCATTTATATCTAAATAATTATTAATTTCGGTGGCACATACTTCTACACAGAGCACAAAGTTTTGATGAGGGTAATTTAATAATTCTTTAACATTGCTATATTCTCTAAATTCTATAAAAGTATGAATGGATGAGTGGTCTTCAGAAGTGAGGAGCAATCTGCACTTCTCACAGTTATTTTTATAATTTTTTATTACAAAGCCACAAACATAGGCACATGCTTGCATTTCGCTGGTTACATTTAATAGTAATTCTTCATCATACTCGAATTCCTGATCCCAACTGGAAGATGCAACTATTCCTTCAGATGGGCCTTCATCTAAAGTAACAGTTTCATCTTCATTGCTTTCCTTACTTCCGACATTTAAAAATAATTTCAAATTATTGATTATGACACTATTACTGTCGTGTCCGTTTCGACTGCTCGGCCACTATGTCGTAGAAAAAAAAAACTTATGTCAGCATTTCGAAGGAATTTGTAAAAGATGAACAGTGAAAACCGCAAATTCGAAGAGTCAATAATCAGAAAGTTATGTGGGTTTAACCGTGGCCGCGCAGTCCGCATGAATTCAGCTGCGCGGCCACCAGTTCTCTTAAACGGAGCGTTGTAAAAGTCTAATTCCTTTTGCTAATCACTGACAGGATTTCGAAGAAAATGTAGATCATAAAAATAATGCCCTACTGTCTGTAGTTCACGACCTACATCACTCCAAAGTTTGGCCGCGCAGTCCGCACAAAGCGAACCGCGCGGCCACGAGTTTTTTTTAATAGACCTTACACGGAGCTTAGTAGAAGTCCCATTCTTTTTGCTAATTACTGACACCATTTCGAAGAATATGTAGACAGTATAAATAAATCCTATAATTAAGAACTACAAGACCTACAGAACTTAAAACCTATAATCGAAGGAAAAAATAGGGTGACCAAGATTTATAGTGTGTGAATCCAGGCTTTTTTCCATTTCAATATCATAGTATAAATATATCATCACTACACAATATACAAAGTCGCTTTTTCTGTCCCTCCCTATATCCCTATGTATAGATTTTAATGCGGTTTTTTTAATAGATAGTGATAGAAGAGGAAGGTTTATATGTATAATAATAAAATCCATTAAATAGGGGCTGTTATTTTTGATGTTTCTAACGTGATGTACAACGTTCGAAGTACTTCGCCCGCGCGTATTTAAACGTTTTTATAAACCTGTTCAGTAGTAGTTGCGCAAACACACACACACATTATTACAAACTTTCACGTTTATAATATTAGTAGGAAGTAGGATGCCTCAAAAAAAAGTATAGGGTAAAATAAAAGCTAGCTCGCAAAAGACAGATTTTTCATACTTTACATTTTAATTTTTTATTTATCGTGATATTTTGAAAAATGTACACTATATCTATATAAATTATAGCACATGTGTTATTCTGACATGTAAGCTATTTTACTGCAAAGTTTCAGAAAAATCCGTTCAGTAGTTGTTGCGTGAGAGCAACAAACACACACACACACACACACACACATTATTACAACCTTTCATGTTTATAATATTAGTTAAATTATTAAATTATATGAAACATCTGTCCTGTCTGCGAATGAAAGGAATGCCAAAAATATAATATCTTCCTAAAGTGTTTATTTATAAAACTTAATTATTTTATAATGATGACGTTTACCTATTGCAGTAGTCCATGCGTTTCATATCCAAGATGTAAGCTGTTTTAAATAACTTCCTAAAAAAGTCACTGTGCGCTTGCGTTGGTATGTTTTCATTCGAGAGTATAGGTAAGCACCTACCCAGTTGCGTCTGTAGCGACTCCCAAAATGGCTACAATATCAGCGGGGAGGGGTCCCGCCCTGCCCCGCGGAGCTTGACTCTGTATAGTGTTTTTATTCAGTCTCGGTTGTTACAGAGTGCGCCCGTGTTTATCAGTGCAGTGTTAGATAGTTCATAGTTATTTCATAGGATTGTATTGTGACTATACTAATTGTCTTTAATACTGTTGCTTTTATCACACAAGGAAGTTTTATCAATCAAGCGGTAAGTACTTATTCAAAACATTAATAAAATGTAATGTATTGGAACATGCGTGTAATTCCCAATTCTTTATTGCATGCCTACAGTTTAAGGTGGGTATTGTTAAATTGAAAGTTGAATACAGTGGATAATATGTTAAATTTAATGCAACATTATAACCATTATCATAAAAAAATGTTTTACCTATTCGGTAGGTCAATTCTAAGCCCTCGAAATACATTGCCAAAAGGATTGAAACTCATATGAATTCGATATTATATTAAAGGAATAAACAAATAGATACCAAATATAAAACTTCCTAGGAAATGTTCGTCCGCGGCAGACTTCCACTAAAGCGGCAAACTCGCGTCAAAGCTCGCGTTGTTACCGTAGCTGGCCGGAGGACCACTTCTTACCACTAATACATCGCATTTTTTTTCAGAACGATGGGTAGAAAAGGACGTAAACTGAGAGTCAACGAAGACAAGCTAAAAAAAATATTTATAAAATATTCCACAGACTGCATAAACACAAAAATTAAATATAATGATCCTATATTTCATACTATCTCAGAAGAAATAAATCACGATATGTCACCGCTTGCGTTGTACTCGTGGCTAAAGAGAAATTACAATAAAGTTTTTGATATAAGTACGACGACAGAAAGTTCTTTATCTTCTCCATCGTGTCGGAGCACGACATCTTCAACGACAAAAAGTGAAATTAATGATAAGCATACAAATCAATTTTCTTTCTTACTAGATGAGCATGAGTGGAAAAAAGTAGAACCAATTTCTGTTCGTTATATAAGACGAGATCTAAAAACTACATCGACACACAAGAAATACAAAACATTGCCTAAGTTCAAGTGGAGCAATCTACTCAAAGAAAAAATATGGCAGTACTCGAGACGACCTTGCACGTGGACTTTCAAGAATAAATTAATTGACTCAGAAGATAATGTGAAAATAAAAGGGAAATGCACACAATGCAGCTGCACTGTAGAAATATGTAGCGAAAAGTTAACAGACAAAACAGCAACTATAAAATGTACAATTTTTAATACAGATAACTTATTCCGCATAATCCAAAACTGAAATCTAAGATGTCACCATACAAAAGAAATCAACTTGCAAAGAAATTACAGTACAAATCTGCCACAGTAATTCATAAAGAAATAGCTTCAAAAGTTATTAAGTATAAAGATAATGCAATCCCTCCCATACTTCCTACAATGAACGCTCTTCGGAAAATAAAGCACGAGAAGAGACAAAGTAATCGTTTGCATGCCAATCCCATTTTAAGCCTACTTATGATGTCAATGTTGCCAAGTTTTAAAAATTTGATTCGCGAAATAAAACTTGTCCCGAATTTTTACATGTATTATTGGTCTGAAGAACAAAATCAATTCTACAAAGATTTTTTAGAAAAAAATCCACAGGAAGTAACTATCACTATAGACGCCACGGGATCTTTCTTTCACCCAATAAAACTTCCTGATGGATCAACATTAACTAAGCGACTCTTTCTATACGTTTGTATGCTAACTTCAAAAACGATAAAATCTCAAGCGATATTTCAAATGATAGCGGACACTCATACTGCAGATTCCATATCATCCTGGTTAAAAAGATGGTATAAGGAAATACATACCGCTCCTAACGAAGTTGTAACTGACGACTCGTCTGCTTTGATTGCTGCAAATGTAGATGCTTTTACAACATCTATAACAGTGAAAAACTATCTGAGACAATCATTCTTAGTGTTGAGAAAACTTAGTGTAAACTTACCAGAAGTTTTTCTTAGGTTAGACACCAGCCATTTTATTAAAAATGTTTACAATTTACCTTGTTTTCAAAACGTGGATACTCCAATTAAAATGTTTTTTATTCGATGTATTTTATTGATAAAAAGATCTGAAAGTTTTGATGAAGTCAAAATGATAGTTTCAAATATGGTCAAAATATGCACTTACAAATACTATAACACTACTAATAAAGCTTGGGACTTAGCAATGCAAAATATGAAGGAGAGATTATTCGCTACGGAAGATCCGGTCCCCGAATATGGCGGTGAAAGAGAAACTTTCTATCACGATACCTTAATAATTGAGGAAGATAATATAATGTATTGGTTTGATGAGATCGTTGAGCAACAAAAAAGCTTATTTCAGACGCCGACTGAAACACGCAACAAATATTATCTGCCCCACCTAACATCAACTTTGAGAAGATTGCTAATCAAGCTTCCATTGTGGAGTAACGTAATGTGTCCTTTGTATGATACACAAAATAAGTCGCCTACATCCTCCTCAGTAGAGAGTTACTTCAAAACACTAAAGCATTTGTTATTTGAGACTCGTACTCACAAATATAATATTGATGAGTTTTTGAATATTCATTACAATTTTCTGCAAGGAGAAACCAAAGTTAGTTTGAAGAGTCTGAATGATATTCCACACAATATTAGTTCTAAATCCCGAAAACGAAAGTTAAAGCGAGTTAAAAGCATTAGCATAAAGAAAAGAATAAAAAATGCTGCCGTGACATTCACTTCCGACTCGATATTTGCTGAGGAGCCCTCGTATACCGAAAATTGGAAGGGTGAGGGATATGAAACTCATAAAATAACATCTACTTCAATCTTATTTTTAAAAAATGGAAATGTAATCGAATCTAAACAAAATGTTTTAAACACCTGCGCGTTTGATTCTGTGTTTTTTATGCTGGCACATGGATACCAAACAAACAATTATATTCGCGAAGTCTTCAACTCTTGTGAAAATAGTTTAATTCGTGATTTTATTAATATATTAGCCCAAAATCAAAATGAAAAGGAAGCATATAAGCTAAGAGAAAACATTGTTTCACTCTATTACCAAAAAAAAAACAATTATTACGAATGTAATTGTAATATGGCTTTTGTGTTTGAGCATATACTTTTTGATTTCTTGTTTAGTGCAGAAAGAAGTAAAAAATGTATTACGCCTTTTTGTAATGAGAAAAATGTAACAAGATTCATTGTGTTTCTTTCTCTCAATTTCGATATTATTAACATGTTTGGTATCAGAAGCTTAGAAGACGCCATCGTTATCGATAATTTAGAATTAAAACATTGTTTAGAATGCAATAACAAAAGCATTAAATACGAATACAAATTAAATAATATTATTTTATTTGATTTAAATGGTACTCAAAACATTATACTTAATGAAATACCACGTTATATAAAAATAACGGAACGTAAAACATTCAAGTTGATAGGTGCGTTAGAGTATGTTCTTCCATGTGTTGGCAATATCGGTCATTACAAGTGTCATTGCTTAATCGACGACCAATGGTTATGTTATGACGACAACCGAAACAAAACTCATGAAAGTTCAGTGCAGCCCATAACACTGCACAATTTAACTTATGGTCTTATTGGTAGTTAAGTTACATGATAATAGGTGAGAATTTTGCTCTAAAGTGGAGCTAAAATTAGATTTTTATTATATAGAGACTTGTTAAATGTTAGATAATAGTAGGCTTATATCGAAATTCACTGTGATTTACATGGTATAGGAATATTTTGTGATTTTATCGTAGTAAGTTTTGCTATAACGATTATAGTATGACTGATTTGTTTGTAATAAAAATATTATGATGTTAATCGATACAAAAACGTAGGTCGTTATTTCTTGATTAAATTGTAATTGTAAGTACAATAACAAATTAAACTGTGATTGGTAGGTAGGTGTAAGTTGTATAATTTTAAGTTTTAGAAATGTTGTTGTTATCGTAAGTCAGATTTTGTTTTTAAATTCTGATTGCAATATGAAAACGAACTGTGATTGTTGAATTAGGTGATTTAAAGTATACTTTAATAAAACTTTATCTACTTACAAACTTATAATTTTATGTTATATAGGTACATGATGTTGCTCTCGTATATCTAGTGTAGTTTTTAAATAAGCTACTTTTTTTAGCTTATATAGTTATGATCTTAATCGTTACAACAACGAAAATAAGCAATTATTTTTTAAATTGTAATTATAAATATGAAAACGAATTGTGATTTTTAAATTATGTGATTTATAGTTTATAGTAATATTATGTTTTATCTATTACTTAAGAAATAGAAATATAAATCAATCGATGACATTTTTTTCTTTATATCCTTTTAATTAGCTTCTCTACTCAATTTCAAACCAAAAGACTAAAACTATTTGCATGTTACGATAAAAAGTATAGAAATATACGTGACAATGAAAACGTCTTATATGGGAATATCTCGTCAGCGCATCGTAAATCATGGTCACCCTTCTTTTAACTCTAGTTACAGGGTATAAGTTCTGTAACTCGCGATTTTCAAACATTAGAACTTCATTCATGATGTTTACAAATTCTTCGAAATCGTATCAGTGATTAGCAAAAAGAAAGACACCTGTACCAAGCTCCGTTTAAGCTCCACTTTAAGAAACACGTGGCCGCGCGGTTCGCCATTACGTGAGTGTTGTGGAACGAGAAGTCCAAACTTTAGAGCTATATTTTTACAATGTATTTTTTCTTCGAAATCCTATCAGTGATTAGCAAAAAAACTTAGACTTTTACAACGCTCCGTTTAAGAGAACTGGTGGCCGCGCGGTTCGCTTTGTGCGGACTGCGCGGCCAAACTTTGGAGTGATGTAGGTCGTGAACTACAGACAGTAGGGCATTATTTTTATGATCTACATTTTCTTCGAAATCCTGTCAGTGATTAGCAAAAGGAATTAGACTTTTACAACGCTCCGTTTAAGAGAACTGGTGGCCGCGCAGTTGAATTCATGCGGACTGCGCGGCCACGGTTAAACCCACATAACTTTCTGATTATTGACTCTTCGAATTTGCGGTTTTCACTGTTCATCTTTTACAAATTCCTTCGAAATGCTGACATAAGTTTTTTTTTTCTACGACATAGTGGCCGAGCAGTCGAAACGGACACTTACTGTCCAGTTCACAATTTCCAACGCCTATGTGGGACAGGTTGCTCAGCAATGTCGTTTTTAGGGCTCCAATAAACTGCCCAGTGGTAGGGTTGCAATTTGCGCCACAATTGGCTCGGATGCACCCAAATAAATTTTCCAGAGGATCTTGCTGTAACCTTCTGGTGGCTAAACTTTTAATAGTGTTGTGTTTTTGGCGCAAAGTCCTCCACAATCTTTCCACACCATTTAGCGTCCAAAGCCATCCTTCTTGTGATGGTGGTGTACGCGTGGCACCAATAAATTTAATATTTTGGAAGAAACATTTCATTTGCTTTATGAACTCCATATGAGGTGTAGTGTCTTTAAGGTTCGTGGAAAATGGTTTTCCTCTGCGTAGATCCACTGTGTCACTATTTAGAGAATCGAATATCTTGTCCATTTTCGATAATACATCTGCTGTCACAACCGCATCATTAGATAATCCTGAAAATAATAATTATATATCATGAAATGTATTTAAATTCATAATTATATTCGTGGCTTAAAGTGTTGCTTACAAGTGGATAACTACAGGAAAACCTGCATTGCTTAAGCTTATGGTGGCTGTCAAATCACATGGCAGAACACAGCCTATTCTCTAATATCCACAGAACACTATTACTCCTCGTGGTTACTCAAACGAGAAGCTGACTACAGAAAATAATACTCAGTGAGCGTCATCCCCTCCGCAATTAACATAAAAACAAAACGACTTATAGTATTTACTATAAGTCGTTTTGTTTTTATGTTAACTCATACGTACGTGTACGTATTTACGTAAGTGGGTCGTAATTGCCATCATCCTATACATTTTTGATCCCGTAATCCCGTTTGGTTTATACTCGTACAATAAAATAAAGTGTCGACATTGACACATTAAAATACCTCAAATAATAAATCATTTCACCTCACTATTTCAAGTAATTGTAGGTAGATAATATTTATGATTTCTGAGAGATGTAAATTGTTTATTCATTAGAATATTAACTGATGATATGTTTTTTTACTCGTTAATAATTAAGAATTATTCTACAAGTTTGAAAGGTAAATTGTCAACCATTATAAGTAGTTGTTGTAAGTTAACTATTTTGCAGTGAAGCAATACTTACTTTTTATGTTACAGTTATCTATAATGTTATATAGTTAAGTTTTTCCATTTATTATGAATTTTACTAAAATAAATTATTTTTCTTTCATTTTAATATAAAACTACTAGTTAAAACAATATATGAAAAGAAAAAGTAGCATAAATAGTATAAGTAAGAGAAAAATAAAATTTGACTAAAACAAAAACCTATTATCGAACTGTCAGTATCGAACCTGAATCAGCGGTTTCAGACGTTACGCCCTTAACCTCTAGACCAACTAAACTGTTAGTAACGGCTTTGAAATATTCTTGTGGATCGTTGTTGTTAGAAAAAATATTACAATAAAATACAAAAACTTGCTATGCGGCCATCGCGGGTTCGAACGTAGGTGCTTTCAAGGGGGGTACCCACATAGTGACGCCTGAATGAAACTAACTAAAATATCACTAAAATTCCTTACTTAATTCCTCTTAAAGATAGCGAAAAAATAACTTAATTTAAAAATAATTTTTGTATGGAAAATATGAAAAATGATTACCTACTTGTAGAGTTTTAGGGGTTTAAGGGTTTCATAAAGGGGGTCGAAATTTTCATTATTTTTGCGATAGGACACACCATTTTCGAGATATAAGTAAATAACATTAAAAAGATACAGGACTGTTTTTGCACCTGAAGCCCCGTGTTGTAGTGAATTTTAGTTCATGACAACTAATATTATTCCACGCCTTTTTAATCGCGATTAAAAATTGCTGGTTTAGTTAGACAACCAAAATTTTTGGTAAAAACCTCAAATTCAGAATAGCAAAATTGCCATTTTCACTAAATTACTAACGCGGTACCATTTTAGCGCTGTCAAACAAAATTTTTGTGATTTGTATTCTAGTTTAGAGCATTTACTAGTACTGGCACATACATAATGCACAAGACGTCCACCAAATCCTTTTACAGTTGTTTGTTTACAAAAAGTTCATTTGATTAGGCAATAGTCAAATAATTATTATAACAAAGTACCTTTTCCAATTTTAGCATACATGCTAGAAGAAACAGTATGACTCAACACCTGAACTGCCAGCTTCACTTTCATTTTTTGCTTAGTGTTAGGGTTCAGGTGATCCGGTTTGAGCAAAGGTGCAAAAGCAAAATTTGGATTTGCGCTGTCTAATGTGTGAAATTGGACAATGTGACTCCACTTGGCTATACCTGCAACAATATTTTTTAGTATAATTAAAACTTGTCTAATCTTCCTTTTGAATTAATTTCATTCTGAGGCATTCAGTTTACTTAATGTTTTACCTGTTCCAGTTCTTCCATCGGATGATATATCTGTTGGGCATTCAATATCATACTTCAGAAATAAATTTCTGAAGCACTTAATTAAATGTGGCGGATCAAAAAGTGTAATAACTTCATGATCATTAGCTTCAAAATATGGACTGCTAGCGGTTGCCCCTAATATTCTTAAAGCTCTTCTATTTACACCATTCATGTCACACACTGTAGCGGCTATATTGACACCATATTTATGACACTGTTCAAGCACCTAAAAATAAATTCATTATCATCAACAATTTTCCATTAAATATTGGATGTTATTACATACAAATGTATTAATTCACACTGGTCAAGTTCATGTTATTACTATAAAAATATTTAACCACCCTCATTCTATAACTGACAAAGAATAAGTCTATTCATTGAAAAAAAGAAAGAAATCAGGTTCAATACTTTTCGATAATGGCAATCTGTATCTGTCAGTATGTACAGACAGATACAGAGGTAGAGTGCTTTACTTACTATGTTGTGATATAGTAAATAAAAAAATGTTAGCTCACCTCTTTTATAAGGACTGCTAATCTGTCTGCAGTAACTGAAGAACCAGATATATAAAAAGCAATAGGCTGCTTGATTTTTCTTCTGATGCCAGCAACCATGAAAACTAAGGCATATGAGGCTGGTTGTGATGATCTGCCTTGTTCACCATGATCCTGAAATCCCTCAATGGCATCTTCCTTTGCATTATATTGCAAATGCCTTCTGATAGACATTTCATCAAACATGAGTATAAATTCATTATCAGCCGGTTTAATGGCCTTGGCAAACTTCCCAATAATTTCAAATATATGCTTATTTATGCCAACATTAAGTATACATTTTCTAAGTAGCACTTTAAGCGTTGTTGGTGCAGGTAGGGAAAACATTCTCCTTAATAATCTATAACACGTAGGTGACCTTTTATACAGTCTCAACGCTGTTATCTTGTCATCAGAAGTCCATCTTCTTCCTTTTGGACTCTTTTTAAAATTCTTAATTTGGGCTTGCAACAAAAGTGTAAATGTAGGACTTATCTTCTTAGATAATGCACTGACAGCATTATTTGTACACAATTTATGCATAAATTTCTTATTCTTCATGTATCTTAATTTTCTTTGAAGTTTGGATATTTTTTGCATGTATCCTTTGCATTTTTCAAATGCATGTTCTTTACCATCCGTTAATTTATTGACTGGGTTTTTGACACTTGCAGAGGGTCCAGGAATATCATGCGAAGGTATGTTGCTAATATCCTGTAGTGGTTGAACTACTTGATGAGATGGACCAGCTACAGCTTCCATATGAAGTGCCAGATGTGGCATAGTCACCTCCTATAAAATAAGATTAAGGTAAAATTAGGGGGAATTAGATTTTACTCTAACCTCATGAGTCTAAGTTATTTCTTCTAAAGCAAAAGTTTTAATAGGTATCTGGGTGGATAAAGAGTTGTACAAACATAGAAAAAAAAAAAAAAAGTAAGTAAGTATAAAATAAGTAAATAATATACAAAATCAGTACAATCTATTAAATAGATTGTACTGATTTTGTATATTATTTTTCCCTAAATTAGTTGTGATCCAATTAAAGGAGGAATTGTTAAACCCAGCCCATTTCCATAGATAGATGAATGTAAATCCTATTTTACTAACCTCTACATCTGGCGAAGCAAATCGCCTCAATTTCTTGGAGGGGTAGTCCACAAATGCTGATTCCTTAAAATGTCTATGACATAACATTCTATGCTCAGAATGCAGTTTTGACTGAAAATCCACTGCGGACCACGTTTTATCCCGGAAACAATATTTTGCCCATAATTCACAACTGAAATAGAAAACTATTCTATAGCATACATTTACAAAAAAAAAATGAATTGTCATAGAAATAACAATAAGTAATTCGTTTTGCTAACATCAAAATGCCTTTTATATAAATAACTATACTATAGTTATACTATTTCTATAGTTTTAACACGCAGAATACAAATGATTAAGTTAATTAAAATCCTTTATTTATCTAAAGTACATACAAATTTACATTTAAGTATGTTGTAATGTAATGTTTACCAGCTAAGGAAAGTAATCTTGTAGACATTACTTACTATTTAGGTAGGTATGTACTAATGTTTATTACTATATAATTAGTACATTAATTACCACTTACCGAAGAATGTTTGTAGAACCAGGTTTAGGAAATCTAAACAATCTCGTGTCGGGGTCATCGGCAGGCGAAGAACCACACTTAACACATTTCCTTTGATTTTCCTTCATTGTTCAAAAAGTTCAAAACAAACAAAACAATTAACACTACCGGAAGAGTCACTATCTCGTAAACGACACTTAACTTGGCACAAAAAACGGAGGAACGGAAGCTCTACTCAACGTGGATGATGGCGAAGATCTATATAAGATATAAAAGTCCTGAAAAAGATATTTACAAAAAATATGCGCAAACGATGGCCGACATTTGTCTTGTAAAATAAATATCTAGGGTGGCCAGCTACACTTGAAAAAATATTGCGCAACGCATTTTGAATTTTAGAAGATAAGAGGTATAAAAAACAAATATGTATATATATGTGAGTGGTTGACCAAAAAGGGACCTCAAGGGAAAATAATTGATTTCGAGTAAATCGCGTTTGAAATTTCGTGTAGAAACAAGTTTCGACTCGTGCGCGGGCGGGGGGCGCGGCATGTTTTATGTCAGTATGCGACTTCGTTAGTGAGTGTCAACACGTGTTTGCGGTTACTACGTTATTGGCGACTTATTTAGTGTCAGTTTCTTGTCTTTATGTGCGTAACTAAGTGTGAGCTATGATTAAAGCCACGTCTGTTTTGTTAGAGGACGAATTACGTCAGTTGGACGATTATTATGGGATGACTGAAAATGATGAGTTGGAATTGCACGACCTTGAAGTGGAAATTTTAGATTTCGATGCAATAAGTTTGGAGGACATGTATACTGGTGCTAAAACTGTAAATGAAGGAGAAAATGACAACATTATGGAGCGAAGCACTGAAGATATACGAGAGGTCGAAATTATTACTAAATTCATGGATGATACATGTAATTGTAGTAAAGGCCCAAATGGTGGCCCATGCTCAGGCATATTTTCTCGACAATATCTATCACGTGTTCGGCAGCAATACATGGATATGGATAAATCTACAAAGTGTACAGCGATTTTGAGTAAGTTGGAGTGTCATAGAAGAAGCACACAGCTGGGAGATAAGTACAAAAAATTTTCTTACACCAAACCCATATTGCGGAACAAATATTTTCATGCCGATATAGAAATATGCCAGTCAACGTTTTTATTTCTTCATGCAATAGGCATCAAGGCCTTCAAAAATATTCTCAAACATTTTGATGAGAAAGGAGTGGCTGATAAAGTTCATGGTCTAAAAGGCAAACCTATTCATAATGCAACTCCCACAGAACATTTGGATATGATAGTTAAATTTATTAAAAATACAGCTGAAAAAGTATCTATTCCACTACCTGGTCGACTTCCGCAGTTTTGGGACTTTAGAGTCATGAAATTGCCTGCTAATTTAACAAAAAGGCGTATGTATAGAAACTATGTGGAGTCATGCAATGATAGCAATATTGATCATGTCGGCTGGACGACTTTCATACAATGTTGGAATACATATGTGCCTTACATAACATCCATGAAACCAAGCTCTGATCTCTGTCCAGTATGTCGAGATAATAATATAGCCATCATGCGTAATATTAACATGCCCGATCAGACGAAGACTGAAAAACTGAAGCAAGCAATTAATCATTTAGAAGAAGCTGATATTCAAAGAAAATTCTACAATGATATAAGGAAAGATGCAAGTGTAGCTCTAACTCAAGCCAAACAACTGGAGCAGAAACCTGGAATGCGTGTCTTCAGTATCGATTATGCACAGAATATCCATTATCCCTCATCTGAAATGCAAGTTGGACCTGCCTTTTTTAAAACTGCAAGAAAATGTGGCCTTTTTGGAATAAATGATGAAGCAGACAACACACAGACGAATTATCTCATAGATGAATGTGACAACATAGGAAAAGGGGCAAACAGTGTGATTAATCTCATTCATCACCATTTAGAATCCAATATTTGTGACCAAGATATTCAGCATATTTGTGCAGATAACTGCGTGGGTCAAAATAAAAACAATGCTGTTGTGCATTACTGTGCATGGAGGGTAGCAAGGGATTTAAAGAAGACAGTGCATCTTAACTTCTTATTGGTGGGCCACACTAAGTTTTCCCCAGACAGAATGTTTGGACTTTTTAAACAGAAGTTTTCTAAATCTACAGTAGATACTTTGCATGATATCGAAGAATGTGTGGCTAACTCGACAGTTTCGGGAAAAAATAAGGCTATCTGTACGAATGACTACGTGAACGGAATAATAAATGTTCAGTGGTATGAGTGGAACGCCTACCTCAGCGAATTCTTCACAACTATTCCAGGAATAACACGATATCACCACTTCACTATTAAATCGGATGATCCATTTACAGTGGAATGTAAAGTTCTAGCTAACAGTTCAGCTCAAAAATTTAATATTGTTAAGAAGGGAGTGACTTTAGATGATATCACTGGTATGCCAAATTTATTAGTTCCACCAGGGCTTTCACTTGCAAGATAATGGTATTTATTCGAGGAAATAGCACCCCTTTGCACTTCGAAAGACGCAGCTAACCTAACATGCCCAAAACCACAAGAAGCGAAACCTACAAGCCAGATGGCTAAAGTGGATCAGCCAGGACCTTCTGCTAAAAAACAGACGGCTAAAGAAGATCAGCCAGGTCCTTCTGCTAAAAAACCCAGGAAAGTTACTACCTGTGGGCGTTGTAAAGAACCAGGGCACACCATACGTTCATGCAAACAAAACAAAAAGTAAAGACTATTCATTATTATAATTTTTTATTTGTGATTGTAATGTTTGTGATGAGACTTCATAATTATTACTATTGTCAATTATTTACTACTGTGCTCGATTATTTTTATTATTTCATACATCACGAAGCGCCTCTTTATTTGTGGAACAGTGGATAGTTCCTTGCCGACAAATACTCCGAAAGCCTCATTAGACGCCTCTTTTTTTTAAAAAAAATCTTCAACATCTTTTTCCGTTTGAGTAGTAGCATCCAACATCTTCGGAATTGCTTCATTTATTGTGTCATCCCAAGCTTGACCGTATTGTTCAAACAAAATATTATCATCATTAATTTTATTAGGATTTAAGTTTTCTTTGACTTCTGAAACACAGAAAAATTGTTAAGTTTCTACTCGCAGATTATTTAATATTGAAGTGTGAGCTCCATTATAGACTTTGAAACAAAAATAAGTTGTTTTAATTACCTTGGGTATCATTGGAGACCTTTAAACTTTTAGGACTGTCCATTTGAGTAGCGTCGTCGTCACTTTCTGACAAGTACGAACGTCTTTTTGGACCTGCACACGATATAGAGACTTCGTTGCACTAGAGATAACCTTAAAAGTACAATAAAACAATAAAACTGATTGTATCCACTTACCTGACATCACAAAAACTAGTGTGCGCTGTGTGCAAGGTGTAATTCTTCCAAAACTGCCTCGGCTCACAAAAAAAATCATAAAAAAAACACTACAGCACCTAAAAATATTCTGGTTAGACCAAAACAAAGCTAAAAGACCACAGATTAAAAAATTCAAAAAAAAAATTAACGGTTTCCAATCCCTCCAGGTCCCTTTTTGGTCAACCACTCACATATATTCATACGAAAAATAAATAATTTACAAAGATGTTTATCAACAGAATTATTGCAAAGGTTTAAAAAAAAGTCACCTGAAATAGACTACTTCTACTAATGTAAAATCTACTGTTTGGTAGAATGTATTTAAATCGGAAACATTTCAGTTTGACCAATGTTCCCAACATAGAAAAATAGCTTTATTTATGACCGAAACAGTGCACATGGCTACACAGGTCTTGCCCCCCGTAGGTATTCTACAAGACTCGAACAAAGTTGACCGGGACTGGTCATAGCTGTCAAAAATGTCGGACTACGCGCAAAGTGAGGAATTTTCTAATTCAATTTTTAAAAGAAAACGCAAAGAAAAAAGGAAACGATTATCAAAAACAAAAAAGTAAAGGGTGAGGAACATATCAACCACAAAAACAAACTGGGCCCTATCCAATAAAGCTGACAATCCGACATATATGTCAAAAAATGACAAAATTGTAGAATTGTCGCGCTTAAGCTGTTTAATAAACGTGACAAATATGTCAAAAATCGACAGGTGAAATCTTGACATATTTTTAATGTAAAAACACGTTTAATAAAACTCGACATATCAAAAAACCACAGTCACAATATTTCTGACAATTGTCGGTGACAATATTGTCGGATTGTCGTGACAATTATGTCGACTTTTGACATAATATATTTGCAAAGAATTTTGTTTTATGAAGCTGGATGAGGGTAAAATTGAAAAAGATATTATCAAAGTACAAGAATAAAACAATCACTAGTGTAACTTCGATTGTGTTATGATCGCGTGTAAGATGGAAATGCACAGAAAACTTACCATTTTGGGCCTTATTTACGAAAGTAAAAATATACTTTTTGGGAAGTTTAGTGACCAATTGACCCACGATGTAAAAATAAATAAATGGAAGGAAATAGCCGAAAACTTAAGAACATTAGGTATTTTCAATAAAGACTGGAAATACCTTCGTGACACTACATGGCAAAATTGGCGCAAAAGGACCATGGTAAGGTTTAGTTTATTTTAACTAGTTTATCCTTCATCAATCCGTAATTTTTTTTTATTTATTTAGACCGTTAACCAATAAAGAAGTTATCAATTAGATATGATGTATTATATTGTGTAGGTATGTATGAAATATTCGCATTGTGTATGTGGAAACGATTTTTAGGGTTCCGTACCCAAAGGGTAAAACGGGACCCTATTACTAAGACTCCGCTGTCCGTCTGTCTGTCTGTCTGTCTGTCCGTCTGTCACCAGGCGTTATCTCATGAACCGTGATAGTTAAACAGTTGAAATTTTCACAGATGATGTATTTCTGTTGCCGCTATAACAACAAATACTAAAAAACAGAATATAATAAATATTTAAGGGGGCTCCCATACAACAGACATGATTTTTTTGTCGTTTTTATATATACTGGTACGATAAATCTTTCAGGAAAAGAGAGATAATCGTCTGCAGACTGGTTCTGGGGGAGGAAAAAAATGCAAATATGACGATTCTGATGAAATGATACTAAAAATCATAGGAAAGGATTCTCCAGCAATAGATGGACTTCAAATACCAGAATCTTCAGGATCAAATGAAACACAGGTATCCGTGCCTGTTTTTACAGCAGAAACACCACCTCAACCTCAAAATCCAATACGAAGAAAATCACATCCCCCAGTTGATTTATCAAATGACTTATTTGATTTTAAGAAACAAAAAATGGAAATAGAAGTAGATATTGCTAAAGAAAAACTTCAAATTGCAAAAAGAGAAAAATACAAGCTAGATTTGGAGCTACTCAAACTTGAAAAAGAATTAAACATACAGCCATCAGAATTTACACTACCTTTGTATTTACAAAACGCTCGGGTTATTGATGTTTGTACTGAACAAATTGAACAAATTGTTCGAACAACAGAGTCGGGTGCTGATAATGAACAAGTCAACGATATTATAATAAGTGCTATGAATGAAAATCTTTAAGTATAATCGATCATGCATTTATTAAAAGGATTAAATAAATTATTCATTCAAATAGTTGTATTAATGACTGTAAAACTGCAATCGCTTCCTCATCAAATACTTCGTCCACATTGTTATTATCTACAACTGTATCATTGTCATTTCCGCTAATATCTTGTTCTAAATAGGGTGCATTTGAGCCTAAGCGGTTTTCAATGTTATGCATAACAATGCAAGATAATATTACATTGCTTGCAATTATTGGCTGAACTCTAAGGTGATTTAGACACGGGAATTTTTCTTTTATGATTCCCAAAGAATTTTCTACCAATCTTCTCGTTGACTTAAAAGCACGCAAGAATCTTTCCAGTGATGCTGTCCTTGGTATTTGTATTGGTATATTAGGCGTCATAAGCCACTTTTTTAAACCATATCCACTGTCTCCCAGGATTATTGCGTTTGGGAATGGTCTCCATCCAGTTTCCCATGTCCGTGCTAAAGAAGAGCATCTCATCACTCTGGCATCGTGAACAGAGCCAGGCCATCTTGCAGATGCGTAGAAAATTTCTAAGTTTGGCCCGCACACCACCATAATATTAATTGAATGGTTTCCGTTCCTGTCTACAAACGCAGATTCATTTTGATAAGGCGCATCTAGAGGAATTAACGAACCATCCACAATACCAGATATTCTAGGTATCCCATTATGCCTCATGAAAAGTGTTGGTATTCGGTTACAATTATCAGGCCAGCGAACCTCTTCTCCGAGTAATTCAGTAATCACGGCTCCACATACCCTTCTTATGCAATTATGTACGGTTGTTTTACTAAGCCCATGTGCATCACCAATAACGTGGTACTGTGAACCACAACCCATCCAATGCAAAGCGCATAAAATTTGTTTATCGGGTGTAAGTGCTTGGTTTCTGCTTGTACCGTGTTGAAGTCGATGAGCAATTTTATCAATTAAATATTCTACGGTAGATTTACATACCCGAAATTTTTCTTTAAAGCAGAAATCTGTAATTGAGAAGGAGAAATTGATTCTGCTTTTAAATGATCGTCGTTGCCTCCTCGTTTGTATTTGTTCCAAGTATTCATCATCACTACTCTCACTGCTCGATGTAAGTACCATTTTTTTGTAATAAACTTTTTCAATACACTTTTTTACACCTTCAAAATTCAAAATATGATTTCGCGACAGAGGGTAACGCGCCTGTCAGAATTGTCGGACAATTCTACAAATATGTCAACATGTCACGACAATTTTCTGTTTATTAGAGCAGATTTGACAAGTTTTTCACGACAAATTGTCACCAGTCAGCTGTCGCATATAAAGTTTTATAAAACAGAAAAATGTTAAGAAAAAAAAAGAGTCCGACATATTTGTGAATTTTCCACCATGACAATTTTGTCGCCTGTAAGTTTTATTAACCTTTTAACCGCCCGACTTTATGTCAGTTGTCGTGCCCCCAGCGCCCGACACATTGAATCGAAAAATAAATACCTACAACAAAGAGGGATGTGCAATACCTACAATTTTTCGATGTCGATATTTCGTTTTATATAAATAACAACTGAGTAAATATTTTGATATTTGTTTTATTTAACATTATCCACTAGTAAGAAATACCAGTGTAAATAAGTACCAAAGAAACAAAAACAACTCCTGGTTTTCTTCCTTCTATTTTTGTCTACTCCCGTGTTTCTCAACTACTTCAGTCAACGTTTTTTACCGTAGGTATCTAAACGGCAGAATTTTTCACTGTATTTAATGTGTTTAATGCCGTCTTTTTTCGAAATGGAAAGTAAATATGTAGGTACTTATTTATTATAGAAACTTGAGTATAATAAATAATACAACAGTCTGAAATCACAATTTAGTTTTATTCACTGGTTTTATGAAATACAAACAAAAGTCTTTAAAAATAAATATTTAATGAGTGGTCATGATAAATTTCAATACACATTTATCGACACACGAACGTAAAACTGATAGAAACACACAACACTGATGGAAAATTCCAGAAGTCGGCACTCGTTTATGACGTACGAAGCGGTCGTCTTTATCAGACCGTGGCGCTGGGCGTACTAACAAAGTAAGTTTCGGAAGATGTAGGCTAGGGATGGGAACCATCAACTCAGTTGCTGACATTTCACAAGTAAGTTTACTTAATTTCAAAGGAATTAAATGAAATACTCACAAATATTTGTAAAAACATGTTTTATTAACAATTGCTGTATTTGTTTTAAAGTTAATTAGTCAGTATAAAGAGAAATATTTTGATTTATGTTTATTTTTGTATCAGTAAATCTTGGCATATGTCCCGTCCCTCATGTCGGATTTTGTCGTCATGGGCGTTGCACATCAATACAATTTTCTAAAAATAATGTTAGTAATTCATCTAACTTTGGACTTTATTTTTAGGACTTCTAATTAAGAGACTAAAGTGTATTAAACTGTAAATGATTACTTAGTTAACTATTTACCTAATATAAACATAATTTTGATAGAATACAGCGTAATTAAATAAAAAAAGCTGATTAAACGAGCAGTGATATTTTGGTCGGAAATATACGACTCTGGCGAAATGGGCCAGAAAATATTTGTCGGATTAATCCGACGTAGGCGGTTAAAAGGTTAAACAGAAAAATTGTCGAGTTGTCACTTTTTGACATATGTCGGACTTGTCGGATTGTCAGCTTTATTGGATAGGGCCCTGGTGGCAGCTCGGAAAATCGGTCCTGATTGCAGGTTTGTTTTGTCATTGTATTTAGGTATTTTTTTCGTTAGTATCTTGAAATAGTAGGCCTAACTCAGTCTATTACATTGTTTCAGATGCAAGCATTACCAATGTTTTAATAAAGTGTCACCCAGAGATCGTGAAATGATACTTGCCAATTTCAATAACCTTGATAACAAGAATGAACAGGATGCGTATTTGATGGCTTTGATTTCTACCTCTCCAGCTGCTAGACACACAGTTTCTAATCCGCGAAAATTCAGAATGAGTTCTTTCAAATATAAAGTGCGAATAGGACTGGAAGAAATAAATGTTTGCATGCGATCGTTTTGCAGTTTTCATGGTATATCTGTGGGTCGCGTGAGACGATTACAAAGCTTAATATCTGCAAACATATTGACACCTAAGGATCAACGAGGCAAACACACAAGAAATAGAGTGAGGAAAACACCAGAAGTTGTTTTAAATGTAATACGTGATCATATTGCATCATTTAAATCCAGACAGTCACATTATTCACGTCGTGATAACCCCGACATATTTTACTTGCCAGAAGACTTAAGTGTGACAAAGATGCACAAGTTATTTTTGGAAATGTACCAAATAAACATAAGCTATGTGGTATACTGGTCTGTATTTAATAATGAGTTCAATCTGAAATTTGGGCTACCTAGAACAGACACTTGTGCTGTCTGTGATAGTTATCGATTAAAAATTAAATGTGCTGTATTACCAGAAACAAAGAGAATATTGGAAGTTGAGCATAAACTTCATCTAACTAAAGCAGACAAATTTCACCAGATAAAAAAGAAATATAAACTTAAAGCACAGCAAGATAATGTGATGGCTATTAGTTTTGACTACAGAACCTGCCGCTGCCACATATTCGCACAGGGGATGTTTTCTATGCCCGTCAATTATGGATGTATGTATTTGGTATACATGATATTGGTAAAAATAAAGTATGCATGAACTTATACCTCGAAACAGAAGGAAAAAAAGGGCAATGTGATGTCACATCTCTTTTATTAAAATATTTTAATGAACACAGTATTACCAATGAGCATCTTATAATCTTCAGTGATGGATGTCCTGGTCAAAATAAAAACTACCTCATGATAATTTTTTTATATGTATTAGTTCATGTATTTCGCTTGTTTAAATCTATAAAATACGTATTTCCTATACGTGGCCACTCTTACCTGCCAAATGACCAGGATTTTGCCTTGATTGGCAATTTGAAAAATAAACACACCATAGAAACTGCAGAAGAATGGGAAGATCTAATAAAAACGGCACGCAAACATCCATCACCTTTTGAAGTGAAAAGTATCACTCATGACATGTTTTTTGACCTGAAAAAGGCAGTAGAGCCTTATTTTTTAAAAACTTGTAATCCAGCAATGAAAATTAAAGCTGCAAGAATGATTAAAATAGATCAAGAATCACCATTTGTCTTGGTTAAGTATAACTTTACTGGAGAATGGACAAGAATCCATGTACGGACAAAGCATCCACTGCCTTTGGAACTGAATTTTAGTCCATTGTACAAGGCTCAAATTCCATTAAATCCTAATAAAGCTAAGGATATTCAGAGATTGAAACATTTTTTGAGTGAACCCCACAAGATGATTATTTATGATAAAATATGTGAAATTGTAGCAGAGGAAGGAGAAGATATTGATATTGATAATGAAGATGTAAGTGGAGAAGAATAAATAATAAGTTAATTAGACTGTATAATGGCTGCAAGTGTTTTGTATGGCAATAAACTACTTAATTATGATTAATTAGATGTCTTTCATTGCAAAACTTTTACTTTTATTTTTACAAAAATAACATAAATGCATTTTTTTTACAAAAAGAACACTAGTACAAACTACATTTTATCATTATATTCCATAACAGTAGGTACAAATAACAAAAAATGTTACATAATCAATACAATACATTAACATGAATAAATGATCAAAAGTTCTAAGTTATTAAATGAAAAATATGGATTATAGAACGTTTTTTTTATTTCCTGTAAAATTGTTGCTAAAAAGTTGTGCTGTTTTTGTAAAAAACCCTTCAATTGTACTCTCTCGGAAAATGCGAGCATCGTGGGTACTACCTCTCCAACGGCATACTATATCACTAATTGCCAAATCGGGGCCACACACAACCTGGCAAGGAATTAAATAAACACCTATTAATAATTGCCTAGGGACACAATATAATGTATGTACAATATAGTTAGTTATGTACCTATTTGAATATTGATTGATTCTTACCTGTGTATTGATGGAGTAATGTATTAATGAAATATTGTCCAGTTTCACCACCTACTTTTCTGATTTTGATATGGGTGCAGTCAATAGCTCCAATTATTTGTGGAAACCCACATACAGCAGCAAACTCCCTTTGTGTGCGACTTTGTTCAGCTAGCGTACTCGGCATTTTTATGAATTCTGAACACCTTCTGGCTAGTGTACGACCAGCCTTTTTACATAGGCGAGACATGGTAGGTTGACTTATGCCGTGCAACTCACCGCTATCGTCTTGAATCTGTTGTAAATAAAATTAAACTCAGTCAATCTGTAAGACTGCTTACCCAATTCTATCGCAATCGCTGCTTAGAATTACACAAATAAGTGCACCTACCTCATGTCGCCCCCAGTACCTAATCACAGCCATTACTTGAATATGTACAGGTATGCCACCGCCTCTTGTATCTACTGTAATGTCATCTTTCACGAGATTAATTATCTTCGTCATATTTTCTTTGGAAAACCTGTACTTTGATCGAAACGCCACATCATCGTACTCTACCATAGGATCCAACTTAGGCTTATAACATTTTGTACGAGGTCGTCTAAATTCATTTAAATCTTGTACATCTTGGTCAAACAGACTTAAATCGTCATCGAAGTCTAAATATTCCATTATTACCGTACGTAAGACATAAAATTTCACAAGTTTTATCAATTCACTGCAACAAGTTAGAAAAGAAATGACTGACTCAATCAGCTGCACAGACTACATAGAGATACTACGTATATTACAGTTCGCGCAAAACTTTATGAGCTCTCGGAACACACACGCTAGTGGTTTTTTTTTTTTTTTTTTTTTTTTCCTAATTGGCAGCTCGTAGTTTTGACCACTAAGGTCCTGGCTACTTAACCGGGCAAACCTGTGGGTGCCTTAAGCTACTAACTTAAAGCCTCCAGCCAGGGGCGAACAATACTTAAATTTAGGTGACCGCACGCTAAGGGCACCCCCTGTGGGGTACGAACCTCGGCTTAGGGCGTCACTGAGGGGAGGGCAGCAAGATGGGACAGGCTGGATCTAAATTATATTATTATTATACTGGGGAATTTAAAGCTACAGGCTCAGCTACGGCGCGGGCTGGCGCGTCGTCGAGCAAGGGTCGGGGGGGGGGGGGGACAATTACGTCGGGGGCGTCGCGTAGGACCTCGGCGGCGAGGTCGGAACGATGGCGGTCTGTGTTTGTGCACTGTACTGGTGGCCCTACTGCTCTCCTGGAGGAGGGTTATGGGGTCATCGGGGTCGGTCAGGGCATGCCTTGGACGGCGGGTACGACTAATGCGGGAGGGGGCATATCTGGCAGCCTCGACAACCAGAGGGTTGCGATGTGAGGCCGCGGAGTCGAAGAAGCGCTTGGAAATGCGCTTCATGAACTGACGGATAGTGGGGATTTTAAGGTCGAGATGGAGGATCTCGTTCCGAACGAACCAAGGGGAGCCGGTTGCCCTACGGAGGAACCGGTTTTGGAGGGTCTGCATCCTATGGATGTGGTGGGGTTTCGAGTGTGCGAAAACCACACTCGCGTAGGTCATGATGGGACGAATGCACGCTGTATAAATGCGCAATTTGCACTTGAGTGACAATTTGCTGCGTGCATTCAATAGGGAGTGGAGTCTACCGAGAGCGAAAGCGGCGCGCGAACGCGCCTGCTTTATGTGCTCGCCGAAAGAGAGTCTGTGGTCCAGAGTGACACCCAAGTATTTGGCTCGCTTCTCCCAAGGGATAGGCTTGCCGAACATGGTGATCGGACGGGGAGGGGTGGGGTTGAGTCTCGGTTTCGAAAATAGAACCGCTTGACTCTTATCGGGATTGACTTCGATTCTCCACTTCCTAAACCAGTCACCGAGTTGGTTGACTGTGGTTTGGAGAGTGCGAGATATCGCGTCGGGGCTTACGCCGGTGTAGTAAATGGCCGTATCGTCTGCGAACAGAGCCAACTGAGCCCTTTTACTCTTGGGGATATCGCTGGTGAAAAGCGTAAAAATGAGAGGGGCGAGCACGGAGCCCTGAGGGACTCCGGCGCGGATGGGACGGGGGGAGGATAGCGGTCCTTCGATGCGGAATCGGAAGGTGCGGTTCGACAAAAAGTCACGCAGGATGAGTACGAGACGATCTGGCACTTTAAGTTGGTATAGCTTATATAATAAGCCATTGTGCCAGACTTTGTCGAACGCTTTCGCTATATCGAAGAAAACAGCACCCGTCAACGAACCACGTTGGAAGCCAACGCTTATGTGTTCGACGATACGGTGGACCTGTTGGACGCACGAGTGTTGGGTTCGGAAACCGAACTGCTCGTTGGGAATGAGACCTTTCGTCTCGGCATAGTCTCTGAGACGCTTATAAATAAGCCTCTCATAGATCTTGCCGATGACATTGAGGAGACTGATGGGGACACGCTAGTGGCTGCGCAGTACGCATATTATAGGTATCCGCGGGACGGGACAGGGCGTCGGGGAGGGCACCGGCCCCCGCGCCCCGCGCCGTACCACCGCTCGCGTCCCATTGCGCCGTACCTTAGTGTGAGTGCTACGTTCGTACACAACACTTGCGCGCGTTGTAGACGAAAGTACAGTCGAGTGCAACAATTAATTTTCATTGCTACTGTAAATTTTTGTTACTGTTATTTGTTTTCGTTATTTTAATTTGTTTCTGTTATTGTTGTTGTTAAGTTTTGTCACCGTTATATTGTATTTGTTATTTGTTTGTTCTATTACTGTGGTTTCTTACTGTTATCGAACTTTTTGGTTTAATTAAATATGCCTCGCGGACGCTTTAATGTGCTACGTCGCCAAACACGTAAAATGGTGTTTGATGTTTTCAACTTCATGAAAAAGGAAGCAGAAGACGGTCTACAGTATGACCTGAAAATGGTGCAAAAGCGAACTGCGGCAGCTACAGGTGTCTCTTTAAGTACAATAAAGAGAATTTTAGCGGCTGCAAGAGACCCAAACATGCCAAGTGTCAGTATGGCACCAGTTTTTCGTACGCCAGGCAAGAAAAGATCAGGGCAAAGGAAAATCACCGGGATCGATAGCTTTGATCTCAGTGTTATAAAAAGGTGCGTACACAACTTTCATAAAACTGAGAAAGAATTGCCAACAGTAAAATTACTTTTAAATAAACTAAGACAGGATATAAATTTCAAAGGCTCCGCCTCAAGTTTAAGAAGTATTTTAAAAGGACTTGGTTTTAAATGGAAAAGGACCGAAAATAACAGAAAACTTTTGATAGAGCATACAAACATAAGATTAAAAAGAATTGAATATTTGAGAAAACTTTCAAAATATCGTGAAGAAGGACGACCTATCATCTATACTGATGAATCATATGTAGATTCTTCACACACAAAACCAAAAGCCTGGAGTGACGGTACCACAGAGGGTCTGAAAAGAAATATATCAAAAGGCCAACGCATCGTTATTGTGCACGCCGGTTCAGAAACCGGTTTTGTGCCAAATGCTCTTTTATTATTTAAAGCAGGCACTAAAACGGGTGATTATCATAATAATATGAATTTCGAAAATTATTTAAAATGGGTTGATACTAAATTGATACCCAATCTCCCGGAAAAGTCAGTTGTGGTAGTCGACAATGCGTCCTACCATAATAAACTCGATGACGCAGCACCGACGTCCAGTTCTCGGAAGTCAGAAATGGAGGCTTGGCTACGAGATAAGAATATAAATTTTAGCCCCTCAATGCTGAAACCTGAGCTATATAAATTAATTTGTGCAAATAAAGAAAACCACAAAAAGTATGTTGTTGACAACATATTACGCGCCCACAATCATACTGTATTACGGCTACCACCCTATCACCCTGACCTGAACCCGATTGAGATGGCTTGGGCGGCAATTAAAGGATACGTAGCGCAGAAAAATGTTACGTGGAACATTAATAATATAATGAAATTAGTTGAAGAAAAGGTGAACGCGATGGGTGAGCCGGAATGGAGCGCACTATGTATTAAAGTTAGAGGTATAGAAGAAGAATATAAAAAAAGTGACGTAATAATCGACCAGATGACCGAACAATTTGTGATTCACGTCAGTGAAAATGAATCTGACAGTTCAGAGACAGGGACTGAAGATTCCGATTTTGATGAGAGCTATGATAACGCTTCTTCAGATGAAGATCTCCTTTCTACTAGCCGGGAAGAAATGTTTATGGAAGGTGTAGCTCCGTTATAAATAAATAAATACCGTAGAGGCGGGTTACTTTGACCCTAGGGCATAACTTTGGCCCAAATTGAGAAAATGTTTGAACTGCCCACCGTGTCGCGACCACACAACTAAACGTCGTAGTTCCTTCGGTAACTAATAGATGGCGATAGGAGACGCATTCTTGTGGAACTGTTTTACCGACTCAAGTGCACGTCGCTACATGTTCGCGCCATTTGAAGTTTTGACACTAACACCGGCGTTTTTTTCTGCTGCAAACTTTAATGTGTAATGCTGTATTTTGGTAAGTTTTCCAATTGGATTGTTATTTATTTTCTTAGGCATGTATGTAGGAGTATGGCAATTGTTTTTTAAATACCATTTAGTTATGTTTTGAGACTTAAATTACAGATCTAGAAAATCGGTATACATTGACCGCCTTTTCGGGTAACTTTGGACCTGCGGGCCAAAGTAGCCCTGCGAAGTTTATTAGCGAAGAACTTTACATTTTTGATCAATTTGTTACAGAACTAAATTAAAGAGCTACATTCCTGATGCCATCCGTGTACAGACGAAAGCCTGGCAGTCGTCGATATGTCGACTACACCCAGGCAGATTTAAAAAAATGTCTGGATGCAATCCAATCAAAAGTGCTCACACAAAGAGCGGCTGCAGAGTTGTTTAACATTCCTCGCAGCACTTTGAAAAACAAATTAACCCGGAAGCACCCTAACAAACCAGGTAAACCTACTATATTTACTGAAGAGGAAGAAAAGGCGTTTGAAGCTCACATAACAGCGCTTTCGGAATATGGGTTTCCTCTGACAGCATTCGACCTAAAAATTATAATAAAAAATTACCTTGCATCCCAGGGAAGAGTTGTGAAATTTTTTAAGGACAACATTCCTGGTAAAGACTGGTTGGCTTCTTTTCTTTCACGACATCAATCTCTTTCACGGCGACTTGCTAACAATATTAAAAGAGTTCGAGCTCAAGTGTCGGAAGAAGTTATTTCCAATTTTATAGAAAACATCGACAAAGAACTAGAAAGCGTTCCACCCGAAAACATATTCAACTACGATGAAAGCAACCTTTGTGATGACCCAGGAAAAAAGACTATATTATGCAGAAGAGGAACAAAATATCCTGAAACAATAATAAACGCTACAAAAGTTAATTTTACTGTCATGTTCTGTGGTAACGCCGCTGGGGAAGTAGTTCCACCGTTCGTCGTTTATAAGTCGGATCATCTCTGGTCAACTTGGACTGAAAATGGTCCCGAAGGCGCTCGATACAATAGAACAAAGAGCGGATGGATGGACAGCGCAACATTTGAAGACTGGTTTCTCAATCATCTTATGCCAGTTCTTAAGAAGAAAAATGGAAGAAAAGTGGTCATTGGAGACAACCTTGCTTCACATATTAACAAAACAGTTTTGAAGGAGTGTGAGAAGCACAATGTTAGTTTTATTTGCTTGCTACCCAACGCAACACATATACTTCAGCCCCTAGACGTGGCATATTTTCGACCTTTGAAGTGCAAGTGGCGGCAAGTATTACTTCAATGGAAGAACAGTCAACTGGG
The DNA here is from genome assembly GCA_916610205.1 of Griposia aprilina. Classification (NCBI taxonomy): domain Eukaryota; kingdom Metazoa; phylum Arthropoda; class Insecta; order Lepidoptera; family Noctuidae; genus Griposia; species Griposia aprilina. The sequence goes on along the minus strand of OU744285.1, from coordinate 21,781,228 downwards.
TAGGAAACTGTCGACTACACCTAAGGATCAGTTTCCACGACTATTAAAAACCGCTTTGGATTCTTTGACCGAGACCAAGGCGAATTTGATTGCTGGTTTCAGAAAGACAGGCATACACCCCGTAGATAAAGAGGAACCATTAGCTAGATTGCCCAAACAAGATCGAATTATAAACGCAGCTCTTATCGGAAACTCTTTTATGCAAACATTAGTACAGAGCCGAGCTGAGGCGTGCCCAGAACAGAAAACAATTAGGAAAAAGAAACTTAATGTACCACCTAGAAAATCAATCTGTGCTACTGACCTTGCAGAAGCAGGTCCATCGGGTTTACAGCAGGCAAAAACTATAAAAGAAAAGAAAAGGGCAACAAAACGAAGACAACGCAACGTTTCTTTATCTTCAAGCTGCAGTGGCAGGACCATCAGTCTAGCTTCTTCCACTGAAGACCACATAATGCCTTATGACTCTGAGGATGATGTTCTTCTGGCCAACTATGTGAGTCAGATTAGTGATGCTGATGCACCTGCATTTCGAGACGGATTTTTACTCCATTCACCTGTTTTTCAGCGAGATGTCATAATAGCCCAGATCGAGCATGAGAGTGAAGTAGTAGAGGACTGTGACTCTCCTGTTCTTCAATTAAGAGATGTAGAGCAACAGCTACTTGATGGTTTTAAAGACTTCACTCCCCTTCAATCCATAGAGGATGTACAGATCGGTGAAGAAAAATGTAGTGAAAGAGAGAAAATTCTAGATTTACCGGTCTTTGAACCTAAATCGAAACTGCAAGTTGAAGATGCCGTTGGAAAGAATAATAGAGACCATTCTGCTCTTCATCTGGAAGAGACAATGCAGGTGGATGTAGAAGGTTGTCGAGACAAAGACTTGCGGGTCTCGCCCGTACGTCAAATCGAAAAGTTAAAGCAGGATACGTTAGAGCCACCAGCTTTTCGTGGAGCTTCACGTCCTCAACTTGATCTAGACCTTGTTGTAGGCGACCATGTTCTAGTAACTTGGAATTCACGCAAATACCCAGGTCAAGTCTTATCAGTATCCGAGGAAGGAGCCTTTATAACATGTATGAAAAGAGGTAAGACATACTGGCGGTGGCCCGCGATTAAAGATGAACAGCTTTATAGTTGGAACCTTATAGTGTGTAAGATTGGACCTCCTAAATTTGAAAAAAAGGGTTCTTTCTCTGTTCCAGAAATGAATGAGTGAGTGAAGTATTAGATTAGATTATGCTACTTAGTACCTGTTGTAAACGTTGATTCTCATACCTACTTAAGACTGAAATTATAATTTTATTAGACTGAAAAGTAAAATATGTTTACGAAGGTTACATATTAAATCTAAGATCGTTACGTTAAACCCGTATATGATAATATTATTGTAATTTTTGAAAATTTGTTGCCTTCCTAACATTTTTTGAGATATCGACACCCAATATGAATAACATTGTAACTTTAGTTACACGTAGGTACAACTATGTGTCATATGAATTCAGCAAGTACAGACTTTTATTTCTGTCTTTGAACCGTATTTCTATGACGATAAGAACTACTTTGGTGAAATGGAATAATTTCATTGTAATTGAAAATGTACCATGTTTCTATTGATGTATACTTGTAGATCAAGTTACAATACACAAAAGTTTTGGTAGCAAGGGTTTTTTTGTGATATATTCATTGCAAATTGACATACAATGTTATTCATTTAAAATTTTTGACTATACATTTTTTAACCACATTTTTATTTTAAATTACAATGGTTTTCTTCTAAAATCTAAACATTTATTTTCAATGTTATCATTGTAAAGAAAGATGCGGTGTTGATAACGAGACTAAGTTTATAGTTCGTCATTTGAATATAATAGTATCAGCATATCCAATGTTATTGTTAGCGAGCAATATTTTTATTCGAAAACATAACCGCCATTACTGTCTGGTTTCTGCTCAGTTGACGTTGTACTCCAGTGACAGTGACTGTTTGTGGGTGAAATTATTGTGATAATGGTGTCTCGTGGGAGGCATATGGTGAATCTCGTTTGCAAAAAAGATGTCTCAGTTGTGGAATCAATAGGTAAGTAATAAACATGGATATTTCGCGCCTTTGTCATAATTATAACCTTAAAGTTTCAATTGTTTTGATTATTTTATGTTTACTTTTGTCACTTCGCTAGTTAGACTCGAATTAGGCACCTAAACCTAATGAATAATGAACATTTAATTAGTTTAAGATTACTTATTCGATTCACAGAAAGGACGGCTACTTCAAATGACGAGACCTCAAATCAAATAGACATCTTTAAGAAACGCAACAGAGATCAATTTGAATTACTCAACGGTTGGTTTTATTGTTGTTAAAATAGTTAATACCTGCAGTTATTATGTATCTAGTAATAACTCATGATAGTAATAATTTACTTTAACTATCCTTTTTTGTAGGTGCCGAATTAATAAACTTTAAAAGAAAACTAAGACGTCGCTATCGTCCTATTCTTTACGCCTGTTCAGAAGACGAAAACGATGGTGATTTTTCAGCTGATGAATTATCAGACGAATATCTACCCCCTAAGCCACAAAGTCGAACAGGTCAGTATAGTGGTTCGTAAAAATTTGAAAGATTAACTATCTACAAATAATAATTTTATTAGTTAGGTACATTGAATTCTACTTACCTTTTACGTTTAATCTATTGACAGATTTTTAGATATCTACTAATATTAATATTAAGTACCTACTTAAATTTAGTTTGATCTATTCAAATGTTGTTTTTTTTTCAGATTCTGATTGCTCTGAAATACTTAGTAATTGTCAAGTACTAGCAGAGGAAAATAATGTGGAAATGGAAACTGAAATACTTAGTAATTGTCAAGTACCAGCAGAGAAAGATAATGTGGAAATTAATTCACTAATTACTCCTAGTGATTTGGGTATAGGACTAGCTTCAAGACCTATACACCAACATAGCTACTTTTGTTTAGGTAGTTTCATCACCTTCGTATCAAGTTATAGTTTGCACTTTTTACCTGCTTCTGTATTCTACTTCAGTTAAAAATATTAATTTTCAGATTCTGATATTACTGCCGCGGTTCGAGTGGTTAGAGACAATAATATGGAAACGACTTATAGTGATTTGAATGTGGGACCAACATCGCCAGCTAAACATCCGTATAGCTTGTGTTTAGGTAATTTTATCGCCTTTTTAAGTGACTAGTAGTGTCAATTCTAGTAAGCAGCTAAATCTAAATCTAAATTAAAGTTTAGAATTCACATTTTAATAAAAAAAATAAGTATGTGATGTGAAATGGGATGTGAAATTAGGCTGATGCTTGTCACACACAGAAAATTCTGAGCTTTATGAACTATTACTATATAGTTTAGTTGGCAAGTTGAAACATCTCATCTTAAAATGCAGTTAATTCAGTGAGTGAACCTAATTTGACAACATTAAAATTCGTGCCAAGCTAAAAAGAGCTTTTTAGCTTTAACATTGGGAAAGGGTTGGCACGAATTTTGATATTGTCAAATTAAGTTCACTCATTGAATTAACTGCATATTAAAAGTTAATTTAGTATAGACAGCTGCCTGCCAAAATTTTTACCAGTGTTTACTTCTTAGCTACTTGTTCCTTGAACATTATACTTAATTAAATAAATGTAAAAATTTTAGATTCTGATCGTGCTGCAATTCAAGTTGTAAGTTCAGTTAATATAACTCCAGCCATGATTGAAACTTTGCACCAAGAGCCAGCCTTAGCTGACATACTCACCTATGAAGACCCGTCAGGTAGCCGGGAAAGGCGGGCACCAGAGATACCAACAGATCCATGTTCGATCGGCTCCTCGCATCAAAATGTGTCTCCGCCTAGTAGTTCAAGTAACTTAGAAGCTAAAGTTATGACTGAAACATTGCACCAGGAGCCAGCTTTACCTGGTATACCCTCCAATGATGATCCGATGTCTCCGCCTTGTAGTTCCAGTAACTTAGAAGCTCCAGTTATGACTGAAACATTGCACCAGGAGCCAGTTTTGCCTGGTATACTCTCCAATGATGATCCCTCGTCTCCGCCTAGTAATTTCAGCAATTTAGAAGCTCCAGCTATGATCGAAACTTTCAATCCGTCGTGCAGCCCAGAAAGGCACGAACTAGAGACATCAACAGCTCTTTGTCCAATCGGCTCTTTGTATAAAAATGAGTCTCTTCCTGGTACATCTAGCAATCATGAAAACGATACGCCAATAAAGAGAGTATACCCAAAAAATAATTGTTTGGGTAGGAAAAGGCAAAGAGATCCACAAAATTGGAAAATGAATAAATTGAAAATACTTCGTAATTCAGGATTAGAATATACTAACAAACAAGGTAAATTGGTTAAAGAAAGAGCATTGGGGCCCGGATGTAACACAGATAAACATTGCAACCGAAAATGTCACGCAAATATTTCGAATGATCACCGAAAACAAATATTCACACAATTTTGGCAAATGGGTAATCATGATAAACAAGTGGATTATTTATCTAAATTTATAACTAGAGTCCAACGTAAAACAGTACAACTAAACAACATTAATTCCAGACGCCATTGTACTTATGAGTATTACTTACCTGGTCTTGGAGAAAAACTAAGAGTATGTAAAAAAATGTTTTTAGATTCATTCAATATTACAGATATGTGGGTAACGACGATGTTCAAAAAAATTGATGAAAATAGTGAAGAAGTAATTGCGAACGATAGGCGTGGTAAGCATTGCAATAGGGGGAACGCAATAAATGAAAATATTAAGATTTCAGTACGCCAACATATTAATTCAATTCCAGTTAAAGAATCACACTACGTAAGACAGCGAACATCTAAACTTTATTTTGAAGAATCACTTACCTTTCCTAAATTGTACTCTCTTTATGTCGAATGGATGACTGAAAATAAACCAAGTGATGCCAAAGCTACCCAAGAACAGTACAGGCAGATATTTTATAAAGAATTTAATATAGATTTCTTTAAGCCAAAGAAAGACCAATGTTTGAAATGTGAGGTTCATGAAAAAGCTTCAGAGTTAGAAAAAGAAATCACTGCACCTGATTACGCATTACATATAGCAAATAAATGCATTATACGTCAAATAAAAGACAGGGATAAGGAAGAAGCCAAAAAATCAAAAAGAACATTGATAACCGCATGTTTTGACTTACAAAAAATTTTAACTACTCCTCAATCTGACGTGTCAACCTTCTATTATAAAAGAAAATTCCATGTTTTCAATTTTACAATTTTCGACATCGGATCTGCTGAAGGTCACTGTTATGTGTGGGATGAATGCATTGGAAAAAAAGGCCCTAACGAAATTGCCAGCTTCCTATTCGATTTTATAAAAACGAAGGCTGCAGAAGGTATAAAAGAATTTCGATTCTATTCAGACTGCTGTGGGGGCCAGAATAGAAACAGAATTATGTTCTTAATGTATGCTTACGCCTCAAAAACATTTGGTGTAGATATTGCACACAACTTCTTTGAAGTTGGTCACTCTCAATCAGAAGGGGACTCAATGCATGCTCTTATAGAGAGACGTAAGAAAAACCAAGTTGTTTATGTTCCACAACAATGGTATACACTCATACGTTGTGCTAAAATTACAGGCAAACCATACGCCGTGAACGAGGTCACTCAAAACGACATACTTGATTTCAAGTCGTTGCTAAATTTAGTTCCCAATTGGGAATTGGACAATAATAAAAAAAAAATGATGTGGTCAAAAGTTAACCATATTCAAATTAATGTCGATAAGCCAAACATTATAAACTTTCAAAATGATTTTTACAGCGATCGACTAAATTGGATAGATTTGGACTACCACAAAGTCAAGACCAGAAGTCTGAATAGAAATAAATCTTTGGCTGCGTTGTGGGGTCATAATTTACCTATAGCCTATCAAAGTTTACACCCAATCACGCAAAGCAAATACAAGGACTTGAACAGCTTATGCTCCAGCGGTGCAATTCCGGAACAATACAGATTTTTTTTTACAAACTTGCCACATTCTAACACCATTTCTAATAATTCCGACGTTGAAGACTAGATAAGTTGTTGTAATCTATGCTGGCGGCCTATAAAGTAAATTAAAAATAATTATTATGAAGCGAGTTTTATTGTCTTCCATATTACTTACCATATCTTTTTATCCGAGTGTAACATTAATACACATTGTAATTGTTGCTTACAATAATATTCATCAAAGATTTTCCTTTTGTCAGTATAATTCGTAATTGTATATCATGATACAATAATATTCACAGAAAAAAACTTTCAAATATTTTCACGACCCCATTGTAAAAGTAGTTACAATGTTTTTCATATAAAAAATGCTTAAAACCTGTACATTGTAACATTGCAAAAATCATACTTGCCGTAGTTTTATCGAAACAGCATCTAAACCATTTGAAAGAGCAATTAAAATTAGTATCATGAAACCTACAATTGTACAGAACAACCAAAGACTGCAGCTGCAAATAAATAAAAAACTTTGCAAAAAAATTAAAATAGCTGTATTGAAAACCACGTCATATTGAGTTACAATGTTATTCATATTGGGTGTCGATATTTTCTTACTGTAAATCTTTTTGAAATATAAAATGTTGATTTTACATCGTATTTTAATTTATTTCGAAGTTTTTTCTTACATTAAACCTCTCCTGGATATTCAATCTTACCGCCCTTGATGGTTTCTTTGGCCACTGATAGCTGCAAGTGCGATTTTTCACCGATAAAGTTCATGGGGTTAAAGTAACCCTTTCCTAAGAACAACTTTGGCCCAAACTTTAATAAAAAAAATAAAAAAAAACACTTTCATATTTTCAAAATTCACTTCGCATCTTGTTGATTACATCCTTGAGCTTCTTTATAACGTATAAGAACACTAAAAAGATAATATCAATACAAACTACAGAACAAATTCGAAAATTATTTGAAAAAAATAGCTAAAGTAACCCGCCTTTACGGTACACAAGTTTTATATTTAAAGTTTTTAATTAACTTAAATACCTACCTGCTTGGTCTAATATCTTAACTGCACGTAAAAAATCTAAAATACCTAAAATCTAAACACTTTTTGATATGCATAAATGTACTATGAATTTTTCTTTAAATCTTACAATAATGATTGTGCGCTCAACTGTACCATGCGCGGTTACGTACTCGGGCCTAACTTCAGAGGGCTCATAAAGCTTTGCGCGAACTGTAGCTGTTAGGAGCAAGGATTTCGTCCGCCATTTTGTTGTTTAAATCGTTAAACAAGGTCCGAGGGCTGTTTAGTTTGACAGCTACTTAAATAACTGTTTAAACAGTTAGTTAACTCTAAATAGCGTTTATGAATGTAAAATCTATTCAACCACTGCTTAAAGTGCTGCTTAAAAGTTAAACAATGTTTATGAATAAGCCTGTTAAGATAGTGTACTTTGCACTATGTCAATCCGTCATTGGATATTGCATCACGGTATGGGGTGGTGCAAATAAAACCAGTCTTCTAATGGGTCCGCGAGACGATCAAGTGCACTGGACAAGTCTACGTGCTTGAAGTGAATATTGATCGTTTACAGCGTTGACTTGACAAGTCCCGTCAAGTATCTACGGGCTGGACCATACTTGACAAAAATTTTGATTGACGGCACTTGAACCACCTTGCGCTTGATGCGACTTGACGCGACTTGACAAGTTTTATTCATTTGCGGCCGGAACATCGAAGATGGCGGACGACGAACCGGACCGAGACGTTGCTTTGGCGGCAAGGGCCGACCTAATTACCGAGCGTGATTTTGTGTTACTATTAATATCTCTCTACAGAGATTATCCTGCATTGTGGAAAATTAAAAGTAAGGAGTATGCGGATAAAAACAAAAGGTCGCTTGCTTTATCAAGCATAGTCAAAGCACTTCGAGTATATAAACCTGCATACACCGAAGATTTATTGAAGAAAAAAATTAATGCTTTAAGAATCAACTTCAACAAAGAAAGAAAAAAGATTGAACAAGCACAACGCTCTGGCGCGTCTCCCGATGATGTACCAAAACCGTCACTCTACTATTACAATGAACTGTTATTTCTGTCAGACCAAATGTGTATAAGTGATACTGAAAGCAGTTTAAGCAGTGAGGTAAAACATTTTTTATTTACAATTCAGAGATACATTTTAACTTTTAAGTATGTTTTTAAATAACTAAATTAGGCAATTATTTTGCCAAGGGACTGAACCGTTACCATTAAAGTACTCGCAAAAGTCATCTCTCACTCTTTTTGCCTCATTTGCCGAGTTTGCTCGTACTCGCTCTATGTTTAACAATTGGCGTCCTTGTCTCCACGCACCTCTTGTGACTGTGGTATTTGGTTCTTCTATGTCGATATCTCCTGGTTGAATATATTTGTTTTTATTTTTTTCACACAAATAGTTGTGTAAGTGACAGGCAGCCAAAACAACTTTTCTCGTTTTATCGGGATGCAGTCCAATGTCTTTTTTAAATATTTTGAATCGCCAAGACAGGATGCCAAAAGCATTTTCAACCACCCTCCTGGCTCTTGACAATCTATAGTTGAAAATCCGTCTTTCGTCTGTCAAGACGGCTTTGTTGTATGGCTTCATGAAGTTCGGAGTCAGTTGGAAAGCTTCGTCACCTACCAGTACAAACGGAAACTTTTTATCGCTTTCTAGTAAATCACATGGCTCCGGAATATTAAGTTTGTTTTCACTTTCAGAAAACAATTGCCAAAACTTTGTATTTTTCAAAGTTCCACCATCTGACATCCGCCCATTTGCACCAACATCAACCATCATAAATTGATAATTGGCGTTTACAATAGCCATAAGAACAATACTAAATGTATTTTTATAGTTAAAATAGTAAGATCCAGAATTTGAAGGTTTTTCTATTTCGATGTGCTTGCCATCAACAGCACCTATACAGTTGGGAAAGTTCCATCGTCTCTCGAACTCTTTGGCTACTTTTTTCCAGTCCTCGGTCGTTCTTGGTACCTGTGAATAGTACAAACAATGGTTAATTTTTTTACAGGCTTCCGGGTCATCCAATGATCAAAAAGAGATGCCACAATCAAAGAAAAGCAAAAAGACGTCACAGCAGGACCTGATAGATATAGCATCGCATTATTTCAAAAAACCTGATGACTCTGAATCGGATATAATTGCGAAGGGCTGGGCTCTTAAACTCAAACGTTTATCACCAGATCAAAGACGCTATGCGGAGAAAATAATAAATGACATTTTATTCGAAGCTGAAATGGGATCACTGTCAAAAAACGGAGTTCAGATCTTGCCTGCTAGCTCACCCACATACACATACTCATACCAGTCACCCGCATCACATCAGTCACCATCACCTGTGCCATCACCAAATGCACTCCACTCAACTACGACATACCAGTCACCCGCACCACATCAGTCACCATCACCTGTGCCATCACCAAATGTACACCACTCAACTTTGACATACCAATCACCCGCACCACATCAGTCACACTCAGAAGTCATAGGCAAGACACCGGTGCATGGTACTGCCAAATCACTCATAATTGTGCCATCTCAACCAATGCAGGCGCCATGTCTATCTCATGAACAGCCCGTAATTCGTTTACCAGAACCAACTTCTAAAGAAGAAGAATCACAGACTGCGGCTATGTTCTTACAACACTTCTATTCTTTTTAGTAACTTCTATAGACCAAACTGAGAACTTTTTGGGTATGAATCGGTTGCACCACCGAGCCATACAAGATAAAATAAAAGTTTTGTCTGTCTCATATTTCACCATCACATTAAGTATTTAATTTTTGTTATGAGTATTTTGGTTAAGATAAATGAAAATAAATGAATATCATACATACCTGAATATTTTCTTTTAACTTTTGAATTATAGCCTCACACGTCTCCTGTATTATTAAATCCAAAGTACGAGGAGCGACAGCACACATAAACTTTAAATCTTCCAAGTCCATACCAGTGACCAAGTACCTTAGAGTTATAGAGAGCCTTTGGCTGGCAGGAATAGCTTGTCGTATATTGGTATCTTGCTTTTCAATATTGGGTCGAATCAACTCCAACAATGTTTCAAAAGAATCGTTGTCCATTCGTAGAATTTTTTTATAATCGTCGGGCTCAGTTGCTTGAAGAGTTCTTTGCAAATGTTCATGCGTGAATCGATATCTCATTTTATACCATTCCTTACACCATCGCCTTTTTCTTTTCTCTCTTTCTGTGATAGATACCGCTAGAGTTATAGCAAGGAATGCCTTGTCTGCGTTGGAAACCATTTTAATTTTTGCGACGACCACTTTCCTGAGCTCAGGGAGGTGAACGACTGCGGTATGTGAACTTGACGGCACCTTCAAGTCGCGTCAATCCCTCGTCAAGTGAAATCGTTAAGCAGGTAGACTTGTCCAGTGCACTTGATCGTCTCGCGGACCCATAAGGATGGACAGAGCGCAGAGAGCCGTACTGAAGGTGATGTCGCGCAAACCTTATCGCTATCCCACTACGCAACTTTACGCTGATTCCAAAGTGCTTTCAGTGTGCCAGCTTTTTATACCGCAGTCTACTGTTAGAAAGCACGCTAGCGTTCCCCCGACGGACCCTAAAAAAAGGAAGAAACTACCCTTAAGTACCCCTCATAAAACCACCTTCGCTCGACACCAATACTACACATTAAGTACATACATCTACAAAGAAATTCACAAAAAATTAAACATTGTCGATCTAAATAAATATGAAATAAAATCAAAATTAACGAAATGGCTACTGGAAAGGGACTATCTACAAACAGAATCCATACTTAAGTACGTCGCCTAACTACCTATTTATCTCCAATCATACACAACACACCCACAAACACACACCATAACTCACACACAAGCACACACACACATACACATCACGTATAAAATAATATACTTAAATTAGTTATTATGTTCAATCGCCCAGGTAGATCGACACAGTCTACTACGAGTATTATACATATAGCATCACATTGTAAGCTGAATCACTGTCGCTCAAGATACAGGTTATCCTAGTTTGAGGGGCAGGGTTTTCCATATTGTGTACAGATTTCAGTTCTTAGATTATATTGCATTGTGTTACTACCAAAGCTCATTTAAATTCTCTAGGTAAGTATATAATATAAAACATGCTAAATCTGTTTTTTTTATGAAATAAAAGTTATTATTATTATTTAATCATTATGAAGCTCCACTATCAGCTCAGTCAAATTACTCAAATGTAACGTCAGACGAATTTAATATTGACACACATTTGTTTGAGGATAGTCCGGAGCCATAACAAATTAATGTTTGATTTTCCATAATAAAGTTGATTTCATAAATATAAGGTTTTCTATTTACCAGGTAAGTATGTAAATGACTTACCTCAGTGTTATAAGAAGTCTTTCCTTTGCTGAAATGCTATTACGGAATCTAGTGTCACGACGTTGAATACTACTCTCAAGAAGACTTAATAATTCGTAGAAACACGGTTTTGACAGTCGAACATAATTAAAAAAAATATTATTATTATTATTTTTAACTACATTAAATACTGTTATATAATCACTGTGCACATGACGATTTCGAAACAAAGGATTAATCCAGTACCGTCTTTTTCGTTTTTTTACGCGACATCGATGGCGCCGAATGAGTACTATCAAAAGCAGGAGCAACAATGTTTCACCGTCGGAATCCATTTTAGAAATGAAGTGCGCCACACTGAACTTAACTGCGGCGCGGTAGCGGCGCTGCTAACGCGCGGCTGTTCTTATAATGTGAAGGAATGCGCTTCTGCCGCGCTACTGTCGCGCTGCTAACGTCCTAATGTGAAGTGGCACTTAATCAAAACAATGTCCCTACTAATAATAACTCACAGATGCAACAAGTCCCCACTTGCTCAGTAGTCGGTAGCGCCCTAAGCCTAGGTTCGAGTCCCACTATGGGACGCCCTTAGCTGTGCTACCTAAACATTTTATTCGCTAGGTGAGACACCCTTCCGGCCCCACCGAAGCCCGGTGAAGCAGAGAAGGCCCCCGAGGGACCATCTGCATAAATGCCAATATCGAAAAAAAAAAACAACACAACGCCTCCCTTTCATTCGAGAGCCATCGGACCGACATTTATTTTTCATAAATCTTATTTTAATATCGTGTGATTTCATGTGCTTTAGCTAATTGTTTAATTTATTCAATTGTTTGTAGCTGTAAGATTTTTGATTTTTAAAAAAAATACTTGTCATCTAGTTTACATGATCAGTAGTGGGATTCAATCCAATTTCTGTTTTTGTTGATTGGGTTTGTCCTTAAATAAAAATAAAAATGTCGGATCGCTGTCGAAGTCGTCGCCATAGCCGTGAGCAAGGCCGGCGACATAGCAGACATCGGGATCGTACGCAGACCCCGGAAAGTGACCTAGCGAGAACTGAAGGTCATGCGAACGCGTTTGAAGGTGTTAGAAGATCAAGCATCGTTTGTACAGCCGACACGCTCGCGCAAACAGAGGGTAGCTCCACATGAGTCACCGCGGTCCGAGCGTGGCGCGTCGTCGCCGCCTGCCGACCCCGACATCACGGCGCCACGCCGAGCGCGTCGTGTCGCCGTTGCTAAGGCGATAGGCGCAAGCGCCGCGGTCACGTACGCCACCCCTGCCGTCTGCGCCGCCTAGCGTGCTCCGTGCCGCTTATGCGGCAGTCCTTGTTGGAACACGCCAGGGCAGTCAGTGACGTCACCGCAACGGATCGCATAGTGGACGCGATACGTTCTATCAATAAACGGGTGAGATCTGACCCAACATTTTTTTTTTTCTAGTTTCGATCCTAGTCTGAATAACATTAGTAATTGGTGTAACGAAGATGATCGGGCAAAACTTTTAAATGATTGGAGCGATCATGAATGTCTTTCGCGAATAGGTAATTGTTTAAAATTGAAAGGTGATGCTAGTACGTGATTACGTGAGTGGGTTACGAGTGATCGTACGTGGAGTAATTTCAAAAATGAATTTAAGCCTTTGTGTCCGAAATCCCCAAACGTTGCAAATATTTTATTCGACGTAATGAACACAAATTCTGATAATTACAATACGGATGCGGATTACACCCGACGCTCGTTACTTCGATTACGCATAGTGCGCGGACTCAGTGACGAGCTTATTTCTGCAATTGTTGTTCGTGGTATTGTGGACCCTCACATAAGAGCATCAGCTACTAATGCTAAGTTGTCACCTAACGACATAGTTAATTTTTTGTCGATTTATGTAAAACCGTTTACATGTAAGACAAAAAGTTTACGTTTTACCTCACAAAATAATTCTGTTAAAAGTAACCACGCGATTAATGTAATTAGAAAGCGTAGGCTTGAGGAGGGCAAGTGTTTTTCGTGTGGCGTGGCCGGACATAAACAGGCTTCTTACAATAAGAAAGCTAAGGTCGATTCGAGTGAGAGTTTGAACCCCAATGGTTCAAGTAATTCCATTCCTAAACCAGTGTTCTTGCCGTTAAAATCAGAACCCTGTTCTTTTTGCAAAAAACCTGGCCACAAAGTAGATAACTGTTTCGCGCAACAAAAATAACGTAATTTTTTGTCTAGAAAATAAGACAACCCGCAATAACGATGTCGTAGTAGCCGTTATTCAGGGTATTCCGGTGGATGTGTTGATCGATAGTGGGTCAACCATATCTCTTATATCATCGTCGCTGCTGAAACATTTTAACTGCGCGCACAAGCCAGCATTTCGCGTATTGCGGAGATTGGGAAGTCAGGAAATTGAAAGCACTTCTCGAAAACACTGCGCAAAATTATCAATTCTGGTGATGTACTTGTCTACATAGATGATGTCTTAATTTTGAGACAGACAATGGACCAGGGTTTCGATCTTTTGTACCAGGTACTTAGAGCTTTAACAGAATCTGGGTTTTAAAACAATTTGAAAAAAAAACCTTTTTAACGACTGAAATAGTGTATTTGAGGACGTAGAATTAGTCCAGGTCAAGTACGACCGAGCCCCAGCAAGATAAAGGCCCTGATCGATTCCCCTTCACGGAAAAACGTGAGGCAGATCTGCCAGTTTTTGGGCTTAGCCAGTGTAACGTTGAGGTTAACCTCTTGAGTATCTCAAGAGATCCAACCGTAACTCACCAAATTCTAAAAGCAACACAATATTAAAAAAGTAAAAAGTATAAGAAGAGTAGAAGCTTCAATGACTGGAACTGTTGGTTGTATTCCGGTTCGTTAGGGTGGAGCAGGATCATAAGGGAACAGCGGAGCCCGATGAGGTCTAGGATGCGGCGACCACACTGTTCTGGATCGTAGAAATAACGCGTACAGTCATCTCCCCTGTCCAGAGAAAGAAAAGATGTTTTAATATTTATCGTAGGTATTCAAGTTTCGTTTGTTTCTTGTAATAGTGCTTTACAGCGCTTTATGTTGGCAGAAAGAAGGAGACAGTCTCTTTAGGTATGTGAAATGAAGTGTCACTAGTTCTTGTAGGTCTCCTCGATTATGAGGGGATGGTTGCAGAGATATAGATCACACAATCACATCAATGTTCTCAACGTTAGGTCCCTCTCATAGTCGTAGATGAGAGGGCCAGAGGTAGAGGAGGAATTGAGTCACACACTATATATGACGACACTTTTAAAGAAAAACAAGTCGTCTTTAGCGATAGATAATATATTTAAGATGTCAAGAAGATTAACAGTTATCCGAAATAAAGCTAAGGGTTACACCAGGAGTCCTTTCAGAGTCCCACTGACACTGTCGCCTCCACACTTGTTGTCCCTCTTTAGTCTTTCTCGAAGTGACATTTTTGACTTAAAAGCCTATTACACTACAAGGTATTCAGCGACCATTACCCTTATTTAGGACAGTGTAATAGAATTCCTGGAGTCTAACTAGGGCGACCGGACTGTCTCGGCAGCCTTGCTCCCTAATCGTCCTTACGATCGAGTAGTGAAATTTTGACGTAAGTGATATTATCAAATCCATAATAAACATTATGGACGTTTGTATCTTGGTATTTATTTTGTATTCTTTACTGGCAGCAAGATTTTTTATAAATCTGTCAGTTAAACAAATGTCATGTCAATAGGGTTCCCAGATCAAAATATCAAAAATCCGGAGAAAATTCCTGACATTCCATGAAATTTCCGGACAATCTTGTTAATTTTTTATTAAAATCGTTACGCATCGTGCAAGTAAATAAACTAACCAAATCGATTGCCAAATCGTTCGAATTTTGACACGCGCGCGGTGAAATGGTAAGGGGTGAGGGGAAAGCGCCTCTCTGTCGCCTGCGTTCGCCCGCGCACATGATACACCCGCGCACCGCACCGTGTGCTTTTGCTTTGAGTTTGTTTTGATTTAGTCTAGCGTTTGTCTTTGCAGCGATTAGAAGTGATTTTGAAGTTCGTACGTACTCGTACGTATTGCGGATTCATAGTGTATGTGTCGAAGATTACGACAATGGCATCAGGTAGTGGTAGAAAACGACAATGTACGTTTACTGAAGTGATGAAAACCAAATATTCTTTTTTGAAAGAAGGAAAAGAACCGACTGAAGCTTATTGCATGATTTGTGACTGTAGTTTATCTATAAAACATAAAGGAATAACTGATATTGAAACTCATGTCAATAGTAATAAGCACAAGACTAAACTTACGACCGTTAATACTAATAGAAAAGTCACTGACAGTTTTGCATCGTCGTCTTCATCAGGGAGTAAACAAAAACAGTCTGCTGCTGAAGGTACGCTCGCTTTTCATACTGTTAAGCACCACCAATCCTATAATTCAATGGAATGTACTGGGCGACTGATGAAAGTAATATTTCCTGACTCTAATATTGCGAGCGAGATGACTTGCTCAAGAACCAAAACTGAAGCAATCATCAATGGTGTGATAAGTCCATGGGTTGTTAAAAAACTGACTATTTCTTTGAAACATATTGACTATCTCGGAGTTTCTACAGACGCAAGCAATCATGGCTCAGAAAAGATTTTCCCAATAATGATTCAGTATTTTGATTACGAAAATGGAGGAATTCAAACAAAGTTATTGGATATTCATAGTACCCGGAATGAAGCTTCCGAAACTATTGCTGAAATTATTATGACAACATTACAAAAATATGATTTATCGGAAAAATGCATCTCATTCACTGCGGACAACGCGAATGTAAATTTTGGTGGCATAAATCGCCCGTTATCGGGAAGAAACGTGCTCACAAACCTGAGACATCAATTAAATAAAGATATTATTGGAGTTGGTTGCCCGGCTCATGTACTACACAATAGCGTGCAGCATGGAACAGAAGTACTGAAAATTGATGTTGAAGTATTGGTGATGAAACTCTTCAATTTCTTTTCTGTTTATACTGTTAGAACAGAAGCACTGAAAACCATTTGCGACTACATTGAAGTTAACTATGAGAAGTTACTGTCACACAGCAAGACTAGGTGGCTTAGCCTTTTTCCGGCAGTTGAGAGAATTCTCAAAATGTATGAGCCTCAGAAAACGTATTTTCTAACTACTCCACAAGTGACAACTATCCTCGTAAATTTTTTTGAAAATGAATAGTGCGAATCTTATTTGTTTTTCGTGCATAGCTTAATGGCCATCTTTCAGCCAAAAATTTTAGAAATTGAAAAGGAAAAAAATTCTATCATGGACATCGCAAAGATTTTGCAAACACTTATCGACACCCTGAAAGCAAGAGAAGATGCGAAATTCGTTCCACTTAAAGTTAGAGATTTGATCTCTAATTGTAGCAGCCAGGAGAAGAAAGATGAGTTTTTGAATGACATCCAAAAATCTTATAAATGTTGTCGGGAGTATTTAAACAAATGGCGGCAGCCTTTAATGGACTTGGAAATTTTTGAATGGATGATAATAAAAAAAGACAATACTATTGATTATAACTATATTATTCCATCAATACACTTTCTCATTGGAAAAGGGGTAAATTTGGATGATAGCAAATTGTTTGATGAAATCACAGTTTTGAATAGTATGATCAAGCAACAAAGTCAAGATTTTTTTGAGATGAATGCCAATAACCAATGGACCATTATTCTGAAGGCAGCTGGACCAGGAAAAGTTACGGAATTAAGTAAGATATGCTCTTATATATTTGCGATGCAGGCACAAAATGCCAATGTTGAAAGGGTATTTTCCTTAATGGGAACCCAATGGTCAAAGGAAAGAAACAGGCTTTCTGTAGAGTCTGTCAAGTCGATTCTCTTAACTCAATATAATTTAAAAAATATGACTTGCGAAGTGTTCTACAAAACTATTATTAAAGATTCAGAAATGTTGAACAATATTTCTGGGAGCATTAAATATCAGAAGTAATGTAGTAGATTTAGAATAAAAATAATTTTGATTTTCTTTGATTTAGAATAAAAATAATTACCTAATAAATAATTTGGTTTTTTCATTTTTTATTTCACTCTTCACTTATTTGTAGAAATTCCGGACGGTTTAAGATTCCCCCCGCATTCCGGACAAAGACCTATATTTCCGGACTTGTCCGGAAAATTCCGGACGTATGGCAACCCTACATGTCAACAATGGCATTCCGTCTGTCATTATTGCCGGTCGTTTTTGTTGGTAAATTCAACAAATTTTAACAACCTCGTGCTTTTCGGTAATTCTTTGAGTTGACCCCTGCTCCTCGGACTTACGTCGAGTGTTTTCATAAATCTAGTGTTCCTCCGTGAATCCGTTGAGTTGAGGCCGTCCTCCTCCGGTTAGCGTTGTGTTATCACTAGCATTGTTCGAGACAGAGACTCTTTGAAACTTTATTGTGCTCCTGTGTGGCTTCATCAATATTTACCATGTCTAGTAAACGTTGTTGTGTTCCTCAGTGTGCGGAAACTGGAGGTAGGTACACATGTAATTTTAAGTCAAATTATTGAGTTTTGAGGTTAGATTTGCAATTTACTCAATAACAATTCCTTTTTTTGCAGATTCCCAGAGAGTCCTTCATTGGATTCCAAATCCTAAAAAGGATATAGCTCGTTTTCGAACATGGGTCCATGTTACTGGTGGAGAGATTAACGGTCTGAGTAATGAAGATATTTATAAACTTCGTCGAGTGTGTCACACTCATTTTGAAGAGAGATATTGCTGCCGTAACAATAAGATTTCTAAAATAGCAGTACCAACATTACTTATGCCAGGTAAGTGCTCTTTGTAGATATAGATATGTATGATTAGCTGAACTATGTTGGTTTATTTGGCCACACAGAATTTATGAGTATAGGATATACCTACTCCCCTGTATTGACTGACCACAAATGCATGCCATGCAACGAGGTTCATACCGACTGACGAAGCGTTTGCTAGGCGAGGCTACTTGAAGTCAGTACATGACTACATTTATAGGATATTTATTAGCTATGAATGTCAGCACTTTATATGCTATGACAAATGTTATGTTATAAATAAAATTAACTATGTACTAATTTCATTTATAATATAACCACATTAATAACTTAATAAGCTGTAGCTGTACTATGACGTGTTTATACCGTCACTCTCTTCCACGCTGGAAGAATGATGGCTTTAACACTTCATAGTATGGCCGCTGATGTATGTTGAAGATATTATCTAGTCTGTTCTTAACATATTTCTTAAAAATATCATATGTACTTACTAAAATTACTTTATCTTTTTGCAGGACCACTATCTGTATCAAAATTTACTTACACCCATAGAATGCCATTTAGAGAAGTTGAAAATTTACCATCTACATCAAAAGGTTAGTTCACTTAATCAATGCTTAGATATGTTCCCACCTGTTTCTTGCTCTCATAGTTTGACAGTTGTGCCACAGACCACAGTACCAGGATTATGATAATGATTCTCTACCAAAGCATGTGCTAAGTAGTGTTTATTTATAGGACCTTAGGGTGAATATCCGCTCCAGTGAAAATGCTTCTATGTAGAAATCAAATGCCTAGCAAAATCATATCTATATCCTTCCTACTTAGTATTATTGTTTTATTATGAGCATGGTACTCCAAGTTGATTTTAGCAGCATTTTGGGTAAATTTCGTTTCCAACCATGCATGTCACCTTTGGTATGTAGAATTAGTAACCACATATTTATACTCTAGCCAAATTCTATACGAAATAAGTTTTTAAACAGACAAGGCTACATACCTTACACTTATTTGAAAATTTAGGTACATATGTGAATTATTGTTCACAAATATACTTTTTATAAAGTGAAGATAACATGGAAATATTCAGGTTTACTGTTAAGTGAAGTTTAAGAATTTAAATATTATATTATGATAAGGTGTTTGACAATGTGCAAATGGGTATTTATATTTAACTACAACAAAACTACAACATTGTAGGCAACAGCAACACCTATAATAATATTGCTCTATTATTCTTGTTTCAGGACCACTATCTCTACCAGAATTAACATGCAAATCCCGAGAACCATTAACAGAAATTGAAAATGTACTATCACAAGGTTGGTTCATTCATATTATAACTGAAATATTTGAAATCAAATTACATAAATGGCTGTAAGGTAATACTTTTTACAGTGTATAAGAATTATTTTATAAAAAAAATAAGTTTTAAATATTGGTATTGTTTTTTTTTATATATTATTGTTTATATCATATCATGTATTATTTCTCATAGTCTCAGTTTTGGCCCTGGAATCCCATCACCTGTATATTATGCCTGTAATTATTTATCGAAAATGAATGTTGTATAATGTTTTAGATGCTGTTACACCTGTACCTGTTCCTGCACATGACAGTTGTAAAACTGGTCACATTGGTAAGTTGTATTTCATAAATTGATTTGTAATCTGTTACTATAATAAGTCCAATGGCGAACATTTAAAGAGGCCTATGTTTAGCAGTGGACTGCTATAGGCTGATGATCATGATAACATGGCATAACGCAAGAAATCATGAAAAAAAATATTTAAAAGTTCTTCAGTGTTTAAATAATTATATAAACATTGTCTAAAGTTCTTTCCAACAATTTCAAATTTGTACTACTTAGAACAAATTCATCCTGCCTAACTTGAGCTTGTTTTCTAATAGCTTAATTTTGTTTATAGATTCAAACCATGGTTCAAACACTATGAAGAAAAAAGTTAGACATATAAAAATGTCAAACAATGAGCATAGTCTATACCAGAAATTGGTTACGACTCGTATTAAACTGTCAAAATGTCGGAATAGAGTGCAGAAGCAATCCTTGCAGTTAAAAGCAGCCAAAAACTTTATGAACAGTAGCAACTTTATTGCTACTGTAAACAATTTGCCAAGCGCTGCCAAAGTTTTAACTATGTTACAGTTCAGAGAACATAAAAAGAAAGAAAAAGGCAGAAGATTTTCTACAGAAGAAAAAATCATAGCTTTGGCAATGATGAAACAAAGTCCCAAAGGTTATCGCTTTCTGCGAAGAATGTTAGTTTTGCCTTCTCAACAAATATTGATTAAATTTTTGAATCAAGCCAATATAAAGCCTGGTATTAACAATAATGTATTTTCTCAACTTAAAGAAAGAGCAAATAAAATGAAACAAACTCTGCGTTTTAGTGTTTGACGAAATGTCGCTAAAACCGAATGTAACATATAATGAGAGAAAAGATTTGGTGATAGGTTTTGTCAATAATGGACGCGAGACAAAACAAGAATTTGCAGACCATGCACAGGTATTTATGATCAGAGGTCTCATTAGAAATTATAAACAACCTGTTGCTTATACATTTTCACAGTCTGCAACCAAAGGCCCAGAGCTGGCTTTGCAAATTAAAACAATTATAGAACATCTCCAAAAAACTGGCCTGAATGTAGTGGCTACTGTATGTGACCAAGGCACTAATAATAGACAAGCCATAAAACTTCTCTTAAAAGAAACCAGGGGTCATATGTTGAGAAGTGGACAAGAAATCAAAGAAGAGAACATAATAATCATTAATAACAAGAAAATTGTTCCACTATATGATCCCCCACATTTGTTAAAAGGGATACGTTACAATCTTTTAGAGAAGAATCTAAAGTACACAATGAATAATGAAGAAAAGACAGCAAAGTGGGAGCATATCAAACAATTGTACAAAGAAAATCCTGCTTATAAAGGTATCAGACTAATGCCCAAGCTCATAGAGAACCATGTTGATCCAACAAGGACAAAAATGAAAGTCAAATTTGCCAGCCAAGTGTTTAGTAGGGCTGTTTCGAAAAAGGTAAGGTCGAATTTGATATGTTTTTTAAAGCATACTAGGTTGTCCACAAAATATACTTGCATATATGATTATTGATTGATCTAAATTGTGGAAGAATCCTATATTATAGTTTTCTGAATGTATTCATTCAAATTAATCACTAGCTTTTCCCCATGACTTTGTCCGTGTGTCAGAAACAAAAGAACATCAAAAATATCCCACATGGAATATACTACTGGAATAAAAAGTATCCTATATTCTAATTACAACAGGTTGTTGTTGACCTGTGTGCCAAATCCATTTAACTGTTAAAGTGTGAATGAGTAACTAACATCCAAACTCACAATCTGTCACATTTATGTAACATTGCATTAATATTATTTTACAGATAATGGAATCCTCCCAGGAGAATGCAAGGCGACTGCAGATGCCCTGCTGTTTTTTGACAACCTATTTGACTCTGTCAATGGCAGTTGCAAAAAAAAAAGGTTTTCAAAACCTCTCTTGGGACCGGTAACCCCTAATTCTAAGCACCACAAAGTCTGGATAGAATCCAAAAAGATCTTAAAATCTATGAAATATATTACAGATAAAAATAAAATTGCAAGTGTACCTAGTATTAATAATTGGATATGGACACTGGAAGGCATAGAAAAATTAGTTAAAATATTATCAGTCGATCATAAAATTACTTCTGTATGGATGCGGCACCTAAATCAAGACCCAATTGAGAATTTCTTTGGGGCCATAAGAAGCCATGGTTGCCGCAACACAAATCCAAGGCCCGAGAGATTTGAATCGGCTTTAACAACCTTATTGGTCAATAGCCTGTCCAGTGTCCATGCCCCTGGAGAAAATTGTGAAGAAGACCAATGCAATGCACTACATGCCCTCGTCGTTACGAAGAGTAGTGAAGCTGCGACGACTGGTGATATGAGTTTAGATATCGTCAATGAGATTACCTTTACACCTTTAGAGGAAAAAAGTCAACCCAAATAATGGGGCCCCTACAATACGTATCAGGATACTTCTTAAAAAAAAGTATTTAGGTCCTGCGAAATTTGTAAGGGTAATCTCTACAGCGAAATAGAAAATGATTTTATAAACAGCAGAGAATATGCCAGTCGTCGTTGGCTTTCTAGCCCTAGCCCTGATTTTGTGACATGTATATCAAACATGCAAGATATTATAAATAAAATATTAATTAGTCATTTAGAAAAAAAAAAGTCTTAAGAGAATACATAAAAACGATTATTTAATTTTTTCTGGATTTTAATTTTATAACATGCTCAGTACATAAAGAAAAGTTGATAGAATTTTTAATTAATTTAGTATGTAGATTTTTTATATTTACATATTGTAAAAATTTCAATAAAATTTTATCAGGAAAAATGGATATCGATAGCGACGAGGATGTGCTGCAGTGTAAAGCAAAAAAGTATTTTAAACGATGTTTTAAAAGAAAAATTAAATAATGTAAACATTATTGTTTTTCAGACAAAGCTATGCTAATAGCTGCTAGAAAAACGATTTTGTTATGTGGGTGTATAAGTAGTGTAGGTCCACGAGGGTATGTTGTATCTGTTGGTTCTACTAGGGTTCAAGTAAAAAAAATACCTAATGTATAAAGGAATTCGACTTATTCAGGAAACTATTATTTATTATTAAGAAAACATTTATAGCAAGATGATAAAGTTCTTAATAATCAATAAGATTTAATTCATGGTAACCGTGTAAAAAGTCCGTAATCGTAGGAAGTAGATTAAAATATCTAAGAAATGTTAGGTTTTTTTTTAAATTATCCATTATGATACAATATTGTAATTTCTCGTCCAATGAAAGCAGTAGGTACGACAATTGAAACTGAGGTACCCCATACCAAGTCTAATTTCTTCATACACGTATAATTATGTAGTAATTTTTTATTTCGACACTAGTGAAACCAACAGAAATAATGGACCTACTGATAGGCCAAAAAGTATGTCCACGAGAATAAATCCATTTTTATAATGTTTGCATGATAAACTGGCTATAAGCAAGGGTTCAGCCAGAAATTATGACCTACAACGTAGTTGTAATTTAGAAATTATGACCTACATTGTTTTTGTAATTTAGAAATTAATTGTAATACAGTCAAAACCGTTTATAACGACTTCGAAGGTACCGTTGGATTTCGGTGGATATAACCGATAGTCATTATAAACAAAAACAATGTTAAGTAAACAGACAGGAATGCTGGGACCTCCGGGACATCAATATTTCGTCGTAATAACCGGTACGCGATGTCGTTAAACGGTTTTCACTGTAGTAGGTAATTTAGAAATTGTCTCAGTAAGTACTTATTGCAAAATAAATTGTATGATTCTGATTTTATGGGTTTTCTTTTCTGCAGCCAAATATCTAAAAACATAAACAGTAGGCAAGAAGCAGGAATGACATGCACACATACGTACATGTATACAAACACCCACACACACATGTATGCATAGAAGGAAAGTTGTAGGTTTATAGTTACAGATGGCGCCATCATTCGCTTACCTTCTAAACCGGTCGAGTAACGCCCCTATACCTATATACTCGTATAAAAGTACTCTGTGAGTAGGACTGTTCAACCAGCGTAACGAACATTTTTGGGCTTTTAATAACCCACATGTTATTCGCGAGTGTGCGCATCAAGTGCGTTTTAGTGTTAACGTGTGGGCCGGTATACTTAATGGCCATCTCATTGGACCGCATTTCGTGACAGGACACTTGAAAGGTGCAACTTACCTAGAAATGCTACGTAATGTTATCCCGGACTTATTAGACGATGTTCCGCTAGCGGTGCCTGTCGATAATCTGCACTACCAGCATGATGGGTGCCCGGCTCATAATCAGCGCGCCGTGCGAGAACACCTGGACTCGGTGTTTCCCCAGCGCTGGATCGGACGCAGCGGGCCAGTGCCTTGGCCACCTAGAAGCCCGGACCTGACTCCGTTGGACTTCTACTTGTGGTCTGAGCTCAAGCGCCTGGTGTATCGTGAAGAACACGAAACTCGTGACGCGTTATTAAATGCGATAGTGGACGCTTTTAATGTCGTAAGACGTGACAGTGACACTTTGGTAAAACTGAAAGACAATCTAATAAAACGTGTTCGGTTGTGTACTGAACGCAGTGGTTTGCATTTCGAACAATTGAATCGTATAAAAGCAAAACCAGCAATATCCACATAATTTTGAAATTGACATTTCGATGGCGCGATAAATGTAGCAATATCTTCAACACGTTCCGTAATTCATAATACTCCAAAGACAGCAATATCCCGTAGTAAAACAGCTACAAAAAATACGGTTTGTTGCAAACACAGCAAGATCCATGTTTGACAAGTGCATAGGCAGCAATATCCTAATCAGCCAATCAGAGCGCATCAAGCGGCACGGTTTTAATATGGCGTCGATTGTTGTGAACGCGAAACCTCGCTCCGTAAATTCTCGAAATTTTTAAATAGTTTTTAAGTTTTGTCGGAAAAAAGTGGTATATCGTAATTATGGATTGTTCCCCTGTACCTGTTGATAATAGTTCGGCTAGAAAACGTATAGCTCAACCCGAAAAGTGGAGGAGAAATTTGGCCAAAGTAACAAGGTTTGTATGTACCTACTGTTAGATAGTGTGATCAAATAAATTATCTTGGTCCTTGTGGTTTGATCTTGTTAGCATTTTTTTTATATCTATTTAATTAATATTCAATAACTACAGTGTTACTTAAATATTAGTTTATCATTTTTTATATCTATCTAATATTTAGTTTTTTTTTAAATAATATACCGGGTGTAATAGACACCGGCGTGATAACGATTAAGACCACCTATTCTGTCTATCGTAGTACCTACAATATAATTATACGAAGTAATTTTTCGTTGGCAATTTAAAAAAAACGGATTTTCTTATACATTTTGACCGTGTAGGTATTGAAATTTTGTAGGAAACTTGGAGATTTTTTTTATTGCCGACGAAAACCTGTGTGGCGGTTTTCAAAAATGGTGTACTGAATACGTGGTAATCATTTTCGAGTCGGTGTCTCTTACATCCCGCATATTTTATAACCCAAATTAAGTATATAAAATACATATAACTAAAAAATAGGTAAAAAATGTGTAGGTACATTATGATATTGTTTTAGGTATTCTCCGAAAACATTTGCTGTGAGGCCGTTATGTAATCATAAGAAGAAGTTTGAATGCAGATCACTTTCGATGCAGGATGTAAAATCGTTTTTTGTATCATTTTATAAATTTAAAGACAAAAGGAACCAAGACGCATTTATATTAAAACACTGCACAGTGAAATCGGTTAAACGGCATCGTCCAAAAAATAGTAAGTATACGCCGAAATCTTCTCAAACAACATACTTCGTGTACAGCGCCACACTGAAAAAGCGATTGCCTGTTTGTCAAACTTTTTTTTTGAATGTGCTTCAAATAAAAAAGTACAGAGTACAAACTATAATGAAGGAATACTTTGAAAAGGGAACATTACTCAATGAGAAAAGAGGTGGTGACCGGGTTTCCCATAAAAATGTGGAAAAAAAACGTGCCGTGATGAGTTTTATAGAGAAACTACATTGTGAAGAGCCCCATTATTGCCGTGGAAACACAAAAAGGCTATACTTATCAGCAGAGTTAATTATAAATAAACTTTACCGATTATATAATTCCCAGGTTGAAAGCGAGTTAAAAGTTAAGCCATCATATTTCCGCAATATCTTTAACAGAAATTATAATTTGGGCTTCGGATCGCCTCGTACGGATGTCTGTTCAATTTGCCTACAGTTTACCGAAAAAATGAAAACAGAGACACGTGTTAACATCCGTAACGATTTAATTATTATGCAAAGAATCCATAAATTAAAAGCCAAAGCTTTTTTTGGCTATGTAAAGGAGGAAAAACCGGATTTACTTACATTATCATTCGATTGCGTGAAAAATCTATCTTTACCTAAAACCCCAGACCAATCAGCATATTATTCGCGTCAAATTAATTTTTTTAACTTTACCATAGTACAAGGTTCGTCAAAAAGTAAACTGGATTCATCAAATGTATTTGCATATTGCTGGTCAGAAAACTTGTTTCCCAAAGCATCAAATCAAATTTCATCAGCTATTTACCATCGATTACAAAATACAAATTTAACTGGTATCAAGACAGTTCGCCTCATTGCCGATGGATGTGCTGGCCAGAACAAAAATTCTACTGTTCTGGGAATGTGTGCAAAGTGGCTGTCGGAAACTCCTCATGTAAAAAGTTTAGAGCTTATATTCCCCATAGTGGGACATTCCTTCATACCCCCTGACAGAGTGTTTGCAAGGATTGAGAAAGAAATTAGGAAAAGGGAGATAATGGCAAATCCGGAAGAATATCATGAAATTATTAAAAATTTCGCTACAGTAATAAAGTTAGGTGATGATTGCAAAGTATACGACTGGAAAGATGCTGTTGGGACTAATTTGAAGCCGGTAGGCAGGTGGCATTTTCAATTTAAAAGCTGCAAGAGATATGAACTAAAGAGGTCTAAAAAGGAAGGAAATGTGTTGGTGAAAGGAATGGTCCACTACAAACATGATGATGGCGCATTTAAATCAGTAAATCGACCTGGTGTGTTATCATCAAGTCTCAATCCACAAGAAATTTTAGCAACGAACGAAGTCAGCGTCGCAAAGGCCGTAGATATCAACAAGTTACTGACTAATCATTATGGGGAAAATTGGAGGGAAATCGAGCAATTAAATTTCTATGTTCCGTTAGTATCGAATTCAATTAGTGGTAATGAAGATACTTTGGAAGATTCCTCGGAAATGATTTGTGAGCCACAAGAAACACCTACTGGTTTTTATGTTTAAACAAAAGCATTAAATACAAATCTGTTAGCGTTTCTTGTGGTAAAAGCTTTAGTTTATGTTTTGTAACACTTACCTACATGTTTCTTTATGTCATATTATTTTCATTTCAATAAATAATTTCATTTAAACCCTATTTCTAATATGAAAAATAAATTTAAGTTTCAAAGGTACCAATAAGTTTTTTTTTATTAAAATATTTTTCTACTAAACTTATTTTGTTTTGTTTTCTGAAAAACTTACTTCTGTGCATACTCACAAAAAGTATCAAAAATATTATTGCGTAAGTACAGGTGAACTATAATGAAAATGGCGTCTTGAAGGTCGTTTATAGCAAACACAGCAAAATCCTTTGAAGTGAAATTCAAATACAGCAAGATCCAAATGTCAAGTACAAAAACAGCAAAATCCATTTAAGTTTTGTATTTTTATTAAATATTATCCAGATAAAGATTGATTAAATACCTTCAATATATACCCAGTAATGTATTTAATTATATTAAACAGAGTTTCGATCCAATTCAGCTTTATTTTGCACTATACAACAATTTTTTGTTTTGCCATGATTTGTTGCAAATGGATATTGCTGTTTTTGCTTTTATACGATTACTCCCGGTAACGGAGTAATTATTACTCCGTTACCGGGAAGTGTAAGTACCTACTCGTACCTTTGTAAATAGCGAACATTTAAAAGTAAGTTAGTTAATTAAAATTATTGTAAATAAGCGGATTCCAATTTTTTAAATACGCCGTGAATACTTTATTGTCTAACTCAGAAAATATTTTTTTGTAAGTTAATTAACTTATTAAACTTGTTTTTCAGTTTTGTCTTCAGTAAGTTGTAAGTAATAAAGTATTTATGACGGTCCTAAGCCCGTAAAAGTGTGAAGGGAAATTGGAATAACTTTTAGGTAAATACAGTGTAAACTCCATTTAACGCCACTAGATTTAACAACAAACTCCCTAAAACATCGAAATTACATGACTTTGGTTTGTTTACCTTGTTGTCCATACAATAATACACTCTATGTAGCAACACACCCACTCTAAATAACGACACCAATACGTCATTATTAAGTAATAAACAGTACTTTCTACATAACACATAACATCACACCTGTATTGTGGAACTGCAGCTGTGTAAGTTCTTTTGTTCGTTATTTTGTTGCTTTATTGTCTAGCACGTGTTTACCTCGACTGTCGGCATCTTACGTACTAAAGTTTCTAAGAAATTCGGTATTTTGTTTGTTGTAATTACCTTGCGAGTTTACCTCGGCTGCTAGACTGTCGTTAGGTTGTTTTGCATTGTCTATACGTTATCAATTTATCATATTCTATTAGTTGCTCACAAACTTTCAAACTTATTAATTAATACTTAATACCTAATTGTAAAATAATATAGACCTTTCTTCTCTCCATTTAACGACAACTCTCAATAACGCCATAAAATGCGTAGTCCCGTAAATTTTGTTATGGAGTTTACACTCTATTGTGTTTCGTTAACTTAGGATTAGGTAGTTATCAGGTGTAGCGCGAGGGTAACGACCGCACGTCGCACGCGCCCGCGCCGCGCGCTATCGGCCGTTCGCGCTGTATTAGAGCGCTTGTAGACGTCCGTTTTTTTCACCGGACAACGGACCGTGTTTTTTGCCGGATTCGCGGTGGTGTATGATTTATAATGAGTATGTGTACATGCACCGGACATCAGTCCGGCGAACAATTTACGCCGAATGCACCACCGCTTCCCTTCGGCGCGACGGACACCGGTCCGGTGTAAGAAAGAGCGGTCATCCACGCCAGTGTATTGGTGCGTGTTGACGCTGCCGGACGTATTGCCCGTTTTCTGTAAATTGTGTGCCGTCTACCTGCGTTCTTTTAAAAATGGGTGATATTGACATGGAATTGTTAATAAGTTTGGTTGAAAATAGGCCTGTACTGTGGGACAAAACCCAAGAGTGCTATAAAAATAGACAGTCGAGTTTTGCCGCTTGGAGGGAAATTTGTCTTGCGTTAAATGAAGGTTTTGAAACGTTGTCCGAGAAAGAAAAAAATGATTTTGGTAAGTAACTTTTTATTTTCATTATTTTTATGCATATTGATTTTGCCAGGGTACACGCCCTATTGGTGACATGAAATACTCTCCATATTTGTTACGAATCATATTTGCTGTTACATTACCTCGTGTTGAATGGGAACGAGGCAAATGGCATAGAGTAGACATCATGTGTGAACTAGCATTGTCAGTGGCATTATTAGCAATACCCTCTACTTTATGAATTATGTTTTGTAGTAAGCAGCATGTTTTTACAATGTTAACAGCAGAATCTGTTGAAACATTCAATGGTCTATGCAAAATCCTCCATTTATTGGATAAAATACCAAATGCGCATTTGACGTAGCGTCGCGCTCTCGTGAGACGATAATTGAAAACTTTTTTTATTGCGTCAAGTTGATGGCCACCATAAGGACGAAGTACGTGTTGATGTAAAGCGAAAGCTTCATCAGCAACAAATACATAAGGTAACTCACTTTCTGCACCTGGCAACTGCTTAGGTGGAGGAATACTTAATTTATCGTCTACTATTCTTTTCCAAAATTCTGTTTCTTTAAATACCGCTGAATCGCATTCTTTGCCGTAGGCTCCAACATCAATAAAAACAAAATTATAATTTGTGTCTACCACAGCCATTAATACTATTGAGAAATAGTGCTTGTAGTTGAAAAACATTGATCCACTTTCTTCTGGCTTGATGATTCGAATATGTTTGCCGTCAATGGCTCCCAAGCAATGAGGAAAATTTGCATTCGTCTCGAAATTTTTTGCTATTGTTAACCATTCGTCTTCCGATGGTAGTTTCATATAAATTGGGGAATGGGTTTCCCACAATGCTTCACATACTTCTTGTACAATACAGCTGATAGTTTTTATACCCATTCTGAAACTGTAATGTAGATCACTAAATGTGTTCCCTGAAGCTAAATATCTGTAACAAATTTTTATTTTTAGGCAAAGATATCATAAAAAAATGGAACAATGCAAGAGATAACTGGATGAAATATCACAAAAAAGTTAAGGAATGTAAATCCGGCTCTGGTGCAAAAAGTCTACGAAAATATAAATTCTACGATCAAATGCTCTTTTTGTGTAAAATTGTGACTCGCCGAACAACGGAAGCAAGTATAACATCAGAAAAAAACATCACACAATCTCACAACAAAGAAACTGACTCACAAACCAATAATGAACCTAGCGCACCAGCCAATACTACCGATAGAACAAAAACAAGCAAGAAGAGAAAGACAGATTGTAGCGAAGTTGATCGACAAATGCTTACTTTAATTAAATCTGTTGAAGATGAAGACAAGAGTAAGAGTATGTGTTTTTTCAAAGGTATTGCTCCGATTGTAGACAAGTATAGTGACGACGATTATCTAGAATTTCAATATGAAGTCATTAAAGTTATGAGAAATTTAACTCGGAGAAATGAAACGTCCATGCAGCAGCAAACTTACAATTACAATATTAATCGAGGCTACACTACGGCTACACCCGACTACAGGATACATGAATATCAGCAAACACAACCCATTCCATCGACATCCAGGATGCCCTATGAATACCAACTTAAGCCTCAAGAACTGATGCAGCAAGATGATTCCCAATCTTCAATTGTTACTGAATTAAGTTCAATCAGATCGCCTGAATACGATTTCGATTTTTCTAAAACTCCTTAATTTCTTTTTTGAGTATAATAATACAATTACTACCTACTAAATTTTGTTTTAATTAATACAGGTAATTGTTAGTTTTGCCTTTTAGCTTCTTAAATACTAATCGTATTACAATAATATTCCCCTTTTCTATAATTTGAAATTGAAAATGTCTTTAACATACCTTAGCGTAACGGCTAATCTCTCCGCCGGAGTAATAGATTTACGCATGTCAGTGTCCTCGTGACTTATTTTATCATATATGACTGTTAGTAATAGCTGAAAGGTTTCTTTCTTCATCCGAAAATAATTGTAAAATTTAGTTTCATCTTCTTCCAACTGCCTAAAAAGAGTATGAAATGCACCATATTCTTCCCTTTCCAATAATATAGGATGCACCCACGATGACCTTTTACGTTTTTCTATTTCTTTTAGTTTCTTCTTATACAAATAGTAGGCCAAATACGAGTTTTTTTTTCTTATTATTCGACATTTCACACGTGTGTAATCTCTGACTACCAGTTCAAAACTAACGCATAAGACGGCACTCCAAGGTAACATTCATCCGGTAAAAAAAAAATATGTATACAAGGATAGGGCGCGTACACATAGAACATCCGTTTTACAGGTCCGTTTAAACGTATATGTTATTAGCGTATGTAGTTGTATGAGCGAGTTCATACAGAATACAGTATTCCGGATCCAGTAAAAAATACTGATCCGACAAAATAAGCAGCAATCCGTTTTACAGGTCCGTTTAAACGTATATGTTATTAGCGTATGTAGTTGTATGAGCCAGTTCACACAGTATTCCGGATCCAGTAATACTATACTAATCCGTTTTATCGGATTGAAACCGCACGAGGCTTTGCACGGGGGTGCGCGGGGTGCGATGTGCTACACACAGCCGCCATTTGCCGGTTTCATTCCTAGAGTAGTGCACGTGTCCAGTGCTATCATAATCATGGCAAGCAAGGCGTTTGAAAAATATGTTGAGCAAGAAGTTTTGATAAATTGTGTTGAAAGTAGACCAGTTCTTTGGGACAAAACACTGGAGATTTATAAAGATAAAATTGCAAAAACCGCAGCTTGGCGCGAAATATGCGGTATTCTAAAGGAGGATTTTGAAGCTATGGAACAAAAAGATAGACAAGAATTTGGTAAGTATTTATTTTATATTGTAATGGAGACATTGTTTTTTATTTTAAATAGCTTCATTCTGCCAAGAAACTGACCCAGATTCGGACACGAAATAGTTTTCGAATTCCGTTCGAACTGAATTTGCAGTTCGACCACCTCGTAGCGTTTCATCATCAGGTAGGCTATTGAAATGAAATGCTTCAGATTCGGATGTGTTGCCATCCTTTAAGCCCTCTTTTTCCCTTACAAAGTTGTGTAGAACGGTACATGCCTTAACTATCCATATAGCTGTTGTTTTGTTGACGTCTAGAGGCCGGTGGAATACTCTCCACTTATTAGCAAGAATACCAAATGCACATTCAACGTATCGTCTAGCTCTGGTCAAACGATAGTTATATATTCGCTTATTTACGTCTAAATGCGTCCCGCTAAATGGCCTCATTAAATTTTCGTGTAAACCGAAACCTTCATCGCCGATTATGACGTAGGGAACTCTCGTTTCTGAGCCTGTTATTAATGGGCAAGGTTCTGGTATTTGTAAACTGCCATCTAGCATCATTTTCCAAAATGTCGACTCCTTGAATATTGATGAATCGCATTCTTTTCCATACGACCCAATACTAACATATAGAAAACGATAGTCAGAGTCTACGATCGCTAATAATATGATGGAAAAAAAGTCTTTGTAATTTAGGTACATTGAGCCACTTTTTGCTGGTTTTCGAAGTCTGATGTGTTTACCGTCCACTGCTCCTAAACAGTGGGGAAAATTTGCTTTTGTGTCGAATCCATTTGATATATGCTCCCATTCACTCACTGTTGTAGGAAGTCGCATAAACTCGTCATTCAAGTTGTTCCATATGCATCGTGTAACTTCCTTAATAATGTTGCTTATAGTTGACACACCGACACGAAAGACGTAATAAAGTTCTTGAAATGTACACCCAGACGCTGCATACCTAAAAAAAAAAAATTAATCAATTACTATATTATTACACATATATTGACTTCCCATACAAAGTAACGTTAGTGACTGTAAGGGTTTAGTTTTAGTTAATTTTGTCTATTACTGATTATGTATATGTCTATGTTTCGTAGAGGTACTTCTCTATGGTCAGACTATTAAAGATGGCTTGATGAATAAGTCTTGTTTTATTATAAAACTATAAAATATTATAGTGACCAACAAATTTTGTATGGAAAGTCGAAATTTTTATGAGAGTTTTTAGCAAAGTCGTAAATCAAAACTCATACTTATATATATAGTACATAAATAAAATAAAATTAAACTGAACTGAACTAAATTATAAAATTACCTAATTAAAATAAATTGATTTAAACATTAGTAATACTTTTTTGCTTCCCATTATTTACTGACCGATTAGTTCTTGCACTGTCAATTTGACTTATCCACTGACCAATATGGTAATTAATTACTGACAAGTCTATTCTACCTTCTTATTCGCCTTTCACTTACTAAGCTATTGACAACCATCTTATATTATTATTTACTTGCTTCAGGAAAATATGTTATAAAAAAATGGAATTCGACTAGAGATGCCTGGATACGAACATTGAGTGAGAAAAAGAAATTGAAGAAATCTGGAGCTGCTGCCTCAAATACCAAGCCTTACAAATATCACAATCAAATGTTATTTTTGAAAAAAGTTGTCACCCCAGGTGATACACACGAGAACGTCCCTGCTAATGACAACATCACGGAAACAGTAGAAAGTAATAAAGACAACGAAGATGAACCTGATCAGATTACGGAACAAAGTGGTAGTGACAGACAAAAGGAAAGACAAAATTTAGCCCCGCCGCAACGCAAGGCAATCAAAAGAAATGTGAATGAAGTAGACGCCAAAATGATTGAATACATGAATGATCAGTTAAAAAAAAGTAAAAATGAGTTTGAAGATCCCAATTTATCGTTCTCCAAAGGTATTTTGCCGCAACTGGCTTCACTTAATGGCGATCAAATTTTAGAATTTCAGTCTGGAGTGATAAACCTTTTACAAAATATTAAAAGTAGAAGATATGGTCAGTCAAACTACGAGTGGCCTCCATATTCACAAAGTTCTAGCACTCCTCACTACCACACCCAAGGTTATTTTAGTAGGCCACATCATCTTGACTCTACACCATCAGTAGAAGGTTCGCCATCAGTAGAATCTACATTCAGCCAGGAGTCAGACTTGCCAGATCTGTCTATGTTTTGAAATAAATCTTCATTTTTGTAAACCTTTTTGTCATTTTAAATTTTAATTGATAATAACAAAAATTAAAGTTCTTACCTTAAAAATATCGCTAGTTTTACTTCAGGGCACAAGCTTTTCCTCCAGTTTGTGTCTTTCTTTTTTAAATCCTTTTCTAATCGTTTAAGAAGGTCATCAAAAGTAGACGTCGTCATTCGGAAATAAGTAAAAAATTTAGATTCGTCTTCTTTCAGCTGACGCACAACAGCACCACGACAAAATCTTTGCCTTAATAGTGGATGTATCCAATAACGCCGGGGCTTCCTCCGCCGCAGACGACGATAGTACCAATACAACACGACAACGTCCATTCTCGTAGAAAGTAGGCGATACACTGAAGAACGAAAGTCCAGTAGCGTCGGATCTGTTAAAATCGGTCCTGTAAATGCTGTGTGAATATTACCTCCAGTAGCGTCGGATCTGTTAAAATCGGTCCTGTAAATGCTGTGTGAATATTACCTCCAGTAGCGACGGATCAGTTAAAAAGGATCCTGTAAAACGGATGTTCTATGTGTACGCGCCGATAGCCGTTTATTGACGGTCCGTTATCCGGTGAAAAAAACGGACGTCTACAAGCGCTCTTACTATTGGTTCGAGGTCGCTTTCAAGTTTTGTTTTTCACAATTGTAAATCTGCCATTTTTTATTTTTTTATTTTTTTTATATATCGATTGTACTACCAAGAGAAAATCAATTCGCTGCGGGAAAACAACCATTAAAATTTCAGCGTGTATAACCATGCTATCGTCAGCAAATAATGACATTTGGTGCATAATTACTTGGGGAAAGTCATTTATGTAGCAAATGAAAAGCAAGGGTCCCACCACAGAGCCCTGCGGAATACCGTAACAAAGAACTCTAGAGCTAGACGAGTATACTACTTCAGTTTTGGATTTAATGTCCACTTGACTAATCTGAGTAATTTGTTTTCTATCCTCCAAATAAGACTGTATGAGATTAAGCACGTTACCTCTGATGCCGTATCTATTTAGCTTTGTTAAAAGTACTTTATGGTCCACATAGTCAAATGCCCTGGTCATATCCATGTACATTGCCATTACTGGTTTCCTATTGTCCATATTGTGATGTATTTTTTCAGGAAAATTGTATATGGCCATATTAATGGTTTTTGTCTTCCTAAAACCCATTTGTTCCTTGCAAAAAATGTCATGTTTTTCAAAGTAATTATAAATATCATTATAAAGAACTTTCTCAAAGATCTTTGAGAAAATCGGTATAAGAGCTACAGGTCTATAATTATTTAAATTTGTTTTGTCATCTTTTTTATGTAATGGCTTTATAATGGAAACCTTTAAGTTTTGCGGAAAAATTCCATTTTGAATACAACTATTTATAATGTCACTTAATATAGGTGCTATAAGAGGAGCCACTGCTTTGACTACTCTTGTGTCAATATCATCATATCCAGTACTATTGGTATTTTTGAGGTTATTAATTATAGTAATAATGTCCTTTGGTATGGTTGGTTTCATAAACATAGAATTATGCGATCCTAATGTATTAATATTATTATTCGTCTGAAAATTATTGGCATTCGGTTGGACTGAGTCTACAAAATAATCATTAAATTTCTCTGCTATCATTTTAGGATTCGTTATATGTATATTTGTCATTCACATTAATTACACGTATATTATCCTTAGGAATGTTGGGTTTTATTATCTTCCAAGTTGCCTTAGATTTGTTGGTACTTGTTCCAATAAAATAGCTATTTTGGGCTCGTTGTGTTAATTTGATAACTTTTTGATATCTTATTGAGAACGTTTTAAAAGATTTTTTTGAGTCACTGTTTCGTGTTAGTCTATATTGCCACAATAAAGTTCGTCTCCTTTTACTACATAGTTTTATCCCCCGCGTGATCCACTTTGGCCTCATATCGGTGTATATTTTACGTTTGATAATTGGGAAGCAGAGATCGTAGAATAGTTTAAACAAATCATAAAATGAATCAAAGGTTTCATTTGCATTATCCGTTTCGTAAACTTCAGAGAAACTAAGGCTGGCAATACATTTCCTAAAAAGATTAATGTTTTTCTTGCTGTAATCGCGTTTATTGACATAGCAGTATTTTAAAATACATGTTAGCTGTACCGGAAACTTCATCATTTGTGCTGTGTGGTCAGACACACCTAGCTCCAATATCTCACTCTTGCATCCTCGTATATTGTGTAGAAAATTGCCTAGACAAGTACCGCTGCTAGGACGTGTACGTTTTTTTTATTTCTATATTGAGATTAAACTCCTTTAAAAGATGTTTAAATAAAGTAGAATTTTTAGTTTTCTGAAGAACATCAATGTTAAAGTCACCGCAAATTAGTATTTTATTATTATTTTTATAGCAAAAGTTTCGTAATAAGTAGGTAAAATTATTAAAGAAAATATTCATGTTATTTTGATTCGGAACTCTATATAAACACAATATTATAATTTTGTGGTCAGTTAATTCTACAGCGCAGCATTCTAATACGTTAGGAATGTTTAATTTTTTTACTAAATCTATTTCAGAACAACTAATGTGGTTGTTGACTAGTATACAAGAGCCACCATTTCGATTTTGTCTTGTGAAGCATGTAGCCAAAGTATAGTTAGGAATGTTCAAAAAGTCGACGTCACTGTGCTTCATATTATGTTCCGTAAAACAGAGGATATCAACACATTTTCCACTGTTTGCGAAAGTATCCAAATGTTCCGTTATTATATCACTCTTTGCCAATAGTCCATTTATGTTTTGATGTAATATGCATAAGATGTAATATGCATAAGCTGTTATAGACGAAAAAAATGTTGATCAATGACATCAGGAGTACATGAACAGTAAAAATTAGGTGAATGTCAAATCAAAGGATCTTTAAATAATGCGGTGCCGTTCAGGGATTTCATGGTATTTGCGTTACAGTTAGTATAAACATAGCCCTTCATATCATTGAAAATATTTGTGATTCCGTGGTTACTGATTCGACCACTATGTCTTTGAAACATGGTATAGTCACACGATAAGTTTAAATTTGAGTCAAATAATGTGGCATAATTAAAATTTTGTATGTCTTGGTAGAGAAGATTATTAAATATTTCAATTCTAAAATTATACATTGTCGAGTAGTAATCATATTTATGTGTCGGTAAGCATAGTATTACATTTGTATGTTTTATAGCTGATAATGCTTCGCGTATAATCATTATTATGTCAAAGTAATTATTAGTTTGTCGGAAGTCATCTTCCCCGATAAATATTATACAACTATCCATTTTCGTGTAATCAGTTAGTTTAGTTTCAATGTTACATAATAGATTTTTGATTCCACGATTTGGTAAAAGGTAGTGACATATTTGGTGACACGGAGAAGTGTTTTCCGCTATAGGTACTCGTAATATTTTGTTGATTTGATTGCTACTTATAATACACAGTTTGCTTTTCTCTTCTTGACTCGTCTTGTTTGTCTTCTTTTTAATGGATTGAACCAATTGGTCCTGAAGAGTAACTTGTGTGGAGGTGAATAATTCCGGAGTCCCATATCTTGAGGAATCCTTTCTGTGCTGCTTACGTAAAGTTTGTCTAAGAGGCGAAGATAACTTAGTTCTTTTATTTGGTGTTCCTATCTCGCTAGCTAACTTCTTAGTTGCCTTATCTACAAGTTTATGTTTAAAATTCATATTCTCCATTGGTTTTTTTTAGCTCTGTGTTTTCAATAGACAGATTATTTTATCTCCTCATTAGCTGCCTGTAATTGTGAATTAAGTTCTCTAATTTGATGTTTGAGCTCTTCCATTTCTTCATTCTCATCATTCATAATATTTGGTACGCTATTATTTGTGGCGCCCTCTATTGTCGAATCGTTAGAACTACATTCGTCGAAAGTTTCTATTGCGGATTCAGATCGTCGTCGACTGCGAAGTGTAATGTTCTCAAAGAAATTCATTTTGTTCCGATGTTAATTAGGTAATTGGAAAAAAAGGTGAGGCGAGTAATACGAGGGCGGCACTGAAAATTTCGGGAATCAAGGAAGTGACACAACATTACTATTTAAAAATGTATTTATTGCTTTTCGAAGTATTCTCCGCGAAATTTGACATATTTTTCCATACGATGGAACCAATCATTGAAGCAACCATTCCATTCGGAAGTTGGGGTCTCCAAAATGGCCGTTTTGTAGGCGTCCACAGCTTCTGCAGGTGATGAAAATCTCTGTCCACGCAATTTATTCTTTATTTTAGGGAAAGTATAGAAATAATTAGGGCTGAGGTCGGGGCTGTACGGCGGATGGTCTAATAATTCTATGTTTTCTTGCTCTAAAAACTCTTTTGTTCTGTGCGCGGTGTGAGAACTCGCATTGTCGTGATCGAGGATGATGCGGCGGTTGCAGTTCTCTTTACGGAGTTCAGAAACGACCTGTGGCAAACAAATGCTAGCATACCATTCTGCATTAACCGTTCTTTGTCCCTCAAGAGGAATAGTCGTAACATGGCCGGTTTTGGAAACAAACGTGGCCACCATTTTTTTTGCAACACTCCGTGAACGAACAATTTTTGTTGGCTTTAACACATTTTCGAACACCCAAACTCGTGACTGGTTTTTTGTTTCGGGTTCGTACGCGTATATCCAGGATTCGTCACCTGATACGATGTTGTATACAGCATTTGAGGATCCTGCGTGGAATCTTTCCAGAGTTCTGACGCACCAAGTAACGCGAGCCGCTTTTTGCTCTTCACAGAACGAATGCGGTATCCATCGGGAAAACAACTTTTTTACACCTAATTGTTCATGCAAGATTATTTGTATTGGACTCATGCCAATGTCTAAAGTTGCCTGAATTTCGCGGTATGTCACATGTCGATCTTCCTTAATCAGCATACGCACAGCATCAACGTTTTCTTGGGTGAATGCAGTTTTTGGACGACCTTGACGGGGATCATCACTGAGCTTGACACGTCCACGTTGAAATTCAGCAAACCAGCGATAAATTGTGGTTTTGGATGGGGCTTCATCACCAAATGCAGAAATCATCCGGTCAACACACTGTTTTTGTGTTAAACCACTTCGAAAGTCATAATAAATCATCGCTCTTGAATTTTCTCGAGTCAATTCCTTTTTCTCAATGACTAAACAAGTTTGACAAAACCTTGTGACAAGACCCAGAATCTTTTTTTAAATAAATAAATGGTATTCGATTTTTAAAACCAAGGAGTTTTCAATTAAAAAGATTTTAATATGACAGGAACAGTAGAAATATTCCATTCCCGGTACTTTTAGTGCAGCCCTCGTAGTGGGAATCGAACTCGAGTCCAACAGATTCAACGCGCGGTACGGCTAAAGCTTTAACCGCTGCGTCAAACGCACATTACGTAGTGAAATTGAAAAGGTGACTAGATACCTCTTGATCTGATAAAGCCAGGTGTCGAACAGGTCCAAAGTTCAAT
Source organism: Griposia aprilina (assembly GCA_916610205.1). Taxonomy (NCBI): domain Eukaryota; kingdom Metazoa; phylum Arthropoda; class Insecta; order Lepidoptera; family Noctuidae; genus Griposia; species Griposia aprilina. The sequence continues at coordinate 21,741,571 of OU744285.1, read as the reverse complement.
TCTTTGTTTGAGGAACGTATGTTTCGAACGGTTGAGATATAAAATATTTCTTTGTTTTCAGTCACTGTTTTTTCTTGAGTTTGTCAAAAATCATGCTGTGTAACACTAGTAATAGTTTATAATTACACACGTGCAAAGTTTATGTCATAAAAAGTTTGTTGTATTTTTGAAATTGTAAGATTTTTTCACAGTTTTTTATATCGTTTATTTGTTTCACTTATTGTAAATTCTTTTCGTTCATAACATTGTCACATATGTAGCACAGTGTCCTTTCACTAATTCACTTGGATTCATCACTTAATAATCGTTTGTTCATTTATAAAAGATTTTAAATTACGGAGCTCATGTTTACATGGACGGTGACGTTCCGTTTATTTGCGCACGAATTATGCCAAAGAATTGAAAAAGGTATGTATTTATTCATTGGCGTATTTACTTTTGAATATTATTAGTATTTGATCATCTGCCACTATGAATCCCATCTGTGTGGCTTTAATTATCTTTCATAAAATTAATTACCATCAAACAAAATAGGTACTTTATTTATAAATCATTTGGATTTTAGGTCTTGGCATCAAAACAAACAGGCGCTGGAGCAGATGAAGTTTATGTACCATCTCTGTGGTATTTCAATGCACTACGTTTTTTGGGAAACAGAACGGAATCATGTCGTACTGTCACAGACTCCTTGGAAGATGAGGCAAGTAAAACAATTAAACTACTTTGGCATTTAATTTATTTGTCTTCGTCATTATTAACTTGGTACTACATTTATCATTCTATCTTGAAAATCGACTCTGCCTTCCGAAACGAAGTAGCTCGTGAATTTGTTTCGTACGATAGTCGCTTCATCGTTCTTTTGGTTATTCCTGTGTTATGTCTGTGTTGTAATGAAATAAAACCATCCGATGTTGTCCTCCAATCCCCATGTTCAAATGTACTAGTTGCAGTGTTTTCTCGGTCAAGATTTTTCTGAATTATATAATTTGTTCCCTGTTTCCTTAAATAGTTCTGCAAAGCACAACACGCCATTACTATAGCGTCGGTGGTATATAGGTCGGTATTAAGAGGTCTTCGCAGCACTCGGAATCTTGATGCTAAAATTCCAAATGCGTTCTCTACAACTCGCCTGGCTCTAGATAATCGATAATAATTAAAGATGCGTTGATCATAAGTTATGTTGTGAAAGGTAAACGGCTTCATTAAGTTTTTATTTAATGCAAAAGCGCTATCACCTAGGAATACATAAGGTACAACTACATCTTCAGTGTTTGGCAGTTCTGAAGGTAATGGCAATTTTAAATCATTTCTGATAAAATCGAGTGCAGTTTAAAATTGATGCATCTGCGACGGACCCATTAGTGCCTGTATTCACGTGCAGAAACTCATAGTTTCCGTTCACAACGGCAAACAGTACAATGCTAAAGAACCCTTTATAGTTATAAAACAGGGAGCCGCATCTATGGGGTTTTTCAATTGCAATATGTTTACCATCACATGCTCTGACACAGTTAATAAAATTCCACTTCTGCGCAAACTGTTCTGCTGTTTCTTTCCATTCTATTTCAGTCGTAGGCATCTGGTTTTTTTAATTCCAGAATTTATTGTCAGATGACGACAATGTAAGCATAGCAGCATCTAGCAAGAGCCTAAAAAGAAAAAGAAAGGAATCGCTAATAGAAAAACAAGGACATACGTATAACTGAAACAATAGAAAAACTCGTCGCAAACTTGTCGCAAAATGATAAACAGTGGGAAGTGTTTGGAAGATGTGTAGGATATCAAATGAGAGATTTAAATGAAAATCAGTTGGTAATTTGTCAAAAACTTAAATCAGATGCCATATTTCGTGCTACGCTCTGTAAGCTAAATGAAAATTCATACATTGTAAACCCATATTTCAACAAATTAATTTTTATTCACCTTCGCCACCATCCACACATTCATCGCCGTCGCCGCATAGTTCTTTTGCGCCCAGCTACCATACACAATTAGGTCGCTAACAATTGCAAACACCAATACAACCATCTAATAAAGTACTGATTCATCAATCATCAACAAACCCACATTATTCACTACAGCGACCATCACCTTATCGTCAACCGATACCATCATCGTCTCACCCACAATCACCGTACCATAATCATCCTTCACCATCTGCATAAAATGTACAAGTGCAATTGGAGGTTGACAGTGTTGACCACGCTGATGAATTTTCACAAATCATTTCAGAAGAAAATTCATCAGAAACGAATTTATTATTACCCAATATAATAGAAGGTTCTGCAAGTTTTTTTTTTTGTTTCGATATTCAAACCAAAGTACCAAATGATAATATATTTATTTATTTATTTAGCCATTTATGTACACAAGAAGAAAGAATAGACAAGAAGAAAGGAACAGAAAAATAGGTACAAAGGTGATTCTTATTTCTAAAAAAATCTCTTCCAGCATACCTGCGATAGGAGAATATATTACGTCAGGATACTTTTAGATTACACCATCCGAAGTCCGAGCAAGGCATGAAAGATATTGCAGATAAAATTAACAAAGCCTTATTCTTCGGCTACGGTGATGCGCTCACAGCTGAAAAATCAGTTGAATTTTCCACCCAGAAGTCAGCAGCCGTCGTTCCAGTAACGACCCGGGCAGTGGGATTTTACACGCAGTGGATTTTTAAGAAAGTATAGTATATTTTTAGTCATATTAAAGAGATGAAGACAAAGTGTGTAAGAGTAGAAGGGAAAACAAAAAACGTAATTTTTTTTTTTTTAAAGACTTCATTTTAGCCTTGCAAATAACCCTGTTAATCACTAGTATGTAAAACAATTAATTGTAAGCATTTTATTTTTAAGAATTAAAATGATTACTTACCTACTAAAATAAATTATGTTTTTCTTACAGATCTCGGCACGTAAGTTGAACTAACTATTCCTCTCTGGATCTTCTTACTCCTCTCTGGATCTTCTTACTTCTTACTTAAGTGATAGGATTCAGAGAGTTGATGTTAATGGAAAAAGATCACCCGGATCGGTAGTAAGAATGGGGGTCCCCCAGGGCTCAATTCTTGGGCCATTTTTATTTCTTATTTATATAAATGACTTGCCTTACCTCATAAAGGATAAACATGATATAGAGTTATTTGCAGACGACACTTCACTTTTATTTAAACTGAAACGTCAGCAGCTGATTACTGACAATGTAAATAGCGCCCTTGCAATAGTAGTTAACTGGTTTAATATTAATAACCTACTTCTTAACGAGAAAAAAACTAAATGTATTAAGTTTACGATACCTCATGTTAGACAAGTAGAAACTAGTGTTCTCATAAAGGGTGAAGTGCCGAAACCCGAAAATACCACAGTTTTCTTAGGCATAACTTTGGATACCAAGCTTCAATGGGGCCCCCACATAGATAAATTGTCAAAAAAGCTTAGCTCTGCAGCATACGCCGCACAGTTTACGATCTGATTATTCTAGGTGGACAAAAACATAAAAGTAAAATTTCTAAATAAATACATTTTATCACTTGTTTCTTAATTTTGAATAACACTGGCAACACATAACACAAAGCAATAATTCCTGAACACGGCGACCCTTTCGATAACAATAGCCAAAGTTACCCTTCCGATCGCAGGTAGTCGAGTGCGCGCTCAGTGCGACCGGTAACGTCATCGTGTTTGCATGTTTCCGAGTGTTTTGTGTGGTATCGAAAAAATTTTAGTGATGGAATCTTCAATCGGAGGTAATAATCTTTCTATTAAGTTATAATTTTATCATGTATTGCTTAATTTAGATAATAATGTCAGGCTTTTAAAAATCACAGTTTTAATTACATACTTTTCCCGTTTTCAAAAGTATTCTTAAGCATAAAGTATGTTGCAATATGCTGCAAGATCATGGTTATAGTCTTAACAGATTCCTTATTTATCCTATTTTCTTGGGTAAATCATTAAATTCTGCGTTTTTTTGCGCTAATCTACTTTTTTTTTTATTTTTGTTGTAGGGGCCCGCATCAAGCGAAAGTCTTTATTTGATTTTTGGCGTTCAATACCCGCTAAGGGGCGTTTAACGCAAATTATTAACTTCGTGAAGACGACATTTGGTGATCCGGTCCTAAGTCAAGAAGCAGAAAGGCTGTTGCGTGCTTTAATGAAAAATGAAAGTGAAAAAATTCGTGAAAAATGGGAGCGTAAACAAAGAAAGCTGGATTTGTTTTTACATTCTTATGAGGGCTGGCTCAGTGAAGATTTGGTTTTAGACATGATTACAGTGCCTTCACAATTAAGTTCCGTTCGTGGCAGACCGCAAAAAAGTTTTGAAGACAGTTCGAAAAAGACAAAAACGCGTAAAGTCCAAAATTTGTTACGAGAATATAGCAAAGAACAGTTGTCTTATGCTACACAATTGAGCATTAGATCGAGTGGCAAACGTGACGCTGCTGATTTAATAAAAGAAGTATCAATAGCTTCACCAAGACGTGCAACTACGTATAAGCAAGCTCGAAGACGTATTCATTCTGTAAGTGGAAGCAGTGTGTTTTCTGAGAAAAAGCAACAGCCTTATACTGCTGAAGAAGCGTTAGCTATGTTCATTTCGAATAATTTAACGGTTCATACGTATAAGAGTTTACAACAGGAAGCTAAGGAGAGGGGATACCAGTTATATCCTTGCTATGATCAATTAGCACGAGCCAAAAAAGATTGCTATCCTCCCGTGGAACTCATTTCATTGAGTGATACATGGGCAGAGGTTCAGCTTCAAGCTCTTTTAGATCACACGTCTACAAGAATATGTAAGAATGTTCTCGGGGAAGTATTGTTGAGTTCGACAAAGGAGCAAAATTATACTATGATGTATAAGTGGGGATGTGACGGTTCTTCAGGACATAGTTTGTATAAACAACGTTTTGCAAATGTAGAGAGCACCGATGAATACATGTTTATTATATCGTTGGTCCCCTTGAGACTTGTGGCAGATAGTGACCATGATAAAATCCTCTGGGAAAATCCTCGTCCATCTTCTCCAAGATTTTGTAGAATAATAAGATTTATCTACCAGAAAGAAACGGACCAATTAATTAAAAAGGAATGTGAATACATAAAAAAACAGATAAAAGACTTAATGCCAACACATCTGAAGATAAATGACTCTAATATATTTGTTAGTCATCATATGATCCTCTCTATGATAGACGGCAAAGTATGCAATGTCTTGTCTGAGAATAGTTCTACGCAAAGATGCTTTATTTGCAAAGCAACCTCAGCTGAAATGAATTTAAATACAAAACAGAGACAACCTGATCGAAACATGTATGAATTTGGAATATCAAGTCTTCATGCATATATTCGCACTATGGAGTGCCTTTTAAATATTTCTTATCGCATGGAATTTAGAGCATGGCAAGCAAGAGGATCTCAAATGCAGGAAATGAAAAAGAAACGAAAGGAAGAAATTCAGAAGAAGTTTAAGGAAATAGGTCTAATTATTGACAAAGTCAAACCTGGATTCGGTACAAGTAACGATGGAAATACTGCACGGGCTTTCTTTTACAATAGTTCTGAAACAGCGCGTATCACAGGTCTAGATGAGAACCTCATCGAACGTTTGGGGACTATTCTTGCAGGCATCGCTTCTGGCTACGAAATTGATCCAGACAAGTTTCAAGCATACTGTAAACAAACTCGCGACATATATTTAAATTTTTACCATTGGTATAACATGCCAGTGACTGTACACAAGATCTTAGTACATGGCGCAGACATTATGAGACATTCAATCATACCTCTAGGCCAAATGTCTGAGGAGGCTTCAGAAGCCAAGAATAAAGAGTTGAGAAAAGTGCGATTGGGCCACACATTAAAAACTTCGCGTCACAGAACGAATTACGATTTAATCAAGTATATGTTGATGTCATCTGACCCATATATAACTTTATTAAGGAAACTGCCACAAAAAAACACATACAAGAAACACAAAGATTTAAATTTTTTACTAAAAACTAAATAAATATTGTTATAAAAAATCACATTTGGTTTTAATTTTATTATTACCCTCTCCACCAATAAGTTACAGTCATTTATTATCGTTTACTTGCATTTCCGATTTTTGTCCACCTAGTTTTGTCAAATCGTAAACTGTGCGCCGTTAGAAAAATTCGTGGTTTAACTGATTTAGAGACAGCCCGTTTAGTATACTTTAGTTATTTTCATAGTGTGATGTCGTACGGTATTCTGTTGTGGGGAAATGCCGCCGATATCCAGACAATTTTCGTTTTTACAAAAAAGGGCAATTCGTTCAATCTATAAATTAAGTCCTAGACACTCCCTCAGAGATAAATTTAAAGAGATTAATATAATTACTGTGCCTTCTCAGTATATTTATGAAAATCTTTTGTATGCACATAAAAATATTCATCTGTTTAAAAAATACAGTGATATCCACAATATAAATACTAAAAACAAACACAAATTTATTGTTCCTACAACCAGGCTCAAGAAAATATGTGGCTCGTTTACATGCCAATGTATACTTTTTTATAATAAACTTCCTAGCCACATTCAAGATCTAAGCTGTAATAAATTCAAATCTTTTATAAAACGGAAACTATGCCAGAAAGCCTATTATATTGTGAAAGACTATATTGAGGACAAAAAGGCTTGGGATTGAGCTGCTCCAATAAATTTACACGGTGAATGTTGATTTTAATTTGCTAGCTATTTTAGACGTGAATATTTACTGTAAAAAGTATTATATTATTTTCATTATTGAGAATATGAGGACTATGTGGATCATTGTTTCAGTTATATTCTTGATCTGGCAGTTTAAGTAGTTTATGCGGCCTACCCAAATGTCCTTTCTTTGGTATTGTTCGTCGAATCGTTGAGCTCCTTAAGTTCTGAGTTGAGCTGCACGGTTACTGACAAATGCGTGCACTGACTGGAGAGGTCCACTTAATCTGTGTGGTTCTTTCCTCAAAAGACCATTTAGACACCAATCTACATGGTTCTCAAACATTATGTCCGTTTTTTTTATATACACATTGACATTGTTGAATTTTATATACACAATGACATTAGTATTTACTTGTAAAGTATTATGTTATTTTAATTATTGTGAATGTGAGGATTATGTGGGTCATTGCTTTTTTTTCGCAGTTAATTTTAATCATGATCTGGCAGATTGAGTAATTTATGTGGCCTACCCAAATGTCCTTTCTTTGGTATTGTTCGTCGAATCGTTGAGCTCCTTAAGTCCTGACTTCCTGAGTTGAGCTGCACGATTACTGACAAATGCGTGCACTGACTGGACAGGTCCACTCAATCTGTGTGGTTCTTTCCTCAAAAGACCATTTCAGATACCAATCTACATGGTCTTCACATGATCTGACCAAGATTATGTCTGGACTTTAAAAGAGACTGACCTCTGAGTTTGTTACGGCCTTTCTTCTCAGAGTAGTCAGATAGGAAACGCCGACCTCATCTAGTTTAAAAATATGATTGACGTGTAAAAGTGTTTGTACAAACCTACTTACAGAAATAAAATCATTTATCATTTATGACCTTGAATGCGCACTAACAAATTTTCGGGTCTCAATCGAAGAGCGGTATGAGGTGCGATGCGAGGGGCCGCCCGTAACCATAGCAACGCGGCGACACTAGCCTCCACGCAGTCGCAATCCGCCCCTCGCTACCCGCGCATTCTCCGCGCGGCCCGGAAGTACAATGGCGCACTTTTTTTTTTTTTTTTTTTGGGTGGGAAATCATCAAATGACCTCTCCCGCTCTGGGCGGAGTGGAAGGGCGTGTCAGACTCTTACTGACTAAAACCCACCCGTGTTCCTTCAGTTGCCTGTGCGCCAGGGCCACGGTAACTCTTTCGAACAATCCGCGACCCCGGCAGGCATCGGCCCTATTGGACCCCTTCAATGATGCTGACATCTCTTTGAGGCGCGCGTGGAACACGACGCGCCGTCGACCCGGGCCTGGTCTTTGCCGGACGGCGAGCTGCCCATTGCTCGCCGTCCGCAGGCCCGCGCCTACGGTGGCCGGGAGTCGGCTATCGACTCCCGACGCCCAGGGTGTCTCCTCCTGCGGCGACTAGGGTCGTGAGGGCGCAACGATTGCCGCACCCTCACGCGCTCCGCCTCCTCCTTCGCGAGCATTACTGCTTCACAGAAGGAGGTGACGGCTTCCCATTCCCTCTCGCTCCGTACCATGGCCTGAACCAGGGCCGGACGCGAGAGATCGCCGCCGCCGATCGCCGCCACGAGGACACGGCGGTGCTCCACCCAAGCTGGGCAGACCTCCACCGTATGCTCCACCGTGTCCTCCGGTCGATCCACACAATGCCAACACCCGGGCGTTTCCTCCCGCCTTATCCGAAACAGGAACCTCCCGAAACAGCCATGTCCGGTGAGGACCTGCGTCAGGCGGAAGGTGAGGACGCCGTGGCGCCTCTCAAGCCACTCCTCAAAGAGGGGACTTACCGCCGCAATTGTGGCGTGCCCAACAATGGCGCACTAAGTTTTCAGTTCTAAGACGACGTTCGTTTAAATTTCTGTATCAAAATTAAATGTGTGAATGTGTTATTCGACCTCGTGAAAAAATTACTCGACCACAATCAACTTTAACACTTACTAAGGCAGAGACTATTTAAAAACCTCATAATTAAAATGAATTTACTGAAAAACCCTTCTAATTTTTGAGCTGAAATAAATATTATTTTATTACTAGAATGTCTTCCTTTCATTACGTATCTTCATTTTATTTTTCTGTATATTATATTGTGGTAAATAATGTCTCAACATATGTGGTAAATATATACACTCTGCCCGTCAAGAGTAGCAAGTTACAGTAACAGTTTCCATTATACCTACTTATCTAGGATATTTTGCTACGCAGCACAGGCCTGTTATACGCAGATTTTTGAGTATTTTTAGAGGAGCTATCAATTTATCATCGTTGTAGTACGAGTATGTTACACTTTAATGTGTATTATAATCTCTACGGTACATGGATAAGTAGGTACCTACTGCAAACTATTTGCATTTGAATTTGACGTCTATCGGAAATAAACAATTGATAATAATTAATCTGTCATCCATTACTCCTTTATAGTGCGCTTTATAATTATATATTGGGAGTTTATAAGTGTGCGTCCACACTGCAAGCCTAGCGCGGTTGCGACGACGGGCGCGAAGTATCAAACATATGAAACGCGCCTTTGCGTCCATATTGTAGTGACTAAGGCGGAAGCCTAGTGCGACGGGACTGAGCGAGACAGCGCGCGTAGTTTTCAAACGCTCCTGTCCGCGCGTTCTGGCCGCACTACGGGCCTAGTTAGCGAGCGATCCAATGCGCGGGTGGCGGGGGTAACAAACCAGTTCGGTCTTGTCGCTCGGCGTATACGCGTCTGTATTTTGTTTGTCTATAAAATGGCGGTAAATACTGAATTGTTTTTAAGTGCGATTCAATCTAAACCACCTATATGGCAAAGCAAACATCCACACCACAGTAATCGCACAATAACAAGAAAGTTATGGAGTGAAATAAAAGATCTATTTCCTGGAAGTGAAGGTAAGTTTATTATAGTACCTAATAGTTATTACATTCTTTGATATTGTTCCCAGAAATAGTTTGTGAATTTTATACGAACATTTTTTGCTCTCCGTGATGGATTATTATTAATGACTCCGCGGTTTCTGTGTCGATCTTCATATAATGGCGGGTTAGATAGCACACGTTGGACATCCAGATCGAGATCGCCGTTTAAATCTATTATAACATTGTGCAGTATACACGCAGCTTTTATTATAGACAAGGCATTTTTTCTGTTTGTTTCGATAGGTTTAAGAAGAATTCTCCATTTACATGTTAAAATGCCAAATGCGCATTCGATTGTTTGTCTAGCGGTAGACAATCTGATATTAAAACATTTTTTTTCATTATTAAGTACTCGCTCGGGATAAGGACGCATTAAATAATGTTTTAACGGATACGCTTCATCACCCACTAGGACGTAGTGTGCAATGACGTCAGAATTTGTAAGTCTCTTTGGCATAGGAATTTTATACTTATTTTTTTCTATAAGCTTATACAGTGTTGATGCAATAAAAGTACCACCATCACTTTGCTTTCCTCGACCGCCTACTTCGACTGCTACAAATTTCCTTTTTGCGTCAGCCACAGCTTGCATGACAATGCTATTTCTTTTTTTATAACACCAATGTGCCGAACCAGATTTAGGTGGTTTTTTTATTTCGCAATGTTTCCCATCAATTGCTCCGATGCACTGTGGGAAATTCCAGGTAGCTTCAAAGTCTTCTGCAATAGCTTTCAAGCGTTGTTCTGTTGGTATCGGCATGTGAATAGGAACTAACTCGGTCCATAAAACACGGCACGTTTCGTGTACTATAGACGCAATGGTGCTTTTCCCCATACGAAAACTGTAAGCTAGTGCTCTAAATCCAGTTCCTGTTGACAAAAACCTGAAATAAAAAAGTAGAATAAAATATTTATTACGTTATTGTTACAGAAAAACAACTGCGTAAGAAGTGGAAGAACCTGCGCGATCAGTTTCGAAAAGAAAAAAAGAAATTCCCTACGCCGCGCTCTGGTGACGGTGGCAATGAAATAGAGAGCACATGGCCATACTTTCAACTTATGCAATTCATAAATGATGACATTACACCTGAAATTATGACGGGAAATCTGCATGACAGTGATTCGGAATCCCTCAACGAGTCTTGTCAAACTGAGCAATCTAACATCGCTGACGTGATGAGTCCAGGTACATCCACCTGCAGCAGTCGCACAAACGCGTCAAAGCGCAACAAAACGGCATCAGATTATAGAGATGAACTTATAGAATGTGAAAGAAAAAAAATTATGCTAATTGAACAGAAAATGGTGTCAAATAGTGACCAGTCGGAGAAATGTGATGATTATCATTTTTTTATGAGTCTCCTGCCACAAATGAAAAAATTTAGTGAATTACAAAAGTTACGCATTCGAAATAAAATTACCCAAATCATAATAGACGAAGCAGAAAGGATGCAGTTTTCTCAACCGAGATACGAGGAAAATTATGGAGGATATTCTACTGGCAACTACCCTAATTATTAATTTGATTATTACAACTTTTTACTTACCCACTTCTTTGATTACTAGTACTACATTATAAATACAAAACTTTTCGTAAAATCTTGTTTTATTCTTACCTCAAAGTTATGAACAATTTCTCCTCAGGTGTAATACTTTTGCGAAAGTTAGTATCTTATTTGGTGATTTTTTGTGATATTTTACTTAGTATGTAGTCAAATGTTGACACGGGCATTCGAGTGTACTCAAAGAATTTTCTAGGGTATAATCTCAATGCTTCATATAAGTTAAAAAATTCACCAGTTATTCCTCTGTTTTTATTTATTTCGTGCACACCATCTCTAGTGTTAAACACCTCCCATCTCAGGATCGGACTGTCTAGTAAAAATAGCAAATCTTCGTCCATCGTTTGCAACACCTGATATACGTCGAACAGCTACAAGAGCTCGCGCGTCACTGTGGCCACCGCACGCCCCCGCTCGCCGCGCCCGCCTAGGCTCCAGTCACCGCGCATTCAGTGTGGACGCACACTAAGAAGAATTATATATTGAAATATTTATTTATTTTGCATTGTTTTATATGTGTATAGTGAGACAATGAGCGTAAGTACTTGTTCACGTTGACTCGCGGGCGCGGTGGCGGGCGCGGTCACGCAATATCAAACATATGGCGTAATATCCAAGTGTTCACGTACGAAACGCACGTGCGGTGTAAGTAGCGGGCAAGCTAGCGACTGGCGCGCGCGCGCCGCTCGCGTCAATATCAAACGCGTGAGAAGTTTGTGTGTGTTCACGTCGAACTAGCGGCGGAGCGCGCGATTCACTCGCGACGTCAGGTAAGTTCAACCAGTATGAACTTGTCGCTAGAAACGTTAGCGCGTCTTCATCATGCCTTTCAATACAGAAGAGTTTATTAGTGCTGTTCAGGCTAGAACTCCGATTTGGCAAAGCAAACACAGTCATCATATGAACAGAAATATTCTCAATAAGTTATGGAAGGAAATTGCGGAATTGTTTCCTGATATAGAGGGTGAGTAAATGAAATATTGTGGGTATTTTAAACCTTTTATTTTTATATAGGAATATTATAATAGACTAGGGTAGGGTGGGGCTTAAAGGTCCGCGGGTAAAAAGGTCCACCATGCCTATCTCCGAAATAAAAAGTGCGCGAGCGAAACGAATGACAGGCGTATGAAGGGGACACGGGAGGGGTACCCACGCAACCCCGCGCAGTGAGCTTGTGAGCGCCGATGAGTGTGTACGCGGTCGCGGTGCAAAAAATTCACGTAAGTAAAATTTTTCATATCACTTATTTTTAGTCTGACTGTTGTGTTTATAAAGTTACAAAACTGAACTTTTATTAAAGGTGCAGTAAGTGGTATAAAGTTTAACGTAGAGCCTTTGTTTATTGAATCGTCTGTTTAGATTTTTCTATATAACCTCAAACGTCAATCAACATACAATTGGGGTATAAAGGTCCACTCTGGACCTTTATGCCCCACGGTGGACCTTTTAACCCTATACAAAATATATAATGATACGGTATTCTTTTCAGAATGCGGAATTACAAGAGAACCACCGAGAGAGGTAAAAAGTCTGTCGAGATCATGCAACGTGCGGCTGAGCTAGTCACAAACGAAAATAAATCCCTACGTCAAGTTTGTCGTGACTACGAAATTAGTAAAACTTCTCTAATAAGATTTATCGCACGCCTAAAAGAAAATCCAGAATCACCACGATTTGGTTACGGGACTCCCAGACTAGTATTTAACACAGAACAGGAATCTTCTCTCAGTGAGTATCTGCTTACACTTGCGCAAATCTTTCATGGTTTAGGACCCAAAGATGTTCGTCGCTTAGCATATGACTGTGCCACTAAATATAATCTTCAGATGCCAAATACATGGCATGCAAATAAAATGGCTGGCAAAGATTGGTTATCAGGTTTCTTGTCAAGAAACGACCGTCTCTCCATACGGAAACCGGAAGCTACCAGTTTGAGTAGGGCAACTTCCTTTAACCGAACGAATGTTGCTGAATATTTTGATAAATTGGCACAGGTCATGGATCGTCATAAATTTAGAGGGTCTCAAGTATGGAATGCCGATGAAACAGGCGTGTCAACTGTCTCCAAACCCTCCAAAATTATAGCGGCTAAAGGGAAACGAAACGTTGGATCAGTCACATCAGCTGAAAGAGGAACCAACGTTACATTACTGGTTGCCGTTTCAGCAACTGGTGGTTCCGTGCCACCGTTGTTTGTGTTTCCAAGAAAGAAATATCAAGATCATTTTGTGCGAGATGGCCCTGCAGAATGCATAGGTGCAGGAAATGCAAGCGGCTGGATGACCGATGTGGAGTTCTTGCAATTTATGAAACATTTCATTAGCTATGTAAAACCAACTAAAGATTCTCCTGTATTGCTTCTGGTGGATAATCACTGTTCTCATCTCTCCTTGCTTGTATTAGATCTAGCCAAAGATAATGGGGTAGTGATGCTTTCGTATCCACCCCACTGTTCACACAAGCTACAGCCTTTAGATGTGTCAGTATTCGGTCCACTTAAAAAGTATTTGTCATCAGCACAAGATGCATGGATGCGTAATAATCCTGGCAAAACAATGACAATTTACGACCTCCCAGGAATAGTTAGAACTGCATTACCACTGGCGCTAACTCCCAACAATATTTCAAATGGGTTCCAAAAAACGGGCGCGTATCCATTCAATCGAGAAGTGTTTAATGATTTCGACTTCGCTCCAAGCTACGTGACGGATCGACCAAACCCTCATAATCAACAGGCACCATCTTCTGCGTCTACTGAGCCGTATGTGATCACAAATTCTGAGTTACCCGCAGCTATAGAAAGTTATCCACCTATTTCATCCACATCACCAAGTTTGTTAATACCTAGCGACCCAGGAGCAGCTAATTCATCTGCAGCTTCGCTCTTATTGTCATCAAGTGATCCATTACTGTCTGATAGCACTGTTTGTGTGATAGAGCCACAACCATCAACTTCCCATGCTGTTCTATCCTTTTGCAATGAGCCTCAGCCATCAACATCTACGAGTAACGTGTTTCTCCCGAATCTATAAGACCTTACCCTAAGGCTGGAGCTCGTAAGGGAACAGGGTGGAGAAAGTGACGCAAGACAGCTATTTTAACAGACACGCCGGAAAAGGATGCACTGCTATTAGAGCAACAAAATAAGAAAAAAAAAGTAATTTCTCGAAAAAAAGCTGTTAATCAGAAAAATAAGCAAGTGAAGAAAGTAATTTTAACTGATAAAAAGAAGGACAGTTCTAGTTCAGAAGAGGAATGTTTTTGCTTGGTGTGCTGTGAATCATACCTGGAAAGCATTCCTGGAGAAGGCTGGATGCAATGTTCTAATTGCAAAGGTTGGTCTCACGAGAAGTGTGTTAATCCTTCTCTGTCATCTTTGACATATATGTGTATTAATTGCGATTCAGATGACGAGTAATTGTTAAAAGATATGTTGTTTTAATGTTACATTATAGGTTTTGGACCTAAAACTTAAAGATATAGATTAATTAAGACTGAAATGCTGTGCCATAAGTTTAAGATAAGTAACGTTGTTTAGTTTTTTTAAATTAAAATAAAGACTGGTTGATTTAAAATAGTTTTCGTTTATTTACTTGCTTTAATTAACCTTAAGAAGCTATTTAATTACGCTGGTTCTTTTTACCCCAACACTGGTCCTTCTTACCCCACCCTTGGGGCAAAAGGGACCATTCGACTCGATATTCTAAAATGCAAATATCTGGGTTATAGATAAACATTACTTATGTTCACTTTTTCATTCTTGTAAATGAAGGATAGCGGTATCCATTGCTACAAAATTTATTTCTATGAACCTTATACGTAAATAGTTACAAGGCGATATACGCAAAATGGACCTTTCAGCCCCACCCTACCCTACTAAAGATACAAAAATATTACAAAGATGGCGACGTATATATTAAACGATTGTTCTGCCAAAAATATGTCGTGAATAAACTCCGAATTTGTTTAGCTCGATTTGATGGATTGTTGTTTCTTCCAGTTTGTCGCCTTTGGTGCCGACTTTCAGTTGTTAACTCATCATTGCAATTGTAACCATCTATATCAATTACAATATTATGCAATAAGCAAGCGGTTTTTATGATCAGGCGTGCATGATTAACATCAGTTTCAATAGGTTTTAAAAAAACTCGCCATTTATTACATAAAATTCCAAATGCACACTCCACGGTTTTTCTCGCTCTTGACAATCTATTATTAAAATTTTCTCTCTCTCGATTCAATGTTCTTTGTGGATATGGACGCATTAGATACTCTTTAAGAGGATAAGCTTCATCGGCTACTATAACATATGGAGCTGTAATGTTAGAATTGGGTAATGTTCTTGGTTCTGGGATATTGAATGCGCCTCTTTCGAGTAACCGGTTCAGGGACGAGGCGTTGAATGTACCGCCGTCGCTTTGCTTTCCTCTACCTCCAACTTCAATAGTTAAAAATCTTTTGTTCGCATCAGCCACAGCTTGCAAAACAATAGAGAAATAATGCTTGTAGTTAAAAAATGCCGATCCTGATCTTTTAGGTCGTTTAATTCTACAATGTTTACCATCCAAACTGCCAATGCAGTTAGGAACGTTCCACATTTTTTCAAAATCTGAAGAAATATGCTTAAGCTGGTCTTCAGACGGCAGTGGCATATGGACATTCAATTTTTTTTTCCAAATAGCTTCACAGGTACTATAAATAATCTGAGACACTGTACTAATACCCAAACGAAAGCTATAAGCCAAAGATCGAAATGCCAACCCAGTGGAAAGATATCTGAAACATATAAAAAAATACAATTATTATGTAAAATTTGAATAGATCTATACTAATTACTTAATATACCTACTAAAATTATATAAGGCATCAACACTAAACAAAATTTATTTTTTACAGAAAAGGCTTTAAGAAAAAAATGGAAGAATATTCGGGACCAATTTATGAAAGAGTTTAAAAAAAATCCGGTTTCTCGTTCTGGTGATGCTGGAACTGATCAAAACACTTCAGTGTGGCCATATTTAAAATGATGCAGTTTATAAAAGATGACGTTACCCCAGAATCAAATGAAGGCAATTTAGATGAAACTACTGATGGAAACTGTAGTGATAATAATGAGCGGTCCCCAACTCCCCAGTCAATAGCTGGTTCATCTACAAGTACACTATGTACGAGCACCAAACGTAAATGTGCACAAGATATAAGAGAGGAATTTATGGAATTGGAGAAGAAAAAGTTGGAATTATTACAAATTAAACTGTCGCAAAGCAGCGAAAGGCAAGAAAAAGATTGCGAAGACCTGTTATTTTTTTAAAGTTTGTTGCCGTACATGAAGGAGTTAACTCCTATACAAAAATTACGTACTAGAAACAAAATTACACAAGTTGTTATGGATGAAATGAATAGTGTCACGACCCAGGCTTACCATGGTTACAATACTTACGAATATAACACATCAAATTATGGAAATTAAAGTTTAAATATAATTAACTACAAAAATACTTTATTTTTAAACTCACCTTATAGTTAAAAATAGTCTTTCTTCGGGTTTTATGCTTTTATGAAAATTTGAGTCTTGTTTTGAAATCTCACTCCTTATTGAATCCAATATGTAATCAAAACAGTTGACAGTCATCCTGGTATATCCAAAAAATCTTGAAGGATGTTCTCTCAAACTACTATATAAAGTATGAAATTCACCGTACCGGTCTCTTTCTGTATTATTTTCGTGCACACCAATTCTAATTTTTATCATCTCCCACTTTAGGTATGAATTTTCGGTTAAAAATAAAAGATCGTCGTCCATGGTTACAATCTCTGACAACACGTCACACCCGCGCAAACGCCTGGCGGCCAATGTGAACACGAACCCGCCACGTCTTCGCGACCGCACCCGCCACCGCGCCCGCGCGTTCCAACGTGAACAAGTACTAAGTGAAAACGACGAGATAGAGAACAATTTGAGGCAGTTGTTTAGCTCTTCAGATGAAAATAGTGACAATGAGATTTCTAGCAATATCAATGTATCATATAGTTTAAATGATATGCTGGATCAAATGCAAGCGCAAAATTACGATGTTGATGAAATCGAGAGTATCCTGACAGGAAACATACAAACAGGACAACAACAAAATAAATCAACCTTAATGCAGGGACAAACCAAATCAAGAAATTGGGAACGAGCTACTGGTTCGTTCATAGAGAAAAACTTTGACGAAGATTTAATGCCATCTAAGGACTATTCAAATAAAAGTCAACTTCTTGATTACTTTCGCAACTTATTTCCAAAACAGTTATTGGACTTAATTGTACTAAACACTTATCTATATGCAAAACAAAAAGGATCAGCAACATTTGTCGATGTATCCTATGATGAATTGTGTGCTTTTTTTGGTATGGTTATCTTAATGGGGCTTGGCTTCATCCTTTACCAAGCCTAGAATTGTACTGGTCAACTGACAAATTCTACGGCAACCCCGTCATTCAAAAAGTAATGACCTGTAAAAGGTTCAAAAAAATATTAGAAAACTTACATGTATGCAACAATGACGACATTCTTCCTCGAAGTCATCTGGGGCATGATAAATTGTCCAAAATCAAAGATATGATTATTATATTGAACCGCACGTTTTCAGAAAATGCAACGCAATCAAAACATCAGTCTATAGATGAAAGCATGATTAAATTTAAAGGTCGCAGCTCTATTAAACAGTATATGCCGAATAAGCTAATTAAACGAGGATATAAAGTATGGGCACGCTGCGACTCCAAAACTGGTTGTTTGTACAATTTTGACATTTATAAAGGAAAAACGGACAATAAAAAAGAATCAATAGGGCTTGGTCATAAAGTAGTATTATCATTATGTGAAGAAGTGCCACAAGGCACCCTGTTAGCATTCGACAACTTCTTTTCAAGCCTGCCCCTCTTAGATGCTCTGTGCGAAAGGGGTTTATTTTGTGTTTGTACATTTCGAGTGAACCGAGTTGGGATACCACCATCTATAAGTGAAAAGCCCACAAGAAAAATAGAACAATTAAAACCTGGAGAATTCATGTACGAATATGATTCCCCGATATCTGTCATAAAATGGCACGACTCTAAAGACGTCTTTGTAATGACGAATGCATTTGATCCAAGGGAAGTCCAAATAATTCAGAGAACTCAAAAAGATGGAACTAAAAAAGACATGTATTGTCCGAAGGCTATTTGTAAATACACTGAGACAATAGGAGGTGTCGATAAATTCGACCATTTAAAGTCTTCGTATCCCATCGGCCGGAGATCTAATAAGAATTGGCATAGAATATTCTGGTACTTACTAGAAGCCGCAGTCATTAATTCGTATATACTATACCGATACCGTCATGACACTTGTGCTCATCGTGATTTTCGTTTAAGACTTGGAAGAGCCTTAATTAATAATTACAGTTCACGCAAACGCATTGCATCAACTCATACAGTTAAAAAGAGGGATCTTTTTGGAGTTCCTAAAGAAACTCGCTTATCAAATGTGGGCCTGCATATGCCGATTCCTACAACCTCAAAACGGTGCAAATTTTGTAGCACTAGAGCAGCTCCCAAAAGAACCAGTTATATGTGTAGAGTTTGTAGTGTTCCCATTTGCATTTACCCGTGCTTTGAACTTTTTCATTGTGATGAACAATCTATTTGCTGAAATTGTGCTACTGGCCAATACCTAAAAACAATAAAAGGCCAGTACGCTGCGCTATTCGTTTGTTTTTTCATCTACATGACTTCGACATATCAAAACATTGTAAAATGAATTATAATAATTTATTACGAAAAATATTTTCAAAAAATCCAAAGAAATTGTACATAATAAGTTTACAAACAGTAGTAAAAATCATGCAGACTCAAATAGAGGAGCAATTGAATAATTACAAGAATTCAATCCTCGAAAATGTGAGAATCAAAGCCCTTACGGCCGTGCCACAAAAACAGTTGCCGCGCCTAGCCTAGCCCGTCTTCGTGGTGACCAGGCGTGGATTATTGTTCAGTGATATATATTTTTTTTCTGTAATCATTTATTGTGTTTGCTTACAGCTTCTCAATATTCAAGTAATGTTTTACAAACTAAGACTACCAGCAACGGTACTCGTCGATTTATTT
The DNA here is from genome assembly GCA_916610205.1 of Griposia aprilina. NCBI lineage: Eukaryota > Metazoa > Arthropoda > Insecta > Lepidoptera > Noctuidae > Griposia > Griposia aprilina. The sequence continues at coordinate 21,722,275 of OU744285.1, read as the reverse complement.
TTGGAAATATTACCTGACGGAACATTATCGCTAAGGGATGAAGGAATGAGGCCAGTGACAACATGTGAGAAATACGGTCACAAACAATCGTTGAGACATTTTTTAAACGGGTCAGAGCTCATTCGTCCCCTAAAATTCGTCCCCCAGCATTAAAGTTGTAGATTCGGCCCCTATATAGGTGCCCATTGGTCTCCTGGTAGGGGACCAATTAATATTTTAATAAAAAATATTATTTTTAAGGTACCCATTCGTCCCCTCTAATATATATACATTATAAGTTAAAGATTCGGCACCTATTCAGGTGCCTATTGGTCCCCTGAGATAAAATTAGCTATATTTTACATAAGAAACGGTTAACATAGTACACTTGTGAACAGTTTATTAACGGCATTAATTTAATAACTCATAACAGATCATTGAAAAAAGAGCTATGATGAATGATAATCCGTCATGATAATAATATAACCTGTCGATAGGCTTACGATGTAAAATTGTCTCACTACGAATGGCTTGTTAAAAAACGGGTTACAAATAATAGATAAGGTGTTTAAAATTGGTAAGTACTCTCCAGATGTGCGCGGGGTGTGGAATGCCGAAGCGGGAGGGGTAATTTTAGCCAGAGTATATGCGCGCGAGCAAATAACAAAGGCGTAGCCCAAAACAATAGACGCTCGATGAAAGGACTTGCACCTGATTGGCTAACACCAGTACTAGACAACTTCGGCGTATTTATTCCAGGAATGTGTTACTACATTTAGTTTACTTATAGTTGCAAATCCAAGCGTACTGATTTTTATACTGTCTCGAGTGAAAGTTTACTCATTAGTGTATCCTGTAGGATTACTTATTAAATTTAATTAGTGAGTGAAGTGATCAGTGCATGTACGTGAAGGAAAAATACGTAAGTTCTACTATTTACCTATATATCCCTATTTCAAAAGACTTGAAAAATGCCCTTGGAACATGCCTTGGAATGCTCTGTAATAGTGCTATAATTGTATGTTTATAAATAAATAAATAAATAATTGGAACGATGACACAGAAAAAAAAATTCAACTGCTGCTACTTTTTAATAGTTACTATTAAATACTTTATTTTCTTTTAAGGTAAAACATAGATTTTTAGTATGCTACTGTGTATGCACTCACATAATTTTCTATTTTGTATGATAAAATAATACTTTTTCTACTTTTTCAGTGATTTTCATATCTATATAGAGTAGATAAATAGTTTGTTTATTAATCGATTCAATCACACCATCATATATAAAAACAGCATGTTTTGATAATAATGTTGCTTTGATTTATTTTGCATTAATTCGATTGGATGTTTGGAAAGCAAGGGACATACGATTTGACATAGATGTGCTGTGTGAATACAACATCTTAAAACTCTTGTTTGAATATAGTATTCGAAGATAAATGTTTTACATATCTGGTAAAAACTATAATAACAACTTATATTAAATAAATGTTTTTACGGTTATTATAAATTAAATAAACATACATGTCAAACAAGCATATTATAGTTAAAGTAGCATATTATGTCGAGGAATGTTATTATTTGGTAACTTTTTCTTACAGAATAATGGCTGATGAACCACAGTGCAGTAGTGGTTTGACAGGAATTGAGTATATATCCTCTGAAAGAGGTAGACCAATTTTATTGAGAGGAGGGTATCAGTTATATATGAAGAAAAAATACAAAAATGGCTCATTTTATTGGAAATGCACTCAAAGAAATACTTGCCATGGAAGTATCACAATTCAAGAAAACCGAATCTTAAAAGAAACACCTCACTTATGTACACCAGATATAACAAAAAATGAGCTCAAGAAAGCACTTAATTCATGCAAGAATAGAGCAGCCAGAGGAAACGAGTCACTACTAAATATATTTGACGAGGAAATGAGGGAATTTAAAGACAAAGGACTAAACCATGTACAAAATATTCCCGACTTCCAAAACCTTAAACATGGACTCTATAACGCAAGAAGAAAAGCAAATGGTGCCAATCGGCTGATTTTTAAAAAAGCAGAAGAAGTAGTTGTACCTAAAAAATATGAAGACTTTTTAATATGTGATTATCAAGATGGTTCAAACCGAATTTTAATATTTTCTGTGGTAAATGAGGTGACAATGTCAAGTTTCTCCGATTTCTTTTTAGATGGAACCTTTAAATTTGTAATTCATCCATTTGTTCAGCTATTTAGTATTCACGCTGATATTGGAAGTTCTAGCACCAGTACAAATGTTGTACCGTTAGTATTTGCGCTGCTTTTAAATAAAAAGCAAGCTACTTACGAAATTCTATTTCATATGCTTAAGGCCCGTTTTCCCAATTGGTGTCCACGTCAGTTTACCATGGATTTTGAGATAGCAATACAAAACGCGGCACAAAAAGTTTTCCCAAATACGCTGATTTCTGGATGTTATTTCGATTTTTTGAAATCCCTGTGGAAGAAAGCAAAACACTTGGAACTCAAATCTAGACTACATAAGCGACACGTTGCCCTTTGCGCCTCACTAGCTTTAATACCAGAACAATATATAGATGACGGTTGGCTTTATATCATGGAGGACTGCCCTCAAAATAATCTAATTTCAGCTTTTAATGATTATTTTGTCGAGAACTGGCTCGATAATAAAACTATAGCCAGAAATTGGAATGTATATGGACAACGTCATCGGACGACTAACCTTGTAGAAAGTTGGCATTCCAAAATTAATCGTAAAATTAATGGTAGAAATAAACCAAATATTTTGAAATTTTTAGACACTCTACATAAAGAAGCGAATTTATCAAAAAATAAAATGGATCAGGTGCAAAGGGGTGTCCAAACAAATAATCGGACTCCTGAATCGATTGAAAATGAAGCGAGAATAAATCGCATAATTAGCCAATTTTTTGAAAATCAGATTTCACTAGGCCACTGCATGGAAAAGCTATGCATATATTATTAATTTAAAATGAAAAAACAAATATAAGATTAGTTTTATACTAAAATAATGTTGATTGGTTTAATCTTCAATAATTATTGTGATTTTAGTCATTTTTTGTTATAGTAGTTATAGTTTGTTAGATTTAAGTTATTATGATTTTGCATGTAGTTGGTAAATATACAAAAAATACGGTGATTTTAGCCAATTTTTATGTAGGTACTTCTAGTTACAATTTATTAGATTTAAGTTATTACGATTTTGCATGTAGTTGGTTAATATACAAAAAAAAAATATGTTGATTTATCTAGTCTTCAATAATTACTGTGATTTTAGTATTTTTTTTGTACTGTTATATTTTTAGAGATTTAAGTTATTATGATTTTGCATGTAGTTGGTTAATATACAAAAAAAAAATATGTTGATTTATCTAGTCTTCAATAATTACTGTGATTTTAGTATTTTTATTGTACTGTTATAATTTTTTAGATTTAAGTTATTATGATTTTGCATGTATGTAGTTGGTAAATATACAAAAAAATAAGAAGTGAGTATTTACTGTTGATATGACATATATATATGTATATATAAAATATAACACATTGTGTTCTATTTTTTTGCATATTTTATATTTAATGTTGATTTATATGATGGTCAATCAAGGCTGATTTTTGTAAAAGAGTTGTATTTTGTTAGTTTCTAGGACATTGTGATTTTGTATGTGTTAATCTTATTTGAAATAAACATGATATCTACGGAATTACTATATTTTTTATTTTAGCCTTTTCTGCGCGACTGTACCAGGACTACTAAGCTGCAGTATACACATATACATGTACTTATATTAGAAGAATGAATAAAAATAAATATTCATCAGAGGACGAATGGGCCCCTTAAAAGTTCCAGGGGACGAGTGGGCACAGGGTGCGAATCTTAGGGGACGAATGGGCTCTGACCCTTTTAAACGACGAGGTAGCGTTATATGACTTGTACTGTAAATTATGTGGTGGTGAATTATTCACTAAAATTACAGACTTATAAATGGAGAATTTCACGCTGTTGTTTAGTTCACGAAAAGTTGTGTTTTTGTTAATTTTAAACGATGTAATAAAATCTTATTACTAAACATATATCATATATATATAAATAGTTGTTTTTTTATGATTTACGCAACCTATAGAAAAAAATATAAATTTGTCGCGTTTACTCAGCCATTCAAAAGGTGGAGCGCGTCGAAAGTCGGTAAGCTAAAATTCAAAATCAATGAAGTGGTAGAATGGAAACAAACTGTCAGATTACACAAATCAACGAAACAGGCAGAGTGCAAATTTCAAGCACATGTTTTTTTTTTAAATTGAATTTTTTTTTGGTGGTATTGTATTCTACAATGCTTCGCGAACATGAAACTGTATTCAATTTTTACGTAGCACATCCAGATGCATGGGGCCCGTGTAAGGGTTAAGGAGACAGGGGAGAAAAATGGTATTTGATGTTTATAATTATTTTTTTAAAGAAAATAATTTAACTGATTCCCTGAATAAAACTGCGGAAGCTACAAAAAGTCTGTATCCACCGTTAAAAGAATCGTAAAAGAAAGTAAAAGTTCAGAATTTATTACATTTAGGACTCCTGGTAAAAAGAGACAACGGATAAAACCAGTCACAGGCATAGACGATTTTGACAAGGGGGTAATAAAACGATGCATTCAGAATTTCCATATTACTGAGAACGAATTACCGACCCTTGGTAAACTTCGTGCAAAATTACGTTCCGATATAAATTTTGAAGGTTCTGAAAAAAGTCTTCGCCGCATCATTAAGGAACTTGGATTTAAATGGAAAGCAACCGAGAATAATAGGAAAGTTTTAATAGAAACATCAGCCATCAGATTATTGAGAATAAATTATTTACAAAAACTAAGACAGTATCGACAACAAACCAGACCAATTGTATACACAGATGAGTCATATGTTCACGCTACTCACACAACACCGAAAGGTTGGACAGATGGTTCCACTAAGGGATTAAAAAAACCCATATCAAAAGAGCAACGTGTTGTGATAGTGCATGCCGGATCGGAGATTGGTTTTGTGCCTAACGCCTTGTTAACGTTCAAGTCAGGTATGAAGTCTGGGGACTATCATGATGACATGAATTTTGAGAATTATGTGAAGTGGATCCGAACTCAATTGCTACCGAATCTTCCCCCAAATACAATTATAGTTTTAGACAATGCATCATATCATAACAAGGAATATGACTTAGCACCAAACGCGATCACAAGGAAAGCTGATATGCAGGCTTGACTTTCAGAAAAAGGAATAACATTTACGTCTGAAATGTTGAAGCCTGTTACGTGCCCTGCCTACACCAAATCAGCTGAATAGCGGCATGATTAGCTATTTACGTCAATCGGATGTTTCCACATAAAACTGCAACATGCCACCTGCCGAATCATCGAATCAACGCCTCGTGTCGCCGGGCGTTCACCTACTTCAAGAACTGCTGATGCCGCATCCACGTGTAGGAATCAGTAGAATTGCAATATTAATAAGCTAATCGTTTTTACTTTACTTCGGTACTAGCATCGTCCGAATCTAGACATAGAAATTAGCATAAGTTCCATTGTAATTTTTACCTTAATTAGAACCTTATTATAATAACTTTGTTTTTTTAAGTCCTCCGGCTGTCACCTTCGTAATTAGCCTCAATTATACAAATTAATAAAAAATTATAAAGATCGCTTCAAAACATTTAGTATAGACAAGATTTTCAACGAACATGGTCATGACGTACTTCGCCTGCGCCTGCTGCCTGGGTCCAGATCTGAACCCTATAGAAATGGCATTGGCAGCTATAAAGGGTTATGTTAGTAGCAAAAATGTACGATGGAATGTACCCCGTGTTATAGAGTTAGTGAACGAAAAAGTAAATGCAATGGGACCATGTGATTGGAAAAAGCTATGCGACAAAGTCAAGACAATCGAAGAAGCTTACGTCAAAAGCGACCATGTCATCGATAGAATGACGGAAGAATTTATAATACGAGTTGGAGATTCTGACAGCAGTGATTCTGAATTGGATTCCTCAACTGACATGGAAGATGAAGTCGTAACACCTGGCCCAAGTTCTGGTATACCACTTGAAAATTATGTAGAAGTTGTTATGCCAATGTAAACATTGTAAGTACATTAACTTTTGTTGTATTTTTTTTTATTAATATTCCTTTAACTGTTTAATATTTAATAATACCTAAATACCACTTCCCACGCCACTGTTGTTCGAGAAATACACTAATAATATGAAAAAAAAAAAACGAGATTATTTTTATGAAATTTGATTTTCTGTTTAACTTGGGTTTAAATAAATTACTTCACGTCATTTTCACACTTCATAAAAAAAAAATGAAATACGACGAATTCAAGATTTTTCTTTGAAAGATTTTTAAATTTCCCTTGCAACCGCGTTAGCATGCGTCTAACACTTTTGTTCATAATTTTACCTGCGCGGACGACCGCCATTTTGGTTCAACTTACGTGCCGCGATCTGTACCTTGATGTAGTTTTTTAAGCATTTGTAAATAGCCCGACATGTTTCGGGGACAATTTTAGATAAAAGCGATTGGGAAATTAAGGAGATATATTTTTTAAATCTTGGTAAGTGTTTCCTGTAGCTAGAAATCTTAATGTGACAACCAGTCTTCGTCTAGCACTTACACTCTGTCTTAAAATTGTGTCTTCTTTTCTTATACAGTATGGAAACCATATACTTGTTATCGCCGTTTCTGACGATATACAAAAAATGGACGAAATCGGTCCAGTAATTAGGTAAAAACTAGAGTTCTAATTTTGATCAAATTGGAACACTCTGTAGAATTGGATAACTAGGTCAATGATTCAATGAACTTGAATCCTTGAACATTGAAAAGCGACGTTGCCATGCAGTGCAAACTACATATCACGACGCTGTTACGTATTCTACTTACCTAAAATGTAAAATCGGTACACCTAAACGACAAGCTGGAATTTAAAAAAAAAAAAAATTCAATTACAAAAGAAAAAAAATGAAAATATAATACATTTTATTTCAACGTTTGAGTGCGCAAACTAAGTGTGTATGGAGGCCGCGGACAGCATCGCCCGACTCCCCGCGTGATCTCCGCCGCCGCCGTTGCTCTACGCAAATACATTCATTTCGCAAATGTATGGAATTTAATACTGTGACGGTACGGCCCACTTGCTCTCACGGACAGGAAACCTGTGCAGTCAACGTGTGCAGGGCATCTGAAAATCCACGTGTTGTTAGGCCGGATCATTTCTAGACCCGGTTTAGTGTTAATGTGTGGGCTGGGTTAATAGGCGATAGACTGTTGGGACGTGTGTTTCTGGATCGGCTTAATGGTCAAACATACCTAGACTTTTCGACAGGCGAACTAGCGACCATGCTAGAAGACATACCACTTATTTATTTAAGGACAGTGTCGTTGTACTTCCAGCATGATGGCGCACCCGCGCACTATGGTAGGCGTGTTCGAAAATACCTCTCTAACGAGTACGGCAATCGTTGGATAAGTCGAGGTGGACCGGTCGCCTGGCCAGCTCGCTCGCCTGATCATACGCCGTTGGAATTCCATGTGTGGGGTAGGGGTAAAGACCTAGGGTTTATGGTAATGACGGCCATACGATATCTAGTGCAGAACAATTAAAAATGCGAATTGTGAACGCTTTTGCAGTGATGGCTAGTGAAAGAGACACATTATTAAAAGTGCATGGACACATTAAAACGTGCAGCCCTCTGCGTCCAACAACAGGGCGAATTTGTACAACAATTGGTGTAAATTGTGTAAATAATAACTACGTACTCGTATAGGTATTAGGTATGTACATTTTAATTTATTGTTAATAAGTTGATTCTAATTTTTAAACACGCCAAATTATCGCATACCTTATTCAGTGGGATAACTGAATTTCGTATAAAATCGACATGTTTCAAATAACTAAATACGTCGACATAAAAACAACAATAATAATAAAGTAGAATAATAAGTATTATTCATTATCTATTACTGACAGCGTTACCTAATGGTAAGTAGCTACCTACCTAAACAAATTATTGTATCAATAATTCGCCAGTCCAAAGCCTGATGAAGTGTGATGGGGAATTAGAATCAATAGGTATTTATTTGTTAAATAAGTTTTTGATGAATCATACCGCATTTTATTCCACGATAACATGGCAAGCAATCACTCGGCCACTGCGAGGCGAGAAACAGCGTGTACCTACAACAGTACACGTATGTCCACGTCTGCCAATCTATGGTACGATTTTTGATCAAATAAATCCACGCCACGCACTTAGACTTCTTAATGTTCACATCTGTACGAGTAGGGAGGTAGGCAACTAACAATCAGCTGTATCCGACACTCGTAACGTCACAGAGGTCATTAACTTATGCGAATTCGAGTTGCACCTGTCAGTTGTTTATTAGTATTTACCTAATGTACCGATGTGTAGGTACTGTAGATTAGGATTAAAATTTGTTTTAATCACACCTAGGTTCCTTTTCGTAAAACTTAAAGGAGGGAATTTAATAACGTAGGTACAATCGAGGAAAGGCATAACTGAGCACCGTAAGAACTATTTTTGCTTGCAGCGCTCGGCCGCTATAGAAATCTCATCAACCAATAGCATCGCAGTATCAGATTTTTGATAAGTCCCTTGTTTTTGTAAATGAAAAAAAAAACACAGTAAAAACCAGTTGGGGTGGTGCGTTTTTTTTTCAATGGTAATAAATATCAATGGGAACCTTCGTTCGGTCTTAGTTCGAGCACGGTTTGGGACAAGGTTTTTTTTTTGATGAATGGGTTTTCTATGCTATCCGATAAGTATAAAATTAGCATCTCAGTTGAGTAGATTTCTCACAATTAGCAGTTTTTGGCTGAGGCGAAAAATTTCCATAAAAATTTAAAAGCGCAAAAGTCGATAACCACCGGTCATATTGGTTTGTTTTAAATTAAATTTTATTATTTATTCTATATTTATTAATTAAATTAAGTTGAAATACCAATTTCTAAGTCAAACAAATATCAACATTGCCTACCTTAAAATAAAGTCGAAAATAAATAACCTGAGATGCGCACCTTTTTCCCCGACAGATACGCTGACGAACTAATGGAAGTTTTTTATTCTCAACTTTATTGCAACTGTAGCAAGGTCGATATTTGTTTGGCAGTGACGACCGCGCTGCGTTCGATTTCGCCAGATGTTCCCCGGCTCTAAATGGTTAAGTAGAGAGGCTAGAAAACTAGGTATTCCAAAAAAAAACACAAAACCATTTTTATATTAATTCAGCTATAAACAAGGGGAAAGTGGTATGGAAAATTATTAATAACTAGCTTCTGCCCGCGATTTCGTCCGCGTGAAATTTCTTGTTCCTTCGCATCGCGCGCCTGCGCTGTTACTTCGCTTTCACTTAGCGTTTTTTCCAACTTTTTTACTTTTTGCTCGGCTCTTAAGGGTAATGATAAAATCAACCTTGATTATGAAACTATTTAGTTGGATAAGAATTAAAATAATTATGATACGAATATCATCATCTTTTGATTCTACCAGTGTTTTGATTTACTAATTTGAACAAAAACGGTTATTGTGACGTAACTATAATAATTAGAAATATAGGCTCGTGGACTTTTTTATGGGTAATAATGAGTACTATAAACAAGTAATACATTATTTTATGTATCATCAATAGTTTTCGCAACACACGCCAAATAATGACCTTTATGCGCAAGTTTTTGATACCTTTGGTTATATTATTGCAAGTTTCGGAGAGTACTCCATTTTTTTTATGAATAAGATACGCCCACGTTACTTACTGATCATTGCTGAAAGAATTTTTCAAATCGGTCTAGTAGTTTTTAAGTTTATCCGTTACATACGAAAATACAAATCTTTCCTCTTTATAATATTATAAGCTAATAAGTATAAGTATAGATATATTAATATTATACAATGTGGCGTTTTGCATCCTCGTCAAATTCAAGGAGGTAACTATGCTAATGATTCTCGACACGAATCAATAATAAACATAGGGTCATTTCTTAATTAGTGAAGCTAAGAAGATGTCGTTTTTCTGTTGGTAAGTAATTTTCAATTAATATTTAGAAATTCGATTTAAATAATATGTTTCAGATCATAGTCGACTAAATGGTCGACAACAGGCACAATTACCATGTGCCTATTTTCGAGTATTTAATGGAATAGTTAGTTAGTTCAATCATTACGGGAATCATTTGAAGTCATATGCTATGATGTGTATGAGATACAACTAAGCATAAATCCTGAAACACAATTTTCAGAAATCGACTTGATAAACTTTGACGACTTATTCTTTCACGTAAAATTGTGTGCGGAGCAATACAAAATGGCCGACGTGTCGTCATGTGCAACGAGTAAAAATACCAATGTAGAAATTCGCCCACGTTTACCCAAGCTCGAATTATTCTCATTTGATGGAGATATTGAGAATTTCACTAGATTTTATGAAACATTTTGCTCGTTGGTGCACAATCAGACAGGTATTTCAGACATAGATAAGTTCTACTACCTATTATCATGCACAAAGGGTTCTGCGCTTAGCATTGTAAAAAGTGTACCTATTACTGCTAGTAACTACAAGGTAGTCTAGCAATCCTTGTTAGACAAATATCAGGATAATAGGATGCTAGTGGGTAAATACCTAGATAAAATGCTCAACTTTCCAGCTTTAAAAAATGAATCACCCACAAATTTGAATAATTTCATAGAAACTTTTGATCATTCGTACAGAGCCATTAATGCTCTTAATATTGAGCACTTGTCTAGCTACGTATTATGCCATATAGCTTTAAAAGGTTTAGATCCGAGCACAAGGAAATCATTTGAACAAAGTCTCGACCAAAGTACTATACCTACCTATGATCAGCTGATGTCTCATGTGCATAATCAAATAAAAATATTAGAGCATTCGCAGGCTTATTCTGGTTCGAATATCACACAAAATAAGAATTCTACACCTAGCAATCAAAATAAAAGATTGAGTGACAACAATAATAGAAAAGCATTTGCATCGCAAACGCAATCGAGAGATAATAAATTTGCCTGTGCTCATTGTGAAAGTAATCACATGATCTTTCGCTGTGTACAATTCCGTGAATTGTCTCCTGGGCAAAGAATCAAGCGTGCTGATGTATTGAATCTTTGTCATAACTGTCTCAAGCAAGAGCATTCGACTGCTGATTGCAAAAGTGAATACAAATGTTTTACATGTAATCAGCGTCATCATTCATTATTGCACATTGATTCAGATTTCAAACCTGCTACCGTACGAGCCGTGCCCGCCAACTGTAGCAGCGCTGAGCCGATAAATGCTTTCACAACAAATACAGCTAATTATCACTCATCCAACGTAAACAAAAGCTATATAGTATTGCTAGGTACAGCCATAGTTAATGTCAGTGACTCATTCGGAAAGCCGCACGCTTGCCGTGTACTTATCGACTCTGGCGCTCAATCGAACTTTCTATCTTTAAATTGTTTAGAGCGGCTAGGGTTGTCGCGTGAAAAATGCCCGTTCAATATTATGGGTTTAGGTGGAAATTCTGTAAAAAACTTTGGAATGACTTCTTGCACCATAACGCCTCGGCATTCTGATAAACCTAATTAAAAAATCGATGCCATTATTTTACAAAAAATTACAGCTGATTTACCTACAGTAGAAATTTCTGAGGAGGTATCCTTACAATATAAAAACCTTTTGTTAGCGGATCCCTACTTCCATAAAAGGTCACCCGTCGACATAATACTCGCAGGTGATGTATTTCCTCACATCTGTGATGGAAATAAAATAATTTTAGGTCCCACATTACCCACTGCGCTAAGTAGTATTTTCGGGTTCGTATTGTGTGGAAAAATTGAGGTACCGTGTACTTCTGATGATGTCGCTAATATTGCAACGTCTTGCAATTTAGTGTCGTACACTAATGATAGTGACACCATCAACAACCAACTTAAAGCATTTTGGGAAATAGAGGAGTCGCCGTGCGACAGCCCTATCAACCCACTTGATAAACTCGCTGACGAGATTTATTCAAAGCACCACTACAGGGACGAGACCGGTAGATACGTTTCACCTATCCTGCTGGACCCTAATGGAACGCCTCTGGGCGTATCTTATAACCACGCCGTGCGTCGGTTACAGCATTTAGAAAAACGTTTCGCTCGTTCACCTGAGTTTCGTGAGCCCTACATAGAATTTATGCGCGGATACGAGCAGATGGGGCATATGCAACAATATACCGGTCCAGAGCCAAGTCGGTACGTTATCCCACACCACTGCGTGGTTAAAAGTTCAAGTACCACTACTCCCGTGCGAGTGGTATTTGATGGTTCAGCGGCAACGTCCAACGGGGTGTCATTAAATGATAACTTGCTTGCAGGCAGAAAACTTCACCATGATATTTTGAAAATAATTTTTAAATTCCGCCTGTATCCCGTTTGCTTCACCGCTGACATATCTAAATTTTACAGAATGGTACTTATCAACCCATCTGAACGCTGTTATCAACATATTCTATGGAAGGAGTCACCTCGTGACGAAATAAAAACTTATGAGTTAGTGACAAATACCTATGGATTGCGCTCATCTGGTCATGTAGCTGTACGCTCATTGCAGCAACTAGCTACTGATGAGGGTGCGCACTATCCTCGTGCTGCTGACATACTTATGCATGGTTTTTTTGTAGACGACCTGCTATGGTCTGCTGAAGATCTTGACGAAGCCTGTATTTTACAGGACGAGCTCGTAGCCCTGTTAAAGCTGGGTGGTTTTGATCTTCGCAAGTGGGCAAGCAACACCCCCGATTTACTATCAAGGATTAACGCAGATCAAGCAGTAGCTATAAATTTCAGCGTTGACACCGTGTGTTCATCACTGAAGGTATTAGGCCTAAAATGGCTACCAATTGATGATTGTTTTTCATTCGATTACAACATGACTGATAATACCTACACTAAGCGTTCAGTGCTAAAATTGCTAGCTAGCATTTTTGATCCTGTGGGATTTCTATCTCCATGTACCTTTTTAGCAAAATGCATAATGCAAGACTTGTGGAAATTAAGTCTTGGTTGGGATGACGCACTTCCTTCCGATTTGCGTGATAAGTGGTCTTTATTTATATCTTCATTGTCTTGTCTCTCATCACTAAAAATTGAGCGACACATGCTTATACCCAAATTTTGTGATGTACATTTAATTTCCTTTTGCGACGCATCTTCCCGTGGTTATGCTTCTGTAATTTACGTACTCAGTGTCAATCAAAACAATAAGGTAAAGACCCGTTTGATTATCAGTAAAAGCAAGGATGCCCCGATTAAACCTCTTTCAATCCCGAGACTCGAACTGATGTCCGCTGTGTTGCTATCTCAACTGGTTTTGTTTGTTAAGCAAAACATTCAAGACATAACATTTAAAATTACCGCCTTGACGGATTCTAGTGTAGCACTAGCTTGGTTGCAAACCCCTCCCTACAAATTAAAAACATTTGTTTCGAGTCGGGTCGCTCAAGTAGTGGAGGTAGTTCCTTCGAACTGCTGGTTTCATGTACGAAGCGAAAATAATACTGCTGACCTGTGCTCGCGTGGCGCTTTTCCTACTCAGATCGTAGCTGAGTACGAGCGCTGGTTACGCGGCCCAGAGTGGCTCACAGATGACGTTAATTTGTGGCCGATCAGTACATTTTACGTCAATGATAAAACAGAAATTTTAGAACTTAAAACTAATACTGATTCATTCGGCCTCGCCTCTCAAAACAGTAAAGATGAAATTCTAGAATCAATATTTAAAAGATTCTCGTCATTTAATAAATTGCAACGTGTCATTGCTTGGTGCTTGCGGTTTATAAAAAACTGCAAGACACATCAACGTTCCGTCGGACCGCTATCAACTCACGAATTGGACGCATCTCATAACCATATAATAAAAATGACACAGCAGCAATATTTTTCTAGCGAAATAAACAACATTAAGGATAATAAATTTGTTCCATCACTAAGGAAACTTTCACCCTTCGTGGATGCGCATGAGTAGTATATTATTGGGCATTCTATACCACTATCGGCAAGTTGCTCGGCGAGTGCGCCTCGCTGCCGATAGTGGTATAGAATGCCCAATAATTGATAATCGACTCGCCTCTCCACTCGACCGAGACAGTACATTTTGCCGCGTACTTGATGAGCAACGATAATCATCCATCAACTCTCCGTTTACTTACTCTCTAGTGTATAACTGTATACAACCAATGATCATGCGAGTTTGCTATCGCTCTGAAGGGTGGTACAGATTGCTTAATAATGAACAATCCACTCGATCAATGAACCAGTAACGCAAAAGAGGTTGTGGTAAGTTTATAAATGTTAACGTACTATATACATTCACTCATTTTTAATCGGTTCATTTCCAACAGTAATCATGAAATTTGTAAAACAACCGCAATCGCTGCATGTTGATACAGTCTGTGATGATATTTGTAAGACTAGTTTTCGCCATGGAGAATTATTACCTAACTCAGTACGATGTATCATTTGTGGTCCATCCAATTGTGGAAAAACCAATTTATTAATTGGTCTTCTTATACACGAAAATGGATTAAGATTTGAAAATGTTTATGTTTATTCAAAAACTCTGCACCAACCCAAGTACATTTTCTTAGAAAGAGTTTTGCAGCGGGTTCCCGGTATTTCCCTCCAGAAATATCAGGGAAATGAGGAAGTACTAAGCGTTCAGGACGCAAAACCCAACTCCGTGATTATTTTTGATGATGTTGCTTGTGAAAATCAAAATAACATGCGTGATTATTTTGCAATGGGAAGACACAAATGCATAGATTGTTTTTATCTGAACCAAACATATAGTAAAATCCCCAAGCAGTTAGTAAGAGATAATGCGAACTTAATCATACTTTTTAAACAAGATGAAATTAATTTACGACATATTTATGAAGAACATGTCAACACTGATATGACATGGATTGAATTTCGTAAAATGTGTTCGAAAATATGGAGTGAACCTTTCAATTATGTAGTGATTAATAAGGATTGCTCCAAAAATAAAGGATGTTATAGAAATAAATTTGACACTTTTGTTGTCTTTGATTAAAAAAACTTATATTTAAGACTGTTACCCTCGCGATATTATTATTCTTCAGACAACGCTTAATCAATCACGAACTTTTTGTTATTATGGAAAAATCACTGAAAAGACAAATTGTTGAGGCTGCAGATGCTGTTAAGAAGAAGGTGCGAAAGATGAGAGATGTTGAGCTTAACAATCAGCAAGTACTGGAATCAGTTTTCAAGCCGGTAACAGAACCACTCAACCAAATTGCTAATGTCAGTAAGCAAGCTTCTCTTCTGCATAATATAGAAAATCAAGAAACCGAAGTTCCGTGTATAGATAAAACTTTGCAAAAAGAACCCACAATTAGTAAAGGAACCAATGATAATAACGACAATGAAGACGAATATGAATCTGATATCGAAAGTGACTCTTCGTACAAATCATTAGTTGAAAACAACCAAGGTATTGATTCGTCATCCTGGTCAGTGTCCTCAGAAGCTCTGACCGATATTCCGTTTGGTGTCAGAGTAGAGGGCGGAAAATTGATGTTAGGTTCTGCTCGTATAACGATCAGTGATGAGTATATCATCGTAGCTGGACGCAGATACCGAAATACGTCTGGTTTAAAACAGTTGCTGTTGAAAAAGAACGTCGATTTAAGCTTGGTTACAGAGAGTGATATGAAACATTATAAGTCGATGCTACTTGACACAAACGCACATCGACGAGACTATGAGCCTGGTAAACCAATCAAAAGTAATAAAGGACAAAAATATTTGCAAATTATTAAGCCTCTATTCCAACTACGAAGTACAATTCAGGACTACCAATCGAAAGGAAAAGGACTACCCTTTACAAAAATGTGGAGGAAAAACGTTGATTTTGTTTATTGGGACGATCCAAATGAACTGGTAGATAGGTTAAAATTACTAATTGCATCTCGAGATGCTGGTAACACAGGATTAGATAATGAAATTATATCTATCATTGAAGAATTGCGTGAAAGTAAAGTTATAAATAAATAAATATTTTAAAATGTGTTTATTTTATTATCAGCCTCTCGATACAATACACCTTAAATATGAACGTAGACAAATTCGGACACTACATTCACAAAAGAATGCGTTTATCAGAGTTATTTGAGTTTAATGAGAACGCATTGTTAAAATTAGAAAACGGAGATTTTGATTTAAAAACATCAAGACTAAGAGGAGTTCGATCTCCAGTAGAAGCAGATGATGCTGTGAACAAGGATTATGTAGATCGATTGAATGCTAACATGTTAAAAGAATTAAATAACCTGACCGCGAACAAGGATTATGTAGATCGATTGAATGCTAATATGTTAAAAGAATTTAATAACATGATTGGTTCATTGCGCTCTCAAATCATAAAAGACACAAAGGGCACAGTTCAGGCTACTTTAAAAGCAAAGATACCTGAGATTTCAACTCATTTGGAAGATAAGTTTTATACCAAAGCAGAGGTAGATAAATTACTACAAAAAACTCCGTAATGGCAAAACAGCAAATTGTTAATGAAATACACAAAGCAGCACGAAGAAATTTCGTTAGACGTCCTGTCATTCTAAAGGGGATCGATGACTTATGGCAAGCTGATCTGATGGACATGCAAAATCTAAGAAAATATAATAAAGGTCATAATTACATTTTAGTGGTGATTGACTGCTTCTCAAAGTACGCTTGGGCAGAGCCATTAAAATCAAAAAATAAACTTGATGTTACTCATGCATTTAAACGAATACTGATTAACAGCAATCGCAAACCGGTTAATTTACAAACTGATATGGGAACAGAATTTTATAACAACTCATTTCAAACGCTTATGAAGACTTACAATGTTAACCATTACTCAACGTTTTCTACCAAAAAAGCTTCGATCGTAGAGCGACTGATTAAAACTCTTAAAAATAAATTATATAAATATTTTAGTCTGAACGGAAACTATATGTGGTTAGGTATACCGTTAGAGGTTACGTTAAAGATATATAACAATACAAAACATCGTACAATTAAATTTAAACCAATTGAAGTCAATAAATCTTGCGAGTCTGTTATAAAAGAAAATATTAAAAAAGCCTTAAATCATGTAACCGTCCGTAGAAAACCTAAGTTCAAAGTAGGTGACTTTGTTCGTATCAGTAAATACAAACACCATTTTGAAAAAGGTTATACACCTAATTGGTCAACTGAAATATTTACTATAAAAAAAATTAATCATACCATACCAGTAACATATCATATACAAGATCAGCGAAAGCAAGCCATAATGGGAACCTTTTACGAGCAAGAACTTCAGAAATCTTACTATCCTGGTATTTATTTGATAGAAAGGGTTTTAAAAAGAAAAGGATCAAAAATGTTTGTGAAATGGTTGGGTCTAAACAACGAAGAAAATAGTTGGATCGAGAAAACTGCAATAGTGCATTAAAATAATTATATAACGATTACTTTTGCATCATTTCTCTCATTACACATTAGAGAATGCAAGGAGGTGAACTTGTTAATACCTTAATTAATAATCTACCGTTCGAACTTCATTTACCCGGCTACAATTATTGCGGTCCCGGAACTAAATTGCAGAAACGTTTATTACGAGGTGACCGAGGTGTAAATAAGCTAGACGAAGCTTGTATGCATCACGACATTGCATATGCAAACCATACAGACTTACCCAATCGTCACAAAGCTGATTTGCAACTACTAAATATGGCTAAACAAAGACTTAAATCGAGCGATGCTGGGAAAGGTGAAAAACTTAGTTCATGGTTAGTGAGCAAAGTTATGAAAGCCAAACTGAAATCTGGTTCTGGCATTAAAACGTTTAAAAGTTTCGTGTCAAAAATAAAAGCAAAAATAAAGAAACTGAATCCAAAGGACAGTAAAACTTTAATTAACGCTGCTTACTCAGCAGCAAAAAAAATAATTCCATGCATTCAGAAAATTCGAGTGCCGCGAGTGATACCCTTACCAAAGACTGGAGGTATTCTACCTTTAATCCCAATTTTTGCGGGTTTATCAGCTTTAGGAACTTTAGCTGGTGGTGCGGCTGGTATTGCAAAAACTGTTAACGATTACAAAGCAGGTCAGCAAAATTTGCGAGAAACACAACGACATAATAAGGCTATGGAGTCTTTAAAGTTAGGCCAGGGCTTGTACATTAAGTCACATAAAAATGGTAATGGTTTATTCATTAAGTCTTCAAAAACTGAAAAATAAGCTACCTAATCGTCCTCTCACTAATATAGACATCCAAAGGTTTGCACGCAACATCCCTCACTTTCGAGGAGTATACATGAAGGATCAGTTACCAAGGACGTCAAAACGGGTTGAATGTGGTGTCGTTAACTTGGACGACTCTAAGAAGGAAGGCACGCATTGGGTAGCTTATGTAAAAGTATGCAATTATTGTGAATATTTTGATAGCTTCGGAGATTTAAAACCTCCAATGGAATTAATGCGATATTTTAAGAATTGTAATGTTTTTTATAATTATACAAGATATCAGAAATTTAACACTGTAAATTGTGGACACTTATGTTTAGAATATCTATGGAATTTTTGGAAATAAAACGTATAAAACTTATGCTTTTCTTTTATTTGAATCATTTGCAAGATGTCACTCACATTATCGATAACTGGAAACTCGTCAACTTTATCTACTTACTATCCTAACACGTTGCAACTATATGAACAGTATGAGTGTGCCTTATTGCATTTCGCAACATTTAATTCTATTCCAAACATTGACAAAACGAATAATAAGTTCTATTATGGTTCTAACGAAGTTATTGAAATACCTGACGGCACCTATGAATTGCAAGATATTAATGATTATTTAAAATCTGAAATGAAAGATGCATCAATCAAACTACAGTGCAATAACAATACTTTAAAAGCTGCTGTATATTGTACAATAGATATAAATTTTAATAAAGAAGGTACGTTTAGGAATTTGTTAGGGTTTAATAAGCAGATCTTAAAAGCAAATAAATGGCATGTATCGCACTTTCCAGTCAACATTTTACCTACAACAGTGATCAGGATCGAATGTGATATTGTAAGCGGCTCGTACACAAACGGAGAACCCAGTCACATTATCCACGAATTTGCACTCAACGTGCCTCCCGGATATAGGATTATAGAAATCCCGAAAAACGCGATATACTTTCCAATTAACCAAAACAACATTAGCTGTATACATATCAGGCTGTTAGATATAAATAACCGCTTAATCAATTTGCGCGGTGAAGAAGTGCAGCTGTATTTGCATCTCAGAAGAAAAAAATGATTGACTACAATAAATATATGCATCAACAAATCAAAAATGTCAGTTCCACTCAAGCTTCCTACCAAATAAGAGCTCGCTCTAAGAAGAAAATTAAATTAACTAAAGAAAACAAGACATTTCTCAAAGCGATCGGTTTGCTAAAATGAATATCTTAGACGTTTTATCTGCTCCGACTTATGTCAACACTGTTGAAGGAATCGAATTTCATTCTTACAAGCCCTACGTAACTAGTTTCAATAGAAACGATGAAATCCGCATACCTATTAACCAACAGGACTTGTATATACTTCCCTCAGCTAGTACCTTGTATTTGGAAGGAACTGTTGTCGTAAGTAAAAAGGATATGAAAGAGAAAGCCACTAGTGTTAATTTTACGAATAATGCTCTACTCTACTTATTCCAAGATATAAGATATGAGCTGAATGGGGTGGAAATTGATAGAATAAAAAACGCTGGCATAACTACCACCATGAAATCGTTAATATCAATGAGTGAAAGTGAATCAAAGATAGCCCATGCATGGGGCTGGAATATCGATGGAATAAAAAATATTAATGGGGGTAGTTTTTCTGCTTCTATACCACTCTGTAACATCATCGGTTTTGCAGAAGATTTCAAGAAAGTCGTGATAAATAGTAGGCACGAACTGATATTGTTACGAAGTAACACTAATCTGAATGCTGTGAAACTTAACACCGGGGAATTTGTAGATGACGTTCAGATAAATAAAATCATCTGGCGTGTACCGCATGTAAAAGTGTCCGACAAAGAAAAAATAAGTTTGCTAAAACTGTTAGAAAAAGATCGACCACTCCAAATGATATTCAGAAATTGGGATCTGTACGAATATCCAGCTTTACCTAAAACTACAAAACATACCTGGTCTATCAAAACTTCCTCACAAATAGAGAAACCAAGATACATAATTATGGGTCTACAAACAAATAGAAAAAACAATTCAAGTTCTGATATGTCCCAGTTCGATCACTGTCATGTTCGTGACGTTAGAGTATACCTAAACTCAACTTACTTCCCGTATGAAAACCTAAATGTCAGCTTCGCGAATAACAGAATCGCTTTATTATACGAGCAATACATCAGATTTCAACAGTCTTATTACGGACGTCGCTCGGAACCCTTATTAAGTGAGAAACAATTCAAAGATTTGGCGCCGCTATTTGTCATAGATTGCTCTAGACAAGCTGATAATGTAAAGACAGGTCCTATTGTGGATGTAAGAGTGGAAATTGAGAGTGATTCCGATATACCAGATCAAACTTCTGCATACTGTCTTATATTGAACGACCGCATAATTGAGTACAAGCCATTGAGTAATATTGTGAGAAAAATATCATGAATCCGAATACTATCATATTAGATGTTCAAGGGTTTAAAGACCTGAACAATAATTTTATAATAAAAGAATTAGCTTTTGCAAGTCGTGATTATACGCAAACATTTTTAATAAAACCGCCATACTTGTTTAAATACTTAACAAGTGACGAAAAGAGACAAGTTAAATGGTTGGAAAGAAATAGAGGTATTTATTGGAATGAGGGATATATTGACTATAGAGAATTTCGGCGTATAATCGTTCCATATCTAGAAAATAAGGAAATTATTGTAAATGGTTTGGAGAAGGTGAATTGGATAAAGGAACTGTGTGTGAATTGTAAAGTATCAGACCTTGGTACAGAACAATGTCTTAGTTTCTCTGTTTTGCATAAAAAATACTGTGAAGGAAGATCTAATTTTAATTGTAATAAACATCTAAAGCATTGTGCTCTTAAAAATGTGCTTTGTTTAAGGAAATATTTAGAATGGGTATAAATGTATGTGCTCATATGTGTAATGTATTTAGATTATTGGTTTTAAGGTTTTTAAATAAAAATCAAAATAATGTAAATTTGCTTTTATTTTGTTAAACACCCCCACGCTACTCCACAAATAACACAACCTAATACAAAATTAAATAAAACATCATAATGAAAATACAAATATTAACTACTTTACAAAAACGGTTAATAAAAGTCAGTACCTATTAAAGATTTTGATATTTTCTTAACTAAAGACTCAGTTTCGTCCATAACACTGTCGATGGGATCTTGAACAATATATTGAGCGTTTATAATAACGTTTTCACTGTCACTATCACTGTCTATGGTTTGAGGATTGTTGTTACACAGATCTACCACTGAAATTTTTATTAACTTAATCCCTTTTCGCTGTAGTCGACTCATAACGAAGGATTTTGTAGGTTTTTGCTTTATCGATTTATCCCTGCACCGTTGTTTTGGTTTTTTATCTTTCGTGACTTGTTTGCTTTGCCCGGGTTCACTGCGAAACATCTCGGAGAATCCCTCGTAAGGATCCTGAGCATACTGGCTGAATACAATCTCGGTGTCAGAATTCTGGAACAAAATATAAACACAATTTATACCACTATTCCGCTAGTATAGCGTTTTAATTGGGTTTTCAATCGAGAAAGTCTAGATTTAGTTTAGATTAGTGACAATAGGCTCTGGAAAAATGCAACACAACACAGCTGCGAACACAATCTCTAGTTATGTAACAATCATAAAAAAAACGAATTAAAAATATTTTACTCACCGACATGATGACTTTTGATGGAAGTTAAAAAAGTATTAAACAGGTGTTCGCGTCGAATAATATTTCATAAATGATGACAAAATAACTAAATAATTACATGTCATACTAATATTGTCAACTAAGCGTTTGTGTCTCTAAGCTAAGGCCAATGAACTGCAACGTAGGTAACACTTATACAATGACAAATAACGCCTTGTAAGCATGTTACTTAATCATAAAACGTAAGTTATTCGAAAATCAACCTTATGATGCATGGTATTTTAGGTGCATAGTGAGATAACTGCAATCAGTGTTAACTATGTTTACAGATTTAAAAAAAAAAAGTGTAATGATATTTTGAAATAAACAGGATTTCATAAATGAAACAAGTCAATAATTATAATAATTCACATTTTATTTCATTTTTGTATAACATTAACATTTATTATTTCCTAAAACTAAACTATGAGTAGGTAACACTTAACTTAAAATTATGATCAAAGTAATTCATTCTTAAAAATAAATGCATGACCCCAGGCTCGGGTTGATATTTGATCCATAGATATCGATCGTTTGTCATCATTTCTAGATAAAGCAACTTTGTTGACAGTCCGAGTAAATATTTCGTGCTTTATTGATTTAAACATATTATTTTTTCTCCGGATTACTCCACCATTAAATAAAATGGTTTCATAGTCTGATAAGTTTAAATCCCTGACCACGCATGATTTTACTCCTTTTGCTTTTTTAATGATACTATTAGGGGTTCTTATAGAGTAAAGTTTCGATCTCAAACCAACAAAATCAGTAATATATTTTCCTCCCATTTCATCTTTAAAGAGACCGGGAACCTTTTTATTTTTTAGCGGTATCTGTAAATCATTTGTGATTTCATAGTTACTGCTGTCAAAATATTGTAAAAAATTATATTTCAAATCATGGTAAAAATCGTTGGTGTATATTTTATAGACAAAGGAATCGGTATCTGTGTAACATAGTTGCACTCGATCTTTATAAAAAGGCTTTACAATATTGTAATGAAAGTAATACATGTGTGCTTTTGAAAGTTCTAATACAGTGAAACCTATGTATATAGGTTTATCTAAAATAATTTGATCAGGTTTCATTTGTATTGCAACTAAATTTTCTGATAAAATAGATGCACTGTGGAAATAGGGGTTGGCTATAAGTTTCTCAGCGGATATAAATTTCTTAGTTCGATTGGACTGATCGCACCATTGATTAACTAAATGTACGGTTACTCTATTTTCAGTATTTTCTAATGTTTTTCCAAAAACACTGTTATTTAATAACTTAAAAAAGTCTTGTTCGAAGGAACTTTTTGCTTTCTGTCTTAATTGAGTATTTAACTCTATGTACTGTTTTAGATATGGACTCTGTCTAAAAGTAATTGCTCTATGAATTTTACGTAATATTAAACCATGTTCTAAACATTTTTTTAAATGAACGTAGTGAATCACGTAGTTGTACTTATTATACAAATTAGCTATTAATTTCTTTGTTTTACCTCCCGGGGGTACACATTTTTCGGGACAAAATGGTAAGTCATTATGGTCATTATGTAAATGCTCGGGATACAATAGATCGACTTCTAATATGAAGCCCCAGTTTGCGTTATCCTCTATAGTGGTAACATTAAAATTTGCTAATTCGTTATCACTTAAAAATCTGAAACTAGAGTATGGTAAATACTGACACATGCTAAAACCGTAAAGATTATTACAATCTAAATATACTATGTAACTCTCAGGTTGTGATGGATTATATTCAGGCATGTATTTGTGATTGGCTCTAGCATGCCGATGGGAACACATGCACAAACCGCCGCGTATACCGCTTTGTATCATTCTGATGATAGCTAAGTCCGACACGAGTTCTAACTGAACGCCCGTTTTTAGCAACATTGCATCGAAAGATAAACTAGGTGCAGTAATGTAAAACGCTGGGTCAAGACTGTAATATTGTTTACAGGTTTTCCGAAAATTTTGAAATATGTCTGTTATCAAAAGCACATCCGTTTTTAAGTATAGATCCGTATACTCGCCGAGGTTATTAATATTGAATTCAGCCCAAACAGCCTGTGCGTGATTATAATCCTCATCTGTAATGTCTTCGTTAGTCAAATAATTATAAAAATTACCCTTAGACGGCAATGATTTTTGATCGTAACATTTCCAATTGGTCATGTAATCATAAGGATATATACCTTTTCTTGTCAGTAAATGAAACTGTCTGTCTTTAGAAAAATGAAATCGAAGATTAACAAAATCTTCCACCTGCAATGTTTTAGCGAGCTTGTCTAAACTTGTCCCTAAAAAGTTGAATGAATCTAAAAATCTTATACAAATAAACTCGTTATCAGCAATAGGAATAAATTTGGTAAATGCGACGTATTTTTCTTTAGTCTTAGGGATTATTTTAATTGGGCCAGGAATTTCGCCTAACTTTTTTATAAATAAATGACAATCGTACCCGGATAAATTGTGAAAAAATATTGGTATATATTTTGGTACTTTATGTTGCAAATTACAGTGCTGCACCTCGATACAGGCCTGTAATATGACAATGATCTCTTACTTTATCGGTCAAGAGTAAATTGTCGCAAATATGACACCTAACGGCACGTTTGAACTCTAGAGAATTGTCATCAGTGAATATCATAGGCTCGCTTTTGGATATAATCTGATGTATTTGTTTTACATCCTCAGTAAGAAAATTTATAAATTTTGAAACACAATCATTGCCGCGATAACTTCTATAGCCTTCAACGCTAACATTTTCATTTGATGACACGACATTGTAAGCGAATGCAGCCGGCACGTGGCGTTTAGAGTATGACGTATTAGCGGTGTTGAAATCATCGCCGGAAATGGGTTCAAGTAACGTTTCGAAATCGGCGTATATGACGAATGGAATGTTTTGTTTCCTATCATAATTTTTAAATTTTAAAAATGAACCTTGTTCTGGTAAAACTGTGACGACCCCCCCACACAAGTGCGATTCAATTTGACTAAGCGTTGGAAAAAACAATAAACAAGTTTCACAGAAATATAGTTTACCATGATGTTTGGTCATCTGATTTCTAACTAAACGAGATAAATCTTTGATAAGACAGTAATGAGAATTATTATTGTTTTCTATAAACAGTAGATGGATACTTTTATTAGACTTATTATTCAACGTTGTATAAAGCGGTCCAATAATTGTCTTCTCATTTTTTAAACCATACACATATATTTTAACAGAAGGATTATTTTTCTCAAAGATAGCTATGTCCGAAAATGTGATTGGAAATGTCAAATTATTAACATTCAAAACATCCTGAAAGCGGGGATAAGACGAAATCCTATCGGGATGTCTATTTGTGGGGTACAATGCCGCCACAACACACCACAAAAAGCAATACTCATCATTGTTCCGAATATTCAAACAAGCTCTTTTACTTTTTATGAATTTCGGCAACGTTAAAAATTTAGATCCGCTGAGTGGTTGATATTTATTAATATTTAATTCTAAATGTGAATTGCATAAAAAAGTCCAACCACTATCCCTTTCCTCAAATTCTTCAATTTTTTTTAGTAGTAAATCAATAGTTAGTTTATAAATAGAATCAAAATCGTAATTAAAATGTGTAATAATGTTGTTTGTACGGAATGATTTTATTTCTTGTTGATCATTTTTATACATAAGAAACGAAGCAAACAGTTCAAAATTTATTTTGACAGAGGTGTGTTTCTCTATTGAATTGTCTATTAAATGTTTGACTTGTGTACTAATACTTTTGAGAAACACCTCAGGAAAACTATGTATTTGTTCACCTGTCGCTATGATTTTGTAACTTTTGATTCGTTCTTTAAAAGAAGAATTAATAATTGCAACATTATCATACATAGGGGTAGAACTATTGTTTTTATGTACATTGCTACGTAAATGACCAGACCATCGACGATTGTCTACAAATACTTTACAATCAGAGCAGTGAGGCATTATGTTATTGTTTGAAATCCAAGAACACTTAAAATTATTATTTCAATAAATTTGGATTAGATAATACTTACAACTAATATTCACCGTCCTAGGTATACCAGACAAAATATTTTATATAATTAGTACAACTTGGTCAGGACAATTTTACGCTGATTTCAAGATCCTTGTGTAATTCTTCACAGGCAAGTCGGTAATTATGTTTAGGCAGGATGTATCTGAAATAATAAAAACATGGAAGCATTAGGTACATAATCTGATTAGGTAAGATAATGGTATATTCTGGGAAGAAAAATATATTTCATAATTACCTGCAGACAATATAATTAGTACAACTTGGTCAGGACAATTTTACGCTGATTTCAAGATCCTTGTGTAATTCTTCACAGGCAAGTCGGTAATTATGTTTAGGCAGGATGTATCTAAAATAATAAAAAAATGGATGCATTAGGTATATAATCTGATTAGGTAAGACAATGGTATATTCTGGGAAGAAAAATATATTTCATAATTACCTGCAAAATATGAAACTATGTATACATAAGAGTACGTGTATCTGCGTGGTCCAAATATGTAGGTATACTTCAGGTAATTTAATAATTCTTCACAGGCAAGTCAGTAATTAATATTATGTTTCGACAGAATGTATCTGAAACTAAAAAAAATGGTTTATTGGTACCGATGAAGAATTAGGTAAATAGCTGTAAATTCTAGAATGAAAAATAGTCATAATTATTATAATGATCTAAATAGTTATCGTATTAAATTATTGTTGTGTTATATTTGATAATTACCTGCACAGTATGAAATGATTCATACATAAGATTATGTATTTGCGTGATCCAAATATGTATGTATATTTCAGCACCTCGATATAACGAACACAGTTGCTCCAGGAGATGAAATTGTTGTTGTTTCTGGTGTGTGATCAATTAAATATTTATTTATAATAATTAACTTGATTGTACTGTAACAGTTTAGAAAGGTGCTCGCTCCGAAAGACTTTTGAGGTAATAAATAATATTTTAGGGTTTTTTTTTTGTCTACAAAGCAGAAAAATATTTCATCATAAAAGTTGTTATTGCCTAATTCTTACACGTATGCTAAACATAATTATTTATTTCGCGATCACAATAATCAGCTATTTTGGTAGGGTTGGTAACAACTTGGTAGGCATTCAAATATACAAATTTCACACAATGCACTAAATCGATTAAAATATATCATAGTACCTATGTCGATAGACGACATGACGATGACGATATCATATAACGTTCATGGTTTCCTCATGACCGTTACCATAGTTATAGGAATTATATTATCTATTTATTTTAGGAAATCTAGAGAAGTACGCGGTAGACGGCAGTAAGTTCATTTTTTCTACACGAAACCTAAATGTAGATGATGAAATAATTACCTTGGAAACATTTATTTACTTCTTTAAAATTATAAAATCCATCTGGTTTGTGGCGATTCCGTTCACGCTATCGTTTGGTCAGCCCTAGCTTATTTCGCCGCATCGATATTCGATACAGTATAAAAATTTTCTTCGTCTTCATTTTATCAACGCGTATAATACGACTATAGAAAACGTTACTTTAACAAAGCAATACCGGATTGATTGTAGTGGATTTAACATTCCTAACTTATAATTCGATTTTAACTTATAAGCCACAAGTTTTTCTGTTCGGTACAAAGTATTCGCAGTCTGCAAGTGCAACGAAGTGCTCTTGTATAATCGGTCTACAAACATTCCGTGTCGCCTACAATATCAGTGACGGCATTGTCGATAGCCATCCGCTGCTGTCATCACCAGCCAAGTCATCAAACCGAGTGGAACTTCTGATCGGAAAAAATGTAAGTCTGATAAAATAGTCTGTTCGTTTTCATGGATCACACTTGTGATTAGCCTGTCATTTATAACTACATATATTTGTTTGTGAGCGCGTTACTTCACAGATCACCTGATCTGTACATAGTATGACGAGCTCAGTCTCAGTGCTATCCCATTTAAATATTAGAGAACCAGTGTTTGCCCGAACACTTGTGTCCTATAGTATGCCCGGCGCAATGGACATTACTCCATTGGATTAATTAATAATAATTGTGTGACTACATTTCCTCTATTTTTATTTCAGGTCAGACTCTGAGTGTGATTACTCGCAAGCATCGATCACTGGACACAAAGTGAAGGCCTGTCGCAAACCGTCTGCAGACAGCAATGGGAAACGCAAGATGCAGTCACAAACAACAACCGTAGCTCGTAGCAGGTGAATAATATTTTGAATTTATTATCTCCTAGTTCTGATTAAATTAAAACAGTAAAGTAGTACGTTTCCACTAATTGAATTATAATAGTGCAATTTGCATAAATATTCCATTCGCTGATTAGTAACTTGTAATATTTTCTACAGAAATATCCGTGGTGTCGTTCATAAAATATTATGCGATTGTGCATCTCTCGTTCTAAACATTAACTAATAACAGTTTTCGTTATTATTTCAGTAAAAAAACCAACACTGGCATGGACATATTCGGCATCAGTAAAAACCGCGACATCCCACACAAAGAACATTCACCGGATCACCTAACTTCATTCTTTGTGAACCGCGTAGCCAGCGGCTGTGAGCGCCGAGCAACGACCACTGACGGAGAGTACTACATCGACTGCAAGGTGTACAAGGCTGACGACGCTCGCCTCACCGACTCCGCCGAGCTGTGGAAGAAAGCGCTCATCCGAATCAAGTTCCAGACCGACGCGGACTCTCCTCAGTGGCGAAAACTACAAGAGCTCGTGCGTGCGGCTGATATTTTGTTTCCAGACAAACCAACATTTTATGATAATTAAACCAAGTACCTAAGTTACAGTTGTTTATTATTTACAGTAACAACCCGTTAACGCTTTAGTCACAAGCTTTGGTTTGTTACAATCATCAGCCACCATCACTCTCGCTCGACATTCTGTTAACAGCGAATACAAACTCGAGTGATCGGTCGAGTGCAGTAAGTAAACGGAGAGTCGAGTCGATAGTTCATCGTTCTCCGAAACGCCGCATACTGGTCAGACGTATGGAGTAAAGCTCATCCAGTACGCGACACAATTAACTGTCTCGTTCGAGTGTATCGGTCGAGTTGAGTGGCGAGTCGAGTATCGATTTGGTCGAGTTAATCGTTCCAAATCAAGTTCTCAGTACAATGTACTGTCTCGGTCGAGTGGAGAGGCGAGTAGATTATCAATTATTGGGCATTCTATACCACTATCGGCAGCGAGGCGCACTCGCCGAGCAACTTGCCGATAGTGGTATAGAATGCCCAATAATATACTACTCGCATGATTTCCTCAGGGTGGGGGGTAGGATCAGTGAGGCTGACCTACCCTACAATAGTAAGCATCCTTTGCTATTGCCTAAAAAATGTCACATAACAGTTTTAATAATTGAACATTTTCATAAATTATACCTACACGTAGGACCTCGTTCACTACAGGGAATTTTGTGCAAGCGATATTGGATCTTATCTGCACGCAGTTTAATTCGGAGTGTATTGTCTAAATGCATCACTTGTTTTAAATGCAAACCCACATCAATACAGCCAGCCATGAGTCTGTTACCTGGCGAAAGATTAAAAATCAATAAAGTATTTAATGATGTTGGTTGTGACCTGGGTGGACCGTTTTATATAAAAGCAAGTTTAATTCGCAATGCAAAAATTCTTAAATGTTATATGTGTCTTTTTGTGTGCTTTTCCACAAAGGCCGTTCACATTGAAGTACTTAGCGATCTATCAGCTGATTGTTTCCTTGCCGCGCTCGATAGATTCGTGGCTCGACGCGGCCTATGCTCGTGTTTACATTCGGACAATGGCACTAATTTTATCGCCGCTGCGAAACACTTAAAAGGAGTTTGCAATTTTTTTAACGAAAATAACAATGCCATTGCTGATGGTTGTTCAGGCCGCTCGATTGAATGGAAAAATATTCCACCAACGGCAGCATCAATGGGTGGATTATGGGAGGCAGGCATCAAATCTGCCAAACACCACCTACTCCGTGCAGTAGGTGAAAGTACACTTACCTTTGAAGAACTCACAACCGTTTTCTGTAAAATTGAAGCGGTCATGAATTCGCGGCCCCTTTGTCCCTTATCTGACGATCCTAACGAGTTTGACGTCCTAACACCAGCTCATTTTTTGATAGGACAAAGTCTTCTCGCTGTACCCGAATTTGATTTAAATGATGTAGGTACGAATCGACTGTCACGTTGGCAGTGCATACAAAAAATCTCCCAAACGTTTTGGAAGAAATGGTCTCATGACTATTTGCATACTTTGCAACAACGAGCAAAATGGTTCAATTCACCTCCAAACATGAAAATCAATGACTTAGTTCTTATCAAATCCGATTTAACTCATCCACTAAACTTCGTGCTAAAGTGGAGCAGCTCCACGAAGGTCCAGATAAAATAGTTCGAGTTGTTACTTTGAGGACACAAAGGGGACTTATAAAGAGGCCAGTAAACAAGCTGTGCCCTCTCCCTTATTCCAATTAATTATAAATTATAAACCGTGAGCCTGTTTAGTATTCTATTGTCTAAGCAGGTAATCACGTCTTAGTACTTAAGTAAACTTTTCATTAGACTTGTTTAAACTTTAGTGTTTTGATCCTCTAAGGGCGACATCCTTTCTGAACTTAATGCTGTACCTACTCATTATTGGGTACATTTTTGAAATTATCATGATAATTTCGGTGGGGGGTATGTTCGATCCTTGCTCATAAAAACATAGGGTAGATTAATTTTGCTTGTCCATTCGTCTGGTTTCCTACCCTCACTTGAAAATTGTGGGATGGAGCGATGGCGTGATGTCTATACTGCCCCCCGCATACCCGCCTGTGCATTTGTGACGGAAGCTTCGTCCCTGTTCGCGCTGGATTGCCGCCTGGTGTAGTCCATTTACACGTTATAAACCTAAAACTAAATACCTTCTTATAAACCTACATAAATTGCCGTGCAATTAATAATCAACATCAAGACATTTTTCTCACGCGAGTGCTGAATTGCTGTGCTGTGAATTCCTGAAGGCGTGATCCGGGACAAGTGGCTTGGATAATTCAGGTTAGTGGTCAGGCTTTTTTATCTACCCTGTGTATTTGAGCAAGATCATAATTTCTTTAGGGGGTTTTTAGGTACAGCATTTTCCACCAATTATTAACGGTCCTTCGAATAAAATAAAATTACCAAGCGCCCTATTCAGACTCCACAGTAGATGTGAGGTATCTTGTGAGTTACGACTAACCAAATACCTGTTACGCTAGCGTATGGGTTACTTACAAGTTTATATAATAATATACTTAGCATCTCACTATTATTTAGATTTCTAAAACCACATTCAATGTATTTTAATACTCATGAATTCCTAAGTCTTTGTGACTATTAGTTTCAATCCTTTCCTTGCCTTATTAATCAAGGCATCGGACTTCTTTCTATTTGGGAATTCATTTAATCTCAGTCGGTGGGAGAGTGTCCAGTCTGGAGACGAGCTCTACAGGGCCGTACGGAGGCGGGGTGCGGCCTTTTCCCCTTAGGGGGAAACCGACCTAAATACTAATATTAGCATAATTAGGAAAAACGAAATTTTTATCAGACTGGGGTCCGTTAGGTACAGTCACAACAACAAGCTGGTCACTTTAGTCAGTACGTATGCTGATGCTTATCCTGTAGACAAGATAAAGCGCTACAGTAAACATCACAAGGCAAAAATTGACGTCGAGTGCCCTCAGCTTATCAAACATTATAACAGCCACATGGGTGGAGTGGATCTTTCAGATATGCTAGTAGCTCTATACCGGACCACATACACATATTGTTTTTTTTTACTATCATAGCAAATAGATGATAGACGGATAACTTACGAAGACTGATTAATGAAGACTGATGAAGATTAATATTTAGAAGTTGGTATTGTTTAGAGGTGTTACCTTTAATTGAAATATTTAAGAACTCTTGTGTATAATTAAGGCTTATAACTGATCTCAGCATATTACTGCAATTAAAAATGTTTAAATAACTGTATCATTTTGTACCAGACTATGATTGTAACGTAATAAACTTTTTAAAATTGTATTTTTTAAATTTAAAACCCGTAATTCAAAATCACAATTAATAACTAAAATAAAACACTTATCAGACCTTAATTTGGCAAAGTACATCATACTGCACACCAATATTTGCACTCAATTCCTTTAATATTGGATAATGTCCAGCATACTTGACAGGCATTTTCAGGAAATCTAGACACATGAGTTTTTTTATATTATTTTTCCGCGTTAAAGAGAACCCCAAACAAATCAAAAAAAAAAAAAAGAAGATTTTCAGGAAAATGATGCATTGCCAAATTAAGGGTTAAGGACTTTCTCTATTAGCATCCGAGCAGAGGTCGGTCGACCAGTTGTTATTTATTTAGTTTAGGTAACTGCCTGTCTAAATTTATATTTTTTGTTGTAGATATTCGGCTAAAACACTGCCAAAAAGATTGCTGTGTACACACAAGAAAACTTTTAAATGCATGTCTCTAAAAATGAGCGATGTTAAACATTTCTTCGAAACTTTTTATGCGCAGCCTGATAAACAGAAGCAAGATGCTATATTGCTAAAACATTGTACGCCTGTTACCGTAAAGCATCGTCGTCGTAATAGTAACTCAAACTATGCGAACCAAACATTTCAAACCAAGTATTACATTTATAGTGCCTAAGGCATTAAGTCCGCCGTTGTATAC
Source organism: Griposia aprilina (assembly GCA_916610205.1). Lineage (NCBI taxonomy): Eukaryota > Metazoa > Arthropoda > Insecta > Lepidoptera > Noctuidae > Griposia > Griposia aprilina. The sequence goes on along the minus strand of OU744285.1, from coordinate 21,689,502 downwards.
TATTGTGTGCGAGAAGTTTTAATAAATAAATAAATAAATAAATAGTCAATCAGAAAAGAAGAAGGTACAATTGTGTCAACATTATTTTTTGACAATTTTGCAAATAACGAAGTACAGGGTCCAAAGTATTATGAAGGAATATTACCACACCGGGAAACTATTATGCGAAAATAGAGGAGGCGATCGTATTTCCATGAAATATACCGCGAAAAGAGATGCAATCATGAGCTTCATCGATAGGATTCCATGTGAAGAACCCCATTATTGTCGAGGAAATACAAAAAGGTTCCATCTTTCTTCGGAGTTATCAATCAACAGACTATGGTAAATGTATAATTCAGAAGCTACGGATGTTTTAAAAGTTAAAAAGTCGTATTTCCGACGTATTTTTAATACAAGATATAATCTTTCATTTGGCTCTCCAAGAACAGACGTATGCGCCACTTACTTAAGATTTTCTGAAGAAATGAAAGTAGAAAAAGATGACAATGCACGCCTTAGCTTAATGACTGCCCAAAGTTTACATAAATTAAAAGCCAAATCTTTCTTCGAAAAAGTCAAGGAAAAAAAGACAGGTTTGATAACATTATCTTTTGACTGCGAAAATAAATTGAACTTACTGAAAGTACCAGACCAGGTAGCATATTATCTGAGAAATGTTTACCTATACAATTTCACAATCGTAGTAGGCTCATCAAAAAGTAAATTACTTCCTGAAAATGTTTTCGCATACTGCTGGACTGAGGAGAGTTATCCCAAAGCTGCTAATGAAATAGCTTCTGCCGTATATCACAGGCTAAAAAAATACAGACTTAACTTCCATCACCAAAGTACGACTTATGGCAGATGGATGTGCGGGTCAAAATAAGAACACCATTATGCTGGCCATGTTATCAAAATGGTTAACCGAAGCACCACAAAATGTCAAAGAAATTGAATTCGTGTTTCCGGTAGTAGGTCATTCATATATACCTCCCGATAGAGTGTTTCGTCGTTGCAAATTTAAAATCTCCTATGTGACATTTTTCTCAAAAATGAGTTTTACAGATATTTGAAAAGCAATTTTGAATAGGCATACTTAGCAAAAACTCCCATGTGAATATCTTATTATATCGAAACAGCACGTATCATTTTTAAAACCTCTCAAGTGTCAGCCTACATTTAATTGTAAATCAAAATGACCTATGTGTCTGATGTACACATGAGAGTTTTTAGTGACAGTTTTATTTCATAACATTGCAAATTAAAATATCCTATGTTATTATTCTCTCACTATAACACTACAGTTTCGCGCCGATTTTGTGCTAGAAAGAGAATGCATTATTACTTCATGCACGAGATAAGGTGAGATAGATGCGTCAAATCGAAACATTCCTCCCTAGGTCAGGGCCACGCGTCAGTGTAGCTGCAACTTGTCGCGCGTAAACACTTTCTTAGCGTTATTACTTTAGTAATTATGTCAGAAAAATATAAAACTACTGGCCGGGGTCATCGAATGATAAATTTAGTGCTTCAATCTGAGTTTGCTGACGATAATGCCGACCGTGCCGCCTCTGTCGCCGCCACCGCATCGGTGAAATCTCCTCCACATCTTGAGGATTCATTAATTACGCCAGATGATTTAGGATTTAATGTTGAATCGATATCTCCGATGTCGGAGACGCCGTCACTGTTGCTGTCACCAACAACTACTGCGGATATTATGCCAATCTTGTTCAGTAGTGATGACGAAGAGGAGCTGTTGATGATATCTACTCGGGCTATCGTACATTCCAATTTAGAAGGTAATAATGAGGTAGTCAATAGTGCAGCAAATGAAAATCTGAACAATATTTCCGTATCATCACACTCAGTACGTCCTGCCAAGCTACCATCTCCAGATTTGGATACCATTCTCTCATTTGGGAGCGATGATAGTGTGCAAGACCCACACTGGGTTCCACCCTCAAAAAAAAGAAAACGGCAGTTGTCTTTATCTGACAGTGAAGATGAAGTCCCTCAGTGAAGTGAAGATGAAGGCTCTTCAGAAAATATACTACCGACAGACGAGGAAATTGAACACCGTTTCAGGCCTAAAGAAAACGTTGTGCAATTAAATAGAAAAGCTAGAGTTTTAGGTAAGTCCTACCTGGGATTTAAGAAGAGTGATGATGGGAAATATAAACCCTGTGTTGAAAAACCAAAAAGATAAATAAAACCTCGATGTTCTCACACAAAATTGAACACCGATTCAAAACATAAAAACTCATTCTTGTGTGCATCCATTGCCGAAGAAGATCGTAAAGCTATTAATTCATATTTCTGGGACCTTAGAACATGGGCCGAAAAGAAAACGTTCGTGAGGACTGCTGCTGTTCGTAGATTAATTAGACGTCGTCGCCGCAAAGATCAGCCTTCAGTGAAAAAAGGAAGTGGCCATGATATTTTTTTGAACACTTGCGATGAAAAATGCACTAAGGTTCGGGTATGTAGACTGTTTTTTTTAAATACGCTATCTTTAGGTGAAGACAGTTTTAAGCGCTGGACAAAAGAATCTGACACGGTTAATGAAGATCTTCGTTTTGATGAATCACCCACACTTGACATCGAGAATACACCGAGTGCAGCACTGATACCAAAGTATACACACGTAACTAAAAAAAGTAAAAATTTGGATAGATTTGATTCCTAAAGTACCGAGTCATTATTGCCGAGCAAGTTCCAGCAAGCTGTATGTTGAGTCGACATTTAGGTCTGAAAAACACATGCATGATGTTTTCGTGGAATGGTGTAGAGAACACAGTTACCAAGCAGCAAGCAGACCGACTTTCCTAAGAGTTCTGAAACAGGAGAATATAGCAATTCACCATCCACGCAAAGACCAGTGTGATACTTGTTGTAGTTTTAAAGCGGGTAATATTTCACAAAAGGAGTATGACGACCACATAATTAAAAAGAATGAAGCGAGCCAAGCTAAAAAAGATGCCATAGAATCGGCGAACGAAAAGGTGGTAGTAATCACAGTGGATGTGCAGAGTGTCCTACTTGCACCTAAGCTTTTGGCCAGCTCTTTATATTATAAACTTAAGTTACAATGCCATAACTTTACTGTCTATGACTGCAAGACGAGAAAAGTAACTATTTACTTTTGGCATGAAGCTGATGGGGGCGTATCCGCAAATGAGTTTACTTCTTGCTTAATCGATTATATTATAGCAAACCTAGCGCCAGAAACTGAACAAGTCACTGTGATTTCTGATGGGTGTGGCCATCAAAATCGAAACCGGATTTTGTCCAGGGCTTTAAGTGATCTCTCGCAAAGAATGAATCTTAGTGTTGAGCAGTTGTACTTGGAAAAAGGCCATACCATGATGGAAGTTGATAGTGTCCATTCAACAATTGAACAGTACATTAAACCCCCTATACAGGGTTATTTTGCAACCACCATCCACATTTTCAGAAATGGTTTAGAATCGATAACCTTATCAATTAATGAAATAAAAAATAAATAAAAAAAAAACATAATTTTCACCATTGTCCGCTACTAAAATCACAACGTGTGGAATAAATACAGTTCAACAATAGATTATTGAACTTGACTGCACACGCGCTTACCTCGGGAACGCACACAAACAGCACGCACTACGCCCCCCTCCCTCACACGTCGCACCCCGCACAGCCCCCGGTCGGCCATGCGCTGGCGGTGTTTTGTTTAGTTGACCGTGACCTAGTTACGTGTGAACGTGTGCCATTTTTTTTGTCGCTCTCCCTGCATTTTCGCTTCCGAATTCCGGTCGATCATCATCGCACGACATGGCGACTTCTTATTCTAATGCAGAGTATTATGAAATGGTCAGGTGCTATCTTTTAAGTGGTGAAAGTTTAAATGGTGCGCAAAGAATGTACCGTACAGAAAGTTTACCGCGTTTACAAAGACGAGGAATTAATTCGCGAGTGCCTAATAGACAAACAATTTTAGCAGCAAATCAAAGGTTGTTAGATTATGGGCAGTTTACCACACCAGCCCATGCAACAAGTCGTGGCGGTCATAACGAAATAACACCAGCAGTTGAAAATTCTGTACTCGAGTTTTTCGAACGTGACCCCTGCGCCAGCACTAACGACGCTGCTCGGCGTTTCGGTGTCAGTCAGTATTACGTGTGGAAGCTGCTGAACTCTTCTGGTTATCACCCATACGATTACCAACCAGTGCAATCTCTTCATGATAACGATGGACCCGCTAGAATCGAGTTTTGTGAATGGCTGTTAAGAAACATTAATTCTAACATTTTGTGGACAGATGAAGCATTATTTACGCGAATCGGAATTTATAACAGCCGAAACGAACATTATTAGGCGTTAAGCAACCCCCACGTTATTAGAAATAACTACCATCAAGTGCGTTTTAGTGTAAATGTTTGGGCGGGTATTATTGGTAATGTTATCGTGGGACCGATTTTTATTGAAGGACGCTTGACGGGTACGAATTATTTAAACATGTTACGTGGTGTTATTGAAGACTTACTAGACGAGGTGCCACTTTCATACTACAACAATCATTATTATCAGCATGACGGTGCACCACCTCATTACGCAAGTGCCGTGCGTGACTTTTTAAATAATAAGTATGGCGACAGATGGATTGGTCGCGGAGGGCCTGTACCATGGCCTCCCAGGTCACCAGACATGACTCCGCTTGATTTTTTTTTATGGGGTGAAGTCAAAAGACGTGTTTACGTTGAAGAAGCACAAAGTGTTGAGGACCTCCGTAGTAAAATAACAATAGCATTTAATGACATTAAAAATCAAACAGATACTTTAAACTTATTAAAAAATAGTTTAGAAAAACGTGCACGTTTGTGTATTGAGAGAAACGGACTCCATTTTGAACAATTACTGAAGTACATGTGATTTGTAGGTTAATCGAGATTATTTGGTAAGTTTAATTATTGTAAATAGCTAGTTGATTCCAATTTTTTAAATGCGCCATAATAAAAACCAGTAATTTCACATTCATAATTTTATTATGTCGGTCCTAAGCCCGTAAAGTATGAAGGGAAAATTGGAATCAACCCTTTTAAGTAAGACCGCGTAGGTACCTACATCAGTCGCAGCGAACGAGGTAAATAACCTTGTTGTGTGGCTCTACATTCTGATTTTTTTCAGATATTTTCTTTTGAATGTATGTTTTTGTTTTTGTTATTATTTGATTATAATGTTTCACATACGAAAATAATTTAATTAAAAGTCCTCGATTTTAAAATTTGGATGGTGGTTGCAAAATAACCCTGTATATGCACCGAGTGACTATTTAGCTCGAATGCAGCAAGCTCGACCAAGAAATCCTTACGATGTAAAATCAATCCACTACGACTTCTTTCTTAATTAGGAAGAACTTCAAGTCTATTAGACCAGGTAAGAAAAAAGGTGATCCATATGTGGTCGATATACGAGGACTGAAATACTTGCCAGAAGGGTCTGATTTATGTAAAATGCGACATCCTGACGAATGGACCATCTTACAACAGCGAAGAGCTAGCCGTGGAACTTTACTACCAAAGCAACTATAACAACAACCCCTCAAAATCACAGAAAGCAAATACAAACATTTGCAAGAGTTAAAGTGTGATTGATAAAGATTATCATCCGTTTTATGACTCGATCTCGTTTATCCCAGGAACATAACAACAAAATATTTAATTATATAATTTGGTTTAGTACCTATAATGTACAAGATTTTGTCACGCTGTGAAAATAGTATATTGTTTTGCTTATCTGGTTTAATAAACACGAAATAATAATGATAGTACCTAGTTTCATTTCAACTATAATGTTTTAATATTCTCTAAAAACCACTTATGTGACAAAAAGTTGCAATTTTAAATCACCCATGTGTAGAAAAATAATTAAAATCATATAATTAGTCCATTTTTACTAATGATATTGAATTATTTCTATTTCAATACATTGGAATCACTTAGTTTTTCTTTATAACCAAGGGAATAAAAATATTTTCTAAGATTTTTTTGTAGCAAGAAGTTTATTTCGTTTTTCTCGAAAAGTTACTTTTTACACATAGGAGATTTGAAATTTGCAACGACGCACACTGGTCCCGAATGATAAAAAAGTGGACATTAAGAAATTTTTGACAGAAGGTCAACGGATTCGGCTGATTTTTTTTTTGTAGACAGCTGATGCAATTACAAATCACTTTTATAGATTGAGTTTTTGCCAAATAAGCCGTATTTTCAGAGAAAAAAAATATTGAAATATTTTTTGTATGAAAGAAATCCTAATTTTGTCTTTATCTTCCAAGATTCAAACGTATTCAAAATAAAACTTAGCGCAGCTTGTAGAGTAACTCTTACAAATATATGAAATTATCAGTATCAAATAAACAAACAAGGAAATCTCAAAACGTGTTCAGACATGTTTATGTACAGGTAAGTTATTGTGTGACTCGTATGTAAATTTTTTTTTGTATAGAGTCATTGCTTAATTACCCTATAAGTGACGATTTCGGCTCTATTTGGTCATCTAGTCGAACGCGTCGAAAACGCTGAATGATGAATAGGTATATAAATTGCAATTAAAAATTCCCTTTGTAGTTTTGCGGTATTTATGTAGGAGCACATCTTAGTATGTTTTATTTTCTCGTGACTCATCCAAATTGCAAGAATATTTGGCTCATTATCTAACTACCCCATTAAGTAATGAGGTAGTTAGGTAATGAGCCATTATCTAACTACCCCATTAAGTAACGGGATAGTTGGGTAATGAGTCATATATCAATAGTATAAGGGCAAGCGGAACCCGTTTTTGTTCATTACGCGTCTTGTGCTCGTAAAAACAACACAATTTTTTATCAACTATCACCACATTGTAACTTTTATTTATTTGCCTGTAACATTTTTGTATCAAAATGACTACATTTGTGACTAATTTAGACATTTTTTCTTTTTTGAGTAATAGTGGGTGCCTTAAAAATAGTGATTTACTGTGTCAAACCATTATAAATCGTATTTCAAGTGAAATTCCAAACGAAGAGCTCAGTATTATCAAAAAGTTTTGCCAAAATTATACGTCAAACCTAGCTAGAAGATGGGACAATTCAGGTAGAAACGAAAGATTTGGTGTTAAAAACAAGGAGTGGTTGGAGTCTAAAATTTTGTGGCCAACTTTAACTTCTGTGAATTTTCCTATGTTGTTTGATCCAGAATATACCATAGAGGACATTTCAGTAGACGTAGAAGAGCATAATTTATCGTACGAAGAGGAAGCGGGTGCATCTACATCAGAAGCTACCACAAATACTCCCAGAACTAGAAATAAACGACCATTTGAAGATTTAACAAATAAGCAGAAGAAAAGACGTTCTTTGTCTCTTTTGGAGCATTCCGAAGAAGAGCTGTTCTATGCTCTTATTGCTAAACTTAATGAAAACGGGCGCACTGTTTGTTCTAAAGTTATTAAGTGCCTCTCAAATAAGCCAGAAAAGGTGCAAGAAGTAAGTGACTTTTTATATAAAGCTTCTGATAAATCGATTTCCGAGGAAGACACCTTAGCTCTTGCCACAGCATTGAGTTTATCAAAATGGCAATATCTAACTTTGAGGTCCATTTTAAGTACAAATGGCACAGCGGCTTTTCCATCTTACCAGAAGTTACTGTTGAAGAAGAAAGAATGCTATCCAGCAAAAGAAGATATTGTGATATCGGAGTCAGGAGCTAAAATTAAGTTACAGGCAGTTCTAGATTTAACTGCCGAGAAGATTTTGAAAGTGACTGGTTCAAATATTAATGGTGGTGTTTTGAAGCTAGTTAGTAAATGGGGCTGTGACGGAGCTTCTTCACAAAGTTGTTACAAACAAAAACCAACTGGTGACATATTTTCAGAATCTTCTGTATTTATGGTTAGTTTTGTGCCACTTCGCCTTATGAGTGACAACGATGTGATAGTATGGGAAAATCCGCGCCCTTCTTCAACAAACTATTGCAGACCAATTATGTTCGAATTCAAACAAGAAACAAAAGAATATATTCAGCAAGTAGAAGCAACATTACAAGAAGAAATTCAGAACCTTCTACCAACAAAGTTATTTGATGGCGAATTTGAAGTATTTCATGAATTGCATATGACGATGATCGACGGCAAAGTATGCACGGCACTTTCACAGACACAGTCTGCAGCCAATTGCAACATTTGCTTAACAAATCCGAAAGATATGAACAACTTGAACCTCGTTTTTAACAAACCAGAAAACCATGATATGTACAAATATGGTTTATCTTCACTTCACATGTGGTTGCGATGCATGGAATGTATTTTGCACATATCTTACAACTTAGATTTCAAAAAATGGGCGGCTCGGGGTGAGGACAAACTGCTCCGAAAATCAAGAAAAGAGTTAACGCAGCATGAGTTTTTTGTTGTAACTGGCTTAATGATTGATATCGTCAAACAAGGCTTTGGGACAACAAACGATGGCAATACAGCTCGACGGTTTTTCAATGATTACGAAAGGTCAGCTGAGATAACAGGAGTTAATGCTAATTTGATTAAGAGATTTGCTGTAATTTTGCAGGCAATATCTTCTGGGAGAAATGTAGATATTGAAAAATTTAGAATTTATTGCAGAGAAACAGCAGAACTTTATGTCAGCGAGTACTCGTGGTATTACATGCCTTCGAGTGTACATAAACTTTTAGTGCATGGTGCAGATATTTGCCAGCATTTTTCTTTTATTCCAATTGGTATGATGTCCGAAGAAGCCTCAGAAGCAAGAAACAAAGATTTTCGTTCAATCAGAGAAAAGCATACTAGAAAGATAGGCAGAATGCAAACAAATGAAGATATTTTACACCAGTTACTTATCAGCTCCGATCCGTACATTACGAACATAAGACCGAAGTTCACCAAAATTCAAAAGCAGCAGAGGTTTGAAGAAGCCGAAAATCTTCTAAAGGATGACGTTTCACCCAATGAACTCGATTTAGAAGTTGCTGATGAGGAAGAAGTATACGTCGACATTGAGAATAATCCCCCACAAGATCCGCTAGCATAATTCACATTGTAACATACGCACGTTCATGTTAGTTTATTTAAGTTTGTAAGTTTGTAATCTAGTTTATTTAAGTTATTAAGTTTATAGGTACTGAGAAAAAATGCGCTTAAAATTAATTTATGTTCTAGTTTATTTAAATTTGTAAAATAATAGTTTACTTTAGTTATTAAGTTTACAGGTACTGAAAAAAAATGCGCTTTGTTTTATTTTTTGTGTTTGTTTTATTTATTTATTTATTCATATTATGTTGACGACAGCCCTAGCAAAGTATTACATTTGTAAACAAAGACTACCCACTGTTGGGGTAGTCAAATAAAAAGTTGTATTTTACATTTCATATGACTTATTAGGACAAAGTAGGGTAGAACAATATTGTTTATTTTTATTATACCCTGATATTTTATTGTGACAATGACTTGACATTGAATCTTGATCGCACGAACATTGCTCTGTGAATTAACCTGTGAAAATAATTGTAAAAGCGTGTGTTTTGTTGTGGAACTATAATAAATTAAAAGACTGTTAATAGTGCAAGTGCCGTTTATTATTGAAGAAAGTGACCAAAACAGATAAGCACGCCAAGAACCCTGCCCTAAATCAAATACATATTAAGTGTTACATAGTAAAATAAATAAATAAACAAAACATGCATGTAAAGATAAATTAAGCGTTAGGGTTACAGGTAGTTCAAATTTTTTAAGTACGCCTTAATACAATACCTATATTATTATATAGGTTTGTATTTTGACGGTCCTAAGCCCGTTAAAGTACGAAGGAAAAGTTTTAATTGCAATTTATACCTTTTTATCATTCAGCGTTTCCGACGCATTCACTAGCGTTAGATGACCAAATATAGCCCAAATTGTAAGTAATCGGCTAATTAAGCAATGACTCATTACCAAAAAATGCTTATAATCTGAATATGAGTCACACAATAAATTACCTGTACCTGAACATGTCTGTACACGTTTTGAGATATCCAAGTTGTTTATTTGATATATTTAAAATAAGACTTTTTTTAATAGAAAGACATTTATAAGAGTTACTTATTAATGAAGAAAATGTTATTACATCTTAGTCTATCTTTAACAAGATTATTTCTAATCCGCCTGAATTAATTTTTTAACTCTGAAAATACGGCTTATTTAACAAAAAATACATCTTTAAAAGTTACTTGTAATTGTATCAGCTGTCTACAAAAAACTAGTAAAGCTCATCCGACAACGAAAAATTTAAAGTGCCTGTAACTGAAAAGGAGCACAAAATCGCAATTGAGTGTCTATGGCAAAGTGATGAACAATTAACCCCTCTACAAGCTGCGCTAAGTTTTATTTTGAATACGTTTGAATCTTGGAAGATAAAGACAAAATTAGGATTTCTTTCATACAAAAAATATTTAAAGTGCCTGTAACTCAAAAGGAGCACAAAATCGCAGAAGAGTGTCTATGACAAAGTAGTGAGCAATTAGCCCCTCTACAAGCTGCGCTAAGTTTTATTTTGAATACGTTTGAATCTTGGAAGATAAAGACAAAATTAGGATTTTTTCATACAAAAAATATTTGAATATTTTTTTTCTCTGAAAATACGGCTTTTTTGGCAAAAACTCAATGTACAAAAGTGATTTGTAATTGCATCAGCTGTCTACAAAAAAAAAATAAGCTGAATCGGTTGACCTTTTGTCAAAAATTTCTTAATGTCCCCTTTTTTATCATTTGGGACCAGTGTGCGACGGTTTGCTCCAATAGAAAAAGAAGCACGAAAACTTGAAGTCATAAACAATCCTCAAAAGTACCTGGATATTACATCACGGTTCAGCACAGTGACCAAATTAGGAGTTGAATGTGAGGAGTGAGGAGTGGGGAGGAGTTGATTGGAAAACTGCTTCACAAGATGTATTTAAACCGGTGGGCAAGTGGCATTTGCAATTTAAATTATGTAAACGTTTTGTTCTAAGACGTTCTAAAAGAGCCGGAAATATTTTGATTGCTGGACATCTCCACTATAAAACTGACGATGGAGTCCGCAAAAAAGGAAAATCAAGCTCCACGCTAAATCCATCAAAAATAAATCCTTCATTTACTTTATCGGATGCAAAGAAAAAGGATACTTTAACACTGTTAAAAAGCCATTGGGGCAATGATTGGCAACAAAACGAAGAGTTATTATTTTTAAGACCCTGTTAAAGGACGCAGAAATTCAAGTTGAAGGCGCTGGAGACAGTGAAGAGTTATGCGAACTACAGGAAGAAATAGGTGACATGTAAGTGTTTTTTTATTTTTATTAGCCTGTATTATCCCACTCCTGGGCCAAGGCCTCCTCCATTCTTTCCATTTCCCTCGGTGGTTCTTCTTGCCAATTCAAGAAGAAGGCATGTGTGATTTATTGTTAAATAAAAATAATTTATGTACCATGTAAAACATTTTAAAGATTTAAGTATTATTAAAAATGCCATTACAATTTAACTACGTTTTTTACTACTCATTCCTAAACATTTCATACCTAAGTATCAAGATTACTTACACTTCTTCCACCAAGAATCGTCTACAGTTAACCCCCAGGCTGCTATTTGACTTTGAAAATACAAAAAATAATTATTTTCCTACAATGTTTGGAGCATCACATTACGCTTAAAAGTTGACAAACAACCTAGCTAAGTAGCTACCTGCTATTGTGTTATCTCGCACAGCCGCACCCCCGCCCCTTCACCGCGTACCCCTTCCTCCCTGTGTCCGTACGACGAACGCAAGTAAAGACAATGCAAACGTTAGTTATCCATGCGACTTAAGTTACATCGGACGGCTACTATTCAGTTTACTTGTGCTCTTATTTTGCTGTTATCATTATGGCGTTCGTCTCACAGATTTATTTTCCTTTACCTTTCAGGCTCAGCCTACGGAATACCTTTGTCGACCTTGTTGGCAAAGGGCAGAAAGAACGTACCATCGAAACATACGAGAAGCACGTCAAGAACACGACGCCGCTGATGTTCTTCCTTCGGAGCCAGTTGCAAGTGGAGAACCAGTTCAGATGACTTTGCCTGGTTATGTGCGGACTCCGGACACTAGGCGCACGTGTGTTTTCCGATATTGCGGAAATAGTACAAGGTACCAAATACCCAATAATATTGTACTTAGGATGCTAGGCCGTTATAATCTTCTTATATCCGAAAACAGTCGTGTTTGTAATGAACATCTGCAGGAAGACTTATGGCATGTGCTGGCCGTACAACAAAACAACATTTCGGAATTTACAGCTGCCCAAATAGTACGAGCCTTGTCGATATTAACTAGGGCTTCCATTCCGTAATTACGTAAGTACGCAGTTACGTAATTACGCAAAAAAAATAACTCCTGACAAGTCCGTAACTGAGGGGTTGAAATCCGTAATTACGTAAGTCAAGTTGGCAACATTTTTTTTAAACAGTATGACATGACAAGACAACCCAGCCAACATTGAAACAGACCAAGCGGGTATTCCCCCGTAGAGAATAAAATCAATCCGGAATATAATCTGTAATTCTCGGTACTTCCCCGCAATTTATTTCAGCTTTGGATAACGTAGGGCACTTATTCTCTTTGACATGTAAGAAATAGAGTATAATTTTGATAAACAATAGGTTCACAGGGAATCCCCGCGTCTTTCAATGTGTGAGTTTAGCTCTGAACTCTAATGTATGTAGGAAATAAAGTCTCAGTACTCATTCGTCTGTTATTAGACTTATACGTTCACACACAGTTCACACCTCGAAGTTCACGACAGACCTAATGATATTAACCTGGTCGATAAAGTATTTTTGTTGAGTGACTATGACATGTTACGTGTAATTTTGAACACTTCCTCGCTGGAGATATTTCATTTAAGTGTAAGGAACTAAGGAACTACAACAAATATGTAAGTACCTGAATAAAATCTATTATTTTATTTTTTCCAGAAAGTTAGACATACTTAGTATAAATTGTGATATCACTGTTTCATTATAGAATCAGCTTGAATAGGTTCTACTAATTAATGTGGCATAGGTTTAAAGTCGCATGTTTATATTTTTGTCCGCGCGTAAGTAGCTCAAAAACTATCGTTTCGTTCGACGATAGTTAAATGTTAAGGCTGGCACCGACTTAAAAAAAATTGTCGGCGTAAGGTTTATCTCCCTTTTTTCATTAATAAATTAAAGTTGTGAAGTCGGTTTATTTTCTAAAAATATTTTTATATTTGTGTTTGTCATTCTACCACGTCAAAACGGAGCAACACAGTTCAATGTGATTTTTGTATAGATAGATATAGTTGGGGGACTACTGACTGGAGAGTGCCAATATTGCTATAGCATATTTAGTTGTTAAATATATTGTTGTAATTGTTTTAGGTCGTCAACAAAGAAGACAGTTTTCAAGGAGTTCTTAAACAAACGGACAACATCTTCAATCTGGGAACATTTTCTAAGAGCCGATAATGGACAAACCGTCGAGTGTAAGCACTGTAAAAAAGTTTTAAAAACGCCCGGTGGTGCAACGGGAGCATTACATACTCACTTGCGGGCCAAACATATCACTGAAGTGCCACAAGCGAGTACCTCAACATCAACGTCCGATAGTGCTCAAATTCAAGAAAAAAGAAAGGGCGCCCCGGCCCCACATGAAGCACCCCAAAAGAAAACTAAACTCACGGATTATTATGTGAGTGAGTCTTCCATGGAGTTAAGAGTGACTAGAATGGCAGCTTCGGATGGTATCCCGTTGAGCAAATTTTGTACTTCTGAAGACCTGAGGTATGTTTTCAAAAAATCCGGCTATGATCTACCGAAATCGCCATCAACTATAACCAGGATAGTTTTAGAGCTACATGATAATACAAAAAACGCTCTGATACGTCTTTTAAAGGAGATGAAGTCCCAGAACAAAAGATTTACAATGACATTCGATGAGTGGACCTCTACTCGAAATAAGAGATACATGAATATTAATATCCACAGTAAAGATCTCGAACCAGTTTATTACAAAAATTTGGGTCTGGTGAGAATAGAAGGTTCAATGCCAGCAGATGTAGGAACCCAATTATTACAACAGCATTTGAACAATTTCGGACTTAGTCTTGAAGACATAATTGCTTTTACAACCGACGGAGCCAGCGTAATGGTTAAAATGGGCAAAAATTTTGACGGCCACCATCAATTGTGTTTTGCCCATGGCATACAACTGGCGGTGCTCGATGTGCTATATAAATCACAATATCAGTCAACTCCCAATCCCAACCCAGAGCAACAAGATATAGAACTAGATTACGACTCTGAAGATTCTGAAGAAAACTATGGAGGATTTGATATAGAAGTACCAAGAATTACAGAATCTGAATTTCTTTACAAAGATACTATAAAAAAAGTACGAGATTTGGTTAAATCTTTTAAAAAGTCACCCTTGAAAAACGACTTGTTGCAGAAATACTCTGTAGAAGAATATGAAAAGGGCCTCGATTTTATACTCGACTGCAAGACACGGTGGAACAGCCTGTCCGATATGATTGGCAGATTTTTAAAATTAAAATCATGTGTCATGAAGGCATTATTGGATTTAAAATCAAATATAAATTTTACAGAAAAAGAAATTCAAGACCTGCAAAACATTCATCATAGTTTAGATGTAATAAAAACAACTGTGATGTCTTTGTGTCGCCGGGATTCAAACTTATTGACGGCAGATGCTGCTCTTCAGTTTATGTTAAATAAACTTGACTATCAGCACAACGAACTCAGCGAAAGGCTTGCTAATTCCCTTAGAAAAAGAATAAAAGAGAGACGAACTAGTGTATCTGGTATTTTACAGTATTTGCATAACAATGAACAATTTTACGAAACAATATCAACAGAAACCTTCACAAAACCGACGTCAGATTATATAAGGACATATATCACTAGATTATTAGAAAGGCTGAAAGGACATTGGGCATTTTGGTCCTTATGACCAATGGGCTCAAACCGTACATCGATGGATAGGTCTTTTCAAGAGGAAAAAAGTTATTATTGGGGTACATTTGAACTTGTTGTCCGATTCGAGATATCGGCTTATAAAATATGTGTTTTCAGTATCTCGGATAGTGCGCAAAAAATCAATAAAATACGTATTGTGTAGTGATTACTAAGCTGGAATGAGTATATGAACTCATTCCACATCGGCAAAAACTGCATAAACATATTATTTATATAGGTACGTACATAGTTTTTTTTTTAATATGAATTATTATTTAGGTAAAAAGGCATTCATATAGATTTAGGCTTACAAGTTATTATTACCAAGCAAGTATTAACAATAGCCTTATTCTGCGAATAGGTCCGGTCGGTCATTGGAGACGCAAAACACAGCTATCCCCCTCCATCCCCCGCCCGCTACCTGGCAGCGGCCGGGGCCGGCGCACGCGCCGCCATTTTAGTTGTTTATGTGTGTGACTAGTGTGACTACGTATTCGTCTCTCATCACGTTTACAACGATTTTGACCCCTGCATTCTTTTGAACTCTGTTTTCTGCATCTTACGTTGACCCTGGCTTGAACTATTACTACCGAAGTGCTTTACGGTTGGACTATTTAACATAATGGAATCCTTCCGTTCTTGTGTGATGTGCCGAAGAGGACTACATCGAGGCAGATATCAAGAACATATTTTATCTGAAAATCTGCCGACAACGCGTCCAGAATTAGCAGCATTCATACAAGAAAATGCTGTTTTGGAGGTTAGTACCTAAATAGTATTACTTAAACTTCTGGA
The DNA here is from genome assembly GCA_916610205.1 of Griposia aprilina. NCBI lineage: Eukaryota > Metazoa > Arthropoda > Insecta > Lepidoptera > Noctuidae > Griposia > Griposia aprilina. Next base: position 21,673,708 of record OU744285.1, on the reverse strand, counting down.
AAAATGGATTAGACGATTGTTATATCTCAGTTAAGTCTGCTAATCCATTTTTCTTGAACTATACACACGTTCAATAACAAATAATGAATCCCTTTATGTTGCACCTGCCATGTTTTGTCTCTATATTAAGTCCACCTTTGTACGGTATTTTTTGTACTTGTACATAAAGTTTTAATAAATAAATAAATAAGAAGGTACACACGGCTACACATCAAGCTATACATTTCCAGTTTACGCTGATCTCACACTGTACGGAAATCCTATACAATGTGAGATCAGCTTATATTGGAAATGTATAGCTTGATGTGTAGCCGTGTGTACCTATAGTGACTTGTATACAGGTTTAAACAGGTAAGTAAAAGCTTTTCGTTAGTGTTTCCTATTTGAGCGACCTTACTCTTTCAAAGGGATTTATAAACTAAAAGGCTTACTCAATATTATTTGTTTCAGGTAGTGTTCGATGGTAGACGGAAGGTGTGCCATCGTTGCTGGCAAAGGGCCGAAAATGCGACTCGGCATCAACCTGAACTGCCACCACAACAGCAACCGCAACAAAATGATGTGCTTCATGTACCGGACTACAAGAGAGCGCCAAACACAGCAACGCATTGTGTCTTTCGAGGCTGTCATAATACAACTCGCCATCGAATCCCGGAAGTTGTAAAAGTTCATGTTTTAATGGAACATAAACTGTATATTCCCGAGAGCGCTAGAGTATGTCACGAACATCTGCACGGAAATAATTGGGACGATTTACCTGATTTTTGTAACATCTCTCATGACTTTACGGCCGCGCATTTCAGTGATGTTTGTGATATACTTAGGAATGCTTTCAAAAATGGACGTCGATTGAGATTTGATGAATTGCAAGGTATGAACGAGGAAGAAATGCATTTTTGGACTGGACGTACCCATGAACAGTTCAATACTATGCTATCACAGACGCCTTCATTAAGTCAAAGGTGTGCAGATCCTAGAACGGCTTTGGGTATTCTTATCACTAAACTACGAACAGGCGAACCCGACGAGAGACTTGCAACGTTGTTTTCTATGTCGCGAAGAAAACTTGAACGCATTTTGGCCATCGCTCGAGAGTGTCTCAGCAACGATTATGTGGTACATCATTTGGGATTTCAACATTTAAACAGAAACGACATTTTGAATAGAAACCTCAGGATCCCAAAACATCTTTTCGGAAATGAGGAAAATACAAGAGCTATAATTATTTGTGATGGAACGTATATTTATATCCATAAAAGCAGCAATTTTCTTTTTCAAAGGCTATCTTATAGCTTACACAAATACCAAAACCTTTTAAAGCCATTTCTGCTTGTAACATCGGATGGTTACATAATTGATGTGATAGGACCATTTGCAGCCACAAAAACAGATGCTGAAATAATGAGCGAAATCATGAATAACGATCAACACCCACTTCACACATTACTGCAGCCGAATGATGTTTTTATTTTAGACCGCGGCTTCCGTGATAGTTTGAGTCACATCGAAGGTCGTGGATATGTCCATCACGTTCCACCGACGAAAAACCGAGAAGATACGCAGCTCACCACCGATCAAGCAAACGATTCAAGACTAGTAACAATATGTCGTTGGGTAGTGGAGGTGGTAAATGGGCGATTTAAGGTCGAATTCAAACTATTCAGACAAAAATATTTTAATATTGCACTGCTTCACATGTTCTGTGACTTGAAAATAGCAGCTGCCATAACAAACCACTTCCACATCCCAATCACCGACAGTCAACATTCAGAAGGTTTTATTGAACGAATAACACAAAAAATGCACACACCAAACATTTTATATAACTACGTAGAAGCTAAACGACTAAATCACAGAAGAGCTGATTTCCAAAGAATGGAAGCCAATGATGTCGAAGGATTTCCTCGATTAAGCGAAGAAGATGTCATATTACTGTCCTTGGGAACTTATCAGCTCAAACTTGCAAAATCGTATTGCAGCGAGCACTTACATAATGGACTCTACACTATCGAAACATATAGGGAAGATGCCTTACATGACATACAACAATATGGCATACAAGAAAATACGTGGCTTTTGCGAGGTCGCATTCAGTCTCGACACGTTAGGTCAAAGCAATACTTTTGCTATGTATTAATAAACTCAAATAATAATACAATTATTCAACATTATTGTACATGCTTGACAGGTCGGCGCACTGTGGGCTCCTGTGCTCATATTATTTCAATAATATGGTACCTAGGATATGCTAGACATCAAGGTTTCACGGAACCCGCAATTTTTTTGAACAATGTAATTATTGACGATGCTTAGTTATTTAAGTAGGTACCTATTATTGTAATGAAGTAGGTATGTGTTATGTAAAATAAAAATATACTAAAATGAAAGAGCTGTTTTATTTTAACCAAAATGTAATGAAAGTAGAATTGATGGTGAAAGAGTTGAGCAAGTGGTTTGTATGTAGTGCTGTGTTGGTTCCTACGTTGACTTATGGGAGTGAAAGTTGGGTATAAGTTGGGTATAGGATCCATAGTCTCTGCCTACCCCTCTTAGAGACAGGCGTGATGTATTTATGTATGTATAGAATATAAATGTAAAGAAACTAATTAAAATCAAGTACTTACTTATTTTCCACTTTCGAGCAAAAAATAAATAAATCCTAACACATTACGGTAAATCCCAATACATTAACCTTTTGAACGCCACGGACGTTTATAGACGTCTAACGAAATCGTGCCAAACACGCCACCGACGCACAGACTGGTAAAACGACTCAAAACCTGGCCATTAATCAAATTTCTCGAAATGTTCTACTAGACTTCCAACTTAATCCCATAAAAGGTAGATAATCCACGCGTCACTAGGTAAAATCTCTACCTGCTTCCGAGTCCCCGTCCGCTACACGGACAGTCGGAACTTAGCGCTTGTTGACAACACTCGTCTCTGTTCGCGGCAACTCTAAAAAATCATTATTTCTCCGTGCCATAGTTTATGTGCAAAGTGATTCAAGATACAAAAAGTGCTATGGATTCTATCAATCAAGGTATGTACTACATTCTATGATCCGTTTTATTTATTATGAGAGCTTATTCATGATCTACTTTGCAGTATATCAACATGCCTAAAAATATTGAATTTTTCCTTAATATTTTGATAAATTCGTGTTTTTAAATATGTGCAACTCATCGCCACTGCATCGTAGTAATATTTCAATAAACTAGAGGATATGTGCAATTATACTAGGTAGCAAAAACATTCACATATATTCACATAAAAGATAATTTTAACTCTGAAAACTGTCTCTTTACCCGCGATTTTTTAACAATTATTTTGATTGTTTCAGACTCTCTACATTGTGTCATATCTATGACTAGGAAAGAGCTTCATGAATTAGTTAGAGCTAGTCCGCAGCGATTGCTTGACGGAAAGCTCCAAGATTTGGACAAGAAGTTAGTGGAAGTGACAAAGTGCCCTGCTGAAAAAAATGACGAACTTTTCAAAACAATCAAGTCATTTAAAATGGTATATAAACGTAAGTGGTTAGCGTGCAACAGTACGGAGACCCGTTTCCTGGAAAAAAACGAGGAATGGCTTAACGAAGACGTCACTTTACCTGCCGGGCCGATTCCAGGAAGTTCCAAGGGTCGTCCATCTAAAGAATTCGGAGAATTAAGTGATCGGTCAAAGCGCCGTAAAACAATATCACTTAGACAAAACGTGTCAGTGGAGCAACTCACTTACGCGGCACAAATGAGCCAAAGAGCTGCAGGTAACGCCGATGTTGCCTCTGTGATTCAAGAAGTGACAAAAAGCCCTACCCGAGCAACAAAGTTCCGCAAGGCAGCTGCTATTGGTAGTAAAACTACTACTACCAAAAAGCATACGCCAGAAGATGCCCTAATGATTTTCGTGGAAGCCGACATGACCTTAAGTCAATACGAGGTGATACATCAGGCAAATAAAGACGTATACCCTTGTTATACTTATGTCCAGAGGGCAAAACAGGATTGTTATCCACCGAAAAACGTGAATGAGACGGTTGCAGAGGTGATACTACAAGATCTGCTTGATCACACAGCTTCGCGGCTATGCAAATATTTAGAACCAGTTCTCGAACGACTGGAGCCAAACGCTGAGTTTGTACTGATTTATAAATGGGGATGCGATGGGTCTACCCAAAATCAATACAAGCAAAAATTCGAGGAAGATGGTAATAGTGACGCAAACATATTTATGAGTTCTATGGTACCACTTCGGCTCACATACGGTACTAAAATCATATGGCAGAATCCCCAACCATCTTCACCAAGATTCTGCCGGCCCGTGAGGTTTCGGTATGTAAAAGAAGATAAAGACGTCACTAACGAAGAAATCGATCATATTGAGAACCAAATAAAGTCTCTTCAGCCTACAGTTGTTAATGAAAATATTCGAATTAAGCATGTGTTACTCCCAACAATGATCGACGGAAAAGTGTGTAACGCGGCCACTAACACGAGTTCAACATTGCGCTGCTATGTATGTGGTAAAACGTCTAAAGGTTTCAACGATTTGGGAACATCATCGCAACAACCGGAAAATCCAGAAACTTTTAAATTCGGATTGTCTATTTTACACGCGCGAATCCGTTTTTTCGAATTTTTATTACATTTGTCTTATAAAATAAGAGCGGGTGTAAATAAGGGACGGATATCTGGAAAAGAAGATAAAGATAAAATCAAAACCGCCAAGTCAGCGATACAAGAAGAATTCCGGGAAAAAATGGGTTTACTAGTAGACATTCCCAAGGCTGGGTACGGAAACACGAATGACGGGAATACCTCTCGCAAATTCTTTTCCGACCCAGAAACAGCAGCATCCATCACAGGTATTGACGAAGACCTTATTAAAAAATTTAGAACAATTTTAGAAGTCATATCGTCAGGATATAAAATAGATTTAAAAAAAATGTCTGCCTACACTATGGATGTAGCGCATTACTACATTAACTTGTACAGCTGGCAACCAATGAGTCCTACTGTACATAAAATATTGGTACACTCTTCAAGTATAATATCTCACGCGCTTCTGCCTATTGGTCAATTGTCAGAAGAGGCTGCGGAGGCCCGCAACAAGCACTTCCGACTATATAGGGAAAGCTTCTCTAGGAAGTTTTCTAGAAAAGCCTGCAATGAAGATGTGCTGAACCGGCTTCTTCTGACATCTGACCCTTTCATAAGTAGCCGACAAAGTGAGAAAAAGAGGAATAAAAATAAACAGGCTTTCACTAAAGAAGCAGCAGGTTTCTTTATACCTGAAGATTAGACAATAAGTGATAATGTACCTAATTTTTTTTTTTTTAATTTAAGTTTTTTTTTGTTTATTCTTGTTAATCTAGAATTGAAGAAGTCATAGTTTCGCTGTATTTCAACGTATATTTTATTCTTTGTTACTACAATAAAAAAATCCCTATTTAATTATATTTTTTTATTTTTCTCCTCCAAATATATTCAAAATTATATTTTTTTATGAAAAATATCATTTCTCGTCATGGGCCACCTATCTAATAAAGAAAAAGAAACAAAATATTTTTGGCCAAGTTTTTGGTCGTTTTACCAGTCTGTGCGACGTCTATAGACGTCAAGAAAACGACATTTTTTAAATACAAAATAAATATACTAAATTAAGTTTTCTGTGTTTCTTTTTCCTATTATTTCAAACTACTTTAGTGAAATATTGTAAATTGACACAAAGATATATTCATTATTTGAATTCACAAGAAAAAACAATCGTCAAATATTGCTAATCGAAATCCGTAAAATTGTGTATTTCCCCACGCCACAGACGTCAAGACACGTCAGCTAGTGATGGGTAGGTAAGGTAACTTATATTCCAAATTTATGAAATATTTTATTGAAAGTAGCTTACTATTACTTTGACAATTACTTTTTACTGACAAATATTCGTATCTGAATATTCCTAATGTATAATATTTAAAAAAATGTGGAAAAGAACTTATAATTGATATCCTTAAATCGATAGTTTACTGTCCACTCTCGCGCATCTCTATGTAAGAGCTCATAGACAGTTACCTGTACGCCACAGACGGGAATGGACGTCAAGCGGTGACGTCATTAGCGCTACGGGAGTCTGCTAGTGCTTTACTACATTTATTATTATGATCGGTGGTAATATTAAAATTTGAAGCATTATTATTGTGCGAGGCTATATTAAAAATGGCTGACAGTCAAATGACTACTGAAGAACTCCTTCGTGTGTTAGGAAATGTAGAAGAGGATGACGAATTTTCCGAAGCAATATCTCTATACGAGGACGATTTAGAGGTAAGTTTTATTTATGATCAAACTTTTCATATATAGATAGGTACGTAGTTTTTGTTTAATATTAAATGATGCGTTAGGAAAACAAAAGCGAATATAAAATATTAAAAAGGTAAATGGTTCCGTCTATTACTTTTAACGATACAAATTATTATACCTACTTACATTTATTTTGTATATTTTCTCTTTTAATTCCATTTCGAATTTAGCTAAAAAAAGTAGGTATACTTATACAAAGTAAGTATTATAGGTAGGTACACTAATAAATATGAAACCGGCACCTAAGGCACAGTAAAAAGGGGAATATGCATGTATTTTTTTTTTCATTTAGAACAATGAATACTGTCAACTCAAAAAAATTACAAAAACTAAGTTTAACTATTGCTTGTTTCAAACACATCTGATATGGTAGGTATGTACATTTTAGTAGGTATATGTTTATTGTAACACAGAAACCGCTACCTAAGCCGTGGGGAGGCAGCTGACACGTTTTATTATTTTTATTTTAATCATGTTATAATAGTTATTTATTGAGTTGGACTAGAGAGCTTGTAATGAGCGATAACTATAACAAGTATAAGTACCTATTTGTAAATAAATTTAGCCAAAATATTATATTATGTGCCTCTGTCGTCGTAAATAGTAATAAGCACTTCGCTTTTGTTTACAGTCTATCACAGATCGTCAAGAACAAGTCAATGACTCACCTGTTTTGCCCTCAACATCTCACACTACTCAAGAAACACCTGACAACAATTGGGCCTCGACATCTGCATCAGCATCAACATCCCGCCGTGACCCCCGTCGAAGACAAACGGAGCCGTCCTACCAGTGGACTTCAGTACCACACGTGCCTGCATTAACTAGCTTTGATGAGTTTACGTCAGGTCTCCATTTAGAAGTAACAGAAAATATTACTGAATTCGATATATTTCAAAAAATTTTAGATTTAGACTTTATGTCGTTCATTGTAGATATGACAAATTTATTTCACTCACGCTTTGTACTAAACGTAGACCTTCGTATGCATTCTCGCCTACAACGGTGGCACGATGTATCCATTCCAGAATTGTACATATTTTTTGCTTTATTAATGTTAATGACTCGAAATCGACATTTGACTTTAGAAGAGCACTGGAGTACGGATGTGTTGTTATCATCGCCGATTTTTTCCAAACTAATGCCTAGAAATCGCTTTTGCACAATTCTAAGCATGCTACATTTTTCTCGGCATAGTGAAGAGACTAACGTATTATCAAAAGTCGACACTTGCATTAATCACGCTAGGGAAAAGTATAAAAAGCTTATGACACCCTATAAAAATCTGTGCATAGACGAGAGCATCGTTCCCTTCAAGGGGCGATTATCAATAAGGCAATATTTGCCAAAGAAAAGGAATCGTTTTGGAATAAAGTTATTTGTAATGTGTGATGTACAAACCGGCATTATCATAGATTTTATTGTTTACTGTGGCGCAGCTACTGAAATAATAGATCCTTGTAATTTAGGTGTCGGAGGCGCTGTTGTTTCAACTTTAATTAGGGATTTTTTCGGTTCAAACCGTCATTTATATGTTGACAACTGGTACACTAGCCCGGTATTGTTGGATTACCTGCACAGGAATAATATATACGCGTGTGGTACTGTAAAAAAAAACAGAGTCGGTATGCCACGCTTTAATAATACTATTAAGCGTGGTGAAATCCAAGCTAAATATTGTCCTCCAATGACAGCTCTAAAATGGCGAGACAAAAAAGATATATTTATTTTGTCAACAATTCATAGTGATATCATGGCGCCATCGTTGAAAGAGGATAGAGCGACGGGGCTACCAGTTATGAAGCCACAAGCAGTTTTGGACTATTCCAAAAATATGGGAAGCGTTGATACGGCTGACATGTTACTGTCTTCAATACAGTGCATAAGAAAAACCATAAAATGGTATAAAAAGTTGTTTCTCCACATAATTGATATGCACGTATTAAATTCTTTTTTCTGTTATAAGGAAATAAATAACATGCCAAATTTACATTTTGCAAAATTTCATCTGTCTCTTATTCGCCAAATTATAGAAAATTTTCATAGTCACAATACACTACCTCAGTCCATAAGCAGTAGTCATAACCCACTTCGTATACTGTCGAAAAATAACAATGATCACATGCCGACCCTTATGGGCAAATACCGACGTTGTAGACAATGCGCAGTTATAAAAAAAAGAAAAGAAACAAAGTACGCTTGTAAAATATGCAAGGTCTATTTGTGTGCTGCGCCATGTTTTGAAAAATATCACTCGAGTGATAATTGACCAATGTACTTTTTGTAGTAAAAAGTACATTTGTAAAATATCACTGTTAATTTAAATAATGGTGTTGATTTTTTTTCATATGATTTTTTTATTTATAAATGACAATTTTTTCAATACTTTTTTATATTTTTATTTTAAGTTTGTAGGTATATTACAAAATTGTATGTTTATATCAATGTTACATTTTATATTTACCAATGTTTTGTTGATTTGCTGTGATATTTAAAGACTAATTAACAATTACGTAGGTGCATATTATAATTATTATTAAAACCGTTTTAAGTATTATAATTTTGAAGAGTTGTTGACTTTATTGTGATATTTTAAGACTAATGATGTTTGTATTCTTATCTACTCAATTATAAAAACTGTCGTCATATAGGATGTAAGGGACACCGATGCGAAAACGCTTACCACATACTCAGTCCATCAACCCGAACAACAGAAAATTGTCGTCAGCAATTTAAAAAAAAACAGCTGTCCCATAAATTTTGACCATAAATGTTGTTTTGCAGTTTTGTAGGGAAAAGCTGTTTTTTTTTTAAATTTATTATGTGGGGTTCAGAATTATTATGGACTGAGTATGTGGTAAGCGTTTTCGCGTTGGTGTTACACCCTGTATAATTTACAATATTACAGTATAATATTAAGGTGAAGACTCAGTTGTAGCCCGCGAAATTCAAATTTTCTACGTTTTTTGTAATTTGCCGGACAATGTCAGTCTATTTATTAACCAAAATATGATTCGCGAGCGTAACACGTACGCATTTAAAGAATTAAAATCATAAATACAACCCTCCTAGTTCTTAAGCCCAATGATAGTCCGATTCATGAAAATATTATGAATCGGACCATCATTGGGTTAAGAAGGTTGTTTTGAAGATTCTAATGTTATAATCATATAAAGGCATACGTGTTACGATCGCGAATCATATTTTGGTTAATATATATCCTAACACTGACCGGCAAATTACAAAAAAACAAAGAAAATTTGAATTTCGCGGGCTACCCTGACGTTATCACCTTAAGTGTTTTGATTACCTGTGACTAGTTTCGACGCTGAGGTCGTGCTGGCACAAAACAGTATCCATAGAGATTAGCACTCACTACTGATGCTTTATTTTTTTAAATAATATTATTAGTAATTCCGAGAATAACACAATTAAAAGACTGATTATTTACTTGTATTTTTTTTTTCGTTTACTAACTAGTTTAATTTCAGATTCAGGAAAATCTTAATTGAATGAAACTTATTGCATACTAGCTTACATCTGCAGCAGATCCTTTCCATAAATTATATTATGTAGTGATTTCATTCGTTCATTATATTTTTTTCATTTTGGTTGGCAACACTAAAAAAGATAGAATACTAGAAAAGTTTTCATCATAGAGTAATCATAAAGTAGGTAGTTGCCGTAATTACAAGTTACGACAAGTTAAAAAGTTTGTTAAGTTTATAAAAGTGATAATTATGTCTTCTCCTGAGGATATAGCTGGACCTTCCTCACCAAGCATAATAAGTGACCTAAGTCGCAAAAGGAAGGCATCTTCAAATGAAGAAACGACAAAGAAAACTATAAAAATACAAGTTTCTGCAGAAGATATAACGAGTGCAAACACTTATCAACGGAGCGTATGGGACGCAAATGAATTAAGGTGTGACGTTTCTAATTTACCTCCGTTGGATTTTGCCCAACCAGGACCTAGCGACCCACGAAATGCGGCGTTCGCAAGACTGGTCGCTTTTGAATTGGATCGAGTGCCAGAAGAAAAACGGTCAGTCACATATGTCAATATACTGAACGTAATAAGAAAAGTAAGACAGCAAAAGGACTTGGATGACATAAGTTTGCCAAGTTTCGAAGAATCCGACTAATAATTATATGTAAAATGATTAAATTGTTTTAAATAATAAAATATTATTATTTTTTATGTACCACAATATCACATGATCACATCCCTACTCGCATGCGAGAAAGTTGTCAAAAGTCGTGCCAGCCACGCCAGAGACGTGTCTTCACGTCGGCGGATGACGTCACGAACCAGATTAGTGATGTACCTTATTATTGATTTATTCGTTTGTAGTTCTAATGTTTGCTTTTAGGTTGCTTAGAACTTAGTAACTGCTGTTTAATGATAGTATGATACCAAATAGGGTCAAGTTAAATAAAAGACCAATGCAACGAATAATATTTATTTAAAAAATATAGAACGAAAAGCACGGATTCATTGGTTATCGATAACTTTTCGTTAAGATGTTGGAATCACTATTTTTTTTTGTAGGTTTTTGTACTGAATTTGTGGCTTGGCGTAGAAGGGGCGCCGATGTGTTTACGCTCTGGCGTTCAAAAGGTTAAAGCTCACGGTCGCCATCTTTTTTTAAAATATTTTATGAACACTATAACACTGGAGAGATGTATACCTTTCATTTAAGATTAAATCATTAGAATCGGTTCGGCCGTTTGAAAAATATTTCAAAAATACTTAGAGATTTAATCAAAAATTGATTTAATATTCAATGTACGCGAACTCCGATCGGACAACATATCAGAACAAGCGCCATATCTATTCATGCTCTATGAGAATATACCCTTCTAATGATATACTATTTATATTTATTGGGTCCAGGACCAGAGTCCATACATTTGTGCCCAAGGTCTTTTACAGCTAGCACAACGTCTGCACAGACAAGTCAAAGTCCAATACAACAAATAAGCACAGCACATACTGACTCCAGTGATGAAGAGTTAACTGTGGCCGAGGAATTAGAAAAAGAGATATGCAAAGCCACGTCACAGGTAAACAAATCTACGGTTAACACAGATCTTGACTCCATTGTTAGAGTGGAAATGTGCATCTATGATACTGCTGGCGGTGGTCGTGGATTTTACCTAACAGCAGCGTATAATTATTTACTATCGATTACACCAACAAGTGTTGAAGCCGAACGTGCTTTTTCTTCAGCTGGTTATCTATGTAGTAAATTAAGAAGTTCATTAAGTGATAAAACACTAAATGCGTTGTCGTTTATGAGATCTCATTTTCAAGAAAAGTCAAATAAGTAGATAAGTAATAAGCATTCCGTTTAGGAAAAAGATATTCTTATTTTGTTACGAATCTAAATACTATCTAAGCGTTGTCACAGAATATATAATAGAGCGTTGTGTTGTGATTGTGATTAAATTAATAGGAGAATCTGTTAAGTTATGCTCTTGATAATGTAACATTATTCTGTATGTCCATATTAATCAATAAAAACTTTAGTTTAATCAAAGTCTTTTTACACTTCTTATATTGTCGATTGCTACCTAAAAAATTGTGTCCCTTCGTCCAGCATACTCACCATGGAATCCTGATATTTCATGAATGTCAAAAAACTGTTCTGAAATAGTGCTAAATAGTGCCCAAAGGAAAAAAATAGTGCTCTTGTACTTGCGAAGTTATAGCCATAGTTCGATGAGTATGCTGGACGAAGGTTTCGCCCAGCATACTCACCTCCGTCCGGAGAATCTGTATACGCTTCAAACATAATTCATACTTCAAAAAATAGTTCCCAAATAGTGCCAAACGGTGCCCAAAAAGAAAAAAACAGTGCTCGAATAACTTCGGAGTTATAGGCTTCGTTCAGTGAGTATGCTGGGCGTAGGTTCTACGCCCAGCATACTCACCTCAGTGCGCGAATATCGAACGAGCTATAGGTACAATTTACGTCTCAAAAAATTGTGCTTGAAATAGTGCCCAATATCAGTCCAATTTTTGCTTGACTTTTGACCTAGAAAACCATTAAATTTGATTGTAAACTTCTACATACATTACATTGAGTACAGTCGAATACAATATTATTAACTTTCTTTCTAACAATTTTTGTCTTGTGTAAATTATTAATTGTCTATGTAAGGGAGTATTTACTTTAGAATCGCAATATTATTAATTACACATTATTTTAATAATACTTTATAATAATATGATTAAGCCTTCGCGCGTCGCATGGGACCCCGGTAGCTAGGAACAATGATTTTATATATTTTGTCTAGATCACGGCGCTTGAAGGATTAAGATATCAAATGAAGTAAATCATGCATGAAAAATAAAGTTGCTGTTATTAATGCTTACATTACAACTGACAAAATTATTCAAAATAATCATTTTCCGGATCAAGGACGGTACCACAACGTTTACGGAATTGACCTGTATTCCTCATGTGATAAAGTTCAATATAGTGTGGCAGTAATGGATGCACGTACGGTCAATAGGTATGGGGCTTACGACGCGCGGCGCCCGCGACGCAAATGAATATGTTTATGTTTAAATACTAGATGGCGCTGCCCTAACATCTTACGATTATTAGACAAGACTGATCTGTATTTTGAAGGTGATAAGGGTCCATTTTGTGTCACAAAGCGACGCGCGGCGCCCGCGACGCAAATGAATATGTTTATGTTTAAATACTAGATGGCGCTGCCCTAACATCTTACGATTATTAGACAAGACTGATCTGTATTTTGAAGGTGATAAGGGTCCATTTTGTGTCACAAAGCAATCGAAACGAACAAGCGCTTCTCAGTTTCTTTGTTTGTTTACTTCGTCGCACATCATTATAATAACGCCGGCTTTTGAGTTTGACTACATAGTGGGTTGCAAAACCAAACAATGTGTTGGTGATGTCATTATTTACCTATATAAAATTGTGTATCTAGTACGTAATCAATATAGGAGCTGCACCCAAATCAGTAAGTATATTTCAATTTATAATAGTGGCATTTAACTAAATTGATTTTACACTCATTCATTAATTGCACTGTAAAACTAGGTAGCAAGCGAGTTGTTTTTTACAAAAACACGTTCATTTTTTCGTTGAATATGACACTGTACACTTAAAATTAAGGACATGCTTAAGAAGTTTTAAAAATGGGTACCTACTTAGTTACTTTTTTAAAGGTTTGATGTAGGTAGGTACACACATAATAACGTAATGTAACTTGTTTGTTTATCTAATTGGATCTCAAATACCTATTTATATACCTACTTCTGCGGAGGCCTGGTTTTATCCTCCAATTCTACTGGAAATGAAACACTGTCTTATTTGCTAGGATATAATTTACTTTTCTTCAATTTTTTTATTACAAGCTTGTCCTCGTTACCCGTCAGGATCTGTTCTCGTCTTAAGTTCACGTTAGTTACATTTCAATATCGAAATAGGTAGAATCAGTCAGCGCGAGCGTCGGTAGTAAGTATAAACGTAACTATAGAATTAACACAGATGTATTTTTTAGATAATATGACGTGAAGTGAAGACTATTACCGATTGTCATCCGGCGAATGCACTTAAACTTTTAAGTGTCGTCAACCTATTCATCACATTTTCTATGGGAGTTGTGACTTCGGGAAATCGTCTTCAGCCTCGTGTTTTGCCCCTTCGCTATTTATAATAGAAATCACGCTAAAATAATGGAAAACACGTAAGTGCTTAAGTACCTTTAGAGGAAGGCTGGAGCCTGTCATACCTATATTAAATTATTTAAATACGTGTTATTTTCAGATTATCTTGAAGACACAATGTTTACCACGTTAGAAGACAACTTTTTCTGACTCGTACTGCGTGAGCGGTGGGGCCCGTTATGTTTTTTACATCTATAGTTGGTATTTTCAGGTAATATAGGTAGTATAAGTACACAAGTGTTCATAATGTTATTGATGTTGATTTATATGTTAGTTAGTTAGTTGTTATTTCATATTATGTTAATATTGAAAACAAATGGCATAATAATTTGTGATAATTCTTGTGAATCTAACGACATGGATCAGCAAGGAAAACGAGGGCCTAAACCAAAGGTTTCATTAGAAACGCAAAAATTAGTAATTTCAGAATTCAAAGATGACTTTTTTTTAAATATTCCTTCCGCAAATGACTCAATTTATAAACAAATTCAAACACGGTTAAATTACGGTTAAGTTTTTGACATGTGAGAAAATACCATAATTATTTCCAATAACATGAAGTCTACAATTAGAAAGTTTAATATTTTTGTCCAAAAACATGTGTCGACGACTGTACCCCATTTTACGTTAGTATGTAGAAGTTTACATTAAAATTTAATGGTTTTCTAAGTCAAAAGTCAAGCAAAAATTGGACTGATATTGGGCACTATTTCAAGCACAATTTTTTGAGACGTAAATTGTACCTATAGCTCGTTCGATATTCGCGCACTGAGGTGAGTATGCTGGGCGTAGAACCTACGCCCAGCATACTCACTGAACGAAGCCTATAACTCCGAAGTTATTCGAGCACTGTTTTTTCTTTTTGGGCACCGTTTGGCACTATTTGGGAACTTTTTTTTGAAGTATGAATTATGTTTGAAGCGTATACAGATTCTCCGGACGGAGGTGAGTATGCTGGGCGAAACCTTCGTCCAGCATACTCATCGAACTATGGCTATAACTTCGCAAGTACAAGAGCACTATTTTTTTCCTTTGGGCACTATTTAGCACTATTTCAGAACAGTTTTTTGACATTCATGAAATATCAGGATTCCATGGTGAGTATGCTGGACGAAGGGACACAAAAAATTAAACATTCGATTTCAAAAATTTCAAAAATATGTTTTAAATTACGTAATTACGTACTTACGTAATTGGACCACCAAAATTCGTAATCAATTACGTAATTAATATATCCGTAATTTTGGAAGCCCTAATATTAACCACGCATGTAACAACTGATGTTTTGAACTTCGCCCAATACCAGAAAATAAGTCCAAACGAGTTTCATACCTGGACTGGCCTTACTGATGATCAGTATACAGATTTATTTGCAAACACTCCTAGTCTCAACGATAGACGTAATAAAAACGTAATATTGGCAGCTGTACTTGTGAAACTGCGGACAGGATATTCAAATGCGAGACAAGCTACAATTTTTAGAACAAGTGAATCTTCTTTTGCCCGCATGCTTAAAACTGGTCGTATTGCACTGACGCAGATTTTGTCCCGCTGCACTTGGGCTTTGATCACTTAAGCAGGGAAGACGTAGCTCGGAGAAACCTCACAGTGCCAGATAATCTCTTTGGCAATCCAGATAGTCCACCTAATGAAAGAAAGGCGATAACGATTTATGATGGCACATATATATACATTCAGAAGAGTTCCCAATTACTTCTTCCAAAGAAAATCATACAGTAATCACAAATACAGAAACCTCTTAAAACCATTCTTATTTGTGTTGTGATGGACATAATCGCTACTTCGGGGAAGAAAGGGCGTAAAAGCCACTTTTGGCCAAAATGAGTTAATAATGCAACTTTGTTTAGTTTTCGACGCTCTATCGATCTGTATATTTAAAATTTCAATATTCCCAAAAAATGGCTTTTACCCCCATGATTTTTTTCTCACCAAAACCATTTTTATTAAAAAAAATTGACGTATATGACATTATTTAATTATTTCAAATTAATAAGGGCGTATCACCATAGTATGAAAGAATATTTGGTCGTAAATACAATATTTATTACGTAATGACTTTTACGACATTTTTACTTGGCAATTTAAATATGATTTGGCTTTTACGCCCTTGCACAAAAATAAAAACTTGGAGTTACAGCATTCAAATCGTAACAATAACAATTTCTTTAGTCTAAAAATCGGAGAGATAATCATGTCATTTATCGTTGTCTCTTATGCGTACGTTAAACAGTCTTACAATGGAGTGAGATAGAAACATAATTTATTTAGCCAATAAAGTGCGCGCGCTGCCGACGACACACGCACAAACACAATCGCAACCTGCATGTACACGACTTACCACAAGTGAAGTCCACGTCGTGTCCAATCTTGTCAGTCTGTCAATCGCAGTTTCTTTACCGGATTGTTATTGTTTACGTTCCGTTTGAATATTAATACAGTGCGAATAAGTTACTTGTTTAATTAAAAAAATGGATAATACGAAGCCGAAAGCCTTGGATTCCTTGCTAAAAAGAAGGAATATCGTTAATGCATTATTACAAAGCCGTCGTCGTTCATCACAAAGGTAAGTTTTAAGTAATAGTACAGTACCTATCTATTATTCTTGGCTCAAACTGTTTAGACGTGCTTACCTAATGTGATGTTTCTTTAGTTAGAGATATTCGTATTTATTTTATAATAAATATTAAGAGTGCATTCGTCGTAGTAATTTCTAGGAAGATAGGTACTTACCTATTTTTTTACTACTTAAAATATTAGGTACTCACGGTGTAAAAACGGTCGGGTTTATTATGGTTGTATGTATAGTTGTATAGATGGGTGCTTACGTACCTAAGTGCTAACTAACTTTACCACAAAGGTCATGTTACGTAGGTACCTATCTAATTATTCACAATATTTTTATTCAGTTATTTTGTTTAATCATTTTCTTTATTCAAATTACATGCATTTCTATTTATTCCGTTATAAACTCCATGAAACTGATTTGTTAGACTGGCTTTTACGCCCTAATGACTAATGTCTTCTGATTTTTCGATGCCGTGCGTGACTTTTACGACCCCAATATTACAGGGAACTAAAACTACAATGGCTTTTACGCCCTAACTCTTACTAGCATTAAAAATAAAGACGACTTTTTTGTATAATTTTTGTATAAGTAATTCTATTATCATCTTATTTCCAGATCTGACTACGAGCCGAGTCAGTCGACTAGGAGTTTTGATCAAAATAGTAGTTCGGATCAAAGCAATGATATAATCGAAAACAGCGACACAGAAATGCAACCAATAAAAATATCAAAAGCAACACACAAAAAAATCATAATTAATTCAAGCAGTGATGGCGATATCAATACCTCTATGATTTCTTTACCCCGAGCACATGCTTCATTCTTTGGAGACAACGTTGGTAGCCTTATACCACCAAAAAGCCCGTTTAAAAACAATAGTAACAAAATAAATATTATTTCTATGGAAGTCTTAAAACAGGCTGATAGTTCGTCGACTGTTGTATTACCACATCCAAATATTACTGCCCTCCCTGCAGATCCAGTAATTGCTGAAAATGAAATCTCATGTGCTGTGCCGACCGTTGAGTCGTTTTCTTCAAACCTTTTGCCAGCTGACTATGCTCCAGAAACCAAAGTTACATCAGTTCCGATCGCTAATTCGTCTCTAATTGTTAATACATTGTCTACCTACGACAATAGCACGCAGCTTGAATCTTCTTCCGTATTGACTGCTGAATTACCTACTTTATATGTTAATCTCGTGCCACAAGATGACTATGCCGCTGATGAACCCGAAGTTCCTTCTGTACCGATCCCTGAATCATCTGACTTGAAGACCAACCTTCTGCCGTTGGATAAATATATACCTCAATCTGATAGTTGTATACCTACCACCTCCAAGACGCCATTTTTAGAACTGAGTCCTTTACTGGCTGCATCTCACGATGAAACTCAGCTTGGACCTCCTAATCCATCTACAAGTACAGCACTGGCCAATTTAAATATTACACACACAGTTGAAAAAGATCGGACTAAAAGAACACGCAAAACTTCAACTTCAAAATACAAGATGTATTATATAGACTTCTTATCTGACGAGGAAGCTTTAGACTTTTCTGGTGGTAGTTCTGATGATTGGACTTGCAATGAATCTGAATCTAGTGGTTCACCTGAAAAGAAAAAGAAGAAAAAAGAAAAAAAGAAGAAAGCCCAAAAGGATGATACAAGTAAAAATATAACAAGGAAGAAACAGAAACTAATAAATAAACGGAAAGAACGAAAACAATTAAAAGATGACGGAAAATCCTACCAAACCAAGAAAGGGGACATAGTTAAAGAAAAATCTATGGGAGAAAACCCATGTAAGCAGGATAAATGTAAAAGAGGTTGTTTTAATATAACGGAAGAAAGGCGAAAGTCTCTGTTTGACTTCTTTTGGAGCATAAGTTCACAACGGAGGAAAGATTGGCTTATTAATTGTACTCGCCAGGTATCAATTTCCAGGAAAAGAACGGACTCTCCAAATAGTAGGAGAAATTTAACATACCGAGTACTTTATCAATAATGGTGAAGATCGTCAAAAAGTTTGTCAAAAGTTCTTGCTTGAGACATTGAATGTGACCCAGAAATATTTATTATACAATCTGTCTCATTCTAAAGAATATAATATGTCTCAGGATGATCGGAGGACACGTACATTTCCGGATAAGTATTCTCCAGAAGCAAAAGCACATGCAGTCTTTTATTGAAAATTTGCCAGCAGTCCCTTCACACTATAACCGGAAACGAACCAGCAGGGTGTATCTTCCCCAAGAATTAAAAAATGTATCCAATTTGTATAGACTTTATGTGAAAGAATGTGAAGATAAAAATCAAGATGCAGTTGGAGATACTATATTTAGAAATATATTTAATAATGAATATAATATCAGCTTTCATTGTCCAAAAAAAGACAAATGTCTTCTGTGTACAAGAGCCGACCGAAAAGAAATAAGCAGCGAAGAAGATAAAACCATTTTAGAAAATCACATTAAAGAAAAAAAATCTACTTATAAAAGGTTTCTAGCACATCAAAATTTAAGTAATCATTATAATATTAATGGTACTTTGACAGCTAGCTTTGATTTACAAAAGGTATTGACAACACCCCACGGAGATAGCATGTTGTTAGGGTACTCAAGAAAGTATGCAGTTTTTAATTTCACCATTTATGAAAGTGGAACTCAAAATGTGAATTGCTACATTTGGGGAGAGTGTGACGGAAAACGAGGTAGCCAAGAAATAGCAACTTGTCTCTTTAAGTATTTACAAGAAGTTGACGAAAGAAAAATAAAAAAATTGATTTTATACTGCGATTCCTGTACAGGTCAAAATAAAAATAAAGTAGTTCTATCTGCCATAAACTATTACCTCAAAAAGTCCGTAAATTTAGAAACAATACAGCTTAACTTTTTGTTGCCTGGACATACATACATGCCTGTTGATTCAGTGCATGCAACAATAGAACGAGAAATAAAAAAACTCACCGTCTGGAGTCCTTCCCAGTGGATGCCTTACATTGCTTCTGCCCGAAAACGGCCACGACCTTATCGTGTTATTGTCATGGAGCATAGTGATTTTATTAGTTGGGACGAACTAGCTACAAAGACTTTCACTAAGGAAACGCTAAAAAACATGCAATTTAAAAATATTCGGATTGCTACATTTAAGAAGAAGAATGTTGATCAAGTTGAAATTAAGTACTCCATGCATGAAGACACATCAGTACAAAAAGTCATTCTATTTGAAGTACCTGAAAAAAGGCCAAATACAAAAGGGAAATCTAAAGCGAGAGGAAGACCTAAAAAAAATATTTGTTTAGATACAACTAATAATCACTGCCAAGCTGAAAAATCAAACGAATTTGTGTTGCGTAAGTTATATGACGCCAGATTACCAATTTCGACTGCAAAATATAACGATTTAAAACTTCTTTGTGACAATCACACAATACCCAGACCGTTCCAACAAGATTTTTTGTCGCTGCCTCATTTTAAAACAGTAGTAGACCAATTACTAGATACCGACGAAGAAGACGATGTAGTAGAGGAATTAGAATGAATGGGTACTTATCTACATTTTAATTTCATTAGAATAATGCATGAATGATTAATAAGTAGAAGAAAGATTTATTTTACAAATTATAATTAAAAAAAAAGGTTAAACAAATAAGAAAAAGAAAAAAATATATAAGAAGAGAAAGAAGATGAATAAAAAGAAAGTAAAAGATAAAAAAAATAAAGAAGAATACGATTACAAGCAATAAAATTAAAAAAGTAAGAAAACGAAACAAAAAACAGAAAAGGAAATAGAAAAAAAAGAAGATTACTAATTATTGTCAATTTGATTTGATTTATGAATGAATAAAACTGATTTGCATCTTAACTAAATTTATTTATTTAATACACCAATACCTACCTAGTAGAATAAATTACAAACATACCATTATTTTATACTATTTTATCAATTTTAGTTAATTTATTTCTTAATTAATTAATATTAGATGATAGTAATTATTTATCACAGTTAACTTAAAATTTAAATTAATGAAAATAATCAAAGTTCAATTCAATTAAATCTTTTCTTTTGTTTCACTATTCATGAATCGTGTGCATTTAACTTAACAGGTAGGTAACCTAATTCGTTATAATAAATTTTGTAATATAGAACTATGATAAATCAGATAATAATAATTATTATGCTATTATTTTGAGCTTCTATGCACCTTAATTTCAATATTCACCACATTAAATCTTACAAAATTATAATAATTGTAGGTTTACTCACGATAATTGTTATAAGTGGTGCAGTCATTACGACCTTTTCACTGTCTAAAGATGGTTTATACGACACGATGTATGTTAGCATTATAGATATTTGTGGATTTACGTCCTATAGTACGTATTTATAGACGGTGTAAAAGCCATTTTTATTAAAATTTTGGGTCGTAAATCCATCCTATCTTCTAAACCATAAGGTCTACTTAAAATTAAGCTTCTTGATATTAAAGAGCACTTAAATGCAAGTAAATATCACCAATTCATTCGAATTTAACTCTATTGCAAAAAAAGTTATTTTCCAAAATTTAAAAAAAAAAACGTTTTTTCGCTCCCCTGTAAAGTTGCTATTTTGGCTTTTACGCCCTTTCTTCCCCGAAGTAGCGTTATTATAATAGAATTGTCTGGACCTCATGCTGCCACCACATCAGATGCTCAAGTAATGAATAATGTAATAGACAATGTAGATAACACCGGCGATTGCGTTTTTCATTGGTTGTACAAAAATGGTGATGTTTTTATTTTGGACCGCGGTTTCAGAGACTTGTACCCATGCAACAACATGGTTACTCAGTGCATATGCCAGAAAGCAAACATCCAAATGAAACACAACTCACTACAGACCAGGCAAACAAATCCCGTCTAATCACTATTTGCCGATGGGTTGTTGAGGTGGTGAACGGACGTTTTAAACGAGACTTTCGGCTTCTGAGAAACATATACAATATAAACCGAACGTTATACTATATGTTTGAGTTCTTCAAAATAGCTGCCGCTTTAATAAATGCCTATCACAGGTGTAAAGGGTGGACCAGTAAAAGAATATTCAGGCTTAATTGCGTGCAAGCGGGGTGAAAAAGGCGTGTACGTGCTCTCGTTTGATAGGTTTCTAACCGACTGCCGCGCCGCCGAACGCGCGGCCGCGTTCTCCTTGGCGCGAGCGCTGCGAACCCCGAATACCCCCGCGCCCCTCTAAACGTGTACGCCTTCTTGACCGCGCTCCACTGTTTATTATTAAAATTCAAAATCACTATGACATGTACATTAGAGGTAGAATAGTAAGATTTACGTTGCGCTAAAATAAGTCAATTTACAAATTAATATTATGTACTCGCGTCGCCTACATTCCCCTCCCCAGTGCGGACGCAGCACTCATCACCCATCGCGATTCGTGCGACGCGTGCCGCGGTCCTCCGCAGCACCCCCGTTCTCGTTTTAATATCAACGACTCTGATACGTCCGTCTTTTCCTGGCAATACATCTTGAATGACGCCTCTCGGCCACGTATTTCTAGGGGAATTGGGGTCGACAACCAGTGCGAGATCTCCCACTTTCAAAGGTCTCTGCTCTTCGTTCCACTTCTGCCTGGGTCGCATGTCCGGAAGAACCTCACGAACCCAGCGTCTCCAGTACATATCAGCCAGCCTCTGCGATATGCGCCACTGCTTCCTCAGGTATAAGTCGGAGTCATTGTAGGTACCAAGGACCGGTAAGTTTGAAGCCGCACCCAGTAAGAAATGGTTGGGTGTCAATGACTCATCAGTGTTTGGTTCCACCGACACATGCGTAAGTGGACGGCTATTCACAATGTGCTCCACCTCGGCCATCAATGTGTGCAGTGTCTCGTAACGTGGTGCTCGTTCCTTTAAAATCACTTTCAGCGAACACTTGATGCTCCTGATTAATCTTTCCCACGCCCCTCCCCAGTGAGGACTAGCGGGGGGGATGAATGTCCATGTTGTGGTCAAACTATAGTTGAGAGCTTCTTTCTTTAATTGTTCCTCGTCCAACTCTAGGATACATTTTCTAAGCTCCTTGTCAGCGCCTCTCAAATTAGTGCCGTTATCTGAGTATAGATGTCGCGGCCAGCCTCGCCTCGCCGCCATCCGTCGGAGAGCCATGATGAGAGCATCAGTTGTCAGGCTAGAAACAAGCTCAATATGTACCGCCCTGACGGTTAGGCAGGTGAAAATCACGCCGTATACCTTCTCCTTGCGGCGGCCAGTAGTTATCTCCATGGGGCCAAATAGATCAACCCCCGTGAAAGTGAAGGGACGCTGATGATGGGCCATTCGCGCTTCCGGTAAGTCACCCATTCTAGGTGGATGAGGTTGTGCCTTTTTGATTCTACATAACATGCATTTTGAAGTAATGTATTTTACCGTTGGTCTTATTCGAACAATCCAGTATTTTTGTTTCAGTTCGTTTACGACCATTTCCTGATTCCCGTGGTTAGCCTTCTGGTGATAATGTTTAACTATGAGGTGAGCAATATGACTTCGTCCGTCCAGTATTACTGGTTGTTTTATCTCTTTCGTTATTGCAGGAGCGGCGTCTATGCGACCGCCCACACGGAGAACGCCATCATCATCAACGAACGGTGATAAGGTAAGCAGTTTACTTTTCTTATCTAATGCCCTTTTCTTTTGCAGGTTTTCTATGTCTTCAGGGAAGGATTTCATCTGAGAATATTTCAGTAGCAACACTTCTGCGCGTCCCATCATCACGCCGTCGACGTCACCGGTAAGTTTTTTACATTTTTCTATGAAAGATAAGACGACACACGTAGACCTCAAGATACGGAGCCAGGAGGAGAACCTGCTAGGTTCTGGTACAGCAGGCAAACACACGGGCGTAACACGAAGAGTATTTATGCATTCTAGGTCCATGTTACTAACTTCAGCTAGCTGTACATCCGCTTCCAAAGGCCATAAACTTTCGTCCTCGTATAAAAATGCTGGTCCGTATAACCACTCATTTTCCAATGTTTCTACTTCGCAAAACTCTCGCGTGGCGGCATCGGCGACATTCTTCTTCGTAGGTATATATCTCCAATCCTTCATTTGTGTATACTCATCAATCTCACCGAGTCGATGAGCAATATAGGCTTTATAGGTACGCCTATCGTTGCGAACCCAATGTAATACAGTGGCTGAGTCGCACCACATATATTTCTTTACTGTTTTTATCCTGTGTTCATTAATCAATGTTTCAGCCAATCGTGAACCAATCAATGCCGCTTGTAGTTCCAGGCGCGGCACAGACACGTACTTCACAGGTGCCACACGACATTTACTAGAGACGAACGCAACTCGAACTTGTTTATCATTATCAAGCCACCGCCAGTAGGCGACGGCGCACATCGCTTTGGTCGACGCATCGCAAAATACGTGCAACTGTAGGTTCGTATAGCCGCAGTGCTCGTCGGTCGCACTATTCAGTGCGTTTGCACTCGGGCCGTCAGCTGTCTCGCTCGCCCTCGCGTAATCGTCCATAGTCGCTGTCTCCGCGCTACGCGTACTTGCCGTAGGCCGCGTAGCACTCGTAGCGGTCGCTCGTGTAGCCGCTACGTAATGCCTAGGTAGGCGTATGTTATTTATGTATTTTAATACATCTAGCCATTCTGACCATTTTGTGTATATTTCATCTGGTATCTCGTCATCCCAGTTGATACCGGACTTCCATGTGTCTTGTAACATAATCTTTCCTTTTATAGTAAACGGTGATAAAAACCCAAAGACGTCGAATATTGACATTATCACTTTTAACATTTCTCGTTTCGTAGGTTTCTTATGTCCAGCGATTATGTCAGCTGGTATTCGTTTGAATGAGACGTCGAATCCTAACGTGTCGTCTTTTGGATTCCACATCAGGCCTAGTGTACGTTCGCCGTCGTATTGCTGGCCGACTTTGAACTTGACTTCTGAAGCTCGCAGACTTTCTTGTGGTAAATTATTTAATATCACCTGATGGTTACATGTCCAATTTCTGATTTCAAATCCGCCTTGACCATGTATGTAACTAACTTCGTTCACTGTTTTAGTAGCGGTTTTCTCGTCTTCAAAACTATCAATGTAATCATCCATGTAATGTTGTTTTAGTATGGCTTGCACAGCGCTCGGCATAGACGACTTATAAAGCTCCGCATTTTTGTTTTTTATAAATTGCGCAATAAACGGTGAGCAATTTGCGCCGAATATTAATGAGCTCATGGCGTAAGTGTTGACCTCATGCTCAGGTGACTTTCGCCATAAGAAGCGAAGCGTATCTCTGTCTTCTTTGATAATTTTTATTCTTAAAAACATGTCACGGATGTCGCCCGTCACAGCAATTTTGTGTTCTCTGAATCTCAGCATGGTACCATATAACGAAACCAGCAAGTCAGGACCTTTCAATATGTAATCATTTAGGCACACGCCGTTAGATGTTGCGGCGGCGTCAAATACCAATCTCAGTTTCTGTTTGTTGGGGTTATCGACCCCGAAATGCGGTAGGTACCAAGTTCTTTTTACGTTTTCTTTGGTTTCAATTTGCGAAGCGTAATCATTAGTGAGTAGATGAGCAATTCTTTCTTGGTATCGAGTAGCATAGCCATCACTGGACTTCATCTTCTTCTCAACTCCACATAGTCTTCTCATTGCATTGGTGCGCGAGTCGGGCATGGTGGACTTTAGATCTTTCCACGGTAGTCCAACATACCACCTCCCGTCTTTTAATTTAGAGGAGCGTTCCAGGTGTTCCCAAGCTCGCGCGTCGTCTGCGTTTTGTCTAGGTTTATTAGAGATACCTAGTGACTCTAAAGAATAGGACCGGCGTATGTCTTCATGTATGTCTCTTAGGATACGCTCAGTTTCTGATGGTTCACTGTGTTGGTCTTCTTCATTTATGAATAGTGTAGATTGCAGAATCGGCGTCGCTTTCTGTATGTCAAGCGACGACGCGCGCACGCAGCCATGTACGCACCACCCTAATGGAGTACGCGTGATGTATGGCTCGGTCATTTTGCCTTTTATTATTTCCAACGGTAAAAGCAAATGATAGTTATCTTGCCCTATCAATATTTCTGGTTTACATTGTCCGCCACTTATCACACTTTTTATTTCAGGTCTCAGTTCGTAATCATTGAAGTTCACTGAAGTTTGGTTTTGCACAGGTAAGTTTAGATTTTTAACACTACGCGCTTTTATTGTAAACTTGTTGTTGTCCTCAATGTTAGATAAGTTTAAGTTTATAATCTCACTATCGCACACTAGTTCGGTATTGTCCCACGCGCCGCACACACGCATAGATTGCTTGTAGCCGTGCAGTCCTAAGCGCGACGCTAGCTCGGCGCTTATCAGTGTCACTGTCGAGCCATCGTCCAGAAGTGCAACACTGCGCGACGTTCCTTTTGGTCCGTGAATTAAAATAGGCACCGTTTTTAACAACACTTTGTTGCATTTGTTTATGTATGTTACGGTTTCCACAGATGTATCAGTCTCTGGCGGTTTACTTTCATTTTCACTAGTTGACGGCACTTTTACATTGTTTTTATTCACGTTATAGTGTAACAGACGGTGATGTAGTTGTCCACAGTTGTCGATATCACACGCGGTAGCGGGACAAGATTCTTTATTATGTCGTGACGTCAAACACTTAAAACAGACACCATGACGTTTCACGTAGGTCCATCGGTCTTTACGTAATGCCTTTTTAAACTTCTTACAGTCTGGTAGTGCATGATTTTTTAATGGACAAAACCCGCACTTGGTACTTCTGTTTTCATTTTCACTGTGTTTGTTTTCGTTTATCAAAACTATTTGCGACTTATTTTTATCGTTGTAACTGTTCTTATAATTTTGCACGTAAGATATATTCACTGAGCATTGTGTTATCTTCTGGGCTTCTGCACTTAGGAACTCGGATAATATGACGAGCTTCGGTTTTGTGTTTTCATTGAGAAGCGGATAACAGTAATCAGTCCATTTAGAAATCAATACTGTCGGTAATTTAGACAGCACAGTAGAAACTATGTTCATTCCTTTTAGATAATCTTCGCAGCCGATGGCAGTCACCGCTGCGACGCAGTTTTTAACTTTGATCGAGAAGGAAACAATTTCTTTGTGATATTCCTGTGACATTGGGCGTAACTTGCTGATGTCTTGTAATATTCTAGATATTATTATATCATTATTTCCAAATTGTAGTTGCAGCGTGGACATCACGACGTCAGGAGAGGTGGCGCCGATCAGCAGCGCTGTGACTGCTTCTTTGGCACGTCCGTGGAGACTCTTTCGTAGTCGCCATAAGTTTTCTCGGTCGCTGAAATTGCAGACTTGAGAAGATTCTTCATAAGCTCGCTTAAATTGTAGCCACTCGAGCGGGTCACCATCGTATTTAGGTAAGTCCTTTGGCGTACACAATCGATTAAGCATTTTCACGTTAGTTCCTGGCTGGTTGTCGTTGGTGGTTGCGGCAGCGGCTAGGTCCTTGAGTGCACACGCCAGCATGTGCATGGTATCTTCAGTGCCACTCCGCATTGCAGTCACCGCTGGCAGCGTTCTGTGTTGTTGGGATGTGTTTTCTGTTACAGGTGGTAGTGGGCCGGCGCCCCCCATTTGCTGCAAGATAGCGTCTTGCCGATGTGCCGGGCACAGCGCGTCGTCGTTACCAATAGTGACACACTGAGTTTTCACCTCCTGACTGGTTTGTAACCACTTTTCCACTCGGGAACCAACTTCACTTTCAGCAGGCTCAATATCTGCCAGTGACTGTGAGCTGTTGCTGTCCAGCTCCGCCAGGTCGACGGCTAGTTTTTTATCTATCAATTCCATTTGTAGCTGCGCTTTTTCTTGTGCAGCTTCGAAGAGCAGCTGCGCCCTCCTCGCCTTCACTGATGTGCTCGCAGAAGGAGGTTTTACCATGATGTTTCTGCTGCCAGATTTTTTACTTGAACTAGACGGAGGATGAGCTAGTTTTTCTTCAGGTTTCACACCACTTGCGATCGCCAATTGCTGTTCGCGCTCCCGTCGCAACGTGCTTCGCGTGCCCACCATTTTGTTTTTTGCGGGCGGCGTGCGATACATTCGTCGTGCAATTAGTTGAAGCGAAGCAAATGAACAAATGAAGCTTGACAAGTGTTTCTGATAGCCAATCCAGCTCGAAGGACCATTGATGTAAAGGGTGGACCAGTAAAAGAATATTCAGGCTTAATTGCGTGCAAGCGGGGTGAAAAAGGCGTGTACGTGCTCTCGTTTGATAGGTTTCTAACCGACTGCCGCGCCGCCGAACGCGCGGCCGCGTTCTCCTTGGCGCGAGCGCTGCGAACCCCGAATACCCCCGCGCCCCTCTAAACGTGTACGCCTTCTTGACCGCGCTCCACTGTTTATTATTAAAATTCAAAATCACTATGACATGTACATTAGAGGTAGAATAGTAAGATTTACGTTGCGCTAAAATAAGTCAATTTACAAATTAATATTATGTACTCGCGTCGCCTACAACAGGTTAATAGATGATAATATTCATGCGCAAACATTCTTAAATATAATTACCGAAAAATTGACTCTTACAAACATATTGGCAGATATAGTCATAAGACAATTATAATAGAAGGCGAGTACAATTTCGTTCACTATCAGCAAATGTGCCAGAATTAAATGACTTCCCGAGGCTAACGGAAGAAGACTTGGTGCTATTTAATCTTGGTATATACCAGATAAAACAAGCGAGGAGCTACTACGGCGAACATTTAAACCCAAATGGAGAGTTTATTATTGAAATCGGAAGCGGACTTCTCACTGAGCATGCCAGAGAGTTGGGCGAAAATGTAGTAATTATAAGGAGAAGAATTCAGTCTTGCCATGTGAGAGCCAGAACATATTATGTATACGGGTCATTCTCAGACGGCTCAAATACGCGTGTCCGGGTCAAAATACAGTACGAAATGGATAACTAACAACTTGATATTTTTTTCTATAACAGGTACGATCAAAATATTAGGAGGGGCTTGTGTTATTTTTTTAATAAATTAAATATAAGTTAGTTTAAAAAAATAAAATCCTCCAAAATATTGACCTCGGTGCCGCGTCCGGCCCCGTGCGGCGACGGAAATATTTTTTTTTCTTTTTTTCTCCAATACATGGAGGTATTTTGCATGTGTTCACAAACAACTAAATAGTTATTAACTCAATTTTTTCTACGCCATAATAAGCCGTAGTAGACAAGTTACAACTGGTTGTCTTCACGTCCGACGTTTAAAATTGATATCAGTGGCGCGCACCGATGCGTTCATAAATCCTTATTCTAGTGACTGCGAGAATAGTTGTTAGAGAACTAGAAACTGTCAATGGCGCCGCATTGGTGGTAAGGATAACATGTCTGTGCGTCTCCGTGCCGCTCTTTTATTTAGGTTTGTAATCGTTTTCGGTGGCTTGGTATACCCTTAAATTGATTTCGGTGAATCCATTTTATCCACAACTATTTGACTTAATATTTTTAAATTATAATAAAAGTATGTCATACATGTATTCGATTTCAATACAAGTGATTAATATTAAAAATTCGGGTTACTTTTGAAAATATTTAGGATTTCGCTAATTATTTTGATTTCAGTGGCATTGATTTCGGTGTTTTTCGGTGGAAATAGGTGCACCTAAATCAATAACTAGTCGTTTATTTACATTTTAAGATCGTTTGGTTAACACTCAAAAGAACAGCTGATCGAATAGTTGCTCAAGGCATCAATGCCTTTAAGTTTTTATTTGCTGTTCTTTGCGATATCATTATCGCAAGCTTATCATTATTGATGACTCATCGGAAATCTATTCAAGGCAATAACGATTCTGGTATTTATGAAAAAGAATTGTTGATTCTATCTGATCTCAAGAAATTTGCAGGGACTATGAAAGTTCATCAGGCAGTATGGAACGCCAATGAGCCCAACCAACTATCGATGAGAAAAATGAGTTGCGCCGAAGGTGACTGAAAATAATAATTCAGTGTCATGTGAACATGGGTATCATGTAGAATTATGCATCATATGCGAGCAAACTGACAGATTGCTGACTGATAAAACCAACAAGAACAAGAGTGACAAGATCGATCTGATTAAAAAGTCAAGTCAAGCCAAAAAAGGGACTGGAGTCGGTGCAGCTAAATCTAATAAACCTCAAATTTTATCGAATATTCTGATTCAACCTGGTAGTAGCTATTCTGTTGATCTTGCTGATGAATTATATGAAACCAAGCAGCACCTGTCCCATAATGTACATTCCAAAGAAATCAGTGCCGAGGAATATATTCTTTTTTTAATTAAGGATTAAAAACTGTAATATAAAGTTTTTGTAAGTTTTTATTAGGTACTTACATTGTTAATTTAATGCCAGGTGCTTAATATAGTTACCTACCTAAAACCTTATTTAGTTGTGTTAAAATCAATAGGCAAAGTAATATTTTTAATAAAAATACAGATATTATTAGTTAAGTAAGTGCCTTCTACAATTGTTGAAGTTGTTGAAACTACTGGTCTTTAAGTGATTTTTGTAGTGTTTTTTTTTCAATAAGTAAATTGTCTGTGATTAAGCTAGATCTCAACTAAGACTTCAGATTTATTTAAGTTCCTATATTGTTAGTTCAAGACTGCCTACTATTATTAATAACATTTAATGTGCTTCCTCCCAAAGTAGATTTTTGAAAATTTTCCTTTGTCTTAATAAATAGATATATAAGTCTTGATAAAATAAAATATTTTATTGTAAAATTAGCCTGCAATTTCTTACAGACCATATGTCCATAATAGTACTTAGGCAGTTAATATATATATAAAAAAACAGTCTTTGAAACATAAATTATTTAATATATTTGATTTCGGTGATAAGAATATTGATTTCGGTGGACACCATTTAAAAAACATTAATTTCTTCACATCCATTCGGCTTATACGATTCCCTCTACTACTAATATGTTTTAAATTAAATCTAGATTTGATATTACATGTCGCAAAAGACGAAATTAAAAAAAAAAAATTGGCACCGATGTCAACCAAATAATGAGTCTGCTGATAATGACCCATACATTGGCTGGAATACAAGATTAAGTGGTCGGGAAGCCATTGCACATTATTATTGTACTTGCAATGTAGGCAAGCGAACCGTCGGTTGCTGCTCTTACACAATGTGTTTGGTATGGTATATGAGCTTCGCAAGACATGAACCTCATATAAGTCCACCCGCAATAGGGTTAGAAAATGTTATAATAAGGTCTAATGTTATGTAAAGACATGTAATCTTTTTGTAGTTATTTTTGACTACCTACCTACTATGATCATACGTTAGTATGACCTAACGCGCAAGTGTATTATTCTACCTCGGTGTAGCAGGGGGGTAATCGTTGACGTTCGGTCATTTATTAAAATCCTAACGTTATTTCCCGTAACATTCCAGTATAGATTTTTTATCAACGGCACTTACACTTAAAACTCAAATAGCAGCCTGGGGGTAAATCGTAGACGTTCCTTGTAATAGTAAATAATCTTCAGGACATTATTTCCGATGAGAATCTACTATATTTTAATTCTGACTTTCATTTTTGGGTACGAAATGAATGATGTCCTTTGGAGTTTGGCTTGTCTATCCTACATGCTCGCATCAGATTTTTTGAAACATTACTTCACCTTTCTTAAAAACTTCCTATAAATAAATGGCAAGTGAGAACTCAGGCCGAAAAAGATATAATAAAAGATAGAAAAGCAAAAATCCAAGAAGCATTCAAAAATGAACTCGGATTAATAGTGGATGTACCCTAAAGCCAATTTCGGGAACACTAATGACGGCAACACTAGTAGAAGATTTTTTAACAATATAGAAATATCGGCAAATATCACTGGTGTTGACAAAACTTTAATAGAAAGATTAGCAGTCATTTTAGAAGTGATATCAAGTGGATATAAAGTTAATATTGAAAAAAGTTACACCTATAGCCAAGACACAGATGCGAAGATGTATGTAGAATTATACTCAAGGTATCCTATGACACCTACAGTTCACAAAATCTTAATCCATGGGCCTACAGTTATTAGACACGCCATACTACCAATAGGGGCCTTATCAGAAGAAGCTGCAGAAGCTCGAAATAAACATTTTCGGGAATTCAGGAAAATATGCAAGAAAATTCAGTAGAACTGACTGTAATATGGATGTTTTAAATAGATTATTATTAACTTCGGACCCATATTTGACAAGTATTCGACCAAAAGTGTCTAAAAAATCAAAACCTTTTAAACTGGAAACTAGAGAAATGTTAATGTCCTACGAAGTTGATAACGATGAAAGAGATGCAGAAGAAAGCGTACCTGATTCAGATGAACAAGAGTAGTTATAAGCGATTTTATTAGTTTAATAATTTATTAGTTTATAAGTTTTTATGTGTAAATTGTTCTAATAAACATTGCAATAAATAGTGACAAATCACTTCATTCATCATTTATTTAAAATTCCTGCTTCAAAAAGTAGCTCAAAGTATTTTTTAATCATTTTTGAATACATTTTAACAACAATAAATAAATTTTAGCCAATAAATAATTTTGATCGACTATTTGTGTTAAATACTCCTATGTGCGTTGGTTGGTGCTCTCACACAATGTGTTTGGTATGGTATATGAGATTCGCAAGACACAAACCTCATATGACGACGCTAAAACCAGAGTGATCTAAGTGACATTTTTACCAAAAATGAGTTTGTTACCCAAGGAGGTAGAAAAAACATAATTCTTTCAGACCACACCGATCTAAGTGCCTCCCAGTACTTTATTACTTGAGGGATCACATTATCTCACTATAGAATTTGTTCAGTTTACAAAGTAGAAGCATGCCAAACTGATCTAAGTAATGACGCGTACTTAGATCACTGTGGTCGCAAGTTTAATAGGTTATGTGAAACCAAAGTCATCTAAGTGCAATAGAAAAACAATAAATTAATGTAATTTACCGTAAAACGGGGTGAATAGAAATATTCTTGGGAAAAAGTCTAAAAGCCTGTGATTCGAAAACTACTTTAAAAATCGCAACAGCGTTTTTTTTTTTACAATGGCAATATTTTTTCTTTGGTCTGACAACATTTGAATAGTTTGAAGTTAGCAATTTATGTGACAAAAGTGAGATCAAAGTACAACGGTTGTGTGTATGTCTTTTGCGCTCCTATTAACTTCTTTGTAGTTATTATATAAACTGTGTTTTTTATAGTAAAATTAGTTCATTCAACAGCAAAGTGTATCCAGAATAAATTGAAAGGGTAAGTTTTTCTAATTAGTTTGATTTTTATTGTTAAAATGATAAAAATTTAGCACCCTTAAATATTTCTCGATTACGAGGTGAATAGAGACGACTGAGGGGTAAATAGAAACGCCATATGAGGTGAATAGAAACGGGAAAGGGGTAAATATGAACGAGAAAGGGTTTAATAGAAACGCTAAAGGGGTTTTTAGAAACGTTTTTGATAGGGTTGGCACTTTATGCAGGTTGCTGAGTTCTTACTTTATTACCAAAATTTTTAAGGAGTTGTTTATGCTTTCAATTAAAACATTCATTTTGTTATGACGAAAGATATATTTTTTTTAATTTAATTATTAATTTTGTATACGCAGGTATAGTAGCAATATGCCACGCATCTACAAACCAGACCCTCGGGGTAAGAAGTATTTAAAATATGACGTCAACTTAATACAACAGGCTGTTAATGAATATTCTGCGAGTAATAGTTCTCTTGATACTATCTCAAAAAAATATAATATACACAGATCTGTTTTATACAGACACTGTACAAAACATATGAAAAGTCAAGGAGGTCAAACTGTTTTATCGAAAGAAACTGAAGAAGAATTTATTAAATACATAAATGTATGTGCTGACTGGGGCTATCCTTTGGAGGCATATGATTTAAGAATGCTTGTTAACAAGTTCGCTGCCACCCCCGCACCGGTGCGGGGAGGGGTGTCCATGCGAGAGGCCGACCACGCACCGGTGCGGTCTCGCGCCTTAGTAGATTCATACACTCAGTTTGGCGCCGGCACTGGGCCAAGAACGTTGTGTTTGAAGCGGCACTGCGCTTGAAATTTTAAATTTTCGTAACGTGTTTTTGGTTTTTTCGTATGTTTGACGGTTGAGTGTTTATGCAGAAATAAATATCAAGTAAAATGGATTGCGAAGAAGGCCCTTCTAGGCCTAAAAGGCAGCGAAAACAATTGTTTTCTATTATGCACGACAGTGATATAGAAGAGGTATTGTTTTCTGATAATTCTGAAGACGATTATCAGCCTGGTGACGAGGAGTCAGCATCAGAGAGTGAAGGTGAGGAGCACCCCTTAGATATCGAATTACGCTCTCCAGCACGTCAATTAGTGTCACCTACAGCTCAGGATCAAGACCTGCAGCCAAACTCACCATCTGTATCAGACACTCAAGGTCAAGCCCAGCTGAACCAACCCTCTGCAGTAGGCTCAACCGCTGAATGGACTACAACTGGCGAGATGAGAGAAATTTATTTTACAAAATCAAACGAATTTTATGGTGAAATTGCAGGAGCAAATCCTATTGATTATTTTAATTTTTTTTTTACTGAAGATTTTTTGACGATGATTTGTACTGAGACAAATGCACAGGCACAGAGGTTGATAAGTAGACATAATCAGGAAGTTTCAAGCAGACGAAGTAGAGATTTTGCCAGGATTTCTGGATGGAAACAGGTCACTGTCTGCGAGCTGAAAATTTTCCTTGGTTTGCTGTTCCACATGGGAACTATCCCTCTCAGTCGTTTACAGGATTACTGGAAAAAAGATAGGCTGTTTTCAATTCAAATTTTTGGGAAACAAATGAGCAGAAACAGATTTCTCCTCATACTGAGATGTTTGCATTTTACCTCAGAGGAAGAAAGTGAGGATCCAATGTTCAAGGTTAGAAGTGTCATTGATTACTTCAACAACAAAATGACTGAATGTTATTATCCTGCAGCACAATTATCTCTGGATGAAAGTATGGTGCTATGGAGAGGGCGACTGAGTTTTCGGCAGTTCATCAAAAATAAACGCCACAAATACGGCATAAAGTTATATATGCTAACTGAACCAGATGGATTGGTATTGAAGTTCCGTGTTTATGCAGGTGGAAAAGATACAGACGTATCTGGGAAGGGTCACGCTGCGAAAGTTGTCATGGAGCTGCTTCAGGGAAAACTAAATAATGGCCACGAATTGTACATGGACAACTTTTATAATAGTTTTGGTTTGGCGAAGAAGCTGCTTGATCACAACACCTATTGTACGGGCACTCTACGTAAAGACTTGAAAGAAAATCCTCAGGAAATCAGGAAAAAAAATATTAAGAAAGGAGAAAATATCTCAATGTTTCGTGAAGGAGTGCATGTTGGCGTGTGGAAAGATAAACGCGTTGTGACGTATATTACTACCCAGTATAAAGACAGAATGGTTCCAGTCCAAAATAAACGTGGCCAAGTTACTCAAAAGCCAGAAGCTATCTCGAAATATAACGATTACATGTCAGGAGTAGACATGCAAGATCAGCTTCTAGCGTACTATCCTTGCGAAAGAAAAACTTTACGCTGGTATCTGAAATTAGCCATCCACACATTCCAATTACTTTTCTTGAATTCAATGAAGATGTACAATAAATATTCAGGGCAACGTAAAATGTCTCTCTATGATTATCGCATGAATGTCATAAATGCTCTGCTGCCCGAAAATGTACCAGGAAATAGACCTTCAAATACCCAAACTCATAAAATAAAGAAAGCCACTGAAACTACTTCAAATGGGCGTCTCAAACGAAAGACATGCCGTCAGTGCACCAAGAATAAAAAGCGTACTGACTCTCCTTGGTATTGTGACACCTGTCCTGACAAACCTGGACTTTGTGTGGAATGTTTTGAAAATTACCACTCAGAACTTCCTCTGTAAATGTTATAATTCATGGTTTTATAACTTTTTTAAATATGACATTGTTGATTGATAATTTCTGCGTTTTTCTCTGATTGTTTTTGTTTTATAAGATATTTTATTCACATTGATGCCAAAGTGTAATGCCATTTCTAAGTAAAGTTCAATTAGAAAATATTTATTTGTTTTACTTTTCTCTAAATTAATGTTGATTTTGCAGTTTATTTCATTACAAAAATGCAAGAAGTATCTAATATAAACCACATTTAAATAAATAAAAGCGTATTATTCCTAATTAACCATAAAAACGTAATAAATTCATAACCCGCACCCGTGCGTTCTTTGGCACTGAGAATGAAAATTTCATTCCCAGTGCCTAGCACGCACCGGTGCGGTGTAGTTGCCCTCCTCATTTAAAATACTGTAAAACATTATATAGATAATTAAGTATAATTACAATCTTATATAATCACTTTAAAGTCGATCAAACAAAAAAATATATTTGGCCTCCCGGTGACCTTCAATTTTTGCAAGTGGCAGTCAACCTGTTAAGGTCTATCTTGATAAATTGGGTGTCCAGGAAAAGAGATTTAATAATAATATGCCTGGGCCAGATTTTGTATCCTCTTTTATGAAAAGACACAAAGATTCAATTACTCAGAGATTATCACAAAATATAAAGCGAAATCGCGCTGCTGTTTCCCCTGAAATAATAAAAAAATACTTTGAAGAATTAGAAATTTCATTATCAGGCGTATCTATGTGCAATATTATAAATTACGACGAGACGAATCTTTCGGATGATCCTGGGAGGAAGAAAATAATTACAAAAAAAGGCGTGAAATATCCAGAGCGGGTGATGAACCACTCGAAGTCTGCCGTTTCTATTATGATTGCGTGCACAGCTGAGGGAGAATTACTGCCTCCTTATGTTGTCTATAAGGCACAACATTTGTATGATACTTGGACCGTTAAGGGGCCAAAAGGGACTCGTTACAATAGATCAGTCAGGTTGGTTTGATGGAAACATTTTTGAAGACTGGATTAAATCGGTAATCATACCCTATTTTCAAGGAGTACCCGGAAGAAAAATCTTGATCGGTGATAATTTATCGTCGCACCTTTCATTAGATTTAATTAAACTGTGCCATGAAGAAAACATAAGTTTCGTATTCTTGCCAGCTAATTCAACCCACATCACACAGCCATTGGATGTGGCCTTTTTCAGGCCCATGAAAATAGCTTGGCGAAATATATTGTTTCAATGGAAAAAATCCGATGGTCGCCAACAAGCATCGGTTCCAAAAGGATGTTTTCCACGTTTACTGTCTATGCTTTTAGACGCCCTAAAACATAATGCTAAAGAAAATATTTTATCAGGATTCAAAAAAGCTGGAATAAATCCACTGGACCCTACACAAGTACTCAAAAGATTACCTGGATATGACAGAGTTAGCCATCAAACAGAATCGATCGATGAATCTGTTCTAACAATATTAAAAGAAATGAGATTTGGTACCATAAATGTCGCTGAACCTAAAAGAAAAAGAAAGATTGAAGTAGAACCTGGAAAGAGCGTTAGTCTTGATGAAAGTTATGCTGAAACAGAAATCGAGAACCAAGAGCCAAAGAAAAAAAATAAGAAGACAAACAAAGAAAGTAAAGACAATAACAAGCAAAAAGAACCAATAACACAGAAAGGAAAGGGAATCGGAAAGAAATCAAAAACACAAACACATCCAAATGTAACAGATGAAACGAAATCTCTCGCAGCTAACTTTTTACAAGATGATCTTGAAGCTGGAACGTCTCAGATGTTTTACGATCATGAAAGTCCAACGATCATGAAAACCATTGAACCAAGCACAAGCTTCTGTAAAGAAGTAGGAAAAACAACCTTATCATCACAGTCAATGAGTACAGGTGAGGCTAATGATTACTTAGATATAGAAACGGTACCAATTATTTTGGGTGATGATGTTGTTATTGATCATTTTGAAACGATTGACAATTTAAATGTTTCTGATGCCATGATTTCTAGTAATGAAATAAAAAACAATAACAAAATTGAAATAATATCTGATATTTCAGTTACAGATCCTAAACTATTAGCAAAAATATTATATGATAATAAAATGAAAAGAAAACAACAAAAGCATCGAAATTATTACAGAAATGATGAGGAAATATTATCCGATTTAATGTCTGATACTGATTAAAAATAAGTATTCGTATTAAAAAAGTGAGTTTGTGATAATGAGACATTTAAGTATAACATTACAGAATGAACACATTATGTTAACATCCTATTTTTTTTAATAATTACTCAAATTGTGTACTTAATTATTTTGACACCCTAATTATTTTGAAATGATTATTGTACTGTTTTGTATTGTACTTTTGTAATTGTCAGAAGATTATCATGTATCAGACTGGGTTGGTAATATAATTTTAATACGTATAATATTTATTAATTAAGTTTAATTGTTTTGTAGTCTTAATTCTGAGGCTAAAATTATTTTTGAACTGATTATTCTGTTTTGTTGATTATTGTCAGAAGACTATTATGTTTCACACTGAGTAGGTAATATAATTTTATTACGTTTCATAATCATTAATTAAGCTTAATTTTTTTGTGATCTTAATTCTGAGGTTAACATAATTTTTGAACTGATTATTTAATAAGCATTGTTATGTTTGCGATTATATTCTTCTTAATTTTAATAAAAAGGTTTTCTAATATATTATGTACACTCTTTCATTTCATTATCTTGTTCTTCATTGTTCTTGTTAAATTATGAGTAATTAGGTACATAACCTAATTACTCATAATTTAACAAGAACAATGAAATGACGACATACCTAACATAAAATATTTTGACAACCCTATCACTTTTCTCTATTAACCCCATACGTCGTATCTATTGACCCCGTATCCCGGGCAAATAGAAATTGACCAGTTTTTTGTCTTTTTCTCCTAAGTTGATAATAATTTGGCATTAAAATTGTAATTAGGTTGTAAAATAACATAAGACTCCCACAATGGAAGCAGCTTTACTGCCCGAAACTTAGAATTTATATGATTAAAGTCGGTTTGAAAGTCCAAATTGTTTCTATTAACCCCGTTTTACGGTACGTCATTACTTTTTTTTTTAACATCCAGTTACATATTTTTACTTTATTTTTTATTTTTGTTGTTTAATGTTTAACAAAAACACTGAAAATTTTTAAACTGGTCACACAAACACGGTACGTCAAAATCAGCTGATGGTATTGATTTAATTAGTCACATGCGATTGCGTTGCGTTGTCGTTGGTTTTAGTATATCGTTAAATTTAAAGGGTGTTGCATAAACTTAAACAATGGATAACAGAACCAGAGCTAAAAGAATAGTGAACATGGCGTTACAACCTACACCGCAGCCATCTTCATCGACTTCAACTATTAATGAAGATTATTCAAGTGATCACTCTTTTTACCATCCAGAACAAAATGAAGAAAGTTCCACAGATGTAGAAGCAAACAGAAGAGAAGGTCTGTATTGTTGTTGAATATTATAGGAGCGATTTTATTTTATTGATTAAAAAACCATGCTACTCCCAATAACCATACAATCTATTGCATCTCTAGCTTATCAGATTTTCAAAAAAAAGCACTAATACACTTATTATGACAGACATGTATATTCTAAAGTATGTATAGCTAGTTTGTTTAGCTTTTATTGTTTCTCTTATAAAACTCTTTTATAAATAAATACTCGTAAATTTTTTGAGTTATTGCATGTTAATGCAGTTAATGCTATTATTTACAGATAATGAAGAAATCAGGGCCAATCCAGAGAGGTCTATGGGTAATTTGGGAGAAGTGAATCATCCAGATTCCGAAGAACCTGTCAAAGGAAGAAAAAGAGTTCGTAATTTCGACAGTTGGGCGAAGAATAAAAGGAAATTTAAAAGAACTGCAGGCCAAGAATATCGCAACGTACGAGGTAATATTGTCCCGGCTAAACTATTTACACCAGTTGAATGTAACTGTAGGTTCAAATGCAGTGAGCAAGTTTCATCTGAAAATCAAAAAGCAATACACAAAATGTATTACCAGCTCACTTCATGGGATGCTCAAACAACATGGCTGTGCAGCGTCGTTAATACTTTAGAACCAAAACGCCGTAAGCAAAGACAACCTACTCAAAATCTTAGCCGCATAAATTATGTACGCCAATTCATGCTAATGGGCAAAAGAGTGTGCAAAAATTTCTTTTTAAAAGTCATACAAATATCTAACAAGAGACTAGATTATGCATTACGTATTAAAAAATCAGTTTCTGGCATAGCAGAAACAGATAAGCGGGGAAAACATGCACCTGCTAACAAGCTATCTGATGAAAAGTTGACATGGATTAGAGATCACATTAATAGTTTCCCAAAATATGTCAGTCATTATGGAGAAAGTCGATCAATACGCCAATATTTACGTCCGGACCTTTCAATGAATAAAATGTATGAACTTTTTAAAACAAAATGTGAGTCAGAAGGTAAACCAATATTGAAAAAGAGTGCTTACGTGAAAATATTTACAACGGAGTTTAATTTACACTTCTATATCCCTAAGGCAGATACTTGTAAAACCTGTGATATGCTCGAGATCTCAATAAAAGCCGAAGAAGACCTAGAAACATGCATAGCTCTAAGAGTACAAAAAGATAAGCATATTAAACTTGCAGGCGAAGTACGACACATATTAAACGACTGTAAAGGTAAAGTCAAAACTGACGAATCGTTGTTAGTAGCTACTTTTGACCTGGAACGAACCTTGCCTCTGCCTTATTTGAACACAGGTGAGGTTTATTATTTAAGACAACTGCAAATGCTGAACTTTGGGATTCATGCTTATGCAAAAGAAGGAGAAAAAGTAGTAATGAATATGTGGCCAGAATATTGTGGGGCCAGAGGCTCTCAAGAAATTATGTCCTCACTGCACTACTTTCTAGAAGATTCCGTGCCAGATACCGTTAAATCTCTGTATTTTTTTTAGTGACTGTTGCTCCGGTCAAAACAGAAACTGGAATGTTTTGCACTTTATGACGTTTCTAGTTAATAAATCGCCATATCTAGAAACGATCACTATGAATTATCTCGTCAGTGGCCATACTTACCTGCCTAACGACACCGACTTCTCTTTCATAAGTCGAGAACAAAAAAAGAAGAGTGATATTTATACACCAGAAGATTGGATGAAGCTGGTCCGTGACTGCAGAAAGAAAAACCCTTTTGTAGTACGCGATATGAAAGATAAGTTTCTAGATTTCGAAAGCCTCACAGGACTATTCAAAGATTATCAGATTGTTTTAAGAGAAGGTGCCAAAATTTCTAAGATGCGGCAGATAAAGTTCAGTAAAGGTTCAAGTTTAATCCGTTATAATGATGATTACATGGAAACATATGAAACGGTTGATTTGAAACCAAATGATATGGATACCGAAACCTTTTTACTTAACCTAAAGAATTATATACCTGAAAAAGCCCCCGAAACTAGACCAATATCATATCAAAAAATGCAAGACATAAGAAAAATTCTAAAATTCGTTCCTCCCATCCATCATCAGTTTTATTTGACATTACCACATGTTCCTAGGAGAAGGGGCAATCAAGAAATACAAGATGATGATGGATTCTTGCCTGCTTTAATAGGTGATGATTAATATGTGATTTTTTTTTTATAATACTGAAGTCATAACTTACATTGTTAGTACATTTTTTAAATTTGTGAAGTGCCTTAGTGATCTAAGTGTGTTTTTTTTCATAAGTCTTTGAATATCCGCTTTATTAAATAAAACATATTGATAAAACCTATTCGTTTTTTATTTAAAACTCATTAGAAGTATATTAAATTGAAAAAATTGAATATACAGCTCATACGTTTCCAACAATAACGCTTAACGCATTTCCTCAATTTTCTCAGAAACATATTTTTGTGCCCTAGATCACTCTGGTTTTAGCATCGTCATATAAGTCCACCCGCCATAGGGTTAGAAAATGTTATAATAAGGTCTAATGAAATGTAAAAACATGTACCTATATTAAATAATTATAAAAGATTCCCCCAATCTTTTTGTAGTTATTTTTTACTACCTACCTACTCTGCCGTCGTAAGAAAAAAGGGCACAACTAACATTTTTGTCAAAATTGAGTTATATACATATTTAGAATCAGAAAAAAAAGGCACATCTACTCAATTTTTTATAGAATTTTATCTTCAAGGAATTCGGAGATACCAGTAGGCTCAAAAGGCACAAATGAGACTAATATTCATGTTTTATAGAATGAAAAGGCACATTTATTTACCATTATATTGAAAAGGCACAAATACGTAGATGTGACTATTACTTCATACAGATTTTTACTAAAAACTACTTTGAAAAGGCACACTTACAACATAACATAAAGAAAAGGCTCAAATGCCAGATGTGCCCTGTCTACTTAATTAATGATCCATGCATGGCTCAATTAATTTACGTATAAAAGGCACAAATAACCAGTTGTGCCTTTTCTTTAAATTATTTACGATTAGGGGTGAGGAAAGGAGGGCAGGGTTTGATTGAAACGCGCCAGTTGTGCCCGACGTGTCTCGACGAGTCCACGCTTGTCTGTGCTGCGCTGGTAAGATTAAGTTTTTGTTACATTTGCGTGTTTTTATTATATTAAACTTCTTTTGTGACACATTAATATGAATATAATAATGTATTAGTATTTATTGGCTACATTTTTGAGTGATTAATTGCAATTTAGTTAAAAAATATAACGAAATTTTTTGTAGGTATCTACCTAATCGTAAATAATTTAGAATACGCGCAATAATTGTTACTGGATTTATACTACCAGGTCATTTTTATCAAAGACTTAATTCTTTTTTCAGCAATATGCAATCACGAAGCGCAAGATTAGTTAGTGCTGCTTTACGCAACGATAATGGTGTAGGCGAATGGTCTCCCGAGCCGTCAACCAGTCACAGTGGCGTTCAACACTCGGTGCAAGCATCAAGCTCGGAGCATGTTGTGGCACCGCTATCTGTGTTAGATACAGAATCTGATTTTGATTCTGATGACTCAGTATTGGATAAAAATTATGAATTACCAAAAGTACGGGAAAAAAACAGCGATACAGATGGGTCTGACTCAGAAGACTTTATACCATGCTCGCAGCCAGATCCAGCAAAAACAATTTTAGAATCATCGGCAGAATCAGATGAAGAAACCAACCATGTTCAGCTGACTAAGAAAGGAACTATTAGAAAGCGCAAAACTTATAACGTTAGCATAAAGGATCGGAAGAGACTGAAGGCGGAGGAAAAAATAAGAAACAAATATTTTGTAAAACCAGGTTGCAGCGAGGATGTCTGCAAAAAAAAATGTTCAGCGCGCTTTTCAGAAGAGTATCGCAAAGTAGTGAATAACAATTTTCGAAAAATGTCATGGATGGAACAAAAATACTTCTTTTTGTGTCATACTAGTCAAAGAAAACCGGATAGGCCAAAGGACAGAGAAAATAATGACAAAAATAGTAAACATTACATACGATCTAAAACCATATCATATTTTTTGGCAGACGAAAATGGTGACAAAATTCCAGTATGCAAAACATTTTTCTTAACCACCCTAGGCTATAACCAAAATAATTGTAAGGCTGTAAGAAATGTTCTTGATAATAAGAATAATACATCGTACCCAGAATCCCTCATTGATGGCCGCGGACACAACCCAAATCCAAGGAAAATAGATAATACTAAAATCATTGAGCATATAATGTCATTCCGTCCTGCTGTGTCCCATTACAGGCGAGAACATGCCCCTAACAAAAAGTATTTGCCTTCTGATCTCAGTATTCGAATCATGTATGACCACTACTGTGAAAATGCGCCTGAAACGAAAGTATCGTACGGTTTTTACAGAAAACTTGTAAAGGAACTTAATATCTCATTTGCCAAATTAGGCCACGAAGAGTGTGAGCAATGTGAAAAATTTACGATTCATAACCCTAACTCAGAAATTAGGCACAGGGGTTGTCAAGCATGTAAAAGTTATGAAGAACATCACGAAAAGTATATTTTAGCTCGTAAGAAGTATGAAGAAGATGCTGATAACCAGACTCAGAAAAAGAATAATGCTGATACTGTTATTTTTGCTGTAGACCTGGAAAAAGTTATTATGTTACCCCGTATGGATGAATTCAAAACCGTGATGTTCTGCCCGCGGCTTATTGTTTTCAACCAGAGTTTTGTGCCGTTAGGAGACAAAAAAATACACGAAGTTGGTCACACTTTTGCCGTTTTATGGCACGAAGGAACGTCTGGCAGAAAAAAAGAGGACATTGTAAGTTGCTTCAGGGCTTTTTTTATAGAAAACCGAGACCTAAAGCACGTAATT
This sequence comes from Griposia aprilina, assembly GCA_916610205.1. Classification (NCBI taxonomy): domain Eukaryota; kingdom Metazoa; phylum Arthropoda; class Insecta; order Lepidoptera; family Noctuidae; genus Griposia; species Griposia aprilina. The sequence continues at coordinate 21,629,672 of OU744285.1, read as the reverse complement.
TTGTGGCTTGATAACTGTGCAGCACAAAATAAAAATTGGACGCTTTATTCTTATTTGATATATCTGATAAACTCTGCCGAAGTTAATTTTGAAAGTATTACTTTGCGGTATTTAGAAGTTGGTCATACATTCATGGCTGCTGATGAATTCCACCACAGAGTGGAACGATCTCTTAAAACAAAAAAACGTGTATACGACTTTGAGGATTTCTGCAAAGCTGTATCTGATACTGGCTCTCGCACAATAGTAAAGAAGATGATTATTCAAGATTTTTATGATTTTGAAGACTGCTCCTCAACATTCAAATTGAAAAATTCCAACCCTCGAGCTTATTTGAATGGTATTGCCGAGGCTAATTTTCGCAGGGGATTCCATTTATTATTTTACAAAAATAGCCATGGCACTGATGAGTATTTTGAATTAGATTTCCTTAGGTTAAAAGATCTTAAACAAGGTATTCCAGCACCACGCCAAAAACTTACTCCGAGGGGCATTACGAGTGAAAGGAAATCCGCTATACTCACTAAACTTGGACCACTTATGCCTGCTAATCGAAGGCATTTTTGGGAAAGCTTACCCGTAAATGGCCACTCAGCTGATCTAACTCATATTTATGAAGACTGATTATTTTATTAATTTACTCATTTTGACTGAAGTTCTAGTTATAAGTGCCTTGATGATTGTGATAACTTACCTAATTACTTAACATAATAATGTACCTAAGGTTTTTTATTTTTCAAATAGTTTTTTTTTTGTTTATTCTTATTTTGATAATTTTAATGTTGTTCAAAGGACATGGCTAGAATTGTTCAAAAAGGTGATAACCTTAAAAATGTTAAAACATTATTATAAAACTTCTACTAGTAGCTGATTAAATATCCTTTTTTTATTAAAAAAAAGAAACTAATACCTAAGTTCCTTGATGAAGGTTTTTCCTTTAATTTTTTAATTAGTTTATGTTTATTCCTATTTTGATAATTTTAATGTTGTTTGTAGGGCATGGCCAGAATGATTGTAATTGTGATAACCTTAAAAGTGCCATATTTAACAAACATTCTTATAAGACTTTTAGAAGTTGATTTAATAACCTGACTGTGATTTAAAAAAAAACAAATAAGTTTCTTGAAGACTGGTAATTTCAGTTAACTAATGTAAATTTTTTAAAGTTGTGAGACGATAATTTTTGTTACCTTTTTAAAATAAAAAAATTATAATTATTTCCTAATTGTTTTATTACCTGTTTCTTTTTGTATAATATTATTAAAATGAAAAGGCACATTTTAATAAATATGCCTTTTCATTGTAATATTTCATATTTTTTCCCAAAATGTCAGAATGAAAAGTCGCAATTGGTTAGTTATGCCCTTTATTCGTAATATTAATAACTTTAGTTAATTTTTTTTGTTACTTTGAAAGGGAAAATGTTGATTATTTAATAAATAGTAATAAAATAATAACTTACATTTCATTAGTTGTATAAGAATCGTGATAATGAATTTATTTTAATTCATCTATTTTCGAAAAATAATGTGTAAGTCAACATTTTTCGCCAAAAACCAATAAAAACTTTAAAGTCGATTTTCTCCATATTTATAAAATGTTAGTTGTGCCTTTTTTCATTATGACGGCAGTACTATGATCATATGTTAGTATGACCTAACGCGCAAGTCTATTATTATACCTCGGTGTAGCAGGGGGGTAATCGTAGACGTTCCTTGTTATAGTAAAAAATCTTCAGGACATTATTTCCAATGAGAATCTACAATATTATTATTCTAGCTGGCACTTTCATTTTTGGGTATGAAATTAATGATGTCTTTTGTTGTACCTACAACAAGGCTCAAAAAAAATAGGTGGCTTGTTCAGGTGTCAATGTATACGCTTTTATAATAAACTTCCAAGCCACGTTCAAGATCTAAGCCTTAATAAATTCAAATCATTAATTAAATGTAAGTTGTGCCTGAAAGCCATTTATACCGTTAAGGATTATATTGAGGACAAAAAGGCTTGGGATTGAGTTGCTCCAATTTTTGCATACTGAATTGATATTTTTATTATTATAAAACTATATATATATAGTAGCAGTATAGCTATATTTTTTATTTTTTCATTTTACATAAACTTTGCCATTTGATAATTATTATTTAAACAATGTCATGACAATTTACTTTGTGAAGTATAGTATTATTATTTAATTATTGTGAATGTGAGGACTGTGGGTCAGTTTTATTTTTTAATTTATTTTTTCACTTTCTTAGGTAGTTTTAATGATAATCTGGCATTTTGAGTGCTTTATGCAACCTACCCAAATGTCCTTTCTTTGGTATAGTGCGTCGAGTGGTTGAGCTCCATGATTAGTGACAAATGCGTGCACTGACTGGACAGGTCCACTTATTCTGTGGTTTTTCCTCAAAAGACCATTTCAGACAAATCTACGTGGTCTTCACATGGTCTGACCAAGATTATGTCTGGATTTTAAAAGAGACTGTGACCTCTAAGTTTGTTTCGGCCTTTCTTCTCAGAGTAGTCAGATAGGAAACGCCGACCTCATCTACTTTTGAAAATATGATTGACAAGTAAAAAAGTGTTTGTACAAACCTACTTACAGAAATAAGTCATTTATCAGTTAACAACAAACCAGAGTAACATACCTTGCATGAGCACTGAGGCAAATAAGATGTTTCATGGAAAGACCAGATGAGACGTTACCAGTGATCTTGAAATTGTTTGTTTTCATTTAATTTCTGAAACTTTTTTGTAAGCACTTTCATTTTATCCATTTCTTGACACAATAATTCGAAAAAGTCAGATTACCACCTTATAACAAACATTAACAACAAATCAGTTTGATCTGAAGTACTGAAATTAAATTCAATAACTGCTAGAAAAACAATTAATTGAGAATCAGAGCATGATCAACTTAGACAAATTGGACAGGAATCAACGAACTTAACACACTCAGCTATTATAAAATGCCATTAATAGGATAACATACAACAATCAGCAATACATAATAATTTAATTTAAGGCAGCATTTCAAACTGTATTTAGTACATACATTCAGACAACTATAAAGACACAATGTACTGCAACTTTGCAGTACCAAAGGACAATACTGTATTGTATTTATTTCCGACGGGAAAGAAGACCACGACTGGTGCATAATCATCACGAGAGCCGAATTGAAAACCACCATGAAATATTATTTTGCTAAACCAACACATTACCCAACAATAGCAATAAATGCTTCTCAAAGACAAGAACTACTCAAAACACTTCCACCAAAGCTTCTTGGTAAGTTACGGCGTCACTCGCGAGAACGACGCCAATCGTCAAATTCGCATCTTCGAAATCTAAAACCTTTTATCACAGCGTTCTATACTTCTATCCTGTACATCGAAGCTGACGATAACACGGCAAAAAGAAACAATTATAACGTTTGTACCGTACGTACGTTATCGGCATTTGGATATTTTCCTGAATTCCTATCATTACAACATCTGTCATTAAATATATCACAAGTTTTGCAAGAATCAAAATAACTGGTTATGGTTTTGATTTGATTTTGAAGCTCAGTGCAACATGAACAACACACAATATAAAATGCACTCTGTGTCACAGACTATGATGCACATTATAATCCGTTTTGTCTAACCCTTTTGTTGGCGCTTCTGTGTTGGCGCTCGACAAGTCGACAGATCCTTTCGCGCATGCTTTTTTTTTTTTTTTTTTTTTTTTTTCTTTTTTCCTATTGGGCAGCTCGTAGTTTTGACCACTAAGGTCCTGGCTACTTAACCGGGGTTTCGCGCATGCGCGCATGGTCTATTAATATACCACAGACTACATAGCAGTATTGCCAACTTTATTTTTTAGATGATCTTACCAGACGTTAGGAAAAATCGTAATTCTTACCAAGAATTTTTGAAAAAATATAGTACCCATGATAACTTCTTTATAACAACGGTAAACTTAGTTACTTTAAACGAGCCACTTCTTAAACATATCTAATGCTTCCCCCACTCTGACCGATACTTTTGAGCCCTATGTTTCTGCCGTTTTGATTTTGATAACTCATGTCTCATTTGAAGAGTTTTTTTTTGGCGTGCTTTGCTTGTTTTAGATGGTTCAGCCATGATTCTGCAGATAAAACAATGTATCAAACAGACCAAAAGTAAACAAAAGTACGTACATGACTCCTTCGCGATAAAATAATATTAAAACATACAAACCACATTTCGTAATGAATACCGCACGAAACAAAAAACTCCAGTACGTATTACCAATAAAACTCAAAATAAAGAAAAAAAAAACAGAAATTAAATTGAAATAAATTTAACAGCGTATTGTAATATCGTTTGGATTCTAATGATTTTAAATAACCTCAAAGTAAGGCAGTTAGATAGCGCGGGGAATTCCCGTACAAAGATAATATATTTCCAAAGTGCAAATGGGCTGAAGTTTCAAAATGATTGGATGCGTTCATAAAAATACAAGGAAGAAGTTTAAGGCTCGTTCAAATCGGTTGGTGGCCAATTGATTATTTATATTGGAAAATGTATTTTTTTTGCTATTAGTATTAAAAGATTTGAAAAGGTCGTATATTTGCGTACGATTTCTAATTAACGATCGTACATCGTATCAAAGCCTTAAAGGTCGTATGAATACGATTTAAATCGTACGGTTGGCAACACTGCTACATAGGAGAACTCTGAGCACAGAACACCTATTACTCTGAGGGAGAACTACGTATTATACCCTCAGAACAATGACTAAACTTTAGTTATTGTTCTAAGATTTTATCATGCTTTCGCGTATTTTACTGACGTTGTTGACTACAGAAAATAATATACACCGGTTGACAGGCGACGCGACGCGCCCCCTGGCTCTCTCCTCAAATGTATCGAAAATGTGCCAATTGGTGTGAATCGAGCATAAGCAAAGTAGTACAGTAGTACCTACTGACTGACTGAACTAGCAAATGCAATTGTCTTATGACAACAAACACAAAGTTCTAGTGTTGTGACACAAACAATGAGTTATTATGAACGCATGAATGAATGAACAGAATGTTCAATCGTTTGATTTATTTTAAACTTACCTAATTTCATAAATAAAAAAACTCAATATGATTAGTGGCCTGCGAAACTACGTAGATAGCCAGTAATGACAAAAGAATTTATAGTACACTATGGAAAAATAACTATTGTAAGTATTTATTCTTATAGTCAAACATTACTTTATAATATTATTATATGCCCTATCCCTGGGCCTGTGCCTTTCCTATAGGAACGATGACGCTACAAATTCATGCATGGTAGAGAAACTGGTGATAAATATAAAATGATAGCGTACGTCTTACAATAATGTTTATCTTATGGTGCTCCCACCACTGCTGGTAAAAATGTTTACAAACATTAGTAAACATTTTATCGCAAATGTTAAGAAAATGTTTTCATGTTATGTAATGTTAGTAACAAAAACAGTACACAGTGCAGTACAGTTTGTAAAAACATCTAACAATTCCTAACATATGTAACTAAATGTTTTAGTGTTAGAAAATGTTTGTAAACATTTTTTAACAGCAGTGTGGGAGCACCATTACACTACTCATATAAACTAAATATTATAACGGCTTTACTCACGGGTTGATTTCGGGAGTGCTCGACTAGTTTCGAACTCAAACGGAGTCCATTTTCAAGAATGAGTGTGATCACGCGGCGGCGTCGTGGACTTCACTGTGACTTCCCGAAATCAACCCATGAGTAAAGCCGTTATAATATTTAGTTTATTCACATGTATGTTTATCGAGTATGATTCACAAAAATTATTATTCTAAAACTACTCATACCTTTAGATTTAAATAATTCAAAACTAACTGTCTTTTTGTGTAGAATAAAAATAACACAATCAATCGGATAAACTTTTATTGGCTATAAAAAACACTTTACCACGTCAGTTTTTTTGTTTTTTTTAAACTATTTGAGTTTGGTGTTTCCTAGCTAAATGATGAAACAAACAAAAATATTTTTATGTAGTATGGCCTCATAGCCATAGTCTAACTAGTTCATACTCATAATGATGACAACTAGAGGAAATCACTGATTTTTAAAATGTACCAGTTTATTATATACATGTCGAACACATTTCTGCGGATCTACTTTTTTGGTTAAAAAGGATATACGAACATTTGTGTACTTTTCCATAATCACATTTCCTAATTCTAAAGTATGGTTAACTAACCCATTATCATACGCATGGTGCACAATATTAGGAAAAAGTTCTTTTCCCACAAAATGTTTCAGAGAATTTGAAACGATAAATTGAGTGGTTATTTTTGAACTAAGTTGATTTTTATCGTTCAAGTTCTTACGAATCTCTTTTTCGCATATTCGGCATAAATCGATTACAGGTCGTGAAGCATAAAGCAGATACCCTCGGCTTTTTTGGTATATGAGGCTTTTCTTATTGACAGGTCCCAACAGCCCTCTAATGCAAGTTGCACATTGCAAAGTTTTTAATACACTAAATGCTGTGAATCCTGCAATGTATTCAATTACTTTCTCTCCAAAGGGTGAAATAAATATTTGACTCTCAATATCCTCTAAAATGTCTTCATTACTTTGGGTTATGTTTATCTGCGGTTGCAACTTATCTTCGCCGAGTGTTATGACAGTCTTGTTAATTTTTTCAATAGCTGAGGTACAGTTCAATATAGTAATTTTTTCTAGCGGAATACAATTTGTGCCTGTTGATGTTGTTTGGAGTTCTGTATGTATTAATATTTTTTTATATATGGCTTCGAATTGACGTGCAGTGGGGTTGTCATTATAACCACCGTGGCTGCGAATAACGGAAAAGAATATTTCAATATGGTCCTGGCTAATTTTATGCAAAGGGATATATTTTAATTTGTCATTCAGTACTAGGTCCTGAAACAAAGCCTGAGTACTTTCTATACATATCAACATGCCTAGAAAGCCAGTATATCGTGGAGATTTTAATATGTTTTTTCGTAACATTAATGGTTTGCCTTTTTCTTCAAGGTCAACATCTAATTGCAAAAGTATTTGACGAGCCTCTTGAAGTCGGTCGAAAGCTGCTTGGTAGTTGTCTTTGCTAAGTGCCCTTTTATACCCATAACTTTTTGTTCGTGAATCCAAGATATCGAATACATCATTCAATAACTTAATGAAGTTTGCTGTAGCTTCAACATCGGCAAATTCCGAAATTTTTAAAATATTTTTGCAAAATAATAGCGAATCTGCAACGCTTGCGCTAAATAATTGAGTCGCCAGCTTAACATTCATTATTTTAGTTTTATAATATACATGATTCGCTCGGAGTTTGTTTGCTAAATAGAATAATTCTTCTTCTTGCAGACCATGCAATCTTTTAATATATTCAAATTTTATTTGGTCCTTTGATTCGTTTATGAAATATTCATAATCTGAAAATGTATTTCTAATAAGTTTCAGCATATGACAGGGATCGGCAAAAAATGAAACCTTTTGACCTGAGGAAGGATCCAAAAAACACGTCTGCAAATTATTCGGGTCTTGAAAACAACATCCCAACTCTTCTGCCATGGCGAAGTTAGCTTTTACACCGTCACATGTCAGTGATTTGATTTCAACCCCAGTTTCGTGGACAAGTGACAAAGTTTCTGAGACTAGACGTGACTTTTGTGCAGCTGTTGTGCCTTTTACCAAAAAATATCCGATGGGCACTCTAAATATTTTATTTATGCCCACAAGTAAAAGAACAAGAGCGTCAGTTGCTTTATCGGAGCTGTCAGAAATCGACTCAAATCCGTGATTAACATAGCCAAAATATCTTTTTGTTCGCGGATCCCACTCTGGATACAGCTTAATTTTCATCTCGTCAAAAACAAGAGCGCAGTAAATTTTGCCCTTTTCCTGTTCAGCTCTAAGTTTTAATGCAAACAAGCTCTCTTTCGTGAAACCGGGCTGTCCATCGATGTTGCTATACCACTTGGATAATGTCCTTGGATGAGGAAGACAAGTCTGAAATACCTTGCGTACATATTTATACGCCTTCGCCGAGTAGTAATGCAGAGTGAGTGCAAAAGATCTCAACTCTGATGAATATTTTGTCCTAGGGAGCTTATCACTTTTTCTCATCTGTCGTTTAAGAAGTTCCTTCTCCGTAACACCAATTTTACTTAAGACAAGTTTATTTTCTTTGTCTATCAGTGATTTTTCTTCTAAATTGTTAAGAAGTTCTTGTAGGGTATTGATCTTTTTCTTAAGGAATCGCGTTTTTGCTTGCAGTCTACGAATCTTTTTATTTTTTAATTCCAATTGCTTGCGTAGTTTTCTTTTTCTTGGAGTCTCGAGCAGTTCACTGACAGATGATGTCGCTGTTGGGACGCTTTGGCTGTGTGCAGTTGATGGTTGAGAGTTGGATAGGCTGTGAGAATGTAATAATTGAGGCATGGACTGGCTGTGTGACTGTACTGACCACGGGGTGGATTGACTGGATGAGGAAAAAGAAACTACTTCCGTTGCTATGGCAGGTGTGGTTTTTGCAACCCTCATGATCTTTGCACTCTTATTTAGTTTTACAGGTGGTTCTTCCGTGCCAATTATGTTTGTTAAAGTTGGTATCGCACCCTCAACTAATTTCCGTCTATTATTTGCAAGTTCTTTAAAACTAGTCGAAGTAAAATGTTCTGAACAGATTGCACTAGTACGCGTGGGTCCCCAAGTTTCTGTTTTGCCGCAAAACATTCTCCATTTTTCTCTTAATACAGGATCTTTTGGAAATCTGTTAAAAAAGAGAGGAATTAAAGCATTATCTATCATCAGTTTTATTATATCAGTAAGTCTCATAATAAGTATAATAAAACACTATTCATTCATTATTCATGTGGTATGTCGAACGGACTTATTTAAATTGCAACAAATCGACACTACTAAGTTTAAAAATAATTATCACTCATAAAATTTGTTAGATTTTTTTATAGTAGTCTTGTAATCTAGACTAATTATTAATAATAAAAGATAACAAATAATAATTGAAAAACAAAACGAACAAACTGTTATTTTTTATTAGCCTAAACTTTTTAAAGAAAATAATTTAAATTGACTCACAAATAACTGAAATTTATTCATAATATTGTTATTTTATTTCAACATGACTTTTCAATATACGTACACAACAAAACTACTGAACATAATGACTGAAAAAATCATTCATTCTAACAATCATTCAATAACGTTGTCCCAGCACTAGGCAAATCCCTACTCCTGTTGGCCCCTGTACTGCGTTAGCGCTACCAACGTACCACTGTATTTTTCCATCATAACAGCATAAAAATTATTTCGACATTGTACTTAAATGTAACCATGTTGATGTATAATTTATACTTACATGTGATAGGAAACACCATGGTTTCGCAAATTTGAATTAGCAGATCGCTTTTGCAAGAGGAAACTGCACAGTTTACCATTTTTTGGGAACACTTACTTACGACACAACACGATACACAATGGCGGCGGTCGGCGAATGAACTAGTTTTATATAACGTGCATGGTCATATGGCCAATTGACTTTGGCAGAGGGGTTCGCTCAGCTATGCCGTCTCCATAAGTTAAATGCTCTAAGCATGACCACCATGGAAATGGGTTTTGTCGACGGAAGAAAAGACAAAATGACAGATTGTGGACAGATTTCTGGAGTTTTATTTCTACAATCTGTAATTTTGTCTATTCCTCCGTCGACAACAAACACCCGTATAAATGGTGGTCATGCTACGCGTACAAAAGTACGCCGGATGGTCGTCACACAAATACATTTTTACCATGGAATTAGTAAGTACTATATTGCTTGTCACTAACTTGGCGCTGGCGGTCTTGTCGTGCCTAACCACTGGGGCTGCAAATCAAAGTCTAATCGCCAGCACATCAAGTTACCACAAACTGTCAGATTATCGCATTCAATTTTGAACTTAACCTTCAACATTTTAAGGTTTAAAATCGTTTGGAGAAATTTCACAGTTTCGTATAGCTTGACCTGCTGGCGACTGTACATAGACTGTACGATTGCTTTACGACCGAATTGGATTAAAACTAAAAACTCGTCATAGTCAGCTCGTCAGCACTGTTGTCTGTTGTTAGTCTAGAAACCGCCAATTTTGTGCATAAGTTTACTGTTGTCTCGATCACAAATTAAACAAAAACTATTTAAAATGTATGCAACTTGGACTGTAGCATAATTAAAAGACGAGCTGAGGAATAGGGAGGCGTCTACAGCGGGTAAAAAAGTAGCTTAAGGGGTTTATTTATAAACGTTGCTTAAAGATAAGTAATGATTAGTGACTGTTTAACCATATAACTTTGACTTTTAAACGTCTCTTAACTATAAGCAACTTTTATAAACAAAGGAATAGAAAAACATAAAAATGACGAACTTTTAGTAATCATTAATAAGTTATTTTTTGTTGAACCGCGAATCGCATTTTGATCAACAAACGACATAAACAGAGCTGCAATTTTCAAATAACCAAAGAAAATTCGAAGTTGGCAGGCTATTGCCGAGGATTCACTCCGCCCCTAAGAAGACCCACTGACCCGATTCGCGACTTTATGAATGCTACACACCCTTAATATATGTGTCGAAAATACGTTATATCAATCGTTTGACTTTGACTAATCGGGACGCGAGCGCCACCAGGTGACGCTCGACAGAGTCTATAACATAACGCTTGACCAGAGTTAAAGCAGGCATGTCCGGTTAAGCAGCCGACAACCTCCTAGGTTGACCTGCTAGTGCCTGCGAGTATAGCTACTCGCTACATTTTTTTTTGTGAATATATTCACAAAAAAAAACAAAGTTAGCGGTTAAGTAGTGAACACGTTTAGAAACTGTCGCGCGTTCCGTATAGTTGTGTCGTGTACCTGCAGTGTGTGATTGGCTAGTGTGATTAATTTGTTCCTAAATTATAATTTGATTTGAACTGCAAACGGTTTTTCTATTGCGCAATAACCAACACTTCCCCATGGTCTAACAAAAACGAACTAATTAACTGACTAATTCCATGGTAAAATATTAGTTTGTGACGACCCGCGGGGGTCGTAATTACTTATGTAACACAGTAACAGTAGGAATGGTTCTTGGCTTGGTTCTTGGTTCTGGCTTCAGCAATCTTTCTCATTTATACCTTACCTTACAGATAAGACCTACATTGCAACGACTTACTAATGGTTTTACGTCGATTCTGAATGTCCTACTTTAGGCGTCGAACACATTTAAGTAGCCCCTCCATTTAAAACTTCCACTTTTCTGCTTTCGATAGATCTGTTTAAATAATAAAACAATCAAATCTGGTTGTAAAACAATTGCTTTTTTTATTCAGCAAAATAGTACTAAAGAATAATAACTAAATATCAGATCATTAACTTAATGGGATATTTTGGACGGAATTGTATAATACCGTATAATTAAAAGTATAAAACAAAAATCTGTACCATGTAAAAAAGAAAATATAAATATATTTATTTAGTTTTGAAGTGCTAATATTAATTTAGGAAAATGACAGTAATTTAATTAACTACACAGAAGTTTAACGACTGTCCCTACACGTGCAGAATACAGATAAAATATTACATTTACCTCAACAATACAAAAGTAACAATAATAAAGTTGATTTAATCCTCTTTGCATCTACTTGAAAGTTACTACATTTATAAGTAGTTAAGTCGAAACTAAAGTTAAGACCAGAATTTGGACGGACAGAGTAGAAAATAATACTCTTAATATTTTATTTAACTACGAAGTTACCCATATGTAACTGAAATCAATACAGATGAAAATTCCAGACAAATATTCAACTTTATGCGCAAAATATAAATAAGTAAGTCTTTAATTGGATGAAACTTCCAAAATTAAAATTAAATTCGACATTTGGACGTTGTATTTTATATAAGGATCATACGTAATAATAATTTTCCATAGGTAAAGTCTCTCAGTCGGTAATGGCTTTTAGGACTTAAGGCACGAATCTGGATTTTATAGGTAAGGCACGTTACTCACGATCGAATTTTTATACAAAGCAGTTTATGAAAGACCAATGAATAGGTTGCTATAATGTGATGATTCGCATAAAGCCTGGTGGGTTTTTATGTATATTTACACTTACCTACATTTAACTTAAATCTTATAAATAAATCGGAATTTAATTCTAAAATATAAATGTTAACATATTAAAATTGCATGTCAATATACAACAAAGCTGTATAATATAACAAATTCAAAAGTTTCTTAATTTACAACACTTTGTGCTGATTTATGTACACATATGCACTTTATACACAATAAAATATTCAATTAAGAACTTTGTTCAAACGAAATATACAGATGATTGCAATGTCTTCTAAATTGTAAATAATAAAAATATACTTAAAACAAAATACGTAGGTATATCAGCTTGTGATATGTGGTTTCAATTTGCGACGGTGCAACGGCTTCTATTCTAGACTTATATTCAGAATCTTAGATAATTTACATTAATTGCCATTTATTCAAATATAAACTTTATCGCAATGTAATCTAAATCAATATTTAAGTGACCATTTGTAATAAAAAGGTCCGTTATAAATTTTGGTTAGTTTGCTGTTCCAAAACTTGATAATTATCTGATATTCTGTTTGTATGCACACTTAGTAGAAATGTACATGCTATTACAAAACGGTAAAAAGGTACCTACATTTTGATTTGACATACATAGATACATTATATTAAATTAATATAAAAGTCCTACTTATGTTAACAGTATAGTGTTAAAATCCATCAGTGCCTTTTGCTGTTGTACATAGTTTGTATAGTCATCCGAATGTTTGAATTGTGAAAACCGCACTTAGAAACAAAAGACAATGTGAAACTGTTATCATTTATGTGCGGTTGACTGTACTACAGACCTTTTCTATTTGGACCTTAAACTCATTTCTTCCCATATTTAAAAAATTGTTACTACAGTTCGGCCGTTGAGAGAATGCGTTCCGAACACCCTTCAGTTTCATTACAAACGAATAGTGTTTTGCGAATTTGATCTTTATTAGTTCATAGAATTGTCGTACTGAAGGTGTCAGGAACGCGTTCTCTCCTCGGCCGGACTGTAGCTTATAACAATCAGCTGTTGTATTTAGGGGGTAAGTGCACTTTTGTCTTTCCAGTCTACTTTTTTAAATAAAACTTTTCGCTATCCTTATTACCACCATAATCTTGAAGTTCTATACAAAAAAATGTTTTTAATTTAATACATTACGTTAGTAAATTGTTATTCGAATGCATGAAATGCTGCAAAATTTTGACAGAACTAGCAATTTTTTGCAAACTGCAATTTTTCTGTAAACCATTCTGATATGCAAGTAGATACGATAACACACCTGCGAATAAGCCGTGATTTACGTGGTAGCAACTTGCATGTAAGATAATCCTTCAATTATGTCTAGAAGAGGGCAAAAATATGTACACACTGAGTGAAAAACTATTTTCTCCACAAGTGTCGATTGATGAGGTGCGTATGGCATCTCGCACACATTCTTTTGTTAATTGTACACTTCTGGAAACTTGCATATTGCTAAGTGCATACATATTTTTGCCTTTGACTGTGCAACTTGCATCTTACTTGCTTACCAAAATTGGCTCAAAAATCGTGTGAAGATGCATTCCAGCATAACTATGGTTTAACTATCTTATGGACACATTCACACCTCAGTACTGTGTGTTTGGATGCGCACTTTCTTCTGGCTTCCATTCCTATTTAGGGGGGGTGAATGGCCGGAATAGCCTGGGTTCTGTATGCCTAAGCCGCCGGGCTCCCCTTCCCTGGGCCGTGGCTTCTTCAGTGAAGACCTCAGGGGTGATCGGGTGATGGTACTGGCATCCGATAAGCCAGTGAGCGTGGTTGCCGTTGTGTTCATTGAAGCCACGCTTCCGTGACCGTTTGTGCTATACGGCTTGCCTGACGCGTCCGTCATTGAGATCCCTGAAAACATATTTCAATCTTTACTATGTAGGTACATAAGTGGCGGAACTATAGGGTGGCAGGGCTGGCAAAATGCCACGGGCCCTCGGCACTACGGGGCCCCCGGCCCGAGAGGCCGTGACCTCCGAAGTAACCTAACATTTTTAATAACATTTACTAAAAATTATAAATTGTAGGTACGTAATTAAAATCAATTAAGCTACCTCTATGAGACAAGACAGTCTACGTAACTTAGCTATTTCTGTCTATTGAAAATTTTATGGCCCGATCTTTAAAATTTGATGATGTTATTGATACTTGTTGAACAGAAAGCTCGGAGAAAAGAATTTTACTAATAAATATATTGTTAAGAATAAATAGTTATTTTATTATAATACCTATGCTTTTGAAAATAAAATTTAATGAAAATACACTCAGTAATACTGTTGGCTAACTACCTCAGTGATTTATTAAAATTAAATTACAATGTGACGATTTTTTCTGGGCCCCATCCAATGAATTTGCCACGGGCCTCAGATGGTATAATTACGCCACTGGTACATACATATATTTTGTTATGACAAGTTTTTAGCTTTCACATAATTTGCATGCGTTACTACTGACAGTTTGCATTACCACATGCCGCACTGGTTTAATTACAGCTTGACCCAAATGTGAAAGTTTATGAAGACATTGATTACTTAAAAGGATAAACGGCTGAACAGATTTATATTAAACTATCCACACAGATAGTCTATGGCTGTGACCTAAACAAAAGCGATCGCCGTGCAAATACATGATTGTTGCGTTCATAAATAAGTCACTTTTTGTTCGGAAAACCGGACGGCGCCCTCTGTCGGCGCAACCACGCGTTCCAGTTCATCTAACAAAAAGTGACGTATGAACGCGACGATAGCTTTTGGTTAGGACTCGATGTTTTGGATGCACTGATACTTATTATCTTGGTAAATAAAAGAATCTGCTCGTTTTAATAATCATTGGTTTCTGCTAAACAAGTCTTAAGTCTAGTGCAGTTCCACTCGCAATGTATGTACGATTTCTAAAACATGCTTGGAAATTAGAGCATTATTTTAACAACGTTTTTCGAGATAAATCGAAAATGCTGTAGGTACTGGTCAAATACCTATATGCGAGCAGCGGGCGGCAATGTTTATTACCTATGAAAATTCATATTTGTCGTGTGTTTAGCCGCCAAATAAATTATTATGAAAACTCACAGGTATCGTGTTATATGGAACGAACTTTTTATTTCGAACAAATAAGGTAACTTGTCAAAAAATGTATTTTCTCAAACATGGTTGGAAATTCGAGCATTATTTTGACAATCTTCTTCGAGATAAATTGAAAATGCTGTACTGGTCATAAACATGCGAGCAGCGGCCGGCAATGTTTATTTGAAAATCCATATCTATCGTGTTTAGCGGTCGAATAAATTATTATGAAAACTCATACCTGCCGTGTAATTAAAAAAAAATCTTCGACCTATGGCAACTAAGGAGGTAACTTATAAAAGATTTTATTTAAATCTCGAACTGGCTTGGCAAATAGTGCTGTTTTAAGTGAAAAAGAAACAAATGAACATATTGGTGCGAGAAAAGTTATCGTTGTTCGTCATTGATTCTGGAATTTATAACTTCCGCGAATTATTTGACGAAAGTACTATACAAGCCTTGGCCGCAACTAGGCATTGATGGACTCACGTATGTGTGTCGGCCATCATTCATTGCCTCTGTTCATCTGTTGTCGGCCGCTGCAGTAATCTATATAAATAAAAATTAATCCCTATTTCCCTTGGTCATCGCTACACGCGTGAACGGATGAAACAATTTCGCTAATTCTTTTTTGTTATGTTAATTATTGTCAGGAGAAGGTTCTTATGAAAGAAAAAATTAAGGACGTCGAACGGAATATTAGAAAATTTAAGAAAACTTACGCCAATATTAATTTTACCTAACTGTCAGTTGTTTGAAATAACTGTCAGTGATTGACAGAATGCGCACTGCAAATATCGTTTAACACAGATTGATCGGTTGATAAATGAGTCGATAGTTTTAATCAATAGTCAAAACTGAAACCAAATGACATATGACATTCATAGTTAACACGGGACAACGTCTGTCGGGTCCGCTAGTGGACTATAACATTTCGGAAGAAACAAATGAACATACTGGCGCGTAAAAAAATATTGTTGTTCGTCATTGATTCAGGAATTGCTAATTAATTTAATTAGTTTTAATTTCCGCGCATTATTCGAGAAAAGTACCTACTATACAAGCCTTGGCCGCAACCAGGCATTGATGGAGGCCTCTTTTGGAGGCCGCGGCAGTAATGTACAAATTTTGACAAATCAATAAATTCTTATTTACCTCTTCCGTCTTTGAAGCCAGGGTTGTTGATGGTGGTACCTTCAGGTTCCCCCAGCGGATTGGTGGGGTCGCCGCCTTCGCGTCGCGCGAAGAGCGCATCGTATAGTGACATTATAAACAGGATCGAGTTTATTACTATACTCACTATCTGTAAACGGAAATTATTATATATCATAATTTATTTTATAGTACAACATGTGACTGTTTCAAAATTACCCAAAGCTAATACAATTTTCGTTTTTCCTAATTTTGTTAATATTAAGAGGCTTACAAGAGCTAAAGCGCGGTCACTGTCGGATTGCATAGAAAAGAAATAGACGCGCGATGACTCAACGCTTGTAATTTATTGCAAAATATGAAGCAATTATGGATTTACAAAAAATCTATTCATTGGACTAAAAAATTAAAACACTATTACGTTAGTATATTACTTGTAGAATAATCTGACAAAAAATCTGAATGTTTGCATGTATATTATTGTGGTTTTTAATCGTTAAAAAATATTTTTAGAGGTATCTTCGTGATTTTTTTCTATCACACCAAGTTAATTGTAGTATGTTTTCAACACACTATCTAACTACCATATATCCAGAAGAATATCATATAGTTTTGTGATTTTGGTTACTGCAGTGGATCATATATTTTTAGGCATTATAAATTTGCGTTTAGGTCATGTAGTCCCCTTAAGGCTTCTACAAACAGGCGCGACACGCGACGCGAATCGCACTCGACACAAAAGCGACGCCCGTCGCGCGACGAGCGGCGCCTTTGTGTCGCGCTGTCGCGTCGCGCCTGTCTGCGGGAACCTTGAGCGTTTGGGTCAATTTCTCTATAAAGGCTCGTACACACTCGCGCGACGCGACAGCACATCACAAAGGCACCGCGTGTCGCGCGACGAGCGGTGCCTTTGAATTGTGCTGTAGCGTCGCGCCTGTTTGTGGGAGCCTTAAAGTGAAAAGCAAATGCTGTTCGTTGGTAAGCGCATCACCTGAGGACGGCTGCACCGTTATGGCGATTTTTGTTTTAAAATGTCCGTAATAGTCTGAATTAGGTTTTTATGGAAAGAAAAATTGGAAATGTTTCCCGGGAAATTATCAAATTCTGGAAAAAATTAACGTCCTTTTTTCTATGGGATTTTTATATGAATGATTGAAATTTGGACAGGACTACGTCTGTCAGGTCAGCTAATTATGCATGGATTTGTAACATTTTTTCTTAATACATGAAACTTAATCATTTCTACTATTGGTAAAAGAGTAATAGAAATAAAGTGGTAAATTAGGCGATTTTGAAATGTATGTAAGTACTTAGAGAATTAAATAAAAAAAAACACATTTTTTACTTTAATGCCCTTTTTAGTTGTTCCTGTGCTAGGGATCACACCAAAACAACAAATCAAAAACAAACAGCACAGCTGCTCTGATAAAGAAATACTTAATAAGGTACATAAATTACTTAATATTTTTTTTCAAATTTATTATTATGAGACAAAAAGAGCACAATATTTTTTCGCAATAACCAGTCGGTAATATGTTACATAGTAAGTGTATTATACCTGAACATAGAATGCTTCTCCCCTCGTCACGAAGAAACCCCTGTCATCGCCTTGTACGGCGAACAAACTTGCGGCGACTATGGACAGCAATGCTGGAAAACAATCATTTAATACATTCATCAATTCCTCCTTCGTGCAGGTGTTAGGGCATAGGACAAGATGTGAGAAAGGCAACACTTTGGTGCACATTGAGCAGCCGGATACAGGGATAACGAAGCATGCGTGCATGATTTGCAACGCATGCCTCAGGCACAGCTGCAGTTTAGAGAACCATACATTCAGTCATCGTGGTTGAAGTCGAAATACAGGGTGTTTGGCAGAACTTTGAACATACGAAAATGGTGGATAGGTGGGGTCATCTGCTACTTACTCAGCCCTAATTTATTTGGCCCTGGCCCCTGGATATTTTTAAAATTTTGTTATTTGCTTTCTTCTAGTTTCTCCACTTCCTAAACTTTTTAAATGTAATTTTTATTAAAAATGGGTAAAACAGGCATTTTTTTTTTAAATCTTTAATGTTGGCGGATTCTTATAAAATCATTGCTTTATTCAGATGCTAACATCTGAATAAAGCAATAATTTTTTTAATAGCTAACTAGAAAAAAAGTTACGAATCCTCAAACTTACAGAAAGTTAAGATTTAAAAAAAAAATGCCTGTTTTACCCATTTTTAATTAAAATAACACTTTAAAAGTTTATAAAGTGGTGAAACTAGAAGAAAGCAAAAAAACATTTTTAAAATTTCCAGGGCCAAATAATTTAGGGCTGAGTAAGTAGCAGATGACTATCCACCATTTTCGTATGTACAACGTTCTGCCAAACACCCTGTATAATCGTTATTGGTATTATTTCTTATGTTTTGAGCGCCCTGATGGCGGATAATTAGTTAACCTTCATAAAAGCAGTTTTAATTTTTATAGATTTGGATTTAGACCACATTTTCGGCATCAAGGCCCGACTTTTTGACAAATTTTGAAAGTCAAACTCAGCACCGAGTGCGCCCACCTTTTAGATGGCTTTGTTAGGCATCTAAGTAACATAAAAAAATATGCTAACTGGTACTTACTGGCTAGAAGCGCCAGCGCCAACTTTATCATGACAAGGTGTGTGTACTTGAAGGCGACGCGCTCCTTGGACGATATCATGGCCAGCTGCAGCACTGACAGTACGCAGAACACGCCGAGAACGGAGACGCCGACGGACGCAACCACGCCCGCTATGTACACCGCCGCTGGAAAATGATAAGACTTCATTACTAACGAGGATTGAAAAAAAACCTGAGATTCGTGAACCCAGTTTGTTTACTAATAAAGACATGCAAGGAAAAATACACAGTAGGTACTTAGTAAATGAATTTCTAAGTAGCAGGAAAATTCGCACGTATATTTTTATTTGTAACCCGTACCTGGCCAAATTGGGTTTCTCTTTATTAGTTTATCATAATTTGAGGTTTAGAACTTTCCTAAGGATTTTGAACGTACCTTTTCAAAAAGCTAGATTACAGTCAGATAGTATATTATGTTATATTTAATGTCGACTCCACGTAGCTTATTTTTTATTTTAAATAATTTGATGTGTAAAAGTGATTCCGATATCCTGTTTAAAGAATTAAAGAATAAATAAGTTAATTTAATTTCACGCGAATATTTTTCTATCTTTTTAATCATCCCTATGGAGTTACCGCCACTGTTCATAATATATTTTACATCGCACCGCAGTTTAAATGAAACTTTCCTTAATTTTAGAATAAGTTTAGACGCTCTAACAAAAAAAACATGCGCACGAAATAGGCTGGCACAAGGGAACACTAATTCCGTTGAACTAATTAATGAAACCAGCCAATTATCACATTGCAAATAAAAGTTTTCACACACGTTAGCACTAAGGGACGGGTCCAAACTAGACAAGTGACTGACATAAAGGCCAGACCTGACTCACGCAACCACTACTTTCCTCTTACTCATTATATTCCACAAAACTGGCGACACCTTAAACTTTGAACGTCGGATGTTGATTTCAGCTGAATTTCAGCGGATTTATGGTGATTGTGGATCAGGCCCAGAGTAGGTACTTTAGTTGGAGTTGTAGTTCAGCTCGGTGTGGATGGGCTCTTCCGAAGCTGTACCATCATGATATTGACTTCTACAAGCAGCGTTGCTATTGCTGGGTTCCGCTTTAAAACGTAAAATATTTCGGATTCCAGAGAAATTACTGGCACTTGAATTTGTTTCTAAGTTAAATGCAAACCCCTTGCTTTTAATTTTCTTGCCTAATAGCTTACCAGACTTGTCAATTTTTAAGTATCAGAAACTTTCTAAAGCACGTTATAGCAGTAAAGACAGGTGAAGTTGTAAAAATTATCCGTAGTCCACAGTTTAGCTTTTCGTGTAATTAGTACGATAATGTGTTGCCTATGTGTTTTGCATATTTGGGTCGAGCTTCAAGGCTGACCACAGCGACATGTGTCAGGTCAGTTTTAAAAGCTAATGGGTTCCTCTGTAACCATGTTTTGTAATTCACAAATTAGTATGTATGTTACGTAATACGCTTTATTTTGTTTCATATCGTGTTTTGTTGAATAAATAATGGGACGTGTTTCAAAGAGTTTCTTAATATTGTGCTAAAACAATTTTTCTTTTAAATAATATGTTGTACATATCCCGAGAGAAGTCGATAGAACTGAGGGGTTACAAGGAATACTTATCAATCGATTTTGTACCATGTGTGGTGTAACTGTGGGTGCAACTATTAACAGACTAACACCTTAATCAGCCCTGTACATACACAACTGCCTGCAAATGATTATGCACCATGCATATCTATCACTTTTACTTTTGTCGAACAACACGTCACATCAGTTAATAGACCCTAAAGATAATCACCAAGATACTACGTTATTCAATGCAGTCTCTTTGGAGAACTTTAACCTGTAGCGCATATAAAGCTGCTCCGGAAAAAACGAATGAAATACTCAATATAAGGCTGATTTATTCCAAACTGCAGTCAAGTTTGATGAACTTATAGCTTCAACATTTTCCGGATACAACACGAGTTGAAAACAGAACTACCGCAAAGGAAGCATTAAATGAATCGCAAACAACGGGCGACATCCGGGCGTCCAAATTAGTATCAACAAATGCAATCGAACCGCAGTGCATCCAAAACAATCCGTTCCACATCGTTTGTTCCTGACATTGTATTTAAAAACTATTTAACAGCGCTCCTGAGCAGAGCGAGGGACTGGTCTAATTTATGAATAGCACAGTTACTGTAGTACGCAATAGACAAGTGGTTGGCCATCAAACCCCAACTGTAAGAACGTGTAATTTTCATTGTTTGTTACCACCCTTTGCAAACGGATTAGTAATTGCAGCACCAGTACTAACCTAAAGAGCAGTGGTGGACCAGTGGTATCGGCCCCGACTTACGAGTTGTAGGTCGTGGGTTCGAACCAAGGCAGGCGCTTTACTTTGTGTAAATAATTTCACCACCACTGCTCTCAAAACGATGAAGGAAAACATCGTGAGGAAACCGGCATGTCCTAGAACAAAAAAATTGAAGACATTTGACATCTACCAACCCGCACTGGGCCCGCGTGGTAGATTACAGCCCATTCCCCCTCAAAGAGAGGAGGCCTGTGCCCCAGCAGTGGGAACATTATAGGCTGATTATGCTTCTGTTTATGCAGTACCTAAGGTCTTATTACGGCTAGACAATGCTGCCTACCCTCGGGACATCCCTTAGGCCTTAGTGGAAAACAAACATCATCATCAGTATCATTTAGACTATTTTATATGAAAGGCGTCCACTGCTAGATATAAAGGCTGTCCCAAAATAAACGCAAGATTTGAATTTTCCGCCATTTGTGCAGTAAATTGTTGGCAACGGTGAAATTAAAAAACATTTGATAGCTGAGAGTTTAGGATTAGTAAAAATTAAACGTTACACGATAGAACAACGTGTTTTCATTATTGAACAATATCTCAAAAATAATGGAAGTTTGGCGGACGCAGTTCGAAAATTTCATAATAGTATTGTCAGTATAGTGTTTTAATTTCGACATGATAACATAGTTCTTTCTGCCGAAATTGGATGATAATGATGTGGCCAATATGTGGTTTCAACAAGACGGTGCCACATGCCATACAGCTTGTAAAGCAATTCAATAACTGCATGAGACATTTCCTTGTCGTGTACTCTCTCGTATCGGTGATCAGAATTGGCCCCCTCGATCGTGTGATTTAACACCATTAGATTTCTTTTTATGGGGTTATTTGAAGTCAACAAAGCCACAACCACCCGTCCATTACAGGAGGGAATTAAACGCTGCATCAACGAAATTCAGCCACATTTATGCAGAATGGTCATGGAAAATTTCGATAATAAAGTGCGTATGTGCCAGCAAAGCCGTGGAGGTCATTTGACCGACGTGTTATTCCATAAATAACCCTATCCTATTTACTTTATGATTCAATAAAAAATAACAATCTAACGCCTAAAAACTATGTTTTCTATTTAATTCAAATTTTGTGTTAATTTCGGGACACCCTTTATGTCCTGTATTTCTCGCATCACACGGTACAGTATAAAAGCTATAGAAGGCAGGACATACAATTTATCATAAATATTAGAGACTCTTTTGACAGAGGGCTGCGCTCAAAACATAAATTGCATTACTGATTGACAATGGCTCAGTATAAATGTTTCGTGTATAGAAAACGTCAATCCCACCAAAACCATTTCATGTAAAATGTTGCCAAGACGACCACATAAGGTTTGCCCTGTGAAAAAGATATCAGATCTCATGTAGAGCCAAGCTTCTGAATCTACACGGCCTAACTCTACCGACCCTAACTTCACAAATTCTACATATCAGTAAAAATGTATGGCTTCGCCGTTTCGCTACCGTCGTGGAGGTGATGCGAATATTTAGTTTCTGAAGTAAGTAACGAAACAGCCAAGCCATACATTTTTACTGATATGTAGAATTTGTGAAGTTAGGGTCGGTAGAGTTAGGCCGTGTAGATTCAGAAGCTTGGCTCTACATGAGATCTGATATCTTTTTCACAGGGCAAACCTTGTGGTCGTCTTGGCAACATTTTACATGAAATGCTTTTGGTGGGATTTCAGTTCTTTTTGTAAGTTGCTAGGCAGTCTTTTTAGTGTATATTTTTTTCTTCTTTTTTTAAGTTTATCTGGGGGCACGGTAGTGTTTTTTTTGTATACTGAACTTTGTTTACATACCAAATTTCGGCTTTCTAGCTGTATTTTATACTTCACTAAGAAGGGTCCAATTACGGCGAGGAATAAATAATATAGCACTATATCGGTATAATAGCGTATATTATATCCCAAGAACACAATAGGTTCACAATAGGTTCACACAAAAAAAATAAAATTCTGATCTCTTACACCTTTCGCGGTAACGAAACCATAGCGCGATCTAATTCGACGCCAACGCCATCTATCGAGCGCGGTGGCAACTCTTGACAAAAATTAATATTAGATCACGCTATGATTTCGTTCCAAACCCCAACATACCGCCCACCAAGGACATATTGACAAAATGTCCTTAATTACCGCCCACCGTGACAAACGTCCGGCTTATATCAAGCCTGACCATGACCGGAAATCTTTAAATAAAAGTTTGCGTCCTTGGTAGTAGGTTTTAACACAATATAGGGTTTATCAGAACAAATATCATACCCTTGGTTTTACATTATAATAAACAAAGAAAAATAATAAATAAAACAAATCTTAAGTACAACAAAATTTAAACTTGACCTTAACTTAACTGATTACTAGCAAATAGGTAACACACACAATTTAGAGGTAGGTCTCTTAAAGACTGAAGCCTGTGTGCGTATGGTTACGACCCGAGTAATTCCGTCAGGACCCGGATGCGTCTGTTCAACCTTACCCAATAACCACTTGCCTGGAGGCAAACCGTCTTCCTTTACTAACACGACCTCCCCAACTGATGGTTCTGGATTTTTATTGGCCCATTTATGGCGTTGCAGGAATTGGTTTAAATAATCCTGCGACCAACGAGGCCAAAAATCCTGCATCATCCTCTGATGAAGCTGCCATCGTTTTAAGGTACTCACATTGGACCTTTCGTAATTTGAATCTGGTGCTAAAACGGGTGGTTCTCCGATCAAGAAATGCCCTGGCGTTAAAATGACACACTTATCTTGATCCTCGATATACGATAAAGGCCTGGAGTTGAGGCAAGCCTCAATTTGAGCCAGCACTGTTGCCATCTCTTCGTACGTCAGTGTAGAATTCCCAATAACCCTTTTAAGGTGGTACTTGGTCGATTTTATTCCTGCCTCCCATAGGCCACCAAAATTAGGTGCGTGGGGCGGGATAAAGTGCCAATCTGTGCCATTATTAGCGAGGTACTCTGCTAGTTCCGGATTGAGGTTGGACTTCTCATCGTTAAATAAGTAGAGTAACTCGCGTGACGCTCCCACAAAGTTTGTCCCATTGTCGCTATGTAAGTCACTGCATCGACCACGTCTTGCCACGAATCTTTTGAAAGCTGTCAGGAAACCTCTAGTACTTAATTCACTGACCGCCTCTAAGTGTACTGCTCTAGTGACCATGCATATAAACAATGCTATATAGCCTTTATAGGACCTAGTACCTCGACCTTTCGATACCCGAATGTTAATCGGGCCAGCGTAATCTACTCCACTATATAGAAATGGTTTACTAGGTGTAACACGTGCCGAAGGCAGTTGTCCCATTAACTGCGTTCTAACTTTAGACGAATATCGAATGCATTTAATACATCCTTTAACATGTTTTTTAACCAATTGCTTGACACCAATAATCCAATATTTGGAACGCAAGTATGTCACCATAAGTTGCGGACCACCATGCATCGTCTTTTCGTGAGCATCTGCCACTAATAGAACTGTCAGAAAAGACTGCTTTGGTAACAATATAGGATGAACTCTATTATAACTTAATTGAGACATCTCAAGTCGCCCTCCAACTCTTATGATTCCTTTTGAATCCACGAAAGCATTTAAAGACCTTAAATTACCGGACTTTTTTCCTACTTTACCACTCTTTAAATCCTCCATTTCCTCGGTAAATTCTTGTTGACATTTTTTGATACATGTTTCTAGAGCAACTTCAAGTTCTAATTTGGATAAATGTCGTGTATTATGTCTGATTGTTACTGATCTCCTTAGATTTAAAAATCGCCGACAATAAGCAACAACTCGGACTAATCGGGATAATGACGAAAACTCAAACCAACCTTCACGTTCCAAAGAAGTCGTGTGAACTTTCACTTCTTCTAAGTGTGTGATAAGGTGTTTGGGTCTTTTATACTCCACCACCAGCTGTCTTAGATAATCCGGCCCATTCCACCATAAAGCCGTAGATTCAAGATCAGCTGGGGAAACTCCGCGAGATGCACAATCTGCGGGGTTATGTTTCGTTGATACGTGAGACCAATATTTCGTATCTAACAGACTTAAAATCTCAGAAACTCGATTTGCGACGAACGTTTTCCAGCGACTTGGGTGTCCGTTGAGCCAAGCTAGCACCACCTCACTATCGGTCCATGCATGCCAATTGTCACGTGGTATGTTCAATACTTCTCCTACTTCCACCATTAATTTAGCAAGGAGAGTAGCACCACAAAGTTCTAATCGTGGAATAGACACTTGTCTAACGGGCGCTACTTTCGTTTTCGACGTGACTAATGAAATGTGAATATCCCCTTTGTGATCCACTACTCTCAGGTATATGACTGCCGAATACGCTAATTTCGAAGCGTCGGAAAACCCGTGCAATTCAGCCTTCAAATTGGTACTTTCCTGTTGCAACCATCGTGGGATTTTAATATTCACCAAATTGGCCAAACTATGATGGTAAGTAATCCATTCTTGTACTAAGTTTTTTGGAATTTCTTGGTCCCACTCTAATCCCGCTAACCATAATTTCTGAATAAATATTTTTGCTAAAACAATGCTTGGTGCCAACCAACCCAAAGGGTCAAATAGACGTGATATCTCGGAGATAATTTTTCTTTTCGTTACAGGTGCAGTCAACGGTTGGAGTTCTACAGAATACTGAAAGAAGTCTTTGTTCGAGTTCCAGGTAAGTCCTAAAATCTTCGTTACATCATCTATTTTTATCCTTAATTCTTCCTCTGTAGTTTCTTTCCCATCCCTTATTTTATTCAGTAATTGCTGACTATTACTCCTCCATTTTTGTAATGGAAAACCTCTCTTGTCTAACACTTTGCTTAATTCCGTGTAAATATTAAAACAGCTTTTTATATTTTCAGATCCTGTCATCACGTCGTCCATGTAGAAATCGTTTAGAATAATCTTGGCTATTTCGGGCTGATCTGAGCACTCATCGTACGCCACCTGTTGAAGTGACCGTACTGCCAGATATGGTGCCGACGCCGTGCCGAATGTTACCGTTTCTAATTGATACACTTCTGTTTCCTTTTCAGGACTTTCTCTCCAGAGGATCCTTTGTAGTACTGAGTCTTCTTTGTGAACTAACACCTGCCGATACATTTTTATTATGTCAGCTACAAGACATATTCGGTGCGTTCTCCATCGCATAATCGTATGCCGAAGTTCCGCCTGCAATGTAGGACCAACTAACATACAGTCATTAAGTGAAGCTCCCTTTGATCCCTTACAGGAGGCATCAAATACGACGCGAACCTTAGACGTTACTTTATCCTCCCGGACAACAGCATGATGTGGTAAATAAATAGCTTTCGGATTATTCTTGTCATTTTCAAAAACCTTTTTCATGTGATTTAGCTGTAAGTATTCCTGGATAACCTTCGAATAATCTTCCTTGAATTTACTGTTTTTCTTGAATTTACTTTCTAACGACTTTAATCTTTTTTCAGCAATAACTTTCGATTCACCAACCTTGTCGACCGGGTCCCCGTCGCGCAATGGTAGCCTTACTATATACCGGCCACCTTTGTCGCGTTCTGTTGTATCTGCGTATAATTTTTCGCAGTTATTTTCATCCTCCGTTAGCGTTTTCTTTCTCGATGGTTCTGCCTCTAACTCCCAAAATTTTCGAAGCAACTCATCGGGATCAAGACTTAAATGCATGACGGTAATATGTGCGGGATAATTTGAGTGATCCAACTCAAAGGTACCCGACAATATCCACCCTAACGTGGTATTTTGTGCCAAGTAAGTTCCGCTTACGTTTCGTTTGATTCCTTCTCGGATGACTTGGCTGTAAATTTCAGCACCTAACAAAACATCAATTTTATTAGGCCTATCGTATTTTGGATCAGCCAAATCATCATCGGCCAAGTCAACCCATTCTACCCTAGTTACTTTCGTAGCTGGGAGAAGGGCAGTGACCGACTTCAAGACGAAAGCATCGACTGTTATCTTGACCGTGGGATCTATTCTAGATCTCATTTTAAGGGTTACAGTGGACTTGGCAGTCGCACTTTTCTCCCCACCTACCCCAATCACTGTTTGTCGCGATGGAGTTTTATTTAAACCCAAATATTGTACCACGGATTCTGTAACGAAAGAACCCTGTGATCCTTGGTCCAGCAAAGCCCTAACTATTCGATACGAGCCGTCTTTAGATTTCGCCTCGATCAAAGCAGTAGTTAATAAGACGGTTTTCCGACCGCCTCCTGTGGATAAACAGGAAACCAGTGGCTTGCTCGACCCCTCCGCTTGCGCGGCCCTTTCAACGTTACTAGTTTTATTATCCTCCTTCATCAACGATGAGGTTTCCTCGTGAGCCCTATTACTACCTTCGCCCATATCAGACCCAGAAACACCTGTTGGGTGTAACAAAGAATGGTGGCGGCGTTTACACACCTGGCACTTGAGAGTGTTTTTACAATGTTTAGCAGAGTGATTATTGTATAAGCAAACAAAGCACAAATTATGTTCCTGAGCAAAACTACGCCGAGCGTCATTAGACTCCTTTCCAAACTTAGGACAGGACGTGATTTTATGATCGGCTGACGAGCAAAACGCACATGCAACCGACTTTTTTACTACATGAAACGACTGAGTCCCTTTTTGGTTTGAATGTCTGTCTTTGTTATCGACCTTATCTAAATTTTCTAGACCTCTAAACCGATTATTTAAATATTCCGAAAACTGTTTAAAGGTAGGTAATTCATCGCTTGCGTCTGAAGCCGCATTAAGTTCCCACGCTTTCCTGGTCTCTTTATCTAACTTTCCACTAATTATGTGTATCACAATCAGATCCCAGGAAGACACATCTACCCCTAAATTACTAATTGACTCTAAGCATTCAACAGTAGTCGTAATAAGTCGCTTTATTTCCAATGCCGATTCAAACGATAATGTCTTTTGACTTAACAATCTTTTCATTATACTATTTGCCAGAAACCTTTTATTGTTGTACATTTTTTCTAACTTAGACCAAGCAATTTTATAGTTATCTGATGTAACATTGATATTTCGTAACAACTGTTCAGCTTCCCCTGTTAAATGACCCTTTAAATAAAATAAGCGTTGTGCATCATCCAAAGATTTGTTTTCATGCACCAAACCCACAAATAAATCTTTGAATGTTTGCCACTCCGAATACTTTCCCGAAAAAGAGGGAATTTTTATTTCAGGCAACCTTACTCTACTGAGGTTCCCTTCTGTTTTAGAACAAATATTAGAATCTGTACGCGAATCAGTAAACTTTCTTTCGGATAACATTTCTTTTAAATCACTTTTAAAATCCACATAAAATTCTTCAACTTCATCATAAAGATTATTTTTAACATAGCTCGAATTAGCCAATTCAGGCTTTTTTATCGTGCTTAATATTTCCTTATGATTAGAAGTAAATGCGTTCCATAATTGTTCCAAATTTTCAAGTCGTGTCTCTAAATATGAAGTAGTTAAACGGTCTTTAGGAGCTTTCTTAAAATTTGATCTAGCCTTAATCATTTTAGAACTAACATCTTCCTGTATACTACAGAACGACTCCATTTTGCAACAATTATGGCACAACTTTTATCAACACAATCCAAACACAAGTCACAAAAAATAGATTTGTTTTATGTTTAAAGTTATCCAACAAATCCCAAAATTTTACAAGTGTTTGGAACAACTTTTATTTGGTTCTAAAATCGGGCATGGATTCCCCGTCAGAACCGCTTTTCACATAAAACAATTACAAGTCCTAAGCTAATAAAAACCATTAAAGTTAATGTTAAATTTAAAGTCCAAATTACGCGCACTTTTTGAGATTCTTGATTGATGTAAACACTAAACTTCCTGATCTAAGTTATAATTCAAATGTACTCACGATTTTTTATTTTCACTCACTGACACTTTATTGTTGTACTGCACCCGAGCCACAGCCGGCACGCGTGCTGTACTGCACCACGAGCCGCAAGCGCCTTCTTCGCAGCGCGCAGCACTGCACCATACAAGTGGCGCCCTCTATTCGACGAAATCCTCCCTCGCGACGATCCTCCGACTGCTGGGTACCAGGTTGGCTGCGTCCACGCTCCACCTGGCTGCTCCCGGCTCCAATCGGTTCCTCCTCCAACTTCTGGACACCTCACCTGGTGCCCGTTGAAGGGGCTGATCTGGACAGCGATCCACTGCCCAGTAACGACGCGAAGGGTGGTGATACACTACCACCTCTGGAAACCACCACACACACTCCCGACCAATCCGTCTCGAAGGACCATGTATTTTATACTTCACTAAGAAGGGTCCAATTACGGCGAGGAATAAATAATATAGCACTATATCGGTATAATAGCGTATATTATATCCCAAGAACACAATAGGTTCACAATAGGTTCACACAAAAAAAATAAAATTCTGATCTCTTACACCTTTCGCGGTAACGAAACCATAGCGCGATCTAATTCGACGCCAACGCCATCTATCGAGCGCGGTGGCAACTCTTGACAAAAATTAATATTAGATCACGCTATGATTTCGTTCCAAACCCCAACACTAGCACTTCAGAAAGTACCCTAACATTTTGAAGTCTCATACAAACTTCCACCCCCCCATTTTAGGGGATGGGGGACGAAAGTTATAAATTTATGATTTTTTTTTGGTTGTATACTAAACTTAGATTACATACCAAATTTCAGCTTTCTAGCACTTCAGGAAGTAGCCAAACATTTTGATGATCACCAGTGTGTTAGTGTATTGATACACTGACACACTCACTGATCAGTGAGTGTGTCAGTGACGAAATCGGTGTATTTTAGATATCAATAAAATCTAAAGTATTAGAGCTATTCAATTAAGACTTTGTATGTTTAATTAGTCTATTATTGACATCATATCCTGAGAATAATCATCATAATATCCATTAAGTTCCCCTCAAAATGGTTGAGCTGAATGATGCTGATCCATACGTCATGTTCGTGAACGGGCGCCGTCAGTGGGGACTGATCATTTCTTAGCTGCCACGGCTTATTTTAATTTAATTTAATATTTGAATTGCTTTTGTCTTTTTATTACGGACGCTTTTAACGTTCTGCATCGTTCTCACATGCATAATTTCAACATGAACGATGTAATCAATATTTTGTAACCATATTTTGATGTAAAAGAGTGTCCATGGAGTTTCTTGCCCGTTCTTCTCCATAGGTACCACGCTTTGGAATGGGTAACTAGCTTCATCTTTCTGACTGACCGACCCCTTGACAATTCAAAAGTGCCTGTAATTGGTTTATTTGAAATAAATGCTTTTGAGTTTGAGTTTGAATATGAACTATCTGGTACATCGGAAACCAACTCTATGAGCGTTCAAAAAAACGACGAAACACTTCGAGAAAAGGTAGGTAGTGCCCTTGCGCTTCGCTTGGCTCGTCTTGGCGGGCGCACTACCGTGCCCCCAGATGTGCGTACTGTAAATACGAGTTTGTATTTTAAATGAGCATTACCTAAGTATGTACGTATAATGAGATGAGCTTATATGATGGGCGCCAGTTATCTCGATAGGCCGCTCGCTATTGATGATGACGTAATCCGTAGAATTTACTTATAGATCGATTGCAGTCAACATTCTATAGCTTGTGAAATATGCATGAACTTTGCTGGTAGCAAGAAGCAAAAAGATTTTTATCTAGTATTTAGTAGAGCCGGTATCTAGTTTCTGAGTTAAACTAACACTCTCATTGACCTTGATCAAAACATGTTCAAAATATTTGTGTGTAACTCTTGGAATTCGTTCGCGTAAAATCAGATCAAAAGTCAATTATTCAAACTGGGCTGAGAAATAGCACATTTTGAACGTCAAAATTACATAAGACAGTCCCCCAAAACGCTGGCTCTTCACCACTTCCTGGTGCTTTAGCTGGAAAGAAGAAGTGTCGCAACAAATTTCCCAGCAGCGTAGCTGTCTGTTCAGTTATGAAGTTATGAGCTACGCGAACGAATCCAATTAAGGCGCTTCCCCGACCAAACGACCTTGAGCGTTCGATCCTTCTCTGTCCCGTCGCTGAGTCTCGCTCTGTCTCGCTCTCTGCGCACGCTCATTTATCATAAAATTCACAAAAAAAAAAAAAAAAAGACAAACGATGTTTTGAAATAAAATAAAACGTGAATTATTTAGATTTTTAAATTATCTATCCATTAGTGTTATCCTCAAATTAATAGAACGTCACCTTTAGCAAAAGATGCATGCAATCAATAATTTTAGTCACTTTTTTACAAGGAGATTTTAAATGTATTTATAACACATAAAAACAAATAAGAACGTGCAATGTGATGATAGGATATCGTACATTAATAATGTGCTTTTAGATGTAGTTTATTTATTACCCATAGTGAATGAGTTAATAGCCTCTGAATAACGCACTATGGACAAGGTTTTGGTCGGCGTACCGCCTTAATGGCTTTAGTCCTTTAACAGTACACAGCATTGGAGTCATAGGCGCATGGCTAGTAATAGCAGGTAAGTACTTAACTATAGTTACATAAAAAGCAGTTATCATCCACGAGACAATGGCGTGACATTGAAAATGCAACCGCTCGTGAATGATTGTCTTCTAGAAACTGCAAGATGCAATGACGGAAAATGATGTCAACAATGTCATTGGGGACATCGTTTTACTGTAGATTATTACTAGATAAGCATCCACATGGGAATTCTCATGATTAAATGATATGCGAAAAAAGCATAAGGGCCAAAACTATTCGGAACTTACGGCAAACCGGAAACAAAACTAGTTACACCGTAAACAATCATAAACCAGAAACTGTAAGAGAAAACTGCACAAAATTTCAATTGCACTAAACGTTGATCTCATCATAATGATGAGATGCTGAGATGCTCTTTAAGATGCTGTATCACCGATAGAGCCTCTATGGATTTCGGAACGTTTTTCCACTAACTCATGGTAATATAGTGGTTGAAAAGTATAGGTACGATAGCAAATATTTTCCGAAGAAATTCCCTGCAGGGCATTTAAACGAGGACCGTTTTTAGTCAAAAAAGAATCATGAACTAAAATATGATAACAGGTGTGGCAATAAGCGCATTCCTGTTCAAGTGTTGCTCTTTAGCGATGACGTAATAAGCCTGTTTTTGGAGAGCGTTGATGCCGCCGGGACCGGTTGTATCAACTTGACGCTAAACTCCTGCACCACAAGCCTTTGGGGTCGCAAGTTTAAGGATGACGTCATTATAATCATCATCTTCATTATTATAATTTAATCACATATTCAAATTATAGTCATGTCTTTGGAGACATACTGTTAATAGAAGAGTGTGGTTACTTAAGTGTAGTTTACTTCCAGAAATTTGATTACGAGTACGAAGAAATCGTAATATTTTGTGAGCATTTAAAACCATGAATTCCTTTTCATACTGGCCCAAACAACACTGTAATAACAGTTCACATCTATTGTCAAATTTCGAAAGTGAAATTCTTCCAACGAATTCAGGCTTTTGGAGCAAATGTTTATTTTCACCAACCTTTGAGCGGATTAGGTGCGGCGAATATGCGGAACACTGTCTACGAAACGGCATCATCCGTGCTGATTGGTTTTATTCAGACGTTTTGCAAAAGCGTACGCGCCGAATTGAGAATTTCTCGTTTTAAAAAACGGTTGTGTTGAAGTCAGTCAATGCAATGTCTCCGCTGTGGAGACAGGCGGCATTTTTGCACGTCTGACAAAGTTGTGAGTCACGCCCGTTCAAACACGATAACATGTCGTCGTTGATGCATGTATTTGTCTTTAGATTTTAGTACGAGAGAAAATTAATTCAGACTCGCGATTTAGCATAAAGGACAATGAAAGGAGATGACGTCTTCTGGGAAACAAGAGGTCAATTACAGCTTCTGAATATAATTTAAATGATTAAAACTAAGCATTAAAATTTACTTCTTTTGAATTTTTTGATCGGTAAAACCTGAAATAAAATGAAAGAAGCTAGCTGGCTGAAGCTGGTTAATTTATAGTTACAGATAAAAAAAAAACAGTGACAGAATAAATTGAAATCGAGTAGGTACAATAATAACAATAATTATAATGACAAGACTCACGGCACTGCAAGGTTGTCTATTTTATGTAAAGGTAGGTGAGCTATAAGTTACACGAGATGCAATCGTTGCATACATATACCTCCAAATATACATATACAAGTTGGTAGGTACATCGACGCGCAAACTGTAACCATGAATTCAGTACACGAGTCTAGACCACCTAGCGTAGAAACATTTCGTAGGTTATCAAAAAAAAAACTGTTATTTTATAGAAAAGTGCAATACCTACACGGTCCAAATGTATGGAACAGTTTTTTTTTTTAATAACTGATTAATAATTTCAACGCAGTACCTAACTAATCTATGCTAATATAATAAAACTGAAGTGTTTTTTTGTTTGAACGCGCTCTGGAACTATCAGTCTGATTTGAAATGCCTTTTGTTTTTCCATTTGATAGCCCAATTCTTGAGGAAGGTAATAGGTTAACATCACGCTACGACCTTTAGGAGCCGTGCAAAAGGAAACAAGTATATAAAAAAAAAAGTAAAGTAAGTAAGTAAAATAGTAAATAAATAATTAATGAATAAATAAGTCCGAATGAACGATAGGCGCGAACGAAGTAACAGCGCGGACTTGCGATGCGATGCAACGTGGTGGGTAGAGGGCCGAGGGAATTTTATAAAAATGCGGCTGTTATTTAAGTATAATATTGCGTATCTTACGACTTCCACGCGAACGAAGTCATGGGCAGAAGCTAGTACTTATACAATACGAATAAAAAATGAAATGATGATTTGAGATGATTTTGACTTGAATTTTCTGACTAGAAGATTCCATCATCTATCAGACAACATTTTCGAAGTTCAAGGAAAATCTCAATAGTGTGCCGTGTTAAAATTATAATTATATCAATTCTAATGATCTCCTAGAATAATAATATAAATATGCTGTACATCGTAATCATAGTAGACGACTTGCGACCGCGTACAGCAGGATTGAAAAATGATTGAGATATTCTATCTGGTATGGTACACGCGGATATGAACGTTTAAGCCTCCTAGTTAAAGATGATTTTATCATGTCTATGTCACAGAAGTTTAATTAGCAGCGTAGATCTAGATGATTGTGCCACTCGTTGGTGTAGTACTAGAGGGGGTCTTTATTTAAACGTTTTTCCCCTGTTAACAATATTATACCTATTGTGTTTTTATGGTCACCTAGATATCTTCGCAGACAGCGACCGACTCCGATATCGGCACGATATCTACCGGCGTAGACACAGTGCGTGGTGAGCTCACCTGGTTATTTTAAAAGAGGTTTACGCAAGTCGTTGGGAAATTCTAATGGGTACATGTTGATACTAGGTTCTCCTGGCAAAGTTAAGTGTTTGGGCACACCTAACTGAACTGATCCCAAGATACTGTGTGCATTCTGCAGCCAGTCAGAGAACCCGATTATTAATCAGTTAACTAAAGGTTATCTAGAAAGAAAGAAAAATAGGTTTATTTGTCACAGAAACACGTGCATACAAAAAAGATAATTAGCTCTGGTAACAATGTAAATAAAAATAAAACCAACAAAATAGATCTATAATCACGAGCACAAAACAGAAATAGTCGATGGCTGCACGTCATGACTGTGACAAGAAGGCTTCCACTCAACGTGATGCTGTGATATGGGGGACCCACAGCACAGCGCTGATTTTCAGTGGTTACCCAAAAAGGACGTACGGAAACCAAATCAGGTTTAATGTTTGGTACTACATCTACGTAACAAAATAAAATATAACAAACAGTAAGCACTAAGAATACAAAG
This sequence comes from Griposia aprilina, assembly GCA_916610205.1. Classification (NCBI taxonomy): domain Eukaryota; kingdom Metazoa; phylum Arthropoda; class Insecta; order Lepidoptera; family Noctuidae; genus Griposia; species Griposia aprilina. The sequence continues at coordinate 21,594,461 of OU744285.1, read as the reverse complement.
CAACCACAACAGTGTACATCTATACAGAGACTAGGCTTCACTTCAATATATCGAAGTGATATTGAAATGCCCCAGCTTGTGATCTCGTAACTTCGTACACAATATTGCTCTACAAAATCCGCTACTATGTGATGTAATACTCGTAATAGATATGGGTACTAGGTAGACACTAGTGTGCAAAGTTATAGGAAAAGGGCAGTGAGATTTATAATATACTACATGACCCGACAGACGTTGTCTTGTCGTCTTGAGTTCATGAAAAGTCCCGAAGATAAAAGACGTCCATATTTTCCTGAATTTGAAGTACTTCCGGGAAACTTATCCAATTATTCTTTCCATTGAGATGACGACTAAGAGAAATATTGTAATAAAAGACATGTTGCGCCCACCACAAATAAATTGGGATAAGTGTAGGAGAATGATGATCTAATTCTAAAGGAAATAGTAGCACACGTATCAAATCGGAAAGGGATCGTCACCGTATCAACTCGAGCTATTCAGTATTCTTTGTATGAAACTCCCTACAGTAACGCACATTAATCGGAATCGTAACGTAACCGCCTCGCTTCGGGACAAGTTCACGAACCGCGGTGCGGTGCATGGTCAACTTGCAGTTCCCGCGCTTACGTCTTTCCGTACCCGAGCTTACGTCGCTTCGTCCAACCTTTCCCCTCTCACCCTTCTCGCGGTCTGCCTGCAGCACACTACTGTTGTCACACGTGCTGTCGTCTAGCCGTAGCCGAGTCGACGCATCGGAGCTGCTGATCCACTTTGGTTATGTGCTTACGTTAGATTTACGCCTGTTTGACGCCGAGGCGAAAAGCGATACGGTGACAATCCCTTTCCAAATTGATAGTATATGTGCTATGATCTTAAAATGGTACTGGCCTATACGAGACTCCCAACTCCCATGCAAGAGTAACATAAGACCTCGACCAGGATGGTGACTAAACATTAACAAATAATAGTATCATTATTGTTTTCTAAATTCTTTTACGATAAAGGACGTTGTTGAATACAGATTGAGTACACACGCAATCGTGAACTGCGTCTGATTACAATGACTCACTGTAGGTTATACTGCAACTAAAGTATTATGTTATAGAACAGACCTTCCTCCTATGACTCGGTCAGTTCTTGTCTTGTATGTAAGGAAAACGTACGGTTGAGGTCGGATTTCCCGAATTTAATTAGGAGCATGTCAACCACAAACCATGCATTATGCCAATAATATTAATTATTATCAGTTTAAATAATTATTTCAGCGCTATATGGGGATTCCTTCGTAGTTAATGCTCATTTATTGAGACATTTAAACCAGAATGCTTAGTAATGTCTTGCACATACTTATAGTGGACCAGTTTCAAAATGTATAAAACAAAGATCTTTTTGAGGTTGAAAACAAGATACTGATAAGCAGAATTCCTGTTTCTTGCGAAATAAAACCTTCAAGGTTATTTGACATGCCGTTACTTTTGCGTTTCTTTAAAATGTAACTAGACACACATGCAAGTGAATTTCATACTAAGTATTGATTTGTTATAAAAGTTTTGGTTTTGTAAAAGCCTTTTATTCAATGATGGCAAAATTCTTAAAACACCCAAGAAATCATTATTTGATTCTGTGCCCTGGGCCCAAAATAACTGACACACAATTTGTACCTTGGTGTCTTTTCTGCAATGGGGCTTGTAGCTAAGTAATAACAGCCGCACAGGTCCATCATTCAGGTTAAGCTACGCTTGCCGCGATTGGTCCGTAGATGGGTGACCATTTTTCCATACCAAGACCCCTCCGTGCCTCGGAAAGCACGTTAAGCCGTTGGTCCCAGCTGTCGTTCGTGGATCTTTGACAGTCGTTGCAGGTCATCAGAAGCTTGAAAGTCTGACATCCAGTCTTACCAAGGTATATCATATTACACAGTAACTGGGTTGTGGAAGGCAGATAGGAAGTCGCTCCATGTTAAATACTGGTAATCCGCGTTTATCCCCAGTCGCCTGCGCGGGGATAGCCACCGGAGGCAAAAGGGAATAAAAATTCCCAGTCGCCACCGGCGGTGACTGGGAAGTAATTGCCCCCACTTCGGTTTCGCTATACATTGCTTTGTTTCTTGTGAAGAATAAAATAATAAGGGACGTCGACCGGCTAGGGTTAGGGTTAATAATCAGGTCGACGACTATTTCTGTCTAAAGGGTTTAAAGGAACCTAACCAACAGAACCTCGGAGTGCGCCTGATGTCGACCGTCTAGGGTTAGGATTTGTCATTATTCCTAGTGCTAATCCACGCCGCAATGTACAGCGATTTGAAGTTGGGGCAATAAGTTCCCAGTCGCCACCCGGTGGCGACTGGGAATTATTATTCCCATTTGCCTCCGGTCGCAATCCCCGCGGGGGGGACTGGGAATGCAGCGTAATCCACTGCATCCGATTTGACTGGAAGACGACCCCGATATAGTTGAGAAAAGGCAAGACAGATGATGGTGACTTTTCTGCAAAGTTTAGCTCGAACGTTTACTTAAACTCCTATTTCTAGATTTTGGTAGTTTACCTAATGTTATGTGTCATAAGTTAAATCGAGTATGCTAGTACCGTAGTTTTGCGTAACAAGTATAGGTACCTAACTACCTAGGTAACACAGTTATTGTTCAGTACATCCACGACCAAGATCTCGATTCACGAATATGGCTAACGGCCCGCAGTGAATCCTAAAGCGATGCATTGAACACCTGTGTAAACTGTCCTTACAATAGGATTGGTATTCACTAGCCGTTCATTCAGTCCCCTATTTGTGTCAAACGGCTCTTGAATTACTCGTGAAAACAAATAGAACTAGTTATGAAATCTTTTTTGAGTTTATTAGCTCAGAATTTATTTGATGATGAGGATGCCTGAATAGGATACACCATTCGATCCATTCGGGTTTTTTTTTTCTATGGGATTAACCATTTTTGTCTAATTGTGGACATTTTAGATCCAGAGGTTACTCTTAGGAGAATTCTTCGCAATATTGGCCAATGATTGATGGTTAAAAAATCCGTAAGATCTTGGCAATTTATTTTTAATACTAATCGAATTAGACACATTCATTTGTTTTCGGCTTTGATCAGTTTCATCATCGTTTGAGGTCAGCTTCCAAATATTTTCAATCTCAGCAGAAACAACTGCATATCGATATGTTAATGTCATTTTGTTTGGCTTTTATTTTTATATCTTGTTGACGACACCACCAGGTCAAGGTAAAAACTGCATTGATAGTCATACTAATAATGTTCCACGGCATTTGCCTCGAGCATTAAACGAAGAATGCTTTGAAACAATGAAAGTATTACACAAGCACTCGTCAACTGCACAATGACATTGTTTTAGCATTGCGTGGACTTGGAGTAAACAGTGGCTGAAATGTGGGGAATACATTATTGCCATCTTCATGCTTTTAAAGGACTAGGGGCTTTATTTTGTATTAAATTAGGTGGGGTCTTCGATGATACGGATTAAATGACGCCAACTTAACGGAAATTAGAGTTGGCCATCTTTTGTATCGTGTGAAAAATTCTCTCTTCCATCGATGGAAATGAGAAAACAGTTAGTTTTATGATGATGCCAATATTAAAAGCAGTAAAAGTATGTAAAATTATATAGGAGTAAAAGAAACGTGAGTGTAATGTTCATAAATAAATATAACTACAGCGTTTGCAATTCCCAAGGGTCCAATCCCAAAGGTTTATTTATACCATCGTATATTCACAGTTAGACGATTACGGTATTCTCACTAGATCCAATAGCAATTTATTAGCAACTATTTTAATCCTGCAACTGCTTAGAATTTCCAAGATAAATCCTCAGGCGATTTTTGTTCGAGCAGTGAATTTAACCCTTTGGAGCACATTGCTCTAACAATTGACTGAGAAATGACGCTTATCTTGTTAAGAAAGAAATAGGAAGTGATGTCTTTCTTACACGAATCTAATTGGGTAAACCAATGCTGGTTCAGTCAGCCTCAAAAATATGCATACATCGACAACAGTTAATTTGATTGTCAACAATTTGTGTTTCATAAAACTATAAATGTGTTGCTACAATTATGTACCCAATGTGTAATAATGTTTTGTGGTACCTATCACATTGGTACAATATTATGGAACAAACATTGTAGACAATTAAATGAATTCTTGTCCATGTACATATATTTTTGAGGCTGAATGAATTTACAGATAGCAATTAATTTTTATTTTGGATAGACGGGGTGAGGCAGACCAAATAAAAGATAGAAAAGGCAGTGAATAAACGAGAGAACTGTAGGGAGAATGGAACATGTTTTTTTTGTGCCGACTCCCAAAAAACAAGTGACAAGGGCAACACAGAAGATATAATTTCTATGTTTCAATCGTCTTAAACTACTGAGCATTGCTCTATTGCTTTTAATACCAATTATAAGCGATTTAATAACTTCCTGGAGATGTAAGAAAACCATTTCAAGAAAACTAAGCTGCTTATCACAACTAGTAAGTGGCAACTAGGCAAATAGGTTGCTACGAATGCGATAACTTATCCACTTGTAATTACTTTATTTATGTACTAGGTTATATTGCAAGGCGTAGGTTGGTATCCTGGCTACGACATGTTTCAAAAACACTATTCGTTCCAATGTCGCATGAGCTCCAAAAAGACCACTGCTGAAAGGAGTCTACAGTATCAGATAGGTGAAGTTGTGGTACAGAACATCTAATTGAACTGAACTTTCTCCATGGGACCAATATCGTAATCGCGAAAAAATTATCAACCGTCCCCACACATTTAGGTCGAGTTGGTATCGAAATTTGGTTTGGGACAGGGGATAATTTTTTGTACCACAACCTTAAATTATGACCCACACCTTTCTGAAACACTCTGTATTTTACGATCACAATTTATCCGACTATGCTAAAATTGTGTATTGTATTTATGATATCAAAGGAATAATGAGAATACTACGCTTACGTGCGGCGTTAAGTCCAGTGGCGGTAATTGCGTAATACATTAACAGTTATAGCAATGGCTTTCATTTTGACAGTTCATCAACATTCATTGCGTTATTTACGATGTTGAGCAGACAAAGTTTTAGAACATATATGAAGTAATGGATTAACAATATCCTTCAAAATGAGGCAGATTGTGAATGAAAGTGTGTTACACAGTTAAGGCGCTGGTTTCTTCACGAATAACCTACGGATGTACATACAATCAGGGAAATTAGTTGTTCAGCGTATTGGCACTTGGGACATTACGTCAATTTGTCGTAATATAGCAATTTCTTGCGATCGTCTGAAGTTGACGAAGACTGACAGTTGTTTTGAATTTACGGACAATATTTAAGTTGAACCTGATAGTCAATTTTCTAAGAAATCATTTTCCCTGACTTTACATTATTTAAAAACTTTAGAAAGGATTGTGGATATTAATCTTCTACATAAACCATTCTATCATTACAATGATCAATGCTCTTAACATTTAAACAAAAGGGTCGGAGACTTGAAAATCGTGAGTTAAGCTCAGTGAAAGTGAAAGGATGAAAATAGAGCACATTTTCTCTCTGCTATTCACGGCTAAGACGACTTACATATAAACGAATAGTTTCAATCATTATAGTACTAGCTTCCACCCGCGGCTTCGCCTGCGTAGTTGTCTGAAGTTATCCCACGGGAACGTGCTACCGGGACAAAAAGTAGCCTGTCTTCTTCTCCAGGATGCCATCTATCTATATCCTTGTCAAATATAATATACTTACATATAATAAATCTGTACACGAAGTGTTTCTGTAAGTAAATTGAAAATATATCCAAAAAAAATAGTTGGGGTGTTAAAGAATAACCAACAGATGACATTTCTACCATTTTTGGAATTTTTGTCTGTTTGTATGTGTGAGATTTAGTTGTTGATCGAAACGCGTTCAGTGGTTTAGGCGTGAAAAGGTAACATACAGACAGAGTTACTATCGAATCTATACAGATAAATAAAATTGTAGTCTGTTTGTAATATTAAAATAACCGCTTTTTACTAAATGTTTTTTTCAAAAATATTAGAAAAAGTTCTTCACAACCGATTACAAAATTACTTAAACTCTATTAATTTTATTACCGATCGCCAATATGGATTTAGACCAAAAAGCAATACTACCACTGCTACAATCGATCTCGTTACCAAAATTAAGCGAAATATAGACAATAAAAATATAGTCGTGGGTATCTTTGTCGATCTAAAAAAAGCATTTGACACCGTCTCTCACAAAGTGCTATTAAAAAAGCTAGAATCCATTAACATCACTGGAAGTGCACTAGAAATGTTCAAATCCTACTTAACCAACCGCTCACAAATAGTTAAACTAGGTAATCATGATCAAAGTAACGCGCTACCAATAACATGCGGCGTTCCACAGGGATCCATTCTGGGTCCTCTGCTCTTTCTCATATATATTAACAACATCACCGAAATAAAGCTACATGGCCACCTTACCCTGTATGCTGATGACACATGTTTATTTTACTTTGGTTCTTCCATCCACGACATTATTACACTAGCCCAAGATGATTTAAATTCTCTATACACATGGTTTCAATTTAATCTTTTAACAATAAATATATCCAAAACTTGCTATGTAATATTTAAGGCAAAAAATAAAATCATTCCACCATTTGATCCACTTAAAATTAATGACGTACCACTGCAGCTAAAAACAAGCGAAAAATACCTCGGTCTGAGAATAGACAGTACTCTTTCGTGGAATGCCCAGATTGAATATATAAAAAACAAGCTCTCGACACTAGTAGGGACATTGCGCAACATAGTTCGATGTATTCCGCGAATTCTAAGATACACCATCTATAACTCACTAGTAAAGCCGCACCTACTATATCTGATTGAACTCTGGGGCAGTGCTACGAAAACAAAACTGTCAGAACTTCAACGATCGCAAAATAAATTAATAAAAATGCTTTTTAACTATCCCTATTTAACATCAACTTCAAAAATCTATAGTGATACAAAATTAATGAACATCAAGCAACTCTATATCTATAATACATGTATATTCATTAATAAAGTGCTTAACAAAAAAATACACACAAACATTATACTAACTCAATATCGACAAGTCAGCCAACGAAGCTCACGACGAGCGAGCCTAATAGTGCTACCTAAAACTAGAACCAATTATGGCAAAAAAATGGTTACTTTCGAAGGAGTGCAACTATATAATAAATTACCACCAAGTATTAGAAATGTACACTCACTCAATGCATTCAAAATTCAGCTCGGTCAGTATTTAACAGCAAGTAAAACACCCTCACAGAAATGAATGCGTTGGGTGGGTCGTGTTTGTGAAACTGTACATAGAGGTGAAGTCAAACCTTTTTAAATTGTTTAACATTAATTTATTGTTCTCAAGTAAGTGACATTTGTGTATGTTTTAATTGAGAATAAAGATTCTTTAAACCTAAATGCATATGGATGTATACACGGTACATATACCATTTTATTTATTTAAATTTTTGTCTTTCTGTCTGTTTGTTCCGGCTAATCTCCGAAACGGCTGGACCGATTTTGACAGGACTTTCACTGGCAGATAGCTGATGTTATAAGGAGTAACATAGGCTACTTTTAATCTCGGTAGCACGTTCCCGTGGGGTAATTTCCGACGTCCACGCGAGCGAAGCCGCGGGCAGCAGCTAGTTTATAATATTAGTGCGGATAAGTGGGGCGTGTGATATGATACGCACAACTTGGTGGTCTCGCAGTCTCATACATTGTGCTTGTGTTAACTACTTTCATGTCCCACGTGTAACAATACTTCATAAAGCAATTCATAAAGGAAAGTGTCGGTGACAGTTCCATATAGCGGTGAAGAATAGACCTTCTCTAACCGTGGATGTCGTGAAGGTTGATGGGTCATCTCATCCTTCACCAATCACCGACCCAAGTAACATAGGATAAGTCCTATATTACTTTGGTTCAGTTATACACGTGTACTTCATCCATTCTCCCCTGTCAATCGTCACGCTATCAATCCCGAAAAAAAAACATGGAAAGGTCGTTAATGTTGATAGGTGCTTACTGATTTAAAATTGATTCAAATCAAATCAAAATATTTTCTTTCACATAAACCAACATGGGCACTTATGAAACGTCAGAAACTAGGTGCACGGTTCCAATTGGTTGTTTCCTATGGAGAAGAGCAGGCAAGAAACTCCACGGTTACTCTTTTAAAAATAAGGGGCTTTTACAATGTTTCAAATGACAGTGTTGATAGATATGGGAGGACAGTGTAGGCCTGTCAACAAGTAACAGGTACTCAACAAAATATAAAAAGGTCTACAAATCTACAGTCTACAAGTTAGGCCTACAACGTTCTCACATTCACAAAATATAGAAGAATCTATATAAAAATAAAAGCCTATTTAAACCAAAATATGACATGACTGCCACTACAACTGATTGAGTTACTTTGTACATAGTGTGGTATGCAAAGTTTATGAAATACTATTAATAGTAGCCCAGGGAATCCGCTGGATGTGAAAAGCACAGGGCCGGTCGATATGGCGACACTTGGCCCAAGTGTCTGGTGGACTGGAACTGCAGGACAAAGCCATCCGCCAAGTCACTTGACTTTGTCCTTTGGATGGCCTTGTTTAGCAGTGGACGTAGGGTAGTAACAACTACAGGGACCCTCAAGCGGTAAGTTATTGTTGATTTTAGCAATTGCAAATGATCATAGTTCCTACTTAGTGGCCATTGAGAGTTTGGGAGGTCTACGTTCAGTAGTGGATTAAGTGCCATCATCATTTTAGCTGAAAGACGTCCACTGCTGGACATAGGCCTCTCCACCAAGCACCGCTACTTCGACCGGTAATGTGCTTCTCGCATCCACCAGATTCCTGCGGCCTTCACCGGGTCATCGGTCCACCTTGTGGGACGCCTTCCAACGCTACGTCTTCCGGTACGCGGTCGCCACTCCAGAACCTTTCATACGTCTGACTAGCAACAAATATCTATCCACCAACAAAATATAAATTAAATTACTACAAGGAAAATAATACTTAATTGAGAAAAACATTAACTAACATCACCTCCTGTCAAAATCCGGTAATCTTCCACTTTTGTTAGTGACAATAACGATTGCATACCGACGTAACAGATATAGTCAAAGTTAAGTAGCAGATAGTAGTTAATTACTTAACACGTTAAGCTTAACCATCGTTCGTGTTCGTTGAACTGCGAGAACTGACGGATGGGTCTATCGAACGAATTGACCTGTTACTTAAGGGGACGTTCTTTTTTGTCGTCACAAAGTGTGGTGCGAAGTTTTCAACAAAAGAGTAAAGGCATACATACCTTACAGTGGGCTTAGCCGACGTTTTTTTTAAAGTGATATTTTATATGCGGTGATTCGATAATTTGACGAGAATTAAGAGTGAAGTTTCAAGGACGCGTCACGTTCAGGCTCATTTCGTTACATGAGAGAGAAGAAAGATATAACTCCGTCGCCACAGGAGTGGAGCAACAGACAGCAACGAATACGCTCACGGCTCAATACAAAGCAATAGAATAAGATAGTGTCGCGCAAGCGCGCGTTGTAGACGTACGCGTAAGATGTTAGATGAACAGCTGAGGTAGGTTGTGTTATTAAAGGCTCCCGCAGACAGGCGCGACGCGACTGAACAACGACAACGACTGTAGAGCAATTTCTATGAAAACTTCAAAAAGTTGTTCTTCAAGAATCGCGTCGCACCGTCGTCGCCTCGCGCCTGTCTGCGAGAGCTTGAATATGAATCATTGTGTTTTGTTGGTTTTCTTTTTTCAAGAATTTTCACTTCTATCACGTGTACGGTGCTGCCACCTGTCGAAACAGTCGAATTTGAAAAAAAAATTGTATTTGAAAGCCCAATTCTTGAAGAACGCTATAGGTTAATTAACATCACGCTAAGACCCTTAGGAGCCGAGCATAAAAAGAAAGTCAGAGAGAACGCTTAGCGATAAAAAAAGTAACAGCGCAGGCAGGCGATGCGATGGGGTGGGTCGAGAAATGACACGCGGACGGAGTCGCGGGAAGAAGCTAGTATTAAATATATTTCTCCCTGTCGCCACACTAAACTATCTGGCATTCCTGTGATATTCCCAAATTCCCACGTCTATTTCTACACCGTTATCGCTTATTAGTTTAGGACGGTGTTATTTGTTGAAACGGTAGGTGCTAATAGAGCTTTCCCTTATCACGAAATGTCATTATTTAGTGACATACGAATACCACCCTAATGTAATTAATTTTAAGCGGTCACGAAAAAGTAGGTCACTTTGTTGTAATATTTTCTGACTTATTAGGTATCTTAGGTAGGACTCGCACATACCAGCAGGGTAATTGCGTGACACACATAAAGGCTCCCGCAGAGCGCGACGCGACTCTAGTAGAACAATTTCTATGAAAATTTCATGGAATTTGTACTACTAAAGTCGCGTCACGCGTCTTGCTGTCACGTCGCGCCTGTCAGCGGGAGCCTTAAAATGACAATTGATCGCAATGGGTTTCATTTTGACAGTTCACCCGAACGTGGGTGAACTGTCCAAATGCGTTATTTAATTTGTTGAGCAGACGAATCTTTCAAACCTATGAAGCAATGGATTAGCAATAGCCTTCATAAGTCTCAGATTGTAAGAAATTGAAATTGTGTTACACAATTAGGGTCCAGGGCAGAATGGCTCTAAAGGGAGGAGGCCTTTACTCGACAGTGGGTGGAACAAGGCTGCCTGCTAGTGATAATAATGATCATTAGGTTTTCTACATATTCTGTTGTCATTGAAAACAGACGTAATAATTCAATTAGTAAAGTCACGCAATAATGGCGGATTGTTAATTAAACGCACATTAACATTAGCATACGAAGTATTCAGAGTAGGTAGTTAAGCCCCAAGTGATTGAATTGGACGATCGTAATTGGAGCATGTTTAACAGAAATAACGTGTAATGAAATACCGTTTATAAGGAAACATTAAGATGCATTTCGACGAAAATTAATTGAGTGGAAACACGAGAATTTGTAAATGATCGTACTTTTATTTTATTCTTTTATGTCACAAAATGCGAGATAAAAAGAATACATGACTGTGTGATATAAAGTGATATTGTTAAAGCACTATTTATTTTGTATAGTCAGGGTAATAATAATTAGTTAAGCAAATTGAAACAGTACAGGAATTGGCCTTGTTATAGCCATTTCTCCAGGATCAGTGGTGGCACAATGGTAGCGGCCCCAAATTACGAGTTGTAGGTCATGGGTTCGAATCCAGGCAGGCGCTTTACTTTGTGTAAATAATTTCATCACCACTGTATTCGAAACGGTAAAGGAAAGCATCGTGAGGAAACCGACATGTCCTAGAACCAAAAATTCGAAGACATGTAACATCTACCAACCCGCACTGGGCCCGCGTGGTAGATTATGGCCTACTCCCTTTCGAAGAGAGGAGGCCTGTGTCCCAGCAGTGGGAACATGATAGGCTGATTATGCATAGCCATTTCATGCGAATGATAGATAAAGAAGGTCAATATAGGTACTTAGGCCCCTTGCACCTCCAAATATCATTCTGTCTCTGTCATCTTCAAACATTTGACAGAAACACGATTATTTTAAATTATTTTAGCGCTAAACGTGTTTAGTGATTGGCGGTGCAAGTGGGTCAGTGATTTAAATATTTTTAATAAAACAATTTAAGATAGTAGTAGGAGTTGCTAAACAATCTTTTTCCCTGACTGTACATGGAATATGACAAGATTGCAAATTCGTTGTTTTAAATTAATCATGGCAGGTACATTGGTAGGTCAGACTTTAGTCAGATTCAAGCATACCATGCACGTATCAGAATTATTTTAACGCGCTCCGTAACGGTATCATGTTATTCTATTGTATCTCACAAATTCACAAGTCACCACACGTGACGAGCTCTTGCTGGTACTCTAAGCAATTAAAATGTTAGAAAATAAACTAAACAAAGGAGCGGTTAAGTCACAAAGATTAATTCAATTAGAGAACTAACCAATTTCCTAAGTGGTCTGAAAACATAAAGAAAACGATACTCCCTATCTATTTACGATCTTATCCTGTAGCTATGAGCTACACGCTCAAGCGACACGCGTCTTGCGACAGCGAATGGCGGAAAAACAAATGAAAGAAGTTTCTGAATTATTTTGAAGGATACTGCTAATCCATTGCTTCATAATATGTTTGAAAAATTTGTCTGCAACGTAAATAACGCAATGAATGTTGGTGAACTGTCAAAATAAAAGCCATTCCTACTGTTAGTGTGTTACAAAATTACCCCGGGAGAATCAAGCGCGTGTCGCTTGACGCAAGTCGCGTCGCAAGTCGCATCGGTCGAAGCCGTGTACGGAGTACGGGGCCTTACGGTTGAAGAAATTGTCGTTGAGACTATTTTATTGAGACTTTCACGTGTAATCTACGTCTAGTCTACTATGCTGCTGCTATATCAACTTTAGATGTAGGTACTTTGCCAGCTTTATATTAAACCTCTTTTACAACTTTTCTTTTTTATCGACATGCTTTATTTTATGGCTGTGCCTGAGAATGTTATTTTAAATTGATTCTAAGCTTCCTATTTGTGAGAAACAAAAACCTACGAGTATATGTATTCTAGTGGGTTAAGTCAAAATCGTAATCAGAGCCTGGGAATGTTCTTCTACTGCTTAGCATGCATCGTATAAAAAAACAACTCGCTTTCCGGTGCGTATCCCTCTTCCTCTCTCCCAGTTTGATGTACCCTAGGGTTCACAATGATCATGTCTTTGTAAAACTTTCCACCAATTTCTAATTGTGGAATGAAAATCAATATTTAGTAATGAGTATTGAGACTAGAGACAAAATAATGATTCATGCAGACTTTTTCAACAAGTCACTGACAAGTCAGCATAAAAACAAACAACTGACTTCCAAAAAATCACTACAAATTGAAGTAATTTAGGAAGTCGGAGTCTTTGATTTTGTATTTTTGGTTTTTTGCCACCGACTTACGAAATTACTTGAAAGTTATTTTTCACTTTGTAGTGTTTTTTTTGTCAGTTGTTTTATTTTATAAAAAGGTTTTTATTTTTCACTTTTTAGTTGTGGTAACTATCCCACACAAATTCGTATACCACTACTTACTATGTAAATAACAGTGACAGAAAGTTATTATAACATAATCAATCTAAACTAAGTGGAAAAAATATCTATTATTGAAGCTAACTGAATAACTACCGAAGCAAAGTTAATAAAATTTATATGGGACCACCCCTGAGACATACCCTATCTATTAAAAAATGAATTTTCGAAATCGATCCACAATTGTTGGAGCCATCGCGAAACAAACATATAGACGAATTGAGAACCTTTTTGAACTCGGTATCAAATTCTAACATTAGAAGGTAACCTAAATACATAAGAAAACTATGGAACAAAGCCATCAAAGCGTGTCCCGTTTTCGAAAATAATCAATAAAGGCAAAAGCATTATGACAACGCAGCCGTTTCCCTGACTTTCCGTTCCAACGACGCCTGTTTCCTTTTTAACATTCCCCCTTTGGGCAAAATATTATGTTACCTGTAGAGATAAGAGCTTCTTGTTTTACAATATTTAGTTCGTTTCATAGAACATTTTAAAAGTTAAATAATGTTCACAATCGCGTTTTAATAATAGTACCGTATAAGCCTTAAAAAAAATAGAAAAATATATTGTGACTCTTAAAAGATTACGTAAATCTTAATTTTGAATGTAAGTTCTCCGTGTTCTATTGTATGGAAACACATCATACTGATTAAAGTTAATACAATTAGTAAATAAGCATTAAAACGACAAAGAAAACTAAGGGCGTTGCCTACAAAAATAGGTCAATCTATTCAGTACATTAGCAGCACAGCTAAAAATTAATGTCGCTGGAACATGAGACACGAAACTGCGTTAAATAAAAGCTGTCTGTGAATTTAGAGGGCGAAAGGATCTATGAAATAATATTACCTACTTTGGGAAACTCACACCAAAATAGCAAAAAAAAAATACATTCGTTAATTGGTCCTAATCCAATGAGTTATTGTATGATACAGCAGATGTGTTTTTTTTTTTGTATTTCTGACTTTGTCCCATAGTAAATATTGTTCACATTAGTGAATACTTTCTCCCCCTGAAAGATTGCCAGTAAACTCTAGAGGCTCCTTCAAATAGGCGCGACACGCGACGCGAATCGCATGCGACACAAAAGCAAGGCTCGTCGCGCGACAGGCGGTGCCTTTGTGGTGCCTTAAAGGCTCCCACAAACAGGCGCGACGCGACGGCACAACACAAAGGCGCCGCTCGTCGCGCGGCACGCGGTGCCTTTGTCACGCTGTCCCGTCGCGCCAGTGTGCACGAGCCTTAACGCAACCGCACCTGTGTACCTACTCGTAATATTGGATAAGAAACAAGTCTAATACACGGCTCATGGGTGAGCTGAATAAATCCACTTATATCATAAATGCTAAAGTTTCGATTGATGTTCGTTGCTCAATAAAGATGAAGCTATACAAACGATTTCAGTAGTAAAATGTCTTGCATTATAATAGAACACCGTGAAAATACCCTACGACCTGCAAAGTTAGCCCGCCGCGTCTGGCTGTTGAAAGCGCTGGTCTTAAAAAGTGCTGAATGAATTTTATCCAAAACCCCAAAAGAGAGTAATAGGTGTAATAGGTAGGTATATCTGAGATCAGAATGTTGTGTATAATTTAATACACAAGTAGTACATTAGCTTATCCAAGGCCACATGTACGGAGCCCAGGCTTGGCAGCTGCAGACAAATAAGATAGATCCCTAGCAAAAGCCTGAATGAATCTATTAATAGAAAGCTTTCATCAATGAGCATGCTACCTTCGGTTTTCAAACAACATTGTGTGTATCTGTCCTTAAATAAATATGCAAATAAGTAACTTACTTGACGGATGAAACTTGGAAACGTCCGTGCCGCATTTCTCCCTGTTGTATAGCAGTTTCTTGCAAACCCGCCATGGTCCAAAATAGCCCTGATCGAAGTTTGGATTGTCTACTGTAAACAATGGAAAAATAACATAATTATTATCATCTTTGATCTAAAAATATGCAAGGCATATTGCTAAGAGTCGTTCTTAGTTCCAACGTGCGTTATGTTAAATCTTCATTCATTCGCGAACTCAATTTTAAATCCAGACTCGATTATTACATAACATAACATGACGCCTGTAATCCCCGAAGGGTTGGGCAGAGGTGTCCCTATAGTACACCTATATTTCGCCAGTTATGTTTAAGTCTCATGTAAAAGGGGGAGGGCCTATTGCCATCAACGTGGCACAAATCCAGACTCCGGGCTGCTACTGAGAAATTCCTAATGGGAAAACCCATTAACACTTTCCCCGACCTGGGAGTCGAACCCAGGACCCGATAGACTCGATTATTTATAATGTGAAAACTCTGAATTCAACAAAGAAAAGAGAAAATGAGTTCAATAGAGTACTGTTGAGTAGCATTGCTGATACATAATATGTAAGATTCATAGTGTTGGTTACCTAAAGCATTATCAGATACGTTCTACATACCACCACCGTGCATTGTTAATTTACATGCCCCACAATCCATTATGGATGATAAGTATTAAAATAAATTACCAACTGTCACCCAAGGCTTACTCAATTACGTCAGAGCAAGATATGTAGGCTCCGAGATTTAAACACAAGTTTAACTAAAAGTGGCAAGACTTGATAAGTATAGGAAAGTAGCCACCGGCACTCGGGCAACATTGCTGGAAAGCCGCAACATTACGCTGAAGGCTCCCGCAGACAGGCGCGACGCGACTCTTGTAGAACTATTTCTATGATAACTTCATGGAAATTGCTCTACATGAGTCGCGTCGCGCCTGTTTGCGGGAGCCTTGATAAATAACATTTTGCTATAATTTACGGGCTTTTCCAATTTCCTTTCAATATAAATCTTAATCACCGCGTTACTTGTTAGTATGCAACTACCTATATACTCGTATATTTAATGAAACTATCTCTAATGAATGAGACTTGATACAAAAATTCATTTATTTCTTGGCGCATTACCAATGACTGATTCCCAGAATAAAACAACCTAGGTACTTAGGCCTAAGTAATTGACTACTCATGAAGGAGGTCAAGGGGATATTGAAAAATACTTACAGACACGTGTGACGTAACGTAAAAAGTATTGACTTGGCATCCAAACGCAAAACATTGACGACCTCAAAGACCACCTACACATACATAACTTACAACAGATTTTGACGTAACAATACCTTAATAAAGCAAACATGTTTGCTATGAGACCTCAATGTAGGCAATGAGCCACTGGGCAAGTTTTGGCTATTGAACATAACTTATTAGTAAATGTACTAAAAGTAGAACTCCGAAGTATGAAAGAAGTAAGTGAAACTAATTGGGACCTTGGTAATATTACATGATGTTTCAATATGAATGGACATAATACAATTGGTGAACGCATCAAAGAGTTTGAAACAATGTCGTATTTTGCGGATGGAAATAGCCATGTTTAGGAGTACTATGACAATCAGCCTATTAGTTGAGTAGAACCCATTGAAGGCCTGCAAATCTGAAGGTCGGCGACACGCTAAAGAGGAGTACAGAGGGCCTCGTCACGATTTCCTGGCTGCATACTAATTTAATTCACAGTGTGTTGCGAATGAGACCTTGCTAATTGTCTAACGAGACTTGGCTAGCTCTCCTCGTTCTTTAATCCTTTTCAAGTAGGAAAAACTGAGTCTCCATTAGTGGAGGTTGTAATGCAAAAGGTTTTATCGATTTCACTATTATGTCTTTGAATCTTTGATACGAACTTATTTTCACAATAGGCAAATAGCTTCACCAATTACGCATTCAAATGTTATTAATAGTTGAGTTTCTAATACCAGGTATCGCCGGACCTGCATTAAAGATCATTAGGTACTAAATAGCTTCTAGAAAACTCAATTATTGCAACTTATCGTTAATCACTATTCTTATTATTGCCACTTATACTAGTTGTACAAGCCGTTTACAACTTAAGTTCAATATGTAACATAATAATAACATAATGGTCAATTTAGTTGTTGAAAATACTTGCTAGCCCGAAGTTTTCTATTCACAATTTTAGGACAAAAAGCGGATAGCGCAAAAATTTGTGACTATTGAGTAATCCACCGTTACAGCGAAGTGGCACGTTTCTCGTTCAAAGAGCTGGGAACATCATCTAAAAGGCAATATAAAAGTCAAGCTTAAAGATTAAATGATTGACGAAATCAGATCATTAGGATGGCGGTATGCACTTTATTAATGATGGCATGAGTCACAAGTCACATGTCAATTGATTACACGATGACCGACATTCACCTAGTGTTCGGGTCAACAATGCACTTGACTGAACATTGTATATTGAAACGTTATGTAAATGGACGTAACGTAGAAGAATAATGCGAAATTAACAAAAAGGAACCTAAAAAAAGACGCACACAAAGCTCCAATGGAGCAACCAATTCAGCATAGCAACAAGATATTTCGCAAAACTTTGTATGTATTACTAATATTTGCTAAATCCTATACGCAAGATTTCTGTCATTTCAGATTTGTTGCGGGTCGTTTATGAGGGTCGAAGAAATTCAAACAGCGTATCGAAATCAATGATAGTCTATGGAAGCTTCAATTTAATATTCATACACTGGCAGAAGCCAATCGATAACGAACGGTTCTTAGTAAAGAAGTAAGGACTGGAACGAATTGCAATAAAAAATATAAATAAGTCTGTGGAGATTCTACAAAAACTACAGTATTGTGATTGTGAAAGTTTTTGAAGCCTAAAACGAATCATAACCAAAATTCAGGTTGTATACGAAGAAGTCATAAGAAGTCGAAGAGTTCATATAGATGAAATGATTTGGAATTTCCAGTTACAAAAATATTTCTATAATTGTATGTAATTATCTGTCTGTTAGCCTGTCCATCCGAAGACATGGATCAACATAGTAGTATTTAAAGGTATTCGTGACTGCAGTTGTTTTACAACGGCGAGGCAGAATATAACTGTGAACGCTAAAGAACTCTGCGGAACAATAAGTCATAAAGTGCAACGATAAATTTTACGATCCAGGCCAGTCCCGGTAAACCGATAGCCTAGATTAAGGATCAATAGTGTGTTTCTATGCAACTAGAAATATTATTAAAAAGACCAACGAAAGCAAACGTATTAATAGCTATAAAAAAAGATATTGCTGATATGAAGCAGTGGAACAAAATATCAATTTCTTGAACATCACTACTTAAAAGAAGCTCTTTTGTACTAGTCTAAATGACTGCACATCTAAATGGCAAACAATTTATTTTTAATACAGCTGTCGTTATATGGCGTCAACATCTTAATTAATCAACAACCAGATAATGCATGTAAAAAAAATGCATAATAGTCTATTACAGAAGTAACTGTTAAAATAGCAGACTTGACACTTCATTTAGCATCAATGCCACGGACAATGAAGACGGAGAAGACTAATCGTTAAACAAAAACGTTTGGAGAAAAAAAATATTCTTTCTTAGGTCCTTCGCATATCGTGCTGCGAGGTCGTTGGCTGTCAGTTAAAAAAATGGCGTTGTCATGCTGACCATTGATGGCTCGGTACTGGCAGAACTACAACAGTAACACTATTGTAACTTACACAACATAACATCAATCTTTAGAGTTTTGGAGCATCTGGCTTGGAGTTGAAAAGTTATATCTGAGATTTGGCGCTTTCTGTTCGCAGTTCTTTTTTTTCTGTTTTTAATCTGCGATCGGTTAATACAATCATATTCAGATGTCAGGTCTTGCTCACATCATTAGGTGATTCTCCGTTAACAATCATTCCACGTGTATCCCCGGTTCAAAATCTCTGTCCGAGTTCCAGTATATGCCATATCTTGAGACGTTTGATGTTCAGAGTTCTCTGAAATAACTTTTTAAGTTGGTGAAACTTCAACCGGTTTCTGAAATTCGTGTCAAGTGTTATGATTGGCGCTTATTTCAGTCAGCCAATGTGCGCTTTTATAATTTCTTACGTCACGATTTTATCGTTAACGTCCCCGTCCACGTCTGTAAAATGTATGGAAATACGTTGTGCACGTTATAACGTTATTGTGGACGGAAATTTAAAAGCGTCTTCATATTATTTCCATACATTTTACTTCCCTGTGTTATCGTGATGCCGTGACGTTGACTTGGATGTCCACGATAAAATTATGACGTTAGAAATGTATACGAGCGCACAATTACAGTACAGCAGTGGACATGAGTCTGACACTCTGTTAGGTTCATAGTGGTGGATAATTTTTGTATTGCCTTTCAGCAACAGCCAACTTTTATACATTACAATTTTGTCATGTAAATTATTTAGTACATAGTCTGGGAAATCTAACACATGTCATGTTGACATACGATCCAGCAGTTACCAATTAGAATTTAGACCTTGAGGTGTAATTGTCATTCTGCATAGATATACTTTTTAAGTCAATCCAATATTTTACTGTGGTCGGTAACAACAGCTGCAACGAGTTTCAACAGTTTGTTAGACATGCATTGATTTTAAATTAATAAGCTATATTTTTTTTCTATTTTAGATGATACCGTTATTACGGTGGGCGTGAATTATAGCCTGACGTCTGGGAAGCAATGTAATCGCGCTATTATACAGAAGGCTGTTGTCAACTTTAAATGTACGCTAGTATTACAACTGATAGTTATATTGTGTAAAGTATTTTTTTTTTCATTATAATATTCGCAGTAAATTGACTTCAAAACTTCGGTAGTGTGTAAGAATGTACGCTGTGGACCCAAACTTATGTGACCGTGAAAGGTCAAACTTCTCGGGGATGGGAACGTGAGACCTGTTTTGTTTGATGAACTGAAAGAGGATGTTGCGGTAATATTATGTTTAGAGAAAGTAGGATGGATACCTATATCTACTATTTTTTGCATGTACCGAAACCTTTTAATTTAAAGAATAGGTTTATATATGTACCTATATTTGAGTTATCTCTATTATAACACCGGCACAGTAAGAACCCTTTTAACAAATTTTTTATCCAGTTCTCAAAATAACGAAACCGAGAATAAAAAATAAAAAAAAACTTTTAATGTGAATGTTAATCGAAATTCAAAATTAAATCCGCTTTACAACGTATTGTAGGTACGTGACGAATACAAAGTGATTTAGCATTCAGCATTCACGATATATACCTATACAAATTTTAATATTCTAGAAAGAGGTTGAATGCACGATGGCTGTATAAATTAAAAAAAAAACAGAATCAACTCCATAACAGCGACTGCTGGGCGCTGGCACATCTCCCACAAGTTTTGTCACAAAGGTCTCGGGGTCAATAACCCGTTTGGCGGGCGTGCCACATTTTTTAATGCACTGAATAAACTGGCCCAAGTAAACATCGAGAACAGCCTACGAGTTAATTACAATAATAATAGTGCTGTTTTCTATGAAGTTTAAAATTAAGCTTTATCTTGATACAGATAATTACTTGCGGACATTAAACGAGACCGATAAAAAAACCTCGCCCACCTAACAATTAAATACTGTCTCCAAATCCTAATTTTTATTTCCAATTTAATTGTGCTAGGTAGAAAAAGTGAAAAGTAATTTTGACAGAAAATAGTTTTAAGTACCTACTTATTTCAATTGTTACGACTGCACGGCAGTTATTCGAGATGGATTTTTAAATGGCTAGCTATCACAATCTTACGAAAATAACAAACGTTCAAAGAATAATTTTCCCGCGAATAAAAAGAGAACTTCAGATTTGACGGGCAATCACTGATGTTATCTTATAAATAACTAAGGTAGGTACGTTAGAAAGGCGAAGGTATCAAAGGTAACAGTAGACGTAGGTAGGAGCGTGGTTTGGCCCACTTTAGTGCGCTTGAGCTTGGGCCTGAGACTTCCGTTGTGTGCTCCAAGATAAAAGAAACACACACACATATAACGCACACTTACTTTTGGTGTTTACATATCAATGCATTAAGGTTGTTTATACAACAAAAAGTAAAGACAAGATTTGGTATTTTTGGTTTTTTGGAGCAAAAAGGTGCGTCGTGGACGCCTAACCTTTTTTTAAGATTGAATTATTTCAACTTTGCAGATTGAAATTTAACATGAGAATAGTCTGGGAGCTCTTATGGGCGGTTTTGAGTACTAACAAAGTCCAGCTAGATCCGTGCCTCGAAAAGCACGTTAAGCCGTTGGTCCCGGCTATCATTCGTAGATCTTTCGACAGTCGTTACGGGTAGTCAGAAGCCCGAAAGTAAGACAAGCAGTCTTACCAGGAGAGTCTCTTGTGGAGGTCAGATAAGAAGTAGCTCTATGTAAAATACTGGTATTCAGCTTCATCTGGGTAGACTGGAAGCCAACCCCAATATAGGTGGGAATTTAGGAAAAGGCTAGGTAGATGATAAAATGTCCACCTAGATCTTATCATGAAACCCTTAGGACGGAACTAATACCTACACCTGTTTAAAATACTAACTTCCAGATTCTAAAGATTACTAAATTCATGGTATTTATTATACACGACAGCAGTTTTTGTATGTGTGTGAGTGGAACTTGTATAGAAATGTCTGTGAGTTTCGTATTCTGCATCTAACACAGCAGACTAACGTCTTTTATTATCTTTCAATCCGGTTTTTATACGAGCACAGTTATTCATTTATTTACTGATGTAACTATTACGAGATAAGACACGTTTCTGATTATTGCTTTCTTCCAACCTGTGGTTTTAACATAATTATATAATAGCTTTACTTACTAAATCATTCCAATAATAAGTAGGTACCGTCAAACGGGGTGAATAGGGATGCAGGGGTGAATCGATACGAAACTTTAAAAGGGATTTTAACAGTGAAATAATATTATAGTTGTTTGCCAAAAAGGACTCTAATGTGTTTACTATATTATAAGTCAAGATTAAGTGCCCTTGTTAGCAACAAACTATATTATTTCAATGTTAAAATCCCTTGAATTTCGTTCCGATTCACCCCTAAATCCCTATTCACCCCGTTTGACGGTACCTAAAGGCGTTCCCTCACCGGGAGCATTCGCCTGTAATGTATCAATCCAAGATTCCACTGTCGCGGCTAGGGCTTTGCAAGTGGACTGCATAATCAGCCTATAATGTTCCCACAGCTGGGACACAGGCCTCCGCCTCCTCTCTTCGAGAGTGAGTGGGCTGTAATCTACCACGCGGGCCCAATGCTGGTTGGTAGATGTCACATGTGTTCGAATTTTTTGTTCTCGGACATGCCGGTTTCCTCACGGTGTTTTCCTTCACCGTTTTGAGAGCAGTGGTGATGAAATTATTTACACAAAGTAAAGCGCCTGCCTGGGTTAGAACCCACAACGTACAACTCGTAAGTCGGGGCCGTTACCACTGGGCCACCACTTCTCCAGTGTGTGCCTGCTCCAAGTGGATTGCGCAGGTCGTCAAATGCTAGGTAGTATAGAGAGCTAATGGAAACCAGCAGGATAGGCTTATACATATAATTAAATAGATAGAAGTAACACGGCTAGGTCGCAGGTAGATAGAGGTATGATGATCATTACAGACGAATGCTCCCAGTGAGGAAGCGCCTTTGGAAGAATGTTAATCCCAGTTTCTTTCCACCTTAACCTGCCATACAAGAGGTGGGTAGGTAACTAGGAACTCATATTTTCGTTTGCTTCGTTAGTTAGAACTTTAGAAGCACATTTTAAATGTCAGATTAGATAAAATTTATCTTTTTTACAATCACTAGCTTATTAGTGGTTTAATAAAACCTTCACCACATTATTATTATTAGCAGATTTAAATACATTTCAGTTACCACCGGTTTCTGAAAGCCTAGAATTTAATATGTAGTCAAAAAACTCATATCATGTGATTTGATTGGTTGTTGTTATTTTGAGCAATCAATCAAAACATGATTACATCACAGTGTAAAGTGCGCTGTTGTCTGCAAATTTTCAACTTTCGGCGTTCAGCCTAGCGTCGAAAATCCAACGAAGCGTTTATATTTAGACATTTAGGTGTCGCATAGTGTTAGTGAAAACGGTCACTCGTGTAGATCAGCCTTTCTGAAACCAGGGTTAAGGCAGGGCATTCACGATCGACGTAAAACCATTATTACGTAATTGCAATGTACCTCTTATCTCCGTACGGTAAGGTTTAAATTAGAATGATTGCCGAGAGTTTTATCAAACTCACAGCAATCATTCTAATTTATACTTTATGACAATGAAATAAGAGTTACATTGCAATGAGTTAATAATTGTTTTACGTAATTCAAATTAGATCGTGAATGCGATGTGCCGTCGTGTTTTGATAAAATGTTATAATTTACCAATATCAACTTTATAAGTCAACCCATCACCTACAAACTGTTTGTATACTTACAATAGTACCCAGGAACTGATAGTTGAAAGTCAGAGTCATCTGAAAGAATTAGTTTATTTATACAAATCTAGGTGCAAAGCAATTACTTATAGTGACATTAAAGTGCATAGGCCGACCGAAAAAGTGAGTGCCACAAACATTATAGAATGCTGGCCAGATCGCCCTTTTCTTGCAAAAAGGCCTCGCTTTTTTGGTTTGCCTTTATGATAGATAGGTACATCTACTTATTTACAAAACAATTGTGCTTTTTATTCTTACAAAAAAACTATGCAACATATTCATTGCATTGAATACTATTGTTTTTTTTATTATTATTTTCTATACTGATGAGTTGTTGTTATCATTCCAAGTTGAATGTTTGATATTTCTGCACTTATAACGAGGAAACTTAAGTCAAACAATTCAGAAAAATAATCATTTTTCCCTGTACAAAATGAGAAGGAAAATATATACAGTTAATATGAATATCTCATTAAAATAGAGGAAAATAAGTGTGTCATATTAGTAAGTCATCATAACAAATAACCAACAGGTTAATCCATTAATTCTCTATTATGGGTTTTGCTTTGTCAATTTGTCGCTCTTACGCAATGCCTTACACAAAACCATAAAAAAAAATAAGACAAGATTTATTATTTAACAGATTAATTGATTTCCTTATAATTACACCATACAAATTAATTAATATTAAGACAAATGCACCTGAAGGGATAGGCAAAGTACGACACATGCCTGAGTGAGGACCTCACCGTAGAGGTAGACTACGGCGAAGGTGGTCTTACAATCTGATAAAGTTTGCTGAGCCAACATGGCCAGAGATCAACAAGGAGGTTTGGATGGAAAGATGGGACACGTTTGCCTAGCAGTGGGACACAATATAGACTAACAAAATTAACTACATTAATTCATCATTGTATTTGATAATATAACAGAAAGTGTTACATGTTAAAAAAATTGTGCACTGACTTGCTACCAACGTCTAACCCTGAGAGTGATACATTAGCCAACATTTAAACAAAGCTTGCCTGATTCATTTAATTCTATTGTTTTTTTGTGTATTGTTTGTAATGCAAGTAATATAATATGCGAGACAGTTTTCATCTTTCTTTTCATATTGTTTTAGCTGTGTGCTAGCATATGACGTGTAAATAAACTGTGAAATGATCAGTATTAATTGACTAATTAGGTAAATAGCTGAGCTGTATTATTAAATCAGCCGTGCATAACTTTGTTATAGTTTTTGCAGTAATTTAGTAGGTGTTCTATATATTTTCTAGCTTCTAATAATATCTCTCTAAATACTATGAAGTATGAAGATGTATGTATATTACTGTAAGTAAACGAAATATAAAACTTACTAATGTCACTAATCTATAATGCTTAAACATTAAGCCAGTTGAAAATGAGGTAAAACCTCTTGCATAAATACCATAACTATAACTATAATAATTGTCTATGTAAGTAAATGGACATTTTTGCTTTGTAAAAATGCAACGTTTCTGAGCACATGCACTATTGACTAGGTACTTGCGCAAGCTACTGGCATCATCTCCCACAGGCTTAAACGTAAGCTCTATTAGCTAATAATACTTACAGCTAGCGAAGTTGCCCCAAGTAGGTAGGCCGACTGCGATAGCGCCAACTACGAAGCAAATGAAGCCCAATGCGACCACCGCTATTGAATACAGAGCCTTGCCACTGGCCATGGCTGCATGTCAGCCAACTTCATGGAATGATCCGAACAACATCAGGGCTGATGAGTGCTTGTTCGGTGTGTGCAGAGTCTTGATCCGCACATCTGTGGAACAATAACAGGAATTAAGCAAAACGTAGATGATAAATAATAAATATGTTTGTAACTTTTAAAATAAGTCCATTTTACTCAGTTTGAGAATTGCTGATTTCCCACAATACTAAATAAGGCTGTTTATTTGATCATTCTTTATTATTCGTTGTAAAATGATAAAGACTTCAGAATTAATCTTGTTTGAAAATAGACAAACAAAATACCAAAACATCTATTTTCAAATGTTTAATGTTCTTGATAGTGTTTTGTTATTGCTATTTTTCAGTTTTTCTTTCAACAATGCACTTAAAACAAAAGAAGTTGGATGGTAGTTTTGTTAATGGTGTGAGTGTTGTTATTAGGTATTATTTATTTCACTGTATGCTGCTGGGTAAAGGTCAAATGAGGTCACTCTACAGGTTTTTTCTTTCAATACATACAAAGTTTTAATCATTCTCGAAGTCTGATAGTTTGAAAAACGGAAAAGACGTAAATAGTATGCACTGCCCAGTCAATGTTTCATGACTGAAACCGCTAAAGGTTTCTTGCATAAACTCGGATATCAGCGAAGTCGACATTTGACTGCATTCATAAACATTATTGTATAATTAAAGTACGCAAACCGGTCTTCATTCGATAGTAACGTTACGGCACAAAGGAATGCCAAATCAAAACATTTCAGCCCACTGTATAATATTATTATTATCATTCATATTGGAATGCACAACAACGATTTCCAATTAAAATCTCACTGGAATCACCCAGTGAGAACTTTTCATCGTGTTAATTGAACCATACAGTGAACAGCTAGTATCTAAGGCTAGAAACAGTTATTTTAGCGTAACTTTTACTCACGTTTACCTTGCGAACTCGTCTCGTTGAAGAAATCACACGAAGATCACTCAACTATGCAACTGACAACCAATTTTATTATTATAACTTTTACCGTATCAACTGCACACACAAACTCATCGAAACAAAACACCTGTATTTTTCATGTGAATGCACAAAAGTTTATTCACGATTCAAAATTCGAACCACGACACACCTTTTTAGCACTCCCAATACTATGGACTTTCGAAAATAGTTTCTATCACTCCAGAATCTTGTTAATAGGATAAAATGAAGCACGAAAAATAATTGCACATAACAGCAGCGACAAATTTTGAGATTTTGATCTCTGTGAGAAAATACGGACTCTAAATTTTAGGTACGAAACCTTCGACGCGCGCGTTATGGATGTGGTCGGTAAATAAACTGGTTTTTTGATTTCAATTTGTTGAGCGAGCTACGTTGCAAGCACCCACCGAACTCGAACATTATGTCAGAAATGTTGCTATCTCACTCTTACGTGAAAAAATACTCTCATGTCTTTCAAGTTAAACAGAGATAACAAAAATTCCAGTCTGCAAGTCTTCAATCTGCTATTGCATGCAACTTGCACCCATCGCTGTCGTTGGACTTGGATCAACTTTGGATGAACATAGTGAATTCATTTACCGTGATGAACCTGTTCATTTTGTTTACTAAAAATATTTATTTTTTATCACCCTTGAATTTTTACCTTGCGAAATTTTAAAGTTTTCCTTTCAATCCGAGTGACATTTACAAAAAACCATGCGTTTCTGAACTGAAATTAACGTTTCTCTACGCGCGGCAATATTTAGTGAAGCGGGAAATCAAGTGACAGAACTAATTCCGGGAAAATTTCAAAAGATTTGAATTTAATAACTTTCATTGAATAGAATATTTTATTATAATACTACACCAAAAAAATATTTTTTGGGATAAAAATATATCCAATGATAGTCAGCAATTCTGTAGCTTCCTATTAGTGATAAAAAAAATCGGAATCGGACCAGCAGTTCCGAAGAAACTATTGATATTTTGATTATCTACAAAATATTTACGGTCACTAAGATCAAGGGCTGTCGGTTCGTGGTGGGGTTTCAATGTCGATTACGATTAGGTAGCGTCATCAGTTCATCACCATCATTTCGAAGTATTATTCAATTTCGTAAAATAAACAAATTATTTGGTATGTGATTTCTATGAATGTGATCCGCTGACCCTTCACCAGCAGGCTGGTTATGATTTGAGAATAAAACAATCTTCAGTACCAACATTCTTAGACTTATCGAGGGGATGATGTTCTAGCGGCAGTTCTCTTGCAAGGTTGAGCGAGGCTAATAACCTGATGATAAGAGTGATAATGTATTCAAGTGACGAGTCCACAATTAAAGAGATCCTCGACATAAGAAAGATTGAGCATCACGCAGTCTAAGCCGGTTTCACATACTTGGTTTACCTTTTACGCCAATGCTTTTTTTACGCTAAACCATCAATTAAGAATCATCGCGCATCATCGCATCTGCGTCATGTTTACAGCAAATAAACGTATTTTCTTTCTTTTCAATAGCATACCATCGATTAAGTAATCGACGAACTTTTTTACCTGGATAAAAACACCCCAAAATAATTCGAGACAATAACAATATAATGCTTTAAACAGATTGAATAAATAACTCCATTAGCCGAATGGCTGCGAGGTCATGCAGCTATTTCGGTACCCACGCTGCCAAGACGAACTGACGAACATTGGTCGACTGAAAATTGCAAGCAGTTCGTTTGTGTTATTTCGTAGTAGTTTATCAATACTTCAATAGATTTAATTTTACACACTGTAACTTCTAGTGGTTTATTTATAGAAATAGTTCGTAAATCTGTGCCAGAGGATTTACAGAGTGCCGTAAATAATTAGGTCTTTTATAATATTTCGTTAAAAGTGTAAAATATGATGAAAGTACGGACAGATGTGGCAGACAAGATATTTAATATGATGCTGCTGTTTGTGGTTTTTATTTTGTGTCCGATTGCCAGTAAGTTACCTTTCTTCTTATATGATTACTGATGATGAAGTGGACGAAATTAAAAATAAAACTGCCATGATTACCTATTTTAAAGTTAGGTACTGTTAACCTCGTAAGTTTGCAGGATATAAATAGTAATAAAAAAACACTTATTTTTCTGCTATGATATCAAAGTTCTAAAGAATAACAGGCTAAATTTTCTGTTATAACAGTTGCAGATGCTGTTGTTGATGCTACTACAGACGATGCAGTAAGTAAATTAATATTCATCAGTTAGGTATTATGTTCTTACCCACGTAGGTTTAACTTAAATACACAGTTATAGGAGACTGCTACCTGAGAAGTCCTTCCAAAATTTTAAGCAGTCCCATTATAAAATTACACCACATCTGTACTTAGTCTCCGAAGGCTGGGGTCAAGTTGGTCTCCTAGCCATATGCCATGTTTTTATGGCTCGTTGCGCCAAGTTTAGATGGTTGTTCTGATATAAAATCAAGCTCCTCCTTCTATTTTAGTCTCCTCATTTACTATTCTTCTTTTCCCACAGGTTCTGCAACCCTGCGAAACGAAATGCGGTTGTGAAGAGTACGTAACGTTATCCTAACTCGTTATTTTAACTGAAATGTTTTTGCCTCCTAAAATGCAACGATTGTGTTTTCAGAATGTATATCTATGATGCTGTTAACGATACGTGTCTGATTAATTTCAAGAAAGTTATGAAGAGAGTTGTTGTAATTTATGGAAAAAATAGTAAGTGTTACTTACATTAGTTAATAAATCGAAGTAGGAACACCTAATCAAGACTGTGTCTACAACATTGTCATAATTTGGAGTCTTTTCGGGAAGTACCGCAGCAAGCATCTTGAAAGATTAGCAACATTTTATCCAATGACTATCCAATACTATTAAATTACCTCCTGGATATTCTAAAATAACCCAGTACAGCCTTTTCACTCTGATACTGTCTTCTTTGAGACATGGGTCCTCCAAGACACACAATTATACCATTTAATGTAATGTAGTAAATTGATTTTTACAGATGTTGAGATTTTACCTGATGACGAAATGGCAAGTAAGTTAGAGCATGACCTGAACAGCTTTTTGTGGTTTAAATGACCCACTAATTTGCAGTTTTGCACATACTTACCTAATACCTACATTTGAAATTCCACCTACTTCAAGAAAAAGTTAGACGAAACTAAAGCACGTAGGACGGCGCCTGTTTGCGATTTAAGCAATTTAATATGCTTTCGTGTTGTGTGCTGTATCCTAAACTTGTTAATACCTACACGCTGTTGTGATTTAGCTTAGCTGCTAAGGAATAATGTGTTGATATTAATTAGGTAGGTTAGGTATTGAACCTCTATATTCTTTACACGACTTTAAAAACACTTTATATCTCTTCTTTCAGAATCAATTTACATTGAGGGGGAGAATCTATTTAAAGGCATCCTGATTTCAGTTGTCCTCTTTATGACGTGCGCAAGCGTTTGTGTTGTATCCGCCTGCATATACTGTTGCCGTATTAATTACACGTAAGTGATATATAATTGATGGAGTAGTAACATGTCATTACATGCAACCGTACCTACATCTGTGGTAACACGTGCCCTACGAAATCCGCGTTCATATCTAACGTCTGATTTTTTATTTGCTAGACCAAAATGACAGCTGCGATCGAAATATCGAATAACTAGCGATACGTTTTGAGTTCAAAGATGGAAAAACTGCCAATGTGTAGAATATGTTCAACGTGAAGAATGTACGAATGCATGTAGTGGTCAATAGGAACTTGCACGAACTTTATGAGAAGCTCGATGTAAAAGGTCGATCACAGCTGTCATTTTGGTCAAGCAAATTAAAAATCAGAGTTTACGGGCGACTCAATAGCGCTCTGCTTTTTTAATGTCAAATTGTTACCACTAATGTTTGTATTGTTACCACTAATGACTGTACGACGTACAACTCCTTGTTCGGCCGCAGAAGTGCGTACCTACCTACCTACTACTTCACAGACTATAGTACTCTCTAGCGTAGCTGGTGTTTCCGTTCTTTGCTCTGGGGGCATATCCAATGGTCTAGCTCCACTTTAAAAAAATTGTTTCTCGCGTTGTAAATTATTTTTAGATACAAATGCCAAAACTGGAAGTTAGGAGGATGCGGGGTCCCGAGAACGATACAAGGACTGGAGGGAGGCATTTGCCCAGGAGTGCGACAGACAGGACAGTCACAAAAAAAAGCAGAAACCAAGTCTATTTAGTCTATACAAATACCTCTGATTGGTAACAATGGAAGCAGAATTAATTTATATATATTTATTCCAGAGACCAGACATTGAAAAAAAATGTAAAGGCTGTGGCAAAGAAACTGAAAAGAGATTATAACTCAAAGACGATGACTCCAAAGCGCGCGCCGTTGCCGGTGATATCGGAAAGTTGTAGTGTCCTTGTGGAACCAGCGGGCATTATAGTTGCTTAACCCTATTTATTTTTTAATTTAATACTGACTTACTATTGGCAGAATTAATAATATTTAAAAAAAATGACATTTATTTCTTGCGTAAAGACCAATCACCAACAAGTCCAAGCGCCAGATAGTTTATCAAGTAATGTCAATAACACAATGTCAATGATGGATAATGTCGGTTGTATAGATATTGTATCTATGTTACTGGCTAGTTTTTAAATACTTTAAATTGTGATCTGTGGAGAACGTAGTGGGTAGCATAATTGTTTTAAAATGTACCTAATATTTAAGATATTATGACTGTTTCATTTATGTAGTGCTACTTTTTGATTTTCTTAAATAAAAAAATAAATAAACATAATCAGCTTATTAGTGATTATAAAACACAAGCCAGCCGGGGCAGGAATTTAGAATTTTTGATGATAGATATCAAGTTTGAAATTCCCGCATAGGTAGTTCCCGCCATAGCCATTGGTGGATACCAAGGCTATGGCGGGATTGCTGTCTATGATTGAATTTAAGGCTACACTCCGAATTACGCCATAATCGATCACAGCCCTCACATCAATAATTTGCGTTCCGATTTAGATATCACGATTATGACAGCTGAGAACTGTCAACAATTCGTAACGCTCGTGAACGCACTCACGGTGCTTGCTCAACGTCAACCCCAAACCTTGCACAAGCAAGAAAGACCGACTGGATATTTATTTGAAAATGGAAGTTCTGCGCATTGGCACTTCTGTTTTGTTGGTTGAGATGTATGAGAACAAAGATGCGACTCGAAACAACTCAACAGCACAACGGACAGCTGTCATTTTTGACAGCGCTCACGATGATATTAATCTAGGGCATCGTCAACGTTATCGCAAGATGGCGCATGTCATGACGTCATCTATGACGATTCACAGAACATCGTTATTGCGCTCACGCTAATTCGGAACGGCTGCGGCTGTAAGCACGTTCATATCGATTACAATGCAATTCGGAACTCAGCTTTAGATTTGACAAATTGACAGTGACAGAAACATTTGTGTATTCTGTGGACCTAAGCTTGCGTGCTGCTGTCAGCTGTTAGTGTTTTCTTTTTTCCAATTTGGCCAAAGCCTAGTTTTAATGAGTGATTTGTTTATTGTTGTGAATGTGAACAATAACTTTACAAAATCTAATGAGAGAACATAAATAAATAACTATATCATTCAATTATGAACTAGATATCTGTACATTGTAAGTATTGCGAGAGCATACTCAGTATTTTAAAAGCTTGCGTCAATTCAGCTCCTTTTCATTTGTATAAATTGATTTCGTACTTAAATATTCATACATTTCGTACCTACTATACTCATGCAAAATTAAACAAGTATTTCCAACGCTTTTGTCTAATAATAATGTAAATCTTTTTCCAGACATATGGAATAAAAACTGTTTGGTAAACATGCTTGATGGTAGCTTGATGGATATGGTGTTTACTACATTGGGCGTACTGCTGAGCATGGCAATGCTGAGTTGTTTATGCTGTATATGTATGAAATTCAGGTTAGTATGGTTTTGATTTAAATAATACATAGGTAACATTGCTAAAAATGTTTATATACATTGATGCACTTAGCCATATGATCTTGACTTTGGCTACTCAATTAAGGACTTCCTTGAGCCAGTCATTGAAAGACTTGTCAAGCACATCCTGCGATCAATCACTATTGTGTTCAATTTCAAAAGAAGCAGAGCACTCCTTGATGATAAATTATATTTGTCTGTACAAAAAAAAAAACATTTTGACAAGTCAAAATTAAATTATGCTTTAAAACCAGATGAGTTTGGTGTTTCCTAACTGATTACTCTGAGAAGAAACTCAGAGGTCACACTCCCTTTTAAAGTCCAGACATAATGTTAGTCAGGCCATATGAGGACCATGCAAATTAATGTCTGAGTAGGTCTTTTGAGGAAAGAAGCATACAGATTTGAGTGACAATTGTAAGAAGATTTAAAGGCAATTTTACTTCGGTAACTCAGGTACCCTACGTGAGATTGTCAGTAACACCAAGGCGTTGCTGGCCTACCCATACGCAAAATACGCGCATTGACGTGGAGTTGCGGACACCAGCCCGTATTACCTATTACCTGAGGCAATCTTTTAATACAGAACTGATTCCTAAAATGCCAAAACCCTTAACTATTTACTAATAATACTTATTTATCAATTTCAGTGATCTGAAGCTGAAGAGTTACGTAGTAGAAATGGCTAAAAAGAGAGGCATCAAAGTGGATTTAGATAATCTGGAGCCGAAATACAAACAGTGCCAGTCACCACAACTTAATGAAAACTGTACTATAGTGATACCAGATGTGGCTATTGTTCTTTAGCTCGGTATCTGTCATTCTTGGGATTGTTTATAATTTCTGCGCCATAAACAATGCAGCATACGGCTCTGACATTTATGGTGTCATGCTAATTATCAATTTTGTCTAACTATACAGCATCTTGATTGAAAAAATACTAGCAATCTCTTAGAATTGATTGCCACTTAGTCTAAAACCCATCTTCCCTTCCGAACTATAAGTATAGAATATCTTTGAATGGGAAAAATAAATGTTTGTCTTCATAATGAGTACAAGAGTTGTAAAAGATAAATATGTTACATTTTTTGTAACAATTTCATTCATATTTAATCTAAGAGCTTGCTTGTATTTTTCAAACCTACACTTAGCTGTCACAGCTGAATTATGGACCAGTCGTGAGAATATTGTCTTCATTAGATCAATTATTTTACCTTACTAACTACAAAGTGAGATGTCATGTGGAAGATTTAAGAAAAAAAGGGCAGAAAATATATGCCAATGTTAATATTGATTCAGGGTTCAAATGACAGAAATAGGCTTAGGATGCTATTATGGGTAGATAAGGGAAAGAATAGAAAACCATATTAAAGCATAGCTCATGCACTTAGTTGATAAAAACATACTTTTCTATGGATACTTTTATGGACAGGAATTGCCAAATATTACACTATTTATTTTCACTATTTATAATATATGTAGTTAAAAGTACAGATGTTCCTCCACTATTTGAAAATTGAGTGAAGCTCATTATGAGAATATTTATATAAAATATTTTATTCTAAATGCCAATTTTGGAACTAACTGTGTCTTAAGATATTTATTATAATACAAACTTAACATTCTTTTACGGGGTGTTGTGGTCTTAGGAAAACTGCAGCTGTTGAATTATACCAAAAATATTTTGCAATTGTTAATGATATGTTTTAGGGTTTTAGTTGATATTGCATTAAGGCTCACTTGCACCACAAATCACTGAATAATTTTTTCTCTAAACTTATTTATATTATTCTATAGTTGACTGAGATAGGATGATGATAACTATGTTTAGCGCTATAGTAGATTGTTACACAAGGGGCTAAAATGACCCATTACATACGAGGTAGTTTTACGCCCGAGCTTCAGCGAGGGAGTAAATAGAAACCGAGTTATAATGGGTTTTTAGCGCCGTGTGTTACACTTTACTTTTCACTACGATTGCGAGAAAATAACATAATCCAATACAATAAAAGATAGTTTATTTTATTAAAAATTAAATGTACAATTTGTACATACGCGCCAATGCCTTTTTTTAAATTTCTTCTGTAGTCGCAACGCAATGCACGCATTGTACCGAAAAGATCCATCTAGAGTTCCATTTTCAAAAATAAAATATTCTTTTTTTATGAAACGGTAATAAGTCGAGTCTTTATTCATGATTATTCTACTTATGAATAAAGACTTTTTCGTTTTTGTAGGCTCGCTGGTAAAAGGCAAAAATGAAATAACTTCCCAATAGGAAAATATGCTATTTTATCCCCGCTCTGCTACTCTACGACTGACTTTTTGAGCAAGAGGAGTGAAAATAATGTTTTCTATGTTTACTGATGTGTGGTAAAAGTGGGCTTTAAGCCAGTAGCTTTTTCGTGAAAATTAACTGTGATTTCAATACGTTGGAGCAACTACTCCAAACATATATTTTATTTTATTCTGTGATAAACCTGATAATCTAATCTTTTATTTTACTAAGGTTTATATTTCTGTAACTGCTCCCTACGTTCCTAAATTATGATTAGATTTAGCGTAGCCTACTAGATGCCTCACTAGACAATTTTGTGATGAATTTGCCTGACATTTGTAAATATTGATTTTTAAGATGGAGGGGAGTTGTTTGTTTTATATATTTTTTTACTACAGCTATGCATTTTACAATGCGGCAGCACCTTGTTATCTTTTCCGTAATAGATCTATTAATGCAATAGTTTTAGTAATGTAAAGGTTTCTTGATCAAACAAGCAGTCTTTAGTAATGATTATACTTCACTAAAATTAGCTTTCAAGTGTTCAATAATAAAAGTGAGATGTATGTATAAAAGCCGTATTTTTATGAATATCAACAATTGGCATTTGCTAATATCAGATAATTTAAATAAAAATTGTGTAAGTACATGTAGATGAATTAATTATGGAGACTCATGATTCTCGTTCTAGAATATATAAAAAAATCATACATAGGTCCTAGGTCATCGTACATAGGCACGCCCCTCTACTGCTTGTTACATTCACATTTCAAATATTTGTATAGAATTTTTAGTGGACGGGGGTGCAGTTTTATATTAGACGGTCTCTGCCTACATAATACGTTCTTACTTTAAAGTAAAAACAATATTTTTTTACACCCATGGTAAATTTTTCAATTGCGACTCGTCTTATAATTAAATGATTTTCTTTATTTTTGGAATATTGTAAAAGTATTTACCTATTATAAATAGTCTTTTGCTACTCACGATAACTTAGGAATAATAATATTATATTGATTAGGGACTGACGAGCGTAAACATACTTAGATAATACTTAATCGTATTTAGCGACGCAAGTTGCGTATATCTGCCCTCATTTTTCGAGTGAATATTTGCTAACAACTACCAGTAGACCATAACAGAATTAATAATAATCGATCGTTTCTAAAAAATATAACCTTACTGCCCGCATTGTCTTTACATAACGTAGAAAATAAATTAGGCATAGTAGTGCCTACTATTTAGTATGTAAAAATTTAAAATTAACAACGGGAAGAATAGCGGGACGTCTTAGATGTTTTTCCTCAAAAAATTATAGAATGAGGGTTTTCTGAAATGACGTTCACTAGGTGGCAGCACTGAGGCGTCAGGTCCGGACACCTGCCAAGTGTCAAAGCGCCTGTATTTTCTTTAGTCGTATCATGACTGAGCGATGAACGAATAAATAACGTCATCATATATTTTATATTCATTGTCGAAATGGAGAACCTCTTGTCAAAATGGCGCCAACTGGTAGCGTGAATTTTCATGAAAACCCTCATTAAAAGGAATTAAGGGGTTTGCCAAGAAGTAGGACAGTACAGGCTTATAAAAAAATAACGTATAATTTACAAAATATACTAAGTGGGAAGTAGAGCTCAATACTCATTGTATTTATTAGTATACTAACTATTTATTAAAATATAATGTGGCGCAGAGGTTGTTTGTTTTCAAACTATTTAGTACATATTGTAAGCTTGTTAGCCTACGATTACTATCGTATACGATGATGTTACAACTGTTAAAAGTCCGTAACGCCTGTGCTGCCATCTATTGGTTCTACTAGAATGTCAAAGGATAGATTGGCATGCGCTTTTTTTAATGATGGCCAGTAAAATAATGTGTTCTGATTCTGGTCCATATTCTTTCTACGATAATAAAAGGCGCTATTGCTTCGAGCTCATTTCCTGTTAGTAAACATTTATTTGATTCTATTTTTACGATTTCAAAATACCTGTTTATTTTGAACTAAAGGTACTTTATTCAGCGTTTACATTTTTTTTTTTGTCTTGCATGTACTATACAAACTTGGTGAGAGTAATTTTACCTACAATTGCGAATATTGTATTCAAGTCATGTTTAATCTAATATATAAAAATCTCGTGTCACAGTGTTTGTTATCGAACTCCTCCGAAACGGCTTGACCGATTTTTATGATTTATTTTTTATAAACATAACTGGCGAAATGTGGTGTGCTATAGGTATACCTCTGCCTAATCCTTCGGGGAATACAGGCGTGATGTTATGTTTTTATGTTATTTTTTATAATTTGGTAGGTCTGAGGTAAAGGTCGTAAAGTATATTTCATTTCATACCGCTGCGGGTGAAACCGCGGGGCGCAGCTAGTATTATATAAGTATTGTATGTTAATCACCTGCCTACTACTGAACTAGCGCACAATGAGACAATGTATTTGAATTAAGCGTCGAATTGTTTACACACAAACGACTTACCTCGGCAAGTATTCAAATTATATTATTAATACTCGCGTCATACGTCATTCTCATAACCTACCTTGAGTATGAAATTACGACCTACTCTCCAATAAATTGTAAAAAAAAGCCTCGTGGTATCTAAACTAAGTTTAAAGAGAAATGATTTGATTTTTTTGTATGTTTGTTAGTTACGCTTTCGCGATGAAACAGCTGAGCGGTTTTGGATGAATTTCGGCACATGGGTAGACCATGACTTGGATTAGGACATACGATACTTTTTTTCCGGATATTCCTACGGGATCGAGATTTAAGCGGGTGAAACCGCGGGCCGCAGCTAGTCTATAATAAAACTAGTCTTGCGTCTGTCGTTTGTGTGTTCAAACATTTCATACTGCCATTGGCTACGCGTGACTGAAGGAAAAAACTATTTATGTTGAATATATTTACTATAATCAACTTGTAATTTAGTAAAATTAAAGTAATTTTTGAAACTCATACTTGTACTTGATTATCTAACTCCCGCACCCTAATAACGTAACACACTATCTATCACAATCTGAATCATTTTGAAGCCTATTGCTAATCCATTGCTTCATATGTTCGAAAAATTTGTCTGCTCGACAACGTAAATAACGCAATGAATGTCGTTGAACTGTCAAAATGAAACCCATTCCTACTGTTAGTGTGTTACGTAATTACCCCGCAGGTGTCTGGAATGAAAATCAACGACGCGGCGACATTGATATACGCGACGACGCA
Organism: Griposia aprilina; assembly: GCA_916610205.1. NCBI lineage: Eukaryota > Metazoa > Arthropoda > Insecta > Lepidoptera > Noctuidae > Griposia > Griposia aprilina. The sequence continues at coordinate 21,556,777 of OU744285.1, read as the reverse complement.
CGCCGTATTATTTATTTATTTATTTATTTACTTTGCATAATGTACACTCAGTTACAGGCTAGGCTAAAACTTAAGAGTACATGACCCCGGTGGGGCGCAGCAAGTATTATTACATTTAAAACTTATTACTAGGTTCTAACTTAAAAGTTAACATTATATTGCAATGCCTACTACTATTAACAATATCAAAACATTCATTATTACTACCAATACATACTTACAACTGTTTATAACATAATATATTTAACTTATAATTATTAAAGTAATTTGAAATATATAGTAACATTAATAAAATTATTTTATACATAGATACTTACATAACATTTGTGCTTTATTTAAGCTGCTTATCTTCCATAAACTCTTTAATATTATAATAACTTTTCTCTAAAAGTAATGACTTAAGTCTAAATTTAAATATGCAAAGTGTTTTTGTGGATCTTATACGTTCAGGTAAATTATTAAATTAAGGTCATGTCACGTAATCTGATTGGCTTTTGATAAATCTATCAACCAATCACAGCAGTTGACAATTTGACATACGTTTGACAATTTAACATGCGTTTGACAATTTGACATGTGTTTGTCAATATAACATGCGTTTGACAATTTGACATGCGTTTGAAAAGTTAGCAAATTTTTGTATTGATTTTCGTTCCAGAAACTGTAACAGCCGTAAGTCCCGTATCTATCCTTAGTAAGCTATAATAACACTTATAGTAGGTAACTGAATTAAAGTTCACTTTGTAGTTTATAAACAAAATCTCCACTTCAGGGTTAAATTTTAGTTTAACTGTCATAAAAATGAAACTGAAATACACTTCCGGACACCTCAACCGAACCACCCTGCATATTTTTTTCTTTTTAAATAATGGTAGTACAAGGAAGAAAAACGTGGTTTTGAAGCCAGTCACTCATTCCGTTTGTCATTGTTCCAAATTTGAAATCGGAATACTAAAACCTTTTTTACAAAAAATTAAACCGACAAAAAAAAGAAACTGTTTACAGCAAATTACAGATTTTGAGTCGGCGCCAAACATACAAGGCGCCAAGAAAACTTATGGCAGCTTGATTGATCGTTGTTAATTGATCTGCGTTGATTGTTTGGCGTCGACTCAAAATCTGTAATTTACATTAATTTAAGAGCTTAGTTAGACTGAAAGGTTTATTTTTTGCTTTTCAGTTTATTTTTTCGTCGTTTTAATTTTTTGTAAAAAAAGTTTTTTTATTTTACGCTTTTCAGTTTCCTTTTCAAATAAATGAACTTATTTATTTATTTCAGGCTACCAACAATGGCTTACACTACAGATATCTTTAAAAAAAAACATGAAATTAAAACTTAGTACAGCGGATTAATTACTTTAAGGTAAACACCACATTACCAAGATTAAATTATGTTATTTGACAGCTTGGGTACATGACAAGTTTTCAAGCAAACTTACTAATAGGGGCAAAATATGCTAGATACAAAAGTCATCAAGGTTTCTCAAATCAGACAAACAGTCAAGAATTTTAGATTTCAGCTTAGGGAATCGAAAGTGTAAATCGATTAGATCGCTATTACATATAAAACCATGCAAAACCTAGCATATAGACAGTTATATGCTATACCGTTTTTCTCTGTGGAGGACAAAGAGTAGTAATTGGTCTACGCGGAATTCATGACGGACGGAGCACGCAAGATATTGAGTACGAGCAGTGCAGGCTAGTCGATAATTCTTTTAAGAAATTTACATACGAACATTGCGTCGTTTCATCATTTTCGATCTTCTAAAGAGTTCAAGAACTTCAATCTATTTTTATAAGAAGTTGTTTTTTTAGTTATGCCAACAGAAACAGCTAGATGCCAATCAAAGTGTTTTTGAACGTGTTCTAGACGCAAACTATTCGTAGCATAGTGTAGCGGCCACACCATATTACAGTATTCTGCTACATATTAACTACAAAGTGTAAAGTACACTATCTTATGACAAAAACCCAGCATATTGGATGCTTTTTTAGGGCTTGTATTTAAACGCCTACCAGAAAAGTACCTATTTTACTACCAAAAGATTCGAAATACCTACCAGAATGGATAAATGATCACCAAATTGTGTTTCATAAAGTATTGTAGAAATGAACCTATTTTCCTTTTTATTCTATGCCGTAAAGATTCATAAATGCCTTTAAATTTCTTACCACCTGCCAAGATAGCTCGACGGAGCCCCGCTTGGCGGGGCTCCTATTTCTGTCTGCAAGGTTTAAAGGAACCTAACCAACCAAACCTCGGTGTGCCCCTAACGGTGACCGGCTAGGGTTAGGGTTAATAATAAGGTCGACGGAGCCCCGCGTCGCGGGGCTCCTATTCCTGTCTAAACGGTTTAAAGGAACCTAAGCAACCGAACCTCGGGGTGCCCCTAAGGTCGACTGTCTATGGTTAGATTTGGTGAGCATTTATTCATTTTGGTAGGCAAAAAGAATTTAAATACAACACGTACAATTATTCTGATGAGTGTATAATTATTTTGGAACTTAAAACGTTGTTCTTTAGGCACCTCGGTATAGAGAAGGTTTATTTTATTTGAAGTTAACATATTTTACTTGGTACTTAGTATTAGGGTCTAAAATATTTTTTGGTGAGCTTTTAAATTGTAGCCCTTTTTTAGTTATGTGGTTTGTATGGTGCAAATATAATTTTTTGGTCAAATAGAACTCCCAGGTCACGTACAGTGTCTATTTAAGTAACTTTGTCGTCATTAATGTAATACTCTCACTGGCTCCTGAAATACAGCTACTCTACCTATGTAGAGTACCTGTATTTCAGGAGTCAGTGAGAGTTTCTGAATCCAGGGTCTCACATTTTTCTATAACCAGTTTTTACGGCAATAAATAAATTATTATTTTGGTAAAGAAATTTGGTTTCTTAGCTCTTTGGCTAGTTTAAGTTACATTAACGGGCCCAAGCCAAGACAATGTAGCATGTGTAGTGTTTTTTTTTAAGCACCTAGAATTAATGTGATGAGGAATCATTTGATTTTCCTCAATTTGCATGAACTGCCTAACTATACTGCAGGTGTTTAAAATTGGAACTTTTTGGAGTATTATGTAAACTGAGTCTTTCAGGTCTATTCGATTAAGGCTGTGGTGGAGGGGATTGAGTATAACACCCGTCGTGGAGACAACAATGGGTACTACGTATGCTTTTCCTGCCTCCAAATTCTGGTCACTTCTTCTTTTAGTTCAGCGTAGGATTACTGATTTTCTCACTTATTGTGTTTTTGTAAATTGTATATATTAGGGACTGCAATATCTATGAGGTATGTGACTTTATTAACTTTATTTTGAAGGGCTATAGCTGGTCTATTATGGTGAACGGTCCTGTCGGTTAGTATGCCGCGATCGTAGTAGAGTTTGTGTGTGGTATTTTCTAGAACTGTTGGTGGTACGTACTTGTAATAAGGAGTGCATATATCTTGTAAGTATGAGTTTATATTTGAGTGCTAGTTTTTGATGGATGACTTTTGCTACCTGATTGTGTCTGAGTCTACTTATAGATAAGATAGATAAGATAAGCCTTTATTTGCTTTAAACATGGTATAAAGTTGTTACAGTCTGGTTTGATATAATTAATGTGCACATGTTTAGCTATACAGAATATTGTATCAATTGCATGCAAAATAATGAATACATGAGTTAAAGGTGAACTATACAATGCCGCAGATTAATTGGTAATACTATAATAGTCATTCAGATCATACATCATAAACATTGTCATTAATACTTGTACATACAAATTTTATATTTTTAAGTTAAAGAAATCATTAATGTCATAAAAGTTATGTCCATTCAGCCATTTATATAGTTTATTTTTAAATGAGCTAGCATTATTTAATAATTTTACTTCGTTTGGTATATTATTGTATATACGTACACACATCACAAGGCAGCTTTTAGCATACTTGGCTGACTTAGGATTATCCTTTAATACAAGTCTGTGTGGATCCCTTGTTGGTCGAGAGATTACCTCATACGCTCTTTTGAACAATCCCTTATTACTGTACACAAATTTACAGATTTCGTATATGTAAAGTGAGGGAAGTGGTAATAAACCTAGCTTTTTAAAAAACGGTTCGCAGGACTCATCAGGATGAAGTCCACAAATGGCCCTGATGCATTTTTTTTGTGCAATAAATGCTCTATGCTTATCTGTACTGTTCCCCCATATAATAAGCCCGTAACTTAAAATGGATTCTATATACAGGGTTAGTTTTCAAAGACCAGCCAAATTTAAGGATGTGGTACAGACCATCAAACTGAACAACTCTCTCCATGGGACCAATATCATCATCGCGAAAAATTTATCAACTGTCCCATACAAAACTTCAATACCTACTCGACCCAAATGTATAGGACCGCTGATTTTTTTTTCGCGATTACGATATTGGTCCCAAGGAGAAAATTGTTCAGTCTGATGGTCTATACCACACCCTTAAATTTGGCTGGTCTTTGAAAAATAACCCTGTATGCGTGGTATGTGGTTATTGCCGTTTTTCTATTTGTCACGTTCTTTACTTGTCTGAGAGCATAAGCAAATTTATTGATCCTATTGCACAAATTATCTAGATGCATTTTCCAATTTAATTCTTGATCTATGAGTACACCCAAGAATTTAGTTTGTGTAACTTCTTTCAGTCTATCAATATTAAGTTTGAAATTGTATTTAGCATGTTTAGATTTATTAAATTGTATAAAATTAGATTTGTCTAAGTTGATTTTTAATTTATTTGTCTGTAGCCATTCTAAAATATTGTCTATAGTATTATTAATGTCCATTTCATGATCAGATATTGAATTATACTTCTTATCAGTCGTTACTATAATTGAAATGTCATCTGCAAATAATATACATTTATGATTAGTCACTAGTGGTATGTCATTTACATATAATATAAATAAAATGGGTCCTAAGACACTCCCTTGAGGGACTCCGCGTTTATTTTCCCTGGAGTCAGAAAAATAGGAAGAAAGTAAGTTTTCATGTACTTTATCTATGACAACGTATTGTTTCCGATCATTTAAATAAGATGAAATCCACTGCAGTGCTGGTCCTCTTATTCCAATGCTTTCTAACTTTTTTAATAAAACGTCATGTGCTACATAGTCGAAAGCTTGCGACAGGTCGAAAAAAAGTCCTGTTGTCATATGATTATTATTTAGATTACCCAGGATATTGCTCAAGAGGGAAAATATTGCCTGTGTTGTCGACTTGTGCTTCTGAAATCCAAACTGTTCATTTGTTATAATGTTATATTTGCTACAAAAGTTGATAAGTCTGTTGAGCATACATTTTTCGAATACTTTTGATAAAATAGGAATAAGAGTAATTGGACGATAGTTTTTCACGTCATTTTTATTGTTTTTTTTGTAAAGTGGTTTCACGACTGATATTTTTAAGGCATCAGGAAAAGTACCTGATGAAAATGAAAAGTTAATTAAATATGTCAATATAGAAATTAATTCAGTGTTGCAGGCTTTGATAATTTTTGTGCTAATTCCATCATAACCTTCGGAGTTAGAATTATTTAAAGCCATTATCTCCTTTTTAACTTCATCTTCAGTCATGAAAATAAGAAACATGGAATTAGGAATTGACGCCGTATTAGAGTCATTAAGTAAATTATTCAATGATGAGGTATTTGTCGAGTCAATAAAATAATTATTAAAAGCGTTCGCTATGTCAGTGGGATTTGTCAGTGTCTGTTTATTTAATTGTAATTCAGAAATATTATTGTCATTTTTTGTATTCCCAATTTCGTAATTAATGACTGACCACGTTGCTCTACATTTGTTTTGGCTTTTTTTTATGAAATTAATATTAGAATTGATTTTTGATTTAATAATGCACTTTTTCAGTATATTTGAATATTTTTTATATTTTGTTTTGTACATTATAGTTTTATTTTTGTAATAAAGATATCGTAAAGATCGTTTCGTTTTACAACTATTTCTTAGACCCTTACTTATCCATTTTTGTTTACATGTGTTAGAGTTATTAATCTTATTTTTTCTTTTTGGGAAGCATAAGTTATATAATAAACATAATAAGTCATGAAATTTATTAAAAGCCTTATTTGGGTCAGTTTCTATGTGTACTTCTGACCACGATAAACTTGTTAGACATTCTTTGAATTTTTTAATATTTTCGTTACAGTAATCTTTCCTATAAATGTAGTATGATTTGGACTTTGAATTTTGCTCTTTTACTGGAAAGTCTAATAATTGGGCTGTGTCGTGGTCAGATAAATAAAGAGGCAAAACATCTGTTGATGTTGTCTTTATGTTACTTAGTATATGGTCTATACAAGCGTCTTTACGAGTGGGAATATTAATGTACATTTGCAGATTGTTGGTATTACATAAATATTTTAAATAGGTTGTCAGTTTTCCTGGTTTTAGGGTATTTATGTTAAAATCACCAGCAATAACTATTTTCGTACTTGGCCTATATATAGTCTGTTTTAATATTATTATTCAACTCCTGCAACGTTTCTGGACCTGGTTGGTTAGTTCGAACACGCCTCTTCAGCTCATCTAATAAGTGTTCTATTGGATTCATATCAGGGCTTCTTTCTGGCCATTCCATTACTTCGATACTAACGTCATGCAGGTATTATCGAACAATTCTTGCAGTGAGCGTCCTTGCATTATCATGTATAAAAATGAAATCCTAGTCCAAAAACTCGGCATATGGTATCACAAGAGCCACTAGGCATTGATGAATGTAGCACTCGCTATTTAGTGGTGGCAGTCGTGCTCTCGTCACAACCACAAGGCCAGTTTTTTCTTCGATGGAAATTCCGACCTGGACTGTCCATGACCTACCGCCATAAATCATCTTCTTTTGAATACCACATTGCTGAAAACGTTCTCTCTGTCTTCTGTGTACTTACCTACGTCCATCATTGCCATAAAGCATAATCTTGGTTTCATCCGTAAAAAGAATCTGGCTCCATTGACGTTCCAATGCACGAACGTTTGTTCACGTGCAAACTGTAGGTGCGTCATTCTGTGAGCTCGTGGCAGTTTGGAACGATTCGCTGGCTTATGAGGTTTCAGGTCACGTTCTTCGAGTCTCCTTCCAACAGTTCGAGTGCAAACAGTCCATGTAAGTCTCGAAGCTGTTCTTGGACCTGTACTGAGTTCAGGTGACGATTACGGAGCCGGGTGGTAAAGATAAACCGATCTTGTCGTGCTGTAGTGACCTGGTTTTGTGGTCCTGGACGGCACACGAAGCCGCCAGTCTCCAGGTATCGATGGTAAATTTTTGAACGGCAGGACGACTTGCATGAATTTGTGCACTAACGTTTCGCTGACTATGCACAGACTGAAGAAGTGCCACGGCTTGCGCGGCTACTTCAGGTGCAGTACCTATCCATAATTTGAACGTCACAATAGATAACAAAATAAGGATAAAGTATTTCGATACTCTTTTTATGCAAAACAAATAACGATATAATTATTGATTTATAGATGCTCTAATCAAAGCTTGTTGCTTTTTTTGTGAGCTACTTATTTTATTTCTCTTTTAAAATTCGTGAATTCAAATTTGGAACAATAGTGATACCGAAATTTAGGCCAGTAAGTCAGCTTCTTTTATAGCTGACTTCAAAACACTTTATCTCTGACTTATTATTATTTTGGGGTTTTAGGCCTTAAAATGCAAGGTGGTTAGATTTTGGAGCCCGAGAGTGTGTAATCAGATGGCTGGCATATTTTCTTTATAATAGGGACGAATGTAGTTAAGAAGCTTTCAAAGAAAATCTTGCGCCATGTCAGCTTTTCCCGCGAACGACACAGACGCGACGACTCGTGAAGTAGTAGGTACTATTTAGTCTGCGCGTGAAATCGTGCATGACGGTGATAATGTGACTTTAAAGGGTTCCGTACGTCCTAAAGAAAAAACGGAACCCTTATAGGACCACTCGTGGGTTTGTCTGTAGGTCTGTCTGTCCGTCTGTCACAGCCAATTTGCTCCGAATCTACTATACTGATTAAGTTGAAATTTGGTACACATATCAATTTCTGTAACCTAAACACGGACGTCTAACATAAATAAATGAATTTTTAATGCGGGGGTCACTTTCGGGGGCAAACTAGAAAATTAAAAACAAAATTTTTGCAAACTGTATCGTGTGACATATTAAATGAAAGTGCTTATAGTGCTTATATCTCAAATATATTTTGTATAATTTTAAACTACACAGTTTTGGAGTTATTTAAGAAGATATATGAAAATTTACCATTCCCCCCCTTATCTCCGAAAGTACTGAGCCTAAAACTTTGAAAAACATACATAAATTAGTTCTTTACTTACAGATTACAGGAAAACCTATAAGAAGTCTAGGGTCTTAAAATAACATGTTAATCTTTCAATATTGTGCGTAAAAACTTACAATTTCAGTAGGAATGTATGGGAGAACATGTTTTACAACTACAATGTCATGTTTGTTCTTGGGATCTGGGGGCACGGTAGTACTCTCGCCAAGACGGTTCATGAACAAAAAACAGGGGCACTACCTACCTTTTCTCGAAGCGATTCGTCGTGTTTTCGTACCCTCATTCATAGCTTCGGCCTGAATAATGCTAGAGAGCTGAAATTCTCAGGATAAAATTTTGTTAGCAAGCTTATAAAATACACTAAGTTTCATGTGTCTAGCTTTGGATTTTATCAATACCTAAAATACGTCGATTCCGTCACTGACTGACTCATTCACTCGTTCATCAAAACCTCTAGGACACTTCCCGAAGTCCTAGAAAGCTAAAATTTGGTATGCAGGTTAGTATAAAAAAAAAAAAACCTCTTTTAAGTCCCTTAAAGGGAGGTGCAGGTCTGTACACAAAATAATACCTCTAGGGTACTTCCCGAAGTCCTAGAAAGCTGAAATTTGGTATATAAGCTAGGATTTGCAGAGAAACAACAAAAATAATAAGATTTTTTTTACTTTAACCCTCTTAAGTTCCATAAGGAAGGTGCAATTTTGTATTTCTTACGGATAATCGGTATACCTACTACCATTTGTAACGAAAGCTAGATTAGCATGTATAAAACAACAAAAAATAAAATATGTTTCGTTGGCTATAAAGAAGGTAACTACTGGCGTGCAGGAAACATCTTTTTACCCAACTATGCTAGAACTAAGGGTTAGATGATTTTAACGGTTCACCCTTGTTTGGTATAATAACGTTTTGTCGAAAATCGCTCCGGCTAATTTTAGTTACAATAAAGTCATTTCGTATAATTATTCATTTGACCGAATAATTAATTGGTGGATTTTTATTTAGCACATTTAGTTATTTGAAATAATGTCATTTGACCGAATTTTAAAATGCACTAATTTTATTTAAACTAATGTTATGTATAAAACTTATTTGGTCTAATATGATGAAAACGCCTACTGTTCGGTACAATATTTGTGACCGAACAGCTCAGCACTTTTGTCCGCATGCATTTCCATAAATGCGTGTATCGCAACTATGACCGGTTAGTTCGTGTCCGACTACCAATCGCGTAACTCAAACCAAACCAAATCAAACCATCTTAGTGCTAATTTAGCCTAATTTTACCATTTGATGTTATCATAGTTTGTAGTATCTAATATACCCTTTTAAACCATATTAATTTCGTATCGTTAAGTCTGTGATCGTAAACCAACAACCAAACCGTAACCATTCTAGTATATTACCGAATCAACCAAATATCAACCAACCCAGAAGTTAGTGCTAAACCACGCAGGTGCCAACTTCTACATGGTCCTTCGAGCCGTAAGGGCCTCGGTTCGCGAAGTACAGTGAAGTGTTTGTGCGCCGAGACCTTGCAACCAGTGTTTTACCAGTTTATAGTATAGGTATCTTAGAAGTAGGTAGGCAGTGAAATCAATTTGGAAGAAATTGGGCAGCTGTCGCGTAAGGAGAATATAAGGTCAGACCAAACCATTTTATAACATTTTATTTTCACTTGCGTATTAAATTAACAGTGGAAATAATGGAGCAGTTAGCAGTCAGCCAAACGGAGGTGTACGACTCCTTGGTTAAACTATTAACTAACATCAAGAAAGATGGAGCTGAACGAAAAACCATAGATTACTGCAAGCGGAAGTTGGAGATATTAGAAAATTACTGGAGAGAATATCAACGCAACCATAGAAAGTGCTGTGAACTTGCTGAATTTAACCATGTGTATTTTACAAAAAAATTTTTTGATAAGGCAGAGGAAGTATATTTGTCGATCAAGCAGCTAATTACCAAAACGATGGAGCTCTTGCTGTCAAGCCAGCAAGAACCTCAACAGCCGCCGGTAGAGGCAGGAACATCGAAGCAAGCAGGGGATTCGTCTCATTCACAGGCACTGCAACAGCAACGTAGGGATACGTGTGAAGACAGAAAATTAGATGGAATGATCAAAAAGCAGACCATCCACTTTAGAGCTTTCATGAGAACAGTAGCTACCATAGAAATCGATCAACTACAAAACAAGTGGGAGTTCGACGATGCTTTGAAGTCACTTCAAAGTCGTTGGGCTATCATCGACAGCCTGCATTGGGAGATAGAAGGAGAAAACGGGGATGAGGATATCTGGTACCAAGAGGAGTTTAACAGATATGAGAAAATGTACACTGATTTGAAGAAAACCATCAACTCTAAAATGTGGTCTGTTTCTCATCGCGACAAATCCACTCCTCAGATGGATATTCCAACATTCCAAGGCAATTATCACCAATGGACATCGTTTAAGGATCTGTTCACAGAAACCATCCACAAAAATCCATCATTATCAAACGCGCAAAAAATGCAGTTTTTAAAGAGCAAAGTAACAGGAGAAGCTGAGCGTCTGATTCACCATCTTCAGATTAGCACAGAAAATTACGAGGTATGCTGGGAAATACTAAACCACAGGTATGGCAACAGTAGACTTATCTTCACGTCTCACATCAATATATTGCTGAACATTCCTAGCATGCAGCAACAATCCATCGGGGCGATCAAGAAACTGCATGACGTGACCAAAGAATGTCTCCACGCAATTCAGAACCTAGGAGTAGATATCACCACCTGGGATCCGCTGTTGGTACTTTTGTTAGCACAGAAACTTGACGGCGAGTCATTCACTGAATACATTGAGTCGGTAAAGGATCCCAGGGAGCTACCAGTCCTTCAAGAATTCCTAGATTTCTTGGAAAACAAGTTTACTGCCTTAGAAGCATCGCGGCGTAAACAAGAATCAAACAACCAAAGGATGACTAACCAACCACAAAACCATCAAAATTATCAAGCAAACCAGAAGAAATATTATAGTGCAAATAATATCCAGCAGTCATCAAATAAAAGCAATCAAAATTTCATGAAAAACCACACGAAATCGTTACATGTGTCGCGGTTAATTACCTGTCCATTGTGTAATGCTGACCACGGGTTATGGACGTGTACCCAATTTTTGCAAATGTCGGATGAGCAAAAACTAAAAACTGTCAACCATCTAAACTGCTGCACGAATTGCCTATTCAACCATTTAAATAAACCTTGTTTTTCTAATAAAACATGTCGCAAATGCAACGGTAAACATAACTCATTATTGCATGACGCATTATCAACCAAAATCAGGCCAAACACATCAGCAAAACCAAACCATAAGGCGCCGCACACACTTGCGACATCATGCGTGAACAGTGATGAACAAGCAGCAGCTTCGACCCATGTGTCTTGGGATGACGTGTCCGAGACGCTCTTAGCTACGGCCTTAGTGGAAGTCCCAGGATACAATGGCGAATACCATACCATGAGAGCATTGATTGACCAGGGTTCTCAAATTTCTCTAATAAGTGAGAAGGCGGCTCAAGTTCTGAAACTACGTAGACAGCCTTGCAAAGGTACCATATTCGGCGTAGGGGAAAAACAAAGCAGCTGCAAGGGAGTTATAACTATCCATTTCAAATCAATTCATAGTGAGTTTGCCTTGGAAGGTGAGGTTCTCATTATGAATAATCTAATTAAATGTTTACCAAATAAATCATTCATAAAACCAACCTGGCCTCACATAAAAAACATTAATCTGGCAGACCCAGAATTTAATACCAGTCGACCAGTGGACCTATTGCTTGGAGCAGATGTATACTGCAAGATAGCTTTAGGTGGCCTTTTGAGGGGCAATAGCGAAGATCAACCAATAGCCCAACAAACGCAATTAGGATGGTTGCTTTGTGGGACAATGGCACCACGATATAGGTGTAACGTCGTTCTTCACAATACGGAAGATCTACGCAGATTCTGGGAAAATGAAGACATCAACCAACAGATTGATATGTCCACCGAAGACCATGAATGTTTGCAGTATTTTCTGTCAACAACAAAGAGACTAGAGAACGGGAGATACCAAGTCCGACTGCCGTTCAAACCAGAAACCAAAGAGCAGCTAGGATCCACCAAACCATTAGCATTGGCACAATTTCGTAGCTTAGAGAGAAAGTTACAGAAAGATCCAGAATTAAAAACAGAATACACAAAGTTTTTGAACGAGTATTCTAATTTAAACCATATGATGCCGTCAGCAACAAACACGAAACCCGAGTGCTACCTACCACACCACTGCGTCACTCGTGCTGAGTCAACCACTACTAAGTTGCGTGTTGTTTTCAAAGCGTCTGCTAGACCATTATCAGGACTTAGCTTAAATGACGTCATGTATCGAGGTCCCAATCTACAACAAGATCTGCAGGAGCTGATTTTAAAATGGAGACAGTATCAGTTCGTTTACACTGCTGATATCGAAAAAATGTACCGACAGATAATGGTACATCCTGAAGATCAGCCGTACCAGAAGATATTATGGAGGGACTCACCTTACCAACCCATTCAAACATACCAACTTACAACCATAACTTACGGCACAAAGCCTGCACCATTTTTGGCTATGATGTGTTTAAAACAACTAGCTGCCGAGGAAAAACAAAAATTTCCCGATGCAGCAAAAGCATTAGAAGAGTGCTTCTACATGGATGACTACTGTGGCGGAGCACATTCTATGGAACAAGCGAAACAGCTCAAATTAGACCTAATAAAACTACTCAACAAGGGTGACTTTAATTTACGAAAATGGGCCACCAATGAACCAAAAGTGCTCGCTGACTTAGAAAAAGATTCGTGGAACCAGCAAATCTACGAATTTAAACATACAGACTCAACGAAAACATTGGGTCTTGGATGGAATCCACAGCAGGACAAATTCATCTTTGACTCGAAACTGGAGCCAGTATCATTATCGAAACCAACCAAAAGGTCACTACTCTCTGACATATCAAAAGTATTCGACCCATTAGGCTGGCTTACACCAATAACTATCACCATGAAGATGCTATTCCAAAGCGTCTGGTCATCAAGTCTTAACTGGGATGACGCACTACCAAACGATATCCAAACCAAGTGGCTAAACTTAAGGGGAGAATTAAAAGATATCAACACCATAGAAGTAAAAAGATGGCTTGGAATAACGAAAAACAATGACTTGCAATTACACGGATACTGTGATGCGTCAAACAAGGCGTACGCCGCGGTTATATATTGCAAAGTCAGCAACCAAAACAACTCTAACGAGGTAACTCTGGTCGCAGCAAAGGCAAGATTAGTGCCCGTTAGTAAAGACATATCAATACCAAGGTTGGAATTAATGGGTGCCCAACTATTATCACAGCTGATGCAAAAAGTTCAGACTTGTTTGGAATCCTATAATCAGGAAGTATACTGCTGGAGTGATTCAACAGCAGTGTTGGGGTGGATCCAAGGAGATCCAGCGAGATGGAAACCATTCGTTTCAAATCGCGTCAAAGCTATCACTAAAATAATACCAAAAGAAAAATGGAGTTATGTCAAAACCATTGAAAATCCAGCTGACTGTGCCAGCCGTGGATTAAGAACCAAACAATTAAAAAACCATGATCTGTGGTGGCGGGGGCCATCATGGATTCAATCATACCAAAACCATGACATACCTCAAACCACCTACGAAACCAGCTTAGAGATAAAACAGTCTAACGCAGTAGTTGTGGAAAATCACCAGAAAACAACCATGACCATACCAAACATTGTTGACCATTTACTTACTAAAATGAATTCCTTCGCAAAAATCATACGCGTTTTTGCATGGATACTACGACTACCTACTGCAAAGGCAGGCCGTCAACCTTATCTCACATTATATGAACTCCGTCGCGCAAAACAGCTGATTATAAAACGTGTGCAACATATGGAATTCGCCAGTGACGTCAATTGCTTACTTAAGAATGGAAACGTGCATTCGAAAAGTAAACTTTTACAATTACACCCTATCCTAGACCAAGATGGTATCTTGCGAGTAGGGGGCCGATTAAAAAACGCACAAATAAACTCAGAAATGAAACACCCAATCATACTACCACACAACCATCGTATTACCACACTAATAATTCTATACGCTCATGAGTTAACCTACCACGGTGGAGCGCGCCTTACTTTATCAAACATTCGACAAAATTATTGGATAATCAGCGGATATTCAGCTACAAAGAAAGTTGTACGACAGTGTGTCACCTGCAAAAAGCAAGAGCCTATCCAACAATATCAGCTCATGGGTGATCTACCATCATTCAGAGTAAACCCTGAAAGCGCCTTCTATCATTGTGGTGTCGACTACATAGGCTTTGTGGAAGTGAAAGCAAACAAAGGGCGTGGGATTAAAACTACCAAAGGTTACATAGCGCTTTTTGTTTGTATGGTGACGAAAGCTGTGCATCTAGAACTCGTCTCAGATTTAACCAGCTCAGCTTTCTTAGCCGCAATACAAAGAATGGCAGCAAGACGCGGAGCTCCACGTCACATCTATAGTGACAATGGGACCAATTTCGTTGGAGCAAACAGAATGCTGCAAGAAGAATACGACCATCTTCAAAATGTTTTCAAAGAGTCATTCTTTAAAGAGATAACAGAACTACAAATTGAATGGCATTTCAACGCACCTTCTTGGCCTCATGCGGGAGGACTTTGGGAAAGAGCAGTGCGAAGTCTCAAACACCACCTCAAACGCGTGATTGGACAGCAAAAATTGACATTTGAAGAATACACCACACTGTTATCAAAACTAGAAGCTTGCCTCAATTCACGACCACTTTGTGCGCTATCAGAAGACCCGGAGGATTTGAATTTCCTCACACCAGCCCATTTCCTATCAGCAATACCAGGTTTAACCATAATTGACACAGCAGAAGACGCCAGAACCAGGTGGCATCTAGTGTCAAAAGTATTTGAAGATTTATGGAAAAAATGGAAAACAGAGTACTTGACCCAACTATCAACCCGGAACAAGTGGACGAAATACCAGAAGAACGTTAAGGTGGGTGATCTAGTAATGATACACGACGATAACTTACCTGCAGGGAAATGGCCAATGGGACGTGTAGTGGAAGTACATCCAGGAAAAGATGAACTTGTCAGAGTAGTGACTCTGAAAACCAAAAATGGTTACATGAAGCGCCCTATAGTTAAACTATCAGTTTTACCTATGGACCAAACGGAACCTAGCATACCAGAGAAAGGAAAACCACTACAACCCCAATATACTACCACTACTAGAGCCGAAATGGAACCATGTAACCGCTCGCAACCAAATACCAGTACCAGAACCAGTTCGTGCAGTACCTATCCCAAGATAGTTAACATTGCACTGGCATTGTTACTATTCTTAAGTATAATATCACCAACAATAGCGTCATACAATATTACGCAATTTGATAGCAACAAAACATTGTACTTTGATACCGTGGGGAAAGTACAATTGATTCGAGACAAGTGGAAACTAGTCACGTATTTTAACATGTCACCATATTGGCAGGGAGAAAAAGCCATCAATGACTTTACAAGTTATCTCGACAAAACATGTGATACAATCAGGGAATCAAGTCACTGTCATATGATACTCCTACAAGTACGTCACGATTACAATGAACTGCAATACTACAATCAGCTGTTGCTTAGCCAGCATTACGGCGAGCGCTTACGAACACGACGCGGCCTAATCAACGCTGTCGGTTCAATTGCAAACTCATTGTTCGGAGTATTAGACGAAAGTTTCGCAGAAAAGTACAGGCAGGACATTGAACTTGTGCATCATAATCAAAAACACCAAGGTCAGTTATGGAAGAACTTGACATCTATCGTAGAAGCAGAGCACAATGTACTACAAAGAACTGAAAGCATTATAGCAAGGCAACACAAAACCATAAATAAGCATCTAAATGCTTTAGACAACGTCAATAATAAGATGCAACAAGAAATCGATGTTATGACAGCACAACAAGACTTCACATTAGTCTCGATAGCTACCATTAATATGATGCAAAACTTGAAACAGATACAGAATACCTTGATAGATACTATCACGGAAATCTACCACGGTCAAATCAGTCTGCATCTACTGACACCAGCGCAGCTCAAGCGAGAACTACAAATTATTTATGGGCAAATGCCTCAAGATTTAGGCTTACCCATCGATAACATAGAGACAGACCTTCAGCACATCTACAAGCTACTGAGAACAAAGGCTAGAGTCACCGAAAAATATGTTATATTTGAAATTACTTTCCCGCTCATTACAAGAGAAAGTTTTAGATTATATAGGATAGTACCAATTCCTCAACAAACCAACGACAGTATGACCAGCATAATACCAATCTCGGAATATGTCGCAGTGAACTTAAAAAAGGATGCATATTTCGTACCAACCATACATGAACTTGACACATGTTTGTATCACGGAGAATCCTTCATGTGCGAGCTCTTCAAACCAATCCTGAATTTGGAAAAGGACGAAAACTTTTGCGAAACCAGCCCAATAAACCAAAGGTGCACAACAGAAAGAACAGTGTATAAAAACAGATGGGTAGAGCTACACTCAACGTAACAATACCTATATTTCTGCTGTGACACATATAATATTAAAGTCATATGCGACGATCACGTTACCGTTCGTCAGCTGACTCGATCAGGAGTCATTAGCATGACACAGAAATGTTTTATTAAAAGTAAAGATTTTACGCTGTATTCTTTACAACAACAATCCAACCACTTAAATTTTTCACCAAACATGCTCGTACCAGAGCTAGACCAGATAAACCACATTGTCAACATTCAAATACCAACGGAAACAGCATTGCCAGAAGACATGGGCCTGAATAGATCTCTATCCTTTCTTGGAGAACAGATCAAAACATTGAAATCTAACAAAGCAGAGATCGATGAAATATCAGTCCATGACATCCACCAATACACCGTCGTTTACATAATCCTGGGGGTCATCCTATGCGCGGCAGCAGTCTGGGTCTGGAGAAGAGTGAGATGCTGCTCGCAATCTGCGGCCAGCCGGGCGGAGCCTCACCACAGACAGGAGTCTGTGGCGACTACATCGGAGTCAACCAGGGGGCATAGTGAAGTGCAACCGCGAAAGCAGAGTACTGCTGACCGTCAGCAAAGTGAGAGTGAACCGATAGGTTTAAATGCATATTTCGCCAGACGGTGGCCCAGTGCTATGCGTAGTGCGGGTAATAAGCAAAGGGCTACGTTGCCTAAACCGCGAAAAGAACGTGTGCTTAAGGTTGAAGACTCACTAGTGTAAAATAAATCTATGTTTTTAAGGACTTTACTTTGTTTACCATTTTTATAATTATTTTACATTTTGTTTAACATTTTATACCACTTTTAATTTTACCATTTTATAATTACGTTACATTTGTTTACCATTTTATAATTATTTTACTTTGTTTACCATTTGACATGTAACTATTATTACTTAACTAAGGTGACTTGAAGATTATTTTTACACACTTTATTCTTGTCTTATCACATCTCGTGCTCGGGAATATGTTCGGTACAATATTTGTGACCGAACAGCTCAGCACTTTTGTCCGCATGCATTTCCATAAATGCGTGTATCGCAACTATGACCGGTTAGTTCGTGTCCGACTACCAATCGCGTAACTCAAACCAAACCAAATCAAACCATCTTAGTGCTAATTTAGCCTAATTTTACCATTTGATGTTATCATAGTTTGTAGTATCTAATATACCCTTTTAAACCATATTAATTTCGTATCATTAAGTCTGTGATCGTAAACCAACAACCAAACCGTAACCATTCTAGTATATTACCGAATCAACCAAATATCAACCAACCCAGAAGTTAGTGCTAAACCACGCAGGTGCCAACTTCTACACCTACTTAAAAACCACCACCTGCACTAAAATGGATCGCCGGAGCCCCGCTCAGCGGGGCTCCTATTCCAGGGTGGTTTAAAAAAAAAATACCACGAAGGCTAAGGCGGCAGCTCCGCTCCCGCCTTAGCCTTCTAACCTAACCTATCCGAGTCGGGGTACTCTGAGTCGGGGAATATGTAAAGACATTATATCAACAGTTGGTATATCTCACGTTGATTATATCTTATGAACGATAATAAAATGAAATTAGACCAAATGAGTTTATACGTTATGAGACGCACCCGTAATTATTGGCATAGTACGTGGTGTTCAACTCCCAACAGAAGAATACACACCAATTGAATATTCGATAAAATACATGTTACACCACCTGAACACTACATCAAATGAACATTATACCTTTTGATCAATAGCGCAAATGTTGTTATCGTAAATAAATATTCGATGAAATGAAAATTATGTTAATCGATATTATACAAATTGATTATTTTCTTAAACGTTGTTCGAATTAGTAACATTACATCAAAAGTTGTTATACACAACAGTGAAAGCGTTATGTAAGTCTTGGCAACCTATTTTACATGAAATGTTTTTGGTGGGTAACATATTTATCGTACGGAGCCCTCTCCACGCGAGTTCAACTCGCACTTGTCCGGTTTTTTTCATTTTATAAGCTGAAATTAAATTGTTTATTCTGTAAATAGGATATCGGAATCTCTTACACACGTTATATAAAAAAAAGGCTAGAGGGAGTCGACATTTCCTATCTGCCTGACCACTGAGAAGGGATGGGGCAAATAAACTTAGGCTTCTAGATAGACAGAACGGAAAAAGTTTCTCTACTTAGAACAACTTAATTCAGTAGCGTAACTAAATATTTCAAAAGTAAGAAATAAACAAAGCTCTAAACTCAGAATACAGAAGGAACTATCTGTATTCTGACGCTCTAAATACAAACCAATTTCTATTTAATTTAATTTCTTAACGAGTGGCTGGGACAACATACTATACATAGGTACCTACCTAAAGGGAAGAGGGAGAGACTGCGTCAACATGATAACTGTGATAAAGCTATCCGAAAGCGTGATGCGAATAATCCTGTGAGGTTTAAGGACGTGATACTAATAACAACTCGATGGCTTCTATTTTGTGTGGAAATTGTGTATTGTAAACAACTACGGTTGCTTTAAAAATGTATTGCCTTGCCGAGGGGACTGATTTTATCAAAATCTTGGCGCGGGAAACGACTACTGACGTTTCGTGACTTAACATGGCGCTGCTATCTTCCAATTTCAAATCTAAACGAAGAAAAAAGGAATAAAATATACTGGGCACTGGCACCATAGAGCGATACCTTAGCTGAAGAATTTAATTTTATCGTGTGGTTTAACTAGTGTTGCCTCTTGCCAGTCTAGTGTGGTGGTCGAGTTTGAGTATGATTACCGGATGGGCCAGTATGTATTTGGGATAGCAGCCTTTTAGGCCTCGCACAGGTTTTTTTAAATTGTTTATTGTTAATTTTGTTAGTTTTAATTGCTCTTTCTTTTTTTTTACTCATTATATTTCCTGTGCGTGTACCAAATAAAATATTTTTCTTTCTTTCTTTCTTTCTCACTCTAAGATTATTTATTTTATTGTGATATAACAATCACATAAAGGTGGCGACAACTTTCGCTACGAAACTAGATATTATCAGTTTCATTAAAAAAAAAAAAACTATTTCCTATACAAAAGTAGAGAGACTATTTCGATGCATGTTTTTTTTTTATGTTTTTTCGATTCGGCTATGAGTTTCATAGCGAAAGTTGTTAAGAATGACGTGAAGAATCATCCCCTTGACGGGTGCAGGTGACCAAATCTCCGACTGTTGATAAGTGTGTGCAAAATATCTATATTAAATTTTCTTACGTAGTTATTACTGTGTTATTAGTCTGAAAGCCTAAATACTTGCTTCAATAACTAGGTAGTTCCCCTCCGCTTTCGTTCTCGATTTTAAATCGAATAAAGATAAAACGGGGCCTATTAAGACAATAAACTGACTATTAAGACAGTTCCCTGGAGGCTACAATGTTTAGATAATATTTGTATAACAAACAGAAAGATAAATATTTGTCATAGCCTCATAACTATAACGAGTTTTCTTCCCTAGGGAGGTTGGCGAAGTATCTTATTACTAAGGCTTTGTGTAGTATTCGATAGTTATTGCCAAGCAACGTGATAACGTGATTGTTGAGATTAATTTTCATTCGGTTGGAAAAGTAAATTGTTTTTTTAAGTGTTTTTGCAGATAATAAATTACCTGATGGTAGTACCTACCATGGTATAATAATATACTTCGCCAGGTATAGCGTTCCGGTCACGGGGGTGAAACAAGCCTACGTCATCACCGCTGTGTTACCAGTAGTGTGTAATAATAACTCCCCAATCGCCTTTATTACCTGTGCGAATCCGATAAAACAAAGAGGTTTTAACTAACAATTGGTTTTAACGTTGGTATATGTTAAAATTGAATTGTTTCGTTTGATTCGAAAAATGAAACGACAATTTAAATGGTTTATATATATTTTTTAACACAATGGTGACTGAAAATGTTTCCATAATTCGTATTTTGTTGCAATAAAGTGGCAACTGGATAGTGACGTAAGCATGTGTCACTCCCGGAATGCCAGACCTTGTTTTTTTAGACCATGGTACTGTGGGAACGCTACGTGTATCTAATAATAACTAGGGGATCGTAGAGGTAAAGTAATACACGCAGTACTCCTTAGAATGTAAATATATTTTATCAAGGAATTATACACCGGCAGGCCCTAGCTCTGCCTGTCTACTTCTTAAACAAAACCATCACTTTTTCTTTTGAAGCTTATTTTAAACTTGCTTGACTGTTCGAGGCAAACCAACGATAATATATATCCAGCCAGTCAACATAAGGTTGACACATGCAGACAACCTCTACAGTACCTACAGCAATCAATAAACTGGGTTATCGCAGTCAACTGCTGGACATGGGCCAATACCAGGCTGCGCCATGACACTCTGTCCTCCACCTTCCGCATCGCATCCAGTATGTCCCCGCCACCTTTTTCAGTACCTACCTATCTTTACCTAATAGGTACTTAGACTGAATAATTTCTGGTTTGGGTGTCGCTGGTAAGCAACATCTTTTATGGTATTTTCATTAGCATTCCTCATTCAGGAGCGTAATGGTGGCCCAGTGGTAACGGCCGCGACCTGTAGGTCGTAGGTTCGAACTCTGGCAGGCGCTTAACGGTGTGTAAATTATTTAATCACCACTGCTTTCAAAACAGTGAAGGCAAACATTGTGATGAAGCCGGCATGTCCTAGAACCAAAAATTCGAAGACATGTGACATCTACCAACTCGCACTGGGCCCGCGTAGTGGATTACGGCCCACTCCCTCACCCAGAGAGGAGGCCTGTGTCCCAGCAGTGGGAACATTGAAGGCTGATTATTATTATTTTTATTCAGGCGCCATTTTAACGTCTTTTATTAATAGGACCCTCTTTTGCTTGCCCGAATGTAGTAGGTAGATACTGTAAAGGTTGTCTGCAAAAGGGAACCTTACATCATTCAGGCTCGTATTCTACCAGCCTTGACTTAAGCGAATTTAGAATTAGTTTTCAAAATTGAATATTTGGCGATTGTTTTCAAGAAATAACAGTTTGTGCCAGTGAGCACGTCTTCTTGAAATAAATAGCGAAACTTTAATATTGCTTCTTATTTTCGTATGTAGCGCCTGCCCCACGTCGGATTGTTAACAATATATGTATAACCTACCTTTTTGAAGTGAAAATATCTTTAGGCGCGTTGAGCACTGTTTGGGTGAACAAAAAACATGGAAGTCGCGTCTTCGTCACCGAACGCTTTCCATGAGCTATATGTATACTCTGTATATATGTGTACTTTTTAAGTGAGCAAAAAGCGTGAAACTCGCGTTATCGTCTCGCACGCTTCTCATGAGCGGGTTTACAAGTTACTTAGTTTCACTCCTATCGGTAGTCCCCAAAGACTGCCTCGATTTTTTTCTTCTTCTGCGGGTTCCGTCTATACCTATCCTACCTATCTCAACGAAGTATAAAAGCTCAACTCGCTAAACTCCCGCAAATTTCCTGTTGACAGATGGGATCTTAGCAGACAATTCGACTCTCCAGGACCAAGGTTGCGTAATCTCAGGCACAATCAACTGTCCGCAAGATGCATGGAAAGACCCGTTTCTAAGCCCCTACACATTAATCTAGAGACAGGCAAGATTGTGATGGAAATCTTAAAGGGGTCTACCTCCTAGTGAGGTAATATAACAATTTTATTGGGGTACATTGTAGGGTAGTTACCGACCCAATTATGTCCGCCCTGTCATAAAAGTCCCGAATGTTTTACATCTAATTAGGTACAGGAGGTTCAGAAGGAAATCGTGAAAGCATTTTGAGACCTCCGATTGGTATAAAAACTATTTAAAAAAACGCTCATGTTTCGAAAAACATGTAGGTGTTATAACCATGCTATGCTTTTGTGTTCACTTGTGTGTAGGACACACACACACACTAACACAGACACCCTAACACACTAATACACACTCACAACTAACACACAGTGACAAATAACTAAGAGTTTTACAACATCATGATATATTATATTATTTTTAGCCTATGTTGTCCCACTTGCACTGCAGGGCAAATGAAATACTCAATAAAAAAAATAAAAAATCATTAATTCACTGACAGACACACATAGCCTGATTCGCTGGTTCTAGAAGCTTAGAATTTTGCACAAAAGTTCCCAAACATGCTAGGAAATTCGAGCAATATTTTGAGAAACTTCTTCGAGAAAAATCGAAAATCCTGTACTGGTCATTTGGTCTGGCCGGCCACTGCTCCGGGCCAGCAATGTTAATCTGGAAATCCGTATCTATCGTGTTTAGCGGCCGAATAAATTACTATGAAATCATATTTGTCATGTAATTTAAAAATGGAACGAAGCTTTTACTTCGGCCCATGGCAACCAAGGAGGTAACTTATCAAAGATTTAATTAAATTTCGAACTGACTTAGAAAATAGAGCTATATAAAGTGAAAAATAAACAAATGAATATATTGGCACGAGAAAAGTTATCGTTGTTCGTCGTTGATTCTGAAATTTATAATTAATTTACTTAGTTTGAATTGCCGCACATTATTTGTGAAAGTACTATACAAGTCTTGGCCGCAACCAGGCATTGATGGACTCACGTATGTGTGCCTCGGTTTCGCCTCGGCCACATTTTCACGTTCGTCCATCAATGCTTCTGTTGTCGGCCGCTGCAGTAATGAACTATATATTTATACAATAACGGATGAATTGACCACTAAGAAAGGATTTTTGAAAATTCATCCCTTAAGGTGGTTAAATATCTGATGAAAGTTGTTGATTGAAATCCCATCCATACGGCTTTTCTTTTAATACATTTTAGTGAGACGCAAAAGTTGGGCCATGCGTTCAGCCAATTACACAGGATTTAACACACACCCAAATGTTCATTAGCTTTCACATTCAGTAAAAACTATTATTAACCATTACTGGAACGAGTTTCGTGAATATATACATATAGGTCCACTTATACCTACATAACATAAATATGTACACTCTGGTTCCAAAACTTATCATTCAGTCCAAATTCAACCACCATGGCCATGGCATGGCATGGCCACTATAGAAAAAGAAGAAACGGAAGACAAAATTACAGTTTGTAGAAAGATTTCTACGACGCGATGTCACAATTCAAGAAAATATTGACTTTTTTAAAGAAAGTTATTTGTCTTCTCTTCGTAGAGAAAAGATAGAAGTCATTATGCTACGCATGCTGATACAAATAACTACATACGAGTACATACTTACGATCCCATCCCAGATGCTGCAGTTCGCTAGTTTTAAAGTCACGTCGCGGTCGCATCTAAAACAGAAGTTAGTTCAAATTCAACAACACTATCATATACATGTTAAGTTTAGTTATAACGTAGTGACAACTTCAGTGATATATGTAGCGATTTATTGTATAGATTTAGAACGAACTTAAGACATAATTCAATATATGTATAGGTTGGCAATATAGCAAATTGCTCCGGTGTAGGTTTAACGTATCCACCAAACCATACTGGGCTCGCGTGGTGGATTATGGCCCACTCCCTCACATAGAGAGAAGGCCGGTGTCCCAGCAGTGGGAACATTATAGGCTGATTATGCTTAAGCTTATACGTTTAAGAAGGGTTCGATTTCTATGTTATATTGATAAAAAATTAGGTATACGAGGTCGTTTAATAAAGCATGATCTACAAAAAAAAATGGTATGCGTTTTTGTGAATATAATCTTAAGACTCAATTAGTGCCAAAATGTTAGCAGTTTAAGCTGAAAAAGTTATTACAAAATCAGAAGCGGTACATTAAACTAACTTAAGAGTTGATGCGAGCCATTGTCTCCCTAAAACCCACTTCACAAGGTGCGACATACCGTAACGATAATGCATGGGCGTGCGAGTAGGAGGGATATTTTGATAGAAAATGGTTTTTTTTATTATCTATCTCTAGTATTTATTTCTACATAACATCACTCATGTAATTCCCGAAAGCTTAGGCAGAGGTGTACCTATAATACACTGTTATGATTAAGCCCCAAGTAATAAATAAATAAATAGGGGCGAGAATAATACCAACAACCGCGCAGAAATTCAGACTCTAGGCTGCTACTGCAGGAACGGAATGCCCTAATGGAAAACCGGAATCGAACCCAGGACCTCATGCTCAGCAGTAATGCTTGCAATCACTAGACCAACGAGGCTGTTTTTAAATAAGTTCTAATTTACGTATCTCTTCAATTCTAAGATGCGGATAGTACCTTCTTGGCAATGATTCTTGATACAACGTAGTACAAGAATTGTAGTACAATACTGATGTAGGTCAGTGTTGCCAGATGACCGCCTCGCGTTCTCCCCAAACCTTCCCAAAATCCCCCCAATATGTAGGTTTTGAAGAAAAAATCCCCCACAAATGGCAAAACATTTATTTATTAATAAAATACAATTTTATACTATTTCTGCAACAGCTTACTCCCCAAACTTTCCCCGAAATCCCCCCAAAATTCAGCTTTTGAAGAAAAAACCCCCCACAAATGGCAATTTTTTTATTTATTTATTTATGAAATACAATTCTAAACTATTTCAGCAATAGCTTCCATTTAAGAATATATATTTTTTTAATTGGATGCTTGAACATTTTAATAACTTGTGTTGGTAATATTTTCATTCGTGTTTCGTTTCTCAAAAAAAAAAAAAATTAGAAACAGCCGGAAGCTGTAAAAACGTAATTGATAACGCTGCGCAAATGTCTTTTGAAACTACTGATTTAATCATCACGGCTAGCCGCGGCTTTTCCCGGATTACAGTTTTGGTAATAAAAATCACCCAATTCCCTCCAAACCCAATCTTTTCCCTCCAAATATCCCCCCGAAAATATTGTCCCCCCAAATATCCCCCCATAACTATAAAATCCCCCAATATTGGGGGGATTCCCCCCAGTCTGGCATCACTAATGTAGGTGAACTCTGGTCTTCAAGTTAAACTGAATGCTGGCCATTCAATTGATTCAATACTCAAACAGGAAATCTATGATGTACCTACCTTGTTATGTTTCTAACACTAAATCATATATTATTATTATTATTCATTTATTAAGAATTTTACAATGACTTATAGAAAATATTCAATACATTACACATACAACAAACAATACATTAACATTACGATACAATGCAAAACAAAAACCACCACCGTACTTTCAACATTTACACTTACATAAATGGCCGACAACTGTAGGTGACGTGCAAGTCACTGCAGCGTCGTTTGTATGGACAGTCGAGTCTGTCAGCTATCATCATCAGCTCGTTGTTGGAGCTGCCGCACACCCACCACCCAAAGACGCACTCCGCTTACGAATCGTTGCATAGAAGCAGTCGACACTAGCTTCGGCAAACATGCCCGAGCTACTACAGTGTCGTGGCAGCCCCATCAGCACTGAAGGCGTTGCTATATTGGAGGCCGAGGGCTTCGTATGCTTTTGAGGTGTGATTCACCCACAGGCTGCACGTGTAGAATGAAGTACCATAAGCTAAAAAAAGTGTTTGCTTGACCGACTTCGAACAGCGGGCAAACCTGTGGGCTCTCGATATCAGAATCATCTCTGAGACCTTCACGTCGGTAACTAAATGCCCTAGGTATTTAAAGTGGTCGACTTTTACCGAGGGAACCCCGTACAGTTTGATGGGTGGTACTGTTATAGGATATTTAGAGTCGGCCTCAAACAGCATGAAATGACTTTTCGTCACATTGTATTGCAGCAGATGCCTCACAAATCTGCAACAATGTTCTAATGCCACAAACCGATGCGCTCAGCAGCACTATGTCGTTCGTATAGCTGCATATTATTCAGGAAAACTCTATCAATATGACAGCCGGCATTGTGACTCCTGAGAGCAACAATCAGCGCATTAAAATATAAGTTAAAAATTGCGGGGGAGCTCAACCCTCCCTGCCTCACTTCGCACTGTAACACATATGGTTCAGAAAGAAAACCCGTCTATTTTACGCTTCTGATCTGGCCTCGATAGCAACATTTAAACAGGTTGATAAATTCTGTGAGGAAATCTATGTCCTCCAACTTCATTCTATAGAATATCATAGGAAACCAGATCAAAAGACCTGGATAAATCGAGAAAGCACGCGAACACTGATGGACTATCTCTATCCGTATAGTACCTGTCGGCATGCTTAAGACACAGTATAGCACTTTCTGTGGACAGTTCTGGCCGAAAACCAAACTGATTATAGTGCAAATGCAGATATTCATTTAACTGGGTGTCAAGCAAGCCGTCAAGCACCGTCGAAATAACAGTCGCTAATGAAATACGCCTGTAATGACCCTTATCTCTCTCTCTCTTGTCTCTAGTTTTTTTATTTCACCACTGGCACTACAATGGTCTTAACGAAGTCAGAGGGTAAATATGGATGACTAATACAAAAATTAAAAAGCATTGCCAACACTTTAGGTAGGTGATGCCCAGCCTGCTGAAGATGTTCAAGAAGAAGAAGAAGAAAATGATATACATGTTGGCAGTGACATAGATGCGTAACCTGTTATCATGGATTCAGTACGGATTCTGCATGGTATAATAATATACTTCGCCAGGTATAGCATTCCGGTCACGGGGGTGACACAAGCCTACGTCATCACCGCTGTGTTACCAGTAGTGTGTAATAATAACTCCCCAATCGCCTTTATTACCTGTGCGAATCCGATAAAACCAAGAGGTTTTAACTAACAATTACGTTGGTATTGTTTAAATTGAATTGTTTCGTTTGATAAGAAAAATGAAGCGACAATTTAAATTGTTTATATATTTTTTTTAACAGGATGGTGACTGAAAATGTTTGCATAATTTGTGTTTTGTTGCAATAAAGTGGCAACGGGATAGTGACGTAAGCATTTGTCAGTCCCGGAATGCCAGACCTTGTTTTATCCGACCATGAGATTCTGAACCCACTGCGTTGAAATTTTCGTCGCTTATAAATTGCTTTTGTTCGGTTAAAGCAGCAGCAACAGCATTTTGCGCGTTATAGCCGAGAGACATGACAGCCCGTTGGTGAGGTCACTTGTCACCTGCACTCTATCTGTGTTATTAATTACGTACTAACATAGGTTAAGACTATTATTACTAACCCAATGGATCTTTGTTATCTGAAATAAATGAATTATTATTATTATTTGCATACATTTTTACTACTTTTCTATAAAACAGCAGGTTTTTTTTTATAACTGGCGAGAAGTGTCTTCGCTAGGGGATCTTGAATCATGTGTTGAATTCATAGATATCCCCTGCCACATTGTATTATACAAAGAAAAAAAAATATGAGTTCATTGGGCATGAGAAAATTCGTCCGCATCGCTGTTAATAGGAAAAGTGTCCAAAAGTGGCAGCTGTTATCTTTTGTCTTCAAGAGATCGCTACGACTGTTCGTATGATGTAAAAAGGTCTAAAACTAGGTTTCTACTGGAAAGCTGTCGATGCGATGAGGTTGTGTTTCCACAAAGTTTTGCTTCAATTGAGGTAAAACACGATGTGTAAACATGAAAGCAAGTTTATACATATGTATACAGAAACTCGGTATTGTTCGTTTCTGTCGAGTTTTGACTCGCAAATGATTTGATCAAGTTACCTATGCAGGTAGTTATTACCTACACTAAATTCAACAGCAGTTGTTTCAAGATAATAACTAAAGGCGCTCGGAGCCATTACACCATTACACGCGGGAGGACATATTAGTGTAGGTAATTTACAGGATTCAACTTTTTATTTGCTTTTTAACCGACTTCACAAAAAGGAGGAGGTTCTCAATTCGTCTGTAAGTTTTTTTTTTTTTTTTGTGTGTTAGCTCAGATTTTTTTTCTGGATAAACCGATTTGGATGATTCTTTTTCTATTTGATAGGTGGTGCTTTACATGTGGTCCCATTTAAATTTGATCAAGGTCTGACCAGTAGTTTTTGAGCTATCCTTAATAAGGCATATTTTTTCCACTTAGTTTATATGGATGATGTGTTAATAATTTCCTGTCACTGTTATTTACACACCAAGTAGTGGTATAAGAATTTGTGTGGGGTAGGTACCGCAACTAAAAAGTGGAAAATAAAAACTTTTTTACAAAAAAACAACCGACTTCCAAAAAAAACACTAAAAGACGTGAAAAATAACTTTAGTTTCGGAAGTCGGTGGCCAAAAACGAAAATACAAAACCAAAGACACCGACTTCCGAAATTAAAGTTATTTTTAACGTCTTTTAGTGTTTTTTTTGGAAGTCGGTTGTGTTTTTTGTTCGTCACATCTTCGAGGCTAAAAACCCTCTTTTATACATTAACGTCGTCTCTCCACATCGTTTTAGAACCTTTTTTTTTTGGGTTGGAATTCATCAAATAACTTCTCCCGTTCTGGGCTGAGCGAGAGGGCGTGTCAGACTTTGACTAACTGAAACCCACCCGTGTTCCTTCAGTTGCCTGTGCGCCAGGGCCACAGTAACCCTTTCGGATATATCCGCGACCCTGGCAGGCATCCGCCCTAACGGGCCCCGTCAATGTGTGCTGACAACTCTTTGAGGCGCGCGTGGAACAAAACGCGCCGTCGACCCGGGCCTGGTCCTTACCGAACAGCCCCTACCTACAAATCTAAAAATAATTGTTTTTTTAAAGATATACATTTGTTATTTGTACACTTTGTAATAACACAAATCAAAATTAAATGTTTTATAAATCTCCCTAATTCCACCATAAAATTAATACGTTGCGGGACACTAAACCCCCAGATGTAATAACAAAAAAAACTTCTATTGTGTCTCGTTCAGTGTCCTTCTACCTATTAAGTTTTGAAACAAGAGTCCCTGAACTCTAAATTAAAAAAAAAATGGCTTTAATTTCATCTCGTATGTAATTTCATTTGCCCAGAAATCCTAATACAAATGAATGTCGTATTGAGTACAAATTCCGTGTTTTATGAAAAGCTATCCTGTTACTATCTCGTGGAGCACTACGGTTTGAAGTAGGAATGTAACGAAGTTAGTTCCACTGGGCAGCGCAAGGGAGATAACAGGAGACATCCGATCCGACTGTTGTCGGTGCAGTCGGTGGCCGATTTTGGTTGGCGAAACTTGACTACGTGAATGTGACAGTCCTTGAGCGCAAAATGTCTGCACAATCCTATTGTTTGACTTTAGAAACATCTGTTTTGAATAAACAGATGTTTGTTACTCTTTCACGCAATAACTACAGAACGAATTTGGATGAAATTTGGCACACATATAGACCTGTTCTTACCTGGGTAAGAAGTCGCAGGCAACAGCTAGTATAACATAACATAACAACACCCCTTGTTTCCCGGAAGGGTTAAGCAGAGGTATACCTACCTATAGGACACACTAATTTCGCCAGTTTATTCCCCATGGTAGCGAGCCTATTGTCATCAACGAGGCACGAAACTGAACTCCAGGCTGCTACTGAGAAATTCTAGTTGGGAAAACCCAATAACACTTTTCCCGACCTGGGAATCGAACCCAGGGCTTCATGCTCAGCAGTATTTAGAGTGCTTGCGACACTAGGCCAACCAGGCAGTCTATACGAGTACAAGTCATTACTAAACGTTGAATTTATTGTCGAACGGAGAGTAAATAATTGAGATCAAGGAAATTTGTATTCAA
Organism: Griposia aprilina; assembly: GCA_916610205.1. Taxonomy (NCBI): domain Eukaryota; kingdom Metazoa; phylum Arthropoda; class Insecta; order Lepidoptera; family Noctuidae; genus Griposia; species Griposia aprilina. The sequence continues at coordinate 21,526,227 of OU744285.1, read as the reverse complement.
GAAAATTACTGCGTAAGTAGTCCTTTTCAGTTAAAATACTAAAAAGTTAGGTATGTTAGGAAAGTGCCTGAGACTTAGCTTTTTTAATTAAGATTTTGTATGTTCAGGTTTTTATTCTTGTATTGAATATGAAATGTGAATTTAGTTTAAGCTTGAATGTTATACTGTTTTTTTATCGTTTTTTTTGGTAGCTGTGTTGTGTTGCTCACACTCTTTCTTTCCAATCTGTTTCTAGAAGTGATAACTTTTAATTGGTTGCCAGTCTCACATACTATTTTTTATTCTGTTTGTTTTAGCTGTAAGTCATCCATAGTCGGCAAAGTGTAAAGGGCAAAGTGTTATTGGGTTTTTCCATCTGGAATTTCTCGGTAGCAGCCCGGAGTCTGGATTTGTGCCCGGTTGATGGCAATAGGCTCGCCCCCTATTACATGGGACTTAAACATAACTGGCGAAATGTGGGTGTGCACCTCTGCCTAACCCTTCGGGGAATACAGGCGTGATGTTATGTGTGTCATCCATAGTTAATAAATAAATATCTGGACACGACGCCTTTATAAGGGTTCCGTATTTTACAGCGGATCCCTAAAAGTCTTTCGTCTGCGGTCTTCCTAAGTATACACTAGAAATCTATTTCTCCTGAGTATTGCTTTGAAATCAGTTCTAACCTTAACGTTTGTAAAGCCAGGTTCAATTGGTACGTTTTATTAACTCCGGTTCGAAGATAGGAAAGCAAAATATATTGAAGTGTACTGACATAAAAATATGTACTAGTAGGAACACACATAAACTCACTCCTTTTTTCACGGGGAAATCAAAAAACTAAACTACAGCCGATCTATTCTGTAAAAATCTCACCGTGAAAACTTAAGTGAAGTGAACTGTCATTCCACGATGCTAGGGATTGACACTACTGACAGCTCACTTCACCAAAGTTTTCTCAGTGAGATTTTTACCGAATAGATCGGCTGCTACTAGGGATTGACACCATTGACAACTAACTTCACCAAAGTTTTCACGGTGTGATTTTTACCGAATAGATCGGCTGCTACTAGGGATTGACACTGTTGACAGCTAACTTCACCAAAGTTTTCACAGTGAGATTTTTACCGAATTGATCGGCTGCTACTAGGGATTGACACTATGGACAGCTAACTTCACCAAAGTTTTCACAGTGAGATTTTTACCGAATAGGTCGGCTGCTACTAGGGATTGACCCTATTGACAACTAACTTCACCAAAGTTTTCACGGTGAGATTATTACCGAATAGATCGGCTGCTACTAGGGATTGTCTCTATTGACAACTTACTTCACCAAAGTTTTCACGGTGAGATTTTTACCGAATAGATCGGCTGCTACTAGGGATTGTCCCTATTGACAACTAACTTCACCAAAGTTTTCACGGTGAGAGTTTTACAGAATAGATAGGCTGAACACCACGTGCTATGATGATTATAAATACACTTATTTTTCCCCGTCCACATTCATACTACGCGCGCTACGCGCTGGCAAAAGTACCTTTCACTTACACGGCCCCATAATTATTTGTGGTTTTCTACCCCCTTGGTTCCTTATCCCTCTCGGTCACCAATCAGATTGTATTCGTATAACTCATAAAGAATCAGTAAAAAGGACTCTAATATTAGGTCTTTACCTATGAAATTGCCGTTCTGCAGTACTGGCCATTTCAAATCAAAATAATTTTTGTTTGGCTAAGAATTCTAATTTCAAATTAATTTTATTTTAAAAACATGGATTTTTTTTTCTAAAAGTAGTCATTTCTTTATTGATTAGTGTTACATTTTCATCGCATTTCAATCTTTTTCGTCATCATGGATACGTTAAAAATTCGAGTAATTATGGAATATGAGTACCGTCGTGGCAGCAACGCGGCACAAGCGGCACGCAACATCAACGACGTTTACGGAGCTAACACTACAAACCAACGCACCACCTGTTATTGGTTTGCTCGCTTCCGTTCTGGAAATTTCGACCTGAAAAATGAACCTCGCGGTCGTCCGAAGACTTTGGTCGACAATGACGAATTAAAGGCGATTGTGGAAGCTGATGATACACAATCTACGGCTGAATTAGCAGCAGCTTTCGACGTTAGCGTCAAAACAATATTGGTCCATTTGCGTCAAATTGGCAAGGTAAAAAAGCTTGACAAATGGGTGCCCCACGAACTCAATGATCGCCAGCGCGAAGTACGCGTCGAGACGTGCCTTGCACTGCTCAACAGACACACAAATGAAGGAATTTTGAACCGCATTGTTACCTGTGATGAAAAATGGATTCTGTTTGATAACCGTAAGCGCTCAGCAAGTTGGTTGGATCCTGGTTCAGCACCTAAACAATGCCCTAAACGAAAACTTACCCCTAGAAAAGTGATGGTCACTGTTTGGTGGTCTAGCGCCGGTGTGATTCATCACAGCTTCTTACCAAACGGGGTGAGCATTACTGCAGATGTGTACTGTGAAGAACTGAACACAATGATGGAGAAGCTGGCGCATCTCCAACCAGCATTGGTCAATCGCTCGTCTCCGCTGCTCCTGCACGACAACGCGCGACCTCATACTGCACAGCAGACGGTCTCCAAGTTGCAAGAACTGGGGTTGGAAGCTCTCCGTCATCCGCCCTACTCACCAGACCTTGCGCCTACAGACTACTACTTTTTCCAGAATTTGGATAACTTCTTGGCGGGAAAAAAATTTAATACCCGAGAGGCAGTACAAAATGCCTTTGAAGAATTTGTTGCCTCCCGTCCAGCTGATTTCTTTAAGAAGGGCATCAATAAACTGCCACTGCGATGGCAAAGATGCATTGATTGCATGGGTGATTACTTCGATTAATACAAATAAAAAATTCATGAAAAAAATTCGTTTAAATTTTTTCATACAAAACGGCAATTTCATAGGTAAAGACCTATTATAATAGTTTTACCTATCCTTTCATTTCATCAGTACAGATCTTCGGCTCCGCGGACGCAAACATTCAGCTCGCGTAACATTTCGCTTCTATATTCTATATAATATCCCGGATGCGGTTCTCCGAGTCTAATTTCAAGGGATAAAGTATATTTGCGCTTAAACCTGGATCCTGGAATCTAATCTACATTGAATTGTGACCGTAATTACGGTTGTCACAATTTGTGGGATATAAAATTATCAAGAAAGGTCGGTGAGTGAGTATATCTCGGGTTTTATTTTATAGTTAGTAAATCAGCACGTGGACATTATGTGAAGAGAAGCTTGAAGCTCATCGGTTTAATTTAGTTATATGTGTGTGTAAGATAGTGTTTTACCTTCTTACATTTAATAGCCCTCGCAAAGTCTAGTAGACGAGACGCTAAGACTCCTAAATAGCGGGAGCGTCGTAATTTCCTGAAAATAGATTGCGCTTGCCATTACTCTTGCACCCATCAATCATTTCTTGTATCCGCTCGTAAGCCTCAGCCACGGAACATGAACCTTTCAGCTACTATATTTGGTACAACATGCTGTGTTGGATTCATCTGCGAAGACTGTAAAGTTAGTGTATCTTTCTATTACAGTTCACAAGAACGCAGGAATGTGGTTTTGAAGTCAGAGAAGTCTCCCACACTCTAGATTTCCCTACCGGCGTATTAATTCGTAGCCATATTAATTTATCAGCTTTGAATACTACGCTCCCGAGATTTCGTGTAGGTACTCTACACGAAGGTCAAACAAAACGACTAGAAAAATGAAGTTTTGAACAACTTGTTTTTCCGCAATTTGTTAGAAATAGCAAATATCCGGGTATCCGAAGTTATAAAATGAAAGAAAGGTCCCTTTGACATGGTTTCAAAGTACGGACCAGAGGAAATTCAAAAAGCTGCATACTGCAGTTGAACACTGAAATTTCTATTACGCCATGAGATTTCCAATTTCCGTGCGTCTGTCCGATTTCATTGGTCTTCCAATGAAATGTCGCTGAACATAATAGATAAGTAGGCACGAGTATCTGAAGAGCAATATTTTTTTTTTTTAAATATGGCTCTGTAGGGAAATATTTCTTGTTTTCAATTTTTATGGTCAGATTGGTTGTATGAAAATGATTTATGTTGGACAGAAATGAATGTGACCAAAAGTCTCTTTGTTACGAACAAATGCGTAAAGCATTTATTTTATACTAACTTCTGCCCGCGGCTTCGTCCGCGTGGATGACGGAAATAATCCCACGGGAGCGTGGTACTGGGACAACAATGTTATCCTATGTTACTCTTTATAACATCAGCTATCTACCGGTGAAAGTCCCGTCAAAATGGGTTTAGCCGTTTCGAAGATTAGCCGGATTAAACAGACGCACAGACAGCTAAAAAAATAAAAATTAATTTCTTGTAATAAGTATCGTACTTTCATATGCATTTAGTAAAAATAAAAACTTTTTTACAAAAAAACGTTTTTTACAAAAAAACAACCGACTTCCAAGAAAAACACTAACAGACCTGAAAAATAACTTTAATTTCGGAAGCCGGTGGCCAAAAACGAAAATACATAAAAACTTTTTTACAAAAAAACAACCGACTTCAAAAAAAAAACACTAAAAGACGTGAAAAATAACTTTAATTTCGGAAGTCGGTGTCTTTGGTTTTGTATTTTCGTTAATGGCCACCGACTTCAGAAATTAAAGTTATTTTTCACGTCTTTTAGTGTTTTTTTTTTGAAGTCGGTTGTTTTTTTGTAAAAAAGTTTTTATTTTTCACTTTTTAGTTACGGTACCTACCCCACACAAATTCATATACCACTACTTGGTGTCTAAATAACAGTGACCGGAAATTATTAACATATCATCCATATAAACTAAGTTGAAAAAATATGCAGTATTAAGGATAACTCAAAAACTACTGATCAGACGTTGATCAAATTTAAATGGGACCACATGTGAAGCACCACCTATCAAATAAAAAAAGAATCATCCAAATCGGTTCATCCAGAAAAAAGTTATGAGCTAAAACACATAAAAAAAAAAAAAAAAAACATACAGACGAATTGAGAACCTCCTCCTTTTTGTGAAGTCGGTTAAAAACCAAAGACACCGACTTCCGAAATTAAAGTTATTTTTCAGGTCTTTTAGTGTTTTTTTTGGAAGTCGGTTGTTTTTTTGGAAAAATGTTTTGTATTTTCGTTTTTGGCCAAAAAAGCTGTTATTTTGACATTACAAGCAGATATTTTCATTTTATTTATTTGTACGTATGTATGTATACATAATTTTATTTATTTGTATGTACTATGTACATATGTATAGTTAATTTAAATACACTTCATGTCCTGTGCAATAAAATGGAACTTAATAAAGAGGATGTTATAAAACTTGGTAGCAATAGATTTTAGTCACCACATACCTAAATAACCATTAACAACGATATGTTGCCAGTCTAAAAAAATATATTGCTTCGGAATGAACAATACAAATCGGTTCCTTACTTTTAAAACATTATAATAAACCTGAATACAGAAGATGGGACAATTTCCGGAGATTAAAAAGGACCCGATCAACCGCTCGTCCGGGACACAATAAAGGCCTATTTGGAAAATATGTATTGCTTTTCGTTTCTATATTACTCATCGGTTGTTAACATGTTTGAGAAGCTTAATACTAAATTATGAAAATAATACACAACGAAAACGTCTTCTGGTTTGTTACAGGTTACTGTCAGCCTGCATCATCCCACTGCTGGGCAAACGGCTTCCCAACAACTTCCAGCTGTTTTGGTCCAGGGCTACTGTGAACCATTGAATATTACAATTATTACTCCTAAATCAGTTATTAAGTATATAAAAGAAAGAAAATATTTTATGCATAGGAAATACAAACAGTAAAAATAAAAAAGGAGCATTTAAAACTAACAAAATTAACATTAAAAACAATAATATGTTGTGTATTGTCTATGTTTAATTATGACATTAAAGCAGTTGTCACCCAGACTTATATTCCATTTATGATTTCATTACACTACATGGTGACAGCGGTGGGATACGAACGCAAGCCCTTTCGGACTGGTGTAATTAAAAAAAAAAACGGAAAAAAATAAAAGACCTTATAAATAAAAAAATAAAACTAAAAGAAAAATAAACCTTATAAACAAGTCAAAAATAAAAGACCTTTGCGAGGCCAAAACGGCTCCTATATCAGCATAATGCTGCGATATTTAAAAATAAAAATACAGCAGCGCATGCCACGGCGCATGTATGTGTACGGCGAATAATTAGAAGGAGAGCCATACTTTAATAAATAAATAAATTACCTACCCACATAATTTTGCCCAGCCACGAGCTTATCTCGCCATCTTCCACGCGGTCTGAGACGACATCTTCTCGCTGTGTCAGGGCTAAACATACCTAGTGGCTTAGTTTTCATAGTAAAAAAAGGTAAATCGATTATTGACAAAACAATTTTCCAGTTCGCCAAAATATAAAGAAAAGAAAAAAATTAACAAAATCAAAACACCAAATCTCAAAGACTGGACATTGTTTAATCAAGAGATCGCTGTCTCCTACCTAGATGCTCCTAAAAGTACTTGTTGCCCTTATGTTCGATTGACAAGCAGCTCTATAGAGGTATGAGGAACAGGGTGTAAAGTTCACACATACTCTATAGAAAAGGGAGGATCCTCCGACCAGACGGGTGTTGTGTCTGGTGGGCAACTGCCCGACGGTTGATGTCGGGACATTGTATATATGCTAGTCGCGCGGTAAACTCTGCTTGCGCGATGCAGGATTTGCGTGACGTCAGTTTGACGTGTAGCTCGCGTGTGTGTGGCGATGTTGATATCGCTACAGCTCTGTCAAATTGTCACCTTACTAACCAAGTTCAGAGGGGCAATTTAGGGGGGGGGGTATTTTGCCAGTTCACACCATTCAATTCGTTAGGCTCGCTGTTAGAACAGACAAATGTTTCGAACATATGAATCAATGACTTCGCAATATCCTTCAAAATGATTCTTATTGTGATTGATAGTGTGTTACGCAAATAGGGTGCAGAATAATAGGTTTGTTTATATTTTTACTCAGTGGGCTGCAAAATGAGTCAGGATTTAAGTAGGTTCAAATAAAACTGCCCGTGTCTTTAAGTTTCGAGAGAATAGGGTACTTCTAAGAAAGCGTGCAATGGCTTGGACTCTGACATTTTTTATTTTTACGCTCGTAAAGATTTTGAAATGAAGTTTTAAAAAGAAGTCTGTTGTCTTAAAAAAAAAAACACTACAAAATGGTAAAATAATTTTAATTTTAGAAGTCGGTATCTTTGGATATGTATTTTAGTTTTTTGCCACCGAATTCCGAAATTAAAGTTATTTTTCACTTTGAAGAGATTTTATTTTTAAGTCGTTTTTTTTTTTAAAAAGCTTTTATTTTTTTATTTTTTTGTGAATCAGTTATTAATTAATTTAAGTTACAATAGCCTAATGTCAATTGCTCATCACCTTTTACAAAATATTCCTTTTCCCGATTCAGGAACGTTAACTGTTGAGGAGTTCTCCTGGTAAAAACCCGAAGAACTGGAGCTGATGGTGAAGCCACTATCAGCTCCATTTTACCATATGCTAATGCATATGATGAGCATAAATTGCTTAGCAACGAAGTAACGAATCATAACCCGTGAAATACTTAATGTTGCGTATTTCCGGCGGCCACCTTTGGTTTTCATCATCAGTTCTACTTCACCGAATGGTACTTTCCGAGAGCAAATACACGAGTTACTATAAAAATACCCAAAACGCTATAGGTATGGCTATAAAATTTAAGGATTTCCCTCGATTTACATGGGAACCCCTAATCAGATTCTGACTTGGTGACAGTGGGACTACCTCGAGAGAATACCCTTTCAAAAAAAAAAAAACAAAATCGGTCCACAATTGACGGAGAAATTCTCCTCCTTTTTGGAAGTCGATTAAAAATATGATATATACATATATCCTGTGTTACAAAAAGCATACTTAAAGGCTTTTAACATAAATGTTCGTTTAATACTGAAATTGTGAATGTAAGTAGAGGAAAATGCGCAAAACATTGTAAAAAAACAGCTAAAAGAAGACTTCGCTTTGTGACATCCTGTATACAATTGATGCGTGATTTTAAATTAAGTCTTGAATGAAGATTATGCGCTTCGTAAATTTTTGGAGATGTGGAAAAGATCGAATTGGAAAAAATTAACAAGCAATCAGTGATAGAACAGTTGGTCTATTCTGTAAAAATCTCATCGTGAAAACTTAAGTGAAGTGAACTTGAAGTCTGCTGTCATTTCACCTGATGCTAAGAATTGACACTATTGACAGGAAAATAAAAGTGAAAAATAATTTTAATTTCGGAAGTCGGTGTCCTTGGTTTTGTATTTTCATTTTTTGCCTCCGGCTTCCGAAATTAAAGTTATTTTTCACTTTTTTTGTGTTTTTTTTGGAAGTCGATTGTTTTTTTTGTAAAAAAGTTTTTCTTTTTCTTTTTTTAGTTGTGGTACCTACCCCCACATAAATTCGTATACCACTACTTGATATGTAAATAACAGTCACAGGAAATGATTAAAACATCAACAATATAAACTAAGTGGCAAAAATACGCAGTATTAAGGATAACTAAAAAATACTGGTCATAACTTGATCAAATTTATGTGGAACCACAAGAGAAACACCAGCTTTCAAATAAAAAAAAGAATCATCCAAATCAGTTCTCCTAGAAAAAAGTTCTTAGCTAATACACAAAAAAAGGATTGTGTGGTTTTTTGAAACCACGGTAAAAGTGAAACTTTTTGCCTACTCCGCGGCCTACCGTCACGCGACATGCAACACACAGACGAAAAAGTTTGAGACGATGTAATAAAAGTTTCACTTTAAAAAGAAATACAGTCGAATTGAAAACCTCCTCCTTGTTATGAAGTCGGTTAAAAAAAAGCACACACCAAAAAAGAAGCTCACTTCACCTAAGTTTTCACGGTGAAATTGCTACAGAATAGATCGGCAGATTAAAAAAACAAATGGACATGAATATCACGCGTTTGAATTCTACGAGGACAACGGCATGTCATTGCGTTTAATGGCCATTTCAAAGCTTTTAAATACAAAAAATGTTTGAACATTTTTAGTCTTCGATTTCCCAGTATTATTAAATTTATCTTTGAGGCATCCCTTTATTTTCGGTTGACAGGCTCGGGAGTGGCGTTTACATAAATTGGCCATTAGTACGATGGATGTCCCTCTTATAAGTTTCCTGTTATGTTTACGTAGATGTAAGAAAAATGTAAATGTCTCATTCTCATTATAATAATGCAAATGGGAATCTATCTTCTCGGGAAATAATATGGCGAATGTCGTAAGCGAGCGAAAGAGGGATTGAAATACATTTTTCCTTATAAGTTTGGTAATCATTGTTTTTGTTGACAAATTATCGCGTTGGAATTAGAAAGAAAAAAGAAATAAAGATATTTTATTTGGGTCACGCATAGGACATAGAAACGAGAGTAACGGGAGATTTTTGGCGATTTAATGTTATTACGTGTTCACTTGGCGCCTATTTTTATTGTATTAAGCGAAATATCGAAGCAGGTCGAGAAGAAACAAGATGAAAAGGTTCTGATGTGATTATTAAAAGTCGGACTTCTAGCTTAGTTTTAAACTTAGTAATCCGATTTTTTTAATATTGCCCCAGCAGAAATCTGTTTTCAAGTTTTGATAAAAAATATCAGATCCGGTACAGTCGAGAATTCCATTTACAATGCCATTAAACCGCAATCCGCACCGTTCTTTCATCGTTTGAATAAAAGCCGTTTGTCAATCCGATGGATTTGGGTTTTTTTTTTTTGCAAAGTGTTGTAGGAATATCTGCTTCTTTTGATTATTGCTGCACACTTAATGTAAGTAACTGTTGCGGTAATTTTTAATACCTATTATAAATTACTATATCAAAAAAACTTTCATATTACAAGAACTAGGTATAATATAAAAACTAAATAAGCAAGCACTCACGAAAACAAATAGTTGGGCCTCCAGAGGGAAAGATCCACATTATTTTAAAACAAAAAGAACATACTTTAAAAAGGGCTAAGGGAGATGAAACAAAAATCAATAATGGAGAGAAAAAACATAATCATCTAACTGAAAAATATAAACCAATAATAATAACAAAAAAATAAATCTATGATGGAGAAGGTACGTGTCTCTCGTTAGTATCAGCCATATTTTAAATACTATGGGCGTACTATGGGTAATGTTGGTTATTGCGCAATACAAAAACCGTTTGCAGTTCAAATCAAATTATAATTCACGAACAAATTAATCACACACTGTAGGTACACGACACAACTATACGGAACGCCGGACAGTTCCTAGGGTAGAGGTACTGATCTCCTCGAAGGCAAAATGGTAAGTGTCCACTCGTCCCATCAGCGCTCCTCCATCAGCCAGGCTCTGTCATAGCACGAAGTTAGCCGAGTATGCACGTCATCGCGACAGTACTGCCACCTCCCGGAACTCGTGCTGCGCTTCGTTTAGTGTCCATACTAATGACCGTCTCCAACATCTACTTGAAACGGTATTCACTATTAAAAAATGAGCATTCTTGCAAGCTTGGCAAAATTCAGCATGAATTACAAACAGCTTTTTTAATATTGCCATAAAAGGAGATGCTTTGTAAGTCCAACTTCATTTCATACACTTTTTCCGAGATTCCTGATTGCCCACATTCATGACCATTATCATTTATAATTCGTGCTGATAGTATCAGACGTTAGCAATTTGACGCAAAATGTAAAGTTAGTAAGGGACATGGGCTTATCTCGATCTGGGAATGGTTTTGGGCATAACGATCGAATACTAATATCTACTAAATATCGTGTCGAATTAAGTGTCTTGTAATTAACGGAGATTTTAGTATCTCCTTACCTAGTGTTTGTTTGGGCCTTGGTTTTGGTCAGTGATGTGTAAGTTTACCTATGTATATGCAAATGTTTTGTGACGAGCAAGTGTTTATTTTTATTATTTCCGTGATGTTTAAGTTGATATTAGACGCTTTACTTGTCGTTCAGTTTAGCCTTTCACCAGAAGTGAAACGTCTAAATACCGAATGAATCAAAAGCGAAGTCATTAGTGAACCGGCAGTCAGCATCTTTCACACGCCTATCCAATAATTGAAAAAAAATAAAAGAAAGGAGCGGATGAACGTTCCTTCCTTTATTATATAATTTGGTCAGTCTCGTGTGAATTTGGAATGAAACAAAATGAACATTCACTCGAGTGAACCATTCACTAGAGTGAATTGTCCGATATCGATTTTATTGACGTTTTTGCTATTTTTTTTAAAAAGAAAAAGAAATAAACAAAATACGTTTTTTCCGGTAAACATGACGCAGAGAAAAACACACAAACACAAAAAAGAACGAGTTTGGGGGAAAATATGCGTCACATCCACGCAAAACGGCGAACGCTCAGCATAATGCTACGACCCTATACGAGACATAGCCCCAGCGCTGGTTTTCAGCGACAGTCTGCATTGACGTGATGACGTCAACAAGTGCAGCATAGTGTAGAGTGTTGTGGAGCTATGAATTTTAATTAAAACATGGCTGATTAGCACTGTATTAGACAAGTTGTTCTAATTTGAGCATTATCTAAAAGTATGGATGACAATAAAACACCTATAGTATACTAGCACCTATTCATTATCTCATCGATTACATTAAAATCGAAGCTAACATTTTATTATGATTCAATTGCCATACCTACTTGTGATCTCTACTCCACAACGCTTGGCATGCAGCCTAAGCCTAGTGTAATCGTACTTTTATCCTTGGGATACGATATCGATCGACACATTGACAGATGACGTGAAATTCATCTTCGGAATTCGCCTCTCAAATTACACATCCGAGCCTACACCATGTCATAACATCGTCAACTTTCCGAGAATGCTTAGACACGTGCCTTTAATATTTGGCTATTTCTTAAAACGTGATCTATTCCTGTTCCAGTGGAGAATACGAGATGGTGATATTAGTTTTCGTGATAGATTGCCTCATATTTAGGTCTCCATGTGTCGGGTGGAGGAATTATTGCGACTGTGCCGTGTCAAACATGGATAGTAATGTATGACCGCGTGGAATGGAACTCTTTAGCTTAATATTTGGGATTTATGATTATTTGTATGCATTGAGGACATGGTGGAACAGATGGTTTACGGATAGGCATTTTTTTTTTTTTCAATGTAATACATAGCCAATGTGAATTTTAAATCGCCTTCATACAGTGTGCAAGCGATCCGAGTTCGATTCTTATCCGTATGAAATAGGCTGATAATTATAATTTTTGATGTTGCAGAAAAAATATCGTGAACTTGTAACGAGGTTACTACAAGGATCTTTTGGGGCCTCAATGACATTGACAGAGGGGGCGTTGTTGGTAATCATTTGTGTAATAGTCACAGAAATTGTATTAAAAAACAAGGTGGCGGCGTTAGTTAAAATTTTGGCCACGCGCCAAAAAGACCTTGTACCTACCGTTGTAAAAATGACTTCTTGAAAAAATTAATGCAGAAGTTTAGCTAGTAATTTAATAACTTTTAGAGTGGGAACTATTGACAACTGTTTCCTGTGTTTATCACAGAAAAAAGCAAAAAAAAATAACATTTTAGAATCAAAGCGAAATAGCGTGTCGCCTCAGCGTTTGACATGCTAACCGAACGGACTTTCCTGTCTCACTTTGATAGGAAAATTGAAAATATCGACAGAAAAGTTTCAGATGTTTCAAGCGACGAACGCGTACGACTGTGGTATGTGTTTCATTGTTTTTTTAAATTTTATATTAAGGATGATTCAGTACTTAAATAATTTACTTTAAAACATTAGGATAAACAGCAAAGTGCTATAAATATATTATTATAGCTTCTGCCCACAACTTACTAGGTACCTACTTCGTTTTCGCTTAGCTTTAGTTCTTCTTTTTGCTCGGCTGCTAAGAGTCGTATCGTAATAGTATTTTTTTTCAAATCTGTTTCTTTTTAGTTCCATAGGTTAGCGCATTCAAAGAAACAAAAAAAAAAACAAACAAATTCTTCGTTTTTATTATTGTTATTAATATAGATAATATTGCCCACAACCCCGTTCATTTAATAACCTGATTAAATTCAAAACTCGCGCTAAATGGACCTCGTTTCTTTTCGAAACTAGTTAATTCTAACTTCATAAAGAACATTAAGAGGGCGCACACAGATCCACTAGCGCCACTCCGTTAAAAAAGTATTATCTCGTGACTCAGAAGGAATTCTGAATAACGGCTCAATAAGCGACCTCGTTAAGTGTGTCTAGAATTTTCTTATACCTTTTATAAACTTTCATATTGAGACACAAAGCAACAAAATACGATCTAAATGAATGTGGCCGCTTTTGTTTAGATCGAATTTTGTTGCTTCGTGTCTCAATATGAAAGTTTATAAAAGGTATTAGAAAACTCTTGACACACTTACCGAGGTCGCTTATTGAGCCATACATACATAAACTCACGCCTTCTTTCCATGGGGATAGGCAGAAACTACAGAACGCCACCTGCTACGATCCTTACATACTCCTTTTGCGTCGTTTACGTTCGTTGAGCCGTTTTTCAAAATTCCTTCTCAGTCACGAGATAATATTTTTTTAAAGGAGTGGCGCTAGTGGACCCGTGTACGCGCTCTTAAACACGATATTTCGGTAGTGCTTTGTGTTGTTTAGTAGTGCTTTGTAAAGGTGTATCGTGTTGCCCAGTAACTGAGTTGTGGCGGTCAGATAGGCAGTCACTCCATGTAAAATATAGGTATTCAGCTGCATTAGGTTAGTGTGGAAGTCGACCTCAACATAGTTGGGAAAGGCTAGTTAGATTTTCTTTGTGTTGTGGTTATATCTCGTTACATACATTGACTTTTGCTTTGAAAAACTGTTATGCCAAGATTTATCTCAAAACTTACATTCGGAATGACTAAACAAGACGCATTGTAACAAATTAAAATGGTATAGAGGTATGAGGAACAGGGTGTAAAGTTCACTGATCTTCTATAGAAAAGGGAGGATCCACCGACCACACGGGTGTCGTATCTGGTGGGCAACTGCCCGACGATTGATATCCGGGCGTTGTATATATTATGCTAGTTGCGCAGTAAACTCTGTTTGCGCGATGCAGGAATTTGCGTGACGTCAGTGTGATACGTCGCTCGCATGTAGCGTTGTAGATGCCGCTACAATGGTATCAAGTGGAAGTTCGTTAATATATATAGGAGGCTTATATAAGCCGTATTCCAGTAAAGATAAGACTTGATTGATGATGGCAACAATGATGCTTCTGCAGTCTGTGCAACGCCAATATATGTTGTTTTTTAAATATAATCTGATAGAATCGTCCTATAAAAGTATTCAAATCAAATAAAAATATTTTATTTCACATAAATCAACATGGGCTCTTATGAAACGTCAGAAGCTAGGTGCACGGTTCCAATTGATTGTTTCCTATGGAGAAGAGCCGGCAAGAAACTCCACGGTTACTCTTTTAAAAATAAGGGGCTTTTATAATAATAATAAATAAATAAAATAAATTTTATTCACAAACTTTTTTACAAAAATCCTATGAAAACCCTGACTTCTGAGCTAGGTAAAAACCTGTATTACAGAAGTCAGTGCCCTCTCCCACTTTCTACTTTATACAAATTGCGAATAAAAAATATAAAAAAGAGAAAAAAAAAAAAAACAAATAAGATGAAACAAATCAAATAAGTGATGGGTTAGGTTTACTCATGTTGTGTTTATGCAATTATTTACAATGTTTCCAATTACAGTGTTGATAGATGTGGGAAGACAGTGTAGGCCTGTCAACAAGTAACAGCTACTCAAAAAAATATAAAAAGGTCCACAAATCTACAGTCTACAAGTTAGGTCTACAAAGTTCTCACATTCACAAAATATAGAAGAATAGAATAGATAGAAGAATCTATATTTTTATTTTTTTATTTTAGATGGGTTTGCTCTTGACTCTAGTCTAGGTCAGAGATGACAGAGACAAAGTCGACGATGGAGTGAGCTTACCCAGAAGAAGCCTGTTCACTCTTACTTTGAAGAGATTTGGGTTGTATGCGGTCGGAAACACAGGCGCAGGTAGAGAATTCCACTCTTTTGCTGTGCGCATTATAAAAGATGTTTGGAAGCGCTTAGTACGAATTGGTGGAATAGCAACTAGGTAGGGATGGTAACTTGCAATGCGCCTAGATGTCCGATGGTAGAAGGGAGCCGGTGGAATGAGATGATATAAAAATAAAAGCCAATTTAGACCAAATGACATGATTGCCATTACTACTTTATCAAATCGGAATCAAAATCCTATCCACAAAAGCCATAAATAAGGAGTTGAAATAAGAATCTGAAGTATATAATGTCAAATAATGAGATTATGTCAAAGGAGTAAGTAAAAATAAACAAAAAACTTCGCAGGATATACTACTGGGTTCGGATATAGAATATTTTTTATCCCGGTAGTACGTTCCCGAGGGATAATTTCCGAGTACTACGCGGGCGAAGCCGCGGGCATAGGCTAGTATTATATAAGATAAAACATAATACGGTCTAAGAGGTCGCAGTCTCTCGTAATCTAGACATGAATGAAGGTACACAAATTAGACTCATAAAAATGTTTTATACTTGTTTCTGTACCCGTTCCGTAGAAGCACGTATATTTAAGTCTGTAGAAGTAAACTAAATAGTAAAAACTTTTTCATAGGTTGCTACGGCGTAGCTGTAAAATGATGTCACAGTTACACCTGCTACGCCTTCGTAGCAGATTTCTGAATTGCTACGCGTGTGTTCTAACTGTATTGTAAGTATATTATGTGGCTATTCAGATTTTTTTTAATAGCCGTTATGTTATTGAGCAGCTGCCCACTTTTTAAAATATTTTTAGGAGGTGGCTGTATTACACACTAGCTGTGCCCGCGACTTCGTCCGCGTGGAATAGTGTCTTTGGGTAGCATTTTTAATTATTTAGGCTAATTATTTTACAAATAAGACACATACGTATAAATACTTAAGTACATAAGATATAAAGTATTAATATGAGTTTATTTAAGTACCTGCATTTTTATAAACTACGTTTTTTGTTTTTCCATCTTTTGCCAAAACATAAAGATTTTGCGGATTGTGAGCATGCCACATAGAAGTTGCCCATGGGAAAAACATTATTTTTCTAAATGAACTCCTGCAACTTCAAGCGCCTGTCCTTGAGCCGCCCCCCCCCCCCCCGCGCGGCTGCAATGCGCTCATTGTGTACGGCGCGGTTCTTGGCAAGTTTCTTACTCGTGTTAACTTCAGTTTCACATTTTGTAATGACTCCGTAAATGTTACATAAGAATAGCTCTAATATTTTCTATCTTGTCGCAAACTTATAAAACATTCACATAAACCTTACATATTTTCATACAAACTTTCATCCCCTATTCCCTATTGGTATTTTACACCCTTGAGGGTAAAACTTTTACAAACTTTGAATGTCATATTATTTATATCGAATCAACAGCCTAAAAATAAGTTTCAAGCTCAAAAAATGACGATACTTCCATACAACTTTTGAACCCCTTACAACCCTTTTTTCGCATTAAAAAGTAACCTATGTCCTTTTACAGGCTCTAGACTATCTGTGTACCAAATTTTATTTAAATCGGTTCAGTAGTTTTGCCGTGAAAGCGCGACAGACAGACAGACAGATAGACAGACGAGTTACTTTCGCATTTATAATAAAAAACAAATAAATTATAATATATAATATAATATTAATATTATAATATAATATAATATTATTAAATTATTTGTAATTTTATTAATATTATTGTTATATTATATATATAATTATGTATTATATTATGTAAGGATGATTTAGATGTCACGTGAATAACAAAAACAGAAATGAAATAATACCTATGTATTTTGATTCAGAATAATTATTTTTCTAAACAAAACTTCTTAACAGTTTACAGTACCGCAGATGTGTGCTCACCCTTACAAAAACGTATCTACGAGTACAACAATTCTTTGCCACCTGTCATCAAAGTTCACTTTTATCACAATTTCAGTTCAGCTGTATAATGAAAGCATCAAGTCGCATCAAGTCGTCAGTTGCCCTTCGTCACGCCAACGCTGAACTTTCATTTTGTAATGACGTCAGTCACGCGCCCCTTTTCACAGACTTTCAATTAGCCGGAGTGACAGCGTGAAGACGGAACCGGCGACGTTTGGCACGCCACGTGGTTTGACGGCCTTATGCCAAGGAATGTAAATAGGTTGGACGAAGGAGTCGTGTTGTTTGAAAATTATTGTGTTTAGTATTTGTTTGTTTTTTTTCTGTGAATGAAAATAGATTGCATGAAATGTTCAATACATTCTTCTTTTTGGTGTCTCAGAATAGATAAGAATAGTTTAATTCAAGTTTAAAATAAAATTGATTAGGAAGAATTTGGAGAATTTACCTTTAAGTACGGTCACCAAATGTGATAAGTAACCAGGGTCGTCGGATACAGTTGAAGTATAGTAAGAAACCGATGGATGTTTTCGAATGAAATTAAATTTGATAAATGACCTGTTTGTTTTCTATTTATTAAATTAAATTTTATTCGAAAACATTCATTGGTTTCTTACTAAACTTCAACTATATAAACAACGCTAGTTATCTCTTTAGGGTGACTGCACATGAAGTAAATCTCCATTAAAGTAACGCGTCGTCTATTTCTTCTTAATTTGTAATGTTTTAATGAACAGACTTAAAGCGCAATAGTTATACAATACCTACCATCAAATAAAATGTTCCTTCAACTCTCATTTCAAAGGAGTAAACCAAAGAAATCACCGAGTTACTTCATTAAAATGGCGTCGACAATTTTAATTACTGCGCCCTACATGTGGAGCGGTGATCAAAGCCGGCCGCGCCATAATGAGTGTGAACCGACCCTAACATGAGAGGAAAAATTGTTTCATTCGAGTTGCGGATATTTTTAGGTGCTAGGGTATTAAGTTTAATACCCATAAAATAACATAAAATCACGCCTGTAGTCCCCGAACCGTTAGGTAGAGGTGGTACCCAGGAACCAGAAGCGATAACATTGCACTTGCCTAGGAATAGAACGCGATATCTACGCGTCGCACAATCACTTTTACTCACTCCTCACTCTCCGTCACTCCTGTGGAGCTTTGGACATAACGTAATAGACAACATTGTCAAACTTATAACGTTTTAAATACGAGGCTTTTGGCTACTTTTTATTAGTGTATGTATTTTGTCTATAATGTTTTTTTTTGTATTGTGCGTGTTGTTTGTGCAGAATAAACAAATTTTCTTTTTTAGAAAAGTATTATATTTATTTATTTAAACATGGAAGACTTGCAGCTTAAAAACTTAATAAAAAGGAAACCATATTCAGCAGGAAGCCAATTACAAGTCTTCGCGTGTAGAATTAGACTGGAAAATATGTGAGCATACAACAGCAATACGTAATACATTGTGTTGTTTAACAGGTAAAATATTTGTCCATAACTACACTCGAGAGCAATGAATCCGGGTCACTTAAAGAATCCTAAAAATCTCGGAAACTAAAAATGCTAGGTTAATGCAATAAATTGTATTTAATAGACAATGTAATACTCCTTAAATGAAGGTATTAAAACTTCTTAGTTATTGTAAAGTTATATCATAAAAAAATCAAATTTGAAAAAGGGCCACTTTCGAAGATGGAACTACGAAATTACAGCATTTGGTTTTGCTTTTGTTTGTAATCTGTCATTTATGTGGGTACATAAACCATGTTGATAGTGCTCTATATTCATTATTCAAGCTGAAATTATGTCGCTTACGCCTGAAGAATGCACCAGAATACTTACAATGCTGGAAACCGGCCGGAGTCAGCGCGATACAGCCAGGACTGTCGGTGTGTCGCTGTCAACAGTACAAAGAGTTCTCCGACGTTACGAAGAAACTGGTTCTAACCTACGCAGACCAGGAACGGGCAGAACCAGGTGTACCACAGCACGAGAAGACCGATACTTGGTGAACACCATGCTTCGAAATCGCTTTCTCACAGGAACTGAACTCACAAATCAGTTTCGACGCCTCGGAGGAAGTAACCCAAGTGCATGGACAGTAAGACGTCGGCTTGCTGAATCTAACTTAAAACCCCTTAGACCTGCAAACGGCCCTAAACTGGAGCGTGGGCATCGTATTTCAAGACTAAGATATGCCCAGAGCCACGTAAATTGGAGTATTGAAGATTGGTCAAAAGTTATGTTCTCCGACGAATCAAAATTTATGCTCTACAAGTACGATGGAAGACACAGAGTGTATCGAAGACCAGGGGAAAGATTCAAGCAAGCATGCATCGAAGAAAAAGTAGCCTACGGTGGTGGGTCTGTACTTGTGTGGGCCAGAATTTCTTCTGAAAGTCGCACAGAGCTGGTGATCATAGAAAACGGCTCTTTAACTAGCGTAAGATATGTGGAAGAAATCCTCAATGATCACGTTGGTCCATTTATGGTCAATTTAGGTGAGGATGCTATATTTATGCATGACAATGCCCGACCTCATACAGGTAGGATTGTGAATGACTACCTTCAAGAGATGAACATTACTCGTATGGAGTGGCCAGCGCGCAGCCCGGATATCAACCCGATCGAGCATGCTTGGGACGAGCTAGGCAGATGCGTAAAACAACGAAACCCTCCCCCAATCACGCTTCGTGAGCTCAAAATTGCTCTCACAGAGGAATGGGAGAATATTCCCCAAAATCGTATAAGGAACTTGGTGTACAGCATGCCAAACCGCGTAAACGCAGTAATGGAAGCACGAGGAGGCAATACGAAGTATTAAAATTCAAGAAAATCGTAATAAAGTTCAAAAATTTCATGTTTCCTATTTTTGTTTTAAGGAGAGATCAGCAGTTTTTTTCTTTATGTAATTTTGTGTTAATAAAATGTACGGTGACTCATATTTTTTTTACTTTCATTTAAGGAGTATTACATTGTCTATTAAATACAATTTATTGCATTAACCTATCATTTTTAGTTTCCGAGATTTTTAACATTCTTTAAGTGACCCGGATTCATTGCTCTCGAGTGTATTTCGTTTATAATGAGAACAAATTAAATTAAATTAAGAAGGTAAATCGAAACCATTTGAAAAATTAAGGGTTAAGCACCTTCTAGCTGACGTCACACTAGTCACAAAGGGATCTAAGCCATGCTGCTTACATATTTCATTGAATTATTTGCTTGCACGCACATTATAACTATTCTGCCTGTAATTCGTAGAGGTATAAGGTACAAATAAGGGCCGATTAAAACGAAATGATTTACTTCGCACATTAAAACAAAATTTTGATAATAGCTTAATAATATTATTGTTAAATATATTCAACAGAAACAGACAGTCAGCAATCCTACGTCTATCTTCAAGTGGCAACTGATGGTACATCTTACATAGTCGGAGATAAGATATATATACTTTATATTCATCAATAAAAGCAAAAATTTGGGACGATTTTTGAATTGAAGGAATGAAAATGTATTTATTGGGACTCCAACAGGATTATCACTAAGGAAACACACTCTTAAAAACAATAAAAAAAAAAAAAAAAGTAAAATAAAAAGAAAGTCCTGTACGAGACCAAAAGGCCCCTATCCTCACACACACAATAATATTGTAAATGCAAGATTGTCAAAAATATTGATCAATATATGATAAATGATTTTATTTCTGTAAGTAGGTTTGTACAAACACTTTTACACATCAAACATATTTTAAAAAACTAGATGTGGTCGGCGTTTTCTATCTGACTACTCTGAGAAGAAAGGCCGAAACATGGTCACACAACGCAATATTATTGGTAAAAACTGACTCAGTAGCTCAGCAGCTTGTTTCGCGTTTTATATAATGGATAGAAAAAGAAAGTCGTTGTATTGATTATTGTATTTATTTTATTTACTAAAAGAAGGCAATCAAGAAAGAAACGTCGGATTAAAGATAGAAGACCTTTGTATAAAAATAAGTAATTTATCTTTTGCAATATACAAACTGGCACCAATAGTGAGTTGAAACGCATTATTGATGGCATATTATGGACTTCTTAAATCGGTGCTTAGATACGGTCTAAAATTTTGGGGTAATTCGACAAACACCGACATGGTATTTGTTAAGAAGCAACTGCTGGCGCCATCTGTGCGCCGCAGCGGACAGCAGGGTTGAAGTTTTGAATGACGCGCGCTCCGCATGGTGTCTGTGCGCACCACCGCGTCGCTTTGAACATCCGCTTCCGCCAACCTCACTTGCACTTGGGAGCCTTTGGACGGTCGCTCGTTAGCGTCGTTCCTTATACATATATTTTTATTATAATTAATTTGTTACTACATCTGAGTACCTATTAAACTAATTTCAAGTCGATCATCTCTCATTGGAAAGAACCCACTGCGTCCCGCACACATCAGGAAACATACAACATCACATATAATACAGTATTTAAAATGCAAAAGCGTTGTATTCGGGCTATGTTTAAGATCAAAACTACGGACAGCTGTCAACCACTCTTTATTAAATACCATATACTGACACTTCCGTCACTATATATCTTGGAAATAGCTTTATTTGTTAAAAACAATCCTCACTGGTTTCCTCTTTTGTCAGACAATGTCATTAGAAATAGACGTACTAAATATAAGAATTTCTTACAGCCTCACTCTGCGAAAACAGCACTCCTTCACAAAAGCGTGTTTTGTATGGCACCTTTAATATATAATAAAATTCCAGAGGTTATTAAAAATATAAACCAGCCAAATGTATTCAAAAGAGAACTTAAGAAGTTACTCACGGAAAAATGTTACTACTATGTTAAAGATTTTTTAAATGATAGTTTCTAATCTATTTGTGTTATATTTTAATTTTGTTATGCTTCTTTTATTTCTTAATGGCAAATTATTTTCCAGGCGACTAACAACTGAAAGTACGACTAACTATTTGCTACTAGAAATCATAGGCAAGGTACTATAAATAATGACATGGCGACTAATATTAACAGTAGGATAGGATGCAAGAGCGAGCGAAGCGAGCTCGGGACTTGGGGCACCCCGACTCGGACAGGTTAGGTTAGAAGGGGATGGCGGGGTCTGGAAGACCCCGCCGTCCCCTTCGTGGTTATTTTTTTTTAAACCGCCCAGAAGTAGGAGCCCCGCGTAGCGGGGCTCCGTCGGCTACACCTTATTATGCAAATCAGATAAAACCCAGGATAAACCAAGATTTATTTTTTGTCCAAAAATAAAAATTCAGAAATAGGAGGCCTCGCCAAAACAGAAACTCGATGCCAGTTTAAATTAAAAAAAAGCTAACAACTGATTATTAAGCTGCTACTTTCTACTTAAAATTATTCTTCACTGTAGCTGCCAACCTACTATTTTTGCTACCGGCTTTAATTATTTTTTAATCCCAATTTCAGATTAATTTGTCGCCGCGTTAAATACATGCCTTTCTTAATTGTGTTAAATATATTTCAAGTGTCTATAATTCATTTTGTACGCCAATGGTGGCAAAACATGTTGAAACTCTCAGATTTTCACTTTTAGATCCACATTTTCATGTAAATGTATAATGTTACACATGTTTACAAACAAATAAATATATCAAATATAAAAAAAAAAGACTGGATGAGAAAAAAAGCTGAGTAAAATCATTCTAATCTAGTAAATGAACTACGACTTACAGAAGAACATGATTTTAAAAATTATATGAGAATGAGAGACAATGAGCTTCCAGAAACCTCTTTCTATCATCCTATAAAAATTTCTGCTTTTTTTTTAGGTGATCTTTGTTATCAGCTTACCTACTTGAACAAAAAAGTTACACTCATGCGAAAATAGCTAACGCCAGAAGAGAACTTAGCAGTTACTTTACGCTGTTAAGTAATATTTTTAATATCCCCAAGGGCTATAAGCGAGATTTTATAAAAGTAAGTAGCAATTACCTACACTTAAGCATAAGATACGTAATCGTTAATCACTAGATAGATAAATAATATACTACGTACCTTTGTGTATTTCGCTGTTTTTTACAAAAAACCAATTTGATTAAATCATATAGTTTTTTTTTTAAACAAGTAGTAGGTTTTTATTAAACTATCCACATAATCATTTATTTAAAAGACGTTTTAATTTGTGGTTGTATAGTAAAAATTCTGATTCATATTACCTACATCTATTATTTTTTCTTTGGATAATTATATAAGCTGACAGACTTAAAACAATATTAATATTATTTATTATATGTTCATGTAAATAAAAAAAGAAGGTAAATAATCATAGCGCATCAAAAAATATAAAATATTAAAATATTGAACAAAAAATGAGAAATCTTCTTTTGGAGTATACTCGGCATGTAGGTACGTCGGCTTCAATTGTTATAAAATTAGAAGTTATTTTATGGTTATTTTCTTGAGACATTGTGTCTTGTGGGACATGAGGACTCCTGCTGTTACAATTGTGTCAGTGGAGGCCTTAATATTATTCGAGGTGGAACACCGGTGGCTATAATTGGTTGATCGTGACTTGGGGGCTTAGGTAATGCCTGCGGAAGTCTCATGGTAATAGTATTATCCATATGTTCATTGGTGTAAAATATTTTTTTTTTGTTTGAAAGGGTATGCTCTCGAGGTGGTTTCATTGTCACCAAGTCAGAATCTGATGAGGGCATCCCATAGAAAACGAGGGAAACCCTCAAATTTATAGGCACATCTATAGCGATTTGGGTATTTTTTATAGTAACTCGTGCATTTGCTCTCGGAAAGCACCATTTGGTGAAGTGGAACTGATGATGAAGACCAGAGGTGGCCACCGGAACTACTCATTGTGGTTGCGATTCGATTACTTTAATATGTTTGCTAAGCAAGTTAAGCTCATCACAATACATATGGTGAAATGGAGCTAATGGTGGCTTCACCATCAGCTCCAGTTCTTCTCGGTTTTACCAGGAACAGAGAACTTCTCAACAATTAACGTCCCTGCATCGGAAAAATCAATATTTTGTAAAAGGTGATGAGCAGTTCAAATTAGGCTATTGTAACTTAGATAAATTAATAACTGACCCAGTAAAAAATGAAAAATAAAAAACTTTTTTACAAAAAAAACAACCGAAAAATAACTTTAATTTCGGAAGTTGGTGGCAAAAAACTTAAATACAGATCCAAAGACACCGACTTCCGAAATTAAAGTTAATTTTCACTTTGTAGTGTTTTTTTTAGAAGTAGGTTATTTTTTTTGTAAAAACGTTTTTTATTATTTAGTATTTATTCCAAGTTGTGCCTCAAAATAGAATATCGTTAATTGCCTTTTCCGCAAAAAGTTTTTTTTTCCAGATCTTCAGAATTATCTTTCTCCAAAAGTGATAAAGTCCTCTTTAAAATGTTTTGCTAGTCATTGTCCATTTTTTTTTTGTTCGATCCTGATGCTGGAGTTGGAGGTATTGAAACTATTTTACAAAAAACAAACAACCAACTTCCAAAAAAAAACACTACAAAGTGAAAAATAACTAAGTAATTTCTGAAGTCGGTGTCTTTGGTTTTGAATTTTCAGTTTTTGCCACCGAATTCCGAAATTAATTAAAGTTATTTTCACTTTGTAGTGATTTGTTTGGAAGTCAGTTGTTTTTTTAACACTATTTAGGATACCGTTTCAGTCCTCCATTTTCAAAAAAATACACGAAGTCTGCCTGCCTTGAAATCTTTTTCTCAACTAAAATATTGCCGTTCGCCCCCGCACACGTTAATATTATTGGCAATACCCCTGCCTCCCTCCGATATTGCCGTGATAAAATCAGAAATTCTGGAAATCCACAATAATATTGAACAATACCGAAATGCGGGCCGCACACACACAACATTATTGACAATATTATTGTGTTTGTGCGGCTAGCACAGACAACTTAGCCCCGTTGTCTGTGGCGGCTAGCAATACAAAACGTCAAACGACTGACATCCGTTTTGTCTCGTCGAAATTGTTTGTTATCATTGAAATTGGTGATGTGACATAATAATCGACAATATGTACAAAGAGAATTTCATACACATTTATGGAAAAAATAATAATGTCGTAGGTGTATAACGGATGACTTTTCGCATTTGGAAAAGTAGGGTATAATAGAAGGGCAGAGACGAAGGCTTTGGTGTATAAATTTTGCAATTTTACATATAAAGGGATCTATCAATAAAACTACTAACTTGGAGTAAATTTTTCGTAATAAAAACAAACGGAAATTATCAAAATTTAATTATTTAATCTACTCTAGCTGGTGCTTCACATGTGGTCCCATTTAATTTTGATCAAGGTCTGACCAGTAGTTTTTGAGTTATCCTTCCTAGTGGTATAAGAATTTTTGTGGGGTAAGTACCACAACTAAAAATTTAAAAATAAAAACTTTTTTTACAAAAAAACCACCGACTTCCAAAAAAAAACACTAAAAGACGTGAAAAATAACTTTAATTTCGAAAGTCGGTGTCTTTGTTTTGTATTTTCGTTTTTGGCCACCGACTTCCAAAATTAAAGTTATTTTTCACGTGTTTTAGTGTTTTTTTTGGAAGTCGGTGGTTTTTTTGTAAAAAAGTTTTTAGATTAAGTGGTAACTGGTAGGCCGTGCATTGTCTGGCAGTCAGTCACGGACTCACAAACTTGCTTGCTATATACAGATTGATACAGCTATGATTGCTAAAGTTTTCGAGATGATTTTGTAATTTAAATAACTACGAACGTACAAGTTTTTCTATTGAAAGTAGCGTGTGTGTTACAGAACAGATAATAGCGTGAAAAACAAAAGATGAAACACTTATTCGGCTCTTAAGTATTTCGCCAACATACAAAACATTATTAAAGCATCCTAATAGATCCTCGTTTCGAGTATTCTTGATCGTACCTCGTTTCTCATAACGGAACTAGTGAATTTCGCAAATGAAAGATTGTGATATATGGCTGCAACGCACAAATTCCCGCCTTTGACTAGCGGCGCAGTAAACTAATGAGTTAAAATGAATGAGCGATAGGCGAAACTTGTTACCGAGAGAATGCATGACACATTATAATGATTAAATATCTAATTTATTGTACGGATGACTGATATTATGAGTAAATGACACAACGAATGCTGATACAATACTGCGCTTTGTTACTTTTTTTTTTTTTTTTTTTTTCCTATTGGGCAGCTCGTAGTTATGACCACTAAGGTCCTGGCTACTTAACCGGGCAAGCCTGTGGGTGCCTTAAGCTACTAACTTAAAGCCTCCAGCCAGGGGCGAAAATTCTTAAAAATTAGGTGACCGCACGCTAAGGGCACCCCCTGTGGGGTACGAACCTCGGCTTAGGGCGTCACTGAGGGGAGGGCAGCAAGATGGGACAGGCTGGATCGAGATTATATTATTATTAACAGGGGAATTTAAAACTACAGGCTCAGCTACGGCGCGGGCTGGCGCGTCGTCGAGCAAGGGTCGGGGGCGCTTTGTTACAAAAGAACACAAGTTTATATGGTTACATTGACATCTTCCTCTCATCTCCTCCCTAAAACTAAAATAAAATAAAAGTTTAATTTTATTTTATTGTTTATGAATACAACACAAGCACAAAATAAACATTGGTACCCTTAGACTAAAACGTATAAAATATATGACATAATCATAGTACACATGTTCGTTATGTTTTTGGTTACACAAAGTTATTCAATAATTAGTTGGTAGTTACTTATAATAATTATGAGATATGATTATTGATTGTTGTTGATACATTTCAACAATTAATTCTACTAAGTACCTATGAGCGCACAGCTGGCGCATATACGTCTCCGTTTTCTGCTGACCTGTATAAAAGCTGTTATTGTGTGCCTATAACATTGGTTATTAATATTAACTTGATGTTTTTATTTTAAACATGCTACAGTTTCGTTCTGATTTTGTGTATAATGTCGGGTTTCCCCTTATAATCGACCTCAACATTTGGTGACAAATCTCTAATCACATTTTAAGGTCCAGAATATAATTGTTTAAGTTTATTGCCAGTTTCATTTTTAATTAAGACTTGATCGTTTGGCTTATAGCGTATTGGGTTTACACGCTGATCGTATCTACTTTTTCTGCCTATTTTATTGGCTATCAAATTTTTCCGCGCTTCCGTTTGAGAGACCTGTAAGCGGTACTTAAGTTCAAGTGGGTAACTGTCGTAATTATATAGAGGTTCTACACACTTTGCCAAATTATTGGGCAAGTTACACTGTCTACCGTATACGAGTTCGAATGGTGTAAATTTTGTTGACGTGTGAACTGTCGTATTATAAGCAAACCACCAGAAGGGTAACCAAGTACTCCACAATTCGGGTTTTTCTTCTGCTTGGATTCGTAGAAATGCGCCTAGATTTTTATGCGAGTTCTCTAGCACTCCGATGCTTTGGTGATGATACGCAGTTGAGTTTAACTTCTTAATATGAAGTAATTTACAAACCTGTGTCACGGTCTCGGACATAAACTCTGTGCGTGCCCCTGTCGGTAGCTATCTCCCTCGGGATGCCATGTTGAAGTATAAAGTTATCCACGAAGGTGCGTGCTACTTCTGTAGAGGTTTTGGTGACGAGGGGATAAGCACATACATACTTGGACAGGTCGCATTGCAATGTCAATATATAGGAAAAATTGCTGCTGTCTTTGTCTAATGGTCCTACCAAATCTAAGAAGATTTTATCGAAAGCCGAGTGAGCAGTTGTCGTGATTGCCATTGGCTCTTTCACCTGGACTGTATACTTATGTTTCTACATTGAACACATTTTTTGACATAATTTTTGACATCACTCTCTAACCCTGGCCAAAAATGCGTCTCTCCGTTTTGATATGAGTTTCCACTACTTGTGGCTGAGCTGGCAAATTGTCGGTGGGCAACTCGTCTTTCGGGGCGACAGCATCTAATTTTCGTTTTTGAGCGCGAGTCATTACTGCATACAGACACTCATTTATTTCTTTTAGTTGATTTGAAGTAATTTTTATGCTAGATAATGCATCCGCAACGCAGTTCTCACTCCCTTTTACGTATTCTATTTCGTAATCGTATTCTTCTAGAGATAGTCTAAATTTAAAAAGTCTGCTAGGTGGGTCTTTTAAATTAAATAAGTATACAAGGGGTTTGTGGTCGGTCAGTATTTTAAATGTACGACCGTATAAATAGGGTCTAAAATATTTGACAGCCCAAACTACAGCTAGGAGTTCTTTCTCTATAGTGGGATATTTTTTTTCCGCTTTGTTAAGGCTCCTACTAGCGTAAGCTATTGGTCTGCCACTCGAGTTTGATAATACTGCCCCAATAGCGTACCCAGATGCATCAGTTTGTACTACGAATTGATTTTGTTCTGAGGAATCTGGGTACTGAAGGATTGGCGGTGACATCATGCTCTGTTTTAGAATAAAGTATCAAATGACGTTTGACAGTTACTATCCCAGTTGAATTTAGTGTTTTTCTTACTCAAATGGTTCAAATAGTATGCTTTGTCTGCAAAGTGGTCTATAAATTTTCTGTAATAGTTTGCTAAAGCAACGAACCGTTTCACTTCGTCCGTACTTTTGGGAACTGGATACTCTTTAATTATTTTTATTTTGTCTGGATCGGGCAAAATACCATTGCCTGTCACCACGTGGCCTAAATAAAGGATCTCTTTTTAAAGGAAATCGCATTTAGAGGCATTTAATTTTAAGTTTGCACTGCGCAATTTTTCAAAAACTTGTATAATTTTTTTGTTATGGTCAATTAGGCTCCGTCCCATACAAATAAGATCGTCTAGGTACACTAGGCATTTCTCGTAGGATAGCCCGGTCATTGCCATGGTCATGGCGAAAATGAGCTGGGACTAGTTTTGAGCCCCATAGGCATTCTTGTCATTTGATACTGACCACCATCTGCACAAAATGAAGTATATTTCCTACTGTGTTTGTCTAACGCTACGTTAAAAAATCCTTGGTTTAAATCTATATGTGTGAAATAAATACATCCACACAGGGAATCTAGTATGTCCGTAATGTTTGGCAGTGGGAAGTTATCATTTTGAATACAAGTGTTGAGCTTACGGTAATCTATAACTAACCGCCATTTTTTTTCCTGAATCTGGTTTTTGAGGTACTAGAAGTACTGGGCTGGCCCACTCACTGGAACAAGGTTCAATAATTTCTTGTTCCAACAAGTTGTCCACTTGTTTCTTTAACTCGATTTTCTGTGAGTGCGGCATTCTATAGGGCTTAAAGTACCACGTTTGGTTTTAATGTTATGGAATGTTTATATAATTTTGTTGTTCCTAATTTATCACCCGGTAGGAAGAAAATGTCTGCATATTTTGCGCATATAGACTCTATAGACAATTCCTCTTCCGTATTTAAATGGTTCAGCGTTAGCGAAGCGAATACTTTTTTGACACGATCTGCATTATTATTACTTTGTTGAAATGAACATACATCATACTCGCTTGCTTTGTAAAGTGTTGGACTAATTGTTGTTAAGACTAAATCTGTCTCCGTGGTGTTTAAGATCCTAATTGGTATTTTCCCATTCGTAGGCTTAACTAAAGTATTTGCAACAAAGATCCCCTTTCGCAGTTCTGTTCCATTAACTACACATTCTTCCGTATCACATGTCCGAATATATTGGATAGACTCTGATCTCGCTGGTATATTTATGTGATTATTTGTCATTATTAATGGTAATAATGCCTTTGAGTTGTTATTCCATAGTAACAAAGTTTGGTTACCGTAATTTAATACTGATTTATACTTGCTTAAAAAGTCTTGTCCCAGTATGCCACTACCTTTACAAGGCAATTTTTTAAAAACATAGAACTTATGTTGTAGTATCTGATCTCCAATAACTAGGCGCAAATAAGCATATCCTATAGCCTGGACTTTGCCCCCGATGCCATTTACAAGTGTCTTCTCGATATGCATTGGAATGTTGTGGTCGAGAATATGTTTATACCTTATGACAGATATGGATGCACCGGTGTCAACTAATAATTGGTATAAATAATGATTATGCGATTTTATGTTTACGTAGCCTACGTTATTGCATAATAAAATTATATCTTTAGTCCCGAAAAAACTGATCTTCATTCCGTTGTTCCGTTTCTGTATTTTACTGCGTTTCTGAGTCGTCCAAAGTATGTATGTGTTGATCCCTGGAGTTACTATAATTGGACCTACCTCTGTTTCCATGAAATGATCGGGTGGACCTGCGTCAGCTGCTTGCCTGCGATCCTCTCGGATTTGAACAACCTGTTGGTTGCCACGTGCGCGTCCTCTACCTGCGTATGAGGAGCGGCCTCTCTGCTGTGATCAATTATAAGACGATCTGCCTCGATAATTCATGGTTAAAATATCAGAAGATGTTGATGGACTTGTGATACCTTCATCAATAGCCGCCTGTACGGCGTCTTTCAATGATGCAAAATTTCTGTGCTAAGTCGTCGATTTCTCAATCCATCTGAGAAACATTTGATGGCCTGCTTCTCATTCATTGGCTTTAAAACTTTAAAACTGGCGTCGTTGCCCCCCGAGTGAGAGATCGTCAAATCAACGAACAATTCCGTTATTTTTTTGCCGAAATTGAATGGATTAATAAATAATAATGAATTATTGATAAATCATTTTGCTTAAGACTTTGCAGCTTACGTTGAATTGCTGTAGCCGATTTTTTAGGCAATAACTGAATCTTCATGTTGGCTATAAATTCGTCAATATTGACATATGAAGTCGCTAATTTCAATTTCGCGGTCTGAAAGAGTCTATTTTTTAACACAACTTTTAACAGCTTTCCTTCTGAATTTTCGTCCAACTCAGATTTGTAATACTCTATGCCATCTATAAGTTGCTTTACGTTAGCCTCATCGTCTGTACAAACTGGTAATAAACTTAAAGCTACTTTTAAATCAAATTTACAAGTGGTTGCTATCTTAACTGCCGTACTAGGTTTCTGTGAGCACAAATCTAATATTTGTTCATATAAGTTGTCCAAATTTGTGCAAAGCTCGTGAATATGCGAACATTCACTCTCACGTATGGTGCTTTTCGATTTAGAATAATATTCTAAAAATAAGTTGGACTCTTTTACTAAGTTATCTCCTCTCCTAATTTTACGGCTATAATGTTACCTTTTCTCCTACCTGGACCGATCTTTATCAAATATTTTCTGATTTCAAATAACTTGTCATACAATATTTCTAAATTTTCTGCCATTTAACATACATATTTCTATCTTCTTAGTACTGAATTACATACCATTATTTTATACTGCATACGCTCCAGTGTTTATTTTATTATCATTTGTCACTTAACTTAGTCCACTATAATAATGTCATGTGTGTGCGATTGTGTTATGCGATTACACGTTTACTACGAATAGAATGCGATTGTGTTATGCGATTACACGTTTACTACGAATAGAATGCGATTGTGTTATGTGATTAGACGTTTACTACGAATAGAATGCGATTGTGTTATGCGATTACACGTTTACTACGAATAGAATGCGATTGTGTTATGCGATTACACGTTTACTACGAATAGAATGCGATTGTGTTATGCGATTACACGTTTACTACGAATAGAAAATAGAAAACATCTTATAACCGCGCACTGATACATAACGAATACGATTCTCGTGCACTGATAAATATATGCCGGTGCACTGTTTTTCGTTAATCCTGGGCTTTTAACGCATCAGATAATGTCCGCAGTGTCCTTCTTGTACCTTCTGGCATTCGTCCGCATTTCCTTTTCTACCTCAGCTCTACGTCTCCATATAGAATATCGTAGTCTGTCCTTCCTGATCTCATTACCCATCCATTTCTGGTGGCAATTCCTGTAGATTCTGAAGACACCATACAAAAACGCCAACGATGCTATAAGGAGTACCACGATTAAGATGATGTTAGTCGTGCTGGCATGCACCGTCAGTTGCCTGATGTCAGCGCTGTTACTTCCACCTGCTGCGTTTTGTGGAACTATAATTTCTTCTTTCGAGTTAGTTGTACCCATTTTGTGATTGTCGCGGTAAATATTCACAAAATAGAATAGTGACCGCGCTAAGTCCCGGTAGAAGATTGGTCTCGTTGACATACATTGTGACACCACTTGTCCCGATTTGGTCAGAGAAATGTAAACAAATCTCCTGTCACGGTCGCCATGTACGGATGAGTGATATTATGAGTAAATGACACAACGAATGCTGATACAATACTGCGCTTTATTACAAAAGAACACAAGTTTATATGGTTACATTGACATCTCCCTCTCATTATCAAGGTCTTGAACTTATTTAGAATTACACTACTTAGTTCTGCACTAACTTACAACGGGTGTTAAAATACCCATCACGAAGCCGATAATCACTTATTCCTCCCGTTAAGAGCGGCCAACCCGTCAAACTTTTCATATAAACGAAAGGAAAGGAAATTTTTGAACTAATAGGTATCTTGTGCACTTTATCTAGGTTTCTATTGAAGCAAAAATTCAAAATTTGGAGAAACAAATTCAGTATAAGCCTCTGCTTTTTTGTTCAAATTTTACTTGAACTTTCGCCGTTTATAATGTACTCATAAATTGTAAAAAAAACATTTTCATAGAAACCTCGCAAATGTAATGGAGATTTTAAATTACATTTTTTTTCCAAAAACATGTAAGGCTTTTTCAAAAACACGTATTTCCTGGAACAGGTTTTGTAAAATCTCCGCACGACAATTTTCGTTCGATGTTATCGCGTTCTCACTCTTGCTTCTTTTCCAAACATTGCGTTGGATGAAACAACAAGCTTTTCAATCATGTTCGCGTTGATGATAGACGGACCGGGAAGGGCCCTCTTAATATGTTCTTTTTTTGTACAGGATCATACTTGGGGTACTTCTAGTTACAGAGATATTGAAGGTAAAAGTTTAAAAAAAATTGGACGTTTTTTGACGAAAAGAAGTTTTAAATTTTATAACATAACTTTAAGTACTCCCACGACCCCTGCGGGCTTAGCACGGCGCTATCTATCTCTTCGAAGAATAGAGACGGCTATTCCCATACAAAGTGACATTTCGTTTCTCTATTTTTGACATCGCACCGTAAAAATCCTTCTAA
This sequence comes from Griposia aprilina, assembly GCA_916610205.1. Lineage (NCBI taxonomy): Eukaryota > Metazoa > Arthropoda > Insecta > Lepidoptera > Noctuidae > Griposia > Griposia aprilina. Next base: position 21,493,074 of record OU744285.1, on the reverse strand, counting down.
AATCTGTCATTTTGTCTTTCGTTTCTGCCGATCGTTGTCTAGGTCCTTTTTAATGTAGACTATTTCAGAAGACAGTTGTCTAAGGTAGTGAAGACAAATTGATTTTTTAATCGCCATGCTAAAGATGGTAGAAAACTTTTTACTCGACGGCCACAAAGTATAAAAATGGAAAGGAAAAAAGGAATTTTTCACTTTTTGTATGGAAAATGATTACCTACATGTTGAGTTTTAGGGGTTTAAGGGTTCCATAAAGGGGGTCGAACTTTTCATTATTTTTGCGATAGGACACACCATTTTCGAGATATAAGCAAAATAAAAGATAAACGTTAATAAATTACTGAATTTCGTAAAAAGTGCAGTTGACTCTTTCTACTTTGCTGCCGTCGTACTGTCTTCACGAAACGTCATTTTTGTCTATTCTTTCGGCGACAAGACGGTGCTTGTGCTACGCCTGCTGTACACACTGTTTGTACAATGTGTCAGCGTGCATTAACTTCCTGTGTACACGTTGTCATTTAATAATATCAAATGTTCTAACAAACACTGCTTTGACTTCCTGTTAACATAACGTTTTAAATATTATCTCTATTAAATATTGAACTGCTGACTTCCGGTTGTCAGAATGACACCTTAGGCAGAAATTGTCGCAGGAGCGCACTATCGGCTGGACTGTCGTTTTGGGAGGTCTATGATAACGGTTGCGTACGTGTACAAGTGAAACGTGTGAAATATTAACTGAAGTTGATTATTAAATTCAGCATTAGCAGAGTGATTTGTTTTTATTTGTAAAAACAAATCACTCTGCTAATGGTGTAATATATTACACCTGGAGGAAATAAGAACGCAAACGTTCTTATAAATGTATTGCGTGCGTTAAAGTTGAAGTTGAAGTCAAAGCAGTGTTTGTTAGAACATTTGATATTATTAAATGACAACATGCACACTAATCGTATTTTGTTGCTTCGTGTCTCAATATGAAAGTTTATGAAAGGTATATTAGAATATTCTAGACACACTTACCGAGGTCGCTTATTGAGCCGTTTTTCAAAATTCCTTCACAGTCACGAGATAAGTCTTTTTTAAAGGAGTGGCGCTAGTGGACCCGTGTGCGCCGTCTTAATTCTTTCTATTACTAAATGTTGCTTGCTTCAATATACCCCAAATTTTCATCCAATAAAGCTCATATTTCTCCTTTAATATCTTTGTTATGCAAACTATTCACAGTCAATTGATAACATTTCGAATCTCCGCTGTATTCTCCGAGATTTAATTATTTCAACTTTGTTGGTATTAACTTACCCTAAATGAGTTTCAAGTTTTCGTTATGTTCCAATTATGTTAAATTAACATTTGAAACACTAGCTCACAATAACCTACTGCTAGAAATTCGCTTTGAAATTTATACACACGTAAATGTTTATCTACTTGTATTGGTATAGTCGAACTCGTAATTGCTTTATTTTCCCAGTATACTGAAACTTTACTAAGGTTAAAATTATGTAACTGTCACATAGATAAATATACCTTGTCGTTTTGTGACGTGCAAATGATCTAAGTGACAGAACTTATGGTGGTACAGCGATTACGTGTCCGACTATACTTCATTTTAGTTATTTTCTGGTTTATACATTTTTAACGTGACTCCGTGCCTCGGAAAGCACGTTAAGCCGAAGACAGTCATTACGGGACGTCAGAAGCTCGAAAGTCTGAACGTTCGTTGAACATAACCTGGGTTTTGTCCGAGTTCATCCGGAGACCAATGCGTACAGAAGAATCAACTAGGCCGTCTAGCATCTGCTGCAATTCATCCACCAATCAGCAATTATGACGATGTCATGTGCAAATCTCAAGTGTGGGATATACTCGCCGCTGATGTTAATGCCGCGTCCTTCCCAGTTCATCGTCTTAAACACATCCTCCATTGCGATAGAGAACAATTTTGGGAAAATTACGTCCCCTTGTCTCACCCCGCGACGCAGGAGGATGTGTTCAGTTCGCTGGTCCTGAGTTTGGACGGTCATTTTTGAGTTTTCATAAAGACATCTGAGTACATGGAGTTATCGCCAGTCGACTTGGTATCGCTGGAGAGACTCCAAAACAGACCAGGTCTCGATAGAGTCAAAAGCCTTCTCATAGTCCACAAACGCAAGACACAGGGACCGATTATACTCTTCGGACTTCTGTATAATTTGCCACACTGTGTGGATGTGGTCTATGGTGCTGTATCCTCCTCAAAATCCAGCCTGCTCCAGTGGCTGAAACTCGTCGAGTCTTCGTGCTAAACGATTCGTGACGACCCTTGAAAACAACTTATATACGTGGGTTAGGAGTGAAATGAGTCTGTAATTCTTTAAAAGGGTCTTATCACTCGTTTTAAAGAAGAGAACGGCCACGCTCAACGTGACAACCAGTCTTACCAAGGGCTATCCTGTTACCGAGCAACTGGGTTGTAGAGGTCAGAGAGGCAGTCGCTCCATGTAAAATACTGGTATTCAGCTGCATCTGGTATGGCTGGCAGTCGGCCCCAACATAGTTAGGAAAAGGCTATCCAGATGATGACATTTTCAAAGACTTGTACCTATTTTATGTCTATGTATGAACCTCTTACCACAGTCAAGTAAAGTACTTAGTTGAGACTACACAATAGCTTTTTTTCTAGAACAGTACCTAATACTATTCATAAAACACTTGAGTTCTTTTCTCTCGTTGAGCTCCTTAACTTCTGAGTTGAGCTGCACGATTACTGACAAATGCGTGTACTGACTGGACAGGCCCACTCGATCTGTGTGGTTCTTTCTTCAAAAGACCATTTCAGACACTAATCTAAATGGTCTTCACATGATCTGACCAAGATTATGTCTGGACTTTAAAGGAGTCTGTGACCTCTGAGTTGGTTTCGGCCTTTCTTCTCAGAGTAGTCAGATAGGAAACGCCGACCTCATCTAGTGTAAAAAATATGATTGACGTGTAAAAGTGTTTGTACAAACCCACTTACAGAAATAAAATCATTTATTATTTATTCATAAAACCCTAATTTAAAAATGGGTACCGAATGGCCACATACAAAAATTGTCTGCAAGTAATGCCGCTCGCTATAAATTCAACGATGAACATTGTGTCATATTCAATTTACTTTTATAGCGCAGGAGTTTTAGTAATTGTTTGAATATATGGCCAATAGTTTTTATATTTTGAAATACTAAACATTTACAATAGGAGTTTTATTTCACGGCAAAAAGGGAATTAATAAATGGCTTTTGTGAACTTTTGTCGAAAGGTAAAAACGATTACAAAAATTGGGCTTCTGGCTTTTTATTTGTTCATCCATATGAAGTAATTGAATACGTTCAGAGCTAACTGGTAACCTCTCGTTTTACCCAGTAACTGGGTTGTGGAAGTCACATAAGCAGGCGTTCAATGTAGAATGCAGGGATTCAGCTGCATTTGGTTAGATTGGAAAGCACTTATTTCAATTAAACTATATAGGCACTTTTGAATTTTCAAGGAGTTGGTTAGTTAGTCAAAAAGTTGAAGCTAGTTGCCCGTTCCAAATCGTAGATCTCTATGGAGAGAACGGGCAGAAAACACTCTTTTAAATCAAGATATTACAAAATCTTGGGTAGATTATTCTTGTTGCTTGTATACATGAGAATAATGTAAAAAAAAAACTATTTAAAACAGGCTAGGCAGATGATGGTGAAAGCTCTTAGCTAAGAAGTTTTGGACATATTTGTTAAAACTGGTTGAATCAAGGTAAAATATTCGAATAGGGTTCAAGTAAATTTAAAACTTACACACAAATAAAATAATTGGAAAAAATACTGGTTGTAGCAAAACATCGGAACTTCGGACCACTAGAAAATAGTACAGTTTACAGCTGGCACAATTCCAGCGATATAAACAACTCACAGTTGCTCTTTTTCATACGTATCCATATTCCGCGTCCTGGGTCGTATACAAATACTTTGTGTGCAAATAAATTGAGGGGTACTGGTGTTCTAAATGTACGTACAAACACTGAATGTAGCAAGCATTTTTTATTTCACGTTTAAGCGCGAAAATTCACAGCTTTGTCCGGTATATTTTAAAATATTTCTTTGTAAAACAAAGCATACTACTACAATATAGGTATTTCAAAAGCGCGTTTGTGTGTGGTATGTGCAATATATTTAGCCGGATATCAACAAAAGCATCTATTGTGGAGTACGGCCCACACCCTCTCACAGGGAGGAGACCTGCGTCCCAGCAGTGGGAAAATTGTGGCTGATTATGCCACAGTTATGCTATACAATTAGGTGATAAAGCTTTAATTTCTGTAAATAGGTTTGTACAAACACTTTTACACGTCAATCATATTTTAAAAACTACATGAGGTCGGCGTTTCCTATCTGACTACTCTGAGAAGAAAGGCCGAAACAAACTCGGAGGTCACAGTCTCTTTTAAAGTCCAGACATAATCTTGGTCAGATCATGTGAAGACCATGTAGATTTGTGTCTGAAATGGTCTTTTGAGGAAAAACCACACAGATCGAGTGGACCTGTCCAGTCAGTGCACGCATTTGTCAGTAATCATGCAGCTCAACTCGGAACTTAAGGAGCTCAACGATTCCAAGAACAATACCAAAGAAAGGACATTTGGGTAGGCCACAAAAAATACTCAAACTGCCAGACTATGATTAAAACTAGCTGAGAGGAAAAAATAAGCAACAATTCTGCTGATATTAAAAGGACCTAAAGAGAATGTTTCGCCATTTTAACAAAAAAATACTAGTATTCGTAGTGCACGCAATCAAGACGTAATCAAAGCTTGTATAGAAAAATAATCACTTAAAACAAATAAAATAACATTCATACACCAATCAAGCACCTACCTACTCTTTGCCTCCCTTCGAAAACTCCTAGGCACAATTGTAGACCTAGTTACAATAAAAACAAAAGTGTAACTTGACTGGCGGGTAACCTAAAGGGTGACAGATGAGTGTTTTATTTCAGGCCGCGCCGAGTGCCGCGTGATTGAGGGCACAAAGAACAGTAAAGATATACCTAGTCGTTTGTTCCGCCAAGAACGTACCGCAGCTACCATCTATGAAGTAAAATGTAGGTGACTCAGAAGTAATACTCCTTTTAACTGTAGTCGTCTTCTCCATAGAGATCTACGTTTTGGAATGGGCAACTAGCTTCAAGTTTCTGACTAACTGACCAACTCTTTGACAGTTCAAAAGTGCCTGTAAATGTTTTAATTGATATAAATTATTTGAGTTTTGAGTACACGATTAATGCTGGTATATATATCGCTGGCCCCGGGCAATATAGCGGTAAACACCGGTTACGCCCTTTTTAATGTTATTTGATTTTTGGCTTCTCTGAGTCTATCACTCTTAATTTTTTTTTTTTTTTTAAATAATATTTCTGTAGAATAAATGACAATAACAGCTTTATTGCATGGAAAATCATCTTACGACTAAGTTATGTATTACTGCATTATTCTAAGAAACATTACACAAAAAACCGGTGAACATCTTTACACTAAATTTCTAAACAAAGAGTAATAGTAATATTTATACCATTACAATTATTTTTTAAAGGTTAAATTTGTAAAAAAAATGCTTTCATTTGACATTTTGAACGCCTGTTTTGGATCACTGTACGCTGCACCATAAACAAAAATTAGCTTCTTTTATTTCTCCTGTAAAATTCGATTTTTGACATTACCGCTTAATTGCCCGGGGTTTAGCGATATGTACATGCCTTTGCCCTTGTTCTTCTTAGCGTGTCGATGGCAATCTATATAGAATCTGGCTACGAGCTTGGCACCTTCAGTGGCGTCCATCAGTTCTTGTAGCGTGCAGACAACAGGACATGTTGGACACGACATTAAGTGCCCCATTGTTTGTGGGACAGCTCCACATTCATACTCCGGGGCGGAGTCCAGGCAGTACGGAGCGAGAGGGCATGGGAAGCCATTACCTCCTTCTGAGACCTACTTGCCCGGAATTTGACCCACAACCTCGTGCCACTGGGCCATCACGAACGACATTTTGACAATATAATTTAATAATGGGGTGTTAAGTTAAAGTCTATTGCCATCATTGTCATTATGTATAATTACAAGTAATATTACAAAATTAAAAATTAATTAAAAAAAAAAAAAAAAGTATAATTTTGTAATTTTACTTATTAAATTAATGAATTATTATTAATTCTTAATTATTATTGTATTTATAAAAGGTTTACAAAATGTCCCTATATGTAAAGACCCAAGGGGATGGCTCTAAAATATGAGAAAAAATTAACACCCTATATTCATAAATACCTATAATTACGCATCATAGGTATTTATCGGTGAAGGGCATTTCTATTATTCTTAACTTTTTGTTAACAGTCATCCTTCTATGTTTTATTGTAATGTGTACGTATTGTTCCAGCGGTTCTAGGCTTGTCATTAGTTCTGGCCTATTTTACAACTTAGTATACTTTGATAGAGCTAAGTGATGTTCAAAGTGCGGATGAAAAGTTTCATGTATGAATTTATTAAAAAAAGGATTGTGTGGTTTTATGAAACCACGGTAAAAGTTAAACTTTTTTTCACATTATAGACATTTGTAATCCACTATAAAGTTGCGAAGAAAGCAAAGTCTGTATAGCTTTATAATCAGTTTAATAACATTACTACACTTCGTTAACACTATTTCCAAATACACAAAATAAGTCTTCACTCCACGAGTGTTCAAGCGTCCCTGCCATGTTCCCAAGTGAGACTGTACACTTAGGCTACCGTTTGACAGCTAGATGCTGTGAACCGACAAAAGTCAGTTTAACAACTAATAATCAATGTAATTTCACTTGAGCACATGGTTACAACCTTACAAAATTAAATATTAAAACTGCCAATACATGATTATAAAAATAAATAATATTTAGAACACTACTTTACTTATTTGAATAAAATAATAACAATAGCTAACACATTTAACTAAAAACCTCCTTCCTTTCACTTTATCCCTACTCCGCGGCCGCCCGTCACGCGACATGCAATACACAGACGAAAAAGTTTGAGACGATGTAATAAAAGTTTCACTTTAAAAGCATAAGTCGTGCTGAAGACAAAACTATACCTTCTTAATAATAAGCTTTTATTCGTTCTACTTGTAAAGTCCCACATTCGTGGGAAACAAAAGTTAGTCATAATTGTTTCAGCAACATGTTCTTGAATTGCGGAAAACATTTTGCTTGCAATATAACGCACACCCGGTGCAACACTGTCACTTATGCAAAAGTAATTTATTGTTTGTTACGTCAAAACAAAACAACAATAAAGTACTTAGTTCTGAATTCAAATTATTATACACTATAAATCTAATAAATTGTGGACGTGGAAATTAGGATTCGTTTGTTTTCGGAAATGCGATGATTCCCGAGAGACATTAAGAAAATAGTTGTACTGTACCTAATGTTGTTTCTAAATATTTATAATTATCATAGCGCCATTAAGGGTTGTACAAAATCAACAATTAAAAAAGAAGTGTTTCTCTAATGGACCCGGAAGTCTTACATAAAAGCTACTTTAAGTGGACAAAGACTATTCACTGCACCCCTTCGTGAAATAAGGACGAGCGCCATTTTATTTTTCAGCACTAAAATAATTTTCTTACTGAAATCTGGAAAGGAGAAATAAATGAATTTATTTTATTACTATTTACAAATCGAATAGAGTATATTGGTTTTTACAACTAAGTACTAACAGAGTCTTTAAATAAAATTTTCATCCTAATGCTTACAGGAATTTTCAGCGTAGCAAATGCCATAATTATGACAAAGTGCTCCATAAAAAAAACTTTTTTACAAAAAAACAACCGACCTCCAAAAAAAAACACTAAAAGACGTGACAAATAACTTTAATTTTGGAAGTCGGTGTCTTTGGTTTTGTATTTTCGTTTTAGGCCACCGACTTCCGAAATTAAAGTTATTTTTCACGTGTTTTAGTGTTTTTTTTTTGGAAGTCGGTTGTTTTTTTGTAAAAAAGTTTTTATTTTCACTTTTTAGTTGCGGTACCTACCCCACACAAATTCGTATACCACTACTTGGTGTGTAAATAACAGTGACAGGAAATTATAAACACATCATTCATATAAACTAAGTGGAAAAAATATGCAGTATTAAGGATAACTCAAAAACTACTGATCAGACCTTGATCAAATTTAAATGGGACCACGTGTGAAGCACCAGCTATCAAATAAAAAATGATTCATCCAAATCGGTTCACCCAGAAAAAAGTTCTGAGCTAACACACATAAAAAAGAAAAGAACATACAGACGAATTGAGAACCTCCTCTTTTTTGTGAAGTCGGTTAAAAATAATAAATTTGCTTAGACAAGAATCGCCCGAAATAAAAAGCTTTTTTCCTGTTTTGACATGAAGACACCGGTTCACATTAACTAGGTTGTGGAGGTCAGTTAGGCAGTCACATAACCAGCCTATAAAGTTCCCACTGCTGGAACACAGGCCTCCTCTCTATGATGGAGTGGGCCATAACCCATCACGCGGGCCCAGTGCGGGTTGGTGGATGTCACATGTCTTCGAATTTTTGGTTCTAAGACATGCCGAATTCCTCACGATGTTTTCCTTCACCGTTTCGGGAGCAGTGGTGATGAAATTAAATACACTAAGGGCCCGTTGTTTGATCAGTAGTCAAACATACTAATAGTTAAAATGTGTTAGTTAAACTAACAATTTGTTAAAAGTGACATACGTATGTTGATTGACAAATGGTTAAGCTAACTATAGAAAAAAAAAATGACAATTTGCCATGAAAGTTAACCTTGCGTAGACGGAGTAGTTACACTTTAACTATTATCAAGTGACTAATTGTTAAATTGACTCTTGGTTATTTTTAACTATGTATCAAACAACGGGCCCTAAGTTTAGTGCTTGCCTGGGTTCGGAATCACGACCTACAACTCGTAAGGCGGAGCCGATACCACTAGGCCACCACTGCACACAAATAGGCAGTAGCTCCATGTACAATACTGGTAATCTACTGCATCCTGTTAGACTGGAGGCCGATCCCAATAGAGTTGAGAAAAGGCTAAGCAGATTAATTGACACCGATTCATTTAATTATATCATTCAGAATACTATATCTACCTATAACACAGGAAAACAAAATTGAACTTTTTTTTTTTTGCATGAAGTTTTACTACGGTTGTTTACTAATTATGATGCGCTGATTTCGAATCTAGCCTCAGATTTTTTGTAGCAGCTCTAGTTAGTGAGATACAGGTACCGTTTTAAATTTACTTAAGTAGTCGATAATTTCTATCAATAGCAGTGTAACTAAACTAGTTTCTGCATAATTTTTATTATGTCTTCCTCAAGAAAGACGTGTTTAAACAGCCATGACTGTTTTTGTGTTATTTCTGGAGAACATATTTTCAAAAAATTCCGTTTAAGCGCCTCCGACTTCGTGAAAAAAGCATACTTAGACTACTTTGGGTTTCCATTGCTGACAAATGCCAAGCCTTGGATACCTAGTTTGATATATTAAAATTGTGTCGAGTCTTTGCGATTATGGGCAAGCAAAAAAATACCCTCTTTAAGTACCACAGCAGCCATGTACATCTTCGGAACATCCAGACGAGTGCAGTCAACAAACTGAAAATGACGACAGTATTAGAGACAGTGATCTTGATCGCTTCGTTTCGTTTATCCCCGACCACTAAAGCAAGGTGATTTAAATAACTTGATCAGGAACTTTGGACTGTCAATGACTGCATCAGAAATTCTAGATTCCCGGTTGAATGAAAGAAACCTGTTGACAAAAGGAACAAAAATATCGTTCTACCGTAACAGGGAAAAGAGTTTACTCCCTTTCTTTACTGAACAAGACAATTTCGTGTTTTGTTCTGACATTCCGGGTCTTATGAAAAGTTGATAGAAGATACACATTTTATCAATCTTATGACAGTAATCGAAAAATGTGCATGGCAAGAGTTTGTTTGGGTAGTGAGGACTTTTTTGGGAAATAGAAAATCTGATGGCTACATTCAGCACATTGAACAGTTGCTGATGCACTTTGACGGACTGGGATGCAACATGAGTATAAAGCTTCACTACCTTCATAGCCATCTCGAATATTTTCCTGAAAATCTCGGTGACCTCAGCGAGGAACAAGGGGAGCGTTTCCACCAGGATATTCGCAATATGGAGGAGAGATATCAGGGATATTGGAACGTATATATGATGGCTGATTATTGCTGGAGCATCTTAAATAGCAGTACTAACAAATATCACGCGAGAAAATCATATAAAATAAAATTTCATTCGGAATAAACATATTTAATATTTTTTTATACTTTAAACTCAGTGCATTTTTAGCAAAAAATCCCATAACTCCATAGCTGCTAAACTAGAGCTGCTGCATAAAAAAGGCATATGTTTTTGAAATCAGCGTGGAAAGACTATTCAGATTCATGAAATAAAATTCATGCAACAGACATGCTGTTTTCCTGTGTAATGAGTTACCTTCCTTCGTCAGCTGATTCTAGATTTTATTTTCAAGACAGTTCATATTTTTCTAGTAATATTTGCGAGTCTAACAGAAAATGAGTCACACCCCTACAGCCCGGACGGCACATTACCTCTTGTGATAAGTAACACCCTCCACAAAGAGAAGGTTAATATAAAACTATGCTAGAATTTATCGCTACGCTTTCTCCTGAAAGCGCAGAGATAAATTCTAGCATAGTCCAACACTTCGTGTGCGGTCTCAGTTATGTTAGCTATTTTTAAAAATATTGTTGTGTTATGTTAATATTGTTGTTGTTATGTTAATGTTTTGTTGTTGTTGTTATTGTATGTTATGTTAACTTTATTAGTTTTAAATGCTCCTTTTTAATTTTCGTATTTTCTGTGCGTGTCCCAAATAAAATTATTTTTCATTCTTTCTGCTCCATTTCATTCTATAGAGGTATGAGGAACAGGGTATGAAGTTCACTCATACTCTATGGAAAAGGGAGGATCCTCCGACCAGACGGGTGTTGTGTCTGGTGGGCAACTGCCCGACGGTTGATGTCGGGACGTTGTGTATATGCTAGTCGCGCGGTAAACTCTGCTTGCGCGATGCAGGATTTGCGTGACGTCAGTATGACGTGTGTGACGTGTCATGTGGCGATGTTGATACCGCTACATCACTCCCCCACGGAGACCGGAGGTCGATAGTGGGCTGAGTCTTGTATCTTGCGATGCTTGCCAAGGCCAGTTGAGGTTCCAGTGAGTCGGAACCGGGTGCCGCATAGTTCACGGTGAGTCGGAACTGTCTGCGGTGGTACCCCAGTGAGTCGGGGTGGCTCTGCGTTATGCTCCAGTGCGTCGGATGTGGTACAGCGCCGGGTTGAGGCTGACTGCTGGCGTCGACCAGGAGAGGGTTTGAAGGCTGTGCTTGTGGACCGGCCGAGTGTGCAATGTGCTGTGCCAAGGTTGCTGACGAGGCTGAGGGTGATTACCAGGTATGCGCGGTCGCTGCATGCTGGTGATCAGGATACCCGTTGAAGCCGTGGGTGCTGGCTGGCTGTGTGACTCGCCACTCTAAAGCTTGCGGAAGTGATGATGATGTGATAATGACGTCACGCTGAAGTAGTTGCACGAAGGCTGCGCTGACGTTCATGTTCGGGGTCACCAGTATAGAGGTATGAGGAACAGGGTGTAAAGTTCACTCATACCTCCATAGAAAAGCGAGGATCCTCCAACCAGACGGGTGTTGTGTCTGGTGGGCAACTGCCCGACGGTTGATGTCGGGACGTTGTATATATACTAGTCGCGCGGTAAACTCTGCTTGCGCGATGCAGGATTTGCGTGACGTCAATATGACGTGTAGCTCGCATGTGGCGATGTTGATAGCGCTACATCACTCCCCCCCGGAGACCGGAGGTCGATAGTGGGCTGAGTCTTGTATCTTGCGATGCTTGCCAGGGCCAGTTGAGGTTCCAGTGAGTTGGAACCAGTTGTCGCATAGTTCGCGGTGAGTCGGGATTGTCCGCGAAGGTTTTTCCCAGTGAGTCGGGGTGGCGCTGCGTTATGCTCCAGTGCGTTGGATGTGGTACAGCGCCGGGTTGAGGCTGCGCTGACGTTCCAGTTCGGGAACACCAGTATAGAGGTATGAGGAACAGGGTGTAAAGTTGACTCATACCTCCATAGAAAAGGGAGGATCCTCCAACCAGACGGATGTTGTGTCTGGTGGGCAACTGCCCGACGGTTGATGTCGGCACGTTGTATATTTGCTAGTCGCGCGGTAAACTCTGCTTGCGCGATGCAGGATTTGCATGACGTCACTATGACGTGTAGCTCGCATGTGGCGATGTTGATAGCGCTACAATTCACAGAACATGCTTTGGATATTTTGATAAGCTAAAATTAAGAATTGATTTATTCGGAAGTTTTTTGTCTAATTAAAGCCCGGTTACAACCCTAGCACTGATATGAGAGAGTACGAAGAATGGGTACATAAACAACATACTATTAATCTCGTTATTTACTAAAAGTACAGTTTGGGAAGTTAATTGTCAATCAAATTGACACCCTACGTCAATTTACCGAGTCGTGATTTGAATGTAGGTACGGAAAATTTAAGTTGGTAGTCAATGTGCTTAAAGTCAAAGTCAAATCATTTATTTCAAATAGGGACATTAAAGACACTTTTGAACGTCAAAGCTTAGAAGAAAATAGAATTGATTCTAGTTGCCCCTTCTAGAAAGTAGCCTTCCAAGGGCTTAACCATGAATTTCCCTGACTTTACTTTATAAATGTAGGTGCTGTCGCCTTTTTATCGTCATTCAATCATTTTGCAAATTAAAATGCGAGTATCAACAACCCGAACCAAGTTTGTATCAACAAAAGTCTCAAGGGACTCAAACTTTAGCAATTAGGTGTTCAAATGACAAAATAGCCCCTAATTACTTCCGGCTTGCAAAGTGGGAAGACCTTTTAAACCGTGATCTGAAAATTACTGGTTTATACCCTCTATCAACTGAATTCCTACATTTCTATAATGCGTGGTATCTCTAGGAAAAGTTCAGGGTCGCACAAAACAACTTCAGGCAATCATTGCGCCCTCACGCCCCTAGTCACCGCCGGAGGAGACACCCTGGGCGTCGGGAGTCCATAGCCGACTCCCGGCCACCGTAGGCGCGGGCCTGCGGACGGCGAGCAATGGGCAGCTCGCCGTCCGGTAAGGACCAGGCCCGGGTCGTTGACGGCGCGTTGTGTTCCACGCGCGCATCCTCAAAGAGATGTCAGCATAATTGACGGGGTCCGATAGGGCCGATGCCTGCCGGGGTCGCGGATTGTTCGAAAGAATTACCGTGGCCCTGGCGCACAGGCAACTGAAAGAACACGGGTGGGTTTTAGTCAGGGTCGTACAAAACAACAGTTTATTTATTATAATATACACCTTTTACATCTCAACACCACTTTCTTATTTTTTTAGAATTGCCTTTCACTCGTTCAATCACTCATTCAATCACTCGTTCAAAAACATGCTTTTTTAATACTTTACAAACGCTTAGGTATACAGAGTATTAAGTTAACATCTTAAATTAATTCTAGATGTCTTCTGTTTTAGATTTATCTTAATCCAATTGTGGACTTAAACTGATTGACCTGGGCGAAGATGGTGAGACGCGCTTGATGTCTTGAGAAACGATTGGTATTGCTTTGCAGTGGGACATAACAGGTAAATTTAAAAAAAAAAAAAAAACATGCGAGCCTCACAGTAGTCGCATATGATGTGGCAAATCTGACATCTCACCTTGGTAATAAGCAACATTAAAATTATATCTTGAAATTAATACGATTTTTTTAAAACATTATGAAACAATTTCGGAAACTTCATCATTGAGCAGCGACAGAAATTAACCTCAAAATTTAAAAAAAAAGCGAAATACTGAAATATTTATTCGAATTCATTATTATTCCCTTGCATTTTTTTTAAAATTAGTCTGCACTTTTTTCAGACACTTAATATCAACGGTAAATATATTCATGAATATAGTTTACACATATAAATTAGTTTATAAGTATATACACTTTACACACATCACTGTAGGTTAAGCGTACAGCTGATGCGTTCTCCTTGTCTATTTCCCTTTCTCGTCACACACATGCACACACTGTTGGCTGGAGTGCCAACCACTCGGAAAATGGGCTGGTACCATCTGACGGTCAACTCTACCACCGCGCGCGCTCATTGGTCAAATCAAATAGCACGCGCTTCGCCGGCTTCCTGTTACATATTTCCGTCCCTTTTCACGACACAGATTGCATGAAAGCGAAAGTAAAGATGTTACACATCAAAAAATGTTTTGAGCCCAGCCTTAATAATGTCATGGCAGGTCAGCTATCAATGCAGGAACCTTAAACTTTCTAAATATTAACGATGATAATCTTTTCAAAGATCACAATTTCTATACCTACATTGATAGCTAATTTCTTCCGCCATGTTCATCTTTCGACATTTTTTTTATCTCAGTTCACATCACAAAATCGCAAGAAAATATCATACATTTACCAACGTAAAGGTCAGTAGAAAATCGGAACGTAGTGATCCGAGATTTACTCTAATATGAAGCCTCCTTGTCACAGGGAATCTAGTCACTTTGTGATTCAAATTTGTGACCCTCATAACTGCATATAACATTTTCAATATCTCACGGATCAAAATGTTCTTGTATTTGCTGAAATAGGATAAATTGAGCTTGTTTCCTAGTAACATCTGTTGTATAAACATTAAGGAATTGTATCTTCGGTTACCCGGTGTTTTGCCGTCTCAACATGTAGGTAGTGATATCTTATTTAGCAAATATGGGTATAGTACCTACATGGTGATACTAACCTGAGGCCTAACTTGTAGACTGTAGATTTGTAGACCTATTCTATTTTGTTGAGTACCTGTTATTTGTTGACAGGCCTACACTGTCCTCCGATACCTATTAACACTGTAATATGAAAACAGTGTAACAGCCACTCACTCGTATTTATAAAAGAGTAAACGTGGAGTTTCTTGCCGGCTCTTCTCCATAGGAAACGGCCGATTGGAACCGTGCACCTAGTTTCTGAAGTTTCATAAGTGCCCATGTAGGTTTATGTGAAATAAAATATTTTTATTTTCATTATGATAGGAATACGTTCAGCCACATGATACCAGTAGGCATGCAAAAGTTTCAAAATTATAAACTAATAATCCACCATCCATGATTCACTGATCCATGTTTTGCTGGTCGCTCGGTTTTACAAGCTTTTTTTACCAAACGAAGCACCAGCAATTTTTTATTCCTGACTTTTTCATTATTTTTTAGAATCATTTCTTCGCAAGATGGCTCTCCTAATTATAAAACTACAGAAATAATAAAAGTACCTACAGCAAAATATATACATACATAAACTCACGCCTCCTTCCCATGGGGGTAGGCAGAAACTACAGAGCGCCACCTGCTACGATCCTTTTGCCTCGTTTTCGTTCATACATCTGGTCATACACGCACGCCGGTTGTGAGTACTACGCATCTGTCCTTGCTAAAGAACATCAAAATTTCTACAGCAAAACGTACTGGTATAATAGGTTGTTAGGTAATAACTACAACAAACAATTCGAAGACTGGGTTTGTAATAATATTATGTCAGTTAATAACAATCAAATTGTACGTTCGCTCCGAAATTATTTGTAAAATTAGAGAGCAAACTCGATCTAAGACTAGTTCGGCTTGTGTAGACTTACATTCAAATTGGAAACACTATGTTAGGTCTAATTTGTGGTACTGCTGAATATCATGTAAACTTCAACGTACTCGTAAGTCTGATTCAGAACTAAATGTTTGCAATGCTCGAGCATACAGTAGGATACCTTACCTTAAGTAATTACGTAGTTAATAAATGTAATTGCTTTGGTAATTCAAAAATAATGTTTACCTCATTAATGATCTGTTAGTTTCATTACTTTGACGACCTAATGATCTATACACATACAATTAAGTAAAATTGAAGTATCTGTTTGTAATGTCAAAATATCAGATTTTTACTAAATGCATATGAAAGTATATAGGTGCATACACGGATATCGAGGGATATGGCTTGGAGGCGTGGCACATGTCGCCTCCGTTCGGTCAAACTGACCCTAAATACGCGCGACGGCAGTGAGCATCGTTTAGTCATATGTTTGCATCGGAACGTGTAGTGTGATTTCGTATTTCTACGAAATGCCGAATTGTTCCGTCCTTATTTGCAAAATCGCACAATTACATAAAACCTTAGGACAAGTGGCTTGTCTTACTACCGATATGTAAAAAATCACTGCATTATTTATAATATTTAAGTATTTTATACCCATCCATCCATCGTAGACTTTGTCTCTGTCATCTCTGACCTAGACTAGAGTCAAGAACAAACCCATCTAAAATAAAAAAAATAAAAAAAAAAACTAGTTGTGAAATATTTTTGACATGCGACAGCCTTTGCCTAATGACTGACGCATGTCAAAACGATGCACTAGTGGTGCGCAGCGCTGAGATATGGATATCGATAATTTTTAGTTGCTCTATAAGAATAGGTATTAAGAATCTGTTATACAAGAATTAATACATTTTATTTCAGTTTCCCGAAAGATCCAGAAATTAAACATAAATGGGTAGATGCAAAATGCAGGAAAAATTAAATGGTTTCCCTCATAAAATTTCAAGTGAATTCAAAGTTCATAAAGACGTTGCTAGTCCTAAAATTTCTTAGACACTTTGTCGATACAAATATTTTCTCATCAACTGATTTTCACCAATTTGAGCAAAACCCGATGGATAATCATAATATCCAAGTGACAAAATGTGTGATGGAATAACATATTGATTTTTTGGTTAAGAATGTAACACCTAAATTATGAAAGCGGCAGATATAATGTTCAATAAGTACCTATTTGAATTGTTGTTTTATGTGCGATAGTTGAACAGTTTTATTTTTAAGTTAGAGAGAAACTGAAGAAATTGATTTACTTAAATGTCATTTGCAAACTAAAATATTATATTTTTACTTGATTTGTTTTTATTGGTGTTTTAATATTCCACATCGAATAGCAGAAAAAAAAATGTCAGTAAAGTCGGTTTACGGACGATAATTTTACGTGATAACGTCATTGGCTCAGGCGGAACGTAACAATGAGTCATGCTTTTTCGTTTGCGCAGTCGGCGTTCATCGATTAATAAGACGTTATCGCGTCAATAAACGATACAAAATACATCCAATAACACCTCTTTTTGCAGCCGGTTTTCATCGTTTTTTTTTTATCGATCAAATATTTATACCAACCCCTCTTCCCTAGTTGATGCTTGAGTTGCATGTGTGCATTCAGTGACTGTATCTTTACTTTCTCGTGCCCGCCCCTTTCGAGCATATGTGCAATAAAATAGTACAATAGTGTTACGCATATTTTCTTGTTTGTGTGCGAAAAAAGCATCATGTGTGCCGTATCTATTTCTTTTGTTTATGTGTGAGTTTCAGGAGTGGGGAAAAGGTGGCGACACTTAAACCTGAGCAAATATAAAGTGAAGGCATATCTCTCGGATATCTATGGGTGCATCTAATATATATTTTTTAATTTTGTCAGTCTGTCTGTTTATTCCGGCTAATCTCCGAAACGGCTGCACCGATTTTGAGAAAACTTGGTACATAGGCTACTTTTTATTGACATACCATGCGGGCGAAGTCGCGGGCGGAAGCATTTTTTTTGATTATATAAATTAACGATCGAGGGTACTGCCCACCCTTTTTATCAAGGAAAATCGACGTGATTATGTACTGTTACATAACGGACAATTTCGCCGTTATCTTATGAGAGATAAAAAATAAATACACCAAAAACAACGTTCATCTACGTAAAACGTCATCACCGGAGATGAGAAATTAGTTTTAATTTCGACACAATACTTTGACGGGTAAAACAATTCTTAGATGAAAATCCTTTTGAATTTTCTTACACATTTTGAAGACTAAGAAATATTATGTTTTGCTAGCAATTTGACACCTGTTCACGGCTTGATTACCCAACTGATAGATAGAAATGTAGATGTATATTGCACCTACCCTTTTTAACCGACTTCCAAAAAAGAGGAGGTTATATGTTCGACTGTATGTATGTTTTTTTTTTTTAATGTATGTTCACCGATTTCTCCGTCAATTGTGGACCGATTTACAAAATTATTTTTTTGTTTGAAAGGGTATGCTTTCGAGGTGGTCCCAGTGTCACCAAGTCAGAATCTGATGAGGGAATCCCATGGAAATCGAGGGAAATCCTAAAATTTTATAGGCACACGTATAGCGATTTGGATATTTTTTATAGTAACTCGTGCATTTGCTCTCGGAAAGCACCATTCGGTGAAGTGGAACTGATGACGAAGACCAGAGGTGGCCACCGGTACTTCTAAATAATAAGTATTTCACGGGTGGCGATTCGATTTTAATATGGTTGCTAAGCAATTTATGCTCGTCACATGGTGACTTCACCATCAGCTCCAGTGGTTTGGTTCTTAACAGGAGAACTCCTCAACAATTAACGTCCCTGCTTCGGGATAAGGAATATTTTGTAAAAGGTGATGAGCAGTTGACATTAGGCTATTGTAACTTAGATTTATTAATAAATGACTCTCTAAAAAGTGAAAAATAAAAACTTTTTTACAAAAAAAAGAACCGACTCCACAAAAACACTACGAAGTGAAAAATTACTTTAATTTCAAAAGTCGGTGGCAAAAAACAAAATACAGATACAAAGACACAGACTTCCGAAATTAAATGTTATTTTTCACTTCGTAGTGTTTTTTTATCATTTATTACATCCCATCAGACATGATACAAATTCCATTTTACAGGGACGCGACCTTGTTACCCAGAATCTCGGCTGCTACTGACAAAAAAAAACCGGAACACTTTACCTGACCCAGGAATTGAACTCTGTAACTTACCTTCTCCAGTCTCTTTTGCGATTGCTAAAAACGATGCGCATTCAGCGCTTCAGAAGGCATAGAAGATTGTTCTATATGTCAATAAGGCATACATTTTCCACTAACAGCTTACGATATCCGCGCAACAATTGATGGTGTTATAGCATCAATACAAACTGAGTACTCGGGTCGTATATAATTGGTACTCTGCCATTATAATGTATTCAATCTGTAGCCACAAGAAGCTTCAGCGAACGGAGTGATATTTTTTCAATATTATATTTTCCTTACTCTTTCTTTGAAGACATTATGATTCGATTTGCGGAAGAGGATTCTTTCTTTTTATCCTTTTTGTTATTCCAAAGAAATGTGCACATTATACTCTGGAGTAATGGCTGTTGTAGTCATTACAATTTTTCCATTTTATGTGATATTCAAGAAATAGGTGATAGTTGTAGTATCCTGGGTTCGAGTCCCAGGTCGGGTAAAGTCTACCTGGAATTTCTCAGTAGAAGCCCGGAGTTTGTATTTGTGCCCCGTTGATGGCAATAGGCTCGTCCCCTATTACATGGGACTTAAACATAACTGGCAAAATGTGGATGTACTATACATAGGTGCTACACCTCTGCCCATCCCTTCGCGGAAACAAGGCGTGTTGTTATGTTGTAGTGTGATTCTAAATTTCAATCAATTTAACAAGAATTAAGCGTCGGTTTGGAACCATTCAGTCAGGTTTCCTCACAGTCGTTTTCAGCAGCCTATGTCAGTGAGAGTCCCTCTAAAGATAATTTAACTTAAGTTTCAAGTAGGTACAGCAGACCGCATTTAGGTAGTAACTCTTTGACATTGAGCTGGCCTAGCTTAGTGCGGAGTTTAAATAGATTACGAAGCCAGCTTATACTGGATTAATTCCTACTGACGTGCGGTCCACTGTACCATAGAAGAAGTCACAATATATCTTTCAATCTGGTGATACTTGCAGAGTCAGAAGACAAATCATTCCATCAAATTCTCTTCGACAACGTATTTGAAGATAAGAAAACTAAAGTTTGAGTAGTTATCTACATATCTGCCTATCAGATCATTGTCTGAGGTGCTTTTGTGATGCTTTTATATACCCAAACGAACGTTTATACAGGGTCAAATTAAATTAGCTAGCGAAACTTCGCAGACGTGATGGGTATCGTTAGATAAACAAGACAAACAAAAAAGGTCAATGACCGCTTGTGGTTCTGTATGAGTTCAGAACATCTGTTTCTTTTTTGTTTATTGTGTTTAGTAGTGTGTAGAGTTTCGCTAGCTAATGAAATTTGATTCTATATAATTATATAACAACAATATCATGCTAGACTTTCCTAACATATTATAATCCCATACCCTGAAGATTACTTTAAAGACCTTTCTACCAATGGAATACCAACATCTAAATGTCTTCCAACAATGGTATGTATACCATTAAAGGAACATTTCGCCCCCAGTGACCTGCTTTTGTGGACTACTTTGAATGTGAATATCTGATTCTGATGTAAATCTTCCATCTACATAAGTAGATTTTGGTTCAGGTTTCAAACGTCTTCCCCACTTTTACATTTCTATAAGAAATAAAGTAAAGTTACCTACAGCAGTGCGCTAACGGTGTAGTAGAGATATGGGATGATGTCATTTTTTTATTTTATTGTATAAAGGAATATTGATTGCAATTAGTGCAAACAATAAAAGAAAACCGGCCAAATTCGAGTCGGACTCGTACACGAAGGGTTCCGTACCACCGTACAATATTTAACATTTCATATTTTTTTTAAACACGTTACTTGTATGGACCCCCTTTAATTTCTAACCGTATTTGATTTTTATTATTTGTTGTTATAGCGGACATAGAAACACACACTGAAAATTTCAACTGTCTACCTATTACGATTCATGAGATACAGCCCACTAACAGACAGACGGACGGACGAACGGACGGATGGACGGACGGACGGACAGTGAAGGCTTAGTTATAAGGCTCCGTTGGTTCTCTTTAGGTACGGAACCCAAAAAAGTATAAAAGCTTAATAAATTGCCAAGTTTTAAACGTTTTAAAAAAACTGCTACACAAAGACGGCACTATCACAGAAGTGATGTCACGACGCTGTAATTTCATACTAGCTAACTAACGTCATACATTGGCCGTGCCGTGCGGCAAGGACGGGAATAATCCCTTCCAAAAACTTTTACGGCGTGTATAGCTTCTCTATATTTCTATAGATTTTACATATCTTTTCGATTATCTCATTCTACTATGCCTTCTTTGAAATTAAATTATTTTTTCGAACATTCGATTAGTCATCATCTCTATTGTGACGAACCCATTCCTTTTACTACCCAGAGACAGGGCCATATCGAGTTTTAGAAAAAAATTGTAACACAGTTATAAACAAAAGAGACGACGGTCAACAAAGGTGAACTTTTTTCACGTAAGTGGTGTCTAATATACAAGCATTTAGCTTAGTTGGTTAGCAAATTGATACATCTACTATTGTAAATACGATACACATGTTTTCAATTAAATCGGAATGATTACTAAGTATTTTATTTGACTTTCTGACTTCTTTTTATGTAATATTATTGGTTACAAAGGATTGTATACCCATGCGTGAAATCCATTCAGTGGCAATATACCCGCCTAATCAGTATTTAGTCATAGATTCTGCGTGTAACATGGACGATATTTCCAATAATTTTACCCCAGCGACGCTTACGGTGTCAAATCAGGTCGTCCAATTTGTGTTGTGGCGACTGAATACCCATCGCTGTTATTAGCATCGCTGATTGGCACGTGTGTGACTATTGCATTTTAGTGCAATTACGAGTTCAAATGTGTCTTGAAAATGGAGTTCTATTGTTTATGGATTTCATATGAAGGTTTCTTAGGCAAGCCGAGGTTATACGAAATGGAAGGAATGGCCAGCACTAGCAGAGAAAAAAATATGTGGAAACGGAGAGCGAGGGAGGCCTCTGCTCAGAATCATACCAATTATTTAAAATTATTATTTCCTTTTTTAAATGCAGGCAAAATAGTAAAAGGGACATAGAAACTCGAATAAAAAAGCTAGGCTTCATTGTTTGCATCTAAAAAGTTGTTTTATGGATATGCTAGATTGTACAGCCACGAGCATAAGTTTATGACTATGGACAGCTCGGCAATAATATCTGATTTCATGATTGTTTATTTGCCGTCTTATATTAATGGATGAATCCATTAATATAAGACGGCAAATATATGTGATCATTTTTGGAAGGCATATGTGGCAGCACGAATATGTGACATCCAACGACCACCAAAACTATAAGCGATGCCAAAATAAAGTATGCTGCATCGGCTTCAAAAATATGTGTCAATGTAATATTAATGGACATGTTTTGCGTCATAAATACCTGCCTACTCAGATAAATTCAGAAGAATGTGATACCTCGTTGTAATCGAAAATATCTGACATCAGTTTGGCAGCATATTTTTGAAGCCGATCCTGGTTTTTGGTGTTGCTTGTCTCGCCAGATAGTTTTGGTGTTCCTTCGAAGTCACATATTTGAGCTGCCACTTGTATATGCCTTCCACAAATAATCACATTTATTTGCCGTCATATATTACTAGATGAACCATGAAATCAGATATTATTGCCGAGCTGTCCATAGTAATATATTTATGCTCGTGACTGTACTGTACTTAACTATTATTTCGTGAAAAATGTGGAAGTGAATACTGCGTTTATTTAAAAATTCTTGGATATTGTATCACGTAGTTGCCAGCTCGCTTACGACATGCATAGCATATTTTCTTCAATGGAATCTCATTATTTGCAAGAATGCAGCGAACTGCCAGAAGCGATTCTCTGAATAATAAAGTAAAATCGAGTAGATAGAAAATGCAACATTCTTTCTTTTAAGTTTTCTTGTATCATTCTCATTGTATGCTATCTATCAATTCTGAATGAAATTCCTTCTATTTCTCTGATGGCAAATTGATTTTTCTGTTTTATGTAATCTTTTTTAGAGTTCCGTACGTCCTAATGAAAAAACGGAACCCTTATAGGATCATTTGTGTGTCTGTCTGTCTGTCCGTCTGTCACAGCCAATTTGCTCCGAATCTACTGGACCGATTAAGTTGAAATTTGGTACACATATGAATTCCTGTGACCTAAATACGGTCGTGTAACGTTAAGAAATGAACTTTGAGGGTGGGGTTCACCTTTGGGGTGCAAACAAAAAAAATACAAATGTAAGTTTTGCAAACAGTACCATGTGACATATCCAATGAAAGGGCTTATTATGAGGGCCTCAAATATATTTTTTGTGTAATTTTAAAATAAACAGTTTTGAAGTTATTTAAGAAAATATAAAAAAATACAACCCCCCCCCCCACATTTATATCCGAAACTACTGAGCCAACATTTTTAAAATATACAGAAATAAGTTCTTTACTTATAGATTACAGGAAAAACTATAAGACGTCTATGGTCTTAAAATAACATGGCAAATCTTTCAATAGTGTGCGTACAAACTTACTATTGCGGATGGAATGTGTGGGAGAACATGTTTTTCTACTGTTGTTGGGATCTGGGGGCACGCCAGTGCCCCCGCCAAGACGAGCCAAAAACAAAACGCAACGGCACTTCCTACCTTTACTCGAAACATTTCGTCGTATTTTCATACCCTCATAGCTTGGGCTATAAAATATAGTTAGCAGATTTAGAAAACACACTAAGTTTCATTTGTCTAGCTTTTAAGCGTTGGATTTTATTAATTCCTAAAATACGTCGAGTTCATAACTGACTAACCATCACAACCTCTAGGGCACTTCCCAAAGTCCTAGAAAGCTGAAATTTGGTATGCAGTCTAGGATTTGCACACAAACAACAAAAAAATTAAGAAATCTGTAAGTTTCACCCTCCCACCCCGGGAAAGGGGAGTGCAGATCTGTATATAAAATAAATTCTCTAGGGTACTTCCCGGAGTCCTAGAATGCTGAAATTTGGTGTGTAGACTAGGATTTGTACACATACAACAACAAAAATTAAGATATCTGTAACATTCACCCATCGAACCTTTGTAATGGGGGTTGCAGGTTTGTATATAAAATACAACCTCTACGGTACTGTCCGAAGTCCTAGGAAGCTAAAATCTGGGATTAGCACACAAACAAAAATAAAAGAAGTTTGTAACTTTCACCCTCCAACCCCCTTAAAGGGAGGTGCATGTCTGTATTTCTTACGGATAACAGGTACACCTACTTCTATTTTGAAGAAGAAACACTGTTTCGTTGGCTATGAAGAAAGTAACTGCTGGCTTGCACAAAATACCTTTGTATGTGTAATATCAGTACAATATCACCGCTAAAATAAAAAGAAACGAAATCCCACCAAAATCATTTCATGTAAATTAGGTTGCCAAGAGGCCGTACATTTTGATCCAAATGTAAGGTTTGTAGAGTTAGGGGCTTGGCTCTACATTAGATCTGATAACTTTTTAACAGTGAAAGTGTTATGTAAGTCTTGGCAACCTACTCTACATTAAATGCTTTTGGTGGGTAACATATTCACCGTGCGGAACCCTCTCCAAGCGAGGTCAACTCGCACTTGTCCGTTTTTTTAGTTTAGTTGTATTATTTGTTAAATGTTGGTTTAACCTTTGAAGCAAAATCTTTATCAAAATGTCACATAAACAAGAGTACCTAATGGCAAATGGTGCTCCAATCTATATAAATAATACTATTGAAATGCTGGAATAAAAACTAGATAGCATAATTATTTATTTATTTGTTATACATCCACTTACATTTATTGAATTGGAAATCCGAATAAATATTCCATTTGTAAAATTGGTTCTGGCATCCGATTGTATTTGTTAAAATATTTGTAACAATCGCGTAGAGCGGTTTGGTAAGCTTTTTCGTGAGTACTATTACCTATTACCACTGAAACAGTCGCAAATATGAATGTTTATTTTTATATATTTTATCTGTGTTATCTATGGTAGAAAATGGCTCTGCTGCTTTAGGTAGAGTGCGCGCAAGATAAGTCTGCGCGCGTGTTTGACCTTTAAGACTATGTCCCTGCCAGCATTTTTAAGTACTTTACGGCATAATGGCGATTATTTACTTTGGAAAACACGGAATACAGCACACTCTCTTGACACCTGATATAAACGTCAACATTGCGGCAAACGATTAATTCCGTTTTCGGCCGCGCACACCTCCATTTTGCGCGCAATTTACCCGCTTACGATTGTCATTTGTCATTGTCTCGATTATTGTGTAAATCTCTAGCAATAAATACGTTTAGTTAATTTAAGTGTTGAAGCCGTTGCTTATATTTCCTCTCCCGAAATCCAGACCATAAAAACCACCGTGCTCACCCATCCATGGATAAACCGGGATAAAAGCTACTGAACCTGATCAAAAGATCCTAGATAATTATTTAGAAAAGTACCTACTGTCAGCATCAACTGTCTAAAACAGCTTATCTTTTACGATCTGCAATGAAGATAGGTAATTCAGATCGGCTAAAATTTGCTATAATATAGACAATGTTCAGTGACTTTGCTTCTAAATTCTAACCAAATCTCTACCCTTGTTACTAAACTATGTTGCTAAAAGTAATGTTTAAGTATCCAATAAATGGATAGGACGAAAACTGTCGTTTCACGGCCGGTGATCGGTTAACTTAGTTGCGTCACCCACGCATGAGACGGCGCTAATAGGCACTGTTCGTCCCTTGTTCGTCCCACGCTGACAGTTCTGTCAATAAAGTGATTAATTGAATTTTTGGTAAGTCATTATTTAAGCAGACAGTCCTGCGAGGGAGAAAATACGAGTCATCAGAGGGTTGGTACTTAACGAGTCCTCAAAAAACGGAATTGTATTAGATTTGTGCATATCAGTGTTTTGAGTTTTTTTTTGTAAAGTCTTAATACCAGTCGGACTGGATTTTGACTTTTATGATGATGGGCGAAATTAGTGCATTTCGCTCGTTATCTCCAATATAAGCGTGATGTTCTGTCATTTTTATATTTTGTATTGGCTATAGTCATTTTATTATTAAGAATGACAAGTTGTACAATCTAAACTCCCGAATAAAAGCTTTCTGAACACAAAGGGGTTCTGATCAAAATTACGTTCGTAAATATTTTTTATACGCAAGCAGTTTTTCACGTCTCATTTGTATAAAGAATATTTATTGATATCAATTTTGTTCAGTAATATTCTAAAACTCTTTGAGCTAGATAAAAGGGCTTTTATGCTTGAAGATGCCTACAAATAATTTCGTTGATCGTATAAAAGGATACTTTTGTCAAAATTCTTGCCTATGTACGTGGTTTTCATACGTTATTTGTCATGAATTTATTGAATTTTTAGCTAAGAATTACTTTGTAGGTTAACTCACTGAACTATAATAATATCAATTTAAGCATGAAATCGTGCAGAAAATCTCTAAGGCTTAGATAGTTTCTTAAACTTGTTTTTTTTCTGTATTAGTGACTTGATAAATGATAAATGATTTTATTTCTGTAAATAGGTTTATACACACGTACATTTTTACACGTCAATCAAATTTTTAAAACTAGATGAGGTCGGCGTTTCCTATCTGACTACTCTTAGAAGAAAGGCCGAAACAAACTCAGAGGTCACAGTCTCTTTTAAAGTCCAGACATAGTCTGGGTCAGATCATGTGAAGACCATGTAGATTTGTGTCTGAAATGGTCTTTTGAGGAAATATCACACACAATGAGTGGACCTGTCCAGTCAGTGCACGCATTTGTCACTAATCGTGGAGCTCAACTCAGAACTTAACGAGCTCAAAATGATAATTTGGCTCAATGCATAAGGTATCATGAGCATGCATTTGGCTCAAAATAATTTAAAAAGCAGTTCAATATTAGACAAGACACAAGAAAACTCACAACTAAGACACAGCAACAGGCAAATTCCAAAGTAACGCATGTCGTCCTACATTATTAAACTTTTCCGACAGTACACAGCAACTCGAACTGACGCCAGTAAACAGGCAAGTTCTCGACCTAACCCATAACTTGCCACCAGTTGGAAACTGTCTGGGTACACTATATGTTAGTGCCAACGTGTCGGACGGTGACGATAACTTACAGACACTAAGTTTGTACTAGGAAGTCTAGCTGTCGAAACGTATAAGTCTGTGTTAGACTGTAAGCCGCGAATAGACTTGAAACACTATCCTACGCAGTAAAGAACTTGCATTCTCATTGGTCAATAGTCAACTCGCGAGGTCACGTTTTGGTTGACAGCCAGTGAGAATGTGTGGCGTTGTAGCGGTTGTTTAAACTTTGTTAGGACTTTGTGTAACGGAAATGTAATTTTGGTGTAGCGGAGGTTAGATGGTTAATTTGTGATGATATAATATGTTACTTCAAGTCATTTG
Source organism: Griposia aprilina (assembly GCA_916610205.1). Lineage (NCBI taxonomy): Eukaryota > Metazoa > Arthropoda > Insecta > Lepidoptera > Noctuidae > Griposia > Griposia aprilina. The sequence goes on along the minus strand of OU744285.1, from coordinate 21,465,673 downwards.
TGGATTGGATAGGGGCACAAGAGAAGCGGTTGAGTGTTCACGTATACCTATTTAGACGTAAAGTTTGGAAGCGCTCCCGATTGGACACGAACCTCCTCCGGCTCGTCAGTGGGAGCAATTGTCCCAAATACGTAATCCTAATTAATGCCTAATACAAATTGGAAGAGCATTCGCTGTGTTGAGAGCACTGATTTGCAAGACGTGAGTTTCAAAGAATTTCACAAGGATATATAGAGGTATGAGGTACAGGGTGTAAATTCACTCATACCTCCATAGAAAAGGGAGGGTCCTCCGACCAGACGGGTGCCGTCTGGTGGGCAACTACCCGACGATTGATGTCGGGACGTTGTATTTATGCTAGTTGCGTGGTAAACTCTGGTTGCGCGATGCAAGATTTTGCGTGACGTCAATGTGACATGTGGCGTTGTAGATACCGCTACACATATCTTAGCTTAGCTTTAGGCATTCACAGACATACTTATCTGCAGTACCTGCATAACTGATTTGATTAAAATTACGAGACGTGGACAACAGACGTAACGCGTACATTTGTCCCTTGCGTGATAATTCATGCAAATTGTACTGCAGACGGACCGGAATGCTTCTGATGAGCTTTCATGTTCTTGTCACGTCGCCGTCACGTCCGCGTGTCGTCCTCTATGCATGAAATGTGCTTTATATCTTGTTCCATATCTCATGTACATATCAAGTAGCTTTGTAGCTGCCAATATATATAACTAAAACTATTTAGATTATTTGTTTATATAAACCTGCATTTTTCATGTAGTATTGGGAGCTTACTACATTTTTTTATAGGAAATTATAAGATGTCCACCGTCTAAGTAAGAAATGTTATTTAGATAATAGTATTGAAATAAGACTTAATTTGCAGGTTACACATGAGATTCGATAGTTCTACAGAGTTTACTTCAGCATTATTTTCAAAAGGTCAGTTTGCTGGCCGAAACCAACTGGCACAGCATAAGCATAATCAGCCTATAATGTTCCCACTGCTGGGACACAGGCCTCCTCTCGGTGAGGGAGACTGGGCCTAATCCACCACGCGGGCCCAGTGCGGGTTGGTAGATGTCACATGTCTACGATTTTTTTAGTTCTAGGACAAGTGGGTTTCCTCACGATGTTTTCGTTCACTATTTTAAGAGCAGTGGTGATGAAATTAAATACACACAGTAAAGTGTCTGCCTGGGTTCGAACTCACGACCTACAACTCGTAAGTTGGGGCTGATACCACTGGGCCACCACTGCTCCAGCCTAGTCACTAGCATAAATATTTCACTATGATTACAGGCCTACACTGCATTAATAGGTTACCACTCTTAATTGGTGTTATTAGTAAAGGTATACCTACATCTCTTATAGGAGTAAATAGGGGATATATTTACCCCTATAAGAGATGTAGGTATACTAATAACCCTTATGTATCGACAAACCACATTATAACACTGTTAACTTGACCATTCTTATGATAACACAGTTAACCTCGCGACTATATTTGCATAATGCAGTTACAGTATTGTGCCGCATTCATATGTAAATGTGGCCACTGCCATTATGGTGGTGATTATGATAATTGTCTCTTTGAATCGAGTGATAATCGGAAACTAATCGATATTATTGGTGCTATTGTTTCAATATATGGACATTGCATTTGTGAAGGGTTTATTTTGTTACGCGATTTCAGTAAACTAAAAAATATACTTAAAAAATGTGTAATTTAATAAATGTGTTTGAATTTTATCTGCCTGTTACCTCGGTGGTCTGGTGGTCAAAGGAGGACTAATAGAACGGGTTCACGCGACCAAGGTCGCGCGAATTCTGTTTGAGCGGGAACATGCGATAAAATTTACAAGTGTCAACTAGGTGGCCTAATTCAATTGATATTCCCGCGGTAAAGTCGTGTGACGGTCGCGTAGTGGCCAGTTTCATCCTCATATCAACCATCAAGATTAATGCATATCCACTTGAAGTAACAGACATATTTTGACTCCCAAATTATGATAGGATCTTTTACAAACTTTTCACTAGCACTACCTACGAGTATATAGGGAATTTTCTATGTAGCTACTATCATCTATATCAAACGAGGATGTTCTTGGAATACTATCCGATTTCTTGCAGCTTTGCATCGTGGTCTAAGCCAGTAAAGATTTATATTTCCATATATTTCAGCTAACGAACGGCCACATCTAGTCTATGGTACGAAATTGTATACGGTGTATGAAATTGTATACGGTGTATAAAGTTGTATACGGTGTATGAAATTGTATACGGTGTATGAAAATGTATACGATATATGAGAAAGATGGGTTGGTAGGAATAATGCGGTGCTGAGGGATTCGTTTATGGATGATTGAAGAACGGTATGGCGGTTTAGTATGGCATGGTGGATTGGTGGTGTATTATTGTATGGTTCTCATTTTAATATACATGATAGCGCTGGCGAATAAAAACAGTACCACAGATTAAAACAAACGTCACAACGGCTTATGACGTAACGGAAACACGAATCACTGCAATAAATAAATAAGTGATTTTGCATTACATTATAAAATCGTATTAAATTAAGTATTATTAATTTTAATGTATGTTTTTATTTAAGTATTAATTTAAAACCCTAAAAAGGAAAACGGAACATTGTAACTGTTAGTTCATTTAAATAAAATAATTGTTACCTAACTAAATTTAAAGTTTAAAGTATTTAAAAGTGTTATTAATTACAAATCAAATATTGTGTGCCATTTCATAATTTTTACCTAATTCAATCTAAGTTTTATTGTAAAACAAATGCTAACGGAAGTCGTTGCTGTGTGACGTTAACAGTTGTTTATAAGTATAAATAGGCTCGCTCTACTCGCAGAGCGCTCCCCGTCCGATCACCATGTTCGGCAAGCCTATCCCTTGGGAGAAGCGAGCCAAATACTTGGGTGTCACTCTGGACCATAGACTCTCTTTCGGTGAGCACATAAAGCAGGCGCGTTCGCGCGCCGCTTTCGCTCTCGGTAGACTCCACTCCCTATTGAATGCACGCAGCAAATTGTCACTCAAGTGCAAATTGCGCATTTACACAGCGTGCATTCGACCAATCATGACTTACGCGAGCGTGGTTTTCGCACACTCGAAACCCCACCACATCCATAGGATGCAGACCCTCCAAAACCGGTTCCTCCGTAGGGCAACCGGCTCCCCTTGGTTCGTTCGGAACGAGATCCTCCATCTCGACCTTAAAATCCCCACCATCCGTCAGTTCATGAAGCGCATTTCCAAGCGCTTCTTCGACTCCGCGGCCTCACATCGCAACCCTCTGGTTGTCGAGGCTGCCAGATATACCCCCTCCCGCATTAGTCGTACCCGCCGTCCAAGGCATGCCCTGTCCGACCCCGATGACCCCATAACCCTCCTCCAGGAGAGCAGTAGTAGCAGTAGTAGTAGGGCCACCAGTACAGTACACAAGAACAGACCGCCATCGTTCCGACCTCGCCGCCGAGGTCCTACGCGACGCCCCCGACGTAATTGTCCCCCCCCCCCCCGACCCTTGCTCGACGACGCGCCAGCCCGCGCCGTAGCTGAGCCTGTAGTTTTAAATTCCCCTGTTAATAATAATATTATCTCGATCCAGCCTGTCCCATCTTGCTGCCCTCCCCTCAGTGACGCCCTAAGCCGAGGTTCGTACCCCACAGGGGGTGCCCTTAGCGTGCGGTCACCTAGTTTTTAAGAATTTTCGCCCCTGGCTGGAGGCTTTAAGTCAGTAGCTTAAGGCACCCACAGGCTTGCCCGGTTAAGTAGCCAAGACCTTAGTGGTCAAAACTACGAGCTGCCCATTAGGAAAAAAAAAAAAAAAAAAACAGAGCGCTGAGTATTAAATTGTATTTTGAACTGTGTGCATCTCGTGGTAAAATAAAGTTGTGTGAATAATTATTGGTTGTGAGTGATTAAAAGTGTTAACAAGATGTCTGATCGTTATCATTTGAGATCCCAGAGCCCTCCCGCTCTTACATACATAGGAATATAATACATATTGTTTCGAGATTATATTTGAGTTTTAAAATGTTGTTATTTATGAAGCACTAACCGCCTGCCTAACCAATTAGGCAGGTGGTTAGTGTCTGAGTACTAATACTCAGAAGTGTGTTTCTGATGAGAAATATCTATAGGCGCGCCTTGGGAGTAAACCCGACTCGTATGCCGTGACGGCAAATGTCATGACGCTCTCTTATGCCCCGTAAAATATGTATATTTATTTTTTCTTCATACTTTTTTATTGGTTTTCTTTAATTATGAATTCTTTCAATAAGCTTCAATTTCGATGGTTCACATCTGCAGGAGTGGGAGGGCGTGTCAGACTCTTACTGACTAAAACCCACCCGTGTTCGTTCAGTTGCCTGTGCGCCAGGGTCCCGGTAATACTTTCGAACAATCCGCGAATAATAATATTACTAGCTTCCGTCCGCGACATCGTTCGTGTGGAAGTAGTAAAATACACAATATACTAAAATAAAAGCCACATTTTTATAAAACTCCCTCGGCCTCCGACCCACTGCGTCGCATCGCATCGCTCGCCCGCGCTTTTGCTTCGTTTTACTACAGATATAAGAAAGAAAGAATAAAGTTTATTTGGACACAATTCGTGAAACACAAAATACAAATAACAAAATAAAAAACTGAAAATAATGTTTAACAACAACAGTGTGTGCCTCACGGCTGCGCGAATACCGCCATGAAATTAAGTTTACGAGGACGATAATGTGTTTGCTTTCGATGACATTTTTTCTCTCTTATTCCTAATTTTCACTGACATTTCCATTTTGACAAAAATTTGAAAGAGTATGCTTAGATGGTTTGGTCATGTTGAGGGGATGAATGAAGGCCGACTAACAAAAGGTATTTACAAGGCAGATGTGAGTGGAAACGCTGGGAGGGAACACCCTAGGAAGACATATAGTTACCTTATTGGTAATGTTCTTCAGAAAGGTCAAGTGGTTAATACTCACAACGTGCGTCTATGACCAGATGTATGAACGTAAACGAGGCAAAAGGAGTATGTAAGGATCGTAGCAGGTGGCGTTCTGTAGTTTCTGCCAACCCCCATGGGAAGAAGGCGTGAGTTTATGTATGTATGTATATATTTCCAATTTTTGACATTAATTAATGCGTGAAAGGGTTGGGCAATTGCGCCAGTGGCTAAATATCTTCTAAGACTACAAAATTACGCGGAGTTGAGAATATTCATTTTGTTCTACTCATGTCAAAACTATGTAGTCAGATTTGTATTGATGTCTTGAAAATCGAGTAGGAGCTTGTATCAGTTCCCGATCACCATATTCATCATGACGTTATTTTAGGTGAGAATCTTTTTAACATTCTTGGCATATTAGTATTGCAAAAGGTCTTAGAAATTTTGTTTAATAAATTTGATTTAGGAATCTTGCAATTACCATAAATAAAGTTTTTTTTTGGTGATTGTCTAGAAACTGATCAGCAGAATGATGTGGAACCCAATAATTTGATAGAATCTATTTAAAACTATACCATACATTAAAAAAAAAGCTTCTAGTTACGAAATCCCTTATAACTTACAGTATCCAACTTATAGTACAAAAGATAAACTATTAGGTAAAATTAAAAAAAAAAAACCGACACAAAAAAGAGCTGATGTCCTTGAAACGGCAGAACTGATTTTGATAAAACATGTCTAAGAACCACCACTAAAAACCTGTATTCAAATAAAAATAACATAACCAAATCGGTTCACCCGTTTAAGAGCTACGGTGCCACAGACAGACACACACACACGCACATAGCGGTCAAACTTATAACGCCCTCTTTTTGCTTCGCGGGTTAAAAATGAAGAAATCTTTGTTCCTAAATCGTATAGATGGCACATAGTTCAGTTGTCCCATAATTCCTTTAAGCACTTTTGCTGGAAGAAAACCTTGCAGTCCAGTAGGTTGAAAATTGCAATTTAATTCTCGCCAAGTTACCCTGCATTCCATTGATAAGTTTTTCATACTGTGCATATAGATACTATAGGTAAGCTAACTGGTAAAAAACTCAAGACACAGTGACCGTAGTTTCTATGGATGGCTTTTCAGAGTATTTCTTTTAGAAACCTGTTACTAACCTTCCTGCAAATGCTACCATTGTCTTTACCTTTGGAACTAAACTACATAGGAAAATATTTTTTTGCCAAAACTTGTCTATTGAATTTCCATTTTATAGCAACTGGTTTCATTCCTGCAAATAGCCAGGTCGAATCAAATCAAATCAAATCAAATTTATTTGTAAATGTAGGTTTCAATACAATAGGATGTTATAATAAGATGGTCAGTTCGCTACATTTTACTCGAGAGCATACAAATAATAAAAAATTTAGTGGTGTCGAAACATCAGACACACATTTAAAATGAAATAACTCAATTATATACATACAAACACACAATTCCTTACGTGCTAACACACAATTACCAATGTCAAAATAATAATAATCTAAATGTAATAATGTCTTAAGCTAAATGTCAGTGGTGTCCTCCATAAACTCAGTTGTGGAGTAATAACATTTATGAATTAAAAATTGTTTCAGTTTCTTTTTAAACATATTATTATCAAGATTCTTTATCTGTCGTGGAATTTTATTGAAAATAACTGGTGCCATTCGATAAATACTTTTACGAAAGGCTAATGAAAGTCTTAACTGACTGTTTCACGCTAGTCGAGCATACTACGAGTACCCGGAGAAGCTAGATGGATGCTGCCGGGAAAGTCCAACTAGCAATCAATCGTACGTTTAATAAAACCACTGGACTAACTCCCTTTCAGCTTCTCATGAGTTGCAATCGGTCGCCTCCAGCTTTTTCTACTCTTGTTAATGATTTTGAACCTTATTGCTTCTTCTTCTTCTTGGAAGTTATTGCTTCTCGAGAAGTAGCAAAAAGTCGCATAGATTAACGCGCGGCGATGCAAAAACATCAGATTGACAAAAACAAAAGAAAAAAAAACCCGTTTAAAATCGGTAATATTGGTTATAATCAAGCAAAATCCACGTGCTATTATGAAATTCGACAGTTTGTACTCGTATAAAGTTCCATACATTTTAATTAATATCCGTGATAATGAACGATACACTGTAAACATTTATTGTACTGGATATGATTTGTAGTTTCTCACAGACCATATAATTGAGGTTTAATGTATCTCTGAGAGGCCCGATATCGTGTGACAATTATAAACTAATATAATATTTTGTTATTAAATAGGAATAGGTGACAGACAGGCACAATATTCACGAGCAATACTGGCTGCTCGTCAGAACGGCCGTGTGGGAGAAACACTGAATTCTTATTCATTTAAAAATAATAACGCAATGTACGGTATAATAAGTTGTTCGGTTGGCTACTCGACCCCACCCACTGACAAGCAGGCCATAGTTTAAAAGAGCGCACAAATGGCTCGACCGGTCAGACTTTTTTCGACTACGGACTCGGCAAGACAATTCTGAACAGTCAGAGTTTTATTTTAATTGCTCTTTCAAAACATAATATATATTACAAACCGCGCGCCCGATGGGAATTCCCATTCCCAAGTTCCATACAAACTTTCAAACTTCTATACAAACTTTCACTTTTCCGTACGATTTTTCAAATATTTTCTTTCATACAAACCTTGTCCTGACAATTATAAATATAATTAAAAAAAGAACTACCCAAATAGGTGCATCCGCTTTGACAAACATTTCTGGCAGTTTATTTATTTTTATTTACACAAGATAGATAGAAGATGTTGCTTCGCAAAATGCTGGTGATTATTATAATTGATAAGCCAAATTGTTTTGATGTCTTAATGTTATATTGCTACATCATTTCGTTGTGCAAATAATTACTGTTGCTTTAATAATAATTATAAAAATTATGTGGGATTAGCTCTATTTAAGTTAAATAAAACCACTGAATCCATCTTTTTATTTTATTTTCGTCTTCACAATCGTCTTACGTCTTTCACCATTTCTTCCTAATCTCTGTTCCTTTATTTTACTAATTCTACATTTAAAACATTCATTCACTATCTCTTTCAATCCTTGACTATTTCGTACTTCATCTCTGGCACTCGTTCATGCTTCACATCTGTCATCCATCTTCAGATCTCCTTTCACTGTCGTGACACGCTCTAATCCTACAGCTCGGCCATTCTGATATCTGACTGTCCCCAGTCAGATCTAAGCTGCTCTCAACATCATATCTATCATTTCTTTTTACTTTAGTGACCCTGTATGGCCCTAAATACTTTGGCTTGAGCTTTAATCCAGTACCAAACTGTGTGCGTTTGATTGCTACAACATCTCCTACTACGTATTTTCGACTGTATTTTCTTCTTCTGTTATACGTCTTACAATTTTCATCTTGAACTTTTCTTATTTATTCTTTTGCCTTCATCTTTAATTCTTCTCTAGTCTGTAAGAAATTACTTCTATGCTCTTGCTGAAGTAAATCATAAATTTCAATATCTTCTTTGGTTTTCATCTTTGTACCCAACATGAGTTCAAAGGGAGTGGTATCAATGCTTCTTTGCTATGTGCTTTTCAGTGCTTTTTGCACTCGGCTGACCTACTTGTACCATTATGATGGCTCCTCGATACATAGCTTTGCTAGAACTGCTATAATTATTCTGTGAATGCGCTCCACCTGACCATTCCCTCTGGGTACACCTGTTGTTACGAGTATGGTTATATGTTGAATATTCTCCTTCTCACAATAGTCCTTAAAGTCATTGAAGAAACGTGTAGGATTTCTAAATGTCTGCTGATAAATCTTTAACTTAACTACCCCTTCACTGGAAATAACCACACAAACTTTGTAAATCCATCTACAACAGTTAAAATATGATTATACATCTTTCTTGTCTCTGAAAGAGGTCCAATATGATCAAAATGCATAGTATGCAAAGGAATGCTTTCTTTGTCAATGCAGTTTAAAAATCCCTCCTATTTACCTTCTTCTTTGGTCGCTAGCAAACATGGTATGCACGACAGTAAGAACTCTTCAATCTTCTTGTTCTTGTTCTAACAGTTCAATCATTTTTCTTTTTCCAAAATGCCCCTTCTGGTTTATTCTTCTTAGAATCTCAAATTCTAAATTTCTTGGTATTACCAACTTTCTTTCTAGTCCTTTATACAATAAACCATTGCTGTAGATATAGTCTTCATATGGCTGAAGTTTTACAATCTCTATAATCGCCTTTATACCTTCATCCAACATCTGTGCTTGCTTGACTTGATCATGTAGGCTTAATTCAACAGCACCAACAAATGGATTTCTGCTCAAAGCATCTGCATGTTGCATTTTGCCTCCTGGTCGATGTCCAATCACATAATCATACTATTCAAGCAATAATCTGGCTACTCTGGTTGTTAGGTCCTTCTTATTCAATGTCTTCGGAAAGGCTTGACAGTCTATAACGATTTTAAATTGTTTTCCATACAAGTTATGCCTAAACTTCTTTACTCCTTCAGTAATGGCCAAAGCTTCCAACTCATAGCTACTATACTTCTTCTCTACATCGCTGGTCTTCCTACTGTAGTAGTGTACAGGATGTAACTCACCTGGATGGTCTCTCTGAAGTAAGATAGCACTGTATACTATTGCAGAGGCATCGGTATGTAATTCAGTTAATAACTGAGCATCATAAATCCTTAACACTGGGCTACTAGCTAGAGCATGCTTCAGTATGTTAAATGCACTTCTTTGAGCATCTTCAAACACAAAATTAACGTCTTTCTTCAATAAATCAGTTAACGGTTTAGCTAAAGATATACGTCTGTGTCGGTGAGCCAGTGGTGTGTCATCCTTGAGCACAATGCGCAATTCTATTGGCGCCTCCTTTACCTGTAATAGTTTATAATTCTTCACACAGTCAATAACTGTTTTTGAACCTGCTTGTCTTGAACATTACCTAAAACAAATTCATCCTGACTAACCACACGCACAAGCCTTGATAACCAACTGTTTACGTTTGGAGCAATCAGTATTGACCCATTCAACACAATTGTAAGAACATCTTTAAGGAATTCTTGACCTAATATAACACTACAATACACAAGCGGTAAACTTTTGCGTAGATACTATGCTGCCGCCTAATCCCACAAGATTTGTGACAGTATTTAGAGACTCAGGAGCTCCAAGATGAACATAAAGCTCGGTACACACCAAATTTATCTCACTACCAGAGTCAATTAACGCATTTACTTCGCACTTATTCACAAAAATTGTTTTGCAAGCTTTTTGCAGATCTAATCTGTGCAGACGTTTTCTCTTCGACGTAAACATCAGTGAAGTTGACATCAGTTCCCACTGGCATCGCCATCTTGTCGCCGTCACTGACATTGGTACTCCTGTCAGTGTCGTCAGTTTCGCCAACCACAGCCTCGCGAATGTTCGCAGTGAAGTCGGTGATACACATCGTTCGTCTATCTTCGTGAAAGCTCGGTTTTGCGCCTCGCTGTTCCCGTTCTCGGTCATGTGTCTTTTCATTTGCAGACCGAATGCATTTCGTAGAAATGTGTCCAAACTCGTTACACTTAAAATACTTCAGACCTTTTTCTTTATTTGGGCAATGGTACGATTGATGATCTTTTTCATCACAGTTGTAACACCTGATTCCCGCGCCATTTTCATGACTTTCAGGCTTCTTGTAGCGACTATGACCACTGTTATCCATCTTCATCTTCTCTTTGATCGTCTCATAAATTTTAATTTTATCCTTCAGGTCCGAATACGTACGCCCAATTGGCTACCGACAACGTCTTGTCTTATCCACTGAAATTTGGAACAATGCTCTCGTGGAAAATTGCCTGATCAAAGCTAAACATATTTCTTCTTTTCCTCGTCTTCTGCAACTATTGTTACCGTCTTCTATCAGCCCGACTTCTTTTTTTACAATCGCGTCTATAGTGCAAAAAAAAGGTGGCGTGGCGTCGTGCCGTCTTCTGTTTTTTTTTTGCTTCTTTGGGTCCAAAAACTTGAAATATTGAGCCGAATATTGATCCCGGACGAGCCCCCAAAAAGTTGTGGGATTAGCTCTATTCAAGTTAAATAAAACCACTGAATCCATCTTTTTATTTTATTTTCGTCTTCACAATCGTCTTACGTCTTTCACCATTTCTTCCTAATCTCTGTTCTTTTATTTTACTAATTCTACATTTAAAACATTAATTCACTATCTCTTTCAATCCTTGACTATTTCGTACTTCATCTCTGTCTCTCGTTCATGCTTCACATCTGTCATTCATCTTCAGATCTCCTTTCACTGCCGTGATACGCTCTGTTCCTACATTTATGCATTAGTTTTATTCCATCGATTTTTACCCCCACACATAGATTTTTACCCCCACACATAGATTTCCATCAGTTCGGCAGTGCTCTTGGTATGACAGATGCTCCGTATTATTTGATAAATAATCCTTATTCTATGTCGGCAAGTCGAATTCAATTCATTGGAAATGTTAGAAAAAATAAGGAAAAAGAGAGAAAAAATGTCATCGAAAGTAAACACATTATCTTCCTCGTAAACCCGATTTCATGGCGGACTCTGCTAGTGCTTGTATCTGTAGTAAAAGTTTTTTTTATGATAATCTAATCATTTCAATGTAAATGTCTGTGAGGGAATAAATAATCGCCGTCGGTGTGGTCTGTATATCACTCAAATAATCTAACTATCTATATACATAAAATAAAATGCTGTTTTTCGTTGGTAGGCGCATCACTTGAGAACTATGTAGACCGTTTTTTTTATTTCAAGCTTAAGTTAAATTTGACCCACTTCCCGATTTCTGATTGAGCTGAAATTTTGCATGCCCATGTAAATCGGATGATATTACAATATTATTATGACATGGAACTGATCTGATGATGGAGCCGGAAGGTGGCCATGGGAACTCTGTAATAAAACGACGCAACCCCATCGAGATTGGGCTCGTTTGATTCGTCTTGATAAGTACTCTGGTTCTAAATAAAAAATATGTATAAAGAAAAAAATGTGAATTAGATAGAAATTACTTCACTAGTTATTTTACATCATAAATACTAAAAAGTAAAAAAAAAAAAGTTTTTTTTAACAAGCTTTTATTAGTTGTTAATTAAAACTTACTAAAAAGTTAATAATCATTTTATTTCGATCGGAATTGGAATTTCGTTTTCAAATAAAACTGTGTTACATTTTTATAGCAAGAGAGAGAAAAAAGGGTGTAAACGGCTTTTATTTGAAAACGAAATTCCAATTCCAATCAGAAAAAAGTTATTTTGAACTATTTAGTTCTTTTTAATTACAGCAAATAAAAGTTTGTATATAAAAAAAAACATTTTTTTTTATTTTATTCTAAAATTCTCGTAATATTTCTAAATAAGGTTTTGGTGGTAAGGAAATTTGGGGAAAAATCTTGTTCTTTTTTAATTCGTCATGAACTGAAACTCTTTTTTTTGTATGGGATTTTTTATGAACAACTTATTGAAATTTGGACAGGGCAACGTCTATCGGGTCAGCTATTTGGGATTAAATTGTCATTGATGACCCCTCTAGAAGGCAGATAGATATCATACTTATTTAGTATATTTATGAACTAGCATGGTTGGCTGTAAAATAATACTGTCATTTGACCGTAGAGAGACCGTTTGAGTGGATTATTAACCGACCAAAAAAAAAAAAAAAAAAATTATACGTTCTTGTTATTTTTCTTGTATTGTGTCATGTGTGTGACTGGTTATTCCGTGTAACTCCCGTTGTGAGAGATTAAAATATTTACCTGCTATACACAAAGTCACGAGCACCATCTAACATCACTCCTCTCAGAAATTGATTAAATCAATTACCAACAGCACAACTGTTTATTCACAAACTTGTTGAGTAAAATGGTTACTACGAACCATGTTTTATTCAAAACTGAAGAAACTTAAAGATAATAAATAAACCCTACTTGGTTCTAATTAAAAGTTATAAACAAAATGTTAATATTTTGAATTAATAGGGTTCGTTGAAACAAGTATCTTGTTACCTACGGAAGCCAATTAGCGTTGTAAATGTGGTACTAGGAATTTGTGGAATTATAATGTGGATTGGAACTTGGCTTGTGCTCTGCCGTATATGTGTGGTGAAAGTGTTCATACTTAATAGATTTCGACTAAAGTCATGAAAATCAATATTTTTTCTAAAAGAAAGCAGAAATGCTTATTCTATACACACGGCATATACCTACCATATCCTTACTATTCGTTAAAAATATATTCTATCGAGTTCAAATCTGCATCTATCAATATCTATATTAATACATATTATAAATTAAAGCCGCATTTCATGTCTGTCTGTGAGACGGATTTGTTCTTCTAAATTCAACGGATTTGGTAACATTATTTAGAGAATTTATTTACGGAGGTTTATGTGTATAATACATTAATATTAAACTTACATATAATAAAGAAATCTCGATGTTTTTTCAAGTCGTAAAACCGTGCGAAGCAGGAGCGGGTAGCTATTTAAATAATTTAACTATAGTATCGCCATTAAACTGTGTCAGTTCTGACAGTTCTGATACTTATACTAGCCAAACAGAAATGTGTGATTGGTTTCGTCCAGACGACCTTTGAACTATAGCGAATTTTCTCAAAACCCAATGATAAAAAGTTCCCTCCAATTATAATTAAGTCCATAAAGAAGTCTTGTCACTCTATATTTTTCACTTCGTCTTCAGCTGTAAGATTTATTTGCAGAAGGTCCACTTAATGAGTGACATTATAAATCTGGTGACATATAAGACTTTTATTAAACGGACAAAAATATAAAAAAAAAGGATCAAAAAAGAAAAGGTTAAAAAAGGCAAATAAATAGTAATCGGAGTGTTCGAATGTTCGAAAGCAAGAGCTCCTCTCCTCTCATTGAAAAGCTGGCAAACCGTCAGGACGTTGCAGGATTTATAGAGCATATCTGTGGGAAAGTAGAACGGATGGAAGTTTGCTACATTTAAAACTGCTCTCTGTGATCTTTCAAGAGGAAGTTTTGTTGAATTAATTTTGAATCTGCAAAAACGTAGTTTTTTTTAAACATATATTAGTTTGTGCACTCTTTTAGCTTGACTTTCAATATGTTTTCTAAAATAGAGTGTGTGTGTCCATTATTAACCTCAGGTATTTTATATTGCTTGTTTTGAGGATAAAATAACAATTACACATGTTGCCTGTACAGTTTCCACATTGATGGGCATATAGATGAGGGTTAGTAATGTTAAGTTGAGGCTAGCCCATGGAGAAGTGAATATATTTGGTCTTTTGTCAGCATTTAATATTAGTAAATTGCTTTGAAACCAATTAGTCACAGTATCAAAACCTGGTTGAGCGATTTCGAACAGATAGCTACAGGTTTTATTAGGTATCACATGGGACTTAAACCTTACTGGCGAAATGTGGGTGTAATGTTCAACAAAGTTGAACTACCTACTTTGTTTTTGTCTCATGATTAGCCACTGTACCGCTTCGATACCTTTCATACTTTGCATTTGCATAATTCAATGAATTTTTACCTTAAAGATGATGTAGATGGAAAAGTAAGTCTCTTAAGGTATGTCAGAGTTTTTCCATAAATATTTATGAGTCCATCGTAAAGTGAAGAGAATCTAATGTAATCAATAAATTCATACTCGGAGGCTCAAAACAAGGACGGTGTAAATTGAGTTATGCAGAGAGGTCATATTTTTAAGAAGACTTTTTTTTTTGCACATTATTTTTTGTCGCACGAGTCAGCTGGGCCGTTTGTGAAAACCTTCAACAGTGAGCACAATTCTACGCTAGACAGGAAAGGCTTTAGAATGTTAAGTCCTGCCTGCCTTGAACAGGATTACGGTATACGCAGCGCAAGACACTGCACTTTGAAACCCCAAAATAGTCTGTGGTACCGCCTTGTGAAAAACGGTGCCGTAACAATAACGGGTGCAAAATGACGGCCGTCATGGAAAACTGTTATTTTCACCGATATTAATAAAGGGCTCTGTATAACTCAAACTCAAACTCAAAGCATTTATTTCAATTAAACCATTTACAAGCACTTTTGAATTGTCAAAGAGTCGGTCAGTTAGTCAGGAAGTTGAAGCTAGTTGCCTATTCAAAAACGTTGATCTCTATGGAGAAGAATGGCCAAAAAACTCCTAGGACAACCTACAAAATCCTGGGTACTATTCTATATGTGAGAACAATGTAAAAAAATATTAAGAAACAATTCAAAATATAAGATTAAAAATAAAAATAAGCCCTGGCAGCTAAGAGATGACTAGTCTCAACCGACGGCATCCGTTCACTTCCGTGAACTAATCCTACTAATATTACGTGTAAATGTAAAAGTTTGTGAGGATGGATTGATGGACGGATGGATGGATGGATGGATGGGTGTTTGTTACTCTTTCACGCAAAAACCACTGAACGGGTTTGGATGGAGTTTGGAACGCAGATAGTTTATAAACTGGATACTTTTTATCCCGGTAGTACGTTCCCGTGGGATAATTTCCGATATCCACGTGGGCGAAGCTGCGGGCAAAAGCTAGTGTACTATAATTATGTAACTACACAGTTTTCTTAGGGACCTAAATCTCAGAATCAAGAGGATCGACCGCAATTCTCTCTCATAGGTTACCAAGTCAATCTAAAACCCATCCGTCTACTTAGACCGTGGCGTAGGGATCATGAATCTTAATGGTAATTTATTCCGGTTACTGACAGAACCGTTTGCTAAGCCACAGCCGTTAGCCAAGCGGTTGATTACCAAACCTGTAATTAATGCAGATTGGTCGGTCACGCTTGACCGTTGACTATGTTGTGGTCAAGATAGTCCTGTATTAGTCCTTTATTTAGGAAAATTGGTACTGTCGATAATAGTAGGTACAGATTTCATGCTGGTAGATTTATTAGATTGCAATTATCACTTCATTCAATAGCGTCGTGTCATGATTATCGACTTTAAAATTTAGTGCGTGTTTGCAAGTTAACGAGCCTGAATCAAATTGTATAATACTCTTTTAATGAATTTGACTGAATGCAAGTTGACATTGTCAATTGGTCGCATAATATGAAGTAAAGCCTGAGACACTTAACTTGATATACTACGACCAAATCTTGACTAATTAGAAGCTTATCCCACCTAATGAGTGTCACAAACAGGCACAAAGTCTTCGTGAAATAAAGCGAGAATTCACCTTTTCTCTTTTAACAAACGCCTTACAATAAACAGATGGACGTTTATTTATTTATTTAGTTACACTTTAACAAGTTTTATTGATACCACCTGTTGATAAAAGTACGCTAGTCTTATAGGCAATTTCAGGCGTTATTAACTTTTATTCCTAGTTTATAGTGTAAATAGCAATAAAATGTAAGGATTGGCGACACAATCATCAATCCTTTAGCGTTTTATGGCAAACAATTTACGGCGGGATCGAAACGACCCCGGTATTGTTAACTTTGTAGTGATGGCTGCCAGGGTTGGGGTACAAATGGTACAATTAGAGATGGCAAAGGTAGCGTGAGTCGCCTCCCGGTGAGATTGACTTACGATGTTACTGAGGCTTTTTAGTGGAACTTAGAAGGAAGTAGTGGAGTGATTTTAATTTTTTAAAGACGCCAAATTTATTCTAAAATATGCTTATCTTATCTCTATTACATTTCTTATTTTTACGAGATAACGTTTATTTAATCGAAAATCATTAGGTCTATCGTTTAAAATATATATTGATACCATCACCCCGATTCAGAGCAATCTGACTCCGATAGGTTAGTTTAGAAGCCAGATTCCCTGTACTGTTGGTGAACCATGTGAGTTAGGTTAGCTTAGAACAGTGACCATTAGCCAGATCCCCTCTATTATTAGACTAAATAGGTTTTATGGCTTTTGAATGGTATATCTAATGATTTTATATTTTATGTATGTTATGCTTAAGAAAAAAACAATCGTTTATTATATTAACTGATCATTATATTAAATAAAATTATAGATTCAGTTGTTATATCTTGTAAATATTAGAGATTTTGTAATTATATCATATGTTACTAACCTTATATCTCTACATTAACATTTTTCTCTATCCTTATGTCTGTAGAAAACAACTTATACGTATATATTTCGTATAAAATTAAAAAAAAACGGTTCCTGAGTATCACATATTTAATCTTTACATAGGTTTATTGTTTCTAATAGTGGGACTATGTTAAGATAAGTTGATAATGATCCTCATCTGCCCCCCTTTGCGCAACTATGTTGCGGTCAGCTTCCAGTCTAACCGGATGCAGCTGGATACCAGTGTTTTAAATGAAGTGACTAGCGACCTATCTGACCTCCACAAGCCTTTTTTTGGACTGTTTAAGCCGACAATAAGTGCCAGCGACCTTGAGCGAGTGGGACGAGCATGCGAAACTTTTAGGCGAATAAAATTGCACAGAGCGTTAGCGTCTACCTGGACATTGGTCAGCGATGCACTGCCGCCCGTCGCCCGCAAGAGCCCCCGCTTCAACGAACATCAAGTTTATTCGCAAAAACAACCCCCCTTGATTTATCAAACACAATACAAATAAAAGCCGTATAGAAAAATTTGGGTAATTAAATTGTCTTTTAGATGGTGCAGATTTTTAGAAAATACGCCCGATAGTTTTTGCGTGATTATCGTTTCTGTTCGCGTTAGACATTACTATACAAATTAATTACACTATGTTATAAAAATATAATTTCAAATATTCACATATCAAATTATGAATAAAATAGTCTAGTTTATCATATATTTTTTTCAAACTAATAAGACTATTCGTTTAGACGTGATGTTCAATTTAAAATCATTAAAAGTCGTATATCTGCTCCTTAATACGATAGCTCTTGGTAAGACTGGTTGTTAGATTTTCGGGATTTTGCCTACCTGTAATGATTGTCAAAGATCTACGAATGACAGCCGGGATCAACGAATCAACGTGCTTTCCGAGGCTTGAAGGGGTCTTGATATGTAATGGATGGTCACCTATCCACGAACCGACCGCGGCAAGCGTAGCTTAACCTTCGATCGACCCGTGCGGCTGTTATCATTTAGCCACGCGCCCCATTTTTTTTCCTGTGGGAAATCTTCAAATAACTTCTCCCATAGAAGAGGGCACATTTGACTTTTACAGACTAAAACCCACCCATGTTCCTTCATGTATAGGAAGGAACATGGGTGGGTTTTAGTCAGCGCCAGGGCCACTGTAACTCTTTCGAACAATCCGCGAACTTGGCAGGCATCGACCCTATTGGACCCCGTCAATTAGTGCTGACATCTCTTTGAGGCGCGCGTAGCAAGCAACGTGCCGTCGATCCCGGCCTGGTCCAAACTGAACGGCGAGCTACCCATTGCTCGCCGTCCGCAAGCCCGCGCCTACTGTGGCCGGGAATCGGCTATCGATTCCCGACGCCCTGGGCGTCTCCTCCTGTGGCGACTAGGGGCGTGGGGGCGCAACGATAGCCTCTCCCTCACGCGCTCCGCCTCCTCCTTCGCGTGCATACTGCTTCGCAGAAGGAGGTCACAGCTTCCATGCCTTTTCGCTCCGTACCATGGCTTGGACTAGGGCCGGACGCAAGACATCGCCGCCGCCGATCGCCCCGGCGAGAACATGGTAGTGCTCCACCCAAGCCGGGCAGACCTCCACCGTATGCTCCACCGTGACCACCACACAGTGGTAACACCTGGGCGTTTCCTCCCGCCTTATACGAAACAGGAACCTCCCAAAACCGGTGAGGACCTGCGTCAGGCGGAAGGTGACGACGCCGTGGCGCCTCTCAATCCGCCGCAATTGTGGCGTGCCCAACGCGCCCCTACCTGAGTTGATGATTAAAATGTATTTAATTGATTTCCCTGCCATCAATAAATCGATGAGAGTTTTTTCGGCTTTATTAATTTAATGATCGTCACTGCGGTCATCGCGCTACTCACATCAAAGTACTTGATTGGTTAATTTTATTATTTTGCAGGACCACCAAGGAATTATCTGAAGCAGCCCAGAAGATAAAAAAAATTGTACCTATATTAAATGACAATAGTATGGATCCCTGATACTTACAAACTTCATAAATATATGTTAATCTATGGTTGTGAAAGAGTATACCTTTGTCCTTCGTTTCGGAGGGTTTTAATGATATATTTAATATAGAACTGAAATAAGAATCAAAAGATTATTTATACTGTAACAAAGTATTTTAACATTTTTCGGTTTCATGTTTGCTTTATTCATAATAAATTTAGAAAGTAAGAACGAGGAACTTTGAAAGAAACTTCACGTTTTAATTTCAAAGTCTCTCAAAGAAAAGTGTACGTCTCACAATCAGTCTTTCATATTTTTTAGAAAGATCAAAGATAAAAATTCTGTTTTAAACTACATAATTTATTACTGGCCGTACCTTGAAATACGAATTTTCTTAGATGCTTGAAATATTTTAGAGAAATATGGCTATCTTGGTCTACAAAATGAAAAAATAATCTCGCATAATTATGAACGAAAAGGTTGTAATACTTAATCCGTTGTAACACGGAAAAAACACGAATATCTGAGAACGAACCTCGGATTAGTCCACAGTTATCCTTAAAAAGAACGAAACCATCTATTATTCTGATTTCCTTTTCTATCTTTTGATAGATTCATACGGCGAAAGTGCTTTTAAGTACCATTATCTCTAAAATTAGTGAGGTCTTATGCAGGAACATGCTCCATTATCCGTGTCTGTTCATAGCTTGATCAGTTAGGAAAAACAAAGTTTTGTTCAAATAAAGAACAATGGGTCATTTGGTATGGAACCTGTACCCAACCTTGTAGCATTATAGACTAGGTGTCATTTAGAAGAGGTTTATGTGAATAATTCAAAAATGAATGAACAAATTAATTGGACATAGAAGTTATGACACAAATTATAATAATAATAACTAATAGTTCTTTCAATCGTTCGTTCTTTTAAGAGAGAGACCAACTTAGCTACCTACCTACCGTGGCCACCTACTATATTTCGTCCCTAAAATGTTGTAGCATTATAATTAAAATGTTTTACTAATATTAAAGTAGCGACTAGTGAAAAGCTCATGTGAATGGTTGAGTAAATGAATGATGTCATAAAATACATACCTTTGCAGAATCTATTTCTAATAAAATATGAATACTTATATGTTTTAGTGACTAATATAAATGTTGATGAATTATATTATTGAGTAAATAAAATCATTAATTCATTCACTCAAACGAGATATAGGTAACTACGGTTCGTATCTGCTGCGGACTATTGATGATTATTTCATTCCAGGCACTTGCTGGACCTACGAAGTTATCTAGGTGCCTGCCAACAGTTAAGTACCATATAATACTAACAGTATGAGCGCAGGCAACTAGAGTTCTGTAGAATGAATAACCGAAGATGACAAAAATGCACACGTGCGCTCCGAGTTCCGGACAGCATGCGTAGCATGACCACCTTAGAAACGGAAGAAACGAATGACAAAATGACAGATTGTAGAAAGATTTCTTCGGCGCGAAATTCAAGAAAATAATGCCTCTTCCTTCAGAAAGTGGTCTGTCTTCTCTTCGTAGAGTTGAGATAGAAGCGGTCATGCTACGCATGTAGGTACTACTAAATTAAATAAAGTGAAGCGAAACAAAATAATTCCTTATCGATGCGCACGTTTACTGCACGCTTGTTCAGTTGCGCTTACCTGTACTTTCTTCTGTACTCACTCACTGACTGTGAAGCGCGCTATAATTCCTAGTACTAGGTAAATGAGAAAACACGCGCGTCGATGGCCCGAGGGGTGAATTCACACAGGCTTTCGGCATATTTTAATGTCAAATAACTTTTTCTCCCGCAAGCTAAAAACTTACCGCTATACAAAAAAAATATATATTCAAAGACCTTTCTAATAGGTCTCAAGTTGCGACTAGGGTGGGTACGTTATGATCATCATTCTTTACAATAAATCTTATTGAGCGAGGGAGCCTAGTCAAACACGATAAATAATAAGGGGCATTTTTGGCTGCCAATTTGTGAACGAGTCGCAAATTTAGGACGCCATTTTTATGTAGTCGTATGATATAATTTGCTTTTATTATGAATGCCAAAATATACTTTTTTATTTTTGTAATTATTTCAAAAACTGGAACTCGGCAATGCTGTCCAGTGAAAGAAAGATCTCTGAATATTCTTATTATTTTTAAGGTAGCTGTTCATACCCAGTTTTCTTTTAGTGATTTTCGTACAGCAAAGAATTGTGCTCGACCAGCGCGGTAATTGCGCAACACACCAACAATGGCAATGCTTTTCATTTTGACAGTTCAACAACATTCAATACGTTATTGATGTGGTTGAGTAGACGAAATTTTCAAAGCTATGAAGCAATTGTTTAGATTATTTTTCATAATCCTTTGGATACTGATTGAAAGTCTGTTACGCAATTACGGTTCAGGGAACCAAAGCCTCTCTATAACAGTAAGTTTTATGCCGATACTTCTATGGACATAGTGCGGTAGTTACTTAAGATATGGCGTGTTTATGCTTACATTTTATGACCGATATTTCGGAAGTAGTGCAGGAGGAAATGCAAGTATATTCGGCTCTGCTAGTGGTCGTAAATTTTGTGAAACAGTAAAGGTTCCATTACTGATATTATGAAGTATCGACGAGATGGAGGACAAAGGAATTAGCCCTCTCGTCCACGATGCTACTCAAAAGTAAGGTGTGACAACCTCAAATCACCAATGAACCAAAATGTCACATAGTATTTCAATATCAGTCCGTACGAAACGACTTACTAACGCGATATTAACTAGTTTGTTATTAATAATAAATTCTATATTTCGCCAAAAAAAAGTCATCAAATTACAATATTCAAGGACTAAGAGCATATAAGGCTTATAACTAGATCACAATAATTTCACAATAATAGCCCGTCGTCCACGACGCTTCTTAAAAGGTTACTTTTGAGAAACAATTCTCAGTTGTGGTTTATAAAGCAGTAAACGAATATTTTCACATTCTTTATGATCGGTTGAGACTCGCGATTTTTAACCGACTTCCAAAAAGGAGGAGGTTATATGTTCGGCTGTATGTATGTTTAAAAAAAAAATTATGTATGTTCTCTGATTTCTCCGTCAATTGTGAACCGATTTTGAAAATTCTTCTTTTGTTTGAAAGGGTATGCTCTTGAGGTGGTCCCATTATCACCAAGTCAGAATCTGATGAGCGGATCCCATGGAAAATGAGGGAAATCCTCAAATTTTATAGGCACACCTATAGCGATTTGGGTATTTTTTATAGTAACTCGTGCATTTGCTCTTGGAAAGCACCATTTGGTGTAGTGGAACTGATGATGAAGACCAGAGGTGGCCACCGGAACTACTCATTGTGGTTGCAATTCGACTACTTTAATATGGTTGCTAAGCAAGTTAAACTCATCACAATACATATGGCGAAATGGTGCTAATGGTGGCTTCACCATCAGCTCCAGTTCTTCTCCTTTTTACCAGGAGAACTGCTCAACAACTAACGTCCCTGCATCGGGAAAAGCAATATTTTTGTAAAAGGTGATGAACAGTTGAAATTAGGCTATTGTAACTTAGATAAATTAATAACTGACCCACTAAAATGTGAAAAATAAAAATCATTTTTACAAAAAAAAACAACCGTGTTCTAAAAAAACACCACAAAGTGAAAAATAACTTACATTTGGGAAGTCGGTGGCAAAAAACTAAAATACAGATCCAAAGACACCGACTTCCGAAATTAAAGTTATTTACACACAAATTTACAAAAAAAAATTACCTCTTTATAATATTAGTATAGATTATCGTGTAATAATAGTCCTTGAGACCGTATTTCGGCCATAGCGTCTAATCTCAACGGAGACTAGCCTTCGTTGTAGGAGATATTATAGTGCGGTGTGGTGGTGTAATAATGACTGCCATACCTAAAAACATATAACTTTACTGATTACTAATGACTGCTGCCCACAGAAAAACTGCTGTCTACAGAAATATGCTGTTTACAGAAATATGCTGTCTACAAAAATATGCTGCCTACAGAAAGATGCTGTCTACAGAAATATGCTGTCTACAAAAATATGCTGCCTACAGAAATATGCTGTCTACAGAAATATGCTGTCTACAGAAATATGCTGTCTACAAAAATATGCTGCCTACAGAAATATGCTGTCTACAGAAATATGCTGTCTACAGAAATATGCTGTCTACAGAAATATGCTGTCTACAAAAATATGCTGCCTACAGAAATATGCTGTCTACAGAAATATGCTGTCTACAGAAATATGCTGTCTACAAAAATATGCTGCCTACAGAAATATGCTGTCTACAAAAATATGCTGCCTACAGAAATATGCTGTCTACAGAAATATGCTGTCTACAGAAATATGCTGTCTACAGAAATATGCTGTCTATAGAAATATGCTCTCTGCAGAAAAACTGTTGCTACATGCGATAACTTAAGACCATTTTCGAAATGACCACATATGGATGAATTGAGCTTCAAATACCATGAAAATCTGGCCTTCGATACCCCCTAAAATATAACCACTATGATGGAAACTTTCTTATCTTACAAAACACTCCTACGTCCGCCCCATGCTTGCGACGCGCCAAAACCTATAAAAACCTCACATAGGTAGTGATCCTATAACTATACGATTCGGCGTAAATTTTGAATGACCCATAGCAGTGTCGTTTGTTGAATTTATGTACTTTCCTTCTATTAGGTTAAGAGCTTAAACAATGTTGGCGTGTTTTCTAAATAAGCATAATTTTGTGGGTCAGTAAACACGAGAATTGTTACAGGTTTATTTGTTTTTTAGGCTTTTGTTAATCGTGGCGTTTCATTTTCGCTGTTAGAGTCCTTTCTGGTTATAAGAAAGGGCGCTATTTAGACATTTAACCTTCATACAAATCTTTATGCGGTACGCATTAACTGTTTATAATTTGAGTTTGAAGGTAATCTTTTAGTACGCAAACCCGTACGAGTACTGCTTGCTACCAATGTAGTAATTGGTCTCATCAAATAAGGTAGCGCAACAGCAATGTCTACTAATGGATATCCCAAAAATACGTATAGGATTTGAAGAGGCGATGTCAATTGGCCACCGAGATCTTGCAATCTGACGGCACTGGGTCTCTTTTTTTGATGCTACGTCAAAGATAAGGTCTACGCTAACGATTTACAAAAAAAAAAAAATACGACTTAAAACACCATATTCCCCTAGTTATTAGTGATTTAAGTCTCGAAATGTAATGAAAAACTTCGGCAAAAGAATCGGTATTTGTAAAATTGCCTGTAGCGGTCATATGGTAAATATTCTGTTGAAATAAAATTGTACAAGTCTCTTCTTTAAAACAAAATAATACTACGAAGAAATTCCAATTCGTTCGCATTCTATTGAAAAAACATATTCTATACCTACCTTTAAGAGACACACTAGTTCTTCAACGATATTTTTTCAGTTATTGTGATGAGAATATTTTAATAGGTATATAGTGGAGTGATGTACATATGTAATTATCCATAATATTTCCCATGTTTCAACTGATATTTTATTCTCTCTCAAGAAAAAACCTTACAAATTCTTTTTTTATTTTCTACGAACAATTTCAAAACCTCCGCAAAGAACGTTTGCATCAAACAAGCGGAGTAAACTGTCCCCAATCAAAGTTCACGTTCGCTACGATTGCGCCATAACAAACAATACGAAAAGAAGGGTTAAAGAAGACCCACTCCTTACAAGACGCTTATATGCATTAATTAGTTATCATTTTATCGTGCTTTTGTAAGTTGTGCTATGTCTTTTGAGTGCACCAAATAAACGATTTATCTATCTATCTATCTAAAATGGCCTCGAAAGGAGGCAAGGTTTCAATTATGTATGTTCGACGCACCCTGGGCAGCCAGCCCGGCCCTCCTCGCTGAATGGTTAACATGACATAACAACGTCAAAAGCTATGCTTATGTAGTCATGCCTATGATGTCACCGATGCGAGAGAAGACATGTCATTATTTATGGTCTGTTCCAAAAGTGTCTGATGAAAATGTTAACAAATGGATCAGAAAACGTACCTGTGGATGCCAGCTTTTAGTGCAACTTACAAATTGAGTGCTCTGATTTAATCATTTGAATAATTAAACATGAAAATCTAATTTTCAAACATCTTTATGGCTGGACTAGTCGATATTTTTTCCATACAAATTTCGGGAGGGTATTACTCCACGTTTTGTCTTGTTATTAATTTTGTCTGTGCGGGAACAGAAATGTAAAATAAAATAAAAAACATTAAAAAGTTATGAGCCAACAAAGATTCATTATTTTTTGCAAATTTTAACGCATCTTTGGGCGTAATTATAAGTAATAAAAGAAGTATAAAATCTCCAAAACAATATCGGAGAATTCAATTAACTTTACTTTTAATTGATTTATGCAGAGGTTTTTTCATAAAACAATTTTCCAAAGGACTTTTCGTAATTTTTTACGCACTTGGTTTACTATAAATTATCGTGCATTTTCATCGTGCAAAGGACAGAAGGTGACACCGTGCTTTTTGGCCTCGCCCACCAGTGTGTTCGAGCCCACGACTAGTTCAACCTTAAGATATTTTTAACCGACGAAAAAAAAGGGGGAGGTTCTCAAGTCGAGGCGTATATACCTATATTTTTTTTTTCATTTGACAATTGAGATTAATTTTATAATCTCAAATTTGTCAATGATTTTTCAATTACAAGTTAATTATGTTTTTCAAACAATAATTTTTGGAAAAAGTGGTGAGATATAAAGTTCAGACCTATAAATACTGAAGAATGTGTTACTAATTCCGTTCAGTGAGTGATTGCGTAAGAATTTAACTTGAACGGAGTTTGTTTACACTTTCATCAGCTACTTTTGGAACAGACATTAGAACATGATGTTATAAGTAAGACACAATGTATGAGCGTTAGTTTTTTTGCATCAATATTAGATCCCATTTTCACGAATAGCGATATCTTTCTGAATTTCGACTTGGTGTAGGTAATTTCAGGGAATATATTTATTAAGCAAATTGATTACCAACTTAAATTGTCCGTACCTATATTCAAATAACAGCTGTCATCCTTGGCAGTTGTATGAAATGGCTATAACACGGCAAATTGACGGAGGGTATCACTTAGCTTAACAATTAATTTCTTTGACTTTACCTACAATCAACATCTCACCAAAAATAAAATTCGTTTCCCAGGAATTATTTCTGGGCTGGTCATTGTTACATATTAACTTAGTAATAACAGAATGCGTATACTTCGGCTTGGTGATGGGCCTTTTTCCACCCACTAGAAATGAACCTTCTGTACTGCTTTAAAACATATCTATTCTGTGGTCTCGTGCCGCAGTTACCAATGATCGTCGATATGATTGTCCCTGATCGCTATCAAAATACATGTGCTGTCCAACTTGTTACCTCGTTTCTGTTACAAATCGGAGCGGACTTTGAGGTGAAAACTTCAAACTTTGTACAAAATGGTGAGATTTTATTTTCTATTTTAGGAATAAATGTTGCTCGCTTTTATTCTCTCATAAGCAGTACACGAGTACGAGTATTTCCCTGGGTGCGCTGTGATAATATTTTAGTCTACAATAAAGTTACTATATTCTATCTAACTATCTAGATTTATTTGTCTATCTGTGGCACTAAAATGTTACCTACCTATTATGGTTTTACGTAACCGTATTATGTTTTTCGTAATACTCGTATATGTTTTTACACTCCATAAAAGGTTTACATTGCTAATCTCCATGTCAAGTTTACATATATAGGTGCCACAAACGCAACCCAGCGCTGGACACGCCACAATTGCGGCGGTAAGTCCCCTCTTTGAGGAGTGGCTTGAGAGGCGCCATGGCGCCCTCACCTTCCGCCTGACGCAGGTCCTCACCAGACATGGCTGTTTCGGGAGGTTCCTGTTTCGGATAAGGCGGGAGGAAACGCCCGGGTGTTGGCGTGGGGGGATCGACCGGAGGACACGGTGGAGCATACAGTGGAGGTCTGCCCTGGGCGTCGGGAGTCGATAGCCGACTCCCGGCCACCCTAGGCACGGGCCTGCGGACGGCGAGTAATGGGCAGCTCGCCGTCCGGTAAGGACCAGGCCCGGGTCGACGGCGCGTTGTATTCCACGCGCGCCTCAAAGAGATGTCAGCATAATTGATGGGGTCCGATAGGGCCGATGCCTGCCGTGGTCGCGGATTGTTCGAAAGAGTTACCGTGGCCCTGGCGCACAGGCAACTGAAGGAACACGGTTGGGTTTTATTCAGTAAGAGTCTGACACGCCCTTCCGCTCCGGCCAGAGCGGGAGAGGTCATTTGATGATTCCCCACCCAAAAAAAAAAAAAAAATGCCCCAAACTTATCTGACCCGGTGGTGGTGGCGCTGTCAGTAAACTAAAAACGACAGACCTTGTCACTTTGCATAGTGATTTCGTTACAGTGCGCGTGGAACTAGTTGGCCGCGCCTTAGGTGTCGACAGAGGTGAGGGGGCGGGTTGCCTACTGCTCGCAACGCACAATGAGATTAGAAAGTGATGACCAATCTCGAGATATCGTGAACAGTAATTGTTCAATTATTGAAAAGAATTAATAAAAAACAATTGAACTTTTAGAAGTTTATATTGAACCTATCTAATTATATTGTAATTAATAGTAAAATAAACCAAAAACAAATTAAGTATATGAAATTACTCTGACATATCCTCTGAATCACTTGATTCTGAACTCTCTGAACTTGATTCAGAATCATCTTGTAAGTTTATAATAATTTCATCCATCATAGTATCAAATCTCATATCATGATTCCAGTATTCTTGTTCGTTTTTTTGGACGTGGTCATCGCATTTTTGCCATTGTTCGGCAGAGAATTCGGAAAATAGCCTTGTTAGTATTGTAATTTTCTCGTCCAATGTAGCATTAATGTGATTTCTGGCCTGGCAATTTTTAATATTTGCCCACACAAGCTCGATAGGGTTGAGATCTGGATGATATGGAGGTAGTCTTAGAACAGTATGACCTGCAGCTTTCAGAACTTCATCAATCGTGTATATTTTTACTGATTGGGTCGTATTAATCAACCTAAGGAGTTCGGCTTTGATCATCGTGGGAGAAAATGGCATGTTATGATTTTGCAATCAGTTCTGCATATAAATTTTCAAACTGGACATAGTCGGTTTCTTCTCAACTTGCACACAATGATAGGCAGCATTATCCATAACTATGACTGAGTTAGGTGGAAGTTTAGGTATTAATTTTCAATCAACCCAGTTGTAAAAAATTGTACAGTTTATGTCTCCATAATAATCCCCCGTTTTTTAATCTGATTTAAAAATTAGCAAAGCATCGTCAACTAACCCGTTCCGGCTACCAGCGTGAACTATTATTAAACGCCTTCCTTTGCCTGTATCTGTATAAATTCCAGGCTCCAAAGAAGATTGCCAACATTTTTGGACATTGTAACTTTGGTTAACGTAAGTTTCGTCCAAAAATAATATATTTCGTTTGTCTTCTCTGAATTTTCTTATGGCCCTAATATATTTCACTCGCCATTCAGCAATGTTTGGTCTCTCTATTAAAAGGTATCTCTTCGATTTACATTTTTTTAATGAATATCCCAGTTTGTGCAAAGGTTCTCTTAAAAAAGTAATCCGCAATCTAAAATATTATCCTCTTTTAACACAGCATTTAGTTTTCGTAGACTTGGATTTTTTTTCTCTACCGTATTATACTGATTTATTTTTCTTCTTTTCATTCCTAAATCAAAATCATCAACTTGTATTTTCTTTTGGTCTCCGCGGAGAACTAAATTCTGCTTCCCCAGTATTTTGCAAGGAAGTTTTACTTTCAGCAATCACTCTCCTTACACTTCGTTCTAATATCCCTGTTGTTTGTGCTACTAATTTATGTATATTCGCATCAGTTTTATATTCTAAACTATTGACATCAGCTTTCCGGATTATAAAAAATGTATGCACTTTAAATATTATTTACTTACATTGTCTTTTTATCGGCGGACTCATCTCGCTATTGCAATCTCATGTGCGTTTTGTTTAAACTAGCCGTAAATTTCAACGCGTGTTGCCGTCGTGAAGTACGGCGCCGCACTGAGTAATGACAGCAAGCGCCCCCGCCTCTCCGTCCCACCGCTCACATACCTAAGGCGCGGCCAACTAGTTCCGCGCGCACTATAGTTCCAATTAAAGCCACCGGGCCAGATAAGGTTGCTGCACTTTACCTCAATATCGATAGGTATTTGTTTTGTTCAAATTCATACGATGTCTTATTGTTTTTAATTTTTTGCTAGAATTTCGTCCTTGGCAATCCATTAGGCATGGTAACTCATAATTGCTATAACGACGGGGTGATATCCATTCTAAAATTTTACGGTTTGTGAGATGCCCACGCTTCTGAATGCCGTAGTTACAGGCTTTCAGAGTCAAAGACGTCGGTAGAGATACTAGAGAGCCAAACTAAATGTTTTAATGTTTTCTACTAAGGCAGGGCAAGGCATTGCATTCAATTGAAGGTATAGAGGTATGAGGAACTGTGTGTAAAGTTCACTCATCCTCTATAGAAAAGGGAGGATCTTCCGACTAGACGGGTGTTGTGTCTGGTGGGCAACTGCCCGATATTTGATGTCGGGACGCTGTATATAAGCCAGTTGCGCGATAAACTCTTCTTGCGCGATGCAGGATTTCGCGTGACGTCAGTGTGACACGTAGCTCGCATGTGGCGAAGTATATGTCGCCACAAAGGAGTAACTCCCTTGTCTTATATCAATTTAGAAAATGAACTCTGTTTCTATTGATATGGTGATATTATTATCTGTCGTGTCGGCATGACATGCAAGAATGCCTCATGGTGAACAGATCAGCCTGTAACAAGGTTGGTCGTCTAGCTGCCTGTGTAGGTCTAAGGGACGCACGTAAAGCAAGTAGATATTATACTAGTGAAGGTTCTTTGAATGATGACGCCATTACTTGTTAAGATACTGGCTTTATAATATGTTATACCTATACCTTCGAAATCACGAACATAACATTTTACGTAGATACAATGTAAAACAAATGAAATCCGAAACGAATACATTGGAAACGTTCTCAATGTATGAATAATATTCACGGAATTGATAATATGATCGTGTTAAGGAACAACAGAATGCCATTGAACAAAATAATACTCGCATGATTTGTGAAAGCTAAAATCAATTCGGCATGAAATTCATTGACCGGCGAAAGCGATTACACGCTGGTATAAGCTTTAAACTTATGATCATATTCGAAGGGGAAACAAAGGAATATGTTCTGTCGAAAATCACCTTTATGTTCCATACTAAATAATACCTATGTTAAATAGGGAGCGAGCCACATACTATACGTTCGTTTGTGTTGGTGGTTCTTTTTCATCTGAATTAGCCTACAGCAGTCCATTGATATATATGATATAGGTCTCTCGTATTGTTCGCCGTTAAACACGATTTTATTCAGCTCTCATGTAGCTGCTGCCAGCCACCCTGCGAATATCGTCGCTCCACCTAGCCTGGGGCGTCCTACCTTAAGTATTCCAATTCGCGACCTCCACTCAAGAACAGCAGCTTAATTACGTAACACACTATCTATCACAATCTCAATCATTTCGAAGTCTATTGCTAATCCATTGCTTCATATGTTTGAAAAATTTACGGACGACTGCGACTGCTGCGTTTACGTTGTTGACAACGTAAATAACGGATTGAATGTTGTTGAACTGTCAAAATTAAAGCCATTCGTACTGTTAGTGTGTTACGCAATTACCCCGCTGGTCTACCGCAGGGCAACGGTTGTCGGTTCTACGGCTAATATGGCCGATGCATTATCACTTTAGCCTGCTTATTCTGTGAGCTATGTCGGTGTTTCTTTTTTTTCTTTGGAAGTGTTTAACGTAGTCGTCTTATTATGAATGTGAGGACTATGTGGGACATTGCTTTTTTTGTTTTGTTTTCTCAGTTAGTTTTAATTATGATCTGGCAGTTTGAGTAATTTATGCGGCCTACCTAAATATCCTTTCTTTGGTATCGTTCGTCGAATCGTTGAGCTCCTTAAGTTCTGAGTTGAGCTGCACGATTACTGACGAATGCGTGCATTGACTGGACAGGTCCACTCAATCTGTGTGGTTCTTTTCTCAAAAGACCATTTCACACACCAATCTTCATGGTCTTCACATGATTTGACCAAGATTATGTCTGGATTTCAAAAGAGACTGAGACCTCTGAGTTTTTTTTCGGCCTTTCGGCTTGTAGTCACATTTATCTAGTTAAAAAAATATGATTGACGTGTAAAAGTGTTTCTACAAACCTACTTACAGAAATAAAATCATTAATCATTTATTGAAAAACCGAACAACAATAAATCTGACTGCCTCTTAGTTTAACGAACGCAAGCGTGACTGCTGGGTCCAGAGGGCCTAGACAAATGTCATTCTATTTCTACAATCGCTACCGCTTACGCTAATATTTGGCATCCTACGAATCGAAAACTAGCGATAACGCTTTTCAAAAAATATCACTTGGCTACGCATCTCTATGGAAGTAATCGTTCGACGCTGTCGATTCGTTTCATAGAATCGAATGATTTTAACATTGTCTAGCAAATTTCTATTCGTTAACCTATGATCACGTGACATTTCAATAGCTTATGTCAATTCCATACATGTTTTTGCTTTTCTACTAGCGTCATCGCTAATCGAATGTTACTTTGTCTAGGCCCTCTGGGCTCGATCCCCTGTCGGGAGTTTCTCATTAGCAGCCCGGAATCTCGATTTGAGGCATTTGGCTCGCTTCCTTTTACATGTGACTTCAACATGACAGACAAAATCCCTTAGTGGAATTTATAGATGTCCGTAGGTGTGTCCGTGGCATCACTATGGGCCGTATCAGAATACCAGCGCTGCGGTATTTATATTTTAATTATTTTATTTTATTTTATTCTATTCGGAAAACTTACTGCTGACTTATACAGTACTAGCTTATGTCCGCGGCTTCGCCCGCGTGGATTTCGGAAATTATCCCACGGGAAGAAACTACCGGGATAAAAAGTATCCTACATGTTAATCCAGGTTATGAACTCTGTGTACCAAATTCTATCCAAATTCATTCAGTAGTTTTTCGTGAAAGAGTAACAAACATCTATCCATCCATCCATCTATCAATCCATCCATCAATCCATCCATCCATCCATCTACCCATCTATCCATCCTCACGAACTTTCACATTTATAATATTAGTAGGATTAGTAGGATTCTTAAACAATTTGCAATTGAAGGCCATTTCGCGGCATTATGTGAGACAGGATACTCTTTGGTGCCGCCCAGGTCTTTCTTTTTTGTTGTATTTTTTTAATGTTAATTTTGTTAGTTTTAAATGGTTCTTTTTTACTGTTTTTATTTTCTGTGCGTGTTCCAAATAAAATACTTTTCTTTCTTTCTTTCTTTACAAAATGTGGGTGTACTAATAAGTAATTCACCTCTACCCCTTAGTGCTGCCGCGCCGTAATGTTATGCTATGTGATTTTGTATCCCCATATATTTTCAGCTGCCTATCTGAACATATGCTCTCATCAATAATTTATTTTTTATCGATTAATTCTTCTATGCCACACACCTAGCTGTAAGGATGTGCAAACCACCCTTAAAAATCACGACACTCACTTTGGAAAGCAATAAAGTATACAGATAGAAAGTACACACGGCAAAATCTTTAGCTATGCAGACCACACAAAAGAGAGAAAGAAAGAAAGAAAAAGTATTTATTGAGTCTCGCACAGGATTATCAGAAACTAAACACACTCATATAATCCAAAAATATAAAAATAATAACATAAAAACAAAAGTAAAATGAAAATAACAACAGAAAGGTCTGTACGAGGCCAAAAGGCCCCTATCTCAGCATGCCGCTGCGACATAAAAAAAAAAAAAAAAGAAGCATAATATCATCTATAATAATTTAATCATCGCGAGCGTTAGGTGGATCTTCGCTCAATTGTCCCGCTAAGGTGTGCGCTATATGCATTTTTTTTAATGATTTTAGGAAAAGGAAACTTGCATGCTGTTGTTACGGCAGCAATAAATAAAAAAAGATATGCGTTAAGTGCATAAACTCCTTCAATTTTTGAAGTTGGAAAATAAAATCTCTTCTGAAACTCTTTCTCCTCTAATGACTCTTCAGCGTTTAAACGAAATACAAAGGCGAGTAACATTATAGCCATCCACCCTTAGCAGTTTAAAGGCTCCTACAAGCAGGTGCGACACTTGACGCGAATCGCACGCGACATAAAGGCACCGCTCGTCGCGCGACAGGCGGTGCCTTTTTGTCGTGTGCGATTCGCGTCCCGTGTCCCGCCTGTTTGAAGGAGCCATAGAAATTATTTCAAATGAATAAAACAAGTTTGTTTTCGTACTTCCGTACCAGTTTTGCTGTTGGTACACGTTTAAAGAGGGTTCAAAGGAAAACTTTTCATTTCTGGCTTCGGAAACCGCGGATATATTGCGTACCGTGATTATTTTCAAAACATATTTTTGGCTACTTTTTTTATTCATGTGTTTTTTTATGTATTTTACTGCCTCGTGGTTTAGCGGTCGCAAGCACTGTTGCTTAGCATGAGGTCCTGGGTTCGATTCCCAGGTCGGGCATAGTGTTATTGGGTTTTTCAGTCTGGGTTTTTTCCCGGTTGTTGGCAATAGGCTCGCCCCTAACATGAGATATAAACATAACTGGCGAAATGTGAGTGTACTATAGGTACACTTCTTTCTAACTGACTGTGTAGGCCTGTCAACAAGCCACAGAGTGATGTCAGCACCATTGACGGGGTCCGATAGGGCCGATGCCTGCCGGGGTCGCGGATTGTTCGAAAGAGTTACGGGGGCCCTGGCGCACAGGCAACTGAAGGAACACGGGTGGGTTTTAGTCAGTAAGAGTCTGACCCGCCTTCCTGCTCCGCCCAGAGCGGGCGAAGTCATTTGATGATTTCCAACCCAAAAAAAAGGCCTGTCAACAAGTAACAGGTAATTAAAAAAATTGAATTTTTTCTACAAATCTACAGTCTACAAGTTAGGCCTACAACGTTCTCACATTCACACAATATAGAAGAATCTAAATAAAATAATAAAAACAGTAGCCTATTTAAAACTAAATGACATGGTTACCATTACAACTGTAACAAATCTGAATTAAAATTCAACCAAATATAACATCAGCTTTCTATTTATTAAACAATCTCTAGCCTGAACTATCATCGTCTATGAATAGAGCTGCTACCACATGACAGTTTTGAAAGTGATTTATTCTGGAACCGCAATAATTAAAGCTAGTGTCATGTAACATCAGCATTCTAGTTATTAAACACCCTCTAGCCTGAACTATCATCGTCTATGAATAAAGCTGCTACCACATGACAGTTTTGAAAGTGATTTATTCTGGAACCGCAATAATTAAAGCTAGTGTCATGTAACATCAGCATTCTAGTTATTAAATATCCTCTAGCCTGAACTATCATCGTCTATGAATAGAGCTGCTACCACATGACAGTTTTGAAAGTGATTTATTCTGGAACCGCAATAATTAAAGCTAGTGTCATGTAACATCAGCATTCTAGTTATTAAGCACCCTCTAGCCTGAACTATCATCGTCTATGAATAGAGCTGCTACCACATGACAGTTTTGAAAGTAATTTATTCTGGAACCGCAATAATTAAAGCTAGTGTCATGTAACATCAGCATTCTAGTTATTAAACACCCTCTAGCCTGAACTATCATCGTCTATGAATAGAGCTGCTACCACAGTTTTGAAAGTAATTTATTCTGGAACCCAATAATTAAAGCTAGTGTCTTTATGATGAGTTTCTCTTGTAAGCTTAATCGAGTGTTGGTTTTCGATTTAAAATCGATATACCAACATGGCTTTTAGTTTACGTCTGGGGTGCTAGGGAGTGAATATATCAAACTTTTCTGATAGAGCCTGTGGCCGCTGCAGCCTATTTACAAGTAAACCTAAAAAAAGTTAAACTATGTAGGTTGACCTTTTTAGAATATTATTAAAACTAGCGACCTGCTCTTGCTTCGCACAAATGCACTGGGTTTATGTCGAAACATCGTATTTTTTTATATTTTTTTAAATATTAGTAGGTTTATATACTATTTATATTTCCGGAAGAAATGCCCTAAATGATGGTGAAAACCACATTCATTGTGTAGTTTAGAATATCTAATATCAAAATATATTTTTAAGTAAAAACGAGCTTTTAATGAACTAAAAAGTACTAAATAAAACTTATGTTAACATAGAACTTTAATATTTTCTTAAAAGCTTGAGGCTTATCTTAAAGTGTAAGAAGGACGCTCACGTCTCAAGATTTTAAGAAAATATTAAAGTTCTATGCTAACGTAAGTTTTATTTAGTTCATTAAAAAGGTTTTTACTTAAATTTTATTTTGTACTATTTAGCATTACAATTTGTATAAATATACGTTCTATCACCTTCACTTGAAAGATAGTTGTAAAGACAAATCCAACAAATCCAAACCCGCCTTTACACAAGTTATGGTGTGAAGCCAACAGAGTGGTACTATCCAAGTCATGCCATACTTTAGAACGGGCTATCATAATTTAATGAGTACTTATATAACATTTCGTGCCTGTGCTGTTGACCGCTGAGGAGATCTCTCGTATGGAGCTAATCCTGGGTTAGTAGACAGGTCATGGTGTATGAATGCGTAGATAAAATTTTGTGTCTGTGCTGTTGACCATTTTGGAGTTCCCTCGCTTGGAGCCATCCGTGGTTGCAGCAGCCAGATCATGGTGACTTTAAAACGGGCTATCATAATTGTATGCATATATAAAATTTTGTGTCTCTGCTGTTGACCGTTGAGGAGTTCCCTTCACTGGAGCCAATCCTGGGTGCAGCAGCCAGCTCATGGTAGACTTTAGAATGGACTAAAATAATTAAATGCGTATATTCAATTTCGTGTCTGTACCGTTGACCGTTAAGGAGTTCCTTCGTCTGGAGCCAATCTTGGATGTAGAAACAGGTCAAAATGCATTGTCTTCAAAACCAAATCAACGTGTGAAATTTCAACTCCTTAGGATAAGAGGAAGTGGTTTTAATTCAGCTTGCAAGATTTGACCTAAACAAACTAACATATAAACATTGCAAGTTAAATAAAAGCTTGAAATAATAAAAAATAAGCACTCAAAGTTGCGAAACCCCAGAGATATTAATTATAATTAATTTGAAATAATCATTCAACTGTCGAATTGACACGAGGCCTTCCTTTTTTTGACTTCATTCAAAAGTTACTTTCTTTTGATAAATCTAACATTATCTATAAGTTAAGGCCTTCATACTTAAGTTATAAATCAGTGTCGGGATACTGACTAGCAATTAATTTGCAGCTGGTTAGCGTCGGGTTCGGTTAACCGTTCGTTTGTTAGTAAACTGAGCGCAAATTAACCACAAACTTCAGTTATTCATTACTTATAGTTAAGTAAGACTTCTTGTAGGTAAGGGTCTTCCCGTTAAATGAGACCATAATATATCTAACGATATTCCAGGTTAACCTAGCTTAGGATGTGGATTGGCGACCGTCATGAACGCCATTATTACTGGCTTGAGTATTTTTAATTTTTAACTGACTTCAAAAAACGGAGGAGGTTCTCAATTCGACTGTATTTTTTTTTTGTGTTGCCTCAGAACTTTATTCTAGGTGAACCGATTTTGATGATTCTTTTTTATTTGAAAGCTGGTGCTTCTCACGTGGTTCCATCTGACCAGTACTTTTGAGTTATCCTTAATAACGCGTATTTTTTCCACTTAGTAATATTGTTAATGTTTTCATAACCATCAACATTCATGTGTGGGGTAGGTACCACAGATAAAAAGTGAAAAATAAAAACGTTTTTACAAATAAAACAACATCTTTCCGAAAAAAAAAACTACAAAGTGAAAAATAACTTTAATTTCGGAATTCGGTGTCTTTATTTTTTTGCCACCGACTTCCGAGATTAAAGTTATTTTTCACTTCGTAGTATTTTTTTTGGAAGTCGGTTGTTATTTTTTTGTAAAAATGTTTTTAAAAAGTAAAAATTAAAATAGTAACATTAATAAGAAATACATTCATTCACTGTTAGACAATGCACAGCCTAAAACGTATCAAAAAACATGCAATTATACACAAGAGTTATTTTTGTAACGAAGATGAGCACTAAGGCAGGATTTACGAAAATTCTTCCCTTGGTGAAATAGGGGATGAAAGTTTGTATGGATGTTTGTCATTTGAGCCCATGGGAAATCCCATCGGACACGGGTCACGGAAATAAAGTCCAAACCTGTCTTTTGTAAGCTCACAATCGCTACTTTCTACCTAGTATTTTTACCACTTCAGTAGCAACTTCCAAACAATTCGTGCCGACACGAGAAAACAAGAAGAAAATTCATTTTCATGCCGCCATCTTTCAAAAGTTGACAGTTTTCTTAAGTTCATGAAGGCGGTCTGTTTATCCGTGAACCGTTCCGGGTCACTTGACACCTAATCCGCAACTTTGTACCAACTTAAGGTAAGTTTAATAGGTGCCGTCAGTAGGTACAGTCGGGTGCAATCACATATATTTATGCTGTACTTATGAGCGCAGATTTAGCTAGATTTCCAAGTTCGTATCTGAGCCGACGATATTTTACCTACTGATTACACTACTGACTACTATTCAACTAAAATATCTACTAAATCGAGCTATTTTTGGTAATTCTAGGCAGCTGTGGTTCCCAGTACTAAAAAGTCGTGATGGACTAAGTGTTTTGGGGGACTGTCTTATGGAATTTTACATTCAAAAGTGCTGATTCTCAGCCTAGTTTGTATAAATGACTTCGATTTTGATTTTCTTCATACTACAGTTGGTAGCATTTTACTTTAAAATTATATAACAAAAAACCGGGTGCTATCCTATTTAAAATGCGCTAAATCTTACATGTCAAACTTGACTACGCTTTGCTTGACAAATGGTATCATCAAACACCAGTCATCGCTCTAGTGTTTGGTACTTATATTTAGCAGCTTAATGCACTTCACGATCCGACATCTTTGCTCATAACCGTACTTCTAGCGCTCTGTAAAATAACCCCCCTGTTTACGTTGCACAGTGAGGGTGCAATTTTGTATGCTGAAGAGGTCGTCTGCAGAGGGCAGATAACGTTTAACTTCCAGGCGATTCATCTTACGTATATTCACTACAGTAAATACATATTCTCATGTCCTAGGGAGGTTTTAGTTGCAAATAACTAACTACATAGCTAGTAGGTACCTAACAAACAAAATCAGTGAAAAACACACCCGGTTTCTGAATTGAGAATTGATGTTTGACTTTGATGTGACAAGTGCTCAACTTCCAGAACTTGTCAAATTCTAGTTTAGCACTACTTAAGGTAAATACATCAATGTGGCATGCGAAAAAAAAAAAAAATTTTTTTTAAAATGAATTTCACGGACTCCATTTCATATAGAGTTCGCCAACTTCAAATTCTCAAGTCAGTAATCGGAAGTTAGGGTGAAAAAAGAATAATAATAGTAAATTATAAAATACCTATTGTAGTAGGCGATTAAAGGTGCATGTACGTTGATAAGTATCGTAACTTAAGCTCGTAACCCTGGGCTGCAAGAATTGACATAATAAAATCAGTAATGGGTCTGTAGCTATTTTTAGAGGGGTGAATGGACTTTACTTGGTGGTCTGAAATTCAGGCTATTTACCAAGACTTCAAATTAAGAATAACAGACATCAAAGAGATAACTTCGTATTGAGAATAGAATCTAATCAATTTGGGGGCTTGAGGGAAAAGGAAAACCTTTTATTATTTATTTTTTGTTACCCTGTTTCCTTATTATTAAATTCTCAAACACAATCGAATGTAATTCCACTAACTACACAAAATATGAAACGTTTCTTTTTGTTTTCCAATAAAAAAATGTTTCAAAGGATGCCCCGAACAAAAGAGTCCTCCTTAGTCCCTCGCATTTAAAAGAAATTACCCATTCGAGAGGCGTCTCCAAGGCATCAACCCGTATTTCCAGAAAGTCAATAAAGATCCCCAAAGCTATTGTTGTGGTTATTTCCGATCTGTTTTTGCACAAACAATACTAAAACCTCTTGCTTAAAGTGGTTGTGGGCGAACATTTGTGAAGGCTGAGATTGTAAAGGTCAGTCCGTCAGTTCGAGTTATATTTGTTGGAATAATAGAGGTTGCTTAGGCTACGCGCAGACCAGAGACAGATTTTATCTGTCGTAGACCTAACAGTTTTTTTTTGGGGTCAAAACGGTGTTTT
This sequence comes from Griposia aprilina, assembly GCA_916610205.1. Taxonomy (NCBI): domain Eukaryota; kingdom Metazoa; phylum Arthropoda; class Insecta; order Lepidoptera; family Noctuidae; genus Griposia; species Griposia aprilina. The sequence goes on along the minus strand of OU744285.1, from coordinate 21,426,234 downwards.
CAGCAGAATTATACGCACTCACAACAAAACGGTCTTAAAGTCAAAGTTTTCAAACTTTTTTTTTTTAAATAAAACTTTGTCCCACACTAGGAATTTCTGTTGTATTGTGGGTGCGTTTACAAACATTCAAACTCACCTACACAAGCAGCCAGACCCGGAACAACTATTTGTAGACCATAAAAATATTTGTTCCGTGCGGGAATCGAACCCGCGATACGCAACGCAGCACTCAATCGCTTATCCACTGCGCCAACCATGCCGCCAAATTGACACCACTTAATCGACATTGATTTTGAAAATATTGTTGGAGCTGCTGAAGATTGTAAAAACTATCTTTGCATTGTATAAATTCAATCTCTTAACAATGTATAATTGCATTGCACATGTGTGAGCACTATGTACCTACTATAAAGACACCATTTACTAGGCTCGTCTTTCATTGACTTGAATGTGCCCTGGCGGCTGAGAGTATGTCATGCTCACTCAAATGTCTCGCTGGTGGTGGCGTGTGTGTTGGATCATTAAGTTCCCTTCAAAATGGTTGAGCTGAATGGTTCTGATCCATACGTCATGTTCGTGAACGGGCGCCATCAGTAGGGACTGGTCATCTCTTGGCTGCCACGGCTTATTTTAATTTAAATTTTCGAATTGTTTATTTTTCTTTTTTATTACGGACGCTTTTAACGTGCACATCTTTCTACATCGTTCTCTCATGTATAATTTCAACATGAATGATGTAACCAATTTTTTTTTGTAACTATAAGATATGTTGATTTAAAAGAGTGTCCATGGAGTTTCTTGCCCGTTCTTCTCCATAGGTACCTACTACGCTTTGGAATGGGCAACTAGCTTCATTTTTCTGACTGACTGACCCTTTGACAATTCAAAAGTGCCTGTAATTGGTTTATTTGAAATACGAGTAAATGCTTTGAGTTTGAAAACTATATTGTTGTAAGTGTGCGTGTCATGTCAGTGTTTTCATAGAGTGATAATCTATTAGCATGGTTACAGGAACTGATCGACGCTACTGAAGGTGCCAAATTTGTAGCCAAATTCTGGGCCGATCCTTTTTAGATTGCCATTGGCACGCTAAGGGCCCGACCACACGTACCAGAACCACACCACAACGACAACACGTGGACGGCCCCTAAATTTTTTGAGAATTTCGCACATGGGTAGACCATGACCTGGAGAAGGACATTAGCTCCTTTTTTATCCTGGATCGCAGACGAGGTCGCACTCCACAGCTAGTGAAACATAAAGTTAAAAAAATCAACTAAACTTCCTTTTTTATTTCCGATGCAGTATTCTGAAGGAATATTAATCTGATCTAGTCGTCTGCAAGACTGATAAATCGTGAAATTCAGGCGAAGTGCTCTTATTTCCTGGCACTGGTTGCTGCTGCCGTATTTCATTCGATTTTATTCACGATTAGTGCCAAATATTGCGAATATTGCGATGACGGCATAAAGTGTACGGCTATTTTTTTCTGGTAAAGCACAAGGAATTTTACTGCTTTAAATTCAATTCAATTCAATTTATTTATTCAGTAACAATGTACATGGCGTTTGAATACAATCCAGCCAGAAACATTAACATTAACGAGTACGAGTATTAGATGTACAAATATATATGAAAACATGCAATTAAATTAAAATTAGAAAATTATTTAAATAAAATGTAAAATACCATGCAAACATAAATTATTAAACCATTATGTCAATAAATGAATTGCAATTTAAACGAAAAAAAAAAATCAAAAAATAAAAATAAAACAAAATATATAAAACAATATAAAATATGTGTTGTTACCTAAAATTAAAGCTTACTATTTTGGGTGTGTTGCAATATCTTTGAGGGAAACCTATTAGTTGTGCAGACGAAGAGAGAATGGTAGGAGAATGTATTTTTATCGTTAATCTAAATCTATGTTAGAGAAACTAAAGAAGTCATAAATTAAAATTGGCCTTGTTTATTTATTACTAGCTTATGCCCTCGGCTTCGCCCGCGTTGAGGTCGAAAATTATCTCCCACGGGAACGTACTACCGGGATGAGAAGTATCCTACTTGTTAATACAGATTATAAACTATCTGTGTTCCAAATTCCATCTAAATCCATTCAGTAGTATTTGCGTAAAAGAGTAACAAACATCAATCTATCCATCCATCCTCACAAACTTTCACATTTATAATATTAGTAGGACTAGTAGGACGTCAAATAAAAAAAGTAAACGGCCTTAAAAACTCCCAGTATTTCGTATCTGGTAATCCCTAGTCAACAAAATATTGTCAATACGAATTAAAACCCCGTTTACATGGTTTTACACACATCCCCGTGGAGCAGTAGTGGCCCAGTGGTATCGATCCTGACTTACGAGTTTCTAGGTCGTGGGTTCGAACCCAGGCAGGTGCTTTACTTTGTGTTACCACTTTCATAACCACTGCTCACAAAACGGTGAAGGAAAAAAAACATTGTGAGGAAATCGGCATGTCTTAGAACCAAAAATTCGTAGACATGTGACAACTAACAACGCGCACTGGGCCCGCGTGGTAGATTACAGCCCACTTCCTCTCCAAGAGCGGAAGCCTGTGTCCCAGCAGTTATTATACACATCCCGTTTATGGTAATGAAAACACTCAGAATACAAAAAAAATAAGATCATCTAATAAAAACACTCAACAACATCCTGCCTTATTTATATTAATAAAAAATGTATAAAATCAAAGACTAATCGATCAAGTCGTATTACGATAAATTGGAGGGAGGAGGGAAGTGCTAAAGTTCATCAATCATGGGGGAAAACCTTTTTAATCTAAAAAGGTTTGACGTTTTCGAAGAAGAAATTTCGGGAACCCTTTGTTTACTTAATTATTTAGTCCTAAGGTGATTTGCATGTGAAGTTGAGCATTTTTCGGGACAAGCGACGCCCTGTATTTAGACTTTTAGATAGGATTATTTAGAGAAAGTCTTTTAAACCTAATCCGAATATTAAATGCGTATATAGGTAGGTATTGTAAAGGTTGTCTGCAAAAGTCAACCTTGGGGAAGGTCAGTTAAAGCTAATTGTAGATGGCGTGACCATAGCTAGGTCCCTACGATCTACAATAAATTTGACATTTCGTTCATTCATTCCATTACGTGTTCATTAATGAGTTTGGTTTTATTCCACTATCTCGTTATTTTCGGTGAATTCAATATTTCAAATCAATATTTATTTGATATGGAAAGTGTCAGAATTAAAAACCTTAAATATTGCTTATTTTCTCTTAATCACTTTCTACAATACGTATGTTTCCGTCATAACCTCGAACTCTAATCTAATTAAAATACTTCCCTACGTAAATATAAATTAATTATAATATAATTAATTAAATTCTTCCCTAAATAATCTCTAAGCCAAAAACTTCTAAGTTTAAGGTCTTTCGGAAAATGGTAGACTCCAATTTCCGAGCATTTAGGAACACAGCAACGAGTCATTTTCGTAAAAAATAATAAAAACCACCTCGCCCGCCACGCCCTGCATTATTAGCTTGTTTTGGGAACTGGCTGCGACAGTGCCATTTTAACAGTTGCCTTCCCCATTATATTCGAACCAGGGATGTTATGGAGCTCCGTAACCGTAACCGAAACTATCGGATATCCGAAATAAAAATATATCCGTAACCGTAACCGTATCCGTTTCACAGGTTTCGGATAGTTTTGTATAAGGGCGGAGTCTAACTAATTATTATAACATCTCTAAATATTTACATATGACTGATTATAATACCTAATGACCAGACTAGATAAAACCTATAAATAAAACCAATTTATTATATACTATTTGTGTTTATATTTTACTTCAATCTAATATCCGTAACCGAAACTATCCGAAACTAACGGATAATCCGAAATAATTACATATCCGTAACCGTATCCGAAACCGATACAATTTTATTCCTATATCCATATCCGTATCCAGATCCGAAATATCATATCCACAACATCTCTGATTCGAACAGTCCAAGTGAGTTTGGAATGAGCTTTCAAATGATCAGAATAAGTTCTTTTGTTTAGAAAAAACGAGTGAAAAGACAGGCGCGTTAATGTAAACACGAACGCTCAGAATTAACTTAATAATTAATTTAATTTCAACGTGTTTTCTCTCTGCTACGTTCCCAATCGTCACTAGAGTACCTAATGGTAACATTAAAATCGGAGGCTCTAAACAGTATCGTCATTTGATTTTCTTCTTCGTAATTCTGTAGCGACTATAGTTTGCCATATGCTGAATGAGTGTGTACTAATTTATGCTACGTACTGCTAAGTATTGGTTTATGGTTTTTACTGAAGGTAAATTGATATATTTATATTTCATCGATCTTAACCAATCAATTATTCTTCTCCATACGAAACTATCTTTTGGAAGGGGCAACTAGAATCAATTCTATTTTCTTGTAAATTTTGACGTTCAAAAGTGCCTTTTATGTGCCTATTTGAAATAAATGATTGGACTTTGACTTTGACAACATTTTTAACTTCGAACATCAGGGAGTTCCAAATTAATGAAATAGATTTATTTATTGAGTAGCAGAAGTAGGTACACATACATTATGCAGAGGGGTGACGACATAACGACATTAAATGAAAATACGATCCCCACTAGTTAATCATAACACTTTAAAATTATCAAATTAGGTACTACACTAATATTTAAAAAAAAAAAATGCGAAAATAATCTAAATTAAACGCAACAGCCTTTATAATATTGTTTACTAACCTCATCTGACCTGTAGGCACTACACTTACGTGAAGTGTAAGTAAATATTGTGTGTAGTAGGCACCATTTATTTGACGGTCCCATATGTGCGTTAAGTTTCATTCATGTAGGTAACAATAATCTAAAATAAATGGCGCGCTGAATAAACTCCAGCACAAACCCTAGACTTATTTCCCCCCTTTTCTTGCACAATAAATCTTCCGTATGTGGAAGTGATTACGAACTATTTTTGCCTACACTTACTTTGTTTAGACAAAAGTGTCGAATTGACAACGTAGCTATCTTCTCAGTTTACTAAACGAAGAATGCGCTTCAACAAACTTTGTTTGCTTATGTTAATAGGAATTTTGTCATTATGGTTATTAGGTCTAAATTCAATCAGCAATACAATACAATTATTGTATTATTTTTGAGTAGCGAGCCGCAGATTGTATTAGGTTGTGTTTTACGCATGAAGGTAAATGAAATTGTTTTGATGTCAATGGCCTAATGAAATTGCGTGGCGAAATCGTAATGTATTCACATCATGTGTTAAAATGGTTAAAGTAAAAAAAAACCGGCGGCTATACCGTTGATTATAATTTGATGATTTTTGGTATACGTACCCCTAACGCGATACCCAGTATGCAGTTTCAATTAATGTCGTATTATCCCCACCAGTCTGTATATTTAAGATGGTGCCAACATAAACTCCAACTAACTGGTGATATTTCCGTCTGGTGGAATATTTTATTTGTACTTACGGATTTTATGATGCGCTGCAGAACGTTATTGGTCTGAAAAAAAAAAGTAGTAACGATCGCTCCAAGAAATCTTGAGGTAATCCACATTTTTATTTATTTATTATATGCTAGGTTTTTCCCCACGGCATCGCCCGCGTGGATGTCGGAAAATATGCCACGGGAACGTACTACCGGGATGAAAAGTATCCTATGTGTTTATTCAGGTTATAAACTATCTGTGTGCCAAATTTCATCCAAATTCGATTAGCCATTTTTGCGCCAATCCGGAACATACATCCAGATAAACAGATAAACAGACAAAATTCAAAAAAACTATATTTTCGGCATCAGACTCTTTCGATTAGTGCGCCTCGTAGCAATTACTTTTTTCAAAATTGTTCAATGTACAGTTTTGACTTACTATTTTATTATATGTTTAGGTCGGAAATACGTTAAATCAATCGTTTTACTTTGACTAATCGGGACGCCAGCGCCACCAGGCGGCGCTCGACAGTCTACAAAATAACGCTCGACCAGACTTAAAGCAGAGTTGGTCGGTGGCGGTCACGCACTGAACACGTTTAGAAACTGCGCGCGTTCTGTATAGTTGTGTCGTGTACCTACACTATGTGATTCGGTAGTGTGATTAATTTCATCGTAAATTATAATTTGATTTGAACTACAAACGGGTTGTCTATTGCGCAATAACCGACGCTTCCCATAGTACGCCCGCTCTTCTTTAAAATATGGCTGAAGGTAACGAGAGAGACGCACCTTCTCCATCATATAAATATAGATGTAACAATACAATGTCGCTCAAACCTTTTAGCTGTTAAGCCCATGTCTAGATCTTCTTAGATAATATAAAATATTAGATTCCATCTTTCTTCTAGTAATAGTCTTTACGAGCCGTAAAAGTGGCCAGACACGCTATATCATTGTTGTGATAACGTTATTTACTACTCCTAAGATGGTCATAATGTTTGGATAACACCAAGGTACTCTTTTATGAGGAGTGAGTGGAAGAATAATATTGGTTATTACAACATAAGGAGGATTTTTGTGGGGTTATGGGATCGATTAACTTGAAAGGCGGCTGGGACAGGCGTAAAACTTATAGAGGTATGAGGAACAGGGTGTAAAGTTCATTCATACCTCCATAGAAAAGGGAGAATCCTCGGACCAGACGGGTGTTGTGTCTGGCGGGCAACTGCCCGACGACGGTTTATGTCGGGTCGTTGTATAATAATAATAATAATAATAATAATCTTTATTTATCCAGAAACATACAGAGTTTGAAAATACAGTGTGATATTTGGTTTAGAAAATACATTTATAGTTTGTTGCAAAATCTGTACAAGAATAATATTCTCTACCTCTTAAGCTAGGGTATACCTGTATTATAAGAGGTAGAGGTATATATGCTAGTTGCGCGGTAAACTCTGCTTGCGCGATGATTCGGGATTTTGAGTGACGTCAGTGTGACGCGTAGCTCGCATGTGGCGATGCAGATGCCGCTACAAACTCGATGTTGTGGCGAAATATTGGAGAAGTTTTCTAGGTTTAGACAACCTACAGTACACGGTGGCAGGGACATCGCAGCTCCCTTTACCTTGGATTCAGAACATACTCAATTCTTTATTGCATTCCGTATGTATTACATGAATGGTCTAACAAAGTAAAAGATCAATATGGACCCTGTCAGGCACAGAAAAATCAACACATGATTCTGAACTCCGGTGTATTGAAAATTTTCGTCGGTTTTAGCGGTTTAAGCCACCTGGTGCCTCCTGCTGCCTGACAACCGACGAAAAATTTCTACGCTAGGGGTTCTAGAATCTTGTGCTAAATTCATGGTAACAGTTTGCGCATCGATGTCTCTGCCATCCTGTGTAATTTATTATAGTTGCATGTGCACGATTTGCAGGTCGTGAGTTCGAAATGAATCCAGTCAGGCACTTTGTGCAATTTAGATGTCAGTACTAATGGACGGGGTCCTATCCCCCCCCCGTACATTAGTCGTGGCTGTCGGGCCGATGCCTGCCATTGTTCGAAAGAGTTACCGTGGCCCTGGCGCACAGGCAACTGAAAGAACACGGGTGGATTTTAGTCACTGAAAGTCTGACACGCCCATCCACTACGCCCTGAGCGGGAAAAGTTATTTGAAAAATTCCCACACAAAAAAAAAAGGCAGGCACTTTGTGCAATTTATTTTATCATGACAGCTCTCAAAACGGCGAAGGAATACATAACCTTTATTACGAAGTTGAATGAAATCAATTATAGAATAAAGAAAATATTATCTGAGGCAGAACAAGAGCTCTCTCTGTATAACTTTGTCTAACGACAACTTTAGAAGGAAACGGATACTTTTTTGTTTTTCCTTTAGTTATTTACAAGTCCTTTAACGCAATGTTTTTCTTTATTTCAGTAAATGGTTACAGCTCAGGACAAAGAACCTTTGTGTTTAAAAAATGAGACAAGAGTACAGTCAATAACTCAGGAACAGCTGGTTTTTTAGTCGTTTGAAAGAATACACCTGCGCTCTTACCTTGCGCATTGCAGGTCCTGAATAGACGTCGAAAAGATATAAAACTTACGTCACGACTCACAGCTTGCTTGTTTGTGCAAACTCACACAAAGTGAAAGACCAAACTACTTCAAGGCATATATTAATATTCCTTGAAGTAGTTTGGTCTTTTACTTTGTGTGAGTTTGGAGATATAAAATACCTGCTATTATAGGTACCTATATGAGACAGAAAAATATCGTGATTTTACAGAAAGTATAAATTAAACATGATTTTAACGCTTACCGGTAAAACGGGGTGAATAGGAACGCAGGGGTGAATCGTAACGAAACTTTAAAAGGGATTTTAACATTGAAATATTATAGTCTGTCGCCAAAAAGGACTGTAACGTGTATACTGTATTATAATTAACCGATTATGTGTCCCTGTTGGCAACAAATTATATTATTTAAATGTTAAAATTCCTTTTAAAGTTTCGTTACGATTCACCCCTGCGTTCCTATTCACCCCGTTTTACGGTACATAATGCTTTCGCGCACGTGGAAAAAAACCGCACGAATTTTCGTTGCAAAATATGAAACAGTAACACTGTGAATAATATCTACAAAGTATGCCTTAAGCCTTTAACTTGATTCTGAATTTATATTTCTTTAATAATTCGACGTAAACAAATCAGAACATACGTATTCGTTTTCTGTCGCGAAAACACTGAATTTTAATAAACATTGCCGTCTCTAATCAATAAAACATTTCATTCCAAGCTGCCACGGAGCGGTAAACTGTTTAACTGAATCTCTCAACTCACTTCACTTTAATTTACAACGAAATATGAGTCATCTCAAATCTTGACCCAGTAATCACTAAAGCAACTTTCTGATCGCCTCAATATTTTTTTCTGTTTTGGATTTTTTTGTTTGTTTGATAAACGCCCGATAACATTTGTAATGCAAGTGCTTAAGGCGAGTTTGCAATATTTTTTAACTTTCTTAAACCTCTGTTAATCTAGCCACATGTATGTGTTGAGCAAAAAAAAATATTTTAGGAAAATTTTACATGCGGTCAATCGATGTGTGAGGACAGTTCACGTGAATTATAATAAGTGGCTCGATTTGTTTTTTGAAGACCTTGAAGATATTCCATTATGAAACCGTGTAAGAGTGATATCAAAAGTCTTATTATTTTTAGGCCATGTTGAGAACACATTTTATAATTTCTTTATTATTTTTAAAATACACTTGCGTGCAAAAAAATCGACCCACCCCGTTCTCTTCGATTTGAAACAAGATAATTCAACAAGTATAATTTACAATAACCTAATATATTTTTTATTAAAATCGTCCAGTATGTATGTAGACAATGTCTGTAAAAAAATACAAAACAGATTCATTAGTTTTTGAGAAAATCGCTAACTTAAAAACATATGATTCGAATAAAGATCCTCTTTTTTTGTCAATTAAAAATTTAAATTATGTGATCAATAATCGAACAGTAATAAACAAAATTAAGCTTTCGTCAAGTTCACTGACAAAAAAAGTCACGCAGTTTTTCCAAGCATTTGTTAGTGATGAGGGCCATCTGAAGAATCGAGTCTATATAGTCAAGAATATTGCTTTTTATCAAAGTATTGAGTAAATAAACTTTATCGGACCACCCAATATAAGGTAATTAAAATATACATTGAAATTTTAGAGATATTGTCTTTCAATTAGAGAGCATGGGGTGGGTCATTTTTTGCACGCAAGTGTATACACAAAATCTAGCAGTTCATGCGCTCGCATCGGCCGGTCGGTGCCCGTGGAGATGCACTACAAGACACACTGCACTACAAGATTAATAAGGGCCTTAATAGTTGCAACCAGTACGCGTGTAGGCAATATGACCAAATGTATGATCGTGGACAAAAAGGGAAAAGTATGTTAGGATCGAAGCTCATGAGGTTCTATAGTTTCAGCCGACCTCATGGGAAAAAGGGTAGCTGATATCAATATTGTAGAAATTTTAAAAACCTTAGTTTGGGCCAAATGGCAACCATACCGTGTTAGCTATGTCTCTAAAATGTAAGACTATTTAACCATACATACAAAAGCTATGTAGTATACAGTCCCGTTTGTCCCATAATAATGTCAATGACAATCGTTTTGGGACATCAGAAACTTAACACTAGTAATATGGTACTTAATTATCAACCTGAGGTACCAGTAATTGCTCTGAGCTTAAGGGTATTCGTAAGAATAATATTACTTAGTAATTCAGTTGTGTAGGTCAAATGAACATTATTCTGTGAAACCTGGATAAAGCGGCATCCGATTATTCTGGCATTGTGGACAGGCTGCACGGACGTTAAACAATATTTTTTCACGAAGATGTTTAAAAAGACAAAACCTCAGGATAGTACAAACTTAGTTCTGGTACTGACGGACAGACACCAATAAAACCACCTTATAGACCTCTTGCCTCTACAGGACAGTAAAGTACTTGATGTCAGGAAAATAAAAATAAAATGAGTTGAAAGTAAAATGCGAGTCACTTCTAAAGTCGGGTTAAAGTTCTTAAAAGTGTTACGATGGAATAAATCTTGTGACGTCATAAAATGGTGCATGTTCCGCTACGTGCTTGTGAGGCGGCGAAAATAAATATTATTCGCGAATAAAGCGAAGAATATAAAATACATTAATTTCGCTAATGATATTTTTAATGCATACACAATAAAGTTTCGATTGATTTATTTACTTAGAGTTAATTACGACGGTACAACACCAATTACATTATTTCATACAGAAACATAAAAATGGTACCTACAAAATGTTGATAATTATGTTGTATTTGATTTAATTAAGAACTAACATGGATCAGTGGACTTCTTTGCATACTTTCTCTCACAGAACACCAGACATATATAAGCACGCATGATTTAACTCCATTCATCCATAAACACCATCACATTCGGGTTTCCAGAAACAAGGATAGTCAATTTTACGAGCACAGTAGCCTGTTTACACTCTTCTGTAACAGAGTTTATTTTTTTACTTGAATCTTCTTCTATCTATATATCTGTACTAATAATAAAGCTAAAGAGTTTGTTTGTTTGAACGCGGTAATCTCTGGAACTACCAGTCGGATTTGAAAAAATATTTTTGCATTTGATAGCCCAATTTTTGAGGAAGGCTTCTTAACATCACGCTAGGACCCCTACGAGCCCAACAAAAAGAAAAAAACTCAGAAAAGAATGCTAAGCGAAAACGAAGTAATGCGATGCGATGTGACCGCGGGTCGGGGGAACAAGAAATTTCACGCGAACGAAGTCGCGGGCAGGAGCTAGTACCATAAAAATAACTAGGATGAGAGTAGCAATTTTGATTAGTAAAATAAGATAATTCATACGGCCGTTCGTCAATGATTATAATTACTTCTCCTTAGTAAAATGGCGGGACAAGCTGGACAAAACAAACGACCAGTGGTTCACATTAGCCCTGAATTGAAAGAGCTGGAAATCGTGAAGAGAGGCCTTTAAATGATAAATGATAAATGATAAATGATAAATGATTTTATTTCTGTAAGTAGGTTTGTACAAACACTTTTACACGTCAATCATATTTTTAAACTAGATGAGGTCGGCGTTTCCTATCTGACTACTCTGAGAAGAAAGGCCGAAACAAACTCAGAGGTCACAGTCTCTTTTAAAGTCCAGACATAATCTTGGTCAGATCATGTGAAGACCATGTAGATTGGTATCTGAAATGGTCTTTTGAGGAAAGAACCACACAGATTGAGTGGACCTGTCCAGTCAGTGCACGCATTTGTCAGTAATCGTGCAGCTCAACTCAGGAAGTCAGAACTTAAGGAGCTCAACGATTCGACGAACAATACCAAAGAAAGGACATTTGGGTAGGCCACATAAATTACTCAATCTGCCAGATCATGATCAAAATTAACTGCGAAAAAAAAAGCAATGACCCACATAATCCTCACATTCACAATAATTAAAATAACATACTACTTTACAAGTAAATACTCATGTCATTGTGTATATAAAATTCAACAATGTCAATGTGTATATAAAAAAATCGGACATAATGTTTGAGAACCATGTAGATTGGTGTCTGAAATGGTCTTTTGAGGAAAGAACCACACAGATTAAGTGGACCTGTCCAGTCAGTGCACGCATTTGTCAGTAACCGTGCAGCTCAACTCAGAACTTAAGGAGCTCAACGATTCGACGAACAATACCAAAGAAAGGACATTTGGGTAGGCCGCATAAACTACTTAAACTGCCAGATCAAGAATATAACTGAAACAATGACCCACATAGTCCTCATATTCTCAATAATGAAAATAATATAATACTTTTTACAGTAAATATTCATGTCTAAAATAGCTAGCAAATTAAAATCAACATTCACCGTGTAAATTTATTGGAGCAGCTCAATCCCAAGCCTTTTTGTCCTCAATATAGTCTTTCACAGTATAATAGGCTTTCTGGCATAGTTTCCGTTTTATAAAAGATTTGATTTGAAAAAGATTTGAATTTATTAAACTTTGCCCAGCAGTGGGATGATACAAGCTGACAGTCACCAGTAATCCTTACAGCATTTCGCTCCATCAATGGTCTTAATCACATTTACATAACGCGTTCATTCATAAATCAATCACTGTACCTACTCAATGCTTTCTCTTCTATCTATCTATCTATATAAATAAAAAACAATGTTTGAATCAATGTTTGTTTGTTTGTTTGTCCTCTATGGACTCCGAAAGGGCTGGACCGATTTTGATGACACTTTGGTGAGTTTTTCTGCATACGCCCGCAAAGGTTTAGGGGTCGCCACGCAAACGAAGTGGTGCCAGACAGCTAGTACTTTGTAAATACTAGTGACTCACTCATTTATCAGGAAGTCACTGGAACCACTAAGTGGATTGAGAAAAAAAAAATACAGGCAGCTAGTTTATTTATACAATTATCAACAACAATATCTCACCATATCATTTCATTATTCGCAATACATAAGTGACAGCTGCTAACCCGTTCCCTTCAGCCGACTCTTGAATTCAATTTGTTCGGTTGAAAAACGAGATCGCAGGGTTACCTATTATATAGGGCGTCCCCTCCAACAGGAGAGGATGCAATGTGCACGCGTCTCAGTATCACTGACTCAACAGATCAGTAATACTGAGATGAATGGGACTGGTTTCCACTGTGATTAGAGTTTCAATCAATTTGTAACGTATCCGGTTTGATTGCTATGCATGTGCACTGTGTAGGTACTACATAATTCATCATCGTCATCATCATCAGCCTATATTCGTCCACTGCTAGGCGTAGGCATCTCCTAGTGAACGCCGCTAAGCCCGATCTTCGGTTCTCCTCACCAAGTCTTTGCCAGCCGCTTTTCGCAAGTCGTCACTCTACCTGGCTTGGAGGCGTCCCACACTACGTATGCCTAAACGCGGTCTCCTCGGTCAACTCGTTTTCCCCAACGATTGTCGGTTTTGCGAGTGTTGTGACCAGCCCATTGTCACTTCAGCTTGCTTAGTCTTTTGGATACGTCGGTTACTTTGGTTCCTACATAGTTACTTCAGTTGTATTAAGTTGTAATATTGGTATTACAACGTTTAATACATTTGAGTAGCTTTTTCTCTCCAACTACATGAAAGAAACTGTAGGAGTTGACTTCCACTGCGTCTTTTCCATCCAGATTGCATGATAAGAAAAAGCGTAATACTGATATTGTTTGGCACCTTCTTCACTCTGCTAGCTACGAATATAGTCTATACACACTTTGTGGGGTGGTCCAGGGTGCACCGGACGTTTGTTTAGCTATTGGCGTACTATAGAACGCTATTTTAATACACGCTTTCAGTTCTAGTAAAACGTAATATATATATAGCGGCTACTACATCGCCACATGCGAGCTACGCGTCACACTGACGTCACGCAAAATCTTGCATCGCGCAAGCAGAGTTTACCGCGCAACTAGCATAATATATACAATGTACCGACATCAAACGTCGGGCAATTGCCCACCACACACGACACCAGTCTGGTCGGAGGATCCTCCCTTTTTCATAAAGTATGAGTGAGCGTTACACCCGTTCATCATACCTTTATAGATACCTCATAGAAAAAGAAGAGAAAGCCCGGGTAGAAAATGTGTTAAAGAGAAGGTAGAAATGTGTTAAATGAGTTTGAACGTAACCTATCGAATATGTGACAAGTTGCGGCGGCAACCGAGTCCCTAATGCATACAAATTGGAGCCCATTCATTTTCTGTTCGTAGCTAAAACGCGCTTTCACCGACACAAAAGCTGATTTTCTTGTGAAATACGTTTTAAGATGAAATTTTCAGAGTTCGAATATGAAGGTGTCTTTTGTTTATGCAAGTTGCCTCAGTCTATCGGTTTTCTAGTACTTTTAAACACTTTCTCATTTATTTTCTAGCTGTACGTTTATTATTTATTTAACCATTAATGCACACTTAAATAAACACGCAAGAATTTAGGAACACAAAAATACTTACAAAGGTGATACTTATTTTTAAAGAAATCTCTTCCAGCAGACCTGCGATAGGAAAGTAGTTGAAAATAGATGTAGACAACGTGTGTAAGAGTACAAGAGAAAACAAAATACATAAATAAATATTTAAAAAAAACATAAACATATAATATGAGAATATATTTACATACATACATATACCTTACTGATAAATAAACCATATTATAGAGTAACATAATATTTGCAGGATAAACTATAGGATTTATTTTCATACTTTATTTTTTAACTAGTTTTTTTTTTCGGGCGTGGAACAATACGCGCCGCCGCCTAGGGTCCTGATGTATGGGGGGCGACGGACGTCCCCAAGTCCGTCGTCCCTGGAACCATTTAGGGGGGCTGGAAGAGGGCGTTGTCCGCCCTCCGCCGACGCCCGGCGGGTGAGAGGATGAGATCTCTCGCTCCCTTTCCGCAGCCTCCTTCTGCGAGATAACTGTTTCGCAGAAGGATACCACCGCGTCCCAGGACTCGTCGCCACCGACCATAGCATTCACTACAGCCGGCAGCGACAGGTCACTGCCTACTCCTGAGATGAGGGCACGGCGCGGCTCCTCCCAAGCGGCACACTCTGCCAGCATATGCCGCGCCGTGTCCTCCCGACAGTCGACGCAGTGGTGACACCGGGCGTCCGGCTCCCTGTTTATGCGACACAGGTACTTCCCAAAGCAACCATGCCCCGAGAGCACCTGCGTCACCCGAAACGACAGGAAGCCGTGCCTCCTCCCGAGCCAGAGGTCAAGCACCGGCCGGACCGCCTCGATGGTGACGAGGCCGGCGGTAGGGCGTGAGAGCCTGTCCCGCCATTCCGCCACCAGGACCTCGCGGAGCTGCGACCGACGTTGCTCCATATGTCGCTGCATCGGTCACGCCACCGGTACAGTGACGCGAGCACCTTCGCCTCCAGGTCCCAGGGCGGGGATCCGGCCAGTGCACAAGCAGTCGTTGGTAGCCTTTTTTTTTTTTTTTTTTTTTGATCCGGGGTGGAAAATCCTCATGGATGTCCCCCGCCCTGGGGGGGCGGAGGGGTCTGTCAGACTCTTACTGACTAAAAACCACCCCGGTGTTCCATCTCACACCTGCGTCGGGGGTCGCGGGAACATACGAATCTTCCGCAACCCCCGACTGGTGCCGGCCCGCCTCTGCGGGCCCCGTCCGGTCGAGCGGGGGGAGTGAGGTGTTTGACTCCCCCCGCGACGTCTAAGAGGGGCGCGCGTGGAACACTACGCGCCGCCGCCTCGGGTCCTGATGTATGGGGGGCGACGGACGTCCCCAAGTCCGTCGTCCCTGGACCCATTTAGGGGGGCTGGAAGAGGGCGTTGTCCGCCCTCCGCCGACGCCCGGTGCGCCTGCTGCGGGCCGGGTGAGAGGATGACATCTCTCGCTCCCTTTCCGCAGCCTCCTTCTGCGAGATAACTGTTTCGCAGAAGGATACCACCGCGTCCCAGGACTCGTCGCCGCCGACCATAGCATTCACTACGGCCGGCAGCGACAGGTCACTGCCTACTCCTGAGATGAGGGCACGGCGCGGCTCCTCCCAAGCGGCACACTCTGCCAGCGTATGCCGCGCCGTGTCCTCCCGACAGTCGACGCAGTGGTGACACCGGGCGTCCGGCTCCCTGTTTATGCGACACAGGTACTTCCCGAAACAAGTCGTTGGTAGCCTGCCGTAACCCGGGGATTCTTCGCACCCCCCGTCCCGCCGTTACCGTGACCGCTACCTTGACCAGGAATAGCGGGACCACCGGGAAATGGGGGCCGTTGTTTTGGCCAATCCTTTTGCAACGATGACGCTGCTGCCCGTCATCACTCTGGAGAATTTAGGTTGGCTTGTTGGATGGTTATACCGCCATCGGTCGGTCGCCAGCGCCTCGTCTGTCAGTGGCAGGGTGTACCGCGCGCAGGTGAGGTTGACATTTGAGGAGTCCGGTTGTTATGTGCTCTCCCTTACACCCCAGGCAGATGAGTCAACTAAAAGCCTAGGCAGTAGAGTCAACTAAAAGTACTTACCAATCTACATCTCGGTCTTTCTATTTAATAATAGAAAGACCGAGATGTAGATTGGTAAGGCCCTAGAACTTTCTTTCACTTTTATGTAGTTTCAAAGAGAACAATACATACTACAATCACGAGTAGAAATATAGGGAATAGAATACTTTTTAATAGAATTCTTCCAAGTACTCTTTTAGCAGCCAACGCTTATAGAATATTTATTTGTATAAGATTACTGCGTTTTGTTATTACAAGGAAGTGAATAAATATGTCTTTTCTGTGCGTATTCGCCGGGCTCGAGGATACGGAAATGATTTGTCATAAACGTAAACCGAAGAAGGAAGGTACGATCATATTTTTTTTCAAGCCATACACATCGCTTATTTTATGACTATCTGGAAATGAAGAAAGATAAATATAAAATGTTTTATCTTTTCTGTGTATTTTTGTTCAGGAGTAACTTCGCTCGTGTCTCCATATTTTTATAATCATGGGGATAAAAAGTACCCAAAGTTCATGTATGTTGTTTTTTTTTAGAGGATTACAAAACTAACCCTGCTTGAGATTATGAGTTCAGCCTATCACTGTCCACTGCTGGACTAGGCTTCTCCCGATTGCATCGCTCAACATCCGGTTCTCTGGAACCGGTCTGCTGCCTTCCTTTCATGTAATATTTTCGAAAATGCGCCCTTTTTGATATTTTAAATAGCAATGTACGGCTCCCAGGTGCACAGAAAAGGCTCATTTCTGTCGGTAAATATACATATGTTTAGAAGTTTACTCACAGGAAAATGTGACGTAGCCAATATACCTATAGTTTAGAACCCGTGACTCTGAAATGTTTTCCACCTTCATTGCCATAAAGGAAAAACCTTACAGATATTCTACTGTGTACTAATCAAAAGACTGAAAGTGTCGTTTGGTTAATTCTGTGTGTCGACACAGAATTAACCAAACGACACTTTCAGTCTTTCCATCACCATCCTACTTCAGACGGTGTGCTCATTATAAACAAAACAGTTTTGTCTATAAATTTGACAGAAGTTTTTATTGTTAATTTTGAAAACTTTGACCTTGAGGTTGTTTTGTTGCGAGTGCGCACGTCTTCATTGTTTTTATAGAGTGATAGTCTGTCTAAAGATGGAATAGTATATGAAATATATAGTATAATAGTATATAAGTATGATGAAATAAGGAATAATATATGAATAAATAATATATAAATAAAGGAATGATATATGTAAGATGGAATAATAATAATGAAAAAGAGGAATATATTTATATTTAAGTACTTAATGGAATCAGGCGTTAATTTTCGGAAATCGATGGCTAACAAAAGTTATGCATATGTTTATAATAATATTGTTTTTTTTTTAAATATTTGAATGAAAAAAAAGAGTCACAGTCCCCACGTTTTCCTCTTGATTCCAAAGTTAAGGTTTTTAAATTATGTGCCTTTTAGTAAAGGAAAGACAGTATCGCTTATTAAATGTCCTTTTTATCTCAATATCTTCCTTTGTCGGGCTTCAGAATGTCGATTAGCGATCGTTAATCTTTGTTTATGATGCTATTTTTTTCAGATTCCTTTATGCATATTATCTGTTGTGAGCAGTTTTCATAGCCAAAATGCTACCTTGTGTTTTTGGCCTACACTTGATTATTCGAAGACATCATAATAGCTTCATAAAAAAGGCTAGATCTTGTGCCATCACTATCTTGGTAAAAACCCTTCTGTGACAGACGGACAAAAAAGTGAAATTATAAATGGCCGTTTATTTAAAGTTCGGAGCCTTACAAAAAGCTGAATACCCGATGTTCATTGTTAGCTACTTTAACTCGGTTTTAACTGAGGCTCTTGTTCTCTCTATGACCAACTTTTAACCGTACGACTTACGAGGACATCCTATTCAAATCCAGAGTCTGTATTCTGCATGAAAATAAAAATTAAGTCATTAACCCGACATTATTCTGACGTAAATTCTCAAACAGAGAAAAAAGGACCCACGCTGTTGTTTTAAATGACCACTTACGGCATTGGCCGTCGAAATTAACATATTAAACAAATAAAGTCTTTTTTATTTTATTAAATAGGAAGTCTGACCTTATGTGAATTTAATTTTTTATCTTTCCAGGATTCATTGTTGTGTTGGATCATACTCGGATTAACTAAACCAGCGTATTATTATTTTAATGTAAGCAAAAGAAAGGATTCATGATGAATGATGGAATGAAGTAGGCAGAGGACTAATTTATTTGAACTGCAATTATTGTATTTTGGTAAGGTTCTTAGTTGATAGGTACCTACCTACTTAAGGCGCAGATATACGACTTTTAATGATTTCGAATTGAACATCACGTCTAAACGTATAGTCTTATTTGTTTGAAAAAAATATATGATAAACTAGACTATTTTCTTCGAAACAAATTTCAAACATATCAAAATATGTGAATATTTGAAATTATATTTTTATAACATAGTGTAATTAATTTGTAAAGTAATGTCTAACGCGAACACAAAAACGATAATGACGCAAAAACTATCGTGCGTATTTTCATGAAATCTGCACCATCTAAAAGATAATTTAACTACCCACATTTTTGTATACGGCTTTTAAAACGATAATGACGCAACTGAGCGTATTTTCATGAAATCTGCACCATCTAAAAGATAATTTAACTACCCAAATTTTTGTATTCGGCTTTTATTTGTATTGTATTTGATAAATCAAGGTGGGTTGTTTTTGCGAATAAACTTGATGCGCGTTGAAGCGGGGGCTCTTGCGGGTGACGGGCGGCAGGGCATCGCTGACCAATGTCCGGGTAGACGCTAACGCTCTGTGCAATTTGATTCGCTTAAAAGTTTCGCATGCTCCTCCCACTCGCTCAAGGTCGCTGGCACTTATTGTCGCCTTAATCGGCGCGCGCGTACGACAAAATGTATACACTGTATTATGTAAGGATCGTAACCTGTAACGTTCTGTTATATCTGCCTACCCTCATTAGAAAAAGATGCGAGTTTCTGTTTTTAAGATTAAACTAGCTTTTGTCCGCGGCTTCGCCCGAGGGATGTTCGAAAATATCTCACGAAAACGTATTACCGGGATTAAAAGTACGCTATGTGTAAATCCAGGTTATGAACTATCTGTTTGCCAAATTTCACCCAAATCCGTTTTTGCGCCATTTTGGACATACATCCAGACAAACAGACAAACGGACAAAAATGATTCGTTACTGTTTTATTATATGTAGTAGATATATGTAAATAAGTCATGAACGACACCATAGGGCATAAGTCTATAGGTACACCTCTGCCTAACCCTACGGGGAATACAGGCGTGATGTTATGTGTGTGTGTTAAGTCATGAACGAATTGTGTTCATAAACGCATTCAGTATACAAGGCCAATTAATTCCTGAGAGAGTACGAGAATTGCAACGTCAAAACTGAACTCTTTTTGTGCTTACTTGGTAATTTAGGTGACAGCGAATGAAATATCACATTCGATTACCTATGAGTAAAATGAAATGCATTAGATATGATTTCTCTTATACCAATTACTAGGAAAAATCCGGTACCTATACATACCCAAGATGTTGTCTATTTATTTGAAGCCAAACCAATTATTTCACTTAAAGGCTGGTCAGGACTGCAAATTGCAATATTCACACAAAGGTATAGTACGATTTGAACTTAATGGCGGCTCGGAACATGGAGCGAGTCGCAGCGCAGTAACCAATTTACATGTCAGCGGGGGTGAGGGGTGAGGTACTGCGCAGCGAATGGCGCACTTCACAGCCGCCATTAAGTTAGAACCGTACTGTAAGTACACTGCATACTGGCGCACGTTCAAGCGAATCAATACAATTTAAGCTTGTATTTACCACCAACGAACATAAACACTAAGAGATTCAACTGGCCGGGGGCTAGGTCCCGAATCTGACTGCTTCTGCCAAGTCGATCCTATAGAGGATGGTACATAAACATCAGCTCAAAGGTCTTCCGTTTACAGGCACTGACTGAGCTTGTGAGATTTAAAGCGGATATAAATTAAGAGTTTCAAAATTGGTTGGGTTGTAATGACTATCACATAATTGTTATGACAACGTTGCACGGCTCAACCAAACTGATTCAGTTTGCTTGAAAGGCGCAGAAATTAAAAGTTTGCCTGGTATTGAACTGGATACTTAAGGGTTTATTTATAAACGTTACTAAAACTTAAGAGATGTTTAATTGTCAAAACGTACGTAACGTTCAATGGGTAAGCAGACATGAATCATTATTTAACTTTAAGGCGCTGTCCAAAAGTAGAACACCGTAAAACGCTCAGCTTTTTGTCGCACAGTTAGGCGTATTGGTACATATCACAAGCCAGGTTAAAAAAAAATTGTCAAATGTTCAAAGAAAATACTTATTCAAAAATATTTCATTAACAAAAATAGTATCATGAAAAAACCATCGTAGATCAAAATATTTTTCGTCGCATTTTGCCAAAATTTTGAGCGTATACTATCATATTTTATGTAATGATTATAAATGGAATTCAATCAACTAAAGAAATATCTAAAAAGTATGATAGCCGTGCATTTTTTTTTTAAATTAAATTGAATTGCAAAATCAGTTTTATTTTGGTGGTCATTCGATTCAACTAACATCAAACGCATCACTGTTTTGAACCTTATTTGTTGCCGCGAGACGCTATTGTCAATTACCAAAAAAAATATGCATCTTACCGCGACTTAAGAAACGTTTATAAATAGATCCGGTTTACACGGTTGAATTTCGCTCACCATCATCATCCACAACTTGACTTACCCCACTGTTGGTCATTAGTGTCTTTGAAAAGAAAAAAGAAAGAAAGAAAAGAAAGAATAAAGTTTATTTGGACACAGTACGTGAAACACAAAACACAAATAATAAAAAATAAAAAAATAAAAGTGATAACAGTGTGTGCCTCACGGCTGCGCCAAAAAGGTTCATTTCAGCATTAATGTCAGACAGATGCTCTTTGATGTTCTTTGTTAGTGTTAACAAAATCTAAATCGAAACCAAAGGTCATATATTCAAACTAGGCTAAGAACTAGCACTTTGTGAACGTCAAAATTAAATATTATTTTTCAAATCAAAGGCGTAAGTGATCCGTGGGATATTGTCTTTATCCATTAATGTAACTATTATTGCAAGGATTATAAGTCAATGGTAACTCTAAATATACAGTTTTGGCGTATGTTTATTTTTATAAAGACAAAGTAGGTCTGAAGTTCGGTCAAAAATTAAGATAACTCGGTTCTATGGCCGAATGACAAAAAGAGAATAAATATAAAGTAAGCCGACTGCTTTGATGAAGTAAAAGTAACAATGGATAATCCATAGTGCCAGAGAGTATTTTTCGTTAGCCTAATTCTTGGATCGAGCAAAGTATAATTGGGTTTTACTTTAAACCACTCTAAGGGCGAATTTCACCAATGAAACTGAATGCGTGTAGCACATCTAAACCGCGTTCAAGAGCTGGGCCCTAATTCACTATGACCACTTAACGATTCCTTACTTCGAAATCACGTCAATTCCTTATCTAACCTTGACTTCTGCTAATAACGTATTTTCAATGATACAATAAACGAAACCGTTTCTACAAGACACGATATTGACGTGGTAAGATTACGCGGGGAATAATAATTACCATACAGAATTGGGGCCCTGTCGTGTTAATATTCCACAACAATGATGCCACTGACAGCTCTTGAACGCGGTTTAGATGTTTTAATCGCGTTCAATTTAATGAACAGACAGTCAGTCAGTCTCAGTCTCATTCGGACCTTGGATTTGAGCCGGCTTTAAGAATTTGAATTACTTTTTACACTTATAGTTGCCGAGTCATGCCATGAACATTTATATGTAGGTGTCTACCAAAATGTGTTTATGGTATGGCTCGTTTCCTATTACACGGGGCTTATTAAAAATTACAAAACTGGCTAATTATAGCCAACTACAAAATCTCTGCCTGGGAATACAGCCTACAGGCGACATGTTATGTTGTCATAATATCACAACTACGGACTGCCACTGATAATCCAAGAATACTTTTTATACAATGTTTATTTTCATTCTACCCTCAACAAAATTATGTTTACCGATCTAGCATCGAATAATACGATGACGCATACAGTCACAACAATGTTTATTTTCGTTCTATCCGCAGCATAATGTGTTTACCGATCTAGTATTGAATACGATGATGACGTACATTACAGTCCCTAAAATATCCGCCCATGAAAACTAACGGAAATGGAACCTCTAAACGAACAATTAGCAAATATTTCCGTCTGAACTATTCCGGTTCCAGACAGATATTTTAGCTAACCAGCCGGGCAGGTCGAAAATATGTGCCTGTGGGATTTAGGTTGACCTGAAATCGGGAAACAGTTGCTTTAATTGGCAAGCCCTTGGAACTATAGCGGGCACGAGGAATTTGGGAAGCGATAATATGACTGTGATGCAAATCCGTTGTTTGATTTTAACACAACATAACATAACATAACATCACGCCTGTATTCCCCGAAGGGTTAGGCAGAGGTGTACCTATACACCCACATTTCGCCAGTTATGTTTAAGTCCCATGTAATAGGGGGCGAGCCTATTGCCATCAACCGGGCACAAATCCAACCTCCGGGCTGCTACTGAGAAATTCCAGATGGATTCAAAATCCAATAACACTTTGCCCGACCCGGATCCGGGAGGATTTTATTTTAGAAATATAGTCTATGTGCTGCGAATAACCTTTCCGTGACGTCAAATACAATACCTATGAGAAGGAAGTCTAAGTATTTGATGGAGCAGTGGCAAAACAATTAGCTTTTGCAGTCCTGGGTTCGATCAAGTTACAATTTAGATGCTAGTGTTTATTATTCAAAGTCAAAGTCAAATCATTTATTTCAGATAGGCACATAAAAGGCACTTTTGAACGTCAAAATTTACAAAAAAATATAGTTGATTCTAGTTGCCCCTTTGTAATATATGTGATGTATGTTTCCTGATGTGTGCGGGACGCAGCGGGTTCTTTCCAATGAGAGATGATCGACTTGAAATTTGTTTAATAGGTACTCAGATGTAGTAACAAGTTAATTATAATAAAAAATATACGTATAAGGAACGACGCTAACGAGCGACCGTCCAAAGGCTCCCAAGTGCAAGTGAGGTTGGCGGAAGCGGATGTTTAAAGTGACGCGGTGGTGCGCACAGACACTATGCGGAGCGCGCGTCATTTAAAATTTTAACTTTGTTGTCCGCTGCGGCGCACAGATGGCGCTAGCAGTTGCTTCTTAACACCCTTCCAAAAGGTAGTTTCGTATGGAGAAGAATGGGCAAGAAACTCCAGCGTTACTCCTTTAATTTTTTTTTTAAAATATTATGTATACATTAATTATATGTGAAGACGATGCACCTAGAATAAAATTACTATACCCACACGTACACATATTTACAAATATTGAAAAGTAAATGATTTTTCCAAAATTTCACAAGTAATAATTTAGTGTGTGAGTTAATGTAGTTACATAATGTAAAAAACAATGTCATAAAAATTATAAATTATACAATTAAATTAGCCACCAGTTTGATTTTGTCGAGACTCTAGATTGTCCTATGGAACAGGACCAGCATGTTTCAAAGCATTCTTATTCTTTCCTCTAATTTGTAATATGCTTTTTTATTCAGGAACAATGCTGCAGAATGTTCTAAAATATATAACCATCGTAAGACGCATTCAGCCTTAGTAAAAAATTAGCCTGAGACACATATTAAGCTAACAAAAAGACATTAGGGTTAATAACGTTTTTTTTTGCGTGCGTATTTCGGTACTACGAGTAAATAGTCGGTTTCTTTCGGCGCCCGAAAGGATCTTCATGAGCTGATTGCAAAACAAGGCCGCAAGTCAAACTACCTACGGGAGTGAAACGTAAACAATCATAAAACATGTACCTATAAAGCCTAATTTGAGGAAAATATCTGTCGTTTTCTCTTCGTATCTCAACGTTTGTTGTTTCCTTGAAATAAATTCTTATCGCGTGTGTTGTTCCCACAAAAATGCTGGACATTGGCGCATTGGGACCCAAACTGTCTTCAATTTTGTCCGTGATGAGCGGAGCTATCGTGCGTGATAACGTACGGTGGTCATAAAGTAGGATAAATATATGTTGTTATATTCGTACATGTGTGGTGAAAGGTTAGAAAACGCCGTATACTTTAAATTAAGTTTTTACTTTGTTTCATGTCGACGAGATATCTGCCTGTAATAGTTATACAGCAGGGCAAAGGTCTACCTAAGAAAAGTCCAAAGACAGAAGATGGAGTAAAGGTACCTATTTGAATGCAGTACATAACATGCATAAACTCACGCCTTCTTCCCATGGGGGTAGGCAGAAACTACAGAACGCCACCTGCTACGATCCTTACATACTCCTTTTGCCTCGTTTATGTTTATACATCTGGTCATACACGCACGCCTGTTGCGAGTGCTATGCATCTGACCTTTCTTGACAGTGTACCTACATAAAGTTTTATATTATAGAAGCCGTGTGCCTGATGGGATTTCCTATCGATAAAAATAACGAACTTCCATACAAACTTTCATTTTGTTTATCCTTTGGCGCAGGCAAGCAATATTATTTAAAGTTTTTTCTGTTTTTGTGTGAATATTGTGTGTGCCTTAACGTGGATCAAATGAATTATATTTTTCCTTTTTATGGATTTTCAAAATCCCTTACTAAGTGCTCACTTTCATTATACATATAGAAGGAACACTTGTGCAAAGTTTCATGTTTCTAGACCTAGCGGTGTAGGTTGTGTGTTGTTTGTCATTGTGGAACAAGTTTCCAAAGTTTTCATATGAAATTGATGATTATTATTCAGTAAATATATAATTTCTGCAGTCGCGAATCGCATTTTGATTAACATACTACGTAAAGCAGAGCTGCAATCTGCATAAAACCAAGGAAAAATTGAATTTGGCGGGGTACAGCTGAGGATTCACCATAACGTTTTTATTAAGTAGAAGGCTCTGAGGTTGACCTTTTTTATGACCTTTATTTTTTTAAGTTACTTTAACTTAATAGGTTTCCGAAAGCCTCACTATAAGCTTTTAAATTATGCCACCTAAAGGGAAACATTTTCCAGAAAATACTAATATAATAATAATACTTTACCAGTTCCAAGAAAACACGTAGACGCAAATAGCCAGAGACAATTCGTTGTCTTTTTTCTAGAAGTTTTAGAAATTGTATTTAATAAAACCTTTGAGAGGAAAAGAAAGAGGATTTTTGCTAAGAAAAACCTTTTCAGGAGCCGATAGTAAAATAAGTTTTTGCGGCAAGGTTGACAGTTTGCAGGTAGTTTTATGAGGCTCCGAGAATAATGGCAGCCATTGGTCTGTACACGATCCTATGTAATATTAAATACGCTGAAAAGAAAATACCGAGCAACTATTTAAAAACAACAAAACGATGCAGACGAATTTTTTGATGCCGTATGATTCTTTCCCTTCGCCTTTTTATATTCTTGTACATATTCATTAAAAGACTGTTAGCTTTTAAATTATATAAATAAAATATAAAAAGTAAAAAAAAAACAACAAAGAATTTTGGGAATAATATAAATTTATTTAAGATAGATTTACGCTATTGACTGGATTATGTCACATAAATAACACGGTTTTGACAAATTACATACTAAGTACATTTAGCGCTAAACGAATTTAAAACATCATTCTGTTTCTGTACAATTGTTTGAAGATAACAGAGACCGAATTATGTTTTAAATACGTTGTATGTATGTGTATTGTTATTTGTTGTGCAAGCGAAGCGGGCCTTTTTTTTTTTTTTTTTGGGTGGGAAATCACTAAATGACCTCTCCCGCTCTGGGCGGAGCGGAAGGGCGTGTCAGACTCTTACTGACTAAAACCCACCCGTATTCCTTCAGTTGCCTGTGCGCCAGGGCCACGGTAACTCTTTCGAACAATCCGCAACCCCGGCAGGCATTGGCCCTATCGGACCCCGTCAATGATGCTGACATCTCTTTGAGGCGCGCGTGGAACACGACGCGCCGTCGACCCGGGCCTGGTTCTTACCGGACGGCGAACTGCCCATCGCTCGCCGTCCGCAAGCCCACGCCTACGGTGGCCGGGAGTCGACAATCGACTCCCGACGCCCAGGGTTTCTCACCCTGCGGCGACTAGGGGCGTGAGGGCGCAACGATTGCCTCACCCTCACGCGCTCCGCCTCCTCCTTCGCGAGCATTACTGCTTCGCAGAAGGAGGTGACGGCTTCCCATTCCCTCTCGCTCCGTACCATGGCCTGGACCAGGGCCGGTCGCGAGAGATTGCCGCCGCCGATCGCCGCCACGAGGACACGGCGGTGCGCCGCCCAAGCCGGGCAGACCTCCACCGTATGCTCCACCGTGTCCTCCGGTCGATCCACACAATGATAACACCCGGGCGTTTCCTCCCGCCTTATTCGAAACAGAAACCTCCCGAAACGGCCATGTCCGGTGAGGACCTGCGTCAGGCGGAAGGTGAGGACGCCGTGGCGCCTCTCAAGCCACTCCTCAAAGAGGGGACTTACCGCCGCAATTGTGGCGTGCCCAGCGCTGGGTTGCGACAGTCGCACTCTCCATGCCGCCATGAGATCCCGCCGGAGCTCTGCCCGCTGTACCGCGATGTCTCGCGGCAGCGGAGTTACTCCCCGGCGTTTCGTCTCCTCGCGCCACTCCCAAATATGCGCGAGGACTTTTGCCTCCAGATCCCATGGCGGCAATCCGGCAAGGAGGCTTGCCACCTCGCAGGAGACCGTGCGGTATCCCCGGAGCAGCCGGATGGCCATGACCCTCTGGGACTCGTTCAACCGAAGCGAAGCGGGCCTGAATTATAAATCATAGGAATTCAAGACCAGTTAAATGCCACCAAATCCCTCTTATCGTAACGCGTCCTTCAAATTCAGTTACACGTAAAGTTCACGCTTGATACGTAGAAGATCGGCTATCTGCTACGGCGTAGCAAGCTTAGCACAGACATCATCACGTCGGTTACGCCGTAGCGACCATATGGTGCAGCAATTATTCATACAGTTTTGCAAGCATTGAAAAATACAGAAGAAAACGATTTTTTTCAGATCCATATTGTTGTGCCAAAATAAATAGTTAAGTATCTTCGATGCCGATTCGCAGACAGCTGTAAAAACCAGGAAAATAAGACTCTTGAAGTGGTATACAAACAAATAGTTTTGTGATATCTTTTTGATGCGAAATTTTGTTCGATAACATACCTTTTGATGTAGTCTCAATAGTATATTTTATATCAGTATGTTTCGCGACGCCTTTATCTTTTTAACATAAATCATTTGACGTGAATAGACGTCGAAAAGATCTTTCGGTAGTTTATCTTTGTGAGAGCAATATATTCTATGTTTTTGGATATTTAGGTGCCCGTTAGATGATTGAGATATATCTATAATACGAGTACAAATATTTTATTTGGATGTGTAGTTACTTGTGCAAAATAGTCTGAAATATTTGGTGGATTGATTAAAGTCTGCCGTCAGCAAAATACACCCAGTATTTTGCTGACGGCAGACTTTAATCGACCCTAAATTCTAAAGCTATTTAGGGCTGATTTTACCAAACTAAGACCTATTTTTTATCCGTGAAATAAAATTTACGTCTTGACAGTTTTTGTATAGAAAAACTAGCAGGAGAAGACTTATACTAGGTATACAAGTATGCTCGAGTGCACCTTAATAAGTTAACTGACAAAAACATCATGGGATGTCTATCCTTCTGACGAAGAATATATATTTATGCGGCCTAACCAAATGTCTTTTCTTTGGTACTGTTCATCGAATCGTTGAGCTCCAAGTTGAGCTGCACGATTACTGACAAATGCGTGCACTGACTAGACAGGTCGATTCAATCTGTGTGGTTCTTTCATCAAAAGACCATTTCAGACACCAATCTACATGGTCTTCACATGATCTGACGAAAGTTATGTCTGGACTTTAAAAGAGACTGTGACCTCTGACTTTCTTTCGGTCTTTCTTCTCAGAGCAGTCTGATAGGAAACGCCGACCTCATCTAGCTTAAAAAATATGATTAACGTATAAAATTGTTTGTAAAACCTACTTACAGAAATAAAAACTAAAACATTGGGATGCATTAAAATAACCACATTACTTAAAAATGTACGTCAAGTGCACCCAGAGCTGTCGACCCCATTGACTTCTTGCTAACCGTCTTATATTGTTACTTAAGCTATTCTCAAATAGTACCTGTCACTACTAGGTACATTATTATTTAAATTTAACACATTAATTTCAAATGTTTTTTTTTCACTCAACTGAAATTCAATTTACGTTTCCATAAAATTCATCATTTGTATTTCGTATGGCCGCTTCGTACAGGCAGACAAAATTCGTAGAACTTGATAGTTTGTGTTTTAACTTGAAGGTAACAACAGTAGAAGTTGTTTCATTAACATTTATATTATTGTTTATTTTAGGTTCATCCATTAGTTTACTGAATGCTTAGTTAGAATGTTTAGTTTCAGTATGTTGTCCCCGTGGGTACGACCGCGACAGGTTACATAGTTATACATACATAAATTATTCGAATATTCGTGTAGGAACGAAAGTACTGCATAAGTCGGAAATACGTTAAATCAATCGTTTGACTTCGACTAATCAAGACGCCAGCGCCACCAGGTGGCGTTCGATGGAGTATACGAGTAACATAACGCTTGACCAAAGACAAAGCAGAGTTTGTTGTTGGCGGTTAAGCAGTGAACAAGATTAGAAACTGTTGCACGTTTCGTATAGTTATGTCGTGTACCTACAGTGTGTGACTCGCTAGTGTGATTCATTTGTTCGTAAATTATAACTGGATTTGAACTGCAAACGGTTTTTCTATTGCGCAATAACCAACACTTCCCATAGTACGCCCAGAGTAGTTAAAATAAGGCTGACGATAACGAGAGAGACGTACCTTCTCCGTCATCAGAAGTGCTATACGTGTTGGTTCAGGTGCAAAATAAAAACACTGCAAGTGACCGTTGGCGTGCCATGTTTGAACAATACGGATGCGCGATCATGGTGCTGAGCTGATTTGTGTTTTGTTGAAAATTCACTGCAAGGTGGTCAACTTGTTGTGGCCAAGGCGCTCAAACGAGAATCATAAATGTGGCTATCTGTTGTGTTGAGCATAGACTGTATGCACAAATACCTTTGCCAAGTGACCCGCCAGTTGCACAGGCCGGCGATATATTGAATAAAAATTGTGTCTCTAACCGGTGTTTGAGTTTGACGTATCCCGATCCCGTATTAAGAACAACTACCGCGTGTGCAAACCCGTGTGCAACACTATCGCAAATAGCTTAAGTACCAAGAAACGAGGTGGAGCGATTTTATGAATCGAGCCAAGCAGCCCCGCAGCCGTCAACGCAGCCCTTCGTGTGGTTTGAGTGTGGGAGGCCGGCACAAGTCGTGGTTTGGTGCGCGAGCGGTGCGGCCGCGGCTGGGCGGATGGTGGGGTGTGCAGGCAGTGAACGGCGACTGGATATTTGCGTCGTACAATTACTCTCAGGCACGTTAGAACATAAAGGTGAGCTGTATTGTTTTGTTTACGGTTCTGGTGCTGAATTTCCGTTAGTAAAGGAGACTTGTGCAGCCAAATTGACTGGCAAACTAGTTAATAACGTTGCTGCGTTGACTGGTATTGTTTAAACACGTGTATTCAGCACGGAAGAAGTCTTATGTAGCCTAATGATTAGCAAAATCAGACTAAGTTAGATCGGATGTTTAGAGGTCCGTTTAAGGTAGCGGAAGTTTTGGATGGTGATCGCTATACGTTAAAAGCTTTAAATTCTAACCGTACTTACCAGTACACTCACGATAGGTTCAGAAAGGTGCCATTAGGTCATGTACCAGTCGAAGTAGGTAGTGATCACAATGGTGATCAGCAAGCCTAAGTTATGGAAATAATGCGAGTAGGGCTGTCTATCGGCCGTAGTAAAGTGTTTTAATCCATGCGCTGGATGTGTGAGAGCAATGCGATTGTTGGTCGGCTATGGGTGCCGTGGCGTTTGGGTTTCGTCGCCCGCGCGCTCCGTCCTTACTCGGACGTCGCGTCGCATGACACATATGTGAAACTGGCAAACGATGCGATCGGGCTGTTCGGTGACCGACATAATACGAGTATAATCTCGTGTGTGGGTTTCCAGGCGTCTATAGCTCTTACTGAAAAAGGCGATTGTGCATGTGGATAACATGTGGCGTATTCACAAGGCTCGCTAGTATTGTATGACATCAAGTTTTTAACTAGAAAGAAAGAAAATACGTTTATTTGCAGTAAACATGACGCAGAGAAGAACACACAGACACAAGAAGAACAAGTTGGAGCAAAATATGCGTCACATCCATGCTACGTATGCGTCATACGTGGTAGCATCTCTGTTACCGTCTAACAAGGAAACGACCGGAAACTAGCCATTTTCACGGATATATGAGTTTCATAATACCGTCCACATAATGTGAACCTCACCTTTATTAAGTAAATATTATACTCTGTAGGTTTTCCTGGGGTTCCGTGATTGTTTGTTTTGCATTAGTTGCACGTTTAGTCTTTGTACAGTGGTTTACAGTAAATAAAACATGCTTCACGTGGGTGGGAAAGGGGTTAAGGGTTACGTCATCAGAACGGGCATAAGCATTCTCAGAATAATATAACGCCTTGTATTCCTCAAAGGGGTAAAGGGTAGGCGGGGGTGCATAGTGTGCATCACATTTCACAAGCTATGTTTAATAACAGTAATAAATCTTTATTTTCAGACCACAGATCCATAAAAAACACCTTAAATAAACTTACTACTTCACATACCTGAATGACGGTCTGTGAGCCGCCATCCAGTGATATATTATTAGGCCATCCAGCCTGCCGGCTACAGTAGCCATGAGGCTGTTGGGGCTGTCGCGCACTCGACGCATTAGTGATGCGATTTGCAGACGCAGCAGCGTGCCAAAATTCAAAACGCGTGCGTCCGCGAACATCCCGGACGCGCTACAGAAGCGCAGCAACCCCAGCATTACCCGGAACGCGTTATTATAAATATTGGACTCGTAGAGCATTATACAAGCCTTGTGTATAATTGACCCACAGGGCGCACGCATACAGTGACTGGCTGGTAAGTCCCACGTAAGAATGCTGCCGTCCTCGTGCCGCTACGATTACGAGCCTACGTTGGGTTGACGACGAGTCGATGAGGCGAGGTAATGATGGATCATCATTACCTCGCCTCATCGACTCGTCGTAAAACACAATTCCTTCAGTATGTGACGTCTACTTTTATTAAGCAACCCTAAAGATTCAGATTAAATTTAAGCCGACCAGACCGACCCTTTATTTATTCGGGCCCCTATTTAAAAAATGGCCACAGTAAATCAGGGCACACATAAACCGTTTCCCGGTACACATGTTTATTTTTCTATCCACCGTGAAAATAAATCACGCGACTATTTCCCTAGTCTGCTGTAGATTTATGATTAATATCTCTTATGCTCGCTTGGGCAACGTATTGAACTGAAGTGTACAGGTACTGAATCAAAGGACAAATAACAGAAATAGGAAATAGTACAGAAGGTCAGCTCCATATCGACGATGAAGTATCAATATCTAATAACTAACATTTTAAAGCGATGTTCACTTTATTGCATATTTGTAGATAAAATATGCAAGCGTTTCCTACTATTTAAAAAATATAAGTAACTTTCTGATTCAAATGATAACTAATATAGAAATGAAACGTTTTTTTTCGCCTCCTGTAAAATCATGTTTTTTTTGTAATTAGATATTGATACTACACCGTCGATTTGTCGAGTGAAAATAGACGCACGCACACATAGACGAAATTACTGCCGGGGCAGAATGCACAGGCTGTATGCTGTGCCTTCATGTTGCACCGTTGCGCGTGCTAGAGCTAGGGTTTCCTTAGAGTACGGTGGCTGCCACATAGCGACCTCAATTTACCGTCGAATGACGTCACTGAAACGTTATTGATTAAAGTAAGTTGGTGTTTCTTAGAGAGCATTTTTTGACTATGTAAAGTCAAACCCCGGTGCCATCATTTTCATGACGACCGTCACTGCGACCGTTATATGTTGGCCACCGTTGTCGTTGGAAACTATAGCTTCAGTACGCACTTAATGATCTCTTGGATTTTAATCCAACATAAGATCTGTTTGCGGATTAATGGACGAAGATTAAATTGGCATGTCAGAAGTACCTATTGTGAGAGGGATTCATGAAAGTGTTGTTAACTTTTTTATATTTTAACCTCAACTTTATAATTATATTTTTTATGTGTGTCTTTAATTGTGGTGATTGCTTTCTTCCCATTTTAATTAAATTCACTGAGTAAATAAATAATAGACGCGTACGTACGGCGATCTTAGTCTATCCCAGCCGAACGCCAGTCGTGAGTGCGCTCGCACTCGCTGTACGTGAAGCTTGTCTATGTGTGCGTGCGTCTTTACTCGTTATATAGAATCGACCTTCTGCACTATTCAGTAGTAATGTGCGGACGCAAAATATGTGTCGGATGCTCAAAGGTGTTTCATTGAAAAAGGCTAGAAAGGCGTGTGCCTTTTACCTGGTCTTTTTATTTTATTGAACGTCTGTGGACAATAAATATATGGACGCTTAGCTATTTGAGCTAGCATTTTGTAATATTTCGATGGTCCCTATTAATAATGTCAGTTCAGCAAAAAGATTACTGTTCAGTAGTGCAGTTCAAAGTTTGTTAAAGCGATAAAAAAAAAATGTATTGTTTACTAAGTACTGAAATAGACAAAATATAGAACTACTTGATGGTTTACGAAATAAGGTACTACCGACATTTTAACATGAACTATTTTCAAGGTGAATTGTCGGTTGTGACACAAACGACAATTTTGTTTGGGTATATAACAGTCATTTATTTAGGTAGGTAGTGGTTAATACAACATTTTCAAATGGAGGTTTAGAAATTGTCGTATGTGTTTGGTTTGCTTGCGTAAATGATAAAATATTAAAACAAAAATAATAAATCATAAATAATATTACAATTACGCCCGCGCGAGCGCTCCTTCCAGTGAAAAAGTGCGTAGTGGTAGGTAGATCCGCGTTCACCCGCACTCCCTCCGCCCTGCGGACAACGCCGGTTCCGTCAATACCAACACTTTACACATCTACCCACTAACCAAGAGCAAATGCAAAACGGAACTTAACACCTGGTTAAAATCACAAAATTATCAAGAAACTGAGAAACTCGTGGAAGTGTAAAATACACACACACCCCACAAAACCACACGCAACACACATTCCACAAACACCACAAACACCACTTGCACACTCATTGACTCTCGCCCACACACCCATTCACCCTACACTCACCACATTAGCGCAACATCCCAATTCATGTCCCGTGCTGTTTTATGTTTGTATCTTATATTTTGCCTTTTTTAATATTTTATTTTATTATTAATTAACTAACTCTAAATTAATTAACTGTCTTAACTTTACCTTGGATTGGAACATCATTCCATTCTGTATCTGGAGAGGGGCGTTGTTAGCTGCGCTACAGTTTATACTTTTGCAGCTATCATCGTTTTACTTTTTGTACTTTGTATTGTGTTATTGTTCCAAAATAAACGTTTATTTATTTATTTTGAGCGGACAAAGTTATAACAATCGACAATATTAACCAAGAAACTGACTAAACATCATGATTTTTAATAAAATAAAATGTTACGTACGATAGATCTTTTTATTGTGATTCTATTTATGTAAAAAAGTGAATATTGGTAAAAATGTATAACCGACATTGTTAATAGGGCACCATCGATTTCATTTATGAGACGTAGTTTACTATGAAAAAGGCTCGTGCTTTTATCGTATGATGGGCACACTTTACTGTAAAAAAATATTCATTTTACCTCAAATACCTTGACATAAAAAATTTAAATACTTCTAATTGTTGAGGTCTGGTATTTACTACAATAATTTAGAATTAGAATTAGAATAATTAGAATTTATTTATTTGTAAGAATATAGTTTTACATAGTATGGTGTTAATATTTTTTTAGGTTCTATACATTCTACCACAACATATGGTGTACAAATATTTAAATGTCATTTTTAAATAACTAAGTACAATTGTCATCAATCACTTTTCACTTTTCTTTTGTCTTACTACTATTTCAACAACATAGTTTCAAGTAAACCCAGGAGAGTTTCTTTTTAACATATTTATTTTTAAGAAAGTAGGCAAAAATATATTTTTATTTAATTTCACGAAGTCTGTCAAACCTTTTAGCGGAACGTATATTTTTCTCTTGAATATTGAATTATTTTCTGAGTAAAAAAATAATACTCAGTCAATTAATTTTGTAAGTAAAAGTACTTTTGTTTATAGGTAGGTACGTCAGTAAATTTTCTTATCAGAGTTATTAAAAAAAATCATATGATGATTTTGTTGAAACTTTTTCTATTTTTGATTCCTAAAGGTTTTTATTTTGAGTTTGTGTAAAATAATAATATGATAACTTAGAGATCAAAGGGATAACGGACATTGTATTTTTCGTTTTTGTTCTCGTGAAAAATGTTTATTTATAGCTAAAAGTTATAGTTTCAGGCATCTTGGCTGACGAATTGGAAACAAATAAAACGGAATCAAACGAAACGGATCACAGTGGAGTGCAAATGTGGAGAGCTCAAGGTGATTTCGATAAGGATGTGATAGAGGAATTCGAGGAAAGAGGTAATCTTGAATAAAACAGATATCATCTCGTTGAAAAAAAAAAAAAAACGAATTAGGCTGAACCCATCAACACTGCCTAGTACCTATCTGAGTTGGAAAGAAGAAGACCTTCCAAGTAGATAGTTAAAATAATAACCATAGAAAGTTTCCATAACCACCACCAGACAAACGAATAATTGTCATCAGAATTCATGATCTTGTAGGGAATACTCAAGTTCATTTATTCATTTAGATATCAAATTTAAAAAAGAAAACTATGTACATAATATTTTGATGAAGTTGCAGTAGCGAGTGATATAATACATATTCGTATGACAACCAAGATCAATGAAAGTTAAGTGTGTGTTCCTGGCCATTGAGTGGATTAAATGTGTAAAGAATGGCCACCCATCCGCGGACAGGCAGCCAAATATATCGATTGGTAGTTATTTAGCCATAAGTCCCATTTATTTGGACGAGAATGTATCCATACCGTTTCAGTCCGTTAAACTCAGTGAAAGAAAGATAAAATAAACAAGACGTTTGTCTCCCTTTATAGCAAAAGCACAAAAGAGATATGTACAGAAGGTCGATTTCATGCAACGAGCGAGAAAGCACGCACACATAGACACGTTTCACGTACAGCGAGTACAAGCGCACTCGCGACTGGCATTTGTTTGAGATCGCCGCCCGTACGTACGCGTTTATGTGTGCGTGCGTTTGATTTCGCTCATGGTATGGAATCGACCTTCTGCACTATTCTGCGGCAAAAGTGTGGAATCGTCTTCTGGCCCATTACACAGTAAACGTTGTAGCCGCCAAAGTACACTATAATCCTACTAACGTGACCCCGTAAAAGCTTCGGTCACAATAGAACTGTTCCACGAATAGTGGAACCGGTTCCTATATCCGGAAACTAACGGTTTTGTTACTAATGTTGAGAAGAACGAACAGTTAAAGTTCGATTCAAGTGAATATTATCAAGACGCGACGGGTCGTCTGGTTTTGTATCGATCTATATGACTAGAGTCATCGCTTTGCGATCTTACCTCGTATATAATTTTACGCAAAGTATACTGGAAAACGTTAAAAGTTACAATTAGCATGACTAGCACCCTTTTTTTTTTGGGTGGGCAATCATCATATAACATCTCCCGCTCTGGGCGGAGCAGGAGGGCTTGTCAGACTTTTACTGATTAAAACCCACCTGTGTTACTTCAGTTGCCTCTGTTACTTCAGTTGCCTCTGTGCCAGGGCCACGGTAGCCCTTTCGGACAAGCCCGCGACCCTGGCAGGTTTGACTAGCACCCTAATTGTGTAACACACTGCCAATCACAACTGGAAGGATTTTGAAAGAAATTCCTAATCCATTGTTTCATATGTTTGAAAAGTCGTCTGCTCAACAACGTAAATAACGCAATGGATGTTGTTGAACTGTCAAAATGGCATTGGCATTGTGTGTAACCCAATCTACCAGAACTACCAATATCCAAATGATGATATATTATATACAGGTGGCATCCCACATCGACGCACAAACTGTTACCTTGGATTCATGTACATGATTCTGAACCCCAAGGCGGTAAAAAAAAATCGCCGGTTATTAAAATAAAATTGCTGTTCCATACATTTTGACAGCGTAGGTATTGTACTTTTCTATGAAACAGCAGGTTTTTTTTTTGATAACCGACGTATAATTTCGTAACAATTCGTGCGTCTTTGTCCCTGCCACCATACATAATACCTACGTTTAGAAATTCAATTCTATAAAAAAATACCTATTAATTCCTGTTTTACCCTTCACAGCCCATTTCACCGAAGATATTTGGAAAAGAGATAACAGAACAATAGATTTTTTATTATTCAATGAAGAAACCGAAGATTTAGCTGCTTTTTTGGATGCATACAATGTTTCCCATAACGTTCTGATGGACGATGTACGAGAGAACGTGGACGAAGCCATATTGGCAAAATTTCCACCGAGGCCTACACAAAGTATTAATGCTTCAGAACCTTTGGTTGCTGTCAACACTAGCGACGTACTAGCAAAGTAACAAGTATTGATAATTCAAAAGTTGAAACAAATGATTCAACCAATGACAATATTTATTCGAACATAAATACATAATACATACATAAACTTGCGCCTTCTTCCCATGGGGGTAGGCAGAAACTACAGAACGCATAATAACCACATATTTATGTTAGAATATTTATTCGAACATAAATATGCTCAAATAAATATTCTGGATGAATTAAGGATATAGAAAGTTTCCAAATATTTGGGAAAACAGAAAGCAGGTCGTTTACAGATAAAAAAAAAGAAAACAAGTTTTGATAAATTATTTATAATCTGTGTGTTAATTTTTAATTATCGTCGAGCCCATATCCAAATATTTTTCGTTGCTTCTGCTCGCGACTTCGTGCGGGTGGAAGTTAAGTGCCTACGCCATAAAACATATCCTATGTCACGCGACAGTATTGTAGCATTCTAATAGTGTTTTTTTTTCTAAATCGGATAGGATTTCCAGAGATTCAATCAATCAACTCAGCCTATCGCAGTCCACTTCAGGACATAGGCCTCTCCCAGGCTGCGCCACACCACCCATCCTCCGCCTTTCGCATCTAGTCTGACCCAGCCAAAACTATAAGGTCGTTGGTCCATCCAGCTGGGGGGCGTGCCACACTATAATACGCTTGCCGATACATGGTCTCCACCGGCCATCGGTCCTTCGACAAACATGGCCAGCTCACTGACACTTTAGCATGCGAACTTTGCAAGCTATGTCGGTAACTCGGTTCTTTACTGGATAATGTAATTTATATCCTTCAAAGAAACTCCGAGCATATCCTGCTTTAGTGCGCTGAGAGCCCTTAAATTTAGGAAACCAGTCCGATTATCAGTGTCCACGTTTCGGCACCGTATGTCATAACGGGCTGGATGTACTGGTTGAAGGACCTTAATCTTCAAACATTGCGGGATAGGTGACCAGATTGACAGACCTCTTACAAACAAACAAACAATTTTAGCTCTTTTTATGTCCTTCAAATATGTTACCTTATCCGTTTTTCGACTAAGTGGGTAGGCTATAATAAAATAAAATGAAAAATATTCATAAAATATTTAAATTATAAAAAGAAATTTTATATATATATATATATATATATATATATATATATTAACATAAGATATGTTAACATCTTTATATTATATAATTCTACTGTACGTGTGTATGTCACTGAACTCCTCCTAGACGGCTGGGCAGATTTGAATGATTTTTTTTGTATGCGTTTGGGTGGCGCCCTGGATGGTTTAGATTCACAATTGGACCCGGTAGGTGGCGCTGCGATCGAGTTCTAGGAAACAGGACAACGTCTGTCCGGTCAGCTAGTATATATTATATTTTAAATTATTATATTTTATTTTTATATTTTATAAGTTGGAATTAGGACTGCATCGTTGGTCTAGTGATCGCAAGCGCTAGTGTTGAGCATACTGGGTCGATTCCCGGGTCGGACAAAGTGTTATCGGGTTTTTCCATCTGGAATTTCTCCGTAGCAGCCCGGAGTCTGGATTTGTGCCCGGTTGATGGCAATAGGCTCGCCCCTATTACATGGGACTTAAACATAACTGGCGAAATGTGGGTGTGCTATAAGTGCACCTCCGCCTAACCCTTCGGGGAATACAGGCGTGATGTTATGTATGTATGTGTATGTATGGAATTAGCGTAAGAATTGGGCGTAATATTAAAAGAGCCTTTTTCTTATATGTGGTCACATGTATTCTTTAACACAAGTTACGACTTTGTCCGAATTTTTACGATTGACTATGAATAAATGTATGGTTATATTAGCGTCCTTCCAGAAAGTAAGTAATAGCGTCACGTTGTTTATAGCCCACAAAATTTGTAAGCGTTAGGGCTTGTAAGATTACTTTTGCTTATGAAACTATCTATAACATTTTTTTTTGAGATAAACTGTAAATTGTCGCCGAGTTATAAAAAACCGGACAAGTGCAAGTTGAACTCGTGTAGAGAGGGCTCCGCACGATGAATGAAAAAAAAACACCCTCCGAAAAAAAACATGTAGAGTAGGTTGCCAAGACTTACATAACGCTTTCACTGTTAAAAAGTTATCAGATCTAATGTAGAGCCAAGCCGCTAACTCTACAAACATTAGGTACATCTTGATCAAAATGTACGGCCTCTTGGCAACCTAGTTTACATGAAATGGTTTAGGTAGGATTTCATTTCTTTTTGTAGGGTGCTCTATTTCTTTTTATTTTAGCGGTGATATTGTACTAATATTTGTTTTTGGAACGAAGTTCCTTATCGCGCGTTGTGAAAGGGGGCTAGACGGAAAAAATTCTTACGAAAAGTTGTCACGACACTTTTTGCTATAGTAAGCTATTGTAAGCTGTGCGGCGTCGCATGTTTCTCTGTCTGTCTCTCTTTCTCTTATAGAAAGCAAGCCAGATATTTTCATTTCTATTTCGCATTTTTTTTTTTTTTTTTGTTATTATTTTTTTTTTGCCTTCGTTTTTTTTAATAATTTGATTTAAGAATTAACAATAATCCAGCAGAATCAACAACAAAATATAATACTACCATTGATGCAGTTTTTTCAAGACATTTAAATAAAATAGAATCCCAAACATATGTTTCCTACTTCAGTTACCACAAGCCAATTATTACGAAAATTGAGCCTACTGATTAAGTTTATATAACATTATATTTGTTAATAATAAAAAAAAAAATATTATAACTTAAAAAAAAAAAAAAAATACAATTCCTTCACTAATTAATCGAAAGGAACTTCGTTCCATCCGGGTGTCCCTTGACACCTCTCAAGTTTTTTTAAGGAGATTTACTGTACCCAGTCTTCTCGTAATAAAGATTTATTATTAAAAAAATATTACATATACATGTTAAAATCATAACCCTTACTTCTAGCATAGTCGGGTAAAAAATGTATTTTCTGCAAGCCAGCAGTTACTTTCGTCTTAACCAACGAAAGAGTTTCTTCTTCAAAATAGAAGTAGGTATACTTATTATCCGTAAGAAATACAAACTTGCACCTCCCTTTAAGAGGGATGGAGGGTGATTTTTTTTTTTTTTTATGGTGAAAATCCTAGCCTGCATACCAAATTTCAGCTTTCTAGGGCTTCAGGAAGTGCCCTAGAGGTTTTGATGAGTGAGTGTCAGTCAGTCAGTGATGAAATCGACGTATTTTAGGTATTCATAAAATCCAAAGTATTAAAGCTATAGAAATGAAACTTAGTGTGTTTCTTATGTCTGCTAACTACATTTTATTCGGAGAATTTCAACTCTCCAGCATTATCCAGGCCGAAGATATGAGGGTATGAAAATACGACGAAATGTTTCTAGAAAAGGTAGGAAGTGCGCTTATGTTTTGTTTTTGGCTTGTCTTGGCAGGGTACTACAGATCCCTAGAACAGACTTGGCCTTGCAGTGGAAAAACATGTTCTCCCATATGTATGTACATTCCATCTGCAAAAGTAAGTTTGTACGCACAATATCGAAAGATTAACATTTTATTTTAAGACCATAGACTTTTTATAGGTTTTCCTGTAATCTCTAAGTAATAATGTAATATATGTATATGTATGTGTATGTTTGTATGTATATGTATGTAATAAGTAAAGTAGCTGTATTTAAAAAAACGCTCAGTAGTTCCGGAGATAAGGGGGGAGGGGAAATGGTATTTTTTTATATATTTTCTTAAATAACTTCAAAACCGTTTACTTTAAAATTATACAAAAAATATATTTGGGACCCGTACACCAAGCCCTGTCTTTTGGTATCTTACATGGCACAGTTTGCAAAACTTTTGTTTTTAATTTTCTGG
The DNA here is from genome assembly GCA_916610205.1 of Griposia aprilina. Lineage (NCBI taxonomy): Eukaryota > Metazoa > Arthropoda > Insecta > Lepidoptera > Noctuidae > Griposia > Griposia aprilina. The sequence continues at coordinate 21,385,013 of OU744285.1, read as the reverse complement.
TTTGCTCCCCAAAAGCGACTCCCGTGTTCAAAATTCGTTTATTTACGTTACACGTTCGTATTTAGGTCACGAATTCATATGTGCATCAAATTTCAACTTAATCGGTCCAGTAGATTCTGTGCAAATTGGTTGTGACAAACGGAGAGACAGAGAGACGAGTGATCCTATAAGGGCTCCGTTTTTTCATTAGGACGTATGGAACCCTAAAAACCATGACTGCTTCGTTGGTCTAGCGGTTGCAAGCGCTACTGCTGATCATGAGGCCCTGAGTTTGATTCTCAGGTCAGGTAAAGTGTTATTGAGTTTTTCATCTGGATTTTCTCAGTAGCAGCCCGGACTCTGGATTTGTGCCCGGTTGATGGCAATAGACTCATCCCCTATTACATGGGACTTAAGCATAACTGCCGAAATGTGGGTGTATTATAGGTACAACTCTGCTTAACCCTTCGGGGAAAACAAGGCGTCAATTTTTGTTATATAAAAACCACGTTCGACACATTTGAAGGACGATAAAATATAAACAAGCACATGCCATATGTTTATGGTGTCAATCAGCATGAAATGAACACAGTTTACCAATCTATTACCAAACAGCATAACGTTGAATGTAACTCCGTTTGCAATCAGTCGACATTTCAATCTTGAATACAATTTATGCTCTATGCAATACATACGTCAGAACATACGGAGATTCTAGGAACATATTCCACTGGTGACAAGTTATGTATTGAAAATGTGAACAGTAAACCGATGACAGAGTGAAGAATACAATCTGTGTGACATCTGTGTGTATTGCGAAAGAAATATTTTTTATGGAGTTTTTCTTATCATACCTATACCTACCTCGTTAGACAGATTCGACATATTAGTTTGGGGAAAAAGTCTTTTCGCATTATAGTATGTATGAACTTGTAATAAAATCTCTTTGGCTATACTATTTGTATCTGGTTTTGGTATCATTGAAAGTTTAAATTTTAAAGAACATAATTCCAAATTCAAATTAGGAAAATGTGTGATTTTCATTTGTTTTTCGTACTGCCAAGATGAGTGAATCTAATGAAGAAATTCGATACATTTTAAAATTTTACTACAAAAAGGGTAAAAATGCAACGCAAGCCGCGAAAAAAAATTGCGATGTTTATGGACCTAGTGCAGTGTCTGTGAGAGTAGCACAAATTTGGTTTAAGCGTGTTCAATCCGGAAATTTTGATGTCAAAGATGCACGTCGCTCTGGTCGCCCTATTACGGATAAAATGGATGCCATTTTTGAAAAAGTGGAGTAAGTTCGGCATATCAGTAGTTACGACGTAGCTGAAGAACTGGGAATTGACCACAAAACAGTTTTGGCACATTTGAAAAAAACTGTGTACACAAAAAAGCACGATATTTGGGTACCTCACGAGCTCACTGAAACAAACCTAATGAACCGTGTACTCATCTCTGATTCTTTATTACAACGTAATGAAACCGAAGCATTTTTGAAGAAGCTGATAAGTGGTGATGAAAAGTGGATCACGTACGACAAGAACGTGCGAAAAAGTTTGTGATCAAAGGCCGGTCAGGCATCACAGACTGTGGCGAAACCCGGGTTAACTCGCAACAAGGTGATGCTGTGTGTGTGGTGGGATTGGAAGGGCATTATTCATTATGAGCTGTTACCACCAGGCAGGACCATCGATTCTGAACTTTACTGCGAACAACTGATGAGATTAAAGCAAGAAGTTGAGAGAAAGCGGCCGGAATTAATCAACAGAAGGGGTGTGGTTTTTCATCATGATAACGCTAGACCTCACACAACTTAGCCACTCAGCAAAAATTAAGAGAGTTTGGCTGGGAGGTGTTAATGCATCCGCCGTATAGTCCTGACCTTGCACTTTCAGATTTCCACCTGTTTCGGTCTCTTCAGAATTCTTTAGGCAGTGTCAGATTAACAACACGAAAGGACTGCCAAAACCACTTGTCGCGGTATTGTGATCAGAAGTCCCAAAATTTCTATAGCAATGGGATCATGTCCCTACCTACAAGATGGCAAAAAATTATCGAACAAAATGCTACTTTCGTTAAATGTAAACAAACTATATTAAAAAATGTTTTGAATTTTCTTAAAAAATGCGAAGAAACTTTTTCCCCAACCTATTATATTCCGAATTTATATGAGAAACTGTTAAATTCCAATTTGATTCTCTGCAGAAACAGCCTCTTTGATTACGTAGTAAGCACGAGTGCCAACCGTGGGAATCCTACCCTTTTTTTTTTTTGTTTGGGAAGTCTGACCTCGTCCGCTCTGGGCGGAGCGGAAGGGTGTGTCAGACTCTTACTGACTAAAACCCCACCCGTGTTCCTTCAGTTGCCTGTGCGCCAGGGCCACGGTAACTCTTTCGAACAACCTACGACCCCGGCAGGCATCGGCCCTATCGGACCCCGTCAATTATGCTGACATCTCTTTGAGGCGCGCGTGGAACACAACGCGCCGTCGACCCGAGCCTGGTTCTTACCGGACTGCGAGCTGCCCATTGCTCGCCGTCCGCAGGCCCACGCCTACGGTGGCCGGGAGTCGGTTATCGACACCCTGGGCAGGGTGTCTCCTCCTGCAGCGACTAGGGCCGTGAGGGCGCAATGATTGCCTCTCCCTCACGCGCTCCGCCTCCTCCTTCGCGAGCATTACTGCTTCGCAGGAGGTGACTGCTTCCCATTCCCTCTCGCTCCGTACCATGGCCTGAACCAGGGCCGGACGCGAGAGATCGCCGCCACGAGGACACGGCGGTGCTCCGCCCAAGCCGGGCAGAAGGGAATCCTACCCTGCCCATCCTTTTAACATGCCTCTAGATTTATTGATGTTGGATTAGCACTAAGATTCTCTGTGATGTGGCTCCAGTACACCCAAATTAACAAGCAAGAATGTTAGAGGTTTAGCCCAAACCATTCCTACTTAGAGAGGGAAGAATTTCCTGAATAGCCGATTCCGACCGTTTCCAGGGAAAGGAGTCGTCAAGTACAATTAATTACAGTTCTTTTTTGGCATAGTAAAGACGTGGGTAGGTATGTAAATCAGTTGGGTAAGGGAAATCGAAATGTAATTGGAAACTACTAATGTTAAGAGCTCAGAACAGTAGTAACTTTTTTAAAGAAGCTAAGATTTTTGAAACGAAATTATTTAACGGAGCTTGCGGTAGGAGTAAACTTGTAGAAAATTTTAGAAATCGTCACGTAACGAAAAAGCATTATGCTTATGTTACATGCGAATTTATTATATTATATAATAGAAGGAGACAGAGACATAGAGAGTGAGAGAGATAGATACTTTTTATGGTTTTCGAGTGTGCTGAAGGCGATAGTGAGGTCAAAATGCAAGTCAAAGATGGCGACTGGGAAAATTTTAAAAATTTTCATCAGTACAGTCTAAATTTCCATATCGTATTACATTCGGAGTTGAAGAAAAAGCGTAAGGAACTTCGTTCCTGACAGGGGTCCCCCGACCGACCGATGTTTTTATTTTTTAACTTATAAAACATGTCCCGGAATTAACTCACACCACCAAATTACCATATTATGTTATAAATTGAATTATTACCTACTATTATATAGAAACCATTGTTTATTTATGAAATTAATTCTACTGATTGTGGGAGAAAATTATGGTCACATTACAAATCTACGCACGCACCCAGTCGCACACGTATAAGGGTCTAACGTAGTACTTCGTCCATTTTGTTTTGTTTTGACTGTTCAGCGGAAGTGTAACTATTAACGTAGTTTTAATTATTTTTGGGATAAAAATTACTTATATTAAAAAATGACAGATGTCGATTCAGTAAACGTTCTGAACAGACTACTTTCATAATGTGCATCAATTCAGTTACACATTGTAGGTTTCAACTGCCCGAAACTTTTAGTTATAAAATGTCTTCTATTAAATTAGGGTTAGATACAACTCGCCAATGAATACCAATCAATATCACGATAGATTGCCAAACTTTCTTCATTTGAAGGTCTCCTTTGTACAATTACCTACTATTTTTGATTGTCAGAGATGCTAAAAATACATTTCAATGTGAAAGTTCAGGCTCCAGTCCCCTTTCACTCGTTCAGCTTTCAACTTTAAGCTTATTCGGTGTGTCATTGTGTCAAAGTTGCCCTATCCAGCTTGTTGGAATACTCAAATTGCCTGCCATTGGTAATAGACTTGGTGACGCCAAAGTTACTTTTAGTGGTGCAACTTTGCCTTCGGCTTATTCGTGTTTCTTTGTATGAATTTCTTGCTTTTAAATTAATAGGAAGTCAGAAATATAATTTTGTTTTCTTTTCATAAAATGTGGTGACGAAAATACGACAGTAAATATAAAAACTGGCAATACGTAGTGTACAAAGGAGTATTTTGAAACTGTCAGATAAATCTTAACATCGAAATTAAAAAAGTGATGTTTTCGAAAAAAAATAGTAGTGATGGGCTGACTATTGGTTTTGCCAATCTTTGACTAGCTATAGTGACTAAATTATTGCATCTATTTGGTATAATTTTTATATGCGAACGTCATTAGATATACGAAGTTTTTTTTTTATTCTACTTTAAGCACACACATGTACAGAGGCGGACACGCGGCGCATCGTATTGTCGTCTTCACTTTGTATTATTTCTAATTGCAAGACCTGACATGATTTTTTGTTTATAAATGTACCCTTCTTCACTATAATGAAATTATGCATAAGGTATATTCATCGTTACTTTTATTTAGCTGTGCATTAAAACGTTACGAACATTTAACACGAATCAAAGACTCGATTATGAAGCTGTACAAAGGGCGGTTCAAAGAGGTAAGGGTTGAATACTGTTTATATCGTTGTATTACATTTAGTTTTTATTAATAACTAGTGACCGCCCCTGCCTCGCAAGGTATTTAAGAATTAACAAAACATCAAGATTTATTTATTATACGGTGTGTAAAAAAACGTTTTTACAAAAAAACAACTGACTTCCAAAAAAAAAAACACTAAAATGACGTGAAAAATAACTTTAATTTCGGAAGCCGGTATCTTTGGTTTTGTATTTTCGTTTTTGGTCACGGACTTCTGAAATAAAGGTTATTTTTCACGTCTTAGTGTATTTTTGTAAAAAAAGTTTTTTTCACTTTTTAGTTGTGGTACCTGCCCCACACAAATGTGTATACCACTACTTGGTATGTAAATAACAGTGACAGGAAATTATCAACACATCATCAATAAAAACTAAGTGGAAAAAAATATATAACTCAAAAACTTCCTTGATCTGACCTTGATCAAATTTAAATGGGACCACATGTGAAGCACCAGCTATCAAATAAAAAAATAATCATCCAAATCGGTTCACCCAGAAAAAAGTTCTGAGCTAACACACATAAAAAATAAATAAAAAACATACAGTCGAATTGAGAACCTCCTCCTTTTTTGAAGTCGGTTAAAAATACCAATCACATAGCCGTCAACTACACATTCTGTACATCAAACTAAGTAACATTGCACAAAAATAATTGCTGGAAAACGGCTTTTAATTTTGGTGTGAAAATTTGCTGTTAGCGGTAGTGCGTAATGTAACAGACGCAACACATTGTGCTTATGGGTGCATGCAACGGTACAGGGGTCGTGGGGGTATTTAAAGTTGTGTTATAACATTAAAAACTTCTTTTCATAAAAAAGCGTCAGTAAAAATTGGACGTAGTTTAGCAGAAAGGACTCAACCCACACTATGGTCAAAAATGAGTTATGTATGCCAAAGAGGTCCTAGAAGTTTGTTCTTTCACTCAGCAAAAAAGATCCGTGATACTACAAAGATAAGGTTGACTTTTTAATGATGCGAACCAACCCACATAAAGACGGGTATTTTTCTACAAACCGCTGTAATAACCCAAACTACCCAAGCAGTTTTTAATAAATTCAACTTGAAAGAAGCAGGTCTATATTTAATATAACAAAATTGTCTCCAACCAAAATATTCCAACTGTAACATCATTGCAGCAATACACACCTAAACTTAAAACCTCGACAACTCAAAAATTACTTTTTGTGGGTTGAGTCCTTTCTGCTAAACTACGTCCAATTAGAATTTTGACCTTCTATATCTCCGTAACCAGAAGATTCCCACGTATGGTCCAGTACAAAAAATAAAATACAATGACAGGGAGTACAAGTGACTCTCGGCTTCGTTAAGTGACTTTTACACCCCTTATGTAAGTTGTATGATACATACGTACATAATTATTCCGGAATAAATTCTCTAAATGAATGTGAAATCGCGTAAATGAAAATGAAAGTCCGTGATGTAGTTTAGAAGAACATCGCGGTCACACAGACATACACGAAAAGTAATTTTAATTTTATAGTTATGTATAGATATAGAGATATCTAATTTAAATACAAAATACATTAATTTTGTCCTGTAAATAATTTGAGACTATTTAAACAACTTAGCTTCAATAAATCCCAGACTTTATGTTTTTTTTTTTATCTTTAAAGTACTTAATATTTTTCGTTGTAATTTCGTTCGTCTTTTAATTTAATTTCACTAAATTCTGTTGAACCTTTTAACGGAGCGTATCTTTTGTTTAAACAGAGACTCTTTTAAGTATTTTAGGTCTTAAATATTTAATAGTTCTGTCTAAAAAAAGAATGCTCAGTCAATTAATTTTGTAACCAAACGTAGGTACTTTTGTTTTATACGTCTATAAAATTTCTTATCGTATACATTCTGAGAATTGATTCAATTTTTCAATGTAGACATGATTTTGTTGAAATTTATCCTTTTTTTGATTTTAAAAGGTTACGTATATTTGCGTACTTATTTTGGGTTTATGTTATCTATTACCTGGGGAACTAAAGGAGATAAGTGACATTAGGTCTTTAGCAAAATATATTTGATTACTAATAGTTTAAGTTTATTGTTTCAGGCATTCTAGCTGAACCTGAGCGTAAAGGTGTACAGCTATGTAGAGCACAAGGCGATTTCAATGACGATGTGTTAAATAAATTCTACGATAGAGGTAATCTTGATTAATTTCAATCTGTTTTAACCTATTGGTGTCCACTATGATGTGTTGAATATATAATGTGGCTTTTAATAAACCGAAGTATTGTCAATAGAAATATTATCATGATTTGCTAACGGATTGATGATCTTGCATCCTAACTGCAAACACACTTCTTGTAACGACAAACAGTGGAATTTTGATCATACGACCAAATCCCTTGCTAAATTGGATGCTTAATGCGAAACATTTACGAAGCGAACCCATCTCGTAAATACTTCTCAATTATTTTTAACTTCACAAAAAAATATAATATTTGTTATATTATTTTGACTCACGAAGCGACGCGCACTTTACTTGTGGTTACCAAGTATTCAAACACGCAGTGAATGAGTACGTGAAGACGACTAGTACATAACATGCACACACACGCACGCACACACACACTTCCGACTTCGCCGTTGTCTCGGACGGTACCCAGAGCTCCTGCGCTTACACACACACATTCACAGCGTGTTTTTACACTGGGTACATAATCAGCCTATAATGTTCCCACTGCTGGGACACAGGCTTCCTCTCTTTTTGAGAGGGAATGGGCTGTAATCTACCACGCGGGCCCAGTGCGGGTTGGTAGATGTCACATGTCTTCGAATGTTTGGTTCTAGGACATGCCGGTTTCCTCACGATGTTTTCCTTCACCGTTTTGAGAGCAGTGGTGATGAAATTATTTACACAAAGTAAAGCGCCTGCCTGGGTTCGAACCCACAACCTACAACTCGTAAGTCGGGGCCGATACCACTGGGCCACCACTGCTGTACACTGGGTAACCACAAGTAAAGCGCGCGTCGCTTCGTGAGATAAAAATACTTTATAGCAATGGTATTTTACGGCTATAAAATAATGAAATTCCATCTTTTATCACACACAGCAAGCAAAGGCGCAGAAATTTGGATACGAGATAATAGAACAATCGATTTTATGCTTTTCAATGAGGAGCAGGCAAAAATAACTGGTTTCTTGAAAGAACATGGAATGACCTATTCGGTCCTGATAGGTGATGTGCGTCAAAAAGTGGACGAGGCTTTAGTGCAAACATTTCCCACCAGGCGCAGTGGTAAGGTGACAGAACTTTCAAACTATGTAAAGTAAAAACTATGGATAAGCCAATTGACTACCAACTTAAATTGTCCGTATATTCAAATCACAACTGTCATTCTTTGGCAGCTATATGAAATGGCTATAACACGGCAAAATGAAGTAGTGAGTAGTGAAGTAGTGTCAATTTCCGTAATAATTAATTATACTAATTGTACCTTTACGTAAAGGCAATAAGGTCGCGAAAAAGTAAATGAAAATATCGAATGCATTTAACGTGCGTTATGTTTGTGGAAACATAAATGAAAATATCTTATGTAACGTTTGTTGTTTGTGGAAACTTAAATTAAAATATCGAATGTATTTGAGGTGCTTTACGAGTATGTTTGTGAAAACTTAAATTAAAATATCTAATGTATTTAACGTGCATTATGTTTGTGGAATTAAATATTGCGTTGTTTATGCTGATATGGCAATGTTGTTTCGGGCAAACTTTGTGAAGTCAACCGCACATGAATGGTAATATTTTTACATTTACAGCGCTCTTATGTCGTAGCAGCACCTAAGGGTGATATTCTTAGTGCAAGTGTTACTACTGATGTGCGGTGAACTGTACCTATAGTGTGTTTTTCGGACCTATTGTCGAATCAGCCGCTAAGTTCCATTAACACAGAGCAATTTAATTGCTTGTTAAATGCAATAATTTAAAGCACTAGTTAAATATGTATTATTACATTTTTGGAAAGAAGTTCTTTAACACAGTTGCGGTAGGAGTAAACTGGTAGAAATCGTCACGTAACGAAATAGTGTTATGCCCCCTCCATGCGACTTTCTCTATCTCTCTGTCTTTTCCTATTGTATATAATAGAAAGAGATAGAGAACGAGAGAGAGAGAGAGAGAGAGAGAGAGAGAGTCTGTGATAGTTTTTATGGTTTGGGAGGGTGCTAAAGCCGATAGTGAGGTCACAATGAAAATACAAGCTGGCGACAACTTTATGAGAGCTACTCAACAAGTATCGCATAGTCGCGGGGGGGCGACCCCCGCGTCTATGCCCACACCCCACGTTTTATTTTATTTTAAGCTCTAAATACTATTTGTTTGCAAGTAGTGCAAACAATATTACAAAAAGTGTAAAAGCGTGAAAAATGCCAAATTATAAACGTTTTTAAATAACTGTTGGACAAAGATGGCACTATCACAGAAGTGACGTCACGACTATGTAACTTCATACTAGCGCACATACATTGTCCGTAATGCGCGACAACGACAGGAGTAATCCCTTCCAAAAACTTTAAAGCGTGTAGCTTCTCCATATTTCCACCGATTTTACAGATTTTTTTCGATTATCACGTTCTATTATGCCTTCTTTGAAATTACATTATTTGTTCAAAATTTCTAATATTATTAGTAATCAATCCTATTGTGGAAACGATGTAACTTAAGATTTGTATTTAACAGGCAATGAACAGGCGATGTGTAAATGAGCCATCAGCCTACTATCGCATTTAAACCTTTCCTTTAAAGATTAATTTTGTAATTTACATTTCTTTACTAATTTACAAATAAAGCTGTGTCTGGAGATTCATTTACATGGAAAAGCTATCCGTCACTACACGAGATCAACGATTATTTAAACAAAATGGCCGCCACCTATCCAACGCATTGCAAGATAATTACTCTTGGGAAGACATTACACTTGAAACCTATTTATGTAAGTACTAGCGGTTTTTACGACTTGATAAAACATGGAGTTTTTTTTATTATAACATAACATCACGCCTGTATTCCCCGAAAGGGTTAGGCAGAGGTGTACTCGTACCTATAGCACACCCACATTTCGCCAGTTATGTTTAAGTCCCATGTAATAGGGGGCGAGCCTATTGACATCAACCGGGCACAAATCCAGACTCCGGCCTGCAACCGAGAAATTCCAGATGGAAAAACCCGATAACACTTTGCCCGACCCGGGAATCGAACCTAGGACCTCATGCTCAGCAGTAGCGCTTGCGACCACTAGACCAACGAGGGTGATATGTAAGTTTAATATTAATGTGCTATACAAATAAATCTTTCAATCTTTCTTTTTCTTTTTTCTTTCTTTTTCTTTGATTAATTTAATGTAACATCTTGCATGCCATGTTATTGTGTGTATACTCATGTTTTGGACAAATAAATTATCTTATCTTATCTTATCTTTCGGAATAAATTCTCTTAATTATGATAAACACCGCATCAAAATCATTTGCGTAGTTTTGATGATCAACGCGGTCAGACACACAATGCGACTTTAATTTATAATATGAAAAAATATTTAAAAAAAATATGATCGTCCTCTTGTTCGTATTCTATGGTTCCACGGTCTGATTCTAATAAATAGTCACTGGGTTTTTGAATTATGAAAATGTGTTACAAACTTAATAAATCGTTTATGGCAAAAGGCAGCCTTTATAGAATAAAATATCATCATTGAAATTATTGTATGACAACACTCTCTTCAGCCTGAAAAAAATACTGGTTTTTTTTCGTTCCATGATCCAGATGATTCAGGGCCATTGTTTAACTATTGTGTCTGCTTTGCGGATCGTGGGTGAAAAGTATGTTTGTCATATAAGATACCTATTATCTGAGATTTCAGATTGATTGGATTCACATGTACCTTAATATTTTAGATGTTAAAAATATCAAACGGCGACCGGAACAACAAAGCAGTTCTCGTGGACAGTGGAATGCATGGTCGGGAATGGACGTCTGTGATATCAACCCTTTATTTCATTGACTCTACCGTTCGAAAGTTTTACCAGCAGCCTACGTATATCACCAAAAGAGACTGGTATGATGTAATAATATTAAACAGCAGTAGCTGTAGAAATCTTTGTACGGGAAAGTGCGTACCATCCACCGGGGTGAATAGGGATGCAGGGGTGAATCGAGACGAAACTTTGAAAGGGATTTTAACATTGAAATTATATAGTTTGTTGCCAATATAGTTTGTTATGTGTCAATAATTCAGTAACAAACAATTTAATAATCACCAATATTGCATTTACATTTAAAATTCATTATTCAGACTAAAAATAAAATCATATAAATACAAATCTATCTACCTTTTTACCCGGGTTCCCAATCTGGTAGAAGGTAGACTAGCTACGTTTAGGTCTCTAAAGTGTAGGGACCTAAAGTTCAAAAAAGGCTGGCTTTAGGGCCTAAACCCAACCTTCTCTTTATTGTAGTATTTCTATAATCATCCGTATTTTCTTTTCAGGCACATAATACCAGTGCTGAATCCAGATGGGTATGATTACAGTCTGACTACAGACCGCTTGTGGAGGAAAAATAGACGGAAGATGAGCGGGATGTGCTACGGGATTGACATTAACAGGAATTTTAAGTAAGCTCACAAAATATAAAATTGTTGTGTAGTGGTCGCGGCGAATGGAGAATAAGTTATTTTTCTCAAACATGCTTGGAAATTGGAGCATTATTTTGACATCCTTTTCGAGATAGATCGAAAATGCTGTACGGCGGCCGTACTATGACGTGTTAAAGCCATTATTGTTCCAGCGTGAAAGAGAGACGGAGCTATATATGACCGATAACACTACCCCTTTTTCGCAATAGAACCATGATGGTATTAATACGTCATAGTACAAATTGCGGCCGGCAATGTTAGTATGAAAATCCATATTTGTCGTGTTTAGCGGCCGAATAATTACCTATGAAAACTCATATCTGTCGTGTCATTTAAAAATGGAACGAACTTTTTACTTCGACCCATGGCAACCAAGGAGGTAACTTATCAAAGATTTTATTTCAATCTCGAACTGGCTTAGCAAAGAGCAGTTTAAATTAAAAAAGAAACAAATGAACATATTGGCGCGAGAAAAGTTATCGTTGTTTGTCATTGATTCTGAAATTTATAATAAATAATAATAAATAATTTACTTAGTTTGAGAAAAGTATTATACAAGCCTTGGCCGCAACCAGACATTGATGGACTCGTTCATCAATGCTTCTGTTGTCGGCCGCTGCAATAATTGAATAGTCAAACGAACTTACCTGTAAGTGAAGTTCGACGGTAATTATACGAAGTTATTGCCTCGTCCGAAGATGATGAGTCCCACCCGACCCAAACATTCCATGCTACATAGCTATATGAACATGGACCCTATGTTGTAAAACCAATAAATTGCTACGAACTTAATGAAGATTGTTACAGATGGCAGCACATACTCGCATAGGGATGTGTTTCTGCTTTATTTAATTCTTCTAAATTATGTGACGCCACAGACTATAAAGTCGAGACTACACTTGTTTTCTATCATCATCTTCGGACGAGGCAATAACGAGTATAATGTACTATCAACTACTAGATACTTACCAACTTATACTCTTAAGTAAGATTCCGTGTGTCCTACCATAATCATTTGTAATTTCTTTTGCCGGTCCTTTTGCGGGAAATACTTCTTACTTTTTTCATTCTTGATATTAGTATATTTAAGTAAATAGGTTTGAAGGAGCATGTACTCGTTCGAATACATTTGCAATCAGTTGAAGAAGTAAGTCAGTGAAAAGTCTTCTACTGAAACTGAACTGACTCGAAAAATAAAACACATTTTTATTTCGATTTTAGGATTTGTTTGTTAATTTCAACATACTCCTTTGTATTGTATTGCCAGTGTTTTCATTTGTTTTCGTATTGTTTTCTCCACATTGTATAAAGTTGTTTTGTCACACGGTCTGACGGTGACATTTTCCTTCTTTATCGAAAACCCGAATCTGCTTTATTGTTTCACACTTTGTCATTAGCAACGGGGGACACATTAATTTAATAGTTGTTTTCGTGGCGTTTGAGTTAGTTGTCAGAACTTTTTTGATCGGGTAGTGTTAGGGAGAGTTGTTTGATTAAATATCAGGACGCTGTTTGTTTCTATACTCAATACTCACATTTTTTTTGCTTTCCACAATTTGTACAAAAAATTATTCATATTATGAGGCAACTTGAAAAAGTGGCTGGAGCAGACTCGATGTGGAAGGCGGAGAACAGGGTGTTGTGGCGCAGTCTAGGAGCGGCATATGTCTAGCAGTGGACTGCGATAGGCTGAGATGATTAATGAGACATCGTTATTTTTAAACTGAACCAAGCATTAATATTTATTTATTTATTATTCATCATCAAGTAACAATGAACTCATTATTAGACACACAATTACTATAACAATACACAGACAAATCTAGGAAAAATACATTAATTTAAAATTAAATCGCATTACTGGTCGTAAAAATAAAAATAAAACACAATAGCTATAGTTTGCTTACTGGAACAGCAAGCGTGCCACATCCATGCCTGACATAAGGGCAGTCCAGCCTGTCGGCGACCATTGCCAGGATGGCATTGGGGCTGGCCCGTACCCGGCGTATCAGGGACACATTAATGTAGATGCAATATTAGCTAACCATCTTTGATCGAGCGCTGGGGCTCTGTTTCGCATAGGGTCTATAGAGACCATACAGACATAGTTTTTAAAATAAACTTCCTAGCCACATTCAAGATCTAAGCTTTAATAAATTCAAATCTTTTATAAAACGGAAACTATGCCAGAAAGCCTATTATACTGTGAAAGACTATATTGAGGACAAAAAGGCTTGGGATTGAGCTGCTCCAATAAATTTACACGGTGAATGTTGATTTTAATTTGCTAGCTATTTTAGACATGAATATTTACTGTAAAAAGTATTATATTATTTTCATTATTGAGAATATGAGGACTATGTGGGTCATTGTTTCAGTTATATTCTTGATCTGGCAGTTTAAGTAGTTTATGCGGCCTACCCAAATGTCCTTTCTTTGGTATTGTTCGTCGAATCGTTGAGCTCCTTAAGTTCTGAGTTGAGCTGCACGGTTACTGACAAATGCGTGCACTGACTGGACAGGTCCACTTAATCTGTGTGGTTCTTTCCTCAAAAGACCATTTCAGACACCAATCTACATGGTTCTCAAAACATTATGTCCGATTTTTTATATACACATTGACATTGTTGAATTTTATATACACAATCACATGAGTATTTACTTGTAAAGTATTATGTTATTTTAATTATTGTTAATGTGAGGAATGTGGGTCATTGCTTTTTTTTCGCAGTTAATTTTAATCATGATCTGGCAGATTGAGTAATTTATGTGGCCTACCCAAATGTCCTTTCTTTGGTATTGTTCGTCGAATCGTTGAGCTCCTGACTTCCTGAGTTGAGCTGCACGATTACTGACTGGACAGGCCCACTCAATCTGTGTGGTTCTTTCCTAAGAAGACCATTTCAGATACCAATCTACATGGTCTTCACATGATCTGACCAAGATTATGTCTGGACTTTGAAAGAGACTGTGACCTCTGAGTTTGTTTCGGCCTTTCTTCTCAGAGTAGTCAGATAGGAAACGCCGACCTCATCTAGTTTAAAAATATGATTGACGTGTAAAAGTGTTTGTACAAACCTACTTACAGAAATAAAATCATTTATCATTTATCATTTATGTCATGCTCACTTAAATGTCTCACTGTTGGTGGCGCGTGTGTTGGATCATTCGGTTTCCTACAAAATGGTTGAGCTGGATGGTGCTGATCCACGCGTCTTGTTCGTGAACGGGCGCCGTCAGGTGAGACTGGTCATCTCTTAACTGCCACGGCTTATTTTTATTATTCTTATTTTTTGATTTCTTTCTTAATATACATTTTTTTTGTTTTTTTTTTTACATTGTTCTCACATATAGAAGCAACAAGAATTAATGTACCAACGATTTGGTAATATCTTGATTTAAAAAGAATGTCCTTGGAGTTTCTTGCCCGTTCTTCTCCATAGAGATCTACGTTTTGGAATGGGCAACTAGCTTCAACTTTCTGACTAACTGACCGACTCATTGACAATTCAAAAGTGCCTGTAAATGGTTTAATTGAAATAAATGCTTTGAGTTTGAGTTTGAGTTTAGTCGTAGCATTATGCTGAGCGATTGCCGTTTTGCGTGGATATGACGCATATTTTTCCCTAACTTGTTCTTTTTTTGTATTTGTGTGTTTTTCTCTGCGTCATGTTTACCGCAAATAAACATATTTTCTTTCTTTTTTCTTTGATAACTTTCGTTTTCGTCTCGTAAAGACCTTTTAAAGTTTCAAGAAACGCTTACAATGTAAAAGCTACTTGCTCTAAAAGTAAACTTGCCAATTTAGCTAAAAGCAAACTTTCAAAAACAAAAGATAACTACCATCTTTTTATGTTATACCCAAAATTAGGTCAAGTACATAATATAAGTATGAAAAGTGGGCGAATAGGACCAAAAAATAATTAAAATTCACAACAGAGCAGGCAAAAGGAACGTTACTCTGTATTTAACGAGAGGAGGACGGCGTTAATTCCGCCAAATCTACAATTAGTACTTTGGGTACTTATTTTGAAGCTTTTCTCTGAATTTTTTATACAATTTCGGTGGCCATGTGGTCTTGGATACTCATTTTTATTCATGGAGTGTGGCCGGAGGCTTTGTTGTATAATTTTTAAGGGTCACTGACGGTAATTGCTGAATAACCAGCTTGCCCAAGTATATTTTTGAATAGTATCCTTGGAAAGGCAACCCTATCTTTTACCCGACTGCCCGACAGCAAAGACAGGGTTATGTTGTCTTTAAGGCAGCAGCAACATTATCCACGAAAACAACGTTCCCTAATTGACCTTTACTTAATTTGGTTTATACTCGTAAGTAGGTACTTTGTAGTTGTGATGCGCAGAAAGTGCGCTTGTTCTCAGATGTGTTCACAGCCTCCTGCTATTTGTCATTAGTTCTCGTGTTACGCTTTCGCATAATTTTCAAATTCAGTAATTTGCTGCTCTCAACCTCGAAGGCAAAGTCAGGACGAAAAGCTAGTCCAATATAATTTTAATGAGACTAGCGAACTTTCTCCTCGCAATTATTTCTATGGCTGTACATTACGCTACCGTTGCTGTTATTATAACTGGCGTTATATTACAGAGCAAACTACCCCTATTTATAAACTTGTGTCGAATGGGGAATAACGTTCTCCCCCTAAGTTTAGCCTTACATCCCCAAATTGTAACGAAACTAAATACCCGGTTTGGGATGAGTTAGATTAGTATGAGTTTGGCATAACTCTTGGATAAGTATTTTGTATAAACGTGGTTTGTGAATTACTCCGATGTGTAAAACTTTACTTTCGGGTTCTTTAAAACATTTAATTTGCTCAATATCATTTCCTATATCATGTTAAACTTAGATCATAGGGTGTTTAGTATTATTATAGGATTATGGATCTAAGTATATAATCTGCAGTTTCTTTTCCACAGTCGGCACCATTCCGATCACTATGTATGGCAAGCCAATCCATTGGGAGAATCGAGCTAAATACCTAGGTGTGATCCTCGACCACCACCGTATTTTTAGTGAGCACATAAAGATGACTCGTTCTCGCGCCTCCTTCGCTCTCGGTAGCCTACACTTCCTATTAACCACCCGCAGTAAATTGTCTCTTAAATGCAAATTGCACATCTACACTGCAGTCATCCGTGCCATTATAACTTATGCCTGCGTTGTATTTGCGCACGCAAATCCCCGCCATCTTTTTAAGATGCAGACCCTTCAAAACCGTTTCCTCAGAAAGGTTACGGGAGCCCCCGTCTATGTCTTAAATGTGAATCTTCACATAGACCTTCGAATACCCACCATGCAACAGTTCATGAAACGCCTTTCAAAGCGTTTCTTCGACTGCGGCATAAAACACCCCAACCCCCTGATTAAAGCAGCCGCCTACTTCACTCTCTCTCACGCATTAGTAATATACGCGGGCCGAGGTATACTTTAGTAGACCCCGACTATGCCACTACCCTCCTCCAGGAGAGTAGTAAGGCCGCCAGTACATTAAAGATACACAAACAGACCGCCGTCCTTCCGTCCTCGCTGCCCAGGCCCGCCGCGACGCCCCAATCCACGTCCGCCCCGACCCTTGCTCGAGCCAGCCCGCGCCGCTGAGCCTGTAGCTTTAAATTCGTCCCCTAATAATAATAATTCCGACCCAGCCTGACCCCTGCTGCCCCAGCCACGCCCTAGGCCGAGGCTCCTACCCCGCAGGGGGTGCCCTAATCGTGTTGTAGCCTAGTTTGTGAGTTTTTAAGCTCTTGCTGGGGGCCTTAATTTATTAGGGCAACCACAGGCATGTCCGGTTAAGCAGCCGACTACCTCCAAGGTTAACCTGCGATTAGCCATTCATAAAAAAAACCACCACAGTCGGTATATTCTTCAAAAGAAAACAAAGTCATTTGTGAATTATTTAAATTTAACAGGCAATAACACGATACATTAGCTCCCCATATTAATCTTTATTGAGCTGAATACCAAAATATCTTTGATCACAACACGGAAAGAAATACCATCACTTTTAAAACAAAATTCCAATTTGCAAAGCAGCGTGTAACCGATAGCAAAAATGCAATCAAAAATTCATAAAGACACGGAATATTCTTTATCACATACGAAATTACATTCCGTTGATACGTGTGGAAAGGATATGATAATTTATCTTGATGTTTATTCACGCCAATAGAGACGGTGGCGTTTTCGTTTTTATTTTCTACGTGTTTGTGTGTGCGTTCAGGGTGCTGTTGGGGCTGCCCAGCTACTGCAACGCATCAGGGATGTTCGCGGACGCACATGTGGATTGTTTCTTTGCCACAATGCGTAAGCGCTGTGCATCCCTGGAGCGTGGGGTGTAAGGCGGTAACAACAGTATCCTATCTCTAATTTCGAGCAGGCTGGACTGTCCCTATGTGAATCACTGCTGCGCCATTTCCCATGGCATGGTACAGCCGCGGTGAAGCGTTGGACAGTGCTGCCGCTGTGTATGTTGTAATTTGTTATTTGTTTTTAGGATGTAGATGAAATTATTTAATTTTTATAACTTACTAACATACCTATGATAAGTTTTTTACTAACAAATGAGTCATGGTTACTTGAATAAATTGAATTATTATTATTATGTCAATAAGTAGCTAAGTAGAGTTGGTTTATAAGATTATTTTTAATAAAATTATTTTGATGTTATTTTTTCGTGTTGACTATATTATTGTTTTGTTATTTATGAAAGTGGACTGCGCCATTCACTTGACATCTGGCAATGTATGATTATGTAGGTACTGTGTTAAGCAATAAACTTTTGAATTTGGTTCTGGTATGTTTTAGGTAGGTATTTTTACTGCACTTATTATTAACTAGCTTCTGCCCGCGACTTCGCATGTAATTTCATGTTCCCTCGACTCACCGTGTCGCATTGCAACGTCCGTCCACGCTATTACTTCGTTGTCGCTTACCGTTATTTCCGACTTTTTGCTGGGCTCTCTAGGGTCGTAGCGTATTTTTAAATAGCCTGTCACCTTCCTCAAGAATTGGGCTATACAAAGCAAAAAAAAAAAAAAAACAGACTGGTAGTTCCAGAGATAAGCGCGTTCAAAAGAAACTCTTCAGCTTTATTATATTATAAGTACAGATAACTTGTATTTCTTTGATAAGGAGAGCAGCAAGGGTTTCCTATCCTTACTAATATTTGTAGAAGCGCTTTCCCTCATGCATGATTCGTTATTTCCGAGTCGTGATTGTTGACAAATCGTTAGTATGTTGTCTAAATGCCTACGACAGTTTTCACGGTATGTGAAAAATCACGATTACTTCGAAAAACAGTAGAATCCTACCATTAAAATGACGATTCGTCATGCCCGAGGTTTGTTGTCTTAATTATCATGTTAATGTATTTTTTATATGTTCCTTTAAAGTTACAACTGGGGCAAGCCGGGTAGTACAACAAACATATGCAGTGAAAGTTTTTGTGGACCAGTACCTTTCTCTGAGGAAGAAACTAAAGCATTTAAGGTAAGTAAAAATGTAGACAAACCAATAGCAATAAGGCGATGACGTAAGTCATTAAAATTGTCGCAAAGACCTTATCAAGAGTGACCCAATTGAAAGGGATGAAGTTTATGCGAAGCATGTGGGTTGAAAATGGTTGTGAATAATGATGATATTTTTTTTTGACCATTATTATTCGAATGCAGTTTTAGGCAGTATTAATATTTTAGCATTTCATCCAATGCTAAAATAAAAACGTGCGTAAATTGCTGGTACCATGTCCAGTATCCATTATACAATACAAAAGGATTCAAAAAATATGTCTTGTTTTCAAATCAGCCATCTAACTCCTGAATTATTGAGTTTAATTGTTTCAGAGATTAACAGACAGTACACATTTTTACGGATACCTGTCGGTTCACTCGGCTGGTACAAAAGTTTTGTACCCATTGGGAGCAAACCGCGATGACCACCACCAACATCTTCTAATGACCAAGGAAATTGCTCTGGTTTGTTTATTTTGACATGTATTTAATCGAACCTCTAATAATTCCCAATTACACTCCTAAAAATATTATTGAGCACTCTAATATAATGATTGCGCCTCTTTTCAAGAACCTCAAATAATTCCTATTTTGGGGTCCTAAAAATACCAAATAGCCAAGTAATTGCGTCCAACTTGAATGTAGCGCTCGACGGCCGCTACCGCAGTTGGTCACGCTAGAAGCTAGAAAAGAGGCGCAATTATTTAAAAAAATGTGCATCATTAGAAGGTCATTAAGTTATTAGAAGATCAGTTGAATATGTCCCGTTATTTTTTTCCATATTGTAGCCATCGGCAGATTAGGTATGACATCGTAGGCCAACGCCCATGCCAATGGGGTATGAGGTATGAGGCCATTCACTATGTCAGGTCTACTAATTCATCCTACAAACAATTTCATATTCAAATTAATACTAATTCATCCTACCTGCTTTTGTTTACTTGGACATATCTTGGAAGTGGTAACAAGTCTGTGGGGATTGGAACCTCACAGACCCCTCTTTTCATTGGGAATTTCTCGGTAGTACCCAGTAATGAGAAATTCAACACAAAGCCAAATCTGCCCCCAATCCAGACCAGGGCCGGATTTGGTTACAGGTTCGCCCCTATTACATGGGACTGAAAACATATATACAACTATGAACCACTGACTGTCGCTGAAAACCATCGCTGGGGCTCTGTCTCGTATAGGGTCGTAGCATTATGCTGAGCGATTCCTGTTAAGCGTGGATGTGACGCATATTTTCCCCCAAGTTGTTCGTTTCCGTGTTTGTGTGTTTTTCTCTGTGTCATATTTACCGCAAATAAACGTATTTTCTTTCTTTTTTAATCGCCGACGCATAAAGAGGGGTTATAAGTTTCTTTTTTATAACTATCTCTTCGGGGAATGCATGATGTTTTGTTATTTCTATTATTTAATTACAGGCAATGCGTAAAGTTGACAACCATCAGTTTGTTAATCGGGACATCATGAAAATGGGGGCAAATAGTTTTGGGATGGCCATGGATTGGATGCATTTTGTCAAGCAGATAAAACATTCGTACATTATAGAAACTAGAGGTCAAAATGGCTTGGACATTATACCCCCTCAACAGATTTTGCTAGCTGCAAAGGAGGTCACTGCTGGGCTGATGAAGTTCGCTGAGGCACTTAAATAGTACTGAAGTAGATTATTATAGATTTTTTTAAATTAAAAAACGTGAAACGCTCATTGGTTTTGATATCCCGAGAAATCAGTTCGAATTTGATCTTGTTCGAGTGATAGAATTTAATGGTAGTTCAATTGCATAATAGTCGACCATCAATACCTTTTGTTGCTTCTTCAATAAAATGTATTAAAATAAATACCTGTTGTTGCTTCTTGAATAAATTAATCTTATTTAAGAAGAAACAACAGTTAAAAAAAAATCGTAATAGAGCTATTAGGGTGGGAAATATTCAATTGAAATATATTTTTGAATTGAAAATCCTACTGCTAAATTAATAGAGACTCGTATTTATTGACTTTATCATGAACAATAATTATAGGTCACGTTTTCTAATTTCACGCCGTGGTTTCTCATCACGAAATGTTAATTTATTACGTGATATAAATTTCAACAGTATTGTTTAACCACTGAAGTGTTGAAGCGATGCTATTGGTTTCTCCTTGTCATTTTAATATCGTCGTTGACTGAAAATGGACTTTATTTTTACGAAATGACTATGCTTATAATTTATAGTACAAAATCTACGGGGTGAAATTTCCGGGGATAGCCAAATCCGAAACTACAAGAAATAGAGAAAAACAATCAAAGGACGAAGACTTAAAAAAGTATCATTATCATTAGCATTATTTATTCATATACTTATTGGTTGTTTATGTGGTTGCTTTGTATTCTTAGTGCTTACTGTTTGTTTTATTTTATTTTTTTACGTAGATGTTGTACCAATCATTAAACCTGACTTGGTTTTCGAACGTCCTTTTTGGGTAACCACTGAAAATCAGCGCTGTGCTGTGGGTCCCCCATATCACAGCATCACGTTGAGTGGAAGCCTTCTTGTCACAGTCATGACGTGCAGCTGTCGACTATTTCTGTTTTGTGCTCGTGATTATAGATCTATTTTGTTTGTTTTTATTTTACATTGTTACCAAACCTAATTATCTTTTTTGTATGCACGTGTTTCTGTGACAAATAAACCTATTTTTCTTTCTTTTTTCTTATTAGATTTAGCCACACACGCACATTTGCAAAATTCACTCTGTTATAGTGCTTAAAAAAACTGAACAGAAAGAAGAGTTTTCTTATGAACGTAAGATGCTGTCTCAGGGCTCTGTATCTTTAAAATATAGTTCATTCCCAAAATATAAAGGACATTACACGATTTAATCACTATTCTCAATCACCATAAGTTTTCGTAATAACAGTCGAGATTAAGTTAATTTGAAACATAAATCTACACCACAAGAAAAATGATCGACCCAAAAAACAAAGTACGAACATTAATCCAAACTTAGAGATGTCAAAAGAATGTTAATTTAATAATGATTCCATTAAAATAAGGCGTAGTTCGAACTTTTAATAATATCTGCGTATTTCATGTGATCCTGTTGAAAGTGGCATAAGTTTCAGAACTTTGTTCCTGGCACATTATACCTACTTATACAGTTATTGAAATAAAGAATGTGTAATTATACTAGAGAGCAGTGATGGCCCAGTGGTAACGGCTGCGATTTACGAGTTGTAGGTCGTAGGTTCGAACCCAGGCAGGCACTTTACTTTGTGTAAGTTATTTTAACAACACTGCTCTTATAAACGGTGAAGAAAAACATCGTAAGGAAACCGCCATGTTCTAGAACCAAAAATTTGAAGACATGTGACATCTGCCAACCCGCACTGGGGCTGCGTAGTGGATTACGGTCAACTCGCTGTCACAGAGAGGAACCCTGTTTCCCAGCAGTGGGAAAGTTATAGGCTGATTATGTATGTATGTATCAAAGCCCATTGTGAACTTTTCTGTTATACAATGTATTGAGAAGCCATTAGGCCACCGATACTTTTCGAAGTTTGGTAGAATATCGAGATGTTCGGTTAAAACTTTGATGATATATTTTTTGGTGATCTTTCGTCAGGTATCTACATTGAATTGTTTACTTAGTTTGGGAATGCTAATTCGACTTCGACGGAGAAGCGAGAAATGGCCCACTGTAGGGTAAATTAATGTAATGGGAAGAATGGAAGATGCTGAATAGCATACCTATGTATGTATGCTACATGTTCAGCGCTCTGTAATATTAAAAATTTCAGTAGATATTTATATCTACTAAAAGAAATGGTATTTTTCCAGCTGTGAGTGATACTGTTGATCATAATAATCTCGGATTGAAACCGTATTCCAATTAAAGCCATGTACCTCGTCTTATAAGTTGAATACAGTAGAATTAGATGGGAGAGCCTTAGTTTCGGCTCACCCCAGGTGGTTTAAGTTAAATGTATGAAAAAGGTATACACTCCATTACTTCTAAAATTTCATATTTAAACTTCGTAATTAAGAACCAGCTAATTGTGAAGTTTAATAAATTAATTTGAATCTAGCGCATACTCAGCTGAAGTTCTAACAAGAATACATTAATTGAAGAAGAATGTTACTTTTAGTTCTAGCTCTTTCTTTAATTAAACATGCTAATGTAATTAAATATTGTGAAGTCAGAGGTCAAAACCGTCTGACTTGGAATTTTATTTTCAGCGGGCCTTTTAAATGTCTGTGTACTTCTTATGTGATGGCGAGTTGAACAGTAGGTAACTATCATCATCATCATCAGCCTATATTCGTCCACTGCTGGACGTAAGCCTCTCCTAGTGAACGCCACTGAGCCCGATCTTCGGCTCTCCTCATCCAGTCTCTGCCAGCCGCTTTTCGCAAGTCATCACTCCACTTGGCCGGCGGGTGGTCCCACACTACGTTTGACTAAACGCGGTCTCCACTCTAGAACTCGTTTTCCCCAACGATTGTCGGTTCTGCAAGAGATGTGACCAGCCCATTGCCACTTCAGCTTGCTTAGAATTTGGGCTATATCGGTTACCTTGGGTCTCTGGCGGATCACCTCGTTTCGGATTTTATTCTTCAGAGAGACTTCAAGCATAGCTCTCTCCATAGCTCGCTGAGCGACTTTAAACTTATGGACCAGTCTCACAGTGAGTGTCTACGTGTAAGTACCTATACAAATTCATAACTAGAAGTCATTTTATTGATTTGTTTAACAATATTTTAGCCGAAAGACGTCCACTGCTGGACATAGGCCTGCCCCTAGCACCGCCACTTCGACTGGTTAGAGCTCTGTGCTTCCCGCAACCAGCTGTTCCTGCGGCCTTCACCAGGTCATCGATCCACCTTGTGGGATGCCTTCCATCGCTATTTCTTCTGGTAAATTATTGCTGAAAACCTCATGGTACATATACAATTATTTGTACCATGACGTTTTCAGCAATAATTTATTTTATTTATTTATTTTTTAAATATCTACGGTGGATAATAACAATGTATTATCCACCGTTGGTATCTACTATTACATAATCCATGCTACAATATAGTTTACCGTATAAAGGCTCGTACACACTGGCGCGACGCGACAGCGTGATACAAAGGCATCGCGTGCCCGGCGACGAGCGGCGCCTTTGTGTCGTGCTGTCGCGTTGCGCCTGTTTGTGGAAGCCCTAAGGCGTAGACCATGCAGCATGATACACGCACTTAACAATGATTAAACATTTTAGAATTCCATTACAAAATAAATTTCCCAAAAAACATCTCATTTGCGCACTTATCTTACTTAACACTAATGAAAAACTTTCGAATTTCATTCCAAAATAACTTTTCCAAGAAAACATCTTATTTGCGCACTCATCTCACGTCTCATTGATATACAATATGTGTGCTAACGACCAATTAAGTTGACCTATCAAATATACCTCTGTACCCCCGCTATAGTGAAGGATGTGGGCAAGGTTGGGAGGGGAAGTAGTCCTTATTATAATTGCCTTATCACAAAAGGAACGGCCAAGCCATCTACTAGTAAGACTATTCAGTGAGGTTGACAATAGAATAATACACCTATTTTCAACGTTTTTTTTTGCGTCTATTTTTCCGTTGGACTGTGGGTTTTTATTCCTATAAATAAATATTGATAAACACGTGCAAGGATTCTGCTTGTGTTTCAGTAAGTATTATTATTTTGTGTCTGTTACTTAGACAAAATGGTAACGTATGAGACCCTTTATTACGCCTTTGATCAAGTAGGTTAGTGTAAATAACTTTAAGCCTGTACTTTTGTCCACCGATAAACTTAAATGATTTCGGTGAATTGGTTAAAAAAAAACACTTTTACACGTCACTGTTTCATCGATACTACGAAAAAGAATTGAATTCAGGCTAAAAGGTATCCTGCCGCCTTTTATTATGAATGCCTTCCGTTTCCGTCGCAAAAATAAAGAAACTTACAAACATTAATTAACATCGTATGAATCGAATCCAATCAAGCAAAAAGCTATAGAAACGCGTATCTCTCAACAGTTTGTTTTCGTACGTCGCCGCCGAGCCGGCCGGTTGCGAATTATCGAACTGTGTAATCGGAAACAAAGCCTCTCGTGGCTTGGCAAAAGAAAACAAACGACATACGATAAACGGTACCAAGGGAACTCGATGTAATGGCCTCTTTTTTCACGTTATTATCTTTTATGGGAGGCTAGAAAAGGCTGGTGTATTTTTCAGATAATTCTATGCTGTGGTCCAGAATTCCGAATTCTTAAAAGATTCGTGGAAAATGACATATAATATTAATAATAATAAATACTTTATTTCAGACCATGGTGTCCATTTTGTTAGTAATAATGTTCTTATAGATTAGTGTTAGTACTACTTAAAACTATCCACAACAAAACATATAAAATAAAATAAACTCAACAATCACTCCTGCGCCACTCCATGACAAATGGCGCAGCAATGACTGAAAGCAAAGCAAGAAGCATATGCAAGCAGCTCTTTTTCGAAGCTAGGTAGCTTAATTGGTATCGAGATTGACTGAACAGGATACAATGTACGTGTAGCGGCATCTACAACGCCACATGCGAGCTACGCGTCACACTCACGTCACGCAAAATCCTGCATCGCGCAAGCAGAGTTTACCGCGCAACTAGCATATATACAACTTCCCGACATCAATCGTCGGGCAGTTTCCCACCAGACACGACACCCGTATGGCCGGAGGATCCTCCCTTTTCTATGGAGGTGAGAGTGAACTTTACACCCTGTGCCTCATACCTCTATACACGCACTAAGGTATATTATCGAATATTTTTTCTAAATAACTCCTTTTGTAGAACAACAAAGTAATGCAAATAAGAAAGTTAACAAACCAAAAGATTCAAAACCAGTCAAACTTAATGAAAGATAAGATCCCTACCGCAGCTAACAAAGGAGCTGATGACTTGAAGCGGCTGAACCTATTTTGATAAAACATGTTTAAGAACTACCGCTACAAAACTTGCTTGCAAATAAAAAACTCCATATCCAAATCGGTTCACCCGTTTAAGAGCCACGGTGCCACACACAGACAAAGACACACACACACACACACACACATAGCGGTCAAACTTATAACACCCCTCTTTTTGTGTCGGGGGTTAGAAATGGAAAGTCTACCTTACTGCCTAATAATATATCAAAATATTTTCCAGCTTTCAGCACCCTATGATATGCTCATTCTAGTACCAAATTCCAATGGTAATTTCGCTAACAACTAAACACGTAGAGAGTGCATCAGCTCGGATTGCATCAAACTAGTGGAGCGAGGAAAAGATAACGGCATATATCATCCAATTTAGCTATACGATGCTCATTCTTCTAGAAGATTTTGTATAAAATGAAGTTGAAAAAGGTGATACGGTTTTAAATGGTAGATGAAAGGCTCATAGCAGTTCAAAAGGCGAGCGAGAGATCCATCATCAGAATTATCCCTTTTCTGGTGAACTACAGTCGGCCTCAAAAATATGTAAACGTAGACAAGAATTCATATTAATTCCACATTAGCTACAATTAAAAACCCAATTTATAATATTTTTTGTGGCTACACATTGAAACAATATTACAGAACAAAGATTATAGACAATGTATATACAGGCTGTATAAAGACCCACCATGAACCCCCTCATCTACGCATTCTGTACATCAAACTAAGCAACTTTGTGCAAAAATAATTGCTGGGAAACAACTTTTATTTTTGCTGTGAAAATTTATTGTTTACGTCAAAAAATATTTGAAATTTGACCATCAGTATAATTCAAATTCAAGTTCAAAACTTTTATTTCAGTCTAAAGGTATCCATATAGTGTTACTGTGAACTTAGCCTATATTAGTAAACTCAATAACTTAAAAATAAGATAATCATACATTGATTGGCTACCTGAACATGTGGACATACATGTCTGCCAGCCCAGAGCCTGATAAATGGTCCATCCACCAGAAATAACCAGAAGGTCCTCAGGTAAGGCCAGGTACAAAAAAAAAACATAATAATGGGAAGAACAAGAGTGACTCTCGGCTTCGTTAAGGGTATTTTTAAACCCGTTATCTTTTTGACTGTACCTATTTATCTATCCGTTTGTTAACTTTTTCATGGCTGCTTCTAAATCGAGCAGTATCGAACACTGCAGGCGACACAATATTTCGTAACATTGGTCGCCTACCGAAAGCGCTTTAGAATAGCGTATTCATGTACGGGATGCTTTAAGCGGCTTACGTTTGTAGTTACGTGACGCGCGTGCATTGTTTGCATGCATTTATTTTTAGCCTACGGTATTTTGCGCCCACTCAAAATATCTGGAAAATGGTAGAAAAGAAAGAAAGAAAAAGTATTTATTGGGAGTCGCACAGGATTAACAGAAACTAAAATAAAAACACTCAAACAAAAACAAAAAAGATAAAAATAAAAACAAACGTAAAATGAAAATAACAACAGAAAGTCCTGTACGAGTACAGTAGGTACTACGAGTACGTAAGCGATAATGAATGGATTTATTAAAAATATGTTGGCTATTTTTGTGTGTGGGTGGTTTTTGCGAACATAATGAACTTACTTTGGGTATTAATTGAAAGAGAGAGTTGTAAGTTAATACAGCGAAGAAGTACAGCTCATTAGTTGAAGAAGAATTTCAAGAATTGAGATTTCCGACACAACTTGAACCAACCCTTTTCCACATGGGTGTGCTGATAAATGTTTGTTTTTTAAGTGAAAACTTCTTTATGTACCCTTGCGTTCTTTGTGAGCAGTGAATGAAACTAAACCGTCACGCTCGGGTCCACTGACCGTCACTACGCTGAATGGGGTATAGTCGGCTCCAGTCCGTCGGTGACGCTGAATCGCTGATACTCGGCTCCAGTCGTAAGTTTTCACTTCTATTGTGTGTCATAAACACACACAATATTTTTTTAATTGACTAGAACTACATGGTAAAAGATTCCTGCGTTCGTCATTGGAGAGAGAACCTGCTGTCTATTCTTTGAAAGCTATTCCACCGTCGCATTTTACGATAAACGAAGTGGAAACAGAAGAAATGAATTAATTCCTTGAAAATTTACGAAAGCCACATCCTTTTTAATAAAATGTCTGCCAGACATTGCCTGTTCTCCCAATTGTAATGTTTAGGGCAACATTACAAACGATTATTAATAAAAACAGTTCATAACAAGAAAAAATAAGCACCTACCTATTAGATATTTCCCTATAATATCTATTGAGAAAAACATACCTATAAAACCGGAATCAACCACTCATTATTTCTAGTTTATTATTTTAATTTTCCGAAGTACAATGTACCCTTCTCCGTTCGCGGTTGCCATTAGGCTACTTATGTTTATACGCTAAAAAACGTTCATAAGATAAGATAAGATAATATTGATTAGCTTCAACATATTATGTCATACATACAAGAAAAGACATGCATATAAGATGGTAACAACATTACTAGGTACAGACATGTTTGCCACATTATGTGACGTGCAAATGTCAATAGTGTTAGAGAGTATGTATAGCTTGGCACTTGGGGAAGATTAAAAGCCCTTCAGTTATTAGATTAGATTATATTATGTAAAGAGACAAACATGCAGGAATAGACTTTTTTTTGACAGTAGTATGTCACAGGGTGTGTCATATACTAAACAATATTTAAACTTAGAACTAAAAGAAAAGCTGCCAGGTACAGTGTTATCATTGAAGTTACAACACTCCGCCGCAATGGGAACACCCTGTATATAAGATAGTATCAAAGCCTAAACTGTACACAAAAAAACTAAAATCGTATAAAACACTAAACGAATAACATATACCAAATTATCACTATATGTACAAATTCCTATAATATTTCCACTTTACATATCTAACCTAAACCTAGTAAATATGTACATTATGAATGTTTTAATTTTAGTAAAGGTTTGGTCAAAATGTCCGCTATCATGTCGTTAGTGGAAATGTATTTCAGGAGGATATTGTGTCGTGTAACTGAGTCGCGTATGAAATGGTGTTTTATGTCAATATGTTTTGTGCGAGCATGATAAGTGTTGTTGTGTGCCAGTTTTAATGAGCTTTGATTGTCAGTATGTATGATGATGGTATGCGTGACGGCGAATACTTCCTTGATGAGAGTTTTGAGTAAATTGCCTCCTTGCAAGCTTCTGCTAGAGCCATGTATTCGGCCTTTGTAGTTGATAGCGCGACTGTGCGCTGCTTGCGTGCTTCCCATGATATTGGGGATCCACTCATCATGAAGACGAATCCTGTGTAAGATCTTCGATCTATAAGGTTGTTGCCGTAATCGGCGTCTACATAGGCTGTTGGATATGTTTGGCCATTATTTTTGTGTTGAAGCTTCAAATCTTTAGATCCTTTGAGGTACCTTAGGACTCGCTTGGCAGCTTTCCAATGTACTCCCCCGTAATGTACATTGAATTGGGAAAGGTATGACACTGCATGAGAAATATCAGGTCTAGTACCTATTGCAATGTACATTAATGAGCCGATAAGTTCTTGGTAAGGAACATCTGTGACTTCGTCTTTAGGTTCTGGCAAGGCAAGCTTTAGGCCGGGTTCCAAAGGTGTAGTGACCGACAAAAGTAGTTGAAATATAGGGTATTCAGATCTTATCATTCAGATCTGAATACCCTATATTTCACAGCTCAACCATTCGAGTATCCCTATGACTATTCGACATTCAGAATCCTCTATTCAAAACGAATGTTAATTGTATTCAGAATCATCTATTCAAAGTGACTGTATATTTATTCATGTGAATAGTATCTTCAACTACTCTTCAAAACGCCTGATCTGATCTAGAAACGTTCAATTATCACTTTTCACCTATTTAAATAGGAAAGAAGATCTGTAAACGTGTCTGCCCAGTCCATATCTATTCAACCTCTGTTACTTTTCAACTGATTGGAATTGAAATTTATTTCAAACTGATTTAAATAAAAGGAATTTCATCTTCTGGTAGAATTTGATAGCATATAATGTCTTCTGAATCAGGTATCACTAAATCACGTATTATGTTCCTCATTGATGATGTGCCAGTGTCCTTACACTTTGTGGAACCCGCTTTCAATTTTTCAGCACCAATCTGCATATCGTTAACTCGTGAGAATGTTAGCTCTCTGCTACCACTTTTAAAGACAAGTTCTTGAATGTGTCCTGAATTTATTGTATTATGCATGTTTTGATAGAATAAATCTTCTTGCGTTGTATCTCTAACCTGAGGTTTTGATAAATCTGCGCTTGATTTTTTATGAGCGGGCTGCATTTCTCGGAAAAATATAGCCTCGCCGTTAGCGTTCTGGATAATAATTTTACAATTGCCTTCAGAAGTATATTTCACTGAATCTTGCATGGTAGCTATTAATTATACTTTATACAATTTATTTTTAAATTGTTTAATTCAGTTTAGGACTCAACCTTTTACTACAATGGTAGGAATCGAATGTCGGTTTATAATGACTGTAAGTAATTTATAGTTGCTTAGACTCCATTGCTAATAGCATTTAGTAGCTTATTCAGCGGACAGTCAATATAATAATCCTCTTCCACTTTAAAATAATTTTATATTTTTGTTTCTTTAAAAAATAGACGTTTTGTTTTGTCAAGATAATCTGTTCCTTTTACAGCATTTAAATAAAAGCAATCAGGAAAAAATATAGCATGTTGCATCCAAGGATCATCATAATACTCCCAATCTTCGATGCCACCTCCACACGAAAAGCACATAACTTTATCGTTTAAACCACTTCCACAGTAAAAAAAACCTGCATCAGCCATTTCCATCACCAATCTTCGTTTTGAATCTACTGTAGCCCAATAATGTCGAAATGAACATAATCGAATTTTATGTTTATTATATATTTCATATCGTGGGCTGAAATAATTTTGAATCATTTATAAGAAGGTCTCGATACAGGTAAGTATAAAAGATTAATGAAGACTTGTATCTGGTGATCTCAATTTATAAAGATGTGGTGTTCCGAGTTGTAATTGAGCAGGAATGACATATAGAAGTTTTTACTACTAATGAAATACTTAATTTTATATTGTATTGATATCATAGGTGTTCGAAAAATAAGACTGCAGAGTAGTTTAATTGTAAATATTTATTTCTACTTCTTAAATAAAAACACTATTTTAGCAAGATACACTTTGAAGCACTTATATTGTAAATATTTATGTAATAAGCAGTTCTTAATTTATTAGATGAGAACATTATTTTCTTCACACCACTTATTTAAACAAAATACATTTTTTAAGGCGCATATATTGGTATGATGCATACAACTTTTAATGTCAGATGAAGTTGAATAGTTTTTATACAATGTTATCAGATCTGAATACCCTATATTTCACAGTTCAACCATTCGAGTATCCCTATGACTATTCGACATTCAGAATCCTCTATTCAAAACGAATGTTAATTGTATTCAGAATCATCTATTCAAAGTGACTGTTGCATTCAGATCGAAATGAGACATCTATTCAAGATCGTTTATACTAATCTTACTATCGTTTATAATACTCCATTCGGAATTAAACTTCTACTGAGTATTCCTATGACTATTCAAGTGACCCCTTAATCATTTCAGTTTATTCCTCTGTAACCTCATAATATATTTAATTATTCAAAATGTTCACCATGTCTCTGTTTTTTCAATCAAAGCCACTTATTTCTTCGTCAAGTCATAAAATGGTCTACTAACAATATTTTAGACTTGTTTATTCAATAACATTTTTTAAAATTAAAATGCTGTATAGTAGAAGTGTAAGCATACTCATCAACAGCATTTGTTCGTGTGTGTAAATGAACAGAGCAGTTCAATATGAACTACTCATTATAACAAGCTGTTCAGTATGAACTTTTGATGGCGGTAACTGTTATAACAAATATTGCTAGTGTTTAAGAAATAAAACTGATAAGTAGGTCAAGTTAAAATATTTATTTCTACATAATTACAAAAATAATATAAAGTACATTTTGATAAGATACATTTTTTTAAAGCAATGATACATTTCTTACTTACTATTATTTACATTTTTCACTAAAGAATACAGGTAAGTTTATAGATTATAGATTCACACTTCAATTTATAAGTAGGTTTAACATTCTATAAATAATCATTCATACGTAAACTAGGATCGTTCTTATCTTACTGACAAAACACTTTATTTTCTTCACACCATTTATTCAGGCAAAACACATTTTTTAAGGCACATATATTGGTATGATGCATACAACTTATAATGTCAGATGAATCTGAATAATTGTTATATAATGTTACCAAACTTGGACAGTTTTTACTTTCTAAATTGTATACATTATTAATTTGGAATATATCTTTTAACCATGACACTTTTTCGTTTCCTTTAGTAAATATACTCGTAGATTTAGTTTTAAAAAAGTTGGCAAAGTTTGCTTTATAATTCAAATATGGTACAAAGCCTTCGTTCCAGTTTATTCCTCTGTTTTTTTCAATCCAAGTCACTTGTTACCGTTCTTTCCTCGTCAAGTCATAAAATGGTTGAGGTGGTTTTATCAACAGCACTTGTATATGCCCTTTGTACATTATTGCTATTTCTTTTGGAATAAACTCGTTTCCTTCACTCTTAAACCCTTGAATATCTACGATGGCATTCATGATAGTTTTCTCACAATATTACTCAGTGGCTTGTATTCGAACAGTCGATCGTTTATTATTAAACAATAGGCAGATGTATTATCTTGAATATCTTCAGAGCATTCAATTTCTAATCGCACGTCAACTGGCCCAGTTTTAAGTGAATCGTTTTGTCTTGAACAGTCAATCACAAAAAGCGGAGCAATTTCTTTAAACTGGTTTAAGCCAAGCAATGGATCAATGCCGAAGTTGTAATACAACTGACGAAAATTAGCATACATTTCATATAATATACTATATTTACCTTCATCAAATTTCAGATTAAGTGAGTCATACGGATAGTATTGAGAATTCAAATATAATTTAATATTGCTTACATTGCAGTGATCAAATTTCGAAGAACTTTTAGTTTTATTATTTTTTCGAGCTGTTTGCAAACCAAATATAACAAACCTTGGTTTTTCTAGCTGGGAAGTTGTCTTTACTGACCAGGAATGTTTCGTTGTTCTTGGTAGTAATGGATATTCATACAAATCCCAATTTCTAAATGCTATCTGTATAGAACGATCTCTCTCCAGGCTTTTAAGCAATAATAATTTATTACGATCAGAAACTTTAATATGTGGCATACGCCATTGTATTTTTTGTATATCTATTTCTACGTTATCATTTTTGTCTAGAAGCACACAGTTCAATGCCGAGCTGCTCCGTTGTAATATAAGTTCATGTTTACAATTGATTATTATTTTGTTATAATCTTCTGCAAATCCCAGTATTCTGTTCAATGGCACGATAACACTGAAATATCCGTTTTTTAATTTCGTACCACCTAAGTTCCATCCCCAGACTGCTGCAGCTTTACTTTCACCTTCATTCATAGAGGCATACGATTTTAAGGTTGTTGTAATACCAACATTTTTATTGCGATCGATTTCAACACCATTTATTTCATACCTAATATCTTGAAACAAATATGAAATTGGATTATTTATAAAATCAACATCTTTTTTTATTGTTTTCCCTGCTGGATCTTTAGTAGATACACTTGCATAGCCTTCTATAAAAATGGAACTGTTGCAGGGCAATACATACAAATCTTGATGATGAATGGGTATTCTGATTTCATCATTTTCTTTAAAACTAGTATTATACGGATTGTAGCTATGGATCTCATAACTTTCAATAGAGTTGTCATGTTGCACTAAATCTGTTATTTGAAGCATGTTGTTATTATTTTAATTTTAATCCAATATGTGTGAGAAATCTTTTATTCTCTTTAGTAATTTTAATGTGTCTTTTAATGTTTATCGCGTTGACACGTCTGACTTCTTTGGATATAGGAAGTGAAATATTACATGTTCTTCTCACGATAGGTGTTTTATTAAAAACTAACATCTTGTTTCTATGTTAAAACAAAATAGGTAGTATTACTATTATTAAATTTTAGCTAAACTATTATTTTCAATGTGAGTAGTGATTATCATCACAGGCAATCTATGAATGTGCGTAGAGTATCAAGAATAAACTTTTATAACTTGTCCTAATTACGTTACAAGGATATCCATTTACATGAATAAAAAAAACATCAATTTGCTATGATACTTTATTGTCTTTCCAAAATGACGTAAGAAATTTTAAACACAACTGTCCACAATTATACATGTGATCACGCTGAACGTTTTCATAATTATACTGAATATTATTTCCAACATATTTCATAAATTCTTTTGGAGGTTTTAAGTTACCATAACTGTCAAAATATTCTACGTAATCATTTATCTTGCCATAGGCTACCCAATGAGTACCAGAGTTTTCAGAAGAGTCAAGATTGATCACTCCACATTCTATCGGCAATACTTCATCTGGTAATTTATCTCTCATAAATACACCGCGAAAGAATGGAATATTATTCGAGTGTTTTATTATATCAATATTGGTTAAAGCTCTATTGGGTAGCCGAGATTTCAGTTTTTTTTCTCTGTTAAGTAAATGCCTAAACCATCTTTGTAATGGTTGAGATGTAATCCTCTTCCAATGAACAATGCCTCCATTTCCTTATTGTGTCGTTCTGCTTCACGCAATTGCTTCTTAGCTGTTTTATATGCATTAATTGCTTTTGAAATACCGGCAGCACCTCCTGCTAAACTACCAGCAGCGGATAATCCAGCAAATATTGGTACTAAAGGAAGAAATCCTCCAGTTTTTGGTACTGGTATAATCCTAGGTAATTTTATTGGTGTATCTGATGCGAATTCTTTAGCTGCTGCGTATGCTAATTCCATCAATGCTTTCTTACATGATGGTTTTAATTTTGTAATGTGCTTTTTAGTATGGGTAACAATTTTTTTAAGAGTTTTCTTAAAACCAGCTCCTGTTTTTACTTTATTGATGTTTTTGTTCAATGCAGATGAAACTGTTTTTTTGTTGTCTATAATAACTCGTGTTGTTTTCATTGCTATTACTTTATTTTTCTCCAAAGTAATAGAAACGTATTAAATAAGTACAAATACAGGTCTATTTTGTTTTAAGATCAAATACGTAATGAATAGAAAAATATATGTATTTGCTTAAATACATTTGTTTTACCACTTAAAATACATTTGTTTTATCTATCCAGCTGTTCTCGCTAGTAGGAAGTCCGAGCCACTTCACATATACTTGATTCCCTTTTCTTTTCAATACTTTTTCAACTAAGTACAAATCAGGATGGCTGGTTTTTTGAAGTTCTTGAGCATAAAACGCTCCTAGTATTGGTCGACATCTTGCATCTTCTATCAAGTAAGTTATCGGATTAGTTTCTTGTATTATTTTTATCTTAAATATTTCTGTTGACCAATTAGGATAATAGCCTTTATCAAAACATCCTTTGTATTTACTTATTCTTACAAAATCACCAACACTAAACTTCCTACACTTACTGTTTTTCATACATTCAGCCATACGAATATATCTTTTCAGTATGTCTGTTTTATTTTCATGATTTATAGAGGCTGGAGGTTGTCCCACAGTTCTATGAGTAGTGTTATTCTATTCACATACAATTTTGTTGAGCGTTCCATTCATCCATTTATAATTCCCGTTAAGACTAAATTCTTTGTATAATTTATTTTTTAATGTCCTTATTAATCTTTCAACAATTGAGGCTTTTTTAGTGGAATACGTTGAATAATGATTAATGTTGTACTTTATAACAATATTTTTGAATTTATTATTATAAAACTCTTTTCCCAGATCAGTTTGCAAATTTCTTGGAACACGTCCTTTAAGCAATAGACTTTCAAATGCTTTTGACACCTCTTGCTTATTTTTTTGTTTCAAAGGAACTGTCCAAGCATATTTTGAAAAAGTGTCTATGATTGCTAGTATATATTTGTTACCACCATTCACTTTTGAAATTGCTTGCATATCCATTAAATCTGCTTGCCAGAGATCGTCGATATCTTTAAGTATGACCTGTCTTCTTGGAAAGTTAACTCTAGCACATTTATGAATTTCATTTATAACATCTACTTTGCTCATAATGCTTATTTAATTTTCCTGAAATTTCTTTCAACACAATGTTTTTTTCAAGATGTCTTACTTTATCGTTTAAAATTGAAATCCGTTTATTCAGTTCTTCTATTTGCAAACAAATATTAACTTTAAGTTTTTCGATTTGCTCTTCAGTAGTATTTTTAATCTCAACTCGTTCCACACTTATGTAACTATCAGTTTGATTTATACGAACAGAATTAATATTTTTATGTTCATTCATGTTGCATTCAACTTTGATAACTGAGAACGTTCCAAGGGTTTTTAGTCTTTTATAATATCAGCTTCTTTTAACTCTTCTATAATTGATAGAATCTCATTATCATGATTAGTATTACCAGCATTTTTTGAAGCAATTAGAAGTTTCAACCTTTCAATTAGTTCATTAGGGTCATCCCAGTAAACGTAATCGGTATTACTTTTATATTTTTTTAATTTAGGTAAAAATCCACCGCTTTTTGTTTTCATTATATGTCCATCATCTTGAACATAACTATTTTGCAAAAACAAAGGTTTAATAATTTGACGATATTTTAAACTTTTATCACCTTTTATTTGACCATTAGGATGAAAGTCTCGTTTATGCGCGTGTGTATTATGAAGCATATCTTTATAGACAATTTTATCTAGTTCAGTGACCAAATTAAGGTTAGGTTTACTGCGTACCAAAAGTTCCTTTAGACCTGGTGTTAATTCATAGGACCTTTTATCAATAGTGACTATATTTGTTTTGGGTGAATTACAGGTCTTATTTGCAAGAGAAAACGCAACCTTGCTATTCCCCATCATCAGTTTTTTATTTTCACTACGTATTCCAAATGGGACATTCATATTATCATAGATTTCCATCATATCTTCTTTATTTAGTGAAATCAGTGTATCATTAGAATCTTTTAAAGGATTTTTTGGAAGAACGTCTTCATAACACTCAGAATCTTCATTTGAATCTATTTTTATGCATTCTTTAAAATTTTCATACTCTGGAACGTAATCTGTTGATGAGCTAAATCTTTCAAGCGAGTTACTGTCATCTCTCGAAATGTCAAATATTGGTTTAATTATATCATTCGCTTTAATTAATGTTTCTAGTGGAATTGTTATTGGTTTGAAGACCTTTTTAAATTTTAAATGAGCTGTATCTTCTTTATTTTGCATTGTTTTAATTTTATTTTTTATGCTTTCGACTGACTTTATCAATTGTTCTTTAATATTAACCTGCATAATGTTTTTTTCTTTTTTTAATAACGGCCCATCCGTTATTTACAGATATCAGATTTCGATTGGTATATTTTCTGCAGTGAGTTGGTATTTATATGCACTTTCTAAAAGTATATAAATATGTCAAACCCTTGTCTGTATCTACCCTCATTTAGAGGACAATCTTTATTAATTAACAAAAAGTCAAATCTGTCTTTCCAAATAGCAGAGCAAAGTTTTTTAAATTGAAACCATTCGATATCTGTGTTTACGTGCTCATTGTATATATGTTTTAAGTTTATCTCGTCTTGTTTGAAGATTATTAAAAGATTAACATTATCTCGTATAAGTTGTTTAGGTATTTTGGAATAGGTTTGTGATAAGTAAAAACAATCTATCTGTTTGTGTCTCCCCATTGCAAAGTAATTACGAATATTGATTTGATTTTCGCATGCTACATCATCAAAAATCATTACTGCATTAGTTAAAGCATCATTTGGGTGTATGACTTCTTTATTATCATTGAAGACAAAGAAGTTAGCACCTGGTATGTAACTCATAACTTGTTTCAAAAAACAATATTTTGGCTGGAAAGCCGTCTTCGAGTATAAGTAAATATGCTTAAACTTGAGACCATTTTCATGTAATATTAAATTAAGCATTATGTTAGTTTTCCCACAGTTAGATGGACCGCATATTATACATCTAATAGTGTCTGGTAAGAGTGCGCTATGTTTCACTTTACGTGTTTGATTTTCTAATTTTATATTATTAACTTCTAAAGTCTGTGGTTGCTTGATGAACTTCATTGTCAAAATGTAAAATAAATGTAAATGATATGCGTATATATAGGGATCAACAATAAATAAAACAAAGTTTGATGTAATTACATATACCTAATTATAGGTACCTTTATTAACAAATTAAAACGCAGCGATTATAACCAGTGATCGGAGTAGGTAGATTGAACTGGGGTCATTGATCCGAAACGTATATATTACTATGGACATTCCTCCGGAATTGGTGGATTATTAAAAAAAAAACGGAACTTATGTAGGAATTGTATTCTGCCAGAGTGGAAGGAGTCATTTGATGATTTGCCATCCTCAAAAAAAAGGTAGGAATTGTAATAAAATGAGCAATTTTATTCTTTATTATTCTTCCTATTTTTTTTTTTGTCACGATTTGACAAAACCCAACGACCAATTAGAACAAAGGATCATGGGTGGTACAATAACCGGTTATCATAACAATGCGTACGCCCGCCGGAAATACTAAATCCGGAAATACCGGAATTACTTTCCGGAAAAATGGCTTATCCATGTTATTCTTTCTGTGTGCATTTATGATACAAGTACTAAAAATCAATCTACCTACTCCGATCACTGATTATAACACTCGTCTGGAGATTGAAATCCATCTTTGTGCACGTGTCAATAATTCCTAGCCATATGGAGGCAAGAGGAGCCGTCAGTTTCGGATTACTTTACATACATAAAAACAAAATTAAAATGAACCTTAATGACAAAAAAAAAAAATGGATTACTACCTATATAAATCAATCCAAGATACCAAAAAAAATCATTCGAATTGACTTATCTGCTCTGCGATGTCGGTAAGTAAAATATCAAAAAGTATTTTAAATTACTTATTAATAAAAATATTAAAATGTGTATTATAAATGAATTTTTAATATTTTCACAGGGGTCTATTCTAGGATAGTTCATTTGTCTTCGTTAACTTGTAATTTAAGTATTATTTAATTAATATCTACTTCTTTGTTTCAGATGTCCAGCGATATTTTCCCCACTAATTCTTCATACTCACCAATTCCTGCTGAACAAGCCCTACGTCAAAAAGTGGTCAACTATTTGGAAAGAGAAAGACCATTTCAACCATTTCAATTTGAGGAAACACCACCTTGCAGCAATAGTAACAACAGTAACAATAATAAAAGACGAAGAAGTGATGTTGTTTACTCATACATACAGAAACCATCAACCGGTCATCGTAGTAAAATAATACGAATACAAGTTTTTGACGCGGAAGAATTCACAAATTCACCATGTGATTGTAATGCCAATATATGTGTCCAACATGTTGTGGGGAATGTATTTAATGATGATATTTATAAATGTGTTAAGGATATTTTAAGCAAATTGCATAAAAAAATGTGAATAAACAATCAATTCAATCTCCGTATGGTTGTCTCATATTCATGAATAAAGAAAGATTATTATAATTATATTTCAGCTGTTTTATTTCTATCACTCCTGTTAGTAAAATATCAAAATAAAAGTCACCACCACACCAAACAGACAAATAAACAAACAAATAGAGAAATACTTCGTTACACATTAATTAAAATTACTTAACACTTCTTTATGATAGGGTACACTTACATTTTATACACATACCCATACTTGTTATTGTATGAACAATAACAAGTCATAACATGAGTCTGTACTCATAATGTAAACCTATTCATTTGTCGTAGTCGTAGGTATACATTAGGAATGTGGTATATTGGTTTAATCGAAATACTACATGCTGATTTCTGATGTAAATTAATAATTATAACTTTATAGCTATGAGGCACACGATGGGTAGAAAAGAATACGATCTGCTTCCTTACGGGAATGGGAATGTGTTTGTTATGTAAACAATCAGTCGTGCTTAGCAACTGATTATGAATAAGATTTTTAAACGACGTTGGTATTTGTATTATACTCAGAGACCACATTAACCCATAATAAATTCACATCACTGCATCATACATTACTAAATGAAAATTTTGTCTCCCTGCAAGGGAAGGAAATACCTACATGTAACTTATAAATACCTAATAGGTAACTCTCAGTAATAAATATACACCATCATAGAATAAAATCCCAATAGTAGAAGTTTAATTCCGAATGGAGTATTATAAACGATAGTAAGATTAGTATAAACGATCTTGAATAGATGTCTCATTTCGATCTGAATGCAACAGTCACTTTGAATAGATGATTCTGAATACAATTAACATTCGTTTTGAATAGAGGATTCTGAATGTCGAATAGTCATAGGGATACTCGAATGGTTGAACTGTGAAATATAGGGTATTCAGATCTGAATGATAAGATCTGAATACCCTATATTTCAACTACTGACAAAGCATCTGACATACTGCACTTTTGAATTAATTTCTCGATGTATTTGGTCTGATCGAGAGTAATGACGCCTGAAGTCTGTTGAACTCGTATTCCTAGACAGTCCTTAAGGGAACCTAAGTCTTTGATGGTAAATATCTTCTGGAGTTCAGACTTAAAAAGAGTTTTCATGGCATCATTTGTACATATAACAAAAAAATCGTCAACAAATACAGCTACAACGAGATAGTCAATGCCGTTACGTGGATAGTAGATGCAATGTTCACTAACTGCTTCTTTCAAAGACAGTTTTCCCATAGCCTCATGAAACTTTATGTTCCATTGTCTTGGAGCTTGTTTAAGTCCATAATTTTTTTTTTTCTAATAAGCAGACTTTGCCATCTTTTGCAAATCCGTCTGGCTGTTGCATATAAATTTCCTCATTTAGGTCACCGTTCAAAAAAGCAGTTTCCACGTCTAGGTGGTCTACTAGAAGGTTGTTCTGAACAGCAAATGCCAATAAGAGTCTTATTGACAATAGTCGGGCAACGGGAGAAAAGGTTTCGCCATAGTCCACTCCAGCTACTTGGGTGTAACCTTTGGCAACCAGTCTCGCCTTGTACTTGACTATTTGGCCACTCGTATCCTTTTTTAATTTAAATACCCATTTACATTTAGTGGTCTATCTGTTCGAGGGTCTATCAACTAAAACCCATGTCCCTAATTTTATTAATTAGTTGTACTCAGCGTCCATAGCTTTTAACCATTCATTCTTTTTAGGATGATTCTGAACTTCCTTGAAAGTTTCTGGCTCAAAATCTGAAGTGAGATACATATTGTTGAATCTCTGTGATGGACGCCTATCTCGAGCAGGGTATCTTCTTTCAGATGGTGGCTCCACAGTTGGTTCAGACTCAATGGTGTCATAAAAAACTTCAGGAACTGTTTGAATTGGTTCAGGTTGATTAATGTTTGGAAACTGTAGAGAAGTAGAAACTTGAGGCTCGGTGGCAGACTGTTCACAAGCTGAAACTTGCGGTTGAACCTCAATAGGCTGAGTGGGTTGGACAGGTTGGACAGAATTGAAAAAAGGTACAAAGATTTGTTGCTGGTGGTGGTAAGGATGGAACATCATTGCTGACAGGAGGTTGTACATAAGTGTTGTCCTCCATAAAGATAACCTCTCTTGCTATCATAATCTTTCGAGGATTTGCGGGATAGATAAGTCGGTAGCCTTTTCTTTCGGTAGAATATCCTACGAAAAAGCATGTCTGAGTTTTTGACTCCAGTTTTGTTCTTTTTTCTCTAGGAATAAGAATGTGAGCTTCGCAACCGAAAACTCGTAAGTGTGATAGATTGATCTTGCTCCCTATCCATACTTCTTCTGGTATCCTATCCTTCAGAGCATGTGTAGGCGTACGGTTTTTTAAATATATAGCCGTATTTACCGCTTCGCCCCAATAGGCTTTAGGCAGTTTTGAATCCTCGAGCATTGATCTTGCCTTTTCAATTATAGTTCTATTCGCACGTTCAGATACGCCGTTCTGCTCAGGAGTGTACGGAACAGTCGTTTGCTGAATAATTCCGCAGTCCTTGAGAAAGCTGGCCATATCGCGATTTACATATTCGTGGCTGTTGTCCGTGCGGAGAACTTTTATTTTAAGACCCGTTTGGTTTTCTACCAAATGCTTGAACTCAATAAACTTCTCCAAAACTTCAGTCTTTCGTTTTAAAAGATATCCAAAAGTTTTGCGACTAAAATCGTCTGTAAAAGTAAGTAAATAAAGAGCTCCGCCCCATGAGTGTGTACTCATTGGTCCACACAAGTCAGAATGGATAAGCTCTAGTAGCGCTTTTGATTTAGTCGTTGAGTTTGGAAAGGGCCTCCTCGTCAATTTTCCTTGCAGACAAGGTATGCAGGTTTTATTGAATTTATCTGAAAACCTATACCTACTCTTTTATTTTTCAGAATATTGAGTGACTTGATGTTTAAATGTCCAAGACGTCGATGCCAAAGCAACACAGATGGCTTATTATTTGTAAAATTAGCTCGGGATTCGACATCCAGTTTATACAAATTATTGTAATTAGATGCCGTTGTGACAATATGCCCCGAAATCTTACAATTTTCACGACGTAAAATCGTGGCACCGTTTCTAGAGAATACAGTGACAAAACCATTATTTGCCAGGCTACTGACAGATACCAAGTTTGTGGCTAAAGCTGGAACATATAGTACATCAGAGAGAGTTCTGAGGTCGTTTGATTGAGAGAAGCTTACCGTACCAGTACCTTCACAAGGAATGTCGTCATTGCTGTCAACATAAATCGGTTTGGACATCGGAGTGATTTCCTCAAAACAGCTTCTATTGTTGCACATGTGAGAGGTTGCTCCAGAGTCCAGCAACCAAGAGTTCTTGATAGAGTGGGAACCTGAGGAATGAGCATGAAATAATGACGAAGATCAAAGAGTTAAATCAGTGATTATATTTGTAGAATTTTGAAATACGTTTCCATTTAATTTAGAATTTTGTTTCCTTTTTCTACAATTTGAAATAACATGGCCGAATTTGTTACAAAACTTGCATTGAACTTTTGACTTTCGAGTAATAAAAGCGTTAGACGAGCAATTGCTAGCGTTGTTGAGCTTATTGTCTTCTTTCAGCAACAGCGTAGCTACAGCGTCCGACGTAATCTTTGAACCCGAATGTTCCAATGCCATAATAAGCGGTTTGTAATCGTCAGGTAATCCGGCTAGCATGATTAGTCCAATAAATTCATCTTCTAACTCTGCATTTATTTCCATCAATTTCTGCTGTACGAGTATATCCCGAATATTATTTACATAGGTCTCCATGTCGCCGGATAGCTTCATATTGAAGAGCTGCTTTAGCAGGCTTAGCCTTCTATCTAGACCTCCATCAGCATATTGTATCTGTAGCTTTGTCCATGTGTCTTTCGCAGATTTACCAGACTTGACAGTTGGATAAATACGAGGTGATACGCTTAGACATATCTTTGCACGTGCTTGTTCATCTAATCTTTGAAAATCTGACCTTTCTTTCGCAAATTCATCCGGAGACCCGATGCAGTTCCAAATACCAAGGTCTAAAAGGAACATCTTCATACCAAAGCTCCAGGAAGCAAAATTTGATCTTCGTTCCAATTTAGGAATAGGTGGCACTCCACATGGAATAACACAGCCTAATGATCCTTGTGCTCCAGGCAGCACAGGAGAGGATGGCCCCCTCGCAGTAGTCGTCTCTGACAACTTACTTTGAGAGTCCACATCGTTTTTCTTCAGAAATACTCTGGGCCCATAACCAATGTTAGAGAGTATGTATAGCTTGAGTATGTATAGCTTGGCACTTGGGGAACATTAAAAGCCCTTCAGATAATAGATTAGATTATATTATGTAAAGAGACAAACATGCAGGAATAAACTTTTTTTTGACAGTAGTATGTCACAGGGTGTGTCATATACTAAACAATATTTAAACTTAGAACTAAAAGAAAAGCTGCCAGGTACAGTGTTATCATTGAAGTTACAACAAATAGTTATTTGTGCAACAAGGGAGCAAAGTCGTTTTTTGCTGCGAGTGCTGGTTTTGA
This sequence comes from Griposia aprilina, assembly GCA_916610205.1. Lineage (NCBI taxonomy): Eukaryota > Metazoa > Arthropoda > Insecta > Lepidoptera > Noctuidae > Griposia > Griposia aprilina. The sequence goes on along the minus strand of OU744285.1, from coordinate 21,340,833 downwards.
ATCCCGAGTGTGGCGAGGGATTCAAAGGCACGAGATGCAAAAAACTTTGCTCTTGTGTAACACACATAACTTTTCACTTCAGCAGCGAGAACACTTTAGGAGATAAAAAAGTTATGCGTGGTCATACATAAAAAAAAATAAAAAAAAATAAAAAAATATACGGGTCGACTTGAGAACCTCCTCCTTTTTTTTTCGTCGGTTAAAAATAATAAACAGGAATAGATTGAAATAACTATTAATTGTGAATCAAAATAATTAACATTGGAGGTAGGTACCAATTCAATAAAATGGAACATTTTAAAAGTTAAAAGTAAAATTGCTGCAATTCTGCAAATTAAAAGTAACAGATTTATTTGGCAACGTTATAGTTGAGATAATCGATAATCTGAGATTGAGAAGGAACAACGGTGAACGTTAGTGACTCTGATCGGCTTTCTGTATAAGTACACTGTGTGGATGGGCGTGGGTGATACCAAGGATCCGAGGTCGAATTCAGACTTATTGTTTCCACTATACGCTTATAGATTTTCTATTGAGTCTTCAATATAGCCTTCTGCAACCGTATTGGACTTCCACCCGCCGCGCGCCGAGACGTTTTAAAGTGGTGGGATCGGCTCCGGAATCAGCCAAGAGCGTTGCCGAAGTTCTCCGAAAGCAGTGACCCGTGTATTGCTGACGCTCTTCTAGTTTTAAGAAAGTGGCAATTTCTCGCGGTATAGCAACTATTTTATTTACTCTCATAGGCTGTCTTGAGCATTTATTATTATACGTAAATTTTGGTATTTTTCTACAATAGTTACATATTCTTCGCGTACGACAAAAGACCTGTCAAGGTTCGTCTTCGTATTTTTCAATTTTACTAGCAGTAATTTATCTGAATGCTTTTCGATATTATTAACTGTTAGCTGTAATAGCTCGTTATTGCGACACGCTCCACAAAAACAACACAAGAACATGCATAATTTAACATTTACAGCATCTTTTACTTATCGTAATAAATATTTTAACAGTATTGCTAAGCAGACTAGGATTCATTGCGCCACCAAAAAATTGTAGTAGGCAGTAAGTACCTTTGTACATAACAGTCTAGACACAAATTTTAATAACTAACAACATAGATTCATAGGTACCACTTACTTTAAAGAAAATTGCAGTTCGGAGCTTCATTAAGAATTTTTTCTATGTTAAGGGCCGTGAAAATTTTGGACTTTTTAGCCTTATGCCCAACTGACATTCTTTTTAGAAAAGATACGAGTTTTGCGTATGTTTCAATATGCACGTTATGTTTTGTTTTTAAAGTAGCTTTCAACATTGAGTAAATACTCCACATTGTAAATGATCGCCTCGTCTGTGATAAATCTAAAAAATAAGATAGCAACACCGTCTCCGAAAAACTGCTTGCGCCTTTTGTAAGTCTCCATTCATTGAAGACATGGTATGCTTTCAGGTATTTCTCGCGAGACTTCTCAGGTAGGAAACTTAATTCTGCATTAATAACTTGTTGTGTTATCTCTTCCGGTGTTAAAATACTGTTCTCGTCGCTAGTTTCACTCATATTTTACGATTATTTTAATATTTTTTAACTTATTCAACTCTTTACGCCAGCCACGAAATATTATTCCCGCTCTTTTATTTAAATTAAGGCGTGTTCGGAAATAGCACCCATGATATTTTATTATTCAAAATATACTTATTACGTAACATTATTGAAACTACAAATAAATATTTACAGGTTAAATATCAGTTTTATTTGCAGTAAATACTTATTTTCGTTTAAATACAACAATAAGTTAAAAATTCAATAAATTACATTAAAAGATATAGGTAATCAATCATCTTTTTGCAAAATTTCTTTAGTTAGTACGAAATTCCGAACGTGTTTCTCTTTGACGTCGAATTCAAAATCGGAACTTCGAAAGGGCTGGTCTTTGTCTCTCTCTCTTTCTAATGGCGGGAAAGAGATAGAGTGTGAATGTTTCGAATTGTATGATTAACCCTGATTATGATATTCGCGGCTTTCTGAAAAAATAAATTAAAAAGTTACTTGGTCTCACTCAGTGAGCAAATTCGCATTTTGCTCACTGATTTCAGGCAGCAAAACCTACATGTTTGAGTTACTGAAGTGAAAATAATATTATTAAGATTCAAGATTATTTATTTGTGGAATATTGTTAAATATTAATTAATACATTCTCTTAAAATAACAACAAATTAAGAAATTAAAGAATAATAATATCGTAACAAATTTTAAAGGCTTGTGTTTAAATGCCTACCAGAAAAGTACCTATTTTACTACCAAAAAATTCGAAATGCTCACCAAATTGTGTCCACCAGAAAGGATAAATGCTCACCAAATTGTGTTTCATAAAGTATTGTAGAAATTAAACTATTTTCCTTTTTTAAATTTTAAGGCGTAGACGACGGAGCCCCGCTTAGCGGGGCTCCTACGAGTACAACTGGGTGGTTAAAAAAAAATAACCACGAACCACGAACCGGGGATGGCGGGGTCTCAAAGACCCCGCCATCCACTTCTAACCTAACCTGTCCGAGTCAGGGTGCCTCAAGTCCCGAGCTCGCTTCGCTCGCTCTTGCATCATATCCCACCCTTGCATTTTGAAGCAAACTTATTTTTGGTGAGCAACTTAAACAAGATTTGGTGAGCATTTATCCATTATGGTAGGCAAAAAGAATATAAATATAACACCTACAATTATTCTGATGACTGTATAATTATTTTGGAACTTAAAACGTTGTTCTTTAGGCACCTCGGTATAGAGTGGGTTTATTTTATTTATAAGTTATAATACTAGTTAGTTACTTGACTTGACTTGGTGGGTTTAGTTAGTTACTTGGTACTTAGTCTTAGGGTCTAAAAAATATTTTGGTGAGCATTTAAATTGTAGCCAATATAAAATAACAAAAAATCGAAAAGAACATTATAAACAAAAATAAGTTATTAAGACCGAGCCGACAGTTTGTTGTGAGTGCCAGCACAAGATTAACGGGAACAATCAGCTGATTATCGCTTTTAAAGATATTATTATGTAGTTACAAACTGACTTGTATTGTAGAATAGGTACTGGTCTGTGCCATTAGGTTTTACTTTATGCAGGTAGTAATTAATTTAAAATTTGCAGCAGATTTATGCGTTGGGAATATTGGGAATATATTTTGATAAGTCCTAGTGTGATGGTTGTATGCTGCTTTTGTAAAAACGTCCGTATTTTTTAATTGCATCCAGAACATTTTAAGACTAGGTACAGATGAGCTATATTTCATCAATGCGTATAAAAAACAGAAAATCTTGGAGTATTTCAACTCTGTCACTGTTTTCGGGTTTTCTTTAAATATATGGCTATCATGAATCTAGAGTCAGAATAATATCAATAATTTATTTATTTAAATGCCTTAAAACTATCATTACAGGTCTTAACCTAATGCGATAGCAAAGTCACATACACAAAATTAAAATTAAAGCACAAAATACATAACAAAATCATAAAGATCATTGTTTGTAACACAATGTTAACAATAGTACTTTTGCGAATTCACCCCAGTTACATGTAAATATATCAATTTCGACCTGAATATAATTGATGGTGCGAATTGCTCGAGTCAGAGGGGTTTTGGGCAGCAAGTTGGTCCTGGCTGATGGTACGACCAGTAGTGGAGGGGGCCGTCGCCTCCACACGTAACGGTCGGGTACGCACAAGTGCAACCGCTGCAGCACTCTCGGGTTGTGCTCTATGCCTTGGAGCAGTTTCCCCATGTACGACACCAGCGCAAATTCCCGTCGCACTCCGAGTTGATTGTACCCTACCATACCCAGTACGAATAGAGTGGGGTACATCAAAGGGTAAAATGGGTATACCCCACAATATAATAAAATAATATTATTTAAATTTAATAAAATTACGTAGGTCCTACTTCCATAACAATTATGCTGCTAATAGGTTGTGTGATGTTTAAAACAAAATAACAGACTGTGGGGAAAAATAAAAGGCTCAGATCGACATGTTGCAACCATATACATCTGCTTACCCTGCTACAGGAATCATAGCCTAGGTAAGGTCGTTATGTCAGTAGCTGCCGCACTGCGGGCACGGTTTGGGGCATACATCCTTTTTGGTTTTACTGGCCTGTATGTACCTACTTACGTTTTTCATTACTCTGGTCTAGGTTTTGTTCGGGATTTTGGAATGTGTACTGTGGAAGTCCGCAGAGAAATAAAAAAGAGGTTTGTTACAATAAAGTGTTTTACAGTCTCGAACTGTGCATAGATAACGCAAAAAGTTACATAGAATAGTATAGAAGATGATGTGTTGTGTGTATCAGCTAAGTTTTGGAAAAAGAATTACGTGTAAAGATCTCTTATTTAATAGGTACATGTTTTTGTTAATAATGGCAACACTACTTAACTTTTCAAATAATAAATCTAAATTAGGATAATAATCACCTTCATTTAATTAAAAAATACAATTCACAATTTTATTTCACTTCCTACAAGGAAGTTAATTAAACATTAATGATTACTTTTTTCTTTGCAAAGGAATTATCGCAATGCGGTCGTTGTCACGACCGTTTTGAAATTCAAATTCAGAATTTGATATTCTCATTCTCTTTTTAAAATGAACAACACTACAAAGGATCTTATGTAATCGGGACGGAGCTGTTTTATTTGTGAATCCTACTAACCTTGGTAGATACTCAGAGGTGTCGTGAAAACAATAAATTATTGACTTTAAGTAGGTAATTGACAAGTATAATAAATAAGAAACGTTATCAGTCAAAAATATGACAGACCGTCAGTCAGAAGAAGAAATCTTTGTAATTTTTCTACCAAATACCTTCAGCTATTTTCTTTTGTCATTTATCAGTATAATTATAATTTGCTCCAATAGATGAGGTATCGGTTTTCACAGAAGTTTACGTCATGCCAATCAACATGTCAGTTACAGGTAGAATCACAGTGCAGCAGCCAGGATAACGAGATTGAATATTCACATACAATTACATGGCATGCCGTCGACAGCCGAAATTAGCTTTAGGGAACAACCTGGAAATTGGAGCTAGTTTTCGACAAACGGAGGAGGAATATATTGGCCATTATATTATATGGCAGTATGTTTCGAAATTGAAAACAATATCAATCTCAATCATTCTCAGTTAGTCTGTATCATGGTATAATAATATACTTCGCCAGGTATAGCAGTCCGGTCACGGGGGAGACACAAGCCTACGTCATCACCGCTGTGTTAGCAGTAGTGTGTAATAATAACTCCCCAATCGCCTTTATTACCTGTGCGAATCCGATAAAACAAAGAGGTTTTAACTAACAATTACGTTGGTATCGTTTAAATTGAATTGTTTCGTTTGATTAGATAAATGAAACGACAATTTAAATGGTTTATATATATATATATTAACAGAATGGTGACTGATAATGTTTCCATAATTCGTGTTTTGATGCAATAAAGTGGCAACTGGATAGTGACGTAAGCATGTGTCACTCCCGGAATGCCAGACCTTGTTTTTTAGACCATGGTCTGTATTTTATGGGCCTCTCACGTCTAACACTATAAAAACTTTTCCTCCATCCACATACAGTATACTTATCTACGCCTATACCCGAAGGGGCAAGCAGGTGTAGGTACAGTACTTAGTTATGTATGTTATGATAAAGCTCTAAGTAATAATAATAATGGTCCTCCAGACAAAATTTCGGACATGGCGGCCAATCTCAGTGTAGACTGCCCATCTACGCGGGAGATATTATAATGTACAAGTGTATGCGCAGACACAGGTGCACTCACTCTTCCCTCACTCTCTTAGTCCGATGGGACGGCAATCCGACACGACCGGGAAGAAATCAGGCGCAAGATCAACAGCTTAACGTGATTTTCGAGGCACGGGGGGGGTATTACACCACCAACTTCCAAACTTCGGGCTGTTACTGAGAAATTCCAATAACACTTTGTCCGACCTGGAAATCGAACCCAGGACCTGACGCTCGGCAGTCGCAACCGCAAGACCAACGGGGCCAAGTAGGTGGCGAACCTATTTCTATCATCCAAGCAAAAATCCAGACTGGGCTTCAATTGAGCTGCCTGAGGTGCTACTTCCTTACCCTCAGGATTGAAGCCCAAAGTCACGCAATAGTCGCGCTTGCGAGCTCTCAGGGCCGGCAGTCTCGACATAGACAGCGACGCTGTCGATAACTACCGATCGCTAAATATTAAGGTGAAACCCCAGTTGTAGCCCGCCAAATTAAAATTCTCTTTGAATTTGACGATTGATATGAAATTGATGATTATTATTCGATAAATATATAATGCCCGCAGTCGAGTATCGCATTTTGATCTTAAAACAGAGCTGCAATTTGAAAAAAACTAAAGAAAATTTGAATTTTGCGGGTTAAAACTGAGGATTCACCTTAATATTTAGCGATCGGTAGTTTGTGACAGCGTCGCTATCTAGTCGAGACTGGCGGCCTAGAACAATGTTTGCTGTCAAAATAAATGAAAGGTAAAATACAGCTTCGAAACGAATGAAAAAGAGTTAGACGAGTTTCGCATAGAATATAATGCGACATTTTCAACAATAGGAAGCTGTTGACAACCCCAAGCAACTCCATAGAACCGTCTTCACAAGGACCCTCGATGGAATGCGCTATTCGGGGGAACAGATAAGATTCTACTTAAAAAAAAATCAGAGCAACATTTTTCGTATCCCGAATATTTTCGCAGTATTGAACTTGTATCTATACAATTGGAACTGTATAGAACGTTAAGGCTATCTATACAAATACATAAAATTGAAGTATCTGTTTGTCTGTCTCAACACGGTGAAGGAAAATATCGTGAGGAAATCGGCATGTCCTAGAACCAAAAATTCGAGGACATGTGACATCTACCAACCCGCACTGGGCCTGCGTGTGCATTACGGCCCACTCCCTCACACAGAATGGAGGCCTGTGTTCCAGCAGTGGGAAGATTATAGGCTGATTATGATGATGATGATCTTTTTTTAATGTGAAAATAACAGCTTTTTACTAAATGCATATAAAAGTATATACGGTAGTAATAACAAAAACCATATTTTTTTTTTGTTAACTTTCTCTCCTTCTTGCTGTTTGTTTCGGCTAATCTCCAAAACGGCTGGACTGATTTTGACGGTACTTTCTCTGGTAGATAGCTGATGTTATAAATAGTAAAATACTTACCTTTACTTTTAACTTTTGTCACGGTAGCACGTTCCCGTGGGATAATTTCCGACATCCACGCGGACAAAGCCGCGGGCAAAAGCTAGTAAATTCATAATCGTATGTTTAACAGACTAGCTGACCGCGGCTACAGCCGCGTGGATGGCGGAAATTATCCGTAACATACTACCGGGACAAAAAGTATCCTACATGTTAATCCAGGTTATAAACTATCTTTGTTCCAAAATCCATCCAAATCCGTTAAGTAGTTTAAGCATGAAAGAGTAACAAACATCCATCCATCCATCCATCTATCCATCCATCCATCCACACAAACTTTCACATTTATAATATACTACATACATACATAACATCACGCCTGTATTCCCCGAAGGGTTATGCAGAGGTGTACCTATAGCACACCCACATTTCGCCAGTTATGTTTAAGTCCCATGTAATAGGGGGCGAGCCTATTGCCATGAACCGAGCACAAATCCAGACTCCGGGCTGCTACCGAGAAATTCCAGATGGAAAAACCCGATAATACTTTGCCCGACCCGGGAATCGAACCCAGGATCTCATGCTCAGCAGTAGCGCTTGCGACCACTAGACCAACGAGGCAGTCAATAATAATAATAATAATATAACATACTAATATAAAAAAAATGAAAAATAAATGATGATAAATAATAAATAATAATAATAATAATAATAAGCCCCCTAAACAACCACACGTCCTGATTGACCATCTAATCACGTGGGGGGCGGACACACGAATAAGAAATTACTGGCGTGGCTAACGTGGCTCTGAAAACCCGCGGGGTAGCATGTGGCGAGCTGTTGGGCAGTAGCGACCCCACGGACCCTATCTCCCGGGAGAAGTCTTGTTCCTCACCTCTGGCTTGCCTTTATTGGCCGGCTGGAGTGAACAATGAAGAGGGACAGTGCTCCCGCCTCTTTCTTGCCTTTATTGGCCGGCTAGAGTGGAGATTCGCAAGAGCAAACGTGCTCGGAGGAAGGAAGTATTCCAGTAAGATGCTGGTAGGGATCTTGACCGTACTTCCGGGATTGTCCTGATAGCCGTGGGATACCTCTCCACTCCTCATAAGCACCTCAGGACACGTTGCCCCTTAGTCACTTCGACACTATGTGCTAGCGACCATTTTCGGGGGCCCATTATTGAGTGTGCAAGTCACCCCCTGCCATTTTATCTGTGTATTTTATATAAAACATTGGTCAGGCAGGGGCCATAGTCTTTCCATAGTCCTAGATAACCAGTCCACTTAAGCTACCCAAATCCATAGTCCTATATATTTGTTTCCATATCTTGCAATAGTCCTACACCAACCGGGGGTTGTCCTTGGGTGCACTTATATAGTCCGAATAGGGATAATCGTCGGTTGGTGCTTCATTTCATTAAAAACGTCGAACGGGCCTCTGCGAGTTGGCTTCGGCCCCTCGTATGCCTTCCAAAGGTCCGGGATCCCAGGGTCCCGAGAAATGTGAAGAGATAAATAAATAATAATAATAATAAATATTTATTCAAAAATACAAGTTGGTAAAATACAGTAGGTATAAATCATAGAAATAATATAGGTATTATAAAGTAGGATGCCTGTACTAGGATAAACCTGTATCACAGGCGGCATGAGGTCTTACAATTTCTATTAGGACAACTGATTTCTTAACAATATTTAACGTTTTAAGATTAGTAAACACTAATAGTTAAGGTCTTACACATATAGATAATTTCTATATTATTTACGGAAAATTGTTTTTAGCACTTAGTTACACGAATATGATTGAGTCAGCAGAATTATTAACTAGGTTGAAAGAAATGTTGCATTTAAATCGCCTTCAAGGCTACATTAGATTTTTGAAGCGATCGGCATTTATGTGCTTAGGCAGCAGCAAATCGTTGGTAAGTAGGACAGCTCAGTGGTCAGGTATATTGTTGAGTCCGCAACAAGCGATACGGAAGTCTGGCCTTGAGTATGATGCACTATGTGCCCTCATAATCAATCGAGTTAATGTACCTGTATTCTGCTATTTTCCTAGCAGGGCAATCGGCATCTCCCGTTTTGTGATCACTGGGCTTTTTAAAGCGTGAGCAAGTTGCACATTTCGGATTGTCGGCTTTCTTCACACAATCAGAAATCTAATGGCCAGCGTCACCACAGTGACCACACGTAGAAACGATCTCACGGCAAGTTTTTGCTGCATGGCCATATTGTTGGCATTTATAACACCTTGTTACCAATGTAAAGTCCCTGACAGGACAGGATGTCCAATTTATAAAAAGCCTTGATTGAGAGATTACGGCTTTACGTATTTCAGCTGAAACTTCAACACTTTACAGGTCGTAGCATCTCTCTTCCCCGATTTGTGGCTTAATTTTATTAAGGTCAAGAAGGATTCCAATGACATCGCTGGTAACTTGTCGGCTACGTTTTGTTCGAAAATGCACCTGAACACCTCATTTTCAGCCAAGGAAGTCGGCACTCCTACAACCACGATACGAGGTTTGCGCTTGCTGGGTTCGTCGGCGGTAAGTCCAGATGTAGAGAGCTGGACTGCGTGCTTTAGTTTATCTAGTTTAGTGCGTGATTTAAATGTATGGTAATAGCTGTTTTCGACGGTTAAAATGCTTGATATTTGTATAGCATTGCATTATTTGAACATGTTACTGTCCCAAGCGCATTATTGTCGAGATTTACAAATAATATTCAGATTTATTTACACATTCAAATAGTATTTTACATTTGTTAAAATAATAATTTCAGTGTGCAATTTTATTTTTCCATTGTAAAAGATTTTTTATTGCGTGTTTGCAATTTCCGGCATTTATCGTATGTCATGTTTGCTTACGACGTTTTCCATCATTATGAAATTAAAAAAAAATCCAATCTATATGCTTATGTTTTTTTTTTACAAAAAAAAAACATGTGAAAGCAATATAAATATTTAGACCGGAATGTGTTTCATATTTACATGAAACATGTCTAAAGATTTTATAAAATAAAAGACGCACAAAGCGGCCATATTTCCCTTGTTGACGGAATACCGAACGTGGTTCCACGTCGTAGGAAAGTCAAAGATGGTAAGCGGATCTGGAATTTTAAGTGGACGGTTATTGTACTGAGAAAACTAGAGGTTTGGAGCCAAAGAATAGTCAAGATGAACACTAGCTATGACACAGAAAATGGAAATTTATTTGAAAGCTTGCTTTTGCCCGCGGCTTCTTCCGCGTCGTGGTCCAAAATTATTCCACGGGAACGTAGTACCGGGATAAAAAGTATCCAGATTGTAAACTATATGTGTGCCAAATTTCATCCAAATCCGTTCAGCCTTTTTGGATGATTGAGTCATCCAAACATCTAAACATACAAACTTTCTCATTTATAATATTAAGTGGGATACCTAGCTGGTTTTGTTATGTTAGAAACTTTGTGTCGGTTACTCAGAATATTATGATAAAGAACTAAGGAGGTTTTATGAAATTCTAAAAAGTATTACCGCACACTGGAAAATGGAAGAAAATAAAGAAAGTTTTTTTTTTTTTAATGTTGGCAGATTCTTATAGAATTATTGCAGTGCGCTTGTTTTGTTCAAGGAAATCTCCAAACGCCTGTTTGACACTTCCTGTGACCCAAGGGCTGGATTTTACCTTGGCCAGAGGCTAAGCATTGCCATACAACGTGGCAATGCCGCCAGTCTCTTGGGTACATTACCAGTCGACAGCGATGCGGAGGAATTTTTTGACGCCATCTTTTAATTTGTTATTAGTTTCGTTTGTATAAATACGATCATGCGCTAAGCTTTCAAATGTAAGTTTCATATACTCGTTCGTATTTGATACAACCGAGAGGATGGGTTGTTATTCAATATGGACAAGGATAAAGAGCCCAGGTTTGAGGGCGGAAGTGAGCCCAGGTTTGAGGGCGGGAGTGAGCCCAGGTTTGAGGGCGGGAGTAGGCCCAGGTTTGAGGGCGGGTGTGAGCCCAGGTTTGAGGGCGGGAGTGAGCCTAGGTTTGAGGGCGGGAGTGAGCCCAGGTTTGAGGGCGGGAGTGAGCCCAGGTTTGAGGGCGGGAGTGAGCGCAGGTTTGAGGGCGGGAGTGAGCCCAGGTTTGAGGGCGGGAGTGAGCCCAGGTTTGAGGGCGGGAGTGAGCCCAGGTTTGAGGGCAAAGGACGGAATATGAACAGCCGAGATAAGGAACGGGTTACTACCGGAATGGCGGCAAGGATTGAAGACCGGAAACTACGTCCATCTAGGAACCTAGGTTCCTAGGGATCTAGGTTGTTTTGTTTTTAGTTAGGTTAGGTAATTATATTTTTATTGTAAATATTTAGTTATATCATGATTAAAAAAAAGAAAAATAGGTTTATTCGTCACAGAAATACGTGCATACAAAAAAGATAATTAGCTGTAGTAATTAAGGAACATAAACCACTCACTCCACTCAGCATGACGCTATGCTATGAAAGTGACTATTGTTTTTTAGTCTTTCATTGGCATGTTCCAAAAATAAAATAATAAAGAGGCGAGTCAAAAATGTCATCCACAAACACATTTTTTTTTTTGGAATATTTTAAAACAAGTCTATAAAGCCGTATCAACCCTGTTCGCGCCAATTTTGTCAACATTTCGCGCCAAAATGAGCTATTATGGCGCCGAGTTCGCTTCACATCGCATTAAAAATGTCGGCGACAGCGCTGGATCCTTTGTGACGCGAGTTTATTTAGTCTGTTCCTTTTCAGACATTGTTGTTTAAAATCTGTACGATAAAAAGAATTCTTTGGTATATAACTGAGGCGGGAAACTGCTAAATATTTGTCTTTTTACGATTGCAGTGGCGAAGTTTATTTAACTTGCTGTTACAAATGGAAAGACAATACGAACGGGAGTGATAGCTTAGTAGAGAGTGTTTTCAATTTGTTTTCTGCATTCTGTGTTTTATAATAATCCTTAAGATGCAAAAGAGAAATCAAAATTATTTAATGCAAATTATGGCAGAGAATCAGGCTCAAAATCCACTTTTCGAAGATCCTAATGCTTAACCCACAAAGCGACGCAATACTCCCGTAGCCTCACAACAAGAGATTATTAATTGTGTCTGATTAGTCGACGCTTGATGATGGTATACATACATGTAATTACGTCAGGTAAATGATTAGTGTTATTATAATAATAAGATCATTACCGATCAAGCCGTAGTTGGCTTACCAATTACCAAGAAAACTAATTAATACGTCAAATTTCATCAAGATGGTATAAACTGACACGAGCATTGATCTAAAATAGGTCATGCGGCGTAGAAATTAATCGCAAAATAAGACACTGAATAGAACAGTACAGAAGGTCGGCTCCATACAAAAAGCGAGAACGCACGCACAAATAGACACGCTACACGTACAACGAGTGCAAGCGCGCTTGCGCCGCTCGTACGCGTCTTATGTGTGTGTACGCGCCTGTTTTCGGACCTCCTTGTATGAAGCCAAGCTTCTGTCCTATTCTGTGCTTCCGTAGAAATTAATCGTAAAATAAGGTCTGGAACAATAAAATTCTTTGCTAGCGTTCGCAATTGGGAAAATAAACTAATGAACGACCCTCGAAGTCACTCCCTTTTGATTGTTGTTTGACTCCCTCTTGGACAAAACGGTCTCGCTTCCTCAAAACAACTGACGATTTCTGTCTACACGATTTTAATGAGAGGAAAGGTTGTATTTCCAAAGCTGTGTAAATACTTGATTGCTTGAAGGTTTTTGTTCAACAAATCCACGGAATATTTTCAGCGCTTAAACTTTGTGTTGATATTTTGGATTGTAGCCACTAAATTAATAAGTTGACAATAGAGCAATAAAGCTAGATAACTATGAGATTAATATAGAGTGAAATGTTTACATATGGAATAATGACAGAACTATTTTGGATCAATTCTATTCTTTAAAAAGCGCCACAGTAAAACTATCAAGCTAAGAAATAGTCTGTTATCTTTTATCATAAAATAGGATAAAAATTAAATGTCAACGTTTAGTTTCATGAACACAAAAAACGTCAGTAAGTTGTAGTAGCAGAACATTATGGCATTAGGTAGTGTGAAATTCCACGGAAGAGCTGTTCACACCTTGTTACCTGTGTGCAGCGATGCAGCGCTTAATTCACACTTGAGCACTACGTGACTCCAATGAAAAGTACCTGTTTGTTAAACAGGCTGTTTACTTAGGACAGGGAAAATAAACATTAAAGCTATGTAAAGTTGAATATACAAGACGAAAGAAGCAAATTCTTAATAATTATTATAAATATTATTTATAAAGTAATTTTCGTTAAAAAAAACCAGTCCGATCACTATGTATGGAAAACCGATCCCTTGGGAGAAGCGAGCTAAATACCTAGGTGTGATCCTCGACCACCACCTTACCTTCAGTGAGCACATAAGTATAGCTCGTTCGCGCGCCGTCTTCGCTCTCGGTGGACTCCACTTCCTATTAACCACCCGCAGTAAATTCATATGCAAATTGTGCATCTTCACCGCAGTCATCCGTCCCATCATGACCTATGCCTGCGTTGTATTTGCGCACGCAAAGCTCCGCCATCTTCTTAAGATGCAGATCCTACAAAACCGTTTCCTCAGAATGGTTACGGGAGCCCCTTTCTATGTCCGAAATGTGAATCTTCACATAGATCTTCGGATGCCTACCATCCAACAGTTCATGAAACGCCTTTCAAAGCATTTTTTCGACTGCGGCATAAAACACCTCAACCCCCTGATTAAAGCAGCCGCCTGCTACACTCCGTCCCGCAATAGTAAGGTTTGCCGCCCGAGGCATACCTTACTCGACCCTGATGACGCCACTACCCTCCTCCAGGAGAGTAGTAAGGCCACCAGTATCTTAAAGATACAAAAACACAGACCGCCGTCCTTCCGTCCTCGCCGCCGAGGCCCGCCGTAACGCCCCGACCCTTGCTCGAGCCAGCCTGCGCCGTTGAGCGTGTAGCTTTAAATTTGTCCCCTAATAATAATAATTCCGATCCAGCCTATTCCTTTATTGCCGGGGTCGCGGATTGTTCGAAAGAGTTACCGTGGACCTGGCGCACAGGCAACTGAAGGAACACGGGTGGGATTTAGTCAGTAAGAGTCTGACACGCAATACTGCTCCGCCCAGAGCGGGAGAAGTCATTTGATGACTTACCACCCAAAAAAAAAGCCTGTTCCTTGCGGCCCTCTTCCAGCGACGCCTTAAGCCGAGGTTCGTACCCCTTAGCGTGTTGTCACCTAGTTTGTAAGTTTTTTAAGCCCTGGAAAAAAATCTTAAAATGTAGTTTTCTCTATCTCTAATCTTTGTGGTTTAATTGGTAATCATTATGGTTCTCGTTAAGCAAAAGCCGGTATCGTTAATGATGCCCAAGGGATTAATTAGTGTTAGTATAATTAAAATCTATTTATAGAGCTGATTGTACCAATCATTGATCAATAATAATTCAATCCATTAGTTATCAGGTTCCTAATTGCATCATTATTTCTATTTAAGGTTGATAATGATGAATGAATGCCTGCCTGATGTCCGAGTATAATTAAACAGTCTATAAACAACGTGTATCAGAAATGTATGCTCCATAAAAATATTAGCTGTCCCATAAATTTGGGTCGACTAGGAATTGAAGTTTTGTATGGAACATTTAATAACTTTTTCTCGATTACGATGATGGTTCCATGGAGAAAGTTGATCAATTTGACTCAAACTCAAACTCAAATTATTTATTTCAAATAAACCAATTACAGGCACTTTTGAATTGCCCAGGGGTCAGTCAGTCAGAAAAATGAAGCTAGTTGCCCATTCCAAAGCGTAGTAGGTATCTATGGAGAAGAACGGGAAAGAAACTCCATAGACACTCTTTTAAATCAACATAATTATAGTTACATCATTCATGTTGAAATTATACATGTGAGAACGATGTAGAAAGACGTGCACGTTAAAAGCGTCTGTAATAAAAAGATAAAAACGAAAAAAAAAACAATTCTAAAATTTAATTATTTAAAGTGATTTGATGATGTCTACCACACCCTTAAATATGACCGCACATTTCTGATACACGCTGTATAATGTTGTTCTTTCAATTCCACATACAGAAGGTTGTCAATATAATGTAGCGAAATACATTTAATTTAAATTTGGTTTTCAGTGGAACTAAATAATAACACTTAAGTGCTTTCATAGTGAACGTTTTGTTTGTAGAATGGCTGCAATTTTGATCACTTGAGCGGTGAATATGGCCATATTTAATTGAAAATACGATGGAACGTAGATATCGTATATTCATTATGATGTGTGTGTTGTTTAAGTACCCAAATGATGTTTATTGAAGTTTATTGCTTTATGAACTTATGATGCTTTCGTGTTGGGACCGATATTATTAATGTTTTTGTAAGTTTTGTTCAGAAGTATTCTGCAATTATCTAGCGAATACAGTCGAGCTTTCATTAGTAAGGGTTCGACTATTTACTGACTGCAAAGCCGGGACCAAAGTTACTTACATCTACCTAGGTATCTATATACGTCTATGAAGGCACTTGCAACATGATTTAGCAATTAATATTACCATATACTAGCTTTTGCCCGCGGCTTCGCCCGCAACGTTGTCGGAAAACATCCCACGGGAACGTACTACCGGAATCAAAATTTGTTAATCTAAGTTATAAACTATCTGTGTGCCAAATCCGTTCAGCAGTTTTTGCGCCAATCTAGAACATACATCCAGACAAACAGACAAACGGACAAAAATCTTCGTTACTATTTTATTATTGTATGTATGTATAGATGGCAAAAAGCGAGCCATATGATGACGATGCTTAGTTACTGTAGTGATTTCTACCTTTTCTACGTGACCATCGTCAGGACTCCACAAAATTCGAATACCTAATCGATGAACAACATAAAAAGGAATCTTTGATCATCAACTCTTAACGTCAACCCGCCAAAAGTTTGTACTCCAATACTTGCTAACACTTCTTTGAAAACTGCCATTAACTACGTCCCCTATACAAACAATTTTGAGCTGAACGTGAGCGCGACCACTTAAGTTTCGTTTATACGGGCCATTTTTGTTGCCGGAAGTAGTGGCGCAATTAGCGGAGCAATCTTGTTTATTTCTTAAAAAATGCATAAATTCTAATTCTACATAATCTTAATATTATATATGACGGAGAAGGTACTTCTCTCTCGTTATTATGAGCCATATTTTAACTACTGTGGGCGCACTATGGGTAGTGTTGGTTGTTGCGCAATAGAAAAACCGTTTGCAGTTCAAATCAAATTATAACTTACGATCAAATTAATCACACTTGCGAATCTCACACTGTAGGTACACGACACAATTATACGGAACGCGCGACAGTTTCTAAACGTCTTCACTGCTTACCCGTCAACAACAAACTCTGCCGTACTCTGGTCAAGCGTTAGCGTTATAGACTCTGTCCAGCGCCACCTAGTGGCACTGGCGTCCCGATTAGTCAAAGTCAAACGATTGATTCAACGTATTTCCGACACATAGAATTATATAGAATATTATATAGCATAAATTCTGTATGGCTAATTAATTTGTAGCGGCATCTACAATGCCACATCCGAGCTACGCGTAACACTGACGTCACGCAAAATCCTGCATCGCGCAAGCAGAGTTTACCGCGCAACTAGCATATATACAACGTCCCGACACATCAACACATATAAACATTGGGCAGTTGCCCACCAGATACGACGCCCGTCTGGTCGGAGGATCCTCCCTTTTCTATGGAGGTATGAGTGAGCTATACACACTGTTCCTCATACCTCTAGAAATTAATTGCCTTGTTATTTAGTTGCTCTATATTTCTCAATATGATGTGGACGTTTCTCTGGTACACGATGAGAACGCAGTAAATTATTTGATATTACGTAATGTTATATTACACAAGTATTACCCAGAATATTGAGCAATTAAAGTTGTCAGTGTGAGCGCACCTTTAAGTAAGTACAAACTAACGTGCTCCAGAGTGCAACGCAAAGATGTTTTGCAGCTAAGTAGAGCACGTTTTGAGTTACTTAAGGACTAAAATTGCTTGACGCTAAATCATCGTACCAAACTTTACGTGCTTGAAAGTTTGAACATATTTTCCCGCAGTAAATTCCTGATGAGTTTTGGAATGGTGGCTGCTATGACACACGAGAAGCTATTAAGACCCACTTGCACCGCCAATTACTAAACACGTTTAGCGCTAAACGAATTAAAAATATAATTATTTTTCCAATTCCAATTCCAATTTTATATTAATGGCTCCACCGTTTTACTGATGATTCTGCCAATGTCAAGGTTGAAGGAAACAAAGTGTATTCGCTGAAGTTAACCGGTTGTATTGACTTTATTATGATTTTCTTAATTAAACCTGGATCCGTTTGAGTAGACTGTAAGGACAACACAAAACATTTGCTAGTATATATTTTTAGTAAGCAGACAATACAATTCAATTTTATTATGAGACGTACACTGAACCACCTATATGAGTTGGTAAATTAAAGCTTTATTTTATTCAATAAAATAAATTTTTGGAGTGTTTTAACTAATGGGGAATCAACGAGTGTCAAGAGGAATGGTATATTAATAGGTCTGGGAAAATGAGGAGGGAGCATATCATACAGAGGTACCAAAAGATTACGACAAGAGAAAAATATGTGCTCAAGAGTACCTTCTTCCACACCACACTCGCAAAGGGAATGATCCCGAATGCGTAGTTTAGCTAAAAACACTGAAGAGCAAACATGTCCCAGTCTGAGACGTATAATAATTGTTGTGCTTAATTTATTTAATTTCTTATTTTTGACAAACCAGGGCTTAGTTGGGATGTTGGATTGGATACTGCCATAATACTTGCCCTTAATTGCCCTTGTTCTTTGCCACAGATCATCCCAAGACCTCATGAGACGTGGTTTAGCCAGGCAACGGACGTCCCGAGCCGGTATGTTGGTAAAAGACGTACAGCCTATCCGGATAGACTGCTTAGCATAGAAATCACCTGCCTCGTTACCAAATATGCCAATATGTCCCGGAATCCATGCCAAGACAGTTTCCAGGCCAGATTGATTTAACTTATAGAGTATTTCCTTAATTCTAAGAATAATTATAGAATTATCTTTGCTGCGAAATGGGATTTTCAATAAATCTTGGAGAGAGCTGAGAGAGTCAGTAAAAATCAAGGATTTATCAAAATGTTGTTGATTGGCATCAATGTATTTCACTGCCTCTAATATTGCTAGGGATTCTCCTGTAAAAGTAGAATACTCAGTCGGACTCTTAAAACTTAAAACAACATTAAACTTAGGTATGAATACGGCTGAACCTAAATGAGATCCTTCTATTTTGGATGCGTCTGTGTATAACAAAATCCAATTTGACCATTTTTTATTTAAAATTTTATTAAAAAGGTTGTTGGGATTGGGACTCCGTTTATGTATACCAAAATCAAGAATCACTCTGGGTTGGTATATCACTGACTCATAAGGAACCAGAAAAAGGGGATGATTATCCAATGGCATAACTGGAGATGAAAGAGACGCGCTAAACGCTAAACGTGTTTAGTGATTGGCGGTGCAAGTTAGCGTAAGTAAACCTAATTTAAAAAGCACCTCAATTATTTACTGGAAATTTATAGCTAAATGTGTATTACCTCTTTTGGAAGATAGACTAGAGTATTATCTGACTTTATCTGTGTTTTGTATCTCTAAAATGAGTGTCCATGGAGTTTCTTGCCCGTTCTTCTCCTTAGGAACCTACTACAGTTTGGAATGGGCAAATAGCTTCATTTAGACGGATAAAAAGTGCCTGATAATTTTTTATTGAAATAAATTCTTCGAGTTTGATTCCCCGAGATTTAATTCTTACATCAACTTCATAGCTTCAAATATACCTACTTATTTAATAACGTAAAGAACGCCACATGAGCAGATATAGGAATGAAAGGTATTAAATAATATAATGATTACGAGATAACGATTCGAGCAATTTTTGACATTTCTAAGAGTTTCTGGTTGTACTTAACGAAAGAAAGAAAGAAAGAAAATGCGTTTATTGGCATTACAGAAACAAAAATACACCTTAAAACTAAAAAAACGGAAAACAATGATTATAATGCCAAAGAGGCCTCAGCTCAGCATAATGTCAGATGACAACACAAGGTGTACCACCTGACGCTGATTTTCAGCTGCAACCCACGAGTGCCATACGCTAGAATAATAAACAAATAGGAAAGTGTGTGTCCGTTCTAATAAATTATAAGTGTTGTGACATGGGTGTGTGTGTTGCGTTGTGATTAATTAAAAACTTACTTGCTGATAGACCGCTCACTGTATGAATTTCGTTATATAGATAGATGGAGAGAATTCTCTGTCTATCTATAATAAAATTAAATAACATAACACACATAACATCAGGATAGGCAGAGGTTCAGCTATAGTACACCCACATTTCGTCACTTATGTTTTAAGTCCCATGTAATAGGGGGCGAGCCTATTGCCATCAATCGGACACAAATCCAGACTCCGGGCTGCTTCTGAGAAAAACCATTAAAAAAAAGCCAATAACACAAACTTTTCCTGACCTGAGAATCAAACCCAGGACCCAGTAGTATTTGCGATCAGTAGACCAACGAGTCAGTGAAATTAATGTATGTATTACTATTAACAGTCAAATAGAGAGACAAGTCTTTTAACAAGTCTCTATGGAGCTGATAACTTCACCGCATATCCTCGTTGCCGCACTGCGGTCGAAGTAACGGTAACTATATTTCAATAAAGTGGCGTTTCCTACCTTGACACACTTTTCTCAAGTAGATTCAGGTTGAAAAGCTTTTACAAGGTTGCATTCAAGGGTGGCCGATTGAGTTCTGCTTCGACAGATGACATGCAGAATGTGAATGCGACGGTAACGACTCCTGGACTAGCATTTAAATATTTTACTTCTTTATTACTTGCCAAGTTTGGGTCAGTGTGGGTAGTCTTAGGGGCGGAGTTGCTTTAGATATTAATATTTGAGTACATAATTAAACGAATCGTTATTTCATTTGTAGATTCGAAAATGATTTTTGCATCCAAGATTGGAGCTGATATACAGGATGTTATTTTGTTAAGCAAACATACTTATTTTTAACCGACTTCAAAAAAGAAGGAGGTTTCTCAATTATTTTTTACAATGTGAAAACCACATTCAAAGCTTCGAACTTTCGATTATTTATTCATAGAATGTAACAGTTTTTCTTACAATTTCTGCAACTGCTCTTTTTCAACTATCCTTTACTGAAATCTCCTAAACTAATTGCCACTTGTTATTGCAACGGCGAACTTCAATCAAGTTGGCCTCATCTATAATACAATCAGTCGCCAAAGCGAATGTGGAATAGAGTTAAACTTTTCTTACTTTTCCTTGCCCGAATGTTGCCAGTACAGTTTCCTACGTGCTGCTACCGACTTCCAAATTAACTTGTATATTCTTTGGAAGCCCGAAGCTTCGACTTTTGTTAAGTCCTCACCTTAATAAAGTGAATTGGTAATTTCTTTTCGCACGAATCATAAACTTGGATCTTTTAAAGCGCTTTCAATGGAATATATTATAAACTTTCTGCTTTTTGATTCCTTTTGTTGGTTGAGATCAAATTTTAGTATTATTTTTACCGTCATTAATACGTAGATCTAAGGGTCTGAGTGGACGTTATTGGAAATAAGACTAAAATTATTGTAATAAGATAGACGGCATCCTGAGGAAAAACATAGGCTACTTTTTGTCTCAAAAATAATCCTAAAAGGAGGTTGTATAGGAGATGAATAATTGTATGGGATATACCTATATAGTTATGGATATGAAAATTTGCTTTTGGTAGGAAATAAAAAAATAATTGTTTCAACGATTTTGTAAAACCTCCCCCCATGGGGGTAAAATAAGGGAAAATTACACATGATTATTGAAATTTTTGTGTACCTCTTTATAAGAGATTTAAGGAATTGGAAACATACTTCGAACCCGTATATTAAGGTATTACTTATTTTAGTACTTATTTATGTCATTTAAATCGGGCCACCCGCTTATAAGTTATTACAATTTGAAGTTAAATCCCGTTTAATGAATGGCCTAGGCGTCCAATTAGTTGGCTAATTTAACCAGATGGCTGCGGCATATACACAACATACAGAGTCTCTATACCTAAGTTGAGACGTTCTCTGCGGTATGTCGAAACGAATCTATTCACCGTCTATGAAAAAATTAAACAAGTCTGGATTTTCCGAAATCAAGAACAATTTTACCCATGCAGAGTTACTGTTACTGTTAGCATACATCATCCCACTGCTGGTCAAAGGCCTCTCCACATGGCTTCCAGGTCTTTTGATCCAGGGCTAATATAAACCACTGGTCGTTTGTTTTGTCCAGCTGCGTGAAAAGCACAACATTTTATTATAACTTCTAACAAAAACGTGTACAATAAATTTAGCCCTCGTTCTAAACAATCCAATAAAAACCCTTCGTCTAATGACCAAAGTCAAGTACAAGCAAAAAGGGGCTTAAATCCAAAAAAAGTCACCCGAACTTCGACTACTTAACATTCAACAAACACAAAGTAATAAATCTAAAACATTACTTTAGCTTATTCAAAAGTACGTACGACACGTTTCTAACTAATAAAATAAACTTTTTAATATGTCTGGAAGTTTGACAGTCAAAATATTAGGGGCAGTGTGCGTAATTTAATTTTGATATCGGCTTACCAACTTTTTATGTGGTTTTCTTCTTGTCGCGTCGATGGCAAGAGTAAATATATTTTATTATGTTAGATGAAACAGTGTCCGTGGAGTTTCTTGCCCGTTCTTCTCCATAGGTACAGTCATGAGCATACATATATCTGATTACATGTTTCATCCATTAATATATGACGGAAAATACCACTCACTATTGAAAAATCTTTGACGGAAATCACTATTTAGTGCCTAATAATTTTGCCATGACAATATGGTGCGTCTGATATTTCATTGTGGTTATTAACCGATATTGTGTCACGTGTAATGGAGAGCATGCGGTTTTAGTAATTTAATATCACTAAAACATTTTACTTTGAAAATTAAATACATTTTGTCTATGCATTTGGTGTTTTAGTTGGATAATAATATAATAAATTACCTATATCGCTATTTTCGTCTTTATCGAGGTTTGGTTGCATATAGATTATGAGAAATGGCCGCTGTTTTTAATTTAAAGTATAGAGTGTTCACCGTCTACATTTTTTTTTAATTTGCTTCAGGGTGAAGCACAAGTGTGCCTATAGAACAGTTATGTACTTTTTGGCCTAAAACTCAAATTTTATCCCAAATCTATTACGATCGTAAATAGTCCACAAAAAACATACCCCAACCTATTTCTGAGATTTTTATGATACACTACACGTAACCACTTCGGGGCTAGTGGTACATTTTATTTACTTTTTACGCCCTCTTCTCTCCCCAAATAGGGAAGAAGTAAGCTTTTAGTTTTACGACGTGAAAAAAGTACGTGTTAACGTTATTATGTGTATTATAATCGTGATTAAAACGCCATTTTGTTTAAGTTAAGTATGTGGGCTTGAGTTTATTTATAGACTTATCTTTTGAGTCCTTTTGAAGTCTTACCAAGTGGTAACGTGTAACCCAGTAACTGGGTTGTTGGAGCGGCTAACTATCTGACGTCTGTCGGATAGGTAGTCGCTCCATATAAAATACTGGTTTTCAGCTGCATCTGGAAAGACTGGAAGAGAACGACAACATAGTTCAGAACTTCAGAAGAGCCTAGGCAGATGATGACCTGTGAGCTGAAGATCAGGTGACCGAAAATGTGAATAGTTATAGCACCGTGTAACGTACCTACTCTAAGTACCTACTTTTATAGAAAATGAGGCATGTATCCCAGCAGTGGGAAATTGTAGGCTGATTAAAGTGTACATTACTGGCTTGAAAACTGGTCACTACTGGCAGATTTATTTTAGTTCGTGCGAAGTTAAGTTCACCTTTTACGAATGCAAAACGTAAAAAAAAACTATTTCCATACAAAAAAAAAACTATTATACTGTTGTCGGCTTTTTCGTCCCACGCTATCTTTTAAAAGTTAAATCATTTCACCTCGGCACTTACACTGAATGCCAACTGTATTCTCTTATAAAATAAAACATGACACAGAAGCCTCAAAACAGCTCTCTGAACGGAACAAACACCTTTTAGTTCACTCCATTCGTTCTTTCATTCATGAATCAGTATACTTTCGCTCTTACGTTTCTCTGTTGGCTGGTTAGTATATTTTAGTATTTCTAGGGTACTTTAATAGTACATTAGGACACGTGTGACTTAATTAGTTCATTAATGCACGGCATGATGGTGCTAAAGTATGCTATTTTATAGCTCGTGTGATATAAACGCGCCATGTTGGAAAAATAAACTAAAAAAAGCAATGAAAAAAGAATGAATGATGATGAAATGTGAAAATTGAATGTTACGTTTTTAGCCATTTCTCTAATTGCTTCTTGGACAATGTCACCATTCTCATCTTCACTTAATTTACTTCCTGAGTGGTTCATATTAAACTCACAATGTTAACATTGAAAAAATATGGTTATCCACGAACAACAAACTAGTTAAAGACAAACTGAAAACCAAACCTAGAAGTGGTAGTATAGCGTTTCTGAAATTGCGTTTCACTTTTTTACAGCATGCATGAAACTGTTTTTAGGTGAAATGCTAACCTACCCCTCTTTTGACATTTGTGTGGTTTGAATTTCTAAGTGTCAAAGAATATTGAAAAGTGTATTTTCTTGTTTATTATGCATCCGTGTAGTTAGTTGATTGATTTTCGCACGGTGTAAAACTGGACTAAGTACTTAAGTCACAGAAAAACGTGACGTAAGTGCGGGTTTAGGTCACACAGTGCTATAAAAATATAAAACCATACTTATTGCTAGGTACTTCAATCACGTTTGACTCCCTCACAAGCATGCATGCTGCATTTTTCAGTTATTTACGTTACGGACTACGGTCCAGACTTTTCATATTGTATTGCGTAGAGTACCAAGTACGATCCCAGTCCGAGTATCGGATTTTTTTTAATCCGCATATCCGTATCTGTAGGCTTATCCTTCAAAACCAATAAAGATCACGTACTATTCGAGTGTACTCGCAATATCCCTACAAGAGATACCGAGTATTGCCTGAGTGAGCGTTAGAAATTCAATTTTAGAACATTCTTATTCCAATTTCAAACGCATTTCGGAACATGATGGAAGTTCCGAGTGGCCTCGTTTTTAGTTTGCTCAAGCAAATCCCCGAGGACGGTCGGGCTAGTGATGTAGACCATTCAATATTAGTGTGGGTGCTTAATCGATTTATGTTTGCTAGACATTTGGATTATTTTGAACTGTATTTTAAATTGAAATGAAATATAAAAACTTTTAGTTTTAGTCTTATAACTGCGTTATGTGTAGGTAACTAGTTTTACTTTTATTTTCCTTTTTTTTGTATTCTTAAAGGTATGGTTTTAAAATTAACTGTCCAGCGCATACTGACAGCTTTTTTACTTCACTCACCATTCTGTAAATGCTAGATAGATACTTAAAGTATCTATACATGTAGGTGGGTACTCAATCACCACACCACCTACTGCAATTTACTAAACAAACATAGCATAAAAACACGTAATTTTTATTATTTATTATTATTGTTAATTTCCCCTTTATCTTTTATAGACAACAAGAAACGCAATTAGCAACACACAAATTATTCACGGGCACATCCCTAGCGGTGCTTACCATGGCCGCCGCGTGGGCAAGCATAGAATTGCACTTATCCGTTTAGTTGCGGACTCTGTAATGCCGTTTGCGCGCCATCTTGTTTGCTATGCTGGTCTGTTCCCTGTTCCTACCCTCGTAAACTTACGACTAACTTGTTTATCTCAATAGTTTGAACGTCCTTCTGCGTGTATATTTATATTTTCTCGTAAAAGCCTTGGAGCCGTTCTTAACATTGAGTTGTTTTTGTTTCTGTGGGAAGTCTTTTAAGGTATAAAGAGGAGTTACTATGGTCGTAAGGACTTGTTCTGGTTCCGGAAATAGGTGATTCTAATGTACCATTATGTATCGTAAAAAACAGAGACGTGTTGTTGAAGCGGAGTTTGGAGCTACACTTCTTCTTGGAACATTGGGAATCTGTGCAAATATTTTTTGTTACCGTGACGATAAAGAAGAGCAGTAACCTACTTATTTTAGTCTATTATAGACAAATGAGTTTTTTACGGAGGCGTTTTTGACCCCCTATTTTAGTTTGTTAATAGTTTTAGTTAAGCAGGCCAGGCGCACTTTGAATTTTAGGTATAAAGCTACAAGTACGCGGCTCGCTTGACTTGTCGGGCTAATTCAGTGGAATGCCGCACCGGGTCGCACGTTAGTTCGATACAAACTCACGCGCCGCATCGCGTCGTCCGTTCGTCACGTAAGATATTAACTAAAAAGAAGGCAAAATAATATTGCATTACATCGCATTCGGCTTAAATAATACAAGGATTCGAACCTCACGTTTTTCACACATAAATGACCTATATTCTCAATTGACTAGGTGAGCCGGCGTGAATTAGATAGCTACCTCTAGATGTAAGTGAACATCCACATCGGAGACAAACACTACGGTGGCCAAGATGACTAGGTTCACCAAGAGGTGGTCTCTGAGCCAAGTCCCAGCAAGCTTGGTAAACATGGTCATTGCTGTTTACCTGAAAGCTGGAAAAAGTTTTTAATGCCAGATATCATGAGTACTTAAAAAACCTACTTACTCTGTCCGATAGTTACTTTTTTCAATGTACAACAATCTTCATGTGCCTTTTAAATGTTTGATCATTATCATCATTAGCCTACAGCAGTCCACTGCTGGACATAGGCCTCTTCAATTGCACGCCATTTAGCTCGATTCTCGGCAACTCTCATCAGGCTGCTACCAGCCACCCTGCGAAGATCGTCGCTCCACCTAGCCTGAAGGCGTCCTACCTTACGTTTGCCGATTCGCGGTCTCCACTCAAGAACTCGTCTACGCCAACGGTCATCGGTTCTACGGCGAATACGGCGGTTTAAATGTTTATCTATAGTTTATTATTTTGTAAGTGTAATGTTGAAAAGGAATACATCGTGAAGATTGCAAGCCAGCGTGGTAGACGCTGGTGTGCTAATACACAGGAGTTGAGTAAGTACTTACAGGTTATGGTGCACGCCATTGACGAATCGCTGATAGTATCATTTCGTCTAATGCTCGCAGAACTAGTGTATTACAGTGACTAGTCGCTATACGACACAATGATCGATCGACGTTACAACGATCTAAGTTGTCAATATTCAATCGGACGTCGGTCGTAGAATCCAAAGTAACCAGTCCAAGTCCAACACTACCACTCCTTATCATGGTGTAGGAACACTAGCGTGACATTCGCTTTTTCTTCGCTTGTGCGCAAGACTCATCTAATGCATGAAAGTACCTTTTGTACAGCTTTATGCATCTTTAATAATATTCCGGGGCCTATTAGAATAATTACGGAAATGAATAAAAATAAAAAGATGATGATGAATAATCTATTGGTAAACAAGTGCTACTGTCATGATGCGTTCAGTGGCCCACTGATGTGTACCTACCTTAATTCGTTCCGTTTTTTTTATTTTTTATTTTTATTTTTTATGTGATGTCTCAATAATTTGTAACAATAATTGTAAATTCAATTGTTAGCTAATTATTGTATGCCCTCAAAGCGGAACGTAGCTGATCACAATTTAACTATTTGAGACCTGTTTTATGTACTTACCTATCATCCATCAGATATTGAATAAAATTGAATTGCAATGGCCGAAATACTCGCCTGTAATAACGTATCTCAATAAAAAGTATACTTTTACTTACCTACTAGTGAACTTCATATTTCATACACCTGGTCGCTCCACGTGGTATTCGTCCTGCACATGCGCACGTTACAATACACACACATAAATAAGTAAGTACTTATAATACCTCGAGGCATGGATTACTCTCGCTATTTATATTTCGCTAATCCTTTTCGAAATAGTTTCCACATTCCACCAGCAAACAAATACATATCCGCGTGTATTGCCATGAACAAAACGTAAGCAAATTAGTTTCAAAATCCATTTTTTTGCTTTTATTCGCTGTTCCAGTACAATATTACCAGCTTAGAAAATACTGCTAATATTCTGAGTTTAAATCTGGAATCTACAGAATTCCCAGAAGTGCATAGAATTAATTAGAAGCGCTGCTTTCTTTTTAGGAAGAAAATTTGTACGAGGCCAAGTATATTACTAAACGCACTTTTATTAAACAACGTTAGATGAAATATAATTAAAAAGAACCCGTACTCAATGTTATTAAAGTTTTTTCCTAGAAATCAAGGCAAAAAAAGAAAAAAGAAAGAAAATGTGTTCATCCTGCACGAACAACACGCACAATACAAAAAAACTGTTGTAGACAAAATACATACACTAATAAAAAGTAGCCAAAAGCCTCGTGCTTAAAACGTTAAATGTTTGTCAATGTTGTCTATTTCTTGATGTCCATGTGTTGGTGTTGAATGATCTACTTTTGTAAACAACAAATACACACACACACATGTACACACATTACAATGTAGACATTGGAATCTATTATCTACTATCTATTACACATGCAGCATTGCCATACAACATCGCAACGCTACCAGCCTTTTGGGGACTTTTCCTGTTGACAGCGATGCGGACGAATTTTTTGATACTCTATGCTTCTTTCACCTCCTCGTTTTATATACTGATCGCGACGATAGGTCGTGGTGGAGCAAAATGAAATGCAGTGGACTGTATAACATGTGTAAGTATAATAATATGAATAAAATGATATAAAAAGATTGACTTAAAACGACAAAGATGTTAATAAAAACGCGCAAGCGCAGCCGTGCGTGGACGCGTGCAACAGCTGACTCGTGTGGTGCGGTGCGGGGGCCCGCGCTCAGTCGTCGTCGGCGGGCTGACTCCCCGCTGTCCCCGCGCCCCTCGTTCACTGCCGCCAGTGCGCGGCGATGCTGATGCTGAGAGGTGCGGTCTCAACATATACTTATACATATTATTATTATTACTTTATGACTGTTAGCTTTAAAAGCATGTACATAAAATTCAAATTACACATTATATTAAAGTCGCTTTTCTTCTTCTGTCTGTGTGACCGTTTTGTTTGTCTAAAGTACAAAATGGATTTTGACGCGGTTTTCAGCATTATTTAGGGAATTTATTCCGATTTATGTGTATAATACATTCATATTAAACTTACATATAATAGAGAAATATCGATTTTTTGTTAAGCCGTTCATAACTGCAGTGTAAATGTGAATATAGCGTTTATACCTAGTTTTCAATTTCAGATGAAACGTTACCATGTTTTGCTGCTAATTGGTGCTGAATCATTATCAGAATGTTAGGTTTTCACATTATTAATACCTCATCATAGTAATTAATGTTACTAATGTAATGTCCCTTTTGCGTGAGGATGGTTCTCTTTGATTAATATTGGTGCCGACTTTCTTGGACATCGAACTAAACTAAATTATCACTAAAATTACTTATTTTTGGTTAAGAGAATCTTAAAAGCTATTCTTCAAACAAGATTCTTTTAACTCAAAAATAATTTTGACACAACTAAAATCGAGTTTGACAATCGCTAACTTGATTAAACCATACACCAAAATTTGTCGGAAATTAAAATAAAGAGTGAATAGTAAGTGAAAAGTAAAAAGTGAAAAGAGTGAACGAAATGATCCGAAGAACAAAAAAAAACCTGCGTAAAATCAAATAATTCTCTTTGATTGTTTATCAATCATTATTTAAATTTAATACAGGTTGCATAATGACGGCGTAAAACTATATTAATGTTTATACGTATATATTTCAATAAATTAAGATGCAATAACCTGTATTTGTTTTTATTACCTACAAGCTGACCCGACAGACGTTGTCCTGTCTTAACTATAAATGTCATATTTCGTTTAGTATTAGTTTTGACTATTGACTAAAACTAAAACTATCGACTCATTTATCAACCGATCCATCTGTGTTAAACGATATTTGCAGCGCGCATTCTGTCAATCGCTGACAGTTATTTCAAACAACTGACAGTTATATAAACATAATAATTGCGTTAAGTTTTCTTAAATTTTGTACCGTTCCGATCAACTTCCTTATTTTTTTATTTCATAAGATTCTTCTCCTGACAATAAGGAACACGATTAAAAAAAAAATTGTGAAATCGGTCCAGCCGTTCACGCGTGATGGCGTGACCAACGGAAATAGGGATTCATTTTTATATATATAGATATAGATATAGATAGATGACCAATGTCAGTGATCTTGCTTGGGTTGTTCACCGAAAACGATTTAGAATTTCGACGATATTTTTTAGTTTTTCAATAAGAAACAATGATTCAGTTAGGATGATTATCTTGCTAGTTATTTCAGCGCAATAAACCTAATTTACTAATAAAAAATGTGGTCTCTCCGGTATTCTCGGCGCCCGCGCCGTAGGAAAGCCCTATCAAGGACATCTTGAATTTGTTTGAGTCTGTCTGTTTGTTATGTCGTGAATCGACAACAACTACAATCACATAAGCTTCCATAATAATTTCCAAACTCACAAGCATCCAAACTTTCAAGAACTAGTAGAGAAATGTGCTTTGTAAATTTTAGTCCATGACAACTAATTTTAATCCACACCTTTTTAATTGCTATTAAAAATAGTCTGATTTAATTTGACAATCAAAATTTTTGGTGAAAAATACAGAATAGCAAAACTGCCGTTTTCACTAAATTGAATAACTTAATGACAATACTGCTGTCAAACTATAATATGGTTAAGTTGAGTCACTTTAGTCAATTTCAGAATAGGAAACTTCGTTTGACAGGAATAAACTAAATTTTGGTGATTTTTAGTCTACTTTAGAGAATTTTGTGACAAGAGGATCAGCACCATTGGCGAAACCGCCCTGTGTTAAACATATAGAGTTGTGTTGGACCAGTATCAGACATATCCTTACTAATATATAATGGGAAATTATATGTGCGGCAACAAAAGTTTTCTTTAGCACCTGCAACCTAGCGTCTTTTTTTATATGTAGGCGACGAGTTAATAGAACAGCTTCAATTATATTAATTCATCATCTTTACTATTCCAACAGAATTTTCAAAAAACCAGCGTCAATTTACGAGCGTAAATTAATATGACTCCGAGCTACCGATAAATATATTTACTTCTGAATTGATAACTCAAGTGACTAATGTTGTAAGTGAGCTACTAAGCGAGCTCGGGACTTAGGGCACCCCGACTCGGACAGGTTAGGTTAGAAGGGGATGGCGGGGTCTAAAAGACCCCGCCATCCCCTTCATGGTTATTTTTTTTAAACCACCCAGAAGTAGGAGCCCCGCTAAGCGGGGCTCCGTCGACTACGCTTGTCATTATTCATAATGCGCGGGCATTATGAATAATGCCCCTATTTATTACTTGGTCCATAACGTTGCTTAAGAATTATCACCATGCTGCGTCATATTAACAGTAGCTCGTTTTACAATATATATTCGCTTGAAAACCATTTATTAGACGCTAAAAGTTTGTCGCTTACCTATTAATTATTTAGACAACTAAATATATTTGAAGACGAGAATGACATTTTAAAGAAGCTGCCTTAATTAGCACCCATATATAATGTATATAATTATATACATAAAAATAAAAATGTGAAAGTAACTCTGTCTGTCTGTCTGTCGCGCTCTCACGCCAAAACTACTGAACCGATTTAAATGAAATTTGGTTAACAGATAGTCTACAGCCTGAGAAAGCACATAGGCTACTTTTTAACGCGAAAAAAGGGTTGTAAGGGGTTGAAAGGGGGGATGAAAAGT
Source organism: Griposia aprilina (assembly GCA_916610205.1). Lineage (NCBI taxonomy): Eukaryota > Metazoa > Arthropoda > Insecta > Lepidoptera > Noctuidae > Griposia > Griposia aprilina. The sequence continues at coordinate 21,309,636 of OU744285.1, read as the reverse complement.
TGTATGGAAGTATCGTAATTTTTAGAGCTAGAGGCTTGAAACTTATTTTTTAGGCTGTTGATTCGATATAAATAAATATGACATTAAAAGTTTGTAAAAGTTTTACCCTCAAGGGTGTAAAATAACAATAGGGAATAGGGGATGAAAGTTTGAAGTTTGAGTTTGAGTTTGTTTTTTTGAAGTATTTATACGTATGTGTATTATTTGTAAAATAATTAGCCTAAATAATTAAAAATGCTACCCAAAGACACTAAACCACGCGGACGAAGTCGCGGGCACAGCTAGTTGTAAATATATTTAACCATACCAGATAATTATTTTGTATTATTTTATTTTATTGTGTTTGGGTGGCTTACAGCTATCATTACAGAAGTAATAATGAGGTGATTCATGACAAGTTATTTACAAGCGTCCACAGTTAGCAATAGAGTATTGTTGTACAAGTTTACAAATTGAAAAATTATTTTAATTATTATTGTATTCATCTCAATTTACTTAATTAACGAAAATAACTAATAATAATATATAAAAAATGTTAATTGTTACTTAATATTTTTTAAGCCTTTCACTGTGCCCCACGGTGCCGTATTTATCTTAGCTCAATTCAAGTACCAAACAAAATGCCCATTAGAACTAAAAACACTCATATACAAAAACACAAACACACACACAATACATAAAATGTTGTAATCCTCGTTTTACTCGTAAATTAGTAGCGTATGCTCCAGTTACGTTTGCAGCCTGATTTATAGACTCGGGGGGCCGTTGCGTCCTGAACGTGGTCCAAGTTGAAATATCATCAGTAATGAACCCATGATATACGTATGTTTATATAATAAGGCTGGAGTAATAAAAAAAACAAAATCAAAATATTTTATTTCACGTAAACCTACATGGGCACACTTATGAAACGTCAGAAGCTAGGTGCACGGTTCCAATCGGTCGTTTCCTATGGAGGAGAGCCGGCAAGAAACTCCACGGTTACTCTTTTAAAAATAATTGGCTTGTACTAAGTATGTTTTCAAATTGTTGTGCTAAAAGTATGGGAGGACAGTGTAGGCCTCATAACAATTACCAGGTACTTAACAAAATATAAAATGGTCTATAAATGTACAGTCCACAAGTTAGACCTACAACGAATCTATAATTCTATAGATAAAAACATAACTTACATATATTAAACACACACAAATGTAAAAAAATAACTAAAGAATTCCTCCTCACCCTAGATTATGATGAAACAGAAGCACTGATTAAACCCCTATACAAATAAATAATTTATTAGTATTAAGAACACTAACACACCCACACACCCAAATCGCCGTCCCTCTCTAAGCACACACGACACACATCACACGCACACTGATACACACATCACGCATCACACACCCATACACACATCACACATCACACACTCATACACTTTCCCCACTACACCACATTACACGCGCTTACTCACACAATATTGCTGCTGTTACACGTTTAAGCTTCCCTAATTTTGTAAAATAATCTTAGCGGACGAATGGATGGCCCCTATAACACAGGATTTTCCTAGCATCGGGGTCATTATTCACAAAAATTGAGCACAAAATGTATTATTCTCACAACGTAACATGCATTGTATTTCTTCTTTTTGCCAAATAAATATATTATTATTATTATATATATATATATATATAAATAAATAAAATAATAAAAATAAAAGCCAATGTAAACCAAATGACATGATTGCCATTACAACTAACAAATCTGAATTAATATCCTGTCTACAAAAGCCATTAGTAAAGAGTTTAAATTAGAATTGTAGGTATATAATGTCAAATAATGAGAAGATTAAGTCAAAGAAGAATAAGTAAAAAAAAAAACGTAATTTAGAAGTAGTTAATAGACATTTATATAGCGATGCCTTTGATGAGGTACCAGGGAAGCCACATGTGCAGAAGAAAATATTGATAAACTTTCTCATCTTCAATGTCGTCTTTAATCTCACTATATGCCTTTTTGATAAGGACACGTTTGATGTGTGTTTTGACCTTTCCATTGCTAAGTTCTGTAACCAACTTTGGCAGATAATAATGATTCATGCAATGTACCGTACTTATTTGAACTTACTTATTCAAAAAGAGGTTTTAGATTTTTTGTAGTGTATTTTTGAGTGACGGTGCGTTTATTCATTTTACAACTAAGCTCCTTTGCTTGTTTTAATGCTGGGTTCACTTCAATAATTATATTGTAAAGTCAGTGAATAGTTCAATAGCATGTCCTCTCTTTCCACACTGTGACTCAAGTTGTTTAACCCCCGACGCAAAAAGAGGGGTGTTATTTTCTATATTCAATTCAAATTCAAAATAGAATAAAATTGAATTCAATACTCTTTATTATGTACACCATAAAAATTACAGATATAAACATAGACATTTTACATAGGGTGACACAATGGGCGGTCTTATCGCTAAAAGCGATCTTCAGCGATCTTGTCTTGTAGTCGCAAGTGATACTACTGAGCATGAGGTTCCCGGTGCGAATCCCAGGTTGGGTAAAGTATTATTGGGTTTTCCCATTAAGGCGCTTCCCCGACCAGACGACCTTGAGCGTTCGGTCCTTCTCTGTCCCGTCGCTGTGTCTCGCTCTGTCTCGCTCCCTCCGCACGGTTATTTATCATAAAATTCACAAAAATAATGAAATTATTTGAATAACAAAAGACAAGTGAAGTTTTAAAATACAATAAAACGTGTATTATTTAGATTTTTAAATTATCTATCCATTAGTGTAATCCTTAAATAAATAGAACGTCACGTTTAGCAAAAGATGCATGCAATCAATAATTTTAGTCACTTTTTTACAAGGAGATTTTAGATGTATTTAAAACACATAAAAACAAATAAGAACGTGCAATGTGATGATAGGATATCGAACATTAATAATGTGCTTTTAGATGTAGTTTATTACCCATAGTGAATGAGTTAATACTCGTAGCCTCTGAATAACGCACTATGACAAGGTTTTGGTCGGGGTACCGCCTTAAAAAGAATATCGGTAGCATCCCGAAGTCTGGATTTTTGCCCGGTTCATGGTAAGGCTCGCTCGCTTTTACATACGACGAAATCATAACTGGCGAAATGTGGCTGCACTATAGGTAAACCTCTGCCTATCCCTCCGAGGAAGAACAGGTGTGATGTTATTTTTTGGATATGCTTTATCTATTATACCACTTATTTAAAAAAAATAGGTATTGTGTAAGCTGGTTAAACTTAACAAATGTATGCTCTTTATTTTTTTTTTGAATTTAATTAAGACTGAACAGGAAAGGATGGAGCTCTGCAAAGTGCTTGTCATTGATAAATGATGGACTGATTTTGTTTGTCATCTTGAGCAAGTTAAAAGTAAATAAAAGAGGAAAATCGTACATAGGAAAACACCCCCGACCCTTGCTCGACGACGCGCCAGCCCGTGCCGTAGCTGAGCCTGTAGTTTTAAATTCCCCTGTTAATAATAATATTATCTCGATCCAGCCTGTCCCATCTTGCTGCCCTCCCCTCAGTGACGCCCTAAGCCGAGGTTCGTACCCCACAGGGGGTGCCCTTAGCGTGCGGTCACCTAATTTTTAAGTATTTTTCGCCCCTGGCTGGAGGCTTTAAGTTAGTAGCTTAGGCACCCACAGGCTTGCCCGGTTAAGTAGCCAGGACCTTAGTGGTCACAACTACGAGCTGCCAAATAGTAAAAAAAAAATAAAAGAAAAAAAAATAGGAAAACAGCAATCGGTAAGAATGATTATCTACCGACTTTAAGCTGCTCATAGTTAGATTGATACCTAGATGATAAGTAGGTCTAGAAAAGGAGTGACTACTAAGGTGATGTCTAATAGAAAAGTATGGAATAAAATTACATCCAAATAAATTGGAATTAGGGCGGGAAAATGATCATGAAAACTAGGTACTAGACAAATACAAGGAACACATACAAATTTGTTGTTCCCACAACCAGGCTCAAGAAAACAGGTGGCTCGTTTAGATGCCAATGTATACGTTTTGATAATAAAATTTCTAGCTACATCCAAGATCTAAGCTTTAATAAATTAAAATCGTTTATAAAGCGGAAACTATGCCAAAAGGACTATTATACTGTGAAAGACTTTATTGAGAACAAAAAGGCTTGGGATTGAGCTGTTCCAATAAATGTACACAGTGAATGTTGATTTTTTATTTTATTTTGCTAACTATTTTAGACATGAATATTTACTGTAAAAAAGTATTGTGAGTGTATGTGAGGACTATGTGGGTCATTGTTTCAGTTTTAGTCATGTTTTGGCAGTTTAAGTAGTTTATGCGGCTTACCGAAATGTCCTTTCTTTGGTATTGTTCATCGAATCGTCGAGCTCCATAAGTTCTGAGTTGAGCTGCACGATTACTGACAAATGCGTGCACCGACTAGATAGATCCACTCAATCTGTATGGTTACTTCCTAAAAATACCATTTCAGACACCAATCTACATGGCCCTCACATGATCTGACCAAGATTATGTATGGACTTTAAAAAAGACTGACCTCTGAGTTTATTTCGGACTTTCTTCTCAGAGTAGTCAGATACTAAACGCCAACCCCATCTAGTTTAAAAAATATGATTGACGTATACAAGTATTTGTACAAACCTATTTACAGAAATAAAATCATTTAACATTTATGAATGATGAATTGATGATGAGATAGAATTACAAATTATAAATAATATTCTAAAATTGTAGATCTATGCTCCAGGATGAATCACAACTTCTTGATTTAAAACTCAATTTCAGTTGAGATTATATAAAACGAGATTCATAGTTAAACATGTTTCTATCATACATTTTGTAGGAAACATTCTTGCCATAGACAAAGTATGTTTTACCTTTTATATTTATGTACATACCTGATTGTTGCTTTGCTACTTTCTTCTCTTTAACAACTGTGATACATGCACCTACGAGTAAGTATCGATCGAGTGTTACGCTCAACTGTATATCCATCACCCGTATGTTGGATTGACGTTGTAGCGGCATCTACAACGCCACATGCAAGCTACGCGTCACAATCTCGTCACGCAAAATCCTGCATCGCGCAAGCAGAGTTTACCGCGCAACTAGCATATAATACAACGTCCCTTCATCAATCGTCGGGCAGTTGCCCACCAGACACAACACCCGACCGGTCAGAGGACCCTTTCTTTTCTATGCAGGTATGAGTGAATTTTACACCCTGTTCCTCATACCTCTATAATGTAATGTTTAACGAAAATTATACTATACACGTTCCAGTGTACCATAACATAACATCACGCCAGTATTCCTTGAAGGGGCAGACAGAGATGTATCGTACGACCACATTACAATGGGATTTCCCATCTGCTTAAATGACGAACTTTCATACCAACTTTCCTGCCCTATTTAACTCCTTTAGGGGATGAATTAAACAAATCCTTACTTAGTGCTCACCTTCGTTGCAATAGAAATCCTTGAGCAAAATTTCATGTTTCTGGACCCAGCGGCTTAGGTTTGTCCGTTGTCTGGAAGTGAATGAATGAATTAATGAATTGAAGATTTTTATATAGTAGATGTAACATGGAATGGATACGATAAGAAATGACATATAAGACGAAGTCTGAAAGTGACACCGGTGACTGAAAAGTTGTGTGAAAATCGGTTGTCAAGGTATGGGCATGTGATGCGGAGGAATGGGGCAAATGTCGTCAGGAAAGTTTGGAGTATGAATGTGGATGGCTATAGGAGTAGGGGAAGACCAAATAAACGATGGATAGACTGTGTGAAAGATGATATGGTTAGAAAGGGAGGGAGACTACAGAGATGACGACTAACTAATAGAGAAGTATAGAAGAAAATTAAATAAATTGGGATAAGGGCATGAGTATGATGATGCAGCATTGGGGGCGAGCCTATCGCCGTTAATTGGATACAAATCAGATTCTAGCTTACACCTGATAAACTCCTATTGAAAATGTTTTTTACAAAAAAAAAAAAAAAACGACTTCCAAAAAGAACACAAAAAAGTGAAAAAATTGTTTAATTTTGTATTTTCGATTTTGCCACCGAATTCCGAAATTAAAGTTTTTTTTCACTTTTTAGTGTTTTTTTTTTGGAAGTCAGTTGTTTTTTTTTTTGTAAAAATCTATTTTAATTTTCACTTTTTAATTGTGGGGTCTACCTCATACAAATTCGTATACAACTACTCGTTATGTAAATAACAGTGACAGGAAATTATTAAAACATCATCAATATATACTAAGTGGAAAAAATACGGTTTATCATTTATCATTTAAGAGTCATTAAAGTCGTTCGAGTGTTTCCCATGTATATATTTTACAATAAATATATTAAATTCTATAAACCGCACGATTATATTCTATTATTAGTTGCAACCCAGACTTGCGTCATGGTTTTTATTTTCAATCTCTAACAAGGGCTAAAAAAGCCGACTCCTTTTTTTTCCAAAGATAACTTAGTTGTGCTTAGTTCCAAGTTCTAAAGAGATTGTTTATCTTCTTCTAGCCAGTTTATTTGATCCCACTATCCTACTAATCCTACTAATATTATAAATGTGAAAGTTTGTGAGGATGGATGGATGGATGTTTGTTTCCCTTTCACGCAAAAACTACTGAGCGGAATTGGATGAAATTTGGCATACAGATAGCCCATAACCTGGGTAAGAATACTTTTCATCGTATATTGCCGACGAAGTCGCGAGCAACAGCTAGTATTATAAATGTGAAAGTTTGTATGTTTGGATATTTGGATATTTGGATGTTTGTTACTCAATCACGCAAAAATGGCTGAACGGATTTGGTACACAGATAGTTTATAACCTGGATTAGCATATACGATACTTTTAATCTCAGTAGTAAGATCCTGTGAGATAATATCTGGCAACCGTGGGCAAAAGCTACTTAGAAAAATAAAATCAGTATTTTTTCCTTAACGGGGCACGCAACTCTCGGGTAACTTAATAACGAGGAGAGACAGGGGTTCTAAACTATTGACATTTTTATGCAGGGGTTATACGAGCAGCGTAATCTGAGCCAATAATTTGTACCGAAGCTATCTTGATCAAGGCAATTTTATAGCTTAGTCGGATTTAAAAATAATACAGTTTTATGGAATGAAAGGTTTTCAATATTAAAAGGCGAACTATAATATTGTCGTGGTGACCCTTAGCTTTATTGAACCGTTTTGTACCACAAGGCTGAAGTTTTATTATTTTGCTAAAAGTTATGTACTTCCTTAGAAAATATACCAATAAAGCTGAAGAAAACTTTGATAAAACCTTTCAGTCTAAAAAACCTCCTAAATTAATGTAAATAACTAAATTTTAGTCGGCGCCAAACAACCAATCAACGCTGAACAATTAACGAAGATCAATCAAGCTGCACTTACTTTAAATGGCGCCATTATGGTTGTTTGGCGCCGACTCAAAATTTGTAATTTACATTAATTCAGGAGCTTTTTTAGACGGACAGGTTTATTTTTTCTTTTCTATTTATATTTTCGTCGGTTTTTTTCGCTTTGCACTTTCCTTTCCCAATAAGAAATTGTTTAATTATTTAGGTCTACCAACAACTGCTTAAACTACGAACATCTTTAAAAAAAATCATAAAATTAAAACTGAAGGCGATTCCCTGACCAAACGACCTTGAGCGTTCGGTCCTTCTCTGTTCCGTCGCTGAGTCTCGCTCTGTCCCGCTCCCTGCGCACGCCCATTTATCATAAAATTCTCAAACATTATGGAATTATTTTAATAAAAAAAGACAAGTGAGCTTTTGAAATAAAATAAAACGACAATTATTTAGATTTTTAAACTATCTATCCATTAGTGTAACCCTTAAATTATTAGAACGTCACCTTTAAGAAAAGATGCATGCAATCAATAATTTTAGTCACTTTTTTCTATGCAGATTTTAAATGTATTTACAACACATAAAAACAAATAAAAACGAGCAATGTGATGATAGGATAACGAACATTAATAATGTGCTTTGAGATGTAGTTTATTACCCATAGTGAATGAGTTAATAGCCTCTGATAAATGCGATGCCTTGGGCATCTTTTGTGACTTGTCCAAGGCATTCGATTGCGTTTTTCATGAAACGTTAATCAGGAAACTCCGCCACTACGGGATCCGGAACACCGCTCTGGATCTTCTTACTTCATACTTGAGTAATAGGATTCAGAGCGTTGACGTTAATGGAAAAAGATCTCCCGGATCTATAGTGACAATGGGAGTCCCGCAGGGCTCAATTCTTGGTCCTTTCTTGTTTCTTATTTATATTAATGACTTGCCGTACCTCATAAAGTATAATCATGATATAGTGTTGTTTGCGGATGATACTTCACTTTTGTTTAAACTTAAACGTCAGCAGCTGGTTACTGACGATGTAAATAGCGTGATTTCAAAGGTAGTTTACTGGTTCAATATCAATAATTTACTCCTTAACGAAAAAAAAACTATATGCATTAAGTTTACGCTACCTCACGTTAGACAGGTGAAAACGAATGTATTAATGAAGGGCGAAGAATTGAATCCTGAAGATAGCACAGTATTCTTGGGCTTAACTTTGGATGCTAAGCTTCAGTGGGGCCCACATATAGATAAATTGTCAAAAAAGCTAAGCTCCGCAGCTTACGCTGTTAGAAAAAATCGTAATTTAACCGACACAGAGACAGCCCGTTTAGTGTACTTTAGCTATTTTCATAGTGTTATGTCGTACGGTATTCTGTTATGGGGAAATGCCGCCGACATTCAGACTATTTTTATTTTGCAGAAAAGAGCTGTTCGATCAATTTATAAATTAAGTCCGAGACAGTCTCTCAGAGAGAAATTTAAGGAGATTAATGTAATGACTGTGCCTTCTCAATATATTTATGAAAATCTTTTATATGCACATTTTTTTTTTTTTTTTTTTAAATACAGTCATATCCATAATATAAATACTAGGAATAAACACAAATTTGTTGTACCTACAACAAGGCTCAAAAAAATAGGCGGCTCGTTCAGGTGTCAATGTATACGCTTTTATAATAAACTTCCAAGCCACGTTCAAGATCTAAGCCTTAATAAATTCAAATCATTAATTAAACGTAAGTTGTGCCAGAAAGCTTTTTATACCGTTAGGGATTATATTGAAGACAAAAAGGCTTGGGATTGAGTTGCTCCAATTTTTGGCATACTGAATGTTGGTTTTTCTTTTTTGATTATTTTTTTATTTTTGTTATATTTTTTAGTTTTTTATTTTACATAAATTTTGACATTTTGATAATTATTATATATACAATTTCATGATAATTTACTTTGTGAAGTATAATATAGTATTATTATTTATTTATTGTGAATGTGAGGACTATGTAGGTAACTTTCTTTTTTTATTTTATTTTTTCACTTTCTCAGGTAGTTTCAATGATAATCTGGCAGTTTGAGTGCTTTATACGGCCTACCCAAATGTCCTTTCTTTGGTATTATTCGTCGAGTGGTTGAGCTCCTTAAGTTCTGAGTTGAGCTCCACGATTAGTGACAAATGCGTGCACTGACTGGACAGGTCCACTCATTCTGTGTCGTTTTTCCTCAAAAGACAATTTCAGACATAAATCTACATGGTCTTCACATGATCTGACCAAGATTATGTCTGGACTTTAAAAGAGACTGTGACCTCTGAGTTTGTTTCGGCCTTTCTTCTCAGCATAGTCAGATAGGAAACGCCGACCTCATCTAGTTTTAAAAATATGATTGACGTGTAAAAGTGTTTGTATAAACCTACTTACAGGTTTTTTTTTTTTTTCATTTATCATTTAATAACGCACTATGGCAAGGTTTTGGTCGGGGTACCGCCTTAATACAGTGGAACAATTACTTAAAGGTAAAAACACCACATTATCAAAATTTAATCATGTTAGTTGACAGCTTGGGTGCATGTCAAGTTTACAAGCAAACCTAATTAATACTAACGAAAAAAATATGCTAAATATAAAAGCATCACAAAGGCTTCATAGCAATCGTCAGGGAAACAAAGTGTAAATCGATTAGTTAAAACCTTGCAACATCTAGCTTTTGGACAGAGTTCCCAACACCTTTCTTCTCAGTGGAGGAGAAAGAGGATGCAATAGTTGTACGCGGAATTCATGACGGAGCACGAAAGTTAATGAGTGCGAGCAGTGGCGACGGCGGCGAGTCCATTATTTCTTATTTTTTTAACAGACGAACATTGTGTCGATTAAACATCTTCGTTCTTCTAAATTTTGAAGAACTTCAATCAACTTTTGAAATGAAAAAGCAATAGTAGAAAGGTTTAGGTAGTTAAATAAACGAAAAGAAAAAAAAACACCTAACTCATAGATGCTAAACCTTTTATTTCAAATGTTAAAATCATATTATGTTTAGTCATATAATAATTGGCTCTATTCTGAATCTGAATCACAACAAACGATCTGAACAATCTGTCACATTAATAATAAAGCGTTCAGTGGTTTCATTGATTATTTTGTATAATTTAAACATTTTCTGTTCCTCTTTTATTACATGACGTTCGCAATTTTTCCAATTCTCAGCAGTCACATTAGCTAAAGCCTCTGGCAAAAGGATATTTTTAGGTCAGCCATTTTAAAAGTTGTATTTTTCTCGGCTACAAACCCCTTAACTTGAGCCCATAGTAACTCAATTGGATTGAGCTTACAGTGGGTATGGTGGCAGCCGCAATACTATGACTCCATTTTCCTTTGCTAATTCATCCACAACATAAAAGGCGTCTGGTTAACCGACTCAACGTAATACCTACTACTTCAGTCGCCATACTACCTACGTCACAGGTGTACTCTTCAATTTAGCACCGTTATCGTTAGCATCGTTGTATTTTCTGAAAGGTTTAGGGAACCTGTCTTTTTGGGTTCTTTACAATAGACAGATTACAAAATATTATACTATTTTATAAATCTAACAAAAAAATTGTGCTGAAAAGCAATTACATCTACTAAGAGTAGTTTACGAATAAATGATAAATTTAAACAGAGAAAACTATCGTATAAATCAAAAATAAATTTAATTTTGCTGTAACGTATTTTTAAACAAGAAAGTGTCAACTATAAAAAACCCTTTTTACGATTTGTTTACGTTTATTTAACTACCTAAACCTTACTAGTATAGATGCCAGACGAACCGTTTTTGAATGCGTTCTAGACGCAAACTATTCGTAGCATAGTGCGGCCGCCACACCACACTATACTATTCTAATATGCTACATACCAACCTATAGTAAAGTACACTGTCTTATGACAAAAACCCAGCATCTTGAACGCTTATTTAGTTATGTTGTCTAAGTGTGGGGCTATAGTAGATTATACAACAAGTGAAAAAAGGGAATTTAATTCGAGGGACTAAGTTGGATCCCGAGGGCAGCGAAGGATTCTAGATTAGAATTCTGAGCGGAGCGAGGGTTACAAGGACTGAGATGTTTTTTTTTTCACGAGTTGTGTGCTCTACTTTTTACCATTGACTGCGAGAAAATAAATAGTAGTATAGTAATTTTATTTTAAAATAGGTAATAAGAGAACAAAGGATTAAATATAAACATAAAAAAATATAGTGAAATTAGAACAGTTTTCGATATGAGTACGATATTTTTTTTTAAATTTAATTGTAAGTATACCTCTTTGGAATAGCTCAATTTAGTCAGCCAGTAGATACTTTCAGCACGTTTTGTTTATTTTTTGTACATCATTCGTATAATTCGTGCTTGTTCTAAATTCAAAATGTTTTTAATCATTCAGTAACTAAAAGAGAGTTTTATTCACTGTTATCGATGAAGCAAATGCCCTTTTTCGAGTAGCAATGGCAAAAAAAATATTTTTTGGTCAAACAGAACTCCAAGGTCACGTATAGTGTATATTTTATGAACTTTGTCCTCATTAATGTAATACACCACTTTTATAACATTATTTGTTCTTGTATAATTAACGTGGTAACATTTGTTTGAGTTTAGTTGAGTATTATTTACGATTACTTTAAGTATTTTCTACCCGGCCTTGGGGTGAATTTTGTATTTTAAATTTAAATGGAACGAACTTCGAGATAAAATAATAATCATCAAACTCGGACTAAACTGTAAACAGTTATGCGTGGTCACACATAAAAATAAAATATTTTTTTTTGGAAAATCCAAAAGTGCACGACTCATAATGCTCATTTAATAATGAAATATAAAAATAAAAAAAAACTTAAGTCGTTCAAAATTAATTGCCGAAAAAACAGCTGTAGTAGGAAGAAGGTACTGCACAAGCGCCCCTGGTGGAATAAATGTACAAAATATCTATAGATATATCACCATCCATATGTTAATTTTCTATGGATATAAATAGTTGTACAGTCTTGTAGTTTTCGTTTTTTATTAATTGTAATTAAACGACACTGAATTAATTAGCCATTTGCATTCAGTGTCTAACAATTGTCGATTAGAATTAAAAAAAAAAAAAAAATAACTCAAATAATGGATTTTTTCACAAGTTAAAGTGTTTCCGGGTTTCACACATGACGGACAGGATTTTTTTTGACCTATTTTGGTGTTTTTTTCCAATTCTATTGCAGTAAATCAATTTTTAAAAAGTATGAAACTAATCTCCATTAAATTATCTCGACAATAGTATGCAAAATATCTTGATTCCGTGAACTAACAAGGCTATAATAATAAAAATAGCCGCCAAAATGAGGCGAAAATTTTTTCGATCGTAAAGCACTCTCTGATGCTTCGCATCATGAGTCGTGCAATATACGCGCCTCCATTTTCGTCGGTAAAAAAAATTGAAGTCATACTCACTCAAATACTTTAAAATAGTTAATAATCTTCAGCTTCTTAATGAAATACTACAAGTCATAGTGCATTGTGACATACTCATTTACAAAACGTAATAATCTTCCAACATACAGAATTACCTACATCACAACGTAACGTTAAAAAACGTTAACGTTCCTACTTTCAGTATTATGAGTATTTATGACACACTGGTCCGACTAGGAATTCCGCACCCGGAAACCGGATATACATCCACTTCGGTAATAAATTATAATTTACACACTGCTGTAATTAACGGGCGACTCACGGAAGTTATATATAGTAACAGTAATAGATATTAACGGGTTTATTTATAAAAGTTGCTTAAAGTTAAGAGGCCTTTAAACATCAAAAATGTATGGATAAACAGTCGCTAATCACTACTTAACTTTAAGCAACGTTTATAAATAAAGAGGTAAGGCTCCCACAGGCAGGTGCGACACGACGCGACGGTGCGACGCGATTCTGGTACACTATTTTTATCTCACGTATCGATGCGCGCTTTTCATAATGGTAACCAAGTGTACAAACACGCTGTGAATGTGTGCACACGCACACACACAGACACACTTCCGATTTCGTCATTGTCTCAGACGCGGGACGGTACCGAGAGCTCTATTTTTTGGCTGGGAACTCATCAAATTACGTCTCCCGCTCTGGGCGCAGCGGAAGGGCGTGTCAGACTCTTACTGACGTGTTCCTTCAGTTGCCTGTGCGCCAGGGCCACGGTAACTCGTTCGAACAATCCGTGACATCGGCAGGCATCGGCCCTATCGGACTCCGTCAATGGTGCTGACAATGACAATGGTGACAATGGTGGTGATGAAAATGGTGCTGAGAGCTCCTGCGCTGCGATTCACAGCGTGTTTGTACACTTGTATGTTTTTCAATGTTTTTCATCTGATCATAATACCTCCCTAATGTTTAAATGACAATTGTAAAAAATATTAATAATTAATTAATATTTTTTTAATTAATTAAAAATTTATTTAAGTATTTAATTATGAAAGTTAAAGGACCAGGCCTAGAATTTTTATTTTTTACTTTTTATAGATTTTTATGTGTCGGGGTTTTTTATAAATTTTAAATTTATCTTTCAATTTAAGTAACAAAAGAAATACTTATAAAAAACGAATCCAAAAATGACACATCTGCTGGATGTCCTGGCTGCATCATCAGACCAAAAAATCCATAATCCTGCATAGTTATGTAGCATACATATTGGGTGTTTCAAATTTAAGGTCACACATATGTTTGAAAGAATAGTAAATACCCATTATCAGTCTAAGATCCCTACCACAGCTAACAAAAGAGCCGATGAGCTTGAAACGGCTGAACCTGAATGATGACTAAATGTCTAAGAATCACCGCTAGAAACCCTGCTTTCAAAAAAAAAATACCGCTTCCGAATCTATGCACCCGTTTAAGAGCTACGGTGCCACAGACAGACACACACACATACGGTCAAACTTATAACACCCCTCTTTTCGCGTTGGGGGTTAAAATTAAAGAATAAAAAAAAATATCAGGGTTTTTCGAAAATCGTCCCCTGAAGAGGGGGGGCACTGGGGTTATAACATTTTTAAGGGGAGGATTTTACTGCTTGGCTTGATTAACTCAAAAATTGGTACGAATAATAATTAGTTTAAGTTATGGAAACATCCCAAACGATATTCAAAATTCCATTCCTGGGGGGGAGGGGGGGGTAAATGGAATACAGTTTATATTTTAAAAATCTTATTCCTTCGGTTAATAAACTTGAAACTTGGCAATATTTTCCTCAGTAAATAATAAAGACTGGCACTTTTAAAAGTGAAGGGGTGTCAAAGTTAGTAAGTAAAGGCGCTATCGGATTAACTCGAAACTCGGTAGGTACCGTAAAACGGGGTGAAAAGGAACGCAGGGGTGAATCGTAACGAAACTTTAAAAGGAATTTTAACATTTAAATAATATAATTTGTTGCCAACAGGGACACGTAATCGGTTAATTATAATACAGTATACACGTTAGAGTCCTTTTTGGCGACAGACTATAATATTTCAATATTAAAATCCCTTTTAAAGTTTCGTTACGATTCACCCCTTTTTTTTTTTTTGGGTGGGAAATCATCAAATGACCTCTCCCGCTCTGGGCGGAGCGGAAGGGCGTGTCAGACTCTTACTGACTAAAACCCACCCGTGTTCCTTCAGTTGCCTGTGCGCCAGGGCCACGGTAACTCTTTCGAACAATCCGCGACCCCGGCAGGCATCGGCCCTATCGGACCCCGTCAATTATGCTGACAACTCTTTGAGGCGCGCGTGGAACACAACGCGCCGTCGACCCGGGCCTGGTCCTTACCGGACGGCGAGCTGCTACGATTCACCCCTGCGTTCCTATTCACCCCGTTTTACCGGTATTAATATTTAAATAAAAATAAAAAGTATGTAATTCAAGGTTTTTCAAAAAAAAAACTCTTAACGGGGTGGAAAAGGGTAATAAAGTTGGATTTTACTGCTTGTTTCAGTTAACTCGAAAATGGGTATAAATAATGTTAAATTATACATACACATAATGGAAACGTAACAAACACCTTTTTTTAAACAAGCCCTGTCGTGGTGAAAAGGCAGGACACTGTTTAATTCAAAAATCTTATTCCAGTGATCTTATTAAAAATTGGCCCGAATACTTATGTGATGGATGAAGCGTATAAGATGAAAGGGATGAATATAAATGTGTTTGAAAGAGAAGATAATGTATCGGTGTGTGATGTGAAAATAAATGTTAAGAGTGTGGAGCAAGTAATATAACATATTTGGGGAGTCTGTTTACAAGGGACGGACAGATTGATGGAGAAGTGGAAAGGAGAGTAAATGCGAGAAATAAAGCGAATGGTGCTACACATGCAATTGTGAGCAACGCGTTGATGTCCAAAAAGGCACGACTGGTAGTTCACAATGGTGTGCTGGTGCCTACGCTTATGTATGGAAGTGAGTGTTGGGTGTGGCAAAAGAAGCATGAAAGTTGAATAAATACAGTCGAAATGCGTTCCTTGCGAAGCATGTGTGGTGTGACTATGAATGATAGACTTTTTTAAAAACAAGACCTGTCGTAGTGAAGAAGTGTCGTAGTGAGGAAGGACACAGTTTATTTGGAAAATCTTATCCCTTATTCCTTTATAAACTTAAAAATTGGCCAGAATATTTATTACATGGGACCCGCCCCCTATTACATGGGACTTAAAACATAACTGGCGAAATGTGGGTGTACTACAGGTACTCCTCTGCCTAACCCTTCGGGGAATACAGGCGTGATCTTATGTTATGTATGTTAATATTTATTAATCTAAATAAATGATAAAGATCTTAGATATACATTTTCGATAACTACGGTTTGAAGAGAAAAGGGGTGTTAAAATTTTTAGAGGTAAGTACGAAATCTATGCGGACGAAGTCGCGGGCAAGGTTCTAGTATGATATTAGGTCTTTACCTATGAAATTGCCGTTCTGCAGTACTGGCCATTTCAAATCAAAATAATTTTTGTTTGGCTAAGAATTCTAATTTCAAATTAATTTTATTTTAAAAACATGGATTTTTTTTTCTAAAAGTAGTCATTTCTTTATTGATTAGTGTTACATTTTCATCGCAAATCAATCTTTTTCGTCATCATGGATACGTTAAAAATTCGAGTAATTATGGAATATGAGTACCGTCGTGGCAGCAACGCGGCACAAGCGGCACGCAACATCAACGACGTTTACGGAGCTAACACTACAAACCAACGCACCACCTGTTATTGGTTTGCTCGCTTCCGTTCTGGAAATTTCGACCTGAAAAATGAACCTCGCGGTCGTCCGAAGACTTTGGTCGACAATGACGAATTAAAGGCGATTGTGGAAGCTGATGATACACAATCTACGGCTGAATTAGCAGCAGCTTTCGACGTTAGCGTCAAAACAATATTGGTCCATTTGCGTCAAATTGGCAAGGTAAAAAAGCTTGACAAATGGGTGCCCCACGAACTCAATGATCGCCAGCGCGAAGTACGCGTCGAGACGTGCCTTGCACTGCTCAACAGACACACAAATTAAGGAATTTTGAACCGCATTGTTACCTGCGATGAAAAATGGATTCTGTTTGATAACCGTAAGCGCTCAGCAAGTTGGTTGGATCCTGGTTCAGCACCTAAACAATGCCCTAAACGAAAACTTACCCCTAGAAAAGTGATGGTCACTGTTTGGTGGTCTAGCGCCGGTGTGATTCATCACAGCTTCTTACCAAACGGGGTGAGCATTACTGCAGATGTGTACTGTGAAGAACTGAACACAATGATGGAGAAGCTGGCGCATCTCCAACCAGCATTGGTCAATCGCTCGTCTCCGCTGCTCCTGCACGACAACGCGCGACCTCATACTGCACAGCAGACGGTCTCCAAGTTGCAAGAACTGGGGTTGGAAGCTCTCCGTCATCCGCCCTACTCACCAGACCTTGCGCCTACAGACTACTACTTTTTCCAGAATTTGGATAACTTCTTGGCGGGAAAAAAAATTAATACCCGAGAGGCAGTACAAAATGCCTTTGAAGAATTTGTTGCCTCCCGTCCAGCTGATTTCTTTAAGAAGGGCATCAATAAACTGCCACTGCGATGGCAAAGATGCATTGATTGCATGGGTGATTACTTCGATTAATACAAATAAAAAATTCATGAAAAAAATTCGTTTAAATTTTTTCATACAAAACGGCAATTTCATAGGTAAAGACCTATTATATAGAAAGAGAATGTCACAAAGGTGACAGAGACTATACAAATCTGAACTTTCTCTAAAACTCAATGACTGTACCATAGTTTTCCTGGCGGCCGGGTTCCGCAATCTGGGATGGTAGCTGTAAATCTTAAGGTGATATCAGACGCTTGAATGTTCATTATTTTTCATTCCACGTTCACACGATACGAAGAATGATCGTTCATCTGCTCATTTCATTTCGCTTTCAATCATTCGGTAGGCGAGTTAAAGATGCCGTGTGTCAAAGTCTACCATCGTTGGATCGATTGACTAATGAATTTATTTTTTACTTTTGCTACATTTTTTTTTTCAGACGCTTTACTTCTAGCGAAAAATCTTGACTGAAAGACAAAAATGAACCTGAGGGCCTAGAAAAAGTAATCGATTAGCGATGACGCTATTACAAAAACCAATAAATCTATGGGGTTGACTTAAGGTATCGAAATAACACGTGATCATAGGTCAACGAATATAAATTAGCTATACAATTATAAAAAAATATGACGGCGCATCCGTCAACGTCAGACGTCAGGTTGACTTTTAGCTGTCAAAGTCAGCCTAGCGAAGCGTCATTGTCGATGGTTGTGAGGGCGGCCATCTTGACACTGTTGTTCGAGACGGCGCCCGCGCACCACGCTTGTGACGAATCGCTTTGCATCCGAGTGACAGTTTGATCTAATATTCTAATTAAGTTGGTGTCGTGTTCCTTAGACTGTACATTGCTCATTTGACTGTGTATTTTGGTTATTAAACGCTGTGCTGATTAAACAACTGTGATTTGTAACAAGGACTTGTGATTTTTGTGCTCACGCCCACCTGCCTACCTACCTACCCACATACAACACAAGATGAGTTCTGATGAAGGCCCTCCTGCCCCTTCATCAGAAGTGGGATCGGATGGGGCTAGAATTGAGCGAGAAACACCAAAATCGGATGCAGAAAAATTGCTGAATAACATGGAAATGCTCTTATCTCGTGTTCTCCAAGCCCAGCCATCGCCAACTGTGAGTACTTACCAGACAACTCATTTCTTACCGTTTAATCCAGACGAACCAGACTGTGACATAGATGGTTGGTGCAATATTACCGAAGCTATCGTTCATAATAAGCGCTTAGAAGGAATAGACTTGCTCATGGCTCTTACTACCTCTTTAAAAGGACGAGCGGCTGCCTGTATCACTAAGCTAAACTTAGATGAAATGTCCTGGAGCGTTGTCAAACAGACGCTGTTAGCTAAATTTTCAAAACCAAAGCTTCTTCAGGACTATTTCGACGAAATATTGCGATTCCAAATAGGAGCTAAGGAGACAGCTTCAGAAGCTGCTCTTCGTTTATGGAACTTAATCCAACGAATACCTAAGACTGTGATGCCTGAAGAAGTGGTGACTGGATTCGTTATTTCTGTGCTTTGTCAGAAGGACAGCCTGATAAGACGCGAGTTGATTGCGCACAACATCACAACTCGCACTCAATTGTTCCGAATCCTGGGAGGAGTATCTCTTAAGCGGCGTTCAGACGGTGTCGAAGCTGACGAACCTGAGGCGAAGCGTTCTCGTGCTACCGAAAGGTTCACTGGCAGATGTAACTTTTGCGGAATATCGGGACATCGTTTTGCGGATTGCCGAAAACGTCGTGACGCGGTGGGATCAGTCAAGCCTCGAGACCCTCCGAGTGCTTCCCGTCCATTGGAGAGGACTACCGATGTAACTTGCTACACTTGTGGCCAGAAAGGTCATGTGACAACTAACTGTCCCGATAAAAGGAACGGTGGTAAAGCTGCGGCCAAGGAAGTCCACCATTGTGAACACCGTCCTTCAAGGGGTATCTTGACAACATCTTCCGGTGAGTCTGTACCTTTTCTATTTGATAGCGGATCGTCCTGTTCTCTTGTGAAAGAAAGTTATCGTGGTAAACTCTTGGGTACTGTGTGTAAAAGTCTCGTCTATCTGAGCGGCATTGGAGGCGATGATATACAGTGCACGACTCAAATTCAGGCCGATGTTAAAATTGGTGATCGCTTGATTAGTTTACTCTTTCACGTGGTTTCCGACAATAATATATCTGAGCCTGTAATTATTGGTATAGATATCTTTGATCAGGGGTTAAGTGTAGAAATTGATAATGATAATCTTGTTATATACTCTAAGCAACAATCTAATCTTTGTGTTGCGACATCAGATCTTCCAGATTTTTCAAAAATTGACACGGATTTGCAGGAACGGGATAAAGACGTGTTGATTTCCATATTGAGCAAATATGCGAATAACTTTATCGAGGGTATACCTACCAAGCGTGTGAAGACGGGAGTATGCGAAATTAAATTAGTAGATCCACATAAAGTTGTGCAGCGATGTCCCCATAAAAGAGCACCTATAGAGAAACAAATAATTAGGGAACAGGTTCAAAAACTATTAGACGCAGGGGTGATTCGAGAGAGTATGTCCCCATTTGCTAGCCCTATCGTTCTTGTGAAAAAGAAGGATAATTCCGATAGACTTTGTGTAGATTTTAGGGAGTTAAATTCAAATACCATACCTGAACATTATCCCTTGCCTCGAATCGAGGAACAAATCGACCAGCTTACGGGTGCTAATTTCTTCTCTTCATTGGATATGGCTTCTGGCTTCCACCAGATTCCTATCCACCCTGAGTCAGTGGAGAAGACAGCTTTCGTGACAAACGAAGGGCAATACGAGTATCTCGCCATGCCATTTGGTTTGCGTAATGCTCCTTCAGTCTTTCAGAGATGTATCACAAGGGCTCTTAGTCATTTACAAGATAAACCACTTATCTATATGGATGACGTGTTATGTCATTCTGCTAACATCTCCGAAGGACTGAAGCGCCTTGACTTGGTTTTAGGTGCGTTATCAGAAGCCGGGTTTACATTCAATACAAAGAAATGTAAATTTATGAAACAACGAATTGACTACCTAGGATATTCTGTACAGTCCGGTGAGATTAGGCCCAATTCACGGAAGATTCAAGCATTGGCAGACGCCCCAGAACCTAAATCGGCTACTAATGTTCGTCAATTTCTCGGTCTAGCCTCCTACTTTCGGAAATTTATTCCTGAGTTCACACGAATAGTCGGTCCCCTATACCCTCTTACAAAACTTAAAGGACGAATTAATTGGACTACCGAACATGAAAAGATACGGCGCAAAATTATAGGCATTCTCACGTCCGAACCGGTGCTAACTATATTCGACCCAGAACTTCCGGTGGAGCTACATACCGACGCTAGCTCAGAAGGATATGGAGCAATCCTTCTGCAAAAGAAAAATAATCTTATGCACGTTGTAGAGTATTATAGCCGCCGTACAGCAGACGCGGAATCTCGTTATCATTCATACGAGTTAGAAACTTTAGCGGTCGTCAGAGCTGTAGAGCATTTTCGTCATTATTTATATGGTAGGCGATTTGTTGTAGTTACCGACTGCAATTCACTCAAGGCGTCGAAATCGAAGAAAGACCTAACACCCCGCGTTTACCGATGGTGGGCTTATTTACAAGCTTACGATTTCGATATTATGTACCGCGAAGGAAGTAAAATGGAGCATGCTGACTACCTGTCCCGAAACCCACTGTCAGATTCTGCTGTTCCTATCACTCCTGTAAAGCCTAAGCCTAAAACTGTCAATTATGTTGAACTACATCAGGGCTGGCTGTCAGTTGAACAGAAACGTGACGCGGAGATTCAGGATCTTATCGCAAAACATAATAATAATAGCTTTCCCGAAACAGTAGGTCAAACATATGACGTTAGAGATGGCATACTCTACAGGAAGATTACTCGTAACAAAGCGGTTTCATGGCTACCCGTAGTTCCACGGTCTCTTATTTGGACACTAATTAATCATGTCCACAACGAATTGCAACATTTAGGCAGGGACAAAACTTTAGACAAGCTGTATGAAAAGTATTGGTTTCCCGATATGTCTAAATGTGTACGAAAATTTATAGATTCGTGTATCATTTGTAAGGCATCGAAAGGTCCATCGGGTGCTCAGCCTGTTCAGCTCCATTCGATTCCAAAAGTATCCGTGCCTTGGCACACGATTCACATAGATTTTTCGGGGAAGCTGAGCGGGAAGAGTGACCGAAAGGAGTATTGCTCGGTAATAATCGATGCCTTTACCAAATATGTTTTACTCGAACATACTTTGTCAGTCGATTCCAAGAGTGCAATATATGCCGTACAAAAAGCTGTGTGTCTTTTTGGAGCCCCGAAAAGAATCATCGCAGATCAGGGCCGTTGCTACATTAGCTCAGATTTTAAGAGCTTTTGCCAAGAGTATAAAATAGACCTCCATTTCATCGCGACTGGTACGAGTAGGGCAAACGGCCAAGTTGAACGAGTGATGCGTACTCTAAAGAGCCTCCTTACCATTATTGAAAACGACCCTAACAAAGCGTGGCGTGACGAATTAAGTAACATCCAACTTGCTCTCAATAGTTCTAAATCTTCCGTTACCAAATACTCACCGTCAGAACTAATGTTTGGAATTCGTTCTAATTCTTTAGGAATGTCTAAGTTGAACGCCGACAATATAGATCATGAGGTTCGCTTAGATTTAGATTCGATAAGAACTGATGCATCAGCTAACATTTGCAAAGCTGCTGAATCTGATACCCTTCGGTTTAATCGTGGTCGGGCCACAGTAAGACCTTTCTCTAAAGGAGACTTCGTATTTATTAAAAATTGCGAACGGAATAAAACAAAATTGGATAGGAAGTTTCGAGGTCCATATGTTATAGTAGAAGTACTTGAAAACGATCGCTACGAACTTAAAAGTTTAGGTGGTTCTCAGAGAACTTATAAATACTCTCACGAGAATTTGCGCGCAGTACCCCAGGGACATATCGGTTTGATCGAAATAGCTACTAGTCTTTTAAATTGTGAAGAGGCCGAGACGGCGTCGGAGGATGAAGAAAGTATAATTAATTCAAATCATGACAATGATAACTCTGACACCTTGACCGTATGCTCAAACACTGTTTCCGCCGATTCAAGGACGCTAACAGCAGGCTCGGACACTCTCAGTACATGCTCAGATCATGAGCGTTGGGAAATGTTGCACGAAACTGAAATTCATACAGAACAAGACGATTCATAGTCATAGGTAAGTGGAGCCACCTCTAAGAATCTCTTCCCTAACAAAAAGTCAGACGAAATATGTCGTCCGAGTCAGTATCAGATTGACTTGTCTCTGTGCTTTTGTTCTATGAGACGAAATATGTCGTCCGAGTCAGAGCCCTTTAAGTTGACTGGCTCGTTCTGGATGTTTTGCAGATTATGGTAAGACGAATAGTGTCGTCCGGGTCACATCCACCAAAGGATTGACTTGTCTAATAGTACCAATTGTGAACAGTTAACCTACATGCTGTTTAGTGACGAGGCTGTGTCATCCGGCTTAATTGTTGCGAGACACTCGCCTTAAGTCTTAAGTATCATAGCGCATTGTGATAATTGTAATTAGTCGTCGGTCAGGATGCCGAACGGACTATGTACGATTGCAACTCATTGTTTCAGAAAATCGCCCGAGGACGGTCGAGTGTCAGTCCGGCCGTGACGGCGCATCCGTCAACGTCAGACGTCAGGTTGACTTTTAGCTGTCAAAGTCAGCCTAGCGAAGCGTCATTGTCGATGGTTGTGAGGGCGGCCATCTTGACACTGTTGTTCGAGACGGCGCCCGCGCACCACGCTTGTGACGAATCGCTTTGCATCCGAGTGACAGTTTGATCTAATATTCTAATTAAGTTGGTGTCGTGTTCCTTAGACTGTACATTGCTCATTTGACTGTGTATTTTGGTTATTAAACGCTGTGCTGATTAAACAACTGTGATTTGTAACAAGGACTTGTGATTTTTGTGCTCACGCCCACCTGCCTACCTACCTACCCACATACAACACAAGATGAGTTCTGATGAAGGCCCTCCTGCCCCTTCAAATATATAAATTTATTATTAATGTTGTTGTTGTTGTTGTTGAGGCCCCTTTGGCATTATAATCTTAATTTTTCTGTTTTTTTTTTTAGTTTTAAGGTGTATTTTGTTGCTGCAATGCCAATAAACCCAATTTTCTTTCTTTCTTTCTTTAACATCATACGATTCTATGAAAGGATTCGACAGCGTCGAACAATTAATAGAGATGCGTAGCCAACTGGTACTTTTTGACAAGCATTATCGCTAGTTTTCGATTCCTATGATGGAAACATTAGCAAAAGCCATAGCGATTGTAGAAATAGAATCGCTCCGAACCGAATGCCATTTTTCTAGGCCCTCTGATTAGATTCAATTGCGTTGGTACCACTGTTTTCTTAACTGAAGTCAACGACCTCACTAAGCCAGATCCCAGAAAATAAAATCATTACTATACGTTCCTTTGCCAAAGCTTGATTTCTACAAGAAGCAAACTACTAAATAAAATGTTCCTTTTCATACCGTCAGTCTTTTGTTCGAAAGTTGAACCAACAAGTAACACATTGTCCAATGAAGAAAGTAAATTCAGAAAGAAAATGTAGATCCGCTGGCGCGGCGCCAAGAGGCAGATAATTTCTTTGAGAAGTTGATGTGACAGCAAATTTTTTCGCAGCTAGCAACACTATCTAAAGTGTGAAGAGGTTTTATTTACTGCACTTGCATAAGATAGGTATGTTAGCAACTTCCTAATGTGAATATTAAGTTGTGAATATAGTTTTAGATGTGTATTTTTATCTTGCGAAGTAAAGTACCTATTTTCGTTTGCTAGAAAACTTATATTATAGGATAATTAAAGGCGACAGACGAGTCGTAGGTCGTAGATTCGAACCCAGGCAGGCGCTTTAGTTTGTGTAAATTATTTCATCACCACTGCTCTCAAAACGGTCGGTGAAGGAAAACATCGTGAGGTAGCCGGCATGTCCTAGAACCAAAAATTCAAAGACATGTGACATCTACAACCCCCAGTACCACCGTGTGGTGGATTACGGCCCAATCTTTCCCACTACTAGAACTCAGGCCGCATAGGCTCATTATGCTAAAGGCGACTGGGATATCATAATCGCCTACTCTCCTGATACATATCAGTAGAGTAGGCATAGTTTGCTTTGTTTGGAAGACATACATGTTCAGTCTCTATCCGTAGTTAGTTTTCTTTATTTCAAAGATCACAAAGATGGCAGAAGAAAAGATTTTTACATTAAATTACCAGGTATTTAGTGCATTAATGATAGAAAATTCGTCCGATTCACGTATTAATGTAACTGACATTGTAAGTATGTGCGTGGCTCTTAAGAATTTTAAGGCGCAGATATACGACTTTTAATCATTTCAAATTGAACATCACGTCTAAACGAATAGTCTTATTTGTTTGAAAAAAATATATGATAAACTAGACTATTTTCTTCGTAATTTGATATGTGAATATTTGAAATTATATTTTTATAACATAGTGTAATTAATTTGTAAAGTAATGTCTAACGCGAACACAAAAACGATAATCACGCTAAAACTATCGGGCGTATTTTCATGAAATCTGCACCATCTAAAAGACAATTTAATTACCCAAATTTTTATATACGACTTTTATTTGTATTGTGTTTGATAAATCAAGGGGGGTTGTTTTTGCGAAAAAACTTGATACGCGTTGAAGCGGGGGCTCTTGCGGGCGACGGGCGGCAGTGCATCGCTGACCAATGTCCGGGTAGACGTTAACGCTCTGTGCCATTTGATTCATTTTAAAATCAGCGCTGTTGACGATAGGTTCGTCCGAAGTCACAGCATTTTGCTGAGCAACGACCTGTTCTTGCACAGATGCGACGCACGGCTAAATTGTTCATAATATTGTTGTTTTTTTGTTACAAAAGTAGTCATTTTTTCACTCTGCTATCGGCATTTTGTTTTTGTTTTCATCGTTTGTTTGTTGTCATTTGCGAGTGTCGTAACACAGAGCAAATTATGTAACCTTGCAGAGAAAAATGGTCTAAAATGAAAAATGTCTTTGGTCCATGGCCATGGACAAAATTTTAAACCTTTTAATTTTTGGGTACGAGGCTTTTGGCTACATTCTATGTTTGTATTTTTATTGATGTAATTTTTTTTTTGTAACGTGCGTTTTGTTTGTGCAGATTAAACTATTTTTCTTTCTTTTCTTTCTTTTCTTTATTCGCTTATAAGTTTCGCATGCTCCTCAAACTCGCTCAAGGTCGCTGACACCTATCGTTGCCTTAAGTGATGAAAGAATTTAATCAGTTTAAAAGTTTATTAACAATGTGTAAGGCGTTTATTATAATTATTTTATAAAACTTCTGATTGACTGTAATGAACAAGTAGCTACTTTTCTTTAGTTACCGACACAAATCAAATTAAGCTAAAAGGCACGAGGTAACTTTATTACTCTCCATTAATATCCATTTTGTTAACAAACCCGGGAAAGTTCGCTAATCAATACAGATCAGTGATTTGTGTTACGCGGAATTAGGACGAAGAAAATTGTTTGAAATAAGAGTCGATGTTAAGTACAATATTTAAGCTTGAATAACTTCATAATTTAATCAAAAAGTTTTAAAAACTATTTAAGTACCCGGAAACAGGCAGGAATTTTTCCCATACCTCGCTTGTCCGTTTTATGTCAATTTATACATAAATAATGACAGGTTGTCCGTACTAAGCACTTGACCTATACACAGAAAAAGCACATAACATATAAAGTTCGTCCAATGTCCTTTCGATTTAGGCCAACGACATGAGCCAATAAGTACCTATAAAAACATTGCTTACTTACTCCGAAAGTTCACGGACCCACAGTTTCTTGACCTTCAAAACGTAAGTACTAAAAGCTTTTGGGGCTTAAACCATCAGCTCAGATGCTTAAAAAAACTGGCCAAGTGCGAGTCGGACTCGCGCTCCGTACCACCAAAACTAATTTACCTTTTTTTATTTACATAAACAGAACCCATAGCAAAGTAAACAGGGTTATTGTTAATATGTCGGCAATCCATTAAGGGGATGTTGGGGAGGTCATTTGAAACCAAATGTGAGCACGCGGCGCGCGCGCAGGCGACACGGTGGTAAGGGTAGGAGCGGGACAAAACGCAAAACACTGGATATTCTTGTGTAATACGGGTGGGTACATTGTTTAAGATCGCACGACAGTGCCTATAAATTAATAAACGCTTATTTTATTTAATAATATTTATTCATATACTTATTTGTTGTTTGTGTGGTTGCTTTGTATTCTTAGTGCTTACTGTTTGTTTTATTTTATTTTGTTACGTAGATGTAGTACCAATCATTAAACCTGACTTGGTTTCCGTACGTCCTTTTTGGGAAACCACTGAAAATCAGCGCTGTGCTGTGGGTCCCCCATAGCACAGCATCATGCTGATTGGAAGCCTTCTTGTCACAGTCATGACGTGCACCTATCGACTATTTCTGTTTTGTGCTCGTGATTATACATCTATTTTGTTTGTTTTTATTTTACATTGTTACCAGAGCTAATTATCTTTTTTGTATGCCCGTGTTTCTGTGACAAATAAACCTTTTTTTCTTTCTTCTTAAATTACCCATTATGACTCCTATACAAATGTCAAACATTTGCGAGTAATTTGACATTTGAATATATTTTTGAATGTACTTGGTATCTTATTGTGTCTCTTTGGATAGCTGAGAAATTGTACACGTTTTTGGAATGTTTTGCCGATAAAGTATGTCCGTGTTTCTTTTCAGTTGAAGTAGAAGCAGATAATACTATTAAAAAAAATGTGGCATCGTTTTTTTTTATAAATTTTCAAAGTTTTTACCGCCAAAATATAAAATGACAAATTACTCGGAAATGATTGACATTAGCATCCGGGGTGATAAGGGGTCATTTGGTTGTATATGACCTCCCCTACATTCCCTTAATGGATTGCCGACATATTATATTATCAATAACTAGTATAGTTAATCACACAATGGTGCCGATTCTCTTGTCACAAAATTCTCTAAACTGGACTAAAAATCACTAAGATTTAGTTTATTCCTTTCAAACGACGATTTCTCATTCTGAAATAGACTAAAGTGACACAACTTAACTAAATTTTAGTTTTGCTTATATCTCGAAAATGGTGTGTCCTATCGCAAAAATAATGAAGATTTCGACCCCCTTTATAAAGCCCTTAAACCCTTAAACTTCTGCATACAGGTAATATATTTTTTATATATTCCAAAAAAAATTGAAGAATTCCATATAAAACACGTCGAGGCTGCCCCACATAAGTGAACCCGGCTCTAAAAAAAAAAATCACGGGGTAGGTCAAACAAGTAACACGAGGAGTCGCGATTGTCAAATTAAATCTATTTGCGTCAAAATTGATTTTAAATTTAGAGATATTTTTTTTCAGAATAGCTTTAAGATTCTCATAGCCAAAAGTAAGGAATTTTAGTGATAGTTTAGTTAATTTAGTTCGGTGTACAAGAGAATCGGCACCATTATTTGTGATTAACTTGCTAGTTATTACAGTTGAAAAGGTACAGCTCTGTGATAGGCAGACAGAAGTCGTAGGCTTGCTAATAGGGCCCCATTGGCACCCTTTGTGTACGGAACCCTAAAAACATCACAACAAAAACCTTTCAACTCCTTCCCATTTCCCCATCAAAATATGCTTCAGTAAACCGTAAACTTTAGTTTAAAGTCCTCAAGTAGCGTCGCCGGACTGTCGACTCAATTTCGTGAGCCGTCGAGCGTGGAGTTACAAAATAAATGAGTATAGAAGGTTGGCTTCATACAAAGAGTGACACAGGCGCACACACCAATAGACCCGTACGTATAGCGATCTATGGTTTAAGGATTTCATTATTCCTCATTAAGAATTAGCAATGATTTACTTACTGACAAACTAAATTTACATTCCTAATTAAAATGTTAATGAGCGTACAGGAATACCGTTAAAAGTATAATAATAACAAATAGGAAGGTAGGCGATCACAAAAAATATCAATTAATCACCAACTTGGCAACCACGGATCTTAAGTAAATGTCAGATATTATGTTAGTAGATGTGGCATGGATGCATGGCAGCGTACTGACCTAATAAAGATTTTACTTGATTATTATTTTCTTTCTTTATTTGGTTGTTCCATTGTGAAAACTAGTTATAAATAAAAACTTTTTTACAAAAATAAAACAACGAACTTAAAAAAAACACTACAAAGTGAAAAATAAATTTAATTTCGGAAGTCGGTGTCTTTGTATCTGTATTTTGTTTTTTGCTACCGACTTCCGAAATTAAAGTTATTTTTCACTTTTTTTTTTTTTTTAAGTCGGGTGTTTTTTTTGTAAAAAAGTTTTTATTTTTCACTTTTTAATGAGTCAGTTATTAATAAATCTAAGTTACAATAGCCTATTGTCAACTGCTCATCACCTTTTACAAAATATTTCTTTTCCCGATCCAGGGACGTTACTTGTTTTCCTGTTAAGAACCAAAACCACTGGAGCTGATGGGGAAGCCACCATCAGCTCCATTTCACCATACTTACCACCACACCACCACTTAGCAACCATATTTAAGTAATCGAATCGCAACCCGTCAAATACTTATTATTGAGTAGTTCCGGTAGCCACCTCTGGTCTTCATCATCAGTTCCACTTCACCGAATGGTGCTTTCCGAGAGCAAATACACGAGTTTCTATAAAAAATACCCAAATCGCTATACGTGTGCCTATAAATTTTGAGGATTTCCCTCGATTTCCATGGGATCCTCACATCAGATTCTGACTTGGTGACCATGGGACCACCTTGAAAGCATACCCTTTGAAACAAAAAAAGATTTTTTTAAATCGGTCCACAAGTAAAGGAGAAATCGGTGAACATACATAAAAAAAAGAAAATATACATACAGCCGAACACATAACCTCCTCCATTTTGGAAGTCGGTTAAAAAAACAAATGACAGTCGTAAGTGCGCTTGCACTCGCTGTAGACGCGTGTCTATGTGTGCGTGCCTTTTCTGTCATTATTATGGAGCTGACCTTCTGTACGTATCTATTTCGTGGGAAACCGTGCCAAAGTGTTGCCATGCAGGTAATCCGCTGAGCTTTCCGCGTGTTCTTCCGTTATTTATGTCTGTCGATAGGCTGAATTGGTGCTTATGTGGGAAAAACTGTCGAAACTAGTCGGGGTTATGTTTTTATAGGAATAGTCAAGGTTGAAGGTGAAAGATTTGTGCCTGGGGAACGAACATAATTTAAGAATATACGTTATGGGAAACAGTTTTATTGCATCCTGGAGGGTTAACTAATATTACGTTTGCGGTGAGATTTAGGTATTGTGTGCGGGTTCGAAAAGAGAATTCGTCACTGAGGAAGGGAGTAAGGACTGACCTGGAATATTGATACTGGCTCCACATGGCTTCATTGGTCGGTGTTTTCTTCAACACGAGATCACTGCATTTCACTCACGAATAATGTTCATTCAAAGTTAATTGGTTGCAGTAATAGCAGCCCTACATTATTAAGGTTATGAAAGTTTCTGAAATTGCACGCGCGCGCACGTAATTATGAATACGTGACCTTAGCAATGTCCTGATGCGAACTATTGTTCTTAAAAAAAAACGAATTCATGGCGATTACAAGCTGCTTCCGACATTATCCGGAGATGGCCGAAGTACGTCCTTTTGTCTCTCGATCATTATGGGTTGGAAAGGGATGGATATAGGAAGCGACCGAATGCTCATCATGCTCATCATAATAACTTTTAGTTTTATTTTATAAATTAATGATTTTGCGTAGGTACTAGGCGTTTTAGACTTAAGAGTCAACACATTCATCGATATTTTGTTAATTTTACGTAGTAACCGAATAACCGCATCACCTTTTTAAAAGAAAGACCAGGTTTTAAAATGGAAAATGATAAATTTATTTCACTTGCAAACTTGGATGGCAACGCTATTGGTCTTCGAGTTAGAAAAATACTTTTAATGTAAATGCATATAAAGACGTAGGAATGTACAATATCCAAAAGACTATCAACATATCAACTTTTGAAAATAGTTAGAATCGACTAAGACATATATAAGAATCTTTCAGAAACACTGCTAACAAGCAAAAATATAACCCTTATCTCCCGCGGTCACGCTGACCCAATTCGCAATAAAAATCCGCCGCTTATTGAGGGGTTAACAGATAAATAGATAGCCATAAATCGTTCCCAGTCGCAAGCGTCCTCCCGCTCAGTAGATTAGGGACCCAAGGGCATACCTACGTTTAATACAATTCCGAGTCACTTTCGGAACGAGCCTACCTAAAGCCTGTTACACATTTCCCAATTTACCGCAAGTGGCCCTACACTTGCGGTAGTTTGGACGGCATAATTTGATCATACTGACTGCATACTAATGCTTTCAGTACTGTAGTTTGTTTTCCTATTTACTGTTGGTACGGCAATAACTCATGCAGTGATGAAAAGGTTCTTTTTTACTGATTGACCAGCAAGGTTTCATTTATCAATCGCGTACAGTACAACTATTTTCTTAATATCTCACGGGAATCATTGCATTTCCGAATTCAAACTAATGCTAATTTCCATGTCTATCAATTATTAGATTTATCGTGTATAATAATTTGAATTCAGAACTAGGTACTTTACCTACTGTTGTTTTGTTTTGATGTAACAACACAATAAAGTACTTAGTTCTGAATTCAAATTATTATACACGATAAATCTAATAATTGATGGACATGGAAATTAGCATTTTTTTGTATTCGGAAATGCGATGATTCCCGAGGGACATTAAGAAAATAGTTGTACTTACTGTAAGTCCTTTTAATGCATTCCAATTCTGATATAGTTACGAGTATATTTAAAACTAAATTCAGCCGAAAAAGAAGTCTTAAGACACCACAATATACTAAAATATCACCCAAATTTTAAGAAAAAATCCTGCATTTCGTTGTTTTTAGTTTTGGTCTCAGCAACAATAATATGAAAAGAGTCAGGACTGGTGAGCAGGAGCAAGCGACGTACAGTTATCCGTGTGAGAAGCAGCTCGTCATGAGGTCGACACCCGCAGCCTTTAGTAGTAATTTCCCATTGCTTGCGAAGTTTTTAGTTTTTTTGTAAAATACTGAACGCCTGCGTTCCTGCATATACCTTCTACCTAATGGCACAACACTGATACACTAACTGATGCATTCTTACAGATTATTCCTGACGAACAGCTATCACTAAAATAATATTATAACAGTAGATTGTAAACACACGGGATTTCTCATTAACAGTCACCTAATTATAGATATTTATTTTTATTATAACCAAAGATGACACAAGAAACCTATACTTAATGTTTTTCTGTATACGTTATACGAACTATAATAATTATGATAACACTAGCTTTTGTCCGTGGCTTCGCCCGCGTGGATGTCGGAAATTATCTCACGGGAACTTACTACCGGGATAAAAAGTATCCTACATGTTAATCCAGGTTATAAACTATCTGTGTTCCAAATTCCGTCCAAATCCGTTTAGTAGTTTTTGCGTGAAAGAGTAACAAACATCCATCCATTCATCTATCCATCCATCCATCCTCACAAACTTTCACATTCATAATATTAGTAGAATAACAAATGTAAAAAAGAAGCATAAATTATATCAATTATTGGCAATCGATAAAAAACTTTTTTACAAAAAAAACAACCGACTTCAAAAAAAAACACTACAATGTGAAAAATAACTTTAATTTCAGAAGTCGGTGTCTTTTGATCTGTATTTTAGTTTTTTTGCTTCTGAGGAAAAATATGAAGGTTGTCAAAATATTTCAAAGAATTAAGAAAAGTCGCCTAAGACCATTTTCTTGTAGCGACAACGGTTACGGTACCTACGCTTATTGCCCCATTTCGAAAATCCTCCCTGTTTATTTAGTGACTGACTGCTTAGCTTCATGAAGGTATAGCGTGACGATAACAATTTAAAAGGTTAAATCTGAAATATTCTAAAATTTTGGCTCGTCTTTTAAAAAAATTGCGGTAAACCATAGAAGTTTTGATTTCTCTACGATTATATTGTATGTATAGAAGGTTGATTACCTCTGGGGATTAACCCTCCAGCACCGGCGATGCAGTAAACAAGTTTACGTAACGATTTATGCATCAATTTTGCGCAGATTGGAAACTTTGAGTGCAAGCTCAGCTTGCATCAAAAATAATATCAGAAAAGCCGCTGTATTTTCCCATATGGCTTGAAAGACAATCGATACACTTTACATAGAGTGTGTTGGCATTTCTCAATGTCACGTTTTGTAATATGTTGCTGCTCTAAAAGATTGAGAGCGCATAAGTGGTGACGGTTTTCAAACGCTCACAAACTGCTTTGAAAATTGTTTTTTCTTGGTCGACTTTTATATTATGTAAGGTAGGCCGCTGAGTAATTCGTTTGGCTTGATATTTTCATGTTCAAATTATATACGTTGCCAAAAACTATCATGTAAATCCCTTCAGATAGTATGAAATTGCGAGTAAGTTGAAAATAACCATGAGCCGTGTTTTTATCAGATATAAACAATTCGGTAGTGTTCAGTTGGATTAGAATCATTGGCACTTACTCACTTTATTATTAACCTGTCAATATGCCACAAACACCATTCATTACTATTTGTTGTCATCAATATGGCCGCCTCATAAACGTGATTTAACTAATGGATAGCACAGTTCCTGACTAAGCTTACACGCAGTTTATGTAAAGCTACAATTCAGGTATTTCCAGTTTTAAAGCCTAAAAGCCACGATACATAACGATTTAAGAATAAACGTGTCATCGTTACATAGTCCAACAAACCAAACATCGTAATTTTGTCGCCAAAAACAAAATAAAACGAATTCAAAACTATGTCGCCAGCCATTCACCGAATCGTGTTACGGCAACGTGCTAAAATGGCAAGGGTAAACAAAATTTTAGAGCGGGCAACCCAATTAACTACCCTTTGGATGCGAGGTGGCCTTTGTGGGTCTTGTCTGTTCCATGCTTTGGCTTTTGACGAGTCCGTCGTCAGTGTTGCGCGAAAGGAAAAAAAATGGAAGTTATGTGTGATGGATGAATATGTAGCAGACACAGGGTTAGTTACATATTTTTGCTGTTTCATGCACATGCTATTATGAGGATGGTGTTTTTCGTTGTGTTTACAACGTAGTAATTAATATTCTGAATATTGATGAAAAATTAAAGCGTTGTTGGTGGGTTTAGATTGTACATACTAATTATTTCTGAAAAATAAAACTTAATTAGGGGTCTCGTCAAAATTTTGAAAAACAGGCATGATTGAAGTATACATGAATATCTTAAAAATCTAAATATAACGGCGTTTCGAGAACCCTTTCCTTCTCACATTATATTAGTTATTGAAAAGAGTGGTGGTACATGTACTAAATACTCTCTACAATTAAAAACATAGAATCGACCTCAGAACTAAATAAATACTAATATAGCCTACGTATTCTAGCTAGATTCCAATAGATTAATCTATTTCGCCATAGACTATTCATAGAGTAGATAGATCTATTTGGATTGCCAGATACAATCATTATTTCGGGGTGAATGGATTTAGGTTCAGAAAAAGGTTGATCATATTTTTTAGCTTTTTCTATTAGCGTTATGAAATTGAGTTTATTTTTTGTTCGGAAGTTTATCGTTAATTGAATTGTAGGTACCTATAACAATATTAATTGGTTACTGACCGTCTATGTCTAGTTGAGTTTTTTAAGTTCTGAGTGAGCTGCACTATTACTGACAAATGCGTGCACTGACTGGACCGGTCCACTCAATCTGTGTGGTTTTACCTCAAAAGACTATATCTGACACAAATCTACAGGGTCTTGACATGATCTGACCAAGATACTATGAAACTATGAGCTCTGAGTTTGTTTCGGCCTTTCTTCTTTCCTATCAGACCACTGTCAGATAGGAAACGCCGACCTCATCTAGTTTATAAAATATGATTGAGGTGTAAAAGTTCTTGTACAAAGCTACTTACAGAAATAAAATCATTTATCTTTTATCTATCATTATTTAATGATTGGTTGGTTACTGTCAACTAAAAAAACTTTTAATTTAGGTAACTATACCTATTTTTCTTTATTTATAATAAAAATGAAATGATGTTCGTTGGTAAGAGCATCGCTTCAGAACGGCTGGACCGATTTAGCAAAATTTTATTTAATTTTTTTCGTAATAGTTTGAATCAGGTTCTTAAGGATAGAAACATTTGAAAAGTTACTGGGAAATTTGGATAAATTCGGGAAAATTGAAAATGCATTTTCTATAGGAGTTTTGTATGAATTATTAACATTTTGACAGCACAACTTCTATCGGCAAGTAATAAATAAAAAAGATACATGCTAGGGTTTGAACCCAGAATCTGAGTAATAAGTCTAAGCTTTAGTAACAGATAGGCCACATAAAAATATTAGCATGTACAAAATTGCCGAAAAATCCAAATAAAACATACAAAATAAATAACCATCGTTGAAAATCCTTGTCTCACAAACTAGTTTTTTGTGAACAATTTTTACCAACACTCTAACTAAATTGACAAACATGATACAGCAACACAAACAGACGCAGATGTTGAATGCGTCCATGCATTTATTTCCTCCATTTTACGATCCTGTGCACGTTCCAGCTGCATTACAAAAAATGCTAACAGCAGCAGCGTGGGATGCTGGAGAGTGGAGCAAAAACCAACACCGACAGAGCATTCAAATTGTGTTTATCCAAGACGATTTTGTTTTTCTTTGATTTGTGTATGTTTTTGTTTGCGAACGCGGAGCATACTAACTATCGTACTCACTGGGATGGCCGGCTTGGCGATACTAACTCGGTAGGTTTTCAAGACAAATATATTAAAAAAAAAATATCACATACATAAACTAACGACTTCTTACCATGGGTGTAGGCAGAAACTACAGCACGTCACCTGCTACGACTCAAAAAAAAACTACCTCATAAACGCCTAAAACCTACCTCAAAATACACTGAATGTAATTTGCGCCAAAGTAAATCTGAAAAGAAAGAAAACAAAGTTGTTTTTTATTCTGTACAAACAAGACAACACATTACAAATAAATAGACAAAATGCACACTCTAATACAAAGTAGCCAAAAGCCTCGTATTCAAAACCTTAAACATAAAAGTATATTGACAATGTCCTCAATTTCTTGATGTCAGGCAGGGCAGGTCACAATTTTTACTGGTCTACATCATCCCTACTGTTGGGGTCCAGAGGACTCTAGCCTAACCAGATGCAACTAAATACCAGTATTTTACAGGGAATGACTGCCTATCTGACTTCCACAACCCAGTTACTGGGTAACACGATACCCCTGAATTTGCGTCAAAGTATTCAATTAGTTTAACCTTATATCACCTACATGCTCTATTAGACATGGAGGTCAATTATTCTCGTACTTAAAAACATTCAAATTCAAGTCGCAATCTCATTTCAACGACAATCTGTGTTAACAAGTTGATAAAAATGTAGGTGAATTAAAGGTTTTTCTGACTGATGAATGAGATTAGAAAGCGAACGTTCCTAAATATACGGTTAATACCCCTGTGGCAATTATCATAGCTTTTTTCAGTTATTGCTAGGCAGAAATTCAATCCGCATAATATAGTCTCAGAAAAAATTAACTTTTGTAGATGCATAAAAAATTAACAAATATATTTATATATACACGTTAAATTACAAAATCAGAAACTTAAGACATGGAAAAACTACTTTTTGAAAATAACATTATTCAAATGTCGTCCTTCGCGGCTCTGGCACTCTTCAAAGCGATCTCTAACATTCATGAAAACGCGCTCGCCCAGACCTCACACATTCGGATTTATTCCTCTGGGGTTATCTGAAGAGTCGGGTGTATAGCAGAAATCCATCAACCATATCTATTTTTTTTTTAAATTATTTTAGTAGATTTGTACAAACACTTTTACACGTCAATCATATTTTTTAAACTTGATGAGGTCGGCGTTTCCTATCTGACTACTCAGAGAAGAAAGGCCAAAACAAACTCAGAGGTCACAGGCTCTTTTAAAGTCCAGACATAATCTTGGTTAGATCATGTGAAGACCATGTAGATTTATGTCTGAAATGGTCTTTTGAGGAAAAACCACACAGAATGAGTGGACCTGTCCAGTCAGTGCACGCATTTGTCACTAATCGTAGAGCTCAACTCAGAACTTAAGGAGCTCAACCACAATTGAAGGAAAACATTACACATGAAATCAATAACATTCCTACTCGACTTCTGAGGCGCGTTACCACCCGTAATATTAGGCAAACTTAATCTGATTGGAAGCTTGGAATCGGAAAATATTGGTTTAATTAAATATCACAGTTGGTTGGTTGGTGTACGCGAATATATAGAAAACTATCAATCTGCCTAGCCTTGTCCTAACTATGTTGAGGTCGGCCTGCAGTCTAACTGAAAGCAACTGAATAAATAGGTACCAGTATTTTACATGGAGCGACTTTCTATTTAACCTTCACAACCCAGTTACTGGGTTACTTGGTAAGACTGGTTGTCAGACTTTCGGGCTTCGGACTACCCGTAACTACTGTCATCTAAGATTGACAACCGGGATCAAAGACTTAACGTACTTTCCGAGGCACGGAGGGGCCTCGATATGTAATGGATGGTCACCCATCCACGAAACCGACCGCGGCAAACGTAGCCGTACCTTCGATCGACTTATGCGGCTGTTATTATTTAGCCGCGACATACTTATATGTAAGATGGTAGGTACATAATATTTATGGAAGACCAGCGGGGTAATTACGTAACACACTAACAGTAGGAATGGGTTTCATTTTGACAGTTCAACAACATTCATTGTGTTAGTCACGTTGTTGAGCAGAAAAAAAAATCGACCATATGAAGCAATGGATTAGCAATAGACTTCAAAATGTGATAGCTAGTGTGTTACGTAATTAGGGTGCCGAGAGTAAAAATGATTGTAAAGATACAAATAGGCAGTGTCAATATTTATTTGTAGTTTTTGGTAGAGTGGTAGGTGATCGTGTTTCCAAATGTCATTTTATTCGAATAGAAATATGATTTGGCCATTAGTATATTTTTTGTGTTAAGGTGATATTCTCATGGTTATCTGCCCCTGTTTGATGAGATACGTCCGTAGATTAGTGAGTGATATTTTGGGAAAATGGAGGGTGGAGATGATCTGTTAATGGCACAATGCGCTTGTAGATTAAGATACGCTTTTTATCAATGCTCTTCGATCTACTTTACGCTGAGATTATGTATGTTGGTTTGTCTTACAGATTTTGATATATTATCTGTCTATTTCAATTTCCAAGATAATTTTATTTACAGAATAAATAAGTTAATAATCTTAAATTAATAATAATAATAAGATGTTGCAGATTTTAGTTTTGAAATGTATGAAACACATTGTAACTGTATTCGCAACATAATTAGTTTCTCTTTTCATTTTTGTTATTTTGAGGGAAACCAATAATTTAGCTGGATCGACCGATTCGCTATTACATTAAAACCAAGATCTCTAACATTAGGCAGCTAAAAAGAAAAAAATAACCTTAGCTATAAAGACACACGGTATATTTTCCATCGCTGTTTATAAAGAGTTGTAAAAAACACGGTAATAAATAGCAAAATATGAACATCAATACCGATTCGTAAAAGACAGCTGAGCTTTCATAATTTTTCATGATAAGAGTTAATTTTATACGAAGGAAGATATGAAAAGATGGAGAATACAGCAGGAAAATAACCTTACCCAATGTTATTATCATTACTTTGATAAATGATGTTAGGGGTATATGTACATAAAATATGTATGTATGTATGTATGTATATAGAGTATCTTTATTAGTTAATGAGTAGCCTAACGATGGCTTCATATCCGAGTTATTAATATGAGAAGAACTCACATGTTGCGAAGAAAGTGATGACGTGTTTTAATGCTTCTTTATTTTTTATCATACAGGGTTAAATTGAATTAGCTAGCGAAATTCCATAGACGTGATGGGTATCTTTATCTAAACACGATAAAATAAAAATATATTTGATGTTTTTTTAGGGGTTTAGGACCGCTAGTAATGTTGTTACATTATAAAGTATGACATGAAAAAATATGTTTTATCGTGTTTGAATATCAATACGAATCACGTCTGTGAAGTTTCGCTAGCTAATTTAATTTGAACCTGTAGGTAGTGATTTTTCAGCATTACTGTATTTTACAAATGGGACGTCCTCCTAACAGGACATACTGCTCGTAGGACGATTTGCTCATAGGACATTTTGCTAATAGAACATTTTTCTAATAGGACATTTTGCTAATAGGACATTCTGCTGAAGCGTCGTTTTGATGAAAGGTCGTTTTGCCATCAGGACCATTTGTTTTTAGTACATTTTGATTCGGAGGGATGGGAACAACCGTGATAAAAAAAAAAATGCAGTTCTTTGAGTATACAATAATGAGATAGAGGTCAAACGCAAGCATATTAAAATTATTCATAATGATACATGGCATAGGAATATCGCCTTCTTCCCATGGCGACAGGCAGAAACTACAGAACACTTCCTGCTATTATCCTTACATACTCTTTTTGCTTCGTTTACGTTTGTAGCGGTATCAACATCGCCACATGCGCACTACACGTCATACTGACGTCACGCAAATCCTGCATCGCGCAAGCAGAGTTTACCGTGCGACTAGCATATATACAACGTCCCGACATCAACCGTCGGGCAGTTGCCCGCCAGACACAACAACCGTCTGGTCGGAGGATCCTCCCTTATCCATAGAGTATGAGTGAACTTTACACCCTGTTCCTCATACCTGTATACGTTCATACATCTGGTCATATAAGCACGCCGGTTGCGAGTACTACGCACCTGACCATTCTGAAGAACATCACCAATAAGGTCATTATTATGTCCTCCTAGGGCGTCCCCTCCCAGCGTTGCCACTCACATCTTCCTTGTTAATACGTTTTGTTAGTCGTCTTTCATTCATCCTCTCATCATGACCAAACCATCTAAGGAAAGATCTTCGAGTTGTTAGGCCATAAGGTCATGCTGTTGCACATTTTGGTGGTAAAATCTTCGGCAAATAGGTTTTTCTTGCCAGAATTTATATAAGTTTGATTTATTGTTTAAACCTTTAACAGTCAAAACAAAAGAAACACCATAGAAGTAACTTCAAAGTCTAATCATGGTTTGCCCCAAAACAGACGAAATTACAAAATGTCAAAAATATATCTACTTCGCGGCGGTTATCAATAACGCTTTATGAATTCATATCACGGGTCCTTGTAGAAAATCAAAGCACATGTTGCTGGGAAAGTATTTTTCGTCTCGGTCCGAACGTACCCGAGTCGGCCAAAGTTTCAATAATACGATTTACATTACCCTAGGGACTGAAAAAGGCGATAAAGCAGTATGACGTCGAAATGTGATGCAATTGTCAGGATAGAGTATTTTTTTTAAAACCTTGCCCTCTCTAAGAGTTTCTCCTGTATTGTGGGTGTGCTTACAAACATTTAAACTCACATACACAAACAGCCAGACCTGAAACAACTACTTGCAGGTCATACAAATATTTGTTCTGTGCGGGAATCGAATACCCGCGACACGCAGTGCAGCAGTCCATCGCTTAACCACTGCGCCAACCATGCCGTGCGTAACCGTGCCGTGCGTAACCGTGCGTGGTAGTACAGTATAATACCAGCCTATTATTATCCCACTGCAAGGCAAAGGTCATTCCAGACTTATATTAACTATATGTTCAGCTTTCCTCATGATGTTTTCCTTCTTCGATGTCAGCAATGTCAGTAACCTTGTTCCTAGATGAACTTAAACACCCCTGTATCCCCAGAAGGGGTAAGAAATCACGCTTGTGTTCTATAAAGACTTATTTGTATAATACTAGCGGACAAAGAATACGGGTCAGTACTAAAAACTAAAATTACTCTTAAGGCGACAATAAGTGCCAGCGACCTTGAGCGAGTGGGAGGAGCATGCGAAACTTTTAAGCGAATAAAATTGCGCAGAGCGTTAGCGTCTACCTGGACATTGGTTAGCGATGCACTACCGCCCGTCGCCCGCAAGAGCCCCCGCTTCAACGCGCATCAAGTTTATTCGAAAAAACAACCCACCTTGATTTATCATACACAATACAAATAAAACCCTTATACAAAAATTTGGGTGGTTAAATTGTCTTTTAGATGGTGCAGATTTCATGAAAATACGCCCGATAGTTTTTGGGTGATTATCGTTTTTGTGTTCGCGTTAGACATTACTTTACAAATTAATTACACTATGTTATAAAAATATAATTTCAAATATAAAAGTACGAAGGTAATAGTCTAGTTTATATTTTTTTTTTTCAAACAAATAACACTATTCGGTTAGACGAAAGTCGTATATCTGCGCCTTAAACTAATAGAGCTAGCGGCATGAATTAAACTGTATGTTGTAGATAATTTACCAGTTAATAAAACAACACGAAATGTTGGAAATATTATTACTTTAATTGCCAAATTACATAAAAAAACAAAATATCAGTATTTTTTACGTTGAAAAGATAATGGTTGGTACCTCACATACAACACAATAACGAACTTTAAAAAAAAAAAAATACTTTGTATTGCCTCCATGGGCTCTTTTCACAGCTGCCAGGCGATTGGGCATGCTGTTTATTAAGTTTCTCATGGGAAGTTGCGGGATATTGGTCCATTTTTCTAACGCATGATTCAGGTCTCGAAGTGTAGCTCAAACTCAAACTCAAAGCATGTATTTCAAATAAACCAATTACAGGCACTTTTGAATTGTCAAGGGGTCGGTCAGTCAGCTGGGGCGAGGTTTCGATTTCTTACACACATCGCAAGCTCGTCCCAAGCGTGTTCAATTGGATTCAGGTCCGGGCTTCGCGCGGGTCAGTCCATGCGATTGTTATTATAATTCTCTGTAATATAAAGTTAGTTTCATGCATATGCCATTATTAATTAGCAAGTTACAGGGTTTTTCGTTATCGACCCGTATTATTTGACCGCAAGTGTATTTGATTGTCTTTTTGTTTTACACCTAACCTCATTTTCATTTTGACTTTAGTTTGCCTGGTTCTCAAATTTTAGAGTTACTGTCGTATGTAAACCAAGTGCTGCAGGAATGGCCTCAATGTCAACGTGTAATAAATGGTCACCCATCTCCGAACTGACCGTAAGAAGTGCAGCTTATCTCGGAGGTCGAACAAAGCTTCTTGGCTGTAACTTGTAACTTAGCCACGAGCCCTTCTTTGTGATTACTGAACTACTTAATAACTTAGCAAAGTTCGCTGAAATTCTCGGAAGATTTATAGCCCTAGATGCTTAAGGGGGAAGCGCCAAGATAACCTGCGAAATTCAAATTATCTTAAGTTTTTTGTGATTTGCAAGTCAGGAATAGATTGTATGTTGATTTATTAAATTAAGAGAGATTGAGAATTATTTATAGAATTGTGTTCATAAAAATCATCAATACATCGCTTTCGGTTCATATTACCCTATTGAATGATTGAAATTATGACATTTGAGGTCAATTCTAACTTAAGGAGTTGTATTGCTGATTCTAATGAACATAGAAATTGTAAAGCTTATATTTGTTATGGTCGCGGATCATATTTTAATCAACATACAACCTGACACTGACCTGCAAATTGCCAAAAACGTGAGTTAATTTGAATTTCACAGGCTACCTTAGCGCATCCCCCTTAACAAAAGTCTGAAAAGGATAGAGTTTCTAAAGAAATTGTTTGCCTTCTTTTGTAGAAATTTTTATCCTCTACGTCAGTGAAGTTCATAAGACCCCGG
Organism: Griposia aprilina; assembly: GCA_916610205.1. Lineage (NCBI taxonomy): Eukaryota > Metazoa > Arthropoda > Insecta > Lepidoptera > Noctuidae > Griposia > Griposia aprilina. The sequence goes on along the minus strand of OU744285.1, from coordinate 21,267,178 downwards.
AAGGCACGCGTGTGAGTTTGAAGATGCCAACTCAAAACAGTGCCTTGCCGAGACCATAACACAAGCGCGCGACGTACACGAAACGTAAATCGAACGATTTCTGAATCGAAAATACAACTACGCTATAGCATTTTGGTTATTTTTTTTTGAGACAAGCCTATTAAGTATCACCCTTTCATGTGAATAAAATCTTAAAAGTAAGTACAATTTTTGTGCAAAATTAGTTTTTATAATTTTAAAAGGGTGCTAATTAAGGCAGCTTCTTTAAAATGTCATTCTCGTCTTCAAATATATTTAGTTGTCTAAATAATTAATAGGTAAGCGACAAACTTTTAGCGTTTAATAAATGGTTTTCAAGCGAATATATATTGTAAAACGAGCTACTGTTAATATGACGCAGCATGGTGATAATTCTTAAGCAACGTTATGGACCAAGTAATAAATAGGGGCATTATTCATAATGCCCGCGTATTATGAATAATGACAAGCGTAGTCGACGGAGCCCCGCTTGGCGGGGCTCCTACTTCTGGGTGGTTTAAAAAAAATAACCACGAAGGGGATGGAATGGAAGGGGATGGATGGAATGGAATGGCGAGGTCTTTTAGACCCCGCCATTCCCTTCTAACCTAACCTGTCCGAGTCGGGGTGCCCTAAGTCCCGAGCTCGCTTAGTAGCTCACTTACAACATTAGTCACTTGAGTTATCAATTCAGAAGTAAATATATTTATCGGTAGCTCTGAGTCATATTAATTTACGTTCGTAAATTGACGCTGGGTTTTTGATATTCTGTTGGAATAGTAAAGATGATGAATTAATATAATTAAAGCTGTTCTATTAACTCGTTGCCTACATATAAAAACAGACGTTAGGTTGTAGGTGCTAAAGAAAACTTTTGTTGCTGCACTCATAATTTCCCATTTTAAAATCGCTCGAGTATACGGTTCATTTCCTCCGCGCGTTCGGGCTAAGCCCACAGTGTACTACCGTAGTGCACTGATTTAAGTTGGTACGTTCAACTTGTCAGCAAAATAGTCTGCTTCAGAGGAAATGTGACTGATTAGAGAATTGCAGTGTTAACGTGGTGAGAAGGCAATATTTTGTGAAGTGTCCTTTCTTTGGCATTCTTCGTCGAGTCGTTGAGCTACGATTACTGACAAATGCGTGCACTAACTGCGTATGTCCAGTGAAATCTGTGTGGTTCTTTCCTCAAAAGACCATCTCGGACACTAATCTGCATGGTCCGCATATGATCTGGGCAAGAAAATGTCTGGACTTTAAAAGCAAATGTCCGGACTTTAAAATGTCTGGACTTTAAAAGAGACCTCTGAGCTTATTTCGGTCTTTCTTCTCAGAGTAGTCCGATGTATGTAGTTTTAATGTTTTTTTTTGACGTGTTTGTTGAAACCAATTTACAGAAAATAATATCATAGATTATTATAATTTATCGCTTGAGTGTTTGTTTGAATATGAAATTGAATAATTAATCCCCTTACTAATTAAACCGGATTCAAGATAGGCTAAACTTGGTCCTCGGAATATGTTTCGTAAAAAGGGCGAAGAGCCTTTAATCGCTCCAGTGCAGATCAAAAGCGTCGTTATTAACATTCTTTTGTAGACAGGATTTTAATTCAGATTTGTTAGTTGTACTGACAATCATGTCATTTGGTTTATTATTATTATTTAATTTATCTTTTACTAGCTATTACCTGTGACTCCTTCAGTGATCCAGGATAAAAAAAATACCTATGTTCTTACCCAGGTCATGGTCTAACTGTGTGCCAAATTTCATCAAAATCCTTTCTGACGTTTTTGCGTGAAAGAGTAACAAACATCCATCCATCCTCTCAAACTTTCACATTTATAATAATGTTAGTAGGATAGGATAGGTAGGGGGGATTTTCTATATTTTGTGAATGTGAGAACGTTGTAGGCCTAATTTATAGACTGTAGATTTGTAGACCTTTTTCTACTTTGTTAAGTACGTGTTACTTGTTGACTGTCCTCCCATACCTATTAAAACTGTAATTTGAAAACATTGTAAAAGCCAATTATTTTTAAAAGAGTAACCGTGGAGTTTCTTGCCGGCTCTTCTCCATAGGAAACGACCAATTGGAACCGTGCACCTAGCTTCTGACGTTTCACAAGTGCCCATGTAGGTTAATGTGAAATAAAATATTTTATTTTGAACGGAAAAAGAATAAGAATCTAGAAGAAAATATCAAGGAATCTAGAACTTCCTGTTTAGCACGGTTGGTGCGTGTTACCTGGTTCAATCAATCTGGCTAGTCTTTTTAGCACGGTTGGTGCGTGTTTCCTGGTTCAATCAATCTGCCTAGTCTTTTTAGCACGGTTGGTGCGTGTTTCCTGATTCAATCAACCTGCCTAGTCTTTTCCCAACTATGTTGGGGTCGGCTTCCAGTCTGACCGGATGCCGCTGGATAATAGTATTTTACATGGAGCGACTGCCTATCTGACCTCCACAACTCAGTTATTAGGTAACACGATACTCCTTAGTAGGACGGGTTGTCAGACATTTCGAGCTTTTGACTACCCGTAACGATTGTCAAAGATATACGAATGACGGTCGGTACCAACGGCTTAACGTGCTTTCCGAGGCACGGAGGGATCTCGATATGTAATGTATGGTCAACCATCCACGAACCGAACGCGGCAACCGAAGCTTAACCTTCGATCGACCCGTGCGGCTGTTATTATTTAGCCTTGAGCTCCTCTCCCTCTCCCTCCCGGTAAACTGGTTATAGGCCGAAAATCTTTTGTTAACAAACTTTTTCTTTTACATTAACTATAAGAAATATTAAGTCTAAGTACTAAACACATAACTACATTATTTTTATTATGATTCTTCATTGTTAGAAAACAATCTCTCTCTATCTTCTTTGTTCAGGATCATTCGGTTTTAGTTGTTCATTTCGGAGCAAAATAAACAACGAGATAAGCTTTAACTGCCTCGAAGCTATAAAAAAGATAATATAAATAGTTTCTATTGGTAGTAAGGTTTATCATATAAACTGGTATGTCGTCGTAATATTATGTTTATGAATATGCATAGGTACCTATTGAATAAAGTGGAGTTTCCAAGAAAGATTTCGAAATGAGAATGTAACAGCCTAAAATCCTCTTGGTTCTTTTTTTTTTTTTTTATCTTTACGTATCTCGAGACCATGGAGTCCCGGTCTTTTGGAGTACGAGGGGCCGACGCCAACTTGCAGAATAGAATAGAATACTCTTTGTTATGTACACCATAAAAATTACAGATATAAATGTAGAAATTTTACATAGGGTGACACAATGGGCGGTCTTATCGCTAAAAGCGATCGCGAGAATCCCGAGCGCAGAGGCCCTTTTAGACAATTATAAATGGAATGAGGCACCAACCTACGATTATCCTCATCACCCAAGGACAACCCCCGGTTGGTACAGGACTATTACAGAACATGAAAAAAACATATTGTGCTATGGGTTTGGGTGGGTATAATGGATGTTATAATAACTTTCTGTCACTGTAATTTACTTAACAAGTAGTAGTATACTAATTTGTGTGCGGTAGGTACCACAACTAAAAAGAGAAAAAATTAAAATACCCCCAACGCAAAAAAGAAAAGCGAACATTTAAAAAGTCAAATATAATGCCTATCGTTGAGTCATCAAATTCGATTGAGCACCATATATTTTAATTAGGTGTAGAAATTGATGGATGGCACGATAAGGTTTGCTCGTTGAAATGGCGCTATAATGTCGAGAAGGGGTACAGTACAGCCGCTTATGTAAGTCAGACCCTTCATTTGATTGACTATCTATTAATTTACTAGCATTTCCAACCAACTTGCTTCGACACGATCAATTTTTTGTAGAAAATCTAGTTGGGTGTTAAATTTTTAAGTCTGGGAGCGCTATGAGTAATGAGTATGCAATCTCCTATTTTAGCTTTTTTTATTGCTTTGAGCTTAGCGGTACCCCGCCGCGACACTATAGCGCCATTTCAACGAGCAAACCTTATCGTGCCATCCATCAATTTCTATACCTAAGTAAATATATGGTGTTACTCAATCGAATTTGATGGCTCAACGATAGGTATTATTTTTGACTTTTTAAATGTTCGCTTTTCTTTTTTGCGTTGGGGGTTTTTTATTTTTTTTAGTTCAACATTGATTTTACTCAATCAGCATATGAAACACTGTACTTGAATTTTTCTATATTTACGTACCTAAAAAACACTTTTCTTCTAAAATATAAAAGCTACTTAACATAACATCACGCTTTGTTTCCCCAAAGGGAAGGATAGTGGTGTACCTATAGTACACCCACATTTTGCACATGTTTAAGTCCCATGTAATAGGGGGCGATTTAATTTGGTTATAATTTTTAAATGATTTCTAATCTTAATTTTAGAGACTTGACATAATTTTATTGATTTTGATCATGATGTGAATTATGTTGTACATTTTTGAATGTGTTTCTTGACTTATGTTTTTTTTTTTTAATATATAGAACGGTTTCAAACACAATGTAAATTATTTGTGAATAAATAAATTGAAAATTCATATACCTAACTACGAGTATACTGCTTGAATGCATTATGTGCCAATTAGTCTGTGCTAAAAAATGTATTTTATTTCCTTCTTTTATTTTTTCACGCTCGCGAAGATTTATTTTTAATTGGCACGCAAATAACTTCCCTTTCTACATAAAAAGTACATATGTATTTCTGTATGTGAATAAAATCTTGGCGGCTTTCCTTGGTATAATGAGACGCACTTGACGTAAGATTCCCTGAGGATCCGTAGGGTCGTATTGAAATATACGAACGAGTTATAAATCATGTATTTATAGACTGTATCTGAAAGGTGATAGTGAAGTTATTTTTAATTTTGCGCGTCGATATGGTGTAAATGTACTAGTTAACTTGTCGTGTACCCCTATAGCAGGGATGGCGAATCTCTATACATCTACGTGGCATTTTTTCCAAATAAATATTGAATGTGGCCATGACGTGCCCAACAAACAATCTTGACACTGATAAAATACGATATACTTTCACAATAATACTCTCTATTTGCAACTAGCTTTCACCATTATTAATGTATTATTATAAAGTATTTGTAAATATTAATAATTTTATATTTATTTAAATGAAAATAACAAATTAGTGCGACTTCTTTTGCAAACAAAATGCCTCTATTGATGTCGTGCCCAAAATATTCTGTTACGTGCCACCAATGGCACGCGTGTCACATACATACATACATACATAACATCACGCCTGTATTCCCCGAAGGGTTAGGCAGAGGTGTACCTATACACCACATTTCGCCAGTTATGTTTAAGTCCCATGTAATAGGGGGCGAGCCTATTGCCATCAACCGGGCACAAATCCAGACTCCGGGCTGCTACCGACAAATTTCAGATGCAAAAACCCGATAACACTTTGCCCGACCCGGGAATCGAACCCAGGATTTCATGCTCAGCAGTAGCGCTTGCGACCACTAAACCAACGAGGCAGTCACGCACGCGTGTCATTGGTTCGCCATCTCTACCCTATAGGAATGGAGGTGTATTGAATGTTTCGGAACTACATTACTTAAATGTATTACTTTCAAGTAACTTATTGATGCGCTTTGAAAGTTACAATCAGGACATTTCGTAGGATGTAGGTAGAAACTTCATAGCGCTTCGCAGATAGTTTACAGTACTGTATGATGTTTAAAACAATACCTATTGTATTTTATGTATGTAAAACGCAAGTTAGTTATTAGTAAGTAACTTAAATGTAACTTGCAAGTAAGGAAAGGCGGCTGCCGTAGATCGTATATTTTGCATTTTTTTTGTCTTTTTGCCTGTTGTGGTATTAATTTTATTCTAGTTGCATCGTCTTCACTTATAATCATATAATAAAATACATTATATTGTAAAACATTTTAAAAGAGTAACGGTGGAGTTTCTTGCCCATTCTTAGGGGCAACTAGAATCAATTCTATTTTCTTATAAAATATTTTCTTGTAAATTTTGACGTTCAAAAATGCCTTTTTGAAATAAATGATTTGACTTTGACTGTTACTTTGTCATAGATCGAACACACCAGAGAAAAATACCATTCTCGTCTGCCTACCGTTTTACCAACTATGTTGAGTTCAGCATCCAGTCTTACCGGAGGCAGCTGAATACCAGTGTTTAACATGGAGCGACTGCCTATCTTATCTGCACATCCCAGTTACTGGGTAATGCGATACCCTTGGTAGGACTGGTTTTCGGGCTTCTGACTACCCGTAACGAATGTCAAAGATCCATGTAAATGAGAGCCGGGACCAATAGCTTAACGTGCTTTCCGAGGTATGGAAGGGTCTCGGTATATAATGAATGGTCACCCATCCACGGACCGACCTCGGCAAGCGTAGCTTTACCTTGATTATCGACTCATGCAGCTATTATTACTTATCCACGAGAGAAAAAACCATAATCGATATAAGTTTGTTCGGTTTTTAATGGGCCCATTACCGTTTTAATGACAATGTTTCGCTCATCTTACGCGAAAAATATTACACTCCTAATATTAATTACATCAAAAATCCTTTGATAGTCATTAATTTAATACACGAAAATATAAACCCTTTTATTACACCATTTTAATTAACATCATATAAAACATTCGGTTTTAATATAGCAAAGCTGTACTTTGAAAATCTAATTACTTGTTTTAATACAGTGTGGATATAAGGCTCGATATCAAAGACACGGAATAGAGTGATACAGAATATCAGCTCCATACAACAAGCAAAATAAAATGCATGCGCACGTCATTCAGGTAGGTACGTACGCACGTACATACTACGTACTAAATGCGAATGATGAAAAACAAATGCCAGTCGCGAGTGCACTTACACTCGCTGTACCTAGTCGTTGCCAGAGTCGATTTACGACGTCTCGATTTTAGCGGGATATTTCGATATTTAGCCCAAAAATAAAACTTCCGCGTGGCACAGGCTCAGTCCCGCTTTTCGGGGATTATTTATTTTTTGTTATATTATTTGTTATTAGACAACTTATATGAACAATTTAACTTGTTGAAATCATCCTTGGATAGTAGTGGGAGATTATAAAGACATCACTGCACATAAATGGAACCAGCTCTTAAAACAGTTTCCAAAAAATGATGTCGAGAATATGTTTAAACGAGTTTCCTTCAAATTAAGTGTCCCAACTTAAAACTGCTTTCTTCAATGTGTTTTTATTTTCCAAATTAATGCTCCTCAAAAGTGAAAGCAGAATTACTGTGGTTCAGTAATTTTGCTTTCAGTTTTGAGGAGTATTCAATCCGAAGTTATCTTGTGCCAAATTCTTCAACTATATTAAAGTAAAAAGGAAACGTAAAAGAATTAAATTATCATTATATATTTACGATTTTTATTATAACCCGCTTTTAATGAAAGAATCCCGCTTTTTTACTCAAAAGGTTTCAAAATACCGCTTTGCCCGAAAAAAATCTGGCAACGAGGGTGTACGTTCTTCGAGCCGACCTTCTGCACCTATCTTTTTTGTCTCGTAGGCCTACAATGTCGTGATAAAGCCGCGGTGACATCATAAAAGACTAGCTTTGGAAAAGATCTTCGCGGCTCCCAGAGCTACAAGTCGTACGAACTTTATGTCTGCTACATCTTATGAGGTTTTAATTGCTCATTTGTACCTTTAAACGGCTCCGCAATTAAGGGTTAAATTATTTGGATCTTATTATTAAACCAGGTTTTTCTTTAGATATGGTTTTAACCATCGAACCTGTTTTTGAAATAAGAACTTAACAGAAATCGAAATACAGCTCCTTTTACAAAACTGACAATCTAGTCCGATCTTGGGTTGACAATTTTTTATTAAGCTGTTACTGAAGTCGGTATAAAGTTCGAAATATAAAAACTGGCTCGAAGGTTTAAGCTCGGGCTAAAATGTAGCGAACTGACCATTTTTTTATAACATCCTTTTGTATTCAAACCTAGATTTACGAATAAAATTGATTCCATTTGAAAAACCAGTTAGATCATGTTTTGTAATAAGACGGTATGGGTTTTAACTCTTTGAGTCCCGAGGTCACGGAGACCGAATAGATAATCATTGTATCATAAAACGCAGGATTGAACAGGTTAATGGTAAATTAATAATTGAAATTGTGATTTTTTGAGTTATTTTTTTCATATCTACCTTTTTTTATTTCCAAGATAATATAGTAAAACGTCTTTTGAAAATAACGTGAGTGTTAAAACTAATGTTTTTTTCTTGACGTATGTGTGTGAACATTATTCAACAAGTGCGATATGAAGTAAATCGAGACATTTTTAGCTCAAGGAATTACTTGTTCTTTGTAAGGCGAGAGTAGAGCACTACCTCACGCGCTTCGCTTATGAGGCGTGCAATTACGTTTCCGTGTAGACAGTAGAACATTTTCGGTAGACACGCGATTTCTATTCTACAGTAGAGTATAAATAGAAAACGTCATGCTAAGCCTGCTACAGAGCAAAGGCCTCTTCTCATACAGTTCTTTGGGTGTTCTCTGTTCACAAGCATTGATCACCATGCTTACTTAAGACGGGTGATGTGATTTTAGACTTATATTACGCGTATTACATGGTGTTAATCATAACTGGAAAAATGCTGCTGTACCAACCTACTATACCTACTCCTCTGTCTACCTCTTAACTCGAACACAGGCGCGGTGTTATGTATAATTAAAATAATCCTATTTACATAATAAATAGTTAAAAGCGTAAAAACTCAGTCTAAAATTATTTATGGAAGGCATTTGAAGCGTAATACGTAGCTTAGTAGTGAATATTACCAGATTATAACCGACTCAATGAATTTCAGTAGTTTGGCTCCATGTAAAAGGGTGCCTTTCGTGTCGAATTTTCATAAACTTATACAAACATTTTGATATACATTTTGATATATATAGAATTTTGTATATAAACCCTCTTACGAATATTTTAATTGGTAAGCTTTGAAAATTCGATTTTTCAAAGCCGATTAATAACAAACTGGGTTTTAAAATATTTAAGTACATTTTCGTATCGCAAAAATGTAAGTACCTATAACATTATTTTCTGAACGTGTATAGTTTTTTTTTATTTTTATACATTTCTCTAAAAAAAGCGGCAAAATAATTAAAAGCTATATTAGAAGCCAATTTTGTTAGTTTGGAGACCAATTCAGTCGGAAAGACGTTTGACCTTTGTTTTAGATATTCTTTTCAAACGTCAGTCGGTTAAAATTTCATGTTACAAAATTATTATATGAATACTTGACCTGTCTGCGTCCTTCAATTATACCATCGGTAATTGAAATATTGATCGTCTGTTCTAAGTTCTAATTTGAAATGGGACGATATAGCAGTAACTAGATATATTAGGTCTTTACCTATGAAATTGCCGTTCTGCAGTACTGGCCATTTCAAATCAAAATAATTTTTGTTTGGCTAAGAATTCTAATTTCAAATTAATTTTATTTTAAAAACATGGTTTTTTTTTTCTAAAAGTAGTCATTTCTTTATTGATTAGTATTACATTTTCATCGCATTTCAATCTTTTTCGTCATCATAGATACGTTAAAAATTCGAGTAATTATGGAATATGAGTACCGTCGTGGCAGCAACGCGGCACAAGCGGCACGCAACATCAACGACGTTTACGGAGCTAACACTACAAACCAACGCACCACCTGTTATTGGTTTGCTCGCTTCCGTTCTGGAAATTTCGACCTGAAAAATGAACCTCGCGGTCGTCCGAAGACTTTGGTCGACAATGACGAATTAAAGGCGATTGTGGAAGCTGATGATACACAATCTACGGCTGAATTAGCAGCAGCTTTCGACGTTAGCGTCAAAACAATATTGGTCCATTTGCGTCAAATTGGCAAGGTAAAAAAGCTTGACAAATGGGTGCCCCACGAACTCAATGATCGCCAGCGCGAAGTACGCGTCGAGACGTGCCTTGCACTGCTCAACAGACACACAAATGAAGGAATTTTGAACCGCATTGTTACCTGCGATGAAAAATGGATTCTGTTTGATAACCGTAAGCGCTCAGCAAGTTGGTTGGATCCTGGTTCAGCACCTAAACAATGCCCTAAACGAAAACTTACCCCTAGAAAAGTGATGGTCACTGTTTGGTGGTCTAGCGCCGGTGTGATTCATCACAGCTTCTTACCAAACGGGGTGAGCATTACTGCAGATGTGTACTGTGAAGAACTGAACACAATGATGGAGAAGCTGGCGCATCTCCAACCAGCATTTGTCAATCGCTCGTCTCCGCTGCTCCTGCACGACAACGCGCGACCTCATACTGCACAGCAGACGGTCTCCAAGTTGCAAGAACTGGGGTTGGAAGCTCTCCGTCATCCGCCCTACTCACCAGACCTTGCGCCTACAGACTACTACTTTTTCCAGAATTTGGATAACTTCTTGGCGGGAAAAAAATTTAATACCCGAGAGGCAGTACAAAATGCCTTTGAAGAATTTGTTGCCTCCCGTCCAGCTGATTTCTTTAAGAAGGGCATCAATAAACTGCCACTGCGATGGCAAAGATGCATTGATTGCATGGGTGATTACTTCGATTAATACAAATAAAAAATTCATGAAAAAAAATCGTTTAAATTTTTTCATACAAAACGGCAATTTCATAGGTAAAGACCTATTATATAAATCGATGCCGCTAGTCAGATTATTACACTCCAGACGTAATCCTCTTCCTACTTGCTTTGTAACAATCATACGGTACTATGATGTGAGTATGTATAGATCTATTATGATTTGCCTTGTTGTGTCCGTCAGTAGATATTGCAGTATAATTCCTGCAATTATATACTTTTTGGTCACAAATTGATTAAATTCTTTTTACACATCAATCGGTTTGCTTTTTTTTTTAATTTTCAAATTTGACAATTGTTCTAAACAATTTTGTTAAGAGAAAAAAATGATGATTTTTTTGATTCCTGTCGTTGGGATTTTTCAATGAAAATTATCTTATTTCTGCATTTTAACCACGTTTCACCAGTTTAACCACGCTATGTAATTATTCAGCGTATATGTTTATACGAGTAGACTGTACGTTCCCTGGAATTTATCGTTTCTTTTTCTTTTGATTGAAAGGCCACCTTTTTTTGGTCTTTGGGCTTACCCAGCCAATTATTATTCGCCTACTTCTTCCATCGTGTGCCGGCTGCTGAAGTCCGAGCGTGCAGAGACCCACGGGACCGTTATTTAGCAGGGTCGACGACACAGGTCCAGGTTCTTGGAGATCAGGTGTTACATTTATTTTTTGTTTGGCGCTATAACGCTTCAGCGTCATTATAGACGATCTAGACGACTATTATAGACGAGATCGACGAGAGACATTCTTTAGATCTTAATCAAAAAATCCTATCTTTTAAGTAATTTCCTAATTTCATATTCATTATATCTTGTAATCTATTTTAAAAGTTATCTCAACGATTTATGTAAAGAAAAACCTTAATCTTCTGCTTATTTTTGTAAAACACTTTAGAGAGCTACACGAATTTCGTACGATTGCAATCGGATTTAAATTCGTCAGAATACATTTAAAATACTGTACGGTAACATCTTTTAAGTTTTTTCTCTCAAATTCGAGTTGTGATTTTTCTTTCATAGTATTTTTGACTATTTAAATTCCAACGACAAAATCTTATTTTATTTTTTCGTAATTTACTTTTATTCTACCTTTCGGATTGTTTTTATTATATTAATAAATTTTACGTGTTTTTGCTTCGTGAGTGTTTGATTTTTTAGCTACCTCACGCCGGGGTTCGACTCCCCGGCGTGTCCTCCTCAAGTATTACGTTGCAATATCTATTCATGCACATGCCTATTTTGTAGAACCAACTTTATAATAATAGAGAATTCTAAAATAGTATTATAGCCATTCAATATATGGAACGAAGTTCTTTAAAAGCGCGTAATAACCAATTTTTTTTTCTTCAATTTGATTTTTCATGAAACTGATAAGACTTAGGTATAAAATAAAAATAATATGAGTAACTAAATGATATTTCCAAACTTTTTGTGGAACAGAAACACAAAATGTAAAAAAAATCTCGATAAAACAACATCACGAAGTTACCTCTAACTTTCACGTTTTTTTCGATTTGTACTTATTATGCTAATGAAAAATAGGATAAAAATTAGATGATTATTTGTATTAATTAATACAAGGCGAAAAAAATTGTGAGGCATTTTTTTAAATTCCTTTTATTTTTAGTTTTACTACAAGCTTTATGCACTTACAACGTTTTTCGTTCGTGGAAGAAGTCATCTTCCGTCGCACGTTGCGGGAACTTCAAGCATATTTTTGTTTCACAAATCAGTCGAAATATATATACTTATTATAAATATATATATATATTTCAAAATATCTGGAAATCGTTCATTTGTAGTTATATTACATAATGTAGGGGACCATATTTTCTCAACTACCACGTTAAGTTTGTCTTTCAATTCGGGATCGAAAATTTATAGGCCGTATCTTGAATTAACATTTAGTCTTTTAATTCATTCAAGTCGGTCTACTCTCCAATCTAACAACCCACCGGCATCGGTAACAGATTCAGGGACATAAAATAATATTGAATAATATACCTACTTGTAGGTGCACAGCAATCATACATCATGCATGGTACATTGAATAGAGTGGTTTCATCTGATTATTTTGCGTATACGCAAAATTTCTTGATTTTTTTCTGTCTTGCTGCGCCCTCTTAACGCGGTTGCGGTAGTAGTAAGCTGGTAGAAATCGTTACGTAACGAAAAAGTGTTATGCCCCCATGCACCCTCCACACGACTTTCTCTCTCTGTCACCTTCTATTATATACGGGTGAGTGTGCGCGTAAGGAACTTCTTTCCTAACGGGGGTCCCCCGACCGCACACGTTTTTTATATTTTTTTATTTTTTTTATTTAATAACAAATATTACAAAACAAAGCAGGAACGAAGATCTTGCACTAGAAAACATAAAATTTGTAACGTCAAAAGAAAACTTCTCCAATCGTATCCGCTTCAAGCGATCTTAAAACTTCCGAGCTAACTAAACGGGAACTAATAATATTTAAATGTTCTTTCTTCTGTATCGTTGCTTGCCGAAATCCTACTAATATTATAAATGTAAAAGTTTGTGAGGATGGATGGATGGATGTTTGGTACTCTTTCACGCAAAAACTACTGAACGGATTTGGATGGAATTTGGCACACATATAGTTCATAACCTGGATGGAACACATAGGATATTTTTATGCCGGTAGTACGTTCCCGTGGGATAATTTCCGACCTCCACGTGGGTGAAGCCGCGGGCAAAAGCTAGTACTTATATAAAAGGTTTTTGTAAAAATACGAATAACTGCTATGTAGCTACGTCGGATTTGAACTTGCTTGTCTTTTGCTGAGGTAGATAAAGTCCGAGTCAAATAATTTATTTCAAATAGGCACACTAAATTCACTTTTGAATGTCAATGTTTACATGAAAATAGAATTGATTCTAGTTGCCCCTTCTATAAGGTAGTTTCATATGGAGAAGAAAGGGTAAGAAACTCCACACTTACTTAAAAAATAAATTAATACTAGTTGATGAAGCCGTGTGTACGTAAGTATTGGTGCTGATAAATGAATAAGTACGAATTATGTTTATGAAACAGGACTGGTCGTATTTGTAAAATTGCTTTAGGCCCTTTGTACACACACGTTTTTCTTGTCGTGAAAAACTACGGTTTATATGCCCTATCTAGGTAGGCACGGTTTGTCAATGTTGTATGGGATCGCTATGGAAGGTTGTTAAAGAACTCATTTTTTCTACGGCGCGTTTTATACGCCGTACCGTAAAGAAACCGTGCCGTGTTAAAGGGCCTTAGGGTAATACTATTTAGGAAAAAGTATATAGTGGGTAAGTAGTACCTACGTTAAACGAAATCAGCTTTTGAGGAATCCAACCCTCTTCATGCAATAGCCTATCACTATCAAATATCGAAGCTCGTACACATAATAAATGCTACCACGCGCCTCAACCCGACACCCGAATCTTTTGAAACATTAATAAGACCCCTTGCAAAAGATTTACCTTATCGAGAGCCAGTTGGCTGAACATTAGGACTTACGATTACCAACTTTACCAACACATGCGGTTCAAACCGAATTAATATAGTCCCCTACGTGACAATAAGAATATTTTCCTACATTTTTGTATGGACTTTTTACATTAGGACTCACAATAGATGAGGGATTTTCCTTTTGTTAGCGATACTTATACATTTTCTTATAGTTATGTCGCCTTGTCCTTTTCATGAGGGTTTAGGGTGAAAACAAGGGCGATAAGTGCACTTTTATTTTGATGCTCTCTTTCTTCGATTATATGCCGAGATGTTTAGGTCTTTTTCGGGTCATTATTCTTTGTTCTGGGTTCAGCTTTAAGATGTGATCTTGTATGCTCTTGGCAGAAAGGGATTATTATTAGTAAATATTCCTCGGTTACATATATTTTTTGTGACTAGTATTCTATGTAGAAAATGATAAAGCTTAATATACCCATCAGAGGTTGTAGGAAATTCATTTGAAATCTGTTAAAATACCATTTTCAGAAGGACTTTGAATGAACTTTTTGACTGTAAAAGGGAATTTCCGAGCCATTGTATGTCTTCGTTTAAAAGGAAAATTAAATCTGTATGATTTAATATGTGATAATATTGGCTCTGCTTATGAAATACGTCTCCCGGCATTATTAAATTTCATGTAGTCTAAAGTCCTGTTGTAATGTGGTATGTGTTATTGTGCGTGGTGAGTGCTTATAAAAGTCTTCGTGTACAATATAATAACACCGGTAGAGCTATATTTTAGCTGCCCTGGCAGTGTAGTGTGATTGGCATGTTGTTTTTGTCGTTGAGAACAGAGGTACTGATTTTTACGGACTCTTGAGGAGACTCAAGGCATCTTTCCTGACTCGATTATGTGGATGTACTAATCAAATAGTTTCTGTAATATTTCGAAAAAAGTGATGTAATCTTGTACTCTTAATTTTAATTTAATTTAATGTAATTTAATTTTAATAATGTAATGTAATCTAATTTTAGTTTAATTTAATGTAATTTAATTTTAATAATGTAATGTAATCTAATTTTAATTTATTGTGATGTAATAATTTAACAAAAATGCATTGTAATATTGCTATGGGTTAGGGTAATACCTGAAAATAAACGATAATAATAATAATTTGACCTTGACTTGGCTCGCGAGGTTGTCGACATGTGGGACGTGGACTCAGCGATCATTGTGCCGATAGTCGTGACAACCAATGGCTTAATACCCAAGAGCCTCGACCAACACCTAAGGAGGCTCTCGTTGGGTAGCTGGATCAAGGGTTTGATTCAGAAGGCGGTACTTCTGGACACGGCTCGCATTGTTACGAGGTTCCTCTCTCTGGACCCGTTCCCGATACCGATGGGCTACTATTTTTTATACCTTTAAATGTTTTTATATTTTTTATATTGTGATATTTTAAAATATAATTTATATGTAAGTGTCGGAAATACGTTAAATCACTCGTTTGACTTGACTAATCGGGACGCCGATGCCACCAGGTGGCGCTGGACATAGTCTATAACGCTCACGCTTGAGCAGAGAAAAAGCAGAGTTTGTTGTTGGTGGGTAAGCAGTGAAGACGTTTAGAAACTGTCGCGCGTTCCGTATAGTTATGTCGTGTACCTACGATGTGTGATTCGTTAGTGTGATTAATTTGATCGTAGATTATAATTTGATTTGAACTGCAAACGGTTTTTCTATTGCGCAATAACCATCATTACCCATAGTACGCCCACAGTAGTTAAAATATGGCTGATAATAACGAGAGAAAAGTACCTTCTCCGTAATATATAATGAAATAAAGGAAATAATAATAATAATTTGAAAGCTGAGAATGAGAAACAAATTAAATATCTGGACTTAGCACACGAGATTGTTGACATGTGGAATGCGAGCTCGGCTGTCATTGTGCCGATTGTCGTATCGGCCAATGGCTTAATGGCCGAAAACCTCGATCAACAACTCTCGAGGCTCTCGTTAGGCGGTTGGTTCAAGAGCCTGATTCAGAAGGCAGTACTCCTCGATACGGCTCGCATCGTGAGGTTCCTACTACTGGTAGCTTGGTGCCGATAGCTTGGTACCGTGCTCCCGATATCAGCAGACCACAATTTTTTTATATTTTTAAATGATTTTTTAATGTTTTTATAAAAATACTAGCTGCGCCCCGCGGTTTCACCCGCAGGGGTATGAAATATACTTCACGACCTTTTCTCAGACCTACCAAATATACACAAAAAAAAATCATAAAAATCTGTCAAGCCGTTTCGGAGAAGTTTGATAACAAACACTGTGACACGAGATTTTTATATATTATATTTAAAAATGTATATAAATAAGTATGTTAAAAAATAAACGAAATATAAATTTCATGTATCTATTCTTATTAGTATCACGTTATTCTTTTCGATTGGAGCAACTGCTGATCATGAGGTCCTGTTTTTTTGGGTGTGAAGTCATCAAATAAGTTCTCCCGCTCTGAGCGGAGTGAAAGGGCGTGTCAGACTCTTACTGGCTAAAACCCACCTGTGTTCCTTCAGTTGCCTGTTCCTGGTCAGGACCTGGGTTTGATTCCCGGGGCTGGCAGTGAAATTGGACTTTTACATCTGAAAATTTCTCAATAGCAGCCCGGAGTCTGGATTTGTATTCAATTAATGACAATAGGCTCGCCCCCTATTACATGGGACTAAAACATAACTGGCGAAATGTGGGTGTACTTTAGGTGCACCTCTGCCTAACCCATCGGAGAATACGGGGTGGTGTTATAACTTATCCTTTTCTAAGAAAAAAATTATCAACTAATCGTTAGGTATATATAGGCATGTATGTATGTGTATCGTTAGTTATATAAGCTACTAGCTTCTACCCGCTACTTCCATCCACGTGGAATTCAACCATACCATAAAAAAATACAAATACAAAAAAATATAAATACAAAAATACACTCGGCAATAGTGTAGCTTTCTCTTATTACCTCTTACTAATATAATAAAACTGCTTCACTCTAGTATAAGTATTTATTACTTCAGTACGATAGTTCAACTCATCTGTGCGCGCGGCGTTATGTGTGTGTAAACCTTGTATATTACCACACAAATTAAAGCTGTGTAATTACAAGCGCACGCACACATGGCGCCGCGCGCACATATGAGTTGAACTGTCTATATTACAATATAACAACTCTGATGAAAACAAAAATCTCTCTCTATTAATGCAGGTGGAGACCAAAAATGTAAAAGAACAATTGTGCGTCCGACCTCGACGCCACAACCGAACAAGCAAATTTTTCATATGCGCTCTCCCGCCATTACTTTTTTTTTTTACAGCTTTTCCAAAGAGAAACACACGAATTGAATCGTTTCGGTGTTGCCAGCACAATTAGTGTTCGAATACAAAAATAAATTACATTAAAACTTTGATCACAATAAATTGCGTTAAATAGTCCAATTATGAATCAAAACCAAAACACAAACACCTTTACTCGTACCTGTTTTCAATGCGGACGAGTACTTCTACGCTTAAGTTTCCTTTGTTTTTTGTGTTTATTTGTACTATCGTTAGTTAGTCATATAATTTAGTACCTAGTGTAATTAGTTAGTTGTGTAAATACACTCCCGGACTCCTAAATCGAGCCACCGTGCATTTACATGTAAGGTATAAAGGCCTAAAACATGAAAACAACCATGAGTCAAAGAAAAAGTTTTCACGCTGACATACTACTCATCATTTTGATGTCATCATTGTTCCGAATTTGAATTCACGACTTTTTTTTAATCAGAGACGTTTATACAAAAAAAAAATGCAGGGTGGCTCGATTTAAGAGTCCGGGAGTGTATTAAAACACAAGAAATACAGACTTTACTACTTTAAAATATTAGTTTAGGTTTTTATAATATTACAGTAGGTACGCTATGAAAGGGTGAAGGCTCGTTCAAACAGGCACGACACGCGACGCGACACAATGGCACCACCTGTCGCGCGGCGAACGGTGCCTTTGTTTCGCGTGCGATTCGCGTCACGTGGCGCGCTTGTTCGAAGGAGACTTTATGGAATGGAAGGGAATGTTCATTCAAAAAGGATTTACATTCTCTTTTCACTTTCTTTTGTTTTTTACCCCCAGTAATAGATAATCTGTTCATCATTAAACTGAACCCAACATCTGAGCATTCAAAGCTCCGGTGTTAAAACGAAACGTCATGACATAATCTGTCGTCACGGTCCCCTTTCTGGCCAAAATGGGACCAGCTACTGAATAATATAATGGAAAGTCCCAAAACGTAAATTTTTGCTTACACAGTAAAACAATTTGAAAAGTGAAATAATTAATTTTGTCTCAAAAAGGGGACGGTTTGTTCGAAGCGATCGCGATGGGCGAAAGGAGTGATTGATGAAAAAAATAAAAAGAGTCGTGTTAAACTTTACTAATAATGAAGTTGCAGACGTCGTGTTTTGTGTACTTATAAACGTTTGCGTTTTGTTTTATAATTAGGTTTGTTTTGTTTACTTTTGACGAATGTTTGTGGTCTACTGACAGGTTTTTAGGATATTTAGAAAGTAATTTGCAGTTGGAGCCCCGAGGCTGGATTTGTATCCGGTTGATAGGCTCGCCCCCTGTTACATGATACTTAAACATAGCTGGCAAAAGGCGCGCACTTTAGGTGCATCCCCGCCTAACTCTTCGGTAAATACAGGCCTGATGTTATGTTATGAATATGTCGGAAATACGTTAAATCAATCTTTGAGTTTGACTAATCGGGACGCCAGCGCCACTAGGCAACGCTCCACAGAGTCTACAACATAACGCTCATCATCTGCCTATGTTCGTCCACTGCTGGACGTAGGCCTATCCTAGTGAACGCAACTGAGCCCAATTTTCGGTGTCCTCATCCAGTTTGTGCCAGCCGCCTTTCGCGAGACGTCTCTCTACCTGGCCGGCGGGCATCCCACACCACATTTGCCTAAACGCGGTCTCTACTCTAGAACTCGTTTTCCCCAACGATTGTCGGTTCTGCGAGAGATGTGACCAGTCCATTGCCACTTCAGCTTGCTTAGTCTGTTAACTTGGTTCTATGGCGGATAACCTCGTTTCAGATTTTATCCTTCAGAGAGACTCCAAGCGTAGCTCTCTCCATAGCTCGCTGAGCGACTTTAAACTTATGGATTAGTCTCATCGTATGTGTCCACGTTTTGGTTCCATAAGTCATTACTGGTAGGCCGCACGCGTTGAAAACTTACGTCTTTAGGCACTGTGATATGGACGACGAGAAGACCTGATGAAGTTTACCAAATGCTGCCAATCCCAGCTGAATCCTTGTATCGGCTTCCCTCTCAAAATTTTTACTAGTCAACTGCATATTCTGCCCGAGGTAAACATATTCCTGAACAACTTTAAGGGGGACACCGTCAATGGCAATCGGCCTCGGAGTAATAAGGTCGGTAAACATTACCTTGGTTTTGTCTACGTTCATTCCAAGACCGATGCGTCGAGAGGCGACAGCTAGGTCAGTTAGCATTCGATCAAGATCCTGCAGTGACTCCTGAACGGGTCTCCCTTGGTTCATCGAAAGGAAATTGCCAAGTTATCACTTCCCAAACAATTTTCGGCATAATTTCATTTGCTAAATTATTACTTAGCAAAAAATCTCTTCACAAATAATTGTAACGTAAACCTAATGTTTGTCAAGTGAATGTTTAAAAAATAACTTGTTTACCAACTAGTACTATTACCAATTTTTATGTAGTCAAATATTTTAGTTGGTATAACATATTTTACGCAAAATAAAATAAGCCAAATATTTAGTATCGTCAGTTTTCAATTTACCATTTCTATTTTATGGCTTAGACGACGGAACCCCGCCAATCGGGGCTCCAACTACTGGGTGGTTTAAAAAAAAATAACCACGAAGGGGATGGCGGGGTCTGAAAGACCCCGCCATCAATTATTAATTATTTTAATTAATTATTTAATTACATAATTGCAATCACTAACCTAAGATTATTTTGGAAATTACCTTTTGACCCCTGGATGAATCATTTCTAAAATGAATAGGAATGTTCAGTACTTTGGCACTTTTTGATAAAAATACCTTTGCCAAATCTTGTGCTCAAGTTGTATTTGGTGTGTTAACTTTATTTTCGGTGTACACATACATAAACTCACGCTTTCTTCCCATGGGGGTAGGCAGGAACTACAGAATGCCACCTGCTACGATCCTTACATACTTGCTTCGTTTACGTTCATACATCTGGTCATACACGCACGCCGGTTGCGAGTACTACGCACCTGACTTTCCTGAAGAACATCACCAATAAGGTCACTATATAATGTCCTTCTAGGGCCAGCCCCTCCTTTCTTAGGGTGATGATTGCACTCACATCTGCCTTGTAAATATCTTTTTTTAGTCGCCTTTCACTCATCTTCTCTACATGACCAAACCATTATAAGCATATTCTTTAAAAAAACTCACTACACCTTCCGCACCGCACCGTTGCCTTATCAAATGTTCTGTGTTGTAAAGGGGTATATTTACATACTTACGTTTCTTTACTTTCAAGTTTACCACTTCTGCTTCTCGATGCCGTGACGTTCGCTGGCTCCACAACATTAATTACATAATGCGCCATGTTGTTTATGACAGCTGCGCGTACATGTCGTTGCCCGGAATGTTACCATTTTATAAATATTATTTTTATATAAACATTTAGGACTAGGTATAGTGTATTTATTTTATTTCTTATTTTTATGTTATTTTTATATTTTAGTTGACGTCATCATCGTCGCTGAAAACCAGCGTTGGCGCTCTGTCTCGCATAGGGTGGTAGCATTATGCTGAGTGATTGCCGTTTTGCATTGATGTAACACATATTTTCTCCCAACTCGTTATTGGAACGAAGTTCCTTATCGCGCGTTGTGAAAGGGGGCTAGACGGAAAAAATTCTTACGAAAAGTTGCCACGACACTTTTTGCTATAGTAAGCTATTGTAAGCTGTGCGGCGTCGCATGTTTCTCTGTCTGTCTCTCTCTCTCTTATAGAAAGCAAGCCAGATATTTTCATTTCTATTTCGCATTGAACAACAACAACAACAACAAAACAACCCAACAACAACCTCAAACAACAATCAAACAACAACAACAACATCAACAATTCCTTCACTAATTAATCGAAAGGAACTTCGTTCCATCCGGGTGTCCCTTGACACCTCTCAAGTTTTTATGAATTTGAGATGAAAAATCGTGATTTTATACTAACAAAATATTTGTCTTTAAACCGGTGATCCGGCGTAACACTATCCCGACTCAATTTTTTTTTTGTATTTGTGTGTTATTACGTATATACGTATATTCTTTCTTTCTAACTCTGCTAGGATGCTTTCCAGGGTTTAATGTTCAACACATTATCTTTATAATTGTCAAAGAGGATTTGTGTCAAGATACTGCAATGCACACTGCGATCACTTATCTGTTTTCCATTAGTGGTATTTGTGTCACCGCTAACGAATTTAGTGTGAATTTATGTTGTTGTTTGCTTCCAAGATAGATTGTAGTCTCTTCTAAGATAAGTGTAGATTTGTTTGCATTGTGAACATCACAAAGAACTAGCTCAAAGCTTGAGGGATATTTTAATAAGGAGATAAATAACAACACTGATATTGTCCATAAACATTTATTAATATATTTTATCATTTTCCATATTCCAATATTAATACAATTACCATATTCCACAATCAGGAACATACATAAGAAGCTACATACATACAGAGAATCTACTTGGCTGCAATACCATATATACTCCTGTCCGAGAGTCGCATACAATACATTAAGATTCGTTTTATTAATATTATATGAATAATGTATTGACACATTAATAATAGATATTTTAAAAATCTAAGGTGCCAATCGCAAATACAAATGGCGTTGTTATATATAAAGGCTTATAATAGCGTCTTTCACCAAGTTTTCTATTACCGATACTCTCTTATTTGACTAGAACATTTAGTTTAAAAGTACATTTATATTTTTTTTTTCTATTTTGTAGTGATCGCTACTTCCTATTGACATAAGTTTACCATCAATTTAGCAGCTACTGTTTTATTCATCTACGATTAGCTTACTTAACTCTACATACATACATTGTAATAGAAAGGTGAACTGCCTTCGAGGCGACGGGTCGATTCGTCCAAACCAAAACTTCAAATGAAACAGAACGCATGAGGACGCGTCGCCAGAGGCAGTTGCCGGGGTCTGATTGGCCGAGCTTGACGTCGGGGCGTACTGATTGGGCAATAAGGCTGGGTGATTGCCCAACCACGTAAGCGGACACTCGGAGAATCAGATAACGAAAAACTACGAGAACCAAACCAAGGGACTGAAGTCTAAAAAGAGAAACATAACCATTCATAAATTTTGTATATCATAAAAGGTCCAAAAATATTTCCGAACTAAAATCTAGGTCCCTGTTTTCAATTCGAATCTCTCTAAGCGATAAGTGAAGATAACACTAGAGAGGGGAACGTAGAGAAATGAAATATGGTAAAGAAACGTAACGGGTCCGTTTGAAAATGCAGATGTTGTCGTCCGATGGAGCGGCGGTCAAGTCGGCTGGTGGGAGTTGGTCGCCGCTTCAGGGGAGTCGGAGTGTGGGGCGAAGGCCTACCCCCACTTTTGGAAGAGCCCCATGCGCTGGCAGCGGCAGTTGGAGCCCCAGAGGTTGCACCTGCAGGAGGAGGAGTGGCAGCAGTCGCCAGGCCGGTGATCGCAGTTGCCTCCTCGCTTCACACAGGCGCGCCTGAAAACGTAGATCAGCGACGAACGTCTGAAACCACATCATTGAACGCTAGCCTAAGTTTGTGTCCGTGATAATGCTATGCAGTGGTGCATGCATTCACTTTTTACTTGATTTGGAAGGTTATTTAATTCTTCTGTGCTTCTAGAAATTTATTGGATATGTAATAGTGTTCAGTTAGTATATTTCGGGGATAAAAATTGCTGAGAAGCAGCTATGTCCATTCTTTTTACACACAAGTCATGAAAAATGTTCAGAAACTATAATTATCTGTTCCATGTCGTTCAAATCCTAATTGATTGGAACATTGTCTATCTACCTATAGTTAGGTTTAAGTTCATAACTCAAACTTGCTTGCTTCGTTAACGTTTCCCAAGATTCACCTTATTTGACTCGAAGCTTCTACTTATTCAATTTTGATCTCTATATGTTAAGATGTTAGAACTCACTTTCCAACATCCTGGAGCAGCTGCAGATCAGCGGGATCTTCTCCGTAATCAGACAGGTTTACTTCAACGTCGTCGTCGCCTGTTGACAAAACGCTTTGTTACTGGAGTGTCAAGTAGCCACTTAAGTACATAGTATCTACGATAATCTTGGCCTGTCGTTTCTAGGAAAACTGCAAAATTACAAGGCATCTAGTATTTTACCAGACTGATATCATTTTGATATCAATTAGTTCTGGTTAATTTTCATTTTTATTTTATTACAACTTGCTTTGTCACTCGGTTCTTGATTATCTACTTAAAAATAATGACGTCGACTATGACGGACAAAAAGTACGACTTCAGTTCGGAATATTTTGTCCCACAATATTCATTGCGACGAAACATTGTCGTGTCATTGTGGGGTCCTTTAATGATGTTTGCCATTCAACAAGATAATTAAGTTTGTTTTTCCATCTCAATGATATTTTTCCGTAAATTCTTTTCATACTTCCTTCAAGTATTTTCGCAACGTTGTCAAAAATATAAAAGTGGGTGATTCTCAAGTCCGTAATTTACCTAAAGAAAATTGTATTTCTAAAAAAAGGTATTTTCATTCTTTTTTTTGTTTTTCAAGGATGGTAATTTACGGAAAAGATTATTTTGTAGGAACAAAAGATTTTATTGTTTTTCGAAGTGGATTGAAAACAAAAACGGTGTTGGATTTTTATCTTAACGAAAGTTTTGTTTTATGAAAATGAGAGAGTTAAAACAAGCGTAAGCTATTGTTAAATACTGTAATTAACTTTGGGCTGAACTTATTAATAAAATACATTAAAAAAAGGACATGACCGAAATAAAATCCAACATACATAATTTTTTGTTCAAGTGATCATATCATATCTATCTAATAGCAACAAGGACAGTACCTGGCCGAAAAAAATGAGTATATCCAGCTTCAGAAAAAGTTCATCTTTGTTGAGCGTCGTTTCCGTCACTCATACCGGTTAGGCTCTTTCTATCTTAAGCTCAATGTCATGTTTACGCCAGGGTACATATGGTCCCTCTCACATAGAGGAGGCCTGTTTCCCAGCAGTGGGAACATTATAGGCTGATTATGCTTATGCTTCATTATAAATTAGGACATTCACGATCAAAGATTGACGTAAAAAAAGAACCAAATTTGGAATACACTAACGGTTTTCAATAACACCACGCAAAAATGTAAGTCATTGCAATGTAAGTCTTATCTCAGTAAGGTAAGGTATACATTAGAATTATTGACGAGAGTTTTATCAAACTCACGGCAACTATTCTAAATTATACTTTATTACAATGATGTAAGAGTCGCACCATTAGTTTTAGCCGGTTGGTTTTACGTCATTCAAATTTGATCATGAATGTCCTACTTAAGGTTTGTTTATTTTACCAGGATCGATGTATGAGGCATGGGCCCACTCAGCGGCGAGTAGGACAGCCGCTATCGCCAGCAAGAGTGCGCCGGCGCGCGGCATTCTGCCTACGCGACTACCGCTGTTTGTCTGCAAAGTGACGTCATGTTAGTGTGATCATACCTTTATAGGCGATGGCCTTTTGACCAACAGTTATAGGAAATGTAATTGATTATGATAGGTTTTCAAGATCAAAATGAAATCAATTAGAATGAAAAAGTGTTTGGACAAAACATTAGTTAAGATTTTCTTTCGTATTTTGGGTTCATGATACTCAATCGATTACATGTTCCATTTAAATATCAAAGACACAATATATTGAATCTGAAATCGGGCGATCAAAACTTTTAACAAAACTTAAAGTTAAGAAGAAAAATTGGAAAGTCCTGAAGAGTCCAGTGTTGTGTGGCGTTTCCTTTCTAAAATGACGATGTTTTTGAGAAACTTACGAGAAACCTGAAAGAGTTAGTCAATGAAAGAAAGTCAGACTCCTAATTTTATAGATCCAGCAATGTTTGACGAATACGATAATCATAAAAAGAATAAACACAAAACTAGCGAGACCGAAAATTGTTTTTGGAAATCCTCACAGGTTTACAATTATAATGCCTAGCGACGACGCCGACGACGACTTTAATAATCGAAATAGTAATTATTTGGTTTAACATAACATCACGGCAGTATTCCCCACAGGGCTAGGCAGAGTTGCACCTATATTATACCCAACCATTTCGCCATATATGTTTAAGTCATTTATGTTTGTATTTGGTTTAATACCTACTTTAAACAAAATAATTACTAAGTTCACCACCCAATTGCGCAACTATCTGAATCATTTTGAAGGATATTGCTAATACATTGATTCATATGTTCGAAAAAATTGTCTGCTCGACAACGGAAATAACGCAATGAATGTTGTTGAAATGTCAAAATGAAAGCCAATCCTACTGTTAGTGTGTTACGTAATTACCCCACTCATGGCCTGATCGATGCCCGTATGAATATTATAGTTACTTAACAAAACCGGTAATTAGCATCACAGCTCATTAAACAATTGAAACTCAAAATTTAAATGCATTTAAATAATTTAATTACTATCATTAAAATAATTGTATGATTATTGAACCGTGAACGAAACCACAATTATTTCAAACATTTATTTGTATTATTTTTATTTTAAACCCACTGGACATTAATTGTTTTAATATGACCGGTTCTGCAATAAACGAAACTTGTATAGAGAAGGCATGAGCATTGATCACCACGCTTGCTCAAGACGGCTTGGCGATTTCAGACTTATATTAACTGTATGTAAGTCGAGTTTTCCTCACGGTGTTTTTCTTCACCGATGTCAGAAATAATCCAAGATAAATATAATATGGACGAAATTTTTATACATCCAACTTCGTAGACCCTCTACGAAGGATCACGTAGCAACTTGCTACATCGCTACGCTTTTAGAATGTAGGCTACGAGGCGATTAGAGCCATTTCGCGCCATTGCTGGTCGGATTTCCGCCCCCTAGCCTGTTAACTCGTAACCATGGTAACCTAAGACAAGCGGTCCGAGTTTATTGTCTAGAAGGTCTTGATAACATCGTTGGATATGGAGCGGAACAGACTTGTAAATTTTCAGGTTGTCGTTTAGGTGATTTCGAGTGGAAACTTGGCTTTATCTTTATCCCAAGATGGTATAGCTTCGTTTTTTTCGGTTATTAGTTACAGATGCTCGAGAATGTGGGTTTGGTACGATTTTAAATAACATTTTGTGTTTGTCTTAATTTTTAATTATGATTGTGGTTCGACTGAACCTTTAGAGACAATTGTCTCGTTACATTAATTATTAATTTACATAATTAATAGAGACTTGTATTGCTTTGTTAAATACTGTTTTGATGGTTACTGATGCCGAATTAATTAAAGAATTACGTCTATAATTATCCTGGCTAATGAGATATTAGCGTGCGTAGCATGGGACTCCCCCAACTAGACGGACCGACGACCTTAAGAAGGTGGCTGTGAGAAACTGCATGTGGACGGACAGGGTATTGTGGTGCAGCCTGGGAGAGGCCGAGATATCCAGCAGTGGATTGCGATAGGCTGAGTTGAATGAAATATTTCGTAATAATTAATAATGGTCTATCTACACACATATACCACAAAACAAACATGATGTTATGTTAACATACACTATTAGGTATTAATAGCGTAATAACTAATCAAACTCAAACTCAAAGCATTTATTTCAATTAAACCATTTACAGGCACTTTTGAACTGTCAAAGAGTCGGTCATTAAGTCAGAAAGTTGAAGCTAGTTACCAATTCCACAACGTAGATCTCTATGGAGAAGAACGGGCAAGGATCTCCAAGGAAACTCTTTTAAATCAAGATATTACAAAATCCTGGATACATTATTCTTGTTGTTTCTATATGTGAGAACAATGTGAAAAACTGAAGAAACAACTCAAAATATAAGATTAAAAATAAGCCGTGGCAGTTAAGAGATGACCAGTCTCAACCGACGCGACGGCGCTCGTTCACAAACATGACGCGTGAATCAGCACAATCCAGCTCAACCTTTGTAGGGAATGGAATGATCCAACACACGCGCCACCATCAGTGAGACATTTAAGTGAGCATGACGTACTCTTAACTGCCATGCTTTCAACTCTCTTGTCAACATAACATAAATACAGATGATAATAATAGGATCAAAATAATAATTCGGGCAACCACCCACTTAACCACCCACTCAACGCCGCCATGTTTGCCAGACGGAAATTATTATTAGCAAATTATTGTTACTATTTCGAAGTAGGTTACTGCCTACCGTACTTTTGACGCCAATCTTTCATTAAATTGATAATAAAGGAAGAGGATGACTTACTACTCCAAATAGAAAAACGGATACTTAACTCACAATCGTAAAAATATAAAATATTGAAAAGCATCAACGCCCTACAAACAATTTAAAAAGAAGTACTTGTCATCAGCCAAGAACGAATACAAGTCAGAAAAACAAAAACAAAATACAAAAACAAGTGAACTCCGAAACTTCCAGAAGCCCCATTTCAATAAAATATTTAATATAATTTTGTCAGTTTGACAGGCCGACATTCCCTACGAGATGTGTTCAAATATTCATAACAATAATGTAACATGTCGTGTGACACGATACACGATATGCCTCGGAAAACAATGCCGAATAATAAAAATGGCGTTGGATCAATGTGAGTGAGCGTTTGGATCGGACTTATTCGAACTGGAATATTGATAAAATAAAGTGTGCGGTTTTTCATATAATGGATATGGGAGAGGATATATTTTAATGGGTATTTTATGCATTTTTATACCTACCTAGATAAAGACACAATGTTTGTAAATACTTGATTTACAGTTATTTAAATATGTTAACGCCCCTGAAATAGTTATTTATTTTGGGGCGGTACATATTTAAGAGTTTAAAGTTCTTCTTGAGTCGTTGACTGGCTGTTTCTAAAACAGATAAAACACTTTGAAGGTTCATGGTTCTTAGTCCAAACCGTTAGTATTATACCCACTGAGAACGTATAGGATGAAGAACAACAAAAGACTTATCCTCATAAAGTTGTTTACTAGTATAACAGTCTTTAAAAGTTTTATTCATCACTGAAACCACGCACTATGAAATGGATCAACATTTTATATTTCCTTCGTCTGAAATTGGCATGTATCAAACAAACATTTGCTTACCTACCAACACGCAGTATCGATGTCACCAACAACAACTAACTACTATCGTCAAACCGCGTTCGAAGCGAAATACTTGGGCCAACTTTGATTACTTCTGCGCCCTTTGATTGGGTATATTGGCGCGTGAAATCGTGGATCACTACCATTCCTTAATTGCTAAACTATTTGCGGCTAAAGACTTAGAACTTTGGCTGGGACACATGGTTTTTTTCTAGACTGGATAGTTAGAACATATAATTTGCCCTAGGCAATTATGGAGAACTTTACATGTCGGTTATCATGGTTAAAGAATGGTGAGAAACAGATTCACACAATAACTTCAAATGTTGTTGGAATCAAAGTTTCGACAGTTATGTTATAGTCCCTTGTAATAGGGTTAAAAAATAAAATACTGGCCACAAATCCAGACTCCAGGCTGCTACTGAGAAATTCCAGATGGAAAAACCAAATATTACTTTTCCCGATCCGGGAATCGAACCCAGGCCCTCATGCTCAGAAGTAGCGCTTGCGACTAGAAGTCGCAAGCGCTACTACAAGACGTTCAAATTTACCAAAAAATAATTTAAATGGGAAGAAATGCAAACAATTTCTCTTTCCGAAATGTAGTTCAGAACAGAAGAGAAATATGATGTTCAATTCCTATATAACATCCATAGTTAGCCTATACAGAAAAACCTTTAATACTTATTTAATAATACATTGACTGCTAATGAAACATGAAAGCATTTCCCACGCGTATAGGTGTAATTTATTTTGTAATTAGGATAATTTATAATCCACACACATTATTAATGTAAAATACGCAGCGGCCTGGAAGGGATTATGTGCCAGTAATTATTACACTAACTTTAAATTATTAGCTTTTATGTAATGTAGCCGTAGAGCCTGCCAACATTCAATAAAATTATTGCTTATTTTTATTAAGACTAGGCATTTTTATTTTTGTGAGGGTTTTAAAAAGAAGTATGAAGGAAGTCGTTCTGCCTATTCCAGTAGTGAAAACCATGTTCTCCAGACTTCATACAATATTGTACATTTATTCAGTCTTTATTCATCTTCTTACTAAGTCTTAGTGTTATTGCTTAAGGCGCTACCCCGAACAAAACATTGCGATACTGCGTTATTCAGAGGCTATTAACTCATAGTAATAAACTACATCTAAGTTCACATTATTAATGTTCGATAACCTATCATCACATTGCACATTCTTATTTGTTTGTATGTGTTATAAATACATTTAAAATCTCCTTGTAAAAAAGTTACTAAAATTATTGATTGCATGCATCTTTTGCTAAAGGTGACGTCCTAATAATTTGAGGATTACACAAATGGATAGATAATTTAAAAACCTAAATAATTCACGTTTTATTTTATTTCAAAAGATCGCTTGTCTTTTTTTATTAAAATTTAATCCATTTTTTTTTTGTTAATTCTATGATAAATGGGCCTGCGCAGGGAGCGGGACAGAGAAGGACCGAACGCTCAAAGTCGTTTGGTCGGGGAAGCGCCTTAAGCAATAAGATACATCCGTTGAAACTTTAAATATTCCACCTAAAATATAATGGAACTGTTTTTTTCTGTATGTACTTAGAATTTTGTGCAGAAAAATATATTTTGTAGAACTATTTGTTTTCATGTCACAATATACAGGTCGGCAGGGTAATCGACGCACTAACTGTAACCACGACTTGATTCTAGACCCTCTAGCGTAGAAATTATTCGTCCGTTATCAAAAAAAAAACTGACTATTCATAGAAAACTGCAATACCTACGCGGTCAAAGTGTACTGAACAGCATTTTTTTTTAAATAGCCTATGACAAATTTCAGAATCATTTACTCAATCCATGGTAACAGATTGTGCGTTGAAGTCCCCGCCATCCTGTATACTAATGGTTGCATAAAAAGCTAACCTTTCGTTATTTTTCACACCTAAAAAAGATCCAACATTCAATATTATTTTCTGAACTAAAATATTAATCTTTTGAGAACAAAGGTTAGTATGATGGCTTTGTCTAAAGTCTTAAGGCGGTACCCCGAACAAAACCTTGCCATAGTGCGTTATTCAGAAGCTATTAACTCATTCACTATGGGTAATAAACTACATCTAAAAGCACATTATTAATGTTCGTTATCCTATCATCACATTGCTCGTTCTTATTTGTTTTTATGTGTTGTAAATACATTTAAAATGTCCTTATAAAGAAGTGACTAAAATGATCACTTCTTTTTTATTAAAATTATTCCACAATGTTTGAGAATTCTAGCATAAATGGGCATGCGCAGGGAGTGAGACAGAGCGAGACTCAGCGACGGAACAGAGAAGGACCGAACGCTCAAGGTCGTTTGGTCAGGGAAGCGCCTTAATGCAAAAAAGCTCCCAAACATCAAAAATTTGAATAATTTGATTCCTTGAATGTGAGTATGGTAACAAACAAAATTCGTGCACGCACATACACCCCTGATGCAGGACATCTTTACTTAATATTATAAAGAGGTAAAATTTGAATTTTTATAAGTTTATATGTCGGGGGTAATCTCTGGAACTACCGGTCGGATTTGATAAATTAGTTTTGCATTTGATAGCCCAATTCTTGAGGAAGGCTATAGGCTATTTTACATCAAGCAGGACCCTTGGGAGCCGAGCAAAAAGAAAAAATAATCTGAAAAAACGCTAAGCGAAAACGAAGTAATAGCGCGGGCAGGCGATGCGAAGCGACGGGGTGGGTTGGGGGAACTAGAAATTTCACGCGAAGTCACGGGCAGTAGCAATTTATTAATAATTGTAGTCCATAAAACATTTGAACGTGCAAATAATCGAATACACAACGCGTAAAACAAAAGCAAATCGTACAGACACCGTCTCGCTAAAGCAAATAAAAAAAAAACATATTTTACCCTCAAATATTTTTCAACTCCATCCATGCACAAAGTGACAAATTGATAGCATCTCCGATACAACGAAAACAACCCTTTTCTTATTAACAGAGACTTATAGCTTCAGTAGAATGATAAAGAGTCCGGGATGCTACTATATCCTCACAAAAACTTGACGTTAACAAACGGTCAATAAATCTCAGTATGCCTTTGTTATTTTCTTTTTAAAGTAAGACGGCCAATGAATGATGTTTGGGTAAGATGAAGAAAAATATTGAGCTACAATTTTAGGCTGATTTATTCGAAATATGAAGCTCCACTAACACTTTTTGCCCGCAAGAGCTGTGTTCTGCGAAAAAGTAGCGATTATCGTTTTCAGGCGAAGTCGTTGTGGTAAGACTGGGTACGCTTGGAATCGTAGAAAATTACAAAAAAACATAGAAAGTGATTCTGACTTGCACGCTAATTGCATAACACACTATCAATCACAATCTGAATAATTTTGAAGCCTCCATTGCTTCATATGTTCGAAAAAATTGTCTGCTCAACAACGTAAATAACGCAATGAATGTTGTTGAACTGTTAAAATGAAAGCCATTCCTGCTGTTAGTGTGTTACGTAATTACCCTGCTGAAATAATGATGCTGAAATGTTGGTATACAAACTATGTAATTCTCTAGGCAGGCAGAATTATTTTACTTTAGACAGAATAGCCACTTCTCCAGTAATGGAATTATTATACTTACGACAGAATAGCCACTTCTTTGCTGATACAAGTATTGAGAACTAGTTTCTTATATAGTACGCTTGGCAAATGGATCGATGATAGCAGAACGTTTTATAAACACATATACATGTCGGAGTTGGTTATCAATTACAATTGTGGTTAGTCAACAGAGTTTTTTATATTCTGTTTTTCTTATTATTTAAGTGATTTTTACTATCAATTATTGTCTGATAGATCTGAACATAACTTATTAAGTACTCGGTGTACACATTAATTGCTTTTTGGCAACTTATTGCGATAATTGTAACCGATGGTTTTG
Source organism: Griposia aprilina (assembly GCA_916610205.1). NCBI lineage: Eukaryota > Metazoa > Arthropoda > Insecta > Lepidoptera > Noctuidae > Griposia > Griposia aprilina. The sequence goes on along the minus strand of OU744285.1, from coordinate 21,234,738 downwards.
TTTAAAACAATTAATGACATGTTACTTCAATTTTAAAATGATTTACTTCGTGAATTCACTATTGTTTATTTACGACAATTATTCTTGCATTATTTTATTACTTTATAACGTAAGTCTTATTAGATTTAGCATATTTTAATGTTTTGTATCAAGTAAAGACGTGACGTACTTCCGTGCGTCATCGGACAGAGTTGTCATGGAAAGATTGCAAAGTGGGGGCATAGTGTTAAAAAGAGCGTGCCCTCGGTGTGCGAGTATCTTGCCCGGTTAAGTAGCCAAGACCTTAGTGGTCAAAACTACGAGCTGCCCATTAGGAAAAAAAAAAAAAAAGGTGCAAGTCAGTCGATCTTCGGATTCGACACGATAAAGAGCCCCTGCTCTCGACAAAACTGTCGGTTTACCTGGTACAGCGCTGCTGTATATTCACATAGCTGTATTGGCTCGCTGATACACTTTGTTTTTGGGTAGCTTGGCCAATATACGAATTGAGACCTTAAAAGTCTGTTCTATTAGCTAATTGTTTTTGTTATTACTCCATCTTGTTATAATTACCTTTTGTATTTTGTTATTTTATTGTGTAGGTATTACCCACTATAATAAAATCTCTGTAATTATTTATACAGTCCTCGTTTATCCCAATAAAATGGGAACTCCAAATCCTGACGATATGCCTCTCGGCAATCCCGATCCTACATATAAACTGTTGCCCCGTTCACCAACCAACGAGGGGCCATCTTTAACTCAGTTTATGAGTACTAGATCAAAAACCTTTTATATTAATTGAAAATTTCGCTCCTTTCCCCCTAATTCAGTTATAAATAAATTTTCTGTTTATTCGACCTCCCTTTAAATTATATTTCAAGCTATATTTCATTATTATTACCAAATTATAACGTAATAAATCAAATTGCGTTGAAACAATGCTAGGGTAGAAATGTACCCCAAAACATGTCAAGCAATGCAGATGGCAGATTTACGATAAGCATGGTTAAGCGTGATTAATTGCAACGGCTGGTTTTGGTATCTATTTAGAAGCTTTGGTAATATATATTGTACCTCCAATTAAAAATAATGAGTGTTTCTCTTACACCTTTTGTTTTTAAATACTTCATCAGCCTACTATGTTCCCACTCTATAATCCACCAAGCGGGCCCAGTACGGGTTAGTAGATGGCACATGTCTGCAAATTTTTGGTTCTAGGACATGCCGGTTTCCTCACGATGTTTTCGTTCACCGTTTTGAGAGCAGTGGTGATGAAATTATATACACAAAGTAAACCGCCTGCCTGGGTTCGAACCTACGACCTACGACTCGTAAGTCGGGGCCGTTACCACTGGGTCACCACTGCTCTGCTGTTTTTGAATGTTTCTTTGAATTTAAATAACTTATCATAATATCCCGCATACTCCCTCGAATGATTAGGCAGAGGTGAACGTGTATTGGTAGCAGAGACATATCACCGGTTATGATTAAGTCCCATGTAATAGGGGGCGAGTATTTTGCCATCAACCTGGCACAAATTTAATCACCGGAATTCACTTTTGGATTGTCAAGGAGTCGGTCAGCTAGAAATATGAAATTAATTCCAATGCGTAGTAGGTTCCTATGGAGAAGACCGGACAAAAGACTCCATGGACAATCTTTTAAATCAAAATATTGATTACATCATCCATGTTGAAATTATACATATATTGACAGCTACACACTTTCATCATAATGAAACTAAATTACCTCCTCATACATGATACTTTAACCGCCGTTAACTATAGGACCCTTTAAACTAAGGTTATTGTGCCGCATTTTCCCTGGTATGGTTTAAAGGGAAGGGTCTCGGGCTGAGGGTTGCGTTTAACGCTGAAGTGGCCTAATATAACTTGATGATGATGAAGTGGGAAGGACGGAGATATATCATAGTCTACGGGACCATTTGGTGCCGTAGATACCTTTGGATAAAAGTTTTTGATGACTAGCTTTCGCCCGCGTGGAGGTCGGAAATTATCCCACGAGAACTTACTACCAGGTCATGGTCTGCCTGTGTGCCAAATGTCATCCAAATCTGTTCAGCCTATGCAACTTCCATTATGGCGTAATAAGGTAATATACAGACAGAGTTACTTTCGCAATTATAGTATGGATGAGTTCCTGTTTTAGAAAACGAATTCGCTCTCGGAGAGGTTACAGGTAATTTTACCCTTTGATGATTTTAAATGATAAATGCTCCACAAACTATGTAGGCTATAACCGAATATGAATCCAACATCGCATTCGATTTATTTTATAATTATGTCTTCGTTCACCAATATTTAGCTTCTCAAAACTCAAAAAACTCAAGCATTTATTTCAAATAAACCAATTACAGGCACCTTTGATTTGTCAAGGGGTCGGTCAGTCAGAAAAATGAAGCTAGTTGCCCATTCCAAAGTGTAGTAAGTACGGGAGAAGAACAGGCAAGAAACTCCATGGACACTCTTCTAAATCAAAATATGGTTACAAAATATTGGTTACCTCTTTCATGTTGAAATTATGCATGTGAGAACGATGTAGGAAGTTAAAAGCGTCCGTAATAAAAAGACAAAAACAATTCAAATATTAAATTAAATTAAAATAAGCCGTGGCAGCTAAAAGATGTCCAGTCCCTACTGACGGCGCCCGTTCACGAATATGACGCATGAGTTAGTATCATTCAGCTCAACCATTTGGAAGGGAATACTTTGGTTGGAGTCAACCCATTAGTAATGGTTTGACCCTTTTAACCCAAAACATATGTTTTTGGGTCCCACAATTAAATATATAGATAAAAAAACTATTTGCCTAGTCTTTAGCTGAACCCAATTATGTTGGGGTCGGCTTCCAGTCTGACCTGATGCAGCTGAATACCAGTATTTTACATGGAGCGACTGCCTATCTGACCTCCACAACCCAGTTAATGGGTAACACGATACCCCTTCGTAAGACTAGTTGTCAGACTTTTGAACATGACTACCCGTAACGACTGTCAAAGATCTACGAATGATAACCGGGACCTACGGCTTAACGTGCTTTTCGAGGTACGGTGGGGTCTCGATATGTAATGAATGGTCACCCATCCACGGACCAACCGCGACAAGTGTAGCTTAACCTTCGATCGACCTGTGGGGCTGTTATTATTTAGTCACGAGCCCCTATAAAAAGCAGAACCGCTAAATGATATCCAAAAGCCAAATATTTATTATAAATGAACACAATATTGTTACAAAATAAAATAATTAATTAATTAATTGTGATAACACCTTCCGTTATATATTATAAGTAATAAATAATTTATGATTCCGTTAAAAGTCGGTAAATGAGGTGTTTATTTCAGACGCCAGTTATTAATAACGTTGTATTATTAGAAGATAATAATATTAGGTATTGCGGAGCGGCACGAGGTGCTATAATTTCGTACTATCATAATAGCTTTTGTAGTTATTATTCTAGATGATAACATGTAATAAAAGTATGAATTAAAAGTTATAGTAGAGAAAATAAACATTACTTTGAAGAATTTGATCCTTATTCGCAAAACACCGATTCGTGTATCTAATCAAAAATAATGGCTTTTTTATGCAAAACTAGCTGTTCCAAACATTTTCTTTCATACAAACCTCAAACTTTCATACAAACACAACAAAACAAATCAGCCAAATCATTAGAGCCGTTCTCAAGTGATGATCTTTCATACATAAGGCCATTGATTTATTTATTTAGATATATTAAGCTGTACCTAATCCCTAATAAATCTTGCAGTTTCATTAGTAATGTAAAACAATTGATTTTTAGCATTAAGATGACCTCATCCTTCATTGTTATTTTTTCTGTTTTTACACCCGCATGAAAAAGCCCCTGTCCAACCTATACGTACGAGACACATTTAGCAATAAGCGAGTTATCCACACTCGCTAATTGGCTAATCCTTTTACCGCTATGGCAACTTCAAATCGATCTAAATCGACATCGAAGCTTTTACATAAAGTATTCATTTATTTATTACTAATGACCCGCAGAAGCAGGGGTCTTTATTTATTACTAGTGACCTACGGGTCACAAAAACCCCTGCTTCTACGGAAGCAGGGGTTTTTATTTATTATTAGCGACCCGCAGAAGCAGGGGTTTTTATTTATTACTAGCGACCCGCAGACGCAGGGATTTTTATTTATTACTAGCGACCCGCAGAAGCAGGGGTTTTTATTTATTACTAGCGACCCGCAGAAGCAGGGGTTTTTATTTATTACTAGCGACCCGCAGAAGCAGGGGTTTTTATTTATTACTAGTGACCCGCAGAAGCAGGGGTTTTTATTTATTACTAGCGACCCGCAGAAGCAGGGGTTTTTACGACTTGACAAAACTTTGAAATAAATTTTGTTTTAAGTAAGTTTAATATTAATGTATTAAACACATAAACCTTATGGAATACATTTTCAAAACGATTTTGAACCTGCATCAAAATCCGTTGCGTAATTTAGAAGAACAACGCGTTCACACCGATGGACACGAAAAGTGACTTTAATTTATAATAAGTACATTTATAGAAGAGGTACTTCAAAGGTCAAACATGACGCAAATATACAGAGGCGGACTTGATGCCTTAGGCAAGCACCTATCTAACTAAAACAAAGACTAAATCATGAACGTGGTGAGCTCGTTATAAAAAGTCATTCGTCGATTCCTTCCCTTTACTCCTTTAAAGAAATTGTATTGATGATTTTATCAAAATCTAGATCACTTATAAAACCCACAAACAAAAAAGTGAAATCGAGTTAAGTCCAACCTCATTACGTATCTTCAACTACCTTTCCACTCAAAGTAATCCAAGTTTCTAACCTTATCTTAAAATGGAAAATCGTCTCCAACCAACTTCCGAAGATTTCAAAGCGGTTCTATCGCGCACTTGAATAAAAACACAAAAGTTTATAGATACCATTTTGCAATTAGAATAATTGAACTAACTCTGACCAAGTTCATTTTATGAACAAAAATTTAGATCGAGCTAGATAGTATTCTGTAACCTTTTCTTAGTTTAGAACATTCATTTTTTTTTTCACCACCCTTGGGCGTTTTTATAATTTCTAACGTGACGATATTGTCGTGGAAGTCTACGGCATCACGATAACACAGGAAAGTAAACGTATTTCCATACATTTTATGGACGCAGACGGCACGGTAATATTGGCACATTCGAAATTATAAAAGCACACCAACCCTTATTATAAAGCCCCTAGCCTAGGTATTGGCCACTCTTGAATGAATGTTTTGGCCTCAGCCTAGTGCCACTAATATTACAGCTTCAAAAATTAATTTTAACGATATCTTCGGCCCATCCCGTTTTTAGGTTTCCGTAGTCAACAAGGAACCCTTATAGTTTCGTCATGTCCGTCCGTCTGTCCGCAGCTTAGCACAGAGACTCTTAGTACTAGAAAGCTATATGTTGTCATGGATATACATATTAGTCAAGCCGACAGAGTGGTAAAATAAAATTTTGAAAATAATGTTTTTTTTGTGTAGCTCCTCTACACGTAAAGTGGGGACGTTTTTTTTCTCGTCTACCCTATGGTTTGGGGTGTCATTGGATAGGTCTTTAAAAAATATTGCGGGTTTGTGATATAGTGCAAAATTTTGTTACAGTCCAGTTTGTCCCTCTGCCAACTGTAGGTAAATGATTGTTGTTGGATATGCGAAAAATATCACGGTAGTAGTACATATAACGAAGTTAAAACAAAAACTAACACAGCTAAGTAGGCTTTATAAGATAACGAGTAATAGTCGAGAAACTTACATTTGCAGTTGGAACGTATGGGACAACATGTTTATCAACTACAATGTTAAGTTTGTTCTTGGGATAAATTCATACCAAGTAAGGAACCCTTCATTGTACGTGGTCCAACACGCACTTGGCCGGTATTTTCTTTTTTTGCCAAACTCAAAATAAGTAACGCAAACAAGTCTCATAAAATAAAAAAGTCGAGTTCTCAGCTACCCGGAATTTCCCTGACAACAATAAAAATTGATAGAATATTATAAGTGTTTATTCACTAACAAAATCACTACTAATAAATCCCTATTTAAACATTTCTCTATAAAAGCCGACCCTCTCAACAAGTACCCAAGATTCTCAGTGACGTCATAGCCAGGGCTCCGAGGCGCGAAATGCAATACACAGGTCACTGGGTTTCTTTGAAATCAACGTACTGTCAACTACAGCCGTTAGCAACTACCCTCATTGCCGTGAAGCCATTAAAATGGTCCCTGTTATAGAAAAAACTTCTGCAGCAATTTATAACAAAAATATAGAAGTATTTGTAAGGAAACTTGTTTCTTATTGAACAATATTTTATTTCAGAGTTCTTGTAAGTATTCCAATTGTTGTCGATGAATGCGCTATTTTTGTTTCAATTCAATTTGGTACTTAGTTGTGATTTTTATTTCAGGCGAGAACGTCAAAAGCAACCTACATTTCCAAAGACTTTGTAATACCAATTTTATGGCTTTTAAAACATCGGAACAGTGCCTTTGAAGCTAAACGCATTCATTTGTTTGTAAGCTTATTTATGGTAGATCACATTTTGTTTTTAACCAAACGTCTATTCTATTATTTTCTTATTTTATCTAGCAAAGCTTATGTCGACCATTCTATCAATGTCTAAAGTGAATTGGAAAAACATGTGTGTATAAATAAAATAATATAAATAGAATGATACAACATGTTCGATGATATGTATAACCAAACGTCATAGTGTATTTTTTCTAAATCAAATATGTGTATTATATGTCATTCATAATAACGCAATATCATTTTTGGTCTTCCTTGACAACAAAAGTGAGATGGGTTACTTTGTTAAATAAATAATGACCCAAAAAATAACCGCGTCCATTAATCAACTATACAAAAACCTTTACCGTCCGATACTCCACTGAACTGTCGATTGTCACGTCAAGCCTTCCAATATGGCCGAACAAAAGGCCTTCATAACGTGAACAAGGCCTGCCTTCATACAGCCACTTAATTAAACACTTTGGCTAACGAAAAGACGTAGATATAAGTATATGTACGTATCAATTTTGCTACAACTTGATACTAGGATAAACCTTTTACAGGTGTCAAGTAATAGTCTCTTGCGTCTTTGATGTGGATGGTTAAAAGGTTTTTGTGATAGAAGGTTGGTTTTAGGACTCTTCTTCATTCAAATATATCTGTTGGCAAAATGACTGCCTATGTGTGAGGTTGGAAGTGTTATTAGGTTATTCACAGCAGTGGGCCATATCAGAAAAATAGCGCTGCTACACTTACTTTTTAAATGTCGCAATATCATGCTGAGATAGCGGCCTTTTGGCCTTGTACAGGACTTTCTGTTGTTATTTTCATTTTACTTTTTTTTTGTTTTTATTAGTGTGTTTAGTTTAGTTTATGATAAACCTGTGCAAGCCCCAATAAATACTTTTTCTTTCTTTTTCTTTATACTGTGAATAAATTTTGACTTCCTGAAATCAATTTTTGAATAAACTAGCCACCCACACCTGCTTCACGCGATTCTTACGGCTTAAAAAACAGTGAGAGTTATTTATTATAATAATATGTAAGATTAACTAATCCGGAATAAATTCTCTAAATAATGGTGAAAACCACATCAAAATACGTTGCGCAGTTTAGAAGAACAACGCGGTCACACAGACAGACACGAAGTGCAACTTTGATTTTTAAATATTTGTATGATCTACAAGTACCTAGTTGTTCCGGGTCTGGCTGTTTGTGTGTGTGAGTTTGAATGTTTGTAAACGTACCCACAATACAGGAGAAATTCCTAGTGTGGGGAAATGATTATAAAAAAGAATTATCTGTACGGAATTGATTTCATTTCCTGAAAATACCATAACAAACTCAATAACATAAATGCTAGAATATTATCAAACCAAATTTGGAGTGTCTAAGTTTTTTAAGTCCTGGCTGGGGACCTTAATTTATTAAGGCAACCACAGGCCTGTCCGGTTAAGCAGCCGACAACCTCCTAGGTTGACCTGCGAGAAACAAATCACAAAAAAAAAACAGATGTGGTATTGCGAGAAATATATAATTAAAGTAAAATTTTGTTTGACTAGCTTTTGCCCGCGGCTTCGCCCGCGTGGATGTCGAGAAATATCCCACGGGAACGCACTACTGGGATTAAAAGTACCGTATGTATTAAGAGGGCTCACATGGTTCCACTAGCGCCACTCCTTCAAAAAAGTTTTATCTCGTGACTCAGAAGGAATTATGAATAACGGCTCAATAAGCGACCTCGGTAAGTGTGTCTAGAATTTTCTAATATCTTTTATAAAATTTCATATTGAGACACGAAGCAACAAAATACGATCTAAACGAATGTGGCCGCTTTTGTTTTGATCGAATTTTGTTTAAGATCCCTTTCTAAGAAATCTTCAGTTAATTACTTCTCGTATTTGTAACGGTCATTAGTTTCTATGGAACGGGCTACTGCATTAATTCACGCACTAAACATGACTTTGAATTAATTCTGTGTGTGGCGTACATTTAAGTACAGTATACAAAGCCTACGTACGCACGTGCGTAAAAATATTGCGGCGGTATTTTATCACGCACTGAATTTTCGACTCTTGGTGTTAAGCTGAGCATTGAGAATTCAACACACACACACACACACACACAGTCACAGTCACAGTCATGACGTGCAGCTGTCGACTATTTCTGTTTTGTGCTCGTGATTAAAGATCTAGTTTGTTTGTTTCTTTTTATTAAATTGTTACCTGAGCTAATTATTTTTTTTTGTATGCACGTGTTTCTGTGACAAATAAACCTATTTTTCTTTCTTTCTTTCTTTCAACAAAGCGGATACCTGCGCGTCAAAAAAACAGTGTTGGATTTTCAAGTCTCGGCGCTAAGCAGTGCGTTGAAAACAAAGTGCGTGAAAAATTATCGCCCGTGCGTACCTGGGCTTACAGAGAATAACGATCACGTATAAAACCGTCTCGCATACAAATATTTTGTGAATAAAGGTACTATAAACTCATGTAGGTACACACTTATAGAATGTGTTACGGTCTGTAAATGTCAATGTTATTCGTATCATGTGTGGCTAGACTGACATCGAAATTACTTATGTAAACTACTCAGGAAAATTAATTTTCAAGCAAGTTGATTACAAACTTAAATTGTCGGTAAATTCAAATCTTAATTGACATCTTTGACATTTGTATGAAAATTGACATTCTTTCACAGTTGAATGAAATGGTTTTTGTAATACTATGGAAAATTGACGCAGGGGGTCAATATGTTTCCCAAGTAATTTCCCTGACTGTGCAGACATAAGTCCATTGCTTGAATTTGTAATATTCCTCTTCTTGGGACACATTCAAATAATGCCTTTTTTTTACTAATTAAGGTAACCTACCTTAGTTAATGTTAGCCTGCATCATCCCATTGCTGGAGAAAGACCTCTCCCCAAGTCTTCCAGCTCTTTCGATCCAGTTTCGATCGAAACCTACCTTAGTGAATTTGATAAAAAAACTGCTCGATTCCACCTGCAGGCTTAGCATGTCGCTTTCTATTTCTACGAAGAATAGACACAGCTCTGGCTATACAAAGTGACATTTCGTTTCTCCATTTTTGACATTACACCGTAGAAATCCTCCTAGTCTGTCAATTTTTCTTTAGATTTTATAAATCTTTGTCTTAGGTCCTTTTTTATGTAGACTATTTCAGAAGAAAGCCAAATTTTCAAAATCACACTGATAACTGACAGTTGTCTAAGGTAGTGAACACAATTAGATTTTGTAATCGCCATACTAGAGACAGTAGAGAACTATCTACTCGACGGCCACAAAGTATATACGATTATCTACAAAATCATGATTTTACAGGAGAGCGTTTTGGACGCAAAACTGTGATAATTAAAGAAAAACAAAGCTACCTTCTCCTATTTTACATCATTTAGTTAATAGGGCAAAATACGGTACTTCGACACCTTGAGAAAAATTCTTGTAGTTGTCTTTATATACGTGACTTAATATCAGTAAAAAATGAGAATCAAACAGAAAAAAAATCCTATGACAACACAAAGAATTCTGAGTCAAATTATGTAACAGAGTGAATTTCGTAAAAAGTGTAGTTGACTCTTTCTATTTCGTTGCCGTCGTACTGTCTACACGGAACTTTATTTTTGTCTACTCTTCCGTCAACAAAACGGTGCACGTGCTAAGCCTACTAGAAATGGAACCCAAAACCTCACGCTTGGCTTATGTGCGAAACTAAAACAAAGCCGATATAATATTTCATTCAAACTCCGATAAACCCTGATACAAACTTAAACATATTTAGACAACATTAGCCCAGCAATCCATTACGCAAATGTACAAATCATAAGTTTTGTAATACCGGCTTTAACATCAAAACTACGGAACCCAAGTTATACGGCCCAATAAATCTGTTTATTGCTTTTATCTGCAGAATAAATAAAGTTTTCCTTTAGAATGTTCGATCTCCTATATCGAGGCCAAACAATATTATGGAAGCTGTGAAGCATTCTGTGTATAATCAGTTATGAAATTCAGATGGAAGTGGAACTCTGTCTGCGGGAAACAGATTTGCTGGTAAGCTTTCCTGTCTATTGTCGTTTCGATTCCAAAATCTCGGTGCAGTGCCCCAATCAGAGCCAAAGTTGGTTCAAATGTTTGCCTGATTTACTCAGACTCTGTCTTGTCCATTTATAAACTCGGGTTCCAATGTTTGTAGTCAGGGAAGTTGTGGCCAAAGTATGGCTATGTGCATGTTGCTTCCGATATTTCGGACTATTTGTTTGCAATTGGAATGCCAAATACGACATTTCTAAATCGCTTTTCAAATCGAAGTCCGTGGATTTGTGGGCGCGCTTGTGATGGGTTTTTCTTGGCAAATATTGCTGGTATTTGCTTTGAATTTACTTGATTCTATCTTGCAGCTATGTGTATTTTCCCCATCTAACCATAAAATGAGAAAAACATAATAATTTTAAACATTATAAATTAAATTCGCTTTTCGTGTCTGTCTCCGTGACCGCGTTGTTCTTTTAAACCACACAACGGATTTTAATGCGGTTTTAACCATTATTTAGAGAATTTATTCTGGAAGGTTGTATATTAATATTAAACATACATATAAAAAAATAATCTTGATGTTTTGACAAGTTCTAAAAACCGTGCGATGCAGGTGCGGTCGCTAGTAAAACAATAATTGAACATTGACAAGCCACAGTACAATTTTAATTAATTTCCCAAAGTGCTCTCGACAACAATTATTTTACAAGTGACAATAAACCACAAACATAAATTACTACGGTCCTGCCAAATATAGTGCGTCAGTCACAAAAAAAATAAGTTTAAAAAACTGTAACCCGACTACGGAAAAATAAAAGTTATCTAAAAAGTACGAAACAAGAAAATATTTCGTTGTACTTTGTTTTTCATCTTAAGAGTGGCATTAAAAATAGTTAATAATTAATAATATTTGATTAACTGCGCGTTGGTATCATTATATGCATGCTTTTTATTGTATAATAGGTATTAATTCTACAGCCGCGCCTTTCCTAGCGCAGTCTCACTTTTGCTCGTTTTTAACAATTTAAACATTTATTTACTTAGGCAATATGATATTAATTCTATTATGTACATACTTGTAACTTGCTCGTCAAGACCTTTTGATACCAAACATGTCAAGATTATTTCAATTATTTTTTTCGATGTCACAATTCGCGTAAAGTACACAATATTAAACTTTGGGAGATTTTTTAAAGCTTATGTCACCCGGACCATCATTATGAATCTATTGATACCTTACTCATCAAAACCGGTTCAGCCGTTTAGGCGCTACGGTGGAACACACGTAAATACAAACATACTTACATATTTACAAACATACATACATACATAGACTGCTAAAATCATAACCCTTCCTTTTAGCTTTGCCGTAGCCGGGTAAAAAGCGCTCTACAGCCCTATTTCTTCTCTAATGTTGCAGAATACAATTCTTGTATCGTTTGAGAAGTCAATTAAAAAGGAGTTTTATTACAGGCTGTAAACTGGGTGGTTGACAGTATTATCACTACGAAATTAATTTGCGTGTTATAGCTTGGGGTGATAAAAACAGCGGATGATTGGAGACATTCCTTCGAGAATAAAAATGAAAAGAGAATGAGTTGGGAACAAGAAAATATATATATTTTTATGAGAAATTATTTTAAAAAAATGCGTGAGTGTCGTGGAACACTCGGTTGGAACGAAGTTCTTGTCGTAGTATATTTAGAACATCCATAGAACAAATTATATTGAGTCAACCTTAAAAGACAGACATATGTTGTCTTAAACTTATTTGAACTTTTAAAGGGGAAAAATTCCGTCATACATAATTTATGCGTAACTTTATCCGTTTACGCAGCGCACGCAACGTAAGCTCAGAAGGTTTTTTTCCGTTTTTGGAACATTTGTGCGTAATGCGTAATGTTACATAGCCTGAAACCTTCCTCAATAAATGGACTATCCAACACAAAAATATTTTGCAATTCCAACCAGTAGTTCCTGAGATTAGCGCGTTCAAAGGGTCGTGACGGAAACCCGTGACAATTTTTTTTTACACTTTTTTCGCCTAGCTCCCATCCGCCAAGTCCGTGCCGTGCAAGAAGGAACTTCATTCCAAAAAACCCGTAACCATCCGCTCCAGAAATCACTTTTAGTAATGCTAAAGTAGACTTACACAAGTTTTCAACTTCAAATTCTCAATTCAGAAGCCGTTTTTTAATGCAAATACCCACGGCTGATATATTCAGATAATGGAATCCGTGAAAAAGTATGAAAGACGGACAAAATACAGGGGTTCTCAATTATCTATATACTAGAACTAATATAAGAGTTTGTTTGTTTAAACGCGCTAATCTCTGGAACTACCAGTCGGATTTAAAAACTTCTTATTGCATTTGATAGCCCAATTCTTGAGGAAGACTATGGTTACAAAAAAAATCACGCGGAAGAAGTCGCGGGCAGGAATTAGTCATTGAATAGTAGGTTGACGTCATATTGTACTGTATATACTGAACGTTACGAGTCCGGGATTAGCCATAAAGCGATTATCAGTAATCCTTAGTCATTGGTTAGATTATGTTGTCTATATCTGTTGTCGTAACCATTCTTTAAACATTAGTTACAGATACTTACCACTATACCGCCTATACATACCGCCGAATGCGCAGGACACGCGGCACCGGCGTGGCGACCATTGTGTCTTGGGGAGCCGCATCTTGGTCTCGCGCGTGGCAGTAACCCCAAGGGACACTTACCACTATACAGCAAATGATACGAATGCGAAGGACACGCGGCACCGGCATAGCGACCAGTGTGTTGAGGAACCGTATCTGGATCTCGCGCGTGGCAGTAACCCCAAGGGACACTTACCACTATACAGCCAATGATTGGAATGCGCAGGACACGGGGCACCGGCATGGCGACCAAGGATAAAGGGCCTTATTTCGTGGAATATCATAGCAACCTTCCGTACAAAACTCTATAGTGCTCTTTCATGTGCCATTCATCTTAAGATGTCGGTAAAATTCCAGTAGAATAAAATAATCCAGTTTTACCTTTTATTTCATAATTTTATTTTGTTACCAATCAAGCTTTTCATCCTAACCTTAATCCTCTTTTTCGTATCTTTAGCTCTTATAAGTTTTATTCGGTCAATAAAATATTTTTGTATTTTGAAAACATAACCGTAAAATCTTCGCATTGTCTCGCTTCAATGAATAATAAAACAAAACGATTCATACTTGTAAAGGTTGACATACCGTATCCTTTATCGGTATTCGGCTGGAAGTGCTAAGTTTATCCATTTCATTGAATATTATGGATATTTTGCTGTCTCATTGCTTTATCGAAGTCAAATCGGAATACCGTCAAACGAGATGAATATGGATGCAGAGGTGAATCGAGAGGAAACTTAAAAGGGGATTTTAACATTGAAATAATATAGTTTGTTGCCAAAAAGAACTCTAATCTGTTTACTGTAAATTAACGATTAAGTGCCCTTGTTGGCAACAAACTATATTATTTCAATGTTAAAATACCTTTTAAAGTTTCGTTCCGATTCACCCCGTTGGACGGTACTAAGGGTATAACTTTGACTTCAAACCATTATGTAATAAGTAAAGGACTGGTTTAAAGTAAACGTTAGTACTAACATAACATAACAACATCACGCCTGTATTCTCCGAAGGGTTAAGCAGAGATGCACCTTTAGTACACCCACTTTTCTCCAGTTATGTTTAAATCCCATGTAATAGGGGGCGAGCCTATTGCCATCGACCGGGCATAAATCCTGACTCCGGGAAGCTACAGAGAAATTCTAGATGGAATAACTCATTAACAATTTATCCAACCCGGGAATCGAACCCGGGACCTCATGCTCAGCAGTTGCGCTTGCGACCACTAGACCAACGAGGCAGTTATGTTACATTAGTACTGTGATGGTTAAATACTTAAATGTACTTCCTACAAACTTAAATGTACTTCCTACAAACTTAAATGTACTTCCTACAAACTTAAATGTACTTCCTACAAACTTAAATGTCCTGCCTACGAACTTAAAGGTACTGCCTACTTAAATGTCCTGCCTACGAACTTAAATGTACTGCCTACTTAAATGTCCTGCCTACGAACTTAAATGTACTGCCTACTTAAATGTACTTCCTACAAACTTAAATGTACTTCCTACAAACTTAAATGTACTTCCTAAAAACTTAAATGTACTTCCTACAAACCTTGACGACAGTATAAGTTGTTCTCATATAAGATAGAAGAAGAATTCTGCCTGCTAAGCAATAGAAGGTTCGGCCAATACTTGTTTTGTTAATGGGGACCTTATAAAGTCGTTACCTCTTTCGAGTCGTGACGACTTACGAAAGGCGGCTGGCAGAGACTGGATGAGGAGAGCCGAAGATCTGGCTCAGTGGCGTTCACCAGGAGAGGCCTACATCAAGCAGTGGATGAATATAGGCTGATGATGGTGACATCTCTTTATAACGATCCGTAACTTAAATTAATTTTCAGGTTGTCTCTATTAACGTTATCGCGAAAAGATATTTCAATTTTGAAACTAGCACCACAGTACACGCTATTAAATACATTATTAACACTGTTAGTTTGTACCTCATAAGTCTTATAACCCTATTACCTCGCTTGAATTAACAAAGACGTAACACTTGCGATATATCTAATAATAAGCTTATTGTCTTTGACATCCAGTAGTTGAACTATATTAGTGCTTGCTATTTTGGTATCACCGCAAGGGTGAACTACTTTGATAACTCCAAATTACATGTATATAGGCAAGTTATGATGAAGCGTGAACCGTTTTAATACCTGCTGTGATATGCTCAAAACGGTAATGGAAAATATCGTGAAGAAATCGGCATGGTCTAGAATCAAAAATTCGAAGACATGTTATATCCACTGGTTCCGTATTGTGGATAGTGGTGTGGTGGTGGTGGTGGTGGCTCACTCCTTTCTAAGATAATAGGCTGATTATTTTTTTATGTTTCACTTTTCATGAGTCTTTATGGTTCCGAAGATAGCATAGGATGGGTAGGTACCTACTTACTTAAGAATTAAGTTTTTTTTTTTTAATCCAGTCGTTTTTCAATGTCCAATAGTTTCAAAATGTGTATTCTCGCCCCAGGGTGCGCTATAATTATCAGAATAACGATTGTCCGTACGTTCAATTTTCGCAGTGATATTTTTTCGAAGAATGTGTAAAGTCGTTGTACGTTCAGGTATTAGAAATTTCAGAACCCGCCAACCCCCGCCGTTCTCAGAATGTGTGGAAACGTGGAACATTTCGGGAGCGACCCATCTAAAGAACTTCATCGTTTGAATTTCATTCCCACTGTATACCGAGGCATCATCTTTTATCATCATCAGCCTACAGCAGTCCACTGCTGGACATAGGCCTCTTCAATCACACGCCATTCAGATCGATTCTCGGCAACTCTCATCCATCTGCTACCAAATACCCTGCGAAGATCGTCGCTCCACCTAGCTTGAGAGCGTCCTACCTTACGTATCTCTTCACCCTACTTATTTATTTATAGTTAATTAACACGGTATAATACCAATTACATTAACTAACAATTAAAAAACTATACAATGCAGACAATTGTGTCATAAACAATTATTATTCGCTACTTACTGACATGGAACAGTGAACAGCGGCCTATTATATGTATAGCTATTTTTTTATAAAATAAATTAATCATCCCGCTATATTTCTAGCCTTGAAACTAAAACCTGAGGAGCAACTCTCTAAATAGAACAATTAACATAACAAAGATATTTGAGTAGATTACATCTTCCAAGTTTGTGTTCATTTTATACATTGTTTTCACTAAATAACTTTAATTATAATAATATGTTTGTGAAATGCTTATGAACGAAGTTGGTACTGACTTTGTTGTATAACATAACATAACATCACGCCTGTATTCCTCAAAGAGTTAAGCAGACGTGTACCTATAGTAAACCGACATTTCGCCAGTTATATTTAAGTCCCATGTAATAAGGGGCGAGCCTATTGCCATCAACCGGACTGCTACTGAAAAATTCTAGATGAAAAAACCAAATAACACTTTGCTCGATCCGGGAATCGAACCCATGACCTCATGTTCAGCAGTAGCACTAGCCACACCACTAAACCAACGAGATAGGCTTAGTGTATGTACCTATGAATTTAGGCTATACAGGATGTAAAAAAGGAACGTGTGTAGGTATTTTTCAAGAGGAAAAACAGCATTGAAGAAAGAAAAATAAATAAAAAATGTTTTAATGAATATTTGGCAATAATGAATAGATGTGCCTAAAAACCATTACTATATTTTTTATACTTTATATCGAATTCTATTTGCTTCGATAAAGTAATAAATGGTAAATTAACATTTACAGACTAAAGACATTCGATAATATTCTTATAAATAATTTCCTCACGATTTTTTGGCTTTCGTAATTATATTAACGTCATTTTAATAGAACACCAACACCTAAATAAAGATCGACGTAAATAATACCTATTTTTATTCGTTTTTTTTTTTGTTAGGCCTAACGATCAACAGTTTGCTGTCTTTAAAAAAATAAGTTAGTAGATTCTTGACAAAAAATAAGCAAACAAAACTTGAAGCAGGAATCGATTGTAGCGCGTACCGTCCCACAACGTGTAACAAAATAAACGCAAGAACCCAATTAGAATATTAAATTAGGAGACTAAAATAACATCTGTAATTTAATTTACTTAAACCAAACCATATATTTATTAGAAAAGATCCGCATGAGAACTAAGGTAGCTAGCTGCCTTAGCCCGAAGAGTGTGGCAGTGGGCAGGGCATATTGCTCGCAGAACAGATGGCCGATGGGGCTGAGAGGTTCAGGAATGGCGACCGCGTACCGGAAGGCATAGGGCTGGAAGGCCTCCCAAAAGGTAGACCGATGGCCTTGTGAAGGCCACAGGAATCCGCTGGATGCGGGAAGCACAGAACCAGTCCAAGTGGCGGTGCTTGGGGAGGCGTATGTCCAGTAGTGGACGTCTTTCGGCTGAAATGCTGATGATGATGATGTATTTAAAAAAAAAAAAATAGTTGTCCTGCCTAAACGTAAAAAGGAAAAAAAAAACGTAAATTCGGTCGTGCATTTAAGTTTAATATTTTTATCTCACGAAGCAAACACGCTGTGAATAGTCACAGCGTGTGTATGCACCTAGGTGCGTGAAGACGACTAGCACATAACATACACACACGCACGCACACACACACTTCCGACTTCGCCGTTGTCACTGACGGTACCGAGAGCTCCTGCGTGTTCACACACATTCACAGCGTGTTTATACACTTGGTAACCACAAAAAAGTGCGCGTCGCTTTAAAATAAGCTTTATTGCTCTGAGATAAGTCTTAAATTTTCTTAGATGAAAGATTTTATGATATTTTTATGACGCGGTGGTTCTAATTTAAGTCATATAAAATATATTTTTCCGGAAAAATGTACACGTATAAATAATGACGGAAATCGATTCCGAAGCCGATTCTGAACAAACTACTTTCAGGTCTTGCGTTTATTCTGTTACAACTTGTATAGTTCGTTTGGGCTTACCCTCTTACGAGACTAGCGTACTGTAACTATATGGTAAATGCTAAAAACTTTTACGTTACACGACCTATTTTTGCTCCACGGTATCTAAAGAAGCCAAAGAAAAACATTTGATTTTGTGAGACATTGAAATACAAGTAACAAAAATAAAATAAAATAATATCTATGTAACAACAAAGAATATGAACGTAAACGAAGCAAAAGAGGTATGTAAGGATCGTAGCAGGTGGCGTTCTGTAGTTTCTGCCTACCCCTAAGGGAAGATTTTTAAATTCATAAATTCAGCTGAAAGGCGTCCACTGCTGGGGATAGGCCTTCCCCAAATACCGCCACTTCGAGCGATGCTGTGCTTCCCGGATCCATCGTAACAAAGAATACAGAGAAATAATTAAAATACCTATAGTAAAATAAGACCTACGGAGGTCGATGATAATAGTCCAAGTTTATTTTCTACGTTTTTATATGTAAGATTTTAGAATTGGATGTTTATAGTTATGAATCTTCAAAAGTCTCTACACTTCGGTGTGTTTACTTTCAGGAAGGAAGTTCTATAACATTTATCGAGCAATAAAGTTACAAGTCCCGCTACAATGCGACAAATGAACGCTGTTATCTGTAGGTACCACAAATGTGTATGAGAGCTTGAGAACAATTGAGGTTTTGATAAGATCAGAGAACAAGGATCTTGGTTGACGGTCCCTGCAAATGATAATTGTGAGTCAAGAATTTTGAAAATGTTACCCAAATTCCTTGTTTTGAAGGTAAAATAAATTAAGAGTGGATAGGTAAATGAATAAAATACGTAAGCGTTTGTTTTAACGTAGGTCGGTGGTCACCCATGGCATTTGTAATTTTTAAGTGTATTTACGAGTATTCGCGATAGGATCAATAATGGCAATTTTTTTATTGGGAAAAAACGTTAATTAAACAGCACCCAACAACAACAGCAACTAACTATGCTAGTTAGTTGATATGACCTCAGGGTCATAATAAAATAACAATACAGTTTAAAATCAATTAAAAAGCGATTAAGAAAGAGAAGCAAAAGCTATTATTAATGGAATATTCAGTAAATTTTCCTAAAGTGTCTATATGTATAAATGAGATAGCCCGAGGTCCAAACTCATTTAGGTAAAAGGTCTTTGTAATTAACGCTGTTTACTCACCAATATTAATAACAGCCTTATCTTTCAGCGCAGTCGTCTGGCTAAAGGCCTAAACCTAAAGGATTAAGGGACAAGCGGAAATTATTAGTTCAAAAGTCGTTACGAGAATTGCATCACGAAAACCAGCGTGGGCAATTTTTTTTAAGTTTTTTCTTCACAGTGGTATGGAATGAAATGGTTCATATCCGATTACTATGGAATCGGATTATTATGGGGTTTATGCATGATGAAATTTCAAGGGGCGCATGAATGTGGCAATTGCACATTTCCTCACATTGAACGAATAAACTACCGGTTTATTCTGTGAAAATCTTACTGTGGAAACTAAGATGAAGTGAGTTTGAAGTGAGTTGTCATTCATCTGATGCTAGGGATTGAGACAGCTTAGTTCAAACTCGCTTCACCTAAGTTTTCACGGTCAGTTTTGTACAGAATAAATCGCCTGTAAGTACGGTTTCCACCAAAATTATTAAAGGATTCTTTAAAGATTTATTAGAAAGGCGATGTGGTTTTCGGTAGTTTACATTTGCATGTTAACAATACTGTGGGTGAATCTGCAATTGATTTAATGAGCGCGAAAATAATTACGGCTACAACATTCTGCGTAGTGTTCTTTAGAATTTGTCTAACGCTTTTATTGTATGTAATAGTTTTAGGAGTGCCCATAATCGTTCTATACGACGTAAAGTCTCTTTGGTACTTGATTCTAAGAGAGTGTGGGGCCATCAAGATGGCATTTAGATACCTAAAGGTTAGCATTGTAAAACAAGAGTGACGTCATTGTGGAATATAATTATTTGAAATAACTTCGTCAACGAAGATATAGCGTGTATCTTAGGTCAATGTTTAAAAATAACTGGCGATTTTTATGTCAAAATTTGCGTACATGTCATCGTAAGCACAACTTACAAACGATCTACGAGTCGTTACCCGCCCTAAAAAAGCAGTGTCGGAGTAATAAATGTCAATGTGATGAATGTGCCCACATTAAACCACATAGTGTCGCCTATAGCTCTACTTTGTTACGTTTTATTTTTACATGCCTAGAGCCAACGAGGGAGATAACTTTTTCATGTCTTTTACTATAGGGTAAACGAAAGGATCATGTGATTAATTAAGCGTTTTGTATCGTTATTCAAACCTTTTAAACCCGCAGCAGTAAAACCATAATTAGTAAGTATTAAGGAAAATGAAAATTATATTAACGCAAAAATTACATATTACTTCGTTTCGATAGACATAGAAACATACCTAGGTAGAAGGCACTCGGAAAAATGTATCAATAGGAGTTTTTACTCGCAAAATGTCGTTGAAAAAGGTAATGACATTTCCATTTACCATGTTATATGGTTATCATTCATCAAATCCCACCGCATTTCACAAAACTCGCGTATGCCAACGAGTACATACCTACCTATGTCAAATCAACCGTATTCATCGACGCTCAGGTTACATAGCCTTAAATAAGGCGTCACTTTCATTCATACGTTGTTGTAATTTATGAATGTAAAATCTTATTTTTGTCATTTATTATTTCGCAAAAACTACGTACATACCAGCGAGAAGGTATTGGTTTTGTGGACAGGGAGCGAATAACTAACCTTCAAGCCTTTTTTGTCTCATAATGAAATCTACAAAACACACTTACAAACGGGAGATCAGCACCTAATTGCAAGGGTTATATCTTATCATAATTATTAAAGTATTATAATAGTTTTTCTGCACGAAAACAAGACCAAACAATATTCAATGATCCACACATGAAAACGTACGCTACATCAAATCCACAGTAGGTGACAGTCTGTGTAAAACCCAAAATAGGGAGTTTCAATTAAGCCGTGTTCAGGCGCGGTGAGCCAAATGAGAGTGTAAACTGTATGATAGCTTCATTTGCACAGCATCCCAATTGCGTTACACTGCCAATGAGATTCACGCCCCATGTGGATAGAGCTTAATTTTGCTTGCGTGAAAAGGATTCTCCCTCAGCATTTTGCAAATACTATTTTGATGGTTCGATTGTTTGTGTTCTATGTTGGCGTACAGGCCAGCGGCTACCAATCAGATTGTAAACACTTCCAATACTTAGAAGAATGCTGATGCGTTGCCGAACATAATGAAAAAGTTTAAAAGGATGTGGAAACTGAAGAACTCTTTTCAAAGAGATCTATCAACTATTACTGAAGTGCAAAATACCAAATGGACTGCATATGCAAATGCATGGGAATGAATGGGTAGCATTAATTCTTCGACACTGGCTTAAAAGTACGCCAATTACGAGCAAAACCTACTTGGTAGCATACATTTACATATAGCACGTTTTTGTGAAAAGAGAATAACTCACATGAGTACATAAACTCACGCCTACTCCCCATGGGAATAGGCAGAAACTACAGAACGCGACCTGTTACAATCCTTACATACTCCTTTTGCTTAGTTTACGTTCATATATCTGAGCCTTCGCTCTAAGCACGAAGTCCGTAGTTTCAGCCGAAGTTATGGGCGTTTCCTACTGTTTATCACTTACGGACATAAAATTAGTCCGGGGCCCGAACTAAAAATTAATGACAACACGATTTGACAGTGGTCCTTACTCCCGATAAGTTTTTGCCCGTCCAAAAAAGTTTATTAATTGGGAGTAGGGTTCAGTTCTAAGTATCGAACTCCTTTCGGACGGCCCCGTATCTTCGTTGACGGACTTGGAGAGTAGGCCCCCTCGTCATACATGCACGCCGGTGGCGAGCACTACCTGATCTTTCTGAAGAACATCACCAATAACGTAACTATATGTCCTTCTAGGGCGGCACCTCACATATGCCTTGTGCTTCAATAACTGTCATAATTCGGTCACATTCAAACCAATCCGATTTTGAGAGCGTTACCTAAATATGATACAGGATTATTTTACTAGGCCACTGTTACAGGCCGTAGCTGTTAATTGAAAGTATTCGTTCCATACATCGAATGTCACACTCACACGGTATCGTGATTGATTAGCGGTAGAGTTTTTGGGCAGTAGATACTCTTTTGTTTGAAAGCGACAATGTATGTTGATTGTTTACCAATAATAACGTACCAATCATCTGTATCAGAAATATTTTTAAAATTGATGAGGAATCATAATTCTTTAAAGTAAATTGTAAAACCGGTCGGGGACCGGTTTGTGACATCAAGTTCATCTGCCAAGGACTGGCTCGTTACCTAGTACCTGCTTATTACCCCATAATGACCCTTGCTCGCAAAAAATTGTCCACTCAAGTTTTTATTGCCTCTACCCACTTTCAGTAAATTATTTTGGGTTCTTGAATAAACAGACCATACTATAAAATATAAACTGTATTCGTATTAAGAGAGTTGTATTTTGTAAATAAATGACGTCATAAGAATAACGACTTTGACTAACGGTTTGTTTGTTGGTTTTTTTGCCGAAAAACAAATAGAACAGATGTTTTTTCGTGCAAATAATTATCTACAACGATGTAATTACTACATATTTATAAATGAATATTCATCCGCTCACCGTCCATTAGACACTAAAATACTTAATTTAACTTAAAAACATTGGGAGCACTCACTCAAGGAACATCACCACAGACCACAGAGTACGGTGGTTTTTTTTTGTTGTTTTGAATGATTTATTTGACGAGATTATCCATCGGACCATAGAGTGAACTGTCTACAGATGGTATTAGCCTTTATTTAGAAGTAATAACAGAGATTTAAACCGCGTGAATCGGGTGGTTTTTAAATTGTAGATAGGAATTGTCGCAATAAGTGAAAAAATTCGGGAGGTGTCATGGGACACCAGATTGGAACGAAGTTCCTTTCGCTGTACAGAGCCATCTAATATTGTTTCAAGTGTCAAAAGTTTTTGTTTTTTTAATACAGAGCCATCTGTATCGGGACGTGTGTATCGGTTTTTATTAAAAAACAATAACTTTTGACACTTGGAACTAACTTTTTCAGTCATAACGGTTTGTGCCAGTTTAGTCCTACCGCAAGCCGCGGTAAGAACTTCCTTTCAAAAAAAAGTTTACTGATTAATTACAACCTGATTTAATAAACGAAAAGTCAACTCTATAATAATTACTACTTGCTTCTGCTCGCAACTTCGTCCGCGCAAATTTCAGCCCTGACCCACCGCGTCGCATAGCATCGCCCGCTCGCGCTATTACTTTGTTTTAGCTTAGCGTTATTTCTGCCTTTTTCCATTTACTCGACTCCTAAGGGTCGTAGCGTCCTGCCGGGGTCGCGGATTGTTCGAAATAGTTACCGGGGCCCAGGCGCACAGGCAACTGAAGGAACACGGGTAGGTTTTATTCAGTAAGATTCTAACATGCCCTTCCGCTCCGCCCAGAGCGGGAGAGGTCATTTGATGATATCCCACCCAAAAAAAAAAAGGGTCGTAGCGTGTTGTTAAATAACTTATAACCTTACTTAAAAATCGGGCTATCAAATGTAAAGAATAAGTTTTCTAATCCAACTAATTCCAGAGATCAGATCGTTTAAACAACAAAAAAAAGCAAATAAACTCTTCAGCTTTATTTTATTAATTAGATATGTACGTAAAGAACAATAAATGTTATTAAAACGGATGTTGACGTCATTAAAAAATATATATTACCTACGTTTCTGCACAATGTAATTATTTTAACTTGTTTAAAACAACAGTCGTAAAATTAAAACAAACTAATTGTGGAAGCTACTAAAGTTAGCCACAGAATTTAAAACTTTAAATAGTCCTAGAAAATAAATGAAATCATTTGTTTTAGTTGAACTCAACCTTGTTTATAAAGGTTAAAGAGGTACTGCTAAACCTTGAATAAATTATAAAGTTTGAAAGGTAAATATTATGTTAAATAACTACTCCTACTACTATCTGTTATAATTTCGGATATTTTTAATTATTCAACGGTATCGTCAAGAGTTCATGTCTCTAATTTAGACACATTTAGTTTAAATGTTTATTCGAAATCGGATGTACAATCGCCAACCCATCAAGTTACCATAAACTGACAGATTTTCTCATTCGATTTTGAACATAACTAATCAAAATTTTAAGGTCTAAAATCGTTTGGAGAAATTTGACAGTTTCGTGCATTGTGATCTGTTGGCGACTGTACATAATTACAGGCATCGTTCTAAAGGTGAATAAAAGATGAAACTCAACGACGATAGTTGTTTTTATGCTTAAATGTACTATAATTAATACACGTTAATAAGAACACAAAGTTAAACCGTACATTTAATAAATAGTAACGAAGTCAAAACTGTACAATAATTTCTTATGAAAAAAAAAGTAATTGCTACAAGTTGTGGGAACAAGTCTGATGCCGAAATTATAGTTTTTGAAACGTTTATATGTTTATCTGGATGAATGTTCCAGATTGGCGCAAAAAAGGCAGAACGGATATGGAAAAAAAAATGGCACACAGATAGTTTTATTACCTGGATTACATAAGAGAGTACTTTTAATCACGGTAGTACGTTCCCGTGGGGTGTTTTCCGACATCCACACGGGCGAAACCGCGGGCAGAAGCTTGTTAACAATAAAATCATAAACTGTGTCTACGCTAGGCGAGCCAAGCACGAGTGGAGCATAAGCGGAGCAAGAATTCACATGGCGAGGCGTGGTCGTTCGAGACTTCAAAATCCGTCAACGCTACGCGAATTCGCGCTCCGTTCAAAATCGGCTCGCCTAGCGTAGACGCAGCTAATATAGAAGTCCCTACGTTCTTCTAGTTCACATTATCTTTTACCAAGATCAGAATGAAATTACCATTTCGCTACGAAATTCTTTGACCAACAACACCAAAGTTATGTTAGCAAGTTTTTCGATTTTTTCTCGTGTTGGTTAGGTTGCGACTTGAACTATACAAGCAACTACTTAAGGAGTAGTTTCGAGTTGTTCGAGATGAGTTAGCGCCTTGTGAGGGCATCTCACATCAAAATAAGTGTTTTAATAGATTTTGTAGGAGAGGCGATATCAACAACCAGGTGGATTGTTAAGAACATTTATACGAAATCCCAAATATTTAGAAAACGTTAAAAGTTGAAATGGTAAAATTCCATCATAAGATCGCCTTACAAAAGAGGTCAAATGGAGTTCGGAAAGAAGAAAATAACTTGTGGACTCCTGTTTAGGGTTTTTGTAGAAATGAGTTGTGCGTTTAAACAAAATACCAGACAGATTGAAATGAAACACTCATACCCTTAGGGCGGATTTCACCAATGAAACTGTACGAGATCTGTGTCATCTTTGTTGTGAAATATTAACACTGACAGCTCTTGAACGCAGTTAAGATGTGCTAATCGCATTAGGTTTCATTGGTGAAATTGGCACTTAAAGCACGCAAGTGTAGTAATCTAGCGAAATAAGAAACCCTTGATGGAAAAACAGAGTTAATAGTTTTATGAAAACGTGACTCATGATTGTGACCTTTAAAAACACGTGCAAGCTCATAAGCCTTGCTCTCCCGCGTTTCGTGACCAACTTTAGTTTCGCAAACAGAAAATAAAGTGTTACTCCTTCACACTTTTATTGCTTCCCAAAATACTTTCCAACCCCAATTGGGGACACTGGGATAGGGGCAGAAATCTTGGAAGACATTACCTTTACAATCGGGGCGCAATAAAAGATAGAATCGTTAAATAAGACAAGCAATTTAACGCGTGAGAGGGCCACGTGCTGTGCGCTGATTGGTCTTCGTTTGTATGGCCTTTTTGATTGAGGCCTCCGAAGTTCGCTGTCAGCGAAAAGTGGAGGCCTTTTTTGTTAAGGAATAATGTGTTACATGAGGGAAGTGCTGGAGTGTTGGTGATGTTTATCGATGCGGGCGAAGGGTGTTTGAGTCGGGCTAATGAGTAAGTTGTTATTACTTTTGGAACCAAATTATTCAACGCAGCTTGCGGTAGGCGCAATTTTTTTTTTTTTTAAATCGTCACGTAACTAAAAAGCATTATGTCCCCTCAATGCAACTTTTTATTACATATGATAGACAGAGACAGAGAGGGAGAGATATGGTTAAAATGAAAATCCAAGATGTCGGCCGCGAAAATTTTAATTTTTTTCGTTATGGGTGTAGTTTTCATGGTTTTCGAGGGTGCTGAAGCCGATAATGAGATTGAAATGAAAATCCAAAATGGCAGCTACGTAACTTTGAAAAATAATTGAGTTGAAGAAAAAGCGTAAGGAACTTCGTTCCTAACGTGGGTCCCCCGACTGTGGACGTTTTTTTTTATATAGAACGTGTAGGAATAATGCTAAGTATTAATAGTATAAAATGACACAGTGATTTCAAAGTTATTTCAATTTAAAAAAATAGGCTGTCATGGGGACTGGCGACAGAAGTGAAAACCGCAAAATGTACACAGCCCGCTGCGCATCGCTAGTTCGGCGCCTCACGTCACATTAGCATGTCGATGACGTTAGCATGTCGGTGACGCGAACCCATAAGTATTGCCACTAACAAAAATCGCTCAATGTGGCTAAAGAAGTTTTCACTTCAAAAGTTAAAAAAACTATTGCGGCTCAAATTGTAATAATAGATAAGTAAGTAGTACTTTTCGTAAGAAATATAGGTTAAAAAGTTGTTGCACTTATAGTCTGTTCCAAAAATACTGCTGAAAATGTTATCAAATCCATAGATCAAATAGTAACCAACGATGCCATTTTATCGTATCACTTAAAAAAATAGTGTTTCGATTCGATTATTTGAATAATTTGAACCGAAATTCTAATTCTAAATCACCGTAAAGATGTTTTTTATTAGACAATGGGGTTTATCGTTTTTGTGCTCAACAGTTGGCGCCACAGGCGAGTAGGGTCCTGTCAGTACTTTTATTTGGTGTTTGGAATATGTTTAAGTTTCCATAAATTCATAATATGTTCATTTTATTACATTTTGAAATTTTAAATGAACATTTAGATTATAATGTTCCTAAAATTGGCAAGCATGAAGCAGATAAATATTATTCTTCGTTAAGTGCTACCACATTAGATCCTAACTTAACACTTAAAATCTTAAGCCATAATTAATCAGGAATGGCACAACCATTACAACAATTATGAATCGTTAGTTAAAATCCGTGATAAAAATCCCGCAAACAGTGAACGTTCAGTACATTTGACATCTAGAGACTTTACACTAGCGCCTCTAGCGGCGAACTCAAGCGCGGTAACCCTCATTGGGGTGAATTTTGTAACCTCAATTTTAGTTGGTGGTTTTTCAATTACAATTTAATAATGTTATACATTCATAATTGTTAAAAAAAAGTGGCGAGATATAAAGTTGAAACCTACTAAATGTGTTACTTTTCCCTTTAGCGAAGGATTGCGTAAGAATACTGAATAGGGCTTTTTTACACTTTCAGCAGATACTTTTAGAAAGACATTATCTACCTGCATTATACTTGTCACTTCTATTCACTGTACTCACATAGCACAAATAGAAATCGATTGTACTCTCCTGTAAACATACATAGACTCTATGACGTCTGTTCGTCCAAGGCGAAACGTTAAGCAACTTTATGGTAACTTGATCCGTGGCTAAGTGTTTGCGATGTCGAACAAATCATTCGCTTCGTTTGCTTAGCTATTTCTGGATGTGTTGGTAAGGTAGGTAAGTTAATACGTGGTATAGGTAGGGGATACTAATGAACGTGTGCACTAATGAGACAAAAATCAATCTACGTAGTCTTTTTATATGCCTAGCCAATAAGTTAAGGTTAGCTTCAGTATAACCTGATGCATCTGAATACCAGTATTTTACATCGAGCGAATGCCTGTCTGACCTCCACAGCCCAGTTACTGGGTAACACGATACCCCTTGGCAGGACTGGTTGTCAGAATTTTACGCTTCTGACTATCCACTGTCAAAGATCTACGAATGACAGCCAGGACCAACGGCTTAGCGTGCTTTCCGAGGCATGGAAAGGTCACGATATATAATGAATAGTCACCAATCCACGGACCGGCCTCGTCAAGCGTAGCTTTACTTTTGATCGAGCCGAGTGGCTGTTATCATTCAGCCACGACCCCTTCTATTAATGAGACATCGTCTAGAAACTAATTATTTGAGCTTTATGCCAAGGAATAAGGCTTAAATCTATAAAGCGAAATTGGACTATGTATACTCAAGCTAAGTACAGTAAGCGTTTCATACGAAAATAAACCTTACTTGTATAAAGTTAATGTTCACATTCGTATGAAACGCACATTGATTTGGTTCATATTCGTATGAAACTCTTTCTGTTTCTTAGTTTGAGTAAAATCTTAAATTGAAACGCTTAAAAATGTCAGATTAGTGAGAATAGTCGAAATATTTGTGCTCTTTATTTATCTTGATATAACCTATGTTTTGCCAGGGTAGACAAATGATATGCTGTCAAAGAAGTTAGATAATTTCATAGCCAACTTTTAGTACAAGTGTTGACATTCGTAAAGGTCAACACTTCTGATTTAAGGGTGATTATTTTTGGAGCACTTTCATACTCAAATAGGAAATAAATAAGTTTTCTGGTTGTCACATTTACCTGTGGCTTTTTGGGCAAGGTAAGTTCATTTTTCCCCATACCAATATTATGTTAGTTAATTAATTGATATATTTTCGTTATTCTGTATAGGTACGTCAAATAAAGGTCAAGAAACTATTTATAAAGTCACTCGGTGTCTGCAAAAGTACAAAAAACATAATTCTCTATCATAAAGGCATCCTTCAACTTTTAATTGTTAAATCATAAAAGTATGGACATGTCTATAATAAATTTCAGCGTAATGTCCTGAATTTAATGACTCGGAGACCGTAATTATGAATTATGAGCGAAACGTGGACTGAATGTAACAACAATTCTTCTTTGCGATGGAAAAATTACGTTTATGAAATTATAGTTACCTTCATAGTGATGTAAGTTTTATATTGTTTTAATTAAGACAGTAGTAAGGGTGTCCGTGCCGCAGAAAGCACGTAAAACCGTTAGTCACAGCGATCATTCGTAGATCTTTAACAGTCGTTGCCGGTAGTCAGAAGCCCAAAAGTCTGACAACCAGTCTTACCAAGGGGTATCACGTTACCCAGTAATTGTGTGGTGGATATAAGATAGGTAATCACTCCATGTAAAATACTGGTATTTAGCTGCATCAGGTTAGACTGGAAGCTGATCCCGACATAAAAAAAAAAACGGGTCGACTTGAGAACCTCCTCCTTTTTTTCGTCGGGTAAAAAGGCAAGGCAGATGATGAGTTACTTTGATTGTATTATAAGTTGTATATTGTTTCAATTATTATTGTTGTAAGGGGAGATGCTATTAAATATAATACATGAAATGCATTCAAAATGTGGAAAACATATCAACTGTCCTTTTAAAAATGTAATTATGATATTTTTTTCGCGAATACGATGTTGGTCCCAAGGAGAAGGTTGTTCCGTTTGATGATCTTTACCACACCCTTAAATGTTACCTTACACCTTTCTGATACATGCTGTATAAGTATGCATTTTTTATTCATGAATTAGAAAGAGAAGAAAGAGAGACGAGTGATCTGTAATTCAGGATGTGTTTACCTGTAGCTCGCCGTCCGGTAAGGACCAGGCCCGGGTCGACGGCGCGTTCTGTTCCACGCGCGCCTCAAAGAGACTCAGCACTAATTGACGGGGTCCGATAGGGCCGATGGCCCGTTACCGTGGTGCTGGCACACAGCCAACTGCAGGAACACGCGTGGGTTTTAGTCACTAAAAGTCTGACACGCCCTTCCGCTCCGCCCAGAGCGGGAGCAGTTATTTGCTGATTTCCCACCCAAAAATTTTTTATGTGTTTACCTATACAGACAACTTTTTTGAGGTAACAAAGCATTTACATAAATTCGTCTGTGTTTTTGTGATAATTATAATTTGTACTACTTATTTAAGGTATCGTAATTCTGATGCGGTGGTTATTATAGATGTAGGTAAATGATTTCGAGCAACAAATTCAAACTAGGAACGGTACGGAAATGGCGAAAATTAACGGCATCACTATGTAAATGTCTATTAACTGCTCCCAAATAGAGAAGTTTAATGGAAAAAAAAATAGTTTTTTTACTTTCTTCTTTGACATAATCTTCTCATTATTTGGCATTAAATACCTCAAATTCTTATTTCAACTCTTTTTTTAAGGCTTTTTCAGACATGATTTTAATTTAGATTTGTTACAGTTGTAATGGCAATCTAGTCATGGTTTAAATAGGCTTTTATTTTTATATAGATTCTTCTATATTTTGTGAATGTGAGAACGTTGTAGGCCTAACTTGTAGACTGTAGATTTGTAGACCTTTTTCTATTTTGTTGAGTACCTGTTACTTGTTGACAGGCCTACACTGTCCTCCCATACCTATCAACACTGTATTTTGAAACAGTGTAAAAGCACCTTATTTTTAAAAGAGTAAACGTGGAGTTTCTTGCGGGCTCTTCTCTATAAGAAACGACCATTTGGAACCGTACACCTAACTTCTGACGTTTTATAAGTGCCCATGTAGGTTTATATGAAATAAAATATTTTGATTTGATTTGAATGTGAACTACAGTGAACAAATTAATTCTGCTAGTATTACGATGAACTTGATTGAAACTTTTACAATTGCTTTCAAAAGTTAATTTGAGTTTCCATTATAAACGGCGTTTTACACTAATTTACATAACAGAGCATCACGCCTGTATTTCCCGAAAGGTTAGGCAGGGATGCACCCACATTTCGCCAGTTATGTTTAAATTCCATGTAACAGGGAGCGAGCCTATTGCCATTATATATCACATAATTAATTTACCTGTCATTGCGTTATATTTAATTCTTTTTACCTATTGTGGTATAGTAATGTTATTCTAGGTGCATCGTCTTCACTTATAATTATATAATTAATGTATACATAATATTGTAAAACATTTTTTTAAAGAGTAGCGGTGGAGTTTCCTGTCCATTCTTCTCCATACGAAACTACCTTTTGGAAGGGGCAACTAAAATCAATTCATTTTTTTTGTAAATTTGACGTTCAACCGTGCCTTTTTTGTGCCTATTTGAAATAAATGCTTAGACTTTGACATCAACCGAGCACAAATCCAGACTTCGGGCTGCTACTGAGAAATTCCAGATGGGAAAACCCAATAATACCCTGGACCCAGAACCCAGGACCTCATACTCAGCAATAGCGTTTGCGACTACTAGTCAGACCAACAGTCTAGACCAACGAGGCAGTCCATTATTTTAATTCATATTCAAACCCGAAAACAGTTGAAGTGATTGCTTTGTTCGAAAACCCAATTTAATTTATTCCTACAAAGGACAAGTAGGTACGAAGCAAACTATCTCAACAGGGTTCAAGAAACTCCAAGAAATTTCGAGTAGAACATAATATTAACCTGAATAGCGCTGCTTCAAAAGCCAGAAACGTCGAGTGAATAAGAGCCCGAAAATCTAATAATGTATTTAATCAGAACCAATACGGTCGACTTTCGCAAAAAAATCTCTCTTATAAGCACACGCAACCCACAGTTAATAAAAACGGGCTGACAAATTAACGGGCCGGTAAAAATAG
This sequence comes from Griposia aprilina, assembly GCA_916610205.1. Lineage (NCBI taxonomy): Eukaryota > Metazoa > Arthropoda > Insecta > Lepidoptera > Noctuidae > Griposia > Griposia aprilina. The sequence goes on along the minus strand of OU744285.1, from coordinate 21,202,834 downwards.
CCGACCGTGGCCGTGTGGATCTGTGAATGGGAAAAATAAACGTTTACCTTAAGGGGAAATAGGTAAAGGGGAGAGAGTTTTAAATCATTTTATGTTTTGGGATAAATATTTGGTATTATGATCATGGACTTAAAAACGTTTTAAAAATAATGATGACTTGAGGGGATAAAATTACATCATTGGTATACAAAAATAATTGAATGATTGCTACGGCGTAGTTAACTCGATCATGTTACTGCTACGGAGCTACGCTTCGTAGCCGGCAAGTGCTACGAAACCATGCTACCGTAGCCAATAACTGCTACATGTCATTAGCAAGTGAGCAGTGGTAGCGTAGTGATAACGGCCGCGACTTACGCGTTGTAGGTCTTAGGTTCGAACACAAGTAGGCACTTTACTTTGTGTACATTATTTCGTCACCATTGCTCTCAAAAAGGTGAAGGAAAACATCGTTAAAAAACCGTCCTAGAACCAAAATTTCGAAGACATGTGAAATCCGCCAACCCGCGCTGGGCCCGCGTTGTGGAATATGGCCGACTCCCAGAGAGGACGTCTGTGTCCCAGCGGTGGGAACATTATAGGCTGATTACGCCATCGCCACAAGCAAAATTATTTATTGTTATGTATCTGTTTAGTATAGATTTTTACTCATCCTATCCTATTCTAACAAAAATTAAAGTTCTTACGTAAACACCAATAAAACTTACTATACTCTATAGACACAGAAAACGAAGAAAATAATTCATATCATGATAGAATCATCAATTACAAAGGATGTCCCAATATATTTCTCACAGCTTAATTGAAAACAAACTATGGACAAAAAACAAGTTGTTTGAACTTTGCGAATGATCGATGGCCTCTGTTGATTTAGTTATAGGCCTTTTTTATTAGCTAAGAACTTCATTGACCGATCGTCAATCGTTCGATCAGCGAATTCCTACCGTCCTTTTATTTTTCCCTTATTTTAAGAAGGCCTTCGCACTTACATTGTGAAACTGTAAAAGCTTCAGATTAAGAGATTTCCTCTTAAGATATTTTTCTTGAATGAAGTGGCGAAGTGCTGGAGGTTTTGCGTGTTTTTAATGTTTCTGATAGACGATGAGATAAGTGGTGAATAATAAAGATGAAGATGCAGTGAATGAGAGTTTGGTTTGTGGAGTGTAATTTTGTTTCTTTGAAGAATATGTTGTGTGCCTTTTTGTTTGTTTTAAATAAATGTATTTTCTTCATTTCTTTCAATTTTATTTCCACACAGAACATATTATGTTTGTGTAGCATATAGATTTTTTGATTCAGTATAATGTGGATTTGTAATTTGCGTCTGTAAATACACGATTCGATACAATGGAAAAGGGCAAAACCCATTTATTCATTTGTGGATTCTTTTGACAAGTCAAGTCCTCAGGCCTATAAAATTGTTCTTAGACCGGCAGACCTAAAATAAAAATAAATGACAATCAGCCTTAAGCTAAAAATTGTTTTATCTTTAAATTTCCTACTTTTTACAAAGACGTTTGTTTTATTCAAACACAAAATCTGTTTAAAGTTATAATCTACGAATGAAATATCATTTGTATATGTCTGGCAAACTGCCTTTTAAAACTCAAGTGTAAACCTATAAATTGAGTGTCTTGTATGTAAACAACCTTTTAAAAATATTGTAGTTCGATTAACATTAAATAATTAGAATAATGCACAGGCGCTCAGCTATTTTAACATTTTAATGCCTCTAAAATAAAAATAAACAACTATTATTCTAAGCCATTTTCTTAACACAAGCATTAAAGCCAATTGCTGTCCGAAAATCGGCAACTTAGGACTAGGTTCAGTTCTAATAAATTCTTCGTTACCTACTTCTTTTCTCAGAAAGAATTTCGGAATAATTAAGTTAAACCCTCGTCTATCTCAGTAAATACAATATTAAAAGTGATGTGAGCAAAGCGAAGAGGTTTCAGTATATTTTTGGTAAAAGAATTTATTGGGTTTAAAGTGTCGGTCCGGTAACTTAATTACCTACATGGAACTTATAAAAATAACTGTGGGTGTAGAATACATCTGCTTTTCTCCTCAGGGATTATTATCGTGACTTTACATTACACTAACGACCAACCCCTGCTTCGCACGGTCGAGATTTCTTTATTAAATGTAACTTTAATATTCACGTATTATACACATAAACATTTATGGAATAAATTCTCTAAATGATAATGAAAACCGAATTAAAATACGTGGCCTAGCTTACAATGCGGTCACACAGACATGAAAAGAGACTTTAATTTATAACATGTATGATATCCGTCCCCCTTACCGAGAGGAGGGCTATGTCCCCGCAGTGGGAGTATTATTGTGGGAGCATTGGTGTTTGTTTTTTATGGACCATGTGGTCTGCAATAAAGATTTTTATTATTATACACTTATTAGGTTATGTAAGTATGATATGATATTGTTAGCTGCATCCCCAACCTTTACCCCTCCGGCCAGCCTGGAGCATGACGTGATCGAGTACATATAAGCCGACGCGCAGTGTGACCACGAATTCATTCTCGCAACCGGCGGCGCGCGCATTACTTTAAATTCCCCATCTGTTAACTTAATTAATAGATCCTCAATTTTGTATTTTGTTTTACTATTTTTATTAAAAAGACTTCCCTTGTAAAACTTAATGTCTTGATTATTATTTCATTAATTTCCTAAAAATATAATATATTTTTGATAGATATGGATGAACATAAACGAGCCGTTTTAAAAGTGGATGGTAAAACAGTTATTCCTATATTCTACCGTATACAGGTAAAGGTTGTTATGTTTGTATATATATGTAAATGTTTACTTTACACACGAGTAATACAGATTGAATAAAACGATTCAATCCTTCCTCTTAAGTGTGGAGTGGCGGAAAATCCCCGTTTCACGGAATCATAATTACGTAATAGAATTGAACAAGTTGATAAATAAATTAGGATTTAAATAAAGGGTAAAACAAAGCTTTACTTAAAAACGTTTACTTTCTGAACTCAAGGCTTCAATGTAATTTATTTAGTAGGTGGATAAACTTGACTATTCTCCATTATCTGACCATTATTTAAATGATATAGTTCTTTAATTTTGTATGAAACTAGATATAAAACAACAAAAAGCTCTCACGTTGATTTATCTGCTAGGATCGGAATGAGCTGTATGATAAAAATAGTTCATACTTTGGTGAAATACTATTCAGGAAGGTTTCTAGCGGAGCATACTGGACGCACTTAAGTATCATCGCTCGACACTGCTCGACAGTGTACTTCGTTTCAGCAAGTTTTTAGTAAAAAGACGTTAAGTTAATAAACTTTTGAACACTAAAATATATTGCACTAGGTTTTGCTCGTGGCTTCGCCCGCGTGGATGCTGGAAAATATCCATCCATTGTCTTCATTACTTTACGTGGCGTACATCAGTAAAGTCGGCATGTTTTATTCCGACATATCCAACAATCATCGTCATATTTCAGCCAATTTAAACAAAACCGTAATGAATTATACACCTAAACCTTTCTCATGAACCAGTCCGTCCATTAGTGAAAACCTTAAGACAATTCGTTCTTTAGTTTTCTAGTTTATCGCATACAGACAGACAGACGCGGCGGGGGACTTTATTTTATAATATGTAGTGATTAGAAATACTTCTTTTTGAATTGACGATAGTTTGGCCCAGTAGGTGGCCACGTTAATCACAGCCTCAGCAGAAACTTTCAAATCAGTTTAATGACTAGAGATGTCTGTTGTTCGCAATAGTAAATATTTGTCTGCGACAAAATAAAGTTCTTATAACATTTTCGAGGTCTATTATCAAACTTAACAGTTCACCTTGCGATTTATGTTTAATTCGCAAGCTTTAGTCTATTTAGGCCAGCCTCAAATAGATGGCACGAAGCCAAACCCATTCGGTGCTGCCAGTGCTGAAAATAGCCACCAACTTGGTAGAATTAAGGTGGGTTATGTAGGCAACCTTGATTCAATTTAAGTTTATTTTCTTACGCTTGTAATAATATTGATGGCAACTGCAATAGGAGTGGAACATATAGTAAGAATGTTAAAACAGAACGAATCTAATTATGTGGGTGTATGAGAGTAAAAATATGAGCGCAGAAATATTCACACAAGAGAGATAGTATAAATGATGTAGTATTTTCTTTGTCACGAATTGACGTGCACTTTACTTGTGGTTTACAAGTGTACAAACACGCTGTGAGTGTGTGTGTAAGCACAGGAGCTCTCGGTACCGTCTGAGACACTGGCGAAGTCGGAAATGTGTGTGTGCGTGTGTGTGTTATGTGCTTATTCTACTCGTCTTCACGCACACATTCACAGCGTGTTTGTACACTTGGGTGCCACAAGTATAGCGCGCGTCGCTTCGTGAGATAAAAATACTGTATTTTATTGTCTATTTTCCACTTTTGAGACATTAAATTCAGTTTTCGTCATGGTGATTTCCCTCACTTGAAATCAGTTGTAAAGTAAAGTTGTGTGTAAAGTATTGGTCTATAAACTAGATTGAGCCTTAATGGTTGCCAGGTTTTGGATCTGCAACTTGGATCCTCAACCTACATTCTACAACGAAAATGACGAGTAAGATCTTTATTTTATTTCTGTGTTCAAATTATTCTTGTACCAAATTTTCAAGACGGCGACCTTGACATCATTTTCCTTTCGAATGTTTCAGGGGACCGATAAAAACTTGGTAAAATTGTACTAATCAATTTATACGCTACGCAGCCTTTGATTCCCACCGAGGCAATATTATTGGGTTTATGTTAGGAACGGGGTCCTGTTAAAAGCAGTAGGTACCTCTCTCTGTATTTCAATGGTATTAATACTGTCTTTGGAGAAATATGGAAGTATATTACAGCTTTGTCTCTTCTCTTTAGAGACATAATTTTAAGTGTAATAAATAACATTCCCCAATTTCGCTGTACGGAACCGTACATTACTCTACCGAGTTGTGCGCCGTGAATTCTGCACACACAGCTGCACCTAATAATGCAAATACTATGTAAAAATATATACCAATACATCAGTGTTTAACGAACATTCAAGGTGGTTGGTTTTATTTCATCATGCCAAGAGTATCGCCCCGTTATCATATCAGTAAGTGTAGGGATCCCCTACATTGGCTATTAAACAAATGACTGTAGCTTAATTTTGATAGCGACCCACGGCCACGTAAAGAATGCTGATGGCCAGATCAGCTAGTATCTGGTAGAATTAGAAATCAACCAAAACATGATTGGGAAAAAGTCAGAAAGCCAATTCACGTACTTAAAAAAAACGTTCAAATAAATAAAGTCACGATCTGATCTCAGCGAAAATAATGGTAAAAACAACAAAATATCTGTTCGGGCCTCAAATAAAACCTTAGCTCGAGTATCCAGTAACCAATATAGAAGAAAAAAAAAAACAAATCCAATTTCCTCAAGGAACATTGCACCGCTAAGGTCTACAAACGTGAACGAACAGAAACTGCAATCGTACGGAAAGTAATTAAGTAGCGACAACTTCGAGTAATAAAGAATGCCGCGTGACTTTGAATTGAGAGTTATTTCAAAGTGGGCAGTAATCAAAGATTTAAATCTTTAGATTTGCCCTCACTGTTCTAAGGGCCCGTTATTTGATACATAGTTAAAAATTACCAATAGTCAATTTAACAATTAGTCACTTGACAATAGTCAAAAGCTGTCAAAGTTTAACTACTCTGTCTGCGCATGGTTAAATTTTATAGCAAATTGACATTTTTTTTAACTTTAGTTAGCTTAACCGTTTGTCAAACAACATACTTCTGTCATTTATAACAAATTGTTAGTTTAACTAACACATTTTAACTATAAGTATGTTTGACTACTGATCAAACAACGGGCCCTAAGTCTCGTGAAAAGTGACCATTGAGAAGACAACACAATAATTTTCACTTTCATGACAATCAAGTCAAGTCTCTGTGACATTGTGTGTGTCAGTGGTGTCAAAACGAAACCATATTTTGGCGCGTCAGGGCGTATCTACGATTGAAATCTTTGGTAGTAACTAGTAAGAAGTCAATGGTAATTGTTTATTTTGAACCGTTTCTTTTAGTGATCATAATGACAAACTAGTACTTAAAAATACCCTAAATAAAGAAGCAATAAGGTGTACTGGGGTAATTCCGACAAGATTTTTTACGAGATGACTAGGTCTATATTTCGGTTAGTTATGTAAAGTAGTTTCATTTTTACTGCCAATAGTATGCAACTTCTGTTAATTTAATTCAAAGATTTAACCTATGGATATATTAGATTCATAAGTATGTAGATGGATTTGCTAAAAACAGCATGTTGAAATATTGAGTTTTATCTTTTTGGTTTATGGGAAATTACGAACTATCCTAGTGTTATTCCGAAATTATTCAAAAGTTGATTGTGTAGTACTTTGCCGAAGGTTAACATTTCTTTTTCAATCGTATTTACCACTTACACAAAATATCATGACTTTTAGTAATAGTATCGCTTATATCATTTGTCATAGTTTTGTATTTCGGAATTACCTCAAGAACACATTGTGGATCTCAACATCACACATGCATCGGAATTACCCCAGCCCAGAAAACACAGCTAGGACGTTGTTTTTCTCTCACGAATTCGCTAAAAACTTCAACGTATCGTAAAAAACACGCACTTATTCAAAAAAAATGCCATTATTCAGAGATAAATATGTTGGGGGTATTGCGAATCAACAATAATGGCGCGAAAAACACTCTTTTGACATAACTTGCTGCTACGTACGTAATGTTGACACTAGCTTCTCTCGACGAGTATGCGGCAAGGACAATCAAGATGGCTTCTAAACTAATGTTACCAATAGGAAAATATCGCTACGATTAGTAGAATTTTTGAACTTTCGGAATATACCCTTTTTCTGAATTATCCCGGTGCACCTTATTTTAAATAATGTTGCTTTTAGTGTGTTAAAAACGTCGTTTGATACGGTATTTGTGAATATTAATATAGTATACACCTTCCGAATCATATTATCTGAATGATGGTGAAAACCGCAACTATACATTGTATAGTCTCGAAAAACTAAGCGATTAAACAGATGGACACGAAAACCGACTTTGTTCTATACTTTTTAATATAGAAGCTCACTCTTACATACACAAAAATACAAACACAGACCCTTAACATTGAATACAGGATAGCAAGGACATCGATGTCTCTAGCACCCTGTATACAGATGCCAGAAAACAATACGACATAACTCGAGCGATTTAATTAATTACAACAGAATAACAATTTACATAAATAATTAATCTTAAGGTTTACGTGACGAATTTGAAGGTACATGATACTGTTAGAGACGTCACTGGATCTTGATAAAGAGAGTGTCGTTATAAATGAAATGGGACAAGATGGTTGGATTATTAGGTGATTTTAATAAATTACTTAGGTATTTTAGTATTTTTTTAAATAATTTATTGCTTTACACACAAGTTAGAACTCAACAAATGCGGATTACACATACCTAGCCTTGGTTGTTGAGACACAAATAATTATGATTATAATCTATTGTTGCGTGACCCTGGGGGTCCAACGCGCATCGCATGCTTTACTTGTGTTGTCTTAAGTACTTATATTTTACTGTAGAGGTGGAAAACTTGATATCTTATAAATCTCTTTAAGAATATGAAATATCCGAAAAAGTTGATCCTACTCAAAGGCAGGCTGCGCAAAATCTTCATATTACAGTACAAAAAAAAGGAATCGAATACGTACACTCGAGAGCAATGAATAAAGAAATAAAGAAAGAATAATAAAGAATAAAGAATAATAGAGAATAAAGAAAGAATAATAAAGAATGTTAAAAATCTCGGAAACTAAAAATGATAGGTTAATGCAATAAATTGTATTTAATAGACAATGTAATACTCCTTAAATGAAAGTAAAAAAAATATGAGTCACCATACATTTTATTAACACAAAATTACATAAAGAAAAAAACTGCTGATCTCTCCTTAAAACAAAAATAGGAAACATGAAATTTTTGAACTTTATTACGATTTTCTTGAATTTTAATACTTCGTATTGCCTCCTCGTGCTTCCATTACTGCGTTTACGCGGTTTGGCATGCTGTACACCAAGTTCCTTATACGATTTTGGGGAATATTCTCCCATTCCTCTGTGAGAGCAATTTTGAGCTCACGAAGCGTGATTGGGGGAGGGTTTCGTTGTTTTACGCATCTGCCTAGCTCGTCCCAAGCATGCTCGATCGGGTTGATATCCGGGCTGCGCGCTGGCCACTCCATACGAGTAATGTTCATCTCTTGAAGGTAGTCATTCACAATCCTACCTGTATGAGGTCGGGCATTGTCATGCATAAATATAGCATCCTCACCTAAATTGACCATAAATGGACCAACGTGATCATTGAGGATTTCTTCCACATATCTTACGCTAGTTAAAGAGCCGTTTTCTATGATCACCAGCTCTGTGCGACTTTCAGAAGAAATTCCGGCCCACACAAGTACAGACCCACCACCGTAGGCTACTTTTTCTTCGATGCATGCTTGCTTGAATCTTTCCCCTGGTCTTCGATACACTCTGTGTCTTCCATCGTGCTTGTAGAGCATAAATTTTAATTCGTCGGAGAACATAACTTTTGACCAATCTTCAATACTCCAATTTACGTGGCTCTGGGCATATCTTAGTCTTGAAATACGATGCCCACGCTCCAGTTTAGGGCCGTTTGCAGGTCTAAGGGGTTTTAAGTTAGATTCAGCAAGCCAACGTCTTACTGTCCATGCACTTGGGTTACTTCCTCCGAGGCGTCGAAACTGATTTGTGAGTTCAGTTCCTGTGAGAAAGCGATTTCGAAGCATGGTGTTCACCAAGTATCGGTCTTCTCGTGCTGTGGTACACCTGGTTCTGCCCGTTCCTGGTCTGCGTAGGTTAGAACCAGTTTCTTCGTAACGTCGGAGAACTCTTTGTACTGTTGACAGCGACACACCGACAGTCCTGGCTGTATCGCGCTGACTCCGGCCGGTTTCCAGCATTGTAAGTATTCTGGTGCATTCTTCAGGCGTAAGCGACATAATTTCAGCTTGAATAATGAATATAGAGCACTATCAACATGGTTTATGTACCCACATAAATGACAGATTACAAACAAAAGCAAAACCAAATGCTGTAATTTCGTAGTTCCATCTTCGAAAGTGGCCCTTTTTCAAATTTGATTTTTTTATGATATAACTTTACAATAACTAAGAAGTTTTAATACCTTCATTTAAGGAGTATTACATTGTCTATTAAATACAATTTATTGCATTAACCTAGCATTTTTAGTTTCCGAGATTTTTAGGATTCTTTAAGTGACCCGGATTCATTGCTCTCGAGTGTATTTTGTTAAGACTTTTTCGGGTAAAACTTGATTTTCGTTATAATCTAGCTAAACATCCTCTCTAAACTTCACACGTACATACATAAACTCACGCCTTCTTCCCTTGGGGGTAGGCAGAAACTACAGAATGCCACGATCCTTACATACTCCTTTTGCCTCCGTTTGCGTACATACATCTGGTCATACACGCATGCCAGTTGCGAGTACTACGCACCTGACCTTTCTGAAGAAAATCGCCAATAAGGTCACTTTAAGTCTTCCTAGGGCGTCCCCTCTCGGCGTTTCAAACTTCAATTTACAAATAATTAAAGTGATTACTTCCACGCCCTGAACATTATGAAAATGTAGCTAATGCTTGACTTTCTTACCATCAAAACTTATTTAACATGGAAACTTCGCTTTACTAACGATACGAAAGCAAAATAATCTCTCTAAGAATTTATAGCAAAGAGTACAACACTTAATAAAATATTCACGTAGAAGCCTATTATTAGAAATAAACTTTGTAGGTTATACCAGACCAATATTAACTTAACTTACGTTTAGTTTATAAACTTAAAAATAAAACATATTTTCCTAAAGGAACGAAATTTCGCTTGCATAAAGCCACGCAAGCTCTATGGTACAACTTTGTGATAGAACTTTGGTATCGGTGTATACTCGTAAGTGAAGCCAGTGTTGAAGTTTAAAAACATAATTTACTGGTTTTATGTGTTTAAGATTTTGTAAATAGGAACCTTAGAACCTGTAATATATTTATGAATGTACTAAACAGTTTAATGGTAATGGGTTCTTTCAACAAAAGTACCTTTAAAATGGCTTCTTATAGTTTAATTTCAACTCACCCATAATTACAGTACAATTATTTTTTTAATGTCCCTCGGGAATCATCGCATTTCCGAATACAAACGAATGCTAATTTCCATATCCATCAATTATTAGATTTATCGTGTATAATAATTTAAATTCAGAACTAAGTACTTTATTGTAGTTTTGTTTTGATTAGCTTCTACTGTACATACTAGGAACAAAAAACAAATGAGCATCGTACAAATCGATCAACGCATGAACTTGAAAAAAAAATTACGGAGTATCATGCATTGACCCTTGAGTACTTAAGATTTTTCAATAAATAATACAGCAGATTTTTTATTTCGACAGGATATTTCACCAAAAAAACCGAATCCAATCAGATACCAGTTACAAATATTTCTACCGCGTCACATTCACATTACACGCGCTCCTAGAAATTCCAAAAACGCGAGTCAATTCTACAAGAACCCTGCTTTTGTGTGTGATTTAAACCGAGTTATTCTAAACCTGTGCTCAGCTTAAATTCTCACATTCCATGTAACACAGTTTAAATGTGCTCATAATTATGCAGTGTGAGCGCTATTGTGGCTTTGAAATTGCTCAAGAAATTTGAGTCATAGGTGGGAGAGTATTAAACATAACTGTAACCTTTCTCTACTCAAATTTGTGCTTCAAAGGGAAATATGAATCAATCTGCAACGTTACTATTGCAGCTGTGAGCTACGTTGCTGTACTCACATATCACACACACACACACACACACACACAAACACTCACACACACTCACATATCAGCGTAGCTTCAGCTTTTGCTGTCAAACGAATATGAATTACATCACCGGTGAGAAGACTTTTAGTCTTATAATACACAATAAAATCTATAAATAATTTTGAAAACAAATCGCTTAGAAATTACATTAAGGATATCAGAAATGTGGTTTTGTGTAAAACAATGATAGCCGCTAGAGTTGGTTTAGACTAGAAGGTCATTTAAGACCAAGATATATGTATAGCTTTTGCCCGTGCTAACCCAGGTCAAGCCAGGAAAAGGTAACAATGAAGAGATAAACAGGTTTCAGGTTACCCGCGAAATTCAAACTTACTTACATTTTTTGCAATTTGCAAGTCAGTGTCCGGTTGTATGTTGAAAAAGATATGATACGCGACCGTAACAAGCATGTGTTTATAGAATTATTATCATTAAATTCATCAATACAACCCTCTAAGTGTAAATATCATTTAGAGGCTTGCAAATTGCAAAAAACGTAAGAAAATTTAAATTTCGCGGGCATCATGGCGCTTTCCCCTTAATAATTTATTTATTTTTTATTTGTATTTATTTAACCATTTATGTACACACATTCATTTTAGTCATTTATTTTTGCAAGTTGCCTCACTCTATCGATTTTCTACTGTTTTTAAGCACTTTTTCACTTATTTTCTAGCTGTGTGCTTACCATTTATTTAACCATTAATGTAAACACATATAAACAGACAAGAAGAAAAGAACAGAAAAATATGTAAAAAGGTGATGCTTATTTCTAAAGAAATCTTCCAGTATACCTGCGATAGGAAATTATAAAGAAATATAGACAGCGTGTGTAAGAGTAAAAGAGAAAATAAAATATAATATTAGTATGGATTTCCATTACCACTGCGAATAACTGAATAGCTCTTTTCGCAAATATCAAACTAAGTAATCAACAGTCAACTTCTAAACCAATTTAAGTTGCCAAGCAATTAGCAGTAACATAAGTACCAAGTCATGACGTCACTTCTTATAAGAACGATATTGTCAAACAAGTTACATTGTGTTGACGTAGCTCTAGACTCAATTAGATTATGATCAGGGCTTTAATTGCCCTTCACCTTGACATTTCGTTTGCCGTAATTGGCAGAGTTGGCCAAGTACTTTAATGGACAAAATGTCTAAGGGATTAAGTCCTGGAAATGGACAGCAGAGTCTTCTTGAGTGGCAGTAACAGTTTATAATGACGGCAATATTAGGTACTTAACTATGGTAAACTATTAGAGTGGCTTCGTGAGTTGTAGGCCTCGCGAGTCTGTCTTTGCATAGCATAAAACAGAATAAATCTACACCTTAAAACAAAAAGCGCGGGCAAAGAGCGGGAAATGACTGAAATATGTTTATTTTTTACGTTTTCAATATATTTCCGCCATTTTGAAAAATTTCAAAAATCTGAATCTATAAGGAAATTCCATATAATTATCGAACCTGCTCACAAAATTTCACGAGAATCGGTTGCCAAATACGACCTGTAGAGGAGAACAGCCGGACATCCGGACATACGAAAGCATTTTTGCCCAAGCTGAAGAGTCGCTCGCTCGGTCAATTAACGTAGTTTTTGAGCTTAGTGGATTATACTAAGTTGTTCGCATATGGCCTCACCAAGATTTTAATTGGACTTTAAAAGAGACTGTGACGTCTGAGATTGTTTCGGTCTTTTTTCTCAGAGTAGTCGGACAGGAAACACCGACCACATCTAGTTTTAAAACATAAGTGTTCTTTGAACCAATTTACAAAATTAAATATCATTTATCATTTATCATGGCCTTCCAGGATCTATCGTTTGATTCGAGCAAAATAATCGAAGCAATGAAACGTAAAGATAAAAAAAAATATAACAGTCAAGAGTCATGGGATTACCACGAGAAAATAATTGTTTTGAACAATAAAATATTTATCTCAGACATAACTGACATCTGTAAAGGAAAAAAATCGAGAGAAAACCAACATAAGTCTGAACTCGCCAACCCGTCTTGAGCAAGTGTGGTGATCAATGCTCGAGCCTTCTCTGAATGAGAAGAGGCATTTTTCCTGCAGTATGACAGTAACAGACTGGTATTGTGATGAGATTATCGACGGATGTTAAGCACCCTAGTACATATTGGTATCTCTATCGATCACTAGTTAGATCTCAATTAGAATATGCAGTACCTGTGTGGAACCCCTTCTACAATAAATATATTGAGTGTTTAGAAAGCATACAACATAAATTTTTGAAGTCTATGCATTATCGCTGCTTGAAAAGCTGTTCTCTCTTATAGTGAGTTACTTAAAAAATATAATCTGCTCTCTTTAAGTTTAAGGCGTACTTTTCTTGAAACTACATTTTTTATGACTTATACAATAACTCGTATGATGGCTTAGACATTGGCAACAAGCTGTGTTATATAGTTCCCAGAACATGCCATGGACGCCAGGTGCGCGCAGGACCTGTATTCGCCACTACTTCCAGTCGTACAAATGCTTGCGTGCGCCTCTTCGTCGCCTTACGAGCAATTTTAATAAGAATTTCTGCAGTTTGGATCTGTTTGCTTTACCGCATAGGAAGTTTAGACTCATGTTACTTAAAATATTGTAAAATTAATGTGACACTGTTGTTCCACTTATGCGGCACTATTTACAGCTTTATGTTTTATTGATATTTTACTATTAATATTCCTTTTTTTTATTATTTACAACGCTTGTCTTAAAATTTTACCAAATTGTTTCATTGTGTATCCGTGGAGAACGTGGTTGATTTCACATTAGTATAATTTCTGTATCTTAGCCGCTGGGACGCTTTTGATCAGTTTGTGAGGTCACCGCAATGCGCCCATGGTATGAATTTCCTACCAAAACGTGTTCAGAGTTTTGCGCCCATGGTGTGAAAGTCATACCAATTTTTTTTGGTTTTATTTTCATCCTTGTTTATCCTTGTATCACCACTATTAAGCAGTACTTTCCAATTCCATGGATTTAGTTTCATACGTTATCTGTTTCCGAACCGTTTGAGATATGACAACCCTAGAAGGAATTAGTCTATGACATTAAAAAATATCATTTTCGCTGTCATTGAACGAGCGACCCGTCGTGAGTCTCAACTTTGGATGCTTTTAAATAATTAATATTGTACTGTGGTAAGTGGTTTTATTCATGTTTCGTATGAAGAACTAACACACCATATTTTTTAAACCATAAAACATATACAGGACAACCCCTGTTTTTCTTATTAGAAAAAATCTTGTTGGAATCTGTGAAAAAAGTGTCTTTGTTCATCTTAAACAGTCGTCTACAAACGGAAACATCGTATATTCAAATACAACGCACACTTTAATATAGCCCTACTCACTAGCATTCATAAAAAAATACAACGGTCGCAGAATACCAAGAAATGACGCCGCTTATCGGGTTTGTTTACAAACACTCGACGCGCGAGCCGACGCGTCATATGACGTGTACAATGTAGTGGGAATACCTAAGCGCGTGAGTACAATTTAGTGTTAGAAAAGTCTGGTATGCTTTTCATACCAAAAGCGTCCCAGCGGCTATCCTTTTGAAATTCTTAATGTATAATTGTTTGTTTTTCCAAATAAATAAAATAAAGTATTATCATGTAATTAAATGAATATTTTTTTAACCTGCTAGGCACATTGCTAGGCAAGGCTAACTCAGTGCTGTATTTGTGGCTAAACTATTTATGAGCCTCTATAGAAATCATTATGCCAAAAATATATATAAGTCTAAGTCCTAGCGGGGCACAAACACGAACAACAGAAGAGAGCTACAAACTAAGCTTCAATTACCCCAAATAGCAAAACGGGATTCATTTTGATTTCACATAACATTCCCGAATGATTCCGAATCGTATACCGAATGGACTCCATGAATCGTGCCTACATACGAACGCGTTGCCAAAACGCTGTGATTGCATGGTTCTGAATTGTACGTTTTCACCTAGATAGCCGGTACTGCGGCCTTTGTTGATGCTACCCGGCTAGTATGTACGTATGTGTTTGGGATATTCTGACTGCCTGTCGTGTTTTGAGCATAGTACTGCGTGACTGAGGAGCTTGAATTGGATATTGGAGTATCCAATGTGTTTTATTTTGTGCAGAAGTGAAAAAATAAAACCTTTTGTGTACCTTCAGGGTTTTTCTGTGTATTAGGATCGTTCATAGACACAAATCTTGTATACTACGACTCAAAACAATTGTCTGTTTGCCAAATACAAATATGTATTCCCTGCAAAAATCAGGTCCACACCTTAGCCAATTGCCTCCCTAGGTTGACAGTACAAATTTCTGTTGACTTACCAATACATCCGCGATCGTTCTGTTTGTCAGCTCCAGGCAAATGAACCGCGAAATTATGCGAAGATGTGCGAACACACTTTGTGCTGCTCTTCTATTTATTTTCTATCACACTTCACCGAATTCCATCGGGTGTTAATCGCACGGGGTGCAAAAAACACACGTATAAAACGATTATGTGTACAGCTGGTAGTTACCTATCAACAGTGATGGTATATTCATGTAGCTATTTTATTACGCTTGGAGTCTCGATTACTGCCCGTTGAAGGCGATAGGCTCGCCCCCTATTACATAGGTCTTAAACATGCCGGCGGAGATCCGGCGAGTTATGTTGTTCAGTACATATCAAATGGAAAAGCATTGGTTTCCTAAACAAGCGTTAAGGGTATGTAATAACAGCTATCCAAATACAGAGCGTTTTTGACACCCTAATGTCATATCCTGTTGAAAATTACAGATGTTCATGAAGTCAGTTATAATATTACGGAACCGCCTTCCTTGGAAACTGAAGATTAAGACTAAACTTTTTATGAATCTAATACTAGAGATGGATAACTTAGAGACAAGGTTCACGGAAGTTGTTTACCTACAGCCTGCTATATAGACTCAAGAAATATATTATCGGAACCTTTATTTATCAAAACAAGGACGAACCTATTTGTTAAAGTCTAGTCACAGACTTGACGTTCAGACACCTTTTGTGAAATTCATGCCTTCTTATAAAAGTTCTTCACAAACCGTTTACATCGATCTCGGGAATCTTTAGAATACATAGCACCTATTTTTATGTTGATTTTATTCTAACCCCTGAATAAACAGAAATCTTTAGGAATTTTATAGCGTTCTTTTGTAGGACACTGGTATACTAATTTAGATTCAGGTGGTAAGTACCGGCGACTTATTCGGAATCGTTCGTCGTCCGCTTCGGGGAACTGTTCAAACTTTTCGTGTCTACAAAAAACGGAATAGCTACAAGAGAAGAAAAGTATTAAGTCCTGCTGAGTTCTAGTAGACATTTTTTATTTTTTATTTATTACTTGTTTTCAAATGGATATGTATACTTAATAATAATAATATTATAAAGAGGTAAAATTTGTTTGTCTGTAAATTTGTATGTAGGGGGAAATCTCTGGAATTACCGGTCGGATATGAAAATTTATTTTCATTTGATAGCAATTCGTGAGGAAGCTATTTACATCACGCTAGGACACTTTGGAGCCAAGCAATAATAAAAAGAAGTCAGAAAGAACGCTAAGAGATAACAAAGTAATAGCGCGGGCAGGCGATGCGATGCGACGGGGTGGGTCGGGGTAACAAGAAATTTCACGCAGACAAAGCGTGGCCGAGGCTATTTTTAACAAATCTTTTTTTTTTCCTGTAGGTATTGTTTGAACGCTTATAGTAGGTACTTTCTCAGCCGTTACAAAATAAGCAGGACCTTTGAATATTTTTTTAGTTTCTTGGAATCGAACATATTGTGACCCAAAGCGCAAAAATCTCAAAGACCGCATTAATTATGTTTTTTGTTTCTCATAGTCATATTTCTAGTACTTTATATCTCTCGACTAGGATCACGATAATAATGGACCTACACATATACATAATATAACATCACCCCTGTAATTCCTGAAGGGTAAGGCAGAAGTGTACCTAAAGTACACCCACATTTTGCCAGTTATGTTTAAGTCCCATGTAAAGAAAGGGCGATCCTATTGAACTACGGAACTTTTAGTTTAACAAAAATATTTATACAGGAGACCCTTCAAAACAACAAACAATATCAAATAAAACCTCTTTTATGTGTATCTACCTACATAAGTTTACGTGTATGTTGTATCTTTCTACTTTTCTTTTCTGTGATTAAATTCGATACGGGTTCCGAGCCCGTTTTTCTTTCAAGGACACGTTTATGTATTTTTTCCTAGAATTTTCTGGTCTTACGAAGGAGTCTGGCACATAAAATAAATTAACCGGGTATTACACACACATGGCTATAATAAAATGTATATGATTATTATAATGTAGGTAGGTATATGTGTATTTATAAAATGTTGGTACATTATGATATTAGTTATTTTCAGGGTTGTTCAAATAAATATTTGTTGGTATTTTTGGACTTACACAACAAAAGTAATTACTTAATCTTGTAAGTGTAATGGGTTAATAAAGTTTTTGTTTACTACAAAACATATGATACGTTTCTCGTCGACATGCACTTTATTCGATGAGGCGTTAAAATAATCATTATAATTATTTATTTTGGTGAACAACCTCATTGATCAATAGAATAAATATGAATGTCGACAGTTAAAAGTTACACCCAACACCAGGTTAAAACAAGAGAAAGTACCTAGAAGAAAATTAGGATCAATAAAACTCACTTTCTCGATTCAGTCAATAAGATAAGATAAGATATTTATTTCGCAAATATGGGTACAAAACACGGTGACATAAAACATATAATTATGTAGCAATAGCCATATTTCACCAGAAGGCATGCAAAAGTACAGATACACGAGTGACACTAAGAACATAATAATAAAGTTATACAATTTCCATAATAAAGGTTGAATAACTATCAATAAATATAAAATCTCTATCCATTTTTACGTTAACTAAGGCAATTACCAAAATTACTCTCTGCTTCTTGCAAAATAAACTAGAATTAACTCATAGACTTTATAGTCGCCATTAAGATAATCGCAAAACATAACGTGAGGCCTCTCAGGACTAAGTTGCCATCGACCAGAGGACGCCCACGGGAACTTGTAACTGAATTAAAACAGACAGTGAAGAATTGGGGGCAAGCTGTACTTGTATGTGGGTAGTTGAGTGATACCCTTTTGTTTTTATGACGTATGTGGGGTGGCCGACCGTGCAGAAGTTTGTTGAAAATTCTGAAGGTTGAAAGTTGAATGTTGGTGATTTGTTATTTCACGTCGTTTAGCAAAAACAAATTAAAGTAATTTTATGTTTCCAATACCGTTTGTGAAAAACAGTTAAAGTTTTATTTTTTATCATACCAACTAGTTTTAACACGAGTCAACACGACAATAATGTTACATTAAATAAAATCATGCGAACAAAATAGTGGAAACCTCATAGAGATCAAAAATATTGGTGCCATATCCTATTAACCCCGTTTACTAAGTATTTGTTGAAATGGGTTCAAATCAATAGTTCGCGGCGCTAAAATTTTACGACCACTCGATTGCCAGCAAATCTCGACAATTTATTACTACTACTAAAATAACACAACTACAGTATTTTTATTTCACATAGCGATGCGCGCATTACTTGTGGTAACCAAGTGTACACACACGCTGTTAATGTGTGCGTGAAGACGAATAGCGCCAGCACATAACACACACACACTTCCGACTTGTCCATTGTCTTGGACGGTACCGACAGGTCCTGCGCTTACACACACATTCACAGCGTGTTTGTACACTTGGTAACCACAAGTAAAGCACGCGTCGCTTCATGAGATACAAATACTATAGAAATAAAAGCATTGACAAATAACAACTACTTATATGAGTATCACGTATCTAAGGACCAAATTTAGCAAAGGCCAAAAATTAAGTAGGAACGAATGAAGAAAGGATACAAGAGCATTGTGAGAAAGTAGACAGTGTTACAGTCGTGGCAGAATGTCAAGGTCTCGTACAGACCTAACCTTATTACTTTAATGTAATTCAAATCGATTTTATTTGACTTTTGAGAAGTCGATCAAACTCTGAAGTTGCGTAACTGGATTTGTTTTTCGTCGCCCTTATTTTCTTTAAGATTATCTAAAGAACACATTCAAATACAAAATACATCAACATCATTCAACATCATTTGAATACATTCAAGATAAATATTCCTAATTGTGGGTGTTAAGGGATGACAAGAGATCTGCTAGAGTTTGTCCGAAAGAGTTACCGTGGCCCTGGCGCACAGGCAACTGAAGGAACATGGGCGGGTTTTAGTCAGAAAAAGTCTGATACGTCCTCCTGCTCCGCCTAGAGCACGAGAAAAAAAAACGATGGCAAGAGATACATACAGGATCCCGAATTTCAGATGGACCATATTAAGTAATTTCGTACAAAAACCATCATTAAATAATAGAACTTAAAACGTAAAATCTCAAAAGTCCTTCATAGAATTTTTACAAAACCACAGACGAGTTACCATCGCAAAAAAATATATCAAACAAATTCCGTAGCGAAACTCAAATGGCGAGAAAAATGTTCATATTTCCATTTCAAATTGGAGATCAAACTTGGTCCTTCTACACCCTCAAATCTTATGATCTGGACTACTGAAGTTTAGACGCATTATTAGTACTCTTTAGTATAAAGTTGCTGAACTGGGTTTCATTAGTTAACCTGTCTCGCTGCATTAGTTATACTTGCTATGAATATCATATCATATTGAATGGAGAAAAACTAGAATTTATTAATCAGAAGGTTTTCCTAGGAATCACGTCAGACGAGAAATTACAATTGGGACCTCATATAACATCTCTTGCGGGGCGGCTAAGCTCGGCCGCTTATTCTGTTAGAAAGATAAGACAGTTAACAGATGTAGAACTGCGCGTTTGGTCTAGTTTAGCTACTTCCACAGTATTATGTCATATGGCATTTTACTGTACTTTGTTACGGTACCTTGCCAATTGAAAAAATCTACATCTTTTTAATAAAATAAGTGATAGACGTAATTTTAACACAAGAAATAAAGATAAAATCGATCAACCATTTTTCAGATTATCTAAAGTACGTACATCTTCTATGGTACTGTGTTAAATGTTACAAACAAAATACCTTGTGATATATTACAATTAAATGAAAGAAAAATTAAAACTCATATTAAGATAAGATAACATACGATAAGATAAGATAATATTTATTTGCTTAAACATGTGTCATACATACAAGAAAAGACATGCATATAGGATAGTAACAACATTATTAGGTACAAACATGTTTGCCACATGATGTGACGTGCAAATACAATACACACACACACACACACACACAACAAACAAGCAAATTATTATTACAAATTAGAGGATTATATCCTAGATAATAATGCTTGGAAACATGCTGGTCCAGCTCCATAGGACAATCTAGAGTCTAGGCAAAATCAAACTGGTTGCTGATTTAATTGTTTAATTTATCATTTTTATACATTGATTCTACATTCTATAACTATTTAACTCACACACTTAATATATACTTGATAAAATTTTAGAAAAATCATCTACTTTTCATTATTTGTAAATATGTAGGCACCACCATGTATCTATCACACAATTGATTTACTTATCATTGCTTTATATTTAATTCTTTTTACCTATTGTAGTTTAGTGATTTTATTCTAGGTGCATCGTCTTCACATATAATTATAAAATTAATGTTACATACAAAATATTGTAAGACATTTTAAAAGAGTGGCGGTGGATGATTCATTGTGTTTCATTAGTCGAGACTTGACTGGTTACAAATGTAATTTAGTAATCATTTAAATAACTAAACCCTTGGCCATACTGATTCTCATAATAACTAACCAGTAATTTTATGAGCACATAAGCGTATTCACCTATATTGAATTTACATTTAAATTAAAGCAAGTTATAAAACCGAAAATGTCGCGTCCGTCGCATCTGTAAGACCGGACCCCGACAAATTACTTTAAAGTCCGGTCGGATATTGCGCCGTTGACAACCCTCTGTCACCAAATAAATAAGTACAGAAGGCGGACTCTATGTGACGAACGAAAACAGCCACGCACACATAGACGTGCAGCGACCTAATCTTATCATCAGATGAGATAGTGGCCAACTCCGATTCTATCAATAATAATAATCCCACCGCCGTATCTCTACGTTGACGTCGTGGTTGGGCTTGCGGGCTCCGAACTCTAGGTCTGTGCACGTAAAGTTTACTTTGCCGAAACATGTCTAGGGGTGAGGATCCAGACCAAGAGAGATACCGAAACCCGCAGGACAGCATGTGGCGAGCTATTGGGCAGTAGCGACCCTATCTCCTGGGAGAAGTCATGTTCCTCACCTCTGGCTTGCCTATATAGGCCAGCTTGAGTGGAGATTCGCAAGAACACACGTGCTTGGAAGAAGGAAGTATTCCAGTAAGATGTTGGCAGGGATATTAACCGTACTTTCGGGATTGTCCTGATAGCCATGGAATAGCTATCCACTCCTCAAGCGCCTCAGGATCTGTTCCCCCTTGTCGCTACGTCACTATGTGCTAACAATCGTTTCCAGGAGCCCATTTTTGAGCGTGCAAATCACGCCTTGCCATTTTATCCGTGTATTGTATATATAAAACATTGGTCAGCCAGGGGCCATAGTCCTTCCATTTAGATAACCAGTCCGCTATTGCCACCCAAATCCATAGTCCAATACCTGTTTCCATATTCTGCAATAGTCCTACATCAACCGGGGGTTGTCCTTGGGTGCACTTGCATAGTGCGTAGTGGGATATTCGTCTGTTGGACTCTCATTTCATTGAAATCATCTAACGGGCCTCTGCGAGTTGGCTTCGGTTCCTAGTTCGCCTTACAGAGGTCCGAGACCCCGGAGTCCCGAGATGTGTCAAAGACAATATAATAATAAAAAACTCATCTGACCTGACCCTATTAATTGGAACTAAAGAAATTTATAATGAATAGTGACGAGGTCTATCATTCACCGACAGCGTGTCCGTCACCGGTACAGGAGTCCGTAGTTTCGGCCGTAGTTAAGGATGTTTCCAAATGCGTATCACTTTCAGACATAACATTAATCTAGGCCCCGAACTAAAAATTAATGACAAAACGATTTGACAGTAATTGTCCTTACTCCCGATGTGTTATTGCCCGTCCGAAAATGTTAGTTAATCGGGAGTAGGGTTCACTACTAAGTATCGAACTAAATACTTCCGGACGAACTCGTGTCTTCGTGGACGGACTTAGACAATAGGTCCCCATATCGGCTTGTGGCTGAACTGTATGTCAAACAAACGCCAATAGCGCTGTATGTAGACGCGTGTCTATAAAACTTGTAGCAGAATAAACACAAGATCTCAGACACCCCAATTAGAATATTAAATTAGTTAAACCAACCTATGTATTTTTTTCTATAAAATTGTTGTCTTGACTAAATGTAAAACAAAAATGTAAGTCAGTCATGCATTTAAATAGTCTAAATAATCAGCCGTCTCATACATTTGGGTCGAGTGACCCTCCAACCTCCCCCCCTCTTTGTCGTCATGGAAGATCACTTTTGGCCGCAGGACGTGGCGTTCCGTCACTTCCGCGAACAAGTTCCACTGGACAGCACAATGTTAAGCTAGTACAAAGTGAAGCGCTACTAACATAGTCTTAAGCCTTTTACTAACACAACTTTTGTTTAAAAAAAATATATATATATAATAATAAGTTAATATATGACTTTAGATAAGTACACTATCGCATTAGGTTACCCCTGTAATGATAGATGTAAGTTGGAAAAATAAATAAATAAATAATAAATATAATTATATATTATTATTTTTATTTATTATTAATTAATTATTAGTAATTTTGTGTGTAAAATAATTATAATAATAAGTTAATATATGACTTTAGATAAGCACACTATCGCATTAGGTTACCCCTGTAATTATAGATGTAAGTTGGGAAAATAAATAATAAATAAATAAATAAAAATATGTATGTTTAGGTTAAGGTATTTTTCTATGGGCCTGTGTCGCCTGAAATAAATGTTATTATTATTATTATTATTGAAGTTTTGTATGGAACAGTTGATAATTATTTCGCGATTACGATGCTGGCCCAATGGCAAAAGTTGTTCAGTTTAATAGTCTGTACCACACCCTTAAATATGAGTGCACCTTTCTGATACATGCTGTATAAATAATGACGGAAATCGATTCAGAAGCCAATCCTGAACAAACTACTTTCTGGTCTTGCGTTTATTCAAACTCAAACTCAAAGCATTTATTTCAAATAAACCAAGTACAGGCTAATTTAAATTTTCAAGGGGTCGATCAGTCAGAAAGATGAAGCTAGTTGCCCATTCCAAACCGTAGTAGGTACCTATGGAGAAGAACGGGCAAGAAACTCCATGGACACTCTTTTAAATCAAAATATGGTTACAAAATATTGGTTACATCGTTCATGTTGAAATTATGCATGTGAGAAAAATGCAGAACGTTAAAAAGTGTCCGTAATAAAAGAACAAAAACAATTCAAATATTAAATTAAATTAAAATAAGCATAATTCCGTAACACCTTGTATATGCGGCAGCTGTTTTCGCACGTTGTATGAAGTGGACCTTCTGTAGGTACCTATCTATTCTGTGTCTTAGTCGTCCGTAGCCTCAAAAGAATATGAATTCCGTTTGAATTAACGTATAAAGAGGGATTAGGGGCGGTTTCCTCAGCATAAAAATCTCTTTGAGATAACTACATGAGTCTGAGTATGTGTTTTATTAACATTAATTAATATGCTTTCTGTTTTATTATATTATGACCAATGGCTCGAGGCTTTTCTTTGTTTTATGTCCTGTTAACTAACCATTGCAAGGAATGCGACAGTCTTTTATTTTTAGAATGGAAAAGGATGTTGGGTCACTTTGGACAATAAAAACCACATAGACATCAAATGAAAGTTTACATTTTCATAATGTGGAGAAGGCTGTAAAATACCGGGGTAAAGAAATATCAGCCTTGCAAGTACCATGTAAATGTATTGGTTTACTAGCTTTTGCCCGCGGCTTCGCTCGCGATAATTTAGAATTTGACAATCTATTCGGGTTGTTTGGGGAATTATTGTTAGGAGGGTGAAGAACCGGTCTATCGACACTCTAGACTCACAAAATGTATTAGGTACTTATATTAAAAATTAAAAACTCTTAACACACTACTAAAGTTCCTATAATAATGTAGTTCAATCATGATTCGAAAGACAGGTGGCGCCATTTATTATCATAAGAATGTTATTGTAGTTTTCCTCGGGAATATTACTTTTTTTTCGGAATGAAAGTTGCCCTATGTCTGTTTCTGTACACTTGACAACGTATGTGCAAAATTTCAGGATGATCGGTTCAGTGGTTTAGGCGTGAAAAGCTAACAAACAAACTTAATTTCGTATTTATAATATTATATAAGTTAGGAAGTTAGGATGACGCTAATGTTCACTGCAGTTCTCAATAATACCTTGACTCATAACATGTTTTGTTAAATGTTGATAAAATGTTTTGTTACAGTAATTACCGGTTTTATGCAATAAGTTGACTTGCGCTAGAACTCTATCGGTCATCAGGCCAGGCTTCAAACAAAAATGCCCATCATTATTTTCTGTTGGTCCTGTTTATTGCCTTTTTAATTATATGCAGATTCTCGCATGCTTGTTACCCAACAGGAAATAGAAATCGGATAACTGTATGTGATGAGTATTTTTTTAACATTTGAATGTCTAGCCAATCAAAAACTTAGGATTTTTTTTTTAATAAAAACTGTAGCCTGCCACACGGTTTTTACGACATGACAAATCATCGTGATTTCTTAATAACGTGTAAGTTTAATATTGATTGATAAATGATTTAATTTCTGTAAGTAGGTTTGTGCAAACACTTTTACACGTCAATCATATTTTTTAAACTAGATGAGGTCGGCGTTTCCTATCTGACTACTCTGAGAAGAAAGGCCGAAACAAACTCAGAGGTCACAGTCTCTTTTAAAGTCCAGACATAATCTTGGTTAGATCATGTGAAGACCATGTAGGTTGGTATCTGAAATGGCCTTTTGAGGAAACAACCACACAGATTGTGTGGATCTGTCCAGTCAGTGCATTAACGTATTACACAAAAATAAACATAACATCACGCATGTATTCTACGACGAGTTAGGCCAGAGGTGCATCTACAATACACCCACACTTCGCCAGTTATGTTTACGTCCCATTTAACAGGGGCGAGCCTATTGCCATCAACCGGGCACAAATCCAAACTCCCGGCCAAAATCCGAAAACTTTCGAGAATAAATTCTCTAAACGATGATGGAAACCGTATCAAAATCCGTTGCAGAGTTTAAAAGAACAACGCGGTCACATGGATGGACATGAAAAGCGAAATTATTTTATAATAATTATGTATGTACTCGTACTACTTATGCCCGCGGCTTCGCTCGCGTGGATGGCGGAAATTATCCCACGGGAACGTACTACCGGGATAAAAAGTACTCTACGTGTTAATCCAGGTTATAAACTATCTGTGTTCCAAATTCCATCCAAATCCGTTCAGTAGTTTTTGCGTGAAAGAGTAACTCACACCCATCCATCTATCCATCCATCCTCACAAACTTTCACAT
Organism: Griposia aprilina; assembly: GCA_916610205.1. Classification (NCBI taxonomy): domain Eukaryota; kingdom Metazoa; phylum Arthropoda; class Insecta; order Lepidoptera; family Noctuidae; genus Griposia; species Griposia aprilina. Next base: position 21,177,165 of record OU744285.1, on the reverse strand, counting down.
TTATAATATTAGTAGGAAGTAGGATAGATGAAATGTGTGTTATTTCAAAGGGATCATTTTAATACTAATATACTTAAGATGTAATTTTTTTATGTCATAGACTAATAACTGTCAATGTTTGGTGAATAAACCAGCCGGTCCCACAGAGTAAATTTTATATAGGGAGATGGTCGGTCGCAAGATGTCGTTTGATTCAGACTCAATACTACTATACAAAGTACTTCAGTAATTTATAAACATCATAATTTACAAATCTCGAAATAAACAATATCCAAAATTCCCGTAACCGTTTTAATCAAAACCGGTTTACCTAAAATCAGATTTAAAAAAATAATTCGAGCCCGCACAGGTAGCCGCGGTAATCAGGAACGTAGTTAAAACCCAATTAGGGCCCAGACAGACCAAATTACAAGCCGTAATTTTCAGGCTTCATTTATCAACATACCACCATCCAATGGTCCGTAAGAATTGGACCTTATTATTAAGCGATATTAATGAACTGAAAAGTGGAAATGTGTGATAAAACTTGTGGTATTTCACTTCACAGAAACCACATCCTTTAGCTATTTAAATATTATTTAGCATAGAAAGGGCTGCTTGTGTTCAATAATTCTTGTTATGATTCGATACCTGAACCTATGATTTTAGATGTGAAATCACAGGACACTCATTTAAGTCTTAATTCACACTTTTACCGCTGAAAACCAAACATTTAGTTACCTTTGACTGTTTATACCAATTAACCTCATTGGTTTATACATCCAAATCTGTATTTCATACTATTAATTTCCTCCATAAATATAATTTGAATATTTTTAAACTTCGACATTTTTATCGTAAATTGGGATCTGTCTGTTTTCTTTTTCTATAAAGCTTAATTGTTAAAGCCAGTTAGTGTAATAAGGTCAGGTTCTCTCTCAAAGCCGCTTTATTGTATCTGGCCGACGATTAATTATGAATTAGTTGAATTACTTTTTGAAATAAAATACATCTGTTTGGTTTAAATATGCGCCTTCAGCCCAAATAAAGGCAGTCTAGTTTTGATATTACAACATAACAAGGAGTTTTATTATCGCGGTGAGCACCGGCGACCAGCTCTAAGTCCTCATTTGGACATCTGTGCCTACATGCTGGGGTAGACCTGCGGCTTGGTGATTTGACGCCATATACCAGACCGCAAGGGCCCTACTGCACGGCGTGAAGATTCTGACGCCCGGGGAGTTCTAACGAAACGCTTACCGCCAACGTCAAGCCATCCTCGCTCTTGCCATGATGCCTGAGGACTCTGCTGCGCGCGTCTCACGCTGAAGACCTGTTCCTAATCCTAATTAACTTTAATACTTTATGATTTTTTATTGTACTCTTATTTTTATACAATGTGACTTACAATTAGCCCGCCCGGCTGATCGTAACGTTACATTGTCTGAAATAGAAACTTGTGCAAAAAATTAATCGACTTCTGTTTAAATTTCCCACTAACTATTGTGAACTTCGTACCGTTGTAACGAAATTTAAAAGTTGAAAAAAATTGCTTTGAATGTCAAAGTACAGATACGCTACGAAAACTAAAGAGCTAAATTGATTTAGCAGCTCTCGAGAAAAATGGCAACAATTTACGGGTAGCTGGCACGCTTTATTTCGTTCGTAAAAGGTTAACGTTTGACCTGTTCTGTAACCTATTGGAACGAACACATATAGCACATTACTTGCATGCAAGTTTGTGTTTGGCAAAATAATTAGGATTTATCGTTCTTCAAACACGTTTGGCGCCGCGACGCTGAAGTTTTGAACCGTAATTCATGTTAATTTTGACAAATTGAGATCTCGTTTTGATTATGAACTTTAGTATCTGACTTTTCTGAAGTGTATCCGTAGTATCCTACTCCTACTTAATTATTATAAATGTGAAAGTTTGTGAGGATGGATGGATGTTTTTTACTCTTTCACGCAAAAATTGCTGAACGGATTTGGATGAAATTTGGCACATAGATAGACCATGACCAGGGTAAGAACATAGCCTACTTTCGAATCTACATCGCAGAAGAAGTCGCGGGTAACAGCTAGTATTATATATTTATTATATATCCATATAAATTCGAAAGTAACCTTTGTCTTTACGTTACCTTTCACGCCTAAACCACTGAACGGATTTCGATAAAATTTGGCACGGAGATAGATGGCATCTTGGGGAAGGACATAAGTTACTTTTTGTCTCAAAAATAATCCTAAAAGGGGGTGATATAGGGGATGAAAGTCTATGGGAACTTAAAGTAAAAAAAAAGTAAGTAAATATATGAAAATTTTAATTTATGCTTTTGGTAAGAAATAAAAAAAAAATTGTTTCAGAGTTTTTGTAAAATCATCTCCTAGTGGGTTAAAATAGGGGATGATTTTAAAATTCACATGATTATAAAAAAAAATGTATACCTCTTTTAAAAAAAAATAAGGAATTGGAAATTTAGTCAGAACCCGTATCTTGAGGTATTATTTATTTAAATATTTATTTCATTTAAATTGGTCCACCCGCTTAAAAGTTATTAAAATTTGAATTTATAAAATAACTTAGCTAATATGCAGGTAATACGTGGTCAATGGTGGCGCTAGAGTATTTCAAATAAATTATGAAAATAATAAAAAATAAATTATTATAATTTTTAATTAAGACATAGAATCGTACAGAACCAGTTCAAAAAAAAAATGCATTTGTTATCTGTCTGTCTGTTACCTTTTCACGCTTTAACGGCTGAATGGATTTGGAAGATAGGATACTATTTATTTATCACGGTAGCACGTTCCCGTGGGATAATATCCGTCATCCGCGCAAGTGAAGCTGCGGGCAGTATATATACTAGTTAAACAGCCAGATTCAAATAGAGACCCCATAAAAAAAAAAAATCTAATACCCAGGGATATTCGAAAATACCCCACGTATGATCTGCGAGTTTTGATAGTTTTCGAGTTATAATTTTTGTTTTAATTTATTGAAAATGTTATGTCAATCGCTTTCAAAAAAAAATATCTTTATTTTTACACTGCGTTTTACATCCTTTTGCATTATAATGGAATATTCTTTCAGACATAAAGTAATCATCTTGCTATTATTAATTCAAGAAACAATTTTTTTATCGAAAATGAGGATTGAGAGGAATGATACATCGAAAATTATCTTAATAAATTAAAATCTTAACAATAAAAAGTTACAAATTTCTTAAACCGAGAACGCCCGTCCTAGGTATCTCATCAAAACATAACCGGGTTTTCGACACTCGAACGTAAATTCCTCATTTTCGATCTAAATTTTTACGGAACGTATTTTCGAATCATTTTTTTGTCGACTTGACTGTTTGGACCATCCTGTATATTTATATACTAGCTTCTGGCAGTGACTTCACACACTGAATCGACCAAAAAATACATTTATACGAGTACTTATCGAACTTGCTCACAAAATTTCACGAGAATCGGTTGAAAAATGCGACCTGTAGAGGACATCCGGACATACGAAAGTATTTTTGTCCAAGATGAAATGGAGACGCTTCTTGCTCGTCCGGTCAATGATAATTGTCGTCTAGTTATAAACCTGGGCGATATAAAAGGAGTACCGTCAAACGGGGTGACCATGTATGCAGGGCTGAATCGGAACGAAACTTTAAAAGGGATTTTAACATTGAAATAATATAGTTTGTTGCCAACAAGGACACTTAATCGTTAATTACAATACAGTTAACAGATTAGAGTCTTTTTAGGCAACAAACTATATTATTGCAATGTTAAAATCCCTTTTAAAGTTTCGTTCCGATTTACCCCTGCATCCCTATTCACCCCGTTTGACGGTATGTTAGAATCGTAGTAGGTATTTGGAATGTAATTTCTGCCTGTCCCCGTGGGTAAAAGTCGTTATACTCGTATATATATGTATTTATTGTGGCTGTTCAAAGTAGATTTGAACCAAGTTCTAATGACCAAAGTTGTGTTCTTTTGGGAAAGATTTTACCAAAATCGCGTTATGTTTTGATGCTATTTGAAGTGATGTTAAACTTATTAATGGCTCTTGAGTTGTTTCAATTTACCCCCAAGGGTATCGTGGAAGGCAATTAAGGGATTATATTAGTCGTCTGGGCAATGCAGGTGGTTGCATAGTATCTATGTAAAACCAGAAATTAATTAGTTTATGTGTTTTGAGTACGCTAGTGTAGCAATAAAAGGGAAGGAGACTAGGTTAAACGATACTGTATACAATTAGGATTCAACAGAATAGCTTTTATGGCTACAAAGAGCTCTGGGTGCATTTAATGAGATTTAAAATTGTTTTGCGACTTAAGAATTGTTAGAGCAAATGGAGGAAACAAAGATTTTTAAATAACAAAAACGTATAAGTAATCTTACACACATAATTTTGACGAGATCTGTCAGAATATTTGTCAATAATTTCTCTGTGATTTCCTACCATATATATTCTCATCGCTATCAATAAATCAAAAAGTTACTAATCCGGCTAATAGAGTTTGAAGCAGCAAATGGTTATATCAATGTGAATCACATAGTAGACCGAGCAGCCGTTCGCAATAATAAACTGAATGACCCAGCAATACTCGAGATAAGTGGCGCTTAGAGGTGGTACGTGGCGCTTCAAGAGTCGTGACGCGGCTGTGTGGCGCCAAACAAATCGTTTCGGTAGCACAAACGGTAACGGTATACATCTTAATCAAAGCTTTTATTGATAGTGATTAATTTAATATTGCTTTGCTAAGAAAAAATAAGCAATAAAGGCAAACCGATGACGTAGACGTTTAAAAATTCAATCTGTAGGTCCTAAACATTTAGGTATTTTCTATGAATGTTATAGTTTTGTGGCTTTGAAATCGTTAAAGAAACGTCCATTACCACGCACAGCTCCAACATATAAATACAAAAAAAAATCCTCATTTAAACACACATACAGCAAGAAATTCCAACAGCAAGTACTCATTTAAACCACGCTTAATCGTCTAGCGAACAACAGACCGGCTTCCAACTCCGCCATGACACGAGGAAACTGGAACATCCGTCCCATCCTCCCATACTATCCTCCGCTGACAAAGGCATCCCCACTTATTTCAAACGTCAACTCAAGAATAGCTTGAAAAACTGTGTCAATGTAAATTAGAGTGGCGTTCTTGAAGTTGGATGGGGATTATAACGGCATTCCCGTTTGAGTTATAAACTTGGAGTATTTTTGACTTTTAGAAATGACTATGAGCAAAATAAAATACTTAGACAGGAAGACGATCCCGATATAACGATGATTATGCATAAAATTACATTATAAGTCTAAATTCTTACGTCCCACAATCACTATTTCATCAGTGAAGTAAGGAGCAGGAAAAAGCCAAACTTGAAAGTGTGCTAAGTAAACAATATAAGAAAGAATATAATAAATTCTGCTTCTTCATGCATTAATGTGTAAAATTTTGATAAAGACATATATTGCGTTATACCAAGAGCAGCCGTTGCAGCTTTGGTTTTCAGACAGGACCACATAAAAATGCAAGAGTATGTCCAACCTTCAACCCCGATAGCAAAGAACCTAACACCATTATTTAACTCACGGGAAAACAATGTTTTATCGTTAAGGAAAAAATAAAGAAGATATTAAATAATAATAAGTGTCAAAGGCATGTGTTGAAAACTCAACCATTTAAGGGGACTACATGACCTAAACGAAAACTTATAATGCCTAAAAATATATGATCCACTGCAGTAACCAAAATCAGAAAAATATATGATATTCTTCTGGATATATGCTAGTTAGATAGTGTATTGAAAACATAATAAAATTAACTTGATATGATAGAAAAAAATCACGAAGATACCTCAATTTTTTTTTTTTAACGATTAAGTACTATACTAATATACATGCAAACATTCAGATTTTTGTCAGATTATTCTACAAGCAACATACTAACGTAATAGTGTTTTATTTTTTTTTGTCCAATGAATAGATTTTTTTTAAATCCATAATTGCTTCATATTTTGCAATAAATTACCAACGTTGTGTCATCGCGCGTCTCTTTCTTTTCTATGCAATCCGACAGTGACCGCGCTTTAGCTCTTGTAAGCCTCTTAAGATGGATTGTTCTAGAATTCGTAAACGAGACGTTATCTGTGACCAGCACCCTAATTGAGTAACACACTATATATCACAATCTGAATCATTTTAAAGCCTATTGCTAATCCATTGCTTCATATGATCGAAAAATTTGTCTGCTCAACAATGTAAATAACGCAATGAATGTTGTTGAACTGTCAGAATGAAAGCTATTCCCACTGTTAGTGTGTTACGCATTTACCCCGCTGGTATCAGGTGAGAATATCCTGAATATCCTTCAAATTTTCAAAATAGAGGTGTACCGGTAGTACGATATTCAAACGGTGTGGTTGAGAATTCATTTGCATACTAGATCGAAATTCAAGGCGTGAAACTACGTTTAACGTAGCTGGCTATAACTGCAGGTTAGCATGAATTCATGATGATGTCACGTTTCTGTCATAGTTCACTTTTTTTTTTCTACAAGGCTCAATCTAATCTTAATAATAAAAGTACAGTACTTTATTGTTGTTTTGTTTTGATATAACAACACAATAAAGAACTTAGTTCTGAATTCAAATTAGTATATACGATAAATCTAATAATTGATGGACATGGAAATTAGCATTCGTTTGTATTCGGAAATGCGATGATTCCCGAGGGACATTAAGAAAATAGTTGTACTGTACATATTATGTGTTATTACTAATGCAGAACATTATGTGATACATATCCTTCTCCATCTGCGTCATCTTTCTATGATCATGTAACCATTTAACCAATTATCAGTACCTTTAATATAGTCTGAATAATTAAACAAATTTTATCTTGAGTCAATAAAATCATAAGCCATGGCTTGTTTGCTCTCTTATTCATTTTAGACTGATTACCCACTATCGACCGGACAACTTGGTTTTTCAAATCATAGGCAACTAGACTGGGTGACCAAGCCGAGCGATTGAATTAAGGTAGTATTTCTTGTACATCCATGCACTATGTGCGCGACATCCCATCACCTTGTCAGTTCCTCGTAGTGTGAACGTTGCTATTTAAAACCCGTGCGCGCCTATTGGTCGCCGGCGACCGGCAGTCGCCTGTGGCTCGCCACTGGCGCGGCGAGTCGAGGCGAGGCGAGGCGAGCGTTTACACGTATCTGAACTAAAAGAAGTCAAAGTCGCTTCGACCGAGTCGCCGGCGACCAGACGACAGCGCATAATCACGATCCAAAAATAACTTAATTTTTCCACTCAAAATTCCCTAAATTAAATCACTGAAACCCTAATTTTATTTGAAACAAATCAAATCAACGCTACCCGGTTTCGATGTCAGAGGTCATAAAGACCCGCTTTAGAATACGCCTCTCTGGTTCCGTATAAAACTTTCATACATAATATCGCTGAGGGTCCAAAGTTTGGGCGGTGAGGCGTCGAAGTTACGGGCCCCTGAACGAATCATCCATCAGCCCTTCGAATTTCGCTTATCGTGCAATTTGTACCCGAAGGGTAAGTATTAGCTTCTTCGTAATTTATTCCGAACTTCACTAGTTGTGAACGACCAGGAAATACTGTGATATTTGTACAAAATTCAGTGTGGAACGTTAGGACCTTGTGATGGAAAAAGGACATAATATGTGAAATTATATGAAAACAGCAGAAAGCAGCGGTACCTGCAGTTTTTCTTCTTTCAAACAACCCTTTGATTTTTCTGTTTTTTTTTTATAAAACAATAGATTCGCATAGGATCTTATTCAAGAAAATAGGTGGCTCGTTTAGATGCCAATGTATACGTTTTTATAATAAACTTCCTAGCCACATTCAAGATCTAAGCTTTAATAAATTCAAACCTTTTATAAAATGGAAACTATGCCAGAAAGCCTATTATACTGTGAAAGACTATATTGAGGACAAAAAGGCTTGGGATTGAGCTGCTCCAATAAATTTACACGGTGAATGTTGATTTTAATTTGCTAGCCATTTTAGACATGAATATTTACTGTAACAAGTATTATATTATTTTCATTATTGAGAATATGAGGACTATGTGGGTCATTGTTTCGGTTATATTCTTGATCTGGCAGTTTAAGTAGTTTATGCGGCCTACCCAAATGTCCTTTCTTTGGTATTATTCGTCGAATCGTTGAGCTCCTTAAGTGCTCAGTTGAGCTGCACGGTTACTGACAAATGCGTGCACTGACTGGACAGGTCCACTTAATCTGTGTGGTTATTTCCTCAAAAGACCATTTCAGACACCAATCTACATGGTTCTCAAACATTATGTCCATTTTTTTTTAATATACACTTTGACATTGTTGAATTTTATATACACAATGACATGAGTATTTACTTGTAAAGTATTATGTTATTTTAATTATTGTGAATGTGAGGATTATGTGGGTCATTGCTTTTTTTTCGCAGTTAATTTTAATCATGATCTGGCAGATTGAGTAATTTATGTGGCCTACCCAAATGTCCTTTCTTTGGTATTGTTCGTCGAATCGTTGAGCTCCTTAAGTCCTGACTTCCTGAGTTGAGCTGCACGGTTACTGACAAATGCGTTCACTGACTGGACAGGTCCACTCAATCTGTGTGGTTCTTTCCTCAAAAGACCATTTCAGATACCAATCTACATGGTCTTCACATGATCTGACCAAGATTATGTCTGGACTTTAAAAGAGACTGTGACCTCTGAGTTTGTTTCGGCCTTTCTTCTCAGAGTAGTCAGATAGGAAACGCTGACCTCATCTAGTTTAAAAATATGATTGACGTGTAAAAGTGTTTGTACAAACCTACTTACAGAAATAAAATCATTTATCATTTATCAATAAATTGTTGTAAAGTTTTGATATCAAAACCTCTTTATTACTGTTTTATGGCCCTGTCGCCAAAATACATTAAAGAAGTGGTAGGATCTCGGTATAATACATAACATTTCGAGATAAAAAACTGTAATTTAAACATATTCAGCTTTTTACACGATTCTATCCTTTTTCTGGAGTTAGGATCAAGACTTCGTTTAATTAAGCATTAATAATGCTCACAGGCCATTTCTTCGCGATATATTTGTAAGGTTTTTTTTACGACTTCTAACACTCGTTTTATTAGGGTCCAGTAATAAAACAAACTTGTAACCTTTATTTTATTTTTATACGTTTTTTGCGAATCCTTTTAAATAAAATACTTGGTCGGGTAAAAACTTTTTATCGTATGCAAATTTTTGCGTTGTATTAAACATAAGTTGTCCCAATTATTTAGCTACGAACAGATGTTGAAATGGGAAATAAATACGATGATTTATTTAAACGTTTTCAGTGAATAATATTATTATACTAGCGACCCGCCCCGGCTTCGCACGGGTGCAATGCTGATACTAAATATACTACAGAGTGTCTTTATATACAACGTTCACAGCTTTTTTGTCATTAGACAACACAAACATGTTTAAAAAAAATGTGTTTATTTACGACATCACATTAGAAACCTCTAAAATTATCAGTGTTTCTCTACTATATTATGCATGTATTATACATATAAACCTTCCTCTTGAATTACTCTATCCATTAAAAAAAACTGCATCGAAATCCATTGCGAAGTTTTAAAGATCTAAGCATACATAGGGACAGACAGAAAGCGGGAAGCAACTTTGTTTTATACTATGATGAAGTGATTTTTCTATAATTACACAGTGGGGCTTGTGGCTAAGTAATAACAGCCGCACGGATCGATCAATCAGGTTAAGCTACACTTGCCACGGTTGGTCCGTGGATGGGTGACCATCTTTACATACCAAGACCCCTCCGTGCCTCGAAAAGTACATTGAGCCTTAGGTCCCGGCTGTCATTCGTGGATCTTTGACAGTCGTTACGGGTCATCAGACGCCCGAAAGTCTGACAACCAGTCTTATCAATCTTATCGTATTACCCGGCAACTGGGTTGTGGAGGTCGATAGGCATTCTCTCCATGCAAAATACTGAAAACGCTAGGCAGATGATGATTCTATAATTACACAAATCATTTGCATTTTAAATTATTGTAATTTATGTAATTATAAGGATATGATTATAAAGTAAATTTTCATTTTCAGAGGCATTAAGAACAGGGCTTAGCCTCCGGTTGTTGGAGTCGATAGCCGATTCTCGGCCATGGTAGGCGCGGGCTTGCGGATGGCAAGCAATGGGTAGCTCATCATCCAGTAAGGACCAGGCCAGGGTCGAAGGCGCCTTCTGTTCCACGCGCGCCTCAATGAGATGTCAGCATTAATTGACGGGGTGCGCTAGGGCCGATGCCTTTTTTTTTTTTTGGGATGGGAGATCATCAAATGACCTCTCCCGCTCTGGGCGGAGTAGAAGGGCGTGTCAGACTCTTGCTGACTAAAACCCACCCGTGTTCCTTCAGTTGCCTGTGTGCTAGGGCCACGGTAACTCTTTCGAACAATCCGCGACCCCGGCAGGCATTGGCACTATCGGACCCCGTCAATTATGCTGACAGCTCTTTGAGGCGCGCGTGGAACACAACGCGCCGTCGACCCGGGTCTGGTCCTTACCGGATGGCGAGCTGCCCATTGCTCGCCGTCCGCAGGCACGCGCCTACGGTGGCCGGGAGTCGGCTATCGACTCCCGACGCCCAGGGCGTCTCCTCCTGCGGCGACTAGGGGCGTGAGGGCGCAATGATTGCTTCTCCCTCACGCGCTCCGCCTCCTCCTTCGCGAGCATTACTGCTTCGCAGAAGGAGGTGACTGCTTCCCATTCGCTCTCGCTCCGTACCATGGCCTGAACCAGTGCCGGACGCGAGAGATCGCCGCCGCCGATCGCCACCACGAGGACACGGCGGTGCCCTGCCCAAGCCGGGCAGACCTCCACCGTATGCTCCACCGTGTCCTCTGGTCGATCCACACAATGACAACACCCGGGCGTTTTCTCCCGCCTTATCCGAAACAGGAACCTCCTGAAACAGCCATGTCCGGTGAGGACCTGCATCAGGCGGAAGGTGAGGACGCCGTGGCGCCTCTCAAGCCACTCCTCAAAGAGGGGACTTATCGCCGCAATTGTGGCGTGCCCAGCGCTGGGTTGCGACAGTCGCACTCCCCATGCCGCCATGAGATCGAGCCGGAGCTCTGTCCGCTGTGCCGCGATTTCTCGCGGCAGCGGAGTTAGCCCCGGCGTTTCGCCTCCTCGCGCCACTCCCAAATGTGCGCGAGGACTTTTGCCTCCAGATCTCATGGCGGCAATCCGGCAATGAGGCTCGCCGCTTCGCAGGAGACCGTGCGGTATCCCCGGACCAGCCGGATCGCCATGACCCTTTGGGACGCGTTAAACCGGCGTGCTGGTCAGAGCCTCAATGAACGCGCCCACACCGGTTCCCCGTAAAGGGCCATGGACCGCACGACCCCCGCGTAGAGCCTCCGGCAGGAGGCGTTTGGACCCCCTAGATTGGGCAGGAGCCGCTTCAAGGCAGCCCCGGCCTGGTCCAGTCTGGGAGCCAAACGTCGAAAATGCTCAACGAAGTTCCACCGGCTGTCGAGGACGACTTAGGGTCGATGCCTGCCGCGGATTGTGCGAAAGAGTTACCGTGGCCCTGGCACACAGTTAACTGAAGGAATACGGGTGGGTTTTAGTGAGTACACGCCTCCCGCTCTGCCCAGAGACGGAGAAGTTATTTGATGACTTCCCACCCAAAATAAAAAACACCGGTTGTTAGAATTGCGGAGAAAATATTTTTATTAAAATCTAAGCAAATATTTCCCATTACAACAAGGTAAATGGGAAAAAAGGGTCTACGTAATACAAAAACATGCACCAATATGTGCACGAAAATGCGAAATTGCTTCTAAAACAGTCCAGGTTGCATCTTCATCGTTATCGGCAGCCTTGGTCCATCCACTGCTGACTATAGGCCTCCTCTCTTTTGTGCCATGCTTCCCTGGTCTGCGCGAGTCATTTTGCATATTTATGTTGCATTTCAACGAAATCATTCCGTACAATCCTTAAAGCTGTAAAACTTAAGTGTTCCTACTCTGAAATGCATTACGTTCATAATAAAACACCTCGGTAGCATTCTCAGTAAAAAAGATAAATGTAAAAGAAAGAAAGATTTTATCTTTAAAAGATAATATCGCGATGTTGGTATTATGACAGATTTGCTAGTTCACACGAGCTTCTTAAGTGTTTTTGACGATGAAATGTGTCAAATAACGTTTGTATTTTCTTTTTGAGAGACAAAATAGTGTTTACAGCTTCAGATTCCTTTTGTACGTCACCGTCATATCAAGTTTAGTGCAAAATGGAATGTGGAGTAGGTACCCAGACTTATCATTGAATATCATTTAAGTACACAGTAATTGATTAGTAAATACATGCTTTTGTTTAGATTGTTAAATAACAACTAACTACTTGACCGGACAGGACTCCTGTCCTATATATTTCGTACAAAAATACCATACATAAAAGGACCTTCTGTTTTTCCCGTTTTTCCAATTTTCTGGGAGACTTTTTAATTTTTTATTTCCCTAACAACCTTATTCGGACGATTACAAACATTTTTCTAATAAAAAATAGCCAAATCGGTCCAGCCGTTCTCAAGTGATGCGCTTAACAACGAACAGCTTTTAATTTTTATATTTTTATTTTTAACAAGCTGTTCGTGAGGGTTCCCATTTCGAAATATGAAAATTCCTGACAAAAAACCGGATATTTGCAAATAACTCCGGACATTTTACTTTTTAATCTTTCTATTTCAGTATTAGTTATTATTTTTATAATTCATAATAAAAATCTCCTTAATCAAAAAGTCGACAAATGACAAGGCCGGACAAAATCCGGACGGAGGACCATAAGGCTGGACATGTCCGGACAAATCCGAACGGATGGTAACCCAATTCGTGCTGGCGTCGCCCGGGGTGAATTTCATACAAAAATAGACTTTCCCGGTGGATTTTCCAAAAAAAATCTTTCATACAAACGTTGTCCTGACAATTACAAACACAACAAAAACATAATTAGCCAAATACGTGCAGCCGCTTTGAAGTGATGCGCGAACAAAAATTTTTGGCAATTGATTTTTATTTGTATAGAAGATAGATTTGTTTATCAAATTCAGTCTAAAGTGTTGTTCAGTGATAAAATGTAAAACGATTTGAAGCCTAGAAACTTACTAAATTACTTGCTGGAATTCCGTATAAGTTCAGTGAAAATAGACAAGTTGGCCTTATGTGATCCATTCTCTCGTGACTAGTATTTTTTTTTTGCGAAACGTCTAAGTTCTTGATGTTCTTGTCTAGCTGTTTCCAATATTTATTGTTCACTGAGATAATATGAAAGAACTTTATTGGCAACAAAAGCCGTACATAGTTTTTTCAGGATCTCTTTTATACGCTCGTTTGTTTTAAGACCCATGTCTACTACCTATGTACTCTAAATAAAATGTCGAGATAGGTATCAAGTAACTTTCTGTTACTGGGTACTCACTACTCGCTAAGTTTAAGTTACAGAGACGGTTTTAGAAACGGATATAGTACCTGCAGTCATGACTGAGAAGTTGGTATTTCCTTAGTGAAAATAAACAACTAATGTTCTTAGAAACTATCGGTTGAAATTACATAGTATTTTCACACACACACTCACGGACATTATCATATAAAAAAATCCAAAACGATACTCCACCAGAAAATGACTTTAGAATTTCGCAAAACTTATAGTATACGACACGTCTTGCTGCTCGTGAATATAGGTACGAGAATATTTGCTGAGATGCACAAATCCTAAGCCCCCACGCATAATGCACAGCTGTAAGTGATCCCTTCTAGCTCTACACTGTAGTGATACTCGAAAACTGCTAGTCTAACACTAGCCTAGTTTATTGAGGTAGTTTGATTGCAAGAGAGTCCCCCTCGTCTTTCATACTGCAAGTCGAGTGATTTTGTAGTTAGTTTAGAAAAGTAAAGAACATAACATCACATACACACTTTGCGAGGCGTGCGGCGCTTCGCATGTGAAGCACATGCCTCATAATGTGCTTACCTTCATATTCGTGGCGAAGCATGCGCTACGCACGTGCGAGGATGAGCCAGCGTATGTCGGTAAACGCTCCACGGTCAAAGTGCCTCAGTGCGAGTACTGGGTTGTGCTCGGTTGAGCTTATTGCTATAAAACGGGCACATATCCAGACTCTTGGCTACTACTGAGAAATTCCTGTTGGAAAAACATAATAACACTTGCCCGACCTTGGAATCCAACCCAGGATCTCATGCTCGGTAGTAGTGGCTGCGACCATGGTACCAACGACGCAGTCAGTCAAAGGTAAAGAATTTTGTGTGAAACAGTTAGTAGAATTTCAAGTCAGAAAGTTCAGTTATTTAAAGTCTAGCGTAATATGTCTGGAAATATAGAAAAAGATAGCGTTACATGATAACTAAGTGCTAGAAAGGGAGCAAAGATCACATTCGCCTCTCGTTTAAGTAGGTGGCATCGTTAGAAATGCTCCTTAGTTACACAATTTCTTTGTCAAAATAGTTGAAGATGTAGAATGAAAAGCTCTTTTGTTTGTGACAGAATAAAGAGAGACTTTATATTAATTCACCTTTCAAGTACGCGGGTAACTTAGCTTTTCATAATCCTCAAAAGTCCGTAAACTGCCGTAAAAACGTTTCAGTGTACAAAAACGCTCATCTCAAACAATGAGTTTTGGACCCTTACTTCATTTCAAAATAATATACTAAATTGTCCGTTTAGTCCTCTTTTTCTTGCCCGAAATAAGGTATTCAGCAATAAAAGCTACTTCAGAAATTACGCGTACATAATATACTACCGAAACTTTTATCGTTTATGGTTGAGCAAATCTTTTGTTCTTCGGACCCCAAGCGATGGCGACGGATATATTTTGTTCCATTACTTTTATGTTGATCTTAGGGACCAACCATTCCTGTGTTTTGTTTACCTCGCCCGAAGCTATCGGTTGATATTATTTGTAAAACAGACAGAGTCGAGATATAAATCCCTGAAGGTCTGCCGGGGTTTGTTTTTTGGGAACATGGCGAAAATTGGAGTGTTCCTGGAATTTACAAATTGGGTTAGTTGGTTCTTGAATGTCTGGTCGGGATTTAATTTTAAAGGAGAATTAACGAAAACACTTTTACTTGCCAGTAGTTTGAACTAATATAGGAAAATTAGGACGAGGGCCTCTCGTACAGAGAAGACTTTGATCACTCGTAGCGTGTTTATAAATCCATAGACAATAACGTCATAGTCTATGTATATGTGTAGTGTATGTATGTGTTTTTATGGTGTACATAATAAAGAGTATTCTATTCTATGTCAAGCAGTGGACTTCTATAAACTCAAACTCAAAGCATTTATTTAAATCAAACCAATTTACAGGCACTTTTGAAATGTCAAGGAGTCGGTCAGTCAGAATTTTGAAGCTAGTTGCCCATTCCAAAGCGTAATAGGTACCTATGGAGAAGAACGGGCAAGAAACTCCACGGACACTCTTTTAAATTATAATTTAACACACAACACGCACACGCACTTTTTTATTTATTTTATTATTTATGTACACACACTAAAATACATACAGATACTGCATATTAATACTATTAAGTACAAAGGTACTGCTTATTTCTTAAGAAATTTCTTCCAGCAGACCTGCGAAAGGAGAAATGAAAAAGAAATGTAGACAATAGTGTGTGAGAACAAGAATAGAAGAATTTGATTTTTGACGTCTTAAACTAGAATATTAAATATACTTACATCTAATACAAAAATTAATAACATATACGTAAAATAAATAAACTTATTATTATTATACTTATTTATTTTTTTACCATATTTTGTTATAAAAATATTAGTTACATCATTAATGTTGAACTTATAATTATATGTGTAGACAAATGATTATATTTGTTATGAAATCATATACAGAGTGGCGATTTAATGACCTGCATGCGTCAAGAGAGTAATTCTATCCGTCGTTTTAAATAACTTTCGCTACGAAACACTTATCCGATTCATGAAAAAGAAAACTAATTCCTATACAACAGTTGACAGGCTATTTCGATGCACATGTGTTTAAAAAAAATATAACTCGTGTATTAGGGCCCGTTGTAAGATACATAGATACATGACCAATAGTCAATTTAACAATTAGTCACTTGACAATAGCTGTCAAAGTTTAACTACTCTGTCTGCGCATGATTAACTTTTATAGCAAAATGTTTTTTTTTCACTGTAGTTAGCTTAACCATTTGTCAAACCACATACTTCTGTCATTTTTAACAAATCTCACGTTTTTTACGTATGAAATCTTGTAATTGGCCATCATCATGTTAAAACTGTATACATTGTGTCTGATTAGCTGTAAGCTATCCATAAAATATTTTTTTAGTTTAAATAACTCGTTTTAACTATTAGTATGTTTGATTACTGATCAAACAACGGGGCCTTAGTTACGTATATGAGCTGTGTAATGATTTTGTTTTACAAAAAACATATTATGTCTATCTTTCATGAGTATTTTTAGAAGATTATGATTCCTCACTATATTTTACTCACATCACTCCGAATATACCTACAATGTTCAAAATGTTTAAAGGCCTGAATGCTTGTTGACATGCGCGCTATGTGTTTACTGTCAAATTAATTGGATTCCTCGCGTAGTTTGCATTGTTTGGGTTGATGTAATTGTATAATTTGTCTGTCACGTGTCACTCGATGCTATCGTATGTGCATGCCATGGAAATGTATCACATACTTAGTGGGCAAACGTTCATCGCTTGAATTTCGGGCATATTTTTATGGTCAGGCGTTCGTCGGCGCGTTGTGTTCCACGCGCGCCTCCAAGAAATGTCAGCACAGATTGACGGGGTCCGTTAGGGCCAATGCTTGCCGGGGTCGTGGGTTTGTCCGAAAGGGTTACTGTGACACCGGCACACAGGCGATTGAAGAAAAAAAAAGGGATCATACACATATACCAAGTGGTTAGTTAGGTATATGAAAGTAAAGTCAGGGAAATTAATTGTTTATTAAAAATACTCCCAACTTAATTGTCTATACATTCAAATCACAAGTGTCATTCTTTGATAGTTATCTGAAGTGGATATAATACATAAATTTGGCGTAGTGTGTTAATTTGAAACCAATTAATTTCCCTGTCTGAACATAGAATATTATGCTTTATTGTTCACCATGAAAGTTACATGGGTAGAAAGTAAAGGTAGATACTTTTTAAACTTTATATAGCATCTGGCACAAGTCATCATTTACCATCCTTAGGTAATTTGAAATCTTTCAATTTATGACTAGGTACACTACTACTGGGGACGGATAGGTTTTTTGTATATATGCCAGTTGCGCGGTAAACTCTGCTTGCGCGATGCAGGATTTTACGTGACGTCAGTGTGACGCATAGCTCGCATGTGGCGTTGTAGATGCCGCTACAAGTGCAATTGATGGTCATTGATAGGTAAACTAACTTCTGCCTCCGACTTCGTCCGCGAGAAATGTCTTGTTTTAAAATAAAATATACCATATGACACTCAACAATACTGTAGCTTCCCATTAGTAAAATAATTTTCGGACTCGGATCAGTGGCTGGGATGTTGCGGATATTCGGATCCGCATCCGCATCCGCAATTGCGGAGATTCGCAATCATCAATGCAGATGCAGATGTAGCGCAGGTTGTGACAAGAAATAAATTGGGTGGAGCCGGCGAGTGGCGCCTGCCGTAGACACGTGCTGATTGACCAATAGGAGCGAAGATTTCGGTGACAAGATCCGATCCGACGCGTTTGTTATTAAATCAACCATATCGTATTTAGTTGCGCTTATCGTATGGACATTTAGGTTTTTGAATGATTTTGTGAGTATACAGTGAGTATTGTGTGTTAAGCGAGTTTTTTGCAGTTAATAGTTTATTGGACAAGTGAATTTACTAGGTCACCCACCGATATAAAGTGAGATTTTCTGCACCCATACGAAGTTATTTTTTAATCTAAAATCCGCATCCGCATCCGTATCCGTGGATGTCAAAAATCTGCATCTGCAAAATCCCTGATTAGTAGATCCGAAGATTACCCCCTTCATACAAACTCACAAATTTTATCTCTTTATAAGGAAACTAATTTTATTTCTGTAAGTAGGTTTGTACAAACACTTTTACACCTCAATCAAATTTTAAAAACTACTTGGATGAGGTCGGCGTTTCCTATCTGACTATTCTGAGAAGAAAGGCCGAAACAACCTCAGAGGTCACAGTCTATTTTAAAGTCCAGACATAATCTTGGTCAGATCATGCGAAGATCATGTAGATTTGTGTCTGGAATGGTCTTTTGAAGAAAAACCATACAGATTGAGTGGACCTGTCCAGTCAGTGCACGCATTAGTCAGTAATCGTGCAGCTCAACTCAGAACTTAAGGAACATAAATATCTATACTATCAAAATATCTATAATTATAATATTATAAGTACAGATAAAGTACCTACCTAAGTAGGTACTACTACTACAACTAACTAAAATAGAAGTTCAAAATACAGGTAAACTTACTTTACCAATTACTTAGCTGCTAACGTTAGTGTTGGTCGTTTAACTTGCTGTAAATTGTAACTTGTAAGTGAAATAAATTGTCGTGCAGTTGGTAACCGTTTTGTCAGCAACATTATACTTTTGCGCCATTACGAACTTTAAACGACACTTCTTTATTTTATGGCGCTCTTACCAATATTGTTCATGAAACTTATATTTTGTTACTTACAATGTAAGTAATATTTTTATTGTGAGATAAATTGTGGTAAGTTTTTTAAACATCATTAATGTTGTAACACTATTTCTGAGGGTACGTGCAATGTTCTTAGGAATGTGAACAGAGGGGATTAAAACGTGGAAAGTTATTTTAGTATTTTTAAATGACTTCAAAAAGGAGGAAGTTCTGAATTCCTCCGTATATATTTTTTTGTATGTTTGTTACGTGTTATCTCCGGCAATTGTAAATCAATTTCGTTTTTTTTTTAATAGTTTCGGTATGCCTCAGAGGTGGTCCCATATACATTTTATTAACTTGGCTTCGGTAGTTTTTCAGTTAGCACTTAACTTTAATTTCGGAAGTCTTTGGCATAAACGAAAATTCAAAACAAAAGACTCGGCGAACTCCGAAATTAAAGTTATTTTTAACTTTGTAGTGTTTTATTAGAAGTCGTTTTTTTTTTACTTACCATTCCTACTAATATGGATATACTTTATAAAGATCGAAAGATGCGCGTCTGCACTGCGGGGTACGGGACATCTGAGGTTCGATACGCATGTAACTTTAATAGATTACAAAATGTGTGCGTTCCTTTACACATAAATGTAACCTTAAACGTTGTTCTCGTGGTCACAGGCGCGACTGCTGAGCGTGTGTCAGTGAGTGGTTATTATCTCCCGCGCCAAAGGATAGTCTCCGCTGAGATTGGCCGCCATGACCGAAATTCGGTATGGTCTGGTCGATGTAACCTATGTTACTTTTTTGAAGCTATTGATGTCACTATTAGCCTTGTCTTTCGCATTGATAAAGTTGGTATCCTTATTCTATAAATATCTTATTCCCCCTTACCGAAACAGAACCAAGGATTACTAATTAAATAAATGCTATATTAGGGTCGAATCTATAAAAGCAGTGAGCATACCCAGAAAACCGGATAAAGGCATTATCAGTTCCATAATTACGAAAGGGAGTCGTAAAGGCACTGGGTTACAGTTAATATTCCTTAGATTAATTCCCTGTTAATGTGTGCTCACACGGGCAACTTGGATTGCTCAAAACATTATCTTCTGCGTACCTTTTTCTAACTATGTTGGGGTCAGCTCCCAGTCCAACTACTGGTTGCAGCTAAATACCAGTATTTGACATGAAGTGACTGCCTATCTGACTTTTTGCTCAATATTGGTCAATGATCACATCACAACAACATGAAGCAATTTACTGTGGGACCATCTTGTAGAAATTGTTACTACAGACACTGCCACACCATATTTATACGAAAGAGCAACTTATTTAACTTGTCAATACAGTAATTAGCTATACAGAATATATAAATATTCTGTATAACATGCATGGATAATTTCATTATGGATAATATGGTTCATGCTTAAATGTACTGCCTAAAAAAATCATTACCTCGAATTAGACCCTCGGGCCCTATCAGAATATCAGCGCTGCAGTATATTTTTTTAAATAACGCGTCCTTATTTACCTTTTTTTAGATAGGCGCCTTTTTCGCCTCGCACGGGTCTTTTATTTTTTACTTGTTTATTGTTGTTTTTTATGTTAATTTTGTTAGTTTTAAATGCTCCTTTTTTACTGTTTATATTTCCTGCGCGTGTCCCAAATAAAAAAAAACTTTATTTCTTTTTTAATTGCTCCATAGCAATGCGAGGGAATAACGACGATTTCTTTTTGGATTCCGCCACTACCTCCGGAAACAGTTGCCTGGAAATTATTGCAATTGTAAGCGGAGCTTTAGGCAGCTGTCGGTACTTAATAAAGAGACATCGTAAAAATATGGCGGCTTTAAATGAAAGCCACAATAGAAGAATTTTCATAAGAGAGTTTTCTCGCATTCTTTTGTCACAGCTTATAAAAGGGAATTCTTTTGCGGTATTTTGAAATGAGTGGATTTTTTTATTTGAATCTTGTTGAGAGAAAAATATTTAATTTAGATAAAGCATACCAATCCTGGGAATTGTAATTGTTATATTTTTATAGTTAATAAACATAGTTTACAGCATGTATCTTTCTCAATAGGACCAACATCGTAATCAAGAAAAAATTATCAGCCGTCCCATAACTCCCATACATTTGGGTCGAGCAGATATTGAAGTTATGTATGGGACAATTGATATTTTTTGCGCGATTACGATGTTGGTCCCATGGCGAATGGTCTGTACCACACCCTTGAATTTAACAACACCTTTCTGATGCAGGCTGTATGAAAGAAATGAAAGTATACATTTTGTAGGTAGGTACTCATTGTAGCGTACCGACATAATAAACTAGCGCAGCGGCGCACGCCCGCAGAGTGGTCACTTGCTTGCTGGCGCCCGAACGATGCGGACGTGTGTTCTCTACTGCTGTTCAGTAAATTTACCTACTCGAATACTTCCTGTATCGTGGTGAACACCACACTCATACTGCTAAGTTCTTGTTTCTTATTTAGCTACCCACTCTAGTGAATGTAATTTATGTGCAAACTGAAAGTAATAAAGTTTTAATCTTAGTAAAAGGAGAAAATGAAAACATTAGACATTGATACATCTATTGATTTAAAAAGTTTTTTTTATATCCTGTATATTCTTATTTTTTTCCATTTCTTATTTTTTGTAAAGTTTTTTTTTCAAATAATTTCGAAAATGATTTCCTATTTACAAGTACAAATTGGCTGCTGTTACTTCTAGTGTTTTTAAACAATCAAAAGTTAAAAAGATTACTCCGTAAAACAACAAAGTTTAGATTACACAACTTTATCACTATACATTATACAAAATCCAAAACTAAGGCTGCTTTTAATGAAATTACCAGCAACAAAACATTATCTCAGAGACGTTCATTACACCCCCATAAAATTATATTTTACGACAAACTTCCTACAACTCATAGGGGAACGTACGACGGAGTTAAATCCCTACAATTTTGAGGCACTTCCAAAGTAATAACTAATTAAATATGGTGTTTAATGTTTCAAGTTAAACCCGCTGTCACCAATTAAGCCGAAAATCTGGAAGGGGCAAGAGATAGGAGATTTTTGTACCGATTAAACCAAAGATAAATTAATTTCAAAGAAATAAACGAAATGAAGACTCTTTTGCTTGCAATAAAACAGTCTTCATTCCGTTTATTTCTTCTTAATATTAAATGCGGAGCCTCAGCCCTATTTAATACGGTGAGCGTCTTTATAATGTCCTAGTAAGGGCCCGATCACACGTACCTACCACAACCGCACCACAGCCACAGCCACACCACAACGACAACACGTGGACGGGCGTTTATATGTATGAAACTCGTAAAATCAATCTGCCTAGGCTTAACCCAACTGTGTTGGGGTCGGCTTCCAGTCTAACCGGATGTAGCTGAATACCTGTTTTTTATATGAAAATGAATAGTTCATCAACACGGACCACATTTAACCGTCAAAATCAACCGTGTGGGCGATACCTACCACATCAATGCTACGTCGCAGCCACAACGCAACCACCAGCGAGACCGCACAGCAGCGACCGGCCACATCGCAAACACAACGACCTGTTTGCCAGCTAACACTGGCCACAACGTAACCACATCGCAACTACTATCGAGAACGCAACCACAACGCAACTGCCAGAAGTTGCAGCGACACTATTCACACGTAACCACTACTTGCCCAAATTTTGTCACTGCGTTGTGGTATGGCTGTGGTACGTGTGGACGGGCCCTTAGGAGAATATGACCATTTATTATAAGGATGCAAAATTGGAATAGATCGGATGGGCCATCACTCATGTCCGCGGTAGTGAACTGCACAAAGCACCATTTATCAAGTCCGGGCTTTCATGTAAAATGGGGCAGACAGCCTGAATAGTATCAGCATAGACGGACCAGGTCAGCTGTGATGATCACGAGTGTGGTTCATGCTTGAATTAATTGACCATTGAAACTGCACAAAAAAGTTTCGTTGTGAAATATGCAGTTCTGTTTTTCTATGCGGCCTAGATTTCATAAATTCTATTTCAGCACGTTTGATTGACTTTTGTATTTCGAATGGTATTCGTTCCTTTTTTTAAACAAACAACATTTTCAATTTTATACTGAAGCGCGCATATTAATTGAACGCGTTTAGTGAGTTGAAAATTCCGTATCGTTAATATTTGCATTATGCAATTAGTTTTCCCTGAAGAATAAAAACAGTTTTAGGTATAGGTAAAAGATTACGTAGTCATTTTATTTATTAATGAAACAAAATTAATTCAGTTTTTTTTAAGTTCCATTTAATTTGCTCATAACCAAATCATATTCTCATCTGTATTTCGTTTAACAAAAGAAACGAAGATGAATATATTCCAGAAGTTCGCTAGTTCCTCGTCTATGAGTAATTTAAGATAGAACTTGGGAAGCTGCGGTTTCTCAGTAATTCCATGCACGCTATGCATATTATGCTCCTGGACTTAGCATCCCTTAAATAATTTATTGCCTCATATACTTGAATACTGTCTTAATTTATTACAGAGTTGTTAAAGTATTATAAGTGGGTTCAATTCGCATTGAGTATTGTGATTTATTCTTAGGATTCCTGTAACACTTGCATCAATTAAAATTGCATGTAATTGTTTAAAATTAAAAAGGTCTTAAAACACAGTTGATTGATAAGAATGGCAAAGTGTTATTGGGTTTTTGATCCCTTTATTGAAACCCGGTACTGAAAAGATTTCCTGGTTCGTACCAATATAGAGGTATGAGGAACAGGGTGTAAAGCTCACTCTTACTCTATGGAAAAGGGAGGATCCTCCGACCAGACGGGTGTTGTGTCTGGTGGGCAACTGCCCGATGGTTGATGTCGGGACGTTGTATATATATGGTAGTCACGCGGTAAACTCTGCTTGCGCGATGCAGGATTTACGTGACATTAGATACCGCTACACCAATAGGCTCGCTTCTAATACATAAATGGGACTTCTATTATATAGGTGTACTATTTACCTTTCGAGGAGTATATAATCTTCATTATCAGTTTGAATGTGTGTTACATGAATAATGTCTGTATAGACATATTCATGAAAACATAATCAAACTGAAACCCAAAATCTCAGAACCCTAAACTTAGTCTTGACTAGATCTTACCGAACTAAAACAGCGTCAAACCAGATTCTTCTCTATACATGTTGACGTCACTTCTGACGTCATGCCCAAACTTTCTACCAACCCTCGTCTGGGTTATCAAAGCGACGAGTTTCCGCTATTTACATAATGTGTTATGTCCAAGTAATGTTGGCGGTATTAATAGAACTACATGGGCAAAAACAAAGGTCCCATTTGTATGGTTATTGAGTTTGTGTGATGTTTGTGGGTGTGTCTTTATCCTGTCTGCTAGAAATAAACTGCTGATTTGCAAGGTTATATCGTGATGGTTTGGGGGAACTGCTTTTACAGCACAAAGATAAGAGATCAAAAATAAATGCGAGTTTTCTTCTGGCATTTTAAGTTTATCTTGGACACTACCGACTTGAGTTATATATAGAATACATCTTGAAGAAACCTAGAGTTTAACAGTCTGCAGCAAACAATGTAGTATGTTGTAACAAGTAAAATAATGGTATATCTTCTATTTATCTTGTCTCACTAAATTCAATAGCGGTTTCTTATACAAATGCATTGTCCCTAAAATCAAAGTCAAATACCCATTATTTCGAAATTACAAACTGTTAGAGATAAAGTTGGTCTTTCGTAAAACAGCGCTGAGAGCCTTCTGTTATTCTAACGAGTTACAGACAAAGCTGGCTCATTTTCATGTTAATTAGCTGGCCCCGATGTTTCTCGCAAAAGTTGGACCAAACTTTGTCCAACATGTTGGCTGGATATTGGTTTTATGTTTGTATTGGGTATTGCCAACGATAGTCGCGGTTTCCAAAAGTTGTTTAAGCTTACGCTCGGTACTATTTACAGCACATATAATAATACTAGTTTTTACCCGCAGATTCGCCCGCGTGATTGTCGGAAATTATCCCACGGGAATTTACAACCGTAACCCGGATAAAAACTATCCTATGTCCTAACCCAGGTCATGACCTGTCCGTATGCCTTTCATCCAATTCCGTTCAGCCGTTACGGCATGAAAAGGTAACGGACAGACTATATTTCCAATCCCTTAAATCGCTTAAAAAGAGGTACACAAAAATTTAAAAACCACATGTAAATTTTAAAATCAAACCCTATTTTACACCCTTGGAAGATGATGTTACAGAAACGCTAAAACACGTAATTCTTTATTTCTTACCAAAAGCATAAATAAAAATTTTCATATCCCTCTGAGTTTCCCATACAAACTGTCATCCCCTATATCACCCCCTTTAGGATTATTTATGAGACAAAAAATTGCCTATGTCCTTCCTCAGGATACCATTTGTCACTTTTCCAAATTTTATCGAAATCCGTTCAGTGGTTTAGGCGTGAAAAAGTAACATACAGACAAAGTTTACTTTCGAATGTATAATATCAGTATGGATTAGCCTTTCCTACATGAAACCGCAGATACCTTTACGTATTTTGGCGTATCCGGGGATATGACCGGCAACACAATCTCATTTAGGAGTATATCTAAAACTCAATTATGATCGCCTAAATATCGACAAACATTGGGATTGTGGTAGTTTGACCTTGTTTATTGGCTCACTGGAGTTTGGCTTGATGTAATTATATGATGTTATTCGTGTGTTAGTTTCATAGCCCCCGGCTTTAGTTGATCCGCTGGGATATAAATTTTATTATAAAATTAGTCTAAAGGGATGAAAGAATCACAAATTTTTCTTTTTATTTCGAGAAGATTATTTGTTTCGTTAAAGTTAACGAAACAAATAATCTTTTCGAAAAGTGTTGACAGATCAACACTTTTAAGACCACTTCCACTGCTATTCTCCTAGCAACTCTCGCATAAACGCAAATACAAATGAAAAACCCTTTAAATTGCGATTTTATCAACGAAAAGCTGGTTTCTCTTCCCATCTTTAGACTCTTTGCGTTATCGCGCCTTACGATTGAAGAGGCACAAAAACCTCGCAATGAAACCATTTGAACGAAATGTTAGCAAACATTGATGTGATAAAAGGTTCCGTGATAAAAGTTTCGATTGCCACCGTATTTCCATGTTGGGATAAAAAAAAGTATGGCTGCCTGTCATTCGGGGAATCTATTGGCTTTGCTGACCATGTGGGAAGCCCGGATTATTCCGTCGGCTTAGCAACGGTCAAGCCAGGCTTTAAGTTTTGGTATTCTGTGCTGTGTGGGTTGTCAATGACTGGTTTTGTGCTCCTGGTTGCGAAGTGGTTTAGTAATGGACAAAATTGTCAATTCAGGACGGGTCTATGTCCATCAACGTGTTTGAAAATGTCCAACACGGCTTAACGGCTTAATGGATTCCGATAAAATTTGGCACATAGATAGGCCAGACTTTGGTTAGGGTATAAGATACTTTTTATCCCGGTAGTAGGCTCCCATGGGGTAATTTCCGAGCTCCACGCGGGCGAAGACACTGGTAAAAGTAGTAATAATTTTGCACTCGGTCAAAAAACTTTTTTACAAAAAAACGATTGACTTCGGAAGTCGGTGTCTTTGTTTTGTATTTTTGTTTTTGGCCACCGACTTCCGAAATTAAAGTTATTTTTCACGTCTTTTAGTGTTTTTTTTGGAAGTCGGTTGTTTTTTTGTTGCGATACCTACCCCACACAAATTCGTATGCCACTACTTGGTATTTAAATAACAGTGACAAGAAATTATTAACACATCATCAATATAAACTAAGTGGAAAAAATATGCAGTATTAAGGATAACTCAAAAACTACTGGTCAGACCTTGATCAAATTTAAATGGGACCGCATGTGAAGCACCACCTATCAAATAAAAACATAATCATCCAAATCGGTTCACCCAGAAAAAAGTTATGAGCTATGAGGTAACACACAAAAAAAAAAAACATACATACGCATTGAGAACCTCCTCCTTTTTTGAAGTCGGTTAAAAATCAATGTTCAGGCCCATCACGACGGCATATCACGATTCAAGGCTCAAGATCGTGCATAGCAACACGTCTCAAAAACGCCGGCTCTCAGGAAACCTGCTAATGCCACCGGAGGCGGCGACCGTCCTTTCCGGTTTGTAAACCCCGTAAAAGTCAACATAGGAAAATGAATTACTCTTATTGTTATTCTCCAGGCTTCCACGATGAGCTAGCAAGTTCTGATGCTTTTCCACGAATTTGAACTTTAATACTAGTGAATTAAGCTTTATAATTTGTCACGCACTCGTGGTTATACCTACTTGTTCAAATTCCCCTCGCTCTCAAAGACCGCTTTGATAAACAAATATCGATTTCGGCTGATAAGATTGTTTGCAGTTATCTTTGCGCTTAGATATACCTACGTACTTGTGCACGTTAAGCTAAATCCAATGTTTACTCAGAAAACTTGAAAAGAAATGATTGTGTTAGACTCGAAATAAAAAGTAAACGTGTACTTTCTCCGCGGCTGTAAACCTTAACGTAGGTACATTTTATTTGGGACTTGCTGCGCCCGCGGTTTCGCCCGCATCAGTCTCGATCCCGTGGGAATATCGGGATAAAAATTATCTTACGCCCTAATCCAGGTTACGGCCTAGCCATGTCCCTTCATCCAAATCCGTTCAGGTGTTTTAGCGTGAAACAAACACAAACATACAACAAATCTAATCTTTTCTCTTTATAAAATAAGTTTAGATGTCAAGGTTTCGCTTTCGGTCCTCTCTTAAGAGTAGAAATCAGACGCCCCCCGTCGACAGTTCAGACGCGTTAGTGAATAAAATATGTCAAGTGCTAGTGAAAAACACTTTTTCTCTAAAACCGACAGGCATTTAGCTCCGTTAGTCAAATTGAATTAAGCTAGGTTATTTTTTTTTCTTGGTGTGCAAACTTTTCTGGAGGTAAAAAATGACCTCCAGAAAAGTTTAACTTCTATCGACTAATAACATAACATGACGCCTGTATTCTCCGAACGGTTAGGCAGAGGTGCACCTATTAGTACACCCACATTTCGCCAGTTATGTTTAAGTCCCATGTAATAGAGTGCGAGTCTATTGCCATCTACCGAGCACAAATCCAGACTTTGCGCTGCTACTGAGAAATTCCAGTTGGAAAAACCCAATAACACTTTGCCCGACCCGGGAATCGAACCCAGGACCTCATACTTAGCAGTAGTGCTTCCGACCAACCAACGATGCGGTCGACAAGGCAGGCGACTAATATCAGACATCTGATATTACTCATTTGCTATCTACCTATCTATTCTCTAGCCCAGTGGTTCCCAACCATTTTTCGACCAGGGACCACTTTGATTTCATTGTTATTAGCAGGGACCACAACGTTAAAAAATAAACTATCAATCTAAAAATAAACTTTTATTAATTATATATGTACGTATACGAAATGGAATAGTTTAACATACGTAATCGTAAAATTCAAAAGTAACATTAATTAACAAAACACTTAATTTTGTGTAGATAATTCAGTTTGCATCAATGAGATTTTTGAGCTTACATCTTCTGTACAAGTTCTTGAATTCTTGGTGTAATATTTTTGCTCAAAACTACACGCATATCATGACTTACTTTCAGTCGATTCCTGGACTTGTGTTTATTTATCAATAAAATAGAAAATAAAGGGATTTTGAAGTTGTGAAGAAAAGCATAAAATTGCGATTTCTCGAATTTTAGTGTATAAAATTGCTTTTTTAAACCAAAACTGCTCCAAAGAACCAAATTCAAACGCGTCCTTACAGTTTCTATCATTTTGTTTGAAATCTTGCGCTCTGATATTTTATCTCTTGCCGACCACTGGTGGTCCACAGATTACTGGTTGGGAACGGTCTAGCCTAAGAAATCAGTAGAGTTACTTCTGTGAAAGAAACTTAGTCTTGCTATAACTATTTGTTTAACAAACTTGACGGGACAAGGTTCTGTAGTCGACGCGTATTTTTTACCAACCTGTTGCATTTCATATTTTGTATCAACCGCATTCCGTTTATAATCCATCTATATATATATATATATATATATATATATATATAAAAATGAATCTGTTTCCCTTGGTCATCGCATCACGCGTGAACGGATGGAACAATTTCGCTCATTCTTTTTTTGTTGTGTTAATTGTTAACAGGAGAAGGTTCTTATTAAAAAAAAAAAAAAATTGAACGGAACATTAGAAAATTTAAGAAAACTTAACGCCAATAAAAAAAAATCATAACTGTCATTTGTTTGAAATAACTGTCAGCGATTGACAGAATGCGCGCTGCAAATATCGTTTAACACAGATGGATTGTTTGATAAATGATTCGATAGTTTTAGTTTTAGTCAATAGTCAAAACTAAAACCCACCAAGCAATAGACATATTTTATGACATTTATAGTTAAGACAGGACAACGTCTGTAGGGTTAGCTAGTTATGTTATATATTTTGATAATCCTATGTAATTACCACCTCGTCCAAACTTGTTAATAGCTACACATACAGAGGTCAATCAATCTGCCAGTCTAACCGGATGTAACTGAATACCAGTATTTTAGAAACAAAGAAAAATATTTTATCTGGGAAATAAAAAGAGTAAAAAAAAAACAGCGAAATTTTACATAGAGTGACTGCCTATCTGACCTCCACAATCCAGTAACTGGGTAATACGATACCCCTCGGTAAGACAGCTATAGATAGGGAGGTGTGGAATTTAAATTAAAGTCCGTCGCTTGAGTAGAGGGGTCGTTCGGGCCAATACACCCAACACCGGTACTAAATGGATTAGCTGGCATTTAGCGACACAATGCATTTGAACAGTATTAGCTGAACATTGGAAGTGCTGGAGAAAATGTAACTTTACAACGCCTTTAAATGTCGCAAAAAGAGTCTCATTCGAACATGTAAGTAACGTGACTCCTGGATTCTGAAAGGCTCTGATACATTCTGTTACAAGTTATGGATTGTATTCTAAGATATTATAAGTGACCTTATTGGTGATGTTCTTTAGAAAGGTCAGGTGCGTAGTTCTCGCAACCGGCGTCTTGTATGACCAGATGTACGTGTGTGATGTGTGTGTGTAGGTGTGTGTATGTGTGGTATGTGTGTATGTGTGTGTGTGTGATGTGAGGCAAAGGTAGCAGGTGGAGTTCTTTAGTTTCCATCTACCCCCATGGGAAGAAGGTGTGAGTTTATGTATTTATGGCTCGATTTTTGAGTAGTCAGACAACATTTATCTGAAAAATAAAAATGGTGGTTGGACAATATTTTCTTTTACAAAAGCTATCAAACCGCCGTTTTTATTCTGCGGATAAAATTTATCTGCGGATTGTAAAATCGGTCCTAAAATAAGCAATTTATATTTTCGATCATTACTTAACTTTCAACAAAGAAAAGGTTATCAGAAACTGCTTGGTTAAAAGACACTGTCTACTAACAAATAATTCGCAAAACCGGCCAATCTATATCGATATCAAAGCATATTAATTAACGATGAAACTATAATTAATGCCAGTAAGATACACAGTCAACGAAAACGTATAAACGTCAGTAAACGTATTTTCTTTCTTTCTTTTCTTTTTTTTTAGTCACGGGAGTGAAGATGCGGGCACAACAAGCTATAAATTAAAGTAGCCATTTGTTGCGGTTTTCACCATTATTTTGAGAATCTATTCAAATAGCATAATATATCAAAGTTATTTCGAAGTTCTGTACAGTCGTCTAATCCTTGCGAAGAATGGGCAGGTCACTAGTAAAAAAAAACCGGCCAAGTGTTAGTCAGACTCGCAAACGAAGGGTTCCGTACCATCGTACAAATATTTAACACTATACGTTTAAAAAAAACACGTAGCTTGTATGGTTTTATTATTTGTTGTTATTGCGGCAATAGAAATACACACTCTTTGAAAATTTCAACTGTCTACCTATTACGGTTCATGAGATACAGCCCGCTGCCAGAGATACGGATCGACGCACGGACGGACACTGGAGCCTTAGTAATAGGGTTCCGTTTGCACCCGTTGGATACGGAACCCTAAAAGTTAACACGGTGATACAAATCTTGGCAAAAGATTAAGTAACCGTAATCTTTTGTAAGATTAAGTTACCAAAAGATTAAGTGACCTTAATCTTTTGCAAAGAAGTACTCTCCCTGTCGTGATTAATGTTAAGTTGTACCTGAATTAAGTAATCTATTCCTCGGAATACATAAATTACGTTATCCCGTACTTAGCTCAAATGGAACGTCTACGATAAATCTTGTATTGAGCCTGGATTCTAATGTTCCAGGTTAATGCTGAAAATTCCACTATTTCAGGTTAATCCTGAAATCCTGGAAGCCATCCTTGTTTATCAGGTAATATTATAATACATTTACACAAATTATTTATAAAGGCTTTACGAAAGAAAAAAGTATAAAGTCTGCAATGTAATTTCGGCGTTTCGGCGGCACATTTCGCTTACTCCTGCCTACCCTCTTGGGTTAGGTATGATATTATGTTAAATATCTTGACTTACCATTACTTCACAAACTTGAACGTAAAACGAGGATTCAAAATTATCTTTTTTATATACTACTTGCTGCCCGCGGCTTCGCCCGCGTGGACGTGCTACCGGTATAAAAAGCCTATGTTACCCCTTATAACATCAGCTATCTGCCAATGAAAGTCCCGTCACAATCGGTCCAGCTGTTTCGGAGATTAGCCGGAACAAACAGAAAGACAGACAGACAAAAATTGTAAAAAAAAAAAATGGTTTATGTACCGTGTATACACCCATATGCATTTAGTAAAAAGTGGTTATTTTAATATTACAAACAGACACTCCAATTTTATTTATATTTATAGATGTATAGATAGTGTTGTTTGAGTTTAAGATTGGAATAATCCGTTTCCATTTCTATACGCCCCATTTAAAAACAGGTACTGCTTTGCTGTTATAAAAAATCTAAATAACCTGTGCCCTAGCTAGTTACTAGCTAATTAAAATTAAGTCATTACCGGACAATGAGAGAAGAGATCCTTCCCATTTTATTTGCTGAAACTCATGCAAGAACAAAACACCATCAATGCTTTCAACTACTTCTACTGAGGTAAACTCTACAGTCAGAAATCTCATTCAAAGGCCCAGTAATAGGATTCCATTGTCACCCTTTAGACATTAAAGTAAACCTATAAACCATTCCGTTTTTCCATCACTTACAATTATGGGAAATCCATGGAGTATATGGGTTTAACTCAACATGTTAATAATGGGTGACAGAAGCCTGTATTCAACAGTGAATGATATAGTCTGCGAATCGGTTTAAATCCTGTAATTTAATAGACAATTGTGTCGAAATGGGGACGGCCTATGCCCTGTGCGTTTAATAGGATTAGGCGGTATCTGTACTATTGGTTGAAGGGAATCAATGGGATTGTATGGTGTTTATCGAGAATAGGATGTTCTTTTGTTTTTGTATGGTATTTTATATTTTTTTGTCATACTAAATAGTTCTCTCAATTTGGAAACAGTGAGGTGGTTAATCCATATTTTTGTTTTAATGTAAAAAAAAATACAATAGTGTCGCCCCCTGTTACATGGGACTTAAACAGAACTGGCGAAATATGGGTGTACTACAGGTACACCTCTGTTTAACCCTTAGGGAAATACAGGCGTTATGTTATGTTATGTGAAAGTTACACAATTTTAGTCATAAAATTGCATTTAAGTATTACTGCCTCACACAAATACTTACTGATAACGTGGCATGTGAAATTGATATATTGCTTAAAAAATCTTGTGTTGCTTGTTAATTGTATATTACTCCTAGATAAAAGAAACTCTTGTATTTGTCTCCAAGCCCAGTATAAACATTGTAATTTTAGACGTTTCGAAGTAGTCAGTTTACCAAGGGTCGTAACAAACAACTGGTCTCGTTTAACAAGTAATTAAATTGCTGATTTATTTCGTAGCTACTGCTTCCAAAATTCCCCATAATTTACTGTGGCTTAACTGCCAATTTACATTTGTTTTCTCATGAAAACATTTTCCAATACATTTAAAAATTGAATCGAGACCACACTATACAAACTCGTATATTGTTGGCAAATCAAAACTGCTGCCAAAAACGTTAAATTACCAACTTCGTCAATGCCAAAAAGGTGAAACAGTTCTCGTGCCAAGACAGTCGTTTCAAGTCTCCTTTTACTTTATTTTGAGCCGACAACGCGTAAAAACAAAGTCCCTCGTAAAATGTTACAAACAGTGCATAGTAATCGATTTTTCCAAACGAAGGACAGACGGTGAAATAAAAACGTCCAGACTATAAAACCTTAGTCCATTCCCTTAATTAGATCACAAAATAATTAACTTCCATACGCTTTATCGAAATAGCTTATGAAACCAATATAAATAACCATAAAAAACAATTAACGGCCCAATTGTAGCCCAAAAAAAACGACCAAACTCATTCAAATGCATGAATTCGTATCTGAATGCTCAATTTGAATTTTTTGGCTATTTGCATATCACGCCTGGCGATAGAAATTAAAAGAAATTCTGCCAAACATTGCCTGAAATTCGATTATGGAAGGACAATATTGAAGTAACGGTTATTCGGCCGATATTTTTTGACGATGTCGTTATAATATCAATATCGGCTCAACCCAATAACCGTAAGAATAAACACTTTGTAAATAAACGAATTGACATTAAATTGAATGAAAACTCACTTATCAAAGAGAAAAATAACAAGAGCGTCCTGTAAAAGCCGAAATTGAAACAAACCCAGTTTCCATCAATAGCCGACGTTCACCAATTCGAAACTCAAACTTCGACTCACCGAATTCGCCACACACAACACACGAACACTTACGCACCTCCGCGGAGATAAAAAAATACAATTTAAACTTGGAACGTCCGATGAATAAATTCGTTTAAATTTAAAAAAGTAGTTAAACTTTTGCAATTAAACTTGGAAGATGGAATATTAGTAATGATTTTGAAATAAGGAACTTTGAAGATACATACGCGCGCGGTCGCAGTATAGGTCGTAGATCGGACAGCGCCCGTCTGGTCGGGTCGCAGTTCGGGACGCGAATGAGTGTTGGGGCGCCGCGCGAGCCCTTATACCGACGCTCTCAACCCCAAACGTGATGGCGGTGGGCGGTACTATACAGAGCTGTTATTGCACGTTCTTCATTTTCTTTTATTTTGGTAATTAATTTAAAAAAAAAGTGATTTGTATCACTTTCTCGGATATCTTGGCAGCTGAAACTGTAAATAGGTTCCTTAGTACTTATTTTTTTCGATTTCTGCATATACTAACTATGTGGTTTATGAACAGTATTTTTATCACTCCAATTAACAAAACTTTTGACTGAAGTCATCCGGGCTTCAAGCCGCATCGACTCGTACTATGTTAAGAGGCGTTTGAGGTCAGCTGAAGATATGAAAAGACCAGATTGAGACTTCTAATAGTACAATTGTCAACAAAAAACCTGGCCATCAAACTGTTGCAAATCGCATATGACCGCTATCTCCCTAAAACCAAAAACAAGAATAGATAATACAAGCTTATCACTCACGCTCTATTTACAACCACACGACCTCAACAAAGTAGCCCTGAAAAAGAAAAAAAAGTAAAAAAACATTCCGGTATTATCCTCTCTATACATACACCACGGAGTGCCATCCCTGTCGCACGGTGGCGGGTTGTCAACAAAATGTTATTAGTCGTCATCTGCGGAGACCTCATAACTGGAAAAATTCTCGAGTGGCTGAATGGAAAACTATAGGATAACTTGCAAGCAACGGGCAAGATTGAACTGAGTAAACAACATTTAAGTGAATTATTGTTGGTAAACAGGAAAATTAGAAGTTAGTTTGGGCTAAATACGGTATTCAGCGCCATCCGGTTAGACTTAAAGCCAACCCCTACAAAGTTGGGAAAAGGCTAGCAGATTGATTTTAACATTGAAATAATATATTTTGTTGCCAACAAAATCGTTAAAATACAGTAAAAATATTAGAGTCCTTTTTGGGCAACAAACTATATTATTTCAATGTTAAAATCGCAAGTTTTATCTCGATTCACCCCTGCATCCCTATTAACCCAGTTTGACGGTATATATAAATGAACTACATCATTTACTAAGAAACCGATCACAAATGGTGCTATTTCCTGAATGCACATCACGGATTGTTGAAAGAAAACAGCCATGCACGACCTCGAGGACATAAATAATAATAAAACAAAAATGAGATTAAATGAGAAGAAAACTAAAAGCGTTAATTCAATTAATTCGATTTGCGTGGCCGAATGTTAGAAGTAGTGAATGTAACGTTGTATTGAATAAAGATATACTAGAATTCTAATTCTAGTTTGATAA
Source organism: Griposia aprilina (assembly GCA_916610205.1). NCBI lineage: Eukaryota > Metazoa > Arthropoda > Insecta > Lepidoptera > Noctuidae > Griposia > Griposia aprilina. Next base: position 21,141,987 of record OU744285.1, on the reverse strand, counting down.
TGATAAGAGGGGGGGGGGCTCCCACTGGACATCATCATTATTTATTCTAGAAATAGAAAAAATATATATCAACCACGTTTCAGATTGTCTAAAGTACACATTAATGTTATGGGGTACTGAGTAAAATGTTATAACAAAAGAAAATTAGGTAGATATCGTTTTTTTTTTGTAATTTAGAAGCATTTTTCAATGTTGTACATGTAAGTACCATGAAGCCGTTTATTACGTTACTAACCACGATTTTTACAACTTTACAAAACATGAGATGTATTTGTTATAATAATTATAACGAATAAAAACTAAACTAAATTTATAAAATAATTTTATAAATGCACGTAAATCTTCCAGAATAAATACTTTAAATGATGTAAACCCGAACGAAATTTGTTACGTGGTTTAGAAGAATCACGCGATCACACAGAGAGACACGAAAAGCGACTTTAATTTATAATATATATATATGACGGAGAAGGTACGTCTCTCACGTTATCATCAGCCATATTTTAACTACTGCAGGCGTACTATAGGAAGTGTTGGTTATTGCGCAATAGAAAAACCGTTTGCAGTTCAAATTAAATTATAATTTACGAACAAATTAATCACACTAGCGAATCACACACTGTAGGTACACGACACAACTGTACACAACGCGCGACAGTTTCTAAACGTGTTCACTGCTTGACCATCACCGACCAGCCTCTGCTTTAACTCTGGTCGAGCGTTATGTTGTAGACTCTGTCGAGCGCCGCCTGGTGGCGCTGGTGTCCCGTTTAGTCAAAGTCTAACGATTGATTTAACGTATTTCCGACATATAGATTATATAATTATCATGTGTGTTTCACCTGAAAGAGCAACTCAGTTGAGTAAGAGTAAGTCATGCTCACTCAAATATCTCGGTGGCGCGTGTGTTGGATCATTAGGTTTCTTTCAAAATGGTTGAGCTGAATGGCGCTGATCCACGCGTCATGTTCGTGAACGGGTGCCGTCAGTTGACACTGGTAATCCCTTTACTGCCAGGGATTATCTTTTATCTTATATTTTGAATTGTTTTTTGTTTTTTACTTTGTTCTCATATATAGAAGCAACAAGAATAATGTACCCAGGATTTTGTAATATCTAGATTTAAAAGAGTGTCCATGGAGTTTCTTGTCCGTTTTTCTCCATAGAGATCTACGTTTTGAACGCTCAACTAGCTTCAACTTTCTGACTAACTGACCGGCTCTATGGAAATTCAAAAGTGCTTCAAAATGGTTTAATTGAAATAAATGCTTGAGTTTGAGTTATTTTAGCACTAAATGTTTTGATAACGGTTGAGTGATTCAGGTGTTCTACTATATTTTTAGATATGTTCATGTTGATGAATTTTGTTACTACAGAGGATTAGGCAGCGTGAATCTTCATCTTCTTTGTGTCGATGGAACGACAGTTTTATTAAATTTTGTTGGCTCAAAACTTTGTCACTTCCACGGCGTCGACGGTGGCGTCGGGGTATCCTGAATAAGGACTTAGAACTTTCTTAATAAATTATACATAAAGAAAGAAAGTAAGAAAGAAAATACGTTTATTTGTGGTAAACATGACGCAGAGAAAAACACACAAATACAAAAAAGAACCAGTTGGGGAAAATTATGCGTCACATCCACGCAAAACGGCAATCATTCAGCATAATTTATTTAAATCAAATATTTACGTACATTGTATCGAAAACAATCGAAATCTAAATGAAGATAGAACGACAGTTTTAGTTTTATTTGGTGTACGTTAAAATAAACTTAATTGATAAGGAAATAAATTGTATAAATTATATTATCACCATTATTATGTTATAACTTCCTATTTAATCATATGTCTGGAAACAAATATAAAGAAGTCACAACAACACAACCGGTGAAATGTGGGTGTACTAGAGGTACACCTCTGCCTAACCCTTTGATTGATGCAGCCGTGATGTTATGTTAAACAGGTTGGCAGGGACGCGAATCATCAAAACTACTACGCTTTTTTTTGTGTTGGAAATCATTAAATGACTTCTCCCGCTCTGGGCGGAGCGGGAGGGCATGTCAGACTCTTACTCACTAAAACCCACCCGTGTTCCTTCAGTTGCCTGTGCGCCAGGGCCACGGTAACTCTTTCGAACAATCCGCGACCCCGGCAGGCATCGGCCCTACAGGACCCGTCAATGGCGTCGATATGCCTTTTTTTTTTTTTTTGGTTGGGAAATCATCAAATGACCTCTCCCGCTCTGGGCGGAGTGGAAGGGCGTGTCAGACTCTTACTGACTAAAACCCACCCGTGTTCCTTCAGTTGCCTGTGCGCCAGGGCCACGGTAACTCTTTCGAACAATCCGCGACCCCGGCAGGCATCGGCCCTATTGGACCGCTTCAATGATGCTGACATCTCTTTGAGGCGCGCGTGGAACACGACGCGCCGTCGACCCGGGCCTGGTCCTTACCGGACGGCGAGCTGCCCATTGCTCGCCGTCCGCAAACCCGCGCCTATGATGGCCGGGAGTCGACAATTGACTCCCGACGCCCAGGGTGTCTCCTCCTGCGGCGACTAGGGGCGTGAGGGCGCAACGATTGCCGCACCCTCACGCGCTCCGCCTCCTCCTTCGCGAGCATTACTCCTTCACAGAAGGAGGTGACGGCTTCCCATTCCCTCTCGCTCCGTACCATGGCCTGTACCAGGGCCGGACGCGAGAGATCGCCGCCGCCGATCGCCGCCACGAGGACACGGCGGTGCTCCACCCAAGCTGGGCAGACCTCCACCGTATGCTCCACCGTGTCCTCCGGTCGATCCACACAATGCCAACACCCGGGCGTTTCCTCCCGCCTTATCCGAAACAGGAACCTCCCGAAACAGCCATGTCCGGTGAGGACCTGCGTCAGGCGGAAGGTGAGGACGCCGTGGCGCCTCTCAAGCCACTCCTCAAAGAGGGCACTTACCGCCGCAATTGTGGCGTGCCCAGCGCTGGGTTGCGACAGTCGCACTCTCCATGCCGCCATGAGATCCCGCCGGAGCTCTGTCCGTTGTGCCGCGATTTCTCGCGGCAGCGGAGTAACGCCCCGACATTTTGCCTCCAGATCCCATGGCGGCAAGGCGTCGATGTGCCTGCCACTCCGTATGTAATTTTAAACTTTAAAATTAATGCTGGATTATGGAAGCTACATTATAAAATGTGGGTTTATTGGCACCCTACGCGGTTTACGTTAAATTGAGCCGAGTCATTATATAGTTTAAGTACCTCATAAACGTAATATGAGGTTTTTATGTATTTTTAGCAACATGGGTGGATTGTAAGACTGAAATGGTTATCGTTGACGACTTTAAAATTCACAAGGTTTTGAAATACATATAAAAGCACACAGTGACAATGTATTTTATGCTTTTTGACTTCATATGTACAAGTTCTGTTTTATTTTGTGCAATAGCAAGTGCGCTAAAGGCTTGGCAACTACAATTAGCATTATCTTTTAAAATAAATAAGATGTAATTTTAAATAAATCATTTTTAATCCAGGAATACCTATACCCAAATAAAAATTTACGCCAGATTACAAATTATTATAAATGATTATAAAACAATATCAATATTACAATACATTACAATAAAACAATAAATTAGCATAATTGGAGCTGTAATATATTAATATTACAGCTCCAATTATGCTAATTATATCTTAAACGAAGGAATAATGTACCTTGTATTCGGTTAATAAAGGAGGCCTGCGAATTTCTCATGACTTCGTACAAGTCATCTACCCTGCTCCCGGCAAACATGCACTAAACAAACAAAAAAGTAAAAACATTATAAGTATTCATATACTAGAGCGGCCCGGCAACGACAGAGGCAACTGCAGCCGTCCACGCGTCGACGGCTGCAGCCGCCTCTGCCGCGACGCGTCGATGGCTGTAGCTGCCTCTGCCGCGACGCGTCGACGGCTGCAGCCGCCTCTGCCGCGACACGTCGACGGCTGTAGCTGCCTCTGCCGTCGACGAGTTGGCGGTTGCCGTCAACGAGTGTCGATAGATGCAGTTACCTCTACCGTTAGTGCATGCCGCTCGTGTATAAGAGCACTTAGTATTCATTTTGGCAAACAATCGATAAGTACCTAATCGAATAACCAACGTTCAATTTATATTATATCACATTTCTTTAATAAGAACTCGGCCTGTCTCAACAAACACTTAAAGAATATAAGATATAAACCAAGATGTGTATATTCAACAGAACCTTGTGGGTTTTTTGACGTGTTGAGAAAATGTTTGAACTTTCCTTCGTATTGTTTGAATGACCTTTTCACCTCTGAACTCGCGAACTTGTGTGGGCGTTTTGTGCCTGAAATGCCACTCGCTGCGATGTAACGAGACATTTATAAACAATACGTTTTTTAATAAAAAATGTTATTCTGAATGTGATGTCAGTCTAAGTAGATTGAAAATATATTGTATCTTGAACGGATTTCGCGATTGCTACGCCGTAGCCGAGGGGCTCGTAGCACTTACTATGACAGCTACGGCGTAGTCATCGTAGCACTTATTACGCCAGCTACGGCGTATGCGTAGATAAGTCATTATCTAATTTGTCAAATTTTTGTGGTGAAAACTAACAGAAATTCATGTCAAGCAATATTTTTTTTAACTTAACATTATAACAATATACATATGTGTCGTATAGGTAATTCGAAGAAACTAGCAATTCTTTATTTCAAATGTATATACTCACATAAATCTAAAAACGTTTCAGAACGATTGAAGTATAAATTAAATAAAACATAAGGGGTTTAAGACACCCTATTACAGGTCAAACAATATGGGTATCTCACAGTAATCCTATCCTACTAATCCTACTAATATTATAAATGTGAAAGGTTGTGAGGATAGATGGATGGATGAATGTTTGTTACTCTTTCACCCAAAAACTGCTGAATGGATTTGGATGGAATTTAGCACACATATAGTTTATAACCTGGATTAACATATAGGATACTTTTTATCCCGATAGTACGTTCTCGTGGGATACTTTCAGACCTCCACACGGATGAAGCCGCGGGCAAAAGCTAGTTGTTATAAATTAAATAAAAGCAAACTTTATTTCAGACTAAGGTCCATAATTTTGTAAGTATTTTGCTGTTAGTAACAATAGTGCTCAGGTAAATAGGTATTATTAGTTTTATAGTATTGTTAGTTTTGCCAAAATCCTTTTAATTAAAACAGATAAAGTTTCTCATTGCTTTGTGTTTATGTTCCGATGTTAAACAATATGAAATACGAACCATAATAACTTGTAACAATAACACTAAACAAATTATTGTTGAGTGTCAGCAAAGTTAGGATTGCGGGCACGTCCTAGTTTTCAATACAACTTTAGTACGAACAGCTGAACTCCTAACTCCGTAATAGCTATTGAAACAATTGCTTATGAAAGACTACATTCAAACTATTTGCCAATTTGTTTTATCGTAAAAAGATATAAGATAAGATCATTTATTTGTTCAAAACATAAGATACACACACATGAGGCTGACAACAGCTAAAGCGCAGTCACTGTCTGCATAGAAAATAAAGAGAACCGCCATGACACTACGCTGGTAATTTATTGCAAAATATAAAGCAATTATCTATTTACAAAAAATCTATTGATTGGACTAAAAAAAATAAAACACTATTACGTTAATAAGTTGCTTGTAGAATAATCTGACAAAAAATCAGAATGATTGCATGTATATTCGTATGGTTTTTTATCGTTAAAATATTTTTTTAGAGGTATCTCCGTGATTTTTTTCCATCGTATCAAAATTAGTTGTATTATGTTTTCAACACAGTATCTAAGTAGCATATATTCTGCAGAATATCATATATTTTTTTGATTTGTTTACTGCAGTGGATCTTATACTTTTAGAATTTATAAAATTTGCGTTTAGGTCCTGTAGTCTCCTTAAATCATATAACAGTTATGCCATACTGTTTTAATCGCTACAAAGAATATTCGTGAAGAATATCATCAAGGTAGGTAAGGTTGATGCTACTCATCGTCATCTGTCGGCACGGTTTGCGCAGTGGTTAAGCGATTGACTGCTGCGCTGCGTGTCGCGGGTTCGATTCCCGCACGGAACAAATATTTGTATGACCTACAAATAGTTTTTCTGGCTGTTTGTGTATGTGAGATTAAATGTTTGTAAACGCACCCATAATATAGGAGAAATTCCAAGTATGGGGCATACGTTTTAAAAAAAAAAGTAGCCTTTTCCTATGTTGGGGTCAGCTTCCAGTCTAACCAAATGCAGCTGAATACCAGTATTTTATATGGAGTGACTGCCTACCTGACCTCCACAACACAGTTACTGGGTAACACGATAGATACCCTTTGGTAAGACTAATGACAGGTGCTTCTAGTAAGCTATCTTTTAAAGTTTAAACTATTGTTTTAACAAACATTAGATAATGGAGATCTACAATTAACATATATTATAAGTAGCCTAGAAACCAGCATCCTCAATTTGTACATACTTATATAACGAAATATTGCGATCATCATTGGAAATTTTCATTGCGGCCTTCTTTTGTTTTATATTGAACAAAATTCACAGAACAGAATAGAATACTCTTTATTATGTACACCATACAAAAATTACTGATATATATGTAGAAATTTTACATACGGTGACACAATGGGCGGTTTTATCGCTAAAAGCATTGACAATTGATGGGATAACTTTATTGCTAACCATCCAGATGGAATAAAACCGAATCCTTACTAACATTTTGTTAAGAACTGCAAAGAAAAATTCAAAAAGTAACTTAATCCAAAAAAAAACCTTTTTACCGAGCCATTTCAAGCTCAATCCTTAGCCTTACACAAAAGCCACTAGGTTAAAAGTACCCAGAAAATACTCGCACGTATTTGGAAAAACCGATTAACTGCCCGTCTCTCGACCGTAGCTGTTAAAGGGCTCATTCACACGACGTTACTTTCTCGCTTCCAATAGTCGATTATCACGGGAGATAAGAAAGTTTTCTCGTAAACAAATGATACTCGCATGGTGAATGACGGAAGTCGGCGCGCGTTTAATAATAATAATTCATTTATTTCAGATATAGTTCATACATTAAATAAAAATAAAAATCATAAAAAACTCATTACATTAAAATATATAATCAACAACAAATTAAATTAAATTTCCAAATTACATATACACATTAGAATTATATAAGCAATGTCCAGCAATACAATTAAATGAAATGCACGTTGTAAAAATCAATAACAAAATTATACATACACAATATAATCTTAAACACATATCAATTATTACGAGGAGAGGCACGAACATGAAGCTGCATCCACCTCTGTATCAGGGACAGGTCACACCGCTCGGACAACACCCTCAGGAGACTGTTCGAGCTAATTCGTAGGCGAAGCACTACAAAACCGCGGGAGCCCTAACAGTGTCCTGAAAGAATTGTTGTACTGCACGCGCAGTGCGCTGTACGCACGCTGCGTAAAGTTAAAAATTATAAGCTTTCGATTTCGCCACTACCTATGGAAACTGTTGCCGGGAAATAATATTGCAACTGTAGGCAGAGCTTTAGGCAGCTGTCGGTACTTAATCATCATAGAGAGATCATTAAAGAGACATCGTAAAAATATGGCGGCTTTAAATGAAAGCCACAATAGTTTTTTTTTTTTTATGAGAGAGTTTTCTCGCATTCTTTTGTTACAGCTTGTAAAAGGGAATTCTGTTGCGATATTTTGAAATGAGTGAATTGACACTATTGCCAGCTCACTTCGCCAGACACCAACCTACATGGTCTTCACATGATCTGACCAAGATTATGTCTGGACTTCAAAAGAGACTGTGACCTCTGAGTTTGTTTAGTCAGGTCAAATAGGAAGAACCTCATCCAGTTTTTAAAATATGATTGGCGTGTAAAAGTGTCTGTACAAACCTACTGTGACGTTGCAAAATCGATAAATAACGCAACAGATAGCGACATCTTGTGTCAGATCAGACAGGCTCATGGTATGGCTGCCAAAGTAGCCTCTGTAACACTAGAGAATACTACAGAAATAATGTCATGTAAATTATATACAAGATTATTAATTAATTAAAAAAAAAAACATACAGACATAATTTCTCACATTTTATTTAAAACAATGCATAATAAATGCAAAATAACCAATAGACAAGAATTCTATTTGGTCAGATGGTGGTGGAAGCGTCTACAGCGATTGTGACATCGATCAGGAAAATGTTCAAGAGTCGCAACGTGTGTGACACGATATGAATAGGATTTGGAATAGGGACTCAGTTCTGGAGGATCAGACTGTACCCAAATAACCCGATGGGTTTCCAATAAGTCCCATTCGAAGCTGAATCCGGTCTGGCTGTTTATGCTGGCCTTTCTTTTAGGGATTAGTCTGATGCATAATTGAGACGTGATGCTTTGGAGTAGCCCCGTGGTCTGATGATTGGAATGGATCCGGGTGCAGACAACCATTGAGGTGTGGCCATCCGTTGGTCAGGAAGACCTTACTTAGACGAATATCGGTGATGAGGGAAGTTCGCCGTTCCAGGTAACGAAGCGTCATTATCAATACCCGTAGGCCACGTAACGTGCAAACACAGGGGTATCCTGTGTTTGATGCCAAGGGTCGTAGTCCCGTCGAGTGAAGGGATTGTACTGAGAGATCACCGAGAATATCGGTAAGGCAGCAATTTAGTCTATGAGAGAGTTAGGCCTATTGTATGGACTAGGTAATGAGACCAGTGCCATGAAGTGTTGTGTCGCGGTTTGTTTCGCATAATCTTATGTTCCCGTTGTAAGCACAACCTTGATAGGTCGGTATTTATGTGATTGAGCTAGTAACTATTAAGTGGTTCACCTCACGGACTCGCTATAGCGACTCTGAGTTATTGTTTTCTCATTGCAGGTGAACACACCAATACAACTAGACCCGAGACTGGTTGTACTGGTGTGGATGCCCAAGTGTATGAGGGAAGGTATGTGGCCAGCCACATTAAATATTGTGAACCTTCAATTGTGTTATTGTAATAAACATGGTATTGTGTAAGAAGGTACTTGTTTAATTCAATCTTTCCCTAGCAGCTTATTATACCCTACAAATTTACTTTAGCACGGTGGTGAGTAGTACAACCACGAAGGAGACCATCAACATCCAGTTTCCTAATCAATTCTGTACAACTCTGGGGAGCCGGGTTACACTACTTAAAGAAATAAAATAATTTATCGTTTTTCGCTTGAGCGTAATAATCGTGCCTTTACCGGAGCTAGAAACTTTCTTCGTGTCACTGATGCGTAAGAGTAGAAAGTATTTCGATATTTCAACTGGAGAGGTTTTAATACGTCGAGAACGTTTGACATCCGTAATGACTAGTTTTGTGGGGAATCGGAGTGAACATTATGTGTGGCTCAGTGGATAAAAGAGGAAATGTTGGAAATTACTTTCTAAGTCTTAGCAACAGATTATAATTTGAGAGTCAAATTATGTTAAAAGTTGACGTTTTAAAAGATCGGGAAATGTTGTTCTTTATAAAATTTATAAGAAATTGTGGATACTTAAATTTTCTTATTTTACTTACAAGTAAGCACCTAGTGCTATTTGAAGTGAAATATAGGATTGTTTTGTTAAAAAAATATTATTATATTTCTAAAGATATTATAAAATCATTACAAAGATTCTAGTGTAGAGAAAACAGTTTTTCAATTCAATAGAATGCTGCAATAATAGGACGCCTCACAAATGGTATAGCAACGAATGAATAATAAGTAGAAGATTGAATTTCCATAACTAAAACAAACATTTGTATAGCCTGAATCTTATAAAGTTAGTAAATATATAACATTGGAATGGTATGTATTTAATTGGCATATTGGCAAAATATTTGTACTGCACCTAATGGTGTATTGTAAAATCTGTCTGATTAAAATCAAATTTAAATTTAAATCGAGGCAAAAATTAAATACAACAAAAGAAAACTTTTGCACAGGTTTCTAAAATTCGAAACTCTTTTATTTCCATTACAATGCTTTCAATACGAATTATATGAGAGTAAAATATCGATACACGTTGATTAGTAATTGATTGGATTTTCACGAAACAAATGAAAAATGTTCACATTTTAGTACAAATTATTTTTATCTATATCGTCTTGCCCTGTTCCTTTTGACATCTCTGGGGTACCATTCTGTCACAACTTTCCTCTACTTGTCTTGAATGCGTCTTAACATATGGCCCGTCCATCTCTAAGTTTTTGTTGGTCTATTTTGGTAATAAAATCAATAACTTTTGTCTTTTCTCTTATCGGGGTATTTCGAATTCTGTCTTGTTTATTAATACCAGTCACTAACGTTATAAGTAATTAAAATTGTTTGTAAGAGCTAATCTCTGGAAGTACTGAACCGATTAATAAAATTATTTCATTGATTGAAAACTACACTATAGGGGAGCCTTCGGATAAATGTTTTATGATATAGTTGACTTCTAAGCAGGTCGCGGGCAGGAGCTATTACGTAATATTTTTACTTAGGATAAAACGAACAATTCTGCGTTACGCACAGGCAACATTTATTTTGACTATAATATCCTTTAAACATAGACCCACTCAGACAACCAATGACAAAGACTTAGCTGCACAAACTAGGGGTGAGGCGTATTTATCGTAACAGATATATATAACAGTTATTTAAAAATAACAAATGTTCCTACTAATATAACTTATCTGTTACTTAAAATAACAGTCGCTCAAAGACTGTTACCACGACTGTTACTGTTTTTTCACTATATCAGTCCCCACACATACTGTTACCACGGCTGTTCCTTACATACACACTGACAAAAAGGAAGGAATATAGCAAGGTTATCAATTTCTCTCTTTTCCTCATTAGTAACTAAAAAAGATAATAGATAAACGTAAATCTATAATTTCACATTACCCCGTCATTCCCAGTCAATACTTGAGATACGATTTGCGACTTTAAACGAAAATAAATAAAGAAGAATACGTATTTGTCGTCCGTACAAAAACAGGCTGTTAAATAACAGATATTTTGATCTGTTATTTTTGTGTAACAGAAACAGTGAGGGTCAGTGAGTGCAGGTGGCGTTCTGTAGTTTCTGCCAACCCCCATGGGCAGAAGGCGTGAGTTTATGTATGTGTATGTACAAACAGTGATAACAGATATCGTGTTTAACCTGCTACAACCCATCTCTAGCACAAACACACACGTGGCTTAAAAAGTCATCGTAGTTCCGAATACTCATCTTGTTTTGTTACGACCAAACGTTATGACTACACAACGAGGTTGCTCATTTAATACAATTGTTTCTTCGCGTACCGACGCGCTAACTACAAACCTCATTATTTTTTCAAACATTCGCCCATTCACCTCATTCACGTTCCTTTGTTTTTGCCCCAGGATATTGAAAGTCTACATTACTGAAGATTTCATTTGCTTTCATTCTGATTACATTTCTATTTCAGTAAATAAAAATGTTTGTTTGTAGCTCGTAGTTTTTATGCGGTAGACAAAACCAAGAAACTTTTTGTTTGTTTTTTTTAACCAAGCGTAGTTAAACAAATGCTAATCTAAAATACATTTTACAGAGATAAAAAGGTTCTAAAATAAAAAATAAAAATGTAAATCAGTAGTACCTGTTAAAAAGAAAAATCCGATCATTTTTGTAATCTATTCAAACTAAAAATAACGATATCAGTTACTTACATTTTAAATGTCTGGACCAAGAAAAACCATGGTATGGTAAACAAAATATCATTTTACTTGAAACATAATGAAATACATAATCATAATACCAGCCTCACTTCGGGATAAAGGCCTCCTCTCATACAGAGAACGCATAAGCATTGATCACCACGCTTGCTCAAGACTGGCTTAAAACATATTATGAATCATTAAAAAAAGATGCAAGGAAACCAGCCTAAATTATTAAAATTCAAAGTAAATAAAAAACCAGCCAGTAAGAAATGCACTTTGCAACAGAAGAGCCAATATCTATGTACTCTCGCAAGAGGGCGCCACCGTTTATGCATTCAAATGCACTTCGCTTGACTACTAAATAAATATATACGAGTGCAATTTGGAATGGCGACTCTTTCTACTAAGTTAAACTGTTTTCACTGTAAATGTAAGGGTTTAGTTCTTAGAATGTAAGGACTGTTTGAAGACTTGAAGAACCAAGTTACTACTTATTTTTCTTAAGTTACTTTTCACTTTGAATTTGTGTTATATTTGAGTTTTATTTCGAAAAAAACTAGTAAAGAATGTTTTGCCCATAGTGATCTATTTCGATGCTTTCATACCAGCTAACTGGCAGCATTTTTTCTATCTGAATACCAGCAGATAACAATAAGATGATAACTACTTAATTTTAGTTTTGTCTTTAGCGACACACGTGTCGCGTCAAAAACAAACAACCCAAAGGTATTGTCTTCACATAGGTACTTATTATTTGCTCCCTGACGAAACTTTACAAGACAGACGAAACCAACTACCTACAACCGATATACGACATAAAAACGAAATTAAACCATAAGTTCTACGTTACAAAGTTTACTTTCCAATGTCTTCAAGGAGGTTCTATAGTTCCTTAAAACAAAGAGAATGGCTTGCTGACACATTATCAGAGTTTTGACGAGGGATTTGGCCAGGACTCCTAGTTCAACACAAACATTATTATCGTATATGTAAAGAGGGTTATTTCCGCGTCACTTTGGATAGTCATCAGGTTTATGTCTTGAGAATATCAGATTTAATATACAGAGTGAATTGTAATTTCACGCATTCTTCCAGGATATGATAGGTCAGGTCTTGCACTCCTATGCAACAATTAAGAACCTCATAAAGCCTAGGCGATAATTTATGGGATTCGAGAAGATTTATGTTGTTGTGTTTGCGTCATGTTCGTGAACGGGTGCCGTCAGTAGGGACTGATCATCTCGTAGCAGCCACGGCTTATTTTAATTTAATTTAATATTTGAATTGATTTTGTCTTTTTATTACGGACGCTTTTAACGTTCTGCATCGTTCTCACATGCATAATTTCAACATGAATGATGAAGCCAATATCTTTTAACTATATTTTGATTTAAAAGAGTGTCCGTGGAATTTCTTGCTCGTTCTTCTCCATAGGTACCTACTACGCTTTGGCATGGACAACTAGCTTCATTTTTCTGACCAACCGACCCCTTGACAAGTCAAAAGTACCTGTAATTTGTTTATTTGAAATAAATACTTTGAGTTTATGAAAATTTAAATCGATCACTATTCTCTAAAACCCTAATTAAACCAGTATTTGGTAGTTGAATGCTTTAATACTCTGGTTAGGAGTAATAGACCTTCTAGTATAAAAATCCGAATGGGATATACTACTTTTTTCATACCTATTTTTGCAGTCAGGCAGCATTGTTTTATTGTGCTTCGAAGAGTAACGATGATCGTAAAATTACAGGCACAGGAGACACTTCAACTTTGTTCCAAGATCGGAAACACATCGGTAAGTAGTTAAAAGTCATTCATCAGGTAGTCAGCCCGGTTGTTACCGGGCTGACTACCTGATGAATGACATGGGCATTCTTTTAACCAATTAAAATTAAGTGATTTCATCGACAAAATAGCCGGACAATTTAACAGCAATTTAATAATTGCTAGCTGATACGTATATAACCTTTCAAAGTGTTTTTTTTAAATCAAGGTGTATTGCATACAACAGAAAGTTATAAAGTGCTGTTCGGAAAACAATTTTAATAACTGACTACGAAAAATGGATGATGAGTTCCTGCACTGTACAGCGTAAAACGTTGTTTCATTACCTCATGTCTGCGTACAAAAACAACTAAAATATTATAATTTTTTAGTCAAAGCGTGTTTCACTAATTTTCTGTTTCTAAGTACTTTCACGTCTGTTTTCAAACAAACTCAATTAAAGTTATACTTGTAAGTACTTTGAATAGGATCACAACTCAAAAACTGTGTTATGGGGATCGGCCTCACTAACTTTCAATCCCAAACGTTGGTCTTCAAGGATACAAATAAAATACATATTTCTACAAAAAACAGTCAGATCATTTTATTTCCCCACAAAACAAAACATCCACATCCACACCAGTACATTCAAAACATGTAAATAGATCGGACGCTATGACACAAGGAACGCTGCGCGGAATCTAATAAAGGAATTTGAAAAGACGTGCCGTCCCCCTTGCACGGAGATATTCGCGCTGTCTAAACACCACAAACAAATACAATTGGTAGTTGACTGATATCCGTTGTTTAATTGTAAGAAAGTAGAATAACGTTAAGTGTAGAGATGGAATGAATGATGATCGAAAGAAGACCGATTATGGTTACTTTCGGAACACATTCGTTACATTGATATGGATATGTGATACGGAGGAAAATGTCGTGAGGAAAGTTTTGAGTATGAATTTGGGTGGCTATAAGAGTAGGGGTAGACCAAAAAAACGATGGATGGACTGTGTGAATGATGATATGGTAAGAAAGGGAGTGACTACCGAGATGACGACTAATAGAGAACACAAATAAATACTGATAAGGACAGGAGAATGACAATAATTCGTTGCGTTAAACACAATAGCTTTTGAAATTACTAAAGATGGTAATGAAGTTACAAACTCAAAGCATTTATTTCAATTAAACCATTTACAGGCACTTTTGAACTGTCAAAGAGTCGGTCAGTTAATCAGAAAGTTGAAGCTAGTTGCCCATTCCAAAACGTAGATCTTTATGGATAAGAACGGGCAATAAACTCCAAGGACACTCTTTTTAAATCAAGATATTAAAATTCCCGGGTACATTATTCTTTTTGCTTCTATGTGTGAGAACAATGTAAAAAAAATGTTAAGAAACAATTCAAAATAAAAATAAGCCGCAGGCAGTTAAGAGATGACCAGTCCTAACCGACGGCGCCCATTCACGAACATGATGCGTGAGTTAGCACCGTCCACCTCAACCATTTTGTAGGTAACCGAATGATACAACATAAGTTTACATACGAGTTCAGTTTATAGTTCTTTTAGTCATTTAATATATTTCAGATGAAATATACATAAAAAAGTGCTTCATAAATGCGGTTAAACAAGATTTACGTTAATAATTTGTATCACAATACACACAGGTTTATAATACTATGAGCAAACCTAATTTTATGTTCACATTTTTAGAAACATCATTGAGTAAACGAAGTCTAATATAATTCCTCCCAGACGAGAATATATGAGAAAACTTAACCTATTTTTTATTAAAAATATAGAAGAGATTTTTTCGCGAGAATATTCGGCACTAGAACCATATTCGGAACATTATTACTTTGCATGATAAACAGTCACGTGCTTCCAAAAGAACTCATTTGTGCGTCACATTTAAGAATTTCGCCTTAACGATACGCCCTTGGAAGAATAATGCCGTTCACGTGACTCGACTTCGAAAAGTGTGTGTATTCTTTGGGTGTATTCAATTTCAGTATTTGTTGCACGTGTGTTGCGCAACAGAGTGGTTTCAACACGTTTTAAGGCTCGTTCACACTGGCGCGACGTGACAGCGTAACACAAAGGCACCGCGTGCAGCGCGACGAGCGGGGCCTTTATGGCACAACATTCAACCACTACTTGGCAACTTTTCTCAGTGAGTCATTAACTTTTTTTGTGACTAACCGCATTACAACTGAGAATGCATGTTTGTTCAACCATTTGATATTACTAATTACTAATCTACTTAAATAAAAATTAAATGTAATCGTTGGTAAGCGCATCAATTGAGAATGGCTGGACCGATTTAGCTATTTTTTGTTTTAAAATGTTCGTAATAGTCCGAATTAGGTTTATACGGAAATAAAAACTTGAAACTAGGTCCACTCAATCTATGTGGTTCTTTCCTAAAAATACCATTTCAGACACCAATCTACATGGTCTTCACATGATCTGACCAAGATTATTGTCTGGACTTTAAAAGAGACCGTGACCTCTTTTTTTTCTTTGGTTGGGAAATCATCAAATAACCTCTCCCACTCTGGGCGGAGCGGAAGGGCGTGTCAGACACTTACTGACTAAAACCTACCGTGTTCCTTCAGTTGGCTGTGCGCCAGGGCCACGGTAACTCTTTCGAACAATCCGCGACCCCGGCAGGCATCGGCCCTATCGGACCCCGTCAATTATGCTGTGACATCTCTTTGAGGCGCGCGTGGAACACAACGCACCGTCGACCCACGCCTGGTCCTTACCGGACGGCGAGCTGCCCATTGCTCGCCGTCCGCAGGCCCGCGCCTACGGTGGCCGGGAGTCGGCTATCGACTCCCGACGCCCAGGGTGTCTCCTCCTGCGGCGACTAGGGGCGTGAGGGCGCAATGATTGCCTCTCCCTCACGCGCTCCGCCTCCTCCTTCGCGAGCATTACTGCTGCGCAGAAGGAGGTGACTGCTTCCCATTCCCTCTCGCTCCGTACCATGGCCTGAACCAGGGCCGGACGCGAGAGATCGCCGCCACGAGAACACGGCGGTGCTCCGCCCAAGCCGGGCAGACCTCCACCGTATGCTCCACCGTGTCCTCCGGTCGATCCACACAATGACAACACCCGGGCGTTTCCTCCCGCCTTATCCGAAACAGGAACCTCCCGAAACAGCCATGTCCGGTGAGGACCTGCGTCAGGCAGAAGGTGAGGACGCCGTGGCGCCTCTCAAGCCACTCCTCAAAGAGGGGACTTACCGCCGCAATTGTGGCATGCCCAGCGCTGGGTTGCGACAGTCAGACTGTGACCTCTGAGTTTTTTTCGGTATTTCTTCTCAGAGTAGTCAAGATAGGAAATGCCGACCTCAATTAGTTAAAAAAATATGATTGCCGCGTAGAAATGTTTACAAACCTACTTACTAAAATCATTTATCATTTAAAAACTGGAAAATTAGGGAAAAACTGAAAGTGTTTTTTTTTAAAGAATTTTAATATAAACTATTGAAATTTGGACTGGAGAACGTTTTTTGAGTCAGTTAGTACTTAATACCGTATAAAAATGTTTCAATGCATGAAAATAAAAAGATCGTCGAAACGTTTCCTGTGGGTATTTGCGTGTGACAGATTTTTTGTTTATTTCTACCATCATCGGTCTAACCTTCTCCCAACTATGCTGGAGTCAGCTGCCAGTCTAACTGGATGTAACTGAATATTAATTTGTTGCTACCCTCTTTCTAATTTCGATATACAGTATGTCTGTTCACCGGTATTCGACCCGTTAAGGCGAAGCAATATGATCAATTTTACCGACAAATCTACGATAATAAGGCATTTTGCCCCTACTATTTTACCAATTAAAAAGTAAAAAAAACAACCAAATTTTTTTCACACTTTTCCGTTTCAAGTATTTTTTAATGTTTTAATGGGAGTTCTTGATAAACCTTTTAATGTCAACTTATTGCCTACATTTGTAGCGCTTGAACGAAGCTACTTTTATGCCTGTATGACGTCTACATCGGTAGATATTGCAAAATAAATGAATCCATCCACACTCAGTAAAAAAATATATTACAATGGCCGCCATTTCAAAACAGTAGGGGCAAAATGCCTTATTATCGGGGATTTGTCGATAAAGTTGATCATATTGGTTTGCCTTAACGAGTCGGATACCGGTGACCAGACGCACTGTAGAACGCTATAAGGTAATTGAGGCGCGTGGCCAAAATAAGAACTAACGTCACGATCTTGTTTTGTCAAAACCATTTTACAAATGTTTACGAACAATGCCCGTCTGTCACTGTCATTCAGGTGACAAAATATCCTTGGAGCACTCTGGCTCCCTAAGAGTATATATGTTCTGTGAACTCTGGCTTAAGGCGGAACCTTCAGGGTAGCCCGCGAAATTCAAATTTTGTTACGTTTTTTGCAATTTGCAGATCACTGTCAGGTTGTATTTCGATTACAATATGATTTGCAACCGTAACAACTATGGCTTTACAGAATTATAATCACTAGAATCAACAATACATCTCTATAAGTTCATATTACCCTATTGAATGACTATTTCATGAAATCATGACGTTTGAGGGCAATTCTAACTTAAGGAGTTGTATTGCCGATTCTAATGATTATAATTCTGTAAAACCATATTTGTTACGGTCGCGAATCATATTTTAATCACCATACAATCTGATTCTGACCTGCAAATTGCAAAAAACGTAACAAAATTTGAATTTCGCGGGCTACCTTGGCGCATCCCCCTTAAGACGTCAAATCACGTTACTGTCACATTTTTATTAATACCTTAATACAGAACTTGTTACTTGCAAACCACGTTTTTCATTACACCATAACCAATTGCGGTTTGCAGCCTCAAGACTGGCTTGTTACTTGAGCCTTTAAACGCTTGCTGTCCGGAACCCTGCGGTTACGGACAATTGCTCACTCAAGACTCAAGTTTGGTCACTTGCGGGTTTCAGTGTGAAATGTCTACAAGTGATCTAGGGGTACTGGACAATGTTTGCTTCAGCTATAGTTCTTTAACCAACAAAATATTGTGGTAAAATTAGACTATAATTCCAATACTACTATTTAAGACAGGTTCTACTGTGATTGTTGCTTTTATCATTGAGATTTTTGGAACACCAATATTTTAATGAAATTCTTAAAATTAATTCATAAAATCTGTGTAAGTTATATTTTGAGAATTTATTTATTTAAGTGTAAAAAGTTAATGCAACAAGTGTGAATTCTTGTTTCGGTCACACTTCAATAGCTTATCTATAAAAGTTTTTTAATCTCTATAAGAGAAACGTAAAACATAACTCTTGTATTTAAAATTTCAGGTACCAATCTACATGGTCTTCACATGATCTGACCAAGATTATGTCTGGACTTTAAAAGAGACTGTGACCTCTGAGTTTGTTTCGGCCTTTCTTCTCAGAGTAGTCAGATAGGAAACGCCGACCTCATCTAGTTTAAAAAATATGATTGACGTGTAAAAGTGTTTGTACAAACCTACTTACAGAAATAAAATCATTTATCATTTATCATTAAATACCTCACCAAATAGTTAGCCAATTGACTTAACTATGGACTTAGCCCATCGCAATCCGCTACCGGACATGTCCAAAGTCACCACAACATACTGTTCTCTACGCTCAGCTCCAAGCCAATTTCACCAAAATTTCCGTAACAAAACTTGTCATACCCGTAACATTATAATGCTCATTAATTTACCGCCTAACCAACAACCTGTGACGTTTACGTTGGTACAGACATGTATTTATTACGTGCCTTCTACTAACAAGGTTGCTACATCACTGTTTTAGCTCACATTTATCTGAAAACAAATATTAGTATGTTTGTGTAAAGGAGAATGCAATTTATGTTGGTTCTCCTGATAACAAATAATTTTGGTGACGGGACTAATGACATCAGACCACCCGACACGACCATCAGGATAGACCAGAGTAATAATATTATAGTAATAGAGATTCTTGTGAAGAAGAACTACTTATTATATAATTTTACCGCTAGTGGTTTGAAAAGAGAATATACCGTGTAATTACAGGCAAATGAGATTTTAAACTTTAACTTCAAGGTTGGCAATGCAAAAAAGGATGAGGTCGCCACATTATAATATCCCTGAAAAACAACTAACTAGTCATAATTTCGTTAACTGACTGGTAAAAAAAATACATAAAAAGTCTACCACTTATAATATCAAAATTCTATTTAACTAAAAAGAATAATCTTGAATCAAAGAATGCGGAAGAATTTTAACAGACTAAAAGAATAATGTATACTTAAGTATAGATCTCAAATCAAAGAATGCGGAAAAAAATTAACTGATAAAACCACCTGTTTCCTCGTGAACGGAACTTCGATGCTATACAAATGCTATGACCCACTTACATTTCTTCAAGGTTATTTATGGGAACTCGGCACGGTATGTCTTGTCTAATACTAAGTTCATAACATCTCGCCTGTAATTTTTTAAGGCGTAAACAGAGGTGCATACAAAAGAGTGAAAAGGGACGAGTTTGATTTAATTTATATGTCGGAAATACGTTAAATCAATCGTTTGACTTCACTAATCGGGACGCCGGTGCCACCAGGTGGCGCTAGACAGAGTCTACAACGCTAGCACTTGACCAGAGTAAAAGCAGAGTTTGTTGTTGGCGGTTAAGCAGTGAAGGCGTTTAGAAACTGTCGCGCGTTCCGTATAATTGTGTCGGGTACCTTGTGTGTGTGTGTGATTCGCAAGTGTGATTAATTTGATCGTAAGTTATAACTTGATTTGAACTGCAAACGGTTTTTCTATTGCGTAATAACCAACACTACCCATAGTACGCCCACAGTAGTTAAAATATGGCTGATAATAACGAGAGAGACGTACCTTCTCCGTCCTAAATGTAGTAATAAATCTACTATTTAAAATTCGATCAACGTACAATTTTATAAATAACTAGCATGTTGCCGTTGCGCCAGTGCGAAACAGGAGTAACGGCGACATGTTAAAACGTATAAATTTCTGTGCAATATCTAAGTTAAATATAAGGTTTAAAAAAAACATTTTCACTTAAAATTAGATACAAAGTGCTTATAACAAAATGATAATATCATATTTGCCTTTGGGGTGTCGGCGACGTTATAGGCTACATACATGTTTCTTAAGTTTTGCTTTAAATATTTTTATACTATTATCACACTTCTTTAAATCCTCCGGTAAATCATTGAACAGCTGTGCTCCCTCAACCATTATTGTTTGTTTTCCGTAATTGGTCCGTGCACGTCCAGTCATTAAAGGAAAGTTATTTAAAAAGAAGGAGGTTCTCAATTCGACTGTATGTTTTTTTTTGTGTTTGTTAGCTCAGAACTTTTTTCTGGGTGAACCGATTTTTTTTTATTGTGTCGTATCTTATTGTTTTCTTATGTAGTTGTATGTTTGAGTGTACAGAATTCACTGTGTTTTTTTTATGAGAATGCAGGTGTTATTTGTGTAAATATTATAGATATAAAAACTTCAGTAATAAATGCTCTAAATGGTGATGAAAACTGCATAAAAATCTATTGTGTAGGTAGTTTAGAAGGTCTAAATGGGTACACAGATAGACATGAAAAGTGACTTTGTTTAATACTACGTATAGGTTACATTAAATAGAAATTATGTGTTCTTAATATTTAAGATTGGTTCGCGTTTGACTATCTAACCCACAGGTTCTCATCGTGGGCGATAACGCCCCCTTGTTGCCGTTTGAGACTTTTAGGGACCGTAGGGACGAGTAGGAGACCCGGAAACAATTAAGGGGCGTTAAGATGGGATCTTACGACTATATAATATTACACGTTTAAATATAATCGTGGCAATAGCTATTTCAGATTCGCGACAGATGGTAAGTAAAAAAATTGGGGGCTCTAAAAAATAAGGTTGAGAACCTATGATCTAACCGGACGTAAGCAATTATGCTTTCCTAGAAAAATAACCTTTTCACTCGAGACACAAAGACTTTAAGTTTCTAGAAGAGAAATAAAATGTTTATTATTATTACACAAGCCGCGTGCCCGATGGGATTTCCTATCGGAAAAAATAACGAACTGCAATGCAAACTTTCATCCCCTATTTGGCTTTTAAAGAACGAATTTTCAAAAAATCCTTCCTCACTTTGAATAAGTAGGCTCTCGTGCAACATTTCATGCTTCGAGACCCGCGCGGGTTAAGCTTGGCGTTTTCCGTCAGTGAATTTAAGATGTTTATTATGTAGATAAAGATACTATTTCCCTGACGTCAGCAATGATGCTTGCCTAGAAGAAACCTTTGCACTTGAGTCATCAAGACTACCAGTTTACATCAGGAAACACAGCCTCTGGCAAAGAGTCCCATTCCTTAAACAAACGGGACTATAATAATATATGATGCCATCTGTGACAGCTTGCAAATGATAAAATACAGCTTATCTAATCCATAAATTACAGTTCCAGAGGTACGTTATTAGGCAATCGTTGCGACCTCACGCCCCTAGTCGCCGCAGGAGGGGACACCCTGGGCGTCGGGAGTCGATAGCCGACTCCCGGCCACCGTAGGCGCGGGCTTGCGGACGGCGAGCAATGGGCAGCTTGCCGTCCGGTAAGGACCAGGCCCGGGTCGGCAGATTGTTCGAGAGAGTTACCGTGGCCCTGGCGCACAGGCAACTGTAGGAACATGGGTGGGTTTTAGTCAGTAAGAGTCTGACACACCCTTCCAGTCCGCCCAGAGCGGGAGAGGTCATTTGATGAAAAAAGAAAGAGGTACGTTATTATTGCACTCAATATTAACAGAAATTCATAAATACTTGCAAACTTCACAACCATCACACTGCTTCCACCTTTTTGGATGCTTACGATATTTTATTAATCTTTTACCAAAAACTACTGCCAACCCTGTTTTAAGTGAAGGTGGAAATGCCTAGAGTTTGACACTGACGGTTATTTACGTGTTTCGAAATGTTACTCACTTTACCAGTAGGTACTCATATTGTTTATCATCTCATAGGTAGATTAAAGCTGACAGGTCCTTGGCACATTACCATGGATTTCCTACCGAAGATGTTATGTGATCGAATGATGTACGTTACAATTTTAGAAAATTTAGGGATCAAATTCGTATAATGTGTGCGTGGTTCATGTGTAACTTCGATAAGATAACTCATTAAGGTTAGAGTGTCATCAGTTTAGTAATTTGGACCTAAGAAACTACAAAAATTGTCATACCACCAAAAACATTTCATGTAAAGTAGGTTACCAAGACTTACATAACGCAGCCGGGGTCGCGGATTGTTCGAAAGAATTACCGTGGCCCTGGCAACTGAAGGAACACGGGTGGGTTCTAGTCAATAAGAGTCTGAGCGGGAGAGGTCCTTATGATGATTGCTCACCCAAAAGACTTACATAACGCTTTCACTGTTAAAAAGTTATCAGATCTAATGTAGAGACAAGCACCTAACTCTACAAACCTTATATCTTGGTCAAAATGTACGGTTTGGCGATTTTGCGGTCGTCGCACAGACACTCCTATGGGCTTATGGTAAGCAATGAAGTCACTGGTCTTTAATGTTGTGTCATGCAATAGATCAATGGAACGGACGGAGTTTCAGCTTTCTAGGACTTCGGTAAGTACCCTAGAGGTTTTATTTTATATACAGACCTGCACCCCCCATCGCGGGGGTGCAAGGCTGAAAGACACAGATTTCTTAACTTTATTGTTGTTCGTTCGCAAATCCTAGCCTGCATACCAAATTTCAGCTTTGTAGGACTTTGGGAAGTGCCTTATAGGTTTTGACAAGTGAGTGAGTCAGTAAGTTACGAAATTGACGTAATTTAGGTATTAATAAAATTCAAAGTATAAAAGCTAGACAAATGAAATTTAATGTATTTTATAAGTCTGCAAACTACATCTTATTCTGAGAATTTGAGCTCTTTAGCATCATCCAGGCCGGAGCTATAATAGTTTGAAAATACGAAGAAACGCTTCGAGAAAAGGTAGGTAGTGCCCTTTCTTTTTGTTTTTGGCTCGTCTTGGCGGTGGTACCTACTGCCGTGGTCCCAGATATGTTCCGATTTTCTCAAAAATTCTAAGAAAGATCTTAGCAAAAATCGGAACATTTAAAGATATTCCTCTTAACATAAAAAAGTTCCTTAAAGTTAACTAATGATAAGCGACTGTTTAACCAAACATTCTTGACGTTTAAATGTCTCTTAACCAACGTTTATTAATGAACCACTATTAGTCAAGTGGACACATTGCATTTTCCAGCACTGGCATTTATTAACTTCTAAAATACATTTCCCAAACATAGTATTATGGCAATATATTATGACTAGCTTCTGCCCGCGGCTTCGCCCGCGTGGATGTCGGAAATTAATAGTATCCTATCATCCGAAATCCATTCAACCGTTATAGCGTGAAAAGATAACTGATAGACAGTTATTAAATGCAATTAAGTAATCTATTCTTAATAAACAGCCGGGTAATTACGTAACACACTTTTTTTTTTTTTGGGTGTGAAATCCTCAAATGACCTCTCCCGCTTTGGGCGGAGCGGAAGGGCGTGTCAGACTCTTACTGACTAAAACCCACCCGTGTTCCTTCATTTGCCTGTGCGCTAGGGCCACGGTAACTCTTTCGAACAATCCGCAACCCCGGCAGGCATCGGCCCTGTCGGACCCCGTCAATGATGCTGACATCTCTTTGAGCCGCTCGCCGTCCGCAAGCCCGCGCCTACGGTGGCCGGGAGTCGGCAATCGACTCCCGACGCCCAGGATGTCTCGCCCTGCGGCGACTAGGGGCGTGAGGGCGCAACGATTGCCTCACCCTCACGCGCTCCGCCTCCTCCTTCGCGAGGGCTACTACTGCTTCGCAGAAGGAGGTGACGGCTTACCATTCCCTCTCGCTCCGTACCATGGCCTGGACCAGGGCCGGTCGCGAGAGATTGCCGCCGCCACGAAGACACGGCGGTGCGCCGCCCAAGCCAGGCAGACCTCCACCGTATGCTCCACCGTGTCCTCCGGTCGATCCACACAATGATAACACCCGGGCCTTTCCTCCCGCCTTATCCGAAACAGGAACCTCCCGAAACAGCCATATAATAATTTAGTATGCTTCAAATACTCGTAGACGCATAATATCTAATTAAGAGCGGGGTAATTACGTAACACACTAACAGTACGAATGGGTTTCATTTTGACAGTTCGACAACATTCATTGCGTTATTTACGTTGTTGAGCAGACAAATTTTTCGAACATCTATAGCAATGGATTAGCAATAGGCTTCAAAATGATTCAGATTGTGATAAATAGTGTGTTAGTCAATTAGGGTCATCTTAAGTGGTTGAGTTTTCAACACATGCCTTTGACACTTATTATTATTTAATATCTTCTTTCTTTTTTCCTTAACGATAAAACATTGTTTTCCCGTGAGTTAAATAATGGTGTTAGGTTCTTTGCTATCGGGGTTGAAGGTTGGACATACTCTTGCATTTTTATGTGGTCCTATCTATCGGTGCAGGTTCTTATGATTCTAAATGTCTAACTTAAAAATAATAATAATTCATTTTAGTTTTATCATCGTTGATTTAAAATACTCTAGCGTCGCCAGTGATCGCGTGTTACCTACATGTATTATTTTAGATAAGTTATTTTATAAATTCAAATTGTAATAACTTTTAAACGGGTGGACTGATTTAAATGAAATAAATAATACCTCAAGTTTTCCACGTTTTACCCTCCAGGTTTTACCACGGACTCTGCCAGTAATTTTTTTCCAATTCCCTAAATCTCTTAAAAAGATGTACAATATTTTTTATGAACATGTGAATTTAAAAAGCACTTATTTTACCCCATTGGGCATGATTTTACAAAAACGCTGTTTTTTTTTTTTTTTTTTCTTACCCAAAGCATTTTTTTATATCCCTTATTTAAAAAAAAAACTAAGTTTCCCATACACACCTTCATCCCCTGTATTGCCCCCTTTTAGGATTATTTATGAGACAAAAAGTATCTACGGTTTAAGATAAAAAAAAAACTTTCTTATTTTTAAGGGCTTTATCGCTGAGCGATAACGTCACCCTGTAACATCAGCATAATCAACTAGAACTAAAAACAGTTAACACTTACTTTAAACAAAAAATTGGCAGTTTGTACAATATCCTAGCTTGTTCCGATAGTGGAGAAGCCAGGATAGCATTACACTCTCCAATATCATATTTATTTGTTGGACCAAGTAAACTAAATCGCAAAGCTTCATTCCGCACACACTCAATCAAAACATGTTGCACATCTTCGTCTACTCCACATTCTTCACAGCTGGGTGACGTAACCTTTTTCATCAGAAAACCAAACTTCTTTGATGGAATGTGACCGGAACGAAGTCTTAGTGCCATAACTAAATCACTTCTGCTAAGCCGATTTTGATCAGTCCAACTATACACTGGAAGCTGTGGTTGGATGATCTTGTACCAAATTCCCTTTTCTGTTGGCCTCTGGTTAAAGTATCGCTCCACACACACACACATCACACAAACATCTGTACACTGTTGTTTTATTAATCTTATATAATCAGTATATATAAGAGGAACACTTAAAGAAATTCCATCTGACACAGCTTGATTGGCCAAAAGATCTACTCTTTCGTTATCCTGAATCTGTACGTGAGACGGGATCTACTTTAAAACTACCGAAATTGACTTTTGAGCCAATTTAAATATACACTCTAAAATCATGTAGGCTATCGGTACTCCTCGCACGGGCGAAGTGCACCAAGCCAAGTGTTGCAGCGAACTCTTCGAGTCTGTTAGAATGACAAATTTATCATGACTAATTGAGTTAATGTAAGAAAAAGCCTCTGCTATTGCAATTAACTCGACATGCATAATGGAGATATCAGAGTCTATAGCAAGTTTGACATTTGTATCTAATTGTGGATCCCAAACCGCAGCGCCACTACCAGCACAATTCTCAGAACCATCTATGTAAATCTGGTGGAAATCAACATATTCCTCTTCTATGAAATTTGTGCAGATTATAATTTGTACTGTGAACACATTAAGAAGAAATTAGATTTAATACGTTTTAACTATAAGCAATATAGCAGGCAAGGGGCACATGAGAATAGGTCAGTAGCGTGATAGATAGAGGGCTGATTGCCCAGCTATGCGCTTGCGCAGCTAACGCAAAAAATGAGGAAGTGCCAAGGAACTTAAATAAATTTGGAGTGCTTTCTGTCTTTCAAATTGTAAATAGAAATAATCTTTAAATGTTTGTCATAAAGTTTATTTTGCATTACCAACGGACGTACGCAAAGAATGATCTTGAAATGGAGAACACTTGACTTTTCGGGTGCTTGTAAGCATTCCAGTTGTACTATATAGTACATATTAAGTCCATGGGAAGTGCTTCGTAGTTATTACAATTGAGAATTGAGATACAATTAAGATTTGTCCCAGTCGGTTGCAGTCATAGTGTCGTTTAGGCTTAGTTATAGATGGAATATTGTATTTAATAGTTTTGTTTAAGCTATTTATTTCTCAAAAAGAATACAATTTACTTATCATGAGAAATACAAGCTAATCTTAATACTAAATATACACGAATTTATGAAGAATAGCAGGTACTCATAATTCTATTAAATAGTAGATGCAAAACAAAAAACATTTCTTTTCAACAAGAAAAAGTGAGTGTGCTAATAACATATCATTTCTCGATGGTAAGTCAATAGCAATTACACATTGTTATGCCAGCTGTCAATATATTTAATTTCTTAATGTTGCAAAATAGTAAGATCGATTAGTACCTAAATGTATTTTGTGTATTTTAAATAAGTAATCATTTAATTTTGTAGAAGAAATAACACTGACTTTACAAATAGGTAATTGATTTAAAATCGAAAGAAATCTTTCAAGGGCTATCTCCTTGACAATTTTTATCGAAATCCGTTCAGTGGATATGCGTGAAAAGGTAACACAGTTACTTTCGAATGTATAATATTAGTATGAATTACGTTTCCAAGGCATTCATTACACAGTATTATCATTCTTCTGTGTCTACCTTCTATGAAAAGATCCCAATCAAAGGTTCAAATAACTCAGACTTTCCTTTTAATTACGAAACCTTCAAACAATTACGTCGATGGCCCTTCATAAATGAGTACGATTTGTTTAAATTCTTGCCTCAATAGAATGTAATACCTTGAAGTGTTTTGAAAAGAAATTAGAGGAATTTCCTTTTTATCTCGTTAGAGTTTTTTTTTAAAGGAATGCCCCGCAATTCCCCGGAAACGTAATATGAAAAATAATTATGTAGGATTTTGAAGGCTTTGCATTTTTGTTGTATTTTTAGTATTCGGCTTATAAAATATGTTTTCAATATAAAACGAGCTTCTGAAAAACATGATAATCAGTTCAGCTTTGTACATATTAATTTCGTAAACTCTACGAAAAAAATATCGTTATTTATTTTTTCCTTAAAATGTCATATTTGTCAAATACAAGGTTCTAGGGTACACTGCTGTGTACAGACATTTTAGAAACGGTTTTAATTTTTAGAAAGAAGTATCTAAACTATAACTTTGGTTTTACCTACAAGTGGCCAAAACATGATTAAGTTTGGTCAAACAACTCAAGACCTAAACAATCTCAAGCGTGTACCAGACAACAGTATCGTAGCAAATTTGCTACGGCGTAGCCCCAAGATGCTACGTAATGGCTACGTCGTAGCTCTCTCGTGACTTGCCAAGGCGAGCCATGTTGGCCGCATTGTAAATTAGTAGGTTCCAACATTGCATTCAAGAGAATATTCTATTGGACATTTCGTAGTTTATACATTTTCATACATTTTTTCTACGACT
Source organism: Griposia aprilina (assembly GCA_916610205.1). NCBI lineage: Eukaryota > Metazoa > Arthropoda > Insecta > Lepidoptera > Noctuidae > Griposia > Griposia aprilina. Next base: position 21,113,608 of record OU744285.1, on the reverse strand, counting down.
TACTTTCTGTCTGTATTCGTCAATACCTCCACAGTGTGAATTTTTTTGCAATAAAAACATAACAAACAAATAATTATGTAGTCGTTTTCTGTAGGAAAATCACATATTTCTCATAAGACCCAATTTACAAACCGGTACAGCGCACTGCACGCCAATTTATTAAAAGGTGCATCCAATCATTATTCTAAGGGTAGTAATAAAAGCTCCGAAAAAGAATTAAAATATGAGCGTACTCAAAATATGAAATTTACTGCTTTAAATACTAACTTTCCGACAGCTTATATGCGAATACAAATAAAGAAACGACCGAATAAAATACTGAAAATTCCGAAAAATTAATACAATATTTGCTGACGTAATATTTTTCCACCAGCTTAAACTGCGTTTTACCGAAATCTACACGTAGTCTTTTTTATTGTAACTTACCTATTGTAAATTTAGAATCAACCTTACATTTACATTACATTACACCTAACATACCAAACCTCGGGGTGCCCCTGACGTCGGCCGGCTAGGGTTAGGGTTAACAAGCATGTCGACGGAGCCCCGCTCTGCGGGGCTCCTATTTCTGTCTAAAGGGTTTAAAGGAACCTAACCAACCGAAGCTCGGGGTGCCCCTGACGTCGACCGTTTAGGGTTAGGATTTTCGGGAACATATTATATGTTTTCGGCAACTTAGTAAGTTTTTCGGAAGATTAGTTTTTTTTTGGAAATTTAATTTATTTTATTTGAAAGTATAGATTATTTTTCGTAGAATTATAATTTGAATAAGTTCATGTTTGTTCGTTAAATACAACATTTTTGTCGGTTAATTTTGTATTAATTTTTTGGTAATTCATTTTAACACAGCTTAGTTAGTATTATAGTCAACCACAGATCGCTGGAAGTTAATTTGTTTTTCGGAAGCTTTATTATTTCCCTTATTCTAATTAGTATTCAAATTATGAACGAATAAATTAAATGTCAAAATCAGACCTCAAAAAACCTGCACCATAATTACGTAACACACTATCTATCACAATCTGAATCATTTTGAAGCCTATTGCTAATCCATTGCTTCATATGTTCGATAAAAATCTCTGGTTAACAACGTAAATAACGCAATTAATATTGTTGAACTGTCAATATTAAAGCTATTCCTACTGTTAGTGTGTTACGCAATTACCCCGCTCTTAATTAGACATTATGCGTCTATTTGAAGCAAAAAGCTTTGAAAACTGGTACTAATTTAGGTATAACATTATGAAGTATTAAAACCAGAGAACAACCCAACATTGATCATCCAGCCAGCTTTATGCATGCTGGCGATTTCAGACTATTAAGCTCGGATTTCCTTGCGATGTTTTCCTTCACCCTAAGCTATGGATGTCATAATACAAAAACTACTGGTCTTGTCTTATATATTATTTTTTTGTTATATATTTGTCTTATATTTTATATTATTCTTATATATATATTATTGTCTTATACTGAATCTTGTCCTAAGTCCGCTAGCATGTGTTTTAGTTTGTTACTTTTTTTCCTTTAAAAACAGGACCGCAGGTACCTCAGTGTTTTCTGATTGATATAGTCAAAAGCAACTAAAAAGATAATACCTATATCAAGACAAGGGCTTATGTAATTACCATCGCACGGCGGTACCTCCTTAGGTCATAAATGCAAAAAAATCATCATCAATTACCCCCACTTTAATTACTTATAACGATTTACCGATAAACAAGCTACTCAAAATATGGACATATTTATGTTTTTGGGTAACTTGTTTATCGGTTTACCCATTTAACCTAAGTATCTCTTATTTTTCGACCTCCGAAGTGAACACATCATTACGTTGCGCTCGCCTTATCACATATTGTTAGCACATATGGTTTGTGTAACGGTGAATTCTCTGAATTGCATTATTTTTGAGTGGTGTTTGTGACATGGATCTCGAAGATCAAGGTATGTTCTTACTATTTAGTTATATTTTTTAAATTTTATTTGACTTATTATGTCGTGTTTTTACGTGCTACGCCACACAGGATTTCTACCAAATATTTAACTTATTGTTGACTTCATATAGACTTACAACTAAAATCAACCATAGTCGAATATATCACACATCACATATCACACTCACACACATACACACACACACACACACACACACCACACATATCTCACATATCTTAAATTAAAGATTGAACTCTCTATTTTGAAAATATATAAGGTTTTTCTGCGTCCTTTTGCGACTTTAGTTGCTATATAGCCTCTACGACTGTGTAGGTTCAGGCGTAGCACGTTCTACGAAACATACGTAAAATATTTTAATATATTTTTCAGGTACTTTGGTTAAATGTACTTTCTCAAGGATGCATTTCTTTGAGATTTGGTTTGCCATAACTGGAAGTGTTCCTCAGAAACATCAACACGTGTTGGAAACTATTCTAGCTTCACTGGATGAGGTGGAGAATCTAGACATTAGGACCTTAGATACTCAGTTTATGTAAAAGTCTTGATAGATTTTAGAAAATTGTCTCTAGAAATAAATCAAAATTGTTGCATAAGTACTCAGATTGGTTAAATGAAATTGAATGTGTTTCGAATTAGTAAGAAGTAATGAGCAGTGCATTCAAGAAAACGTGAACCAGCCCGGGCCATCTTGCGAACGCGGACGCCGGAGGACAGATTTTTCAGAATTGTCTAAGCACTCGAAACGTAGAAGATTGGCAGAATTATCTCAAGTAGATGTGGTTTTAACTTAGTTGTGGTTATGATTACGTTTTTAAATAAATTTTAGTTTTAGTTTTCTTGCTTTTTGTTGTTTATAATGTGTATAATATATAAAACAATAAATATTTAATTATATCCCCTTCATGAATAGCAGTAATATCATATTCAGATGTATTTCCGAACGAGGGACAATAAATCTCAAATATTGACTATTTAAATTTATATATAAATAGTACATATCGTACAGTTTGTTGTAAATTATGTAAATAAAGCATTAATGCACATTTGTGAAGTATTTTTAATTATTTACCCTTCAGAAAAATCTCATTTAATAAAGTATTTATGACCGCGCTTGTAGGGCGCTTGGACTACCATGCATCGGCAGAAATGACGAACTTCCATACAAACTTTTAGAGGATATATTTTCAAAAATCCTTCATTAGTCCTTCGTTATAAAAATAACTCTTGTGCAAAATTTCATGCTTCAAGACCCAGTGGTCTAGGCTGTGCATTGTCTAAATTTTCATTTTTATCAGTGCTCATCGAATATTACGGGACATCGCCAAGCGGTTGGTCGTATCTTCATGTGATCAGTGTGCTGGCCTATTTTTAGCCCAAAGAATCAGCATTGACATCCAACGTGGCAATGCTACCAGCCTTTTGGGCACTTATCCCAATGACAGCAATGCGGACGAATTTTTTGATGCCAGGTCTAACCATATTTTTATTATGTGCTTATACATAGTATTATGTACTTTAGTGTTAGCTTTTATATTGCATTTAGTATGGATAAAATAGAATAGAATAGAATATTCTGTATTATGTACACCATAAAAATTACAGATATAAATGTGGCAAATTTACATAGGGTGACACAATGGGCGATCTTATCGCTAAAAGCGATCTTTTACAGACTGTTATAAAAATAAAAATAAAAACCTAGATTTTCATTAAGTAGATATTGTGAGAAGGTAACGAGCAACCAAACAAACAGGAAAAACATTTAAAAAAATAATTGGAGTAACACAGGGATTTATCCATAGCAACCTACTGTTTTTATTCTCAAATCTATGAATTTCAAAATATAAACAATAATGAATAGAAAGCGCTTCAGCAAAACGAAGCCATACCTTGGGCAACTCGACCTGTATAACAATCTAAATATTTATAATCCCTAGAAGGTATTCACAAAACAAAAGCTTTGAGTTATTTCGGTACTAAGCATGTAACAATCTTAACCTTTAAATGTGTTGTGGAATCAAATTAAAGTCTTTATAAAGTCAAATACTGACGCCAAGTGGCTCCTTAATATTTAAGTAATTTTAAGCCAAAGTAGTGTTGATTCAAACTCAAACTCAAAGCATTTATTTCAAAGAAACCAATTACAGGCACTTTTGAATTGTCAAGGGGTCGGCCGGTCAGAAATATGAAACTAGTTGCCCGTTCCAAAGCGTAGTAGGTACCTATGGAAAAAAACGGGCCAGTAACTCCACGGAATCTCTTTTGAATCAAAATATGGTTACACAATATTGGTGATATCATTCATGTTGAAATTATGCATGTGAGAACGATGCAGAACGTTCCAAGCGTCCGTAATAAAATTCAAAAACAATTCAAATATTAAATTAAATTAAAACAAGCCGGGGCAGCTAAGAGATGTCCAGTTCCTACTGACAGCGTCCGTTCACGAACGTGATGCATGGATAAGTACCATTCAACTCAACCATTTTGAATGGAGCTAAATGATCCAACACATGCGCCACCATCAGCAAGACATTTGAGTGAGAATAACATACTCTCAGCCGCCAGGGCAGATTCAATTCATCACTCAGAATAAGTACTTATAATATTCCGTTCGTTGTTTAGTTTTTGGTTTACGTACAAAGTGATTACTTAAGACGGGCTGTTAAAGTCTGTATTTGAAAGTTACGTTCGATGTTTTACGATTACGTACGATTCTGCCGTCCGTAAACTAATGAGCAATCTTTCCCAGAAGAGCAAGGTTCGTCAATTCAAAAATGAATACCTTCTGTGAAAGAATTATCAAGATCAATATTAGTTTTCTTCACAAGAATACCCGTAATTCTTATCTTCGGGCTAACGTGCCTGTAAGTGTATGATTGTACAAGAAACCCGATTCTGAATTCGAATTTCGAAAACTATCAGAATTTAAACCATTCTACTCAAATCTATTCTTTATTTTATCTCAAAAACACGTTCTAGAATAACTAATTCTCAAGATATAATTTCCACCCGGAGAGTATATATTACGTCAAAGCTGATAATAAATATTCCGTCCAGTTCCAACATCGATTGATGCTATTTCCGTCATGTTCCAGGGCAGGCTAGCTAGTTGCAACTATAAATAGTTAAAAAGCAAGCTTCTTTGAAGCCGGCTTTAATTAGAGGCTAATAAAATTGCTGGAAAATTATTTTTATAACTTTGATGGACTTTTATTAGACTTTTAGAAACCTTTGGCGGGGGAGAAAGGCGATGGAAAGAAGTAGTAATTTTAATTAGCTTTTGAAAATTGGGGCTTGTGGCTATGTAACAGCCACACGGGTCGATACGCTTCGGTTGCGGCGGTTGGTCCGTGGATTGGCGACTATATTTATGTGACTGTCTGTCACCTATCCCTCCTTAATAACAAAATAATACATTTATTTTATAACCGGCAAATGGCTTGACCCACTTAGGTACGCATAAATTCTCTATTTAATGGGTAACAAACTAGGGACAGGTTGAATGCAATAATATAACAAATTCTAAAGAAACGCGTAAGGTATATCTTTACATACCAAGAACGAATACGAATCATTCGTAGATCTTTGACAGTCGTTACGGGTCGACAGAAGCCCAAAAGACTGACAACCAGTCTTACCAAGGGGTATCTTATTACGTAGTAACTGGGTTATGGAAGTCAGATAGGCAGTCGCTTCATGTAAAATACTGGTATTCAGCTGTATACGGTTAGACTTAAAGCCGACCCCAACATAGTTGTCAAAAGGCTTGGCAGGTGATAATATAAAAAAAATATGGAAATATTATGCAGTGCGATGGAACTAATTAGTAGGGAAATAAAAGTGGTGTATTTATGCTACGTCAGTTTATAGGTAGGTGTTTATAAATGGTACCGCGATATCGCTAGTTACTAGATAAAATAATGTAGATTCTACATTACTTTATCTAGTAACTAGCGACCCGCCCCGGCTTCGCACGGATGCAATGTAGATACTAATGTGGTGTCAGTGTGGAGTGACCAATAAGTAACATATTGGATTGATTAATACGCACGCGCCGCGCCCGGTGGCCGCTAGATATAAATTTTAACTATATACTGTACAGGGCAATACGTACGGCAGGGCTGTACGTTAGGTACGTTGTGCATTTAATGTAGATACATTAAATGCACAACGTACCTAACATATTTAATTGGATAAGGAATAATACCGTATTGTTTAAAATAGCTTCGTAAATATCCCATTTTTTTTTTGTAATATGTAAAAGATAAAAATTGTTACTGTGGGTTATCCTTAGGAGATAGACATATGTCATCCTGGACTTTTTTGTAGATCTTTTTATGATATAAAATTCCGTAGTACTTAATTTTGATCTATCTCTTAAGATTTAGCCAGCGTTTGCAATGTAAGCGCACAAAAATATGTTTATACGACATCACATTATAATTCCTTGAAATTCTCGACTTTTCTCTATAATATGCATGTTTTATATTATATAAACCTTTCTCTTGAATTCGTCTGTCTATGAATGAAAACCGTATTAACATCCGTTGCGTAGTTTAAAACATCTAAACGCACAGACAAAAAATAAAAGGCCTTGTTTTATATTAAGTAAAGATTATCAAAAATCTAAAACGAAAATTCTTTGATATAAACGAACCATTAATTCTTTGAGAATTTCTATATTTTTATTCTAATAAGCCTCATCAGATCCTATCACGCATGCCCTCGGTATCGCAGATAATTTCCACCTTTGTACCTACAGCGAACTCATGAATGATTTATATTTCGATTTCAAACCTGAAATTAGAGCATTCGTTAGAGATCGAACGCAGAAATGTCTTTGCAAATGTCAGTGCCCGGCTTTTGATATAGACTCGATGGTACTAACCCGGTTCTAGTAAATCCTGGCATCCTTTGCACCTAGAGCTCAGTTTAGGACAAACAAGCAATAGGGTTTATGAATTATGTATTCGGAAGTTGGATATTCGAGGGCTGAAGCTTCCGGTTGTCGCTTGCACGACAATTTGCGGTAATGACGGAGTTACCGTTTCAAAATGTTGACGCTGTATGGAGTGGAGAATTGCTATCGCTATCGAACAAAATTCATCTGTAAAATCTGTTGTGAATTCTGAGCAAACATTGTACTTTCTCCTTTTCTTGGTAGATAAAAGTGTTGTAACTATTTTTATTCCGATGATATTGAATTATGAGGCTTTTAGAACTGAATGATGAATGAAATACACGTCAAATAAATGGACATTAAGTACATGAACAGAGCTAAATGAACTGTTCTTTGCGTATAACATTATTACCCTATAATAAGTCTTGTAACTGATACAGAACACAAAGTTTCATAAACAGTGTTTGTCTGGGAACAGACACCTACAGCCTGGAACTATTGTTTCCTTATAATCACGGAAGATTCTCAATCGTTAACAAGATATGCTATCCAAGTTCTGAGCGCAGACAAATATCTAGTAACCGAATTCAGATAATTTGTTATAAGATTATTATTTAATATCGAGCACTTTTATATTACAAATAATTTGTTAAAAGATTATTATTTAGTATCGAGCACTTTTATATTACAAATAATTTGTTTTAAGATTATTATTTAGTACCGAGCACTTTTATATTACAAATAATTTGTTATAAGATTATTATTTAATATCGAGCACTTTTATATTACAAATAATTTTTTATAAGATTATTATTTAGTACCGAGCACTTTTATATTCCAAATAATTTGTTATAAGATTATTATTTAGTATCGAGCACTTTTATATTACAAATAATTTGTTATAAGATTATTATTTAGAATAGAGCACTTTTATATTACAAATACACCGCTGTCAGCCGTATTATTATTATAATCTTTGAGGCTGACTCTCCAATATTTTATTCTTCTGAAAATGGAATAGTGTTTAAATCCACATTATGCCATTATCTTATAACATTCGAGGAAGTTAGATGACAACGAAATCCAGAATAAAACCTCTACTTCACAAAATTATTGTCCGTAAAAAGGTATATTAAAAAAAAATTACTGCTTAAAGCTCATAAATGCACTCTGCAGTCGAGTGCTTAGAACAAATACGTCCCTATTACCAAGTGTAACGACTAAGTGATTTACTCCAGCAGTAATACTTCCATAGACTAGAACGAATGTCTAGTTTTGGTGCCAAGACGACTGTTAGCTGAGCTCTGTACATTTTAATTTCCATCAATTTGTGGTGTATAGTCCTGTTACTATTTACGCGTAGTGTGCTGCTTTTATGTGTAAATCTGTGCGGATTTCCGTTTCTTGATCTTTGGGGTAGCCCAAACGTACTTGATTTCTGTTGAAGTAAAAGATGGAGAATTTTTATCTTCTCATGGTTTTTGATTCGTCCAAAAGTTGGGTAGCGGAGATACTTTTACTATCAAACTGTTGGATAGTTATAGGTATTTTAATGTCGGATAGTACTGGTTATCTCAATTTGGGGCATGCGTCAACTCCCGAATTTAAACACTACTATATGAATGGCAAACTGTTCAGTAAAAAAGACGAAAATATGAGGACAATAGTATATTCTATAAACAGTTATAAGATTTTATCGAGTATCTTTTAATGTTACCGCACGTACCGCAAATACACCGTCTAGAAAAACTATGTAAATAGACTGTTAAAGTAAACCTTTACTAATAACAACCGTTTATAGAAAGTTTACCTTGTAAAAAACTGATTCTAGATACTTATATCTTAGTGAGATGGTTGGTTTCTGCAAACTTCGTCTCAGTATAAAAAAATGTATGCTAGGTACTGATAACAATAAAATTACCAAGTATATTTTAACAATTTAGTGTTTTTTCAACTTTCTACCAACACACTATGAATGCTTCCTCCATTCGGCACAAACACAAACAGCCAGACACAGAGAAACCATCTGTAGCCCATACTGTAAATCGATCGATTCGATTGAATGAAAAATTATATAATTAAACTTATCGGTTTACTTAATTGCAGTTTGGTGACTACATTCCGCTCAGCTATGTCCCAGACTTTCTATTGTGCAGGCCACAGTCTGTGACGTCAGTAGTTTGACGTTCATAAGTGCCTTTTATGTGCCTGTTTGAAATAAATGATTTGCCTTTGACTTTGAGTAAGCCTATCTCCTTTACTGACATCACACAAGGAAAAAGACAGAGGAACAATAGTACCGTAGCCGGCCCAAATCGTATTAGGTTCGTTTTGAAAGCTTCACCGAGCATTGTTCCAGGTTTCCAATCACAAGACGAGATTGGTTTTTCTCACGGAAACACCAATCACACTTTTGTTTCAAACTCGGAAATTGGAAGTGGTGAAGCCTTGGTCGTGTGTCTATTACTACTGGGCTTCTGTGACTTATAACTGTAACTCCAGCACCCTAATTACGTAATAAAATATTATTCAGAATCTGGATCATTTTGAAGGATATTGCTAATCCATTGCTTCATATGTCCGAAAAATTTGTCTGCTCAACAACGTAAATAACGCAATTGAACGTTAACGTTGTTGAACGGTCAAAATGAAAGCCATTCCTACTGTTAGTGTGTTACGCAATTACCCCGCTGGCTACAAAAATCAGAGGGGTACTTCCCGTATTTTTAAGAACGGTGGCATTCTAATTTCAATCTTCTAAAATACCTATAATTCACCTACATTTTTGACAAGTTTTTGCATGTATTGATTGCGACTAGATTTTAAACGTTTTTAAATACGAGAATCGGACTTCTTATATTAGAAATGTCATTTCATAACTGTCAAAAGGAACATTATTTACTTTTGACCATGCCTCGTTCGCGTTGGTCTAGTAGTCGGAAGCGCTACTGCTGAGCTTGAGGTCCTGGGTTCGATTCCCGGGTCGCGCAGTGTTATTGGGTTTTCCATCTGGAATTTCTCAGTTGCAGCCCGGAGTTTGGATTTGTGCTCATTTGACGGCAATAGGCTCGCCCCCTTTTACATGGGACTTAAACATAACTGGTGAAATGTGGGAGTACTATAGGTACACCTCTGCATAACCCTTCGGGGTATACAGGCGTGATGTTATGTTATTATTTACTTTTGTATTTTCCGCTTAGCAGATGAAGTGCTGATTCTTGCTTTGTATTATTCTTATTAGCAAGCAGAAGGAATCTAAACTTATCTAAACACATTTCTTCAGCCATCTTTCGCCATATACTACAGGGATGTGGATGGTAAGCGACCTACTTACCTGCTTTATAATAGTGTAAACCACGGTCTACCTTTTATACATAATATGACTATATTATGTGTAAAAAGTATACCGTGGTTCGGCATGGCCGAAACACGGTCCGGAGGACTCTTCTGAACGTGTTTCGGCAATGGCGATCAATCTCAGCGGAAACTAGCCTTCGGCGCAGGAAATATTATAATACACAAGTGTGTGGGCAGACACAGGTGCATTTTCCCTTCCCCAACTTTCATAGTCCGATGGGACGGCAATCCGACACGACCGGAGAGAGATCAGGCGTTGGACCAACGGCTTAACGTGCTTGTCGAGGCTCGGGAGTATCATACCGCCAACTTCCAAACTCCGGGCTGTTACTAAGTATTCCTACTGGGAAAAACCCAATAACACTTTGCCCGATCAGGGAATCTAACCCTGGACCCCACGCTCAGGACTCACGCTTGGAACCACAAGACCAACAGGGCAGTTAAAACACATAGAACAAACAACAGTTTTAGACATAGAAAGATGGGAGTTCGAGAGGCGTATTTAGAATAAAATCTAGGTTTCTTTTAAAATGTTGTACAAAATTGAAACTAAACAAAAAGCACTTAGGCATCAAAGTAAAACCCCAAAAGAAAAGAAAAGTAAAAAGTAAGTCTTGTACTTATCAAATTTTAAAAAGCGCAACATGATACGTTCACCGTGAGCCACCAAAAAACGTATATTTGTTTATAAAGTTTTAATATACCTACTTGCGAATAATGTCTATATCAAAGTTTTGATATATGTAATACCAAAATAAGATCATAGCTCTCACAAATCCAATATTTAGCCGGTATTTACGCCGTCCCGTTATATTATGCGTAGAGCCTCCAAATTACATGTGCTCGGCGGATTTTCACTTTATATGATAATTTTCTTTCCTTTACCCATTCAAGTTCAGCGCAAAACCTCGCGATGATAATTGTGCGCTCCTGTTGGGATTTCATTGTAATTTTCAAAATAAATCTCATTTGAAAATGGTTAGTTATTTTCATGGTGATTTGGTTGTTATCGAATGTTTTATACTACAAGTTTTACTACAAATTATGAGGTCCTCTACGTGTCACAAACAATCCTTATGTCAAATGTCAGATTCATTGCTTGAAATGTTGAGACCTAATACGAGTATCAAAACAAATAGACTCTCGCAAATATTTGTTTGACTGATATAAAATACATATAAATGCTAGCTCTAATATCATACAAATGATCAGTATTTTCACGTTATATCACTGCTGTTTACCAAGGTGGCTTGGACCTTTTTTTTGGTTACAGGGTGGAAATCCTCATGGATGTCCTCCACCCTGGGACGGACGAAGGGGTCTGTCAGACTTCTACTGACTAAAACCACCCCGTGTTCCCTCGCACACTTGCACCGGGGGCTTCGGGGGCACTTAAGCACTCTTCAACGCAGCCCCCGACTGTTGCCGGCCCGTCTGGTAAAGCGGGGGAAGTGAGGTGTAAGGTAGCTTTGACATAAGCCAGTCTTTTTCCTGGTCTCGATATACCGAGAATTTAAAACAAAACCTCCTCTATCTCAACGTTTGACTGGAGAACTTAATACTAGATAGTTAATTTTAGCAGCTGTAATTAAAGTTAATTATTGTGTGTCGCCATGTTAGGCCTATCACTGAAAGACCGAGTCCTTAACTCAGAGCTCCGACGTAGAACTATGGTTAGCGGCTCTGAAATGGAGGTGAGCAGGACACTTGGCTAGACGTGGTGATGGCAGGTGGAGCAGAGTCCTAACGGAATGTTTGCCGAGAAACGGTAGACGGAGCGTTGGCAGACCAATAGCCAGGTCGGTGGATGACCTACAAAACATCGCGAGGAAGACCTGGATGAGACTCGCAGAGACCAGGGAAGCATGGCAGAGAAGGGAGGAGGCCTATACTCAGCAGTGGGTGGAACAAGGCTTCCAATAATAATGATTATGATGATAATAACTCGCAATATGTAACTTTACACCTTATAATAATCTTTTGAAGACCCAGAATTAAGTAAAATGTAATCTAGATAATTGAAACATGTTAGAAGGAAGTCACTTAACCGCAAAAGGAAATTAGTTAATTAATTAAGGGAACTAATTAGATGGAAAGGAAATAGGGTTGGTTAAATACAGCTTATCCCGTGATATTCGCCAGTAAACAAGGTGATAGCAGGACCTATACAATGTGTTACGGAAATGGGGTAGGTATACGAGAAAAGAGGTGAAGATTATATCAGGATAGAATCTCTATGCACAGTTTCAACTCAAAATAAATTACTCAAAGAATTAATACTAACTTTGTGGTTTGGTAAGTTTATTGAATTCAAATCATAACGAACGTGTCACCGCACTACGAGGGTCTTATCACGTCAGTCGCTAATATTAAGTAAAATCGACGGGATCAAACGAGCCGACAATGCGGAGAAGCGCGAGCGGTTGGTTTTAAGTACTGTGTGTAACTTCCTATCCTGTAGATCATGAGATTTTAAAACTTTTGCTGTATAGTTTGTTATAAGCCAAAGAAGCCGTGTACTTGATATGTATATGTCGCAGCCGTATCGTATAACACGCCGTATTACAAATTAACGCGCCCGATTGAAAAACGTCACCGTTTTGTAATGCGAGTACCTCCCGATGAGCCGGATCATGGTGGCGATGCATTCTACAAAGCGGCGTTCAACGTTTAGCTTTATTGTCAAAATAAAATAAGCTAAATATTTAGTATCGTCAGTTTTCAATTTACCATTTCTATTATAAGGCGTAGTCGACTCTGCCCCGCTTAGTGAGGCTCCTGCTTCAGGGTGGTTTAAAAAAAACCACGAATGGGATGGCGGGATCTGAAAGACCCCGCCATCCCCTTCTAACATAACCTGTCCGAGTCGGGGTGCCCCAAAGTGCTCATACAATGTGGCGTACGTTATTTCAGCCGAATTTAAATCGACTACCACTACCACTACTTTGTCTACTACTATGAATATATTATATGCAGAGTGGCAGGGGCTACGAAGCGCAACCGGTTACCATGGGTTTTTTTTTTTTGGGTGGAAATCATCAAATGACCTCTCCCGCTCTGGGCGGAGCGGAAGGGCGTGTCAGACTCTTACTGACTAAAACCCACCCGTGTTCCTCCAGTTGCCTGTGCGCCAGGGCAACGGTAACTCTTTCGAACAATCCGCGACCCCGGCAGGCATCGGCCCTATCGGACCCCTTCAATGATGCTGACATCTCTTTGAGGCGCGTGTGGTACACGACGCGCCGTCGACCCGGGCCTGGTCCTTACCGGACGGCAAGCTGCCCATTGCTCGCCGTCCGCAAGCCCGCGCCTACGGTGGCCGGGAGTCGGCAATTGACTCCCGACGCCCAGGGTGTCTCCTCCTGCGGCGACTAGGGGCGTGAGGGCGCAACGATTGCCGCACCCTCACGCGCTCCGCCTCCTCCTTCGTGAGCATTACGGCTTCACAGAAGGAGGTGACGGCTTCCCATTCCCTCTCGCTCCGTACCATGGCCTGTACCAGGGCCGGACGCGAGAGATCGCCGCCGCCGATCGCCGCCACGAGGACACGGCGGTGCTCCGCCCAAGCTGGGCAGACCTCCACCGTATGCTCCACCGTGTCCTCCGGTCGATCCACACAATGCCAACACCCGGGCGTTTCCTCCCGCCTTATCCGAAACAGGAACCTCCCGAAACAGCCATGTCCGGTGAGGACCTGCGTCAGGCGGAAGGTGAGGACGCCGTGGCGCCTCTCAAGCCACTCCTCAAAGAGGGGACTTACCGCCGCAATTGTGGCGTGCCCAGCGCTGGGTTGCGACAGTCGTACTCTCCATGCCGCCATGAGATCCCGCCGGAGCTCTGTCCGCTGTGCCGCGATGTCTCGCGACCCCTGCGTTGATATTTTTACTAGGTTATTCAAAAAAAAAGGAGCTGTTCCATACATTTTGACCGCGTAGGTATTGCATTTTTCTATGAAACAGCAGATATTTTTTGATCACCCATGAAAAATTTCTGCGCTTGGGGGTCTAGAATCAAGTGCTTAATTCATGGTTACAGTTTGCGCGGTGATGTCTCTGCCAGCCTGTATATCCTAATCCTAATCCTAACTAGTATTATAAATGCGAAAGTAAATTTGTTTGTTTGTTTGTTGTTTGTTACCTTTTCACGCCGAAACCACTGAACCGATCATCCTGAAATTTTGCATATATTATGTTGCCAGGTGTACAGAAACGGACAAAGGGTACCTTTCATTCCGAAAAAAAGTACTGTTCCCGAGGAAAACAACAATAACGTTCGTATGATAACAGATGGCGCCACGTGTCTTTCGAATCATGATTTAATTATAACCCGAATTGATTGTCAAAGTCTAAATTAACGCGTGCAAAGCCGCGGGCAAAAGCTAGTAATATTATAAATGTGAAAGTTTTTTTTAATGTTTGGATGTTTGTTACTCAATCACGCGAGAATGGCTGAAGGGATTTGGATGAAATTTGGCACACTGATAGTTTATAACCTGAATCAAGACATAGAATACTTTTTATCCCGATATTTCCACGTAATCGGTTCTTATGCGAGTGAAACCGCGGGGCGCTGCTAGTAAAACTATAAAGTTATAATTATTATTATGCTGAAAAGGATGCAATCGCAGAGTGACTTCATCAGCCGTACCACAAAGGATAGAAATTTTGGATACGAGGCTTCGCAGGTCATCGTTTTGATCCGACAGCTCTGTAGGATCACAGCACCCTTCTTTGAAGGTTAACGTTTCAACAATTTACGTAATACCTATCAATCGAGACTCACGTCACAACGACTTGAAGTTTCACTTGTCTTGAAACTCGGGTTCACGGAGGTATACCTTACCCGTAGTTAATGGATGGTAATGACATTATTCTAAAGCATGATGACCGCATCAGCTGTAACCCTCTAAATAATTATAATATTTTACGTCACAATGATTTGAAGTGTGACTTGTCTTGAACATAAACTTGGTTTCACTATATAACGTTTCAAGGCGTATCTTATCCATAGCTATGTAACTCAATGTTGTAAGATTATTTGAAAGCAAGATTACCTTACCGTCTGTAAATATTTTTTTCAATATATTATGTAACTTGTATTTTAATGAATCAATTAACCTAACAATGAAGTGGATACTAAATCCAATTAGTCTAAAGTATAAACATCATTGAATCCATTTATAAGGTCAAAAAAGCTTGATAGACACACTGAAAGATCAATATGTCGTATGGTAAGTATCTAGGGCTGGATAGAAAATACCGATATCGGTATTAAAATAATTGATCTTGTTTGAAGTAGGATTATTAAATTCTACTTCAAACAAGATCAATTATTTTTAATCACCACCGTCCAGTGACGGTGATTTATTATGAAGAATTTGCAGTGTTTCACCGTATACTACGGTGAAACTCTGCAAATTCTTCACAATAAATCAAAAGTTATATTTGGACTCACATTGTTGTTGCATTGCAATACCTTCCGGAGTATGTCATTTGGCTTTCGACTTTCATATGTGAGGTCTTTAGTATCATCACATGATATCAACAATACGCTTTTTTATCGGCACTTACACAATATAATTAGAGAACTATCGAATATGACGCATCTCATGCACGCACTAAACCGAATAATGAAAAAAGTAAGTGTAACCTGTTGTGGTTGTCGGGTCATTAGAACACGTAAAAAAAAAAGCGGGGCAGTCTTTGGGAACTGCCGATAGAAGTGGAAACTAAGTAACTTGTGAATTGTATCCTCGAAGCGTGCGGTGACGATGACGTGAGTTTCACGCTTTTTGTTCACCCAAAAAGTATACATACAGCTCATGGAAAGAGTTTGGTGACGATGACGCGAGTTCCATGATTTTTGTTCACTCAAAAAGTGCTCAACGTGCCTAAACAAGTTTTCACTTCAAAAATGCGGGGCAGTCTTTGGGGACTGCCAATAGAAGTGAAAACTAAGTAACTTGTGAATTGTATCGTCGAAGCGTGCGGTGACGTTGACGTGAGTTTCACGCTTTTTGTTCACCCAAAAAGTCTGTATAATAATTATATACACATTATAAATATAGCTCATGGAAAGCGTTCGATGACGATGACGCGAGTTCCATGATTTTTGTTCACCCAAAAAGTGTTCAACGCGCCTAAAGAAGTTTTCACTTCAAAAAATAAAATCGGTTCAGCCGGTTGGGAGCTACCATGCCCCAGACAGACACACAGATAGACCCGTTAAACTCTTTTTCCGCCGGGGGTTAAAAAGAGGAAACGAAATGTCGTAGAATAAATTGCTCGAGGTGACTTCATAAAATGGCCAGTAGTTTTAAATAGAGCTCAAACTGAGCACACTGTTCCGCATGCAGGATAGCTAACAAAGAGGAGAAAAGATCTTGCTTTCGAGATTTGCTTAGGTCGGTTTTTTTTTGCCGGAAATCCTATCTACACGAGTGCACGCGTACCTATATGACAATATCAATATATGTACTTACACAATATATGTCTAGGTACGTTCCATACATTGGTACATAAACCTACAAACGATTCATTACCCGCAACTCATTTCTCCCCAGAACTTCCTTCAGCTCGCAAGCTAGTTAAATCGAGGCATCAACTTACAGAGAACCTGTAATCAAAGTTGTGGAGCCAATAACTACCGTCGATCAGCTTTACCAGGTATCATGAATACATTGGAAACACCTTTTGAGTAGAGAATAAATGGGTACAGAAGGTCGGCTCCACACAACGAGCGAAAACAGGGGCACGCACAAATAGACGCATACGTGCGGCGATGTCAAATAAATCCAGTCGCCAGTGCACCTGCACTCGCTACATGTAAAGCGTGTTTATGTGTGCGTACGTTTTAACTCGTTGTATAGAATGTTCAACTCCATTGCTTCGTTTTTTATCTCTGTCTCAATACATAAATATGGGCACCAAGCCATTCTTTGATTTTATTTTTAAGCTTGTTTTTGAACTTAATCCGACTTCCATGTTATTTATTAAATTAATACTTGTATATCCGAATAAGTCTATGTTAGGTTTTATTTTGATGTATTTAAAATATTGTTGTTTCCGGTTGAATTTATAGTTTCCATTCTTATACTTCCTTTTGATTTATTTAAAATATTGTTCGTTTCCGTTTGAATTTATATAGTTTTTATTCTCAATATTGTGCGTTTCCGGTTGACTTTATATAGTTTTTATTCTCATACTTCCTATTGATTTGTTTAAAATATTGTTTCCGTTTGTATTTATAGTTTTTATTCTCTTACTTCCTTTTGATTCATTTAAAATATTGTGCGTTTCCGGTTGACTTTATTTAAAGTTTCTATGTTGGTATTGAAAGATTTATCTTGACACATCCGCTTGAATTATTTATAATGTTATATCCGCTTGATTTATATAAATTCTACTTGGCGGTAAAGTTTCGCGGTAATTTTGTGTATAAAAACTGTTGTACTGTGAATGGGAGGACATTCTTTGTTCGCTGCTCCCGGAATAAACACCCTGAGTTGAAGTAAAAAATCTTTGTACTCTCTTAAACATTTCTCTGCCATTTCCTATTGCTGTGTATTTTTGTGATATATTGATGCAACGTATTATGTCTGACTCCGACAACGACGGCGATCATGTGCCGACATACAGATACCCCCACATAGGTACTTTAATAGGCTTCATCATATATCCAAATGGATATATGATGAAGATAACTACTTAATAATAATATTTTGTGCTCGTCCTACAACTACTGATATATGTTCAAACTATAGGCGAGGATGCTGGCACCCTAAACACAAGTTAAATCTTACTTGGGGTGCCAGAGTTCATGGAAAACACTCTTTACCTTAGTTGTAACGCTGCACAATGTTTAGATAAGTGTTTTTGTACAACTGAAGGTAACAAAACATTTCTTTTTTTTTTCGGACTTTGTTGCGTCACTTCTTCTTCCCAACTAAAGCACTAGGAAGTGGTAAAGGGCAGATGTTTTGAGGGCCTAACTTAATGTAATTTTGACGTTTAAAAAGTGCTGAATCTCAATCTGATTTGAATAAATGACGTTTGATTTTGAACAGACCTTCTGTACGAATTCAATTTTGTATCTACGGTGTCCATAAAACTTTTCCCATCTACCTTCAACAGGTTTCTTTGCGTAAACTACTATATATTCATGCTAGAATGCCGTATAATATTTTTATACTCGCATACCTATTTGTCAAGCAAGTAGATTTTTTGCTGAATGTAATTTATACGAGCGATGTAAACAGGGATGTGACAGCGCACTCTTTTTTATGTATGTACGTGTGTTATTTGTCGATTGGTATAGTAAACAAAATAATGGATATCTTCTGCTAAATGGAACATTTATGCTTTTATTTATTTATTAAATCATTTATATACACACGTATATAAGCAGACAAGAAGAAAAGAACAGAAAAATACGTACAAATGTGATGCTTATAAAGGAGGTTAATAGTAGAACTGACAGGTGTCTATTAGTCTCCTTTATTAGCTGATAAAAACATATTTTCTAAACCGGGAACACTAACGATTTTCTTTATGACGTCAACCCAGCCGCTAGAGCTCATACAATACGAGTCGAGGTCATCGACCTCACGGCACATTTTTTAATTATTTTTACCGAGGTTGCTCCCTTTAATTCACTCTAGTATTTATCTCAAATGATTAGACATAATTTTCATAGCAATTTATGTTAATATTTAATATTCCGCTGCATTTCATCCGCCCTAAGTGCCTTAACACCCCATAAATTAATTTACAAAATGGGGTCTCCTTGGTGGTCATATCCCATAAGTTATGTAATGTCGTTAAACTTTTAGGGAATAAGGGTGAACCAGGTCCTCTTAAAGTAAAATGTTGGTTTAGGGAAGTTAACGAAGGCAAAATGAGTTATTTGAACTAATTTACTTTGGTGTTATTTAATAACTACAACAAATTATATTATTCGTAATTATTTATGAACAGTCGCCAAAAGAGATAAGCAACTAGGGTCGTGGATATAGTTGAAGTTTAGTAAGAAAACGATGTTTTTTTTTTTTTAAACTAAAAGAATTACAATTCTTGCCATTACTTCAAAATTGGAATACACAAACCGGTATCGAACTATCTGCGCAAGAGCAACTCATATTAAGTATTGAACTCATTTGGCTAATTATTTTGCAGACGACTAACAACTTAAAGGGCTACTAACTATTTGCTACTAGAAATCATAGGCGAGGTACTATAAATAATGAAATGGCGACTAATTAACAGTAGGATAGGATGCAAGAGCGAGCGAAGCGAGCTCGGGACTTGGGGCACTCTGACTCGGACTGGTTAGGTTAGAAGGGGATGGCGGGGTCTGGAAGACCCCGCCGTCCCCTTCGTGGTTATTTTTTTTTAAACCGCCCAGAAGTAGGAGCACCGCGTAGCGGGGCTCCGTCGGCTACGCCTTATTATGCAAATCAGATAAAACCCAGGATAAACCAGGATTTATTTTTTGTCCAAAAATAAAAATTCAGAAATAGGAGGCCTCGCCAAAACAGAAACTCGATGCCAGTTTAAATTAAAACAAAGCTAACAACTGATTATTAAGCTGCTACTTTCTACTTAAAATTATTCTTCACTGTAGCTGCCAATCTACTATTTTTGCTACCGGCTTTAATTATTTTTTAATCCCAATTTCAGATTAATTTGTCGCCGCGTTAAATACATGCCAACTCATTTTACTTAGACTATTTGCGCTATAACATAACATAACATCACGCCTGTATTCCCCAAAGGGTTAGGCAGTGGTGCACCTATAGTAAACCCACATTTCGCCAGTTATGTTTAAGTCCCATGTAATAGGGGGCGAGTCTATTGCCATCAACCGGGCACAAATCCAAACTCCGGGCTGCTACCGAGAAATTCCAGATGGAAAAACCCAATAACACTTTGCCCGACCCGGGTATTGAAACCAAGACCTCATGTTCAGCAGTAGCGATAGCGACCACTAGACCATACAGGCAGTATAACATCTATATTGCTTTACCTGTGTTAACAAATAAAAGTGATTTGATTTGATTTGATTTGAGTATACGAGTAACAAGGTATTTGCGCTGTATCGATGAAAATTGGAAATATGGTGTATTCTGTGCACCGCTAAACAATGGTGTATACTCGTAGCTTGACCGATACCGCTGTACCGCGCCTTAGGTATGTGCACGGAGACGGGAGGGGCAGTGGAGGCCGCTCATTCGTCAACGCTCACGGCGGCGTCCCGCCGTACAGCGGTATCGTTGTAAGGCGCGGTACAGCGGTATCGGTCAAGCTATAGTAAAATTATGAAAAAAACATGTAGGGCTGGCTCTCCCCACAATGGGACCGCGGGATGCAAAAAAAAATACAATGCACATATAAGCGTGGGGGTATCGTTGGATCACATAATTAAAAATATTATAGACTGATATTTCTAAGTGATTTTTTTACTTAAGTCAATAGTTTCGAGATATAGCATTTTTTCGGTTACAACCACAGAAATAAAATAGTATTCCATAGTTTTTTCGAATACTATAATATACAAATATTTATTTGCGGTCGATAAAAAAAAATAAAAATAATAACCTTTCACTAAAGGTTTCGTAGTTGGGATGATTATAACGCATGAACAGTAGGTATTGATTTGGTATCGTTGTTGTTGTTGGTATTGTTTCACAGTAGTGCGTGGTCCGACAAGCACACAAGCAAAGGCGGCTGTAATAAAACGACATAGATACTTCCCGACGACAACGATACAACAGACGACATCTCTAATACTCAGTGACCTTATAAATGGGTTTATACCCAAAAGTATGTATGTGTATTCCGCACTAACCTAACCCTTAGCCTCCACTAATAAACTGTTAATTTGACAAAAAAACGTTTGAACTGACCTACAGGCTAACACGTGAATATTTTTTCTACTGGATAGGGTTACATTTTACTTTATTACGCTGTCCGAGATAAATTAATTCAGCCTCTTAAGTTGTTTTGCTCTTCGAGGTACCTTGGTTGTACAAAAATCTTTTATCCAGGAAATCTCATAAAAATACAAAGTTGTCTGCAGGGTTAACATGACAAGCGCGAGAACGCTTTCTCCTCTATAGCCCGAATAAATGCGCCAGGGTAGTCTGCGAAATTCAAATTTTCTTTAGTTTTTTTTTTCAATTTGCAGGTCAATGTTAGGTTGTATGTTGATCATAATATGATTCGTGACCGTAACAAGTACCTATTTATTCCTTTTTTTTTTTCGTATTTTTTTTTTCTTCATTAAAATAATCAATGCAACCCTCTGTAATGCTGCTGCGTCGGTGACTGCAAATGCCTTTGCCGTTGCCGCGTGCCGCTCGTGTGTATGAACACTTAGCAAGCACATTTGTTATAGTCGCGCTCCTAATCGCTCGTCATCTGTTTCCGTCGCCCGAGTATACAGAAGGATGGAGGTGTTTTCGTCGTGTAGGGATGAGAACCCTAATTAATTATTAAAAAGAAAACACAAAACAACCTACAACTATTTATTTATATTAGAAAAATGGTTACAAGAAAAACAAACGATTTCCAAAAAAAAACACTACAAAGTGTCTTCGAATCTGTATTTTAGTTTTTTGTTACCAACTTCCGAAATTAAAGTTATTTTTCACTTCGTAGTGTTTTTTTTTTGGGAGTCGGTTGTTTTTTTGTAAAAATGTTTCTTTGTTTTTCTCTTTTTAGTGGATCAGTTATTAATTTATCTAAGTTACTATAGTCTAACGTCAACTGCTCATCACCTTTTACAAAATATTGCTTTTCCTGATGCACGGACGTTAATTGTTGAGGAGTTCTCCTGGTAATAACTGGAAGAACACCACCACCACCATCACCACCACCACCACCACCACCACCACCACCACCACCACCACCACCACCACCATATGCATTGCACCATACCAACCGTCGCGTCGCGTCGCGGTGACTCGTGGCACGTTATAAAAAACTTCTTTCATTTTTTCTCCGCGAGCGTGTAGGTTGTGGCCAAGGGTTTAATTGATAATTAAAATTATTATAATATAATTATTATATAATAATTATTATTATTAAACAATCAAACAACCATATTTAAGCTTAACAACACTTAACACAATTTTGGTGGTACCTAAGCCAGCAATCCTTTATCAACATGCCTATTTAAATCCAAATGTTGATTGCAAGCCACACACTACTAACACAAGACTCTAATTAAAACAATTAGAAACAGCTTCTGGCTCTATTGAGAAACTTCACACTACATTTTAATAGAATTTCAACACACAGCAAAGAGTCGAACATACCAGAGAGAACAAAGCAAACTTAATATACTAGTCCTTCAAAAAAGAGCATAGACAATCTCAGGTTTCCAGTAAAGTTCTTTGCAGTCATATTGGACGCAAAGGCATACGGGTAGCTGCCCAAGGCTCAAGGGCTTACACTCTTGTAAAAGGCCATTTAGATGGAGAGAGTTTCTCGACTCGAAGATACCATTATCGAAAGAACATTACAAAAGTTTGTTCGTGTAAACTATTCATAAATAACGCCCTTCCCGTTGGGCGACAATTGCCTCGCAATAAAATATATCTTTCTCCGTGTAAACAGAACTAACTACAAAGCGAGAGTTGTATTTCGAGGCTTTGTGCCAGTACTGCCAGTCGCTACCATGAGTGCAGTGCGCGAGGGTGTTTTAATTGTATCTGCTCTTCTAAGACAAGTTTTTTTTTATGACTTTTTTTTCTTTATAAACCGTTTTCAATAAATTAAAAATGGCTTTTTATGCTATTCATCACTGTTTAAGTAGGTATAAAAAAGTGTTTAGTAAATACTCATCAATCACTGAACTCGAATGGCAAATCTCGCACTCAAAAATCAATCTTTAACTTGAACTTGATAAAATGTCATACGAGATCGTGTTTATACAAGTGGAGAACTCGTAAGCAAAAGTCATCTTACTATATATTTCGCTGTGTAAACAGTCGCAGTAATATATCGCCTAGCGATAAATTACTTGCGAATCTCGTATGACATAATCGTAGACGAGAATTTAGTTCTCGCCTGTATGTAAACAGTATGATACGATAATCTTATGGCGATTATTGGTTGCGATAGTAGCGTACGATTTCTTGCCAAGAAACGTTCGAGAAATTCTCTCCATCTAAATGGCCCTTAAGACTGTAAACTTAGGGTAAGTGCAGATGACTGTACTTCATCGTCGTGTGACAGCATCGTCTTCACATATAATTATTGTATACATAATATTGTAAAACATTTTAAAAGAGTAACGGTGGAGTTTCTTGTCCAGTCTTCTCCAAACGAAACTACCTTTTGGAAGGGGCAACTAGAATCAATTCTATTTTCTTGTAAAATGTGACGTTCAAAAGTCCCTCTTATGTGCCTATTTGAAATAAATGATTTGACTTTGACTTTTGTAAGGGCGAGTTTTCATAACGCGCGTTTATGGAGAACAACTCCACAACACACAAACACAACACACACACACACACACACACAACACACAACACACACACAACACACAACAACAACACACACAATACACAAACAACACAACACATCTATTACTACTACTCGTAGTACTAAACTGCAGTTATAATAGATGTGTAAATGTAACTAGTTATAGTTATTAGACCGTAAAAAAGCAATAGATAGATGGAACGAGAAAAAAGAATGCATGTCCGAAGTCTATGTAACTTCAGGCAAAACTTGAACGTGGTATAATGTCATTAAACGAAGTTCAGTAGCAAAAATAGAAATAAAATTCAAGGAAGGGCTTATATTGTCAAAAGAGAAAGCTACTAATTCAAACCTGTATTTAAAATAAATTGCATGCTATTTTATTATAGCGGAATGTGTCCTTCACTAAGATATCTGTAAGATCCTTTATAATTACCACATTTTACGCAAATAAAAACACTTATTTACAATTTTGGCGATCATCAATTTAACTACCAAACTCGGTGACTATAACAATATTCCCTACGATAAATAATTTCAGCAGTAATTCTAAATTGCAGGTTAACGACAAAGTCGGGATTTCACGAACGTTTAATCTTTGATCATGTCTGACCACAGCCTTAGTTTCAATTGCCCTCAGGTTAAATTCCGAAGTCAGATGGACTATTATTGGAATTCCCTGTACTGCATGATTACTTCCAATTCCAATGTGTTTTGTTTATTAAGACACTAGAGAGTCTAGAGCAGTTTATATAGATCGTCTGTTTTCTTTTACAATTCCTAAATCCATAACAAATAATTACCCACATTCTTACCTCTCGTCACTTCAACTGTGTTTTCAAATTCATATCATTTTAATTCAAGTAACATTGACTCATAATAGGACTAACAAGAACACACAAAGTCACATTAATTAAAATTACATACAATTACAATACAATTCAAATTTGACACATTTAAAATAAAACTAGAATAAATATTTGACGGAGAAGGTACGTGTCTCTCGTTATTAGCAGCCATATTTTAACTACTGTGGGCGTACTATGGATGGGTAATGTTGGTTATTGCGCAATAGAAAAACTGTTTGCAGTTCAAATCAAACCATAAGTTTACGAAAAAAATTATCACAATAGCGAATCACACACTATAGGTACACAACACAACTATACGGAACGCGTGACAGTTCCTAAGGTAGAGGTACTGATCTCCTCGAAGGCAGAATGGTAAGTGTCCACTCGTCCCAGCGCAACGGAATGGGCCACTAGCTTCATCTTTCTGACTGACCGACCCCTGGACAATTCAAAAGTGCCTGTAATTGGTATATTTGAAATAAATGCTTTGAGTTTCAGTTTTGAGTTTGAGCGATCTTCCATCAGCCAGGCTCTGTCATAGCAGGAGGTTAGCCGAGTATGCACATCATCGCGACGGTGCTGCCACCGCCCGAAACACGTGCTGCGCTTCGTTTAGTGTCCAAACTAATAACCGTCTCCGACATATTAATAATTAGTTTTGGTAGGTCTTAAAAGGCAAACTAAAAGCTGTAATATTCTTACCGTATCGATAGCAAACAGTTCAAATTTCTTTGCTCCAAAATTCAGCTCCTCGAACTCCGCTCATTGACGCAGTCAGAGGGTCATCAAGTAAGTGACAGGGCTAGTTGTGGCGCAAGATCGAAGATGGGCCATTATCTGTGAAGAAGAAGAAGAAGCTGTTATATGATTGTGTATATATGAATAATTCATCAACATCCTGATTTCCTGAATTAGAATAATCTGTTACTAACGAAATCTTTTTTCCAAGTGTCGTGTTTAATTTCTTAGCGACAAGCTTTTATCTTGCAACCAGATACATTGAACTTAGTTTGATTTATTATTCATACATACATAAACTCACGCCTTCTTTCCATGGGGGTAGGCAGAAACTACAGAACGCCACCTGCTACGATCCTTACATATTCCTTTTGCCTCGTTTACGTTCATACATCTGGTCATACACGCACACCTGACCTTTCTGAAGAACATCACCAATAAGGTCACTATATGTCTTCCTAGGGCGTCCCCTCCCAGCGTTTCCACTCACATCTGCTTTCTTGATTTATTACATGGAAAATAATAATCATCAAGCAAAATATTTACTTTATATATCCTTGTAACGTCAACATAAACAGCAAATAAAAACATGAACACGTTTACTGTAAATAAATAGTCATTACCGGACGCGAATGATGTTTATTTTGCTTTCACAAACTGATGGGTAAGGGTGTATTTACTTAACTGTTAATATAATAGGTTCATGTTGCTGATACGGTTTTGGTACTCGATTTCATAGTACCAACCTTATTAACTGTAGAATAGAAGGAACTGGTGTTGTAGCAAGCGATCATTTTTGGACTACGTATCGAGGGTTCGATCCGATATTTGTAAGGTGCACGGACACGGTTGAATCAACTTTAAGTTTTACTATGAAAACTTACAACTGTAAGTTTTCATAGTAAAACTAAAAGTTGAAGTTGATTACTATAACACTTAAAGTTGATTACATGATGTGTGGTATGGTAGTTACCATACCACACATGGTAGTTAATAATAATAATAATATTGTTTATTTATTTGCACCTTCAAAATTAACATAAAGAACAGGCTTACAATAAAAAAGGCCGAAAGGTAGTTACAAATTTTACATGTTAGAGTTGCAACTAATACCTAAGCTAAGATAACTTAATATCTTGTGATATAGGTATCAGTGCCCACCCTTATTTGTATTCAAATATTAATTATACATTAGAGCCAAAAAGCGTAATATATTTTTATAATTTTAAAAATTCAATTCCCGTTTTATAATTTAACAATATACAGGAGCATTCTAAGTACAAAATAAACCAGGTAAGATATTTTTTTTCTAAATAAATTTTTAGCTTATAAATTAAGTTACCATACCACACCACAAAACGGCTCCAAATATTACGTCTAAAAACAGACTAGTAACTAGTCTATTTTCATCTCTAACTTCCCCCCTTCCTTCTTCTCTTTCTTCTTTCTTTCCATCTTTCTTTTTTCCATTCCTTTGGGGATTACAGGGGTGATGTTATGTAATGTTGTGTCAAGACAAAATCAGTTAGTAAAAAATGTTACGTAAAAGGCAACCATTTCAAAATAGAAGGAACATACAATGGCCTCGTTGACTCCGTTTTAAAGTTCATCTACAAAAGTCAGACTACATGCCTGCCCCAGGAGATACCAGTATTCACGTGTTGAATAAAATAAATAATAAAATATCACAAACGCGCCAGGCGCTTGAGCAAAGCATCACAAATTGCTACTACTTCTGTTTCGCATATTGTTCCTTCTCACTTTTTTCTTTTGCTCATTTCCTACGGGTCGTACCGTGATGTTAAATAGCCTTCTTTCAGCCTTCCTCAAGAATTAGGCTATCGAATGCAAACATATTTTTTCAAATCCGACTGGTTGTTCGAGAGATTAGCGCGTTCAAACAAACACTATTCAGCTTTATTATTAGTATAGGGTGGCAGGGACATCGGTGCACAGCCTGTTACCATGGATTTAGTAGATGATTCTGGAACCCCATTTTTTTTTTTTTTGGTTGGGAAATCATCTAATGACCTCTCCCGCTCTGGGCGGAGCAGAAGGGTGTGTCAGACTCTTACTAACTAAAACCCACCCGTGTTCCTTCAGTTGCCTGTGCGCCAGGGCCACGGTAACTTTCGAACAATCCGTGACCCCGGCAGGCATCGGCCCTATTGGACCCCATCAATTATGCTGACATCTCTTTGAGGCGCGCGTGGAATAAAACGCCGCCGATCGCCGCCACGCGGACACGGCGGTGCTCCGCCCAAGCAGGGCAGACCTCCACCGTATGCTCCACCGTATCCTCCGGTCGATCCACACAATGATAACACCCGGGCGTTTCCTCCTGCCTTATCCGAAACAGGAATCTCCCGAAACAGCCATGTCCGGTGAGAACCTGCGTCAGGCGGAAGCTGAGGACGCCGTGGCGCCTCTCAAGCCACTCCTCAAAGAGGGGACTTGCCGCCGCAATTGTGGCGTGCCCAGCACTGGGTTGCGACAGTCGCAGTCTCTATGCTGCCGTAGGATCCCTCCGGAGCTCTGTCCGCTGTAACGTGTTTTCTCGCGACAGCGGAGTCGCGGCCCCCTGCATTGAAATTTTTCGTCGGTTATTAAAACATAAAACGGCTGTTTCCTACAAAAGTACAACACCTACGCGGTCCAAATTTTTGGAACAGCTAATTTATTATTTAATAACCGACGAAAAATTTCAACGCGAGGGGATCCAGAACTGAATCCATCCTATATATTGATATTGATGAAATTCAATACGCGGTGATTTAATTATGACAAAATACCTACTTAATTACTGAATTATAACATATATGTATAATGTAGCTCTCGAAAGTATAATATATCATGCCAATAAAACTATTTAATGGAAATATAAGGATTTGTAGCAGAAGGAATCACCTTAATAAAATAACAGGTTTATCTTATCCTCGGCAACCCAGTATCGGTGACCATTTTATAATCCCCAATTCCCTGTAAACCTAGCTAATCCGTGTTGAACAAGCGATTATTGCCACCCATTGGTGCAATAGAACGATGCAGTGTACTACAAAATTGTTAAGTACGTCCAACTTTTCTCGATAAACATAGATATTGATTCCTTTCGACGTGCACTCAGCTGAGAACATGGCTGAAAGCTTAGCGAGTAATGAAATAGATCTCGCTGACCGAGGAATGATATAAGCGGTTGCAGTAGGAGGAAGGAAAAGGGTGGAACAAAAATATCTAATAACATTGTTGTAATCTATGTGGTTTGATAGTGAAAATGAAGCGTACTTTATGATGTACCTAAGTTACAGGAAAATTTTCACCAAATCACGTGAACTGATGTCGATGAAGCGAAACATAGGTCTTCAAATAAAACGAAGAAATTATTATGTTCACCACACTTAGTAGCAAAGTGGGTGACATTTACACATTCGTTCAACATAGAGGAAAAATAAATCAGAATAAGCGACATTTTACTGGTAAGTGCAACATACATACATGTACCTGGGACAACTTATGAAAGATGACAAGTACCTAAGTATTTTCCTCTATTTTTCTCAGCTCGTACTGTGACATGAAAAATTATTAAAGTGCATGCACTTCACACATTTCAGGGAAAAGAGAGTAAGAAAAGATATCTAATTGTGTGTGTCTTTCACCGTAAATGTATGAAGCTCGTTGAATGTGGAATTTTTAGAAACGCCTCACACGATTACGTAACTCTTTCCTTTAAGAACAGAGAAAAAGACTTGCAATTTGGGTTAATTGTTACCTGTTCTTATAAAGATTATAATAGGTCTTTACCTATGAAATTGCCGTTTTGTATGAAAAAATTTAAACGATTTTTTTTCATGAATTTTTTATTTGTATTAATCGAAGTAATCACCCATGCAATCAATGCATCTTTGCCATCGCAGTGGCAGTTTATTGATGCCCTTCTTAAAGAAATCAGCTGGACGGGAGGCAACAAATTCTTCAAAGGCATTTTGTACTGCCTCTCGGGTATTAAATTTTTTTCCCGCCAAGAAGTTATCCAAATTCTGGAAAAAGTAGTAGTCTGTAGGCGCAAGGTCTGGTGAGTAGGGCGGATGACGGAGAGCTTCCAACCCCAGTTCTTGCAACTTGGAGACCGTCTGCTGTGCAGTATGAGGTCGCGCGTTGTCGTGCAGGAGCAGCGGAGACGAGCGATTGACCAATGCTGGTTGGAGATGCGCCAGCTTCTCCATCATTGTGTTCAGTTCTTCACAGTACACATCTGCAGTAATGCTCACCCCGTTTGGTAAGAAGCTGTGATGAATCACACCGGCGCTAGACCACCAAACAGTGACCATCACTTTTCTAGGGGTAAGTTTTCGTTTAGGGCATTGTTTAGGTGCTGAACCAGGATCCAACCAACTTGCTGAGCGCTTACGGTTATCAAACAGAATCCATTTTTCATCGCAGGTAACAATGCGGTTCAAAATTCCTTCATTTGTGTGTCTGTTGAGCAGTGCAAGGCACGTCTCGACGCGTACTTCGCGCTGGCGATCATTGAGTTCGTGGGGCACCCATTTGTCAAGCTTTTTTACCTTGCCAATTTGACGCAAATGGACCAATATTGTTTTGACGCTAACGTCGAAAGCTGCTGCTAATTCAGCCGTAGATTGTGTATCATCAGCTTCCACAATCGCCTTTAATTCGTCATTGTCGACCAAAGTCTTCGGACGACCGCGAGGTTCATTTTTCAGGTCGAAATTTCCAGAACGGAAGCGAGCAAACCAATAACAGGTGGTGCGTTGGTTTGTAGTGTTAGCTCCGTAAACGTCGTTGATGTTGCGTGCCGCTTGTGCCGCGTTGCTGCCACGACGGTACTCATATTCCATAATTACTCGAATTTTTAACGTATCCATGATGACGAAAAAGATTGAAATGCGATGAAAATGTAACACTAATCAATAAAGAAATGACTACTTTTAGAAAAAAAAATCCATGTTTTTAAAATAAAATTAATTTGAAATTAGAATTCTTAGCCAAACAAAAATTATTTTGATTTGAAATGGCCAGTACTGCAGAACGGCAATTTCATAGGTAAAGACCTAATATAAAATGCTAGTGCATGGAGTGGGTTATTATTACTTTTTGTTCCTGACCTCCTTCAGTTATAAATATTGAATTGGGTTCCAACTTTCGAACTCCCGACATTTGCCGGTTAGTTTAAGAAAAAAATATTGTGAGCCGTCACGGGACGCTTGGCAGATGTGACACATTGAAATTATTTTGACAGCTGCTATTTGACATTAGAATTCATTAAAGCAATGCATAATTTGTGGACCATTTGTGACACATTGATATAAATGATTAAATAAATGGACTGCCTCATTGGTTTAGTCGTCGCAAGTGCTGTTGCTGAGTATGAAGTCTTGGGCTCGATTCCTGGATCGGGTAAAGTTTTACTGGGTTTATCCATCTGAAATTTCTCAGTAGCAGCCCGGAGTCCGGTTTTCAGCCCGGTTGATAGGAATAGGCTCGCGCCCTATTACATAGGACTTAAACATAACTGACAAAATACAGCTGTACTATAAGTACAACTCTGCCTTACTCTTCGGAGAATACTGGCGTAATGTTATGTTTTAACGTCTGCACATTTCTTTCACTTCTGCTATAACTAGCATTTATACTTATAAGGGAAGCAATATATTCTACTACATTTCGTGTCCTCTTTTTAACCCCCGACGGAAAAAGAGTGGAGCTATTAGTTTAACGTGTGTATCTGTGTCTCTTTTGTTTTTAATCGATTTTGTTTTTATTTTGTTTTGTTTGAAAGGTGACATGATACAGAAGTGTTCTTAGCTAAAAAAGAGGGCAAAAAAAAGAAAGAATAAAATCTGTTCAGCCGTTTTTAGAGGGTCTTTTTTTATTTTTAAATTTAAATTAAACGTAAATTATATTATGTACAAACTGTTAATGTACTTAGGAGTAAAACAAAGAGGCCGTATGTTTATTTAGATAAAGTCAACGCAAATGAAGATGGATTGAGGATATGCTACTAAAATCCCGGGAAAACAACGGATTGTCAACGTGTGATATGGGTTTCCCGATAAATGAACGTTCGACAAACTGATACTTAGTTATTTTAGGAAATACAAAAGGAAGGGTGGATTATTGAGTGTCATTAACCTTAAAAAGCAAACATGGGCCAATCAAACAATACGAGAGAAATTGCAAATAACCACGTGCTTACCAGATCAGATGGGTGATCGTGGTGATTTACTTATAAAGAAAGAATATATATATATATATTTAGCACAAACTACAAAGCATACAACACAACATACAACTACAAGTAGAAAAGAAAAAGTGTAAAGTGCGTAGTGAGAAATTAGCAGGAAAGTGTGCCTCGTGGCTGCACCAGCTGTGTGGCAGGCAATGCAAAAGTATTGTTTTGACGTAATCGCTTTAAACTACGGTTTTCTAGAAGAGCGGTGTCCGCCCACATAGCGTCCCCAATTTACCGGCGAATGAAGTCACTGAAACGTTTTTTATGAAAATTTGACAACGTAAAGTCAAACCCCGCTGCCCAAAGATTTAAATCGTTAAATTTGCCGTCACCGTACTTAGTCAAGTGAAAAAGTGTCCATACTGAGAAAAGAGAACTCACACATTATTATATAGCGTTTCCGTGACATCAATTCAAGTCACTGTGTCAGTAGTGTCAGAGGTGTCAAAACGAAACAGAAACGCTACAATCTTTTGACACGGTAGGGCGTATCTAACGATTTAAATCTTTGCCGCTGTCATCATTTTCATGACAGGCGTCACTGTGGCCGGTATGTATGGTCATTTGCTGTAACAAGAACAGAATTGAACAAATGGAATAGAACAGAATATAATTTATTATTGTTACAGGAAACCTATCACGTGGCAAAATTATGGTGGACGGACACGTCTACGTCAGGGCATCTTCATATATTTCCATACTTTTTATTCCTTTTTTCCCCAAGGGAATAAAATGTATGGAAATATATGAAGATGCTTTTAAATTTCCATCCACCATAACGTTATAATGTGCACGTATTTTCATATATTTTATGGACGTGGACATGGAAACTTTGCAACAATAAAAGTACCTACACATTGTCTGAAGATGGCATGGTGGTTTTATTCTATGACATAAGAGTATTATTTTTTATCGATAACAAACATAAAATATTCGGTAGAATCACCAGCAACATGTACAGTCCTCGACATCTCTATTGAAAACCGAAAATAATCGGTACTTATCATCAAAAGGAGGTGAAAGAATTTTAACTCACTTTCTGATTTTTCTCGACACCTTTTCGTTCCACTTAATTCCACTCGAGCGGAAATGCTTCGCGACCTCCTTCACCTTTTTCGAGGTCAAATGATGAGAGTTTTTTTCCTCGATTATCGAGTTCCTTTAAAAGCAAACATCATTATCATGTCGTATTATTGCCGTGAGTGTTGCCAGCCTTTTCCAAATATTCCTTGTTTATTTTGTTAAGTGCTCAGTCCTGCTATATTTGTCACGATTTCGTCAGGGTTTTGACCATTTGTGATATAAGTACACATGCTCTGAAACGAATATTCAATTTTTCATCAATCTATTTTCATAAGTCTAGGAAAATGAAAAGGATGCTTTTTGTGAATTAAAATGACTTAATTTATAACTCAGTCCCAATCGAGGGGAATATTTCAATGACTCCAATTAATTCCGGATTTAGTTAATTAAATTGAATTGGTAACCCTCTTTTGGATAAAACCCTTTGATTATCAGAGCAATCGTATTAAGGGACAGTTGGCTCAAGCTTTTGGTATCTCATCTACTTAACTTATGTACGGTTTTACGCAATAGACATTAGTAGGTTTTTTATCTATATCTTATATAAATAAATAAAAAATTGTTGTTCGTTGGCAAGCGCATCACATGAGAACGGCTAGTCCATTTTGGCTATTTTTGTTTTAAAACGTCCGAGGTATTCATGGAAAGAAAAATTTGGAAAAGTTTACCGGAAGAATTATAAATTCAGGAAAACTGAACGGCCTTTTTTCTACGGGATTTTTGTATGAACTATTAAAAGGATAGGACAACGTATGTCGGGTCAGCTTGTAGTAAATAAGTACCTCTATGTGCTAAATATTTATTTATCGCGCTAATTAAGTGTGGTACCCCTACTACAATTAGCTTTGTCAGTAATTCAGCTTCTTCCAGATCTAGTGAGTAAGTAATTATAATATAGGACATTGTTGTCACGACACAATTGTCATCTTAGCATAATTTAGCTATAAGCCTTGTATCTTTAGGATTAAAAGATTATTATTATCTTTACTTTCACTCTGTCAGGTGAATAAAGTTATTTTTACAAGGCTTGTGTTTAAACGCCTACCAGAAAAGTTCCTATTTTACTACCAAAAAATTCGAAATACTCACCAAAATGTGTCCACCAGAAAGGATAAATGCTCACCAAATTGTGTTTCATAAAGTATTGTAGAAAAATTAACCCAATATTCCTTTTTAATTTATAAGTTGTAGTGAACGGAGCCCCGCTTGACGGGGCTCCTAATTCTCTATTTCTAATTCTTCTCTGGGTGGTTTAAAAAAATAACCATGAAGAGGATGGCGGGGTTTTTCAGACCCCGCCATCCCCTTCTAACCTAACCTGTCCGAGTCGGGGTGCCCCAAGTCCCGAGCTCGCTTCGCTTGCTCTTGCATCCTATCCCACCCTTGCATTTTGAAGCAAACTTATTTTTAGTAGCAACTTAAACAAGATTTGTGGAGCATTTATCTATTTTAGTAGGCAAAAAGAATATAAATACAACACGTACAATTATTCTGATGAGTGTATAATTATTTTGGAACTTAATACGTTGTTCTTTAGGCACCTCAGTTTAGAGTGGGTTTGTTTTATTTGAAGTTAACATATTTTACTTGGTACTTAGTCTCAGGGTCTAAAAATTATTTTGGTGAGCATTTAAATTGTAGTCTGTTATAAACTAAGCGATTATAGTTTACTTAATTCGCTTGACTGCTACGTTTTTAGAGCTTCTATTTTTGTGAGATGATAGCTGTTTGAATGGTAAAGAAATGTTTATTTTGTGTCATAATAAAAGTACATATACCTATATACCATACCTGTGCTTAACGTTACCTACTGTTAAATTGATCCCGTTGGATTTAAAGCAACATTCTTTGCCATGAGAATTCGGCGAATCTAAAAATACCACTGATACCGGTCGTTTCTAGGTAATTTGAAATATTCACAGGAGCTCGACAATTTGAAGATAAATTATTTCGATAAATTATTTCAAGAATCGGTAAACTCGCAATTACCGGGAATTGCGTGGGATTGTAATTAAAATATCTGTAGCACCGAACTTATCTCTGGAATAATTAAATTAATAATAATAATAATTAATTTATCAATTATCAAATAATTGGTGCTATAAAATTGCACATTAATCATTCATAATAATGCAAACAAACAGCTATAGGTATTTCGTTTTAGAATCAACGCAATTATTAATTCAATATTGTGGTTTCACCTTTTCAAAGAGTACTGGAAAGATTTGAAATTCAAATAAATATACTGGACTGTAGATTGGTTTGACTTAAATAATAAATTGTCATTATGAAACGACATTAAAAAAAAACGCCTGCAATTGAATTGATTCCATTTTGTTATTGTACGGGCGGTTTAATATTATCATTGCTTTACAACGAGTATATAGTCCTCTAGACTATATAATAGTGCACAAGTGTGTGCGCAGACACATGTGTACTCTCTCTTCCCTCACTTTCATAGTCTGATGGGACGGCAATCCGACACGACCGGAGAGAGATCAGGCGCAGGACCAACGGCGTAACATGCTTTTCGAGGCCCCCGTGCCTCGGAAAGCACGTTAAGCCGTTGGTCTACACCGCCAACTTCCAAACTCCGGGCTGTTACTAAGAAATTCCTAATGGAAAAACCCAATATCACTTTGCCCGACCTGGGAATCGAACCCAGGACCCCACGCTCAGCGGTTGCGCTTGCAACTACGAGACCAAAGGGGCAGTTGGTTGGTTTTACAACGAGTAGTAGGTATTCGAAGAATATAATGGAACGAAGTTCCTTATCGCATGGTACGGACTTGGCGGATGGGGGCTAAGCGAAAAAACAGTGTAAGCAATTTCCGTCACGAGTTTCCGTCACGACCCTTTGTTCATTTGTTTGTTTGGTTGAACGCGCTAATATCAGGAACTACTGAAAATCTTTGTGTTGGATAGTCCATTTATCGAGGTAGGCTATATAACATCACACTACGACCAATAGGAGTGGAGCATAAATGAAAAACGTTGCATAAATGGAAAAAAATGATTCTTTTTGGGAGCTTCCGTTGCGTACGCTGCGTAAAGGGTTAAAGTTACGCAAAAATCATGTATGACGGAATTGTATCCCTTTAAAAGTTCTAAAAAAGAATCATCAACAGCATATCTATCTTTTAAGGTTGACTCAATATCCCCCTTTTTATGGTAATCAAATTTATTTTATGGATGCTCTAAATATACTACGAAAGGAACTTCGTTCCAACCAAGTGTTTAACGACACTCACGTATTCTTTTAAAAAATAACTTTCCTAGTGAAAATACTAGTAGACGGGCCGTCTCATCATCTGTTGCCCGCTATATAGC
This sequence comes from Griposia aprilina, assembly GCA_916610205.1. Taxonomy (NCBI): domain Eukaryota; kingdom Metazoa; phylum Arthropoda; class Insecta; order Lepidoptera; family Noctuidae; genus Griposia; species Griposia aprilina. The sequence goes on along the minus strand of OU744285.1, from coordinate 21,077,656 downwards.
AGAATAAAATAGCCACATTACGTCACTAAAAATAACCTACACCAGAAGCCGTTTAACGAGCTAAAACGGAGTAAATATTCTCCAACATATAGCTTACATTAAGCCTTATGAAGAAGAATGCTCTGCGCCGTCGTTTTTCTATGTTTCCTCATACTAAACGTCGTTAACTTATTGCTTGACAAGTTGCTTCAGTCGGGGCCACAAAACAAGCCAATCATTCCGCTCACTGAATCCCGAAATGACGAGAGCGATCAAACCAATCTCGGTACTCACCGACGCCCTCTATTTGCCTAACAATTGTTAACTGAATTGTTAGATTTGCGTTGTATTAATTACCCCTTTCTCTCTATTACAATGAACTTAATTGTCCTCGAATCGAGTCTCTTTAATGCCATACTGTTTAACTATTGTAACATCTTCAGGGATTGAGGTCGCCATTCATTTTATTATTCATTTGAGTGTTGTCTTTTGTTTTATTGGTGTTTTATGTGGTAAGAGCTTGTGCTTCAATTGTTTTCCTCGATGTTGGGATCGTTATTTAAATGGAAATGTTCATGTTTGATGTTTATATTTCCCAGAAAACGTCTTGTGTTAAAAGGGCTATTGTTTAATAGTTATTTTTAGATTTGAAAGGTAAAGGTGGTTTTATTTGAGGTAAAGATAGTTATAACTCCGTGTCGTTTCAAAATATGTGGTGAATTCTTGAGATAATGATCGATATTACAATAAAAGAGGTCGTAGAAAATCCAGTGCCTTAAAAAGAATACGACTTTTTGTTAAGCGCTGTTTTCATGCCCCTAGAATAACACACCCGCTAAGTCACATGGATTTACTAAACGCCTCGTGTGTAAACTGAGCTCATATGAACGTAACACATAATGTCAACTAATTGAGTCATGATCGTAGTAGGAGTTTGACCGACATTTGTCATTGTGTTATGGTGTGGGCAGGGCTGGGCAAAATACATGCTTTGCTTTAATTGAAATACAAATTACAAAATACAGTATCGCAAGTAATTAAAATACAAAATACAAAATATCTATAAATAAGGTATTTGAAATATAAAATACAAAATACAGTATTTCAGCTATTTTTAATTGAAATACAAAATAAAAATTACATATTACAAAATAAGTAATCTAGACCAGCATGGGCTGAAAAGTCGAGGAAAACTAGACTAATTAATCAGTAAAACCAGTTTCCTTTCATGAACACTAAAAACAAACCGTTACGCCGTTATGACTTGACATCTTAACTTGACATTGACAATTCGACGTACATTTTTTTGCGTTTTGTTGGCCAATTTTGACGTAGTCATAGCATACAGTGTACATAATACGTGCAGTATTGCCAACTCTAATAGCTGCTTTACCATCATTGCACTCTCGCCTCGCACTTACGCTCACGATCGCTAAATGAAGGTTAAATGTATTTTAATGTTAAAATGTATTTTGAAGCCTCAAGTATTTGAAATACTAATTACAAAATACTTCGTCGTCAGGTATTTGAAATACGAATTACAAATTACATTTTAAGGAAGTATTTGAAATACAAATACCAAATACGTATTTGTGTTTCAATTACGTATTTTAATTACAAGTAATTCAAATACTGCCCTATCCTGGGTGTGGGTTAGTTTCCAGTGAAAAACGCTTGTTCATAACACGAAAAGCAGTTTATTTTATGCACACAATAACTTTTAAAGAAAAGATCCTTAGATTTAACAATATTTACACATCATGGTATAAATTTCGGCGGAAGCGAGCGAGAGCCTCGGGAGGAAAGAAAAATGTGACGTGAGTTAAGGCGCTGCCCAAACGTAGGACACCGTAAAATGATCAGTTTTATTTCGCACAGTTAGGCGTATTGGTACATATTACAAGCCACAAAGAAAATGCAGTGTATTGTCAAATCATGTTCAAAGAAAAGACTTATTCTAATATATTTCATAAAAATAAAATAGTATTATGATAAACAACGGTAAAACAGAGCTCAACAATTTTGTTTTCGTCGTATAATTCTTAAAACTTGAGCGTAAACTATCATATTTTATGTAATGATAATAAATGGAATTCAATCAACCATAGAAATACATTAACTTTAGTCCACTGAGCCGTGCATATTTTTTTTTTATTTAATGAAAACTGCAGAATTACTTTTATTTTGGTGGTCATTCGATTCAATTAACATCAAAGGTATCGCTGTTTTGAACCTTATTTGTTGCGGCGATTCGCCATTGTCAATTACCTAAAAATTTGCTTCTTACCGCGCCTTAAATGTAGCAGGCGCGCGACTGCTACATTTGTGTAGTTGTTGTGTGCATAAAACAAACTGTGTTTTCGTGCAATGAAAGAAAAGAAAGAAAGAAAATACGTTTATTTGCGGTAAACATGATGCGGAGAAAAACACAAACACAAAAAATAACAAGTTGGGAGAAAATATGTATCATATCGACGCAAAACGGCAATCGCTGAGCATAATGCTTCGACCCTATAAAGTTATGAGGAACAGGGTGTAAAGCTCACTCAAACCTCCATATAAAAGGGAGGATCCTCCGCCCAGACGGGTGTCGTGTCTGGTGGGCAACTGCCTGACGATTGATGTTGGGACGTTGTATTTATGTCAGTTGCGCGGTAAACTCTGCTTGCGCGATGCAGGATTTTGCGTGTCGTCAGTGTGGCGCGTAGCTCACATGTGGCATTGTAGATGCCGCTAAAACCCTAAGCAAGACGAGCCCCAGCGCTGGGTTTCAGCGACTGCCGGCGTTGACGTGATGACGTTAACCAGTGCAGCATACGAAATTATAAAAATAACAAAAAAAAAAAAAACAATATTATAGTAACAATGAACAAACGCCCGTCATTGATACTAACCCACGCTATTACAATTGTCATTATTTTATTCGATAATTTCCTGGCTAATCTCGCTTACGAGACTCACATAGACATTCTCGTCTTAAGAAACCTGAAAATGAGTCCTAAAGGCTTTCTTACTGTGGAAATGTTATTGAACATAAAACTTTGGGTGCGATAAACGGAGATTTACATTTTTAACGTCAGAATAATAAAAACCGTTGGGAGATAACAGTTGAAGGTTTATTGGACAGGTTGTAGACATTTTAGGATTCTGTAATTTTAAAAAACTTTTTCCAAAAAAACAACCGACTTCCAAAAAAAACACTAAAAGACGTGAAAAATAACTTTAATTTCGGAAGTCGGTGTCTTTGGTTTTGTATTTTTTCTTTTGGCCACCGACTTCCGAAATTAAAGTTATTTTTCACGTCTTTTAGTGTTTTTTTTGGAAGTCGGTTGTTTTTTTGGAAAAAGTTTTTATTTTTCACTTTTTTTGGTTGCGGTACCAACCCCACACAAATTCGTATACCACTACTTGGTGTGTAAATAACAGTGACAGGAAATTATTAACACATCATCCATATAAACTAAGTGGAAAAAATATGCAGTATTAAGGATAACTCAAAAACTACTGGTCAGATCTTGATCAAATTTAAATGGGACCACATGTGAAGCACCACCTATCAAATAAAAAAGAATCATCCAAATCGGTTCACCCAGAAAAAAGTTATGAGCAAACACACATAAAAAAAAAAAAAAAACATACAGACGAATTGAGAACCTCCTCCTTTTTGTGAAGTCGGTTAAAAAGAATAATAATTTATTTAAGTGCTTAGTAGTTAGGAAGTCTGCGAACTTAATGAAGTTTTAAATTTAATGAAGTTAAACATTTCGGGCAACTTGATTGACAGCTTGAGGATCGAAACTTTTAACAGAAAATGCGTTTTATGTCTTCATTATATTTACATTTTTCATTATGATCATCACGGCAGGCCATTTTTATCAACAGCTGTCACTGTAAATTGTCTGGGAACTAGATACTTGAGTACTTAACGTATCTAGCACGCGGAGGTAGAAGATAGCACAGTAATTATCTAAAGTACGAGAAAATAATCCAACTGAAGAGCTTCATTAAAATCCCAGATTACGATTAAAAGGAAAAAGACAGACCAAAATCTCCTTTATCGTGGATTACATACAAACCACGAACATAATAAAATTACTAAACTTAATTACGACACAATTCCCCGTAATAGCTCTCAATTAAAATACTTTATTTACTCGAAACTCAAGCGTGGTAATGTCACCTGCAAAAATATGTTCACACCTAAAATAAATTCAACAAACAAATTTTCTCCTTCACGATGACTTCATCGTCATTTTCCGCCATCATTTCAATTTATGTTAGTTTGGCACAACATGTATTCTACTTCCATCAATTACCGGATTTTCTCCACGTTTTCATTAAAATTATGCTGTGTTGTGCAGTTGTGATAGCGCATCTTTGCACACATGCATTGTAAATTGTACTACATTTCAACATTTTAAGCGATACTCTTCTATTCTTCTCTACGATTAGAACGCTTTTGAATTTTGACAAATCATAACCATAAATCATTTATTTGCAATAGGTGTTGGTACAGTGTTGGTCTTAAAGTCAGTAAATAAGTTCCTAACACATAGTCAGACCTTTGACATACAACACTAGTTTCTATTATTCAATCATTTTCCAATAGATTCAATATTAATTATCGTCACATTAATTTAAAACAGATTATTTAGCATTGTTTATAAATTCATTTATAGAATTAAATCGTTTTTCCAGCAGTCATAATTTTAACTTTATAACAATAAAATATCAGGTGTTTCATTTAAGTTCATTGGCATTTTGTTATAGACAAGTCCACTCATATGATAGAGAAGTGTATTCACATATTTGTCGGAAATACGTTAAATCAATCGTTTGACTTTGACTAATCGAGACTCTAACAGAATCTATAACATAACGCTAGACCCAAGTAAAAGCAGACTTTGTTGTTGGCGGTTAAGCACTGAACACGATTAGAAACTGTCGCGCGTTCTGTATAGTTGTGTGGTGTACCTACAGTGTGTGATTCGCTAGTGTGATTAATTTGTTCATAAAAAAATTATTTGATTTGAACTGCGAACGGTTTTTCTATTGCGCAATAACCAACATTTCCCAAACTCATCATAAGTCACAGTAGTTAAAATATGGCTAATAATAACGAGATAGACCTACCTTCTCCGTCATATACATATTTTTGCACATAACTGTACTGTCGGCGTTAAAATTCAATTATAATGTACCATCGCGCACAGCTTACTCAGTAAAGATGTCAAAACCTCAAAGAAGGATTAAATAGGGCGCCCTGATGGTACAGGCGCGCACACCAAGCACTAGCTACGTGATTACATCGACATTCGTGAGCTTTACTTAAGCCCATATCTACCGATATTTCCAAGCTGTTTACGCTCAATAAGCACTTATTGAGCTTTGTAGTAAACCCTTTTACGTAATATTAGGGGTTATTATTTACTTACATTGAGGGTTTAGCCTTGAGGCTGCCTAATTTGAGGATCCGAAAAGTGGGTAGTAATCTTTTTATTTGTATCATATTTTGGTGGAGCATATTGCTTTGCCGTATTATGAGTGTGCTTAGGGAACTTAATAGAACATCACACACATTTTCAGGATTTTATATTAGAAGAAGCCGAAAATAAAAACAAGTTATTTAGATTTTATTTTATACCGTCCTTTTTTTAGAATTGCGATAAATTTTCTGTTAAAAGCGACGAAAAAACTTGAATCATGACGTCATTTTACCTCACAATTTTTAAAGCACTTTCTTCTCCCGTCGTAATGAACTAACGGCTCTTACTTCAAGACTTCATCACGGTTTTCTCAGAGTCATAAATTCTCTTAACAACTGGAGTGTCGGCGAGTGTACCAGGCTATTGTTCATCAACCATTATGTGCCAAACAAAACTTGGCTTTTGCTTCTGTTCGTTTTAAACGTTCGAGGAAATAACATTGAATAAAAGCTACTTGAAGGTTGAAATTGTCAAAAGAAATGTAAATGATGATTTTCAGTCATAAGGTTTGGTTTTCTTAAGAGGGCGCACACGGGTCCACTAGCGCCACTACTTTAAAAAAGTATTATCTCGTGACTCAGAAGGAATTTTGAATAACGGCTCAATAAGCGACCTCGGTAAGTGTGTCTAGAATTTTCGAATACCTTTTATAAACTTTCATTGAGACACGAAGCAAAAAAATACTATCTAAATGAATATAGCCGCTTTTGTTTAGATCGAATTTTGTTGCTTCGTGTTTCAATATGAAAGTTTATAAAAGGTATTACAAAAATCTTGACACACTTACCGAGGTCGCTTATTGAGCCGTTTTTCAAAATTTCTTCTCAGTCACGAGATAATATTTTTTTAAAGGAGTGGCGCTAGTGGACCCGTGTACGCGCTCTTAATAAGCGGTGAATGGTCACACAAATAAAGAGCGTTTTTTGACACGTCAATGTCAAATACTGGTGTAAACGACAGATTTTCATGGAGGCCCTTATAATAAATGATAAATGATTTTATTTCTGTAAATAGGTTTGTACAAACACTTTTACACGTCAATCATATTTTAAAACTACATGAGGTCAGCGTTTCCTATCTGACTACTCTGAGAAGAAAGGCCGTAACAAACTCAGAGGTCACAGTCTCTTTTAAAGTCCAGACATAATCTTGGTCAGATCATATGAAGACCATGTAGATTTGTCTGAAATGGTCTTTTGAAAAAAACCACACAGATTGAGTGGACCTGTCCAGTCAGTGCACGCATTTGTCAGTAATCGTGCAGCTCAACTCAGAACTTAAGGAGCTCAACGATTCGACGAACAATACCAAAGAAAGGACATTTGGGTAGGCCACAAAAATTACTCAAACTGCAAGACTAAGATTAAAACTACCTGAGAGGGCAAAAAAAGCAACAATGACCCACATAGTCTTCACGTTCACAATATTAAAATGAATATCATGTATTTAATCTAGCCTGTATGCTACTCACAGGTTTCTCTTTAAATGTCATCAAAAAATCATAATATGTTATGTCATGTAAATCAATAAAAATGACAATGATAAATGATAAATGATTTTATTTCTGTAAGTAGGTTTATACAAACACTTTTACACGTCAATCATATTTTTAAAACTAGATGAGGTCGACGTTTCCTATCTGACTACTCTGAGAAGAAAGGCCGAAACAAACTCAGAGGTCTCTTTTAAAATACAGACATAATCTTGGTCAGATCATGTAAAGACCATGTAGATTTAAGTCTGAAATGGTCTTTTGAGGAAAAACCACACAGAATGTGTGAGAGACTGTCCAGTCAGTGCACGCATTTGTCACTAATCGTGGAGCTCAACTCAGAACATAACTAATTCTAAAACACATAATCACAGTATAAAATGGATTGTTGCTTGGGGGTACATTGAAGTAGCTTAATTAATCCCAAGCCTTTTTGTCATCCAAGTAATCTTTAACTTTATAGAAACCTTTTTGACAGAGTTTCTGTTTAATAAATGATTTAAATTTATTGAGGCTCAGTTCTTTAACAAGACTTGGGAGTTTGTTGTAAAAACGTATACTTTGGCACTTAAATGAATTACTATTTTTTTGGAGCCTAGTCGTGGGCTTAATAAGTAAATCTTTGTTTTTAGTATTTATGGTATGAATGTCGCTGTGTTTAGAATATAGATTAATATTCTTTTTTACATAAATGAGGTTTTCATATACATATTGAGATGCGAGAGTCAATATGTTTATTTCCTTAAATTTATCCCTCAGTGAATGCCTACAACTAAGGTTATAAATTGCTCGAATGAATCGTTTCTGCACCACAAATATAGCCTGAATGTCGGTTGCATTTCCCCACAGCAAAATGCCGTACGATATTACACTATGGAAATAACTAAAATAATTATACTAATCGGGCTGTTTCGACATCAGTCAAATGACGGATTTTATAGACCGCGTAGGCTGCAGAGCTTAGTCGGTTCGACAATTTGGTTATATGTGGGCCCCACTGTAGCTTCGGGTCCAAAGTAATACCTAATAAAACAGTGGTGTCCACAAGATCCAATTCCGTCCCATTTACTAGTTCATTGGTTTTCACCTGTTTAACATTAGGTGTCAGAAATCTAATACATTTAGTATTTTTCTCGTTTAAAAGTAAATTATTAACACTAAACCAATGCACTATTTTAGCGATAGCATTATTGATATCGTCAGTAACTGTCTGTTGTCGTTTAAGCTTAAATAAAAGTGATGTGTCATCTGAACATAACACTATTTCATGACTGTTCTTTACAAGGCAAGGTAGGTCATTAATATTTTTGCGAGAAATAAAAACGGGCCAAGAATTGAACCCTGTGGAACTCCCATAGTGACAATAGAACCCGCGGATCGCTTGCCGTTAACGTCCACTCTTTGGATCCTATTATTCAAATAAGAAATAAGAAGATCCAAGGCAGTGTTTCTAACACCATAGTGATGTAATTTCCTGACCAATGTATCATGAGAAACACAATCGAAAGCCTTAGACAAGTCACAACAAATACCTAGGGCATCATGCGACTTCTCCCAGGCCTCAAAAATATGTGCAAGAAGCTCAACGCCAGCATCGGTAGTAGAGCGACCCCTTGTGAAACTGAATTGTTTAATAATGACGAAACCGCTCTTCTCGGATACCGTAGCTTTACACAATCTTAAAATAGGTAGGTATTATTTATAATGTACACTCGAGAGCAATGAATCCGGGTCACTTAAAGAATGTTAAAAATCTCGGAAACTAAAAATGATAGGTTAATGCAATAAATTGTATTTAATAGACAATGTAATACTCCTTAAATGAAAGTAAAAAAAATATGAGTCACCATACATTTTATTAACACAAAATTACATAAAGAAAAAAACTGCTGATCTCTCCTTAAAACAAAAATAGGAAACATGAAATTTTTGAACATTATTACGATTTTCTTGAATTTTAATACTTCGTATTGCCTCCTCGTGCTTCCATTACTGCGTTTACGCGGTTTGGCATGCTGTACACCAAGTTCCTTATACGATTTTGGGGAATATTCTCCCATTCCTCTGTGAGAGCAATTTTGAGCTCACGAAGCGTGATTGGGGGAGGGTTTCGTTGTTTTACGCATCTGCCTAGCTCGTCCCAAGCATGCTCGATCGGGTTGATATCCGGGCTGCGCGCTGGCCACTCCATACGAGTAATGTTCATCTCTTGAAGGTAGTCATTCACAATCCTACCTGTATGAGGTCGGGCATTGTCATGCATAAATATAGCATCCTCACCTAAATTGACCATAAATGGACCAACGTGATCATTGAGGATTTCTTCCACATATCTTACGCTAGTTAAAGAGCCGTTTTCTATGATCACCAGCTCTGTGCGACTTTCAGAAGAAATTCCGGCCCACACAAGTACAGACCCACCACCGTAGGCTACTTTTTCTTCGATGCATGCTTGCTTGAATCTTTCCCCTGGTCTTCGATACACTCTGTGTCTTCCATCGTGCTTGTAGAGCATACATTTTGATTCGTCGGAGAACATAACTTTTGACCAATCTTCAATACTCCAATTTACGTGGCTCTGGGCATATCTTAGTCTTGAAATACGATGCCCACGCTCCAGTTTAGGGCCGTTTGCAGGTCTAAGGGGTTTTAAGTTAGATTCAGCAAGCCGACGTCTTACTGTCCATGCACTTGGGTTACTTCCTCCGAGGCGTCGAAACTGATTTGTGAGTTCAGTTCCTGTGAGAAAGCGATTTCGAAGCATGGTGTTCACCAAGTATCGGTCTTCTCGTGCTGTGGTACACCTGGTTCTGCCCGTTCCTGGTCTGCGTAGGTTAGAACCAGTTTCTTCGTAACGTCGGAGAACTCTTTGTACTGTTGACAGCGACACACCGACAGTCCTGGCTGTATCGCGCTGACTCCGGCCGGTTTCCAGCATTGTAAGTATTCTGGTGCATTCTTCAGGCGTAAGCGACATAATTTCAGCTTGAATAATGAATATAGAGCACTATCAACATGGTTTATGTACCCACATAAATGACAGATTACAAACAAAAGCAAAACCAAATGCTGTAATTTCGTAGTTCCATCTTCGAAAGTGGCCCTTTTTCAAATTTGATTTTTTTATGATATAACTTTACAATAACTAAGAAGTTTTAATACCTTCATTTAAGGAGTATTACATTGTCTATTAAATACAATTTATTGCATTAACCTAGCATTTTTAGTTTCCGAGATTTTTAGGATTCTTTAAGTGACCCGGATTCATTGCTCTCGAGTGTATTTATTTCAAGATATATTTATTATTATTTCGTTTATTTATCTACATATGTATTTATATATGTCGGCGCATCCGCTACTCAGTATATCTGATGACATTTTATAATATGCTAAACGTCACTGTCAGATGTCACATGTCACATGTCAAAGCCCATAGCGAACACCGAGCACTGGCGAGGCGGCCATATTGTAAAAAGTGTCACTTAGTGTTGTACCGTCGAGGAGCGCGCACGCAACCACGTGCTCGGTGGACGTTAAAGTTCTAATCTATCCTAATCTTAACAATCCATAATTAAATTGTGAAAATAGTTATTGTAATATCAAGAATTATAAGTGAAGTGATTATAGCAACAGTTATTTTATTGAAATATTGTCTTCCTACCCGATAACCCACGCCTACCTGAACATGTCTCATAATTCTGATAACGGTCGAAAGACTTTATATACATTCTTAAATATTTTTATAAAAACATTGAACAAACATTTAAAAATAAACGTGGTCCGTCGGTATCGGGAGCAGGGTCCAAGCTACCGGTGGTTAGGGCTCCAGAGACAGGAACCTCCTCACGATGCGAGCCGTATCAAGGTGTACTGCCTTCTGAATCAAGCTTTTGACTCAACCGCCTAACGAGAGCCTCGAGAGATGTTGATCAAGGCTTTCGGCCATCAGGCCATTGACCGATACGACAATCGGCACAATGTCAGCCGAGCTCACAATCCATATGTCAACAACCTCGTGTGCTAAGTCGAGATATTTAATTTGTTTCTTTTTCTCCGCTTTCACGAGTTTCTCGTCATGCAGAATAGTAATATCGATAAATAATCATTGTGCGGCGCGCTAATCGGTCTATCACCACTATATCAGGCTTATTGGCAGGAACTTGGTCGGGCATATACTTGTAATACGGTACCTCAGAATCCAGTAGTTTATATTTTAAAGCAAGTTGCTGACGAATAATCCTGGCTAATTGATTATGTCTGTGCAAGTACTCGCCGTTAGCCAGACGAGAATAACCAGAGATAATATATCTGATGGACTCACCCGGACGATGGCATGCCCGACACACGTCAACCGTCCCGGCTTTCATAATATGTCTCCGGTATTTATTCGGCAAGATAACTTCTTCCATAATTGCATAGACGAAACCTTCAGTTTCCCCGAAAAGGTAACCAAAACGTAGCCAGGATACGAACGCTAAAAAATCTACACCGGACTCTTGAAGAACCCGATAAAAGCGCCCGTGAAGCTCCTTGCTTTGCCATACCTCCTCGTTGTCATCGGTAGTAAGTACTTCAGGTTTGCGCCAGTTCTCTTTAGCCATGGAGAGCGATGCGAGTCCCTTGTCCACTGCGACCACATCATGGTGCATACCCACTTCGGCTTTAAAAAAATATTCCCTGAGAGTGCACACTTTGCGGTTTTGGAGGGTCTTCGCATTTAAAAACCTCGACCCCCGCACTTCCGCGGTATGTACAGTCTCATCACTGATGATCGTGGGTGATGCATCCAGTTTGCGGTCAGCAGTGTACGGATTCTCCTATCCAGGGCGTCAAATTCGGTCTGAGTCTATTTCAGTATGCCGAAAGAGTACATCAAAACCGGCATGACCCAACCGTTGAAAACCTTGTTCCCGCCTATTATTTATTATTATTATTTTTACGTCTCTTGACATTTCTCGGGACCCTGGGATCCTGGACCTCTGGAAGGCATACGAGGGGCTGAAGCCAACACGCAGAGGCCCGTTACACTTTTTTAATGAAATATTCTCACTATCGTTTATTTTCATTTACCAACCCATAGAAATATTACAATGCATTGTTGTTAAATTATTACATCACAATAAATTAAAATTAAAATTAGATTACATTACATTATTAAAATTAAATTAAATTAAAACTAAGAGAACAAAATTACATAATTTCAACATATTAGCGTCTTAGCAGGTACACACAGCGAACTATTACAGACACTATTTGATAAACAAAAGAATCGTAATCTAAACTGACATTACAAATTCAAAATGAAATTGTATTAGTTTGTTACTCAATAACACCAAAACAGCTGAACGTTTTTGTATGAAATTCACCATACATGCAGACTGCAGAGCATTGCTATATATCCTGAAAGGTATGCAGGCTAGGATTAACACACAAACAACAAAAAAATAAAAATAAACTTTGTCTCTCCAACCCCCTTAAAGAGAGGTGAGTCTGTATTTCTTACGGATTCTAGGTATACCTACTTCTATTTTGAAGAAGAGACTCTTTTTCGTTGGCTATGAAGAAAGTTATATTATGTTAGAAACAGTTTAAGTATGTATTGGTATTAATAATGAATGTTTTGATATTGTTAAATATTAGGCATTGCAATATAATTTTAACTTTTAAGTTAGAACCTAGTTATAAGTTTTAAATGTAATAATACTAGCTGCGCCCCAACAGGGTCATGTACTCTTAAGTTTTAGCCTAGCCTGTAACTGAGTGTACATTATGCAAAAAATAAATAAATAAATAAAGTAACTGCTGGCTTGCAGAAAATATATTTTTACCCGACTATGCTAGAAGTAAGGGTTATGATTTTAACATGCATGTGTACTATCAGTACAATATCACCGCTAAAATAACAAGAAATAGAACAACTTACAAAAATAAATGGAATCCCACCAAAATCATTTTATGTACGAGTAAATTAGGTTGCCAAGAGGCCGTACATTTTGATCAAAATGTAAGGTTTGTAGAGTTAGCGGTTGGCTCTACATTAGATCTGGTAACGTTTAACAGTGAAAGCGTTATGTAAATTTTGGCAACCTACTCTACATAAACTGTTTTGGTGGGTAACATATTCATCGTGCGGAACCCTCTCCACGCGAGTTCAACTCGCACTTGTCCGGATTATTTTTCTTAAATATGTTGAAGTGACGGATATAATGGGCAGCCATAAGGTACTACAAATGAAGACCCATTTATTCCCAACGGTAATTTTGATGGGTCATATAATGTATTTTACCCACTTAATGGCCCTGTACAGTTTCCCCTCAAACAAGTTAAGGATGTAGATAGCTTGATTACCATAAGGTTTACAAAAATTAGGCATCATCCAGCAGTGGACTTTGATAGGCTAAGTAGATTACATAAATTATCCTACGTTGGATACATTGGCAACAGCTGTTGGTATACCTACGTTAGTTCCTCATTAAGGAAAGGAATAAGACTTTGTGTGTGAGAATTAAATAATGTACCGTTGTGTGTCCAAAGTTTTTGCTCGGAGTTCAGGTTTGCATAATGAGAAAAAAAAATGCGATGCATTTAGCGATGGAGAAAAACCAGTAACTAATGTCGATGGTGTTCAATGCCTCAATTTTTCCTTCAGCCGCGTGGTGTTTGAGGTTTGCCCGCAGGGCTGCTAGGTGGTGGGATACTCCGTGGGCTGTTTACAATATTTGACATACTTAGTTCTTATATGTTTCTCATAATTATTTGTTATTCACTAAAGTAAATCACAAACTTAGCAGAGAAGTGCGCGATTCGTTTTCTAGGTCACAGAATACTCTATAATATTTTAACGTCATTACGAGTATTGTAATAAATAATATTGCTTATACACACGTCCGCTCTACTTGAGTGCCAGTCATGATTGACTACCCATTGTTAGAGCAAATTCCCTAATTAGGAAGTCTAAGTACAAAATACACGGTAGGTACAGTCGATCTCTTGATTAGTTTACCACTTTAGGCCACAATTCCCAGTGTTGAAACTATGGTATACTAGAATCGCTTTAGCGTGGCAATAGTGGTCATTGACCCACGTACATTGTCTAGACAATGTAGGCGGTTGGGTCAATGACCGCTTTTGCATTATAGTTATTTCAAAAACTAAAATAAAGTCCGTTTACGTCCTGAATCAATATCTATCGTGATCTTCATGTTCCAATAACGAAAACACACAGTTACACACACATAGGTACAGATGGGTATTTTCCCTGAAGGATTTCACCAGTTATATTTAAGTCCCATGTAAAAAGGGCCAACCCTATTGCTATTAACTGGGCACAAATCCAGACTCTGGGCTGCTACTGAGAAATTCCTGATGGGAATCAAACCAATGGGCAATATAGAAGTAATGTAAGCTTTTATATAAGTATTAGAAATGCTAGAAATGTAAAATCAAAGATTATATCTTAGATAAATGATTGGTCTCGCTGCTCTCGACCACAGCGAGACCAATCATTGATCTAAGGATTATATTATGTTCTACATTTCTAGACCTAATGTATTAACTAAGGTTAGTTACACGATCTTGGTTCTGACCTATATTTTGAACTCGATTAGGATTCTACTCAGCTAACTGTCTGAAGATACGTCGGATTAAGTTTGATTTATCGTTTGTAAAGCTTAAGTATTGGATACTGATATATTCTTAGTTATTAATGATGTATTTGCGCTAAACGGTATTACAGATCTGTTCTTATAGCCGCAATCGTCATGTTTTAGATAACTAATGTATATTCGACTCGTAAAAAACTCCCGGTAGATTGAAACTTCAACACAGTCCTTTCACAGTAATCGACCTCTGCCAGCAGCAACCCAATAGCAACCTTATTGCAATGATATTAAAGATCACTGTGATTTTGACATTGATGCAAGATGAGAGGGTAAATAAAATACATCTGTGATAGTACTGTAAGGTTGAAACTATCTACGAGTATATCTAAATTGATCTTGAAAAGAAAAATGGAACTTGTTCTTTTATAATGCCCTAGTGACATTCCATCTCAGGGTGGCAAAGCAATTACTAGGTCAACTATATGTACTGTCAATTTCTTTAGTAAAGAGAAAGATCAACATAATTTATAGTTACCTGCATAATCAGCCTATAATGTTCCCACTGCTGGGACACAGGCGTCCTCTCTGTGAGAGTAGGCCGTAATCCACCACGCGAGCCCAGTGCGTTTTGGTAGATGTCACATGTCTTCGATTTTTTGGTTCTAGGACATTCCGGTTTCCTCACGAGTTTTCCTTCACCGTTTTGAGAGCAATGGTGATGAAATAATTTACACAAAGTAAAGCGCCTGTCTGCATTCGAACCTATGACCTGCAACTCGTAAGTTGCGACCTTTACCACTGGGCTACCACTGTTCCTATAGTTACCTATTTACCTCTATTTCCTCTATTTCTTAACCCTAGCACGGGTAGACTGAAGCTTAAGCTACGCTTACCGCAGTCGGTTCGTGGATGGGTGACCATCCATTACATATCGAGATCTCTCCGTGCCTCGAAAGGCACGTTAAACCGTATGGCCCGGCTGTCATTCATAGATCTTTGACAGTCGTTACGCGTAGTCAGACGTCCAAAAGTCTGATAACCATTCTTACCAATATGTATCGTATTACCTAGTCACTGGATTGTGGAGGCAGGTAGGCAGTCACTCCATGAAAAATACTGGTATTCTGCTGCATCCGGTTAAACTAGGAGCCGACCTCAACATAGAACTTGGGAAAAGGCTACTAAGATTGCTTTTGTTACCTATATTTCATTTGTTTATAATTGAACTGTGATGGCAGTTCTGTGCTAATTGTCAATTAGGATGTACCTTTCAACTCGTACTTGAACGTGACTACAGAACACTTTTATTTGATCGTTTAATATAATTTGTAATAATAATTTAGTGTGTTGTTTTTTGTTGTTTTGTTTTTATTTGTTGTGTTGTTTTTTCACCTCAGTTAGTTTTAATCATGGTCTGGCAGTTTGAGTAATTTATGCGGCCTACCCAAATGTCCTTTCTTTGGTACGCTATTTTTTTTCTTTTCCACGCGTCATGTTCGACTGGTCATCTCTTAACAGCCACGGCTTATTTTTATTATTCTTATATTTTGATTTCTTTTTTAATAAACAGTTTATTTTATTTACATTGTTCTCACATATAGAAGAAACAAGAATAATATACCAAAGATTTTGTAATATCTTGATTTAAAAAGAGTGTCCTTGGAGTTTCTTGCCCGTTCTTCTCAATAGAGATCTACGTTTTGGAATGGGCAACTAGCTTCAACTTTCTGACTAACTGACCGACTCTTTGACAATTCAAAAGTGCCTGTAAATGGTTTAATTGAAATAAATGCTTTGAGTTTGAGTTTAAGTTTGAGGTATTTTTCGTCGAATTGTTAAGCTCCGTAAGTTCTAAGTTGAGCTGCACGATTACTGACAAATGCGTGCACTGACTGGACAGGTCCACTCAATCTGTGTGGTTTTTCCTCAAAAGACCATTTCAGACAAATCTACATGGTCTTCACATGAACTGACCAAGATTATGTCTGGACTTTAAAAGAGACTGTGGCCTCTGAGTTTGGTCGGCCTTTTTTCTCAGAGTAGCCAGTAAGGAAAAGCCGACCTCATATAGTTTAAAAAAAAAAAAAATGACCTGTAAAAGTGTTTGTACAAACCTACTTACAGAAATAAAATCATTTAACCTATCATCCTAATCATATATTATAAATGTGAAAGTTTGTGAGGATGGATGGATGAATGGATGGATGTTTGTTACTCTTTCACGCAAAACGGGTGAACGGATTTGGATAAAATTTGGCACGCAGACAGTTTATAACCTGGATTAACATATAGAGGTATGAGGAACAGGGTGTAAAGTTCACTCATACTCTATAGAAAAGGGAGGATCCTCCGACCAGACGGGTGTTGTGTTTGGTGGGCAACTGCCCGACGGTTGATGTCGGGACGTTACCTTACGGGGGTTGTCGGGGGGCTACGTGCCCTTATCTCAGGAGTAGGCAGTGACCTGTCGCTGCCGGCCGTAGTGAATGCTATGGTCGGCGGCGACGAGTCCTGGGACGCGGTGGTATCCTTTTGCGAAACAGTTATCTCGCAGAAGGAGGCTGCAGAAAGGGAGCGAGAGATCTCATCGTCTCACCACCCGCAGCAGGCGCACCGGGCGTCGGCGGAGGGCGGACAATGCCCTCTTCCAAGGACGACGGACTTGGGGACGCCCGTCACCCCCCATACATCAGGGCCCGAGGCGGCGGCGCGTAGTCTTCCACGCGCGCCGCTCTTAGACGTCGCGGGGGGAGTCAAACACCTCACTCCCCCCCGCTCGACCGGACGGGGCCCGCATAGGCGAGCCGGCACCAGTCGGGGGTTGCGGAAGATTCGTAAGTTCCCGTGACCCCCGGCGCAGGTGTGAGATGGAACACCGGGGTGGTTTCATCCATCCTCGAGGATTTTCCAACCCGGATCAAAAAAAAAAAAAAATGGTGGGCAACTGCCCAACGGTTGATGTCGGGACGTTGTATATATCCTAGTCGCGCTGCTAACTCTGCTTGTGCGATGCAGGATTTGCGTGACGTCAGTGTGACGTGTAGCTCGCATGTGGCGGTGTAGATACCGCTACAAAAACATCGGACCCTTTTTATACCAGTAGTACGTTCCCGTGGGATAATTTCCGACATCCACGCGGCTTCACCCGCGTGGATGTCTACAAATGACTACATTTATAATCACAAACCTCGATACTTTTTTATACACTTACTAGCGACCCGCCCATTCTTCGCACGGGTGAATTGTACTGATGTGAGTTTTCTTTAATTCATTCTCCTTCCCTTATACGAATTTATTTGGGGTCTGATAAACATGTACTTTTCTTTCATACTTCTCTATTAGTCGTCATCTCGGTAGTCAACCTCTTTCTAGCCTTATCACCTTTCACATAGTCCATCCATCGTTTCTTTGGTCTCCTGCTACTCTTACAGTTATCCAAATAAGGTATCAAATACGTAAGTTTAATATTAATGTATTTATTTTATTTTTATTTAACCATTTATGTACACACATATATAAATAGACAAGAAGAAAGGAACAGAAAAATAGGCACATATGTCTTCCAGCATACTTGCGATAGGAGAGTATATTAAAGAGATGAAGACAACGTGTGTAAGAGTAGAAGGGAAAACAAAATATATAAAATCTAAAATATTTTTCTAATTTAAATATAAACATACAGTAAGAGAATATACTAACATACATACATACTTCTTAAATAAATATCACTAAAATATATAAAAATATAATGTAATTTAAATAATAAAGGCATGTATTTAACGCGGCGACAAATTAATCTGAAATTGGGATTAAAAAATAATTAAAGCCGGTAGCAAAAATAGTAGGTTGGCAGCTACAGTGAAGAATAATTTTAAGTAGAAAGTAGCAGCTTAATAATCAGTTGTTAGCTTTGTTTTAATTTAAACTGGCATCGAGTTTCTGTTTTGGCGAGGCCTCCTATTTCTGATTTTTTATTTTTGGACAAAAAATAAATCCTGGTTTATCCTGGGTTTTATCTGATTTGCATAATAAGGCGTAGCCGACGGAGCCCCGCTATGCGGGGCTCCTACTTCTGGGCGGTTTAAAAAAAAATAACCACGAAGGGGACGGCGGGGTCTTCCAGACCCCGCCATCCCCTTCTAACCTAACCAGTCCGAGTCAGAGTGCCCCAAGTCCCGAGCTCGCTTCGCTCGCTCTTGCATCCTATCCTACTGTTAATATTAGTCACCATTTCATTATTTATAGTACCTCGCCTATGATTTCTAGTAGCAAATAGTTAGTAGCCCTTTAAGTTGTTAGTCGTCTGCAAAATAATTAGCCAATAATAAATACATATGTATTATAGGTTCTGGAATAAAGTCTCTATGTGATGTGACAACCGCATCAAAATCCGTTGTGTAGTTTAGCGGTCACACAGGTAGATAAATAAATAAATATTTATTTCTCCATAAATCCATTTACATTATTTTGATCAAAAAATGGTTTAAGTTAGTGCTCCAAAGTGAAAAACCCTGACTTCTAAACTAGGTTTATGTACCTGTATCTTAGAAGCCAGTGTCTCTTCATAGTGATGTGCATATAGAAAATAGGAGATATGAAGAGGGACTTTGTTTTTCACTATTTACTGATATACCTATATTAACATCTTAAATAAGATCAAAACTTTGTTGTCACCCTAACTTGTAACGTTAAACAATAACCTATCAAAATATCCACATTCTGTCCACTTCCAACTTAGTTAAACATGCATAGTTGCAAATTAAGTTCATCGGAACTCCGAGAGCCTTTCAAGCTGAAGTATATGCGAGTACCGACATACCCCAGCCACCCTGCAAGATCGAGTTTGCGGACAAGATTGTCAATTTTAACATTATCGTACGAATATTTGCTTGAAAAATAAACCTGGACTCGACAAACATAATTATATTGTGGAATTGAGTATATACTTTTGGTGGAATTCTTCCCTATATCATGGTAACGAAAATGACGAATATCGTCGTAGATAAAAAGGGCGGAAATTCTACATTCGGCACGATTTTCACTTGTTTCTGTTATTTGATGCACTACAACTATCCTCAAATCTGTCATCTGTTACTCAAGCATGGTCATTAGGGTAGTATTCCCTGACTGCATGCTGTGTATAGTATTCCAGGAATTTCTTAGTAACAGTCCGGAGTTTGGAAGTTGGCGGTGTGATATCCCCATGCCTCGGAAAGTACGTTAAGCCGTTGGTCCTGCGCCTGATCTCTCTCCGGTCGTGTCGTATTGCAATCCCATCGGACCATGACAGTGAGGGAAGAAAGAGAAAGCACCTGTGTCTGCGCACACGCTTGCAATATAATATCGTCTAAGCCGAAGGAATTGGCTCCGCTGAGATTGGTCACAGTGACCGAAATTTGGTCTGGAGGAATATAAGTATAGTATTCGAGCTGTTATGTTAAAGTATTCAATTTCCAAAACAAGATAAACCAATACAATTAACAGCGAACAAAATAAGGACAAACATTTAATAACAAATCTCAAATGAAGATAACTAGAACAGTAATTAAAACATAAACTTTAAACAAAGAATAAGAGTAGATCGTGAAGTACCATTACAAAATGTGTCACCGATAAATTATCTGAGTGCGTGCTTTTTTAAAGAAATATTTATGTAGTCTGAAAATTAAGTTACAAACTAAAAAGTGAAAAATTTGTAAAAAAGTTTTTATTTTTCACTTTTTAGTTGCAGTACCTACCCCACACAAATTCGTATACCACTACTTGGTATGTAAATAACAATGACAGGAAATTATTAACACATCATCAATATAAACTAAGTGGAAAAAATATGCAGTATTAAGGATAACTCAAAAACTACCGGTCAGACCTTGATCAAATTTAAATGGAACCACATGTGAAGCACCAGCTATCAAATAAAAAGAGAATCATCCAAATCGGTTCACCCAGATAGAAGTTCTGAGCTAACAAACATAAAAAAACACACAGACGAATTGAGTACCTCCTCCTTTTTTTGAAGTCGATTAAAAAGATGAGGCAAATGATAATTTAATTAGAAAGTCAATCAATCTGCCTGCCTTTTTCCAAATTTGTTGGTGTCGACTTCCAATCTAACTGGATGTAGCTGAACACCAGTAGTTCACATGGAGCGAGTGCCTATCTGACCTCCACAACCCAATTATTGGGTAACACGATACCCCTTGGTAAGACGACTTGCCAGGCCTTTGGGCTTGTGACGACTGTCAATGATCTACGAACGATAGCCGGGACCAATGGCTTAACGTGCTTTCAGAGGCACAGAGGCAGGGAGGGATCTCGATATGTAATGGGTAAGCGATCAACCGAGAATTAGAAAGTAAATGTTAATAATAGTTTAAAATAATTTCCATCCCTTGCTTTCACACACACAAGAATGAGTTCAGGCCACGGATATGCAAAATGTGCAGTAGGTACTTAAATGGTTCACCCTGCGCGTTCTGAAACTCCTTCTAGATATATATAATATATTAAGGTTCAGCCTATTTTCACAGAAAGCTTGCATAATTAAGTTTTCTTCCCCCAACTAAACTTAATAAAACAGGCTAAATTACTAAATTAGGTACCTGGGTTTAAGTAGCCTTTTCTTCTACTTCAGGTCAATCCTAAATAAGTTAAGTACTTAATTCAACTTTACTAGGTTTTAATTTGATTGTTTTCGATAGAGTTTTACTGCTAAATAAGATAAGATAAAATAATGATTTATTTCTCACCACAATTTAGAAGTACATTTACAACTTATTAGGAACAATATATAATTGTTTTAATTATACTATGGGAGACTGGTGCCTAAGCTAGGCGTAAGGCCTGTATTTCAGGACACGAGGTCTCCACCCCTTCGGAAGCAGGTTCATTTAAATCGGATTATGTGCTCGTACAGAAATGCAGTAAGTTACCAGAAAAAAAAGATTGCACTATCGGTTATTACTTATTCTAGGGTTAGTATGTGTGTGTATGAGGGTGTGTGTGTGTGTGTGTGTGTTTGTGAGGGTTTGTGTGTGTGTATGTATGAGGGTGTGTGAGTGTGTGTAGGTGGTCGTGTGTGTAAGGAAATATGACGGGAAAGGTGAAGGGTTGAATGTACAGAATGGTAATATAATAATATATATATATATATATATATGTATAATAATATAAATTGTTTTATTTGGAACAACATAGGAACCATTATTGTTAGTAGACACCTTAGATACTATAACTTATACACTAGGATTAGTAACAGATTTATGAACAGCACAAATTAGTGAGTCATGTCCTTACGGGGCATTTCATGCAGACAATGATTCCGCATGAGATGCCTCAATACTGGAGCTGTCGGGTCCTCAGCCACGACTTTCAGGATGCTATTGCTACTCCCCCGAATCCTCCTCACTAGCGATGCCACCTTATGTATTGCCATATGTATAAACATTGTACTTATTCATTTTTGATTATTAGACTTCTATCCATATGTGATTAATAAAAAGTAAAAAATATATACGTATAAATATTTTTTTGTATTCAAATAAGCCGTAAAATATTTTAGTACCTACAAGTTTTCTAATTAGTTAGATAAGTGTCAGAAAGTTATTAAATTTTTTCATCACTTAGGAAATTGTGTTTCACTTAACTTTCTAACTGATGAAAAAAATGTTCTGACATTACATTCGAAACTACTAAGTAGGTAGAAGTGCTACCTTTATTTGGTTCTAATCATTGTCAATTTGTTAAATGAGTGTGTGTGTGTAAGCGCAGGAGCTCTCGGTATCGTCTGAGACAATGGCGAAGTCGGAAGTATGTGTGTGTGCGTGTGTGTGTTACGTGCTGACGCTACTCGTCTTCACGCACACATTAACAGCGTGTTTGTACACTGGAACAACTGGAACTGAGGAGCAGTGGTGGCCCAGTGGTATCGGCCGCGACTTACGAGTTGTAGGTCGTGGGTTCGAACCCAGGCAGGCGCTTTACTTTGTGTAAATAATTTCATCACCACTGCTCTCAAAAACGGTGAAGGAAAACATCGTGAGGAAACCGGCATGTCCTAGAACCAAAAATTCGAAGACATGTGACATCTACCAACCCACACTGGGCCCGCGTGGTGGATTACAGCCCATTCCATCTCAAAGAGAGGAGGCCTGAGTCCCAGCAGTGGGAACATTATAGGCTGATTATGCTTGTACACTTGGTTCCTACCACGCGTCGCTTTGTGAGATAAAAATATTATAAGTACTAAATTCTGGCACCACTTACACAAAGCAACAAAACCCAAAATATTGCATTGTCACCGACTTTTCATACGTGTGCCGATTTTCAGCTGAATCGTACACCGAGAACTGGGTCAAATTTAACTTGCAAATTTTGAAGAGGATAACTTACATACGAACACCTACAGACATACATAAACTCACGCCTTCTTCCCATGGGGTTAGGCAGAAACTACAGAACGCCACCAGCTACGATCCTTATATACTACGAACGTTGCAAGTTAAATAAAAGCTTGTAAAAATTGCATATAGTTCCCGCAACTTTATGTGTTGGAAGATGACTTTTCCTCGGAATTAAACGTAGTCAGTGCTAAAAGTGTTTTATCGAGATTAATCCAAAAATAAAAGAAATTACTTAAAATGCCTATGCATTGCATGCAAAACGCCATTTTCATATTAGAGACGTCAAAGATTGTTGCGGCCTTCCGACTGATATTTATAAAAAAAGTAATAATAAATGAGTTCAAGCAAGGAATCCGATATTAATATTGTACTGTTTTCTCGCAAATGTGTCGAAAAACGTTGTATGATACACGTGCGGAAATTGATATTTACAAACTCGTGACTATGGTAAGCCCTCGACTTCGTCTCGGGCTTACATTCGTTTACTCGTTTGTAAAAACCATCTTACCGCACTAATATCATAAATAACTATTATGTCATTGTTCCACAAAATACTTGCAATTATCTAGTTTCATGAAAAATCTAATTTACGATTGGCAATTTTTCTTAAGACCCGCTCTTAACAAACGTTTCTTCAATGTACCTAACCTACATATTAACTGAATTCACGAAGATTTTCTAAATTGAAATAAGCATGTTTAATACAACCTGTGTGTGCGTAGACGTTTACCGGGAACACAGGATTCACAAAGATCACTTTGACACGGTGCGCTGTCACGAAATAGCAAAGCGTCGTGACACAGCTAAGACATAGTACTCGCTAAAGCCGATTCAATGTCACTAAAAGCGAAATCTGTCTCAGCGTTAGTTACCTAACCTTTAAACTAATGAATAAATAATAACTTTAGTAAATTGTTTAAGTTTAATGAAAGTGATTTGGGATTGAGAACACTAAGTTTCTCTGCAAATTGTCTTTGTAGATAATTTTGTGAGTGAAAACTTAAATTGAGAGACAAACCTACATTTATGTCTAAAATAGGCACATTTCGTAGTACACTACGAGAAGTTCTCGTAAAATACATTTTCTCAAACATGCTTGGAAATTCGAGCATTATTTTGACAACCTATAGCGAGATAAATTGAAAATGCTGTACTGGTCACATACCTATATGCGAGCAGCGGCTGGCAATGTTAGTATGAAAACTCATATCTGTCGTGTAATTAAAAAATGGCACGAACATTTTACTTCGACCCATGGCAACCTAGTAGGTAACTTATCAAATATTGGAACGAAGTTCCTTATCGCGCGTTGTGAAAGGGGGCTAGACGGAAAAAATTCTTACGAAAAGTTGTCACGACACTTTTTGCTATAGTAAGCTATTGTAAGCTGTGCGGCGTCGCATGTTTCTCTGTCTGTCTCTCTCTCTCTTATAGAAAGCAAGCCAGGTATTTTCATTTCTATTTCGAATTTGAATTTAAAAAAAATATTTTTTAAAATATTAAAAAAAAAAAAAAAAAAAAAAAAATTCTCTCTCTTATAGAAAGCAAGCCAGATATTTTCATTTCTATTTCGAATTTGAATTTAAAAAAAATATTTTTTTAAATATAAAAAAAAAAAAAAAAAAAAAAATATTTAAATTTAATATTTTCATTTCTATTTCGAATTTGAATTTCAAATTTCAAAAAAATTCTATATAGCCATATCATAGTTACGGTATCTAATAACTCTAGACATTTTTCTTTTGTAGTACCCTTTTTTTTTTCTTTTTTTTTTCTCATACTATAATTAGCAACAAATTGAGCTAATGTTACATTTTCAAGAATTTCAGGCCTTTTTTCGTACTTATCGAACCAATTTTCCTTCCATATATTTGTACATTTTAATTAAAATTTTATTAGAATTCCTTCACTAATTAATCGAAAGGAACTTCGTTCCATCCGGGTGTCCCTTGACACCTCTCAAGTTTTTTTTTAATTTAAATCTCGAACTGGCTTAGCAAATAGAGCTGTTTAATGTAAAAAAAGAAACAGAGTATAGCAGGCAGGGCAGGGTTTCGCCTCGGCCCACATTTTCACAGTTGTCGGCTGCTGCAGTAATGTACTATAACATAAAAACATAATTTTCCTGTAAAATATTATTTTATACATTTTTTAATCCAAGAATCATCATTTTAGCCGAAATTCGTCCACTGCTGGACATAGGCCTCCCCCAAGCACCGCCACTTCGACTGGTTAGAGCTCTGTGCTTCTTGCATCCAGTGGATTCCTGCGGCCTTCACCAGGTCATCGGTCCAACTTGTGGGAGGACTTCCAACGCTACGTCTTCCGGTACACGGTCGCCACTCCAGAATCTTTTGGCCATCCGTTCTGCCAGCAATGTGCCCGACCCACTGCCACTTAAGTTTGCCAATTCTCAGGCCTGTCGGTTACCTTGGTTCTCCTGCGAATCTCTTATTCCAAGAATATTCAACAGTCTCTAAACTTTCATAACTAACTTTGCTTGTTATATTCTTTTGAAATTTACTTTTACTTATTTCGGTAAAGGGTTTTGTAACAAGAAAGTTTTTTGCCAGCCAGCCAATTTCTTGAATAAAACAATGTTGTAACTTGGTTTCAAACGAAGAGTTCGTGTTTCTTAAATCTTTAAGTACTTACATCTATCTATCTATCTATATAAATAAAAATCAATGTTTGTTTGTTTGTCCTCTATGGACGCAGAAAGGGTGATACTTTGGTGAGTTTTTCTGCATACGCCCGTAAAGGTTTAGGGGTAAGGTAGGATAGGAGTAGGACACCACATGAAAGAAGTAGCGCCGGGCACCTAGTTACTAGGTGGACTCAATTTATCAGGAAATTACAAACCATTAAACCTACCATCCTACCAACCATCAAACCATTAAGTGGTTTGAGAAAAAAAAAAACTAGACGTAACCAGCAAATCTCTTTTAAGATCATCATCGCCTTCCTGACGTTGTACCATGATACTCGGGGTCGACGCAACACCTTTTCTTCTTCTAGTCTCCCCTGTCAACCATCACGCTTTGACGATTCACTCCTTTTCTTTCATATCATTCCTCATACTATCCATCCATCTTTTCTTTGGCCTTCCTCTCCCTCTCCCTCCTTCTACATTTATATTCATCACTCTTTATATTTGGAGGAATATTATAATACACTTCCTCGTCCCAGTATAGCAGGAATATTCCTTTAACCACCTAAAAAGGGGATTTTATAAAACTCTACTAGGTGTTTTCCAATGAGAGTTGATTAGGCGAATCAAGATGCGACTAATAATTAGTGACTGTCTAACTACATTATTAAAGTGAAACTTTTATTACATCGTCTCAAACTTTTTCGTCTGTGTGTTGCATGTCGCGTGACGGTCGGCCGCGGAGTAGGGATAAAGTGAAAGGCGCTCGACGTCTTCTCTGCGCCCTCTATTAGTAAGAATGTCATGTAAGATTTCATTTAGGGTCCCGTTATTATCATAAGGAAAAATTATTGAAATGTCGTCAGCAAATAGGACGCTGTATGAATTTATTTCTTTAGGGAGGTTATTTATATATATTAGGAACAATAGGCACCCTAAAACACTACCTTGAGGAATTGACATGGTTACTTTTGCTCTATCAGATCTAACACGCGTTATCTGGCCAGTCTGTGCATCTTTATAATCTACTTCTACATATTGTTCCCGATTTCCTAAGTAAGAGCAAAACCATTTGTAGGCTGTGCCCCTGACACCTATTTCATATAATTTATTTAGAAGGATCTTGTAAGACATGATAAAATGAAGTAGAATATAATTTAATGTTATTTTTTTGGGGTCATTATTTTGGGGCTTTAGTTTGGACTCCGCAGCGGTACCTCTTAGGCGCCGCACCGCCGCCGCAACGTATCGTGTGGACAGACCTGTCTGGCCTGTCTGCCTGTCTATACCTAACTATGGGCTTAGTTTCAAGGGCAAAATACTAACATAGTATGTAGGTACTCCAGTGACTATTTGCTTGGGACTCGTAAATCGTTGATCAAATAACTCGAATAGCAATGTAGTGTGTGTCTGACAATGTGCTTGATTAAACCTTGTGTAGGCTTATCTATTTCGTTGTGTAGTAAATGTTTGGTTTATATAATAAAATTCCAGTTAACACGAAACTAAGATGTCAGTGTTTGTGGGTCAATAGAAAAAGGATTGTGTGGTTTTATGAAACCACGGTAAAACTGAAACTTTTTTTCATATTAGAGACATTTAACAAAAAAAAAAACGGAATAATATTCCATTAAGGGTATAAAAATTGCTTCATCAATCACCCCTTCCCCTCCCCACCCCCCACTCCCTCCTCGTCGGCTGCTCTGACGAGCGTGTTAGAAAGTGGATGAAATACTACATTTATAGGTATTGGCATTCACTTAATTAGTAAGCTTTGAGTGTCAGAATGGCTAGTTATATAATATGTAAGAAAGTATCTATGATTATGGTGTGTTGGGAAGGGATTTTATGAAGAAAAGCACAGAAAGACAAGACCAGGCATTTATTTCAATTAGGCTTGTCAATAAATATAGGTAGGTAACGTTAATGAGAAAGCTATTATCCGTTCCAAAACTAGGTCTTCATGGAGAAGAAGGATAAGAAACTCCATGGCAGCTTGTTTTTGTCTTTTGTCAATACATTTTCACATTAGCATATTATTATTGTTAACACAAGGTCCGTTTCTCGAAGTTAGCAACTTTATCAATGTAAAGAAAGAACATGAATATTCCCTATTGCGATTTAACACACATAAGCAGTATTAGCTATATGTATAACACATAAATAACAACATAGATCAGCAATACTAATCAATATTATAATATCAATTACATACTTAACTTACATGAACATTGTGGTCAGTCGATCTTTCACTAGAAGTGATAATATGATGATTATAATTCAATCCATTTTACAATATAGGAAGAACTTCGCTATGCAGCGTGATTTCCTTAGGTACATTGGCTTTTAGCAAATTAATATTATGGACCTTGGACACCACTCAGGATCTGTGAGTCTGTCCTCTCTCGTCAAACCATCCAAACCAAGATCCCCTTCGAAATTCGCGGTAACCCATCATAATCCCTCCATATTACCAGTCAGTACCACAGACATTGCCGCCCATTCTGCCGCCTTTTTAGACCAATCAGAGATGGTTGTACATAATTGCTAAATATCTTAAAATATAGGTATTAATTAACAAATCTAGTATAGTGGAACTATTTTAAAACTTCATAAGATTAATTAGCAATTTAGTATGTATTTATTTGTAATCTTTATATAAAATCTTATATTATATTAACATCATCTTTAAGATCTGAGAATTGTCTAAAACAACTTATTACTTTTAAATTGCAATATTAAATCATGAGAAATATTACTAGTATCATATTAATTATTATTTAATCATTTATTGTAATGCTAAGATAATAAACACTTGTTTTGATTATGTAAAACCACCAAACAAGACTTGTTTGAAAACTCTAGAATCGTTGTTTGTGAAGCGGCCTTTTAAGTCAGAATAAATACCATTTACATTAAATACTTCTGTCTATGAAATATCAATTAAATAAATGCTAATAACATATATTTTAAATTAAGACCTTTCTATTTATAAAATAATAATTTACGTTTAATGAAATATAGTTGAAATGGAACTTTTCCATACGTCAATGTCTTTGTCATCTGACAGCTGACGTTCA
Organism: Griposia aprilina; assembly: GCA_916610205.1. Lineage (NCBI taxonomy): Eukaryota > Metazoa > Arthropoda > Insecta > Lepidoptera > Noctuidae > Griposia > Griposia aprilina. The sequence continues at coordinate 21,048,966 of OU744285.1, read as the reverse complement.
TATTGTGATTCTAAATTAAAGATCATTAGACAACATCAATATTTGTGATCAATAATCAATCAGTTATTCGCCTATAAATATGAATACTCTCACAAGCGCCTTTCACTTCTCCGCTCCAGCTGTCGAGGGTACTGCACCTCCTCTCAGCGGCCGTGAACAGGAGGGAATACGCCGCAGCAGTATTCCTCGACATGGAAAAGGCATTCGACCGGGTCTGGCACGCCGGCCTTCTTTACAAACTCTCCCTCACCACAGCGCCCCGTCGCTTAATACAGGTGGTCTCCTCCTTCCTCCAGGACAGGAAAATCAAGGTCTCGGTGGAGAACGAGCTCTCCAGCGCACGCCCTGTAACCGCGGGCGTGCCACAGGGAAGCTGTGTTTCGCCTGCGTTGTACTCTGTGTACACCGACGACATACCTGCCACGCACACCGCAAAACTCGCGCTGTACGCTGATGACGCCGCGTACATCACCACTTCACTGTCGGCTGACCACGCGGCCATCAAGATGCAGCGCGCACTGGACGACCTCCCCGACTGGCTCAGCAAATGGAGACTGTCGGTGAACGCAGGTAAGACGCAGGCGATCATCGTCACGGCACGCGGCCGTATGAACCCACCGAGCCTTGAGCTCATGGGGACCGAAGTCAAGTGGACCAAGACCGCCAAATACCTGGGGGTCACACTCGACAATCGGCTCTCCATGGGCCCGCACGTCTGTGAAATTGTCGCGCGGGTAAAAGTTACGCGCCACCTACTTCGCCCGGTGCTCTCGTCACGCCTCTCTACGCGAGTCAAGCTGGGGATCTACAAGACCTACGTGCGACCGCAACTCACCTACGCCGCCCCAGCCTGGCTCGCCCTCACGGCCGAGACCCATTTGAAGAAGCTCCGGACGCAGCAGAACTATGTGCTGCGCCAAATAGTTAAGGCGCCTCGGTACGTGAGGAACTCTGTGATCCACAGGGACCTGCGTGTCGAGAGCATCGATGCATTCTCAAAGAACCTGGCGAGGAGGATGTTCGCGCGTGCCGACGTCTCTGAACAACACCACATCAGGGACATTGCACCATGGCATGCGCGACCCCCCGACTACAAGCGCTTCCCGCGCGACCTCATCGCAGACGTCGCGCTACCGGACTTGACGCCTGAGTAAGTCGCCCTCATTTTACACGCGACCTACTCAAACAAATAGAACTTCACACTCATGACATGACACCCGCCGCGCACAAAGCGTCCTAAGTTAATATAGGCGGTACGTGCGCGGTTCACACATACACTACTCCACATTCGCAGAAAAACACAGAGAAAACCACACGAGCGACGTACACACATCTCAAGTCGCTCGATACTCACTACAACGCTCCGCGCCCTGCAACGCTACCGGCTAGATCTGGTTTCGTTGTAGGGAGCGGGGACAGCTGCCACTGTGGACGAGCGCCAACCAAAACCGACGCCCTCGTTGCTTGATCGACTCTTGCTGGGCCTTCCCTAGGGAACTAGGGATCTCACCCGGCAGGGGCCTGGTCGCACGGGCGTCGTGAAGCACTTCGGGCGCTCCCACAGTTACACCACCACAAACACACTACAGACCGCTGAGGGGAGGTATACCCCTCAGCGACTAGGTGTGCTATAAAGCACTCCCACCCCCTCCTGCGGGAGGGGGAGGGAAATCCAAGGACGGGTCCCCAAGTTTGGGGACCGAGAGACCGCAGCCTCGGGCAAGGGGCCAAAAAGCCCCAAAACCGATTCCTCGCGCCCCCTTAGCGGGCGCAAGGAATCGGTTTTGGGGGTAGTAGGTCGCGTGTAAAATGAGGGCGACTTACTCAGGCGTCAAGTCCGGTAGCGCGACGTCTGCGATGAGGTCGCGCGGGAAGCGCTTGTAGTCGGGGGGTCGCGCATGCCATGGTGCAATGTCCCTGATGTGGTGTTGTTCAGAGACGTCGGCACGCGCGAACATCCTCCTCGCCAGGTTCTTTGAGAATGCATCGATGCTCTCGACACGCAGGTCCCTGTGGATCACAGAGTTCCTCACGTACCGAGGCGCCTTAACTATTTGGCGCAGCACATAGTTCTGCTGCGTCCGGAGCTTCTTCAAATGGGTCTCGGCCGTGAGGGCGAGCCAGGCTGGGGCGGCGTAGGTGAGTTGCGGTCGCACGTAGGTCTTGTAGATCCCCAGCTTGACTCGCGTAGAGAGGCGTGACGAGAGCACCGGGCGAAGTAGGTGGCGCGTAACTTTTACCCGCGCGACAATTTCACAGACGTGCGGGCCCATGGAGAGCCGATTGTCGAGTGTGACCCCCAGGTATTTGGCGGTCTTGGTCCACTTGACTTCGGTCCCCATGAGCTCAAGGCTCGGTGGGTTCATACGGCCGCGTGCCGTGACGATGATCGCCTGCGTCTTACCTGCGTTCACCGACAGTCTCCATTTGCTGAGCCAGTCGGGGAGGTCGTCCAGTGCGCGCTGCATCTTGATGGCCGCGTGGTCAGCCGACAGTGAAGTGGTGATGTACGCGGCGTCATCAGCGTACAGCGCGAGTTTTGCGGTGTGCGTGGCAGGTATGTCGTCGGTGTACACAGAGTACAACGCAGGCGAAACACAGCTTCCCTGTGGCACGCCCGCGGTTACAGGGCGTGCGCTGGAGAGCTCGTTCTCCACCGAGACCTTGATTTTCCTGTCCTGGAGGAAGGAGGAGACCACCTGTATTAAGCGACGGGGCGCTGTGGTGAGGGAGAGTTTGTAAAGAAGGCCGGCGTGCCAGACCCGGTCGAATGCCTTTTCCATGTCGAGGAATACTGCTGCGGCGTATTCCCTCCTGTTCACGGCCGCTGAGAGGAGGTGCAGTACCCTCGACAGCTGGAGCGGAGAAGTGAAAGGCGCTTGTGAGAGTATTCATATTTATAGGCGAATAACTGATTGATTATTGATCACAAATATTGATGTTGTCTAATGATCTTTAATTTAGAATCACAATATGAACGTCAGCTGTCAGATGACAAAGACATTGACGTATGGAAAAGTTCCATTTCAACTATATTTCATTAAACGTAAATTATTATTTTATAAATAGAAAGGTCTTAATTTAAAATATATGTTATTAGCATTTATTTAATTGATATTTCATAGACAGAAGTATTTAATGTAAATGGTATTTATTCTGACTTAAAAGGCCGCTTCACAAACAACGATTCTAGAGTTTTCAAACAAGTCTTGTTTGGTGGTTTTACATAATCAAAACAAGTGTTTATTATCTTAGCATTACAATAAATGATTAAATAATAATTAATATGATACTAGTAATATTTCTCATGATTTAATATTGCAATTTAAAAGTAATAAGTTGTTTTAGACAATTCTCAGATCTTAAAGATGATGTTAATATAATATAAGATTTTATATAAAGATTACAAATAAATACATACTAAATTGCTAATTAATCTTATGAAGTTTTAAAATAGTTCCACTATACTAGATTTGTTAATTAATACCTATATTTTAAGATATTTAGCAATTATGTACAACCATCTCTGATTGGTCTAAAAAGGCGGCAGAATGGGCGGCAATGTCTGTGGTACTGACTGGTAATATGGAGGGATTATGATGGGTTACCGCGAATTTCGAAGGGGATCTTGGTTTGGATGGTTTGACGAGAGAGGACAGACTCACAGATCCTGAGTGGTGTCCAAGGTCCATAATATTAATTTGCTAAAAGCCAATGTACCTAAGGAAATCACGCTGCATAGCGAAGTTCTTCCTATATTGTAAAATGGATTGAATTATAATCATCATATTATCACTTCTAGTGAAAGATCGACTGACCACAATGTTCATGTAAGTTAAGTATGTAATTGATATTATAATATTGATTAGTATTGCTGATCTATGTTGTTATTTATGTGTTATACATATAGCTAATACTGCTTATGTGTGTTAAATCGCATTAGGGAATATTCATGTTCTTTCTTTACATTGATAAAGTTGCTAACTTCGAGAAATGGACCTTGTGTTAACAATAATAATATGCTAATGTGAAAATGTGTTGACAAAAGACAAAAACAAGCTGCCATGGAGTTTCTTATCCTTCTTCTCCATGAAGACCTAGTTTTGGAACGGATAATAGCTTTCTCATTAACGTTACCTACCTATATTTATTGACAAGCCTAATTGAAATAAATGCCTGGTCTTGTCTTTCTGTGCTTTTCTTCATAAAATCCCTTCCCAACACACCATAATCATAGATACTTTCTTACATATTATATAACTAGCCATTCTGACACTCAAAGCTTACTAATTAAGTGAATGCCAATACCTATAAATGTAGTATTTCATCCACTTTCTAACACGCTCGTCAGAGCAGCCGACGAGGAGGGAGTGGGGGGTGGGGAGGGGAAGGGGTGATTGATGAAGCAATTTTTATACCCTTAATGGAATATTATTCCTTTTTTTTTTTTGTTAAATGTCTCTAATATGAAAAAAAGTTTCAGTTTTACCGTGGTTTCATAAAACCACACAATCCTTTTTCTATTGACCCACAAACACTGACATCTTAGTTTCGTGTTAACTGGAATTTTATTATATAAACCAAACATTTACTACACAACGAAATAGATAAGCCTACACAAGGTTTAATCAAGCACATTGTCAGACACACACTACATTGCTATTCGAGTTATTTGATCAACGATTTACGAGTCCCAAGCAAATAGTCACTGGAGTACCTACATACTATGTTAGTATTTTGCCCTTGAAACTAAGCCCATAGTTAGGTATAGACAGGCAGACAGGCCAGACAGGTCTGTCCACACGATACGTTGCGGCGGCGGTGCGGCGCCTAAGAGGTACCGCTGCGGAGTCCAAACTAAAGCCCCAAAATAATGACCCCAAAAAAATAACATTAAATTATATTCTACTTCATTTTATCATGTCTTACAAGATCCTTCTAAATAAATTATATGAAATAGGTGTCAGGGGCACAGCCTACAAATGGTTTTGCTCTTACTTAGGAAATCGGGAACAATATGTAGAAGTAGATTATAAAGATGCACAGACTGGCCAGATAACGCGTGTTAGATCTGATAGAGCAAAAGTAACCATGTCAATTCCTCAAGGTAGTGTTTTAGGGTGCCTATTGTTCCTAATATATATAAATAACCTCCCTAAAGAAATAAATTCATACAGCGTCCTATTTGCTGACGACATTTCAATAATTTTTCCTTATGATAATAACGGGACCCTAAATGAAATCTTACATGACATTCTTACTAATATAGTGGCATGGTTGAAGGACCATAATTTAGAAATAAATTTCTCGAAGACGAAGCTGATGCAATATAGACCATATCAGAAAGAAAAGGTAGATATCGACTTCTCATATAATAATACAAAATTACAATGTGTAAACGACTTTTCACTGCTAGGCCTGACTGTCGATACAAATATAAACTGGAAAGGTCATATACAAACCCTATCAAATAAATTGGCTAGCTTTACATACGCCTTAAGAGAACTAAAAAAGGCAACCGACCTCAAAACAGCTCTTTCAGCCTACTACGCATACGCATATTCGTGGCTAAACTATGGAATTATATTGTGGGGAAATAGTGTAGATATAGAGCGACTATTTATTTTACAAAAAAAATGCGTTCGAATCCTAGTAAATATAGAACGTACGGAAAGTTGCAAAAAATACTTTATAGAACATAAAATTCTTACGCTAACAGGTATTTATATCCTAGAAGCTAGTAAATTTGTGAGAAAATACCCATCGTTTTTTCCGCTAGCAAAACAGCAACGCCCACAGCAACGCAGTCTTAGAAACCGATATCTAAACGAATTAGCGGTACCAACTTCAAGACTAGCTATGTTTCGTTCTGGGCCTCTGGCCATGTGCGTTAAAATCTATAATAAACTCCCGAATTCAGTTAAGGATACAGAGTATGACAACAAATTCAAAAATGACCTACAAAACTACTTAAACTTAAAATCATATTATAGCCTAAAAGAATTTTTAACTGAGAAATAAATAAGTAAATTACTATCAACTCGAACACATTACACATACATAACTAGGTACTCTATAAGACATCAGTCAGAAAATGATAATTTATTTATTTAGTTTATAAGAATGACATAATGTATAATAATAATTAATAATTTTTAAATTAATCTATATCAACAAATTGTATAAATAATGAATAATGATAGCATGTTAAATTAATTAAAACCTGTCGTCTATACATTGCTGTGCCCTAGCAGGGTTCATTGTTTGGAACTATCATAATGTAACAACCTGTAAACAACATGAAATGCAATAAATGAATATGAATATGAATATGAATATGAATATCATGTTTAGATACTTATATACTTACCCATCACGTCTGCGGAGATTCGCTAGCGAATTTAATTTGACTCAGATCTCCGGGGCGTATCCACAGACCCCACCTTCCATCTTGCGCCGCATGCTTTGTCACCGGCACACGCGATGACCTTATGGCTGCGTCAGCAAACGTCTGTCACAGTCACACAGTCCCTTTGCCGAATTTAAGGAAATACCAAAAAAAAAAAATGCCATCGACAGGCTAAGAAGATTTAATTTGACCCTGTAGAAATATGATCCATGGGACTATTCAAGTACCTATTACTTAAGCACCAAAAAGGGTGGTGGGGTTGCTTTGCTTATTTTTGATGACATGGGGGATGGGGGGGTCTGGATGGTGATTACGTTAGCAATATTTATTTAGATTTTCTGATTTTTGTGCAAAATTTAGTAATTCTGATTTGAACAAATATGGCAACCCGACCTGTCTATGCTCGAAAGCGAAAAGCATGTTCAGGGATTCCCCAAAATAATTGATATTGCTTACTCGCTCTCCAGCGGTGTTTTATAGTTCAGTTAGAAAGAACTCAAGTAGGTAAATTACTTAAATGGGCATTAAATTCCTTATTCTAGACTCATAAATAACAATAAAGAAACCTGAACAGATTTAAAAAAATATACCAATGTTTGCGTAAGCATAGCAGGGGGAAAAAGAGATTTGCTTACTTTTGCTGACAAGAAGGAGGTGGAGGGGGGCCGTGGGGGGTTAAAAATGACTTAAATTCTGCCTATGTAATAATTGAATGGCCCCTAAGGTATAACCGCTCCTGCCGTACGCACACTGGACCTGCAACCAGCGAGCCAAAGCGGGAAGAGGTGTACTACTGTACATACGTACTGCGGTGGCGTAGCAACGACGCGCGACGCTGCGACGCCGCAAGGCATCGTGTGTACCAACCCTTAGATATGCCTTTTATCAAATGAACTAAGACATGTCTACACATATGTCTAAGCCTAAACTTGTCTGAACTGAATTACTTTGAGAATTAGATTTGATAACCCTAACTTTACTTGGTCTGATTGTAAGTCAAATGTGATTAAAGCAATTTCATTAATTAAGCCCAGTTTGATTTAAGGATTACCTTGAGATTTCTACAGAACATTGTGCCTAGTCACTTATGAGTTTACATAAGTACCAAACATTAAAATTAAATCGACTAGAACTTAAGACTGAAAATGTAGTCTAAAGAACACGCTTTTACTAAACTAAAAATTATAAAAAAACCGGCCAAGTGCGCGTCGGACTCGAAGGGCTCCGTACCACCGTACGTTATTTAACAAAAAAGTTTTAATACGTTTCTGGTATGTGGACCCCTTATTTTTTAACTTTATTTTATTTTCATTATTTTTTGTTATAGCGGCAATAAAAATACAGACTCTGTGAAAATTTCAACTGTCTACCTATTACGGTTCATGAGATACAGACCGCTGGCAGACAGACGGATGGACGGTCGGACGGACCGATGGATGGACGGACGGATGGACGGATGGACGGTTGGACGGATGGATGGAGGCTTATTTAAATTTTAAACAGACATGATGTATATCTGTATAAATCTACGAACACTTATTTTAAATTATAATTAATGACATTATTTATAAATCGAATTAATAAATTGCTGAACTGTCTTGACTGTAAGAAATAATCTAATAAACTATTTAAAATATTTTATAATATTAATGTGCCAAATTAATAATGAATACTAACGAAGCCAAGAGTAAATTTTATTATGATTAAGATTTGTATGACTAATCAAGTAATGACATTCATATAATTTCATGATATTATTATGCATGTACTATAAATATTTGCACGACTGATAAGTCGAATACAGTGAGTCTAAAATGATTTTCAAGTACCATGTTATTATGTAAGTACATAGGTCCTCGCAAATAAAATAAAATTTCATTTCATTTCAATTTAGTAATAAGGTCCCGTTGGCTTCGCACCCTTTGGGTACGGAATCACAAAAATTAAACTGACTTGTATTAGAACTTACGATAGAAGTACCTATCTATGTATTCTACCATTGCTCTCCATTTGAAATAAGATTAGAAATTTATATAAATCTTTTTTACAGCCCGTTCAACCAATTTTGACTTCTATTGCGTTGCTGGCATGACAAATGGCAGGTGCAGTAAACAGTTGGTATTGTAACCACGTTTTTGCTTTGAATGTCATCCTTATGCCTACGGTATATAAGTCAAAATCGGTTGAATGGACTGTAAAAAAGGTTTATTTAAATTTCTAATCTTATTTCAGTTCTTAACACATAGTGGATTACTCTTAGAGATACCCTATGTAGTTATTAGTAAACTTGTCACTTGTTTTATATCCAATGATTAATTCAATAAGTATGAAGCGCTTTGTTTAAATGAATTAAAAGTACTCAAAACCGCAAAGCGCTCCACGCTTTTTATTGAATTAATCGTTAGATGAAGAAGTAGACAGTTTGAAGGGCAGTGGCTGACCGATGGACCTCTAACAGTTCTCACTAAACATTTAAGTCCCTTATGTAGCTAATATAATTATGAGTATCATTCATGTGTCCGTGTGTATTATTAAATGGAAAATAATAAAGCTTCCGAAAAACAAATTAACTTCTAGCGATCTGTGGTTGACTATAATACTAACTAGCTGTGTTAAAATGAATTACCGAAACATTTATACAAAATTAACCGACAAAAATGTTGTATTTAACGAACGAACATGAACTTATTCAAATTATAATTCTACGAAAAATAATGTATACTTTCCAATAAAATAAACTAAATTTCCAAAAAAAAAACACTAAACTCTGGTCATACACGCACGCCGGTTGCGAGTACTACGCACCTGACCTTTCTGAAGAACATCACCAATAAGGTCGCTATATGTCTTCCTAGGGCGTCCCCTCCCGGCGTTTCCACTCACATCTGCCTTGTAAATACCTTTTGTTAGTCGCCCATGATTCAGATTGTGATAGATCGTGTGTTATGCAATTATGATGCTGATCATGGTCTTTTTTATTAAGTATATTATTTCAGCTAAGTTTTCCCAATTTTAAACTAGCTTAAAAAATAACTTCTTCAAAAACAGAACATCACTCAACAGCCACGTACTAAATTATTATTCAAGCATGCTAAGAGCAATAAGTCTAAACTGCTGACTGTGCTAATTTGGATGGAAAGCTTGTAACTGGGACACCTTCGACGGGCTTAATTAACTAAATGAAACAAGTTTTTAATTGTTTCTTCAGCCAGAGGCTATTTATCTTCAAACGGTGGCCTCGAACGCGGCGACACTCTATAGATTAGATGATCGTAAACTCGGAATTATGGACTTTTTGAATTAACACCTCGTTGATGGAAATGATTACTTATTATGGTTTTATATTAAGGGGAGTACAGTTTTCTTATAGAAACGTCCTTTCTTCTATTCTTAATTTTTTTGGAAAAAAACATAGATGCGAGAATTTATTTCAGCATTATGTATTTATTTAAGTACCTATATGTTTTCTTTTTGCATTATATTTGTATTTAATATTCTAGTTTAAGACGTTACAACACCTTTGTCTACATTTCTTTTTCATTTCTCCTTTCGCAGGTCTGCTGGAAGAAATTTCTTAAGAAATAAGCAGTACCGTTGTATTCAATACTAATATACCGTATCTTTATCTATTTTACTGTGTGTAGATAAATAATCAAATAAATAAATAGATGAATAATGCCAATGTAAATAACTTTACCGCCATTTGTTATGCAGTGACAATTAAATGATAAATGACTAATTTCTGTAAATGTAGGAAAGATCATCGCTTGAGAACGGCTCGACCGATTTGCCAGTTTTTTTTTTTCTTGTGTCAGTAATTGTCAGGTCATGTTTTTTTTTTTGCCCTGGCGATGCCGGTCACGCACAGCTAGAAGGATATAAAAAAAAACTACTATTACACGTCAAAAATTAATTGAGTTCTAAAACTAGATAAGGTCGGTATGTCGACGGTCGGTATGTAGTGATGTGTTTGTCGGCAATAACAAACAATACAGGGTCGCAGAGACATCGACGCGCTAACTGTAACCATGAATTCAGTACATGATTCTAGACCTCTAGCGGAGAAACTTTTGGTCGGGTATAAAAAAAAAACTGCTTTTTTTTTTTTATTTTGTTTATTTTAGATGGGTTTGTTCTTGACTCTAGTCTAGGTCAGAGATGACAGAGACAAAGTCGACGATGGATGGGATGCAATACCGCGTGTGGTGCGTTTCATGGAAAAGTGCAATACCTACTGTGTTAAAATGTACCGAACAGCATTTTCTTTTTAATAACCTAAGGTAAATGCCAACACAGGGGATTTCAGAATGGGCACGCCACAAATGCGGCGATAAGTCCACTCTTTGAGGAGCGGCTTGAGAGGCGCCACGGCGTCCTCACCTTCCGCCTGACGCAGGTCCTCACCGGACAGGGTTGTTCCGGGAGGTTCCTGTTTTGGGTAAGGGGGTAGGACATGTTCGGGTGTTACCATTGTGTGGAATGACTGGAGGACACGGTGCACGGTGCGGTGGTGAGCATACGGTGGAGATCTGCCCGGCTTGGGCGGAGCACCGCCGTGTTCTCGTGGCCGCGATCGGCGGCGGCGATCTCTCGCGTCCGGCTCTGGTCCAGGCCATGGTACGGAGAGAGAGGGAATGGGAAGCCGTCACCTCCTTCTGCGAAGCAGTAATGCTCGCGAAGGAGGAGGCGGAGCGCGTGAGGGAGAGGCAATCGTTGCGCCCTCATGCCCCTAGTCGCCGCAGGAGGAGCAACCTAGGCGTCGCGAGCCGATAGCCGATTCCCGGTCACCGCCGTAAGCCGGCTTGCGGACGGCGAGTAACGGGCAGCTCGCCGTCCGGTAAGGACCAGGCCCGGGTCGACGGCGCGTCGAGTTCCACGTGCGCCTCAAAGAGATGTAAGCACCATTGACGGGGTCCGATAGGGCTGATGCCTACCGGGCTCGCGGATTGTTCGAAAGAGTTACCGTGGCCTTGGCGCACAGGCAACTGAAGAGACACTGGTGGGTTTTAGTCAGAAAGAGTCTGACATACCCTCCCGCTCCGCCCAGAGCGGGAAAAGACATTTGATGATTACCCACCCCAAAAAAAAAGGGGATATCAGAATCATGTAGGTACTGAATCCATGGTAACAGGTTGCGCGTCTATGTCCCTGTTACCCTTTACATGACTTAATACAAACAGAGAAAGTTTTTCATATAACTTAACTATCTTGACGTCGGATTTCTCTCTAATGAGTTGTTTTCTTATTTATTTCAGTAAAATAATTCAAAAAGTATTAGAATTTAGAAATTATAGCATCGCTTTTCTACGGGCCTTGTCGTCCTTACAAGTCTCTAAGGCGTTGAGTTAGAAACTTATCTAAGAAGCCGTGTAATTAACTACTTATCTATATTAAAAACTTTATTGAAATTTGTATCTATTATGCGCTAAATACTTAAGTTTATTCCAGTAAATTAGGTACCTAATGGTTTGTGTACCGGAATTTTATCCGTGAAAATCTTTTCGTGAGTTGTGGTTTGAGCGAAGTATTATCATTAACGAATAAAAATTGGACATGGCAAAGCAAATATTTCTTCTTATATACAAAGAAGGACTGAAGTACTCGCTGCGTGTTTTCAATTGCAAATAAAGAAATAAAGACAACAACCCACGACCTACAACTCGTAAGTCGGGGCCGTTATCACTGGGCTACCACTGGTCCAACTGTGCCACAACTGTCATTATTGGCGCTACATAATTAGAACTTGTTACTTTTTAAATATTTGTATGCCCACCCATGGCGACACGTGCAGATTATAACTATTATTGTACCTTGTTTTAATGCAAATAAAAATATGTCAGCCTCGTTGGTCTACTGGTCGCAAATGCTACTACTGAGCATGAGGTCCTGGATTCGATTCCCAGGTCGGGCAAAGTGTAATTTGGTTTTTATGTCAGGATTTCTCAGTAGCAGCCCGGAGTCTGGATTTTAGCCCGGTTGATGGCAATAGGCTCGCCCTGTATTACATGGGAGTGAACCAGCTAAATGTGGTTGTACTATAGCAGTGGTTCCCATCCATTGGTCCGCACGAGCTAAAAAATATGGTCCACGCAAGACTTCAAACAAACTGATAGAAACTGTAAAGACGCGTTTGAATCTGATTCTTTGGAGCAATTTTGGTGTAGAAAAACAATTTCGTACACTAAAATCCGAGAAATCGCTTTGCGCTATCTTATGCTTTTCTCCACAATTTATTTATGCGAACAAGGATTTTCTGATTAACTCAAAATTAATGTTACTTTAGAATTTTACGATTACGTATGTTAAACTTTTCGATTAAAGTTTAGTTTTAGATAGATACAGTTTTTTTTTTAACCTTGTGGTCCCTTTTAATAATAATGAAAACAAAGTGGTCTCTGGTCAAAAAAAGGTTGAGAGCCACCGTAACTATAGGTAGACCTATGCCAAACCCTTCGAGGATTACAGGTGTAATGTTTATGTAAAAATATTCTATTATATTCTGAGGTACCTACTCATTGATTTCATAATACCTGTCCTAATTCATGCTAAATTAAGGTTACATACACCTATTATTATCAAATCAATAAGTACCATCGCACAACAATAGCCGATTACAAAACAAGATCACAATCGCCAAAACATTCAAATAGAACACAATATTGCACAAACTAGGTCAGACATGAACAATGTAACCAGAGTATCATTATTTTAAACTTGCAGTTCAAAACTAAAGCATAGACAAAGTGCTAGTATAGTCTGCACAGAGTAAAGTTTCCAAAAGAGTAAATACAGTTGGAAAGAAATCTAATAAAAACACGAGGTAAGCAAAGTGTCCTCTATAGACGGTTTATTGAATAACCTGATAGGTTTTCACTTTTATTGTGGATATTACTTTGTAAGTACGTTTTCAAGTGGCATTTGAGAAATTGCGGAGCGGCTTCTATTGAATTGAAAAATGTGATTGAATTTTGTTTGCTGCTTGTCGTTCTTTTGCTGTCAAATGTCGTTTTGTTCTGCGATGGTCGGCTGAAATACCAAATAGCAATAATGAAACTTTCTGAGAGTTGACATATAGTACAATTTTTTTTTTTTTTGTTCTGTATTTTCTTCACAATAATTAAATTAAAATAGTAATTACATTTTTATTTTTTTAGTTTTAATTAGAAGGCATGCACGTATGGTGTCATAGGGGTTAATGCAGTATAGAACTCAGAAGAGTGAACAAGCATGAAGTGATGGAGTTCTAACCCCATTCGTAACTTTTGTGAAAGTTACGGATCTTTATTCCGCAAATTAACACCCCAAAATCGTTATATTCACCTTTACCAACACACCAAATAGGAAGAAATTATGTATCGTAATGCACAATAATATGTAGAACAATAATATTTTAGATCATTTACCTTTTCAGGTAAACACTACGGTTTCAGTGATGAAGTAATAAATACTTTAGATTACCAAGAAAATTAATACCTAATACACTCGAGAGCAATGAATCCGGGTCACTTAAAGAATCCTAAAAATCTCGGAAACTAAAAATGCTAGGTTAATGCAATAAATTGTATTTAATAGACAATGTAATACTCCTTAAATGAAGGTATTAAAACTTCTTAATTATTGTAAAGTTATATCATAAAAAAATCAAATTTGAAAAAGGGCCACTTTCGAAGATGGAACTACGAAATTACAGCATTTGGTTTTGCTTTTGTTTGTAATCTGTCATTTATGTGGGTACATAAACCATGTTGATAGTGCTCTATATTCATTATTCAAGCTGAAATTATGTCGCTTACGCCTGAAGAATGCACCAGAATACTTACAATGCTGGAAACCGGCCGGAGTCAGCGCGATACAGCCAGGACTGTCGGTGTGTCGCTGTCAACAGTACAAAGAGTTCTCCGACGTTACGAAGAAACTGGTTCTAACCTACGCAGACCAGGAACGGGCAGAACCAGGTGTACCACAGCACGAGAAGACCGATACTTGGTGAACACCATGCTTCGAAATCGCTTTCTCACAGGAACTGAACTCACAAATCAGTTTCGACGCCTCGGAGGAAGTAACCCAAGTGCATGGACAGTAAGACGTCGGCTTGCTGAATCTAACTTAAAACCCCTTAGACCTGCAAACGGCCCTAAACTGGAGCGTGGGCATCGTATTTCAAGACTAAGATATGCCCAGAGCCACGTAAATTGGAGTATTGAAGATTGGTCAAAAGTTATGTTCTCCGACGAATCAAAATTTATGCTCTACAAGCACGATGGAAGACACAGAGTGTATCGAAGACCAGGGGAAAGATTCAAGCAAGCATGCATCGAAGAAAAAGTAGCCTACGGTGGTGGGTCTGTACTTGTGTGGGCCGGAATTTCTTCTGAAAGTCGCACAGAGCTGGTGATCATAGAAAACGGCTCTTTAACTAGCGTAAGATATGTGGAAGAAATCCTCAATGATCACGTTGGTCCATTTATGGTCAATTTAGGTGAGGATGCTATATTTATGCATGACAATGCCCGACCTCATACAGGTAGGATTGTGAATGACCACCTTCAAGAGATGAACATTACTCGTATGGAGTGGCCAGCGCGCAGCCCGGATATCAACCCGATCGAGCATGCTTGGGACGAGCTAGGCAGATGCGTAAAACAACGAAACCCTCCCCCAATCACGCTTCGTGAGCTCAAAATTGCTCTCACAGAGGAATGGGAGAATATTCCCCAAAATCGTATAAGGAACTTGGTGTACAGCATGCCAAACCGCGTAAACGCAGTAATGGAAGCACGAGGAGGCAATACGAAGTATTAAAATTCAAGAAAATCGTAATAAAGTTCAAAAATTTCATGTTTCCTATTTTTGTTTTAAGGAGAGATCAGCAGTTTTTTTCTTTATGTAATTTTGTGTTAATAAAATGTATGGTGACTCATATTTTTTTTACTTTCATTTAAGGAGTATTACATTGTCTATTAAATACAATTTATTGCATTAACCTATCATTTTTAGTTTCCGAGATTTTTAACATTCTTTAAGAGACCCGGATTCATTGCTCTCGAGTGTATTTATATCGACGGCAAGAACTGCAGCCCTGTTATTACAATCCACATAAAAATTATGAAAACAGACTAGAAATTTATGTAATTCGTCACGAAAAAACAGATGAAAATCGGAATAAGGAGAACTCACAATTTTATGGAAAGAACAAACTAAGAGCAAGAAATTGCAATCAGAGAATTAAAATATGAACAAAATCGACGTTATAATCCACACAGTATTCATACTCTTTCTAATATATCCCACATGGGCTTGTTATTACTACTACCCCCCACAATTCATGGGGTACTACTACAATCCAAGTTATTACCCAAGTTACTACGATTTTGAAGACATACCAGATTATTATAAATATAATGGTACCATGATGAACATCACTACTCTTGCAACTCAAGCGCCGGTTGAAGATACATCTACCAGGAGAACATGTAACATATGGTGCTGGATTCGAAGAGTAGGGCTTTTTATAGTACAGCAGTTGCTGGCTGATAATACTTAGTGTGCATGGAATAAATGTTTTTATGAGTTTCGTTTGTTTTTAAAATTGGAACACATTAAAGTCGACCTCGCTTTTGTCAACGATTCCCAGTCAATTGAAACTAAAAGAAGATTGAAACTATCTAACTGCCACATAGACGAATAGACCTCGTCGTTTTATAAAGTGCAAGTGCCCTTCGACCTTAGGGTGATAAAATAATTACGCGGTCGAGTACACACGTCAGGGGCGCAAGCGTGTTGCGGACGGTGAACAATAGGTAGCTCGCTGTCCGGTAAGGACCAGGCCTGGGTCGACGGCGCGTTGTGTTCCACGCGCGCCTCAAAGAAATGTCAGCACATACTGACGGGGTCCGCTAGGGCCGAAACCTGCCAGAGTCACGGCTGTGTCTGAAAGGGTTACCGTGGCCCTGGCACACGGGCAACTGAAGGAAGACGGGTGGGTTTTAGTCAGTAAAAGTCTGACATGCCAGCTCCGCCCAGAGCGGGAGAAGTTATTCGATGATTTCCCAACCAAAAAAAAAAGGTGCGCAAGCGTGTGGTTATGCTGGCCTATCTTAATAAAAAAATTAAAGGTTCATATTATAATATTATGAGTAACAAGCATTGATCATCACGAATGCAATTTAAAGTCATTAAATGTGACCTTTTTCGCGATATTTCATTATTAACGGTCGAAGTTACCATTTTCCTTTCCTTTTTGGATTTCTCACCAAGCTTGCCAGCAACAAATCACTAAACGTCATGTTTCATGGAGGCTGAGGAAACCGTTGCGCATGTGCTCTTTGAATGCACAAGCGTCACCCAAATTAGGTCACAAACCCTCGGGGCACCCATATCCTACACAGATGCTCTCAGCAGACTAGGAGATATCATCAACTTCTGGAGGGAGGTGGGCTGGTTGGAATAACCACCGACGGCCGCCATGGCCCACGCACAATGGTCCATATGAAGGACTAAGTGCGGAAACCATAACCCAAAGAAGAAGAAGAAGAAGAAGAACGTCATGTTTCGTGGCATATAAAGTGCAGCTATGACGTGCTAATACCATCATGGTTCCATTGCGAAAAAGGGATAGTGCTATCGGTCATATATAGCTCCGTCTCTCTTTCACGCTGGAACAATGATGGCTTTAACACGTCATAGTACGGCCTCTGGAAGCCCATCTGACCCAGCGATGGTGGCGCTGTCAGTAAACTAAGAATGACAGACCTTGTCACTTTGCATAGTGATTTTGTTAGTTCCAATTAAAGCCACCGGGCCAGATAAACTTGCTAAACTATATTTGTTTTTTTTTTCATGTTTCGTCCAAAATATAATACAACTTATTACGTAGAGAACAGATTACTACAAGATTGTGTTACTATGTAATAATTGAACCACAGATCAGGCAGATGTCTCGGCAGCCACTTCTGGAGGTGGCATTGTCAACACTTTCCATACAAACCAAGGTAGTCACCGTTTTCTCGCATTACGACACTAATGACGACTAACTGACGGCTTTAAAGCCGTTCCGTGACAGAAATTTTGCGCTCAACGCACTTTCGGTGCCATGAATTCTATTAATTCTGCCGTCTCTGAACGCTGCCGATGCGGCGATTTCGTGCTCCGTGAGCTGAACGTTGCCCATCATGAAGGAGTGTCAAAGTTCCAAGGTTTGCAGCAACAATTTCTTCCCACCTAACGTGTACGGCTCCACAAGAAAGTCTTAATTCCCGAAGTTGAAACCGTTTCTTAATCTAAGTTAACCCATATTTAAGTTGGGTCGTGTTGCCAAACTTGTGAGGCCACCAAGTGTTGATTTAAGATTATTCCCTTTTGGCCTGACTTTGTAAATATTTGGTGATTAAGTTTTAGTTTTGTTGATCTATAAATTGGATTCTACATGATTCTGCAGTTAAAATGAAATTAGTTTCGATAATAATTTGTTTTGGAACTGGTTCACGTTAAAGGAGCGTTGGTAATACTTACTGCTTATAAACCTAATATGTCACCTGAGCAATATTACTTCATAGATAGGTTGGTACTAATACATATTATAGTTTCAACACTTTGCTCGACCTGGGAATTGAACCCAGGACCTCATGCTCAGCAGTAGCTTTTGCGACCAACGAGGCAGTTTCAGTTTTAGTTGACTAATAAGTTATAATACTTAGGCCCCACTTGCACCGCCAATCACTAAACACGTTTAGCACTAAACGAGTTTTGAACATCATTCTGTCTCTGTCATCTTCAAACATTTGACGGAGACAGAATTATGTTTTAAACTCATTTAGCGCTAAACGTGTTTAGTGATTGGCGGTGCAAGTAGGCCTTAGTTGTTTAGAGAATTAACGAACCCTTAGTAAACGAAGAGAGCTTTTTCATCCTTTATTTACACCGAAACATGTCCACATTCCTATAGAACAAAATGGTGAATGATCTTTCTTTAGACCTTCTTTGTTTTTAACTTAAAAAGGAAGATTATTATTCGAACAGTTTGAATTTGAATTTAGAACTAAGTACTTTATTGTTGTTTTGTTTTGATTTAAACAACAATATAATACTTAGTTCTGAATTCAAATTACTATACAAGATAAATCTAATAATTGATGGATATGGAAATTAGCATTCGTTTGTATTCGGAAATGCGATGATTCCCGAGGGATATTAAGAAAATAGTTGTACTCTATTATACGTTCTCCTACTACGTGTAGGTACACTTCGTAATACCGTATTTTGTTTCCTAACAAACAAAGTAATTACACAGCCCTCATTACAGTGAATCTTAGTATGCAACATAAATAATATTAATCAAAACGTGAACGTCTCTAGATGATAATTTCAAGTAATACAACCACGGAGCCGCAATCCTCAAGATAAATCAGTGTTAATTGTTGTTCCGGGAACGCTAGGCAAACGAGTTGCCAGCCGAAAACATTAAATGTATTTGTTTTATCTTTGCGCAGTAAATTAAGAGGTATCTTGCAACAAAGAGGATCCCTTTGATTATATTCAGCTGGAGTTACGTGGCAACACCACAAATATATTTTTCGTGCGGCAACACTGATTGCACAAAGTTTATGTAGTTTTTTTTTATAAATTAGGTTTTTTGTGATACCAATGTTCGATTTAAATATAAAATAAGCTATTCATTTTAACGCCCAGCAATTTAAAAATACGTTACTAGAGCTGTCAAGTAATTTTTTCTGCCATCCATCTTATTAAATGTTGTTATCAATCAATTGTGAATGGTCGGTTATTCACAATTGATTGATAACAACATTTATTAAGAGGGATGGCAGAAAAAAATACTTGCTAGCTCTAGTAACGTATTTTTAAAAACCCTTCATTTGAAATCTGCTTTCAAAATACCCAAGGATATTTTTTTGAAAAAGATTTTACAATGTGTAAGTCGTACCACAATGGGTGCAAAAATATTCTGTAAAGTAGGTTTTCTTATCCATTCTTCTCCATACGAAACTACCTTACTTTTGTAAGGGACAACTCGAATCAATTCTATTTTCTTGTAAATTTTGACATTCAAAAGTGCCTTTTATGTGGCTATTTATTTGAAATAAATGATTTGACTTTAACTTTGAACCTCACACAAGTAGCTGAACATTAGCAAGTGAACTATTTTTTGTTCTTAAAGTATTGATAAGGGTTCACACCTAGACACCTTTCAAATTCCCCTTCTTATAACGGGTGTAAAAAGACACGAGACTCACTTGTACTGCCTGTCACTGTTATATTTTTTTGTACTGAACGATATCTGGGAACCTTCTGGTGTTACGGAGAAACTGAAGCTCAAATTGCCAACTCTTACTAATGTTTTTTTACGGAAACGAGTTTTTAATGTACTTATTACGCAACTTTAAATACCCCCACGTCCTCGGTACCATTGCTTGCACCAATAAGCACAATGTTTTGCGTGTGTTACATTGCGCATTACCGCAAACAGCAAATTTTCACACCACAAAAAAACAACAGACTTCAAAAAAAACACTACAAATTGAAATATAACTTTAATTTCGCAAGTCTGTGTCTTTGGATCTGTATTTTAGTTTTTTTGCCGGACGGTTGTTTGTTTTGTAAAAAAGTTTTTATTTTTCACTTTTTAGTAAATCAGTGTTAATAAATCTAAGTTACAATAGCCTAATATCAACTGCACATCACCTTTTACAAAATACTCCTTTTCCCGAAGCAGGAACGATAATTGTTGAGGAGTTCTCCTATTAAAAACCAAAACCACTGGAGCTGATGGTGAAACCACCATCAGCTCCATTTCACCATATCCATTGTGACGCGCATAAATTGCTTAGCAACCATATTAAAGTAATCGAATTGCAACCCGTGAAACACTTATTATTGAGTAGTTCCGGTGGCCACCTCTGGTCTTCATCATCAGTTCCACTTCGCCGAATGGTGCTTTCCGAAAGCAAATGCACGAGTTACTATAAATAATACCAAAATTGCTATAGGTGTGCCTATAAAATATGAGGAGTGCCCTCGATTTCCATGGGATCCCCTCATCAGATTCTGGCTTGGTGACAATGGGACCACCTCGGGATCATACCCTTTCAAAAAAAAAAGATTTTTCAATATCGGTCCACAATTGACGGAGAAATCGGTGAACATACATAGGAAAAACCAAAAACCATACATTCAGCCGAACATTTAAACTCCTCCTTTTCGGAAGTCGGCTAAAAAATAAACACCTCCTTTTCGGAAATCTGTTAAAAAAAAATAGAAGCCATTTCCCAGCATTTTTTTTTGTACAATGATACTTAGTTTGATGTACAGAATGCGTAGTTGAGGGCTATGTGATGGGTCTTTTTAAAACCTGTATGTATACGATAAGAACAGGTTTTTTTATGGCAGCTCAGAGTCTGGATTTGTGCCCAGTTGATGGAAATAGGCTCGCCCCCTATTACATTGGACTTAAACGTAACTAGCATAATGTAGGTGTACAGGTACACCTCTGCTTAACCCATCAGAGATTACAGGCTTGATGTTATGTTATGTTTAAGTAAAGAATGTGGCAATCAAGAAAAAAAATACGATGAGACTGCTCTAGCAGAAAAACTTACAACAAACAAAGTTAAGCAAATAAATCAGTCACGTATCGTGAAGGAAATGATAGAACTTATTACAAGTTTCATACAAACTCAGAAATATTCTCATATACATAACTTTGTGTTCCCATGAGCCGAGATAGTTTATCTTGTACAACAAAATTATACGCAATAAACAGCAAACGCATTTAGACAATTTTTTTTTCTAATTCTAATACCCGAAGTTTGACCTTTATGTGTGTGTGTCTGTCTGTGGCACCATAGCGCTTAGGGCTAATTTCACCGACCAAATAAAATGCGATTAACTGAACATAAACGGCGTTTTAGTTTAAATCTAAGTTTAATGTTTGGTTTGACATTTCACCAAACAATATTTAAACTAGTTTAATGCTAATCGCAGTTACTGTACGAAACGCCCAATTTTGACCGTTTAACGATCTTAAGCGCGATTATGTGCTTGACATACCGTACCATACGCTTGCGCCATATTGTTTTGAAGAAGTGACGCTGTTGTGATATTATTACCTGTTTAGAATCGCATAATTACGAATATTTTGAGATACATAATGAGAAGAGTTTACTCATTGGCCTTTGAGGAAGATGATGAATTTGTGGTCCGACGACTAAGGTAGATTCGCGAAAGAGAGAGCACTTCAACACTTCAGATGATCATGACTTTGTGACGAGATTTCGACTTACAAAACCGACAGTTCTCTCTGTATTGGAAGCTATTGAAGATAAACAAGAACTCAGTTTTTTTTTAAATCTATTGTCTTACAATGTTTTTCGACCAACTCTACCAATAGCACTTTTTCACTCTATTGCAGTGCTAGGTTTCTTTCAGACATGTTGATAACACGAGTTTATAAAAGAAAATAAAACAAATTAAAATGTCCACTGCTAACCTCAGAACAATATCCACGCAAAACGAACAATACTAATAATAACCTCACTCATTTTATGGCTTTACCAAGTTGACAATTGACTTGACAACCGAAGGAATTTGTTTATTTAAATGTGTTTTTACACAAATATTGCATCAAGTTTCGGTACAAGGACAAAAGGCAATGAGGGCAATCCGCGCGATCTATAAAATGGGTCCTCGCGAGTCTCTTAGAAACAAATTCAAAGAAATTGATATACTAACTCTGCCTTCTCTTTATATCTTAGAAAGTATTTTGTATGTTCGCAAAATCGTAGGACTTTTCAAAATAAGAAGCGATTTCCATAATATAAATACACGTAACAAAAATGAAATTGTAATACCCAAAGGGAGATGCCCATATTTGGCCATAGAGGCACAACAATTTACTTTTTTGTAAAAAAAAACATCGTAATTTCTATTTAATTAACATGATATTCGTTTCTCTGAACAAGATTGCAACGTTTTTGCACAAATAAAAAGTACCGAAAAGATAAATGAATTAAAACTCACGTTCGTGTCTAAAATCAGCAGTGTTGCCAATAATTATTAATTTCGTGCACGAAATAATCGATTATGTTTTCATGGATTTTTTTATATTTCTATTATCACACCCGTAATGCTTATTATTCGATCTGTTATATTATATAGAGTGTTCTGCTGTTACTATTGATATTAAATTCAATGAATAAGCGAATTGATAGTTGATAATATAGTATCGAATGCATAAGATAATGGCAAAAAAATACCACACATTTTAATAATCATTCTTAATTTGTTCAGCACAATAAAAACAGAATATGTTATATATAAATATATTTACAAAGACGTACATAAAGTCTTAATAGTTTC
This sequence comes from Griposia aprilina, assembly GCA_916610205.1. Taxonomy (NCBI): domain Eukaryota; kingdom Metazoa; phylum Arthropoda; class Insecta; order Lepidoptera; family Noctuidae; genus Griposia; species Griposia aprilina. Next base: position 21,026,186 of record OU744285.1, on the reverse strand, counting down.
AGTGATGATTATAATTTTGAATTAAATTATGATTCGAATAAAAAATCGATATTGATTTATCAATTTTTTGTGTATAGTGTGGCAACATTGAGTTATACCGGCTGGCTGTCAATTGTCAAATTACAACTAATCTACTTTTATTGTTGTTATTTGCCTCAATAAGTTTCGGCGGGCACATCTATTTTGTGAACTACAATTATTAATTATTATGTACCATCGGATTATAGAATCTGTTATGTACTAATTGTATATGATACAAATGATGTATAAGATCATAAAATATTAAATTAAGATGATTGTATAATAGTTGTGTTTGTGAAAACTAAAAACTATTTTATCATAAAAACCCGATCTTTTTTTTAAACCAATTCCTTGACCAGTTTATTATTTAAATTGCATATTAGCCTATCCATATACTTTAAAATGTGTGCACTCGAGGCCGAAATGTCTATGGATGGTGGGCATTTCCCTTTAGATTAACTAAAACAAGCAAGTCATTTCTCATAAACAGTATCCGCATTTATAACAACTTGCCAAAGTCAGTTCAAACCCACATCAAACGTATACTTATCAAAAATGCATATTATAACATTAAAGACTACGTTGAAGACAAGGAAGTTTGGCAATAATTCCTTCTGCACATGTGGATTCCCTGGTACTACATTAACGGCATCACTAAGTAAATGTATATTAACTGTTCCCAAATTACGAAGTTTTTTGTTTCTTTTTACTTACTTCTTTGACATAATCTCATTATTTGACATTATATACTTCGGATTCTTATTTCAACTCCTTATTTATGGCTTTTGTGGATAGAATTTTGATTCCGATTTGTTACAGCATAAATGACAATCATGTCATTTAGTCTAAATAGGCTTTTATTTTTATATAGATTCTTTTATATTTTGTGAATATGAGAACGTTGTAAACCTAACTTGTAGACTGTAGATTTGTGGACCTTTTTATATTTTGTTAAGTACATATTACTTGTTGACAGGCCTACACTGTCCTCCCATATCTATCAACACTGTAATTGGAAACATTGTAAAAGCCCCTTATTTTTAAAAGAGTAACCGTGGAGTTTCTTGCCGGCTCTTCTCCATAGGAAACAGCCAAATTGAACCATGCACCTAGCTTCTGACGTTTCACAAGTGCCCATGTTGGTTTATGTGACATAAAATATTTTGATTTTGAACGCGATGTTGCCGTTCTAACATGCTGTAACTCGGTTTTCGTAAACGCGATTAACGATCGTGGCGTTTTACTCTGTGAAATACAATCGAGGTTAAACGAGATCAAAATTAAATCTTGATATTAATCGCAATTAGTGTAAACGCAGTTTTGGAGATGATCGGTGAAATTAGCCCTTAAACGGGTGAACCGATTTGGATGCGGTTTTTTTTATTTGAAAGATGGTTTTCTAGCGGTAGCTCTTAGAGATGTTTTATCAAAATCGGTTCAGCCGTTTCAAGGTCATCAGGTCGTTTTTGTGACGGGTTTTCTTTTTTAATTTCACCAATTATTTTTTTTTTTTTAGTACAAAGTTTCTACTTTACACTAATTACAAATCAAGAAAACGGTTGATGACATAAAGCTAAACGGTTTCCTAGAAGAGCGGTGACCGCCACATTACGGCGGCAGTGACAGCTGTCATGAGAATGATGGCTCCGGGATTTGACTTTACGGTGTCAAAAAACGCTCCCTAGAAAAACACACTAACTTACTATCATAAAAACCGTTTCAGTGACGTCATAATCCGGTAAATTGCTTTGCTTCGGAATTTGCTTTTCGGAAACCGTTGATTGATAACCAGAGATATCACTTTAAAAAAAAACATTAATTTTTAATTACCTAGCTAAACTCTGAGACGTGATGGGTATCGATATATAAATGGGGGAAAAAAATCGGGGCTGTCTTTGGGGACTGCCGATAAACGCGCTCATGGGAAGAGCGCGGTGACGATGACGCGACTTTCACGCTTTTTGTTCACCCAAAAAGTACACATATAGACAGTATACATATAGCTCATGGAAAACGTTCGGTGGCGATGACGCGAGTTCCATGATTTTTGTTCACCCAAAAAGTGCTCAACGCGCCTACAGAAGTTTTCACTTCAAAAAGTACGATTTCAGATTTTGTTTTTGTTTTATCGTGTTGAGATATTGATAGTCATCACGTCTGTTAAGTTTACACAAATAAAATCGTGTTTTTGAAACTGATATTTCAAGTAACGACAACAACAGCAGAAGATGACCCAAAAACAAAACTGTCAATTTTTATGTTTTTGTTTTATCATGTTTTGTAATGATAACCGAGTTTCGCTAGCTACTTTAATTCGCTATCAGTCAAAAATATGACAGATGGAGAACATTTCAATTTGAATTTTTTTATTCAATTTATCAAAACAAAGTATAGCGACGGCTGGACACCGCGCCGCCCGCGACGCCGACGTGCGAGGTGTTTTCTAGTAACTTATTAGCAGAGATCGGATATTCGGATGCATATTCACCTAAAGGCGCTGCCCCGATCAAACGACCTTGAGCGTTCCGTCCTTCTTTGTCCCGTTGCTGAGTCTCGCTTTGTCTCCCTGCGCACGCTCATTTATCCCAGAATTCACAAAAATAAAATAAAACGTGAATAATTTAGATTTTTTAATTATCTATCCATTAGTGTAATCCTCAAATTAATAGAACGTCACCTTTAGCAAAAGATGCATGCAATCAATAATTTTAGTCATTTTTTTACAAGGAGATTTTAAATGTATTTATAACACATAAAAACAAATAAGAACGTGCAATGTGATGATAGGATATCGAACATTATTAATGTACTTTTAGATGTAGTTTATTACCCATAGTGAATGAGTTAATAGCCTCTGAATAATGTACTATGGCAAGGTTTTGCTCGGGGTACCGCCTTAAGTGGAGATGTTGGCTAATATCCAATACGCTTTTGTATCGAAAAAATCCCGCTAACGACAGATTTCAGTGACCAAACCGAACCAAATTATAGCGATCGAAAGGTAGTGATTAAAGTTGTTGTAGCCGAGGTAGTATTTACGCCCAATCAGGATATTATAGTACTTAATTTAATAAAAATATGATAATAATTTTTGTTTCCTTTTGTTTTAACTAACACATAGGTACTACCCCTCCTCTTACAGCCTACATACACATATTTGCGTCGGGGGTTAAACATTAATTTTAAATATACAATAAGCATCTGATATTTTTACAAAAAAATATGTTTTAAGAAGCCGCTTCCATACTTTCAGAGCTAAAAATTAAGTTTAGGTAAATATGTATCCAAATATCCGATCTCTGCTTATTAGTCTAAAATAGAGAAATTTTGTAAGGATAAAGATAATGTATTTATCTAGATATTGTAGATTCCGTTCAGTTCTTAAAAATCTTATTTCTTTTAACTCTCTTATTGCTTATAAACATTTCAAGAACATTATCATCTTCCTCTTCTTCTGCCAACACCAACAGTGCTAGTAATTTTCTTTTATTACGAGTAATAGTCGGCCAATTTACATTTGCAGTTGGAACGTATAGCCGAACATGTTTTTCAACTACAATGTTAAGTTTGTACTTGGGATAAATTCATCCTAACAACGGAAACCTTCATTGTGCGTGTTCCGACATGCACTTGGCTGGTTTCTAAATAAAAAATAAAATAGGTTAGGTTATAGGTAAATAGGTTTTGAAATATCGAAACCACTTTATTATTTTTCTTTTTTTTTTGACGTCAGTGTCCTTTACTGCCGTCAAAAAGAAAAAAATATGAAAAATATTTACCCTCACTTTGACTTTCACATTATCAAAACGTAATTGTAATGTCATTGACATAATACCATTTACATTTTCAACCAATTTAAGTAAATTGGTTGAAAATGTAAATGGTATATATGTTCCATTATTTATTTATTTATTTAAACTTCTCGCACACAAAAGTATACAAAGGTGGACTTAATGCCATTCCATTCATTTACAGGTTTCATTATTGTTGGCAAGTGCCAACAATAATGAAACCTGAATGGAATTATTAATAACTGCGAAAGACGGAGTGCCTAATAAATAAACCAATAATAAAATTACAATCATTTCATATTCAAAGCTTTGTTTACCCGATTTCAGTTCTAGACTATTATACAAGCTAGTCCAGTAATTCCCTTCATTTTACTTTGAGCAAGTAATTTTGTCCAGTCGAGCATTATTAAATCCTGCTTTCCATACCTAAAGGCTGAGACACAGGTCTAGTTTGGCAACAGAAGCTTTTAGAATTAGAATAGAATAGAATACTCTTTATTATGTATGTAGCGGTATCAACATCGCAACATGCGAGCTACACGTCGTACTGACGTCACGCAAATCCTGCATCGCGCAAGCAGAGTTTACCGCGCGACTAGAATATATACAACGCCCGACATCAACCGTCGGGCAGTTGCCCACCAGACACAACACCCATCTGGTCGGAGGATCCTCCCTTTTCCATAGAGTATGAGTGAGCTTTACACCCTGTTTCTCATACTCTATACTGGTGACCCCGAACATGAACGTCAGCTCAGCCTTCGTGCAAATACTTCAGCGTGACGTCATCATCACATCATCATCACTTCCGCAAGCTTTAGAGCGGCGAGTCACACAGCCAGCCAGCACCCACGGCTTCAACGGGTATCCTGACCGCCAGTATGCAGCGACCGTGCATACCTGGTCATCACCCTCAGCCTCATCAGCAACCTTGGCACAGCACACTGCACTCTCGGCCGGTCCACAAGCAGAGCCTTCATACCCTCTCCTGGTCGACGCCAGCAGTCAGCCTCAACCCGGCGCTGTACCACATCCGACGCACTGGAGCATAACGCAGCGCCACCCCGACTCACTGGGGTAGCACCGCAGACAGTTCCGACTCACCGTGAACTATGCGGCACCCGGTTCCGACTCACTGGAACCTCAACTGGCCCTGGCAAGCATCGCAAGATACAAGACTCAGCCCACTATCGACCTCCGGTCTCCGGGGGGGAGTGATGTAGCGGTATCAACATTGCCACATGCGAGCTACACGTCGTACTGACGTCACGCAAATCCTGCATCGCGCAAGCAGAGTTTACCGCGCGACTAGCATATATACAACGTCCCGACATCAACCGTCGGGCAGTTGCCCACCAGACACAACACCCGTCTGGTCGGAGGATCCTCCCTTTTCTATGGAGTATGAGTAAACTTTACACCCTGTTCCTCATACTTCTATATGTACACCATAAAAATTACAGATATAAATGTAGAAATTATACATACGGTGACACAATGGGCGGTCTTATCGCTAAATGCGATCTTTTACAGACAACCTTTGGATGGATTAAAGAGAGAGAGACAATACTGCAGGTAGTCAGTGGCGTACCATTTACTTACACAATAAATACAAACCTAAATGAAATATTATACTTATCTACATAAATATACATAATAAGAACCATGAAACAAGAGCAAGGAAACTAAATGTAATGATTATGTTTAAGGAGAGAGGAAGTGTTTTTTTAACCAGAAGTAACTATACTAGACTGTAAGATCATGTCAGAGCCTGTTTAATTATTTATAAGCTTAATTTTTGATGGTCTGGGTTAATAGTGTCAATACGTGCAGTACTAGTTACACTATTTTTTTTAAACTGAGAAAATTCCTATTCTTACCTAACCACACACATCATTTATGGTATAAGTATACTACTTTCCAACATCGCTAATAATCCCAAATACAATCAAAACATGTGACTAAAAAAGCAATAATTCGTTCGTAAATTACATTTTTTAATGCCAATTAATTTACTTACAGTAAAACTCCAATCAAATGGCAGACTATAAATAAATAATGAGCAAAGAACGCCGTTACAAAACCAAGCAGTAATACCGAGGAAGGAACATTTCAACAAAGACGAATTAAAGGAACAGGAAAAATCAAATTCAAATTTCCCGGAACGCAGGAAACGTTAGCTTAAAATTTTAATTGTCCCCGAAGGCACTAGATCATTAACCAATCGTAATAGGACGGTAAAAAGAACGTTCAGATTCGTTGAAAAATTCCCTTTTGTTACAATTCAAAGAAGTAGACAATTCCTTAATTAAAGAACGTACTGAAAAAGAAATTCAATGAAGTGAAACCTAAGTAACCGGAGAAAAATATATAGGTATTATATCACAATCATCCGAAGACGAGCAGTTCGAGGAATTTGAAACGAAATAAAAATGTGTTGTGCCCCATAAAATATAATCAAATTCTGAAGAGTGTTGCCAATTTTAAAGCCTTAAAATATAATGCGTGCGCCGGTAATTCCAATTTAAATGAAAGAATTCACAATTTTATTCGGTACTTAAGGAATATAAAAAAAACGGTTTTTAAGAACCACGCACCTGGCGGCTTTGGTCATTTTTTACATTACATCGCCTCGCGAGCATTTTTCGCTCTTATCGAAGCATTCAGAACAATGGCCGATTGTTTTACAGAAATTCATCTAGTATATAAAACATTAGCCAGTGAATTTTCGAAACAATACATTTCTTGGCGTTAGGAAAGAAAAATATCCGATTTCTTCTGTTTCAGCTTTCAGTAATTTTGATGGGCTTGAGTAATGATGTCCAATCATTACGCGTGACGTTAATGTGATATTTTCTACAAAAAAATCAACTAGCTACAATGGAAAGTAAGTCATTTTGAATCTATTGATACCGAACAAGTTAATTTTTCATTCCCTGGCCATGCCCGTAATATTCTTGAAGGCATAACAATAAAACGTTATGAAAAGACGGGAATAGAGAGCTATCTGCAGACTACATAAGATACTAGATAAACCAACGATAACGAACAAACGAGAACAACGATCGGTTACCGATTAATTCTTCTGAAATAGAACAAGAAATTCTTTAATGGCTGCATAAATTCATTTATGTAACATCGCGAACGTTACAAAAATTAATAGAGGAGATTATAGGGAATAGAGAGATATCTGCAGACTAACAAACGAGTTGAACTTTAAATTAATTCTTTTGAAATAGAACAAGAAATTCTTTTAATGGCTGCAGAAAATTCATTTATGTAACGTTAGCGTCTTGCAAAAGTTTCTTCACAACTTGGTTTGAGTGAAATCATATTATTTTCATTTCTGTCTTGTGAATTGCTGACATTGTTGAAAGTTTCTCTCAACGTCTTCAGATCACAACAGCGCCATTTTTTGTGTGTATTGTTACAGCTATAGTATGTAACTATGTTGAAATACTTTCAGAAATACTCATCTTCACGACTTTCCTATTAACCGCTGTAACTGTGAACAGCTACAAAACAAAGTTTTTCTCACAGAGCTTGGAGTCGGAACATCCGATCTCGATCCTATACGCGCGTGACCAGAAAAGTGATAAAATAACAAATGATTGTTTAACAGAAATGTACCCGCGGAACTTGTATAAATACCCTCTGCGTATCGATAGGAACGACATTCCCTGTATAATACATTGTGTGCTCAAAAAATTCGGTATAATGACGAACGATGGTTACATAAATATAAAGAATTACTACAGGAGAGTGCAGTCAATCCATAGGTACGATCCGAGAATATTAATATCGGACGTCGGAGAGACTTGTGCCCAGAACATTAATGGAATGAATCTGGATCATGATGTGTGCAAAAAAGCGAAAGTGTTTAACGACTGTACGCAACTGTACGCTGTGTCGTACAGAGATCCTGACGAATACCAGTTATAGAATCTATAGATGTACTAATGTTTTTATATATTTATAAACTTGTTAATAAAACCAATAACCTCTACCGCTGCTTTTATTACTGGACTGTCCCCTTTTAAGATAAAAACTTTTTTGCATTTTTATATCAAGTCGATGTAAATTAAAGTATATTTATGTCTTTACGTTTTGTGGACCTGTTTTCATTGCGGGCTTTTCATTGCAACATTCCTGCATAATTTAGAAGTACTCTCTCTGCATATCAAAGCTTTGGGGGTTTCATTAGACCGTACCCAAGCTTCCCAGATTTTTATTTACTTTTAGAAATTTGCTTCTTACTTGCTTTGTTTAATACTTGCAAAGGCTACAAAGAAATAAGCTCGGAAAAATCTTCATATCTACTCATCTGAGGACGGCAAAAGTGAGTCTTTTTGTTAGGTTGATAGCTACGCGTACAATTCTTAAAATTTAAAATTTATTTATATGTCTTTTTTGGAGGAGTAGGGATTTTGGGTTCCAGAAAAGGCATCTAGTACTTGAAACACGGGTGGAGCAACGAGCCCAGCTAGTTATACATAAGCGTATAAACAAACCATTATGATGCAAACTTTATGATGTTTACAAACATGTGCACATTCGGTCACGTGAATTTCATCGAGGCTTCACGACTGGTTTACAAAACAGATAACGTTGTTAACATTGCTTTTGCATTTAATTAGCGTAGGTGCTGTGATTAGACGTAAAAAAGTTTAAATAGTAATGTGAATGCGGTCCTGTCCAGAACTTGACGCACGCTAAAACGTCCCAAGTTTCCATACAACTCCACTTTTGAAGATCTAATAAACGCCTCTGACGCTGCTATTAACGTGACCAGCGACAGGGCACAACTTATTAGAAATGCACCATTAACTTGAAAAAAAGAAGGAGAAGGAGTAACAGAGTTATTTATGAAGGAGCTCGTCCTTGGAAGTACTACTTTATCACTTAACCTATTTGCAACAAGCAGTGTTGCTGGAATCCGGCTCGAAGGATGTCGACTGTCGGTGCTCTAAAAAGGATATGAGACAATTTCCTAGAATGTGGTGTAAAATATAAACAAAACATGATAACGGTTCATCCTACATGCTAATGACTAATTCATACATACTAATATTATAAATGCGAAAGTAACCTAATCTGTATGTTACCTTTTCACGCCTAAACCACTGAACGGGATTCGATAAAATTTGGCACGGAGATAGTTGGCATCCTGGGGAAGGATATAGGCTACTTATTGGATATAGGCTACTTATTGGATATAGGATAATATCCGATATCTACGCGGGCGAAGCCGCGGGCAGAAGCTAGCTAGTAGGTTTATATTTTGAGGCAAAATTACGGTATCATCCGGATTGAATAGGTTCACTTACTCCTTATACAAAAATAATCCTCAAAATATCGTTAAGTACAAGTCAGCTCCTTGACAGTCCCACGACAGATTGCCTCGAAGAAATACGACAAATTGTTCGTAATATCTAACCCTTTAACTTTCAAAGACAAACAAAGTACTTGGTCCTCGTGAAACCAGGCACAATGTCAAAATAACACTACATGAAGAAAACACACACTGAAGTTCATTAATTTAAACCTGAGTTTTCGTACCAGAACAATTGGTTTTCACTAAAATGATAAATTGTTTTGATGATATCTGACATTGTCGGAGGTCGCTACAAAAAACCATCAGTACATACGTCTGGCTCATATATTACGTGTCCTTTAGATTACAATCGCCTAGGGCCTAGAGTCTAGGCTTTCGAATTACATACTGGAATATTCCTAGAAATAGCGGTAATTCTGTGAACACCTCTTGGAATTATTTTCTAAACCGTGTTCAGTTCGCTCAGATGTAAATGATTTGCTTAAAAATATGACTGTCTCCAATCTATATCTTAAGTATACACAAACACACACATTTATTAAATTGAAGTCGCTTTTCGTGTCTGAATGTGACCGCGTTTTTCTACGCAATGGATTTTGCTACGGTTTTCACCATCATTTAGAGATGTTATTTTGGAAGGTTTTCGTGTATAATTTATTAATTTAGGTCCTTACATATGAAATTGATGTTTTATATGGAAAATGCAAAACTTTTTTTTTTTTAATCTATCGTAGTAGGTACCGTTGCGATCTATGCACTTTTGCCATTTTATAGGGAGTTCATTGATTCCTTTGCTGAAAAAATTGCGGGAGCGAGAATCAACAAAATCTTTGAAGGTGTTTTGGACTGCCTCATCTGAATTGTTTTTTTTTCCAATTATGAACTAATCCAAATTCCGAAAAAAGTGGTAATCGGTTGGTGCAAGGTCCGGGGAGTATGGTGGGTGACGGAGACATTCCAATCCTAGCTCCTCTAGTTTCGCCACCATCTGTTGTGCAGTGTGTGGTCTAGCGTTGTCCTGAAGCAGCAGTGGGCTAATGCGGTTGACCAATCTCGGCTGTTTAACGACTAACTTTTCCATCATGGTTTCCAATTGTCGGCAATACAGATCTGCCGTAATCGTCTAACCAGATCTTAGGAAGCTGTAGTGGATGACACCAACGCTGGTCCACCAGACGCTGGTCCACCACGAGATTTGTTCTGGAGGTCAAAATTTCCAGAACGAAAGCGTTGGAACCAAAAACGTAGTGTGTTTTCTTTTACAATGGCTTCTCCGTACACATTATTAATCCTTCGAGCTGTTTCTGCAGCGCTAGTGCCACGATGGAATTCGTATTCGAAAATAATGCGATATTTTATGTTTTCCATATTGAGCACAGAACGATGTCAAAGCAAAATTAAATGGCGCGAAAACAAAATGAATTATTACATTCGAAACACAAATAGACACGCTTTAAATTGAAATACATTGGAATTTGGAATTCTTAACCAAACGCCGGCTTTTTGAGATCAAAGTGGCCAGTTCTATAAAACATCAATTTCATATGTAAGGACCTAATATTAAACTTACATGTAATAAAGTAATCTCGATGTTTTGTCAAGTCGTTAAAACCGCGCGAAGTTGGGGCGGGCCGCTAGCATTTGTATCAAAAGTATCGACGTGGTAAAAACTGCTTATATTTCAAATCCAATACCCTAGTCATTCTCTGTTTTTATTCCTAAAAGTTAAACATTCTGCTAACCAATCGTATCAAATGGCAATTTCTAATTTATCCTTTGAAAACTCCGGAAGCGAATCAAATTTGCCAAGTTTCAAGATAACGCTTTGATATCATTGACGAAGTTATCCGTACGATTTATGGTAGCAATCGAGCGTAAGATTTTAATAAAAGCAATAATTTCCAACTTTATATTGATAGCATTGAAATGGAGAGTTTTGATAGTACTTAATTTGTAAACATTTGTAACATGATGTGTGATTTACGATCTGAAAAAAATTGTTAATAAGACATGTCTGATACAACGTCAATACATTGTATGATTCATGTTTTTGACAAGTCTTTTACAAGACTTGTTGAAGACCAACTTGTATATGGATGTTAACGCGAGGTAACACATATTGCAAATTACGACACATAAGAAAACATATACAAAAATCTACATAAGAATTGATCACGGACCGCATGTGGTTTCCGGGTTTGGAACTTTCCTAAGTTGCAACACCCAGATTGAGGTATTTTGTGTCCTTACCACATCTACCCTGTTTACAACTACCGATGCTGATACCAAAATAACGCAATGATCTAATGCGCGTTTCAACTAACACTAAACGACACCTAAAGTGCGCTGTTTTAATTTCCAACTCTCGGTTTACTGCCGAAAGTAGAAAATCCAACAGCGCGCTTTTTTTAGTCATTCATTATGGTGTCGTCTAGTGTTAGTGAAAACGGACATAAGCCTGGTAACATTTATTCTTGTCATATATGAACGATCTAAGGACAATGGACTTAATCATCATATCTGGCAGACGGATTCCTGACTGTAGTTCCTAATTATCAGCCAAGAGGACGATATAGCCCGTACCCCATATCCCCCTTTTTGCCAATAGGAGACAAGTAGGAAGAGAACGGTGTATTTTATCATCCCCGTTGCCTTCTCCTAGAACTTTGTCAAGGTAGTCTTCGTCGTCACTCCAATCCATCGTATCTTTTATATACCAAATCTTTTACTGAATTACCCCCATGGTACTTGCGATTATCATCTTTGTAACGTCCGCCATTTTGTTCTATTCCAGATCTCCTGCTCTTCACATTCTTAATGCTCACGGGGTTCACGTACGCTCGAATATCGGTGATGTATGCTCACGACAAGCTAAGCGATATAGTTGCCCAGCAGTGCTTAAGCGAGATGTATCCTAAGAATAAGCGCATTGAGGTACAGGAGTCAGATGAGCCCTGCATCATCTTCTGTGTGCTCAAGAAGTTTGGTATCATGAGCGCCACTGGTACTATTAATTTGGAGATTTATAAGTAAGTGCTGCTTTTCTTACAAGTCATAATGATACTTATTTCAAAAATCGCGAGCAGTTGGACTGTGTTGAGTCTGTTCTGCACCTATATGAAACAACATATTATGAGACCTGTTGACTACCGAAAGTAGTTTATCATCTTATTCCATTAGAATAATGAAACTTAAACGTGGAAGGGGCTTTTCATATTACTAGGCATCTTTGTTGTGTTAGCATACACAACAAAGATGCCAAGGAAATGTTAAGTATAGAGAAAAAAATATTAATCAATTTTAAGAAAAAACTTATTTTCTTCTTTCTTTTTCTCCTTCTTTTTCTTTTCCTTTTTTCTTTTTTTTTCTTCTTCTTTGAACTTTTTTTGGTAAAGGACAATCAGTCTACGCCTGTCGCTAGTAACTTATGTTCTGTCCATTGAGATTGCACAAGAATATATGAAGGTTATTCTTCAGTCCAACACTCCTACATAAATCGTTTCCGCCCAACAATTACTGTCAGATAGTTCCAAGAAACATGTCGAGCCGAAATCTATATGAATAGAATACTTGGTCCGAGGATTACAGCGACTAAATTGACAGTCTAAAAAAAAAACGTATGTGATGACGAATCATGATTTTGGACGGATTGGACGGTTTTTAACGTATTCGTCATTTGATCTCGATTGTGTCAAACACTGTTTAATCACGAATCGGGTTCCTCCTTTTGTAAATGCACTGTAACACTGTAAGTTACAATAAATTGCTAGTAAAAATGTATAGCAATGTCTATTTACTTATTCTTGTTACAGAAAACGAGTTAAAATTGCACACCAATTAGATCAAAGGAACGGGATAGCTGACTACGGCGGCACCTGTATGGAAAGCGCTGAAGCGACTCAACATAAGCAAGATGTTTGTAAAAAAGCCAAAGTGTTCAATGACTGCACACATTTATATAGAATCTTACTAAAGTAATTTAATATTTGTCTATCAAATCCATCATTTCTTCAAAAACAAAACGAACCACTTACTAAAGTTTTTTGGGAATGGCACCCAAGATCTATAACAAGATGCCCACAGCAATAAAACTACTGGACGACATAAGTAATTTCAAAAAGGCTCTTTTTAAACTACTGGTAGATAAAACATATTATACAACAGACGAGTTCTTATCTGACAATTTTTGATATAATTGTTTAATACTAATTGATAATGAAAGGATGTTGTTATATCTATCTCCTATACATTGTGATATACTTACTTGACTGATTTGGATTTTAATACGATGATTTTTGACATGATAGACAAATATTGAATTTAATGTAATAACTTATCTTATTATATTTAATCTGTTATTGTATAATTAAATGTATTGATTAATATTATTGTAACGTATTGTTTGTACGCCCTGTGGGTAGAATGTAGTGATACCTGTAAAGATATGGCCTAAGCTTGTTAACACCTGTAATTAACGACACCTACATTGACAAATAAATGGATTTGATTTGATTTGATTTGATTTGATTTGACTATATGATGTAACTTGCTGTACGAGATTTTGTGCCCATTAATTAATTAAGTTGCGGGTCCTCAGGTCATTTCTTTGATGCCCGAAACAAAAAGTGTAGCAAATTAGGCGCCACCCTAATTTACTTGATCCAAAGTTTCATTGATAGATATAAATCTTCGTTCTCATTTCCCGTGAAATCTTTGCTCTAATAAAATATTTTATATGAAAAGGCGTAGATACGTGTTTTATTTTTCTTTTCCTCATGATTTAGGAAATTCGCTGAACAAATAAATAACAACTTAACGCAAACATTTTAGAACAGCAATTGAAATGGAATTTCTACACGAACGATTTCACATTGGCCTGTCAAAAGAGCAATCCGGATCTGCAACTAATTCGTACGCAACAAATTAAATAGAATCCCTTGAGTTCCCATCGACATACGCTTCACTTATTAAATGTGTTAATGTTTAATTTTGCTCTTAAGAAGATAGAAATTCCGTGGGTGTTTTCCGCGTAAATGGATTATCATTAAATGTGTACTTCAATATCAACATTATTTTGCCAGTAACTAAATGTTTCTTTGCTAACATATAGAATTTAGTACTAATAGTTAAAGTACAAGCCAAGCTAAGTTTTTAAACCTTTGTCAAACATTTGCAATAGATTTATTTTCATCAACGACTTTTCATTCTAGGTACCTACTTCATTTAGAAAGTCCTTCCCAGTATACTCGACCGCATTTCAACAGAATACGTACAATATATTCTAATTAGAGTGGATTTTATTTCCAGAATTACACCCACGGTATGAATACAAGTTCTTTTAACGGGAATAAAGCTTGTTCAATTACGTGATTCTAAATAGATAGGGGATTTCATTCAACAGTCGACATGGGCGGCTCCTAATTAATTTGTATTTATAGACCAATATACCTTTTGTTAAATGGCTTGTCTCAATTTGTTAGGCTAGGTTTCTTCTTTATACTGTTATCTGGCTTAGTAAATCTCCAGAGGATTGAGAATGGAGATAGAAATCAAATTCATTTGAAAAGTTTCCAGATTTTTTGTTAAATGTTTGTTACTGATAATATAGTCCAAAACAAGTAATAACGCAATTGGGTCCACAAAAACTCCGGGCGCTGAAATTTTAAATTTTGCTAAAATTTCGCCTTTGGTTATTTCACCACTTCGCAAGCAAAAAAAAATACAACGCTTCAAATTAAAGTGGACATCCTGCGAGCATTCATTTATATTATACTGGTTGCCATTTTTAACTGCGTTCCAAATAAATTATGTACAACTTTTCCAATAAATAATTCAACATAAATGAACGCTGCTATTTTGTTACTGAATACAAACTTACTTTTTATAAATGTAAAAAATCCACACGTAGAACACTTGAAATGCTTCTAGAAAATAAGCTCAACAAAATCTGGAAAGTCATTTGAAATTCAAATTGGAAATCCTTTGAAGGCAATCTAGAACGATTTTTAAATTACAATGCTTTTACCTTAAAAATGCTGTTTTTTTTTTCTTATTCAAGCAATGTATTATGAAGCTTTGAGATTTCCTACACTTTAATGATTTTATTGTATTTTCGTAGCCCGTACCTATTTACATTTCTATTTACTTACACTACTGTTTGATTCAGAATACACGTACATTATGCAGCATTTCAGTGGATTTCACTTCAAATCCATGCTTCAATTTTTGGGTTTAAATAATACAGTTCAGATTTTTTTCACAACTTTATGTTGTATACAATTTTAAACACAGGACCTGCACTATTTTATAGCACAGATTGGAAACTACGAGACAAAATAGTTTGTAAAAGGAAAAAGTATTTTGCAAAATACTTTTGTCTTTTAAAAACTTTTTCAGCAAGGCTATCCTTGATGGAACAATTTACTTGCTTCGAATACACACAAATAAACACACTAAATAAAAAACAAACGTTTCATTTAAATAATTTAATCAAGAAATCAATGCAAATATTCAGTTACCGCTCAGCAGCTGAGAGATGACAAACATAGCTATCTTCTGTATCCAACACCAGATGGAACAGCCCTTCTTCGCAGGTTCCTCCTCTTCTTCTTCATCACCCTTTGTGGTTGCAGCCATAGTAGTTTCTTCCTGACATACCACGAAGGATATCAGAACCGTCAAGTAGACCACAACCAATAAGATCTTTTTCGACATCATTTTTGACACTTTCTTTATTTTGTTTAAGTTTATTTATTTCTTTATTTTGTTCTAAATTATAAACATGTGTGTTGACTACAGTTTTTGGAACAAAATGGATGATGCTCGGTTGTTTTGAAACCGTGCTGTAATTAAGATTGCCATCTATTTCGATAGTCATCTGGTTTATACAAATATAAACTCAAATCAGATGAGTTATGAACTGTAATTTTGTTTGCAAACGGAAAACAAACACATTAGTATATCGTGGATGATTGGGGCATTAGCCGAATGGAAAACATTTCGAAGTGATTATTATGAGAGGAAATAATTACATTGAATAATGTGCTGCATTTATAATGCACAAGGTCATGAAAAGTTATGTACGGATAACCTAAGGCAGATAGGAGACCAATTATGCAGACCTAAAGTTAAAAATAATTATTTTGTGTTTATATCGGTTACCTACGTCTGGTTTTTTTTCATTCTTTTTATATATTACAAGCTGACCCGACAGACGTTGTCCTGTCTTAACTATGACCGTCATATATAGTTTAGTTTTAGTTTTGACTATTGACTAAAACTAAAACTACCGACTCATTTATCAACCGATCCATCTGTGTTAAACGAAATTTGCAGCGCGCATTCTGTCAATCGCTGACAGTTATGTAAAATTAATATAGGCGTTAAGTATTCTTAAATTTTGTAACGTTCCGATCAACTTCCTTATTTTTTTATTTCATAAGATTCTTCTCCTGACAATAACGAACACAACAAAAAAATAATTGTGAAATCGGTCCAGCCGTTCGCGCGTGATGACGTGACCAAGGGAAATAGGGATTCATTTTTATATATATAGATTTACTATTATTATTATTATTTAAATACTGAAAAAATTTCAAATGTAAAAAAAATATCATTAGATTGTCTGTACCATTTCTCGGTATTTGTACCGCGTAATTCCACCTTAAATTGCTTCATTCGTCGCCATTACTGAAGACTAATAGTACATAAGTAGAATAATAATACGTTACACAGAGTTATTTTGTAACAAAGCAAAAAATGGTTGAAGAGCTCATTATAATATATTGAATCTATGATGAATTTTAAGAGCGCATACACGGTTCCACTGGCGCCACTCCTTTAAAAAAATATTATCTCGTGAATGAGAAGGAATTTTGAAAAATGGCTCAATAAGCGACCTCGGTAAGTGTGTCAAGATTTTTCTAATACCTTTTATAAACTTTCATATTGAGACACGAAGCAACAAAATACGATCTAAATGAATGTGGCCGCTTTTGTTTAGATCGAATTTTGTTGATTGAGATTATGACTTTGACATTGAGATTCCACCGAATGTACAGTCACCAAGTGATAAATAACCAAAGTCGTCGGATATAGTTGAAGTTTAGTAAGAAACCGATAGATGTTTTCGAATAAATTTTAATTTAATTAATAGAAAACAAACAGTTCATTTATCAAATTAAATTTCATTTGAAAACATCCATCGGTTTCTTACTAAACTTCAACTATATCCGACGACCCTGGTTACTTAACTCTTTTGGTGATTGTACACAGTTGCTATCAAACTTAGTCGATTTAATCCCTCAGTGGAGATCACCAAGCGTCAATTAGTCCAACAATACAAAAACAAACAATACCTTGCAACGAGTACAAAGGGATAATTCAGGTGTCTCTAATAAAAATTTGTTACCGTCTTATCCGAGCAATCGCGACCACGGAATAACAAAATAGAGACATACAGAAGGTCAGATCCTTACATTGAGCGAATACGCACGCACAGACATGCTTCACGTACAACGAGCAGGGCTTGAAACCAGTGCCGGTTTTAACATTACAGGCGCCCTCAGCGAAATTTCGGCGAAGCCACTCTCCCCTCTTGGAGAGTAGAGAGTGGCGATAATTTTCAGCACTCCGCCTAAGTTTTCATAAGCCTATTCATGAAGAAATAGACTTACTTTGTCGGCTTACACAGAAAAGTTTGAGAATTCAGAGATTGTGGGATGCAAGAGGAAGCGAAAAGATCTCAACATTTTTTTTGGTATCCTAACTAACTCCAAACGTGAACTAAAATAAAAGTACTCTGCCGGCGCCCAGCTGCGCCTTACCCTGACGCCAGCACTGCTTGGAACCGGTACCAAAAGTACAGGTTATCTATCGGTACTTAGCGGTTCTTGCCATTTCGGTATCTGGATACCGGTTCCAGACGGGTACCGGTACTCCACCTAACAAGTACCGGTACCAAATTCCGGTACCCGGCGCGTGCTACAAATCTCACATTTGTACGAGGAGCCTCGTACGGTTGGCAACCTTGAAGTTATTTTTCTAATGCCCATTAACAATCCTTTTTACTTACTGTATCTGTTTTCTCACTCTAACTTACGGAAATATTTGTTTAGTACCGGTACAGTACCGATACTGATTAGAAAGACCAATAGTACAGGTACTACGTCACACCAAGGCCAATGGTACCGGTTCCCAAAAATACCGGTATTTCAAGCTCTGAAACAAGTGCAAGCAACTTGCAACTGGCATTCGTTTAAGTTTGAGAACTCCGTACGTACGCATCTATATGTGCGTGCGCCTTCTTTCGCTGGTTGTTTGGAGTCGACTTTCTGTACCTATCTATTTTTGTGACTAATATAATAAACTTCCATTCTAAATCCCGACCAGTGGAACCAGACCTCGATATTCCCCCTTCTTTGCTTAAAAACAAGTAAACATCATGAATAATGGGCAGGTACACAAGTCTTCCTAAACTGGGGAATTAACACCTCCGAGAACAATTTGCGATGTTACAGTGTAACAGAAGTTTTAGTGTTTTTTTCATTATTTTGGGATTTTATCACGCGAAATGAAACTGTGATATTGTATTTTATTTCTGATGTTGGTAATCTTGTGCTGTGGAAATGTTTTTTCATAAAATTGTTTTTAAACCATAAATTAACGTAGAATGAATGCTTAGTTTCTACTTGGCTTATACCAATACGATTTAAAAGAGGATTAAACAAACTTTTTACCCAAAGGAGAAATGTTCGTGAATATGTGAATAGGTTAATCTAGCAAAAATCTAGATTTTTGCTAGATTAACCTTCAGGTCTTCTACCTGTATGACTTTATAACCAACTCAACTCAAAAAAAATGCAATGCTCACCAGAAACAAGAAAGATAAAGTATCCAAAATGTAATTTCTAATTCTCAAACATTATGTCCGATTTTGTAGAAACACATTGACATTGTTGCACAATGACATGAGTATTTACTTGTAAAGTATTATGTTATTTTAATTATTGTGAATGTGAGGATTATGTGGGTCATTGCTTTTTTATCGCAGTTAATTTTGATCATGATCTGGCAGATTGAGTAATTTATGTGGCCTACCCAAATGTCCTTTCTTTGGTATTGTTCTTCGAATCGTTGAGCTCCTTAAGTCCTGACTTCCTGAGTTGAGCTGCACGATTACTGACAAATGCGTGCACTGACTGGACAGGTCCACTCAATCTGTGTGGTTCTTTCCTCAAAAGACCATTTCAGATACCAATCTACATGGTCTTCACATGATCTGACCAAGATTATGTTTGGACTTTAAAAGAGACTGTGACCTCTGAGTTTGTTTCGGCCTTTCTTCTCAGACTAGTCAGATAGGAAACGCCGACCTCATCTAGTTTAAAAATATGATTGACGTGTAAAAGTGTTTGTACAAACCTACTTACAGAAATAAAATCATTTATCATTTATCATTTAATGTCTTTACCAAAAGCGGCATAACTTAAATTAAACGGAGCTCAAAAGGAATTTCTGCAAAGCGAACCCTCTGTAGGATGTCAAAGTTCTAATATGATGAAATTGCACTGTGATTAGGTAGGTACTCGCTGACTTCCTCTGGATTTATTACGTTAGCATATAATCTTGTATCTGTTGCGTCTTGCAAGAGGATTTAAAATTTCTCTTATATTGGGATTTCTTTTGATATATTCTTTACGATTAATTTTGAGTAATACCTACTTTTACCAGCGCTACAGCACTGGTTTTTTTAAATGTCGCAGCATCATGCTGAGATAGGGGTATTTTGGGCTCGTACAGGATTTTATGTTGTTATTTTCATTTTACTTTTGTTTTTATTTAATTATTTTTATATTTTTTGTTTTTATGAGTGTGTTTAGTTTAGTTTCTAATAATCCTGTGCGAGTCCAATAAACACTTTTTCTTTCTTTCTTTTCTTTTTTTTACGTACATAAACTGACGCTTTCTTTCCAGGGTAGGTAGAAACTACAGAACGCAACCTGCTGCGATCCCTACATACTCCTTTTGCGTCGTTTACTTTCATACATCTGGTCATACACGCACGGTTTGTTAATGTTAGATAATCTTCTTTAATGGGCTCTAGCCTTGTGGGTTTATGTTGTGCGTGTACAAAAATATATTTTTGATAGGATCAGGTATGTCCATAGAGCTATGGACGGGTTTTAAGGTGACCTAGACAGCATCTATCCCCGATGATTCTGCACGCTTCTGGTAAACAGCTATATCACCACCACCAAGGGTCAACTCTACCGTCACCAGCCACCAAAATGGTCGAAAGAATACATCGTGCAGAACGACTAACGTGGTAATTACAGACAGAGTTTTTTGTAACTATATGTTGATTTAAAAGAGTGTCCATGGAGTTTCTTGCCCGTTCTTCTCCATAGGTACCTACTACCCTTTGGAATGGGCAACTAGCTTCACTTTTCTGACTGACTGACCCTTTGACAATTCAAAAGTGCCTGTAATTGGCAATACCTACAGGCACACCTGTGGCATGCAATAAATGAGTAATAATTACTCTTACTCAATACCTACCTCCTTACGGCTAACCGTAAAAAGCCAAAATTACATTACGGAATTAGTGACATAAAATGACATATCATTGTAGGGCGACTTTTTCCTTGGCGACAGTGCCATGGTTCACGCGAGCGACCGACTGGCGCTCCCGCTAGGCGTTCCGCCACTCGCACGCTTCCAAGGAAAAGTCGCCCTATCATTAAATGTCACTAATTTCGTAAAGTAATTTTGACTTTTTACGGTCACCCGTAAGGAAGTAGGTATGGAGTAAGAGTAATTTTTACTCATTTATTGCATGCCACAGGTAAGCGGCGGGTTGCCATAACTTGGGCCTATTTACGGAAATCTATTTCCAATTTACATTAATACGTTCTATATTTACCTACCTCACTATATATTCCCCGAATATTGAAACGTGTCCCGGATTAACCTTACCACCTACTGTTTTTGATATTTTCGATAATTTCGATATTTGAAAATGGTACCAATAGCAGGAAGTACTTACAATGCGTAGTAGTACATGCATACTATTAACGAGTCTGCGTCCCGTCCTCGTCTCACGTCTCTTCTGTGTGGACCGCGCCTAAGAGACTAACAACATTTATTCAGCTCAATTCAGTTTCTGTCCATAGAAAACACTAGTTTTGAATAGAGATGTGTACGCATCCGGAAAGCTGAACGGATGCGTTCGCATCTCCATACAAAACTGGTGTTTTCTATGGACAAAAACTGAATAGAGCTGAATAAATGTAGTTAGTCCCTAATAGTTACTGGAAAATTGATGCTCTTTTCGCGGAAATAAATGCGGTTGTGAAACTATTTTCTACGTAGTTGCAGATGTTTTAATCCGAGTTAAGTCTCTTGATTGATTTAGTAGAACTTGGATTCCTTGGTTGGCTTCGCTGAACGGGGAAAGTTTGGCATTCATTATTTCTTACGGAAATCCTGAATGGTCGCGTTGCGGAATCATGTTTTTAACCCCCGGCGCAAAAAGAGGTGTGTTATAAGTTTGACCGCTATCTGTGTGTGTCTGTCTGTGGCACCATAGCTCTTAAACGGGTGAACCGATTTGGATGCGGTTTTTTTTGTTTGAAAGCAGGTTTTCTAGCGGTGATTCTTAGACATCTTTTATCAAAATCAATTCAGCCGTTTCCAGTTCATCATCTCTTTTTTTTGTCGGGGATTTTTAATTTTACTTATTATAACATAAAAAAGACGGCGGATGGTTAAAAAATGTATTTGAATGAATATGTCTTTCGACTGCCTCGTTGGTCTAGTGGTCGCAAATGCAACTGCTGAGCATGAGGTCTTGGGTTCGATTCCCGGGTCGGGCAAAGTGTTATTGGATTTTTTCATCTGGAATTTCCTAGTAGCAGCCCGGAGTCCTGATTTGTGTCCGGTTGATGGCAATAGGCTCGCCCCCTATTACATAGAACTTAAACATAATATACACACATAAATAATCAGCCTATAACGTTCCCACTGCTGAGACACAGGCCTCCTCTCTTTGAGAGAGAGTGGGACGTAATCCACCACGCAGGCCCAGCGCGGTTTGGTAGATGTCTCAATTCTTCGAATTTTTAGTTCTAGGACATGCAGGTTTCCTCACGATGTCTTCGTTCACCGTTTTTAGAGCAGTGGTGATGAAATAAATTACACAAAGTAAAGCGCCTGTCTGGGTTCGAACTTACGGCCTACGACTCTTAAGTCGGGGCTGTTACCACTGCGCTACCGCAGCCCCCAGGAAATTAAACACAGACTGGCAAAGTGTGGGTGTACTATAGGTACACATCTGCCTAACCCTTCAGAGAATGCAAGCGTGATGTTCATGTTATGTCAAACAAAATGATGGTGGCCATTGGTTATGGAAAGTCAATTGGGTGACCTTATACCTAGGCTAGGCTACCTATATAGTAGGGTGGACATTATTACTACGAAAAAAAAACATTAATTTCGCGGGGCACCACGTAATTTGACTATCTACCATAAGAAACTATTTCAGTATTTTTTTAAATGTTTTAAATGACTTTTAGGGGTCGCTACCATGGTTTGAATTTTAAATAAAAACTAAAAAAAAAACGTAAATCAAAACTCTTAGCTTTACTAAGTTCGCTACTTGTAGACGCCGTTGCAAGTTGAAACACGTTATCGCGTTATTATGACTTTTACAAATAAAACGCGTGCGCTCTCGTTAACGCGGAACCTTCAGGGTAGTCCGCGAAATTCAAATTGTGTTACGTTTTTTGCAATTTGCAGGTCACTGTCAGGTTGTATTTTGATTAAAATATGATTCGCGACCGTAACAAATATGGCTTTACAGAATTATAATCATTAGAATCAGCAATACATCTCTATAAGTTCATATTACCCTAATGAATGACTATTTCATGAAATCATGACATTTGAGGGCAATTCTAACTTAAGGAGTTGTATCGTTGATTCTAATGATTATAATTTTTTAAAGCCATTTTTGATACGGTCCCGAATCATATTTAGATCACCATACAACCCGATAGTGACCTGCAAATTGCAAAACACCTAAGAAAATTTGAATTTCGCGGGCTACCTTGGCGCATGCCCCTTAATGACTTATTAGAACTGAAGTGCGGGGCGGGCTAATCTCGACGCGTCGGTACAGAAGAGGGGTTGAGGGCAGGAGCGGTTAAGGAGCGATTTCACTTGCACGTAAAATTTAATATATATAAACACTTAAATGAAACATTAGTGAAACCATCATTTGAGCTGTCCTTCAACGCTTTTTGTAAAAACTTTGACAGCTGGTAGAGACCTCTAAATCTTAACAAAAAAAAGGTTTTTTTTTCATATTTCGATGTATTTAGTCAAATGACAAAGTGTCTCGAGGTTAATTGAAAAGTCGAAAAGTAAATAAATAAAAAAAGTAAATATACAACCAGGCTCAAGAAAATAGGTGGCTCGTTTAGATGCCAATGTATACGTTTTTATAATAAACTTCCTAGCCACATTCAAGATCTAAGCTTTAATAAATTCAAATCTTTTATAAAACGGAAACTATGCCAGAAAGCCTATTATACTGTGAAAGACTATATTGAGGACAAAAAGGCTTGGGATTGAGCTGCTCCAATAAATTTACACGGTGAATGTTGATTTTAATTTGCTAGCTATTTTAGACATGAATATTTACTGTAAAAAGTATTATATTATTTTCATTATTGAGAATATGAGGACTATGTGGGTCATTGTTTCAGTTATATTCTTGATCTGGCAGTTTAAGTAGTTTATGCGGCCTACCCAAATGTCCTTTCTTTGGTATTGTTCGTCGAATCGTTGAGCTCCTTAAGTTCTGAGTTGAGCTGCACGGTTACTGACAAATGCGTGCACTGACTGGACAGGTCCACTCAATCTGTGTGGTTCTTTCCTCAAAAGACCATTTCAGATACCAATCTACATGGTCTTCACATGATCTGACCAAGATTATGTCTGGACTTTAAAAGAGACTGTGACCTCTGAGTTTGTTTCGGCCTTTCTTCTCAGAGTAGTCAGATAGGAAACGCCGACCTCATTTAGTTTAAAAATATGATTGACGTGTAAAAGTGTTTGTACAAACCTACTTACAGAAATAAAATAATTTATCATTTATCATTAAATATAGAGCAAAGTTGTAGTTTCATTGGTAGAATATAAATAAAAGAAAATTAGGTAGGTACATACTGAAAAAACCTTATAGTAACGGAAAACCACCAAACGGCTCGCATCGCATCGGATCGGAACGGATTTTACAATTTTTAGATGATAGTTAATAGTGTACACAGTATTTAAAGTCTATATTACCAAGCCGCGCACAGCAGTTTGACCGCGAGCGTCTTCCACGACACGCGATCGTAGCCGAAAGTATGCTGCGACGCGCGATCGGCTCCGTTCGCCTGTCGTCGTATCATCGTATCATCAACATGGTAAAAATGAAACTATTTGACTAGGCGCAGAAACGGATACGTTCGCAAGCAACGGTACGGAGCCGATCGTATGCGTCGATATCCTGCCGGACGCGATTGGCTGTCACCGCATCCGTTCGTATCCTTTCCGATCCGATGCGATGCGAGTTGTTTGGTGGTCCTTTACGCGTCATTAGTCAAAGATGGATCGTATAATATGTAAGAAGGTTTTATTGGAGCTTAGAGGTAAAGATATGGAGACTTGGAGTGGCATCAGGCTAATTTGCTACATGTAAATAAATGGACCAGCAAGGTTAGTTTGTTCTTTTATTGAAGCAAATCTGCACCCTAATTTCGTAACACACTACCAATCACATTCTGAATAATTTCTAAGGATATTGCTAATCCATTGCTTCATATGTTCGAAAAAATTGTCTGCTCAATAACGTAAATAACGCAATGAATGTTGTTGAACTGTCAAAGTGAAAGCCATTCCTACTGATAGTGTGTTACACAATTACCCCGCAGGACTGTAACGGTCAGCAGACATGCTCACAATTACCAAATATTAACTTAACAACCTATGTAGGTACGCTGGGACACAGGCCTCCTGGCTGTGACAGGTAGGTCATAATACACCACGCGGGCCCAGTGCGGGTTAATGGGTGCTACATGTCTTCGATTTTTTTGGTTCTAGGACATGCCGGTTTCCTCACGATGTTTTCCTTCACCGTTTTGAGAGCAGTGGTGATGAAATTAAATACACAAAGTAAAGTGCCTGCCTGGGTTCGAACTCACGACCAACAACTCGTAAGTCGGGGCTGATACTACTGAACTACCACTACTCCTTATCGAAACCATGCTATTATGAAATAAGTGTATTCTCAAAGTAGCAAAAATCACTTTTGAATTTGGCGTAAATTTTTTGCTCGTGTCTGTACTGAAAGAATGGGTGACTTCCTAAAAATAAAACAACACATCATTTCATATAAGTACTACGGCCACCTGTCGACTGCAAAAAACGAAAACAAAGTAAATCGTTTCGCAACAATGAGAATTGTTCCTACCACAATCATCTTTTTACTCAAACGTTTTATAAGCTCGGCATGCCACCTCCTTCAAAATGCATTAGACTTGCAGCCGGCGTACTGAACTACTGAACACTTGGTGAGTTATATCTTATTAACTTCCTTTATTTCTTTAAATGTGTACTTACAAATTATATTTTTAAACATTAAAATATAAAAAACTTTTTTACAAAAAAACAACCGACTTCCAAAAAAAACACTAAAAGACGTGAAAAATAACTTTAATTTCGGAAGTCGGTGCCTTTGGTTTTGTATTTTCGTGTTTGGCCACCGACTTCCGAAATTAAAGTTATTTTTCACGTCTTTTAGTGTTTTTTTTGGAAGTCGGTTGTTTTTTTGTAAAAAAGTTTTTATTTTTCACTTTTTAGTTGCGGTACCTACCCCACACAAATTCGTATACCACTACTTGGTCTGTAAATAACAGTGACAGGAAATTATTATCACATCATCCATATAGACTAAGTGGAAAAAATCTGCAGTATTAAGGATAACTCAAAAACTACTGGTC
This sequence comes from Griposia aprilina, assembly GCA_916610205.1. Classification (NCBI taxonomy): domain Eukaryota; kingdom Metazoa; phylum Arthropoda; class Insecta; order Lepidoptera; family Noctuidae; genus Griposia; species Griposia aprilina. The sequence continues at coordinate 20,999,991 of OU744285.1, read as the reverse complement.
AGACCTTGATCAAATTTAAATGGGACCACATGTGAAGCACCACCTATCAAATAAAAAAAGAATCATCCAAATCGGTTCACCCAGAAAAAAGTTATGAGCTAACACACATAAAAAAAAAAAAAAAAAAAAAAAAAAAAAAAAAACATACAGACGAATTGAGAACCTCCTCCTTTTTGTGAAGTCGGTTAAAAAGAAATAAAAACATTTAAAAATATAATAAAATAGTAGCCACCGCTATCGAGACCATGGTCCAAGCTACCAGTGGTCAGAGCTCCTGAGAGAGGTACCTCCTAATAATGCGAGCTGTGTCCAGAAGAACCGCTTTCTGAATCAAGTCCTTGATCCAGCTGCCCAATGAGAGGCTCCTCAGGTGAAGGTCAAGACTCTTGGCTATTAAGCTATTGGCTATCACGACTATCGACACAATGATCGCCGAGTCCAGATCCCACATGTCGACAACCTCGCGGCTCGCGGCCAAGTCAAGATACTTGATTTGTTTATCTTTCTCGGCTTTCACGAGGTTCCCGTCGTGCGGGACCGTTATGGCTTATTAATCTTATTGTTAGTCTTGTTAAGTATTCAATGCGTGTCATCGTGACTTTTAACGTTAAATTTCTAAAGAGGTAGGTGTGCAGTGCTACAAGAATGTTTTGGCACTTGAATGACATTGACAAGGGGGCGCTGCTGGTAAACATTTTTGACATACTGTGTGAAATTGTGGAAATTCCTTAGAAAAAACCAGATGGCAGCGCTAGTTTCGACTTTAGTCGCGCGTCAAAAGGTTCTTGTACAACTATAGTTATGTTTTTGAAATGTTTAGTGTTTACGTAGTAAAAACACGTATCTAGTACGTTAAAAAAGTGAGTAAGTACGAAAAATTATCCGCCTTTAAATAATAATAATAATCTCAAGGATACCTAACTTTATACAATATTATACAGTATTTATTTAGACATTTTATACCTTTCTTGCTCAACCATTTATTGTGATTTTGAAATCAGCATTTGTAAAATTCACTGACAGACAACACACTACCTAAATTACTGGGTCTAGAAGCATAACATTTGGCCAAAAATTACAATAAAAAGAAGGTGAGAACTAAGGAGGAATTTTTGAAGATAAATTTTCTAAAGGGGATGTAAGTTTGTATGGAAGTTCGTAATTTTTGCCGATGAGAACACGGGCACGACTTGTTGCTACCCAAAATTCATTGGATACATCAGTGCCAGGGGGTCTACTCTCTAAGTCCATCAACGAAGATACGGGCTTGTCCGAAAGTCGTTGAACACAAGTGTTTAATAAAAAAAAACTGACGGGAAAATACAAATAGGAGTAGGACAACTGTCAAATCGCGGTGTGATTCATTCTAAGGTCGAGCCTCAAACTCTACTCTCGTCTTATGTCCGTAGGTGATACGGAGTAGGAAACGCTCGTAACTTCGGCCGCAACTACGGATTTCGTACTTAGGGAGTAGACCCCCTGTTTCCGCCCCAATGCTTCTTCATATAACATTATTGGTTATCTTTCTACTTTTCAAATCCTGTCATAATTCCAATACACATTTACATGAGCACAATTTCGGGATAACTCATTCGTCCCGAAGTTATGTTTATTTATTCCACTTATTTGTACCGTTGAAATACATCTCGTTTCTCAGTACAGTATTTTAATCTCACTACGCGCACTTACTTGTGGTTACCAAGTGTAATAAAACACGCTGTGAATTTGTGTTAGCGCAGGTGCTCTCGGTACCGTCCGAAACAATGGCAAAGTCGGAAGTGTGTGTGTGTGTGTGCGTGTTATGTGCTGACGCTACTCGTCTTCACGCACACATTCACAGCGTGTTTGTACTCTAGAATACCACAAGTCAAGCGCGCGTCCCATCGTGAGATAAAAATACTATAGCTACACTATTTTTATCTCACGAGCCGACGCGCGCTCTAAGTCAGTACCATCCGAGACAATGTTGAAGTCGGAAGTGTGTATGTTACGACGCTCCTCGTCTTCTCGCTGCGCTACTCTTTTTTGTTTTTTTTAAACAAGTGCAAATTGGTTTATTGTGGTGATTCAGCATTATTTTCTGTGATTGCAAGTGCTTCTATTCTATCGTACTTCCTACCAATATTACTAAAATTGAAAATTGGTGAGTTATGATCTTTGTAACTCGATCAACGGAATTTGATGAAACTTGGTCGGCATACTTACAGATAGATCATATACTGGATGAACACATTGGATACTTTTTATCTAGGCTCATGAGTAGATCCCCTAGGATGCTGGTGACTGTTGGCGTTGTTGGTTAAATGAAAACAAAAACAAACATAAGACACACTCAGACGAACAATGTCAGAAAGGAGACGGAAACGATTACATACAATCTTGGGCGCAAATGTAAAGAGATAAAAGAAGAGAGGGAAAAAAAGCAACAACGACCCACATAGTCTGCACATTCACATTGTAAAAAAATAAGGGTGATAATTTAAGTGAAGTGAGCTTCAAGTGAGCTATCACCATTGTCAATCCCTAGCATCAGATAGAATGAAAGTGACAGTTCACTTCGGCTTACTTGCGGCATATACAATGTGTAACTAAAATAACGCACAAACTTTTAGGGGGTCATTGTACTCATCATTATGAACAACTTTTCCTATGGGACCAAACTTGAAATCGCGAAAAAAAAACAGCGTGTTCCCTACATTTTGACGAGGTATGCGAATATAAATGTAGGGAGCAGCTGATTTTGTGGTGGTGCTCTCGGGGCATGGTTGCTTCCGAAAGTACCTGTGTCTCATAAATAGGGAGCCGGACGCCCGGTCTCACCACTGCGTCGAAAGCCGGGAAGACACGGCGCGGCACATGCTGGCAGAGTGTGCCGCTTGGGGGCAGCCGCGCCGTGCCCTTATCTCAGGAGTAGGCGGTGACCTATCGCTGCCGGCCGTAGTGAATGCTATGGTCGGTGGCGACGAGTCCTGGGACGCGGTGGTATCCTTCTGCGAAACAGTCATTTCGCAGAAGGAGGCGGCGGAAAGGGACCGAGAGATCTCATCCTCTCGCCCGGCCCGCAGCAGGCGCACCGGGCGTCGGCGGAGGGCGGACAACGCCCTCTTCCAGCCCCCCTAAACGGGTCCAGGGGCGACGGACTCAGGGACGTCCGTCGCCCCCCATACATCAGAACCAGAGGCGGTGGCGCCTAGTGTTCCACGCGTGCCCCTCTCAGACGTCGCAGGGGAAGTCAATCACCTCATTCCCGCTACTCGACCTGACGGGGCCCGCAAAGGCGGGCCCCGTCGGGGGTTACGGAAGATTCGTAAGTTCCCGCGACCCCCGGCGCGGTGTGAGATGGAACACCGGGGTGGTTTTTAGTCAGTAAGAGTCTGACAGCCGCCCCGCTCCGCCCCCCTAGGGCGGGGGACATCTATGAGGATTTTCCAAACCAGATCAGAAAAAAAAAAGGTTAGGTTAGTTTGAATTGCCGGGAGTCAAACACCTCACTCCCCCCGCTTGACCAGACGGGGCCCGCAGAGGCGGGCCGGCACCAGTCGGGGGCTGCGTTGAAGAGTGCTTAAGTGCTCCCGTAGCCCCCGGTGCAACAGTGCGAGGGAACACGGGTTGGTTATAGTCAATAGAAGTTTGACAGACCCCGCCGTCCGCCTCAGGGCGGAGGACATCCATGAGGACTTCCACCCCGTTAACAAAAAAAAACAAAAAAAGGTTAGTTTGAATCACTTGACTGAGTCTTGGTCAGTCATCTTCAAAGGGCTGACTTTCAATTCGCCAAGTCGTTTAACGTTGAATGATTCTAGTTCAATTATCTATCGGCGTAGGCATCCAATTAGCTGGCTAATTTGACCAGATGGCTGCGACATATACATAAATTGGCTAGTCACACAAACATTGTAGTTAGCTGCCTGGTTACTTATTTCTTTTGTTGACTGTAACGGTTATCTATAGCTAAATTCTTTTGTATTGTACTACAATCCCTTCGTTACTTTCATTGTTGTAGAAAGAAACAAAATACTCTTCGTAGTAAAAGCTTCTAAATAGTATTAAGTCCGCCGCTCTGTTAATACCATTTGTAGTATCTTTTAGGTCAGTTTTTAGTCTTCTCTTATTGTATTAGTCTTGTAAAAGTGGCCGTGCCATCTTTAGATTCTTGACATAGATATAAACCACGAAATATTTAATACGTTCTAGTTTGCTTCTGTAAAACTGTTATTTTAATTTTAACTCATTAAGCATCGCTAATGACTCTAATGAGATGCAATTGATTTTCTATTGTTATGGCCCTCTAGCGGGCCACCTGGGGCCAGACTTGTTCCACTGTTTTGTTAATTCTTTTAAAAATTGTATAGCTATGACCTTACCTCGCAAAACTAAAAACGAAGCATGATCTTGAAGAGAACATCAATAATAGGGGTGATGACTAATATTAGAAATGTTCTAACAAATAATGTTTTCGGAAAAATCGATGGAAATATGGAGAAGCTACATGCTATAAGAGTTTTTGGATGGGATTATTCCCGTCCCTGTCGCACGCACGGTACGGACAATGTATGGTACTATATAGTATGAAGTAACCGAGTCGTGACGTCACTTCTGTGATAGTGCCGTCTTTGTCTAGCAGTTATTTGAAAATGTTTATAATTTGGCAATTTTATAAGATTTTATACTATTTATAATATTGTTTGCACTAATTTGCAAACAATATTTGTTTTGAGATTAAAAAGAAAAATGTCATCATCCCTATTAACAAGTTTTCCTTTTTTTCAGAACAATGGAGCTATTCAAAATTATAGGCTGTCTGTTGCCCTTCATCGTGGGACTTAGAACACAACGGTCGGCGGGAACACTAGTCGATTTCACAGACCCTAAGGTAAGATATTTAGGACAATAAATTGTACTTTGGAGAAAGTTAAACTCACAGGGTGACCACTTATACAAAGATTTTGTTGATTATTTGAATTTATAAAATGTAATGAAATCGTAGCAACGTCAACACTGTACATTGTGTTTTTTTTGTATTTTTTTTTTAGGGCTGTGAGCGATTCTAATTCCGAAAATACATTTTTTTGATTTTTTGTTTGTTTGACTGTATGTATGATCCAGCATCACGCCAAAAGTACCGGATACATTTTGTTCAAATTTTGTATACATATTCCCTATGCGTCTGGTCAGTCTGTAGGCTATAAATTATCACGCTATTTGCTATGGGGGATGAGCAATATTGCAATTTATTCGTATTCCCCTATAGTTTATCGCAAATTGTGAAAAGACGAGCCAAAAGGTTAGAATAATGCAGATAGTTACAGATTTAACCTTTTAAATTATTATCAGCCCGCTATACCTTTAAAGAGATAGGCAGTCAATCATGACATAATAGTACGGGTGGTGGCATTATTGTAAATCAAGGCAAAAATAGGTTTACCTTATTGTAAAAGACATCTGCGAGTAGTGGGGCAGTCCAAAGTTAAAGCATGTCAAAGTTGTAAAAAAGACTAATAAAAATAGTCATTTCATTCCGCGCCAAAACCTTATGGAAGGGTTTTTGGGATCATGTTTAACCCAAAAAAAATGTCAGCTGCATGGAAGTGGGGGGAATATATACGTCAGTAACGTAAATGAACATGATTGTTGTGATGACACATCAGGGTTAAATTCGGAGTTATGGATAGTAGGATAAAGTGTTCAAAATAACCATGACCCCAATTTTGTAGAAAAATAAAACTGTTTTTATTTTTGTTTTTTGAATAAGCTTCTGTCTGAACCGGGAATTGAACCCGATTGATCTAATCAAAAAGCATTATGTATTTTTATACTATGCGATAGTGTTGCTGATAAGGATCAAATACAGCAAAGGAATAATTTGTGTAAAATAAAAGAAAGTGCCAGTTTTAGCAATTTTCATGTTTCATAAATTACGAAAAAAAATCATTTCCTTTAATTTGTTACATTATATTTGTTCACAGCAGTTGATCCATACCACCAACACCATCGATTTGTGCAATAAAAGAGAGTGCTGTTGGAACGAAGTTCCTTATCGCGCGTTGTGAAAGGGGGCTAGACGGAAAAAATTCTTACGAAAAGTTGTCACGACACTTTTTGCTATAGTAAGCTATTGTATGCTGTGCGGCGTCGCATGTTTCTCTGCCTGTCTCTCTGTCTCTTATAGAAAGCAAGCCAGATATTTTCATTTCTATTTCGCATTGAACAACAACAACAACAACAACAATCCCGACAACAACAACAACAACAATCCCAACAACAAGAACCCAACAACAACCACCCCAACAACAACAAACAACAATCAAACAACAACAACAACAATTCCTTCACTAATTAATCGAAAGGAACTTCGTTCCATCCGAGTGTCCCTTGACACCTCTCAAGTTTTTTTTTGTAAAAAAAACGGGTTCGAACCGAATCAGGCTTGATTTTATAAAAAAAAAACAAAAATGTAATATTATTTTCCTTCAAAATTGAAATCATGGTTCGTTTTCTATCAGGTTTTGTTTTATGAAATTGTGGCTGTTATTTCAGTATATTGTGGTGTCTTTCGACTTCCACGCGAACGAAGTCGTGGGCAGAAGCTAGTTTTTTTTTTTTTTTTTGGAAGACTGTCCCTGGAATTTCTTGCCCTTTCTTCTTCATACAGAACTACGTTTTGGAAAAGGCAACTCGTTTCAAGGAATCGGTCCGTTGATTGACACCTAAAAACAATAGTTTAATTGAAAAAAAAGGAACGAAAAATTAAATTCAAAGCTAGAAACAAAGTAGATTTTAGGTCATGCGTCATGTAGGCGTTTCCAAAGTTGTTTTAACTCTGTAGCAATATTCCCTTGATGAATCAAGTCTCATATTCCTAACATTTATAATATTTTAGAGATGAAAAAGTGGCAGGTCGTTAATATTATTTTTCAGTAACTGAAGTGTATTTTCGTACCGTTTCAGGTACAAGGACACTTAGACGCTCTAGTCCGTATGGCCCAGTCCTGCGTCATCAAAGTTCGAGCGACTCCTAAAGACGTCAGAGCATATTTTACCAACTCATCACCAGTATCCAGGTCTGGTCAGTGCTTCGCCGCCTGCATGTTGGAGCAAAGTGACGTCATTAATCATGGCAAGGTAAATATAGCTGTGTGTATTAATAACCGACTTGTGGTCGCAACAGCTACTGCTGAGCATGAGGTCCTGGGTTCGATTCCCAGGTCGGGCAAAGTGTTATTGGGCTTTTTTATCTGGAGTTTCTTAGTAGCAGCCCGGAGTCTGGATTTGTGCCCGGTTGATGGCAATAGGCTCGCCCCCTATTACATAACATAACTGGCGAAATGTGGGTGTACTATATTTCATTTCATTTATTCGTGAACAATTTACATTTATTTTTTATCATCATTTATTAATTAACATTCCAAGAAATTCAAAATATAGTGCCAAACAGTTTCAAATACAATGTCGCAACAGTTTTAAAATACTACTAGACAGTTCAAAAATAATTTAATGTATATAGGTACACCTCTGCCCAATCCTGCGGAGAAACAAGGCGTGATGTTATGTTATGTGAAAATAACGAACCAAATACATATTTGATAGCTTGGATAACATACACACGGCTAAAAATCAAGCTATACATTTCCAGTATAAGCTGATCTCGTATTGCATAGGATTTCCGTACAATGACAGGTCAGCTTATACTGGAAAAATGTAGCTTGATATGTAGCCGTGTGTACTTACAGTGAAACTATGGATGAATATGAAACAAAAAGGTATACAGGCAAAAACATTCATCCTTCCACTACACTGACAATATTCATCTTCACTGTGTACTTATTTTTTTTTTAACTTAAGTCACACTTAATAGTGTTGTAAAAAGACTTGACTACAGCAAACTTACAACTACAGTCATTTCACAGTTTTTTTACCTCTGACAGCTGCAACCCAAAACCAACCTTATTATAACAACAATAAAGATCACTGTGATTTTCACAGACTTGACAGTTGCAACAACCCAACAGCAACCTTATTGTCACGAGATTAAAGATCATTGTGTTAATGACAGTGATGCTAAATGAGAGGTAAAATAGTTATTTTTACAAAATGCGATCTAAAGAAAAGCGGCCACATTACTCTAGATCGTATTTCTTGTATCGTGATCGTTGCTTCGTGTCTCGATATGAATGTTTATAAAAGGTATTAGAAAATTCTAGACACACTTACCGAGGGTGCTTATTGAGCCGTTACTCAAAATTCCTTCTCAGTCACGAGTTATTATTTTTTTAACGGAGCCAGCCGTGTGCGCTCTCTTAAGTTAGATGGAGCGACAATCTTCGCTATTTATTTGACTAAATCCTTTTTTTTTGTCCACAGGTGAACAGAGAACTCCTAGTCCACCTTGCCAGCCTGGTGAATGGCAAGAACTCCCGAGTAGTTCGCAAGCTCAACGCTGTCTCCCGACTCTGCCTGGACAGCATCGAAGGCATGTCTGACAGATGCCAGCTCGCCTCCACTTACAACGACTGTCTGAACGAGAACATGATCGAATTCGCCTTCCCTCTCGACATCGCTGAAGAAGCCGTTAGGAAAATGCCTTTCCATTTAATACAGCCGAAGTAAGTTATATTTTTTTGGAAGTGAAACTTCTTACGGGGCGATTCGATGATTGGACGAGAATTGAGAATAAAATTTCAAGGACGCGTCACGTTAAGGCACATTTTGTTACATAAGCGAGAAGAAAGATATAACTATCTCTGTTGCTCACACTAAATCTCTCTTATTCTTTATTTTCATAAGTTTCACTTCTATCACGTGGATGTTGTTTATGTAAGTATCTATAGCCTATTTCACCATCTCCGGTTAAGTTCTGGGTGACTTGCGGCCGATTATGGCCAGCAAATTCTGATCGATTTTTCTCTAAATCTGGTGGAATATCAGGGACTGTGACACAAGTCTTTAGTGGCATTTATTAAAACTGATTTAAAATCGGACTTTACCTACACTTAGTAAACTAGTTAGGTATACCGAAGGAAACCATCGACCGACTAAAAGCCTCCAGTGACCGCTGGCCCTAATGAGTCTAAAACCGAAAAAAAGCTAGGGTACCTATGTAAGTAAATTAGGTAGGTATACTAAAGAAAACCATCGACCGACTAAAAGCCTCAAGTGACCGCTAGCCCTAATGAGTCAAAAACCGAAAAAAGAAGTTTGGGGTATGCAATTAGGAATGAAGACATGCGTAATGGTTTATGACAAACTAGGCATTATACCTTTTCAACGATGTGTTCATCTACTAAACTGGCATGGAAATTAGCATTACATATTAAGTCAAAATAAAAATATAACTTCTTCTGGGTCCAACTAAGTTTAACTAGTCTCCTAGAATCCTGAAAATGATTCACGAAGATTAATATTCTTCTTGTTTTATTTTCAGGTTGCCATTCAGTTATATACTCTCTACAAGAACGACTTAGACGTACTCAAATCCGTTGCCAGGTGAGCAGATGAAATACATTGCAGCATCATCTTTCACTTATCTCCATTTATTTGGAGTCGACACAGCATGTCCTTGTCTTCAATACATCTCTATTAACTGTCATTACAGAGGGCCTAGACAAAGTAAAATTCGATTAGCGCTGAAGCTAGTAAAAAAAAATGGGGTTGATATAAGCTATCGAAATGTCACGTGATCATAGGTCAAAGAATACAAATTAGCTAGACAATGTTAACATCATTCTATTCTATGAAATGAATCGACAGCGTCGAAACCATTACTTCCATAGTGATGCGTAGCCCAGTGGCGCTTTTTGACAAGCGTTATCGCTAGTTTTCGATTCGTATGATGGAAACATTAGCGAAAGCGATAGCGATTGTAGAAATAGAATCGCTCCGAAGCGAATGGCATTTGTCTAGGCCCTCAGTAGTCACCTCTTTTCTAGCTATATCCCTATTACACAATATATCCATATTTTTTTTGTTTTTCCGTCACTGTTATAGCCGTTCACATTCATAAGGCCAGCTTAGCGCAGTCAAACATACAATACGAATTCAATATTGTTTCATCATGAAGGGCAGTCTCACAAACCAATTAAATCAATCCGTGTATAATGAACCGTAGTCCCCATCCATCTAAAGCAAGTCCAACTCGAATTCCTCCGGCAGAGGTATGGCCTTACTAACAAGGGACAAAATATTACATTGCCTCTAATCATACTAATAATATTACAAATGTGAAAGTTTGTGAGGATGGATGGATGTTTGTTACTCTTTCACGCAAAAACTACTGAAAGGATTTGGATGGAATTTGGAATACAGATGGTTTATTTGCTGGATTAACATGTAGGATACTTGTTATCCTGGTAGTACGTTCCCGTGGGATAATTTCCGACATCCACGCGGGCGAAGCCGCGGGCGAAATCTAGTATTATTATAATTTTTAAACCTCAGATAAAAACAAAAGTGGGTAGATTCAGTACTTTCGTTCTTTCACCAAATTCACTCCCTATGATAAGGTGGTATTTTTCATAACCTAACAAACACTCATTCTTAACATACCTTAAGTACTAACACACATATTATATAGAAACATTGTCGGGATTCTGGAAACATACGCATTTACCCAAACTCGTGAACGACTATTTGAAAACATCCAACATTTTATTACACACACATTTTAATACAAAAGGAATTCTCGTTTGTACGATTCCCGAGTTTTAGTGTCTTCTACTGTCGACAGCAGAGATTGTACGAATTTCAAAATTAGATTAAACAAGTCCTCGACAAGTTGAAGCGTTGAGAAGATTCGATTAAGGACTTTCTGAATCTATAATCAGTATGCAGATTGATTTCAGAATATTTTATCTACCTGACTTAGTTAGGGACGCTTGTTAAAGTATTATAGAGATTATTAAATGAGAATTTTGGCGTGGTTGAAAAATAGAACCTGGCTAAAATGCTTAGATTTGCTGGCTTATGTTATTCCAGGCCAACTAGTTGTTTTACTACTTTACTTTGCCGAGAGTGTATGTGACTTTCCGTATCGTAAAGTTAGCTAAGTTTACAACATTTAAGCTAGGGCATGGCAGATATCTATGCACCGCAAATCTTTGAAAGCGGATTGGGTGGCTGTATAAATTATATACACATGACTATATATTCTTAAGACCCAAAGCCTACAATACAAACTTATCAAAATACTTTATTGTTCCTTATCTGTCACACCAAAGTAATATACTCGCTAACATCTTATAAATGTAGGTAAAAGTGTAATACCAGCGCTGCGGCACTTATTTTTTTTTTCAATGTCGCAGCATCATGCTGAGATAGGGGCCTTTTGGCCTCGTACAGGACTTTCTGTTGTTATTTTCATTTTACTTTTGTTTTTATTTTTTATTTTTATATTTTTTGTTTTTATGAGTGTGTTTAGTTTCTAATAATCCTGTGCGAGTCTCAATAAATACTTTTTCTTTCTTTTTCTTTTAATGTTCCTTTATAGGGAAAGGCCTCTTCTCATCCTGAGAAGGCATGAGCAATTGAGCATTGATCACACGTTTACTCAAGACGGGTGCCACGCTTTCAGACTTTTATTAACTAGAAGTCTAGGTTTCATCATGATGTTTTTCTTTCACTAATGACAGTTATGTCCAAGATAGACTCAGAAAGCACATGAATATTGAAAAAGCCACATTCTGTGACTTTTTTGGCCCGGATTTAACCCCACAACCCCGAAAAACGTAATAAGAATTTATTAATGTTTTCCTTTAAAACTTACGTACTAATATTTTGTTTCTCTTGTTCCAGCTTGCCTCAAGAAATGAGGTCAAATCCCTACTAACTTATTCTACAATTTAAGTATTAATAATTATTAGAATTTACCAATTTTATACGTTTACTTTTGCAATAAACGCTTTAAGAATTACTTGTGTATTTTTACTGTAACTACCTAGGGCTTAATGTTATTGTTATACATACTCGTAGTACCTATAGCAAGAAAGTAAGAATAAAAATATTTTATTTGGAGCAAGTACAGAAAATACAAACAGTAAAAATAAAAAGGAGCATTTAAAACTAACAAAATTAACATTAGAAACAAGTAAAAAATAAAAGACCCGTGCGAGCACAAAAAGGCTCTTATCTCAGCATGAAGCTGCGATATTTAAAAAAAAAATACCGCAGCGCTGGTATTCTGAACAGCGATAAACAAACCATTATAGACAATATTCCTCATAAAAAGTCTAAAAGCAAAGGGCGGCCAACCAATATCTTCATCCATTTCCCCAAACTGAGGAAAACAAACCGATTGAGCCACTAAAAGTGTCATTATAAGGTACGGTTTATGACTCCGTACAAATCCCTATTATTATGTGCCATATAAGGAGCTTTTCTATAAAGTGGGTGCATTTCAAGCGCAATTCCATCATTGTAATGTAAACCTTGTGTCAATGCACATAAAATAGACAACGCGCTCGCAATTTGCAACGACTTTACTTCCTTATCGTCTTTGGAATATAGATTTCTACTCTAATAATATAGGGCAGAAGCTAGTACGATAGAATTACGTCATGTAGTAGTTTTGACTTATGAAATACGACTGTACTAGCTTTTTATTCGAAAAGTAGAGTATTCTCCTCGAGGATAAAGGTGTTTTCGGCTTGGCTGAGCTAGAAACCGTCACTGCTCTCGGATCTCGTGCAATTAGCCAGAAGATTAACGATTGGAACAGACAGGACCCACGTACAGTCAGTTGAGAAAATATGGGATGTGCAAGCAGGATTTAGAGAGAGAATGGGCTGTATGGATCAATTCTTCTCCCTAAGGTGTATAGCCGAAAACATCTGGTAAAACACAAGAAAGTCTGCTGTGTTTCGTTGACTTGGACAAGGCCTATGACAATGTATGGAGGGAAGAACTGTGGTCGAGACTATCCTTATACGGTGTGGACTGGCGCTTGGTACGGGCTCTGAAATCTTTAAAAAAAGATTCCAGTGCTTGTGTTAGGATAAATGGGGCATACAGGAACTGGAACTGCATCTCAAGGGGTGTTCGACAGGGTTGTGTAGCGTCACCGTAGCTATTCAACTTGTACATGTATAGTTGTCTGACGGACTATTACGAACATTTTAAAACAAAATAGCCAAATCGGTCCAGCCGCCGTTCTCAAGTGATGCGATTACCAACGAACAGCATTTAAAGAAAGAAAGAAAGAAAATAAATTTATTTAGCACAAACTACAAAGCACACAACACAACATATACCTACAAGTAAAGAGAAAGAAAAATAAAACAAATAAAAAGTGTAAAGTGCGTAGTGAGAAATTAGCAGGAAAGTGTGAATGTAGTGAAGTGTGTGTGTGTGTGATGAGTGAATTTCATTTTTGTTCATATGCTAGCTGCTGCCCGCGGCTTCCCCCGCGTGGATGTCGCAAATTATCCCACGGGAACGTGCTACCGGGACAAAAATACAAGATATCACCTATTTGTCAGTGAAAGGCCCGTCAAAATCGGTCCAGCCGTTTAGTAAATTAGCCGGAACAAACAGACAGACACATACAAATATCAAAAAAATGTATTTTTTTGTTTTAAGTACCGTATATAATGTACTTTCATATGCATTTAGTAAAAAGCTGTTATTTTGACATTACAAACAGACACTTCAATTTTATTTATTTGTATAGATTTAGTTCTGTCTTGCTGTAGGGGAAATTGTAGATCATAATTATCCTCTTACAACAATATTATTTCAATAGTATAAGGATAACATTATGTACGCATTACTTCCTACCTTCGTAGTCTTCATTCCTTCCCTACGCTAAGAAAATAAGTTATCCGTATTTTTGATGTATACAGGATGCTTTGTCACAGGGAAAATTAACACTTCAAACTCCCCTACTACCTACTTAGGAAAAAGACCGACAATCATAATTAATATTATAAATCCGAAAGTAAAGTTTTTGTTTATTTGTTTGTTACGCTTTCATGTCTTAACTACCCAACTGATCATCATGAAATTTTGCAAGCACGTTGTCAAGGGTACAGAAAAGGACATAGGGAAAAAAATATTTTTCCCAAGGGATAGAAAAACGTGAGCTCAGCCACGGGCAAAAACTAATAACTTATAAATGAAATATAGCAACGGTAAATAATATTCTATCCTATTCTGTTCTTTTCTTTGCAAAAGAGAAAAAAGTCAACGCTCACAAATTCTAGTTTTATACCGGACGTTATTTATTTTCTGTGTGAAATGTCAAATAATCAATAAGAGTCATTAAAAAAAAAATTAAAAGAGAGGAGTTACCTATATATTTCTTCTCTCATGTAACTAAATGTGCCGTAACGCGTCCTTGAAATTTCACTCTCAATTCTCGTCCAATTATCGAGTCGCCGCCTAAGAAGTTTCACTTAAAAACAGTCGAAAGGTCTTGTAGGACAACCGGTTGGTTCCTTTCGCTTTTGCACACTTGAAGAATGAGAGCTAGACCGAAAAAAGTGTGAAATTTTGACCGTCACGACAATTTTGTTATTTAACAAAAGTTCCGTGACGGTGTCTATCTATCATTCACCAAGTTTGCGGAAACTGTGCACCCTGTATATTCGTTATTTGTTTTGAAGTATGTCATGGTGTCACTATATTTGTTTAAGAATGTTTTTATTTTTGTATGTTGGCACCATGTTTTTTATATTTATATTCATGTACATAATTTTCTATCATTTATTGTGCTTTTGTATGTTGTGCTATGTCTTTTGTGTCCACTGAATAAATGATTTATCTATCTATCTATCTGAGTATAACGTGCGCCAAAACACCGTCTCACCCTGTACATGACAAGGCCTCCTCATACGGAGATTAAATAATCCACGGCTGATTGGATGGCTCCTATACCTTCGTGACAGGCCTGCTAATCCGTCCCCAAAGAGGGCAAATAATATTGTTTGTTGGGGACAAACGAGGGCAATATAATAATAATGGCCTCAAATGAGGCAGAAGGCTATTTGCGAAGTTGTGTGGTTCTGCGGCTGGGCTTATTTAAGTTAAGTGATTATTATTTTCTGTGTTTATTTCGTCCATTTGGCATAATAGTGACCTATGTGGGTGCGTGTAACGTAGTTTAAGTAAAAAAAATTTTTTTTTAAACAACCGTCTCCCAAAAAAAAACACTACAAAGTGAAAAATAACATTAATTTCGGAAGATGGTGTTTTTTGGTTTTGTATTGACATTTTTTGCCACCGACTTCCGGAATTAATGTTATTTTTCACTTTGTAGTGTTGGTACTTACCCCACACAAATTCGTATATGTAATAACAGTGACAGGAACACAGGACAGATGTTTACATCAATATATTATACTATGTGGAAAAAATACGCATTATTAAGGTTAACAGAACAACAACTGGTCATATATTGGTCAACTTTATATGGGACCTCATGAGAAGTACTAGCTTTCAAATAAAAAAAAAGAATCATCAAAAGTGGTCCACCTACAAAAAAGTTCTGACGTAACACACATTTAATTATATTAGTATTTTGGGGCCATTACTTTTTCTTATTTACATAAATGATTTGCCAACGGTGACGAGAAATAAGTGCGTGTTGTTTGCAGACGACATCTCAATGATAATAAATAAAGATAATGAAAAGGAACAATTTGAGGATAAAATTAACGCTGCAGTAGAAGCTGTAATAGAATGGCTTGAACAAAATAATTTATGTGTGAATGTTTCCAAAACAAAATACATTAATTTCTCTAATTACAAAATGACAAATGAAGCAATGAAAATTATTGGAGGTGATAATAAAATTGAAGAAGTTGACCATACGAAATTTTTAGGCATAGTAATTGATAAAAATTGTAATTGGAAAAAACATATTGAAAATGTATGTAATAGGCTAAACAGCTTTGCATTTGCACTAAGAAATCTTAGGAAAACTGTTGGACGTAAAGCCGCGCTGTTAGCTTATCATGGATATGTCTCATCTGTGCTAAGATACGGCTTAATTATATGGGGCAATTCCACTGACATCAATAAGGCATTTATTGTGCAGAAAAAATGTTTAAGAGCAGTGTTTGGTGCAGACCCATTAGATTCGTGCAGACCTATTTTTAAAAAACATAAATTATTAACATTAGCTTGTACATACATACTGGAAATGGGAGTATTTGTAAGAAAACATCCTCACCTATTCAGTAGAGCCGATAGCCTCAATGTTTATAAAGTGGGCAAAATGTCAAGGGATCCAACAAAATTAGCAATGCCAAGATGTAGAACGGCGTACTGCCATAAAAACACGAGCCGAATGGCAATACAGATATTTAATAATATACCAAAGATTATTAGAGAACTGCGAACCAGCTTATTTCAAAAACATCTCAGAGCATGGCTTATAGAAAATTGTTTTTATAGTGTTAAGGAATTTATGAATTTTAGGACAAAGGGAAGAATTGCATGACATGTAAGTTATATTTGACATTTTTATTTTAAGCTATTGACATATTTTGTAATTGAATTTCTTTAATTAGCATTTGTAAGTTGTATTTAGAAAACTTGTAATTTAATTGTTTTTATTGACATTTGTAATTTGATACTATAGACAATTCTTGATTTAGTAATTATTTTATTTTTGACATTGGAATTTAATTAATTTGTTAAATTAGAATCATTGAATGTCACAAAATTTGCATGCCGAATTTACATAGTTGGCGGAATATGAAGAACTATTGTTTATTTGTTATAAGATCTGTAAAATACCATATTTCAGGCAAATAAATAAATCTATCTATCTATCTAAAAAAACAGTCGATTGGAGCTCCTCCGCCTTTTTTTGAAGTCGGTTAAAAATACTGCGAAGGTAGGTATTCTAGTTTTTATATTTTTCTTCAAATATTTATGTTTGACAGCCTCGTTGATCTAGTGGTGGTGACAGTTAAGCATTGGGGTCCTGGGTTCATTACCCAAGTCGAGCCACGTCTTACCGAGTTTTTCATTGAGAAATTTCTTAGTAGCAGGCCGTAGTCAGGATTGTTTAATGGGAAACTCAAACTCGGAGCATTTCTTTCAAATAAACCAATTACAGGCTCTTTTGAATTGTCAAGGGGTCAGTCAGTCAGAAAGATGAAGCTAGTTGCCCATTCCAAAGCGTAGTAGGTTTCTATGGAGAAGACCTGTTCTTCTCCATAGTTCTTCTTGAAGAAACTCCACGGATACTCTTTTAAATCAAAATAGGATAGGGGGTCAATAGGATTCGCCCCTCGTCACATAAAACTCAAACATGACAAGCGAAAAATATGGTTTTGCTATACACCTTTGCCTACCGGCGAATAAAGATGTGATCTTATATTTGTTTTATGGGTGCCATTTAAACAATAATTTCAGTTGAAATCCAATTAAAGTCGGCAAACATGGTCATCAATTTATTTCTGTCATGCCAGTGCGGTGGAGGTATCGCGTGGGAGGCCGCCCGCGCCCTCACATTGGTAATATTTAAACTACCAACGTTGCAACACAAATCAAATTTACACAGCCAGCCACGAAGCTAACATACGATACTAATATTAGTTCCCTAAATTCGTGTGTATCTAAATTTAGAACCCCGTGCCTGTGGCTGTACTTGCCTTGTACATGCATTGATAGACATAAATTACGAGTACGTTAGTCATGTAACAAAGGTACTTTTAAACATTACATAACATCACGACTGCATTTAGGCTGTCCGGCCTATAGTAGCCCAAAGTTTGTAGTGGACCCAATATTTTGCAATGTTTTTGACGTTTAAGCCCCATGTAAGTACCTACCGACATAATAGAGGGCAAACTATTGATAAAGACTCCGGACTATCACTGAGTATTTCTTACTGAAAAACCCAATAACACTTTGCCGAACCCGGGAATTGAACCCAAAAAACCCAGCTCTCAATAGTCGCACTTACAACCACTAAACCGACAAGGCATTTATACAGGCTGTTTGGAAGACTTAAGGGGGTGAAAGTTGTCACAATTTAGAGCATTTTGAGCCATACATTTCTTAGACGAAGTCGGTTTTATTTTTATTTATGACTGCTATTTCTTAGTTTTTTTTTTTGGTTAATAAAGGCATAGCAAATAAAAATAATATAACAGGGGGCCTAAAATGGAAGCTTTGGCAGAATCATAATATGATTTGCGTACAATTCGTATATCCCGCAATTCATCTGTTTGACAGCCGCTATTTGACATTAGACTTCATTATAGCAATGCATAATTTATGGACCATTTTACGACACTTCATACAAAACTGTCAAACAGATGAATTGCGGGATATTAACTGTACGCAGATCATAATATGATTCTGCCAAAGCGTCCATTTTAGGCCCACAGACTTCGTTTCAGACATGAATGGCTCAAAATCCTCTAAATGGTATCAATTATCACCCCTTTAAAGCTTTGCACCCAGCTTCCAAACACTCTGTATAACATCGCAACATAAAAAAGTCCTCTAAAATGCTAGGATTTGCTATAAGGAATTCCTAACAGTTTAGGTGTAAAACTAAAATTATGCTATATAATTGCTTAATACGAAACCTAATGGAATATTGTAGCGTGATCTGACGTCCATACTATGCCACACACTCGTTGCGTCTAGAACGCGTACAAAAGCGTTTTCTATGGCACCTGGCGTTTTCGAGCGGAATAATTAAACAAGTGCATTCGTTCAGTAACAGACTGAAATATTTTTAAATGGTTTCGCTAGACCATCACCAACGCATTAATGACGCAATGTTTGTTTGCAAAGTAATGAACCATAAAATTGACTAGCCACAAATATTGTACTCCTTTAATTTCCGTGATCCCTCAAGAATTCCTCGCAGTCCCATAACACCACTCTCCGCCGCAGAGAAGAACGGTTCTAGGCGCCAATTCCCACTATGCAAGGTTATACAAGGTCGTAAATAGCTGAAGTAATCAAAGCGATGTGCACTTTGAAAGTTTGGGCAAATTGAAAGACCTTCCTAAATAGATGTAGCTGTTAACATAAATAATAAGTACCTTATAGCTATGCTTGGAGTCTCTCTGAAGGATAAAATCCGAAACGCTGTTATCCGCCAGAGAACCAAGGTAACCGACATATCCCAAAGACTAAGCAAGCTGAAGTGGCAGTGGGCTGGTCGCATCTCTCGCAGAACCGACAAACGTTGGGGAAAACGACTTCTAGAGTGGAGACCGCGTTTAGGCAAATGTAGTGTGGGACGCGCCGGCCAGGTGGAGTGGCAACTTGCGAAAGGCGGCTGGCAGAGACTGGATGAGGAGAGCCGAAGATCTGGCTCAGTGGCGTTCACTAGGAGAAACCTGCGTCCAGCAGTGGACAAATATGGGCTGATGATAATGAAGTACCTTATATTGTTAAATTATATCGTTATTGTCGTTATTTACATTTTCGGATACTTAAGTAATTTAAAACTGAATTAATCATAATTTATTTTACAACTTCAATAAGCATGCGGAGTTTGCCTGTAAGTGATTGCTGCACTGTTGCATACACACCTTCGCATGTAATCTTTAGCATAGAACATGTGTGAACAATCGTTGGTGAACCAATAAATAAATCTCTACCCAATTAGGTACGTACAGCTTGCATTAGTATCGAAAAGTCATACAAGTAGGTAAAACTCGCTTAAAACTGTTCGGAAAACAAGTCACGGAAAACAGAAAAATCTTGCAGCTGAAATAGAGTGAAACCAGCACTATTCAACTCCCAGTTTCATACCGAAACCTATACGAACCGAAAGCTCACACAATTCCAAAGAATAACTTTACTAACAGAATTTATCAAACAATCGTGAAAATACAATAAAGGGATCGCGGCTTTAAACAACTTCAAGAGAGTTTGGATGTAGCACAAGGAGTTCAGAAATAGGTCAAGTTTTTGATAAAAAACGTTGTGTTCGTTCAGTATTACGTAATTCTACTGAATTACGTAATACTGAACGAACACACACCACAACAACAACAACGCCACATGTGAGGTACGCGTCACACTGACGTTACGGAAAATCCTGCATCGCGCAAGCAGAGTTTACCGCGCAACTAGCATATGTATGCTAGTTGCGCGATAAACTTTGCGTACAACATCCTGACATCAATCGTCGGGCAACTTTCTCTCTACAACGCTCCACGCCCTGCAACTGTACCGGCTAGATCTAGTTACGTTGAAGGGAGCGGGGACACCCGCCACTGTGGACGAGCGCCAACCAAAACCGACGCCCTCGTTGCTTGGTCGGCTCTAGCCGGGCATTCCCTAGGGAGCTCGGGATCTCAACCGGCAGGGGCTTGGTCGCACGGGCGTCGTGAACCACTTCGGGCGCTCCCACAGTTACACCCCCAGAAACACACTACAGAACGCTGAGGGGATGTATACCCCTCAGCGACTAGGTGTGCAATAAAGCACTCCCACCCCCTCCTACGGGAGGGGAAGGGTAACCCAAAGACGGGTCCCCAAGTTTGGGGACCGAGAGACCGAAGCCTCGGGCAAGGGGCCAAAAAGCCCCAACACCGATTCCACGCGCCCCCTCCGGGGGCGCAGAGAAGACGTCGAGAAAATCGCCGGGCAGTTGCCCACCAGAAACAGCACTCATCCGGTCGGAGGATCCTCCCTTTTCTATGGAGGTATGAGTGCACTTTACACCCTGTTCTTCGTACCTCTATACTCCACCATATAGCTGTAAAAAGGATCGTTTGGCACGTGGCAGAAATTGTAACTAACGCCGCCATCTTCTTTTTTCAATACATTTTACAAAACAAATTCACAATTTACCAGTAGCGCCTCAATGTCAACGTCGTTCGAGTGCCAAAAGATCCTTGAAGGACTCTACAGACGAATTCACAAGTACTACCGACTCAATTGTAAGACGTCCAGCTGTCACCGTCACTTAAGAGTGTATTGTGGTGACATAATTAAATTTCAGAAAGTCATAAGTGTCGTTTGGGTATTCGGGGTTGTTTATCTATGTAGTTGTTTCAAGTACCGCTACTGGGCCTAAAAGGACTTTCATTAGAGTCTCACGGTGAGTAAAAATATGGGTTTTTGCTGATATAACACTATTTATACATACACGTACATTGGTATCTGTTATAACATCGTAAGTATCAGTTATTTTGACAATAAATAGGATCAATTATACAATATTTATAATTATAGAGGGATGAAGAACAGGGTGTAAAATTCACTCATCCTATGGAGGATGAGTGAATTTTCTATGGAGAAAAGGGAGGAACCTCCGACCTGACGGGTGTCGCATCTGGTGGGCAACTGCCCAACGCATGATGTCGGGACATTGTACTCGTATATATGTTAGTTGCGGCGTAAACTCTGCTTGCGCGATGCAGGACTTTGCGTGACGTCACTGTGACGCGTAGCTCGCATGTAGCGCTGTAGATGCCGCTACATAATCATGATACATGGAACAAGCACTAGAAAACTAAACCACAGTAGTAAAAAGATCTAAGTAATAAGGGATTATAATTTTATTCTAATGACAGCCTATAAAAATATTCAGTTGGTATAAACCTACCTAGTAGAAAGAAGCCTGAAGTTGCAGCGAACGTGCTAGGTTAACCAATAACTATGTATATCTATTCTGATACGAATTCAATTTTGCATCCTTACAATATTTTCAACCTATATTGTATAGTGTCAATAGTTCTATATTGAAATGACATTAAAGTCCCTGTAGAAAATACAATATTGCGTTTGCGGCATTATTGGTGTCTCTCTATGAATCTGACGGTTCATACGGTCAGCGAAAAAAATGAGCCGTCACCGGACAACTGGCAGATATGAAACACCATCGTATAGCGTGGCGATGCGTTGCTACGGCATGCGTCGCCACACCAACAATCGGTTTTACCCGCGCCTATAGATGTTTCACATCAAGAAGTCAATTGACACTGCTCTTTATGAATAAGTAATAGATGATATAACAACAAAATCTATAATATTAACAACATATAACAACGGAATCTATAATTTTATTTAATATAGCGATTAGTTAATATAATGAAGGATTAATATAATTTTAAAATAACAATTTTTTATAAGCATAACATACATTAAATATAAAATCGTTTGACATACCACTCAAAAGATATAAAACTTATTTGGTCTCAAAACGAATATTCAGAGTGTGAATTTTTACGAGCTGTGGCTTCAAATTTAAGCTTAAAAAAACAATAACTTTGTATTTTGTTTAATAAATATTTAAAAGTATTTTTTCTTTGTTTTATTCTTTGTAAGTTCTATCGTAGTTATAGGTAATAATGACCTATGTAGATATTAAACATAACTAGTAGATTACCACCTGCGCTAAGATAGGTCGACGGAGCCCCACCCAGCGGGGCTCCTATTTCTGGGTGGTTTAAAAAAAAATAAGCACGAAGGCTAAGGCGGCGGCGGCGCTCCGCTTGCTCCCGCCTTAGCCTTCTAACCTAACCTATCCGAGTCGGGGTGTTAACCATAACGACTTTTTTATATATATTAAACGTTGTACCAAATAATTTTCAATTACATAAACGTTATATCAAACAACGTTATACTAATTAAGTTTTAGAATAAATAAATGTTATATGTAAAGAAATTATATCAACAGTTGGTATATCTCACGTTGATTATATCTTATGAACGATAATAAAATGAAATTAGACCAAATGAGTTTATACGTTATAAGACGCACCCGATCTTTATAACTAAACGATGTTCAAGTTCTAGGCCAAAATTAGCAAAAATAATGCAACATACAATTTACGTTGCATTATATTTACTGCTGTCCTCAGTCTGCGATAGCGCTAGCCGACGAAATCACAATGGTTTCTGCTCACACACACGCGCGATGATAGTTGTATTTTAATCCATGAATGAGCGGCAGCATAACTCTTGCGTGCGCGGTTTTACTGGGCGACCATAGACAGGTAGATTTTACTTGTCACCCTAACATTTTACGGATTAAACGGGCATACACAACCAAAATTCTCTCGGGATCTCATTACTGCGACACAGTATCGATAACAATGAGATAATATTTTACGTTTAGTTCTTAATTAAGTATAACGAAACATGTTCCTAGTTTAATTAAATATTAAGAGCGTGACGACGAGTGAATTGTCCATACAAACGTAATTCCCATATTATTTATAATTTCAGCATATTTCCACCATATTATGCTGATATTCGGATTTAGACAGTATTTATCTAGGTTCCTACATCTTTTTTATTTTTCAAACTTATCTAACATGAAGTTTGAGTGAATTGCATTTCGCATATTTTTACAGCGTAAATGACATGTTTTCATATTGTTTTTTCTGTATCATAACCAACAATATTTGTAATATTGTTTCTGCAGAAACATAGCTTACATTATCAAGTTACAAACTATCGACAAAGAAATCGTAAAACATTAAATTTTCATTCATCATTTTAGGTATTACGGAACACATTCAAATTCATCATAGTTTTGCGATAGCTAGTAGTGAAATAGAAGGAAATATCAATGTGTGCGTGATCGTATTGCTCACGCACGGTAGCTTCTGTGTGTATCGCTGCACTCTTCTAGCGCAATGCGGGCACGCGAGGCGCGGGCGGGGTGTTTGTTGTCAGTGTCACGATTTACCATCTACACGTTGGCCCATCATGCTCCATTATAAGCCACAGAATGTCTATATTACAACGATACGTTTACGCAAATGACGGTAGTTCAAATGTTCTGATAACAGTATACGTATACTGTGGCGTACATTGGCTTACGCTGCCACAGAACAGAATTATATACTCTGTGTGTAATAATTGGTATCGAGTAACCTATATTCTTACGACCATTGTTTTGTTTACGGACTTGGAAATTTATTTAGGAATTGGTTGTTTGGTTGCTTTGCCGACATGGACTCCGAACGTTGGGATGTATCTCACAGTAAATATAAGTATAAGTACTTATCACGTTTCGATACATATTTAAAAGAAAATATGAATATATAAAAATGTATGAAGTAAGGACACAACTAAATAAATGTTTATTTAAAAAATCCTTGTTTTTTTATTATTATTCTTAGCTCAGAACGATATGAATTTACGGACAATAAAAAAGACAAATATTCCAGTTATGTGTATTTACGTGATAAATATAAATGATTGGAATATTTGTATTTTACTAATACCTACCGACTTTGTATAACACTTTTATTATTTGACTTGTATTCATTATTCAGTAAGTAATAACAATATTTGAAGTTTCTTATAAGGAATACAGAAATAACACAGAAGAAGCCTTACTTTTTTAATGTCGACACCATCCTAAAGGGAATAAATAAACATAATTACTTGGCTTAGAATAAATAAAGACAATAATAATAAATATCCGAACAATTTTATAGGTAAGTATTTACGCGACGTGAGTCTGACAACTCTAGCGCCGTTGGTCAGTCGATTTGCCCGCCAGGCCACGCACGCACGCCACGCACGTCACGCCACAATTGCGGCGGTAAGTCCCCTCTTTGAGCAGTGGCTTGAGAGGCGCCACGGCGTCCTCACCTTCCGCCTGACGCAGGTCCTCTCCGGACATGGCTGTTTCAGGAGGTTCCTGTTTCGGATAAGGCGGGAGGAAACGCCCGGGTGTTGGCATTGTGTGGATCGACCGGAGGACACGGTGGAGCATACGGTGGAGGTCTGCCCAGCTTGGGCGGAGCACCGCCGTGTCCTTGTGGCGGCGATCGGCGGCGGCGATCTCTCGCGTCCGGCCCTGGTACAGGCCATGGTACGGAGCGAGGGGGAATGGGAAGCCGACACCTCCTTCTGCGAAGCAGTAATGCTCGCGAAGGAGGAGGCGGAGCGCGTGAGGGTGCGGCAATCGCTGCGCCCTCACGCCCCTAGTCGCCGCAGGTGGAGACACCCTGGGCGTCGGGAGTCGATTGCCGACTCCCGGCCACCGTAGGCGCGGACTTGCGGACGGCGAGCAATGGGCAGCTCGCCGTCCGGTAAGGACCAGGCCCGGGTCGACGGCGCGTCGTGTTCCACGCGCGCCTCAAAGATATGTCAGCATCATTGACGGGGTCCGATAGGGCCGATGCCTGCCGGGGTCGCGAATTGTTCGAAAGAGCTACCGTGGTCCTGGCGCACAGGCAACTGAAGGAACACGGGTGGGTTTTAGTCAGTAAGAGTCTGACATGCCCTTCCCCTCCGCCCAGAGCGGGAGAGGTCATTTGATGATTTCTCACACAAAAAAAAAAAAAAAGGCCACGCGCGATTACAATGTATAGGATTAGGTATCACGTATCTGATCTGCTAGATTTTCTCTACAAGGCCTAGATATCGAGAATTCATCCTAATATGTTGAGATATCGGCATAGTAAAGAAATTTCCAAAAAATGCATTACTAGTCTGTACAGTCTGGGGCCATAAATCCAGTAGCACGTCAACGATCGTATTCGCCTGCACGGTACTGCGCGTAAAAATACATGTGTGAGTGATTTCAATGCTAACATTTACGCGTCATACAGGTATAACTACGAGAAGGTAGAGGTGTGTGGGGTCAATACTAGACAAAGATAACAATATACTTTTGTTTTCTTCACATTAGTGTTCGCACCAAGTCAATTCGAAACTAAAGCGAAAATTTAAACTCAGGATAATCTGTTCATGTAGTTAAGTGTAGCAATGTATGACTTGGAAACGAAAGTCTGCCGGTTCGAATCCCACCCTGTTGGCTGGACCGGTTTTATTATTATTATTTACTTTTTATTATAAACAGCATTTTTTTTTTTAATATTTAAATGAATGTTTTATATAATTATCATAATAAGCAATATTTATATAGATTACATATATGAATATTGTTTTTATTATTATATATAATCATATATACTTACTTTATATGTGACATTAATATTATTTATATATAAATATTATATATTTCGTAATAAATACTTAGTTAAAATTGATACGATAAGATTTTAAGCCGAAAATTACAAAAATGAATAACATTTTAGGTGGAAATAAAATAATACTAAGTAATTTGAAGAATCATTTATTTATATTAATATAGGTAATAAGTTGAAAAAACTAAATATATATCAGGTTTGTTAATATGAAAATAAAACTGTTCCTATGCTTTTAACTTTATTGAGATTATAGCTTAATTATTCATTTTCTCAAAGAGAAAAGAAGATTGAAGCTTAACCCCAATCTTACAATCATAAACTAACTTACGTATTACTATATTACGACCAGCACATCCCCTGTAAAAAACAACGTATTAATATTTGGTATGACCTCCATTATTGTCAATGCAGCTAAGCAGACGTCGACGCATGGAGGCCACAATGTTTGCACATATATCTGTGCCTCGTAAATTATCCCACAATTGAGAGCAATGAGATTTAAGCTGCGCAGGACATCTCTCATCTCTTGCTTCCCATCTTTGAACCATTATGCCCCATATATTTTCAATGGGGTTTAGATCAGGGGATCGTGCTGGCCAAGGAAAAACTTTAATATCAGCATGCTGACTAAACCACTTTTTTACAACACTGGCACGATGTATTGGACAATTATCTTGAACAAAATGTAGTTCACTAAAGTCTTCCGTGGGATAAACATTACGCACAGTAGGTAGCATTACGTCACTTAAAACTTCGACATAATTAGAGCTGTTGGCACGCGTAGGTATGAATTCCAACTCACCCGGCCCTTGAGCACTAATCCACCCCCACATATTCACACTTATTCTACCTGACTCTGTATTCGGAATAATGTTTTTCTCAGACCAGCGAGTATTGTCTTTTCTAAGTCTTCCTTTTTGGCACGATTTGAAAGTCTTCTCTTGAGAAAATATGCTCGTCTCCCAATTAAAATCTAAATATTCCCGAGCAAAACGTAGTCGTTCCTTTTTGTGTTTTTGTGACAAAAATGGTTTTTTAGCTGGTTTCCGATGATTTAAGCCTTCGGCATGGACTGCACGGCGAACAGTTCGCAATGTTGTATCAAATTGATCTGCAAACATTCTAGTTGGAATGAAACCTTCTTCCTCAAACCTCTTTACCCAACGGCTCACAGTATTTCTCTAAAAAACGAAAATATACTTATTATTACACACTTGCAACTAGCGATTTATTCAAAAAGAAAATCATACACCACAACATTACCATAATTATAATCTTTAAAAATAACTTACACATAAGCCGGTTTCAGTTGAAATTTGAGAAATATTAAGCCCATTTTCACGCAAAGCGACAATATTTGGCCTGGCATCAATACTAATATTTGCTTGCATCTTGATTAAAGATATTCAAACAACACGCTATTCGCAATAATAATACAAACGCTCGTAACAAACTTCACCTACCAACAGCGTCGTTACTTTATTCAATCCAGTAGTTTATTTTGTTTCACATTCACCCTCATCTTTTTTCTTTTTTGTTAATAATAAGTTCAACTAATACACATTCCATCGGGTCTAACTTATCGTAGACGTTCAGAATTCATAATTAAAACACAAAAAGTGTATCGTCACTGGGGTTTAGAACGCAGGCTACAACGTGCGAATCCTGTCAAAACGTTAACCGCTAAGCCAGATGATAACATATTATAAGCATTGAAATTAAATATCAGTATCATAATACGCCATCGCGACATGACAGGCTTGTCACTAAGGCAAATGATCATTATGTCGCACTCTTTCTAACTAGATAATGATGAAAGAGTGCGATATACGAGATTGTGTATGTGTGCAAATTTTTTGTTATAGACAAAAGGTCGTAAGTGCGACTTGTTTTGATGCGATTGATTTGTGAAACTGCTACTGGATTTATGGCCCCTACCGTACATTCACTAACGATTCTATAAAGTAGTCGACAAAAATAAAGGAAACAACAATGAACATAGGGACTTAGGTACCTACCTATGTTCATTGTTTCCTTTATTTTTAATTTTTTATTTAATATTAAACTAAGGTTTACTAATAAATATAAATATCTTCGACTCGAGACGTTATGAATGAATAGTAAGTACAGCTAATAAGAGCTATCACTCACACACACATGGCTGCGCAACGCGTCTGTCCCCCGCTCGCCGCACCCCTTCTTTTGTCAAACAGAGATAGCGATATTCAACGAATTTTGCACTTGTTTCGAATTGTGAGTTGCAAGCGATGTTCGTGGGACCCTTAAGCTCAATAATTAAGATTAATTTAATAAACTGAAGTATTGATTCGACTTCCACCGCTAACTGTACAACACACACAAACCCTCATGCACATGCTTTTTGTCTTCATTTTTTTTTTTAAGCACCCGGATAGGTAAGACCCGTCATTTTGTTGAACAGATTTTTACTTTTGGCAACGAGTCAAAACTTGACGAATAAAATCTAATTAAAACAAAATGGGAAAAAGGCACAAAAGTTCCTAGC
This sequence comes from Griposia aprilina, assembly GCA_916610205.1. Taxonomy (NCBI): domain Eukaryota; kingdom Metazoa; phylum Arthropoda; class Insecta; order Lepidoptera; family Noctuidae; genus Griposia; species Griposia aprilina. Next base: position 20,971,590 of record OU744285.1, on the reverse strand, counting down.
TCATATTACAAAACATAACAACATAGTTATGCATCTCGCCCTTGTGTAAGCAATAATTAATGTTTGGTTGTGGTAAAAGGGCCCACTTGTATTTAAGTGCCGTCGCCGCGATATTTTGTTCTCATGGCACTCCACGAGTTTTAAAGGGTCTGCCAATTAGTGTTGACAGACATAGGTTAAGAATTATTAGCGATAAGTAAACTAGTTTAAGAAATATGTTTTAGTAAGTTAGTCTATAATAAACCACCATCTGAGTAAGACTCCTCGTTTTACTTCCAAATTCCTCCGGCAACGCTCCCAAAAGTTAACTGGCGCAGCCGGTAGGATATCCGCGAAATATAGCTGTGTTCGAAGTACACACAAATCGGTCTCGCGCGCAGCTCCGGGTATCGTCGAACCAAATAAATTTGTTACACTTCGCGTGCTGGTTGGAGATTTGGAGGTTCCTGTCCATGGCACGAGCAGCTCTACGGGTAGACACTGGATCGAACAGACTGTAAGTAAACCTTTTTACTGTCCCGTCTTGTCCTTGTTATTTCCTGTGGTTGTTCCTGTTGAACTTTACTGTAACTTTTAGACTCGAATCGCTGAAAGTTATTTGACTTCTACACTAAAATCGGTAGGCTTAGTACATACGATCTGTTATTATAAATATAATTTCTACACTAAAATTGGTAAACTTGCACATAAGGATAGTTTTTATATATTCATCGACTGCACTAAAATTGGTAGACTTAGTACATAAGATAAGTATTATATATTCATCGTCTGCACTAAAATTGGTACACGTTTTATATATTAATTATTATAATTTTAACATCTACGCTAAAATCGGTGAGCACATAAGATTAGTTCTTTTATTATAAACTTCTGCACTGAAATAGACAGATTTAGAACGTAATTATATTAAATTGTATAAGTTTCATCTATTTTTAATTGAACAGTGTTGCCTAATAGTTATCTTGATTAGTTGATTTCATTGATTCAATAATGGAACAAACCGGTCTACAGATTCAAATGATTCCTAAAGATATTTTGGACATAATTCCTAGACTTGATGGGAGCCAAAATATTCTAAACTTGTATAGACGCAAATTTATTATATACACAGATCACTGTCCCTTGGCATGGCTAAATTCCCTTAAAGAACCCAATAGCAAACTTAGCAGATGGAAACTGAGTTTAGCTAAATTCGATTTTAATATTGCATACAAAAAGGGTAGCCAAAATAGCAACGCGGACCATCTCTCACGCGTAAAATTAAATGTACTTACTAATGAAAATTTACCTCTATGCAGGGTAATGTAGGTACCGGACATGGCTGTTTCGGGAGGTCCCTGTTTCAGATAAGGCGGGAGGAAACGCCCGGGTGTTGTCCTTGTGTGGATCGACCAGAGGACTCGGTGGAGCATACGGTGGAGGTCTGCCCGGCTTGGGCAGAGCAACGCCGTGTCCTCGTGGTGGCGATTGGCGGCGGCGATCTCTCGCGTGCGGCCCTGGTTCAGGCCATGGTACGGAGCGAGAGGGAATGGGAAGCAGTCACTTCCTTCTGCGAAGCAGTTATGCTCGCAAAGGAGGAGGCGGAGCGCGTGAGGGAGAGGCAATCATTGCGCCCTCACGCCCCTCGTCGCCGCAAGAGGAGACACCCTGGGCGTTGGGAGTCGATAGCCGACTCCAGGCCACTGAAGGCGCGGGGCTACGGACGGCGAGCAATGGGCAGCTCGCCGTCCGGTAAGGACCAGGCCCGGGTCGACGGCGCGTTGTGTTCCACGCGCGCCTAAAAGAGATGTAAGCATAATTGACGGGGTCCGATAGGGCCGATGCCTGCCGGGGTCGCGGATTGTTCGAAAGAGTTACCGTGGCCCTGGCGCACAGGCAACTGAAGGAACACGGGTGGGTTTTAGTCAGTAAGAGTCTGACACGCCCTTCCGCTCCGCCCAGAGCGGCAGAGGTCATTTGATGAAAAAAACAAAAAAAAAGGGTAATGTAGGTAATATCGAAAGAGCCGATAGCCCAGCAATGAAATCTGACTCTTCAGAAACATTGACTGCTCCATCACCTGCAGTTATCACCCCACCTTATCCCGTTAGATCTGCCTCTTCTAGTACTCTCACTGCTGATTCATTACCTGAAACAATACATTCTGCAAGAGATATTGATATTGTAGGAATCCCAATTTTAGAAGAAGCTATAGACACGAAGCCCCACCAAGTCCTTGTCTTTACCTGGAATAGAAACCAAATATCTGTTAAAGATTTATCACGTGTTAAACAAAAGATACACTTACCGGTAGATAATCCTGACTTAATTAAAACATTCCTTTTAGAACACATAAGACCTAAAATATAATATTTCTTTACTTTGAAGACCTAAGACACCGAATTCAGTTTACAAACACTATTATAAAATTATTTAAAAAGAATACAGTAAAAATGTATGAATACAGCATAAGAATTATTTACGTACGGATGAAAGTGAGCAACATTCCATCATACTCATTTACCATCAAGATAAAACTAGCCATCGTGGCATCAAGGAAACACTTATGAAAATAAAAGGGCATTATTTTTGGCAAAATATGGCCGTAACAGTTGCAACCGTGCTTAATTCTTGTGAAACCTGCAAGAAGTTGAAAAATGATCGTAAACCATTAAAACCGGAATTACAGCTGACTCAGACACAGAAAAATCTCCGAAAAGAAGAGAAGAGAAAAGAAGAAAAGAAAAGAAGAAGAAGAAGGAGAAGTTGCCGAAATGTTTAAGGACCTTTTTTCAATAGAAGGAAAATATTTTCTTACTATAGTAGACGCTTTTAGTAAGTTAGGACAGGCTTTCCCACTGTCAAACCGCTCCACTCCCGAAGTAGTCCGAGCAAATACTTCTCTTTTTACGGTATTCGAAACATATTAAATGTTGACCCTAGCCCAGAATTTAATAATACTCTGCTGAAAAAAACTCTACAATTTTATAAAATAGATCGCCACATAGGGACACCGCATAACCCTAATTCTATGGGTTTAATAGAGCGCTTCCACGCAACTATTTTAGAGATATACCGTATCGCTAAATATGAACAGCGGATTACCGATGCGGCCGACGTAATGACGTACGCTATTATGTCTTATAACCATTCTATTCACTAAGCGACAGGCTTTACGCCTTTCGAAGTGGTCTTTGGACATACTGACTCTAACAGTACTGTTGCAATACACTTTAATAGACAATACACTCAACAATTAGTTATAGATCACATGAAGCGTACGAAATATCTCTACCAATACCTAACAGATAAAATAATAGATACTAAAAAAAGGGTAAAAGAAAAACGCAGAGGTGAAACAAGTTTTGACATAAAAAAGGGTGATACCATATTTATAAAGGGTGTCAATAATAGGCGAAGTAAAGATAAAACACGTTTCCAAAAGGCGCAGGTTTCGGGTGATATTTATAGAAATGTTTGTGGCGTTATAATAAAAAATCAAAAGTGCCAATTAGAGACATTAAACGGGCTTCAAGGGCCATCCCTCGCGACCCTAGATCGGCTTACCAGGATCCGCGTCCTTCCACTTCAAAAGAGTAAAAATCACACTAGTGTGATGATATTAAGGATAGATCCAGCTAAAGTAAGCTAGATTAAGCGGATTATTATTATTAAGGATTTAGATTTAAGTTTCAAGCACCAGAATTTAGAATTGAATGTTAGATAAAAAAGCATACATGTCAAAGGAAGTCAAATAACGTTCGTTTGCTACCCACCTTTAATTAAGAATTACACTTATTACAGGACAACTCCATACCTATAACCTTATCCTTTTAACCAAACCACTACTCCCAAATATCCTTACATCTCAGTAAAAGGTTCTTGATTGTATTGCTCTCCCTTGGTCTTGCAACGAGTTCTACAGGGCGACATTCTTATATTACAAGGACGAGCTCCAGCTACCTATAGAAGATACATGCAGTACATCATCGATGAGATTCTCCACAAACAGTTACTCTTGCCACCTTATACCAGCAGAAGTGAACACTTTTAATATAGAGTCCGTAAAACAATGTATAATAATAATACCTTTGTTTAAATTGGGCAGCACATCAGACCCCACGAACTTTAGGCCAATTTCTGTACTTCCCACCTTTAGTAAAATATTTGAAAAATTGATGCTAGATCAATTGCAAAGACATTTTAATAAACATAAATTATTAAACAGTAAACAATTCGGTTTCACAAGGGGTCGCCCTACTACCTCAGAAATCGCATGATGCCCTAGGTATTTTTTGTAACTTGTCTAAGGCCTTCGATTGTGTTTCTCATGATACATTGGTCAGAATTACATCACTATGGTGTTAGAAACACTGCCTTGGATCTTCTTATTTCTTATTTGAATAATAGGATCCAAAGAGTGGACGTTAACGGCAAACGATCCGCGGGTTCTATTAGCACTATGGGAGGTCCGCAGGGCTTAATTCTTGGCCCTTTTTTATTTCTCGTATATATTAATGACCTACCTTGCCTTGTAACGAACAGTCATGAAATAGTATTATTTGCTGATGACACATCACTTTCATTTAAGCTCAAACGACAACAGACAGTTACTGATGATGTAAATAATGCTATCGCTAAAATAGTGCAATGGTTTAGTGTTAATAATTTACTTTTAAACGAGAAAAAAACTAAATGTATTCGTTTTCTGACACCTAACGTTAAGCAGGTGAAAACCAATGTACTAGTAAATGGGACGGAATTGGATCTTGTGGACACCACTGTGTTCTTAGATATTACTTTGGACTCGAAGCTACAGTGGGGCCCACATATAACCAAATTGTCGAAGCGGCTAAGCTCTGCAGCCTACGCGGTCTATAAAATCCGTCATTTGACTGATATCGAAACAGCCCGATTAGTACATTTTAGTTATTTCCATAGTGTAATGTCGTACAGCATTTTGCTGTGGGGAAATGCAGCCGACATTCAGGCTATATTTGTGCTGCAGAAACGAGCCATTCGAGCAATTTATAACCTTAGTTGTAGGCATTCTCTGAGGGATAAATTTAAGGAAATAAACATAATGACTGTCGCATCTCAATATGTATATGAGAACCTGATTTATGTAAAAAAGAATATTAATCTATATTCTAAACACAGCGACATTCATAACATAAATACTAGAAACAAAGATTTACTTATTGTGCCCACGACTAGGCTCCAAAAAAAAATGTAATTCATTTAAGTGCCAAAGTATACGTTTTTACAACAAACTCCCAAGTCTTGTTAAAGAAATAAGCATCAACAAATTTAAATCATTTATTAAACAGAAACTCTGTCAAAAAGGTTTCTATAAAGTTAAAGATTACTTGGATGACAAAAAGGCTTGGGATTAATTAAGCTACTTCAATGTACCCCCAAGCTACAATCCATTTTATACTGTGATTATGTGTTTTAGAATTAATAATATATTTTTTATTGATTTACATGACATAACATATGATATTTTTGATGACATTTAAAGAGATTAAATACATAATTATTATTATAATATTGTGAATGTGAAGACTATGTGGGTCATTGTTGCTTTTGTTTTCCCTCTCAGCTAGCTTTAATCATAATCTGGCAGTAATTTTTGTGGCCTACGCAAATGTCCTTTCTTTGATATTGTTCGTCGAATCGTTGAACTCCTTAAGTTCTGGTTTGAGCTGCACGATTACTGACAAATGCGTGCACTGACTGGACAGGTCCACTCAATCTGTGTGGTTTTTCCTCAAAAGACCATTTCAGACACAAATCTACACGGTCTTCACATGATCTGACCAAGATTATGTATGGCCTTTAAAAGAGACTGTGACCTCTGAGTTTGTTTCGGCCTTTCTTCTCAGAGTAGTAAGATAGGAAACGCCGACCTCATCTAGTTTTTAAAATATGATTGACGTGTAAAATTGTTTGTACAAACCTATTTACAGAAATAATATCATTTTATCATTTAATGACTAAATGAAAAAAAAAAAAAACTGAACTGAAACTTTTGAATGTAAAGATATTACATTTAAATGATTTTATCAATTCTATTAGTTTAATGACTACATTCTGTAATTAAGCTGAAACCAGAAAAGGCAATATGAAGAGAAGTGTTAGAACCATACTGAAAATTCTCCACTACTATGAGTACTGTTCCACCAAATGTCTATTAATAATCCTGGTATAGCAACCTTCGAGCCACCACTACATCAGCAACCCTTGACCTGGACAATAATGACGTGATCAATCCCGTTCAAATCAGTGAAAGTGTAGCGGAAAACACAGTAAAAAACTAGTGCACGTATTGACGCCTTAGTTATAACCCTACTGTTGTATTCATAGGTTTATGTAAACTGTAGGCATACAACCATTATTATAACTTCAAATTAATGTAGTCTCTATCTTAATAATCGAAGTAACGATAATCACTCCAGCGATAATCATTCCTCCGATAATTTCGAGCTTAGGGTGGTAGGAGTTATGCATCTCGCCCTTGTGTAAGCAATAATTCATGTTTGGTTGTGGTAAAAGGGCTCACTTGTATTTAAGTGCCGTCGCCGCGATATTTTGTTCTCATGGCACTCCACGAGTTTTAAAGGGTCTGCCAATTAGTGTTGACAGACATAGGTTAACAATTATTACCGATAAGTAATCTAGTTTAAGAAATATGTTTTAGGAAGTTAGTCTATAATAAACCACCATCTGAGTAAGACTCCTCGTTTTACTTCCAAATTCCTCCGGCAACGCTCTCAAAAGTTAACTACATAACATTACATAATAACAACAAACCAAACAAAACAAAAACCTCATAACGTTTTCAAAATTAATACAATTGCAGTGGTGGTTTTTTCCTAAGCAAGTCCCTACTTATTGAGATTTCTTCCACTTTTCCTCACGCCGTGCTTCAATTTTTTTTTTCCATTCAACGCTATCCCAGTTTTCCGAGACATTCCTGCCCCTAGGGAAATTTCTGCTATATGTAATGGAAACCAATATAGAATATATATAGGTACCTATTGTAATACAGGAGAAAAGGTTGTTATCAAAATATCTTATCCTAAAAAAATCCTTTTAAATTAGGTAGAAATTTAGTTTGCATATTTGCTTACATGAGAAAATTTTAAAACTAACGAGAAGCACAAGCTTTTGTTTAACATGATTTTCCAATATAGGTACATAATACATTATTCCTGTTTATATAAGGTACATAAAAGCTTTCTAAGAGCACTAACGATGCCAATGAAGGCGGGAAAGGGGGACAAAGAATGTCTGTAAAATCATGTTATTATGTTTTTCTTAAACCAGAGTTTAGAAACCTTCAGGCTATCATAAAATTTGTTTATGTGATTAGTAATCACATAAACGAATAAATACTGTTAGATTTTTTAAATTAAGATTTTCTTGTTCTCAAAATAAAGGCTCCTGCCCAACATTTTGTTTAAGTCTATCCTCCATTTAGATATATAGGGTAGGGTTTCAATTTGCTCAATTTTCCTGACTGTATATTAAGTACAAATTTAAAAAAAAATGTAGAACAAAAATGTACGAACATAGCTAAGGAAGTAACAATCTCCGATGTATTTGACGATCACTGGGTAAGGCAACTGTCAAAAAGACGCTGTCGTAGCCAGTTCCCGAAACAAGCTAATAATGCAAGGCGTGGTGGTTTTTTTTTATTTTTGCGAAAATGATTCGCTGTTGTGTTCCTAAATGCTCGGAAATTGGAGTCTACCATTTTCCGAAAGACCCTAAACTTAGAAGATTGTGGCTTAACGATTGGTAATTATTTTAATTATATTAAGTTCGAGGTTATGTCGGAAATACTTTGTAGAAAGAGATTACGATTAATAAATATTGATTTGTAATATTGAAATCACCGAAAATAACGAAATAGTGAAATAAAACCAAACTCATGAATGAACCACGAAATGGAATGAATGAATTTATTGTAGGCCGTAGGTCACGCCATCTACAGTTAGCTTCGACCGACCTTCCCCATTCGGTCCCAAAAATATTAGTACGACGAAGTTCAAATATACTCACTAGTCTAATGTACTAAGCACACACAAGTTCGTACGTTCCCAGAAGTAGACATTTACCGGGAACCACGCTCTCGTTATCTTAGTGCTTACACCCCACACGTCCCACCAAAAGCAATTGTATGCAGGAGCAGAGCCGTTCTTTGTCTACGTGGGACGTTCAACCATAGAATAGATAGTACAGAAGGAACGAGTGAACACGCACGCACACATAAACACGAGCCACGTACAGCGAGTGCAAGCGCACTCGTGACTGGCAATTGTTTGAGATCGCCGTGCTTTGAAAATATGTAGATACGTGTCTATGTGTGCGTGCGTTTTCGCTCGTTATAAGAGCCAGCCATCTGTAACTATATATTCTGTGGTTTAACAGTGTAATGTGCCCATTTGTTATGAAGCTACCCCAAACGCAAACAAAAACAGTTTTGTATACCACCAACGTGTGCTCAAAATATCAATTGAAGTGAAACCACTCTGGCTAATTATTAGTATCGGATGACATCATTTACGGCTTTATTCGTTGTCTAGCTTGTACCTGCGACTACGTCCGCGTCAAATTACTCTCACTCTGACTCTCACCCACTCAATATCAAACACACACTTCACCAATTAGTTAATCAAAATCAGTTTTAGTTTTCTCTCTTTTATTATGTTCCCGTTTTTTATTATTTTGCCTCTATAAACCGGCCTAATTCTGCATTGTATCTTTTATGTTTGTTCTTTTTACTTTGTATATCATTGTATCCTATCTAGGTATAAATTATAAGGCTTATTATATCCATGCATAATTTTGAAGGTACACTGACTTCTAAGATACAGGTTTTTACCTAGTTTAGAGGTCAGGGTCCTTTTTACTGTGAATCACTTAGCTTAAGCCATTTTTCATTTGTTTCTTGTTCAATGTAATGTTCGTGCATCTCTGGGAGTAATAAAGATTTATTATTATTATTATTAATTTCGGACCCCGATCCACCGCATCGCATCGCGTCACCCGCTCGCGCTATTACTTCGTTTTCGCTTAGCGTTCGTTCTGACTTTTTTTCTTTTTGCTCTGTTCCTAATGATCGTAGTGTAATGTGGTGTTAAATAGCCTAATCTATATTATACTAGGTACATATTAGGTCGAGGAACCAGCTATTTCGTATTTTATACACAAATTCAAGACTAAGAGCTCGTGTAGCACCTAAATATCGAGATTTTTTGTATACCAGACTTTTTCAAATGGGCCATAATTATTTAGTGGTTAACCCCTCACTCTTCAGCTATGTCGTAACTACAATGATACTCCACTTTTTCAAAATGGCATCGACTTTGTTAGTAACAGGGCGACCAGAGCGAGCTGCATCTTTTTCCCTTTTATCTATTAAAACTTCAAAATGTATAGAGTTTCTTCGTTAGATTCACTTATTTTGGCGGACAGCAAATGAAAATTTGCGGGAAATCGTTTTAACTTTTTCTTTTTTTAAATGGTATCAAATTTTAATGCTATTAAATTTATAAGCTATTTAATGGTATCAAAACCAGCCAGATACAAATAGTACACCCAAAGTGATTTTACTACAACTTTATAAAAAACTATTTCTATACAACTATGTATATTTTGTACATTAAGAGGCATTTTACATTTTTTTTGACACGGGCTAGTTCAGATAAAGCGAAAAGCAAATATGACCAGTGGGTTCTGCAAAACGATAGTCTGTACACAGTATCTTATTAGTTGCCGTCCAAAGTAAATATCTATAAAAGGCTATAAGGACGCGAAATCAAACAAAGGCGAGTTATTGGACTTGCTGAGTAAACATGGCCACCAGATGAAACAAAATAAACAAAAAACAAAAGATTCTTTTAGTTCTATGGAATTATGTTTGCACAGTCGGCGTGGGCGTTTTTCTTTCATCCATTTTATATTACATTAGCTGCGAAAAGCTTGTTAGTTCTTACTCAGCAACATGATAGTGGAGATCCATCGATCATTTAGTGTCTATTATGTCTTTAGACACGTCTTGATGGCTCAGCAAGGACGTTTGAAGACTGATGTTATAAGAAAACGTCGAATTAGTGTACATATTTATTCAGATTTTCGTAATACGTCTTTTTATCATATTTTTTTTTTCATTAAACACCATTAATCTTTTAAAATACTCTGAAAACAACAGGAACATTTTTACCTTAAAGAGGTCGATTTGTCTGCAGCTTCTCTTCGCTTCAAAAATGCGAGGTAGTTGAAAAATGGCTCGTAAATATAATAATAACAGTTCTCCTTGCTATCAACACACTGCACTTAAGAAATAATTTTAATTAAGGACGGATTTTGGAGAAACAACATAACGCAGAGAGTGTGTGTGAGTGTGAGTATGTGTGAGAGAGTGTGTGTGAGAGTATGTGTGTGTGTGAGAGTATGTGTGTGGGTGTGTGTGTGTTTCAGTGTATCTAGAGTTACACCGTAACTCTGTCAATTTTCTCCGAATTTACTGGACTGATTAAGTTGAAATTTGGTACACAAATTAATTTATGTGACCCTAACACGGACGTGTAAAATAAATAAATGAATTTTGAATATGGGGGTAACTTTTGGGGGCAAACTAGAAAATTAAAAATAAAAGTTTTGCAAACCGTACCGTCTGCGATATCAAATGAAAGAGCTTGTTGTGAGGGTCTTGCATATAAGTTTGTATATGTTTAAAATAAACAGTTTTGAAGTTATTTAAGAAAATATATGAAAAGGGGTTTGAACCTTTGTGTCATATCCGACCCGCCGCCATTTTGTTTTTTTTTTTCAAAGCTTTCGCGTGCTTTGAACGTAAGTAGTATGTATGGGTAGGGAATACTTTATACAAACAAAACATGTCAAATAATATGGTACCCTAAAGTGTCACGTTCCCGATATATTTGAAGGTATAGAAAGATCGCCATTGTGAGAACTATGAACATACTTAAAAATGCAATAAATACGTGCGTGTGCGATTGTGATTTTTTATGTAGATAGGATATTCATTATAGTTGTAGAGTGGTCGCTATGCCACAATTTACACAACGATCCATGGTGTCTATATCTAATTCTGACTTCCTGTGTTGAGCTGCACGATTACTGACAAATGCGTGCCGTGCAGGTGCAAGTCCACTCAATCTGTGTGGTTCTTTCCTCGAAAGACCATTTCAGATACCAATCTACATTGGTCATAACATGATCTGACCAAGATTATGTCTGGACTTTAAAAGAGACTGTGACCTCTGAGTTTCTTTCGGCCTTTCTTCTCAGAGTAGTCAGATAGGAAACGCCGACCTCATCTAGTTTAAAAAATATGATTGACATGTAAAAGTCTTTGTACAAACCTACTTACAGAAATAAAATCATTTATCATTTAATCGGTAGGCCGGTCGTTGGATCCAAGATAACAAGTCCCAAGTCCAACGCATAAGCAGGGTTCGAAGTGTCCGGTTTAGTAAAACGGATAGACTCCGTAATAACGGGTATTTATATTTCTTAACTTATTTTGTACCCTCTCCAGCATGAGAATATATTTAGCTTGATGCGAAGCATAGATGACTGCATTACATTCTAACTGGCTTCTCACCCATGCATTATACAGGGTTATTTTTCAAAGACCAGCCAAATTTAAGGGTGTGGTATAGACCATCAGACTGAACAATTTTCTCCTTGGGACCAATATCGTAATCGCGAAAAAAAAATCAGCGGTCCTATACATTTGGGTCGAGTAGGTATTGAAGTTTTGTATGGGACAGTTTATAAATTTTTCGCGATGATGATATTGGTCCCATGGAGAGAGTTGTTCAGTTTGATGGTCTGTACCACATCCTTAAATTTGGCTGGTCTTTGAAAACTAACCCTGTATAATGCTATAATAGCTTTTATATTCGTAAACCCTCTGACCGTACGAAGCATGAAACCTAAATGTCTATACGCACTTTTAAAGGGGTCCCCTATGTTGTTTCGAACGCCGCTGTTGCGACACACGCTGTTGCGAATTATTTTTCCACTGCCTCACAGGTTCGAAAGCTCATGAACTCGAATGAAGTAGTCGCGAAAGACGCTGTTTCGAAAAACATTTTCACTGCCTCATACGCTCGAATGCTTGTGATTTCGATTTATTTAGTCATAAAGTGTACAGAAAAGTATTTAAGCAGTAATTAAATAAAATCAACAAATTCGGTGTCAACATCAACATTTAATATTATTATTAACGTACTGTTTTACGTTTGTTGTTTACATCGTACATCAAACATTATTTACCTATTCGTGAGTCTCGCGTCCTATACCTATTTATAGGTTTTATAATTGCGCAGTTTTGCTTCCCATTCCTGCCTAGATAATAATAATGCATAGAATAAACGCAACGCATTCAGTTTCATCGATTTCAATAAAAAACCAAACGCAATCATTTCAAAATGTGAGTGTAGGTGGCCACCACAAAGTATATGTATTTTCTAAATACGATTTTAGATGTACCCACGAATATGTTTTTTTTTGCAATATCTTATTCCAACGTAAAGTGTGATGTAGAAAACATTGAAAGATGAGCGTTAATAGTTTTATTCGTCCTGTGACTACTCGATATGGAAAAAGTAATCTAATTATAGATGGATATATTATGTCTCACAATAAAACTGTAAAAAACGTACATTATTGGTGTTGCGTGAATAAAAATGCCGCTGTAAACTGTCGAAGTACTGTTAGTAGCCGAATAGTTAGTGAAGAACATTTTATAATCAAGGAAATGTCCAGTCACAATCATGCTCCTGAACCAGGTATGTAGATTATTTTTTTCGTATATATATAAACGTATATAACCTCAACGAATTTTTTTTTTTATTTTTTTTTTATTTTGTAATTTTCAGATCGCGTTGACGAATTGAATTTAAGGGAAAATATAAAAAATCTGCCGTTCAGAGCAATGACACACCAGGTAAAATAATTCGTGAAAACTTATCTTCGTTGCCTTCAAGTAGCACAACTTCGATACCTAACAAGAATGCTCTGCGGAAAATCATACAAAGAGCTAGAAAGAAGAATATGCCTAAAGAACCGACATGTGCTAGTGAAATAAACATACCGGATGATTTAAAGAAAATAAATGGAGTAAAATTTTTGGCTCGCAACCATGTATATGGGAATAACCAACGCCTGTTGTTATTCACCACCGAATCGAATCTGCGGAGGTTAAGTGAATCAGAAATGTGGTTTGTCGATGGTACCTTTCAAACCTGCCCTACAATATTCACTCAGCTTTTTTCTATTCACTGCATAGTAGGAACTCGTGATTGCAGACGCATAGTTCCATTAGTGTACGGGTTTCTAGATAAAAAATCAGAAGAATCATATATTGTTTTTTTTTCTCAACTGAAAGAATATTCTGCTGAATTTAACATTGAGTTGAATCCAGGGCAAATCATGTCGGATTTTGAACAAGCTATAATAAACGCTATTCGAATCGAATTTCCAAACACAATTCAAAGTGCTTGTTTGTTTCACTTAGGTCAAAGTATATGGAGAAAAATTCAAGCTTGTGGTTTAAGTGCACGATATGGTGCAGATAGTAATTTTGCGGTACAAATGCGATGCTATATAGCGTTTGCCTATCTACCTGCGGAAGATATACCAAATATCTTCAGACAATTTAAACATACTCTCTTCCCAGAAGAAGCCGAAGAAGTTACTAATTATTTTGAAGAGTACTATGTTTTAGGACGACTGATAAGCCGCAACATGGATGACAAAATTCAAGTTTTACGCTTACAACCACTTTTTCCACCGAGCCTATGGTCTATAGAAAGAAATAACAACTTGTTCCTTCCACGTACTCAAAACAGTGCAGAAGCCTGGCATCGCCGCTGGAATTCATTGTTAGAAAATAAGAGACTTGGACTGTATGGATGTATACGAAAACTTATCGAGGAGCAAAGTGTCACGGAACAAAAAATCGAGAAGATTTTGGGTAATTTACCTCAGACACCACCAAAAAAAAAACAAAGAGTTGCAGAGAATGCTATTTCAGCAATTTTGAAAAAAAAAAGTACAATGGGCACGCCTGAATTTATAAGAGCTTTAGCGTTAAGTACTCGTATATACTAACTAATACTAACACATGTGCAATTGATTAATTTCTGAAAAATACCACTAATAATTAATACCACTTAGGTACCTAGACATTTTTTTATAAAGATCAGTCTTAGATTTTGTGTTCAGTACTCATAGAAAAAAATGTACAGTTGAGGTACTAATATTTTTGATTGTTACTTTGTTAATAATAATATTAAATGATGATGTTGACACCGAATTTGTTGATTTTATTTAATTACTGCTTAAATACTTTTCTGTATACTTTATGACTAAATAAATCGAAATCACAAGCATTCGAGCGTATGAGGCAGTGAAAATGTTTTTCGAAACAGCGTCTTTCGCGACTACTTCATTCGAGTCCATGAGCTTTCGAACCTGTGAGGCAGTGGAAAAATAATTCGCAACAGCGTGTGTCGCAACAGCGGCGTTCGAAACAACATAGGGGACCCCTTTTAAAGCTAGGCATGATGAAATCACGAAAATTCAAACCGGTGCTAAAGCCTATTCCAAAGTCCTTGACTTCTGTGACCCATGTCATAGGCAACCCTTCAATATGGTAGGCATTGCAGCATAGAGCTTGCTGCTAACACGTCGGGGACTCGAACCCCGACGGGAGGTAGCTAAAAGTCAAACTCACGAAGCAAAAACACGTAAAATTTATTAATACTTATATTTAAAACAATCCGAAATATAGAATAAAAGAAAATTGGCAAAAAAAAAAACTAGTCGCTGGAATTTAAAAGTCATAAATATTTGATATTAGATATGTGAACAAAAAGTATGTAATTGCAGGAATTATACTGCAGTATGTGAGATGTAATTGTGTGCGAGAAAAAAAGCGATAGTCACTCGCTTCTTGCCATTAAACTGTAAGAAATTTTCTTTGCTCCTGCTCACTACCCTATCAATGTCTCCCTTGCAGTCTCACACAATCATCCCCGCATTTTACCGCGAGGGACAATTTGAGGTCATCGGTAACAAACAAACAATTAGCGTCTTGGACTACTTTTGGCAGATCTTTTACTATCGATCGATCGATCGATCGTTTACTACCTTGACTTACCCCGCACCTCGTGAAATATGGATCTGATACGTGTCCCACATTTTCCAGTAATTGCTGCCTATACCTGAAATATCCCAAATTTAGATTAACTAAAACAAGCAAGTCATTTCTTATAAACAATATTCGCTTTTATAACATTTTGCCAAAGTGTGTTTGTAGAGGTTAGCGACGGAAAATTCAAAACCCACATCAAACGTGTCCTTATCAACAAAGCATATTATAAGATAAAATACTACGTTGAAGACAAGGCAATAATTTCTTCTGCACATGTGGCTTCCCTGGTACCTAATTAATGGCATTATTAGGTCTATTAACTGCTCCCAAATTCCGATGTTTTTTTTTTTTTCATACTTCTTTGACATAATCTTCTCATTATTTGACATTATACAGACTGACAGGGAAATTCGACCTATTCCTTGAAAGAGGTTATACTAGAGGTCATTAGCAACAAATAAGTCCAGTTAACTAGGGGTCAAAACTGGATGGTAACCGAGCTATGACGGTTCTTCGATTTTTATATTTTCTTCTGTCTTGTTACCAAAAATAATTAATTATGATAAAACTACTCCACTCTAAACATTATAAAAATTGCTTGCTTGCTTGCTTGCTTTTGCGAAAGCTGAAAAATTAGTGGTCATAAAAAAAAAACTTGGCCAAAACTTACATAATCTTAGAAATAAAAGGTCTTTAATAGCAATAATCTTTAGTTTTTGTATTCTTCTCTTAAATCAACGTAATTTTTTGTAAAAAAACTTTACGAAAACGCGTTCAAATTAGTAAAATGACTAACTAGTTTCATAAGATTTCCAAAAAACTACAATTGTTATATCATCTTCCGTTAGAGTTAGAATAAAAAGTAGTTCATGCATTCCGGGTAGCAGATTTCTTAGAATCGAACATTGGACAAAAATAGGTTACTGCCACTTCAGGCTGTAAAACGTGTTATTTTTTGCCTATTGTTTGTCAATGTCAATTTTGACTTCTACGCAATTGTGGTCACCGCTAAAGATCCGTGCCGCGAGCTGAACCTACCCACATTTTTATCAGTTTGTGTCTTTGATAACAACTAAACTACGCTAAAACGCTACGCCTGTCTTCTTGTGGAATGGCTGCTATTTCAAAATGAAGAATATTGCCGACATTTTGTATTTGTATGGGTTTTGTGACGGTGACGCTGCTGCAGCACGAAGAGAGTATCAAAGTACCATTAAAGTACCACTTGTCTTGTTGATATAGAAGGGACTGCTTGAAAGCACTGAAGAATTTGGTTATCGTCGTCGGCAATAACAACGGCAGGTTTACTAACGTCGCTATGGCGTCGTTGAGCTGAGCTCGTTTCTCGAATGCGCCGATAAGTAGCACCAAACACACTCATGTCAGGTAAACGGCGATTAGGTAAACGCCTTTGATATTCTCTTCGTGCTGCACCGGCATCACCGTCACAAAACCCATACAAA
The DNA here is from genome assembly GCA_916610205.1 of Griposia aprilina. NCBI lineage: Eukaryota > Metazoa > Arthropoda > Insecta > Lepidoptera > Noctuidae > Griposia > Griposia aprilina. The sequence continues at coordinate 20,954,946 of OU744285.1, read as the reverse complement.
AACAAAATGTCGGCGTATTAAGTTTTGAGTTAAATACTTATGTAGCAGTAGTAGTAGCTGCACGATTCCTGAAAAATGCGTGTACTGACTGGACAAGTCCACTCAATCTGTGTGGTTTTTCCTCAAAAGACCATTTCAGATACAAATCTACATGGTCATCACATGATCTGACCAAGATTATGTCTGGACTTTAAAAGAGACTGTGATCTCTGAGTTTGTTTCGGCCTTTCTTCTCAGAGTAGTCAGATAAAAAACGCCGACCTCATCTAGATTTTAAAATATGATTGACGTGTATTTTTTTTTGTACAAACCTACTTACAGAAATAAAATCATTTATCATTTATTCTTTATTTTAAAAAACAGCCATTCTACAAGGAGGCAGGCGTAGCGTTTTAGCATAGTTTAGTTGTTATCAACGACACAAACTGATAAAAATCTGGGTAGGTTCAGCTCGCGGCAAGGATGTTTAGAGGTGACTATCATTGCGTACAAGTCAAAATTGACATTGACAAACAATAACACGTTTTACGGCCTGAAGTGTCAGTAACCTATTTTAGTGGACCCGGAATGCATCAACGACATTTTATTCTAACTCTAACGGAAGATGATAAAACAATTGTAGTTTTTTGGAAACCCTATGAAACCAGTTAGTCATTTTACTAATTTGTACACTAACTGTCATACAGTTTAATAAACCAAACTAACTGAACACCAAATACAAAAAACAAACAAATACAATATCCAAAAAAATTAATATACAGGGTGATAGGGAAATTCGACCTATTCCTTGAAAGGGGTTATACTAGAGGTCATTAGCAACAAATTAAGTCCAGTTAACTAGGGGTCAAAACTGGATGGTAACCGAGCTAGGACGGTTCTTTGATGTTTTTTGTAATTTTCTGACTTGTTACCAAAACCGATTAATTATGATAAAACTTCTTCACTCTAAACATTAAATTGACATCAATGTGAAAGCTGAAAAAAGAGTGATCATTAAAAAAAAAAATACTTGCCCAAAACTTACAGAATGTTAGAAATAAAAGGTCTTTAGTGGCAATAATCTTTAATTTTTGTCTTCTTCCCGTAAATCGACGTACATTATTGGAAAAAAAATTATATGACAGTTAGCGTGCAAATTAGTAAAATGCCTAACTGGTTTCATAAGCTTTCCAAAAAACTACAATTGTTATATCATCTTCCGTTAGAGTTAGAATAAAAAGTCTTTGATGCATTCCAGGTAGCAGATTTCTTAGAATCGAACATTGCACAAAATAGGTTACTGCCATTTCAGGCTGTAAAACGTGTTATTTTTTGCCTATTGTTAGTCAATGTCTATGTCAATCGCCTATTGTCTCTTTGTAATGCAGCAGCCTCGCCGTCACAAAACCCAAACAAATACAAAACCTATTTTGTGCAATGTGGATGTTACACGTGAATTTGACATGACGTCTCTTCCATGTTCATTTTAAGACCCACTCTTTCAGAAGCTCTACTGAGGCCATCGAACATTACATGACTAAAAAAAAAACCGACTGTGCTTGTAACTAATAGGTAGGTGACATCTCTATACAGAAACCTTTATCCTGAAATGGCCAATATTGCGTCCAATGTGCAATTAAGTGCCCTCCTAATACTCTCGACAGGATAAACAATGAGAGGGCCTCTCACGGCCCCAAATTTTAACCAACAGAAAAATTCGATATTATTTAACAGCGGGTCCCAAACTAGGCACAACCTATATCCTGGTGACTCAAACACCACAGAAAGTTAATAATTTAATTAGTTCTGCTAGCGCAAGATTGTTAATGATAAATTAATATAATAAATTAATAAAATTTACAAAAAATGGAGTAACAAAAGAAACTAATTTACATACAGTAATCACAAACAATCACAAAAACAGTTAATTTGAAATGCGATGGCAACAATATCGTCTGCCTATCTCGCCGCCGGAAGACCGACAACTCGTCTTCCAGTCCTTGGACGGCATTCAGTCACAGCTATTCTTACTGATTTCAAATTGTGACCAATCTACGATAACATTTTTTTTTTATTTTATTCAGTCTTTGTTTTTAAGATAAATAGGTACCTTTAAAAAAAATGGATTCATGACCATTTTTGGTCAAAGTTAGTCTCAAGCAACATTTGGTCAAGATAATTGAATTCACAACAGTCGCAATCCCAGATATCAAAGCAGACATACTTACTCGTGTTTATAGCATTACTCCATTAGCTTTGCCGTAATTGGATAAAAAGGAGAGAGGTACGGCCTCGTCGGCCTAGTGGAGCTGTACTGCTAAACATGAGGTCCTGGGATCGATTTCCGGGTAGGCCAAAGTGTTATTGGGTTTTGCCATCTGGAATTTCACAGAAGCAAGCCGGAGTCAGTCAGGGAGCAGTGGTGGCCCAGTGGTAGGGAGTTCTTACGAGTTCTAGGTCGTGAGTTCATACCTAGGCAGGCGCATTAGTTTGAGTAATTTATTTCATCACCACTGCTCTCAAAACGGTGAAAGAAAACACCGTGAGGAAACCGGCATGTACTAAAACTAAAAATTCGAAGACATGTGACATCTACCAACCTGCACTGGGCCCGCGTGATGGATTACGGCCCTGTCCCTCTCACAGAGAGGAGGCCTGTGTCTTATCAGTGGGAACGTAATAGGCTGATTATGTATGTGTAGTTTGGATCTGTGCTTGGTGATGGCAATAGACTCGCCCCCTATTATATAGGAAATAAACATAACTGGCGAAATGTTGATGTACTTTAGGTATACCTCTGCCTAACACTTCGGGTAATACACGCGTGATAGGAAAGGTACAAACAGGTTTCAGAGTTAATAACACAAGAATTGCATCTAATATATTAAAATCTTTATTAGGACGAAACTTTACACATAAGAAGACCTCGATATATACACTAGGGGTCCATCGTAGCTCTACGTCTTGGTTTCACTTTAAATTATCCAAATACAAAGCAATACCTATATTTATTATAAATTATCATAATTTGTGTCTAACATCGATAAAATACATAAAAACCTGTAAAATTCAAACAATTCCAGAGACGTGAAACATTTTATCACAAGCCTATTATTAATTCCTGGCGATGTCTAAGGAGTAAGCCGTATTTTACATAAAACCGCTGATAAATATTTCATTTATAGATAAAAACGGAATGTTTAACATCTCTGGTGTTAACAGCAGTATGTGGTAGGAACGTAAAGTGGTTTACAAGGTACGATTAGGAGACATTGGTTCATTACAATCTTAATTTGCATTTCTACTGGCGTGCTAGTTGTTTACATTGGCCAGTCTTAGTATCGTGTTATCCAGGCAAAGCTTGTAATACTAAATCAAAAACAGCATTGATTTCATAAGCTCATAATCATTTAAAAAAAAATACTGAAGTCCATTCAAATATCGTTTTACCACCGATATTATTACATGGTCCAAATTCCGCAGAACCGTAATCCAACTGTTGTATACTTTGCGAAATATCAATATTTCTATTCTTACATTTGCATGGTCGCGGAAGTTAGATCTTTGATTTCACTATTCAAGAGTTCTGAGCTCTCAAATTTCAGGTGTTTAATTCAACGTATTACTTATACGAAGTGATTGCTAGTCCAGTCAGTTTTCGAGAAAATGCATTATTTATATAGTTTTGAAAATTGGACGAATAAAGAAAAACAGTCCGTTCTACACAAATAAAACGCACATTATACAAGTTATACACAATAATACTAAAGAATAAAAAAATCAATGAAAATAAAAAAATATATTATTCTTTATTGTTTTTCTTTAAATCCAAAAGTCAAATATACAAAAAAGAAATATCTAAAATCGGTTATTGTATTAGGATTATCACTATATTAACAAATTCAACAGTTTGATTTCTGTTCGAATTTGTATTGACATTTTTTATAAAGCTGATACAAATTTTGGATGGATTGCACAACCATTTAAAATTCGCATTTTCCCGAACTACTTGCTCTAGAACAAATCAGGTGCTAATTTGTAGGACATAAGTCGTACTATCACGCCATATAAGCAATAAATCTTACTACAGTTCGGCCTTGTATGAAAAAAGAACATGCAAATTACTAAAAATCATCGTAAATAGAACACATACATGGCTTGTAAACGTGCAATTTACTTGTAAAGCATTCGAATTGCATATCTAGTGCCATATCAAGTGTGAGTTTCTGTAAACATTGAATCAATAATGTTATACCTAACTTCTGTTGTATGCGCTATCAAGATCACGCATTCAAAAACAAAGGGTCGAGAATAACGCCTTGAGGAACTCAAAACTGAATCTTACCACGCATAATTTCATGGTTATCTTCTCCTCGAATAGTATTCACAGCCCCACAGTATTCTACACTCCTGTCGTGCTTCATACTTCTCTTTGAACCACTTGATTATCTTCATGTAGTTGTTGGTGTTTAAGACCTGAGCTCTTCTCAAACGATGCTTGGGTTTGAGGCTGGCTGCGTGAGACAGGAATCCCCCGTCGAGGACCACCATGCGGTATTCTTGGAGGCACATCTCCAGCATCTAGTAGGAAACAAAGACATTTTAAGTGAATTTAACCAGCCAAGCAATCGGACTCGCGCACAAAGGGTTCCGTATCATTAAAACTGTAATAGTTAACCTACTTCAAAACATGGGGTGTTTATTTTTGTATCTTCATCGATATTTTTGTCAACTGTGAAGCGATTTAAAAAAATATTTTTCGTTTGTTAGAAGAAGCCATATAAATTTTATTAACTTTGCTTGGGTATTTTTTGAGTTAGGTTCGATAATGCGTATTCAATCCATTTTGTGTATCTTGATAATGTTGTAATTCTTACCGACACTGTTATTTACATATCAAGTAGAGGTATGAATCGGTCTGGGGTAGCATAGCTAAAAAGTGATAAATAAAAAGGTTCTTACAAAAAAAACAAATCTGACATGCAAAAAAACCCCTTACAAAGTGATAAATAACTTTAATTTCGGAAATCGGTGGCAATAAACTAAAATACAGATCCAACCCCGAAAAAAAAAAAATACGAAAACCGAAATTAAATTTATTTTTCACATAGTAGTGTTTTGTGTACTTAAACATAACTGGCGAAATGTGAGTGCCTCTGCCTAACCCTTCGGGGAATACAGGCGTGATGTTATGTGATGTGTTATGTGTTTAGTGTTTTTTTTTTGGAAGTTTTTTTTTAATTCCATTTATCACGATGGTTGCCATAGTAACACGTATTCTGTGAAAATTACAACGAGCTACCTATTACGGTTAGAAAGATACAGATCTGTGACTGATAAATTGTCGGACGGACAGACCGACAGCCGAACAGGCAGGACGGACAGCCGGCATGCGCCGCAGTGGAACTATCAAGCCTTATTTCTTTTGTACAAACAAAATTTATAGCTTTTTGTTGCTTATGCAAATTGTAGCACTACTTGTTTGAAGTGTTTGATTAATGTTATAAAAAGGACAGTTCTCCGGGAACAAACCAAAATAACCTCTAAACTGGCTTAGCACAAAATTTATTTTACCAGAAGAGTAAAACAGGGTGATCTACTCTCTCCTAAACTTTACACTACGCCGGAGGAGATATTTATATAACTTACATAGTCGTTAGCACTGAAGGGCATCCGGGTTGGCAGCAAAATGCTATCAAATCTCCGTTTTGCAGACGATATCGTTCTTTTTGCTTCTTCTGCAGATCAACTACAACAAATGCTTCAAGAACTGAGCACTGCAAGCCTTGAGATTGGATTGACGATGAATTGGTCAAAGTCATGAACAATGCCGCTGAACATGAAGTCGAAGTCGATCGGCAGGAAATACATTATGTCGACGAATATATTTACTTGGACCAGTTAGTTTCCTTCCAAACCAATCAGGACAAAGAAATTCACCGTCGCGTCGATAATGCCTGGAGAAGCTACTGGTACTGGTCCATGAAGGCGCTAATAAAGGGTGTCCTTACGATATCTCTAAAGCGTAAGCTTGTCGACATGTGTATCCTGCCTATCATAACCTATGGTGCTCAGAATTTGTCTTTGACCGAAGCTCAGGAGTCTAAACTTAAGGTTTGCCAAACAGCGATGGAGCGTAGCATGTTGAATATAAAACTAACGGATCGAATTCGCAACACAGTAATACGCTCGAAAACAGGCATCGATAATGATGGCGATACGACCGCGAGGCTGAAATGGGACTGGGCGGGCCACACGTACAGGATGCATCAGGACAGATGGGCCAAGATCGTCACGCACTGGGTGCCTGAAGACGGACGTCGTCACCGAACCAGGCCTAAGAAACGCTGGCGTGACGACCTAGACTCTTTCTTGACTGATTGGCCGGAAAAGGCAGCATGCAAAGATGAATGACGAAGTATGGGGGAGTGGGACAGTATAGGTAAATATAAAAAAAAGAAAAAAAAATTGTACCAGTACCAAATTTTTTGATAATAAATGCCCGTTGAAGACCTTTTAAGAATCCATGACCTAAGGTCTATGGGGTATTAAGTTACCTGTGTCATTTTGTCCTGGAGTCCTTCCCAGTATAGAGTTTCACTGTACCAGGGTTCCTTGTTGGTGCCGAAGTAGAGGGGCTCCCATCGATGGTACGGGTACTCCCGCTTCGCTATTATCATTGGCTGAAACAATGTGCAAAGGCAAGTTTAATTAAAGAATTAGACTCTCATCTGATGACCCGCTGATTGGGAGAAACTGTTGCTTGTACGTTTTTTTTTATTCCAAAGAAAAGAAAAAAAAAGATAGACACAAACCGAAATACAAACCCGGATTACAAACCGTGCCCAATGGAATTTTCCATCGACAATAATTCCGAAATTCCATACAAACTTTTATGCCCTATTTAACCCCTTTAGATGAGGAATTTTCAGAAATCCTTCTATAGTGAGCCATTTCATTATATACATTATGAGGAACTCTTGTGAAAATTTTCAAGCTATTAGACTCCACGAGTTAGGCTGTGCGTTGTCTTCTAATGCAGTCGGATATAAACTCACAGCTTGTCCAAATTGGGGAAGAGTTGCGAGAAATAAACCGTAGTTCTAGGAGGCTTTTGCCATAGGACCCCTTTTTTTTTTTTTTTTCTTTTTGTCGCTGAGAAATGCTTTATGCATTCCCGCTCGTGGGGGGACGAGACGGGATATGTGGGACTCCTGTCGGAATGACAGTATACCCACTAAAACTCAGCGGTGTTCCCACATCGCCGTGATGGGAGGGCCATGGGAATCCGGCTCAGCCTTTGCATCCACAACCCTCCCGGCGCGTGCCCACCTAGCTGGCGGGCCCCGCATGCCCCCCAGCTTGGGGGGCTACGGGAATGGCCGGGAACACCTGGCCATTCCCGTCCGACACTGGTGGAGGCCTGTGCAATACAGGCAAGGGCGCCCCCGCACCCGCTGCCTGCTGGCCTCCACCTGGGAGGAGTCGGAGATGACTATCATACTGACGTCTTCTTCGACCCCTCCTCCGCCTTCGGAGCGACGCCGCGTGAGGATCATCCTCCCGCGCGCGCTCCGCCGCCTCCTTCTGGGACATGACATGTTCGCAGAAGGAGGCGACTGCCGCCCAGGACCTCTCATCCTGCAGCATGGCGTTAACCAAGCCGGGAAGCGAGAGGTCCGGTCCGATCACCGCGATGAGACTGCGGCGCGTCTCGGACCACGACGGGCACACCTCGAGGGTGTGCTGCGCCGTGTCCTCCACCGCGCCACAGTCGTGGCACGACGGCGTCTCCTCCCGTCCTATTCGGTGCAGGTACGATCCGAAGCAACCGTGTCCGGACAGCACCTGCACCAGACGGAACGAGAGGAACTCATGCGACCGCTCGAGCCAGTCTCGCAGCACTGGCCCAATCGCGTCAAGGGTTCGGCGGCCAAAGGCTGCGGTGGCGAGTTCCCCCGTCCAATGGAGGACGATGGCATCCCTCGCCTCCCGCCGGACGGCCTCCCGCTCTTCCGGGGCTGGGCGTTCTCCTTCCGCCCGTTCATTCATAAACTCTGGCGAGCACCCACGCCTCGAGTTCCCAAGGAGGGGTGCCGGCCAGAGCACATGCTGCCGCGAAGCCCACTGTGCGGTAGGCCCGCGCCGCCCGCTGGGCTATGGCCCTTTGGGGCGCCCGCAAGGCGGCGGCGTTCTCCCTCCTTTGGAGGGAGTCCTCCCAGATAGGAGCCCCGTAAAGGGCCATACTCCTCAAGATACCGGCGTAAAGTTGCCGGCATCGCGCGCTGGGCCTCCCCAAGTTGGGAAGCAGCCAGGAGAGGGCGCCTGCGGTCTTCAGCAGACGCGACGACAACCCGCTAAAGTGCGGGCCGAAGCGCCACCTGCTGTCGAGTACAAGGCCCAGATATTTCATCTGGGCCTTCACCTCAATTCTGACGCCCTCCACGAAGATGTGGGCATCAGGTGGGGGGCGCCGCCGAGGCCTGTGGAAGAACACGGCCTCGGTCTTGTGGAGCGCCACCGTTAAACCTAGGCGGCGGATCCTCCCCGCGACCAAGGATCCACCCGCCGAGGCCAGATTGGCCGCCTCCCTAAAACTCCCCCCCCGAGCGGTGAGGAGAGTGTCATCCGCATAGCAGATGACACTCGTGCCCCGAAGGAGAGTTCCCCGCAAGAGCCAATCATAGGCGATGTTCCAGAAGACAGGTCCTATGACTGACCCCTGCGGAACGCCGGCCTCGACGGCGTACCGCCGTACTTGGCCAGCCCTATTGACGAGGATGATCGTCCGATCCTCCAGGTAGCTGGCCAGCAGATGACGCATGTATCGAGGCACTCCGTGGAATCGGAGCGCCTCTAGGATGGTGGAGTGGGGAACGGAGTTGAAGGCATTGGCTATATCGAATGACACAGCCAACAATCCGTCCCCCGCCTCCATCGCTCCCTTCACCTGGCCCTTGAGGCGGGCGAGCGCGTCCACCGTGGAGCGCTCAGCCCGAAAACCGAACTGAGCGTCCGACAAATCCGGCCCGATACGCCGCAGATGGCTGTTTAGGCGGCCAGCGATTATCCCCTCGAACATTTTTCCGACCTCATCGAGCAGAACGATGGGCCGGTATGCCGAGGGGGAGTCCGCTGGGCGGCCCTCCTTGCGAAGAAGGCACAACTGCCCCTCCTTCCACGGTTTCGGGAACCTCCCACACGCAAGACATGCGCTGAAGAGGTCCCGAAACCTCTCCTCCATTTGAGTGGCAGCGATCGCCACCACTCTTGCCGGAACACCGTCGGGGCCCGGAGCCGTCTTCTTGGCCTGAACTAAGACATTATTCTTTAGGTTACTAGTAATGTACTATAAAATATCTCAATCACCATCACAAATATTCTGAATAAAGCGTTTATTATTATAAATTATATCAGCCTATAACGTACCCACTGCTGAGATACAGGCCTCCTCTCTGTAAGAGGGAACGAGATCTAATCCACCACGCGGGCCCAATGAAAGAAAGAAAAAAGAAAGAAAATGAATTTATTTAGCACAAACTACAAAGCACACAACACAACATATAATAAAACAAACAAATAAAAAGAGTAAAGTGCATAGTGAGAATTTAGCAGGAAAGTGTGGAAAATCTTCAGGAAAGTCTTATTCAGCAAAAATGTCAGACAATGCGCATTGGTGGATGTCGCATATCTTCAGATTTTTGGTTCTACGTCGGTTCCTCACGATGTTTTCCTTCACCGTTTTAGTAACAGCAGTTTTAAAATAAATTACACAAAGTAAAGCGCCTGCCTGAGTTCGAACCCACGACCTACAACTCGTAACTCGGGGCTGATGCGACTGGGCCACCACTGCTCTTACTTATGATTAATTATGCTACTTTAATATGCGATAAGAAAATTATGATTTTTTCCAAGGAGTAAAAAGGTATGAGCGTTCAAAACTATATCATTTAAATTGTGGCTTATTTTATTCTGAAACATACCTTCATTTGGTGAATACAGTTTATATTTTTAAAGCCCGTTTAAATAAACGTGTTTAATAACTAAAATGCTGGTCGGTTTAAATTACCCCACCCCTGTCTAATACACAGCTTACAAGTTATAATCTGGATTTAACATGAATACCAAAACTGAACTGGAAAGTTTAAATATGAAACATTGAAAATTATACCGGGATAAATGATAAACCCAAATGATGGCGCTGGGAGGGGACGCCCTAGAAGGACATAATTATAATGACCTTATTGGTGATATACTTCAGAAATGTCAGGTGCGTAGTACTCGCCACCGGCGTGCGTGTATGGCCAGATGTTTGAATTTAAACGAAGAGAACGAAAAGGAGTATGTAAGAAACGTAGCAAGTGGCTTTCTGTAATTCCTGCCAACCCCGTGGGAAGAAGACATGATTAAGAAACTTATTTCAATATACAGCCTTTAGCGACGTATCATATATTTCACGTTGTAGCTTTATATTTAAGTACATTTTTTTTAAACTCTGGTCTAGACAATAAAACAAATAACAGGCTTCACTTAGTGTCAATCTGAAAATAGACTATATAAAAAAATCCTTCTTAACTTTGTATCTTTGAATTTCGTTTAAGCTATAAAGCCCTTTTTTATTACGAAAATAATTTCAACATCTTTTATTTAATCTAAGTTATATAAATATGACGGAGAAAGTAACTCTCTCTCGTTATCATCAGCCATATTTTAACTACTGTGGGCGTACTATGAGAAGTGTTGGTTATTGCGCAATAGAAAAACCATTTGCACTTCAAATCAAATTATAATTTACGAACAAATTAATCACACTACCGAATCACTCACACACTGTAGGTACACGACACAACTATACGGAACGCGCGACAGTTCCTAGGGTGGAGATACTGATCTCCTCGAAGGCAGAATGGTAAGTGTCCACTCGTCCCAGCGCTCATCCATCAGCCAGGCTTTGTCATAGTACGAAGTTAGCCGAGTATGCACGTCATCGCGACGGTGTTGCCATCTCCCGGAACTCGTGCTGCTCTTCGTTAAGTGTCCAAACGAATGACCGTCTCTGACAAATATAAAAATGTGTAGCTAATAAAAGACATATAATATCAAAAGAAAAAGCCTCCCCGAATGCCTAAACCTAGGTTCGTCTGGCGCACCCTGTGCCGTTAACCTCGTTTCGACCATTATTACTGACTGGGTTTTCTAGTTTCGACCACGGCAAGGTCATTTACGTGATTCCCATGTGAATAGATCACGCTGACACAAACAACAGAAAAATAATAAAGTATTGCTAGGAACATGTTTAAAAGTAGGAAAAACTTTTATAATCTAAGCTCCTATTAAGGTATCTATCCTCCAAAAATTGCCCGAGGCCGAATGGTTTTAAGAGTGAAAGCATTTTGAGAAATCAATTTATCCGGCAGAGGTGCAGCCTCTACATTTCATACGGATTCAGTACCTACATCACTAAGAAGAGTCATCATCTTGTTATCAATACACCATATCTGCTCTTTGTTGTCACATGAAGGCGAAGTTTTATTATAAGTACCTAGGTACTTACCCCTGCCAATATAATAGTCAGTAATATATAAGAAACCGATAAAATAGCGACGCATTATTGTTATATAATAAAATTAATTAAGTAATTACTGTTCAATATTTCACACACCGTACCTACTCCTAATCGCTTTATCGATAAGCAAATAGGTATTTTTAATATTTCAATATGCAAATTATATCCCAAATATACCCAGCTAAACCCTAATGCGTTAACCCTACACACTTTATTATGGTGAGCATATTCTATTTATACGAGTACATACATATATAAACTCTCGCCTTCTTCCCATAGGGGTAGGTAGAAACTACACTTAGAACGCGACCTGCTAAAATCCTTACATTTTCCTTTTGCTTCGTTCGTTCGTTTATTCTGTCTATCTATAGAAATAAAGCCATATTTCGAAACAAAACCATATCTTTGTCGAACCAAAAATAAATTCAATTGAAACTTATGAATGGAATATATTTCCAAGGTTTCACAATGTGTCGCAAACGATTGCTCTGGCCTCCAACGGTTGTCAATTTGTAAAATTGGTACGAGTCCTGTTTTCCCCTATCAGTTTGCAGGTATCGTGAACATATAAACGTCGTTTTACCATAATACTATGATGGGATCCTTTCTTTTTGTAGGTAGAAGATAAGGAGAAACAATATTTGGCTTTGTTTACTGTCTGAAAATTTGAGAGACTGTATTATATAAATGTAAGATAAATTTGTTACCTCTTTGTTTGTTTGTTACTAATTTGTTACCTCTTTGTTTGTTTGTTACTCAAACTCAAAGCATTTATTTCAAATAAACCAATTACAGGCACTATTGAATTTTCAAGGGGTCAGTCAGTCAGAAAAATGAAGCTAGTTACCCATTCTAAAGCGTAGTAGGTACCTATGGAGAAGAACGGGCAAGAAAGTCCATGGACACTCTTTTAAATCAACATATATGTAGTTACAAAAAAAATTGGTTACATCATTCATGTTGAAATTATACATGTGAGAACGATGTAGAAAGACGTGCACGTTAAAAGCGTCCATAATAAAAAAATATAAAAACATTTTTTTAAATTAAAATAAACCGTGGCAGGCAAGAGATGACCAGTCCCTACTGACGGCGCGCGGCGCCCGTTCACGAACATGACGTATGGATCAGCACCATTTAGCTCAACCATTTTGAAGGGAACTTAATGATCTAACACACACGCCACCACCAGCGAGACATTTGAGTGAGCAAGTCATACTCACAGCCGCCAGAGCACATTCAAGTCAATGAAAGACGAACCTAGTAAATGGTGGCTTTATAGTAGGTACATAGTGCTCACACATGTGCCAAAACTGGCGAACCAAAAAGGTTAATATAACACTACAAGGCATGTAAATTGTGGCTTCACAACATTATTTACTTATGAATAAACTTCTTATACCAACAGCATTCTAAATAAAAAATACCACATTTTAAAATAATCTAAAAATTTCATACTACCAAATCGCCAGTACACCATATCATTATTCCAACATTTTTGCTCAAAATCGTAACACGAATAGGTAAGTTACTTCTACAAATTACTGAAATGCAAAAAGTTTGTCGGCGCAAATGATATTGGCGCATTCAAAAGAAACAAGTGCGACAAGTTTTTACATTAGTTTTCATAAAGACAAATGGCTTTTACAGTGTTATTGAGTAAAAGACGACGCTCAGGCGAGCTTAGCAAAATGAACTTAGGGATATTCCAGAAACTTGCTCTGTGCTCCAACTGAGCTAAGATGAATTGGAAAAAAGCTGAGTTATTGGTTCGACCAGTATTACGACAGACTAGGGATCAAAGGATTTGACTACCTACCTACTTAATGATATAAGCCAAGAATATTGTAAAATGAATTTAAACCCTATCCCTGCTAGTAATTCAAGTAACTTATTTAAATGTTTATTGCAGTTGCGTCGAAATTGAGGAGAAACTACGAGTAGATCATTCATCAGATGGACAACAGGTCGTAAAAGCACCAGCTTAACGGTTAACCAGCCCATTAGTCCCCAACACAAGTTCAAAACGACTTTTAAACACTATCACAATAACGGCCAGAGAACAAATTAGGAGCTAACCAGTTATAGCCGGCTGTTAGCGCTCTAATACGGTAAAGTGGTACGGTTAGGACGCGCAGCTCTTGATAATTAGTTGGCAATTAGTACGGGGGACGCGCCATGAGACGGGCAAGGGGCGCGGCGTGGGCGGTTGGGGAGGGGAGGGCAGTAGGTGTGTTAGGAATATGTCCACAGAATAGATTGGTACAGAAGACCGGCTCCATACAACGAGATAAAACCCTTGCATACATTAACGTGTTTAAGCCCCTGACATGGGTAATGTGTTTTTTTTTTTTAATTATCGGTAACCATTGGATACAGGCTGTCACAATATTGGCATCGAACAATATGGAGCTTATGTCCATATACAAGGTGGTACGGACATCGACGCGCAACCTGTTACCATGGATTCAGTACATGATTCTGAAAGCCTCTGCGGTAAAAAATTTCGTCGATTATTAAAAAAAGAATTGCTGTTCCATATATTTTGACTGCGTAGGTATTGCACTTTTCTATTAAACAGGTGTTTTTTTTATTTTTTGATAACCGACGGTAATTTTTTCCTCTAGGAGGTCTAGAATCATGTGCACGAATTCATGGTTACAGTTTGCGGGTCGATATCCCTGCCAGCTTGTATATGGACATAAGGTCCATATTGCTCGATGCCAATATTGTAGTACTTGTTGTAAGAGATACAGCCACACCATATTGAGCTATACGAAGTAATTAGTTTATTAAGTAGCCACATATCGTTCCACTAATTTCTCCACCACCTCTTGCAACTGGAGTCGGCAATGAAATAAAAAAATTGCTCGTATAAGCGCTCAAACTCAAAGCATTTATTTCAAATAAACCAATTACAGGCACTTTTGAATTGTCAAGGAGTCAGTCAGTCAGAAAAATTAAGCTTGTTGCCCATTCCAAAGCGTAGTAGGTACCTATGGAGAAGAACGGGCAAGAAACTCCATGGACACTCTTTTAAATCAGCATATACACGTAGTTACAAAAAAAAATGGTTACATCATTCATGTTGAAATTATACATGTGAGAACGATGTAGAAAGACGTGCACGTTAAAAGAGTCCGTAATAAAAAAGATACAAACAAAACAAAACAATTAAAAAATTAAAATTAAAATAAGCCGTGGCAGCCAAAAGATGACCAGTCCCTACTGACGGCGCGCGGCGCCCGTTCACGAACATGACGTATAGATCAGCACCATTCAGCTCAACCATTTTGAAGGGAACTTAATGATCCAACACACACGGCACCACCAGCGAGATATTTGAGTTAGCCTGACATACTCTCAGCCGCCAGGACACATTCAAGTCAATGAAAGACAAACTTAGTAAATGGTGGCTTTATAGTAGGTACATAGTGCTCACACATGCAATTATACATTGTTAAGAGATTGGATTTATATAATACGAAGATAGTTTTTACAATCTTCAGCAGCTCCAACAATATTTTCGAATGCTAATCAATTAATTAATTAACTTTACAAATGCGTGTCTATGTGTGTGTGCGTTTTCGCTGGCTGTATGAAACTGGCCTTCTGCATTTATCTATTTAGTGCTATGCCTGTCACTCGACAAGATTGAACCGCCATGATGGAACCAGATTGGGAGGCGTAGAATTAGTTGCAATCCCATTTGGTGGGATTTGATTGACTTGTGACTACGGTCTGACAGTTGTATGTATGAATTGAGATTCATGCCGCATTGATTGATGTCCGGAGTGGGTTAGCGAGAATTGGTTCGATAATTATACAGGGTGTTTGGAACATCGACTTGAAAATTGTAACTATTAATTCAGCACATGATTCAAGACCCCCTAACGTAGAATTTTTTCGCTTTGTAGAAAAGTGCAATACCTACGCGGTCTAAATGTATGGAACAGCATTTTTTTTTTAATAACCGGCGAACAATTTCAACGCAGGGGCTTTTAGAATCATGTACTGAGTCCATGGGAACAGAGACCGTACTATGACGTGTTAAAGCTATCATTGTTCCAGCGTGAAAGAGAGACGGAGCTATATATAACCGATAGCACTATCCCTTTTTCTCAATGGAACCATTATGGTATTAGCACGTCATAGTAAGGCAGCAGGTTGCACGTCGATGTCTGTGCCAACCTGTATAGGCTTGGTGTTAGATTCTTAGGTAGCGTAGCATGATAATTGAGTCAAGCTGATGGCTATTTAAAACATAGTGACTAAAGATTTTAAGACACGAGTAAGAAAAATCCATGACAAAAACCTACCCACAGAGATTCAACCTGAATCGAAACCTCAAAACCTGTTCTAAAGTGCGGAGCATTTTTATATTATTTAGAGCAGTGGCAACGGCCCCGACTTACGTGTCGTATGTTCGAATCCAGGCAAGCACAGTACTTTATGTAATTTATTGTATCCCCATTGCTCTCAAAACGGTGAAGGAAAACATCGTGAGGAAATCGGCATGTCCTAGAACCAGAAATGTGAAGACATGTGGCATCCCCACTGGGCCCACGTGGTGTATTATGGCTCACCCCCTCTCACAGAGAGAAGGCCTGTATCCCAGCAGTCGGAACTTTATAGACTGATTATGAGCATTTTTATTGCCAAAAACGAACCATTGCTTTAAGCACAAAAATAATTGTTGAAAATAAGCATAGGTGCTTAGAACGCTACTGACGCCACAATCAACGTGCATACTTACTGGGCCAGAGTAATCTGGTTAACCAGACGAATGTTGTATTATCGATTCGAAAAGAAGAAGAAGCATACCAAGTATGATTACTTAGCTTTCAAACTGCTCTTACTTACGAAACATTCTCTCAAGAAATGCCTTTACAAAATGCACATCAAAAATACAGGTGCTTACATTACAAAGAACACTCTTCTGTACTAATATGTGACAACACAACTCTCAACTTGTAAAAGACTTTTTGAAGCATCCAGAAGCTTCTTCAATGGAGATGAGCTAACGTTTCCTTACGTTGTATGCTATATGTAGCTCAGTATCGGAATAAAATTCGCGTTAGTATCGAATATGTATTTACAGAATAATAATTATGAATACAACTTAGTTACAGTAAATTGGACTGAAACATCATGTTTTTATGAAGCTGAAATAAAGCATCCAGAAGCTTCTTCAATGGAGATGATCTAACGTTTCCTTACGTGGTATGCTATATGTAGCTCAGTATCGGAATAAAATTCGCGTTAGTATCGAATATGTATTTACAGAATAATAATTATGAATACAACTTAGTTACAGTAAATTAGACTGAAATATCACGTTTTTATGAAGCTGAAATAAAGCATTCAGAAGCTTCTTCAATGGAGATGATCTAAAGTTTCCTTACGTTGTATGCTATATGTAGCTCAGTATCGGAATAAAATTCGCGTCAGTATCGATTAAGTATTTACAGAATAATAATCATGAATACAACTCCGTTACAGGGAATTGGACTGAAACATCACGTTTTTATGAAGCTGAAATATTTCGGTCACTACTTTAGCGCATTCGCTTTAGTAACAGAATTCTTGAACAAACGCGTTGATTTCCGCAAATGTTGGCAGCTAACACCATCCGTTTGTCAAAGTCAATTCCATGCACAAGATTATCTTTAAGAGGAATTAATAGTGCCCATATTGGGACAGGCGAAGGGTTTTGCGAGATTTCGTCCCTGCGTCTGACACTCTTGCTTGATATATCTTTGTTTTATGTAAAAGATGCTGCTGTTTCTACAAGATCCGTTATTCTGTGGCGAAGCAGATTATTTGAATCTTCTACTTCATTTTGTAACAAAGTTACATAGTTCAGGACGTCTGAATCAATAACTTTTTTTTATATAAGGTGAGACACGTAACACTAGGTAATTGTAGCGGTATCTACATCGCCAAATGCAAGCTAAACATCACACTGACGTCACGCAAATCCTGCATCGCGAAAGCAGAGTTTACCGCACGACTAGCATATATACAACGTCCCGATATCAACCGTTGGGTAGTTGCCCACCATACACAACACCAGTCTGGTCGGAGGATCCTCCCTTTTCTATAGAGTATGAGTGAACTTTACACACTGTTCCTCGTAACTCTACAGAATCTCTCAAATACTGTAAATAATACTTAGTGTAGGTACTACAAAACGTAAGTAAATACTTCGGTGATCCAAATATTTAACCAACAAAATATCCTTCATATTAACATTTCTCTGCAAAGTAAATATATTTCTGTCTACTTATTACATCTAAGCATCCATCATATCCTTCCATCATTGCTAGGTAAATGGATTTTTGACAGCATATACACTTATTTTAGTAGTATTTTATGTTGTATAAGAAGGCGTGAGTTTATGTATGTATACACATATTTTATCATGATACATTCTGGATTACGTAACTTTTTCATCATATATTTAACTTTTTAGACCTTACAACTTTGAACACTAAACCTAATATTTTCCTATGTACCTAATTGGTCTCAAGGGCGATTCGTTAATACTTAGGACAGGGCTAAATTATGACATTTGACATTAATCGTGATCGCCTTGTCTTATTTTTTTTTTTTGTATATATTCTTTATTGTACATCACAAAATACATAACAAAAAATTAAATCAAACACTACAAAATATACAATAGGCGGCCTTATAGCTTACTCGCTTTTTCGCTTTTTTATCTTAGTTACTAAGTTATAATTATCTCCGATACTAGGCGACTTATCCGCAGTTCTGAAGATAAGTCAGTAGCTAAAGCTGCATATACATCTATGTAACGAAAATCCACTTAATAAAGTGGTTTGAGCGTAAGTGGAGACATTTCGGTCCTACATTCGATAATGTGTATCGAACGCAGACTATTGATAGTCATGAGATTTAATAAAGCATCCCGCTTATGTAGCTACCTATGGTGCGCCATTAATATCAAGGATTACAGTATAATATGGCAGACCACTGGCCAGGTGGGTGGCTGACCTACAGAAGATCGCAGGGAAGACCTGGATGAGACTCGCACGGACCAGGGAAGGATGGCACAAAAGGGAGTAGGCCTATACTCATCAGTGAGTGGAAAAAGCCTGCCAGTGATGGTTACAATAATGATATCCATCACCCAAAGACAGGATGACAAGCTTACGAACTTAATTAGCACCTAACCCTGCGTTTATACCAAGTTAGAAAAAATGTTACAATTTATATACAGGGTTTCCCGGAAATCGACCGACATACTGTTGTAGGTGGTGTTAACTTTGGTCAAGCCCTCCCAAAATAACAAAATAAATGTTCCACAAAATCTTATAGTTACGAGTTATACCAGATTTAAAAAAAAAAACTGCATCTGAGCAGTGATGGCCCAGTGGTATCGGCCCCGATTTACAAGTTGTAGGTCGTGAGTTCGATCCCAGGCAGCCACTTTACTTTATATATTTATATACCATATATTTAATTTCCTCACCACTGCTATCAAAACGATGAAGGAACATATGGTGGCTAGAATCAAAAATTCGAAGATATGTGACATCAACCAACCCGCACTGGGCCCGCGTGGTGGATTATGGCCCACTCCCTTTCACAGAGAGAAGGCCTGTGTCCCAGCAATGGGAACTTATAGGCTGATTACGCATGTCCGAAAAAAACTCCATACATGTTTACACGACATATGTTTGACAAGCCTTTTACAACACTTATCGAAAACAAGTATCAAAACTTATGTTTACATATAAACGCGAGGAAACAGTAGCTATGTTTAATCACAATGGACATAATGAAATAATTACTAATTCCTTTAAAAGGGAAACGATTCAAGTTAAAGTGACATATTATTGCAAAGCTGTATGTTCTATAAAATAAATGAACCTTAAAAGCTTCTATGAAAAACACAATTCACAAAAAAATCCCCAAATGAACGAAAATGTAAGTGAAAGTATAACTCGTTAAAAGTTAGCCTGTCTGAGCAATTCTGACTGAATAAGTCGCTAACAAGCCGTATTTTAGAGTTTTATTTTTTCATAATTGTGGAGAAAATTACGTCAAATACATATGTGATCTTTATTTAGCTTTTTGAGCCTTTGAACTCAGCACTTTTCATCTGAAAACCCAATAGCGAAATATTTTTTGAAATAGAAAATGTACCTACTGTTTTAATAAAAATCCTACTATCCTACTTAATATTTGGATGTTTGTTACTCACTCACGCAAAAACGGCTGAACGGATGTAGATGAAATTTGGCACACAGATACTTTATAACCTGAATTAACGTTTGAGGATATGGTTTATTGTGAGTCGTAAAAACCACAGAAGGTAATGTAGCGGCATCTATAACCCCACATGCGAGCTGTCACACTGACATCACGCATGATCATTCATCATCATTGATCATGATTATCTCCTTTGTATGCACGTGTTACTGTGACAAAGAAACCTATTTTTCTTGCTTTCTTTCGCGCAAAATCCTGCATCGGGCAAGCAGAGTTTACCGCTCAACTAGCATTTAAACAACGTCCCGACGTCAATCATCGGGCAGTTGCCTTCAGACACGACACCCGTCTGGTCGGAGGATCCTCCTTTTTCTATGGAGGATGAGTAAACTTCACACCCTGTTCCTCATGCCCTCTATAGTAATTTCATCAGTTTATAAGAACATAAATATTATTTGAACTAACATTCTCTAACTTTACGGTAGGTATTCATCACAGTATAACATTTCAATCAGTGGTTCTTCTTAGCATGTCGATGGAAATTTAAATGGACTTGGGCCAGAATTCGGCTACTTGTATGGCGCCATCACTAGCATCCATTAAATACTGCAAAGTGCAGCTGACTGGACACGCCGGGCATGATATTAAGTATCCTATCGTTTGTGAAACAGTCAGTTCTACTTAAAACGCAATAGAAACAGCAAGAGGCGCCTCGAAAGCCCTACAACCACATACAAAATATTTATTTATTGTTCAGAAAGGACGGCTGCGTTGAACATGCAACCATTGTATGAAAATGAACCAAGCAACGCTAGGAGTTATAAAAGAAAAAAGAAAGCAAATACATTTATTCGGCACAGACTAAAAGGCACAGAATTTATTCTGCAAAAAAAAGAGTATGCCGTTGTAAGAAAACAGCAGGAATGTGTCCCTTCGGCTGCGCAGGAGTTCCTTTTATAACAAAAGCGAGCACTAGGAAAGGATTTTTGAAAATTCATCCCCTAAAGTGGTTAAATAGTTTGTATGAAAGATCGTCCTTCCTAAAGTAAGAAACGTGGAAGACTTATATTAAATGTATGTTTATAAGTTATCTATAGGGTCAAATTAAATTAGCTAGCGAAACTATGCAGACTTTATGGGTATTGATATCTAAACACGATAAAATAAAAGTATAAAATACTTGATGCTTTTTTTTGTTTTATTTTACATAAACCAACATGGGCACTTATGAAACATCAGAAGCTAGGTGCACGGTTCCAATTGGTTGTTTCCTATGGAGAAGAGCCGGCAAATAACACCACGGTTACTCTTTTAAAAATAAGGGGCTTTTACAATGTTTCAAATGACAGTGTTGATAGATATGGGAGGACAGTATAGGCCTGGCAACAAGTAGCAGGTACTCAACAAAATATAAAAAGGTCTACAAATCTACAGTCTACAAGTTAGAACTACAACGTTCTCACATTCAGAAAATATAGAAGAATCTATATAAAAATAAAAGCCTATTTAAACCAAATGATATGATTGCCATCACAACTGTAACAAATCTGAATTAAATCCTGTCTACAAAACCCATAAGTAAAGAGTTAAAATAAGAATTAGAGGTATATAATGTCAAATAATGAGAAGATCGTGTCAAAGAAGAAAGTAAAAAAAAACATATTTTTTTTAAATATAAACTTTGTAATTTGGGAGCAGTTAATAGACATTTACATAGTGATGCCGTTAATGAGGCACCAGGGAAGCCACATGTGCAGAAGGAATTATTGCAAAACTTGTCTTTGACGTAGTCTTTAATGTTATAAAATGCATTTTTAATAAGGATACGTTTGATGTGGGTTTTGAACTTTCCATCGCTAAGTTCTGTAACTGATTTTGGCAACTTGTTATAAAAGCGGATACTGTTTATAAGAAATCACTTGCTTGTTTTAATTAATCTAAATTTGGGTATTACAATTTCATTTTTGCTACGTGTATTTAATATTATGAAAATCCCTTCTTATTTTGAAAAGTCCAATTTTTTTACGAACATACAAAATACTTTCTAAGATATAAAGAGAAGGCAGAGTTAGTATATTAATTTCTTTAAATTTGTTTCTAGGAGACTCGCGAGGACCCATTTTATAGATCGCGCGGATTGTCCTCTTTTGAGTATGAGTTGAGAAAATCTATATTCTTTTGTTTTATAGTGTTTAGATATTGATATTTTTGTGAAGTAAACACAAAAAAAACAGTTTTTATACTGATGTTTCAAGTGATTGCAATAACTGCAGTCGATGACCCTATAAAAAATGTCATCAAATTAATTTCTTTTTTGTTTTATCATGTTAAAATATCGATAACCATCTCGTCTGCGGAGTTTCGCTAGCTAATTTAATTTGACCCTATGTATAAGCGTTTTTTGAAAACGCGACCCGTAAGGCTCCTGCGAAGTTGCCGATGGAAAATCCCATCAGGCACACGTCTTGTGTTCTATAAATATGAAATATGTGCTAACAAAATGTATAATCTTACCTCGAGGACGTTGCGGGCAGGTCTCATGAGCCACGTCTGCAGCCCTGGAAACCGCTGGCAGTGAGGACACACTTTCTGATGGAAGTACGTCGCGCGGTTGGTGTCTAACATCTGGATCAACCTGGTGGAGAAACATTCATAATCAGTTCCTTGTACAGACAGCGTTACTATGTACCCTTCAAGTTTTTTATTTTATGAAAAAAAAAGCTGTTATAGGTACAGCTACGTCGAAATTGAACTTGCGTCTCATTTGCTGGGGTACCTAATTGATGAAGCTGTGAGTACGCAGGCGTAGATACACCACTAGTATCAAGAATAACTGAAAGACCTTGCCTTGAATTATAATACGAACTTGAGAGAACAATTATGACAGTTATCTGTAATTTGATTGTTGACTTAAATTGTTTAAAAACAGTTTTGTATAATCCGAAATCTATTTAATTTTGTTTCTGACCATTTTCCTATATAACAAGACGTGTGCCCGATGGGATTTCCTATTGGCAATAATTACGAACTCCACACAAACTTTCATCCCCTATTTAATCCCTTAAGGCCCACTTGCGCGTTCATGGAGGTATCCTAAATAACTCGGAGTTAATAGCTAACTCAGGGTTAATCAAATAATTCATCTTATGCCACCAAGAGTTAGGGGTAAACCTAGAGTTAAACTTTTAAATATTAAATCCACCGATGTGGCAAAGTTAAGTCGCTAAACTCTGGGTTAGTGTTAGTAATGTCAAAAGAAATTGACGTTATGAGATACCGCTGATAAATTATTTTGTAGTTTATATTGTTCGACGTTGTAGTACGTGAAAATTCAGTACTATATCAGAAGGCAATATATTCATGATCTCATATAAAAACAAATACAATATTAAAAAAAACTTACACTTACTAACACTAACCCAGAGTTTTAGAGTTCCCACATCGGTGGGTTTAATATTTAAAAGTTTAACCCTAGGTTTACCCCCAAATCTTGGTGGCGCAAGATTAATTATTTGATTAACCCTGAGTTAGCTTGAAATTGTTAACTCCGAGTTATTTGCGATAACCCCTGAATGCGCAAGTGAGCCTAACCCGACTAAACGTGCAGATGGACCGAATGAGTTTTTAATAATCCTTCTTTGCTCATTTTGGTTATTTATGGCACTCTTAAGCAAAATTTCATGCTTCGAAACCTATTGATTTAGGCTGTGCGTCGTCTGTCAGTAAATTTAAGATCTTAACATTTCTCGGGACCCTGGGATCCCGGACCTTTGGAGCCCATACGAGGGGCCGACGCCCACTCGCAGAGGCCCGTTAGACTTTTGTAATGAAATGAGGCACCAACCGACGATTATCCCTCTTCGGACTATACAAGTGCAGCCAAGGACATCCCCCGGTTGGTGTAGGACTATGGCAGGACATGGAAACAAAGATATTGGACTATGGATTAGGGTATCTTAAGTGGACTGGTTATCTAGGACTATGGAATGACTATGGCCCCTGCCTGACCAAAGTTTTATATAAAATACACAGATAAAAATATATAATAATAAAATTTAAGATTATTATTAAGAAGATAGCAATTTAAATAGCCTCGTCCGTAGTCTCATTTCAAAAACTCAAATGCCCAGTTTCTTTTACCTAACTATGACAACTTCATTTGTATACCACGCACGAAATTTTCAATGACGACCGATAAGTATGTATAAAATGGAGAGCAATAAAAATATTCGTATCAATAAAATTTTATATCGTTTTACAGCTGCATACTCAAGGTACGTTCCGAAGGGGACCTCGATAAAATTGATATAAATATAAAGTAAGTTTTAAAGATCGCACGAGAGTAGCATAAATTGTAGGAACAGTCAGTTGGAAAATTGTAATAAACGCGAATTTTATATTGCAACAATATATTGCTTAAATGTCTATTTTTTCCTCTACACTTATTTAACTTTAATGGAATACACTTAAGGGGACTACATGACCTAAACGCAAATTTATAATGCCTAAAAGTATATGATCCACTGCAGTTACCAAAATCAGAAAAATATATGATATTCTTCTGGATATATGCTAGTTAGATAGTGTGTTGAAAACATAGTACAATTAACTTGATATGATAGAAAAAAATCACGAATTTACCTCTAAAAAAATTTTTTTACGATTAAAAACCATACTAATATACATGCAAACATTCAGATTTTATGTCAGATTATTCTACAAATAACATACTAACGTAATAGTGTTTTAATGTTTTAGTCCAATGAATAGATTTTTTGTAAATCCATAATTGCTTCATATTTTGCAATAAATTACCAGCGTTGTGTCATCGCGCGTCTCATTATTTTCTATGCAATCCGACAGTGACCGCGCTTTAGCTCTTGTAAGCCTCTTAAGTGAGGAGAGGTTGAGCACGCTATGGTGAGGCGAATGACGGCGTCGCTATTGGAGAGAACGCGGTCAAGTATTGAATATGAAGATGTTACTGAACAAAGGAAGTCAACAAAAGCCCATACAACTTTGCCCAAACATGTTTCTCGAGGTACACTTGCACCAAATCGTAGAATAAAGAAATAGAAAAATATTATATTTTTTTTATGCATGTACTATTGCGTTACATCTGTCACAAGTCCCAGCATTTTGCTAAGCCACGACCTGTTTTTGCACAGATGCGACGCCACGGCTTAATTGTACTTGTTACAAAAATTGTTATTTTTCCACTCTTCAATCGGCATCATATTTTTAATATGCTTTTATTAGCTTCATACGTATGTTAGTATGTAACGGAATCTTCGAACATGATTTTGACCCCCTTCAAAACGTCGGATTAACTCGAAATTTGGCATACTTATAAAGGACCGATGACAATTCAATATTTTAAATAGTTTGACCCGTTATCCTTACTAGAATAATCAGGATTAGCGAATTTTTGTTTTCCTGATACCCGGAGTGTCAGCGTCAAGACCAATAAAGGAAACTACTTGGCGCGCCGATCACCTATTTCTCGGATAAGTTACCGACTGTGATTAAGATAAAATTTTCGGAGAGGGAACCTGAGAACAGGCTATCTCATCCAAGGATGGCAGTAGGCACTCAATTTACCCATTTATCGGATAAGTTACAGACTTAGAATAAACATCAATGACGGCTCAATTTTATTGAAAATCATTGAGTTTCATAGTAGTATATCGAAAATATTGTATACTATAGTTCGTCAACTCGCTATATCGAGTATATATTCTAAAAGCAGCCAATATATACTTAAACTCTTTTAGTAGTAAATTGATGTAATGAAAATCAAACTCACTTTAGTAGTAAATAATTGTAATGAAAAAAAAAATTGAGCCACATTTAGAGACATACATGACCTATTTATTGAGACAAACATATGACTACTCGTCAGAAAACTCAGGTAATTTCGTACGTTTCAAGAGTTCTGATATAAAACAATATTTATCGCTTTTATTTCGACTGCAGCCAATAATTATTCAAAATCTACTTTAATAGTAAATTGATGTAATTACTATCAAGTTTTTTTTTTTACATTTGATATAAAATTTCTTTCATACGTCAACAAAGTAGGTAACGTAGATTTTTCTTGATGATAAATTCACACACACACACATTCACATTTTCTTCTCTGTCAGACCTATTGTAACGCTACATAAAATGTATGATGATGAGACACCGCTTCATGTTGCTATTGGTAACGGACGTGTCGAAGTTGTTGAACTTCTTGTTCACCATGGTGCGGATGTCAATTTAGTTAGTCCAAAATGGGAAAATGAGTTCAACCCATTAGACCAAACTATTTTGAATAACGAGAAAGAAATTACAAGGATACTAATATCTGGAGGTACTAATATTAATACTGACACCTGGATGTCACCAATTCATTAATTCGCTGCTTCGGAGGATAGTGGTGAAAGAATCAAAATTTTGCTAGATAATGGAGTCTACGTTAATAATTTAGATCAGAATGGCAGAACTCCTCTAAATATTGCCATCAATGCAAGCAATTTACAATCTGCAGAATGGGTTTTAAAATGCTGCCCTAATCTAAAGTGTCAAAATAATAATGACATTTTTGATACCATTGATTTTTATAATAAATATGAATCCAAAAAAGTAATAGCGATGCTTTTTAAATATGGTATTATAATTGAACATCAACATGTCAATAATAAGATATTAATACGTACAACGGTTGAAGTAGGCTTTGTTAAAATTGTGGAAGAGCTGTTAAAATAGGGAGCTAATCCCAACACTGTTTTAAGTAACGATATTAACTATTGCATGCTACACATAGTCTGCCGTCATCATCAGCGTAAAATTATTAATTTATTAATAAATAAAGGAGCATATGACAATTGCAGAGACCGTCTAGGTGAAACACCGCTCTTCTATGCGATAGATAATAGAGATGTAAATATCATAAAGCTATTTCTAAATAATCACTAAAAAATTAAAAATAAATAATAGTTTAAAAAAAAAAAAAAAAACGCTTTTATATAAAATTCAACTAAAAAATGAAAAATAAATAATATATTTGAAATCAAATTTATTAAAATTTATTTTCTATTTTTTTGTTAGATTTTCTATAAAAGCGTATTTTTTGTTGTTTTTTTACACTATTATTTTGTTTTGATTGCTTGTTTGTTATCATTTGCCAGTGTCGTAACATTTACACAATGTATTTATTTATGCATATTGTCTTTGGTCCCTACACCCTGCCCTGACATCAAGCAATGGACAAATTGACGAACTTTAATTAGTTGAATACAAGGCTTCTGGACACTTTAGTGTATTTTACGTCTTTTTTTAGAAAGTGCGTTTTATATGTGCAGAATACACATTTTTTGTTTCTTCTTATTCTTTCTTTCTTAATTATATGACACGACTTACAAAACTGGTTTGTCTTTCAAAAGACGTCCACTACTGGACATAAGTCTTACCTAAGCATCGCCACATAGCTCGGTACTGTGCTTTTTGCATCCAGCGGATTCAAGTGAACTCAAAACGAAAACATTGTAGCCTCCTCTCAATCCTATAACCTCAGGCCAACCCTTTCAACTTACAAAACCACAAAATCCGTAGTCTTAAGTCGAAAACAATGTCAGCATACGACACATTTCATATTCTTCTCTTTAAATATTCTAAGACGATCTCTCAAGTCGGATCACGTATGATATGTACGCAAAAAAAATATATAGCTAAATATTAGAACAATAATGTTAGAAAGCCCCTGACGTATGAACTAGATGATATGTGCCCTGAATATAATTTAATAGACATTGAACTTTTGCTAAAAAGATAAAGAAAAGAAAAGAACCGCCCTGTTTAAGGGGACTAAAGGAACTAAACGCAAGTTGTATAATGCCTAAAAGTACATGATCCACTGCAATAAAAAATAAAAAATCAGAAAAATATATGACATTCTTCAGGATATATGCTAGTAAGATAGTGTCTTGAAAATATAATAGAACTAATTTGATACGATACAAAAAAATCACGAATATACCTCTAAACATTTCTTTTAACGATTTTAAACCATACTAATATACATGCAAGCATTCTGATTTTTTGGCAGATTATTCTACAAGGAACCTATTAACGTAATAGTGTTTTAATTTTTTAGTCTAATCAATAGATTTTTTGTAAATAGATAGTTGTTTCATACTTTGCAATAAATTACCAGCGTAGTGTCATCGCGCTTCTCTTTCTTTTCTAAGCAGTCCAACAATGACCGCGTTTTAGCTGTTGTCAGCCTCTTAAGATTTGTCGGAAAAAGTTAGCTTTCCAACTATATAGTACACCCAAACGCCAGTAAATTAGGTCAAGCAGTCATGGCTGCATTCATTTTATTAATTTAAAAAGTTATAAAATTCAATTCAGCTTTTGTCCGTACCGATCCTCCGTTCCGTATCCGCGTCGCGCTCCAAGAATGCTAGGTTGAACTAACGTTCTGCGGTTATTAGCGTAGCGACGGAACGGAGGAACGATACAGGCAAAAGAACATATCTGGGCCGGCAGTCTTGACTAGATAGCGACGACAATTTGACGATTGATATGAAAATGATGATTAAATATAACTCCCACATATATAATTCCCACAGTCGATAATCGCATTTTGATCAACATACGACGTAAAACAGAGCTACAATTTAGATTAGATTACTAATTAATACTTTCTTAGTCATTGCAAGGAAGTATTAATAGTTAGCAGCTGGATGAGAGTTGCCGAGAATCGAGTTCAATGGCGTGCAATTGGAGAGGCCTATGTCCAACAGTGGACTGCTGTAGGCCTCTGTAGGTGATTAATAGTAATGTTATGAATAAGGAAATTTTTATATAACTGTGATGGTTCGAGTAGGGACCATAGATTATAGTACCAAAATATTGTTTTGATGGCATTTCGAGGGAAAACCACAAAAAATATAGTTTTTCTTATAATCGTATGTTTTATTTGTTCGGCTTTAAATAGAACGACCGAAATCAACTACACTATTTAAACACAAATATCTTACTGCAGGGCAAAGGACTTTTCTCATGCGGGGCCGCTTCGCACAGTTTTTACAAAATGGAAAAACATAATTTCATTATTATTTGTAAGTTTAATAGTAATACCTATAATGTTCCCACTGCTGGGACACAGGCCTCCTCTCTGTGAGAGGGAGTGGGCCATAATCCACCACGCGGGCCCAGTGCGGGTTGGTAGATGTCACATGTCTTCGAATTTTTGGTTCTCGGACATGCCGGTTTCCTCACAATGTATCCTTCACCGTTTTGAGAGCAGTGGTGACGAAATTAAATACACACAGTAATGTGGCTGCCTAGGTTCGACCTCGCGGCCTATAACTCGTAAGTCGGGGCCGATACCACTGGGCCACAACTGCTCCGGAATAAATTCTTTAAATAATGGTGAAAAACGCATCATAATCCGTTGCGCAGTTTAGAAGAACAACGAGGTCACACAGACAGACACGAAAAGCGACTTTAATCTTCTTACTTAAAAAAAAAAATTTTGTTCGTTGGTAAGTGCATTACTTGAGAACGGCTGGACCAATTTGGCTAATTTTTATTTTAAAATGTTCGCATTAAACCGAAAAAGGTTATTGACAGGGTAGCTAAGGTTATTAGTTCTTGCTCTGTTTTGTGCTAATGATTATATGTTTATTTATTATTATGTTTTTATTTTTCTTTGTTACCAGAGCTAATTATCTTTTGCACGACTCATGATGCGAAGCATCAGAGAGTGCTTTACGATCGAAAATTTTTTTTGCCTCATTTTGGCGGCTATTTTTATTATTATAGCCTTGTTAGTTCACGGAATCAAGATATTTTGCATACTATTGTCGAGATAATTTAATGGAGATTAATTTCATACTTTTTAAAAATTGATTTACTGCAATAGAATTGGAAAAAACACCAAATTAGGTCAAAAAAAAATCCTGTCCGTCATGTGTGAAACCCGGAAACACTGTAACTTGTGAAAAAAACCATTATTGGAGTTTTTTTTTTTTTTTTTTTATTCTAATCGACGATTGTAGGTCACTGAATGCGAATGATTAATTAATTCAGTGTCGTTTAATTGCAATTAATAAAAAACGAAAACTACAAGACTACATCTATATATATCCATGTAAAATTAACATGGATGGTGATATATCTATAGATATTATGTACATTTATTCCACCAGGGGCGCTTGTGCAGTACCTTCTTCCTACTACAGCTGTTTTTTCGGCAATTAATTTTGAACGACTTAAGTTTTTTTTTTTCTTTTTTTATATTTACAATTAAATGAGCATTATGAGTCGTGCACTTTTGGATTTTCCAAATTTTTTTTGTATGCAAGTGTTTCTGTAACAAATAAACCTATTTTTCTTTCTTTCTTTTATTAGCGAAAGAAAAATTGGAACAGTTTCCCGGTTTCTTTTAATCGGGTAAAACTGAAGGTCCTTTTTGCAATGGGATTTTTGTATGAATTATTTAAATTTGGACAGGTCAATGTCTGCCGGGTCAGCTAGTTTATAATATGTATGTCGGAAATACGTTAAATCAGTCGTTTCACTTGACTGGTCGGGACGCCGATGCCAACGGGTGGCGCTGGACAGAGTCTATAACGCTAGCACTTGACCGGAGTTGGAGCGGAGTTTGTTGTTGGCGGTTAAGCGGTGAACACGTTTGGTGGCTGTCGCGCGTTCCGTATAGTTGTGTCGTGTGCCTGCGGTGTGTGATTCGCTGGTGTGATTGATTTGTTCGTGAATTATAATTTGATTTGAACTGTAAACGGTTTTTCTATTGCGCAATAACCAACACTACCCACAGTATGCCGACAGTAGTTAAAATATGGCTGATAATAACGAGAGAGACATACCTTCTCCGTCATGTATATTTCGTAAATGAAAATTTCTATACCGTTGATCTTGAATTGCCCTTGGAAGAACCCACATTTTTCTACCCATTAAAAATAGTAAAGAATTGAAAAACCTTGTGTCTAAAAACGAACCCGCAATGCAGGATAAATCCTAGTGTTAGACAATGCGTTAAAGTAAAAACCTGCAGACTCTCTACAAGATCCTTGCACAATAGAACTGCGCATTTACTGTTAAAGCGTATAATCTAGTTCGTACAAAGTACTCAGATACAACTATTCAGTGACAAGAAAAGAGCGACCTTCTACACAAGACCTTAACAATGGCAACAAAAGGTACAGGAGCACTAAGTACGCTTTCTGGATTCCTTTGTATTGCACGCATCAACTAGGCTATGGGCGTTTATCTGCCGCCACCGTCAACGAGAAGGAGATGACGGCACCGAAGTCGCGAGCGACACACACATTTACTATGGCCGCGTATTCACCGCACGCCGTCTATAGGTCGTCACGCTCGGTTCGAATAATCTCGTTTCTCTATGATGTCCCGTTGACGGGGGCGGGTGTATTTATCAACTTACGTTATTTTGTCGTGCGGGATTTTCTCTCCTCTCTCCACTTCAAACAGAGGCACCACAAACACCGTCTTAGCGAAAACACAACCAGAATCCCTCTTCTCGTTACCCATTAGCTTCCTTATCATTTTCAGGAATTTCGGCGCCAACCCACGGCTAGGCACCATTTCTATATCAGACACTAAGAAATAGTTGGTCGTTGATGCATTTCTTGCAACATTTCTGCCAACGTTTATTGGATACAACATTACTGTTGTTTTTCTATACGTTATTATGTCTGAACTAACACCGGAACAGTCCTCGAACTTTAAATTATTCAAAAGGATTCCTGAATCTTGAATCTTTACCATCATACGTTCGATTTTGTTCTTTCTCGCCCTCTGAATGTATTGCGCCCTAGTTTTGTTATTCAACTTGCGATAATTTTCTAATTTCTTTCTCATCAATTCTCTTGCGTCCATTGTTGTATTAGATGCTACAGCTGTTGGCGCGGGCAAAGTCGTAAAAGACTTTCTTCTCTCTTCCAACGTTCTTATTTTGGGCTCCAATTTGGTTGGGAAAAATAAATGAACAGACACTTTAGCCATCATCGGATAGCAATGACACAGCTGGTTCAATATCTGCATTGCAATATCTAAGTCATAGTTAGGAACGTATACAGCGAGGCTGATGGGCCCATTCCAGTACCTCGCTATTTCCACAACATGATACAGAAACTCAGGCGTCGCTTGAGTTACATACGTCACTGCATCAACTTTGCTGATATTCGCGAACACTGTTCCTCGAATGGCATTATAAATAACCCCGAATTGACTCCTACTTCCAGTTTCTGGGGACGGAAGTACTGCGAATGTGCCCCATTTGAGACTATTTGGAAGGCCATAGTTGAACATGCAATAGCTTAAGTTCCCCGGCTGTCGACCTTTCAGGAAGGCGCCTGGACTGTAGTTAAAGTCACCGATCGTCCGTAGTGGCTGCGGGGGCTCGTGGTGCCTGGACGCGTACATCTGCAGGATCATGGTAAGAGTCAGTATGAAGGCAGCTGAGACAAGTATGGTCGAATGCTTCCTTGTCAACCTGAAGGAGTAAGCTCCGAATATCTGCAGGCATCTCGACATCTTTATCTTTCATCGTTTTTATTTATAATGCTCTTCCAGTAAACATGTTTCTTACTATTGTATTACATAGGCACTAGATACACAATAACACCATATTATTTTAGTAATTTCATATCATGTTATGAACTAAGAATTTTTGTAAACAACACAGCACACAATGACATCGCACGACAATTTCTACGGCAAATTTTGCTTCCGCACTCAAACTCTGTACTACTTCACAACATGTTAGAATTTTGAAGTATTAAAACTAATTCACTAGAGAACTATTTTATTAGTTCATTGAGGTGCGTGAAACTATAAAAATAATGTTATTTTCACATCAATTTGGAGACATTCCATCACCGTATAACGTCTATTTTGACAGTTACTGCGCGCGCCGGTTACTGACACTCTGCGCAACTGAGAAATCAATATTCCCGCCATGCTGCTACCAGCGCGTTCTCGATTACTGAATTTACAAACCAGTGGAACTGCATATTTCCCGTATTTTCAAACTGTGAATATAAAATACTTATTAATACTGTATAATAATTATTGTTTAATTTTACAGAACATTCATTAGTATCCTCACCGTTTTTAATAAAAACCGTTATCTGTAACTTTAAAAATAGTATACCATTGCATGAAATAGAGAAAGAACTTATATTCAATGAATTGCTTGTTTCATGTTTGTCTGTCCTTTTCCCTTTAACCTCTATTTCAACATTATACATACATGTTATGTTAGTAAATCAATAAACTTATTTACGTATTGTATTTTTAGACTACCGCAAACTTAGTTCGCGAAGTTTTTCATGACATACTTCCCTGCGAAAGTTTACGAGGTGATTGAGGAAAAACTATTTTCCAATGTTGCGTAGAAAACTACTAAGTATCTACTAGATATACGAGTACATTAGCAGTTCTGAAAATGTTAGATTAAAATTGAATTACCTACTGTTTTTTTTTTATATACGGCTGCGACATTCGCATTCTTAATATCAGTTATTTATTAAACTATTAATATTCAATTATTAACAGCGCTAATACTTAACACTGTACACGTGGATTGTAATACTTATTTAATTGGAAACTTAGTTTCGGTTCTTTATCGTAAATGAAAATTAACTTCTAACTATGTAACTTTATTCAATTAGGTACACACGGCTACAAAACAAACTATACTTTTCCAGTATAAGCTGATCTCGCATTGTATAGGACTTCCGTACAATGATAGGTCAGTTTATACTGGAAATGTATAGCTTGATATATATAGCTGTGTATACTCGTACGTATTGTCAATATGTATTTAGTTAGTTTTGTTAAAATAGGACTGTATTTTCGAATCTTTTTAACTTAAATACATACATACATAAACTCACGCCTTCTTCTTATGGGGGTAGGCAGAAACTACACAACGCCACCCTACGATGCTTACATACTCCTTTTGCTTCGTTTACGTTCATACATCTGACTTTAATATAAGAATTAATCACATTGTAATTCTTAGATCCCTTTTAGTAGGTACTGAAAATAATTTGTACCAAACATAAAAAAACTGTTTCTTCAGGGAGGGGACGCCCTAGGAGGACATATATAATGACCTTATTGGTGATGTTCTTCAGAAAGGTTAGGTGCGTAGTACTCGCAACCAGCGTGCGTGTATAAACGTAAAAGAAGTATGTAAGGATCGTAGCAGACGGTCTTCTTGTAGATTTTCTTGTTCTTTTTCATCTACCCCCATGGGAAGAAGGCGTGAGTTTATGTATGTGTATGTGTCTATGTTTATGTCTAGTTTTTCCTGCATGTATATTCGCTAGTTTAATAAGTAGGTACCATTAAAAGTTAAACTAGTACATTATGTACTTACATGCTTATATAAAACTTGGTTCATCCTATTGAACAGTTAAGTGAGATAGCGAGAGATTAATGTTATTTTTAAAATTAATTAACTTAAACTGTTTTTTTCTTACTAAGTTATTAATTTTCTAGTATAGTGCTCCATCATCAATATCATAATCATCATCATGATCATCATGATCATCATAATCATCATCATGATCATCATGATCATCATAATCATCATAATCATCATCATCATCATCATCATTTCAGCCGAAAGACGTCGACTGCGGACATAGGAATAGAATAGTGCGGAATAGTGTTAGGTGGGACGGGGCTTACTCGAGGCCATATGGTCTTGAGTCAGGGTGGTCTGAGTTCTCCTACACTCTTCAACCTGTACATAAACCAGTTGATTGGGGAGCTGAGTAGCACCAGAGTCGAATGTTATATTGATGGCATATGTGTCAACAACATTAGCTATGCAGACGACATGGTGCTGCTCAGTGCCTCAGTCTGTGGCCTGAGGAAACTGGTGAGTGTTTGTGAGAGGTACGCCAGTGCTCATGGCCTGTTATATAATGTGACGAAGAGTGTCGTGATGGTGTTTGGGGCTGGTGGAAAATGTCCAGAAACGGTACCTCCAGTATTAATGAATGTTGTACCGTTATCGAGAGTGCACTCTTTCAAGTACCTTGGGCATGTTTTGACCACTAGCCTTAAAGACGATGACGATATTGAGAGAGAGCGGAGGGCGCTGTCGGTCAGAGCGAATATGATTGCCCGCAGGTTTAAGCGTGCTTCTACGGAGGTTAAAAAAACACTTTTTGGAGCCTTCTGTTCCTCTTTTTACTCCTGTGGCCTGTGGGTACATTTTACGCAGAGATAGTACAGTGCCCTTCGCGTGCAGTACAATAATGCTTTCAGGGTGTTGATGGGGCTGCCTCGCTTCTGTAGCGCATCAGGGATGTTTGCAGAATCGCGTGTTGATTGCTTTTATGCATTAATGCGTAAAAGGTGCGCATCCTTGGTGCGCAGGGTGCGAGCTAGTTCCAACAGCATCCTGGGAGTTATTGCTGACAGGTTGGACTGCAGTATTTTAAGTCGTTGTTCCAGTATCTCAGCTGGAATGCTGAAGCAGTGATTATTTTGTTGTGTATTTTTGTGTAATTGTTGTTGTAACTGTATCACTAACATAGTTGTTAAGTTTATTTTATTGTTACTAACACTGTACGAGTATGAGTCTCATGGTTACTCTTAATAAAGAATTTATTATTATTATAGGTCTCCCCCAAACACCGCCACTTCGAATGGTTCTGTACTTCTGCTTGTGGCACAATTATTACGTTTATGGGGCATGCGATGCTAACCTTAAGTGATTGTTTTACGAACCTTAGAATGTGGAAAAAAAAATTGGTAACAATTCTTGGTTTGCCTTTAAAGAAAATAAATAAACATAGAATCAGCTAGAAATAGTAACGGCCATGGTATAATAATATACTTCGCCAGGTATAGCATTCCGAGATACAGTGGTCACGTGGGAGACAAGCCTACGTCACCGCTGTGTTACCAGTAGTGTAATAATAACTCCAAAACTGCCTTTATAACCTGTGCGAATCCGATAAAACTATGAGGTTTTAATTAACAATTACGTTGGTATATGTTTAAATTGAATTGTTTCATTCGATTAGAAAAACAAAACAAAAATTTAAATGCTTTATACCTATATATTTTCTAACAGAATGGTGACTGAAAATGTTTCCATAGTTCGTGTTTTGTTGCAATAAAGTTACAACTGGATAGTGACGTAAGCATGTGTCACTCCCGGAATGCCAGACCTTGTTTCTTTACAGCATGGTAGCGGCGACTGTTACAGTAGGTAAACACCAGTGTCTGAGTGACAGACCACACGACGTGAACTCAATTTAACTTTGTTTCTTTCCGCGTTCCCACGATATGATAATATGGACATGCTTATATGAATAGTGGAATACATTTGAATATTATGCAGTGAAAACTTTGTGATGGCGATAGCGCGGCGACGGCGCCGGCGGTCCATTGCAGTGCTGCCGAAACGTTTATTCTAGATTTAGTGGAATTGTTATAGAACTAGTAGTAATGTTGAACACTTTGCTAGTTTTCATTTTGCCAAAGCGACATGAAGACATCTACAGGATAAAAGAATTTGGAGCTTCTCACGCGCGTGTCTTAAAGTGCGGTGGAGTCATTATATTTATGTCATCATTATAAGCCTACACCAGTCCATTACTGGATACAGACCTCTCCAATTGCACGCCATTCAGCTCGATTCTAGGCAATTCTCATCCAGGTGCTACTAGCCACCCTACGAAGATCGTCGATCCACCGAGCCTGAGGGCGTCCTACCTTACGTTTCCCGATTCGCCGTCTCCACTCAAGAACATGTCAATCCTAACGGTCATAGGTTCACTTCAGCTTTTATTATATTTATGTAACTGTACAGAATTACTTCTTACCAATTTTACTAAGCGTGATTTATTGCCAAAAATATTGTTCATCTATAATGTTAACGAGTTTATCCTTACTATACTTTCGCTATAAGAAACTCTTTGATACCCAAAATACGAATTTGATGCGCTCTTTGACATGAACGAAATTATATTTCCGCTGATTTGTACTGTACTGCCTGTATAAGTTTCTAAGTTACTTTCCTTGATCATATTATAACTTCCAATAACAGTCTGAGAATGAATAAAATGAACAGTGAATTCGAGCCATTTTTAACCGACTTCACAAAAAGGAGGCGGTTCTCAATTCGTCTGTATGTTTTTTTTTTTTTTTTCATGTGTGTTAGCTCATAACTTTTTTCTGGGTGAACCGATTTGGATGATTCTTTTTTATTTGATAGCTGGTGCTTCACATGTGGTCCCATTTAAATTTGATCAAGGTTTGACCAGTAGTTTTTGAGTTATCCTTAATACTGCAGATTTTTTCCACTTAGTTTATATGGATGATGTGTTAATAATTTCCTGTCACTGTTATTTACACACCAAGTAGTGGTAAACGAATTTGTGTGGGGTAGGTACCGCAACTAAAAAGTGAAAAATAAAAACTTACGGCCTTTTTTTTTTCGTTGGTAACTTTTGTTTATAGAAAAAATTGACATTGCTTCAGTGTTCCTTTTTGTGAAACAGTTAAACCCTTGAGTTAAAATTTATTGAGGATAATATTTTATTATGATTTCTATTTCAGTATCGTCCCGTTAATTATTTGTAAGAAAACTTTTTTACAAAAAAACAACCGACTTCCAAAAAAAACACTAAAAGACGTGAAAAATAACTTTAATTTCGGAAGTCGGTGCCTTTGGTTTTGTATTTTCGTGTTTGGCCACCGACAAAAGTTACCAACGAAAAAAAAAAGGCCGTAATAGATTTTAATTATACCCTCCTACCGAGATCGCTCGCAAAATTGGGCGTAAGTTCGCCGTGTAATTGCATTCAACTTTTAATGAGAAGTTAGCAGTTCGAGGGTTACAAAACACGCTATATCCAGTTTTGGGAACAATTCCCTCTAATGCTCAGTTTAAGACTTGAAAACATGAAGAACGCACTGAAAGAAAAATTTAAAAACAACATTATAGTGAAACCATTGTACAGAAAGTTTAAAAATAGTAACAAAATTAAGCCTAAAATACGTTTTGACAGTCGTTTCGAACTAGATGGCAATGGAATCAGTGTCAAAAGAGATATAGTAAACCTTAACGGTGGTATATTTAGTCGACAGAAAATCAGAAAAGAAAACAGATTATTTGTGTGTGGCTCTCGTGAAAATAAGAATAAGAAACGTTTATTTGATAACATTATTCGGAAACCAGTACGTAATGAATTAATAAAAGGTCATAATATGTTAAGTACAAAAGGAAACAGAAAAGCTAATGGTGAATTGGACAGAATTGAAGATAACAGTAATAAATTACTTCAGGCTGATAATGAAATTGTGGTGGTTCAGAAAGTAAGTACATCTACATAGACGAGAAATGAATATTAAGAAACTAATATAAGTTCTAGTAGCGTCTTACTTTGCTGTTCTATAATCATATTCTAACAAAGTTCTTTGAAATACTGTACAAGTCTACATATTTACGCTCATGTTTCTTTATCTTTGCGGTTATTTCCTCCAGAGAATATAGAAAGTTTAAATAAGTTTGTATTTATCTCTTAAGTAAAACAACGTACGAAATAACACTTCATCCCTATCTAGATGGTGGGGATGAAATCAAACACGTGTTCGTTGTCCAATTTAATCTCAAAAGCAAGTTTCCTAATCCCAGACCAACACTGGAATAGCTTTAGATTTCCCAAAACAATTTCCATTAAATCCTCTATTGTCTAGGTTCCGAACATATGGTTGAGATTGTACCCGCTCCCCAAACTCCCGGGAGAGTCCGTTGGTTCCGTCATCTTTAGATGCATTCTCTGCCAGCTTGGATTGTGCTCTATCCTCATATTATGGACTACCGTTTGGGTCTTCGTCATTCACCACTTTGAAGGTAAGTAATTGCTTTGTGTTGATTAGTTTTCTTTATGCAAATACTGTGTAGAATTTTTGAGTCCACTACTCCTCTGATCTAAATTATAATTATAAAATACAAGCTAAAACTAAAATATATATACCTACTATTTACAAGTGTATAATGTAAAGGAAGAACTCATAGGGCATCAAAAAATTCGTCCGCATCGCTGTCAATGGGACAAGTGCCCAAAAGGCTGGCGGCATTGCCACGTTGGATGGCAGTGCTGATTCTTTGGGCTAAAAATAGGCCAGCCCGCTGGTCGTGTGAAGAGTATATTATAATCTATGTTTAATTGATATACTCGTAATATATTTATTAAATTAAACATTTAATATATATTTTTTGTAATTTGATGTTTTTGTTTACAATATAGATAAAATAAGCTCACTTTGAAAAAGGTTATCAATGATGACTATTATAAAAAATTATAATGGTCTATACATTAAATTTCAGGTCCCCATGAAATAAAAGTATCTGTAGACTTCGATAAAGAGCAGAATCTTCTTGTGATTGACCTCGCTACTGAACTGAGACAGGTATGTCGTAACCGTAATTATATTTAGGTATGTCGTAACCGTAATTATATTTAGGTATGTCGTAACCGTAATTATATTTAGGTATGTCATAACCGTAATTATATTGAGATAGCTCTTAGCACATTGGCGTTTTACTGTGGTCGATACTCTCCATTGTAACATTCATTGATGGAACGAAGGAAACAAATGACATTGATTTGCACATTTTGCTAGATAA
Source organism: Griposia aprilina (assembly GCA_916610205.1). NCBI lineage: Eukaryota > Metazoa > Arthropoda > Insecta > Lepidoptera > Noctuidae > Griposia > Griposia aprilina. The sequence continues at coordinate 20,915,464 of OU744285.1, read as the reverse complement.
CATTCAAATACATGATGATTTGCTCAAGTTAAAAGCTAATTACGAGAGCCAGTAAACTAATTCAATAATAGAACTCAACAGTACTTTTCGGGGATTGGTTGCTTGAGCATTTGAGATAAGTGTTTGTTTAACGCCGACAATACCTACAAAAAAAGGGTTTAAAAAACAAAATATAAAAAACTTTTTTACAAAAAAACAACCGACTTCCAAAAAAACACTAAATTACGTGAAAAATAACTTTAATTTTGGAAGTCGGTGTCTTTGGTTTTGTATATTCGTTTTTGGCCACCGACTTCCGAAATGAAAGTTATTTTTCACGTTTTTTTGGAAGTCGGTTGTTTTTTTTGTAATACCTAACGTTTTTATTTTACACTTTTTAGTTGCGGTACCTACCCCACACAAATTCGTATACCACTACTTGATTGGTTCGATTGATATTCATTGATATGTAAATAACAGTTACAGGAAATTATTAAAACATCATCAATATAAACTAAGTGGAAAAATATGTAGTATTATGGATAACTCAAAAACGACTGGGCAAAACTTGACCAAATTTAAATGAACGATATGAAAAGCAATTTGAAACAATTCTCCTTATTCAAACAACAGACATAAATCATAAAGAATTCCTTTTTAAATAAACTACATCTACCACATAAAGCTTATCATGAAAAAGCGAGCCAGTACAGCGAATACCACCCCTGCAAAGTAACATAATTTGTACAGCACCGAGTTATGCGAACTATTAGCTGCTGCTCTTTCCAGAAATTAAATAATCGCGCCAGGTATTCGCTGCTTTTATGAACGAAATAAGAACGAACAGAAGGTCCACTAAGCTTGGATGAAGATATAATCTTAGATCGCCAAAGAGACAAGATTAAAATGAGTTTTGTTGGATTCACTGTAACATTCGTTCGCATCTAGTGTTGGTTGACGCCGCGTAGACGCTGCGCTAACGTCGCGTAACCATGATTGTATCGCAAATAACGTCAAGCTGACGTGGTGCTAACGTCACGTTTGTGCAGCGTTTGCAATAACTGATCTGACTTTTGACTACCAAATAGCTATTACTCGCACATGATTTTGTTTTTCCCATAATCATAGCAGCCTATAAATATATTTTAATAATCCAAAGAAACAAATTCATGGCCACATTAAAAGAAACATATCCATACTAATATTATAAAGAAAGTAACTCAGCCTGTGTTACCTTTCCACGCCTAAACCACTGAAAGGATTCGAAAAAAAATGGCAAGGAGATAGGCTACTTTCTATCCCGGTAACACGTTCCCGTGGGATAATTTCAGACATCCCCACGGGCGAAACCACGGGCAGAAGCTAGTACTCGCTAAAACTGTTGCTCATTATATAGCTAGCAGGACTAACTTGCTTCTAAAAGCTCCAGTTATTCGCGCCTTACGGACACTTAATGAAGTCGCCGAAAGGATTGATATTTTTTACTGTTCATTGAATGAATTCGCAAGAATAACTGCATACCATTTGTGTTACAATTTGTAAAATAAGCATAAGCTAAGTACCACCCTATCGCTTTGGGGTATCCTGTTACGATAGAAGTGTTGTGTAAATATATAAATAAAATACATAAATATAAAATTGCAAACACCTTCTTGATATCCTTGGGCCTAAAAAATGGACTACATCTTCCTGCCAGACCCCCTAGCCGCGGAAGTCACTGAGCCTCCCAATCCGAGGTTTGCAAAGCTTAGTTCTTCTGCAATATCGCATTGTATACGCGAATAGTTTAAAGGCAGCAAGAATTCTCGGAATGGCTGCTAGTTAATTTCATGCAACGCCGAGTCGTCGGGGATAAGGAAAGTTGCATAAAGCCTCTCATTTAAAGTCTATACGAGTAGTTATAAGGTTAAAGTAACGTCAAAGTTAAATAACTTTAAACCCATTTTTTTTTTTTTTTTAAATTAAGTTACTACATAAATTAACTATCTATGACGTTGCTGTTGGCGTGCCTATTTTAAATAAATAAATAACGGATTCTGGACGTAATGGGAATGACGACTCGTTCCATCATTGACCTCATTCATCGCTTTCCATCAGGCGAGATCGATGTTAGGAGTAAGCCCATCCAGGAATAAAATACGACTGTTAGAGTAAATAAAAATGCCCGTGCGACTCCCACAACCTAGCTTTTGACATCATTTAAAACATCGCACGGCTGTAGCCACTAAAAACCCATCGGCTGCCTCAAGCTGACATTTGCATAGGGATCATCAGGGGTCATTCGGTTGCAAATGACCTCTCCTACATCCCCTTAACGGATTGCCGACATATAACCAATAACCCTGTATATATAAGTTTCGAATTGGAATCCTGAAACCTTGGAACCCTGTTAGATAGAAGATATTAGATTTTAAACTTTATTAGGTTGATCATAAAACCTACTGAAGTGGACAGAGAAGATTATGTTAAACAATAGTAGCTGGAAAATGAAATATATTTCTACGTACCTACATACTGCATAAGTGCATAGTAAGAACTCGGAACTCTGAGGGATATTATAGTCCCAGGAATATCTGTGACAAAACAAAAGACATACCTTCGTACATTCCAACCACTCGCTTCTAAATTGTCAGGAAATCTTCGAAATTCAACGCTCTGAGAAAGTTTCCAACTTCTGAAGACTCGCGAACTTTGACTTGTCACCCTGTTGCACAGATTGCAGTACTTTATATGCCATAGAGCTTTATTAAGTAACTTATCAGGTACCTATATGTTGTTCCCTGACAGCAATTTCAGTAAGTATAATCGACCTAGTAGTATATACCAAATCTATAGCATGATCAGCCTATAATATTCCCAAACAACGCGCGTGGTAATCAAAACCCGTTCCTTCTCTGTATGAACCATACCTTAACCATACCAAACCATACCTTTGCGCTGCAGATAAGATTTCACTTCTGCGTATTATTTCGGTCTCAAATATCTTAAGCCAAACTTGACGTAGGTATTCATTCCGATACCCTTCATCGTGGGAATATAGGGAAAAAATATGTTACCCGCCAATTTGCACATCTCGTCGGAAATGAAATTTGAATATTGTCAGCGGGGTTCCCAGGTACTTATGTGAGTAGATACTGCGGTATCCCGCGGGAGTGCACGCCCTACATATTCGTAGCGGGTTACGTCACATATACGTATAATTTGATTGATTTTACGACACGTCGATGTAATGTTGGGGTTTCTTGCTCCACGCTTGGGGGTTAATTTTTGAGCTAATATTCCTCGTCCCATTTCTTTATTTCTATGGTTTTTAAGCTCGGGTTTATTGATGCAAAGAAATATTAGATTCTTATACAACAGTGTATAAGAATACTCTATAGTCTGTTTCTCGAATATATAGGTAATTATGTATTTACCTAAATCCTGTGTGGTAAGGTTATATAATAGGCTGGTGAAAAAGTTTCTTCGCATTTTTTAAGAAAATTCAAAACATTTTTTAATATAGTTTATTTACATTTAACTAAAGTATGTAGGTACCATTTTGTTCGATAACTTTTTGCCATCTTGTAGGTAGGGACATGATCTCATTGCTATAGAAATTTTGGGACTTCTGATCAAAATACCGCGACAAGTGGTTTTGGCAGTCCTCTCGTGATGTTACCCTGACACTGCCTAAAGAATTCTGAAGAGACCGAAACAGGTGGAAATCTGAAGGTGCAAGGTCAGGACTATACGGCGGATGCATTAACACCTCCCAGCCAAAGTCTCTTAATTTTTGCTGAGTGGCTAAAGATGTGTGAGGTCTAGCGTTATCATGATGAAAAACCACACCCCTTCTGTTGATTAATTCCGGCCGCTTTCTCTCAACTTCTTGCTTTAATCTCATCAGTTGTTCGCAGTAGAGTTCAGAATCGATGGTCCTGCCTGGTGGTAACAGCTCATAATGAATAATGCCCTTCCAATCCCACCACACACACAGCATCACCTTGTTGCGAGTTAACCCGGGTTTCGCCACAGTCTGTGAAGCCTGACCGGCCTTTGACCACGACCTTTTTCGCACGTTCTTGTCGTACGTGATCCACTTTTCATCACCAGTTAACAGCTTCTTCAAAAATGGTTCGGTTTCATTACGTCGTAATAAAGAATCACAAATGAGTACACGGTTCATTAGGTTTCTTTCAGTGAGCTCGTGAGGTACCCAAATATCGAGCTTTTTTGTGTACCCAGTTATTTTCAAATGTGCCAAAACTGTTTTGTGGTCAATTCCCAGTTCTTCAGCTACGTCGTAACTACTGATATACCGACCATGTTCCAGTTTTTCAAAAATGGCATCCATTTTATCCGTAATAGGGTGACCAGAGCGACGTGGATCTTTGACATCAAAATTTCCGGATTGAAAACGCTTAAACCAAATTTGTGCTACTCTCACAGACACTGCACTAGGTCCATAAACATCGCAAATTTTTTTCGCGGCTTGCTTTGCATTTTTACCTTTTATGTAGTAAAATTTTAAAATGTATCGAATATCTTCATTAGATTCACTCATCTTAACAGTACGAAAAACAAATGAAAATCACACATTTTCCTAATTTGAATTTGGTTTTTTTTTTTAAATTTAAACTTTCTCTAATACCAAAACCAGCCAGATACAAATAGTATAGCCAAAGAGATTTAATTACAAGTTCATACATACTATAATGCGAAAAGACTTTTTCTCTAACCTAATATTATATATTCTATGAATAGTTCTAGAGACCCTTAAGACATAGAAATAAAATACATTGCTTATGAAGACACTAATGTAATACCGTATCACTTACGATGTGAGAATTTATATCTTAACACCTTACTTTTTAGTAGCAGATTCTCAGCCATTGCCAAAAATGACATAAACTTTTTCACTCTCATAATTTCACAAACATTGATCTCATTCTAATTTCTCTCCACAACTAAACTTAAACAAACAACAGCCCATTTCCTTAAACAAACTTGTCGTTAATAAGCCGGTATAAACAGATACACACCATTTAATCACCCGTCGGTCTGTTGTTCCACGGGAATCAATATTGACTTGCGTGCAATTGCGTTTGAACTTCGACGCCTCTTAAATGATTGGTTGTTCAGAGGTGTACATGATGAAGTATTTAATGTGTTATGTTTGGGTGATAATGTTATCTTTACGCTTGAGTTATTAAAGCCATTTGGAGCTAGAATCGAATCATTATCACTACCCTCCCGCCCTTATCCAAATTACTCACCTTAACTGTTTTTATGTGTAATCTATTGGTTTCTTTGTACTGACATTTTTTTTTAATTTTGTGCTTCATATTTTTGTATTTTTTTTTTCATTTTTGTAAATTTAGTTAATCAAATTTTTGTAAATTTTGTTCATCACATTTTTGTAATTTTTTTTCATCACATTTTTGTAAATTTGGTTCATTTAAGGTATGAACTAATGAATTTTAATCTTGCGCTAGCAGAACATATTAAACTATTAATTTTATATAGAATTTGGTTCACTAAGATACAGTATGTGCCTAGTTTGGGACTCGCAGTTAAATCTGTCAAAAGTCTTCTGTTGGGTGGTATTTTATTTTGTTACTTGTTTGGTTAATAATTGTGTGTAATTTAAATATATGTATTTGACTTTGAGGTGGCGTCGTGTCGTCTTCTTCTTCAATAAATCTCCACCAGCAGTCATCTGAACTGTGTAATTTCTAGAACAAATCGATATTCCACATAATCTTAATCCATTTTTTCCTCAAATTTCGCACAATTTCTAGCCAAATCATCGTTATTCATCCCTCTATTCCTATACTAATAACTAGGTAACTTTTCATTCGACATGTTCCTTATTTCATAAATAAAAGCAGGATAAGAATTTGTCAATAACACCTGAAATTGATTTTCACGATCCCCTAACTGCTGTTTGGGGTTGAAACCCTCGGGCCGTGGGTTGCGAGTGCCCATGGTTTGTTCAACGAAATCTCCAAACGCCTGTTTGACACTTCCCGTGACCCAAGAGCTGGCTTTTACCTTGGCCAGAGGCTAAGCATTGCCATACAACGTGACAATGCCGCCAGTCTCTTGGGTACATTACCAGTCGACAGCGATGCGGAGAAGTTTTTCGACGCCATTTTTTTGTGTTGTAATAGTTATAGTCAGGATAGGTTATTATATTTTAATTTTAATAGTAAATACTTCAATAAACAATTTGGAATAAAATTCAACTTAATTAAAAGTCACTAAAAGGTTTTATGAGGAAAGTTCTTTTTTAATTTAATAACAATGCAAAATCCATTGTGTACCTAGATCATTATGAAAAAATAATTAAAAAGTTTACCTCGTAAAAAACTTTCTAAGACCGGTCAGCTCCATAAATCATGACTTCCTATAAAATTAGCAGGAAATGAGAAAGCAAAAAATCCATGTAAAGCTATAAATCAAACTTACAGAGTTTAATAAAAACTTTCTGATGAGCTAAATCCAGATGTCAAATCAAATAAGGTCGGTACCTCCCTTACTATGGTACGGTCAGCCACAAAAGTTCGGTTTCAACACTTTTACTTAATATAACATTACGCTTTTTAGTCTCTTGTAATAGCGGGCGAGTCTATTGCCATCTACCGGACACAAATCCAGACTCCAGGCTGCTACTCAATAACACTTTGCCCGATTCGGGATTTGGATTGAAATACAGCACCAACCAGGCAGTTTTACAAAATATCTAAATTGACAGAAAATGATTCGACACTCTGCTTTTCATTATATCATGTAGCCAGGAATTTGTGCTCATCTAACATAAAGGTGATTTTCACCATTAACTATTAGGGGCGAATTTTACCAATGAAACTGAACGCAATCAACACATCTAAACCGCGTTCAAGAGCTGTCAGTGTCACCATTGAATCATACTGTCACTATGTGTGTGTATGTGTATGTGTATGCGTGTGTGTGTGTGTGTGAGTGTGTGTGTGTATTGCGTGTGTGTTCTGTTGTGTCTTGAGTACTGTTGTGCCTTGTGTACTGTGTGTGTGTGTGTGTGTGTGTGTGTGTGTGTGTGTGTGTGTGTGTGTACTGTTCTGTACTGTGTGTTAAGGAATATTGTCACAGGCAGCTCTTCAACGGGTTAGATGTGCTGATCGCATTCAGTTTCATCTGTGAAATTCGGCTTTGTCAATGTTAAGATACCGACTTCCGTTACTAACTGTACCACTGTAGTTGAGAATAATCTCGTTATGCTAATTTATTACTAACAGAGTCTAGGGCGGAAGATCAACATGTGATGTTAGCAGTAATATTAGTTTTGTGAATCAAATCAAGGAAATACTTACTCAGCAATATGGAGTTGAATGCCGAAATATTAATTCTGAGGATCAACGATAACACTCAGAATTAATTTCCACTACTACGTAAGCAATAGTGTAATTATGTGAATTTTCCCTTTAAACTTAGATAATATTACGGTCATTAGGTACTAGTCTCATGATCAGTAATGAATATTCACGTGATAAAACTTAAATTAATACAAATAATAATGTTTTTGGGAACAATGCCACAATTATTGTAAACTACGGGTAAGATACAGAGACCAACTTAGCATAAACCATGATATAATAATATACTTCGCCAGGCATAGCATTCCGAGACAAAGTGGTCACGTGCGTGACACAAGCCTACGTCATCATCGCTGTGTTACCAGTAGTGTGTAATAATAACTCTCCAACCGCCTTTATTACCTGTGCGAATCCGATAAAACAATGAGGTTTTAACTAATTAAAATGCTTTATAAATATATATTTTTTAACTGAATGATGTCTGAAAATGTTTCCATAATTCGTGTTGTGTTGCAATAAACTGGCAACTGGATAGTGACGTAAGCATGTGTCACTCCCGGAATACCAGACCTTGTTTTTTAGACCATGGCATAAATTTTGACAGATCGAAGTATAAGACTTCGATCTGTCAAAATTAGCGTATTTTGGTGTGATTTTGACAGATCGAAGCGTAAGTTTAAGTTAAGTTTCGTCTCTCTTTAGCACTAGCCAAAAAATAACCATTGAACATAATCAATATTCACACGTCGCTCATTTGGAAAAACATCAACGTAAATGTAATTTTTCTCAAAAATTTGTTGTCAATATTTGTGCTTGAAAAATTTTTCAGAGGAGCAGAGGCGCAATATATTTAAAATATATTGGGATTTATCAACATTACAAAAAAAATCACTTTAAATCATTCTCCTGTTAAATTTGAAAAGCACCAGTTACGTCCATGTTTCTCCAAATGAGCAACATTGTCATTACCACCAAAAAAAAACATAAAAGTAAATTATTATTAAACCACACAACATAATTTTCACTGTATTGTTGGCAGTGTGCCATTATAATCAAGGCCTTAAAGCCAAACGGGCTCACACGGTCGCTCTGAAGCCAACTGTTAGCAGAATGCCTTCATCAAAGTACTACAGTACTGGTAGTATGTATTTATAAAACAACGTTTTGGACGGCTGTCGTTCCTAATTGTGCGGATCGAAAAAATAAAAAAAAAGTTATGCAAATGTTTTTGTTTTTCATTTGTTTTTCAAAGTTATGCAAATGTGGAAGACCCAAATCATAGATACTTAGTTACTGAAAATGACTAGCTATCTACGATTTTCTCGCTCAAAAAACGTACAAAACATTGTAGCGTCCATGTAAGTAAAAGAGATATGGCGAGTACTCGATTGTCACAGCAACGAGAGCTATCAAAGAGTACTGGCTTAGCGATGCTCGCTTGGCTAGTCTACACTCGCTGAGAGACTCACGCTTAGTACATACGGATACCGGCGTGTCATCGCTCGACACCGTCGCGCAATCGCTGCTCGTTGCTCGCCAACTCGTTTTTAGTTGCTAGCTCTACCCGCTTCTCGTGCGGTGGGAAAGGTGCCTTAATCTCTCTGTTTTTTTGCCATGGTAAAGCAATCGCTGATTACCCAGTGAGCTCCAATATTGCCAAGCATTGTCGCTTGTCAATGTAGGTATACAGGCTACCTTTCAATACGAATGTGAAATGATATTCTTTTATTTTCTCAACATGTATGAAATTCGTCAAATCCTACAGGAAATCTCCTGGATTTCCCAAAGAATACATGAATAAAGGTATATATTTTACTCGTCAATAAAACCTGTAGTAGGGGATCGGTGTTGCGTCACGAATATCTTAAAATATACCCCCTCCTCTATCGCGAACCGTAGGCAATTTGGCCCGGACCCGTCAAATACTTATGAGTTCCGAGTTGAATCCCAAAGGTCTCGGAATAATTTCGTCGAATTTCATTAAAATTATAAAGTGGGTGTGAACATTTTGCTTATGTGAATAAATAAGGATGAAAATTATTTTAAACTATACATAACTGGCGTAATGTGGGTGTACAGTTGTACATCTCTGCCTAACCCTTCGAGTAATACAGGCATGATGTTATGTAATGTTATTTATTTTAAAACATGTACCAACTGAAATATTAATTTCATTGATAAAAAGAGCCCCTTCTCTTAACACAAATGATTTCCCTGAAAAATTCCAAAGCGAGATAGTTTGTATCTTTTACAAGCAGTAAAGCGCAGGCCACACGGCCAGCTAGCGAGTGAGTGAGAGAGCCGGGCGAGCATCGTTTCATCTCTTTTCATACTTCGGTTCACACCGTGAACTACGGAGCTAAGCTACGCTAACGAGGTGAACGAGTATCATCGCTGGCATCGTCGGATATTTCGTTCGCATCGTTTGTATCGCTGACGTAGCGTTTCTCTGTAGTTCGCGGTGTGAACCGAAATATGAAAAGAGGTTTAACGATGCTCGCCCGGCTCGCTCGCTCGCTAGCTGGCGGTGTGGTCTGCGCTTAAGTCGATATCTCATGCGTATTTTTACCCGATTACGGGCCTGCGGCGAAGCCAAAAGAAAGGACATTTATTCGTATTTCTTAAAGCCGAAGTCACACGAAATCTGTACAATTTAAGCCGTAATTCCTTGACGTAGCAATGACGTGACTGTGACTCCGGCTATACGAAATCCGTAAAAATCGAGATCGATGTCTTGTTTATACCTTTTTAGTTGGCGTTTGTTTCGTAGTTGAGTTTAGTTTTTAAACTTTTTTTTTAAATCTAATGTAAGGACGTCTCCGTATTATTGTTCCTAATCATCATATCAGCCCAAAGAGATCCACTACCGGACATCGGCCTCTCCCGAAGACGCCAGTTATTCGTCCATCGGCCCGATTGAACTCCTACCCGTAATTGTTTCTATTTCCAACATTTCAAAACTGCAAACACAGGAAACCCTGCAATACACTTGACATTCTCGGAACCTCATTAGCAAATAGGGCTGCCACCAACGACTAATGCATCATTAGTGAATAGAGTTACCACTTTTATAATATCGGATACAAGTGGACCGACCAGTCGAAAGCAGAAACTGTATTATTGAGTTTTTAGGAATGATGAATTAACAAATGCCTTTGGCAGAAAAACTTGACTTTAATTACATTGCTAACAGAACAGAATTTAGCGACAACCTCTGTTCCTTGTCTACCCTTGATCAAACTGACAGAGTTGGGTTAATTTGGCGGATTTGTGTTTTTGAATATACATAATACATATTATTATATACATACATAAACTCACGCTTTCTTACCAAGAGGCTTGGCAAAAAAAAAAACATTATAAATTTTATTGGAACTAAAGGCTTTCATATTTCCGTAAAAATCTGCATAAAAAGACATGAAAGTAATGACGATTAAATATTTCGAAACGAATCCATACTTATATTTTAATTCGAAAGTAACTCTGTCTGTATTTTACTTTATCACGCCTAAACCACTGAACAGATTTCGATAAAATTTGGCAAGGAGACAGATGGCATCTTAGGGATAGACAAAGGTTACGTTTTGTCCCGGTAGCACGTTCCTGTGGGATAATTGCCGACATCCACGCGGACGAAGCCACCGGCAGAAGCTAGTATCACATATATTAATTAATTAACATTAACATTAACTGTGTTCCCCGAATGGTGAACCAGAGGTGCACCTATAGTACACCCACATTTCGCCAGTTACGTTTTTAAGTTATTCATTAATTTAATTGCCATAAAATAACTGAAGTTAAACCAACTGGGTTTAAGTTCAGTAATTTTTTGCATGGCCATAAAGCCTATAATAAACAAAAAAGGGGTAGTCATTATTACAAAAGCAACTCGGGAGAGACAGTATTGTAAATGACGAACTTATACGCCACGTAACGTTAACTGTATCAACGTTTATACGACGATGGATCGAGGCAATTTTTATACTTGCTTAACATGACAGGTGTGTAAAATGAAACGTAAAATGTTTATGTAGGAAACGAATGTAACATTCTTTTGGAGTTTACATTCTAAGTATGCAAAATGAGGATATTACACCTGATATTTTCAATGAAACTACCTCATTTTTCAACCTTCTTCCACCGTGTTAAGAACTATATAAAATGGGTTGAAAATATCAATCAGACTGCCCCCGGTTCTGATGGAGTGACCAATAAGGTGTTCCAACTGTTCCCTGCCCACCTGATCATGCTAATGACCACCATCTTCAATGGTGCCATGAGCAATAACATCTTCCCCCAAGCGTGGAAACAGGCCACTGTCATCGGCATTCCCAAGCTGGGCAAGCCTAAATCCGCTCCCTCCAGCTACCGCCCCATCAGTCTCCTCAATGTCATCGGCAAAATCTATGAGAGGCTTATTTATAAGCGTCTCAGAGACTATGCCGAGACGAAAGGTCTCATTCCCAACGAGCAGTTCGGTTTCCGAACCCAACACTCGTGCGTCCAACAGGTCCACCGTATCGTCGAACACATAAGCGTTGGCTTCCAACGTGGTTCGTTGACGGGTGCTGTTTTCTTCGACATAGCGAAAGCGTTCGACAAAGTCTGGCACAATGGCTTATTATATTCATATTCATATTCATATTCATATTCATATTCATATCTTTATTTGCATTCCATAATGTAGGTATAAGGTGTTATAAAGGCTTAAAGCTAAGGTACAATTACGGACCCTGACATAGGGCACAGCAAAAATTATAAAATTAGTTCATAAAATCAAATAAAATAAAATTAAAAATCAAATAAAATCGAATAAAATTAAATTAGAGATAAAATTAAAATAACAAATTAAAGTAACAAACAAAAAATTTTAAGTATGTTCTTATCATTAATTGAGATCCGTTAATAATAATTGTTTGATAAGGTCAATAAAATTAAACATAATGTCATATTATAATATTTATCTATGTCTGTATGAATGTATCCTTGACTAACTGTGTATGGTGTCTGTTTGTGTTAAATAAATTTTTTTGTCATGTATGTATTCGTTTATTGTGTAGTACGCTTTTTTAATTAATATTTGCTTGATCTTATTTATAAATGTCGTATAGCTGATTTCATCCTTTATTGCATCTGGTAGTTTATTAAATATTTTTATGGACATTACATAGGGGCTATTGGAATGTAGTTTCATACGCGAAGAGGGTAACATTAACATATTTTTATATCTGACAGATCGGTCTTTATGTTTATCGCCGCGAGTTGTGAAAAAGTTCATGTATTTCCTAACAAATTTACATGTTTCTAGGATATAGATAGATGGTAAGGTGAGTATTTTATGTTTTATGAAAAAGGGTTTACAGCTATCGGTTTGTTTTATGTTGACTATGATCCGAGTTAATTTCTTCTGAAGAATGAAAAGGGTAGGCGCGTCTGTGCTATTTCCCCACATTATAATGCCATAGCTAAGCCATGCATGAGCGTAGGCGTAGTATGTAGTAAGTGCAGTTTGCAAGTCAGTAGTTTTTTTGACTTCTCGAAGTGCGTAGGTGAATTTTGAGAGTTTTGAGCGTACTTTATTTATATGGGGCTTCCATGAAATGTGTGTATCTATTGTGAGTCCTAATAGCGTAAAATCATTTACTACTTCAATTTTTGTGCCGTTTCTTGTGAAATTTATTGGTAATGGGGGTTTTTGCTGAGGGTAGAAAGTCATTAGTTTGGTTTTTTTATAATTAATCTCAAGATTGTGCTCATCCATCCATTTTTCTGTTTTATTTAATATTGTGCCTAGTTGTTCGTTAATATTATTATTAGTTTGGCATGTGGTAAGCAGAGATATATCGTCTGCGAATAGCACACATGGTTCTTTCATGATTTTGGGAAGGTCATTGACGTAGATGATGAAAAGGAGACATCCAATAACACTGCCCTGGGGAATTGATGCATTTATTATCTTCTTATCGGACCTTACTTGTATTATTTGTTTTTGGTCATGATTAAAGTGTTCTATTTGCACATATTGCTCTCGATCTCTTAAGTAAGACGCAAACCACTTATGTGTAGTTCCACGAATTCCTATTCCGTATAGTTTGTTTAAAAAAATTTTAAACTTTAATTTTTCATTTTTTTTTTTTTTTTTTTTTTTTTTTTTTTTTTTTTTTGTCATGTCTAAAAGTATGCCAACTGCATACTTTTTATCATTTATAATATTAATAACTTCTTGCATATATTTATAGACAGCTAGGGTGGTTGATCGATGTTTACGAAACCCGTTTTGAGCTTCGTCAAAGATTTTATATCTTTCGCAAAAACTGTACACACGGTCACACATAGCCTTTTCGAAAATTTTTGAAGCCGTAGGTAGAAGAGCTATGGGTCGGTAGTTATTGGGGTCGGTTTTCGAGTTTTTCTTAAATAATGGTTTTACAATAGCTTTTTTAAGGTGATCAGGAAAAGTACCTTCATCAAAGGACTGATTTATCAAAACACAAAAGGGTACAGCAAGTTCATCTGCACATTGTCTAATCAGAGATGGGGGTAGTTCATCTATTCCGTGACTTTTTTTTATTTTTTAGATTTTGTATGATTCTATGCGTTTCTCGACAGTCTAAAGGTCTAAGAAATAGGGTATTTTCAGAAGGGTTGAGTACTGGCTGTCCTTTGGCCCTACGGCCCGTCTCTTCGCCAATTGATGCAAAAAAGTTATTGAATTGGTTTACTATTTGTTTTGGGTCTGAAACTAAAGTATTATTAATTTGTAATTGTATATTATTTTTATCTGTTAGTGTTTTTTTGTTAGTACGTTCGTTCACTATATTCCACATAGCTTTGACTTTGTTTTCAGATATTTTAATTTTTTTAATGTAATGCTGTTTCTTAGATGTTATTACCGACTGCTTTAGAATTTTTTCGTATTTTCTATAGTATTTTTTGATAATTGGATTGTCGGACTTAACACTTAATATTTTTAATAATCTTTTGTTTGTGCATGAGATCTTTATACCTTTAGATAGCCAATATTTTTTATAATGCGTTTTTAATTTTATTTTTATTTTTGGTATTGTTTTATTCAGTATATTAGTTAATAAGTCATTAAAAACATTATAATTTTGATTTACGTCGTTAGTTTCTATAATGATATCTCTCCAATTAACTGACTTTAATGCAGATTTGAAATTTTCAATGTTAATTTTGTTGTACAGTCGTTTTTCCGTATACCAAGTGGTTTGCTTCGATCGTTGCGGTATTTTAAATTTTATAATTGTACCACAATGATCCGAAAAACCCAGTTCTTCTACAGATGTATAAAAATCTATATTTTTAAAGTTTGTAAATATTAGATCAAGGCACGTCGACGCTGTTTGTATTATGTGTGTAGGATGTTTTATGTGCTGTGTGTATTTGTATTCTGACATAAGGTCTAAGAATGCGTTAACTTTAGAGTTATTTTTCAAAATATCAATATTAAAGTCACCACCGATGACTGTGTTTAGTTTTGTGTATTTATTATTTATGTACGCTAGTATTAGATTAAGTTGATTATAAAATACATTTTCTTCTCTTCTGTTCCAGTACATTGTTACTAATAGCAAATTTTCGTTCGGTATTTCAATCGCACAAACTTCCAAAATATACTCAAGTGACATCTCGGTTATATCGCATCTCTCAATGTAGTCTATGTGTTCTTCTAGTAAGATGCAAACTCCGCCGCCTCCACGGTTTTCTCGACAGTAGGATGCTACGACTCTGTAGCCGCTGAAGTCAATCACGCTTAATTTATCTCTTGAGAGCCATGTTTCAGTAATACATATAGCCTGATATGCCTGGTTTACGTTGACAAATGCTTCCATTATATGTTGCTTATTAAATAGACTTTGGATGTTTTGAAATAAAATATTAAAATGTTGCTCTTTGTTTTCGAAATCTATTTCCTTCCCCGTTTCCTCGAAATGTCCGGTCGTTATATGGTGCGCTGCGTCTATTTATATTGTTCAGTTCGTTTTCAGTTTTGGATGGAAGGTCTGATATTGTTTCATCTTTGTAACTTATGGGTTTTCCTTCAATATACAGTTGGTTATTTCTGATTACAGCTTGCTGTCCTTTATTTCGTGCTACGAGCATTTTATCCCGCAAGATTTTCCTCTCACTCCTTGCTTCTTCGTTTAAGAATTCCGAAGTGTAAAGTCCGGTTCCTTGGAAATATCTGCTATTTTCTATTATATATTTGGTAATTCTTTTGCTCATAAGTTCAATTACCATTGGTCGATTTCGATTTTTATAATATCTTCCGATTCTATAGGTATCCTCAAAGTAGCCTAATAGGTCTACTCCTAAAATATCCCAAAAAATTTCTCTGATTCTTTCGTGTAGGTCTTTTTCAGGCTCTTCGTATATTTCGGTAAGTCCATACAACACAATTTTCTTGAAATTATTCTCAGGTATATGTTGTATTACAGGGGAGGTCTCAGATTTTAGTATTTTTATGTCGTTTTGGAGTTCTTCAGTTTGCTTATTCAGTTTTCTTATTTGAATGTTAATTAACTCTATATCAGTCTTTCGTTGCTCGTTTTGTAAGAATAAAGCACATGTGTCTTGTTTTATGTCTTCCTTTAATTTTAATATGGCTTTATTAATTTCTGTTTGAATAGTAGCTTTTATTTCTAGTATAATTGATGTATTATTTTCTTTTAATTTTAGGGATATCATTTCGCTCAGATTATGTAGTGTCAGTTCAGGTTGATTGTCATTCTCTAAACTTATTTTCTTAATTGTATCGCCGAGTATACTAATGTCTTCAGAGCATACAGTGTCATTGAAGTTGTTTTGAGTTAGTTTCTGACGCTGAGTAACGTTAGGCTCTGGTGTTGTTTTGAAATTGGCGTCTATTTGGTGAGGTCTGGCAGGTGTGTTCGTGTTATTATTTTTGGGTTTTTTACACCTGCATTCTTGGCATTCCCAGGTCAACCTATACCCGCTGTTCATGCGTGCATATTTGTCCTTTGAGACATTTGAACATTCGAGGTCATAGTGTTTCTTACAGATCGAGCAAGTTAGGTATTGCCTACTTGGGATTTTTTGCTCACAGCCCGCACATTGCGTTATCTTGTAGGTTAAAAGTAGAATCAAAACTCAGTAGTGTATCAATAAATATTATGACCAAAATTAGTGTATTTATAGTAATGCTTAAGGTATTAATAAGCTTTAAACGGAACGTTTTCTAATAAGTCAACTACTCAGCACCAGATGGCGTTTGTGCAGCAATTAATGCTAAGAATATCGTAATTCACAGTGCTAGGAACTGGAACGCGCCCACCGAATTAATAGTAGGTGGTGGGGTATTGTTGTTGGTTTTAAATGTCAACGTTCACTTTGGCTATTTTTACACACTTTTCTACGAATTTAGCACTATTTCATTTATTTTATGTTCGTGGTAATGTTTCTCCTTTATAGTTTTAGTGCTCTAAAGTTCTAATAGTTTTAAAACAGTCACTTTATTGTTCATTTATGTTCATGTTGAAAAATACACTGAGTCATCACTTAACTAGGTTTTTAACTTTACTGTTCTAATGTTTCGATCTGCAAACGCTATCACTTGCTAATCAGATGGTAACTGATTGATTTCTAATGTTTTACAACGAATCACTTTGAGTTTTATAATTAATATTGTAAATTAGCAATGAGACAAACTTGTTCACTTAGCGATCGCAGCGCCATCTTATTAATATATTATTTATTATTATATAAGCTATACCAACTTAAAGTGCCAGATCGTCTCGTGCTCATCCTGCGAGACTTTTTGTCGAACCGCACCTTCCGATTCCGCATCGAAGGAGCGCTATCCTCCCCCCGTCCCATTCGCGCCGGAGTCCCTCAGGGCTCCGTGCTCGCCCCTCTCATTTTTACGCTTTTCACCAGCGATATCCCCAAAAGTAAAAGGGCTCAGTTGGCTCTGTTCGCAGACGATACGGCCATTTACTACACCGGCGTAAGCCCCGACGCGATATCTCGCACTCTCCAAACCACAGTCAACCAACTCGGTGACTGGTTTAGGAAGTGGAGAATCGAAGTCAATCCCGATAAGAGTCAAGCGGTTCTATTTTCGAAACCGAGACTCAACCCCACCCCTCCCCGTCCGATCACCATGTTCGGCAAGCCTATCCCTTGGGAGAAGCGAGCCAAATACTTGGGTGTCACTCTAGACCACAGACTCTCTTTCGGTGAGCACATAAAGCAGGCGCGTTCGCGCGCCGCTTTCGCTCTCGGTAGACTCCACTTCCTATTGAATGCACGCAGCAAATTGTCACTCAAGTGCAAATTGCGCATTTACACAGCGTGCATTCGTCCTATCATGACCTACGCGAGCGTGGTTTTCGCACACTCGAAACCCCACCACATCCATAGGATGCAGACCCTCCAAAACCGGTTCCTCCGTAGGGCAACCGGCTCCCCTTGGTTCGTTCGGAACGAGATCCTCCATCTCGACCTTAAAATCCCCACTATCCGTCAGTTCATGAAGCGCATTTCCAAGCGCTTCTTCGACTCCGCGGCCTCACATCGCAACCCTCTGGTTGTCGAGGCTGCCAGATATGCCCCTTCCCGCATTAGTCGTACCCGCCGTCCAAGGCATGCCCTGTCCGACCCCGATGACCCCATAACCCTCCTCCAGGAGAGCAGTAGGGCCACCAGTACAGTATACAAACACAGACCGCCATCGTTCCGACCTCGCCGCCGAGGTCCTACGCGACGCCCCCGACGTAATTGTCCCCCCCCCCGACCCTTGCTCGACGACGCGCCAGCCCGCGCCGTAGCTGAGCCTGTAGTTTTAAATTCCCCAGTATAATAATAATATAATTTAGATCCAGCCTGTCCCATCTTGCTGCCCTCCCCTCAGTGACGCCCTAAGCCGAGGTTCGTACCCCACAGGGGGTGCCCTTAGCGTGCGGTCACCTAAATTTAAGTATTGTTCGCCCCTGGCTGGAGGCTTTAAGTTAGTAGCTTAAGGCACCCACAGGTTTGCCCGGTTAAGTAGCCAGGACCTTAGTGGTCACAACTACGAGCTGCCAAATAGGAAAAAAAAAAAAAAAAAAAAAAAAAAAAACAGACTGCAATTTGGACAAGGGCTGGTAGTCCAGGGTGTGACTGGCTTACATTAAACGCCACTTGAAAACCTGATAAAAAATATACTTAAGTAAATTCAGGGAAATTAATTGTTTAGTAAATTAACTACGAACTTAAATTGTCCGTATAATCACATCACAATTGTCATTCTTTGACAGTTTTATGAAATGGGTATAACACGGCCAATAGACGTAGGGTGAAAATTTGCACAACAATTTACCAAAGTTTCATCACAATCGGTCGAGCCATTTTCGAGTTTTTGCGAGAATAACGAAAGACAATTGATTTTTATGTATAAAAAGAAGAAGATATGAATAGGTGATAATTCAACGTGTTATACAGATTTTTTTGAGCACGTCATTCGGCCGAGAGAAAGCAAAGGGATGCACACGTGCGCGTAGGCAAGCAATTTGACGTCATCCCGCGCTCTTTTTCCCCGTAGGAATGGTAAAAATTAGGGAAATTACCGCTAGGTCAACACGTTGCCAACTTACTTCATGTTGCGAGTTCTGCGATGAATGAATTGCTCTTTGGGCGCTCGTAAAATTGATACTTAAAATTTCTTAATTGTTTTTTTTTGTACTGGAACGATGGTAATTCGTTTTTACTTGAAGGCAATAACTTAGTTTGCAATATCTAAGATGATATTACACGTTTTTTTTAAGAATTTCGATTTGGGAAATGACAATTTATAATTCAAACTCAAAGCATTTATTTCAAATGTACCAATTACAGGCACTTTTGAACTGTCAAGGGGTCAGTCGGTCAGAAAGATGAAACTATGAAGTTGCCCATTCCAAAGCGTAGTAGTAGTTTTTTGAGAATATTTTTCGTTCTTTCTTTCACCTTTTTTACAAAAATTTTACTCTTTTAATAAAAAAATGTAGATTTTCCTTACGTACATGATGTTTTCATAGATATAGATAGGTATTGACAAGGTACCGGCATGATGTTAACATCTTAAAACAGCTCCCTTAGAGAATCGCGCCTGCGGAAGCCATAAAAAGCTCTGATGGCTCTTTTCTGCAGAATAGAAATAGACTTGACTGCCTCGTTGGTCTAGTGGTCGCAAGCGCTACTGCTGAGCATGAGGTCCTGGGTTCGATTCCCGGGTCGGGCAAAGTGTTATCTGGTTTTTCCATCTGGAATTTCTCGGTAGCAGCCCAGAGTCTGGATTTGTGCCCGGTTGATGGCAATAGGCTCGCCCCCTATTACATGGGCCTTAAACATAACTGGCGAAATGTGGGTGTGCTACAGGTACACCTCTGCCTAACCCTTCGGGGAATACAGGCGTGATGTTATGTATGTTTTATGTAAAAATAGACTCGATGTCTGCAGCCCGTCCCCATAGTGAAATATAGTACGACATAATACTATGAAATTAAATAGAATAGACTAGCCTCGCGGTACCTACATCAGTTATCTCACAGCTTATGCTGCTGAACTTATCCGTCCTTTTTTTTGGGTACACTTTGCCGTCCTGCAAAGGATATTAAAAGTGGACCTCATTGAAGCCTTTGAGTCGAGCGTGATCCCCAGGAAAACTGTTTTATTGACGAATTCTAGTTTCTCTTGATTCAATACAATTTCACATTTAGTACTTTTGACATTTAGTAAATAAAATCTTGTATACTTAGTTTTTTTCCCATTCAATACTAAATTATAAGCAGTGAACCAATTTTGTATCCGAATTTGGTTAAATTTTTGATAATGATTATGTAACAGATTCGAGTTGGCGCAAGTATTACATTTCATCCTGTATACATATTTATATAAATATTGATAGATAGATAGATTATATTAGATTCATACATAAACTCACACCATTTTCCCATGGGGGTAGGCAGAAACTACAAAACGCCCTCTGCTACGATCCTTACATTCTCCTTCCTGTCATACAAGCACGCGAATATTATATGACTAGCTGTTGCCCGCGACTTCGTCTGCGGTCCAGGATAAAAAGTAGTCTAACTTCTTAGCCAGGTTATGGTCTATCTGTGTGCCAAATTTCATCCCAATCCGTTTATTAGTTTTTGCGTGAAAGAGTAACAAACATCCATCCATCCTCACAAACTTTCACATTTATAATAAGAAGGAAGTAGGATTATAATATTAGTATATATGTATATATTTTTCTAATAAGGTTTGTAATTGGAAACTACAGGTTATGCGAACAGCTTTCGACGAATCACCGTTATTAGACCTATAACGCAATTAGCACGCACCATGAGCTTTCATCCAAATTAGCCTAATTAGTAATTACATGAATTTACGGTCAATACATAGGCCATACCATCCATCGGACATAAGATAATACCATACCAATACTCCCTACAACTGATGGCCGCCTCACGAAACAGGTTTTCCGACTAACTAAACAACTGCGTACAGTTACAGCAGCTTTAACTGGCCACGGGTCATAGGAGTCACAGATATTCCGCTGTGCTTTGTGAACTCATGTGCTTCTAAGCTGCCCGGTGATTGCCACATACAGGGCCCAGTACATCGGTAACCCAGTTACCCTCCGTGAGATTGTCAGTAACACCAAGGCTTTGCTGGCCTTCCTTGTGGTGGATCGAATAGTCGAATTTCCCACCCGTACGAAAAATACAAGCTTTGACGTGGACTGGCGGTTACCAGCCCGGATTACTTAATAATACCATATCATAAATCTGCCAACTCCACGACCTCATACATCCTTGTTCTGTAGCATTAGGTACGTCTTATTTCATAAATTGCTTCCATATTGTGTGAACGAAGATTATTTACCGGGACCCTAAAACGTAATCCTTGAACCAGAATACAAATGTACTCTGCTTGTTATCTATGTATATGTATATAATTGTGAGCGGCATATTTACAACACGTCGTCTCATGTTGAAGTAAATTGAATCAAGAAAGTTAATATGTTGCTTTGTGATTATATTGCTTACATGGCGTGTTGTCTAAGTTTACAAAAACATTACTTATAGCATTACTTCGTGTTCAATACAATAACGCTTACAGGGTGCTGATGGGGTTGCCCCGATACTGCAGCGCATCAGGGATGTTTGCTGAACTCGCGTTGACTGCTTCTATACTGTGATGCGGAAGCGGTGCGCATCCCTGGTTAGCAGGATGCGGGGCAGCACCAACAGCATTCTCTCTATGGTAGCAAGCAGGCTAGATTGTGCGTTTGTGAACCACTGCTGCAAGATATTGGCTGGTCCTGTCACCTTGTAGCAGTGATGTCATAAATTGTTTCTGTGTTAATATTTAACTAACATAGTCTGTAAGTATATTGTTACTAACTCTATGAGTCTTGTTACTTGAATTAAATGATTGTTATTATTATTATTAACTGTTCTCTATAATATTTATGCAATAGTCCACTTTGGGTTTTTGCTACTTCCTCTCTGGTCCTGGATAGCGTTACTCTAATTAAAAGCGTTATTTGAACAGTTTCTTAGCGCAGAAGGCATATTATTCAGTTAATGAATACCTAATCGATAATACAAATTATGTGGATAAATATGTGCATTAAGAGTTAGAGGTAATTAAATGCTGTGATTATATTATATTTGTCACCCTCTAAATATATATAATAAAATATAATAAAAATGTTTAATTCTAAAAATTAAATTTGTACTAGTTTTGTACGCATAATAAAATTGTTAACTTTGTTTTAGCATAAGTTTTATGTCATTTAGCGTGGAGACATTTTGTCATATAATTTTAAGGAAATTTAATTATTTTACATACCTAAGTTTAGATACCTACTTGATTTTTGTATTCCGTCAACGGCAAAACATAGTGTACTTATACATAGTTCATTTACAACACCTGTTTTTTACATCCATCTATGTTTTACAAATAAAAACTTTGATTTTGACTTTGAGCTTTCAGAATACTATTTAATTGGCCATTTATCGTGATAAAGTACATTCATCCACGAATTGATTGCAGCAACTGCAACTTTATCTCGCTCATCAATATTCTGCCGATCTCGATGTGAGCTTGAAGTGTGATTCTACTGTATGTTAGGGTTTGACATTATTGACAGCTCACGTCAATCTCAATTCACCTCAGTTTTCACGGTGAGATTTTTACAGAAAAGATCAGCTGTTTTTTTACGACGACTCATCATTGTTGTAAGTGAGAATATATATTATTATGTAAATATATATAGGTAATGTTAGTTTGATACTTATTATGTTTTAATTTAGCCACAAATTATTTGATGTGACCTCTCTCGATTCTCAAACGGCTATTAACTCAGCTATACATAGGTGAGTGTTAGTAATGCTTCCCAGATGTCGCTGGGGATTAGCTTTGGGATTACTGAAAGTGATGGCTCTAAGACGGCATAACGGCATTAACGGCATATATAATCTTATCTCTTATCTTCTGTAGTTTCTGCCTACCCCCATGGGAAGAAGGCGTGAGTTTATGTATAATCTTATATTGACGTGTTAACAGGGAGTAAGAAATTTAATTCGTTCTTAATTTATGATAATTGGATTTATCTTTATGATTTTCGTGTTTAAAATAAAAGCATGCCCCAGTAAAAACGATTATTTATATGAAAAAAATGGCAACATACAAAAGACACATCCAAAAAAATTTTTTTTTAACAAAATACCTACTCAGAAAAAGACAGTAGCACAAAATCAAACTCTACACGATACTCGAACTACAATATATCCAAAAACGGAAAAGCCAACATGAACAGCACAGACAATGCATAGACTCCAGGGCGCTTATCTACGTTCTGCAATAACACTTATAATTTGCCGCCCCGCGTATAGTTAAACCTGGCACCCTGCCAAATGCAGGCACACAAAAAACATAGTTACCTACAGAAGACCAGCTCCATGCAAAGAGTGGAAACACGTGTACGCACACATAATAAACGCGTACTTATAGGGCGATCTCAAACTTTGTCAAACCAATGTCTGTCGCAAGTAAGGTTACCATATCTCAGAATTTTTCCTGAGATCTCAGGATTTTTAGGCTCCTGACAGGACTCCGGCCGGATTGAGGGAAATCTCGGGAATCTCAGGATTTTACGTTTTTTTTTATAAAATAAAGTATTTCTATCTAGACTTTTCATTTTTTTTTTTATTATTGGTAAGTTAAAATCAACATAAACAAAAATATAATCTTTGGACAATATTATGATATTGTCCAAAGATAATATTTTTGTTTTTTTCAACGTATTTTTTTCACTTAATCATGTGAAAAAAAAATGCGTCGTCGTTAATTACGTTTGCAACAGTCTCAGGACTTTTCTATAGAAATCAGACTTTTTGTCAGGACTTTTAAATTTTCCATATGGTAACCCTAGTCGCAAGTGCGCTTGCACCCGCTGTAAGTAGACGCGTGTCTATGTGTGCGTGGATTTTCACTCGGTATATGGAGCCGACCTTCTGTACTATCTATTTTGTGGCATCGTCGGTGTTAACTTTTAAGACATTTCGTGCTCCTAGCAGCACGTAGATAACACGTGTCGACTCTAGTTTTATTAGCAGGAATGTTTGTTTGTAGGCAAAGCGGGAATACTGGGAACGGAAAGCGGTTTTCCGCTTGTTTGTGTTAGGATTGTGAATAGTAAAGTTCAGGGAATCTGTGAAGAGAAACTAGTAGTTTTTTTTTTTTGGGGTGGGAAATCATCAAATTACCTCTCCCGCTCTGAACGGAGCGGGAGGCGTGTCAGACTCTTACTGACTAAAACCCACCCGTGTTCCTTCAGTTGCCTGTGTGCCAGGGCCACGGTAACTCTTTCGAACAATCCGCGACCCCGGCAGGCATCGGCCCTATCGGACCCCGTCAATTATGCTGACATCTCTTTGAGGCGCGCGTGGAACACAACGCGCCGTCGACCCGGGCCTGGTCCTTACCGGACGACAAGCTGCGCATTGCTCGCCGTCCGCAAGTCCCGGGATGTACTCGTACCTAACCTGAAATACAGAATTAAGTGCATAATTTCTCATTGATATTTTATTCTTAGTCCGTTAAATTGAGGGTGCCAGAAAACCAAGCAAAACATTGCCTTATTTTTGAGCACCATAAATAAACTTCTATACTTAAATTACATAATATAACCTAACATCACGCCTGTAATAACCGAAGGGTTAAGCTGAGGTGTACCTATGGTACACCCACGTTTCGCCAGTTATGTTTAAGTCCCATAATAGGGGACGAGCCTATTGCCATCAAACGGGTTCAAATCCAGACTCCGGGTTGCTACTAAAAAAATCCAGATGGAAAAACCCAGTAACACTTTGCCCGACCCGGGAATCGGACCCAGGACCTCATGCTCAGCAGTAACGCTACCGACCACTAGACCAACGAGGCGGCGAGGATTAATTGACTTTATTTGGCAAACATAATAAAATAATTAAGTGTAAAAATCATAAATCGTGGACATATACGTACACACACTACACACACACACACACACTACACACACACACTACACATATATGATACTTACGTACACGTACTTAATCGATAAAAAATATCTTGGAAATTAAAATCAATCAAACTTTCCCGATCCCTAAGTTTTTCAACGAGCCGACATACCTTTTCCTAGCAAAATATTCAAATCAGTCTTAGTAAACAACGATACCGGAATCCTAATACCGTCCATCACGAACATCCGTTCACTGACCTCTGTAACAGTTCCGTAGTTCCGTCAGCCGGTATTGGGCTCGGCAGCTTAGATTCGTAAGCTAGTGAAACAGCTAGATTAATGGAATGACTAACAAAACCACTCCGTTGGATAGTTCTGTCCATTCTAGAATTGGTATTTAATCTACAGGGCAGTACTGAATTGCTTTATTTATAGTTTTGGTAATATACTTAGTTATGGTAAATCCAAAAGTCACTGTTAGGGAACATAGCATTTTTACAAAAATTGAAAAACCACTTTCGCATATTTAAATTGCTCGAATGGCTCGTTTCTGCAGCACAAATATAGCCTGAATGTCGGCTGCATTACCCCACAGCAAAATTCCGTACGACATTACACTATGGAAATAACTAAAATATACTTATCGGGCTGTTTCGACATCAGTCAAATGTCGGATTTTATAGACCACGTAGGCTGCAGAGCTTAGCCGCTTCGACAAATTGGTTATATGTGGGCCCCTCTGTAGCTTCGAGTCCAAAGTAATACCTAAGAACACAGTTGTGTCCACAAGACCCAATTCCGTCCCATTTACTAGTACATTGGTTTTTACCTGCTTAACGTTAGGGGTCAGAAATCTAATACATTTAGTCTTTTTCTCGTTTAAAAATAAATTATTAACACTAAACCAATGCACTATTTTAGCGATAGCATTATTTACATCGTCAGTAACTGTCTGTTGTCGTTTAAGCTTAAATAAAAGTGATGTGTCATCTGCAAATAACACTATTTCATGACTGTTCTTTACAAGGCAAGGTAGGTCATTAATATATACTCATTACAAGCAGTTTTACCACATGAATAAATAACAGTATTACTTTCGGAATACGAGTATCATAGTAAATCAGAAGATCACCCATCTGGACACGAGGTGCCTTGAAGTCTTTAAACGGACTCCGGTCCCAGGTTGGTCGAAGCATGGAAAACCTGTTCAGATGGAAACTTATAGAGGTATGAGGAATAGGGTGTAAAGTTCACTCTTACCTTCATAGAAAAGGGAGTGCCCTCCGACCAGACGGGTGTAGTTTGGTGGGCAACTGCCCGACGATTGATGTCGGGACGTTGTTTATATGCTAGTTGCTTGGTAAACTCTGCTTGCGCGATTCAGGATTTTGTGTGACGTCAGAGTGACACGTTGCTCGCATGTGGCGTTGTAGATGCCGCTACAGATTCATAAACGACTTCGCCTTGAAATGCAAATGTGGCACTGTTCCACAAACGATGGGACACTTAATATCGTGTCCGTCCCATCGTCTGCACGTTACAGGAACTGATGGACGCTAGTGATGGCGCCAAACACGTAGCCGATTCTGGGCCGAGTTCATTTAGATTGCCATCGACACGCTAAGAGGAAGATATAAGATATATATAATCAGTAAGTAGAAGCGTCAAATAACATTAAAAAAAAACTTATTTATAATATTAATAGAAAACATAATACTACGATAATAATAAAAATATCGTAGGTATTTCATTCGGAAAGTATTCCGCCTCAATCCACGCGTAATATCTCGAATTACAATTTATTCAGATTCCCTGATATTCCTTTGATCATTTTCCTTTGCTTCTATAGCCGTACTGAAAAGGAAACTACTGTTTTTCTTCTCGCTTTATTTTTGTTCGAACGATGAAAGAGATAACCAACCAATGGCATGGACTGCTTTGTTTTATTTCCGACGGTGATCATGATCAATAACATGAATAAACTTATTGTTATCGCTTAGTCAGATGCAAAAAACAGAAAAAAAAAAATACAAAAGATTTTTTGAAGTGAATTTCTTAGGCGGCGATTCTATAATTGGACGATAATTGAGAGTGAAATTTCAAGGACGCGTCGCGTTTCGGCACATTTCGATACATGAGAGAGAAGGAATATATAACTCTCCCTGTCTCTCACACTAAATCTCTCTTATTCTTTATTATTTAAGAAGCTTCACTTCTATCATGATGTGTACGGTGCCGCACGCGCCCTTTTTTTTTTAAATAAGGCTGATCTCTGCCGACAACTACACAATCTACACACTTAGGTAAAATATTTTCGCTTTTGTGCGAAATGCACTTTTTTTAACCTTGTCTTGAATATTGATATTGGTAACAACGAAATGCAGCCATGCTCCAGTGCCCTCTTGAGAAATACGCCAAGTGGCTTTACCTATGAACTGGAAAACGGATTTAAGACCTATACTAAGATTAAAGATGACTACATAATATAAATATATATTATTATACATATGTCGGAAATACATTAAATCAATCGTTTGACTTGACTAATCAGGACGCCGGTGCCACCAGGTGGCGCTGGACAGAGTCTATAACGCTCACGCTTGAGCAGAGCAAGGCAGAGTTTGTTGTTGAAGGGTAAGCAGTAAACACGTTTAGAAACTGTCGCGTGTTCCGTATAATTTGTCGTATACCTACAGTGTGTGATTCGCAAGTGTGATTAATTTGATCGTAAGTTATAATTTGTTTTGAACTGCAAGCGGTTTTTCTATTGCGCAATAACCAACATTACCCATAGTATGCCCACAGTAGTTAAAACATGGCTGATAATAACGAGTGAGAAATACCTTCTCCGTCATATAATATGTTATACTGTGGTTAGACTTTGTTTAAGGCTCATTGATTATACTGCGTGGTATTTTACACTACTCCCTATAGCAGCGAATATTGCCAAGGTATGTCTGGTCTTTACGCCATTTCAATTAAACCATTTACAGGCAAGTTTGAACTCTGAAGGAAGAAAGTCGACGCAAGATGCCCGTTCCAAACCATAGAATTCTATCGAAAAGAACGGGCAAGAAATTTCATGGACACACTATAAAAAATTCAACTATGTCTTTCTGGTTACATTATTGATTATTCAATGGCGTTCTACATGTGAGAACAATGTAAAAAAAACCGGACAAGTGCGAGTTGAACTCGTGTGGAGAAGTTTCCGTACGACAAATATGATACACATTAAAAATATTTCTTGTAAAGTTGGTTGCCAAGACTTACATAACGCTTTCACTGTTAAAAAGTTATCAGATCTAATGAAGAGCCAAGCCCCCAGCTCTAGAAGGCTTAACTCTACAAACCTTACATCTTGGTCAAAATGCACGGCTTGGCCGTTTCGCGGCCGTCGCACAGACACTCCTATGAGCATAAGATAAGAAATTAAGTCACTGGTTATTAATGTTGTGTCATGCAATTGTTTAATGGAACGGCCAAGCTGTACATTTTGACCAAGATGTAAGGTTTGTAGAGTTAGGCCTCGTCAAGTTAGGGGCTAGGCTCTACATTTGATTTAATAACTTTTTAATAGTGAAAGCGTTATGTAAGTCTTGGTAGGTAACCTACTTTACGTGAAATGTTTTTGGTCGGATTTCATTTCTTTTTGTAGGGTGCTCTATTTCAATTTATTTAAGCGGTGAAATAGTACTGATATAATACAGACATGTTAAAATCATAACCCTTAGTTCTAGCATAGTCAAGTAAAAAAAATATTTTTTGCACGCCAGCAGTTTCTTTCTCCATGGCTAACGAAAAAGAGTTTATTTTTTGTTGTTTATATACATGCTAATCTAGCTTTCATAATAAATGGAAGTAGGTATAGCGATTATCCGTAAGACATACAGAATTGCACCTTCATTTAAGGTTACTTAGAGGGTACAAGTTACAAATTTCTTATTTTTTTTGTTCTTTGTGTGCAAATCCCAGCCTGAATACCAAATTTCAGCTTTCTAGAACTTCGAAATAGGGAGCAATTAGTTCAACCAGGTTTCAGGCTGGCTAAAATAGACTCATCTTTCATGGGGTACTGTTTAAAATGTTACAATAAAATACCTCCCCATATACTTCAACTGAATGAAACTAAATTCAAATCTTGTATAAAACGCACACTATGCAGCCAAGCATATTATAAGTTGGGGGATTACATCGCTGAGAAAAATGCTTGGCTCAACGCTGGTCCTGCTCCACAAGGGCGCATAAACTAATTGAGTAGCATTTAAAACTACTGTTGGAGCTGCTGAAAATTTTAAAAACTATCTTTGCATTGTATAAATTCAATCTTTTAGTATTGTATAATTGCATAGCACATGTGTGAGTACTATATACCTACTATAAAGCTACCATTTACTAGGTTGGTAGGTACTAGGTAGGAAACAGTTAACAATTTCACTCTCCTAGGTTTAACAATAGACACACACATAAACTGGAAACCACATATACAGACAGTAAAATCAAAAATTTCCAAGTTTTCCTACGCTCTCCGGGAAATTAAAAACACTACAAACCTCCAAACCGCACTAGTCACATACTACGCTTATGCCCACGCTTGGTTTAACTATGGCATCATCTTATGGGGAAATAGCACAGACGCTCCTTCTCTATTTACCCTCCAAAAAAAGCTAATACGAATAATTGTTAATATAGAACCAACAGATCGTTGCAAGCCTTACTTCCAGAAACACAAGATTCTCACCTTAGTCAGTATTTATATTTTGGAATTATGTAAACTAGTCCGCAAATATCCAGATTCTTACAATACACGGGGAGACTACAAACTAATTATCCGTTGCGCCATAAAAACAGACTAAATTTGCCCCCCTCCCGCCTGAAGTTACACTCATCTAGTCCATATTCAATGTCAATAAAAATATATAATAAATTACCAGAAGACATAAAACAACAAAACAAAACCTCTAAATTTTTAAATAAATTAAAGCAATA
The DNA here is from genome assembly GCA_916610205.1 of Griposia aprilina. NCBI lineage: Eukaryota > Metazoa > Arthropoda > Insecta > Lepidoptera > Noctuidae > Griposia > Griposia aprilina. The sequence goes on along the minus strand of OU744285.1, from coordinate 20,885,644 downwards.
CTTAATTTAAAAAATCTATTACTCGGTACAAGAATATTTAACGGATAAATACAATAATAATACATAATTATAAATAACAGATATATAATAAGTAAAATAACAAAAATAAACCATTATAAATACATAATAAATACTACACTAATATCAATGAACAATTTTTAAGGGAGTAAACAAATAAGCATTATTTAAATTGTATAATAAAATAAATAATAAATGAATAGATAGATTTGCATATATAAAATTAAAAGAATAAGTAAATGAATAGAAATATAAAATACTTAATAGGATATTAAATAATTCAAACTTATTATCAAGGAAAATTAATAAAGCGCTCATCCGCTCTCAACTTCTTTAAAAATTTGCTGTGCCCGACAGGGTCCATAATTGTTTCTATTATATTCTATTTACCACCTGTAACTGTACATTATGGATTGCAATAAACGATTTGAGATTTGAGATTTAGGTTTTTCTTTTATTGACTTGAATGTGCCCTGGCGGCTGAGAGTATGTCATGCTCACTCTACTCTAATGTCTCGCTGGTGGTGGCGTGTGTGTTGGATCATTAAGTTCCCTTCAAAATGGTTGAGTTGAATGGTGCTGATCCATGCGTCATGTTCGTGAACGGGCGCCGTCAGTGGGGACTGGTCATTTCTTAGCTGCCACGGCTTTTTTTTATTTAATTTAATATTTGGATTGTTTTTGTTTTTTTATTACGGACGCTTTTAACGTTCTGCATCGTTCTCACATACATAATTTCAACATGAACGATGTAACCAATATTTTATAACCATATTTTCATTAAAAAGAGTGTCCATGGAGTTTCTTGCCCGTTCTTCTCCATAGATTCCTTCTGCGCTTTGGAATGTGCAACTAGCTTCATCTTTCTGACTGACCGACCCCTTGACAATTCAAAAGTGCCTGTAATTGGTTTATTTGAAATAAATGCTTTGAGTTTGAGTTCGGGAAGTACCCTAGCGATTTTATTTTATAAATAGAACTGCACCCACCATTTCAAGGGTTTGGAGGATAAAAGTTACAAATTTCTCATATTTTTTTTTTGTTGTTTGTGTGCAAATCCTAGCCTACATACGAAATTTCAGCTTTCTAGCACTTCGGGAAGTGCCCTATAGGTTTTCATGAGCGAGTGAGTGAGTCAGTCAGTGACGAAATCGACGTATTTTAGGTATTAATAAAACCCAAAGCTAGACACATTAAACTTAGAGTGTTTTATAAGCTTGCCAACGACATTTTATCCTGAGAATTTGAGCTCTCTAGGATTATAGTCCATCTTGAAGACTATAGCAGGGAGGTACGTCTCTCCACTGTTATATGATATTGTTCGTAGATGCAAGATTCTTTACTTAGTAAGCCACTATGGATGTAACGTCTGAAATAAAGAATATTTTATTATATGAGCGTATGAAATTACGACGAAACGCTTCGAGAAAAGGTAGGTAGTGCCCCTACTCTTTGTTTTTGACCCGTCTTGGCGGGGGTACTACTGTGTCTTTAGATACCAAGAACAAACTTGACATTGTAGTTATAAACCATATTCTCCCATACATGCCAACTGCAATTGTAAGTTTGTAAGACAATATTGAAAGATTTATCATGTTATTTTAAGGCCCTAGACTTCTTATAGGTTTTCCTGTAAGTAAAGAACTAATTTCTGTATTTATTTAAGAAATACTAGACTCGGTAGTTTCGGAGATAGGGGAGTGGTCACTTTTCATATATTTTATTAAATAACTACAAAACTGTTTATTTTAAAATTATACAAAATATATACCTAAGACCCTCACAAAAAGCCCTATCATTTGATATGTCACACGGTACATTTTGCAAAACGATTGTTTTTAATTTTCTAGTTTGTACCCCCAAAAATGACCCCCATATTCAAAAATTATTTATTTTGGTTACACATCCGTTTTTGGATCACAGAAATTCATACGTGTACCAAATATCAACTGAATCAGTCAAGAAGATTTGGATCAAAGTGGCTGTGACATATGGACAGACAGACTGACTATAACGGTTCCATTTTCTCATTAAAAAGAAAGAAAAATATTTTATTTGGGACACGCACAGGAAGTACAAAGAATAAAATATAAATAAAAAAGGAGCATTTAAAACTAACAAAATTAACAATAAAAACAACAATAAACAATTTAAAAAAATTGTTATTTTTTTTTTTAATAAATAATAAATTTAAAAAAAAAAACCTATGCGGTGCCAAAAAGGCTCCTATCTCAGCATAAAGCTGCGATATTTAAAAAATAAGTACCGCAGCGCTAGGATGCGCATTAGGACGTACGGAACCCTAAAAATAATTTAAAACATTTAATCTGCTAACGTTATGTTACCACAGACCTAGGGCTTTTATCCTCATATTATATAACCGTATTACTCCTTGACAAACAACTACAAACCTTACAACTCATTTGTAAACTGAACCTCTCCCTTTTCACCACATTAAATTTCGGTTAAGTACCTATGTAGGTAGGTACGACTCACCTCTGCTCCTTGAAATGGAATGTTGTGTAATAAACCGTTGTAAATTAATTTATTGTGTTTATATACGCATCCCGTGGGGCAGAATCCCACCGTTTATTGTTGTATATTGGGATATGTTGAAGCTTGTAATCCTATGAGCGCATTAAGAATTTGAAACAGTTTTGAGACAAACTTATATAACAGTAACAATATAAATCCTAACTAATATTACAAATGCGAAAGTAAGTTTGTTTGTTTGTTACCTTTTCACGCCTAAACCACTGAACAGATCATTCTGAAATTTTGCATGTACGTTGTCAGGTGTACAGAAACGGACATAGGTTACAGTTTATCCCGAAAAAAAATACTGTTCCCGAGGAAAACAACAATAAGGTTGTTATGATAATAGATGGCACCACGTGTCTTTCGAATCATGATTGAATATTGTAGAAACTTTAGTAGTGTGTTAAGTGTTTTTTTTTATATTTAAGTACCTAATACATTTTGTGAGTCTAGAGCGTCGATAGACCGGTTTTTCATCCTCCTAACTATAATTCCCCGAACAACCCGAATTGATTGTCAAAATTCTAAATTAACGCAAGCGAAGCCGCGAGCAAAAGCTAGTTTTATATAAAGGAAGAAGTTCCTTGACAATCTGGCAAATTAAAACTAGGCAGATATGCTTATTTGAATGAAACTATTTAAATGAATATTTTATTTCTTAGTAAAAATCCACTGTCAAACTCTTTTAGAATTCATATATAAGCCGTTTATATTGTGTCTGAAATTATATCGATTAAAAAGTTTACTATTTTATAGAAGTAATAATTTTTACAACTGTTATTATTTTAAACATTATGGAGGTTATCATGATCAGTTGAAAAAAATAACGGACGGTATTTTAATTTTTCGGCGGTTGATAAATTAGTGTGGCAGTGAAACATGAACAGTAATAAAAAGAAAATTGGTCGGTTATTTCATCCTACAATGTCAGTACAAAAATACTCAAGTAGTGTAAAATGAATGGCCAGTAAAAATGTTGGAATGGGCAATTAGGTAAATAGTTCGGCAGCTCATAGGTTAGGTTGGAACTGTGAACAACCACGCTCGAGACGAATTGGTCACAGTAACTAAGCCAGGGAACCCCGACCAAATGGGTTAGGTTAGGTAAAATGTGTGACCAACCACGCGCGAGCCGAGCCAGCGAAGCGAGCGGTGCTATGGTAGCGGCCGACGAGCGCAAAGTCAAAGTCAAATCATTTATTTCAAATAGGCACATAAAAGGCACTTTTGAACGTCAAAATTTACAAAAAAAATAGAATTGATTCTAGTTCCCCCCTCCAAAAGGTAGTTTCGTATGGAAAAGAATGGGCAAGAAACTCCACCGTTACTCTTTTAAAAATGTTTTACAATATTATGTATACATTAATTATATGTGAAGACGATGCACCTAGAATAAAATTACTATACCACAATAGGTAAAAATAATTAAATACAACGCATGATAGGTAAATTAATTATGAGATAGATACATGGTGCTCAAAACAAATATAGAAAAGTAAATGATTTTTCCAAAATTTCACAAATAATAATTTAGTGTGTGAGTTAAAGTAGTTGCATAATATAAAAAACAATGTCATAAAAATTATAAATTATACAATTAAATTAGCAACCAGCTTGATTTTGTCTAGACTCTAGATTGTCCTACGGAGCAGGACCAGCATGTTTCCAAGCATTCTTATCTAGGATATAATCCTCTAATTTGTAATATGCTTGTTCACAAAGTGTACTTTAAGTATGAGTTTTAAATTTTCTTTCATTTAATTGCGCTAGTTCCAAGTTAGATTTCTAGCCGAGTAATTCTGATTTGTTAACTACCTGCTTGATATTTATTTAGTAACACATTTAAATATTAGTTATGACCATTTTTACTTAATTTACTGCCCAGTTCTTAACGTCAAACTCGTTAATAAACATGCATTTTGTAATTTGTTATTTACCAAATCTACAATTAATAACTGTCGCTTGAAATTTCCTACTAATGAAAGTCATTTATTAGCTCCATTCACTGAAACGTATATTTTGTATTAGGTGATATAATGATTAATTACTATGTTAATTTTTACAGCCGATCGATAGGTCCTATTTACAAAATTACTTGAATATTTACTTTGTAAAGACAAAGTAAATATTCAAGTAATTTTTACTTTAATGATCGTGGATGTGAAGACTATGTGGGTTTTATTTTCTTTCTCAAACTTTTTAATGATGGTCTGGCTGTTTGAGTACTATATACGGCGTGCGCACGTTCTTTCTTTGGTATTGTTCGTTGAGTCGCTACGTTGAGGAGCTACACGATTACTGAGAAATGCTTGCACTGAATGGACAGGTTTTTCAAATCTGTGTGGTTCTTTCCTCATAAGACCATTTCAGACACTAATCTACGTGGTCGTCACATGATCTGACCAAGATTACGGCTGACCTCTGAGTTTGTTTCGGTCTTTCTTCTCAGAGTAGTCAGATAAGAAACACCGACCTCACATAGCTTTAAAACATAATTTATTCTCGTCGTGTCATAGTGTTTGTACAAACCTACTTACAGAAATAAAATCATGTATCATTTAATTAACATCATCATTACCTGAAATGTTACCATGTCAGCAACAGTATATTTCATCAGTATTAACTATTAATACTCGTAGTGGTTCGAAATTTGTGGTGATCCACAACATGAGCGGCGCGCGGCGTGGGCGACAGTGTCACGTTCACAATTACCGCGATGTCACAGCCACACCGCGGCGGATCTTGTAAACTGCTGTCTCTTGTGATAATATACGAATTAATATGTTGGGAACTGGGTTTTATGGCAAGTTACTACATTTTTGTGTAGTTAACTGTCGCTATCTGTTCGGATTTAATATTCAACCTTTCATTTGCCACGCTGAGAAGTTGAATTGCGCCTTCTCAGACACAGGAATACAAAGTTTCAATATTTAAATGCTTAGTGGTTAAATCTGTTTATGTTTTTCGGCCAGTTACTTTACACTTTATAGGAACCAATCTGTTACGTTCTTTCAAAGGTTATCCGCAAGTGACGGTACCCAAGTTCAATTATCCACATTCTTTATGACAGGCCAATCATTTCATTACATGGGTATATTCCAGTCTAGCCCGTAGCACTACCACTTCAGGCCAATAGGCACTTACTATTACTAACGCCCCTTATCTGGTTTTACACACAAATATAATCCCTTAATTACATACACCTTAATTTATAATAACCAACCTAATCTCAAACAAAGTACACCCTTCTCAACCCGGCATCACGCTACCAACGAAATTGTGGAAATTCTTGCACATAAAGTAAGTGGGGACTGTGATAAATTGATGCAATGCGTTTGAGTAGAAATAGCGCCAAGATTTTACACAATCGCACCTAATGCATTGGAAGGAAGTTTGACATGACGCGTGTCGCTTACCACTCAGACGCGCTATAAAGCGGCGTACTAATAGAATGCGATCGACGCACGAATACGCGATCGTGGCGTTCATATGTCACTTTTTGTTCGGTGAACGCGTCGTCGCACGCGTTCAAAAAGTGACATATGAACGTGACGATCGCGTATTCGCGCGAATATCACTTTCTATTAGGACGCAGCGTGAGGGTTGTTACAAAAGAACTTTTTAAGACGATTTATCATGTAGGCTCTAATGAAAGTTGTCATGTTGTTTCATGGGTTAGGGGTTAAAACCTCGAGCGTGTAAAATATACTTACGCCTGCCTAGACTTTATAATTTAAGCCAAAATATTCTAAATAAAAAACTATGAAAGTAATCTTCTTTTACGAGCTTATAATAAATAGGCAATATTTGATAATATGTAATTAATAATATTTGTCTTTTGGTTATGATTAATTAGTAACATAAACTCACACAATCAAAGTTCTGAGAAACCAATTAACACCACCCAAAGCCTAGATACCAGGACGCCTACAAGACTGTAATCAAGTCCTCTTCGCCAAGTTCAAGATGGAGACAAAGCTCTATTATTACCTAGTATGTTTGTGGTACGTAAATTCCTACGCAATTAATGGCGACTGTCTGTCATTAACACGTTTAGTGTGAAGATAGATTTGTACACTGTAGATTTGTAGACCTTTTTCTATTTTATTGAGTACCTGTTACCTGTTCACAAGCCTTCACTGTCCTCCCATACCTATTAACACTGTAATTTGAAAACATTGTAAAAGCCGACAAAAACAAAAAAAAACAGTAACCGTGGAATTTCGTCAGTGCCCATGTAGGTTTTATGTGAAATAAAATATTTTGATTTGATTTCATTTTGACAGCCGAAGCGCAATGAAAATTATTTCTACCTAAATAATTTTATCGAAAATAACTAGAACTAGCTTATGTACGCAACTTCGTTGCCGTGTTTTTTTTTATTTTTGCTAGGCTCTTAATAGTCGTAGTGTGATGTTAAATAGCCTACAACCTTCCTCAAGAATTTTTCAAATCCGAAAGGTAGATCCAGAGATTCCCCCCCTCCCCTCGCGCCCCTCACACCCCTAGTCGCCGCAGGAGGAGACGCCCTGGGCGTTGGGAGTCGATTGCAGACTCCTGGCCAACCACCGTAGGCGCGGGCTTGCGGACGGCGAGCAATGGGCAGCTCGCCGTCCGGTAAGGACCAGGCCCGGGTCGACGGCGCGTCGTGTACCACGCGCGCCTCAAAGAGATGTCAGCATCATTGACGGGGTCCGATAGGGCCGATGCCTGACGGGGTCCGATAGGGCCGATGCCTGCCGGGGTCGCGGATTGTTCGAAAGAGTTGCCGTGGCCCTGGCGCACAGGCAACTGAAGGAACACGGGTGGGTTTTAGTCAGTAAGAGTCTGACACGCCCTTCCGCTCCGCCCAGAGCGGGAGAGGTTATTTGATGAATTCCCACCCAAAAAAAAAAAAGTTCCAGAGATTAGCGCGTTCAAATAAAAAACAAACTCTTCAGCTTTATTATATTAGCACAGATACGAAAATATTCTTGCTATACAAGGAAATATCGGCAAAAAATACTTCCCTTTGTGCACAAAGAACTAACGGAATATTTGAATATTCATATCGAAGCAAAATCGAAATACCAAAGCGAAAAAAATATTATAAATAACTGCAGCCAACTATGTTGGGGTCAGCTTCCAGACTAACCATATGCAGCTGAATACAAGTATTTTACATGGAGCGACTGCCTATCTGACCTCCACAACCCAAGTACTGAGTAACATGATACCCCCTTAAGAGGGCGCACACGGGTCTACTAGCGCCACTCCTTAAAAAAGTATTATCTTGCCGCATGATGCTAGTAGATGCTAGTATTAGTTTACCGCATGATGTGACGTGCAAATGTCAAGAAAAATTATTAGTTAAAACATTCTCTTAAAATAACAATAAATAAAGTAGGTAATTAAAGAATAATAATAATAATATTTTAATAAATTTAAAATAACAAAAAAAGAAAATAAACAGAATATAAACAGAATATAAAAAAAAAACAAAAATACGTTAATAAGACCTGTAAACAATAATCATGTCAAATCAAATAAGCAACTATGTCAATACAAATCTTGCCTCTAGGAACTCCTTAATGTTATAGTATGCTTTGCTTACTAAATAAGTTAAAAGAAGTTAGTTATAATTTGTTTTTACTCCCGCTTTGCCGAACAAACGTAATAAACTCACTATTTATTTAACAGTCAAAGCGCTTTGTCCAGTTTCCGCGTATAAAAAAATAACGAAATCAAACGGGATATTAAACAAGCAGATTTAAAACATATGTGTTCAATTTACTCGGCGCTCTAAAATTAAGTTTAACCCAAAACTCTAAAATTAAGTTCAATTCAGTAACTACTCTAAAATTTTTAAACATGACCGTAAATGAACTTTATTCATGTGTAAGCAAAAGTTTTTATACAAAAATCTCGTTGCTATGTGTTTCACAATGACAAAGGTAGGACAGGGTTGCCAGCTTTGCGTGTCTCGTAAATTCTTTGGATTCCTTAAGGGATGCCTTCCTTTGATTTCATGTTCAGAATTCAGCGACGCCGAGGCTGTGGGAATGGCAACGGTTGCCACATTACGCGCGGTTTGGCACTGACATTCTCGCGGTTTTGTAATAAATATCTCTGACTTTCCTATAAAACTGAGAGGTTTTTATGAATTACATTCTTGGTTACTATCTGATTTTGTATTGGAATTAATCATTTCACATTTGAATGGTCAAAGCCAAAAGCATTTCAAATTAATGCTACTTTAAAGTTGGGGTCAAAGATCATAAGTGCCAGTCGTGTGACTTTCAATTTACGTTCTTCGTTCGCATGACCGCAAAATCGTGCGTCACTTTAAATCATTTGTACTTTTGTTCTCATAAATTTAATCTATCTACCCGCGTTAAAACTTATAACATAACATAACATCACGCCTGTATTCCCCGAAGAGTTAGGCAGAGGTGTACCTATAGCACACCCACATTTCGCCAGTTATGTTTAAGTCCCATGTAATAGGGGGCGAGCCTATTGCCATCAACCGGGCACAAATCCAGACTCCGGGCTGCTACCGAGAAATTCCAGATGGAAAAACCCGATAACACTTTGCCCGACCCGGGAATCGAACCCAGGACCTCATGCTCGGCAGTAGCGCTTGTGACCACTAGACCAACGAGGCAGTCGTTAAAACTTGACGGGTTAATAAAATCAAACATAAGTATTATGTGCGGAAAAAACATGATTTAATACCATTGCCATTTATATTGATACAACCAATTCTACATTTGAACTGTGCCCCAATCAAAGCTAAAAATAGGACAACCACAGCAGACCGATACATTGACACTCAATTGACCTTTCACTCGCGGACATGGCTCGTTTCTACCGTTTAAAATTAGAATATCTTTAATAAATGAACTCCATATTTACATTCGGTGACAGTCGAACCGACAGGCCACTGGGTGCCCAAAAGAAATTCCAATTTCCGCACATCGAAGCTAAAAATACTACCGAAGGTTGTCGGCCCCTTATTCAGAGTTCACAAAATCTGAATTTAAATAGTTCCAAATGAAAAATGTTCGCCGACAATTTCGAATAAACTTTCAGCTTTTCAACTGAAAAATGTTGAAATGTTATTTATGCAACAATATGTTTTTGCCCATATTTCGTGCAGTTATGGGTGAAATGTTTTATGTTGAATGTCGTATCGTTTGGTGCGTAAATAATTGGATATTGATTGGATGCTTCTAATATAAATTCACTTCGATTGTTGTATTTATTTATGGAGAAGCCAATGAATAATTTAGGTGCAGTGGTTTGGCGTTCGTTAGGGCGATAATTCAACTAATTAAATGTTTTTTTTTTTAAGAACTTTGCTTTTCCATCTTCCTAACCGAGCTTACAGAGAGAAACCAATGCGAAAAACAGTCTTGTTATTTCTTAAACTTTGAGAAAAACCAGACACGATAACACTATACCACTCTCTTCTCTTGCACCTAACATTATCTTACATCATACAAAACTTAATAAGCAAGCTCACAGGTAAATGAAACAAGGGAAATGCTACGCGCTACGACGTAACGGTGCTACAACGCTACGAGGCTACGGTGCTACGGACATTTCCGACAACACGTGTCGTGTGGTTTTTCTTTATTTTATTAAGGACCTGTACACACTATCGACTAAATAAACTTTAATAATTTACAAGTATAACGAAATACCGAAAAGACGTAAGACTCTTTAATGACAAAGTGGTACAAGTGGCTCTAGAAAGCAGCGGATCGTTGAAAATAGCTTGAAAAGATGCCAATAAATTTCGGTCCACGATCAGTAAAACCAAAGAACAGAGAGGGAGAGACTGGGTGTTTTATACACCGATAAAAACAACGTCCTGCATATATGCACAGATTTTTATAAATCTCTGTACACTGCCAAGACAACGATTCTCCCTGCTCCCAGATACACAATAATGTTTCTATATCACAAAATGCACCTCCAATCACAGATTTTGATATCCATTGCGCTCTACGCAGCATGAACTACAGTAAAAGCCCTGGCGAAGGCAACATCTCTACAGAAGCCGTGAAAATCGGAGAGCCCGTACTACTTCCTTACATAACCAACTTGTTTAATTCATTAATGCAAACTGTTTTGTTTCCCGCTCGCTCAATTCTGCCACTCCACTATCATTTTTAACGGACTTCAAAAAAAGGAGTAGGTTTTGAATTCGACTGTATGTTTTTTTTTTATGTGTGCTCAGAACTTTTTTTCCGGGTGAACTCGTGATTCGGTGGCCAAAAACGAAAATACAAAAACCAAAGACACCGACTTCGGAAATTAAAGTTATTTTTCACGTTTATTTGTGTTTTTTTTTTAAAGTCTGTTGTTTTTTTGTAAAAAAGTTTTCTTACTCAAAAAGGTGACAAATTTGAATTCAGCTACTACCGTCCCATCAATGTGGTGTCACATTTATACAAAGCGTTTGTAAAGCTTATAGAGAACCGCATTCCAAGACAACTCGGGTCCCACCAGCTACCTGAACAAGCAGGGCTCCGATGATGTCTCCACAGATAAACGAGAAGTGCACAAAGTTTAAAATTCCTCTTTATTTAACATTCGTCGACTACGCCAAAGCGTCTGACAGTATTTACTATAGCGGTATGAGGAACAGGGTGTAAAGATCACTCATACCTCCATAGAAAAGGGAGGATCCTCTGATGAGACGGGTGTTTTGTCTGGTGGGCAACTACCAGACGATTGATGTCGGGACGGTGTATATATGCTAGTGCCTAGTTGCGCGGTAAACTCTGCTTGTGCGACGCAGGATTTTGCGTGAGGTCAGTGTGACGCGTAGCACGCATGTGGCGTTGTCGATGCCGCTACACTACCACCACTCATTATTCAAGGCACTCAAAAACCAAAATGCCACACCACCACCAAAACCACCACCACCACCTCCACCCACCAACCACCTATATAAATATCTTACAGAACATCTACCACAACAGTACAGCCGCTATCAAAATCTCCACCATTGGACCATCCTTCCCTATCGAAAATGGAGTCAAGCGGGGAGACCTACTGACCCCTAAGCTATTCAGTGCCACCCTTTAAGAGGTTTTTAAAAACCTGTCCGACATTTGGGCCACTTAAGGAGTAGTCGACGGCGAAAAAAGGTTGACCAACCTGCGTTCCGCCGACGATATTGTTCTGTTTTTATCTTCGGCAGCAGAATTTGGCGAAATGAAATGGAAGGAACCTCCTCACTATGCGTGCCGTGTCCAGTCGTACTGCTTTCTGAATTAAGCCCTTGACCCAGCTGCGCAATAAGAGCCTCCTGAGGTGTTATTCGAGGCTCTCCGCTATTAGGGCATTACCCGTAACGAATATCGGTACAATGATTGCAGAGGCCACGTCCTACATGTCGACAACCTCGTGTGCTAAGTCAAGATACTTACTTTCTCAGCTCTAGTGGCATGAGGGCCAGCGATATTAACAATCATTGCACGGCGCTTTCGTCGATCTATCACCACAACATCAGCCGATTATACGAGAGGCAAATATATTCCCTGAGACTGCAAATCTCGCGGTTGAGGAGGATTTTAGCAATTAAAAAACTTCAATTATAATAAAATACATATTTTTTTTTCATAAACCTTTTACAAAGTAGTTATTTTAGAAAAATAACTGCATGATAATGTAAGATAAACTATGCTGCACTTCCAAAAATGTTTCCTCAAACGATCCTGAAGCCTGAAACAGCTTGCCACGAAATATGGAATGTATTTCTAAGCTAAATTTATCTTCTCGAGGCAGTGTGGTTAGTGTGGTGACGTCATCAGTAAACATTGGATGAGTAATTATGGTAGATATCATTGTGTAAACATGGAGAGTTAATTATTTATGTTATTATATTATATTGATGGCTTGGGCTAACAGAGTAATACACACGTAGGTATTCCTCAGTTATCCATTGGCTAGCTACTGCTCCAAGCCTAGTTGATTTTGGAAGAGTTCCGCATCGGATTTCCATTCTTTAAACATATTTAAAATGTACCATATCTTTTGTGTTTTTTCACCGACTACGGAAAACCCAAGAAGTATGAATCTTGCTAGTTTGGTATGTATGTATGTGAGATTGTTTGACCACTTCCATCTCTAAATAATGAAAGAATTTAACAAATGAGGAGTTGATTTTTTATGAACCTATGTTGCATCACTGCTGAACAAAGCTTGTGCGTCGTAGTCTCGGGCCAATCGGGCAGGAACGATTCCAAATCGTCACGCCAGCGTTTTCGACGCCCGTCTTCTGGCGCCCACTGTGTGACGATCCTGGCCCATTTATCCTGATGCATTCTGTAAGTGTGACCTGCCCAGTCACATTTCAGCCTCGTAGACTTATCACCAACATTGGTGATGCCTGTCATTTACATTCGTGAGTTTATAAAATTCGCTTATCATGATCACTTGAATTTAAATGTTATTTTGGTGTCCTCTATAGATAATATTGGAACCTATTTAAACAGAAACTAAGGAAACATTAGCTTGTATATAACTTTTATGTTATTATGTTCATTGTATCCATTACACACTTTCCTAATTATGTAAATAGGTACTTAGGAAGTGATCATAGGTAATAACTGACCGGATGTTTGCCCATACTCGTATAATGTTCCTTCCCTGACTTAATTGCCTAACTTAAATCCCGAACAGGAAACATCCATACGAAACAACCAATTGGAACCGTTCACCTAGCTTCTGACGTTTCATAAGTGCCCATGTTGGTTTATAGGTTTTTTTTTTTTTTTTTTAATAAATTCGCGTCTGTATTCCCCGAAGTGTTTAGCAGAGGTGCATCTATTATAGCACACTCACATTGCACCAGTCCCATGTACCTAATAGGGGTCGAGCCTATTGGCATAAACCAGGCACATTTGTGCCCGCCATACAAATGCTATAATTGCCATAATGCAATTGCGCAATTGTTTTTTGTGTGTGCTATTGCCATAATTTCTCAGTAGCAGCCTGGAGTCTGGATTTCCAGACTCCAGGCTGATAATGAGAGATTACTAATTCTGTAGTCATTTGTGAGAAAAGGATTTACTCACTCTTTGTTTTTAGTATTTCTTCGTGAAGCAATAAAAGGTTTTAAGATGATATAATGATATTTGTTCAAAAAATTGTTCATCATTTCCTCGTAACATTTACTTTCTCAAAGAGAAAATGTTATCCCTTATAAAGTAGGTAGTTTCTGAATTAACACATAATTAATGTATCATGTGATTATTCAAGGGTTTAACAAAGTGAAAAGAAAAAAACACAAAAATGTTCGCAGAATCTAGGTAACCACCATCTTTTGTTCATAATGGTGCATTTTATAAAAGTAATTGAAATAAAATGTAAATTAAGAGCATTTAAATTCAGATTTCTGGTAAGTTTGATAAATTATGCCTACTTTATGAAGTTTCTTTAATACTAAGACCTACAACCATCATCTGCCTGCCTTTTCCAGGCTATGTTGTGGTCGGCTTCCGGTCTTACCGGATGCAGCTAAATACCAGAATGTTCCATGCAGCGACTGCCTATCTGACCTCCACAGCCCAGTCACAGAGTAATACAATACCCCATGGTAAGACTGGTTGTCAGAATTTCGGGCTTCTGACGACCCTGCAGCTAAATATTGTACCTAAATATGAGTTTGTCCAAGACCCGACCGTAACTATCGTATATCAAGTTTTTGAAAAGTTGTTTTTTGTAAAGCGTTGTCTCTGCCACTCACAGAAAGAAAGCAAAATTGCGATTATTCCCGATGTCCATCACTTGTTTGGCCACCGCTGGGGGACAGCGAAACAACTTTTTTTTTAAAGTTAAAAATTATGCTCTTTGTCTACCATTGGGGGACAAATTATTGTAACCTAACCTCAAAACACTTAGTTGCTTCTGCATCGTCTCCGGCTCGCACGGGTGCCCATGCTTTGTTACAGCGGGCGGGGGTTACTCTCCCTTCGCGCCTCCGGTTTTTATATACACTCTAGCGGTAGCAGCCAAAAGACTAAGTGAAGTCGGGGGTGCCCGGTTTGGTTTTGGAGTAGATTCGACCTATTCAAACCATGAAGAGTCCCCCAGTGGTGGACACGAGAATAATTTTTAAAAGTGGTATTCTCACTGTCCACCACTGTGGACAGTGAGAATATTTTTTTAAAGTTGTTTCGCTGTCCCCCAGTGGTGGACAACGAGAATATTTTTTTAAAGTTGTTTCGCTGTACCCCAGTGGTGGATAACGAGAATAATTTTAAAAGATTTGTCGCTGTCCCCCAGAGGTGGACATCAGGAATAATCGGAAAAAATATTTCTCAAGCTCGATGTGTCATATACATTTACCGTTCCTGGAAACAAAGTTTATTTCTTTGTTAAATCGTAACACAAATAACTAACATCACGACTGTATTTCCCGAAGGGTTAGGCAGAGGTGCACCTATAGTACACCCACATTTCGCCATGTATATAATAAGAAGCCTATTGCCATCAACCGGGCAAAAATCCAGACTCCGGACTGCTACAGAAAGTCCGGATGGAAAAACCCAATAATACTGCCCGACCTGGGAATCGAACCCAGGACTTCATGCTCAGCAGGAACGCTAGCGACCATTAGGTCGACGAGGTAGTCAAATCGTCAGTGTTAAATCATCGTGCATGTTAATTAAGCAGACAAAAGAAGAGAGTGAATTTGACATGACATGGAGGCTTTCGTTTTTGTGCTCACCAGTTGGCGCTACTGGCGAGTCAGGTCCTGTCAATACTTTTATTTGATGTTTTGGATATGTTTAATTACCCATAAATTTATAATAGATATGTTTATTTTATTAAATTTTAAAACTTCATGAGATTATAATGTTCCTAAAATTGGCAAGCATAAAGCAGACTAATATTATTCTTCCTTTAAGTGTTCCTACCGAATTAGACTTATTTTTTTACTTAAAATCTTAAGCCATAATTAATCAGGAATGTCACAACCATTACAACAATTTATTATGAATTATTAGTAGAATCCGTGATAAAAAATCCCGCAAACATTGAACGTTCAGTACATTTGACATCTAGAGACCTTTCTCTACACAAGCTCCTCTAGCGGCGTACTTAAGCGCGGTAGCCCTCAATAGTTTGAACTACTCCTTAATAAGTAATCAATATTCGTACCAAACAACAGCGATCATGTCTCAGCTCAAACAACAATCAAAAACCCGAATAAATCAAAATCACTAGACCGTAATACTTATTCAATTAAATTTCAAAGTTCAAACAACGGCGAGACAAATCTATTATCTGATTCACTGATCTGGCTCCAATAAATGATACAGGGTTTTACTTAACAATAGTACCTACTTGCAATTTTTGGGATGTTTCATTAATTTTTTTTCATCATCGTATTATTTACTGTGTCTGATTTAAAAAAAGAAGTAGTAGACAAAAATTGAAAAGAGTAAGATTAGATAGTTTGGTCATGTTGAGAGGATGAATGAAAGGCGACTAATAAGGGGAATTTATAAGGCAGACGTGAGTGGAAACTCCGGGAGGGGACGGCCTCGAAGGACATATAGTGACCTTATTGGTGATGTTCTTCAGAAAGGTCAGGTGCGTAGTACTCGCAACCGCCGGGCGTGTATGACCATGATGTGAACGTAAACGAAGCAAAAGGAGTCTGTACGGATCGTAGCAGGTGGTGTTCTGTAGTTTCTGCCTACCCCCATGGGAAGAAGGTGCAAGTTTATGTGAGTTTATGTATTTACTGTCCACCCCTCCGGAGCAACTGGACAGATTCTCAGCTAGATTGTTTCGCAGCTGGACAGATTAAAAACTGGACAGAGTATAGTAATGCAAAAAAATAAACTAGTGATTATGCTCTTAATGACCGCTTTATAGATCACATGGGATATCGCCACAACTACTAGGTACGCTTTGATGGTACAATCATGTTAAATGCAGCACAGCTGTTTCTAGATAGTAAATAAGCGCATTGCGATATTTCAAACAACCGCGTCGAGCTTGCTATATTTGAAATTATATGCTGTGTACATTCAAATAACTACTATGTTATAAAACAATGTCCCCCCCGCCGCTGTCTGTCTGAACGCGATATACTCAAATCAACCAAACAGATTTTTATACGCTTTCCACTAATGACCGAAGTAATTCATGAGCAAGGTTTTGATTTATAATTCATTAAGGTTTTGTGTAAATTCGCTGAAATATGACGATAATTGTTGAAGATGTCGGAAAAAATCATGCCGACGGGAGCTTTAGTGGCGTGCTCCGCTAAAACCAATAGAGTTATATGAAAACAATGTATGACGGAAATTGATTTATTTTGCACCAGCGCGCATAAAATTAAAAAGATTTTAAACAAGGAGTATTTTGGTGACAACCGTAAATAACTTTTAATTCCGATTTTGATATTGCACGATTTGACATACCTAATGTATTATCTTGAAATACCTAGTTTACATTGTAATCTGTTACTTAGTCAAATCGCTGTAACTGGTCAATGCAAATAACGCGTAACTAAATAGATATACTTGTAATTAGCAAATGTCAAAACTTATGCAGGATATTCAAGATTGTTATTAGTCTGTAAGTTTTCTTTATAAAATAAATAAATAATACATTGTTTACCTCGATTAACACATTGGGTACTTTTAATCACGGTAGTACGTTCCCGTGGGATATTTTCCGACATCCACTCGAGCGAAGCCGCGGGCAACAGCTAGTAGGTATCATTTATTCAAGTGAAGCTGAGGTTCTGGAGTGACGACCGCGAACTGGAGGAAGTAGCGTTGGATGGCCTGTAGGATAGTCTGTTTGCAACCAGTATTCTGGGAAACGAAATATAAGGTTTATATTCTCTAGGAGACGGTGCTAAGTTAGACCGTGGTCATGGTTCGGACTTAAAATAAACAGAAAAGTTTAGAATTAATAATAAATAAATAGCTGGTAAACTCCTGCGATTGTTGTGACTGCCGGAGTCAGGAACAAGGGTGTAGTGCGTAGTTTCGTCGCGAGTCGTGACGTTACTTGTTACGATTCACAGACTAGACCATTAGCCCCGGGGTTGAGGCCGAAATTTGGCTTGATAAACACGTTCAATACCTAAGACAAACAATAGGCGATGAGGACCGTCAGTACAAGCAGAATGTTTAATAATAGAGAAGAAAATTGAAAGATTGAGGACATGAGAAAAGTTACCTACAGTTTTGCTGAAGATAAGATTCTTATAGCAATAAAGCACACGAAGACAAGCATACGCAGAACGTTCCTATGACCAAGAAATAAAATGTCGAGATAAAGCAATGGCAAGGGATTTCAATAATTAGAACGAATAAGACAGAATACATATACGCTGTTTAAAACGGAATATCTAATAACAACAGTGGGTAATCCGACTGATTACGGTTAGATCCACATAAATATTGTATATTACTAGAGGACATTTTGGCTTAAAAAATCATGAACAATCCATCAGTTATAAGAAATTTTCTGCAATGACAACAATTTTAAGATTATTTTTTTCTTGTCTTGTAAATTCCAAAAAATTAAGAACAACATTAATTGCCTGTAATAAAAAGCTTAAAACTGGTGTTTTTTTTTTTAAGGGATTGTGTCATATTAGGAAAATTTTAATGCATGAATATAATGCGGCAATGTAGTAATACAAAAAAGCTGAAGAGTTTGTTTGTTTGAACGCGCTAATCTCTGGAACTGCCAGTCGGATTTAAAAAAAATGCATTTTGTATAGCATAGATAAATTCTTGGGAAGGTTGGCTATTTGACATCACACCGTGACCCACAGACACCGACCAAAAACAAAAAAAAAAACAGAAAAAGACGCTTAGCGAGAAGCGCTAGGGCGGTGCGATGCGACGCAGTGGGTCGGGGGAACAAGAAATAACACGCGGACGAATTATAATAACGGTTTATAATAAGTATAGATATAGATGCAGCATCGTATTATAATAATTGGCTCAGAGTCCTACCCTACCTCAAAGTTTTTCGACCCTTGTCACTTTCAAGCAACAATATTGATATCAATATGTCACACCTTTCAGATAGTGACCAACTTTAAAGGTGACCGGTATCAGCAGTTTGCACAACCCTATGTTATATAAGAGGGCGCACAACGGCCCACTAGCGCCACTCCTTTAAAAAAAATATTATCTGGTGACTGAAAAGGAACTATGAATAACGGATTTTAAGGACCCTCGGTAAGTGTGTCTGGAATTTTCTATTATCTTTTATAAAGTTTCATATTGAGACACGAAGCAACCAAATTCGATTTAAAGAAAAGCGGCCACTTTCCTCTAGATCGTATTTTGTTGCTTCGTGTCTCAATATGAAAGTTTATAAAAGGTTTTAGAAAATTCTAGACACTTACCAAGCCGTTCGGCCTTTTATTGCCGTTCCTTCTCAGTCACCGGAATTATATTTTTTTAAAGGAGTGGCGCTAGTGGGCCGTTGTGCGCCCTTTTAAGGCAGGAAAGTTCAAAACATAACAGCAAGCCTTATTTCTCCGAAGGGTTGGGCAGATGTACCTATAGTACACACAGAGGGCAAAAAACCTCGACGCCGAAACCCAAAACGGTGGTCGGATCAAATATCTGAGCAAATGGAGGTACCGATCAGCGGTATCACCAGGCCACCGATCGTAACAGGTGGAGAAAGACCGTTGACAATTTGAAACGGAGTAAGTAACGATACTCAGCAATGAGAGAGGGATTGAGAAGAAGCAGAACAGGGGGTGAGCCTATTGCCATCAACCGGACACAAATCGAGAAATTCCAGTCGTGACCGATAGACCAATGAGGCAGTCAAAGTTCAGAAATCATCAGGAGCCATCCATAAATAAATTACGTCACAAGAAGTTTTCGAACTCCCCCCCCCCCCATGCTCGTCCTTGTCCTAGGTGGTCATATACATATTTTGCGATTTTGAATTGAACTTTGTGATAATGTTGATACAGTTGGTGATACATATTTTAAAGATTTTCGTTAGAGGTGAATGTTTTGATATACATGTGACGTCACAAAGCTTATGACTGGTCCCCCCCCTCGTCACAGGATGTCAGACTTTGTTTACCGCCTCCGTCCCTCTTAACGTGTGACGTATTTTATGGATGGCCCCGCACGTTCTGAATATATTTGGTGACCACAGCAATAGAGTAAGATAAGATTGCTCCACTCTGGGACATGAATTTTGCATTATTACACGAAAATAATAACTTTGAAAGTGAGTCTCAGTGTAGTTAATAATAAACCAAACCAATTGAACAATTAAAACAGAAGATACACAATACAAGCAAATTGTGCCAGGTTTTATTGTTATTTGGGATGTACTTAATCAAACTCAAACTCAAAGCATTTATTTCAAATAAAACAATTACAGGCACTTTTGAATTGTCAAGGGGTCGGTCAGTCAGAAAGATGAAGCTAGTTACCCATTCCAAAGCGTAGTAGGTACCTATGGAGATGAACGGGCAAGAAACTCCATGGACACTCTTTTAAATCAAAATATGGTTACAAAATATTGATTACATGGTTCATTTTGAAATTATGCATGTGAGAACGATGCAGAACGTTAAAAGCATCCGTAATAAAAAGACAAAAGCAATTCAAATATTAAATTAAATTAAAATAAACCGTGGCAGCTAAGAAATGACCAGTCCCCACTGACGGCGCTCGTTCACGAACATGACGCATGGATCAGCACCTAATATTCTTAAATTCATTTATTCATTCATTCACTGACAATTCCCTGACACTCAACACACAGCCAAGAGTTTCTTATGTAAAGAAAGTGAGCATAGGTTTTTTGAGAAGATTTCCAGGAATATTTTGCAAATACACTCCTTAAATAGTGGCTGAAAATTTTGTTTGGAAATTCGTCACTTTGCCGATAGGAAATCCCATCGGGCTCACGGCTTGTTGTATAAGAAAGTCGCTTTTTCTCGTGACAATGAATTTATCCCTGAAAATAAAAATGTTAGAATGCCGGGGTCGTTATTACAAGTAAGTACTTACAAATAAAGTTGAGTACCTATATGTGTTTTAGCAAACTAGAAACTATAATAGCAAAGTAACCTCACACGGTTGTAGTAACCTATATAACTTCACCAGTTTCAAACGTAAACCATAACTCTTCCTCATTTATCATGTTGTATAACATGTTGCATGCTCTAGTTTACATCGAGTTGTCAACAGTTGGGAATGAGTTTCTGTGGTTGCAGCCTTTCATGGTTCATACAGAACTGCGAAGTTTATAAACCAATACGATGCAGATATTATTAGCTTTTCCTACAAACGCTGGTACAATGCATTCGTTTGCTAAACTGAATAGGAAGTTCTGGACTTACAAAACATAGGTACATATTTTTATTAACGGAAAGAAAAATAAAGAGTTGTAATATTCTAAATCATATTAGGTTTTGGTTAGTAAATAGTTTGTATCGTTTAAAATATTGAAACAAAGAAACTAATTATCAGTCGACACCTTCACCGCATTGGCAGCGATGCAAAGCCACGCCAGGAGCGCCCAGACGCAGACAAGTAGCGAGCCGGAGGGTGCTCTCGCCCAGCATATTGGCCAGGGGCTCGACTCCCACTCACTCACAGCCAGAAGGCGGATACGCTCAGCAGTATTGGTGGACGTATTAATAAGATTATTCCGTACCAACCAGATCGGTTTATCCCACTGTTTCTGGAAAGATGGGTTCACGGGTCAAGCACGCCACTTCAGAGTCAATGAGCTAAAATTTTGCCGGTCGACTTTTCAGTGCTGTGGACAGAGGGCAGGAAGGCCAGTAAGCTAATACTAGTAATTTTACGGAAGCCAAGGCCACCAAAACGGATTAGTAGTGTGGTTTGAAGCCGCGTTCGGTCGTCCTAAGCGACATCTAAAATAGATTTTAGTGTGCTGTGAATAATTTGGTCAACTTTGTCCAAGACCTGTGGCTGCTTCTATAAAGGGGAAGAGCGTAGAAAATATATAAAATATGGCTTAAAACAACAATATCAATCAGGATGAATGGCGACTGTAAAATTTTGGAGAGTCTATAGAGGTATGAGGAACAGGGTGTAAAGCTCACTCATACTCTATGGAAAAGATAGGATCCTCCGAACAGACGGGTGTGGTGTCTGGTGGGTAACTGCCCGGCGGTTGATGTCGGGACGTTGTATATATGCTAGTCGCGCGGTAAACTCTGCTTGCGCGATGCAGGATTTGCGTGACGTCAGTATGACGTGAAGCGAGCATGTGGCGATGTTGATACCGCTACATCACTCTCCCCCGGAGACCGGAGGTCGATAGTGGGCTGTGTCTTGTATCTTGCGATGCTTGCCAGGGCCAGTTGAGGTTCCAGTGAGTCGGAACCGGGTGTCGCATAGTTCGCGGTGGGTCGGAACTTTCTGCGAAGGTTTTTCCCCAGTGAGTCGGCCCGGCGCTGCGTTATACTCCAGTGCGTCGGATGTGGTACAGCGCCGGGTTGAGGCTGACTGCTGGCGTCGACCAGGAGAGGGATTAAGCGCTCTTCTTGTTGACTGGCCGAAACTGCAGTGTGCTGTGCCAAGGTTGCTTGATGAGGCTGAGGGTGATGACCGGGTATGCGCGGTCGCTGCATGCTGGTGGTCAGGATACCCGTGGAAGCCGTGGGTGCTGGCTGGCTGTGTGACTCGCCGCTCTAAAGCTTGCGGAAGTGATGATGATGTGATGATGACGTTACGCTGAAGTAGTTGCACGAAGGCTGCGCTGACGTTCATGTTCGGGGTCACCAGTATAGAGGTATGAGGAACAGGGTGTAAAATTCACTCATACTCTATAGCAAAGGGAGGATCCTCCGACGAGACGGGTGTTGTGTCTGGTGGGCAACTACCCGACTGTTGATGTCGGGACGTTGTATATATGCTAGTCGCGCGGTAAACTCTGCTTGCGCGATGCAGGATTTACGTGACGTCAGTATGACGTGTAGCGCGCATGTGGCGATGTTGATACCGCAACAAGGCGGTACTAAATGTCGTTGAAATTTTTAATTTTATCGTCGATGAATTGAGAAAAGCTGTCTTCTAAAATTGGGGAACCTAGAAGGTGCAGTGAACTTTTTTCTAGAATTTTCATTTTTGGGGCTATCTGTTGCTTTAAATTTCCGTAGGGTTAATCGTCTATCGGTGATGTCAGAAAGGTAATTTTCACATTTTGATGGATTAAGGTCCAGGCCAAAAGATTTAAATTGCTGTTTGAGGAGTTGAAGGTCTTTCAAAACGGTGTCTTCATCACCTCCTAACGTTCCGTCATCTAAATACCACACGTAAAATTTTGAATTTATTTTCTGGATAATTGGATCTTTATAATATTATTTTAGACAATTTTTTTTTAAAAAAGTTGGGTCTACACTTTTGATTTTGGTCTATCTACATAGAAAATCAGTTCACAGAGTTTCTTACTACTTTGAAATCAATAAAATTCTCATTCCCTTTAACCATTTTTAACTTTACCAGCACAAAAAACACTTTATATAAATACCCTGTCAATGTACGCAGCTCTAAATAATTTATGACCATTACATCCACCCTTTTTACCCCACCTTGTAGTGCGGTGACCGTGAAGACCTAACCCGAACCCACTCCCACGCCAATAGCATATAGTACTGCACTTGACAACACCTAGCTAATGACTCGGCACTCGAACTTAAGGTACACTACCGGCCAGAGATACCGGACTTTAATTTAACATTTTCCTCAATATATTTTGTACGTGGCATGTACGTATTTTTGAAGGGAAACTTCTTAGGCGGCAATTCGATGATTGGACGCGAATTGGGAGTGAAATTTCAAGGACGTGTCACGTTTTGGCACAATTTGTTATGAAGTGTTACGGGGGAAATCAAATAAAATAATTTTTTGGCAAAAAAATATTTATTGCACTTGCTTAAATTATAACGTTACAGAATAACAATAAGGACGAAGGACAATTTATACGAACAGAACAGATATTACATGAAATGAATGGAGCTAATTTTAAAAGACACAGGACATTATAAGAGTCTAGAATTTTGAGAGAAACCGAGTGTGCCTTGGAGCAAGGACGGACACTTCATTGGTGACCCCGAGAAGAACATAGCAGCCTCACGGAGCCAACATGTCAGCCATAGCAGACCAGGAAGCGACGGCTGGAGGGGCGACGCCGGAGAAGCAAGACGTCTGCCGAGTCAGCGTGAAACTGCCGCCATTTTTGCCAGAGGAGCCTTTGGTTCGCCTAGGTTGAAGGTCATTTCACGATCGCCGGTATCACCGTCGACAATACTAAATTTTATACCGTCGTGGGCCAGCTTGACCACCGTTATATGGTGGAGAGAAGAAAGATATAATTCTCTCTGTCTCTGACACTAAATCTTTCTTACTTTTATTCTTATTTTTTTAAGAAATTTCACTTCTGTCACGTGTGCTGCACGCGCAATTTTTATTTTTATTTTTGTCAACTATTTTGTTTCATGATGACGGATATGAAGTACTTTGAAGTTAATTACTGTCGTCTCGGAAAATATCCACCTGCTTCGACCCTTATATAGTATACTATTATATTTTGTATTTAATTAAGGTAATCGAACATAGGAATTTATAATGATACAACATTTTATTAAAAATAGTATCTCCTCGTATAACTCATTTGAAATACTTACAGCAATGAAAAATTGCTTCCTTAGAAAGTCACTTATGCATCTCAAAAGGAACAAAATGTAATACTGGCAAGTAAAAAGAGGGAAGAAATGTTTCATTCAATTTACAAAAGGTTTACAGCAGACAGAAAATAATTACATTTTCTAATTGCATTCTGGAGGCGGTCTGTGTACGGACGCCAAGAAAGTAACCTGTGAGTCTTTGCTGACACAGAGCAAACTACCTACTGCTCTTCTGGTAACGGTAGAAATAAATGTTCTTGTGATATTTTAGCAATTTAAAAGACGTAATTAGGTGTATAATTTTTATAAAACTTTTTGCTTAAGTATAACTATCAAAGATTAACTACAGATTAAAGTGTAACATTAAATTAAAATCAAAGCTTTTATGTGATGAATATTGTTAGATACGATAGGTACACAAAGTGAAACAACGGCGGTTGTAAACGCACTGACATGACAGTGACGCTTTATTAAAAACACGCGAGCGCGAGCCCGCGGAGGTGGCGCGGGGTGCGGGGTGCGGGGCGCCGGGCGCTGGGCGGCGCCGCCTGCGCAGGCAATCCGTGTGGCCGGGCATCGCTACACATACATACATTTATAACAAATATCAAATTATGATTGTATTGTATACTTGCAGAGTTGTTGTTATTTAGGTTGAAGCGCGTAGAGAAAAGATCACGTAGTTCCTGTTAGGTTTATTACGTAAAATAGTGTTTACAAGTAAATTTGTTGACGATTTCTTTCTCTAATGTTGGTCATCGCGTAGCAGTAATCGCACTCTCTGATTTATTGTAATTCATGTATATTTATATTCACGCCTGGTACCAGCCACCGCGTCAGCAAAATATGTACAGTGTAAGACTGCACAATAAAGCATAAATAACAAATTGTTTTTCGACAGCAGCGGAAATGGGAAAACTGTAAATCAAAAAAGCTTGAGCGAAACCAATAAATAACATCAAACAATAATACATTTATCATTTCCCAATACGGAAATTAATCTAACGGTTTGATTGTTAATTAATATCGAAACATAACCTACCCTATCGTAAAACGTTAGTTTATCAAGTTACTCTCGACGAAATTTATTCTATATCCTATCGTAAAAAAGATAGTTTATCACGTCATTCTCGACGAAATATCCTATATCCTATCGTAAAACGATAGTTTATCACAGCACTCTCGACGAAATATCCTATATCCAATTGTAAAACGGTAGTTTATCACGTCACTCTCGACGAAATATCCTATATCCCATTGTAAAACGGCAGTTTATCACGTCACTCTTGACAAAATATACTATATCCTATCGTAAAACTATAATTTATCTAGTCACTCTCGACTAAATATCCTATATCCTATTGTAAAATGATAGTTTATCAAGTCACTCTCGTGTTTGTGCTTTTACACATAAAACTCATAAACTCACGCCGTCTTCATCCATGGGGGCAGAAAATAAAAAACGCCACCTGCTACGATCCTTATGCTTCGTTTATATTCATACTTCTGGTTATACTCCCCCGCAGGTTAATAATAATAATAATAATAATAATAATAATTTATTTATCAGAATATGGTACGCGAGTACTACGCACCAGACATTCAGATGAACATCACCAATACGGTCATTGTATCGGTACGGTTGTTGTTCTAGGACGTCTCTTCCCGACGTTTTCACTTACATCTGCCTTGTCAAATTTTGTTACTCACCTTTCATTCAACCTCTTAACATGACCAAACCATCTAAGCATACTCTTTCCAATTTTTGACACTATATCTTGCGCATCTTGTGCTTTTGTTCACCTAGAAAAGCGTTTCCATCATCGATAAAAGATCTGTCGTCCGCATACCCTTGAGTGCTGAACATAAGTCTCTTTCAAACAAAGTTATATCCTGTAGTCTCCAAATTGGACGAACGACCTATGGACTCGCTTGCATCAATATCACTACTGATGAGTTTATTTACACTGAGTTCTCTTCCGATCGTAATGCTGCTCCCCAATTGCGTAACAGACCTACAATCATAATTCATTGCTTCATAATCTTTGAAAAATTCGTGTGCCCGACAACGCAAATAACTCAATGAATATTGTTGAATTTTCAAAACGATAGGCATCTCGCAAAATCGATATGATTAAATACTGCGAGAAAATATTGAAATCAATTTCAATTAAATTGGTAACAAAAGGTATTTACAAGGCAGATGTGAGTGGAAACGCCGGAAGGGGACGCCCTAGGAAGACATATAGTGACCTTATTGGTGTGATGTTCTTTAGAAAGGTCAGGGGCGTAGTACTCAAAACGTGCGTGTATGACCAGATGTATGAACATAAACGAGGCAAAAGGAGTATGTAAGTATCGTAGCAAGTGGCGTTCTGTAGTTTCTGCCTACCCCCATGGGAAGAAGGCGTGAGTTTATATATGGTATGCCAGTAAACGAACAGATAAAACTTTCCTCTTTAAATACAATACAACATTAGAACTACTTTTATTTCACTTTAATCTCCCTCACTTAGTTTCAATGTTCAATACATCAAAAGTAAGTTTTATGACCTCTAGAGACTCTAAAAGAGCCTGATTTTATGTTCCGACCTTCACAAGTTAAGAGCTTCTTTGACCTTCAGGTCTTTGAAACAAATTGCGTTATATCAAAGAATTCGTAAGTAATCCAAAATGCTTTTATCTTAATAGCGGAGTAGCAATTAGTTGGACGATCCCTCTGCGTCAACATTGTTCGTGCAACCAAAAGAAAACAAATAGGACTCGTTGACTGCAAATTTAATATCACGAGTAGTATAGGCGAGGAGCTGAGGACGCTAACTGCATAATGATTTGTAAATAGACTTGAAGAATGCTGATACTTAAAAGTAGTGTAATGTCTGACATTTAACCATACTTTGACATCCTAAATAAAGTGTGTATTTATGATATTATTTTTAACCGACATACCTCAAATTGTAATTTTAATTCGTAATTATGCAATCAATAATATTAATACTAACCTAATAATCTCTGTCCTGTCATAAATGTATGCTCCTAATATTTGCACGAATTAAGTAAACGGCAATCGGAGGGTTTATAAAAATAACTTTATTTAACTGACAGAGTGACAGCAAAGATAATAATAATCTTAATCCTAAAGTTACAAAGTACCTATAGCAAAATTATGCTAATATGACAATTGTGGCGTGACGACAATGTCCTACATTATAATTATTTATTCACTAGATTTGAAGCTGCACTGCTGACAAAGCTAATTTTAGTAGGGATACCACACTTAACTCACGCCATACTTGGGGAAATGTGATGATACCACTGATTAATCTTAATGCCATGTAATGTACCATATTCTGACAAATAAATGATTATGATTATAATTCTAGGCCCGGCACATCCTGAGTCATTTACTTCTCTACCACCTTGCTGTTTTAATCTGCCTAGACTTTTCCCAACTATATTGAGGTCGGCTTCCAGTGTGACCGGAAGCAGCTGAATAACAGTATTTTACATGAAGTGACTGCCTATCTCACCTCCACAGCCCAGTTACTGGATAACACGATACCCCTTGGTAAGAATGGTAGACAGACTTTTGGGCGTCCGAATAGTCGTAACGACTGTCAAAAGTCTACGAATGACAGCCGGGACCAACGGCTTAACGTGCTTTCCTATGGATCCACGAACAGATCGTGGCAATTATAGCTTAACCTTTCATCGACCCGTGCGGCTGTTATTATTTGCTGATTACAAACAAATATTTTTAACACGTCATAAGCTCGTATTACATACGTCGTATTATCGTATACAATAGAATATGCATGTTACTATGATAATCTACTATTGCATGAAAATCTACAGAACAGGAACTGATGATTAAAGGATACGAACTTGCCTTGAATATGCTTTGCTAGATACACATATATATGCACTCTGCCCCCTGGTACGATCCTTACAATTGTAACATATTCCAAACACAAACACGCCAACTATTGCCTGGTCGCTAAAAAAAATCATACTCGAGCTCCCAAACTGTAACTTGTCTTATCGTCTAGAAAAATTCCACTACTGATGAGTTCTTTATAGGATACCTAATTTCTTTTGAATTACCTAAACAATTTTTCAAATAGACATTTCATCAAATGGTTTTCTGTCTTCTAAGAAAACCAATTTAACTGTAGAATGTACATGTTAAGCCAAGTCTTATCTCACACAATTGTGGAAATAACTGCCGACAGGTTAATTTTCATCTAGATGTAATTTTCTTTCAGCTTTTCGTAGTAATTTCCGTTTCACGATTAGCTTTAGACTATAAAACACTAGCTTTTGCCCGCGGTTTCACCCGTGTGGAGGTCGAAAATTATTCCACGTGAACTTACTACTGCGGGCTTAGCATGACGCTATCTATCTCTTCGAAGAATAGAGACGGCTATTCCCATACAAAATTTTGTCTTTCGTTTCTGCCGATCGTTGTCTAGGTCCTTTTTAATGTAGACTATTTCAGAAGACAGTTGTCTAAGGTAGTGAAGACAATTTGATTTTTTAATCGCCATGCTAAAGACAGTAAAAAACTCTTTACTCGTCGGCCACAAAGTATAAAAAGGGAAAGGAAAAAAGGAATTTTTCACTTTTAGTATTGAAAATGTGAAAAATGATTACCTACATGTTGTAGGTTGGTGGTTGTGATCTGGTTGTGTGTGTTGTGTTGTGTTGTGTGTTGTTGTGCTGCTGTGTGTTGTTGTTGTTGTGTTGTGTTGTGTGTGTTGTTGTTGTTGGTTTAAGGGTTTCATAGAGGTGGTCGAAATTTTCATTATTTTTTCGACAGGACACACCATTTCCGAGATATAAGCAAAATAAAAGTTTACGTTTTATTTTGCTTATATCTCGGAAATGGTGGT
This sequence comes from Griposia aprilina, assembly GCA_916610205.1. Taxonomy (NCBI): domain Eukaryota; kingdom Metazoa; phylum Arthropoda; class Insecta; order Lepidoptera; family Noctuidae; genus Griposia; species Griposia aprilina. Next base: position 20,856,511 of record OU744285.1, on the reverse strand, counting down.
GGTGGCAAAATAAAAGAAAAAACGTGAATAAATTACTGAATTTCGTAAAAAGTGCAGTTGACTCTTTCTACTTTGCTGCCGTCGTACTGTCTTCACGAAACGTAATTTTTGTCTATTCTTCCGTCGACAAGACGGTGCTTGTGCTAAGCCTGCTGGGATAAAAAGTATCCTATGTCCTAACACAGGTCTACCTGTGAGCCAATTTCATCAAGATCCTTTCAACCGTTAAGGCGTGAAAAGGTAACAGACAGACATATTACTACATTTGTTTTTCGCATTTATTTATTATACTAGTGGCTGTGAGCTGAAGACCTCGTCTGTCTGTCTTTGCATAGCTTAAAACTGAATAAATGTTCACCGCGCACCTTAAAACAAAAAGCGCGCGCAAAGAGCGCGAAATTACTAAAATATGTTTTTTTTTTTTGTCAACCCGCCGTACGTCCGTCATTATGAAAAATTGAAAAATTACGAAAAATTTAATCGAAAAGAATTCCATATGTAATTATCAAACCTTTTTTTTTTTTTTTTTTTTGGGTGGGAAATCATCAAATGACCTCTCCCGCTCTGGGCGGAGCGGAAGGGCGTGTCAGACTCTTACTGACTAAAACCCACCCGTGTTCCTTCAGTTGCCTGTGCGCCAGGGCCACGGTAACTCTTTCGAACAATCCGCGACCCCGGCAGGCATCGGCCCTATTGGACCCCTTCAATGATGCTGACATCTCTTTGAGGCGCACGTGGAACACGACGCGCCGTCGACCCGGGCCTGGTCCTTACCGGACGGCGAGCTGCCCATTGCTCGCCGTCCGCAAGCCCGCGCCTACGGTGGCCGGGAGTCGGCAATTGACTCCCGACGCCCAGGGTGTCTCCTCCTGCGGCGACTAGGGGCGTGAGGGCGCAACGATTGCCGCACCCTCACGCGCTCCGCCTCCTCCTTCGCGAGCATTACTGCTTCACAGAAGGAGGTGACGGCTTCCCATTCCCTCTCGCTCCGTACCATGGCCTGTACCAGGGCCGGACGCGAGAGATCGCCGCCGCCGATCGCCGCCACGAGGACACGGCGGTGCTCCGCCCAAGCCGGGCAGACCTCCACCGTATGCTCCACCGTGTCCTCCGGTCGATCCACACAATGCCAACACCCGGGCGTTTCCTCCCGCCTTATCCGAAACAGGAACCTCCCGAAACAGCCATGTCCGGTGAGGACCTGCGTCAGGCGGAAGGTGAGGACGCCGTGGCGCCTCTCAAGCCACTCCTCAAAGAGGGGACTTACCGCCGCAATTGTGGCGTGCCCAGCGCTGGGTTGCGACAGTCGCACTCTCCATGCCGCCATGAGATCCCGCCGGAGCTCTGTCCGCTGTGCCGCGATTTCTCGCGGCAGCGGAGTAACGCCCCGGCGTTTCGCCTCCTCGCGCGACTCCCAAATGTGCGCGAGGACTTTTGCCTCCAGATCCCATGGCGGCAATCCGGCAAGGAGGCTCGCCGCCTCGCAGGAGACCGTGCGGTATCCCCGGACCAGCCGGATGGCCATGACCCTTTGGGACGCGTTCAAACGGCGTGCTGGTCGGAGCCTCAATGAACGCGCCCACACCGGTGCCCCGTAAAGGGCCATGGACCGCACGACCCCCGCGTAGAGCCTCCGGCAGGAGGCGTTTGGACCCCCTAGATTGGGCAGGAGCCGCTTCAAGGCAGCCCCAGCCCGGTCCAGTCTGGGAGCCAAACGTCGGAAATGCTCGACGAAGTTCCACCGGCTGTCGAGGACGAGTCCCAGGTACTTCATCGTCGACTCGACGCCGATGTGAACCCCTCCCGCCATTATTTGGGAACCCGAGAGTGGCGCGTTCCGAGGACCATGAAAACACATGGCCTCGGACTTGTGCAGGGCCACCTCGAGTCCCAATTGCCGGATCCTCTCAATGACTGTCGCAACCCCGCGTGTCATTAATTCGGCCGCCGCCTGGTGCGACCTCCCCTGTGCCAGGACTAGCGTGTCGTCAGCGTAACAAACGACGCTGACGCCGCTAGGGAGGTCGGCGCGCAGCACCCAGTCGTACCCGATGTCCCACAGATACGGCCCCAAGACTGATCCCTGTGGGACACCGCACGACATCTCTCGCCGGTTCCATTCTCCCTGGTGACCGGGGTAGATGACGGCCCTGTCCGTCAGATAGGCCTCGACTATGCGACAGAGGTAGGTCGGCATCCGGTGATACCGGAGTGCCTCCCTGATGCAACTCCAGGGCAGGGTATTGAAGGCATTGGCGATGTCTAGAGACACCGCCAAGACGACCCCACCCCGGGCCACAGCATCCCCCGTCGTGAGGGCTCGCACGCGCATGATGGCGTCCACCGTAGAGCGCCCCCTGCGGAAGCCAAACTGGCTCTCCGCCAAATCCGGCCCCACCCGCACTAGCCGCCCGACGAGGCGGTCTGCAATGACTCTTTCAAAGAGCTTGCCCACCTCGTCGAGCAGCACAATGGGCCGGTAAGCGGACGGAGAGTCCGCAGGGCGCCCCGTCTTCTTAATGAGGACCAGTTTCCCCGTCTTCCAACGAAGTGGGAACTGGCCCCCTTCCAAGCATGCGCTTAGGAGCCCTCGAAGTCGAGGCCCGAGAGCCTCCAAGGCCAGGACCCAGGCTTTTCCAGGTAGGCCGTCGGGTCCTGGGGCGGTATTTTTGGCACTCAGCCTACGTACCGCCACTCTCAACTCTACCTCGGTCACCTCAGGAGAATCGTCGTCGTCGTCGGTTATGTGGTCCACAGTGGGCACCGCAGGAGGCGGAGCCATGGGCGGGGGAGTGTGCTCCCCTCGCGAAGGGAACAGAGCGCTCACCACGCCCTCCACGAGCTGAGGCCGGAGACTCTGCGTTAGTGGGGGAGCCCATGGGCGGAGTTTCTCCCGCACCATTTTGTATGGGCGTCCCCAAGGGTCCCTGTTCAGAGTCCCCAGCGACTCCTCACGGGCCAGTCCCCTGGCCCGCAGTATCTCCGCTCGCAGGGCGGTCTTCGCCGCTCTGTAACCCTCGTACAGCTCCGCCTGAATGGCTTCCGTATCCGGAGGACGGACACGGAGCCTGCGGTGCCTGGTGTACAGGCGTCGCGCAGCAACGCACGCCTCGCGCAGAGACGTTAGCTCCGGCGACCACCAGTACACCTGGCGCGAGGCGCGTCCAGCCTCAAAATTTCAACCTGCTCTCAAAATTTCACGAGAATCGGTTGAGAAATGCGACCTGTAGAAGAGAACAGCCATCCGCCGGACATCCGGACATACGAAAGCATTTCTGCCCAGGCTAAAACGGAGACGCTTCGCTCGCGCTTCGCGCTCGGTCGTTCAATAATATGAGTAGGTATGGATAACGTTGTTGATCTTTCTGGAATTGGGCCAGATGCACTTGGTATTAAAAATGTTAGTGGCTTAACTTCAAGCCGTCACGCGTCATAACAATTTTTCTGACAGAAAATATATCTGTCTGAGCTGTGTTAAGATTTTAGTCTCCAGTATTTTCATGCGTTGAAATATAATAACATTGTAGAAATGCAATGTGTTTTTTTAAATTTTACAACATAATTATTTTTGTATATGGACATTTATAATCTCAAAAATATGTTGACCGTGACGCGGAAATCGAAAAAATATAATGTCATAAAAGTGTCCACTTAATTCTGCACGGAACTGTAGCTCATACGGTACGCAGCTTCATAGCAAATCGCTCTAACTTACCTAATAGGGCAATGAGTTCACCTAATGGTGCAGAAAACCGCTCGTACTTACTTAAATTAAATTTGTTCGCCGCAAGATGGCGCTAGGCAATTAATCAGCACCTGCCCCCATTATCCCCGACCGGGATCGGATTTATGTATTTTATTCTTTATCCGTTATCCGACAAATTGTGTTTATCCGTGTTGTTGTAATTAGTCTTCATAGTAATGAAACTGTAAGTGGTTTGTAACGAGCAGTTTGCTGTGAGTTTTTCTTTAAGGGCTTAAAGTGTCTTCGGCAGCTTGATTGGTTATTTATTTAGATGAGTTGTTAAAAAAGTATTCATACCCCTGCGTACTGACGTAGCTTTAGGTTCAATACGCAATCAAACTCTATCCTAAGGTACATATTAGGTACTGAAATCATGAATTCAGCGCATGATTATCACATGACCCCCTAGCGTAAAAATTTTAAAGGCGTGTTTGGGTTCGTTGGATTTATCTTTACAAGTATCTTTCAAGAGAAGGTGACAGAACGGATATATAGACAAATTCTAATGCTAAAAAGTACAAAATAAAATGTAAGTAAAAACCTTTTTAGAGACAAGCTTTTAATTAACTAAAAAGTACTAATTTATTAAAACAAAACTAAAAAATAAAAACAAACAACAAAAAAAATAAAAAAAACAAAAAAGCAACAACAACAAGTTTTAATAAATAAAACTTAGTTAACATAGAACTTTAATATTTTCTTAAAAGCTTGCGGCTTATATTAAAGTGTAAGAAGGACGTTCACGCCTCAAGCTTTTAACAAAATATTAAAGTTAAGTTTGATTTCGTACTTTTTAGTTCATTAAAGGCTTGTTTTTAAAAATATTTTTACTTACATTTTATTTAGTACTTTTTAGCATAAGAATTTGTTTAAATATCCATTCTATCACCTTTTCTTGAAAGGCACTTGTAAAGACAAATCCAGTGAACCAAAACCACGCCTTTACACAAGGCATGGTGTGAAGCAATCCGTGTTGCACTCAGTCATGCGATACTTTAAAACGGGCTATCATCATAATTTTAGGAGTAGGTACTTATACAAAATTTCGTGCCAGTGCTGTTGACTGCTGAGTAGATCTCTCGTATGAAGCCAATCCTGGGTGCAGCAGCCATATCATGGTGAACTTTAGAACGAATATCATAGTTGAATGTGTATATAAAATTTTGTCTCTCTGCTGTTGACCGTTGAGGAGCTCCCTCGACTGGAGCCTATCCTGGGTGCAGCTTCTAGATCATAGTGGACTTTAGAAGGAATTAACATAATTAAATACTTAGGTATATTTAATTTTTGTTGCCCGTACCGTTGACCGTTAAGGAGTTCCTTCATCTGAAGCCAATCCTGGGTGTAGAATCAGGTCATGTATTATAAAAATGCATTGTCTTCCAAACATAATCATCTTGTGAAATTTCAACTCTATAGAACAAGAGGAAGTTATTTTAATTCAGCATGCAAGATTTGGCCCAAACATACATATATCAAAAATTGCAAGTTAAATAAAAGCTTGTAAAAAATGGCTCAGACAACTAGGACCGCGGTCCCCGTTTGACATTGGTCCCAGTCGCCGGAGTACTCACTAAAAGGTGACATTACATGACATAACATGTTAAGGTGATTTTTTTATAGAAAATGTCTTATATTTTCCAGATAACTCCTTTATCACCGAAGTGGAGAGGCGCAATAGAGCGACGAATACAGGACGAGAGGTACCTCACGATGGAGGCGGTCAGCCACGGCGCTCGCGTTCATCCTGGGCAGTACTGGGACCTGTCAGGGACCTTCCTCTTCACTGTCTATGTGATGACAGCTTTAGGTATGCTCTTAAATCTACAATGTGTCAAAAATCTTATTACTATTGAAAACTAGCTGAGCCGACAGACGTTGTCATGTCCAAATAAGAGTTCATACCAAATTCCTATATAAAAAAGGACATTCAGCTTTTACCGAATTTGAAAATTTTCCGGAAAACTTTTCAAATTCTTTCCATATTTAAACCTAATTCGGACTATTACGAAAAATTTAAATTGGCAAATCGGTCCAGCCGTTCTCAATTGATGCGCTTAGTATCGAACAGCCCCACGCTTCACTACTCGTAAGTAAAAACCTCCATTTAAAAACATAGGGAGTTTATTATTTTTCTTAAAATTACCACAAAGTCAAAGTCAACGTTTTTAGGGTTCCGTAGTTCTGACAAGGAACCCTTATAGTTTCGTCATGTATGTCTGTCTGTCCGAGGTTTTGCTAAGAGACCGTTAGTACTAGAAAGCTGTAATTTTGTAGGAGTGTATATGTTACGGCTAAAGGTGGGTGTGAACATAAACTTAAGATTAGCCGTCTAAACTTAGGTTTATCTTCGAGAAGCAGCTAAAGTTCGATATCCTGTTAGTTTGCGTCTTATGGTTAACAACCCGACTCAGAGTACCCCGACTTGGATAGGTTAGGTTGGCCATCGTGGTTATTTTTTTTTAAACCACCCAGAAACAGGAGCCCCGCTAGGCGGGGCTCCGTCGACCTATCTTAGCGCAGGTGGTAATCAGTTACTAGATACATTTTTAGCTGTTCCGTACAATAACATTAATATAAAGATAGAAGAATTAATACTAAAGATAGAAGAAACTAACATTAACACCTCCTCGAAGATAAACCTAAGTTTAGCCGGCTAATCTTAAGTTTATGTTCACACCCACCTTTAGCCGTAACAATATCAAATATCAAATATCAATTACGCCGACAATGGTAAAATAAAATTTTGGAAAATATAATTTTTTTTTTGGTAGCTACCCTACATGTGAAGTGGGGATGAATATTTATTTCGTCGTCTATCGCATCGTGTTGGGTATCGTTGAATAGGTCTTCTAAAATGACTTGGGGTTTTCTAAAAATTTTTGATTTAATGCTCCATTTACGAAATATTAAACTTTAAAGTGCAAATTTTTGTTCCAGTAGGGCGTCCACCCCTTCTAAAAGCTGAACTGTTGGCTTGAAAAATCTGGAAAAATTCACAATGGTAGTGCATTTCATGAACTTTATAGGAAAATTATAGCGGTTAAGATAAATTTATTACTTTAGCAGTAATAGTCGTTGATCTTGGGTGTTAGATAATTTTGTACCAAATACAAAATCCTTAGCATTAATACTTTAAATGACTAAGATGAAGTAGTTGCTTGTTTATAACGAGTAAAGACTTGCATTAAAAAACAAAATTATGAAATAAAAAAACAAAAAAAAAACAACAAATTATCATAAGTTTCACAATACTGACGGTATATGGCGCTGTACCAACGGGTTATGTTTTTTTATATTATTCAGAACAAAGAACAACAGAATCGTACTATATTGTGATAACGGACTACGACGGAACCCTATACTGTGCGTGGCCCGACACAGACTTGGCCGGTTTTTTACAACAGGATCTTAAAAATATTTTATAGTAGCTCAAACATCTACCTATTAAGGCATGCATTGTTAAACTACAATTTTAGCAATTAAGTTGAACATTACATGAAACATAATGAAGTAATTAAAGAAATTAAAATACGAGATATCATATATTGTAATAAATTTATAGACATATGTATATGAATATTACATTAAAACATAAATACATATAATGGCTGATCACATGAAATTTTGTCAACTAGGAATTCGTCATTGGAATTTGGAGTTTGGAATTTGTCTATTAAAATTTTATTTAGTTTACGTTTAAGTTGTGTCAAGTGTAAATCTTTTATGTGATTTGGTGGCTTATTAATATTTTTTGGAGCCACGCAAAGTATGCTCTTGTGCATAAGGGCGGTTTTTGAACGTCTTATGCATAATTCATATCGATATGTTGGTCTTATGGATTGAGAGCTTTGTTCTGAACCTTTTTTAAACAAATCACCGTTTTTCTTTACGAACAAAGCGGTTTCGTAAATGTAAAGACAAAGGTGACGTTAGTAGTTATAAGGAGATAAAATGCGGTTTGCGAGTTTCTGTTGATTTAAGATTGCATATGGACCTAATGCACCTCTTCTGCGCTTTAAAATTTTCAAGTTTTTCACAGCAATTTGCCCAGAAAATTACTCCGTAACGTAATATGAAATCTCCGTAGCCATAATACGCGGTTACGACAGCCGCCTGATTTACTATTTTGCTGAGTTTATAAAGAGCAAAGGCAAACCTGGTCAATTTTGTAATTAGGATCGATGCATGTTCTTTCCACGTCAGTTTAGAGTCTATTGTCAATCCTAAAAAAAATGTACGTCCTACTTCTTCAATTATATTATTATTTCAAGACAGATTGATGTCAGGAATGGTAATTCTTTTTCGAAACTGCATGATTTTAGTTTTATTTAAGTGACGTGTTTTGGAAAGGCATTTATATAGACTAAAAACAATGGTGGGTCCAATACGCTGCCTTGTGCATGCCAAATGTGATTTTACGTTTTGCTGAAATGTATTTGTATTTTTTTTTATCCTTTTTGCAAATTCGTCTAACTTGCGTACACTGTGTTCTATTGACAAGGTAGGATTTTATAAGAGAAAATGCGTTTCCTCTTTTTCTGAAAGCACTTAGTTTTTCTAACAAAATATTATGAGTGACTAGATCAAAGGCTTTCGTCATGTCCATAAATATAGCGCTAGTGGGAATTCTTTGATCGATATCTGTCATTATAATATTAAGGAAATCATATATGGCCATTTTTATGGATTTGTGTTTTCTTAAGCGTTTTACTAAGATGTTGTGTTTGGAGAAGAAGGAATACACACAGTTTACAATTTTCTCAAATATTTTTGGCCAAGTTTATGGATTTGTTTTTTCTAAAGCCTTTTACTAAGATGTTGTATTTGGAGAAGAAGGAATACATACAGTTATAAATAATTTTCTCAAATATTTTTGATATTACTTCGAATTATTACTTGATGTCATTATCTTGTGGTTATTTTTTGCCTGTTGTGTCAATCTTATTATTTTCTTAAGTCTTTGTGAGTAATTTTTAAGTTTCATCAGCTTATTACTATTTGGTTTTGCTCTTAAATGCAAAAGAAGTGTCAAACAATTCGGATTCCTTTTTGACTTAATCTTTTTACTAATTAAATGGAAACATAAATTATTAAACCACACCACATGAATAGCCTCCGGCGTGGCCTAGCCGGTGATAATCGTAGGCACCCACCGCATTTCTAATGACTCAAAAGAAGGTCACTACGCTGCATGAATAACAAGAGAGCTATGGAGTGTGCCAAACTTAAATATAATTGCATTGCAGTTAATTAACTTCAAACAAAGTACATCTTTCGCTAGCACGAAGAACAAGACACAATAGAGCTGTTCTCTAAACACGTACTTGATTATTCAAATAATAAAATATGCTAATGCTCGTTTTCAGGCTTCGGTGCGCCGGTGCCCCATACAACGTGGGGAAGAATCTCGGCGGTAATTTACGCCACCTTCGCTGTGCCGACACATATTTATCTAAGTAAGCTTTACATGATTCTATTTAGAGAAATAACTTCACTTATCGCCTGTGTTCTCTGACTGGATTGGCACACGCGATAATACAAGTACATTTCGACAGTTCTGATTAAGTCATATTTCATTCTTCTCCATACGAAACTACATTTTGGAAGGGGCAACTAGAATCAATTTTTTTTATTTTTTTTTTGTAAGTTACGTTCAATAGTGCCTTTTATGTGGCTATTTGAAATAAATGATTTGACTTTAACTTTGACTTTGATATGAAATCGAAGCGAGGTTCTTGCCATTATGTGCCAGCTTAAATGGTAACAAATCTAGACTCCGGGCTGCTATTGAGAAATTCCTGATGGATTTTTTTTTTGTTGGGAAATTATCAAATATCTTCACCCGCTCTGGGCGTGGCGGGAGGGCGTGTCAGACTTTTACTGACTAAACCCACCCGTGTTCCTTCAGTTGCCTGTGTGCCAGGGCCACGGTAACTCTTTCGAACAATCCGCGACCCCGGCAGGCGACGATCGCTTTCTATCAGTGCGCGACCGCCGGCCGTAGTTTTAATGTAGGTATGTATAGTACAACTATTTTCTTAATGTCCCTCGGGAATAATCGCATTTCCGAATACTAACGAATGCTAATTTCCATGTCCCGAGGGACATGATTCCCGAGGGACATTAAGAAAATAGTTGAACTGTGAAAGAAGAGTAGCAGTGGTGGCTCAGTGGTAACGACCGCGACGTACGAGTTGTAGGTCGTGGGTTCGGTACACCCAGACAGTCCTTTACTTTGTGTAAATTATTTCATCACCACTGCTCTCAAAACGGTGAAGGAAAACATCGTGAGGAAACCGGCAAGACGTAGAACCAAAAATTAAAAGTCATATGACATCTACCAACCCGCACTAGGCACTCACAGAGAGGAGGCCTGTGGTCAAGCAGTGGAAACATTATAGGCTGATTATGCATTTAAAGTTGAAAGTACCTGGCAAGTTCCACAGTTTTAGTTAATCTGCGACAGTTGAGGCACCACAAAAAAACCTGGTCCCCTGGCACCTCGGTATCGCTTGGTAAAATGTGATAATCTGGCACCTAAATATTTGAAAATGAATATTGTCAGTCTTCAAAAATGTATTAACTAAACTTATGCCTATTGTTTCAGTGTTAAACGCAAGCATGTGTTTAGTGGTGCAAGTTGAAGTTCAATGCAATCAGCTGAAATGCAGCCTCCTGGATAAACGACCCTTCCTTTTAGGAAGGACCACACCACAAAATGGAGGTAAGACAACATTATAACCTAACCCTAAAACAAATAAATGATAGCGTCGAGTAGCTATACTTTGTTTGTTTGAAAGAAAAAGAAGAATTGATTTGTTGTTGTTGGAGTTTGTTTTATTTATTGTTTCATTTCACAATACAATAGTAATCAGTACCTATTTGCCAAGCTGCAAAACAGTCTGTCTGCAATGAGTTCTCATAACGTAATATTATCATAAATGTGATTTCACCAATTTAATAAAAAAAACTAGTACGTTCTAATTTTTCCAGTCAAGAGCACATAAAGTTTTACAGTTTTTGTGCGAGTCTTATCTCTACGGTGATTGTAATAAGGGCGGTACAAAGACCAATGTGTAAAGCTCTACGACCTCTTGACTATACAATAAATAAAACTTGTAAGCAACGTTATTTTATTTATTAGACAAATAGAATAAAAATTATTTGGGTAAAAAATTGCTCAATACTCAATCATTTATTGCATTCCACAATGTGCTTAGGTGGTAATTTAACATTAGTGTACCAATCGTGGACCCTGTCGGGCACAGCAAAATAGAAATTTGAAGGAAGAGGACATATTTATACATGCAAAAAAAAAAAACTTATTCTAAGTAAAATTAAAGATAACATTCTATTAATTATTAATTAAATTAATTAAATCTAAATTTTTATTCTTCATTTATATTATTATGTCAGTTCTATGGATTTTTCAATTAAATATTCATTTATACTGTAATAACATTTATTTAGTAATATTTTTTTTAATTTATTAGTAAAAATAGCAATTTTTCCCTCATTTCTGAGCACCTCGGGTAGTTTATTGTAGATTTTTATCGACATAACCAGTGGACTAGATGAATGCATTTTTAAACGGGATGTCGGTAGGTTTAATCGTGATTTGTGACGGAGTGTGTATCTAGTTTGTATGTCTTCTCGTTTAGTATAAAAGTCTTGGTGTGTGTGTGCGAATTTACAGATTTCCAGTATGTATAAAGAAGGAAGAGTTAGAATTTTAAGGTTTTTGAAATGGGGTTTGCAACTATCGGTTTGTTTTAAATTAACTAAAATCCGAAGTAACTTTTTTTGAGTTGTGAACAGCGCCGGTGCGTCTGTGCTATTTCCCCACATTATTACGCCGTAGCTAAGCCATGCATGAGCATAGGCATAGTAGGTGACCAGAGCAGTTTGCAAGTTTGTGGTCTTTTTTATTTCTCGAAAAGCGTACAGAAATTAGGAAAGTTTGGATTTAATTTTTTGTACGTGTGATTTCCAATTGATGTTTAAATCTATAGTTAAACCTAATAGTGGCAATTCATTTACTGATTCTATTTCGTGGTTGTTAAAAGAAAAATTTACATAGAGAGGGTGTTTTTGGTGGGGGTGAAAAGTTATTAATTTAGTTTTAGCAAAATTGATTTCCAAATTATGTTCATTCATCCAGGTGATTGTTTTGGTAAATATATTATTAAGGGTATTATTTAATTGTTGTTTGTTGTTTGTGTGCTTCAAATGGTCAGGCCATGATGATAAGACAACAATTTTATTTTTTTGAAAATTACGGGATTTTAATAACTATGTGGTCGAGCGAGACCATTACTAACCGACTTCAAGAAAAGGAGTAAGTATGTTCTCAATTCGGTTGTTTTTTTTTAAATTTATTTTATGTTTGTTACCTCGGAACTCCGTGATCTATAAACCAATTTGAAAAATTCTTATTTTTTTAAAGAGTGGTAATAACTTCCTATCACTGTTATTTACTTAGCAAGTGGAGGTACAAGCTTTCATTTAACTTGCCTTGTTAGTTAGTTAGTACGGAACAAATCTTGCAAGCTGAATTAAAACCACTTCCCCTTATCCTTCGGAGTTGAAATTTTACATGTTGGTTCAGTTTCCAAGACAATGCATTTTTATGATGCATGTACAATCAGTACAATTGTACACTAATAAATACAGACAAAGAAATACTGTTTTAGAAATAAAAATTATTAATACACTTTTTTATACCTCTGTACTCTTTATTTACCCTCACTGAAATCATATAAACTCTATCCTCCTAAAAAAAGTTGGCAACCCTAAACACAACATGGATTCTTCCAAGTCCTATCACAACCACAGATAACAGTATTTTGATAGAGATGTGTGTTAGCTTTGGGACCTAAAACTTCCGGAACAGTAAATAAATACGTTTTTGCCTTTGCTCACTATTGTGTGTTTTAAACTCAATACTCAATACTTTATTGCATTCCATAATGTGTACATAATAACAGTTGGTAGTTAAAACATCGAATCAATTATGGACCCTGTCGGATACAGCAAAGTTAATTTTTAATAGGAGAGCGGAAGAAGGCGCTTCTTGATAAAATAATAATAATATATATTAAATTAAAATAGTATCATTTGCTTTTCTGGTATTTATATTTTATTTAAGTATTTGTATACTTGGTTTTAAGTTATATGTACATATTTTTATATTATATACCTATTGCACGATTTACATTATTAATATTATAAATTACAATAAAATAAATATTTAGAATTTCGTTTAGTCTTCTAGACTGTTATTATTATTAATTGTGCACTGGTTAGCACATTAATTTTTAAATTAACAGTATTTTATGTTTCCAACATGTTGTTCAACCAGCAAAATTAATTAAAATCAAAGTTCCACTTCACAATGAAAACATCACAACTACATAGTAGGTTTAACATAACGTTATAATTACGTTGTATGACAATAAAGCTATCAGGGTGCCTCAAACAGGACAGTTTCAATTATGTGGCTGAATGTCTGCTCACACTGAAAAGCACGACGCAAAAATAAATACAGAAGCACCATTTCACTATATATTTTCTTAAAATTCAAGCCATTTAAAAAAGAACATTATGTCAGTAAAAATATGAGTAACAGAAAAAATGTCAGATCAAAACAGTTAACGTCAAAAGCACAAAGCAAAATAAAAAAATATATATACGGGTCGACTTGAGAACCTCCTCCTTTTTTTTTCGTCGGTTAATTAATTAAATAGGACACTAAACCATTTAGGTACAGGCACTTGAACTGTCAAGCAGTCGGTCAGTCAGCAAGATGAAGCGAAGCTAGTCCATTTCAAAGCGTTGTAGGTTCCTATGGAGAAGAACGGGTAAGAAACTCCATGGACATAGATACTTATATCAAGCTTACAACGGCGACCCTATAAAGGTTGTATCAATTCGGTACAAGCAGGCAACAAACATCAAGAAAGAAAGAAAATACGTTTATTTGCGGTAAACATGACGCAGAGAAAAACAAACGATAATCGCTTAGCATAATGCTACGACCCTATGCGAGATAGCGCCCCAGCGCTGGTTTTCAGCGACAGCCGGTATTCCCCGAAGGCTGTTCGTCCGGCCGTTTAGCCGTCCGTAAGTACCAAATACCTACTGATGGGCTGACCAGTAGGGGATTTCGGTGGTTCTTAATTAATTCAAAACTACAAGCAGAGTCAGAAAGATCGCACCATTTCTGGACTTGAAACTTAACTGTTGAGTTAGCCGTCCAAAATATTAAAATCTTTATTGTTAGCTTGGGACATCACCAAGTTGAGCCGGGTCATGATAATTATTGTCCTGCTAGTTTCAATTGCCATAGCATCCTTCAGTAGGCATAGAGTACTTATACACTGGCATCCTTGTAAGGAAAATATTATTGTTGAACTTCTGTATGTATCTTCCATTTCCTGTTTGGTTGTGTTTGCACAGCCAGCAAACCATTCATCAGCCGATATCTGATGTTGTAAATCTATGGCCCGTTGAACACATAGACAGTTGTAATATTACAATGCCGTAACTTCAAACAGTAAGGTGTCACCCAGTCTCCTTCATACAAGACAGTTGAGGCTTCGGTAACCTCTTTAGTGAAACCCTGGTGATGAATCTTAGAAAATGGTTATTTTTTAAACAGATTAAGCTGTCACTTTTCTCGCATTTATTGCGACGGAATTGCACGGAAACCGAGGATGTATGGGTCGCGTCGAACACTCGCACTTGAATAAAGTTCTATGAGAAATAGCCATCACCATCTGCCTAGCCTTTTCCAACTTTCTTTGGGTCGGCTTCCAATCTAACTGGATCGAGTTGAATACCAGTATTTTACATAGAGCAACTACCTACCTGACCTCCACAACCTAGTTACTGGGTAATACGACACGCCTTAGTAAGACTCGTTACCAGATTTTCGGGCTTCTAAATTTTTATAACGACTGTCAAAGATCTACAAATGACAGCCGGGACCAACGGCTTAATGTGCTTTCCGAGGCACAGACGGGTTTCGATGATGGATGGTCACCCATCCGCGGACCAACCTCGGCAAGTGTAGCTTAAGCTTCGATCGACCCATGTGGCTGTTATTATTTAGCCACGAGCCCCCTATGAGAAATAGCCGTACAAAGAATATTTTTAGTAGCTTTACTCCAACAAAGGCTGTGATAAATCTAGCAAGCATAATCATAATTAGCCTATAACGTTCTCACTGTTGGGACACAGGCATCCTTTCTGATAGAGTGATCGGACTGTAATCTACCACGCGGGCCCAGTGCGGGTTGGTAGATGGCACATGTCTTCGAATTTTTGGTTCTCGAACATGGTGGTCTTTTTTTTCATCATGTTTAGATATATACCCATTACGTCTGCGGAATTTCTCTAACTCTCCCGGCATCTAACCTGAATTCAAATTAATGAAACCAAAACAACATTGACCATTGTACATCGCTATCAGTTATTTACACATTGCACACCCACAATCCATTCGATAAATTCTCATTACAAGTGCACACATTACCGAATGTTCAGCAATCGCACGGTTGCTGAACATTCGGTAATGTGGCTATCGGCCGGTCGGTAAATATTTTATCATCCATGCCTTACCGCTGTTTGTTTATTGTTTGCTTTGTGTTAACGCGAAGTTTATTGAACTTTTTTGCTGAAAAGAGACAAAATTACGGCTAGGTGATAATTATAATAGCATATTCAGCTTACAATGTTCCCACTGCTGGAACACAGGCCTCCTCTCGGTGAGAGGGAGTGGGCCGTAATTCACCACGCGGGCCCCGTGCGGGTTGGTAGATGTCATATGTCTTAAAATTTTTGGCTCTCGGACATGCCGTTTTGAGAGCAATGGTGATGAAATAATATACATAAAGTAGACCGCCAGTCTGAGTTCGAACCCAGGACCTACAAATCGTAGTACCCTGCGTGGGCCTCCGAGCGGCGGGTCCTGGTTGCCAGGGTCGGGCGAGACTTGTCTCTACCGGCAGTAGTGAGGACTATGCTGGCAGAGACAGAGAATTGGACGGAAGTAGCCTCCTTCTGTGAGAGGAGAGGTGTGTGAGGAGAGGTGGTCAGGGTATATTTAATCTCCTCTACATGGATGACTTGATACTCTTTGCCCCAAACAAATTGCAACTGTCGGAGCTACTGAAGGTAACTGAAACTTTCAGTAGCATCACCAAGATGAAATTTGGTGTGGACAAATGTGCAGTCATGCATGTAAAGCGAGGTGAGATAATAGAACCCGAGGGAATGCAACTTTCGGATTCGATACACTTTACTCTCTTCATCCAAAAGCTGTAAGTATTTGGGTATGTCGAAACCGTTAGGCATCAACGTTGCTGACATGAAGCAATCGTTGAAGGAGCGGTTCTTTGGTCGCCTGAAGAAGGTATTAATTAGTCTTCTTTCAGGCGGAAACAAGGTGCGCGCCTTCAACGGTTGGGTCATGCCAGTTTTGATGTACTCTTTCAGCATACTCAAATGGACTCAGACCGAACTTGATGCCCTGGATAGGAGGGTCCCTACACTGCTGACCGCAAACCGGATGCATCATCCATGATCATTGGTGATGAGACTGTACATACCGTGGAAGTGCGGGGGTCGAAGCTTCTTAAATACAAAGACCCTCCACAACCACGAAGTGTGCAGTCTCAGGGAATATTTTTTAAAAGCCGAAGTGGGTATGCACCGTAATGTGGTAGCAGTGGACAAGGGACTCACCACGCTCTCCATGGCTAAAAAGAACTGGCGCAAACCTGTGGTACTTACGACCGATGACCGCAAGGAGGTATGGCAAAGCAAGGGGCTACACGGACGCTTCTATCGAGCTCTTCATGAGCACGGTGTAGATATCTTAGCGTCCGTATCCTGGCTACGTTTTGGTGACCTTTTCTGGGAAACTGAAGTTTTCGTCTGTGCAATTATGGACGAAGTTATCTTGACGAATAACTACCAGAGACATATTATGAAAGACGGGACGGTTGACGTGTGTAGGGCATGCCATCGTCCGGGTGAGTCCATCAGACATATAATTATTATCTCTGGTTGTTCTCGTCTGGCTAACGGCGAGTACTTGCACATGCATAATGAAGTAGCTAGGATTATTCACCAGCAACTTAACAAGACAAACAAGAGAAACAAATTAAATATCGCGACTTAGCACACGCGGTTGTTGACATGTGGAATTTAGGCTCAGCTGTCATTGTGCCGATTGTAGTATCGGCCAATGGCCTGATGGCCGAAAGCCTTATTTTTTTTTTTTTTCCTGGTGGAAAATCCTCATGGATGTCCTCCGTCCTGGGGGGGCGGAGGGGTCTGTCAGACTCTTACTGACTAAAAACCACCCCGGTGTTCCCTTCCCACACTTGCACCGGGGATCATGGGAACTTGTGCGCCTTCCACGATCCCCGGCTAGTGCCGGCCCGCCTCTGCGGGCCTCCTCAAGTCCGCGGGGGGAGTGACGTGTAAAACTCCCCCCGCGACGTCGAATAGGGGCGCGCGTGGAACACTACGCGCCGCAGCCTCGGGTCCTGTTATATGAGGGGCGGCGGACATCCCCAGGTTCGCCGTCCCTCTGGACCCGTTTATGGGGGCTGGGAGAGGGCGTTGTCCGCCCTCCGCCGACGCCCGGTACGTCTGCTGCGGATTGGGAGAGTGTCCTCGACCTCTCTCAACCTTTCCGCAGCCTCCTTCTGTGAAATGACGGTTTCACTGAAGGAGATCACCGCATCCCACGACTCGGCGCTCCCGACCATCGAACAAGCGACGGCCGGAAGTGACAAGTCGGCTCCAACTACTGACACGAGGGCACGGTGCGGTTCCTCCCATGCGGCACACTGTGCCAGCGTATGCCACGCCGTGTCCTCCAGACAGTTGACGCAGTGATGACACCGAGCGTCCGGCTCCCTGTTTATGCGACTCAGGTACTTCCCAAAGCAACCATGCCCCGAGAGCACCTGAGTCACCCTAAACGACAGGGAGCCGTGCCTCCTCCCGAGCCATTCGTTGAGCACTGGCCGGACCGCCTCGATGGTGACGAGACCGGCGGTAGGGCGTGAGAGCCTGTCCCGCCACTCCGTCACCAGGACCTCGCGGAGCTGCGACCGACGCAGCTCGATCTCTCGCTGCATCGGTCCACCAGCCCGCGACCGCACCTCCTCGCGCCACCGGTACAGAGACGCGAGGGCTCTCGCCTCTAGGTCCCAAGGCGGAGATCCGGCTAGTGCACAAGCCGCCTCGTAGGAGATCGTGCGATACCCCCTGATAGCCCTGACGGCCGTCGCCCTCTGTGGTTTTCGCAACACTGCGATGCTGCCGGCCGTCAGGTCAGAGGCCCACACCGGGGCCCCGTACAGGGCCATGGATCGCACGACATGGCCGAAAGCCTCGGTCAACATCTCTCGAGACTCTCGTTAGGCGGTTGGGTCAAGGAACTGATTCAGAAGGCAATACTGCCTCGTTGGTCTAGTGGTCGCAAGCGCTACTGCTGAGCATGAGGTCCTGGGTTCGATTCCCGGGTCGGGCAAAGTGTTATTGGGTTTTTCCTTCTGGAATTTCTCGGTAGCAGCCCGGAGTCTGGATTTGTGCCCGGTTGATGGCATTAGGCTGGCCCCCTATTACATGGGACTTAAACATAACTGGCGAAATGTGGGTGTGCTATAGGTACACCTCTGCCTAACCCTTCGGGGAATACAGGCGTGATGTTATGTATGTATGTATTAAAAAAAAAAAATACAATTCAATTTCATTTCATTAACATGTTGTGTTGACTCCCTTGCGCCATCCCATCTTCCTAGCACGGCGTGCTGTGCTGGAGCGGCTACTGCAGGTGCGTAAAACCTCAAACGGCGCAAATACTCCAATCTTATTGGGACTTATAATTATGTTCCAGCCGTATTGGTCTAAAACCTAGGGCCATGCGGGGCGAGTGCCCACTTAGTTTTTCGAGAAATCGCCAAGCGGTTGGTCGACTCTTCACGTGACTAGAGGGCTGGCCTATTTTTTGGCAAAAAAATCAGCAAAAATACAAGTAATTTTATTTGGCTGTCGCTGTTTTAGGATGACTATGTATGGCGGCAGAGCAATTTTCTTTGGTTGGTCATTGAAAATTAATCCGGTATATTGCAGATTTCGCAGTAAACTTTGCTTCCGTGATGTAGGATTTTGACGTCAGTCACATGTCTTGAGTAGTTCGTTTGTGGTGGTATAGACGTCGGCACTGGCCACAAATCCATCCCATCCATCCATCCATCGCCATTTAATTTTGTCGTTGTCTCTATACAAAAGATGAAGGCCTCCCATGTTTTTTTTGTTATACTTATTATTTACCTACCCATTTAAAAGGCTATAATTTTATATACACTGTGCATACAATGTGAAAGCAATTTTTTATACTAATTTAATAAATTAATGATAAGTTTAATAACTTTATTTCTGGCATTCTTCCAACAATAGTTCAGTTCACCCTAACCGAATCAGTTTGACAGTGCGAGCGGGATAGAACGATACAAGGCGCGGGGAAGTGGGGGTGAAATATGAATTTCAGCTGAACTATTACAAGCCCCCCATTTTCGTTGAAGCTTTGAAAGGCAATACGTATTCCCCTTAACAAAATCGCAATAGTAATTAAACAAAGCATTAATGAATTACCAGTGCTTTTCACGGCCTGCGGCGTACTTACTGGTAAGTACAAAAGTCTGCCAATCAAAACTGCATATTGATAATGAATCATAATAGATTAAAATTGATTAAAATTTAAGAGACGTTTTTATATAAGACTTAATCGTGATTTACTTAGAGATAAACGATTCTGAAATCAAAACTGTCCTTGTGAATATAAAGACGCCTACCTTGTATGCCCTTTATAATAAATTTTTCAATTCATGAGGGATACGCAACTAATACACATGTCCTCCTCCTACACCTATGTAGCCTGACTTGAGAACCAATGCTAAAAAGCTGAACACAATTCGAACGGTTTCGAAGCCATAAAGGTGTTAGAAGGGGACTAAAAACTATGTGTATAGTCATGTACCTAAATAGTAAGGTTTGAGTATCAGAAATGTTACTCGGTATCTACCTAGTGTGTATGAAAGTTCCCATGAATATGGTGTTTAAGGAATGGTTTTTATGAATGGTCCTTTGTAGCTTCGCCGCAGTCAGGGCCTCCAACAAACTTAATTTATCAAATTCATACCAGTTCTTTCTTTCGAATCACCACGTACCTAATACCCGGGAACTGTCGTGTAAATACATTCTGTCTGAAACAAGATTGTCACCAAAGCTTCATCTCTCATATTTTAAACTAAAAAAGTGTCGGCCAAAAGTATAGGTAAAAAGAATGGACGGCAAGACGGACTTCAGGGACGAAGGTCAACCTTAACAATTTTGAAAAGAATATTAAGCTCTGAACGAGGTGTGTCCTGAGGAAGCTTTTCATGCTCCCTGTCTTGGTCAGCGTACTCAACGGCGCCGACCACGTTAGCAATGTTTTAATAATAATAATAAATAGTTTATTTCAGACCATGGTGTCCATTTTGTTAGTAACAATTTTCTTATAGACTAGTGTTAGTAATACACCAAACTATCCAAAACAAAACATAAAAAAGAAAATAAACTCAACAATCACTACTGCGCCACTCCATGACAAATGGCGCAGCAATGACTGATGTAAACACAGTCCAACCGACTAGCGATCATGATAAGGATACTGTTGGCGCTGCCACGCACTCTACGTACCAGGGATGCGCACCTTTTACGCATCATAACGTAAAAGCAGTCTACGCGATGTAAAGCAAACATCCCTGATGCACTACAGAAACGCCGCAGCCCCATCAGCATCCTGAACGCATTATTAAATTGGACTCGGAGGGCACTGTAAGACTTTTGAGTATAGTCAGCCCACAGGCTGCACGTGTAGAATGATGTACAATAAGACCTAAAAAGTGTAATTTTGACTTCTGTCGAACAACGTGCAAACCTGCGAGCTAACATGTTCGCCCGCACTGCCAGCGCCCTCCGTTCCCTCTCGATGTCATCATTATCCCGAGGTCAGAGGTCAAGATATGTCCTAAGTACTTAAATTGGGACACCCTACGCAAAGCTGTACCATTAAGCGTAATGCTGGGAAACACGTTACCTGTACTGTTTCCTCTGGCCTCAAAGATCATGGGCATGGTTTTAGCCAGGAAAGTTTGCTTTTCCATTTTCTAATGGAAAATTGTCGATTATCAACTGACCTTCAGTTTGCTTTGGTTTATGATAATTATGTGCTGGCGGTCTCTGTAACTGGTCTCCTTGTGTGGACGATTAGGTATGATATGCATTACCTAACCACAACTAAGAGTTAATGCGATTTATGCCAAAAGCCAAAACGGTCCGGGGATATAATAAACATAATAAAGAGATTTTAAAAGAAAAATAATATAAAATAGTTCATTAGGTGACATCAGTGGACCAAAAACATCTAAGTTAGGGTAAAAAGTTATGAAAGAGATTGACAGTTTTTTGCTATGAAAACTTGTGTTTAGAATCAAGTGGGGGATAGGTTCAATGTCCAGATTTTCGCTTATGCGCGATGATGATGAGGCAATGTTTCTCTGTGAATAAAATGTTCTGACAGCTTTTTTTACACGATTCCATTTTGCCTGCCTATGCGGTCCGTTGTGCCTCGCTCATGAAGATAAAACGGACTAATTTAAGCTTTTAGAAATCATCTAATATCTTAATTATCTATTAATAACAACAGGCTCAAAAAAATAGGTGGCTCGTTCAGGTGTCAATGTATACGCTTTTATAGTAAACTTCCAAGCTACGTTCAAGATCTAAGCCTTAATTAATTCAAATCATTAATTAAACGTAAGTTGTGCCAGAAAGCCTTTTATACCGCAAAGGATTATATTGAGGACAGAAAGGCTTGGGATTGAGTTGCTCCAATTTTTGCATACTGAATGTTTTTTTTTGATTATTTTTTATTTTTGTTATATATTTTTTTTTAATTATTGTGAATGTGAGGACTATGTAGGTCACTTTTTTTTTATTTATTTTTTTTACTTTCTCAGGTAGTTTCGATGATAATCTGGCAGTTTGAGTGCTTTATGCGGCCTACCCAAATGTCCTTTCTTTGGTATTGTTCGTCGAGTGGTTGAGCTCCTTAAGTTCTGAGTTGAGCTCCACGATTAGTGACAAATGCGTGCAGTGAAAAATGCTGCACGCATTTGTCACTAATCGTGGAACTGGACAGGTCCACTCATTCTGTGTGGTTGTTCCTCAAAAGGCCATTTCAGACACAAATCTACATGGTATCCACATGATCTGACCAAGATTATGTCTGGACTTTAAAAGAGACTGTGACCTCTGAGTTTCTTTCGGCCTTTCTTCTCAGAGTAGTCAGATAGGAAATGCTGACCTCATCTAGTTTTAAAAATATGATTGACGTGTAAAAGTGTTTGTACAAACCTACTTACAGAAATAAAATCATTTATCATTTATATTAATATAATTAAGTCATGACTTAGTAGCATAGAGTAAAATATGTTGTTGATTAGTTTTACTTCGAAACATGTTTAATAAAGCGAATAGTTTTTTTTTTCTGTATTACTTAATTCTTGGTTAAGTGGTCCGTTCTGCCTTCCCTCCACCTACTTATTGTTGGCAGCTGGTAGGTAAAATTATAATGAGGTTAGCTAATAATGAGTTTTGTTGCAGAAAGTCCTAACTGCAGTCGAAGCTCGGAAGTTCTGAAGGCTCCCAATAGAAGCGGTATTGGCAAGAAAATAATGGTAGGGATTTCATTAATAAATTGCTTTAGTTTCCCACCCGTGCAGCAGAAAATAAAAATGTTACTGAGTACGACGCGACGTGCATTAAATCTTACAACCGCCCGATACGATAGGACCTAATCCGTTTTTGTGCGGCTTTGTCGCTGCTGGTTTATCCAGCTAGATAAATACGGCATATCTTTATATCTACGGAGGGACGTAGTGTTATCGTAAGATATTCGGTAGATTGAGTTCTGAGTTGAGCTGCACTATTACTGACAAATGCGTGCACTGACTGGACAGGTCCACTCAATCTGTGTGGTTCTTTCCTCAAAAGACCATTTCAGATACCAATCTAGATGGTCTTCACATGATCTGACCAAGAGTATGTCTAGACATTAAAAGAGACTGTAACCTCTGAGTTTGTTTCGGCCTTTCTTCTCAGAGTAGTCAGATAGGAAACACCGACCTCATCTAGTTTAAACAATATGATTGACGTGTAAAAGTGTTTGTAAAAACCTACTTACAGAAATAAAATCATTTATCATTAGATATTTTGCTAAAGACAAAGGGACAAAGGGACTACTAAGGGCCTTGTGGCTAATTAATAACAGCCGTACGGGTCAATCGATCAGGTTAAGCTACGCTTGCCGCGGTTGGGCCGTGGATGGGACCATCTTTAAATACCAAAACGCCTCCGCCGCGCCTCATGACGTGCAGCTATAGACTATTTCTGTTTTGTGCTCGTGATTATAGATCTATTTTGTTTGTTTTTATTTTACATTATTATCTTTTTTGTATGCACGTGTTTTTGTGACAAATAAACTTATTTTTCTTTCTTTCTTTCCGTGCCTTGTTAATACGTTTAATCCTTTGGTCCCGGCTGTCATTCGTCGATCTTTAACAGTCGTTGCGTGTCGTCAGAAACCTAAAAGTCTGTCAACCAGTCTTACCAAAAGGTATCGTATTACCCAGTAAATGGGTTGTGGAGGTCAGATAGGCAGTCGCTCCGTGTAAATACTAGTACTCAGTTGCATTTGGTTAGACTAGAAGCCGACCCCAACATTGTTGAGAAAAGGCAGATGATGAACTTTGCTGAAGTCAGTTCAATTAGTTTAATCGTGATACAATTTGTTGCACTTTTTTTAAACCAAGCTTGTGACTATGACTAAAGCCCTCTTTGAGTTCGATGAACATGGTGTTCGCAAAGAGTAGTTTGGGAACATTCTGTGAAACTAAATTCCCTTAGCTTCGTCTTTCTGACGACCCACACCTTGACACTTCAAAATTGCCTGTATCTAATTGGTTTAGATACCTAATTTAAACAAATGCTTTGAGTATGAGTTTGCTGCCTCATAGTCCTACCCACCTTCACGGGCTTAACGGACTACCGTATGTCCGTAATAAAACACTTTGTTGAACACCTAACGGACCTACATGTGTCCAGTTTTTTTTTGAATTATTTTTCCACATACAAACCTTACTTTTAGTTTTACTATAACGTTTTTCCAGCGTTTCCTGCGCGTGTTAGGCACGTGTCGCAGTGTACCTCTCGTCGCTGTCCTATACTACGTGTGCGGTGCGGCTGCGTTCGGCCTAGCGCGCGGGAAAACTTCGCTAGATATCGCTTTGTTCCCGCTAGAGTTCACAACTAGTGGGGGATTGGATTGTGTGAGTACCTTTGTCAGCCATACCTAAGCCCTGAGACGAGCGGGTGCTTTTTTGCAAAGT
Organism: Griposia aprilina; assembly: GCA_916610205.1. Classification (NCBI taxonomy): domain Eukaryota; kingdom Metazoa; phylum Arthropoda; class Insecta; order Lepidoptera; family Noctuidae; genus Griposia; species Griposia aprilina. The sequence continues at coordinate 20,832,247 of OU744285.1, read as the reverse complement.
GCGCTTTTTTAAAGCGCTGAGTTGTGCTCTATTGGATTCTCAACGGCTTAACGCCGAGAGTTGAATTCCATTGCGTGGCAAAAAAATAACGTTGCGTTAAAAAACCGCCTGTGTTTACGTAGCCTGTCAACTAAAGATTGATACATCTCATTAATCGATAATCAGAGTAACGGACGTTCTACCTGCAAGTATGCAGTTAATGACCTCGCTTTTTTTAGTTCAAGTAAGTTTCAGTACACCCACAAGTAATTCTATCTTCACACAATATCACACACCAAGCCCACTCTAACAAGCTTTTTTAAATGTCGTCTCAAGTGGCTTCGTATTAAAAGGTCACACTGCTGCGCCCTGCGGTTCCATCCCGCATAAGTCTCGATCCCGTGGGAGTATCGGGATAAAAAGTATCCTATGTCCTAATCCAGGTTATGGTCTATCCATGTGCAAAATTTCATCCAAATCTGTTCAGCTGTTTTAGCGTGAAAGCATAACAAACAAACTTTTTTCGCATTTATAATATTAGTTAGGATTAAGCCAGGGCTTGATCATAATACCAATTATTTACAGATAAACGGCCACGTCCGGATTCTGTACGGTTGGTACGTGGAGGGAGCTATGATGTTGCTGTCATGCGCGCTGGCAACGTTGCGCCGACACAGCGGCGCCGGCGTCACTTCCATGACGGAGAAATATAGGCTGTTTGAGAGCGAAGAATTAATCATGAAATAGTTTTATACCTACTTTCAATCAGGTCAGTTATCTGGGGGTTATTCGTATTCATTTGTAGGGTGGTATTTCTGTATCCTGATGTTCATACAAAGTACATTGTTAAGCACTGATCTTTTTTAAGCTCTGACGCCAATTAGGTACTGCGTAAAGCTACGGTTTTCTAAAAGAGCGATGGCCGCAACATAGCATCCGCAATTTACCGTACGTCCCTCGACAAACATCGTGTTTCGTCAGTTTCACCCATTTTTTAAATAAATTACACTAAGTTAAAAGAGTATTAACAACTCTTTATACTTCCAAGTCGATTGAGAGCGTCCGGTCAGCACCAAGTGCAAAAAATGTATGCAGTGTATCAAAAAAAGTGAAATCCGACGACTGACGAAACCCGAAGTTTGCCGAGGGACATTAAGAAAATAGTTGTACCTACTGTAAGTTGTTATGTTTTCGTAGAAAACGTTTTCTTGACACCGTTATGTCAAACTTCGCTGCCATCTTTTTCATGACAGCTGTCACTGCGGCTGTTGTGTAGCGGCCACCGCTTTTTAAGTTAGGAAACCGAACACTCAACTGTCGCTAATGAGACACAATTCCTTTTCTATTGTTACCGAACTTAATGAGTTCGATCGACAGATAAGTAGCGATTACGCTGGAAAACGCTAAAATTAGATGCCGAGAGGCGAGCCGAGCACGAGTGGAGCACAAGCGGAGCACGAATTCACATGGCGAAGCGTGCTCGTTCGAGACTCCTAAAACCGTCTACGCTACGCGAATTTGTGCTCCGTTCGTACTCGGCTCACCTAGCGTAGACGCAGCTTAAGACTTTCATGCTTATTGGCGCATTAGTCTTCTAGGTTTCATTATAATAAGACAAGTCGTATAGTTAGTTTAACTCTACCCACTGCCACAGTCTTAAGCATTAAAATGTTCTGAAATAAAACAAAGCTTTAAGTAATTTGTTCTTTTATTTATCTACTATTTCCTACACACTTATCAACGGCTATGTACAGCGTTTTTGATTATAATTACTTTGTGAAATGTCCAATAAAACATGCATTTTCAGACAAACAGCAACTATAACATCTCTTTCGCAAATCTAAAACGAAATGTGTTCACCATTCTACATGTATCACAGAATTGTTAAATAAATCATAAAAAATGGGTGAATGAATACCTATTTTTGGTAAGTTCAAATACATATTAAACAAAAATAATAATTATATGGTTTACAGAGAAGCTAGAATTTGATAACCTAATTTCTGGAACATTTGACTATGAAGAGTCTAGGCAAGCGCTTTGGTGATATAGGGACAAAACAATTTAGAATAAATTTATTAAAGGTGAAGTATAGAATGTAAACAATCATACCAACTTGTTTCAAATCCTTAAGCTTTGGTTTCTCAGGAAAGTGGTGAACGGTCAGAATAAGGGCTGTCCAAATACAGAGCGCTTTATGACACACATGTATGTCAAATACTAGTGAAAATAACAGATGGACACGACGGCCGTTTAAAATACGATGAAACCGCTTTCCTAGGAAACTGTACAAGTACCAATACTAGTAACATAGTTTAAATTCTAGAATTTTACTCATCTCTATAATTCTAGCATTTTAGTAATTGAACGTCTTTTAATATAAATTTAATATATGTACCACGGAGTAGTAAGCAAATGGAGTAACAAGTTAAACAAACACTCCTTACCACAACCGACGTTCACGCATCTCATATATTCGACGAAGTGTCCATCTCAAACATACGCAAGAGCAATCCATAATTACTATCTACTCCCAATTAAAAAACTGTGCCGTATGTGCTAAAGGCAGCAACATGACCACTTTTTATCAGCAAAGCGCTTCAACCCTTATTACAACATACATAGGAATAATAATCGCTGTCTACGCCTTGCTCCTCTTAGATTCTTCGAGCACTTCTTCGTCGGTAGGTGTTCCCTCAATAGACTTCTTGTCTCTTATGGCCTCTTTGATGGCGTCCACCATATCAAGTGGCTCAGATATTGACACTTTCTTACCTGAAATTGTGAATGGAGTTTTAATAATAATATTTACCGACCAAAATCTAGCAGGGTTTTTAAGGATCTTCATAGATTTAAATCGTATGATTTAAACGATAACACTATCGTTTTAAGACGGGCTCTGCGGGATAATTTTCAGTATGAGTGAGCGAGACAATACAATGTTTGCTACTTCAAATGTCATTTTCAACGGGACACATAAGTGACAATGTTCATCTGGCCCTATAATAACGAGTTAAAAGAAATTCCTCTGTTACGGAGGATTTGATAGAGGATTGGCCTTAATATCTAAAGAATATCCGCGTCTGCACTCCCCAAAAGGGAAAGCGCCAAGGTTTTCTTTCGTTTTTTGCAATTTGCAGTATCAGGTTCGTATCTCGGCCGTATCAAATATTTATTTATAGAATTATGAAATCATGACATTTGATGCCAATTCTAATTTAAGGAGTGTCATTGCTGATTCTGATGATTATTATTCTGTAAAGCCACATTTGTTACGGTCGCGAATCATATTTTAATCAACATACAACCCGACACTGACCTGCAAATTGCAAAAAACGTAAGTAAATTTGAATTTCGCGGGCTACGTTAGCGCATCCTCTTAAAATTCGTCACCAAATGAATAAAATAACGATTTTGCGTTAAGTATATTACGTACTTACAAACATTAATTATTAAACAAATTGAGGTGATTATTACGGACTCTAATGCATACATACTATAATGATTATGGCAACACCAAATTATCACACCATGAACTACAGGGTCAAATTAAATTAGCTAGCGAAACTCCGCAGACGTGATGGGTATCGATATATAAACACGATAAAATGAAAAATAAAAGAGTTGATGTTTTTATTAGGGGTCAACGACTGCTGGTGGTGTTGTTACTTATTTATTTATTTTAACATAAAACGGCCAAGGTCAATTAAAAGAACCAAACACCTATGTTATGAAATGCTCATCTCACAATACTCCAGACATACTGACAAGATCTTCTTCCATTCATCCGCAAACACATCACAGTCAGGCTTGGCATCCAAGAGAGCATTGAGCGCAGAGTGTGCGAGGGACAGGAGACTGGGCTCGAGCGAAGGTTCGACAATCTGTGCCTCCTGTTACGGCTATAATATACCAGAGCTAAAAGATGGGACAGTTCATCGTGCTGTTCAGGAGCATCCGTTTATTCTTGAAGGATCTTACACATAATAATAATTTGGTATTTTTTTCTTCTAACTTCGAGAAAATTGTACCCGCCTAAAAGAAAGTTCGAAGGGTACATAAACGTTTATATAGATACCTAGGATAAGCTTTTTGTAATTTTTCTAAGAGTTAAGTGTAGATACTTCTTTTCGTGTGGGCTCTAAACGCATGCACTGGACCTCAGTTTGCTGCGAACAAGACATTAAAAGAACATTTGATAGCGCTGATGTTGCTGAAATCTTTAGCATAGCTCAGTATAAAATCTAATCATCTAAATACATCTTTTGCTACCGATATGATGTGATCATGAAACGTTAGTTTGTGGTCAAATGTGACAACCGGATAATTCATTCCAGTTGTTCTAGTTATAGTGGTGTCAATAATTTTATAAGTGCAGGGTTTTGTGCTAGAGTAAAACTAATGACGAAGTATTTGGAAGAATAAACTCCATTTTGTTCTTAACACTTCACTCCAATATCGCCTCAGTATCACACTGCAGCGCCAGACAATTGACTTCAGAGTGAACTTCGGAAATGAGTTTAAATCATCTGCATACGAAGTCTATTGACTTCTGGCGTGATGAATAACTGAAGGAATGTCGTTGACCATTATCAAGAAAAGAGGCGGTCCCAGGATTGATCCTTGACTGACTCCAGAACGCATATGATAGGTCTGGGATTCATAAAGACCCAGTCTGACAAACTGCTGACGATCGCGGAGGTAGTCAGCGAGGAGCCGTAAGAGACCTGGCGGAAATCCGATGGCACATAGTTTTGCCAGCAAAATATCATTATTGACCCTATCAAACCCTTTACGGAAATCAAAGTACAAGACATCGACCTGGCCTCTACGGTCCAAACGTTTTGATATATAGTCTACTAGGGTGTGCAGGTTAGTATTTACTTATCTTTTTGCTCTGAAATCATGTTGTTCGTTACACAGATACTTTAAATATAATTATGTAGTATGTTTTCAAAAACTTTAGCTGGTGATAACAAAATGACAATATAGTTTTATTCAGACTCTTAGTAACAGGAGTGACCCTTTAATTTTTCCATTGTGGTGGATATATTCCGGTTTTTAAGGATAAATTAAGAATATGAAATTAAGGTAAGCGAAAGTGTTTTTTATTACTTTTCAAAATTTCTGGAGGAATGTTGCCAGGCCTACCAGGCTGCCAGGCCTACCTACTGTTTACCTATTCCTGACATGACATCATGACAAATGACAAAACATATTTAAACTCTGTTTCTTCTTGCTGCTTTTTTCCTGCTAACATTTATATCACAAAGGGAAACCTTTTCAGCATCAAGTAGCAGAACGTCAGGAAGATAAACGCTAACAATGAAATCAGCAAAGGCTTCAGCCTAATGAGCACCTGAACATTTTTCATCGTTATAGGTAACACTCGACTCAAAACCACCTTTTGAACGTAAACTGGAAATATGTTGCCAGTAATTACACGGAATGTCTCTTAAAATATTTTCGATCATTTTTGTATACATAAGCAAGTGCCACCAGTGTTTTAAGGCTAGCTCTCAAATCTGAAGTTTTTATGGGCTTCTGTACATTTAGTACGCTTCCAAGCAGTATGCCACTTAAGCTTAAGTCTAGTGTCCTGAATTATGTCTTTGGTGAACCACACTGAACAACGCCTACTTGTAGTTTTACATCGACGTTTCTTTGGTACACAAGCGTCGAAGATGTAATAAATTGACTCATAAAAGTACTCTGTAGCTAAACATACATCGTCAGTCTGTACAACCTTATCCCATGAATTTTTCGAAAGTAAATCAAAAAGCTTATCTCGGTTACATTTTTTGAAAATCCAGTCCTTACTGGTATCAATGTTATTTAATTCAATGACATCAGAAATATGTGTGGATTTAATTTTAATATCTATGTCTAATGGCGGGTAATAATTGTCAGGTTTAATTATACCATCCGTGGCAGCGACAGAAGTATCAATAGTGTCAGTATTCTCTTGGACCAACACCATATCTAGCATACCTCCATTCGAATTACTCATCACATTCTTATCATTCAGGCAACAAAAGGATAAAAGTAAGAGTAGCAGTTAACAATAGATAAAGAAGCACTGTCCAAATTGACCCATGGACGCCAAGAACGTTTAAAACCATGCCAGGAAGTCCATGCATACAGTGGTGGAACTATCATGATATGGGCTGGTATTGGGATCGGCAGAAGAACCGAACTGATTTGGATCAGAGATAATATCATACATAGATTTACGCTAAAACGATTGTATCACATGATGTCATTCCTTTGCGAACCCAATTTGGTGCTTCATTTCTGCTTATGCATGATACTGCACGTACACACACTGCCAGAGCCATTGCAAACACACTTGCTGCAGCTAATATCAACGTCCTACCTTGTCCTGCTCAATCGCCACTAGAATCCCATTGAGCACGCATGGGATATGCTTCAAAGAAACTCATGGATGTCGTACACACCAGAAAATCTTTTTCACCTGGTACAACGGACGTGGGCGGCCATTCCGCAATCGAGATTTGGATGAACTCATATTGAGTATGCCGAATCGCAGCGATTGTGTTATACACATTAACGGCGGAAATACAGACTACTAATTGTTTATTTTACGCAATAAAAACCTTTTATGTTTATCTTTTTATCACATTTTAATGCCTGGATTAAGTATGAGTTGAAAAAATATGTTTTATCGTGTTTACACAAAAAAAAGAACGATTTCTTAAACTGATATTTCAAGTTTACACACTAACAGGTGTCGATAACCCCACAAAAAAAACGTCAAATTAATTTATTTTTTGTTTTATCATGTTTAGACTGCCTCGTTGGTCTAGTGGTCGCAAGCGCTACTGCTGAGCATGAGGTCTCGTGTTCGATTCCTGGGTCGGGCAGTGTTATCAGGTTTTTCCATCTGGAATTTCTCAGTAGCAACCCGGAGTCTGGATTTGTGCCCGGTTGATGGCAATAGGCTCGCCCCCTATAACATGGGACTTATACATAACTGGCGAAATTTGGGTGTACTATAGGTACACCTCTGCCTAACCCTTCGGGGAATACAGGCGTGATGTTATGTTTAGATAGGTACCTATCACGTCTGCGGAGTTTCGCTAGCTAATTTAATTAGACCCTGTATACAAAGTCAACTTTTTCTCAAACGCTAGCAACTCTGTTAATATTTTCGATATTTCGATTTGTGAATATACTTTAGGTACTTTTGGAACAATAGTTTAATCACACAAGGGAACATACATACTCAAACTAATGGAAAAATTACTAAATTCTATTGATTTTAACTTACAATTTTATTTGACCTACAAGAAGTAAGGTTTAATTAGTTTGTTCGTTATTTCTCTCGTATTGCTCCTGGAAATCAATGAACAATGACAACATTACAATATTTCCTACATTCCGTTTTCCATTTTACTTGCCGTGTTTCTGAAACAATATTCTCTCTCTCTTTCATGTAATGTGTATTTCTTCATACTTTATAAGTCACATGTTGTGTCTCCCTGAATGTTGTCAATACCTGTTTTTACCAAAATAAACATTCATTGTAATTGAGCAATGAATCTGCAGGTAATTTGATAAACACACTTACAATGGCAATGCTATTCATTCTGACAGTTCAACAACATTCATTGCGTTATTTGCGTTGTCCAGCAGACGAATTTTTAAAACATATAAAGCGATGGATTAGGAATTTCCTTCAAATCCTATTGCGATTGAAAGTGTGTTACCTAATTGGGGTGGTGGTCTCATCAATAACTAGAACAGCTGATTCAGTGCAAAGTAGTTCCGCCTTACTGATGTAGCTCCCAAAAAGTACGCTACGCGTCCAGCTACGGCGTAGCGCACGCTGTGCTACGAAAGACTTAACGGAAAGATTGGTTGCAGTCACCTCCTTACAGAGATCTCCCCCGCCCCCCTACAGTTCCACGAAAGAGACCGGCTTAATGAAAATATTTTGTCCTCCATTCGTACCAACGTTAGAACCAGAAAGCAAATTAGAACGTTTAATACAATGCTAAACAAATACTTAAATTCTGACCTGGACATATTTCACGACTCCTTGGGTGGTATTCGGAAAAAAAATACTTGGTTGTCTCTGTTACTGAATATTTGTTAAAGTATTTGTTTCTGTATAACTGTTACTTTAGATATTATATTTCTCTGTGACATTTTAAATCAATGCCCTTAACTAAGTTTTTTTTAAATAAAATTTTACTATTTTTTTGTTTTAGTAATTATTTTTACTACTAGTCGAGTAAGCATCTTCTGTCCAATGTATTTTTTTCTTTGAACGGTACGTACGCCTATATTTAATTGTGTATACATTAGAAGGAATAGGTACCTAAATTCTGATTTAAGCTCATAACGTGAACTTAAAACAGAATTTAACTTTAATATGTATACGAGGGCGGGTCAATAAGTCCGTGACTTTTTGAATTTCTGACCTCTTTACTGAAACAGCAACACTGCTCCTGTCAACAGGCATCTGTCAGTTGACTCCTGTCAAAATTTAAACTTGCTGCGTCAGTTAGTTTGTGTTTGACAGCTATTTTTATCAGAATACTCACTAATTTGAGGAGAAAATGGAAAAAAGTGAATTTCGTGTGCTTATTAAGCATTATTTCTTGCGAAAAAAAACCACTACCGAGACCAAGGCTAAGCTTGATAAATACTATGGGGACTCTGCACCATCGATTTCAATGGTAAAAAAGTGGTTTACTGAATTTCGTTGTGGCCGTACAAGCACTGAAGATGCCGAACGTCCTGGACGCCCAGTTGAGGTCTCTACACCCGAAACAATCGAAAAAATTCACGATATGGTGTTGGCCGACCGAAGATTGAAAGTGCGAGAGATTGTGGAAGCCGTAGGGATCTCGCATGGCTCAGTGGTTTCAATTTTGAATGATCACTTGGGCATGAGAAAGCTTTCCGCAAGATGGGTGCCGCGTTTGCTCACAGTCGACCACAAACGCAATCGTGTAACAACTTTACAGGAAGGTTTGGCGTTGTTTAATCGCAATATGGAGGAGTTTTTGCGCCGTTTTGTAACCGTGGACGAAACATGGATCCATCACAACACACCAGAGATCAAACAACAGTCAAAACAGTGGGTTTCTAAGGGTGAATCGGCGCCGAAGAAGGCCAAGGTGGGTTTGTCAGGCAATAAAGTTATGGCGACTGTTTTTTGGGATGCACGCGGGATAATCCACATTGACTACCTTCAAAAGGGAAGAACAATCAATGGGGAACATTATGCCAACTTATTGGACCGATTCAATGACGATTTGAAAAAAAACCGACCTCATTTGGCCAAGAAAAAAGTTCTTTTCCACCAAGACAATGCAAGGGTGCACACATGTGCAGTTGCCATGGCAAAAATCCATGAATTGGGCTATGAATTGCTCCCTCATCCGCCCTATTCTCCAGATTTGGCTCCGAGCGACTACTTCTTGTTCCCAAACCTGAAGAAATGGCTTGGTGGAAAAAGATTTGACTCCAATGATGAAGTCATCTCGCAAACAAAGGCCTATTTTGAGGACCTCGACAAATCATTTTTTTTGGAAGGGATAAAAAAATTGGAGAAGCGTTGGACAAAGTGTATAGAGCTCAAGGGAGACTACGTTGAAAAATAAAATTATTTTTTTATCAAAAAATCTGTGTTTTATTCCAAAAGTCACGGACTTATTGACCCGCCCTCGTATATTTAACTTTATTGTCCCTAAAGTTCGTATTACAAAATTTACATCTTAGACTCGAGACTAAAGTTACTCGTTGTCTATATAGAACTTAACGACACGCGAAATAAAATTCGAAATACAAAAATGACTAGATACTTTAAACCTGATCTAAAGATAAACCTTGTTTTGTATTAATGCAGTTTATGTTTGCGACATGTCCCAGTTAAACGTTCAAAATTCACCCCAAATTGTAGAATCTTTGAGCTGCGCCATCAGCACAGCTATTTACAACCGCACGGTCCGCTATCGAAGTCAATTGTTAAGGTTCGTTTAGGGCGAACGCTACAAAATGGTAACTTTTATGGTAGAAAATGTTTAACTGGTAAATAAATTATTATTTCCTTTATTTCATTATATGCATTTAAATTATATTTTTAAATATTAATATTAAAAAAATATAACAAAATAGTAGCCCACCGGTATCGGGAACAGGATCTAAGCTACCAGGTCAGGTGTGGTCAGGGTTCCAGTGAGAGGAACAATGCGAGCCATGTCCAGAAGTACGCTTTCTGAATCAAGCCCTTAATCCAGCTGCCTAATGAGAGCCTCTTCATGTGTTGGTCAAGGCTCATGGCTATTAAGCCATTGGCTGTTACGACTATCGGCACAACGATCACTGTCCACATCCCACATGTCGACAACCACGCGAGCCGCTTGACAAAAATATATTATTATTAGGTATTTCCTAACATAACTTAAATACTTTTATAATATATATGTTACCGCTAATGTGCGTAAATCCGTTAGAACGTAGATTAACTTGTTAATCTGCAGATTATCTGGTTAAGTCTGTTAAAGTGGAAAAAATTGATTCAGTTCTTACATTAACTATATAATCTGCAGACTAACGACCAAGCATACGGTTAAGTTAATAAAACAGGTTATTTGCTTGAATAAAACGTTCGAATTCATTGTAATCATTTATTTAATTTGTAACGCATCAACAAATACAAGAGCGAGCGTAGCGAGCTCGAGTACCCCGACTCGGACAGGTTAGGTTAGAAGGGAATGGCGGGGCTCCGTCGACTACGCTTGTCATTATTCATAATGCGTGGGCATTATGAAAAGGAGACAAGTGTTCCGCGATTTAACGGTGTAAGTGTATCATCCGTAAATATACAGACAAAATAGATAAAGTGCACATATGTGCTACTTTAAGTAAAACTTCACACTTTAACAGATCGTACCCGATAAATTGCAAATTACCTAGTTAATGCGCATATTAACGTATTCCGTATTCTAACGGTAACAGACTGAGTGATTAATAAAAAAAAAAAGGGAAACTAGCAGTAATTTTATAAAATAATACAATATTATGTTTTTCTCATTTCGAATAAACTTGCTTTGTGTTTTATAGTAGTACTTAAGCTATGTTACGAAATACCTAATAACGATACATAATTTATTAACCTCTTAAACATTTTCTACCATCAAATATACTATTTTGTAGCGTTCTCCCTAAACGAATCTCAACAATCGATTTCGATAGCGAACCGTGCGGTTGTGAATAGCTGTGCTGATGTGATTTAAAAATATCTGGATTATAGCATGATGGTGTAGGGTATTAAGAGGTTCGAAATGAAACAACATGTCAATTAAATTTCGTGTATTCATGAAACAGACTACAATATTTACAATACCTTTGAAAATATTATGTATGACCATCATACTATAACCATTTTAAATCCATGCCTCTCAACTTTCGCAACACTTTCATAAATGCTCTCTCACTATTAAATATCTATACGTAACTTATTTAAATTCAATATTATAGTAAAACGTTAATATGGGAACTATTTTTAGGACGAATTTCGGTATGCGAATTTCATATGAAATATTAAAAAAAAAAAAACTTATGGGAATCGGGAATTAGTCTAGTTCATCTTTTAGATAATAATAAATAACAAATTCATATCCTAATCCCAATAATGTTAACCCATTCCAAGACCAAGTGCTTTAATACATTCGTCCTTATAATTTGCGCATAGCGAATATAAGGAATAATAGACGAAACCATCCTCTTAAAAACTTATAAATACATACTCTTTGAAATGCTTAGCATAAACAAAAATCTCAATGAACATCACCTCTCATGCATCCTTATACAATTCAGGATTAAGTTCCTTTTCACGCTGAAGTGATCTTTCATAACCAAAAGGCTTGTCAATCTCCCGAGCCGGTCTTTCCTCTAACTCACGCACATACTCATAGGCCCCATAGCGATCATGTGGGTCATTCATTATCGCAATCGTACAAAAGAGAACAGCCATAGCGAACCCTGTCACAAAATACATTTTGTTAGTCCTATAAGACTCGTTTAGACTTTCTAAAAACGTCCACGCTTTCGATCTATGTTTTTCGTGGTCGTCGTTATCGCGGTTAGCGTGGTGTATCGTATCAGAGCCCGTACCTGTTTTTGATTTACAGTCCGTATCACTGGTAGCTTTTGCTTTTTCTGTAAAATAAATGTTTTTGTCTATACACTTCTGAATTTGACGAGGCCTTGCACCGTCACTTTTAGAGCGCTAAAGCTTGAATGGGTCAAGGTCAAGATTTGACCTTGACCCTCATCATATCATTTATAATTAATATAAATGACGAAAAACCATTAATAGGTACGTCATTGCCATGTAACTCTTATATCATTGTAATCTATACAAATAAATAAAATTGGAGTGTCTGTTTGTAATATTAAAATAACAGCTTTTTATTAAATACATATGGATGTATACACGGTACATATACCAAAATAACATTTTTTACAATTTTTGTCTGTCTGTCTGTTTGTTCCGGCTAATCTCCGAAACGGGACTTTCACTGGCAGATAGCTGATGTTATTAGAAGTAACATAGGCTATTTTTTTTTAACCCGGAAGCATGTTCTTGTAGTATAATTTTCGACGTCCACACGGGCGAAGCCGCGGGCAACAGCTAGTAGAGTATAAATTAGAATGATGGCCGTGAGTTTCATAAAAGCAAAAAACTCGGCAATCATTCTAATTTATACCTTACCTTACCAAGATAAGAGTTACATTGCATACTTAATAATGGTATTTAATCATGTTAATAATGGTTTTACGACGATCGTGTATGTCCTATCTGAATGAGAATCTCAATTTGCGTTTACATTTAATAAAATCAATATTTCCTAACCTGATTTTAATACAATCTTAAACATTAACAGTCTTTCTACGTAATTCCTGTCACTTTGATAAGCTTCATCTAGTAAAGTAAGTTGGTTGTCTACGTAAGCTTCGGTTATTTCTTACCATCTCTGTCGATTGAGACGCCGTGAATCTGTCCGGGTGTATCTTCTTCTAGTTCAGCGTATGCGTACATCAGCGCTTTCTGCTTGTCCGACAAAGTTTTCGGTAACTGCAGAGAAAATATTATAATTTAGAGAGGGCTGTGTTAAAGTTTCACCTCAAAAAACATATCTGCCTAGAACATATCTGCCTTTTCGAACTCTGTTGGAGTCGGCTTCTAGTCTAACCCAATGCAGCTGAATACCAGTATTTTACAAGGAGCCTATCTGACCTCCACAACCCAGTTACCGGGTAGCACGATAGCCCTTGCGCTTGGTACGACGGGTTGTCAGAATTTCAGGCTTCTGGATACCCGTAACAGCTGTCAAAGATCTACGAATGAAGTGCTATGTTATATCGAATAATTATTAGTACGGTAAACTTTATACAATGTGTAACTTAAATAATGCACAACCTCTTAAGGGGTCATTGTACTCATCATTATGAACAACTTTTACTATGGGACAAAACCTGAAATTGCGAAAAAAAATCCGCTGTTTGACATTTTGACAAGTTATGCGAACATAAATGTAGGGAACAGCAAATTTTTTTTTGGCGATTTCTTGTTTTGTCTCATAGTAAAAGTTATACAGTACACATTGTGGAATGCAATAAATGATTGAGTATCGAATATGATGAACGACACGAACGCGTCTGTATAATCTTAGGTGATCCCTGTAAAAAAACTTATCCTGTATAATTTTAGCAGTACTGACCTGTATTTTGACATGCACATAGTGATCCCCGTAGCCGTGCTGACTGACCCTCTTCATACCCTTTCGCGACAGTCGGATAACGCTGTGTGACGAAGTGCAGGGCATTATCTGTAACAAGTGCATTACTTTAGGTAAACGTTGTGACTAGGTAACAGCCGGAGGTTAAGCTGCACTTGCCGAGATCAGTCCATAGATGGATGACCGTTTTCTTAACATAACGAGACCTTTCCGTGCCCCTGAATGCATGTAAAGCCTAACCAGCTACGCAGATGGTTACAGGAGTACACCCATACACAAGCGGACAGGTGGTGGACCTCGACACCCGGCTGCAGGCAGTCCAGGGAAGCCATGCCATCCTTAGATGGCAAGCTTACCAAACGTTTATTACGTCTGGACAGAAACGGTCTGCGCCTGGTGACGGGGACCATCACGGGTCACTGCTCGCTAAACAAACACTTTCACACAATAGGCATAACGGACAGTCCTCTGTGCAGGGCCTGCATGGAGGCTGAGGAAACCGTTGCGCATGTGCTCTTTGAATGCACAGGCGTCACCCAAATTAGGTCACAAACCCTCGGGGCACCCATATCCTACACAGATGCTCTCAGCAGACCGGGAGATATCATCGACTTCTGGAGGGAGGTGGGCTGGTTGGAATAACCACCGACGGCCGCCATGGCCCACGCACAATGGTCCACATGAAGGACTAAGTGCGGAAACCATAACCCTAAAGAAGAAGAAGAAGATGCATGTAAAGCCATTGGTCCTACACCTGATCTCTCTCCAGTCGGGGCGGATTGCCCTCCCATCGAAATGTGAGAGTGAGAAAAAGGTTATAGACAGCTGGGGCACTCATAATTGGCTAGTCTTTGTTGGGATCAGCCGCCGTCACTGAAATTCGGTCTGGTACTTTTTTTTTCCTTTATTCGTTCATAACCATAACACATATCGCACCTTAATTTCGAAACCGTTACTAAACGAAATTTTCACGAAATTGAAAATATTTAATTAAGAGGTAAATAATAATGCAAACATCGTAAATTATTTCTCTTGTAAAATTTAGTTTTTTTGTTTAATAACGGTTTCGAAATTAAGGTGCGATATATACAGGACGGTCCAAATAGTGACGTAGCACGTGAAAGAATATTCCAAAACAATGAAAATAAAAAAAAAAAGAATGTGGAACCGTGTAAAAATAGAGATAGACTTTTTTTAAAGCGGTTCCCATTACATTTACAAGAAATTAAAAACAAATATATAACTCGAAAACTATAAAGAACCGTGGAACATACATGGGGTATTTTCGGATACCCCTGGGCATAAGGAATCTATTTTTTTTTATGACGTCACTATTTGGACCGGCCTGTATATTGCATTTTTAAATATTAGAATATAAAATATATTTACAAATATAAAGTTTTTTTGTTTTCTTTGGTATATATTTTTGTATATCGGTACTATTATTACATGACGCCTCATTCTGACGTCGCAAAGAAGCTCTATTGCTGACAGTGAGGCGTTTACAGTTGTGCTATCTCACGAAGGCGGGTTGGTCTTAGTTGTGAGTGTAGATGAACATGCAAATTATTTCTGTGTGCGTAAGCTCGGGAGTAGCGTTAGAAATAACATGTAATATACTGTATGTATCTTTCAAATTCCCCTGTATTTATCAATAAAAAATATGAGAAACTTTCCTTGCAGATCTTCAGTTGAATCTTTCGCAAGTTTAAGTTTCATACATGTATTTTATACGGTGTATTTTTCGCATTAAAATATTATTCATATTCATATTCATATCTTTATTTGCATTCCATAATGTAGGTATAAGGTGTTATAAAGGCTTAAAGCTAAGGTACAATTACGGACCCTGACATAGGGCACAGCAAAAATTATAAAATTAGTTCATAAAATCAAATAAAATCGAATAAAATTAAATTAGAGATAAAATTAAAATAACAAATTAAAGTAACAAACAAAAAATTTTAAGTATGTTCTTATCATTAATTGAGATCCGTTAATAATAATTGTTTGATAAGGTCAATAAAATAAGATAATAAGATAAGATAATAAGATGGTATTTTGTGGGTTAATTTATAATGATGTTGAGTATAGTACAGTCGCCAGCACATAAAGTTACCACAAACTGTCAGATTTTCTCATTCGATTTTGAACTTAACCATCAACATTTTAAGGTTTAAAATCGTTTGGAGAAATTTCACAGTTTTGTGTAGCTTGACCTGCTGACGACTGTAACTAAAACTTGTATCATTTAATTACATTTAATTTCTGTTCAATTAATATTAATACGCAAGCTTTTTTCCTTTGAATGTTAAATAAATGAAAAATACACAGTATTTAACAAGTATTATACGTGTATGTTTGTATTTTACAGACGAACGTAATATCTGTTTTTTTTCTTTCGAAAATTACATGTATTTTACTGGAAAGATATAGTTTCGAAAAAAAAAACAAATCTATCTTTCGCAATTTTCAACGCTACTCGGGAGCGCTCGGTATCGCCCGAGCTACCGGTCGGGCTACTAGTACTTACCAGCGCTTTCGCGCCAAAATTTTGCGTCGCATACGGTCAACATTGAAAGTGAATGGAGAAAAAATGTTCACAGAGAGGTAAGTAAATAATGTTTTTAATATTTAATTGTAACATGTAATACGTGATTCTAATTTTACTTTATTTGTTTTAGGATCGTCAAATGCTATTGAGAATATAATTGGGGGTTCTTAAAAAGTATGTTGCTTTAAGAAATGTTGAACAAAATATGACAAATACAGAAAACCTTATTCACGAGTTTTGAAAATATAACTAGCGACACCTGGCGTAATACAAGCAATAGTGTGATTAAGAAACAAGCTGAATATATGAAATAATTTGACGATGAAACTGTCACAGAAGAGTCTAATTATGATTCGAACTAAAGAAAAATCACACATCTAATTTATTTTGTAAATAAATATGGAACACGAAAAATATTTTTATTTGATCACTAAACGAAACACAAATCTAACTACCTACTTATATTATAACGCTACCTGCTGACAAGACCGTGACATAGAATAACTGGTACACACGGCTATATATCAAGCTATACATTTCCAGTATAAGCTGATCTCTCATTGTATAGGATTTGCGTGCAAATGTATACCTTAATATGGAGCCGTGTGTACCTGAATACCAAATGTGATATTTTACACGACGCATTTGCACCCGTGTCACAAGCAGCATCAGTACAAAATGCGAATGATGAAGTACATTGATAGAGACATGCAGATCGTAAGAAAATATTTCGCTTCTTCTGGAAGACAGTTCAACACTAACCTGCAACGTATGGTCTTCGTATAACCCTTGTATCCTGACTGTGCCACCTAACAACGCTTGTGACACGGAAACCTGGAAACAAAATAATCAATTAATTTTTTGAAAAGTTTCTTCGAATTGGGGCAAAAACTTGTAGGCCAATCCAGAAAGAACTCGAAAGTGACATTTGAATGTCTCACAAACTAACGCAAAAATTAACATTATATTTGTCAGCATTATTGGCTATCTGGTTTAATTAAACCCTAGTAAAACAATCAGAATCTGCTTAGCAGTTTTGTAAGCAGACATGCGTCATTTACATGTATACTGCTGCAAGGATCAATTAGCCCTCCAATGACGTTGACAGGGGGGCGCTGTTCATAAACATTTGTGTCATAGTCTTGTAAAATGTATTGAAAAAACCAGATAGCGGCGTTAGTTACGATTTTAGGCACGCGCCAATAAATCCTTTTACAGTTATAGAAAGTTAGTCAAATTCATTAGGTACTTACACTACAATCAGTGTGCACATCAGGTCCATCTCTCTTGAAGTAACTGGACTTGTCCACCTTGAAAGTGACAAATATCTCGTTGTTGGAGCCCACAGCCATGCGGACAGTCTGCCCATCTTCGACGCCAGCAGGCACGGGTACTGTAACCTTTTTACGTTGCACCTGTTTACAGAGATTATTTTGGTTATACAACTGTCACATTTAAAAAAAAAAAACGCGTTCTTAATTTGAGCCAATGGGAATCAAGCCGGCCATTATTCGGCAAGGACTGTGGAAGGCAATTGTCAAAATGGCGCTGTCGCAGCTAGTTCCCAACGCAAGCTAATAATATAAGGCGTGAGGTGGTTTTATTTTATTTTTGCGAATATGACGCGTTGTTGTGTACCTAAGTACTCCGAAATTAGAGTCCATCTTTTCCCGAAAGATCCTAAAATTAGAAGAATGTGGGAAGCTATTCGTAGAGATTTTTAGAGTTCGAGGTTCTGTCGGAATCAATTTGATGAAAGTGATTACGAGGAAATATTTATGGTTGAAAATTCTGACACTATCCATGTCGAATACTTATTTAAAATATTGAAATCACCGAAAGTAATGAAATGATGAAATAAAACCAAACTTATGAATGAACACGAAATGGAACGAATGAACGAAATTTCAAATTTATTGTAGGCTGTAGGGACCTAGCTATGATAACGCCATCTACAATTAGCTTTGTCCGACCTTCCCTATTACAGTCTACTCTCGTCTCGGCATTTACAATGTAAACTCCATGTCCGTCACTCGATTTAACTACAAACTCCGCTTTGGTTAGCGTCGAAATCACTCGGCTTTGGTTGGTTTAGCTTGTCTTCCATAGAATGATATACTCTATATAGCATTACACCCACTCTCAATAACGATAACAATTAAACAATAGAAAGTACTTTTTAAGTTGCCAAAATTAGTAAAAACTGCACAGATGTGTACATTCTTTTGTCGCTTTATTATCCTAGCCCGTAATAAACTCGACTGTCGGCATCATACATACTGAACTTTCTAAGAAATCCGTTCTTTTGTTTACATATTGGGATTGCTTGCACATGTAGACTGTTATTTGTAGGAGTCATGGATTATATACGTTATCATCAGTGATCGGAGTAGGTAGATTGAACTGGGGTCATTGATCCGAAACGTATATATTACTATAGACATTCCTCCGGAATTGGTGGATTATTAAAAAAAAACCGGAACTTATGTAGGAATTGTATTCTGCCAGAGTGGAAGGAGTCATTTGATGATTTGCCATCCTCAAAAAAAAGGTAGGAATTGTAATAAAATGAGCAATTTTATTCTTTATTATTCTTCCTATTTTTTTTTTTGTCACGATTTGACAAAACCCAACGACCAATCAGAACAAAGGATCATGGGTGGTACAATAACCGGTTATCAGAACAATGCGTACGCCCGCCGACGACATGCCAGGTAGTTCACTCGTTTACAGGTAGTTCTACTTTAATGAATTAATTTAGTTTTGATACCTTCCTTTAAATTTTGAATTGAGTAGTAATAATATTACTACCAACATTAACAATATTTAATTGAATCCGGAAATACCGGAATTACTTTCCGGAAACATGGCTTATCCATGTTATTCTTTCTGTGTGCATTTATGATACAAGTACTAAAAATCAATCTACCTACTCCGATCACTGGTTATCATTATCATATTCTTAGTTGCTCACAAACTTTCAAACTGTAAACATGGCAAGTAAGAAAAAATCACTGTGTATTGACGAAAAAGTATTACTGATACGCGCAATAGAGAGAAGAAGAGCGATGTTGGCAGACGCTTTGGTTTTTTCTAGAACACATTTCTCTTCTCTCCATTTAACAACTCTCTATCTATAACGTCAAAATATGCAGTCACTTGAGTGTCGTTACATAGACTTTACACTGTAATTTGATTAAACTTTTGTGCTATGTGTTAACATTGAGATTTCACGAAAGCACGTGCGAGCGTACCTATCACACATTCGTCTCTCCATTCATCACCTCATCATTCTCTTGCCATTATCCCTTATTTGGGCTCAACATGTCTTTTTCTTCCATACTTCTCTATTAGCCGTCATTTTGGTAGTCACTCCATTCACACGATTGTGTAAATTCAGTATGAAAGATGTAACGATTCGTATAAAAATCGCAGAGCTTGCAAAATCCAACAATTCCAGCCTTATATGTTTTTTTGTTATCTTTACCATCTAATCGAGACACTTACAGACTGTCCTTTGCCCTCACACTCGATACATGGGAATTTAATCAGCATTCGAGTTCCGTGGCAATGTCGGCAGGTGGAACGCATCACAAATGGACCTGAGAAATGAAACAATATTTTAAGACTGGCCCATTTCACAGTAGCCCATAAAGTAGGAAGAGGGAAGTGAGGCTGATCTACAATGGGACCTACAGGAGGATATATATGATGAAGTTTGAGACTAACCCCTTTTATTTATAAATGTTGCTTAAAGTTAAGTAGTGATTATCGACTGCTTAACCATACATTTTTGACGTTTAAATGTCTCTTAACTTTAACCAACGTTTATAAATAAACCCCTAAAAGCTTTATTTAATACAGTTAAGAAAAAACATCCCATCAACTGTATTTTTTTTACTGTAACAAGCTCAGCTTTCAACAACTTTTGTGAAATAAAATTACACTCAATTTCTTGTGTTCATTAATCTTCAATTGATTCACAAGGCAATGCACATTATGGGTGTGGTACTGCTGGAATATCAACTAAAATATCTAGTAAGCTAATTACCAATCATACCTCGAGAGAAAGTCTCCATGCCTGTTCCATTGCAGTAAGTACACTTAATGGACTTAGTACCAGGCTCACAGCGGGAGCCGGAGCACTTGGGGCATGTGTCCACCACATTCACGTTTATCTCTTTGTTGACACCGCGTGCAGCTTCCGTGAACTTGAGATTGACTACCACCTGGAAATAGGATATAGAAAGAAATTTAATATCAAGCCTAAGAAATTAAGTTGTGAGTAAAAAATTAAACTGCTTGATGTGGAATTGATGATATTTAATTTGTAGCCATATAAAACTTAATAGCATTGTAATTGTATGTTTTGCCTAACAGTAGTTTTTATATCATACACATTATAAAATGCACAAGTTATTGGTTTAGAGAACTACCAATATAAAACATTCCTGAAATGTGTGTAAATAAATGTAAACAATCTAGTATTATGAAAAGTATGAAATTCAAAAAATATTTTCATACAGACCAGGCTAATGTGTTTTTGACACATTTTGTATGACAAATCTGTCACTCTCTGACAAATTGAGAGACCACTGAAAAATTGTAAATTAGTAGAATAATGAGGACCCACAGTTGTCTGTTAAGTAAACTTCAATGATCTATAAAGTTCTTACAAAAGAAATATATTATAAAATCATAACTTTACCTCTTGCGCTGCACCAAACCCAAACTTGGACTCGGCAAAGTCACTGAAAGCTTCGCTCTTGAAGCCAGCATCTCCAAATATTTTCCGAAACAGCTCTTCAGGGTCTATGGTGGACTTGTACTGCCATTGGTGAGTGAAACCATCGGCACCTGATGGTCCACTTCCCATGCCCATGTCCTGTGCAGTCGTGCCATATGTGTCATATTGCTTACGCTTGCTTTCATCGGAGAGGATCTAGAAAAGACAACAAAAAAAAAACTTAAATAATTTGTCTTATTTTTGTTTACCATAGTTTACCGTTTAGATTAGGGAAGTATCCTAATCCTAAATCTTGAATCGTCTCAATTCAAATAAGTGGACAAAGGTTGACTCTTAAATCAATTTATTATTTCTTTTCAATGGGTCAGCTGTTTTGTTACAATCTTTGTTGACATTGTTCTCAACCCGGAAGAATCAAGAAAAATCATATTCTAATAGACTGTCATACCTCATAGGCTTCCGACACCTCTTGGAACTTCTTAGAAGCTTCTGGATCAGACTTGTTTGCATCAGGGTGGTACTTTTTAGCTAGCTGGTAGTACGCCTTCTTGATATCTTTGGCTGAAGAGTTCTTAGCGACACCGAGGACTTTGTAGTAGTCAGCTCGCGCACTCAAAATGTTCGTCGTGTGAATAAATCGATGTCTAGCACCGACATTATCTGAGACGAAATTATTACGAAGTTAGGTTATGTTTCATGAAATGTCAAAGTACATTTGCAGTTGATATCATATAGAGTACTTATTATGCGGAAAGCCTAGCTAATAATACAGTCCGCTCGTTTAATAAGTCCTTTATAAAATAAATCAAAACCGGTGATGTAATGAAAGCATGTAAAACTTACAATTTTTACGTGCTAAGGAAGCAAAAGATGCGGCGTGACCGACTAAAAAATTATCACAACTATTACACCCATGCACATAACGATAAGGAGTTTTTACAATACTATTGCTGAAAACTGTACTAATAGTTTTTGGGTTTAAAAATCCTAAAACACTCCGATTTGGAGCCATCTTGAAAAATTAAATGACATTTAACTTGACATCAGACAGATGAAGAATTTTGAAAGATAAGACAATGTTCCCAAATAAGATATTAATTTTGCCCTTCATAAAATTTATCCAACCCCCAAAAATACGGAATACCCCAACAGAGCATGGAGCCGCCCCGGCGGCTGCTGCTAGGAGTGGCAGTGTCGCCCCTAGCAACTTATCAGTACCGCCGCAGCACTGTTAACACTTTCCAGTCTTTCCACAAAAACTAAGCGTGTCACCATTTACTCGCACTACGACACAAATAACGTATATAAACTGACATACACAAAACAAATTTTAACAGCGACTAATGGCGAAGATGACAGAAGTTGTGCGCTCACGGCTCAATGCACTCTCGGTCTCATGAATTTTATTAGTACTGCCGTCCACAGAGTACTTTTATATGCCGTATCTAGACGCTGCCTGCTGGCGTGGTGATTCTGTGCTTTATGGAATCAAACGGTGATGAAACCAAGATGAGATGATATTTTTGTAACTAATAGTGACTGGACCACATATTTTGGGTAACATATTACAGCAAAATATTATGGGTGCACGTGGCCTTAACTGAGAGACCTTAGATATACCTAACAAAACCCACTAGCACGATGACTCAATCGAAAACATTTTCACTAATCATGTTTTGTTGCAGTGCAGCAGTACTCACAAGTTTTACACGATATTTTGTTAGATTGGAGCAGACGCAGACAAATCGGTCAGGTTTGGAGTCAAATTACTCAATTTTGCCAAAATTGGGGAAAATATTTAGTAGTGGGAACACCGATCTTTAAGAGAAATCTAATTGTTGCCAAAAAGAAAACTTGAAACAAATATACATTCGACAAAACGTTAAATTAAATAAAAACAAACTAAAATAGCAAGTCCTACTTTTGTGCCTAGCTAGAATATTTTTCTGACTATTGATATCTTGTAAATAACTGAAAACAGACATTAAATACATTTTCTATGCCATTAGGCGTTTTAGAAAAACTACTATTTAAGTGAAGGACGAAGTTCTATAGGTGGACAACACTATTTTCCTGGGCAACGGTAGGCAAGATGATTTATAAACAAAAAATGAGCTTACAAAATGCCAATTATTGTATTGAATTTTGAAATAAAAGTTAAGACTTTTACAACTAAACCGTAGTGCGCTGTAGTTAAAGAGAAATCCAAAGTAAATAACGCACACGACCATGGCTTCAATGCGGGATCAAAAAATCGAACAGCAAGTAAGTGGTTTTAAAATTAATTTAGTAAAAGCCACACATTTCGTGAACATTTGCATAATTTACGAGGTGATTTTAGCAATATTTTTTGAGTTCTCTAATGCATGATGCCTTGTCATATAATTTTACTTGTAATTTTAGCGCCAACTTATGGAACAGAAGATGAAACAGAAACGCCAAAATTCTGGTATGGTTCAAGCAAATGATCTAAGGGTAGGGTCTGCAAAACGTCCAATATCAGGCAGCCGTTCCCGCGAGCTACATGGTAAGTGTTTTTCCACTTAATATCCTTATTAACCAAAATTTCTCAATGTTTAGTTGACTCATGCATGGTTTTTTGATGTATATTTTCGTTATGCGCATTTTCTTTTCCTTTCATAACAGGCTATGATGGCCCGATGCAATTTCTTATGTCGCCAGTCAATCCGGACCAAGTAATACCCCTCCAAACAAATAGAATATCAACGTATGATGGTAAGTAGGAATGCTATGCTTACTTTTCTTACAAAACATACTTACGCTTCTCTGTGTACATTATTTTACATTAGCATGATTTGGTGACTGTGCTTTCTGTACTCACTAATACATATCGCATTAGACATACATTTATTCATTGTTTCTACAATTGAGCAGCCAGTGTTTATTAACTCCTGTTCGTCTTTCAAAAACTACAAGAACACCATTAGATCTGAGTTGCCTAATATTATTCTGCCAGTATATAGATGATTGAAGTCCCATTCCGACTACATTGCTTTTAAAAAGGGTCTAAATATCAGTAAAGTATTATAAAATATTTGTAAGAATGACACTTGAATTTTCTGTTAATGTTAATAATTATATTTTTACAATAAGATGTTGACACTATTTTCTTTACATAAGTATTCAGAAACAGTACAAATATTTTTTGTGAATGTAAATTCAAGGATCCTTATTGTGTAGAACACTTGCAACCTTGTTCTATTGATATGGTGATTCATATTGGGAATGAATAACTTTGTTATTGGAGAACAGAAAAACATGTTATTCATTCATGACATGATAAGTACCTAACTGGTTTTACTATGAAATACTATGCCATTGTATGTAGAGCAAGTACTCAGTATGTGAGTTATAATTTTTATAAGGAAATTCTTCATAATATTATCTAAAAAAAAAATTTTATTGTGGTTTTAAAGATGACTGTTTATAAATGCTCTAAAACATAGGTTCCCAACGGGGGCGCCCCCTAGTGGGCGCTGGAGCTTTTCGTGGGGTTGGTAAGTAGAGAGAGAGAATTAGTTTTTAATTTGTGATTATTAATAGATAATAGACAGACATATAAAATTTGTATAATTAAGTATTACGTAAAGAGGGGCATTGGTTTTTTTTTTCTTGTAAAGGTAGTCCATAAAAGGTTGGGAACCTATGCTCTAAAATATTCAAATAAGATTGTAGTTAGGATGATAGCATAGGTAATGATGATTATCTATATTTTTTCTACATAGATGTATAAATAAAAATTAAATACTGTTATTAAGTAAGCGTATCGCTTAAGAACGGCAGGACTGATTTGGTATTTTTTTCTTTTAAAATGTTTTTTAAGGTCTGAATTAGGTTTTCTGAAATTTCTGAGAAACTGAATGTCCGTTTTATGGAATTTTTGTATAAACTCCTTCACTATATTGAATTTTTTACACAACAATGTCTGTCCAATCAGCTAGTTTCCAAATAAAAATAGCTTTGCAAAATCTCTCTGAAGAATGGTCTTTAAAACTATTGTTTTATAAATGAGCTATCATATAAGTGACTCCTTCTTAAAAGGCCTAGTGATGATTTAAAGTAAAGTCATTACCTTCTAGCAAAAACAATAATATTTAATAATTCAATATTTACTGAAAATAGTAACCACACACAATCCATTTAATGTTATTTAACATAACAGTAGTCCATTTGAACACTTAAAATGATTATGTTGTCTCACGGTTATAAAGCTGAGTAATTTATGACAATGTAGTTCCAACATTGTTAAGGTAGAAATGTTTGATTATGGTTGTTATGTAGCTAATGGATTTGTTAAAAACAGTAGCTGTTACCCTTAACTTTGTCCGCGTGAAATTTCGGCGTCGACCCACCGTGTCACATCCCATCGTCCAACCGGGCTATCACTTCGTTTTCGCTTAGCGTTCTTTCTTTAAAATTTTTGCTCGAGTCTTAACGGTCGTAGCGTGATGTTAAATAACCTATAACATTCTTCAAGAATTAGGCTATCAAATGCAAATATATTTTTTTCAAATCCGGCTGGTCGTTCCAGAGATTAGCGCGTTCAAACAAACAAACTCTTCGTCTTTACTATTAGTACCTGTACATATATTAGTACTAGCTTCTGCCAGCGGCTTCGCCCGTGTGGATGTCGGAAATTATCCCACGGCAACGTGCTACAGGGACAAAAAATAGCCTATTGTCCTTTCCTATGACTTCTAAAATTAATTGAAAATATGACATTTAATTTTTATTAAGCTATTGCATAGCTTCTATCGCGGGCCTTGAGCGCGGGGACCGAATCCAGAAATTCCGTAACGAAAAAAAACCTCACGCTCCCCACTCCGACGGGCAAGGAGGTGTGGCTTGAAGGCCGTGCATTGTCTAACGTCGTTTCTTTTCGGCAGTCTTCGAGACGGTGTTTGTGTGCGTGCAACTAGACGTATTGTACGACTCTACGAAGCTCGCACGAATCGAGACGAGCTGCTCCGAAATCGGACGAATACATAAGCAGCTGTTTATGAGAAAGTATATAGGTGTATAGGTATTTATCAAAAAGTGTAACTTGAATTAATATTTATTTCCATTTACTTTCGTACCATTTATCATTTACCAGTCGGACACCATACATTTATTATAATCACCACTATCTTAAAACTCAATATCCCAATATCTCGGAAACGGCTGGGAATATCAAAATTCTGACCAAATTCCCCCCTCCCCCCCCTATAACTCCCTCTCAAATAGTACATACATACAGACAAGCCCCTTTGACCCCCCTTTTTTGACCCCCTCTTTTTCGACCCCAATATTAAGTTGTATTATATTAATTTATATTTAAATCAATCCCACTTATATATGATCCCGCGACCCCCCGCGTCACCCCTTTTGACCAACCCCTCCACCCGTCCAGGGCTACTTCACCCCCCCCGGGTCTTAACTTTTGAACCGGAGGTCGTAGAGGTATCGAGTTTGGGGTCTTTGGAATCGGCAGTAAAGGGCCTATCTTTTGGCCCCGATAAGGTTAGGGTAAAGCGCCCCATTTTAAATTTATTTTAGATTTAAAAATTTTAAATTCTTATTTTTAATATTTAGGATAATTTGAGTATTCAGACTAAGGGTCCGGGACCCAGTATTATTAGTTTTTAAATGTGCGACTAAATAAATGTAATGTAAAATAAATAAATAATTATAATTGCATAAGTTGATACAAAATGCTATGCAATAGCTTTACCGCGGCAGTCCCCGAGTGCCACACGTCTTTTTTTATTTAATTCCAATATAAAATAAGTTGACTGTTGTGCATAATGTAAATTACTATTGAAGCACTTCAAAATTCAATTGTAATTATAGTTATTCAACCTTTATTATGGACATTGTATAACTTTATTATTATGTTCTTAGTATCACTCGTGTATCTGTACTTTTGCATGCCTTCTGGTGAAATATGGCTGTTGCTAATTATATGTTTTATGTCACCGTGTTTTGTACCCATATTTGCGAAATAAATATCTTATCTTATCTAGGATGCCATCTATCTCCTTTATTGATATCCGTTATGTTGTTTATGCGTGAAAACGTAACATACAGACAGACATAGTTACTTTCGAATTTATAATATTAGTATGGTTTACTAGATACGTTGTGAGGCAACTTTGCCAAAGCTGGTGATCAGAGGCGGATCCAGGATTTCATTTGGGGGGGCCATTCTGACCAGGTTTGGAGCTAGGGTTAAAATCACAAGTAAACAAAAAAAAAAAAAATTAGCTTGAATTTTTACAAAATAAAGTTAACGGCGCCTTGTGCCGCTTTTGGCAAACCTATCTATAATTTTATCGACATCAACTGGAACATCCCTGTGGATGTGTAGGAGTGCGATTCCGCAAAGCCGCTCCTCCCCTGTCCGCGTACGCTGCCATGTTTTTAAGCGGCGTAGAGTGGATAATGACCTATCGGCTAAATTGAATCGAAAAGTTGAGTCGAAAGTATGGAATTCCTAGGTCTTTTGGAGGGGGGGTGGGGGGCATGGCCCCCATGCTCCGCCCCCTGTATCCGCCAACGCAATGGTGGTGATAATGGGTAAAGATTGCTTCCTGAAGAGATACAGTCACGGTGATAACTGTAAAGTAACCAAGATTATGTCCTAAGTTGTCGCAATTTAATTATGAAAATTCCTAGCTGAGCAGACATGACATGACTAATTGACTACGCGCAGCGCAGTTTTCCTGCCAAATATATCGACGTCGCGCCAGTTGAAATAAAGTCGAAAATACATAATTTAATCATGTCTATAATCGCAAACGGTTGTCATGAAAACACGAGTAATTTCGAATTAGTTCTATTGTATTCAAAATGACTTGTGTGGAAATTAAATAATCGCACAAGGATAATTAACACCACCTATTACTTAAGCCAATCAATAGACACATCGTCATATAAGCACTTGAGACTCAAAACTTCTTCATATTAATCACCTAGGATTATAACAAGGATGCTCAGCTATTGCAATCAGAATGGCATAAAAATACATCCAGACTACAAAACAAATGCCCGTCAAAATTGCACCAACTTCAGAGCATATTATTGCTAGACTAGAATTTTTATAATCTTTCACACAGTGCCAGGTCGGTACCTTCCGGGCTCAGTTTAAGTGTTCGTGGTGCCTGGTACAGATTAATCAAACGTAACATGAAATGTAATCCAACAATTAGGCTAATTTTGTTTCAAGGAGTGTTACATTTCTTGATCCGTTTCACCAATCTGTACCCGGCATTACAATATGCTCCGAAATACTGAGAGCCCGGAACTTAGCCTGCAATATGTGTGCTTTCAAGCAATATTTTCGGGACACTAAGCCCTGACGACCGAGAGCTCGAAAGGCCCTGACCCCAATATCTGTGAATAGACACTTTTTCATCCTTGACAATGTCAGTATTATCTGTGTTACGACTTCAACCACTTGTGAGCAAAGTCCTTGAACATAGCAGAAACAACAGCTTCTTTTCACGACTCAAGTGCAGTCAAACTCAAGTCTAAGGTAACGATTTGACTTTGATAGCGCCTTTATATCTTTAAAGGCACTCTTCATAGTTCAAGTGTTACCTTGACTTGCAGTTGACCATTAGCTGTGGAAGAAACTTGGCGCGTGAAAACCAAAATCGTGTTTTTTTTTTTAAATAAATTTCACAAAACAATTGCACAAACGTATACTAACAGCGCCTCCCTGTCAACGTCACCGCCAAAAGATCGTCGTAGCACTGTACATTTATTCAGACACTTTTCTTCTACATCTCTTTCCTAACGCCTTACAGAGCTAGGCAATCAGATAGAAGTGCTGACTGTCGGCGAAGGGGACGGTAGCGGGGAAGAAGACGATGAAAGCGTACCGGTATGCAGTGTGGGGCGGGAAGCGAGTACTGATGACGTATGTGCTGACGCCGCTGTGGCGCCCCTGCATGATAAGCCGAGGAGAGATAGCTCGCCTAGTCAGGTGGGTGGTGTAACCATGGCAACGCAGCTTGTTTTTTTATTAAACTTTGTGCACAATAAAGATACAAAGGCAGACTTAATGCCTTAGATTTTCTCTACCAGTTTTGTTTCTAATGGAAATAATTATGACCCTGTTCTGACAGTAATTAGACCTCGTCCTGACAGTAGTTTAGACCCCAACCTGACAGTAGCGTAAGCACCTTACTAAATCTATTCGTTTTCCTAAAAAGTTAGTCGTAATATATTTAGCTTACGACGATTAAAATGTAATTGGACAGGCACCTAAAATGTAATACACTCGAGAGCAATGAATCCGGGTCACTTAAAGAATGTTAAAAATCTCGGAAACTAAAAATGATAGGTTAATGCAATAAATTGTATTTAATAGACAATGTAATACTCCTTAAATGAAAGTAAAAAAAATATGAGTCACCATACATTTTATTAACACAAAATTACATAAAGAAAAAAACTGCTGATCTCTCCTTAAAACAAAAATAGGAAACATGAAATTTTTGAACTTTATTACGATTTTCTTGAATTTTAATACTTCGTATTGCCTCCTCGTGCTTCCATTACTGCGTTTACGCGGTTTGGCATGCTGTACACCAAGTTCCTTATACGATTTTGGGGAATATTCTCCCATTCCTCTGTGACAGCAATTTTGAGCTCACGAAGCGTGATTGGGGGAGGGTTTCGTTGTTTTACGCATCTGCCTAGCTCGTCCCAAGCATGCTCGATCGGGTTGATATCCGGGCTGCGCGCTGGCCACTCCATACGAGTAATGTTCATCTCTTGAAGGTAGTCATTCACAATCCTACCTGTATGAGGTCGGGCATTGTCATGCATAAATATAGCATCCTCACCTAAATTGACCATAAATGGACCAACGTGATCATTGAGGATTTCTTCCACATATCTTACGCTAGTTAAAGAGCCGTTTTCTATGATCACCAGCTCTGTGCGACTTTCAGAAGAAATTCCGGCCCACACAAGTACAGACCCACCACCGTAGGCTACTTTTTCTTCGATGCATGCTTGCTTGAATCTTTCCTCTGGTCTTCGATACACTCTGTGTCTTCCATCGTGCTTGTAGAGCATAAATTTTGATTCGTCGGAGAACATAACTTTTGACCAATCTTCAATACTCCAATTTACGTCGCTCTGGGCATATCTTAGTCTTGAAATACGATGCCCACGCTCCAGTTTAGGGCCGTTTGCAGGTCTAAGGGGTTTTAAGTTAGATTCAGCAAGCCGACGTCTTACTGTCCATGCACTTGGGTTACTTCCTCCGAGGCGTCGAAACTGATTTGTGAGTTCAGTTCCTGTGAGAAAGCGATTTCGAAGCATGGTGTTCACCAAGTATCGGTCTTCTCGTGCTGTGGTACACCTGGTTCTGCCCGTTCCTGGTCTGCGTAGGTTAGAACCAGTTTCTTCGTAACGTCGGAGAACTCTTTGTACTGTTGACAGCGACACACCGACAGTCCTGGCTGTATCGCGCTGACTCCGGCCGGTTTCCAGCATTGTAAGTATTCTGGTGCATTCTTCAGGCGTAAGCGACATAATTTCAGCTTGAATAATGAATATAGAGCACTATCAACATGGTTTATGTACCCACATAAATGACAGATTACAAACAAAAGCAAAACCAAATGCTGTAATTTCGTAGTTCCATCTTCGAAAGTGGCCCTTTTTCAAATTTGATTTTTTTATGATATAACTTTACAATAACTAAGAAGTTTTAATACCTTCATTTAAGGAGTATTACATTGTCTATTAAATACAATTTATTGCATTAACCTAGCATTTTTAGTTTCAGAGATTTTTAGGATTCTTTAAGTGACCCGGATTCATTGCTCTCGAGTGTATTTGGATTTTTATCGACTTGACGATATTCTAGACTAGACCACACTCTGGCAGTAACTTAAACCTATGAGCAATAAAGACCAGCCCCATCAGCAGAAATTCAAATGTAACCTGGCAGTCAAACTCAAAGCGATAAGCTTAATTTCGATAAAAACAATTACAGGCACTTTTGAATTGTAAAGGAGTCGGTCAGTCAGAAAGATGAAGCCAGTTGTCTCTTCCAAAGCGTAGTAGGTTTCTATGGAGAAGAACGAGTAAGAAACTCCATGGACACTGTTAAATAAAAATATTGGTTACATCATTCATGTTGAATTCAGTACTTAAATACTCAACTCATACCTTTTTCCTTTAAGCAACTTTCAACAAACTTTTATATAAATTATGCAGTATAATTTTCTTACTTATTTTAAACTCAACATAATCTTCCCCTGAACAGACGGCAGAAATAGAAGGCTCAGTAGAAGGCGCAGTGGAAACGTTTGTGGTCACTCCAGCGAAACATGGCACGCTGTACAAATGTCGCATCGCCCGCGATCGTAAGGGCATGGACCGGGGACTTTACCCTACCTACTTCTTACATCTAGAGAAGGATTATGGGAAGAAAGTGTTTTTACTGGCTGGTGAGTTAAAAATGTATTTATTTTTAGAACGGCGATAGAGGTCTGTCTCACGAAAACAACACTGGCTGGTTGATAATCATAGGATTATCCAGACTCCGCTAAAAAGGTGTTGTCGTATTCTAATAACATTCTTTATAACCCTTTTATGCTATGTATTAAGTGAAAATTATTATCGTGCGACCATTCATGTCTTCTTACATTCTATTTCCTCGAAAAAACTTTAAACAAGAATTTTATTTTTTTCAACATATTTATTTAAATGAGAACAAAGTTAAGGCGGTGCCCAAACGTAGGACAACGAAAACGCTCATATTTTTTTTCGCACAGTTAGGCGTATTGGTACATATTACAAGCCAGAAAAAAAATGAGAATATTTTCAAATGTTCAAAAAAAAAAATACAAATTCAAAAATATTTCATCAAAATAAAATAGTATCATGATAAAACAATCGTAAAACAGCTCAAAATATTTTTTTTCGTCACATAATTCTCATGAGCGTAAACTATCATATTTTATGTATGTACTTAATGATAATAAAGGGAATTCAATCAACTAAACAAATACCTAAAAGTTATTCCACTGAGCCGTGCATTTATTTTTTAATTTAATTAAAACTGCATAATTACTTTCATTTTGGTGGTTATTCGATTCAACTTATATCAAGCGCATCGGTGTTTTGAATCTTATTTGTTGCCGCGATGCGCTATTGTCAATAACCTAAAAATTTACTTCTTACCGCGCCTTAATGCCTAAAAACGAACTTACCATAATGTTAGAGCTTGACTAGGTTGCGGTCTGAAACGTTAAAACGCCTAGTGATTGATGACTGCTAACGCCCTTTCTCTGTTTATAGTTCAAATAAAAACATTCCGGTATAAGGTCAATGTCGAGCCTACTTACTTTCACATTTTCATTCATATTAATTGGTTCCCTTGATTAAATACAAACTGGTCGATTCCATTATCTAAATTATTGGATGTAAATACAACCCTGAGACGTGGCCATACTTCATTTAATTAATTTGATGTATTCAGCTAGACTGAACGGCTATTAGAAAATAATAATACTCTTTATTTAGACCAAAAAAACTCATATGACTAGTAATGAATTACACTGGAGACCAAAATTAATTAATTGCGTAGTACCTACAGTACTGTTAGTGGAATGGGAGCCCAGAGGGGTTTTGAGCAAGCAATATGCACGGCGAAAAGTTTATTACTGAGTTTGTGCGGCTTGAGGAGGGAACACTGAAAATATATTTGAAAAGTTTTAGATAGTATCCCCGTGGTCAAGTGTCCACTTTCGGATTTCGAAAAAGGCCCCAAAAATAAAGTGATCTTCGGAGTCGTCGAATTTCATAAGATCGTGTGCGACCTAACCCATAACTTATGAGGCTTACAAGAGCTAAAGCGCGGTCACTGTCGGATTGCATAGAAAAGAAAGAGATTCACGATGATACAACGCTGGTAATTTATTGCAAAATATGAAGCAATTATGGATTTACAAAAAATCTATTCATTGGACTTAAAAATTAAAACACTATCACGTTAGTATTTTACTTGTAGAATATTCTGACAAAAAATCTGAATGTTTGCATGTACATTAGTATGGTTTTTAATAGTTGAAAGAATTTTTTAGAGGTATCGTCGTGATTTTTTTCTGTCATAGCAAGTTAATTGTATTATGTTTTCAACATACTATCTGACTAGCATATATCCAGAAGAATGTCATATATTTTTCTGATTTTGGTTACTGCAGTGGATCATATATTTTTAGGCATTATAATTTTGCGTTTAGGTCACGTAGTCTCCTTAAATGGGCAAATCTGACGAAGAAATTGTGGGCTTTCACTAAATCTGACTGACGACTGTGAAAACTCAGATTTGGACCTTTTTTAAAAGGATATTCAGGGCGAATGAAAGTTATTCTGTGCAATAGTGTTACATGTCTTTATAGAGACTATATAAATATCTGACGGATTGATTGCCTTTTGGCAAATATGACAAAATTTCATAAATTCAGAAAATTACCCATAAGTGGTCATAATTTTGCATTTCATCTGTATCTGAAATATTGCACTGAATCCAAATAATTTGGGAAAATGGCAGAATTATGATGACTGTTAGTTCGTTGAACTCCAATCGCTTACCTGGAAAGTGTCGTAGTCGGACAATGTCTACGCAGAAAAGTAATCAATCCGAGGCTTAGTCATAGCAGTAGGTACAAAGTCAAGCTAAGTCGTTTTAAGTAGGACCATTTTATATGCCATTAAAATAGTGAATTTGAGAGACTTTCATTTACTTAATTGATTATTATTTATTGATTTCCTTACATAACCAAGTAATGAAAGAAACCAAGTACCAAGTAGTGATGTTGTTCAGAGAAGTCAGGTGTGTAGTACTCGCAATCGGCGTGCGTGTATGTAATAATAATAATAATTTTTATTCACAAAACATAAACTTTGACAAAAGGTGTACAGAATAGTAAAAAACAAAAAACTGAAGTACAATTTTACAGATTGGGTAAAAGGTAGGTAGAGGTCGAAAGTCCAATAAAGTAGGTACCCTGCCCCCCAAACTAGAAAAATCCTGTATCTTGGGCGGGCTATGTATGAACGTAAACGAAGTAAAAAGAATATGTAAGGATCTTAGCAGGTGGCGTTTTTTATTTTTTGCCTACCCCCATAGGAAGAAGGCGTGAGTTTATGTATGTGTATGTGTAATTAACTAACTATTTACACTAGGTACTAACTTAAATTACTAACTATACAATTTTTTTTTTTTTTTTTCTAGCCCGCAAACGCAAGAAATCCGCCACATCAAACTACCTAATATCGACGGATCCCACCGAACTCACGCGAACGGCCGACAGCTTTGCTGGCAAACTTCGCTCGAACCTACTGGGGACTGCGTTCACCGTGTACGATAACGGCAAGGCTTGGAGGAAACACGACCATGCTCACACGAGGCACGAACTGGCAGCTGTTGTTTATGTAAGTTTTAGGACTATTAGGTCACTTCCCCTGTTTCTAGGTCGCGTTTATTTAAGCACGAATTTCGTCACGCCTTCACTTCACACTTTGTACGGACTGGAGCGGGTAGCAATGAAAGTGGAATAGACGAAACTTTTCGGAGTATGGTGATTCTGAGGAAATTCAAATAGAGTTCACACTCGCCATTGATGAGATAGCGGTCACCGCGCGACGGCAATATACAGCCTTATTCAGGTGTGATACTTATAAGTCTCCCCTTTATTTATTCATCGATACTGCCAGGTTCCGAGGAGACCACAAACAGAGCTTGGTGTCCCGTCCCCCATAGATATAGCCACCAAAAGTGATGAGTAACCAGGGTCGTCGGATATAGTTGAAGTTTAGTAAGAAACCGATGAATGTTTTCGAATAAAATTTAATTTAATTAATAGAAAACATGAGAGTGGTGGCCCAGTGGTATCGGCCCCGACTTCCGAGTTTTAGGTCGTGGATTCGAACCCAGACAGGCGCTTTACTTTGTGTAAATAATTTCATCACCACTGCTCTCAAAACGGTGAAGGAAAACATCGTGAGGAAACCGGCATGTCCTAGAACCAAAAATTCGAAGACATGTGACATCAACCCGCACTGGACCCGCGTGGAAGATTACAGCCCACTCCCTCTCAAAGAGAGGAGACTTGTGCCCCAGCAGTGGGAACAATAAAGGCTGATTATGTAATAGAAAACAAAACAGATCATTTATCAAATAAAATTTCATTCCCCATTGCCCATTGCACTGGTTACTCATCACATTTGGTGACCGTACTTTAGGTCTTTATCGTGATATAATTATGTGGATAAGAAAAACTATATTGTTTACGGCAGGAACAACATTGCCATCACCAATACTCACTTCAAGAATGGTGATTATGACAATAACCCTGTGAGAGTTCATTATAAACTTCTGTAACATATATGTAACTTTAAAACTAAGCTTATCTTAATTCTTAGAAATAGTTGGACGTCAAAGTAACGTAGGAAACTAGGAATACAATACATTTAGTTATGGAACTTTACAAATGTACAATCGCCCGCAGGTCAAGCTACTCGAAACTTTCAAATTTCTCCAAACGGTTTTAAACCTTAAAATATTGATGGTTAAGTTCAAAATTGAATGAGAAAATCTGACAGTTTGTGGTAATTTGATGTGCTGGTGACTGTACATATTGATACGTTCTGAATTTGTTTACGTAGGTTCTCTGCGGTTAGGCACACCAGTTTTCCTCTTAATTATTCAGATGAGTGACGTCAGTGCTTCGAGGCATCTTAGGACACGTGCAGACTTGTACATGTAATGTTTTTAAACCTCATAAATATTCGATTTAATTTTAAATTCAAATCCTACTTAATATTATAACCTCCTTACTAATAAACGTTGTATAGCGTCTCTATAGTTACACAACGCTTTGTCTTCTTCTTTCAAACGTCAAATTACTGAGGAGTGAAAGAGAGAAATCAGTGTGTAAAAACACAGACGCTTTAAAACGTTTATTAGTAAGGAGGTAAATGTAAAAGTTTGTGAGGATGGATGGATGTTTGTTACTCTTTCACGCAAAAACTACTAATCGAATTTGGATGGAACTTGGAACACAGATAGTTAATAACCTGGATTAACACAGGATAACTTTTATCCCGGTACCACCGGGATAAAAGTTTAGAGAGTTTAGAGGTATGAGGAACAGGGTGTAAAGCTCACTCACACCTCCATAGAAAAGGGAGGATCCTCCGACCAGACGGGTGTTGTGTCTGGTGGGCAACTGCTCGAAGGTTGATGTCGGGACGTTGTATATATGCTAGTCGCGTGGTAAACTCTACTTGCGCGATGCAGGATTTGCGTGAAGTCAGTATGACGTGTAGTTCGCATGTGGCGATGTTGATACCGCTACAGTACGTTCCCGTGGGATAATTACCGACCTCCACGCGAGCGAAGCCGCGGGCAAAAGCCAGTACATAATAACTCTTGTGCGAATAACTTAACACATCGCTTCGTTGGTCGCAAGCGCGAATTCTGAGTATGGGGTCCTTTTTTTTTTTGGGTGGGAAATCATAAAATGACCTCTGCCGCTCTGGGCGGAGCGGAAGGGCGTGTCAGACTCTTACTGACTAAAACCCACCCGTGTTCCTTCAGTTGCCTGTGCGTCAGGGCCAAGGTAACTCTTTCGAACAATCCGCGACCCCGGCAGGCATCGGCCCTATCGGACCCCGTCATTTATGCTGAGAGTATGGGGTCCTGGGTTTGATATAGTATTTTTATCTCACGTAGCGACGCGCGCTTTACTTGTGGTAATCAAGTGTACAAATATACCGTGAATGTGTGCGCAAAGACGAGTAACGGCAGCACACACACTCACTTCCGACTTCGCCATTGTCTCGCACGGTACCAAAAGCTTCTGCGTTTACACACATTCACAACGTGTTTGTACACTGGGTAACCACAAGTAAAGCGCGCGTCGCTTCGTGAGATAAAAATACTTTGTTCTGAAATTTTCTACTAGGAAATTCTTAATTGTAGCCCGAAGTCCCGTTTTGTGCCCGGTAAACTAATAAGAATTATACAGGATTTCTTTAAAATAATATTTGAAAATGTGGTACAAACCTCTCTCTGCCTACCCCTTCGGAAATACAGGCGTGAAGTAAAGTTATGTAACTTTATACTGCCACACTAATATTTTACAAAACAAAAATAAGGTGTAAGTATTGAAAATGGTCGCTGCCTAAACATAGCCACAATTTAAATGTATTGAATTAATATTTAATAATAATAATAATAAAGGTTTATTGCAGAAACTTGTGCAACTTTTACAGTAAATCTTACATAGGGATCTCCGTTTAAGTAAAAGATATACCTGTGCTAGGAGATCCCGCTCTCCAATGATAGAAATTATGGAATGGTAAAAGAGGTGTACAAAAAATTACAAGTACAAACTAAACTACAATATCCTATATTTAATAGGATACCTACTATTATAGTCCGTAATAGGTAATTTTGATAACAATTTCATTGAAAATTGGAATGATGGTCATGTTTCATATTTTCATTATATGAAAGAAATGTTCCTAACTAACTTTTTCCCGTGGCTTCGCTCGCGCTAATTTAGACTGACAATATATTCGGGTTATAATTCAGTCATGATTCGAAAGACACGTAGCGCCATCTATTATCATAAGAACGTTATTGTTGTTTTCCTCGGGAACAGTACATTTTTTCGGGATGAATGGTACCCTATATCCGTTTCAGTACACCTGACAACGTATATACAAAATTTCAGGATGATCGGTTCAGTGGTTTAGGCGTAACAAACAAACTTACTTTCGCATTCATAATATTAGTTAGGATTGATTCTTTACTATCATAGTTTTAGCCTATTCCAAATTCTAACCAATCGTTGCGAAGCTACTACGTGTATTCGAGTCGATTTAAGTTTCAAAATACGAATCTATGAAAGTTACATAAGGACTAGTATTACCGTATTATTTATTGTAGTACTGTGAATTATAAAACTAGTTTCCTTGACCAGACCACCAACTGCGTCACTAAGCCAAGATACAGCTAGAAATACAGATAAAGTCCACTGTATATTAATTCAAATACAAAATTAGAACGCAAATCACGTTCGCAGGATGCAATAATACATCATTTTATAGTACCACAATACATATCGAATGCAATTAAATTCATCCATTATATTGTGCACATAAAGGTTGAAGAATTCCACCGGATTGTTGTCTGAGTGTTGACCAATTAGTCACATCATTCTTATGTAGTCTGTTGCCCGCGACTTCGTCTGGGTGTATTCTTCTTTTCATTTTTTTTTCTAATAATATTGTAAAGAGGTAAAATTGGTTTGTAGGGGGTAATCTCTGGAACTACTCGGCGGATTTCAGAAATTATTTTTGTATAGGTTAGCCCAATTCGTGAGGAAGGCTATAGGCTATTTAACATCACGCTAGAACTCTTAGGAGATGATCAAAAAAAAAAAAGTTAGATAGGACGCTAAGCGAAAATCAAGTAATAGCGCGAGCAGGCGATGCGATGCGACTCCGGTTAGACTGACAGCCGACCCCAACATGGGTCTTTCTTCATTGGCCGGCCCGGCCCGACACCGACATGCCGGCGTCGGCGCCGACATGTCGTCGCAGCAAGTCTCCCAGTTGTGTCGGGCTGGCATCGTTACGTATGTGTTGTGTACCTACGCAAGCTTCTATGTGGGCGTGCGTGCAGTATAGATGTTCTGCGCTGTGCAATGACAAAGCCGTCGTGTCGTGTCGGTCAATTGAAAAATGTAGGTGTCGGGCCGGGCCAGCCAATGAAGAAACGCCTATAGTTGTGAAAATGCTAGGCAGATAGATTGGTTAACTTATCTTTACCTACCAACCTTGTACCATATCCTTCGAATAAATATCCTTAACTTTGGTGTGCAATAAAGAGCATTCTGCCTATCTTTTGTAGTCTTAATATAACTCACATGTTTCTACTCAATTTCAGGACACCAACGTCTTAGGCTTCAAAGGACCAAGGAAAATGACAGTGATCCTCCCCGGAATGACGCCAGACCGCCAGCGGGTCACTATTGCACCGCAAGATGACAGCGAAACACTACTAGAACGACTTAAGAGCCAAACTCTAGACGACATAGTCGTTTTACACAACAAAACACCAGTTTGGAACGATGAGACACAATCCTACGTACTGAACTTCCATGGAAGAGTTACGCAGGCAAGTGTCAAAAACTTTCAAATTGTACACGACTCTGAGCCAGATTATGTTGTAATGCAGTTTGGGCGCATATCCGAAGATGTATTTACAATGGATTATCGGTATCCGTTGTGTGCGCTACAAGCGTTCGGGATCGCTCTTAGTTCGTTTGACAGCAAGCTGGCTTGCGAATGATCTCGTTTTTTTATGTTTTTAAATTCCATTGTGGTTGTCGCATGTGTTTACCGATTTTTTTATTTTTATTATGAGGCTTGAATTGTTGAAAAACTTAATACCGTCAAACGGGATGAATAGGAATGCAGCGGTGAATCGAGACGAAACTTTGAAAGGGATTTTAACATTGAATTAATAGAGTTTGTTGCCAACAAGTGCACTTAATCTTTAATTATAATACAGTAAACACAATAGCCCTTTTTGGCAACAAACTATATTATTTCAATCTTAAAATCCCTTTTAAAGTTTCGTCTCGATTTACCCCAGCATTCCTATTCACCACGTTTGGCGGTACGTTTTGAAGGAAGTTATAAGACTATGAAATCTTCATCACAAATATTGCTCTCTAGCCGACCGAGGCGATTTGACAACTGGGTGCTACCAAATGATCAATATTATAAAATATGTTTGCGAAATGCGGCCTAATCGCCTGGCTAAAATTTATGGTTTGGCTTTTGACTTAAACTTAGCACTCGCAGCATTCGCGGTCTTAAAACGTGCGAGAAGGACGATACATATTTAGAACAGGATTTCTAAAAACTATAGCCAGTCTAGTATCGTCTCATTCCAAGGTTTTATGACACCGCCTACCACAAAATTACCCCGCGATCAATTTAAAAGCGATCGTCGCGTGCATAAGGCACTTTTTGCTCCATGAACCGGAACGCGTGGTCACGCCGACAGAGGGCGTCTTCCGGTTTTTCCAATAAAAAGTGACATATGAACGCGACGATCGCTTTTAAATAGGACGCGGCCTTTAGCGTTTATAATAGTACTTTTCGTACCTAAAATATTTGCTGATGACGTCACGTTCTCAGTTGTTTAATTAACTTGGTCGGTTCTTATGAGTATTTAGCCCCACGATGCACATAAAAATATTGTGTTATTATTGTAACCAAACGCACATAATTTAGTTTTCGGTGCTTGTTGTGACGTAGGTTGTGTTATTCAGTGTTTCGAATTTCATCGACGATGTTTGAACGAAGTCTGTAGCGTAGTTGTGTTTATAGAGCCTAAAGGTGAACGACCACTGGTCCGCAAAAGCCGCAACGCACTCACTTTTCAGATTATTCAATTCTTTAGATCTTTCTACTAATAGAATTAAAAGTGAGTCATCCATTTTATAATGTTTTTGGCGGTTCTCACTTCAATTATAAACAAAACAACGTGCAGCAGTGAGCGATGCACGCGGTGAACTAATCTATGTGACGTCACCGGTACGCAACACAATTTTTGTTCATATATGCGCTCGGTGCGGGCGATACCCGATAGTGGACGCAGTGCTCTATGAATTCATACAAAGCAAACCAAAATCCGTCGCGTGACGTGCGCGCGTTGCGGCCGGTGTGAACCAGTCGACGATCACCTTAAGAAGGCTGTGTTTAGGAAATATGACCTTTTTAGTTACAAGACTGTTGCAGCGAAAATGGCTTGACACACTATTTCGAGCATTTGGATAGCTTGGAAGCCAAGTGAAAAACTGTAAAAGCAGATAATTTCTCAATGTGACATTTGCTATTTTTTTTTTGTTAAGGCACCAGCCTTATGTATGACATCTTTAAAAAAATGGTTTTAGATTCGATTAATAAAATATGGATAGCTTAGAAACCAAGTGATGCAACTAAAATTTTTGGCAAAATTGAGTTATGTACGTTTACGCTTTCAACAAATTTCATTATAAATGCCAACATGCACGTGACTCAATTTTGGCCAAATATTTCTTGTATCACTTGGCTTCCCAGCTATCCATTTATTCAGCGAGTCTAAAATCATTTCTCTTATGATGTCATACATAAGGCTAACGCCTTAACAAAAAAAAATAGCAAGTCTCACATTGAGAAATTATCTGCTCATATATAAACAGTTCATAAAAAAAGAACATGGCCAATCTTTCCCTGACTCCGTATAAAACATGGTCATATTTCTTAAGCATAAAATTAAGTGTAATTTACTGTGGTCCAAGGTATAAATCCAAGGAAAATTGCACATATGCATGGAATTTCATATCTATTCTGTTCCAAGTAGATAAAATATGCAATGAGGGAATTTATTCGCTTTTGTAACAAATTAATAAATTAATGAAATATGAATTAAAATAATGTATATAAAACGTATTTATGTAAAAAATCTGAATGTTGTCATTATAAAAAAAACTTAGTTATTGAAAGATCTATGGTTTCAAACGGGAAAGTCGACGCTTATTTGATAGAGTTTGTTGTTCCACAACTGTATAATTTTACGAATTACTAGCTGCGCCTCGCGGTTTCACGCCCGTACGTCTCGATCCCGGGGGAATATCGGAATAAAAGTATCCTATTCTTATGTCATAATCCAGGTCATGGTCTACCCATGTGCCAAATTTCATCCAAGTCCATTCAGCCGTTTTAGCGTGAAAGTGTAACAAACAAACATTAAAAAAAAAACTTTTCACTTTATAATATTATATGTTTAGATGGTGTGGATAATGTTCCTTCTTTATCTTAATACGCACATGCTTGCACATTATAATTATTAATACAAAAACAAATCTTATGTTACTGGGTATCTGTAAATACTTAATTTATGTATTATGTAGTGAGAATAGTAGACAAATCGTTGAGCTTGGTTGCTCATTTATGTGAATTTAAGCTCCCTTTTTGCTCAGTATTCTTGTTTATTCACAAACACTTCTAGCCGGGAGCTAGTAACAAATTTTGAGAGGGTGTTTTAGATACTCAAACATCGTATCTAGTTCTTCTATGGACAAATATGGAACAGAAAATCTGTCTAGGCGATTGCATTTTATTTTAAATAATACTTCGATAAAGAGTGCTAGTGCTAGTGGACTATTTCGAAATAACATGACATCATATCTTCGCATGGCCAATAGTATTTTGCCATATTATTCTTAACCAATCAACAATTATTATGTACAAAATATTTCTAAGCATCACATAGCGTTAGTTTTGTATACTAGTCAACTTAGATTTT
This sequence comes from Griposia aprilina, assembly GCA_916610205.1. Classification (NCBI taxonomy): domain Eukaryota; kingdom Metazoa; phylum Arthropoda; class Insecta; order Lepidoptera; family Noctuidae; genus Griposia; species Griposia aprilina. Next base: position 20,789,783 of record OU744285.1, on the reverse strand, counting down.
ACTTAATTTTAATTTAGCACTAACACTAATATTCACAATTTGAATGCACAAATTATTTTAAGGAATATGTCTGTACTTTAATTATTTGGTGTCATAAACGAATGCATAAATGTTTAAATACTGCTGTTGTAAAACATGAATTGACTTTTCGTAGGTGTTTCCTACATTATTTTGGGTGATATACAACCAATGAACAATGATTTTCTAAGTCCTGACTGAAAAGTTCTTTAATTGATCAATACATATTTTACTTTAAACCCCAATGAATATGTGTTATGTCTCTATTAGCCAGTAGTTAAACCACACCAGTATTATTTTTAATATTATTTTAACCATTTATTTAAAGACCTGACAATAATATTGTACATTGTATCTACTGTCTTCTCCCTAATGATTTTGAATTAAAAAGAAATAGTACATTTGTTTTATCAAACAAATGTTTATAAAATTGACTATTAGAATAAATGAATGTGCCTATAATTAGGTTACGTGTTTAGATAGCTAAATGGGAAAAAAACTTAAATGAAATTTGTAAAATAATTAATGAATAAAATGTCAACGTAATAATACCATGAGCTTCTTGTAGTTGATCGTGTTAAATATAATGAGTATTGTCCTAGTATTCTCATTGTCACTACATAAAATGAACAAACTATGAATTGCATCCTGTAATTATTTTTTTGGACTCTTCTCTCTTTAGTCTCTTGTTCTAAGCTGAAACTTCAAGCAGGTACTTACAGTAAGAAGTACTTAATCTGTACCTACTCTGTTACCAAATTGCCTCAAATATGATGATCTCAACTTTACCGGCAGGAATTTGCATTGACTGTCATAACACTGCCAGAATGAAGACAGAGTTGAGTAAATTAGCTGAAGGTGCATTTCCATTATTAAATTCCTGATTAGCTTTGTCGAGTGTTTTGTGAAGTTTAGTAATTTTGCCAATCATGTTTGTCGTTCTTTCGATTGGCCAGAGTGCAAAAGATATTATGGAAATCCTCATTGATCACTTGATAAAATGTGGTGTAGATAGTTTATACAACGTGACCAGTGAGTACCCTCTGCGTGGCATATAGGTATTATCGACTCGTACAGTAGGCTGCACCTCAGTGGTAAACCCAGTATAAGCTGGCCTCGGATTCTATAGAGCCTCCGTACTACAGCTCAAGGTCAAAGCGCTTCCACCGACGTACAGTCTACTGTACATGGAGATTGGCAGCATGTAAATTTATCACATTTTTTTTTAGTTAGGCATTTACACATAAATTGACAATTTCATTTGGTAGAAATTGTAAATACTAAAGTATAAATTTTGGTGTATTGTGCCTTTGGTAACGATAGGTTAAATGTTTGTGCCTTTTATTTTCATGTTTACTATGTATTTTGTACCAGAAGCTTTTCGTAGGCACAGAACTACCCCCCCTTTACTACATGACAAATTGCTTATTACACCTTGAAGATGTTAGATTACTTGTTTATGGCAACTTTTACAAGCAAAGCTGTCTTTAGAGTTAGAATAGTTGTAGTAGTGAATGAATGTTCCGTAAAATAATTGAAATTGTGTAAATTAATAAAAATAATAGTTTTTTTTTTGTAAAAATTCATGAGAATGTCCATTTACTTGACTTGTGAATTTATATAAATTTTTGCTCATAGTAATTGTGCTGTATATGTATAGTTAAATGTTCGAAAAATAACTTGAAACCTACTTAAGTACTACAATGAATTTTAAAATCTCTGACCCTCGTGAATGGTAGAAAACGCCAATTATTTTGCCATTTATTTCTACATATTAATGTATAGGCAAATTTTATTTTATTTGACATTTAATAAAAATACCCAATCATGTCTCTAAAGTATTTGAAATATGAATTTAACCTATTAATGTAATTATTCTTTACATTTTTTGATGTATGTATAAAATATTTGTGATATCTATTGTAAATAGTGATGTTAAACTGAAGTATTGAAATGACTTGTAATTTATTTGTGTTACTAGTGAAGCACTGTGCATTGAATTTTCATTAAAAAATATTTTTTTGTCTTTGATATCATTTTTTGGTTCCAGTGAAAGATCATGTTCACTTATAATCATGACATATTATTATCCAGTAATGAATTGTTCAACATTCCTTGTTTGTGATATAAAAATCATGGTTTTGTTATCAATAAATTTTATTGGTGCAACAATTTACATCTTTTATTTAATTTCTTATTTCCATGATAATTTTGCAAACTACCTTATTATTTGAATGCATGCACATTCACAGTGAATACATTGTACAGTCTAGTCTGACAACCAAAAATAAATAAAACCAGCCTTAGGCTGCGTTTCCGCCAGAATGTATAGCGAAGGATGTATGTGAAACTATCCTTGTTTCGGGGAAGGTGACTGGTACGATCTGCAACCTGACTCAGCAAGCGCTACGTATCTTAGAGAGATGGTGCAGGGACTTTGACCTATCAGTGAACCCCACTAAAACTGAACTAGTCATATTTACCCAAAAAAAAACATTAGGCCCTCCGCCTACCTAAACTATTCAATACAGAACTCCAGTTGGCCAACAAAGTCAAGTACCTCGGGCTCATTCTATAAGTTAAACTGGAGTAGTCACTTAGACAACAAACTAAACAAGGCCTGCATAACCTTCTGGCAGTACAGGAGAACGACAGGTAAGAAGTGGGGCCTCCCTAAAATTATACTATGGCTGTACACCACAGTAATCCGCCCCATGATCACTTACGGGGCCGTGGTCTGGTGGCCCCTCATCAAGCTGGATAGAGCCTCCAACAAACTACAACGCATGCAAAGACTAGCCTGCATGGCGACTACGGGCTGCATGAGGACTGCCTCGACTGCAGCAGTCAAAGCCATGCTTGGACTACCACCGCTCCACCTGTTCATACAGCAGGAAGCGACGATGGCGGTGGCAGGTCTAAATGCCTACTTCTCTGTGGTAAGAGAGACATACCACACACCGCGCTGCTAGAGGGACTCAATAAGGAGTACCCCATTACGAAAGCTATAAATGACCGGGTACCCAAACAATTTATCTTCGATAAAAAATACAAAATCCAACTGTACGAGGATCGCCGATGCGAGGGCTTACCTATGCCCTGCAGAGCTGCGCATCTTCACGAATGGATCTAAAACAAGTAGTGGTACAGGTGCTGGAATCTTCTCGGAGGACTTCAACATACGCATAGCTACAACATTGGGGATCCATAACAGTGTTACAGGCCGAGTGCATGGGTATTTCTCTAGCCGTTTCGGCCATCATTGCCAGGGAAGTTAAGGACCACTCAATCCGCATACTCTCAGACAGCATGGCTGTTCTGCAAGCGCTAAACACTCACACAGTTGATTCTGCGCTAATATACGAGTGCCATCAGTGCCTCAACCAGGTGGTAGCTTCAATAACATATCCATTCAATGGATCAAAGGACACAGCGGTTCGGTCACCGTCAGGATGACTGTACCAAACGAGATATGTACATGAAATCAAGTGCAATGTTTAATACCTATTTGCTACTATTTACTACCTATAATGAAAGATTTGCTACCTTTGCTGTAAGAAATAAAGTGGTCAGCCATTCTGACGTCAGGTTGGCTGACCAGTTCCAAGTTCTCATAGGTTTAGCGTTGTATTAATCGCGTTGTTAATGTAGATATTTACTACCTGTTTGCTATCTTAACATATATTTTTCACACAACTTTATGAAGCTCTTAAAAAAAGTTATTACTAGAAGCCATTAAAACGCCTGTACATCAATTATTTACGTCTTTTCGCCTCAGAATGATTGCTATCAATGTTTTTGCAGGCGCTAGTGGCTTATAAACAACTTATTTCTGGATATCCCTCCGTCTTGTTTCTGGTTGTATCTGGACTCTCCTGTGTATTTGGAAGGCTGTCAAACAGAAAAACAACAAAATATTCGAAATGATTGAATTACGTTCATTAAGTACATGATTCAAAATAAATATCAAAAAATTCTGTCCTATTTTAATTTTGATTCAAAATTTGCTGTCAGATTTTAATTTTAAATTATATTATTTATATTTTCTGACATAAATGATGCAATGGGCCAACATTTTTTATGACTTTTGGTTACTCGATTTGGCATGACATCGTAAAACAGTGAGATTTATAATGACCCATTCCCTCGCTCGGAGCCGATGACGGAACAAACTCTAAAACTGATGCTAATTTATATTCAATATTTTGTACTGTACTGTATTATAACTTTACAACTAAATTAAAGTTGAACACAATAATATTGTGGGTAGTTTTAAATAAAAATAATTTATGATGTCAATGACTGATTATCAAATATTGTGGCATAATTTGATCAAGATCAATTTAATAAATCCCCAAGGTACTTATATTCCTAATATTAAATGCGGTATGTAAATAATTATAATAAATTATAAATGGATAATCTTTACTATGGATATCCAGAAACAAATTATTCATAAGCCACGAAACCCCTGCAAAAACTTTGTTAGCAATTATTCTGAGACGAAAAGACGTAAATAATTGATGTACAGGCGTTTTAATGGCTTTTATTAATAACATTTTATAGGAGCTTCTTAAAGTTGTTTTAAAATATAAATGTTAAGGTAGCAAACAGGTAGTAAATATCTCTACATTAACAGCGCGGTTAATACAACGCTAAACCTATGAGAACTTGGAAGTGGTCAGCCAACCTGACGTCAGAATGGCTGCCCACTTTATTTCTTTGATATATTTCTTACCACAAAGGTAGCAAATATTTCATTATAGGTAGTACATAGTAGCAAATAGGTATTAAACATTGCACATGGTCTCATGTACATATCTCGTTTGGTTTAGTCATTCTGACGGTGACAGCGGTTCGCTAGGTAATGATGCAGCTGACGAAGTTGCCGGAAGGGGTCGAGCGTGGCACCAGTGGGACCTGAACCCATCGTGTCACTCCCCTTTGGGTACTTACGCACTCTGGTAAGGAAACGCACCAGGGACCAACATCACAAACTGTGGGTGGACACAGGTGAGTGCAGGCAGGCTAGGGGAGCATTCCCTACAATTGATGGCCGCCTCACGAAACAGGTTCTCCGACCAACTAAACATCAACTGCGTACAGTTACAGCAGCTTTAACTGGCCACGGGTCACTGAAACACCTCTTTGTCATAGGAGTCAGAGACAGTCATCTGTGCAGGGCCTGCATGGAGGACGACGAAACAGCAGCTCATGTGCTTCTTAACTGCCCGGTGGTCGCCACATACAGTCTTCACGTAGGGTAGATACCCTACGTGAGAACACCAAGGCGTTGCTGGCCTTCCTCGAGGAGCTGGGGTGGATCAAATAATCGTTTTTCCCACCCGTACGCAGAATACGCGCATTTACGTGGAGTTGCGGACACCAGCCCGCATTACTTATTACCTATGTGAAACTATCCAATAAAATGCTTAATTTTCATAGTTTGAGCTAAGCTAACGCTCAGCGTTAGCTTAACTCAAGCTATGGTAGAAACAGACCCTTACCAAGGTGAATAGTGTTACCCAGTAACCAGAATGTGGTCAGATAGGCAATCACTGGTATTCAGCTGCTTCTGGTTAGACTGGAAGCCAATCCCAATATAGTTGGAGAAAATGCTAGGCAGATTACGATGAGGCAATCACTTCATCTATACTAATATTTTAGAGATGTAAAGTTTGTGAGATTGTAGGGGGTAATTGCTGCATCTACTGAGCCAATTTTGAAAATTCTTTTTACCAATAGAAAGCCACATTATTTGTGAGTGCCATATGCTATATATCAACCTGAAAAAAACAAGTCAAAATATTAAGCCCAACAAAGTGGGCATGGGTCAGCTAGTATGAAATAGTGCTATTCAGCTGCGTCCAGTTAGCATAGAACCCGAACCCGACATAGTTGGGGTATGTCTACACAGATGCTAATGAATATCAATTCACTCATCAATACTAATTACCTTCTGTAGGGAAAGACAGCTCATAAGTACGTGTTATTGTATAAGTTAGCCGATGATAATATCAGGGTATTTCCACCGAGAGCTCCATCCATGTCCTAAGTTGTCCTGATGTAATTATCATTCTATAAGCTATCTTGTAATGGGATTATTAGGTAAATTAAAATAAAATAGAATTAAAATACCTACTATTACTTGCATTTTAGCGTGCTGCTAACTGACTAGACAGCGCTTGCACATCAACAATGAACGCTGTACACAACAAAATACACCTTGATACTGGAGTAAAATAAGTTTACGTCGGGAAATAACTCTGGTAGGTGGGTTAAACTTACGAAATAAGAGAATATGTAGCGTTTTATAGTTTTTTTTATTGTCAGCTTACATACAAAAGTTATTCGGTCTTAGCGGCCGCTGCTTTAGGCTTCTTCGCCTTGATGGGCCTCTGAGAGCGGAGGATGGCTGATGCACGACGAAGGGTAGCCTTGGACAGGTCAGTGCGGTAGTGGTTGGCTTTCAACAACCTCTTTACCTTGAACAGGGATCTCCTCGCGCCGGCTTTGAACTGGCGGCGCACGACGTTCTTAACGGGCTTGTTTGTTGCCTTTGCCTTCTTGTACACAACTGTGAAACCTTTCCTGTCGGGATTCTCGACGACGCCGACAGCCTTCTTCTGGATCAGACCATTGTATCTGTACGAGTTGAGGTTAGTCACATTGTTCGGCTCCTTGCTGAACGGCTTCCTTATGTTACGCTTCTTCACCAGGAAGGCGTTGTTGTTGCGGATGATCATCCAGTTAAGATGGGACGACATTTTTGCAGTTTTATTGTAAAAACTACACCAAATACAACGTGCTCACAACGTGTCCGTAGACAAAAAGAAGGAAGAAGTTTGTCTATGCTTTGGCTAATGTCAAACCTTTCTGTCAAAGTTAATGTTGCCCTAGATCTGAAAGACAATACCGTAAATTTTCCATAAAATGAGTGACTAAATTTGAGAACGCAAGGTGCTCTCCAACAATATACCAGGAACATGAATATTTTTACCCCTGTAAATGTATTTATTATCCTGTTTAATTTATGTTTTAATCATTTAAATTTAAATAAATCATCATTCTCTTGACCTTATCCCAATTTATTTGGGGTCGGCGTAACATGTCTTCTTATTCCATGCTTCTCTGTTAGACGTCGTCTCGGTATTCCAAGCCTTTTCTCGCCATATCATGTTTCAAACAGTCTATGCATCGTTCCTTGTAGGTTGGATAAATTACAAAAATAACAATAACTAGAGTTTCAGAGATTTTTACCGTCAGCTTACATACAAAACTCATTCGATCTTTGCCGCCACTGCTTTATTTTTAAATAAATGTATTATTTTGTCTCACATTGACAAAAGGAAAAATGCGATGCAGTTTTTACTATACCATACATAATTCAATACTTTTTACCATAATACTTCAAAAAGTATTTGACGTTTCAAAAATAAAAAATTAAATGCGATGGAGAAATATATTTACCTACTTCCAATTTTCTGTTTTTTAATGTTGGTCACACTAAGATTGACCAAAGACAATTTTCGAAAGTGCGAAACTTTGTGCACAAGATATTTTTTCAAGTTATTTATAAGCCAATCATTAATTTAATCACATTATAAAAAAACATAATAAATATGTATGTATTTAAAATCATCATTTTATTTAGAAATGAGAAAAGTCAAATATTATCATATCACTTCCATCTTCCCACAATTCTCTATGAATTTTACCGTTGACTTGTTTCATTTTCTTCATCCTTCTTTTGGCATTTTGCTTATGGTGATATGTCAAATTCCAAACTAAAACTTGTCTGGGACAATTCGTGTTGGTTCTTATTATATCTTTTTTCTTTATATTTACAGTATTCCTTATAGTAAATGTAGTTCTTGTGTGAAATTTATATGTGATTTGCTTAAAGTGCCAAATTGATGTCTCGTTATTATTGGTATCATGAATCAGGTTGATCAAAATATAAACAAAGATATGTTTGATTCTGATCTGATCGACGTGGAATCTTTGGATTATTCAGATGATCAGACGTGGTGAGTACTTTTGAAGAGTATTTATGTAACAGAATATGTCGCAGTAAGTGGTGGCGAGTATTTACGGGGTCATGCATGTCTTGTGTCCGGTCGTAATGTCAGTCTACCTGTCGAGTCTCGATGCTTATGTATCTCGTTCTAATTAATCGTTGAGTTATTTATTTCCAGTTGAACCACTCTAACCAGTATTTTAACATAGCCACCTTGTACAGGTACTGGTGCCTATGTTTTTACTAAGTAAGATGATTCACCTTCACTCAGGTGTTTTTATTTTGTTTTGAATGAATTTACATTTCTTTAAGAAACCTGAAAGTGGTAAACTTTCCAAGTTAACATGAGATCGGATAAAATATTCTATATAAACATGCTTATTCATAAAACATTTACAACCCACTCGTCTCAGATGTGTTCACCACACCTACACTGCTTCAGTTATTGATGAAATGTATAAGTAATAATAGCATGTAAACTTCCATAAACGTTTCTAATTCCAATGTTATTATTTTGACCAGAATACTGCAGTTATTCTGAGTGATCTTCAGTGTTTTTGATTTTAATTTATTAGTTTATCTATCTACCCCAAACATTTCTAAAGAAAAGTAAAAAACATGTTTTAATAGGCAGTACAGACATCTTTCAAGTACATCTCCCTTGTTTTTAGTTTTATTTTAATCAGTGTTTTGCGGAACTTGCTAGCAAATTATCAAACTGATAAGATTAATCTTTATTGTTCAGATCAATTTGACATAAATTGCACTTGAATTATTATGATAAGTTTTGTGATAATACAACACCTACTTACAGTCCTTACAAATGAATAAATTATTCTTGATTATAGGTATTGATAATGAATAATTATAAAGTTTTATAAAAATATTGTTGCTGTGTGAAAGTTGATATCGCTCGAAAGGGAGTAACTACCGAGATACTAATAGAAAAGTATGGAAGGAAACTACATGTTGCAATGATGCCAAATAAAGTGAAATAAGGGTAGGAGAATGATGATGAAGGCTTTATTATGTATCCATAAAACAACAACATCACGCCTGTATTCCCCGAAGGGTTAGGCAGAGGTGTACCTATAGCACACCCACATTATTATGTCATAATCAGCCTATAATGTTCCCACTGTTGGGACACAGGCCTCCTCTCTGTGAGAGGGAATGGGCTGTAATCTACCACGCGGGCCCAGTGCGGGTTGGTAGATGTCACATGTCTTCGAATTTTTGGTTCTAGGACATGCCGGTTTCCTCACGATGTTTTCCTTCACCGTTTTGAGAGCAGTGGTGATGAAATTATTTACACAAAGTAAAGCGCCTGCCTGGATTTGAACCCACGACCTACAACTCGTAAGTCGGGGCCGATACCACTGGGCCACCACTGCTCCGCACATTATTATGTATCACTTTTTATTAATTACAAGCTGACCTGACAGACGTTGTCCTGTCTTAACTATGAATGTCATATGTCGTTTAGTTTTGACTATTGACTAAAACTAAAACGATTGACTCATTTATCAACCGATCCATCTGTGTTAGACAATATTTGCAGCGCGCATTCTGTCAATCGCTTACAGTTATTTCAAACAACTGACAGTTATGTAAATTTAATATTGGCATTAAGTTTTCTTAAATTTTGTAACATTCCAATCAACTTCCTTATTTTTTATTTCATAAGATCCTTTTCCTGACAATAACGAAACACAACAAAAAAAAAAAAAAGTGAAATCGGTCCAGCAGTTCACGCGTGATGGCGTGACCAAGGGAAATAGGGATTCATTTTTATATATATAGATAAGAGATGTTTGAAATTGCAAACATTCCAACTCTTACTATTTTTTTATGCGAACAAAGGTGCTTGTTATCATTTTTCTTTGTTAGATAAGTCTATAGTCACCATCATCCTTCCACTGTATTTTCTATAATAAAATTATGAATGAAATAACAATATATCTGTCTTGGCAAGGGTATTAACACAGGGTGATACAATTTATTTATTTAGACTAAGATCTCATCTCCGCCATTTAATGGGCTTAAGCATGGCTGCCAAATGTCAAATGGTCAAGTTGAGCCTTAATATTCTGTACTGTATTACTAGGGACTTAGAACTTCTTGACAACTTCTCTTAGTCAACTGTGTTAAGCTATCTAAAACCACAGTGAAAAACAAGCTGAAATTGGCTAACTAACAATAGAAGAGACAAGAGATTACAGAAAGCGATAAGGCCGCCCATTGTATATTTTGTAGGGTTTGATTTATTTTTTGTTACGTATTTTGTGGTGTACATTAAAGAATATATAATTAGATAAAATAAATAAAATAGTCTAGCAAATTATAAACATGTTGGATTATTTGCAATATCGATGTTCACTACAAATCAATGTTTATGCAACATACCTGTGATGCTGGTATTGAGGATATCCATAAGCAGCGTAGACCAGTTACCATTAATGAAGTAGACTGCCAACCTATAACTTTAAAAAATCAGTGTAATCCTCTGAGTCACTACTGAACAAATTGCATCAATCCAGTACACAATTAACTGCATGCAAACCTGTTTTCTCTAATAAAATCTAATTAGAAAATGAATCATCAAATTTTCTTGTAATAATTGATTTCTTCATAGATCTATTGGAAAAAATTGTGGCTTCCCAAACTTGGGGCTTGTGGTCAGTGATAATAGGTTTTTCTGTCACACTTTCCGTTGCGCCCCTATAATGGTTAAAGATTCATTCTGCAGTATACCGCTTCATCAACAATGTGCATGTTACTGCCTTTTTCATTTGTTTAATTCTTGGCAAAGGAGAGGCACACTTTCGCCCTTCAGTAGGACAACACAGCCTACATCTACTTAATAAAACTTAAATTTACTGACAGACAATACTCAGCCTTAACTGCTGGCTCTAGAAGCATGAAAATTTACACAATAGTTCCTTATATAACAAAAATAAGCATTAGATTTTTAGAAAATTCTTCCCCTAAAGTTAAATAGGGGATGAAAGTCCGTAATTTTTGCCAATAGGATCCCAACAGGCTTGTAAATATAATGTCTCTGGATTTGTTCATAAAAAGTCTTTATAATTATGGTATTTCTTTTGCACCCAGGTTGTACACAGTGCCCAACGACTCTGGGCAGAATGTTGACATTGTGGACTGGAACTTATCCTGTGACTGGCCCATCAAAGAGGATCATGATTACTTTAAACTGGAGAAGACACTCTACGCAGTACTCGACGAAATAATTAAAAGTAAGTTCATTTTTGTATTAAACTAGCGACCCGCCCCGGCTTCGCACGAGTGCAATGTAGATACTAATGTGGTGTTTGTCGAGTGATTAATTATGTTATGTTACTAAATATATAAATAAAGGTTGCGATCAAGCCATTTTCAGCATAATAGTTATAGCAGCATTATAGTTTGTTCCGTCACAATCACCAATTGTGTGCTGAAAGTTGCTTGATTGCTACCTTTATTTATATATTTAGTAACATATAGGATTGATTTATATGCCGCGCCCGCCGGACGCCGCCACCCGGGCCGGACGTACGGCCCGACAGCCGCTCTGCCCCTGCATTTTAAATCTCTGATATCTTCTAAGATATTCATTTTAATGATATTATGGTGTAAAGGGCAATTTTGATCTACATTAAATGAACAACGTATCTAACGTATTTAATTGGCTAGGTATTGTTTAAAATGCTTCGTAATATTATCCATTTTATGGTAATACATGATTGATTATCTGTGGGTTATCCTTAGGAGATAGACATATACCATCGCGGACTTTTTTGTAGATCTTTTTAAGATATGCAATTCCGTAGTACGTACATTATTTTGATCTATCTCGTAAGGTTTCGCCAGCGTTTGCAATGTAAGCGCACAAAAATATGTTTTTACGACATTACATTACAAATCTTTGAAATTTCCGGCTTTTCTCTATACGTATAAACCTTCCTCTTGAATCACTCTGTCTATTGATTAAAATCCGTTGCGCAGTTTAAAAGATCTAAGCGACTTTGTTATAGGAAAATAATAAAGCTTCCGAAAAACAAATTAACTTCTAGCGATCTGTGGTTGACTATAATACTAACTAGCTGTGTTAAAATGAATTACCGAAACCTTAATACAAAATTAACCGACAAAAATGTTGTATTTAACGAACAAACATGAACTTATTCAAATTATAATTCTACGAAAAATAATCTATACTTTCAAATAAAATAAACTAAATTTCCAAAAAAAAAACACGTAAACTTCCGAAAAAATTACTAAGTTGCCGAAAACATATAATATGTTCCCGAAAATCCTAACTCTGGGGGGGAGGGGGGCTCTGGGCACGCCACAATTGCGGCGGTAAGTCCCCTCTTTGAGGAGTGGCTTGAGAGGCGCCACGGCGTCCTCACCTTCCGCCTGACGCAGGTCCTCACCGGACATGGCTGTTTCGGGAGGTTCCTGTTTCGGATAAGGCGGGAGGAAACGCCCGGGTGTTGGCATTGTGTGGATCGACCGGAGGACACGGTGGAGCATACGGTGGAGGTCTGCCCGGCTTGGGCGGAGCACCGCCGTGTCCTCGTGGCGGCGATCGGCGGCGGCGATCTCTCGCGTCCGGCCCTGGTTCAGGCCATAGTACGGAGCGAGAGAGAATGGGAAGCAGTCACCTCCTTCTGCAAAGCAGTAATGCTCGCGAAGGAGGAGGCGGAGCGCGTGAGGGAGAGGCAATCATTGCGCCCTCACGCCCCTAGTCGCCGCAGGAGGAGACACCCTGGGCGTCGGGAGTCCATAGCCGACTCCCGGCCACCGTAGGCGCGGGCCTGCGGACGGCGAGCAATGGGCAGCTCGCCGTCCGGTAAGGACCAGGCCCGGGTCGACGGCGCGTCGTGTTCCACGCGCGCCTCAAAGAGTTGTCAGCATAATTGACGGGGTCCGACAGGGCCGACGCCTGCCGGGGTCGCGGATTGTTCGAAAGAGTTACCGTGGCCGTGGCACACAGGCAACTGAAGGAACACGGGTGGGTTTTAGTCAGTAAGAGTCTGACACGCCCTTCCGCTCCGCCCAGAGCGGGAGAGGTCATTTGATGATTTCCCACCCAAAAAAAAAAAAAAAAAAAAAAGGGGCACCCCGAGGTTTGGTTAGTTGGGTGTAAGGTTGATTCTAAATTTATAATAGGTAAGTTACAATAAAAATGACTACCTGTAGGTTTTGGTAAAACGCAATTTAAGCTGGTGAAAAATATTACGTCAGCAAATATTGTATTAATTTTTCGGAATTTTCAGTATTTTATTCGGTCGTTTCTTTATTTGTATTCGTATGTAAGCTGTCGGAAAGTTAGTATTTAAAGCACTAAATTTCATATTTTGAGTACGCTCATATTTTAATTCTTTTTCGGAGCTTTTATTACTACCCTATACTATGTAGAGACTATCTTCTGCCCGCCGCGCGCCGGCTTCGTCCCCATGGAGATCAGAAATTATCCGACAGGAACAGTACTGGGATTAAAGGTATCTATCTAATGTCGGAACCCAGCTCTTGGTATATCTGAGTGTCAAATTTAATTGCAAATCCGTTAAGGCGTGAAAAGGTAACAGACATATCCGTCTGTTACATTTAAAAAAACAAAAACAAAATCTTAAATACTTAAATAAATAAATTAAAATAGTATGGATGTCTGGCAAACAAGCCAACAGCTCACAAGGTGCTGGGCCAGCAAGTTGGGCCAGAAAATCTGAACGCTGTATTGGCGCTGCATTGGCGTATTGATAATTCTGCATTGGCGCTTTGAACTGTCTTTGCTGACGAATAACAAAGAACTGAATAACAGTTTGCGGAGAACGCCGAAATCCTTTGATGTTTGCGCCAAGATCCTTTGATGTGTGCACGAAAAACCGCCAATATTTGGTTGGCCGGCCCGTGTTGGTTGCCAACTACCAACATCCGCAAGTAGACCCCCCCCCCCCACCCCCCCCCCTACACCTTGGCCCAACATGCTGGCCCAGCAACTTGTTGTCACTGCTGTCTGTCCGTGCCTGCTTGGAATTGCTAATGCTTTGCCATCGATATGTCTTATGTGGCTGTAGCTCCCATATCGTACAAACTAGCACCCATAGCGTAACAAACTTTGAATCACACTCTGAATGATTTTGAAGGATATTGCTAATCCATTGCTTCATATTATGTTCGAAAAATTTGTCTACTCAACAACGCAACGTAAATATCGCAATGAATGTTGTTGAACTGTCAAAATGAAAGCCATTGCTACTGTTAGTGTGTTACGCAAATACCCCGCAGGACAGCGCAACATAGCTCGGTGGCATAAGTAGGTATGATGGTGGTAGTAATACTTATCCCGGACAAGCTCCTTCACAAAAACCTTTGCTAAGTACTACTCCATTTGATTTCAAGTATCTATTACATCATTAACTAAATTAGGACATGAGATAAGAAAACATGTTCAAACTTGTGTAACATGTGTGCATTAATTTTAATATTGACATATGTGAGGGGTCAATGTCTTTTTCTGAATATACTTGTTAACCGACTTCAAAAAAGGAGGAGGTTATGGATTTTTACTTTTATTACAGGGGGCTCGATTTTGATTACACATACACCTATTTATTTTTGGGTGCTAATTAAGGCAGCTTCTTTAAAATGTCATTCTCGTCTTCAAATATATTTAGTTGTCTAAATAATTAATAGGTAAGCGACAAACTTTTAGCGTCTAATAAATGGTTTTCAAGCGAATATATATTGTAAAACGAGCTACTGTTAATATGACGCAGCATGGTGATAATTCTTAAGCAACGTTATGGACCAAGTAATAAATAGGGGCATTATTCATAATGCCCGCGCATTATGAATAATGACAAGCGTAGTCGACGGAGCCCCGCTTTGCGGGGCTCCTACTTCTGGGTGGTTTAAAAAAAATAACCACGAAGGGGATGGCGGGGTCTTTTAGACCCCGCCATTCCCTTCTAACCTAACCTGTCCGAGTCGGGGTGCCCTAAGTCCCGAGCTCGCTTAGTAGCTCACTTACAACATTAGTCACTTGAGTTATCAATTCAGAAGTAAATATATTTATCGGTAGCTCTGAGTCATATTAATTTACGTTCGTAAATTGACGCTGGGTTTTTGATATTTTGTTGGAATAGTAAAGATGATGAATTAATATAATTGAAGCTGTTCTATTAACTCGTCGCCTACATATAAAAAAGACGCTAGGTTGCAGGTGCTAAAGAAAACTTTTGTTGCCGCACATATAATTTCCCTTTATTTTTATGTTTGACTATTTGCATTTTTTTATGCTTGGTAACTATTGCATGTAATTTAATCTTATACATGATTATGCAAATAGTGATGTCCAAAGATGCATAGAGCTATTATGTAATGACAGACAAACAAACTTCTTAATTAAGTAATGTTAATTTAATTACACAACTTTAATGTATTATTTGTTTTTTATATAAAAACATCAGAGTTTTTGCAAAATTGTTATCATTTATTTGAGGAATTCATGTTATCAATGGATTTAGTTAATTTAGTGTAGTTTTCTGTGATAAAAAGTGTACCTTGTAATGTGATCTAATAATAGGTAATTATTGTGAAACAGCTGTTTAATTGCCTGCATTATGAAGTAATTTCTGTAATGTTTGCTAGTTTTGAAAGTACACGAATTTATGTAAGACCTACACACATTCCTCTGCTGTAAATGTGTCGAATATTTGAGGTGTATTGAACCTTAATGAAATTATTAAAAAACATCTCATGTTTTTATGGATAGGTAAAGTTATAATTGAGGAGAATTAAACTTCTGTGGATGACTTAAGGCTTAGGGTCAGAAGCTAACGTTTATAAATATCAACCATTATATACATAGACTAAATAGCTCTATAGTGATGGTTCATTTCCAAGAATTTGACTGCCTCGTTGGTCTAGTGGTCGCAAGCGCTACTGCTGAGCATGAGGTCCTGGATTCGATTCCTGGGTCGGGCAATGTGTTATCGGGTTTTTCCATCTGGAATTTCTCGGTAGCAGCTCGGAGTCTGGATTTGTGCCCGTTTGATGGCAATAGGCTCGCCCCCTATTACATGGGACTTAAACATAACTGCCGAAATGTGGGTGTGCTATAGGTACACCTCTGCCTAACCCTTCGGGGAATACAGGCGTGATGTTATGTATGTATTTCCAAGAAATCTGTCCTGTGAAATAATGGCTCTACTTTAAGATGAAGATGTGAACAATTCATGTTAAAACAGCATTAGCATTAGCTGATATTAGAACTCGTCATTAATTCTACTTGCAACTGCAAATTACATTGAGTAGGTAGGCCCAGTATTAATCTTAGCACACACCTGGCGAAGCGCAGCGCAGCGACTTTATTTCAACGTGTGTAAGGTTGATATTTAAACAAAACGTCGGTTTTCTTCGCTAAATATGTGTCGGCTCTTACTTGGTAGGCAGAAGGCACTGCTTACAATGTCAACATATTAAGTAATAACACATTGAGGTTCCCTATTTCGTCACGGGCCAAGATTACAGGACAATTCGGTAATACTTACATAGCTCCAGCCATATTAACGTAGCACACAGACATCCATACTAATGTTATAAATTCAAAATGTGGCTATGTCTGTCTGCATGTTACCTTTTCACGCTTAAACCACTGAACGGATTTCGATAAAATTTGGAAAGGAGGTAGATGGCATCCTGGAAAAGGACATAGGCTACTTTTTGGTTAAAAATAATCCTAAAGGGATGATATAGGGGATGAAAGTTTGTATGGGAAACCCAGCTTTCTTAAGTTATGGGTATTAAAATTCAAATTTACACTATTGGTATGAAATAAATGAAGAATTACGTGTTTTTTAGCGGTTTTTTTAAATTATCGCCCAAGGGGGTAAAATGGGGAATCCTTACTAATATAATAAATGCGAAAGTAAGTTTGTTTGTTACCTGTTCACGCCTAAACCACTGAACAGATCATCCTGAAATTATGCATATACGTCGTCAGGTGTACAGAAACGGACATAGGGTACCTTTAATCCCGAAAAAAAAGTACTGTTCCCGAGAAAAACAACAATAACGTTCTTATGGTAATAGATGGCGCCACGTGTCTTTCGAATCATGATTGAATTATAACCCGAATTGATTGTCAAAGTCTAAATTAACGTGAGCGAAGCCGCGGGAAAAAGCTAGTTTATTATAAAATTAACATTTAATTTTGGTTTTATTGTACCTACTTCTTTTCAAGAGATGTAAGAAATATAATCATAATCCGTATCTTGAAGTCCAAGGGTCAGAGGGGTTGTTGGGGTCATTGATTCTGATACCTGTTCATAATGTAACGGCTGAACAGATGTAGTTGAAAGGCATACGGATAGTCCATGACCTGGGTTAGGACATAGGATACTATGAATTCCGGTAGTACGTTCCTGTGCAAAATTTCCGACCATTACACGGGCGAAGCCGCGGGCAAAAGCTAGTAATGTTATCATTCAAGTTAATTAGGAAATTCTATAGTCAGCTGCATAATTATCACGTTTAAACCTATTTATATACTACTTAGTAAAGTTAACTATTTACTTATTAAAATTAACGAATGACATCTCACGGAAAATAGTATTATTAATGAGTTTTTGGCGCGATTTGGAAAGCAATTATAATCAATGATTTAGTTTTTAGTCACCTGTTTTCGGTACAAACATATATTATTTACTTCCTAGGAGAGGTTAACAGTCTTACCAAGGGGGATCGTGTTGCCCAGTAACTGGGTTGTGGAGGTCCGTTAAGCAGTCGCACTGGAAGCCGACCCCAACATCATCATAATACGATACCCCTTGGTAAGACTGGTTGTCAGACTTTCTGCCTTCTGAAGACCCGTAACGACTATCAAAGATCCACGAATGACAGCCGGGACCATAGAAATATAAAAACAGACCGGGACCAACAGCTTATCCTGCTTTCCAAGGCACCCCTCCGTACATTGAAAGCTCTCGGTATGTAAAGTTGTTCACCCATCCACGGAACAACGCGGCAAGCGTTGCTTAATCTGATCAATCGTTCCGTGCGATTGATTCCTTAGCCACGAGCCCAGCATAGTTAAAAAAAGGCTAGACAGATGATGACATTATCTCTCATCAAGAAAATTAGTCTTGCACTGCAGTCGGCTCAGCAGGCGTTCCTGTTTTTTACACGTCTAGACATGTGATTGGTTGAGCCACTGTATCTCAATCTCAAACGATGTACCTAAGTATTCCGAATGCAATATTTTATCTTTTCAAAATGAACTGACGATATTCTCGCAACCTTTTACTGCTTAGATCATTCCCAGTAACCTAAAAATACCCCAGAGGCAGTTCCAAGTAGGTAGTCCTAATATTTTCAACCTTCGTTGTCGCGCAAGCAAAGTGTGGAACTCCCTGCCTGCGTTTACGTTCCCCTTAGCTTCAAAGAGAGCGAATGGTCTTCTGGCTGCGCTCGTTATATCTTACACTTCAGTCATCGCTTTCTACCAGGCCAGATCAACGCCGAGATAGTCCCATAAAAAATAACACAGCATCTGCTCAACAAGAGAGAGAGGAAGGTTTCCAAAACATTATAAATAATCGCTTAAAATGTTTTAGAAACCTTCCTCTCTCTTTACAATAACACTAAACTTAATGGAGGATAAAACATCATTTCGTCATAGCTTTAAAAACAAAATGGCAATTAAATTAAGAGCTAAGGAATGGTTTTTGTCGACCAGTCGTTAAACAAAGGATATGATCATGGACAATTGTTAGCTGATCTAATGACATTCGACACGGCTCATGGGTTCAGTACAAAGATATGATATCCTGTCACTGTATGCAATCAGGGTCTGTACTTTGTTATGTAGGTATGTACGAGAATTAAATAATGAGTCAATTCCTTTGGGGGTTACTGAAGAAATCTAAGTGCTCGTTTGGCCTTGGCCTCAAAAGATTTAGGAAAATCTCTGTTACAGCAAAAGGCCGACAGTTTCCCAGTACTTCCCAGATTGTTTTTTATTTTATTATTACCAAACCTTGGTGATCCTGTCCTCTTTTATCTCCTATACCGTCTAGATACAGCCAACCATTTAGATCACAGTACAGTTCAAGCTGTTTTCCCCATGTTGGCCTTCCACTATTAGAGTCCACATGACGCCTGTAATCCTCGAAGAGTTGAGGCAGACGTGTACCTATAGTAACACCCATAGAGACAGTCCATTTTCCATTATTGTTCATGCTGTTTGGACCCAATTATGGGGTTATTATCGTATATAGATCTGAAAGCGTAAATCCCAGTTTCATTTAAGCTAAGCCCAGACACAATTGTGTGTATCAGCAAAAGGATTGTGTAATTACGAGTGTAGCAGACCATAAATACACCTAAGTGGTATGAAACGACTAGGTAAAACTGGTCTATGGTATTTGCCAGCTGTGGGTGGGTAAATTACCACAACTTGAACCAATTTTAACTCAAAACTTCCGTATGTTGGCGAAACTTTTAGAAGTATTCCGTTACCTGGAATTCTACCTTCGTGTGGGTTGCTAATTACGTGATTACGCACTTTTTGGTCAGCCCTGCAGACGTAGCAAATAAACCCTCAACTTCGATGGCAGTAATATTATATCAAGTTTATAATGCAGCCGTATATGATCAGTGTCAAATTTCGCATTTAGGTTTCGCGTGCGTCAGCTACATCGAAAGCTTCGTCAGTACGAACTGAGATTCACTTTAGTAAAGAATTCGATGAAATACCTGGCTTAGTTTGTGATGTTGTTTTATCAACACTTTCGATCAATGTTTGTTTGTTTACCTTACGATTGAGTCTGAAAGGTTCAATATTATTGTAATGTGAGACAGCAGACAAAATAGTGTGCTTCGTTTTGTGGGAAAACGGAAGTCTGTAGGAAGAAAATTATTTACAATGACAATCCTACTAATATTATAAATGTGAAAGATTGTGAGGACTGATGGTTGGATGGATGGATGTTTGTTACTCTTTCACGCAAAAACTTCTGAACGGATTTGGATGGAATTTGGAACACATATAGTTTATAACCTAGATTAACACGTAGGACACTTTTTATTCCGGTTAGTACGTTCCCGTGGGATAATTTCCGACATCCACGCGGGCGAAGCTGCGGGCAAAAGCAAGTTTGATAATAATCCTTAAAATAATAACGTAATTAAAGGGAAAATTTTACTTTAAAATCCGGGATGACATATTATGAAAATGACACATTTTAAATAAATACAAATCTTTTTTTCGAATCGGTGGAGAAATATATTATGTAACTTAAATATTGTATTAAATGAGTTGGGCCCAGTAGGAGTCCACATTAATCGCGGCATCAGTGGCATTTTTAAGTTCCTCAGAAGTTGTTTCATAATTCCGCCACCTTTTAAACATCAGTGTGAGTTACCTACACTGGCACACATAATCTAGTCGAAAAGACTTAAAGGCGTAGCCTCGGAAGTGAACCTAATGTCGTTCACCCCTGACCTCTGACTACGCTTAAATCTACATTCAAGCTTCCTTAAAGTCCCGAATAACACGCTAATAAGCCCAAGAGTCTATATTAGTTTCTTGAGCAAAGTATAAACTTTCTCTTTTACTGATAAATCACTACTCTGTGCAATAACACGAGCAGCAAGTATTTTTTTAAACGGTATGTAATACCATTTCGTATTTGGTATACTAGGACAGTTACACACATAGATAATACACGTACCGTTCAATGTCACTAAAGCAATCATCCAATTACATTGAGATCACTTTGTTGCTTTAGATCCGCCATAGAAAACTGCACTTTATACCCTAGAGATAAATGTCGGTTTGGGTTGTTTCCTCTAAATAGATTTTGCACAGGAAAATACCGTCGGAAACATAATTTTATGTATAGACATTAAATAATGACAATGCAGTATGTAAATTGTAATTTGCCCAAAACTGGATGACAGGTCAACCAAAAGATTCGAAGAGTCACATAGAGTTCTGAGATTTGACATACATTATGGAAATATTCTGACATGGCCGTTTCTCTTAACCGTTCCTTTTTCTCATGGAAATGCACAGATTGGACATAGAAATCTTTGAAGTAAGTCTTCATCAGATCCCCAATTATAATGTACTTAATAATAAACAAGAGAAAAGGTCCACGACTGCATGAACCCGGAATCCTTGGCACATGAGTTGCATCAGCTAACCCAGTGATGAATCATTCGAAATCGGTTGGCGATCAGTTTCGGCGAAAAATCTTTAGTTGTTTTGCGTTCTGGAGAAATTCTAGTTGACTACAATTACTCGTCATCGGAAATCTCATTAGATGTTCAGGTCTCAAAATCTGCGTTGTTTCCTATTTTGCCCAATGCAAGTCTTTCCTAATAAACTTTTTATCTTTTCAAAAGGAGCTCGGCCTGTATCTTCAAAGCCTCCGAAAAAGGGCAAGATACTTGCAATCACTCTAGACTTCTTCAAACGATTCGGCAAAATTCCATGTGGGCGTTATTTTCTTAACGCATCAGCTTTCGCGTTAGTGCAAAAATAAACCGTATTTGCCTTGTTTAAGGCTGCTCTCTCGAAAAAGCTTGAAAAAAGCATGCAGATAAAGCAACTTTTCGTCGGCATTTACAGAGAAATTACATTTTAAAAAAATGTTAGTAATCTACATGATATAATACGTAATTTGGTTTAGCTATAATTTTTCTATCGGTATCACAAAATAAAATAAAAATACACCAAATCACCTCCAAATCATTGAGATGAAACCATTTTACTCCTTCGTTTTTTTATCAAAAGAGTATAAAAAAATATCTACTGCTTTGCAATACAAAGGAAAATGATTTGGTTTTGTTACTTTTTTATAATATGTATTATTTTTATTGTAATAAATTAAAAAGGCGTCCGATTAATGACTCCGTCTACGTCACCCCCGCCCTCGTCCTTAGATTCAGTTGGTCGTTAGCTCCGCCCAAATGATCAAGGTTATTGGCGTTATTACAAGCCTTAAAGGAAACTTTCAGTTCGAAAACTAAGCGCTGTTGCTTCCTCGAAAAATTGCCTTCGAAAAATCCAATTTCAAGTATTTTATTGGGAATCTTATCTAAATCCGTTTGATGTGTAGTTATAGAGGTATGAGGAACAGGGTGTAAACTTCACTCACACCTCCATAGAAAAGGAAGGATCCTCCGACCAGACGGGTGTTGTGTCTGGTGGGCAACTGCCCGACGGTTAATGTCGGGACGTTGTATATATGCTAGTCGCGCGGTAAAATCTGCTTGCGCGATGCAGGATTTGTGTGACGTCAGTATGACGTGTAGCTCGCATGTGGCGATGTTGATACCGCTACATAATCATCCACATAAAAGCCAGAGAAATCATACTAGAACGGAAAAAAAAACGTTTCCTACCGACAGTTTCCTACGAGAAATACGACGCAAAAACCCGAGATTACAAGCTAATTGATGAATTGATACCGCAGGAAGTAATAACGTAGGCTAGAACAAGTTGCTAATGATTTGCCATATGAGATGCGTCCTCACACACATGCGACTATAGCATTCCCTGCCTCTTATCTTGCATCGTCTGTGGGCTGAGATATAATAATATACAATATATATATATATATATATATAGCTAGACTTTATAATTTACCTACGTATTTACCTAGAATGTGTCTAAGTCCACGGGTCAGATTTGTGTC
Source organism: Griposia aprilina (assembly GCA_916610205.1). Classification (NCBI taxonomy): domain Eukaryota; kingdom Metazoa; phylum Arthropoda; class Insecta; order Lepidoptera; family Noctuidae; genus Griposia; species Griposia aprilina. The sequence continues at coordinate 20,767,031 of OU744285.1, read as the reverse complement.
TTAACTCCTGTGTTAGTAATTTCTATTCTCCATTTACGTAATATTACTATGAAAATTCACTGATGGGTTTTAACTACCTTTACGCCTATTCTCTTAGCCATAGCCTTGTAAGCATCTTTATAAACCACTCAAGATTACGTAATTACGAATTTAATCAAATGCACTTTTGTAGTATAGCATAAGCATAATCAGCAAATAATGTTCCCACTGCTGGGACACAGGCCTCCTCTCTTTGAGAGGGAGTGGGCCGTACTCAACCACGCGGGCCCAGTACGGATTGGTAGAAGTCATACGTCTTCGTATTTTTGGTTCTAGGATATGTTGGTTTCCTCACGATGTTATCCGTCACCATTTTAAGAGCAGTGAAATAATGTATACAAAGTAAAGCGCCTGTTTGGGTTCGAACCTTCAACCTACAACTCGTAAGTCGCGGCCGTTACCTCTGGGCCACCACTGCTCTGTCTTTTGTAGTATACGCAAGCTACTACTCAAATTACCCTTCTTCTCTCGTGGCCAGACGAGCTACCATTCAATAGAACGTGTCACGGGATGCCTGACTTTTCAGAGAGCGCCCGTTGGACTGTATCGTCAACCGTCGAGACACTAGAATAATAATCCATTATTTCACTCTTTCTTGTTTCCCATGTGTCTGTATTGGCGGATATTGTAAACTGAACCGTCATTATTTACGCAAGTTCGCCGTCTTCCCACGCATTACCGGTAGTACGAGTAGGCTTTGGACACTTTTACATTTATGATATCCTATCCGTAGATTTATTTGTATGCCAAACAGGTTTGATAGATTCATCGTCAGCACCAATTGACGGGGTCCGCTACTACGGCTGATGCCTGCCAGGGTCGCGGATTGTTCGAAAGAGTTACCGCGGCTTTGGTGCACAGGCAACTGAAGGAACACGTGTGGGTTGTAGTCAGTAAAAGTCTGACACGCCCTCCCGCTCCGCCCAAAGCGGGAGAAGTTATTTGATGATTTACAAAGCAAAAAATAAATAAAAAAAGGGCTTGATAGATTGTGGCAAAGAACATTAAGAAGGCATGACAAGCTATATTAGTAGCTCGAAACTAGTAGATAGACTAGAAATAGGTCTAGAATACTCAATATACAACAGATAAGGAGGCTAACTTTTCCGAAATGGGCACAATAATTTTAGCAAGTTTAGTACCCAACTTAGTCAATAGGAAATTTACATACAGTCGATCCCCAGTCAGTATTGTAATGAACACAGGCCATATAGTAATGACATTGCGGCCCACACGATAATTATTATTCGAAACTTGTACAATAAAAGTTTCACTTTCTACGCATATGCTGGATCGAGATGAATTAATAGATTACGAGTATTTAATAACTCTTGTACGACGTAACTGGGATGTTTTTGTCTGTAACGAAGCTGAATGTGGCATTTTTCTTTTCGGATTAAATCCTTAGTGTTTATCGATTGGAACTTGGAACTAATGGTTGGTTGTGTGGGTGGGATTTATGCAATTGTTATGCTTCTTCCGTATTGATACGTTAAGGAAACAACATGAAGCCATCCTGTCAGTCATTGTTATGTTGATAAGGGAAAGTATTAATAACATAACATTTTTCCTCGTTAATAGTTGATGAATTAGGTCAGATATACGCCGAATAATCAGTGTCCAAATATTAAATTATAATAATATGAAAGATTTTTATTCATTCTTCACAATAGCTCGAATTTCATTTTACCCAATTATCCATGGTTTGTTAACTGTCACAGTTCTTTTATCAGAACACTTATCTGTCAGTTGTATCGTACGATTTTCTTGCACGTTTTCGATACGTCATCTCCACTTGAGGTCAGCCTCGTGTATCAACATTAATGTTAACACTCTTATGATGCGCTTGTACACAAACAATAAGTACCCCCTCGTGATTACCTATGCACTTTTTCCTACTGCTGTAGACAATTTGCATTTGAGTTACTTGTCAATATCCTAGTTGAATCGACAGTAGGGATATTATGTTGTTTATTGTCAAGTCCATCTGAAAATACAAATATGTTACCAGATCCTCCTCTGGAATGGCCAATATCTATTTACGTATTCTCTCTTGCGGGCATATTGACCTACTTGCTGTTCTCTCTCTAGAAAACAACTTATCAGTCTTCTGCCAGCAAACCCATTTTGTCAAGTAACAGTCACAGGATGTAACCTATAGCTTTCTTCCACCTGCCCTTTATCGGCTTCAATTCTAAGGAGCCTTGCCATTCGCAGTCGTCTCACGCCTTCCAGTCATAACATTATAACACCTGTCACAGCCGCTTCCTGACCACGTCCTCTCTAGCACACCGAATGCAAATTGTCCACCAATTTTGGTGCCAATTAAACTACGTTTCTACGACGGCAGTGCGTTGCGAACTGAATTTCGACGCTTTTATTTTGTTACCACTTAACGCTAAACACAAATCAAGCGAGAGTATACCTTAATGTGTAGGTGTAACGTTTATAATTGTGTGGTTTAACGAATACTAAGCTTTAAGATGCGATTTTTAATGGGTTTGTTGAACTTCCTACTGGCGTCTTCCGCGTTTACCTCATCTAGTGATAAATCAGAACCTAATTCTGAATCAATTGAGACATTCCTTGTGAATAAACTGTTGCCTTTGCCAATCTTCATTCTAATTTGGCTGGACATTTTGATTAAAACTTTACACACTATTGTTAGCTGTATGATTGCATACAATGTATTGTATCACAACTTTCGTAGCCTTTTGTTTTATTCCCGCGCCCGTTATGAATGGACAGTATTTTGTTATGAAAATTATGGCCGATACATTGATGATATTATTAATAACATTAGATAGCTATAAGAAATTTAATCAATTATAACTAAATGGGAACGTCCAAAGAGGCAAAGATGATAATGATGATGATGGTGACCTGTTCCTGAACATGGCAAAAACCAAATCGACGCCTCTAATTCCATGCTTTCTGGGAGCTTCGCCGCTAGGGAATGCACGCGTGTATGTCACTTGTCTAAATCATCTTCGACCAATCAGTGACATGAAAAGTCAAAACACTTGGCGCCGTCTCGCGACGAAGTTTTCAACAAGGAACTCCATTTGGCAGCTCTGAATAAAAGTGACATAATTTGACAGTGAGCATCACCATTGCCATTGGTTGATGGTCTATCATAATACCTACGTGATGTTGGGAGAATTGTGGTGTCTCTTCCACAAAGTCATTAATAAAGAGTTGAATTTGAACTTTATTTCTAAATAAATATTTCTTTTTCAGATGAAATCCTCTCAATGCCAGACAAACACAAGTTCGACTCGAGAACATACGTGAAACCAAAGAAACGGATGCATAGGCCGAGCATACAGGACATAGTCGAAGCTGCGTCCAATCCTCCCTCTATGTCACCAATCCATTCGCTTGCCACAATCCACCAGTCTTCCCACATGCCGTTCAACATCGCCAACATGACTTCCCACATGTCGTCCAACATGTCCAATCAGTCGGCGAATAAGTACCTGACATACAACAAGTACAACAACCCATTGGGTGCGATCAGTCCGATGTTGAGGCTGAAGACTTTCAATGTGGATGTTAACTCTGAGAACAGTCATGCGGTCAAGGAGTACGCGATGAAGAGGAGGAGTTTGGTACAGGATGAAGATCCGCAGGTGAGTCAGAATTGTAGCCATCATAAATGGCTTCCTCTAATCTTAAGTCGTAATCTCTCTAAGTATAGATCCCTAGGTAGGTTTTCCTGAGTGAAGGTTTGAATGAGCCAAAGAGCGGTGCAAAATTGATATTATACAGAGAGCGTGTCGACCACAAGACATAAGACGGCTTTCCTAGAGAAAAGTATTCTGGTACAAAGCAACAAAATTGGAGATGACTGTAGCTAGGATGCACTAAAGTCTATTGAAGTATGCACCGACTCGTAGATACTAGAATATTTACTAAGTTATCTAGCTCTACTGGCCTACTTTGAACTACTTTATTGACGACTTGCTTCTGCCCGCGACGTCGTCGCGTGGAAGTCGTAAGACACCACAATATATACGAGTATGAGGTGGGGCAAAAGTAATCACCCATGTTGTTTTACTGTATTTTTTTTTAACAATGAAAGTTTTGAGTTCTACTTGTGGATTATGTTTATTAAAGAATTAGAATAGTTTCCATCAAGTCGAGAAAATTATATAGGTCAAGTGGTCGCCGTCAACATTGATGACCATACGGGCTCGTTTTATGGCATTTTTCATCACTTGTGTCAGAACTTCCGGCGATAGGTTCTCGCATTCCTGTCGGGTATTCGCTTTAAGGGCTTCAAGAGTCTAAGGCTTGTTTACATAAACCCGGGACTTCAAGGAACCCCATAAAAAAAAGTCTGGAGCAGTCAAATCGGGTGATCTGGGCGGCCAGTGTAAATCGCCAAAGCGAGAGATTAGGCGACGCGGAAATGCTTCCTGCAGGATATCGGTTATGGCTCGTGCAGTATGCGCCGTTGCTCCGTCCTGTTGGAACCACTTGCTCTCCAGTCCCAATTCATCCAATTGAGGAAAGAAAAAGTCGTTGATCATGGCTCTGTAGCACTGGCCGTCCACAGTAAACGTCTGAACCGAGGCGTTCTCGAAAAAAAATGGCCCGATGACTCCTCCAGGCTAAACAGCACACCATGCAGTAACTTTGAGGGGGTGTAATGGCTCTTCGTGGGTCATACGTGGATTTTCGCTGCCCAAGAAGCGATAATTTTGCTTATTCATGTAACCGGAGAGATGGAAATGGGCATCATCGCATATGATTTTCGATGAAATATCGTCCTTCTCTTGGTCGTGATTCAGGATGGCTTGAACGTAGGTTACACGTGTTTGGCGGTCAACAGCCAACAGCTGATGCACTGTCTGCACTTTGAAAGGGAACATCTTTAGGTCTTTCACCAAAGTTCGTCGAAGGGACCGCCGGCTAATGCCCATTTGCGTGGCACGTCGTCTGGTCGATATTCCGGGGTCTTCTTCGACATTTTCGGAAACAGCAGCGATATTCTGAGCAGAATGGTTTCTCCGGGGCCGGCTACGCCTGGCAACTTCTCGTGATGTCCCAGTCTCTTCAAGGCGAGCGGCGAAACGCCGCAGTGTTTGTCCAGTTGGTGCCGGTCGGCCGGGAAATCTGCGACGAAATTCACGCTGCGCCAACACCACAGACGAATTATTGCGCAATAAAATGGAATCAATTATTCCGCGTTCTTGAGGAGTATAGCATTCCATGGCTTATTGATGTGTATTCTGCATCTGTTTACTTCACACATGTCAAAACAGAATTGACATTTGCCGCCACCTGCAAAAGTTATAACGCATTCCAATAGGCTGATAACTTTTGCCCCACTTTCATACTAACATAACAGCCATGTTTCACGTCCGCGCTATTACTTCGTTTTCGCTTAACGTTCTCTTTTTTATTTTTGCTCGTCTCCTAAGGGTCATAGCGTGATGTTAAATAGCCTATAACCTTCCTCAAAAATTGGGTAATTAATTGCAAAAATAATTTATCAAATCCGATTGGTAATTCTAGAGATTAGCGCGTTCAAAAAAACAAATTCTTCAGCTTAGCATATAGATATGCAGGTCAAAATATACCAAAGAATCGGTCGGGTTCAAAGTAGATGCCTCCCATAATATGGTAGTTTCTGCGCTGTGCTTGGCGGTCTATCAGTTCTTTTACACAAAGCGGAATATAATATCAACGACGGACATAAACCATGAGATGTGAGACGTGTCTGTGATTGCGTGCGTTGCCCAGTCATATTTTATTCTGTTATGCAAGTTAGCACCTCGTTTTAATAGCTCTGAATGTAAAACAGGAGGTATTCTTAATGCAGTCTAACTTGGAAGTAAAGAAACATAAAATGTAGGTAATTTGTGGTTTCCTCGCGTTTGAAGTTCGGCTATACGCAACCAAAAACGTTAAAGGTTTACCCATAAACTCCGAATTGCACTTGAAAAATGTTAATGCCCCTGAAAAACAAAGAACATGGCTGGAACAAAAGGTTTAATAGTCGATATTAAAATCGGATTCTGTTTTATATTTTTCGAATGTTGTTGGTTTGTTTTTTTTTATTTTATTTACGTCTGCTTCCAATCTGAACTCAATACAATATAAACACAATGGAGGCTCCTTTACGGTCGATATCATTCACTAATCTCATATTTACAGTCTATACTTTGGTACACTCGCGGAACGAAAAGGATAAGCAAATTTTCACCTAAGTACATAGTTTTGAACTTTAATTTTCTCTCTTAATGTTTATATTGTCGATGATAAATAAGCCTATGCAGGTTGCAATAAATTAGACCTAAAGGTGCTTAACCTTTTTATTCCGCGACTGCAATAACGGTATAAATCCGAATCTTCATCAGTGGACAGCCTCGATGGTCGGCCGTGACACTGAACTTGCATAATAAATGAGATCACGGCTGGTTTAAAATCATTGTGTACACATAACGACACTGTTTTAAAAATGCAGGAGTGTGTCGTATACTCGCTATTCATGGAATTAGCGAGGCACGCAGAATACGTCCTTGGGTGAAATTGAATTGTAAATCATGTATGGATGTCGTGCGTTATTTTCAAACGGATTCCCGCGCTTTAGTTTTGAATATAGATCTGGGTTTCTGAACGCCTGTTGTCAATTAATATGATTGGTTCTTGTGAAAGTCAATCTGACAGCAGATTTATTGATTAGTAAATTTAATTAGGCTTCCAGAAAGGTGGTCAATAGGTTAATTAATTAATTTTATTATTAATTTAATACTTTAAGCACACAAATGTACAGAGGCGGATTTAATGCCATGGGTTTTTTCTACCAGCTAATCTTTGGGTGATGCTGAGACAAAAAGTGGTAGGTGCAACAACAAAAACAATTGTGGAATAAATATTTATTTAAATATAAGTATAATAATAATAATTAAATAGGATTTAATTCTCAGAAATGCAATTAAAATAGGGTCTTAAACCTTAATTTATTTTCAGTTCGGCTGATGAAAGCTTATAAATCAATAGATATGTCCCTTTTGTGAAACCTAACATTTTTCAATAACACCTAACCAATGAATGAATGAATGAATGATTTTATTTCTGTAAATAGGTTTGTACAAACACTTTTACACGTCAATGATATTTTCAAACTAGATGAGGTCGGCGTTTCCTATCTGACTACTCTGAGAAGAAAGGCCGAAACAAACTCAGAGGTCACAGTCTCTTTTAAAGTCCAGACATAATCTTGGTCAGATCATGTGAAGACCATGTAGATTTGTCTGAAATGGTATTTTGAAGAAAAACCACACAGATTGAGTGGACCTGTCCAGTCAGTGCACGCATTTGTCAGTAATCTAAATAAAAGAAAATAAAATCTAAAAATGGTTTCGAAACCATCCTGTCATGTAAAATCTATAAATAGCCTATAAAATATTCCTCCGTCAATGCCTTAAAATTGATGACCGTGTTTAATACCGTAGGTACCTGTTTCACGGCTGATTACGAGTAACTGTGCTCAATGGCCGCCAACCCAAAAATAGTACAAAATCATTAAACGGTTTCGTAGAATCAAATCTATTAAATTTCAGATCTTGTAGCCTAATTGGTTTAAGCGTGACGAATCGTATTAAAGCTTTATTGTTAAGTCTCCAAAAGTCGGTACTAAGACGATGTAGTTTTACCCCCCCCCCCCCTTTTTATTTTAATACCCTGCGAACCGGTGAATCATTTAAATATTGCAGTCGTTGTGGTTTATGAGACATTCCTGGGTAATGATAATGATACATTATTATACATCTATTATGTCCCATTTTTAACCGACTACATAAAACGGCGACGGTTCTCAATTCGAATGTACATTTTTTTTTTATGGTTGGTACCTTACCGATTTTGATGCTTCTTTTTTTATTTCAAAGCTGGTACTTCACATGTGGTCCCATATTAATTTGATCTAGATCTGACCAGTAGTTTTTGAGTTATCCTTAATAATGCGTATTTTTTCCACTAAGCATTTAAAGATGTTGTTTTAATAACTTCCTGTCACTGTTATTTACATTTCAAGTAGTGGTATACGAATTTGTGTGGGGTAGGTACCGCAAATAAAAAGTGAGTTATAAAAACATTTTTACAAAAAAAAAAACAACCGACTTCCAAAAAGAAACACTAAAAAAGTGAAAAATTACTTTAATTTCGGAAGTTGGTGGCAAAAAACGAAAATACAAAACCAAAGACACCAACTTCCGAAATTATAGATATTTTAATAATAAATATTAAGGGGAAATAATAAAGCTTCCGAAAAACAAATTACCTTCCAGCGATCTGTGGTTGACTATAATACTAACTAAGCTGTGTTAAAATGAATTACCGAAAAATTAATACAAAATTAACCGACAAAAATGTTGTATTTAACGAAAAAACATGAACTTATTCAAATTATAATTCTACGAAAAATAATCTATACTTTCAAATAAAATAAACTAAATTTCCAAAAAAAAAACACTCATATTCCGAAAAAATTACTAAGTTGCCGAAAACATATAATATGTCCCGAAAATCCTAACCCTAAACGGTCGACGTCAGGGGCACCCCGAGGTTCGGTTGGTTAGGTTCCTTTAAACCCTTTAGACAGAAATAGGAGCCCCGCAGAGCGGGGCTCCGTCGACCTGCTTATTAACCCTAACCCTAGCCGGCCGACGTCAGGGGCACCCCGAGGTTTGGTATGTTAGGTGTAAGGTTGATTCTAAATTTATAAGCTGGTGGAAAAATATTACGTCAGCAAATATTGTATTAATTTTTCGGAATTTTCAGTATTTTATTCGGTCGTTTCTTTATTTGTATTCGCATATAAGCTGTCGGAAAGTTAGTATTTAAAGCAGTAAATTTCATCATATTTTGAGTACGCTCATATTTTAATTCTTTTACGGAGCTTTTATTACTACCCAATATTAAGTACTTATCTTTTTAATAGGTAGGTAATATTTATTTTGTGACCCAAATACAATCACGACAACAAGGCTAGTAGGACACCAAATATCATTTATTTATCTGGCCCAAAAGACAGTTAGGACCTGCGGGGTAATTGCGTAACATACGAACAGTATGAAACCTTTCAATTTGACAGTTCAACAACATCCATTGCGTTATTTACGTTGTTGAGCATACAAAATTGTCGAACATATGAAGTAATGCATTAGCAATACATTCAAAATGATTCCGATTCTGATCAATATCTTCTATCTATTTTTAGAAAATTTCAACACAATAACATAGTTGTTATTTATACTTAAAATTAGGAGGTATTCGCAGCAAAATTAGCGACTCATAATTTAGAAGTTATTTCTATTAGTGTAATTAGGATAAATGGTCAAATATCGTGTTAGGAAGTTTTGCCAGTACACACGAATTAGCATTTTACGTCGATTGGCATTAAAAACTAAAAATAAAAAAAGGGTAGTCAGGAGGTATTGGTAGTTCCTCGTCCTTGTGCAATGAGGGATGCTGCTATAAATTTCGCAAATAAAGCCGTCACGACCGACAGCAATCTAGATGAAATCTATCAATAGTTATTTATACCTTTATCAATTTCAAGTAATGCATAAAGGAAACCGTTCGATACAGATGACTGCACGCAGCTTCGCTTGCAAAACTGACGGTGGCGAACACGTATTGTTGCTGCACCTATTAACCTAGCGTAACTTGGCATACGGTGAAAATAAATTAGTTTTTATCTGACCTTTAGTTTTTAATATTAGAAATCTTGTACCATTTAGGGAAGGAAAGGAAAGAAGGAAGGGAAGGAATTATTTTTTATTAGTTGAATTTACGGTCGACTGGTACAAAATGCCTAAGGAATTAATTCCGCCTGTGTACATTTGTGTGTTTATTTAAAGGATAAAATTGGGAGCTTAAATAAATATAATATATTATATGTATAACATTTTACAAAGCTTTGCGTCTTTAAATACACTATAATAAGTCGGTATCACCCGGCTCATTCAGAATTCGATACAAAAAGCTCCACAAGCGTTTTAATAGCATAAAGCTACTGAATTTGTTTATGTTCTTAGTAAACGCCTTTTTCTTTCCTTCTTTCAATATTTCCCCTAAGCCCACGTTGCACGGACGTCAAAATATCGCGGCAGGATTTTTAACTCTCGGTGTTGAGTCGAGCGTTGAGAATCTAACAGAGTGCATCCCAGCGCCGCCGCCGCACAGTGGTTCGAAATCGACGCTCCGTGGACATTGAAATCAAAATTTCTTTAGACGAGAAATAAAAATCGGAATGGCTTTATTTCAGTATTATTTATAATATTTGGTAATATGACAGCTATAGACAGCACCATCTCCGAAAAAAAAAAATTTTAATATTTTTTTGTATGAAGAAAAACACAAAAGTCGTTTTTTCTCATAACTTAATTAAACTTAAAGCCTGCGGCTTACATGGGGTGTTGTCCTACATGAGGCGATTCCGAAATGCTATAACACGCACACCCATGCGCGCCGCTTCACTCACAGCAGAGTGTTGAATTTCGAGAAATTCAGTTAGAGATTTTTACGTTGATTTATGTGTGATCTTGAAAATATACAAAGTAATTGACTTTAGTTTGCTAATTTGATTAGTTATAATGAGAAATAATGGAATATACAATATAAAAATACTAAAAAAAACACTCAAATTGAGACTCATTTACAATATAAATAGATTTTGCAATCTTTCTTATAATAATTTAATTCGGTGTTAGTAGATACACAGTTTGACTTCTTAATTAACATTAAAAAAAAAAAGTACAAAAACTTATAACTAATACAGAAAAATACTAAGAATAAGCAATTGTATAATTGAGAAATATATAAAATTTACACAAAAACATCAAACATTAAAATTTTGTCTACTGAGTTTCGTCATCGCTATCAAAGAATTCAAAATCAGAATCCATCATACTTGGCACCTCAACAAATTCAATGTTTTCCTTATCCATGGTATCCGGGTCAATTAAAAGAAGAGACTTCATTTCTTCAGTTAAATCATTTCTACTCTTATTTGTCAGTTTAGGTCGAATGCTTGACAAATATGGGTCTGAGGATACGTTGAAACCATTAAAGATGTCATGGTTTGTCGCTCTGCGACAAAATTTCCGCGTATGATGTTCCCTGAGTTTTCTAAAATCTTTGTTTCGGGCCTCAGATGCCTCTTCTGATAGCTTTCCTATAGGCAAAATGTTGAAATGTTTTATTATTTCAGCTCCATGCAGCAGAAGTTTGTGGATACTGGAAGGCATGAAATACCAGCCATACAGTTCCACATACAGCTGCGCAGTTTCGTCGAGATAATTGGCAAACAAATCAATATTAATAGACTGTCCTGATGATACAACACGGAGAATAGTTGCGAATTTTTGGATGAGCTCCTGACTCAATCCAGTGATATTTGCAGTCTTCTCAGGACACTGGAAAAATTTTCTAGCCGTGTTGCCATCATTCGTGGTCCCAGCACCTTTATATAAAAAATACTGATATGAGAACATTATAAGATAAGTTTTATAGTATTACACTAACTAAAAAACCCTTTGATATTATACAAAATAAATAAATCAACTAACCTTGTTTTACGATATCCACCAGGAGTCCCATTTCCTCTCGAAATTTTCGCTGTATCGTCTGTTTGCGACTTTTCAAAGCTGCTTTACTAGCTTCATCTCTGGCTTGCCATTTTTTAAAATCTAATCGGTAAGCGATATGCAGCAGGCATTCCATGGATCTGATCCATGCATGCAAAGTCGACAAACCGTACTTGTAAATATCAGATGATACAGATTTCCTAAAATATGAATAAAAAGGTTAAAAGTGTTTTTCAATAAGAAAAAAATAAAAAAAAATAACATACATTTCCAATATTCAACTTACATGTGAATCTTCTCCAAATCATTCATTTCACTTGGTACAGCTTTACAGATGTCACATGTTTGCATAGAGGTTTGTGACAGGTGAGACGTTATTTTGCCATCTATCATGGTCATTAACATTGAATGTTTAACTTGTATATTATTTTCAATGATAGATGGCTTCAATGCTTTAATTTCAGCATCGATCAAACCCATTTCCTCCTTCATGTCCAACTTATTTTCGCTGACAAACTTGAAATAAATTGGTCTGCAAAGCATTGTAGAAGAAGGTTTTGGGTTTTCCCAGACCAAATCCTCACCACACATCAATTGCAAGGGTACAAAAGAGCTCATAAAAACACTAGAGTCGTCTTCATCTGCATTCATGCATTGCTTGTAGTTGCTTTGATTTGACGCACCATCGAAGCCCCATTTGCAGATTAAGATCAGTTCTTTATCTTGCAAATGGTCCAAGTTTAATGTTTTGGCAAGTCGAGTGACAGTGATGTCCAAAATAGCTTGAAGTTTTACTTTAACTCCTCGTTCGGTCACTTCAATATCGCTCTCAGGAGGATAGCATGCCTTCTTGGCATTTAAAACCGAATAATATGATGGGTACAAATCTACACCACTTTCTTTCGCAGTTTCCCTTAAAGTTATATACTGCCACTTCGACAATTTCAAAGAAATAAATATACCCAACGCTTTCTCTGCTGAATACTTGTTAGTAGTTGTCTTGCCTTTCAAAAAATTCTTGATCTGTGCTGCTTTTTCAGGATGCTCGGTAATATATTTTATTAAATCTTTCACGTCCTCATTCTCCTCACCACATCTCACTGCAGTAGCATATGCAAGTTCCTGAGAGTCGTGCGTTAAAAGTGCTTCTATTCTTCTCTTCTTCTGTTTTTGGCATAATTCTGAGAAAGGTTTTCTTGGGCTCCTTTTTAGTGTTGTAGTGCTAACAGTACATGTAGTTACTTTGGACGTGGATGCACCATCATTTATACCACTAGCACTTGAGGTTGAAGGTTCAACAGTATCAGTAACAGAGTCGATTGATACCAATCCAATTTCTTCACTTTGTACAAATCTGTCTTTAATGAAGTTGGGCCATTTGATCTCTTTTTCTAGCCATGTCTCATACTTCTTGACAAATGTATGCATTGTTCGATTACACGATTTCCAATTTCTATGCAAAACACACATATACACTTGACAAAACTGTTTTAATTTTTTTTGTTCTTCTTCAGACAAATTTGTCGCTTTGGTTAGAAGTGCTTCTAACAAAATACTAGGCTGCGAAAAGCAACTTTTTGTTTTCACAAATATGAATATGTCCAAATTTGTATAAAATCCTTCCATGATAATAAGTAAGTACGTAAGCAAGAAGTTAATGTTATAGCGCGAACAGTTGCTGACAAAAACTAATGATTTTGACGATGTTGTCCCTATTTATATAAAAGTACCCTCTTAATCGTATCTTAATTAATAGTAGTTAGTTAAACACTTCGTAAAAATAGCCCTTAACTAATGTATCTTAACTCGTTAACAATATTTGCAACATGCACTAATGAGATGAGACTAAATTACCATCATAAGTTAATTAGCATGCATTAAGCATTGATTTCCTGCTAAACTTGAGATTACGAACAGCTTACATCAAACAATCATTACTATGTAATTATCGTTGCCCATTGGTATGTGCACCTATCCCAAAGATATCAAATAATATAGTATTAAATTCCTTCGAGAAATCCACTGAATTTCTTGAAGTTCATTACTCTGCTCTGAGTGAAGTGGTGAAATAATATATTTCTCAATTATACAATTGCTTATTCTTAGTATTTTTCTGTATTAGTTATAAGTTTTTGTACTTTTTTTTTTAATGTTAATTAAGAAGTCAAACTGTGTATCTACTAACACCGAATTAAATTATTATAAGAAAGATTGCAAAATCTATTTATATTGTAAATGAGTCTCAATTTGAGTGTTTTTTTTAGTATTTTTATATTGTATATTCCATTATTTCTCATTATAACTAATCAAATTAGCAAACTAAAGTCAATTACTTTGTATATTTTCAAGATCACACATAAATCAACGTAAAAATCTCTAACTGAATTTCTCGAAATTCAACACTCTGCTGTGAGTGAAGCGGCGCGCATGGGTGTGCGTGTTATAGCATTTCGGAATCGCCTCATGTAGGACAACACCCCATGTAAGCCGCAGGCTTTAAGTTTTATTAAGTTATGAGAAAAAACGACTTTTGTGTTTTTCTTCATACAAAAAAATATTAAATATTTTTTTTTTCGGAGATGGTGCTGTCTATAGCTGTCATATTACCAAATATTATAAATAATACTGAAATAAAGCCATTCCGATTTTTATTTCTCGTCTAAAGAAATTTTGATTTCAATGTCCACGGAGCGTCGATTTCGAACCACTGTGCGCCGCGTCGAAAAAACACTGTTGTTCAACTCGCGACGGGAAGCAGAACGTTGAAAATCCAGTGTATGAAGATAAAATCCCGCCGAGATATTTTTACGTCCGTGAGGACATGGGCTAACAAGCAGCGTAGCGATATAAACTTCCGACATATTAAACAAGGCGATATCGATGTTGCAACGAAACTACTGAAACAAGAAACTATAACAAATGGCAATATTGACTCACTGTATAAATAATAAACTCAGGCGCAGCTGCGTAAATACCACAAGTATGTTCTGGCGTCGTACGTGATGTAAAATTTTTATAATGGAAAATAACAATGGACTTTTAGAGGACGCAAGTACTATAAAAATTTGATTATGACAATATGAAACGGTAGCCAAAGAAACGATGGATGGACTGTGTGGAAGACGATATGACTGGAAAGGGGTGACTACCGAGATGACGATTAATAGAGAAGTGTGGAAGATAAAGAATGGTTACCCATTCGTCAGCGCAGAGAGTTGAGGGCTCTGTGTATGTTGTTTTCTATTCTCGACAAAGCTACTTCTCCTTCTTACCTCACTTCAAATGTTCAATACTTATGCTCCGCGCATAGTAAAAATCTTCGTTCCACCAACAATCGTCTTCTACGATGTCCTTCTCACCGCTCTGGTTTCTTTCTTTGTCCAGGCGGTCTTTCTTTGGAATGCGCTCCCTCTGAACACCAGGACGGCAACCAGTCGGTTATCTTTTAAATGGAAGGCACGTGAACATATTCGTAAGATGTTGGCAGAATCATCCTAGCGCTGATTTGCTGGATTCGTTTTCTCCTCTTCCTTTCGTTGTTTCTCTTGACTAAGTTTATTTTCGTTATATGTATGTATTTATCTATGTATTAGTATTTATAATTTTTCAAGTTATCTATCCCTTATGTTGCACCTGCCATGTTTAGTCTCTGCATCACCCTAAGGTTGACTGGTAGAAAATACCTCAGGCATTAAGTCCGCCTTTGTACAGTATTTTTTTTTACTTGTGCATAAAGTAAATAAAAAAAAAAAAAAGTCTTGTGCTGATCCCAAATAAATTGGGATAAGGGTAAGAGAATGATGAGTATCAACATAAGGCGGCACGGCTGGCGCAGTTGTTATGCGATTGACTGCTGCGTTGCGTGTCGCAGGTTAGATTCCCGCACGGAACAAATATTTGTATGATCTACAAGTAGTTGTTCCGGGTCTGGCTGTTTGTGTATGTGAGTTTGAATGTTTGTAACCGTACCCACAATACAGGAGAAATTCCTAGTATGGGGCAACGTTTTTAAAAAAAAAAAAAAATGGCGCATTCGGGATCGTGTCTCCTTAAGAGCGCATACACGGGCCCACTAGCGCCACTCCTTTAAAAAAATATTATCTCGTGATTGAGAAGGAATTTTGAAAAACGGCTCAATAAGCGACCTCGGTAAGCGGGTCTAGAATTTTGTAATACCCTATATAAACTTTCATATTGAGACACGAAGCAACAAAATTCGATCTAAATTAATGTGGCCGCCCACATTCATTTAGATCGTATTTTGTTGCTTCTTGTCTACTATTTTTTTTAAAGAAGTGGCGCTAGGAGACCCGTGTATGCGCTCTTACGGTGAATCCTCAGCTGCAGCCTGCCAAATTCAAATTTTCTTTGGTCTTTTATCATGTTGTTCAAAATACAATTCGCGACTGTAGGAATGATATATTTACTGAATAGTAATCATCAGTTTCATATCAATGGTCAAACTTTGGAAATTTGTTCCCCCTTAGAAGTTTCTTATGGAATATTCTGTTAAATTCATCTTAATGTCTTTTCTGAAACTGTTTCGTCTGACATTTCATTGTTAGAACTTACATCGATTTAGTTGCTACTTTACAACTCTTGTTCCTACATAGATTCCCAACTAAAAGAAGTTGCAATAGACAATAAGTGAAACTGCGTGTTCGTGTGAAAAGTTCGACTTGTGAAGACTACTACTCCCTACGTTAATATTGAAGACTATACGTACAACAAAATAAATAACGCCCAGTTTCACTTCTATACGAAGTTTTATTGGAACGAAGTTACTTAACGCGCCTTGCGGTATGAGTTGACTGGTAACAATCGATACTAAAGAAAAAGCGTTATGGCCGTCCATGCGACTTTCTCTCTCTCTATCTCTATATCTCTCTCTCTCTCTCTATCTCTATATCTCTCTCTCCCTCTCTCCTCTCTCTCTCTCCTCTATCTCCTCTCTCTCTCTCTCTCTCTCTCTCTCTCTTTCTCTTTCTCACTGTCTCACTCTATCTTTCAATTATACACGAGTGTGTGCACGTGTGCGTGCGAGTGTTGCGTAAAGAACTTCGGTCCCCCGATCGCCACCCTTATTTTTTTTTATTTTTCTATGCTTCAACTTGCCTATTAAAGAAAGAAGTCGTCACATTAACCAATTACCATACATGTCGTGCAACATTAATGAGGGTAATGTCATTCAAATAGGGTACTAAACTATACTTGCATTAAGTCAGTCCTCACAGTATTAACATACATTACAGCTACTGTGTATGCGAACTTGTAAAGCTCATTTAACAGCGGGAAACAACCTTGAGGGGATTTGAGAAGCGGTGACTGAGTTCTTAATGTGTTGTGAGTAAACAGCTGTCTCATAGCTTCTGAATCAGACGTGATCGTTGGGAGAAGCTGTGAATATGCCAAATGAGTGTAGATATTCGACACTTGTGTATATCGTCGCCTTGGAGGGCAATCGAGCTAAGTCAATAAATCTAACAGATATCATGACTGTCATGTCGACGGGATGGGTCTGGAAATGAACACCAAAAAGTCTAAAGGGATACAACTATAATTTTATTACCAGATTTGGCAGTCGAATTGATGTGCAAGTGCATCCTTATATAAGCAGCCAAAAAGTTTTTACTGCACAAAGTTTTGTTTGACACAACACGTTCTTCAACACGCCCTTTTTCGACCCTTACTAGTAGACTGCCTCGTTGGTCTAGTGGTCGCAAGCGCTACTGCTGAGCATGAGGTCCTGGGTTCGATTCCCGGGTCGGGTAAAGTGTTATCGGGTTTCTCCATCTGGGATTTCTCGGTAGCAGCCCGGAGTCTGGATTTGTGCCCGGTTGATGGCAATAGGCTCGCCCCCTATTACATGGGACTTAAAACATAACTGGCGAAATGTGGGTGTACTATAGGTACACCTCTGCCTAACCCTTCGGGGAATACAGGCGTGATGTTATGTGATGTTATGTTATTAGTAGAATCTGGTTTTTTGTCTGCTATCAGGCCTACATACCCTATGTAGGGTGTAAGGAAAATAGTCGCGCAAACTGTAACCATGGGTTCTGAACCCCCCTGCGTATGTTTTATATATAACTGGTTTAAATATTATAATTATGCAGATGATTATAGCACTTCCCTACTTAACTTGAATGATAATGTATGACAGTATGACTGTGTGCTAAGTTAATATGGCTGGAGATAAGTAAGTATTACCGAATTGTCCTGTAATCTTGGCCCGTGACGAAATAGGGTACCTGAATATGACGGATGTGGACGGCAACCTGTTAAATGGGTAATTTAAAAATAAAATGCTTTTTCATACATTTTGACCGCGTTAGTACACTTTTCTATGAAACAGCTGATTACAAAAACCGACTTCAAAAAAGGGTTAGCTCAGAACTTTTTTCTGGGTGAACCGATTTGGTTTTTTTTTTATTTGATAGCTGGTGCTTCACATGTGGTCCCATTTAAATTTGATCAAGGTCTGACCAGTAGTTTTTGAGTTATCCTTAATACTACATATTTTTTCCACCTAGTCTATATTGATGATGTGTTAATAATTTCCTGTCACTGTTATTTACATACCAAGTAGTGGTATTGGAATTTGTGTGGGGTACCACAACTAAAAAGTGAAGTATAAAAACTTTTTTACAAAAATCTACCGACTTCCAAAAAAAAACACTAAAAGACGTGAAAAAAAACTTTAAATTCGGAAGTCGGTGGCCAAAAACGAAAATACAAAAACAAAGACACCGTTGTTTTTTTGTAAAAAAGGTTTTTATGATGACCGACGAACATTTGTTACCCCGGGTTTTCAGAATCATAATATACTATACTGAATCCATAGTTACAGTTTGCGCGTCAATATCCCTGGCACCCTCTTTATACACGTAAACATATCCTATATACATATACATCCTAGACAGTATAAGAAAAGGAAAGAGCCGTTGAGAAAATTCAATAAGAAAACCGTGACGTCAACTTCGCCTGTTCAATAATAATAATAATATTTATTTTATTTTCACACCACAATATCCTTATAAAATAATAGCAAAAAATACCATATTGTCCAGTCAGGGCTGAAAGAAAAGTATTGTAGGAGACTGGTGCCTAAGCTAAGCCAAAGCCTATATTTCAGGCCATCAGGTCTCCGCCCGAAGTTCATAATTATGGTTTCCGTAAACTACTAGACAATAATTACTATTTTACTAATAAGAAGGAGTATTCGTGTGGAGTGTGTGAGTGTGAGTGATGAAGAAGTTGGTACGTGTTAAACTGCTTGCTGAATGCCACAGTAGTATGTGCTCGTGTTAGAGATAAACAGTCGGAACGCGGTGAAACAATGTTTATGTTACACGTCCTACGATAACCATAAAGTATAAGTACTAATCTTAAACAGGCTTTCATATCGCGGTCGATAGCCGCTATATAATTAAACTAGCCAGGTTTAGTCTATGCGGCCTACTTAAGACCTGTCTTATAGATACTACACACTGACAGCCTGTCCGGAACTCGGAACTTAGAATTTGAGCCGCATGTCTGTCTTGAGTGGCCTACCTATAGTCCTATTCCTACCTATAGTCCTAGTGGAGTACCTATAGTCTTAGTTTGAAGATGCGGTTTAGGGGATTTTCGTTTCAAAAAGTCATAGCAAAATAAAGGATTGTACATATTAGGTCCGATTCTAATACAACTAAGGTATTTTTTGCACAAAATATTGACGATAATCATCCAAGCATGGTAATTATAGTCTTTGCCATCAGAATATCGACAGTAGTGGTTTATGAGAAGCATATATTCAGTTGGAGATGTTAAGTGATCATCACAGTCAACTGTTGGACATAGGCCTCTCCAATTACACGCCATTCAGCTCGATTTTCGGCAACTCTCCAGCTGCTACCAGCCACCTTTCGAAGATCGTCGATCCACCTAGCCTGAGGGTGTCCTACCTTACGTTTGCCGATTCGCGGTCTCCATCTCAAAATCTACCTGTACCGCCTTTTTATAATAAGCTCTTGCAACAACTGGAGCAGAAACGTCTTTCTAGTATAACATCAACGCAACAAAACCGGCGAGTTTGATCCCCCAGTTCAGTGTATAATATGCACTACAGCTAGAACGAAAGTGACAGTAACGGACTAAGCTATAAACTCTAATGAAACTCACATTAATAGTTTTGACCATGTTTGATGTAGGATCACTAATCTAACGGTGCCTCATTTATAGTCGTGATTGACATGAAACAGTTTCTTTACTAAGTTATGAACGTGACCTTGTTCTTTTAACATAGACATTAGAGGCACTTTCATAATTAGAATTGCTATTACATAAAGAGTATTTAGGCTTGGCTTGTTAATTGTAATGTTTCATGGGTCACGCAGCCTTCCAGCGTAAAATTCTTCGCGTTGAAGTAGCTTTAAATCAAAATTGACAAAACTGGTTTTCTATTTTATGATTTGGAGTTTTGTTTGATCGTTTTTCTACATTGATAAATGATAAATGATTTTATTTCTGTAAGTAGGTTTGTACAAACACTTTTACACGTAAATCATATTTTAAAAACTAGATGAGGTCGGCGTTTCCTATCTGACTACTCTGAGAAGAAAGGCCGAAACAAACTCAGAGGTCACAGTCTCTTTTAAAGTTCAGACATAATCTTGGTCAGATCATGTGGTCATTCTTATCTCAGACATATAAAGAAACAATACTGCGGCAACAAAAATATTACGGTCACCATCTTTCCTTCCCTCATCTTTACTCGCGAAAGTTAATATAAAGCGGATAGCAATTACTTTTTTCTGCTATC
Organism: Griposia aprilina; assembly: GCA_916610205.1. Taxonomy (NCBI): domain Eukaryota; kingdom Metazoa; phylum Arthropoda; class Insecta; order Lepidoptera; family Noctuidae; genus Griposia; species Griposia aprilina. The sequence goes on along the minus strand of OU744285.1, from coordinate 20,746,586 downwards.
AACATACATCGAAGAGAAGACCTTCAATATCGTAATCCTCGTATCTAAACATAGAAAGCAGGGGATATTCCAACGTTTATAAAATAAGTGCATTCTCGTGACGTAATCCGATGACGCGCCGCATGGCGTGTCGTGCTAAAATATCTTATACTTAAAATATCTTATAGCGGGAAGTATATTACGTAATCACAGGTGTGAAACGGATCACAAACAAATTGAGACTCTATTATTTGTGTACTATGTTTACTCATTGTCAAGGCTTTTTTTCCTTCTTCGTAGTACTACAAATAATTACCGTTTTTGCTCACGTTTGAGGTCGTCGTATCTTTGTTGTCCTTTCTGGTGTTTTATTAGGATTCAGACGATCCATAATATGGGATGCTTAAACAAGAAGATAGTTTGAAGATGTTTCCCATCATTTATCACCATCAACGTGACAGCCCTTTGTGTTTCAATTTTAGAGTTTGTAAATGTTTAAAACTAACTTTGGTGATGGGACACCCTACCCCAGCCTCATTAATACTTTAGGGAATGCATACATATTCCTGTCTATATTTATTCATTTTAATGATTTAATTCATGTTTTTATCAGGATTTCCCGGCTAACTTCGAGCTAAAATGATTTTTAGCTTTTGTGGAAAAGCTCCTTTCAAGTTCAAAACAAGTAGGATATAATCAGCCTATAATGTTCCCACTGCTGCGACACAGGCCTCCTCTCTCTCTCTCTCTCTCTGTCTCTCAACTGAGTCTGACGATCTTTTATTGCACTTTACAGCTGGAAGACTTGGACCTAACTCTCGCATCGGAGGTGTCTGGCCGCTCGTCGATGAACACTACGTTTTCCAAGCCGATCAACATCGACCTGTCGCAGCCCGCACACAATCTACACAACACCTTCAACAAGTAAGTATATTACATACTTATTTATTTGACATGTTTTGGCTAAGACCAGGGTTGATAAAAAGATCCGCATGCATATTTTCTAAGCTTTAATATTAAGGGGGATGCGCTAAGATAGCCCGCGAAATTAAAATTTACTTCGGTACGTTTTTTGCAATTTGCAGGTCAGTGTCAGGTTATATGTGGGTATGCGATTTTTATTAACTTAATTAACTAACAAACTATTAAAATAAAAACATGATAGCCTAACCTAATTAAATTATTAAAAAACTAAAATATGGCGTCGAAAAATTCCTCCGCATCGCTGTCGACTGGTAATGAACCCAAGATACTGGCTGCATTGCCACGTTGCATGGCAATGCTTAGCCTCTGGCCAAGTTAAAAGCCAGCCCTTGGGTCGCGTGAAGTCTCAACCAGCCGTTTGGAGATTTCTTTGAACAAACAATGAGCACTTAGACTCCACGGCCTGAGGATTTCAACCCCAAACGGCTCGAAACTATAATTGTCGATAAGGTTATTATACTTTCGCCGCTTGAGGTTTTCCGCAGTCGCACGCAGCAGCAGCGACAGCACAGCACGCCGAGCCAGGAAGATGAGATGGCGCAAGAGTATCGACACACGTTGCGTCCCACAGTAAAGGCCTACCCACCTTCCATGGAAATAAAGACATGCCGTCCGGTCTCTTGCCATCGTCGCGTGCCAAGCCATTAGGTTCTAATACAGCTGGAATGCCGATGGTAACAAGAGCTCGTCGGATGATGTCATCAATGTTTGAATGCTGCGCTAAGCGGCCCGCACTTCGGCTGCAAGACAGGCCGTGGTGTCCCCGGCTGTTGACAACATCGCCATAGTGACAACGATGAGGAGAACAACAAGAAGCTCCTAATCCCAGGGAAACAGCGAGGCGGAAAGTAGTGTCGTTGAGCAAAGTGCCTATGTTCTACGACGGTAGTGCATGTAGCCAAAGACCCGACTCCCAATTACCAACAGCCAGCAGGCGTGCACGCTCCGCAGTAGTAGCAGACGTGTTAAGTAAATTGTTCTGTACTGCTCTGCAGAGCGGCTCATCCCACCGTTTCTGGGGAGATGGATTGTCGGGTGGATCTGAATTCGGGCAAACGAGCCTCCAGGCTTCCATAGCCTCGGTGAAGCACGGCACATCAGACAAAATTAATCAGTGTGGAGGTTAGGATTTTCCTGATTAATTTCTCAGTGCCGTAGACCAAGGATATGATGATAATTTTTATGATTATAATTCTATACCTAAATAAATATTTGTTACGGCCGCGAATTGACTTAAAACCTGATACTGACCTACAAATTGCAAAAACGTAAGAAAATTCGAATTTCGCCGGCTACCCTGAGGCTTTCGTCTTAGGTGAACCCAATGAACGCTGACGTCCGCATAGCATGTAAATCTGTTTTTTTTCGACATGGATACGTTTATTTATTCATTAATCTCGCTATCTACTATGATGATAGTAAATAGCAACGTCTAACTTTGAGGTCTCTTTAGGTAATCTGGTTTTCAAACACTGTGTTTATCCCGACAATCTCTTACATTACACCCCGCTGAAGCAGTCAATTTAGAAGCCCACAGTTATGCATTGTAAGGGCTGAGCACATCAGTTTAAATGTTATCTAAGGTCAGTGTTAGATGATGACAGGTTAAAGAGCTCAGCAGCCTGCGTTTAATCTAATTCAAAGTTGTTATGGCTTCTTAACAACATCACACGAGCCTACTCGCAAGTCGCAATACAATATAAGCTTTAAATAATAGCTTGTTAAGATCAAGTACAGCTCAACCCTACACCTCTATTCATAAAAGTTAATCAATATCGGTTTACAATTGCGAGACTGATTCTCGCTCTGATAAAAATATGCTTGATTAATTAAAAGCTAAATAATGGTACTATTTACTATTGATACTAATACAAGTTGGTTCTAAAAATAATGAGCGATGGCAGTGACATTTGCACTATATTGTGAATTGAGAATAATAATAGCATACTCTTTATTTTTTAATAAATGTGTTACATCACTAATGAGAGCAGGGCATTAGTATTGTTGTGGATTAAAGGCCAGTCTTTTTTATGCTTGATTAAGGCGCAGTAAGAAGCATTTTTTTTGGTAATTGACAATAGCGCATCGCGGTAGCAAATAAGGTTCAAAACAGCGATGCGTTTGGTGTTAGTTGAATTGAATGAGCACCAAAATAAAAGTAATTTTACAGTTTTAATACAATTAAAAAATAAATGCAGGGCGCTGTGGAATAATTTTTAGGTATTGCTTTAGTTGATTGAATTCTCTTTATTATCCTACTAATATTAAAAAAGATTGAAAGTTTGTGAGGATGGATGGATGGATGGATGGATGTTTGTTACTCTTTCACGCAAAAATTCCTGAACGGATTTGGATGGAATTTGGAACACATAGTTTATAACCTGGATTAACACGTAGGATACTTTTAATCCTGGTAGTACGTTCCCTTGGGATAATTTCCGACATCCACGCGGGCGAAGCCGCGGGCAAAAGCTAGTCATTACATAAAATATGATAGTTTACGCTTAATTTTAAGAATTATGCTACGAACGATTGTTTTACCATGATAATATTTTATATTTATGAAATATTTTTGAATAAGTCATTTGACAATAGGTACACTCAATTTTTATGTACCAATACGCCTAACTGTTTGACAAAAAACTGAGTGTTTTCGATGTCCTACGTTTGAGCAGCGCCTTAAGTTAATTTGGTATAGGAATATTAATTCCAAAGCTGATTCATGAATATAATTGTAATATAAACAAGCTTTGTAAGGGCACTTTATCTCTTAATATACATAAATCTTTATTTTAGGAAACAGTTAAGTTAGTTGTTAATTTTAAATAATAAGCTAAACTGCACCGACCTAAAAAAAAATGTTCTGGTTCTAAATGAATATTCTCCTTGCATAAGAAAACCTTAAAACATGCACTGTCGCTCAAATTCAAAACAGTATAAAGTTTAGTCGAACAAAAACGTCACAAGAAAGTAGAATAATTATTCTCAATTTCTCCAATCAATAACAAATGAAGTCTCATGCGCAACTGTCAAAATTGACATTAGAAACCTTCTATTAGGGCAATGACCATAAAGTGAACAGCCTAAACTAAAGAGACAAAAAAAAAAGCTTAGTTCCTTATTCTTCTAATTAATTACCGTACATGACGAAGCATAAGCATTGATTCCAGTAGGTACAGTTAGCCGTAAAAAGATGTAAACATCGACAATAAGTTATATAATTGTCCATCTTTGTTCCAGAATATTGTATCAATGTGTAGCCACAAAACATTACACATTAGGTACTCATTGTAGGTACACATTAATACAGTATTCATTATCATCATTATTTCAGCTGCAAGAAGTCCACTGCTGGACATAAGCCTCCCCCAAGCACCGGCATGTGGACCAGCAATCATTAATTGTCAAGTTTACAGCACAATACTTCATCAAGTCGATTGTCATAACATCAAAAGTAAAAGTACATGTCATCATTCTCAGTTCCATAGCAACAACAAAAAAAAAAACATTCGCACTTTCTTTCTATCCGCCTTTTCCTACTTTCCCTTTCCGATATGTACCATCGGCTACAAAAAAGTGTACATACATCGACAAGACTTCATTTGATTGTATATAATTTGTGTTCCATAATACTGTATCGCGACCTTGTGAAAGCCGCAGGAATCGACTGGATGCGAGAAGCACAGTACCGCGGGGTAATTGCGTAACACATAACAGTAGCAATGGCTTTCATTTTGACAGTTCATATTTCAACATTCATTGCGTTATTTACGCTGTTGAGCAGACAAATTTTTCGAACATAAGATACTATGGATTAGCAATAGGCTTCAAAATGATTCAGATTGTGATAGATATTGTGTTACGTAATTAGGGTGCTGGTCATGGTCTATCTGTGCGCCAAATTTCATCCAAATCCATTCAGCAGTTTTAGCGTGAAAGTGTAACATAAAAACAAACTCACTTTCGCATTTATAATATTAGTTAGGGTGACTAATACAATAGCCAAAAGCGAGGTCTGAATCGAGTAATTGGGAGTAATTCATACGTCTAAAGCGCAGTGCAGTGCAGCGCAGCGTAGTGTTCGTTCTAACGCTATTACAGTAATATTATACTACTACAGATTACCCAGGAAAACTATGCTCTTCGGGTATCATCGTCTATCTTCGGATATACGAACGCGCGATGATGAGATCTTAGGCCTATAAAATTAAAGGCAGCTAAACGCCATAAAGTCGTAAAATGAGTTAACTACGGCGCCATCTAGTTTAGGTAGTTGGACACGCTTTGGTGTATTAATTTTTTACAAAAAAATGCAGGCAAAGTCAGTTCAAAAATAAAATATAGAGTTGCTACCTTGACAAAATTATTAGTTTTTTTAGTTTCTTGAACATTTCACAGACTTGGATTTGGCTGACTTTGATTTTATACACCTTTATTAATATAGTGCTGTTACAACCATGGAAGTACTTGCGTATTTTGTATTACCATGAATGCAAAATTATAGATTAACGACTCTATGCAATTCCAAAAAAACTCTTTATCACTTTTGAGTGACAGATGACGATTGCGATCGGAGTAGGTAGCCGCCCAACAAGGAGAATAAAGCGGACAAATTGCGTCAGTATACAACTTAGACGCTTTGCCGCTGCGGGGGGTTAATCTGTGGCGCGACGCTCGTGCTAAATCGGAAACACGAAGATTACCGAAGCGCATACCTTTTCCGCCAACAAAATGGCAATAATCTCATAACTTTTCCCCATCATCACAACTGGCCAGTTTTATTGACAAAACTTGCATGATGTGTTACCCAGGTGGATATTCAGTTTATACCTCAATTTGGCGCTCGCGCAAAGGAGGTGTTACGGTGTTGCGTCCGCGCAGAATCTGGCGCTGCACTGTTTTAGGTTATTTTATGCTTTCTACTGTCGGGAGCGTCTGGTTTTTGTGCTAATGTTGCTTATAACAAGCTTTGGGATGTTATTGGCTTAGATTATGGTTTCTCGCTTTTTATTAAAGAAGTCTACACCTTATTTGAGGATACTTAGATGCTCTTTTGTGTTAAGATATTGTACATGAGCTTAGTTAAAGATTATAAAGATAAATAATACAATAAAGCATTATTATATCGTTCTATCAAAGCCACTTGGACTTTACCCTAGTTAGCTTAGCTAGCTTAGTCCGTTGTCTTGTCAAATGATTCCATTGGCTGCTGCTATTCAATCAAGATTTGAAAACAGAAATACTTATCATATCTTCGATTGGAAATTAATTTTACAAACGAGGCCGTTGCTCAAAGACCCTCAGTTATGACTTGTTTATATTATTTCCGACTTCACAGCATCTAATGTACCTCAAATAAAGAACAGGCTTCGGCCTTTTTTATGTCATTAAATTTTCTACAATAGCCAAAAATGGCCTGTGTTTTCTAAAGGCAACTCAATGTTAACATTTCGCTGATTCACTTTCCAGGGGCATATCAAATATGATGAACGAGCGTCCAAGTCTGAACATGTACCAGAGCGGCGAGTCGCTGATGCGCATGTCACCACCCAGCCTTGTGTCGTCACTGCTCATGGAGAGTTCTGGAACGTTCAACGCCGAGTCTATTGACAGTCGGAAATCTATACTTTCACATAAAGATTCAGGTAAGGGAATAAACTCTGTCTTTCTTGCGGAGTGGCCGCCCACGTTCGTTGTAACAGACAAAAAAAAACTGGTGTGTGTACGGCATCCATATTTGGCAGAGCTCTACTTTGAAGCATATCCCATGCGTGCTCAATGGGATTAAAGTCTGGCGATTGAGCAGGACAAGGTAGGACGTTGATATTAGCTGCGGCAAGTGTGTTTGCAACGACTCTGGTAGTGTGTGGACGATTTTGGCTTTTTATTTTGACCTCATTGCCAGCTTCGGCATCAGCACCCACGAAAACCATGAAAACTATCTATCTCTCTCTCTCTCTCCCTCTCTCCCTCTCTCTCCCTCTCTCTCTCTCTCTCTCTCTCTCTCTCTCTTTCTCTCTCCCCCCCGAACTCCTTATTAATATCAATCCTCCTAGATTATTGATAACATTACGTAGCAAGAATTGCAGCCTCGGTCTACTTTATATATTTATGTTATGCATTCTCGACTGTGATGCAAGCATCCGTCAAGTTACCGCCTCACTGAATACAGTACTCATATAACCTGTACGGATAGGGAAGTACTCTACATACATGCATACATAAACTCACGCCTTCTTCCCATGGGGGTAGGCAGAAACTACAGAACGCTACCTGCTACTATCCTTACATACTCCTTTTGCCTCGTTTACGTTCATACATCTGGTTATACATGCACGTCGGTTGCCAGTACTCTGTCGGTATTATATACTACTAGCTGCGCTCCGCGGTTTCACCCGCAGCGGTATGTAATATACTTTACGACCTATTCTCAGACCTACCAAATATACACAAAAAAAAACAAAAAAGACGGTCAAGCCGTTTTGGAGGAGTTCGATACCAAACACTGTAACACGAGATTTTTATATATTAGATGATACTTATGACTTCTGATTATACGCATTCGCTATTCGTGAAATTGAACATCAATGAGAATCTAAGTAACTTTGCCGCCGTCTGTCTGTTTTGAACTTTTCATACCAGGGTTGACCCGTGTCAAGTGGACATAATATTGTTTCTTTTCTTTTTAATATTAATATTAATTCTAAATCAAAAAAGGATTGTGTGGTTTTATGAAACCACGGTAAAAGTGAAACTTTTTCCCTACTCCGCGGCCGACCGTCACGCGACATGCAACACACCAACGAAAAAGTTTGAGACGATGTAATAAAAGTTTCACTTTAAAAGATGCAATACAGAACGCATATTGGCACATTTGTATTCAATACCTAGTCTTGCCATAAATATTGTCACGAAGAAAAAAAAAATATTTATTGCAAATTATATTTATTACCTTTACAGTGTGTTAGTTTAATACATAAATATAAAACAATTTAAAATATAAAAAGCTTATTCGAAGTGGTCTCCATTGGCTGCAATACAGTCCTTTAAACATTGAGGCCAATTATCAATAGAAGCACGCACTCTTTCCATAGGAAAATTCTTCACTGCCAATCGTATGGATTGTTTTAGGAACTCCAAATTATCATGGCGTTTAGAGCAAGCCATACTCTCTAAAACTGACCATAAATCATAATCCAGCGGATTAAGATCGGGACTAGACGACGGCCAGTCTTCAGCTCTGATGAAGTCCGAAACGTTCACTTCCAACCAAGACTGCGTGGACCGAGCTTTATGACCCGGCGCCGAGTCTTGTTGGAAGGACCATACTTGGTTATTGAACATGGTGTTGTTAAGGGGCTTAACTATCTTCTCAAGAATGGTATCTTGATACACTTGTGCCTATGTTTTGATACCTTTTTCACAAAAATATGGCTCAGTCACTCCTTCATAGCTAACACCCCACCAAACCATCACTGAAGTCGGATAATGCCCACGTTGCACTCTGTCGACTATTTGGGAAGCTTCCTTAGAGCTTTGAGCATAAATACGGTCATTTTGTTTGTTAAAATGTTGCTCAAATGTAAAGATTTTATCATCCGTAAACAAAAATTTTCTGTGACCTCCCTTTGCGTACCGCTTCAGTAGTTGTTTCGATTTTACCACCCTATTCTTTTTTAAATTATCGGTTAAAAATGACCAGTGCGTCTCTTATAGGCTGCAAGTCATAAGTCATCTTTTAAAATACGCGACATGGTTCTGGGTGCTACGAGGGCGGGTCAATAAGTCCGTGACTTTTTGAATTTCTGACCTCTTTACTGAAACAGCAACACTGCTCCTGTCAACAGGCATCTGTCAGTTGACTCCTGTCAAAATTTAAACTTGCTGCGTCAGTTAGTTTGTGTTTGACAGCTATTTTTATCAGAATACTCACTAATTTGAGGAGAAAATGGAAAAAAGTGAATTTCGTGTGCTTATTAAGCATTATTTCTTGCGAAAAAAAACCATTACCGAGACCAAGGCTAAGCTTGATAAATACTATGGGGACTCTGCACCATCGATTTCAATGGTAAAAAAGTGGTTTACTGAATTTCGTTGTGGCCGTACAAGCACTGAAGATGCCGAACGTCCTGGACGCCCAGTTGAGGTCTCTACACCCGAAACAATCGAAAAAATTCACGATATGGTGTTGGCCGACCGAAGATTGAAAGTGCGAGAGATTGTGGAAGCCGTAGGGATCTCGCATGGCTCAGTGGTTTCAATTTTGAATGATCACTTGGGCATGAGAAAGCTTTCCGCAAGATGGGTGCCGCGTTTGCTCACAGTCGACCACAAACGCAATCGTGTAACAACTTCACAGGAAGGTTTGGCGTTGTTTAATCGCAATATGGAGGAGTTTTTGCGCCGTTTTGTAACCGTGGACGAAACATGGATCCATCACAACACACCAGAGACCAAACAACAGTCAAAACAGTGGGTTTCTAAGGGTGAATCGGCGCCGAAGAAGGCCAAGGTGGGTTTGTCAGCCAATAAAGTTATGGCGACTGTTTTTTGGGATGCACGCGGGATATTCCACATTGACTAACTTCAAAAGGGAAGAACAATCAATGGGGAATATTATGCCAACTTATTGGACCGATTCAATGACGCTTTGAAAAAAAACCGACCTCATTTGGCCAAGAAAAAAGTTCTTTTCCACCAAGACAATGCAAGGGTGCACACATGTGCAGTTGCCATGGCAAAAATCCATGAATTGGGCTATGAATTGCTCCCTCATCCGCCCTATTCTCCAGATTTGGCTCCGAGCGACTACTTCTTGTTCCCAAACCTGAAGAAATGGCTTGGTGGAAAAAGATTTGACTCCAATGATGAAGTCATCTCGCAAACAAAGGCCTATTTTGAGGACCTCGACAAATCATTTTTTTTGGAAGGGATAAAAAAATTGGAGAAGCGTTGGACAAAGTGTATAGAGCTCAAGGGAGACTACGTTGAAAAATAAAATTATTTTTTTATCAAAAAATCTGTGTTTTATTCCAAAAGTCACGGACTTATTGACCCGCCCTCGTATCTTCATCTCCCGAGATAAAATCTTTTGTTTTTGGACAGGATTTCTTCGAATTCTTTCCCTTACTGCTTTGACCACCTTTTTCGTACGAACACTACGTGGACGGCCAGTTCTTTTTCTGTCACAAAGAGAGGAGGTCTCATTGTACCTATTAATAGCCCGGTACACAAACATTTGACTAATACCAAGCGTATGGAGAGTTTAAAAAATTGCATTTGGCTCCATATCAACTTTGTGTAATGCAATCACAGCGATTCGGTTCTGTTTATCACCCCACTCCATTTTAATATCGCAAAATATTGTACAATGTATTGGCGCCAAAATTAGAAAACTCAATGAACAATCGTATAAAAATGACAGATTTCAAATTCAAATGTAATATCTTTCTTATTTTTAACTGTAACAGTATTTATGGCCAGACTAAGTAAATACGGCAAGCCTAGTTAAAATTTTTGACATCTTGCTATCGTCTGTTCCTGTCCCAAATCACAAACACAACCGCGTTCCTAACTTTCTCATGGAACTACGTTATCTTAACATATTTCTTCATTATATTTCCAGGTCTACCAATGTCAGCTCGCGACAGCATCGACCCGATGCTGACGAGCATGACGCTCAGCATTCTCGACGAAAAAGACATGAGCACAAGTTTCCTCTCGCAAACCACATACCCCGACAATGACAGCCTGATGGACTCCTTACCGCCATCCCTCGTCAGCTCCGTCAACTCTTCATATGTCATCTCAAACACTTCCAAACCTCCTAAAGAAAGCAACGACTCCAACATATTCTCTTCAGCAACATTCACTCACTTAGAAACATCGCAAAAACTCCTTTCCGGCCGACCAAGATGCCAACTCTACAACAGTTATACGAAACGAGAATCCGCCATACGAAACTCAGAATCCTACACTAAGTCCCGAGAAGAAGCATGCCAAATCGACACAGCGAAAATTCTAAACGAAAACTCGGATAAGAAAGACTCGCCAAAGATTGTTCCCCGCAACGTACCCTTGGCGGAAATGACTGAACCGATCACCTTACACTACTCTAATAATAGGTTTAGTAGAAGAGATAATGACGCCGAGAAAGAAAACTTTGAAACTGACGACACTTTCTATAAAGATATGGGGCTACCGAAACCTGAAGATGTTGGTAGAAATAGTTTGAATGTTACGTTGGGGAAGCAGGAATTAAATGAGATAATTCAAGCTCGGCAGAAGTTGTCTTTAGCTCGGAAAGCATTGCCGACGGAACCGGAGAAGGCGATGCCAGCTCCTGTAGACACTTCGCCTATAAAAACGATTCAGTTACCAAATCAAACTATGATAACAGTACCGCGACAAAGTATAGAGAACGCCTCAGAGTTGTTATCAAGACGGAGAGTGTTAAACGGTAATGGTATTGATAGACAAGAAGAACCACCAACGAGAGAGACTCCTAAAAGAAATGCTACGTTTAAGAAGCTTTCGCCTAAAGCGAGCGCTATGGACACTACGGTGGTTTATATGAAGACAGAAGATAATCAAATTATAGATATTAATTCGGCTACGCTTAATCTAATAGATGTTGGGGATAGGACTCTACAGCAAGAGCACAGGGTATGTATTTATTTTACCTTTTTATCATATTTTAGGTGTAGTATCACACTATAGCGCGTGTGTGAGCACTATGTACCTACTATAAAGCTACCATTTACTATACTCGAAAGGTTTAGGTAGTTAAATAAAGGTAAACAAAAAAAACCACGTGACTCATAGATGTTAAACCTTTTATTTCAAATGTTAAAATCATATTATTTTGAGTCCCATAATAATAGGCTCTATTCTGAATCTGAATTTGAGGAACTATCTGTGACATTAGTAATAAAGCGTTCAGTGTTATCATCAATTATTTTGTCTAATTTAATCATTTTCTGTTCTTCTTTATTACATGACCCTCGCAAATTTTCCAATTCTCAGCAGTCACATTAGGTAAAGCCTCTGGCAAAAGGATGTTTAGGTCAGACATTTTAAAAGTTTTATTTTTCTCGTCTTCAAACCCTTTAGCTTGATCCCATATTAACTCAATTGAATTGCGCTCACAATGGTATGGTGGCAGCCGCAATACAGTGACACCATAAACTTAACATTTTTTCTAATTCATCCACAGCTTATTTATTAGGCATCTCGTTAACCGACTAAACGTAATACCTGCTACTTCAGTTGCCATACTACGTCACAGGTGTACTCTTCAATTTAGCAACGTTATCTAATGCGTTGTATTTTCTAAAAGGTATAAGGAACCTGTCTTTTTGGGCTCTTTACAATAGACAGATTACAAAATATTATACTATTTTTTAAATCTAACAAAAAAATGTGCTCAAGCATTTACATGTACGAAGAGTATAGTTTACGAATAAAAGATAAAGTTTAACATACTTTAATAAAAGAGGAAACTATCGTATAAATCGCAAATAACTATAATTTTGTTGTAACGTATTTTTAAACAAGTGTCAACTATAAAAAACCCTTTTTACGATTTGTTTACCTTTATTTAACTACCTAAACCTTTCGAGTATAGGTTCGTCTCATTGACTTGAATATATTTTCATACAGAGTGGTAGGGACAATGGATTCAGTACACGATTCTGAACCCACCAACGTTGAAAATTTTCGTCGGTTATTAAAAAAAAAACAAATTACTTTTCCACACATTTTCATCGCGTAGGTATTGCACTTTTCTATGAAACAACAGTTTTTTTTTTACGCTTTTGGTTATATGATCATGTGCTGAGTTCATTCACCGTGCACAGATGTGAATACTACCATTCTTCAACAAGTTTTCTATATTTTCATATTGTAACATAACCTTTGTTTGCAGGACTGGGGATCTCAAGAGCGAGCGATGGTTGGTTCAAGCGAGAGCACAGACACAGGTACCTTCAGTTCTTCCAGTCCGCCAGACAGCGTACCTGACTCTGCGCCTACGCATGACCCACGTAAGTACTATAGAAGATTTTATTTATACAAACACACATGGTTAAAGGTCACGGGAGGTTATTGGTTCTAAAAGGGGATATTATGGGAAGGAAGGGAGGGGGACAATGTGTAAATCGCTCACACACCGGTGGATGTTTGGAGGAAACGGGCAATGCACTTATGACAAAGGTTAATTAAATGGAAGTTTATCGAAAAGCAAAGACACGAAAAATAGGCAGTCTCTGGACTGCCGACAGAAGTGAAAACCCCAAAATGTACACAGGCGGCTGCACGTCGGCAGTCTGGCGCAACACGTCACATTAGCATGTCGGTGACGCGAACTCATTAGTTTTGCCCCTTACAAAAATCGCTCAACTCGGCTAAAGAAGTTTCCACAAAAAAAAAGGATTGTGTGGTTTCATGAAACCACGGTAAAAGTGAAACTTTTTTTCACATTATAGACATTTAACTCAAAACCTCCTTCCTTTCACTTTATCCCTACTCCGCGGCCGACCGTCACGCGACATGCAACACACAGACGAAAAAGTTTGAGACGATGTAATAAAAGTTTCACTATAAAAATTCAAACCCACAAAGATAATAAAAATGGATTAATTTAAGATGATTGTATCTATTAATTAGTTAAGGTCCATAAATGGAGCTACGGTGCTTCCAAACGCTTAAAACACAAGGTACAACACCACACATTCTCACATTGCAGGCCACCAAGTCGCCTCTACACCGCTTATGTCACTTCGGAAAGGAGCTAAAAACGACTTGCTGAACTTGCACAACACAATATCTCCGATCTACGACATGATTGACGATAAGTCCTACACCGTTACAACCATTACTAAAGCAAGTTCCACGGGAATGGAACAGACTTACGATATGCGTAATGCGACTGTTATAAATACTGCGACGATGGTGAAGAAGCCGACGGTTAAAAGGGATATAATGGCGGGGAAAAGTAATCCCGAGAAGAAAATGTTTGCGCCAAGTGTGATGCCGAAGCCTACAAGGGTGATACCTACGACTTCTGGAGGTATGTATGCCCGGCTTGACTGATTTACTTGGATACAATAGACGCTGTCTATTTTTTCGATGAATAGACACGGCTATTTCTATACAAAGTGACAGTTCGTTTCGCCATTATTGACATCGCACCGTAAAATTCCTTCTAAATTTTGTCTTTCGTTTCTACTGATCGTTGTCTAGGTCCTTTTTAATGTAGACTATTTCAGAAGACAGTTGTCTAAGGTAGTGAAGACAATCTATACTCGACGGCCACAAAGTATAACAATGGAATTTTTCACTTTTTGTACGAAAAATGTAAAAACCTACATGTTGAGTTTTAGGGGGTTAAAGGTTCTTAAAGGGGGATCGAAATTTTCATTTATTTTTCCGATAGGACACACCATTTTCGAGATATAAGCAAAATAAAAGAAAAACGTGAATAAATGACTAAATCTCGTAAAAAGTGCAGTTGCTCTTTCTACTTTGCTGCCGTCGTACTGTCTTCACGAAACGTCATTTTTGTCTATTCTTCCGTCGACAAAACGGTGCTTGTGCTAAGCCTGCTGCGAGGTAATTACGTAACACACTAACAATAGGAATGGCTTTCATTTTGACAGTTCAACAACATTCATTGCGTTATTTACGTTGTTGAGCAGACAAATTTTTCGAACATATGAATCAATGGATTAAAAATAGGCTTCAAAATGTTTTAAATTGTGATAGATAGTGTGACACGTATCATATGTCCGGGAAGCGTTTAAAATAGCGCTATGAGGCGCTGTCCTTATTGGCAATAGATCGCACGAAAATGCGACTGTCAAATCCCATTGAATGGAACAGACGTATCCTTACTAATTGTGCTGTGATATTCAAACGATCAGTTCGCAATTAATTAGGACACACAATAAGTATGATGAATTATCACGAGATCCTAGCTTCAGGGCGTATGATACGCCCAGTTATAGTATGTACGTTTTTTAAGGTTTAAACTGTATTTTTTTCGATTTTACAAATTCTGTTTTTACAGAGGGATAAATATCGTTTAATTAATATCGATTAAGACACTTACAGAAAATTACCTACAAGTTACCCTAACGGTGCCAACGGAACCCTATTACTAAGTCTCCGCTGTCCGTCCGTCCGTCTGTCTGTCAGCGGGCTGTATCTCATGAACCGTAATAGGTATACAGTTGAAATTTTCACAGCGTGTGTATTCCTATTGCCGCTATAATAAAAATAAAGTTAAAAATTAAAGGAGGTGGAGGTCTCCATACAAGAACCGTGTTTTTTTCGGTGATTTTTGCCTTGTGGTACGGAACCTTTTGTATGCGGGTCACACTCTCACTAGGCCGGTTTTTTTAGATGCACAAAGCATAACCCATTTCCATTCAAACATTTATCACCCTTAATTTTGCACAAAAAATCACCTCATAATCAATTGTTTTATTTTCTCCATATTTTATGTTATTTTAGCATCATACACTAATATGGTTCCACCGGCCGCCGTTCCAAGGAAAACAAGCTTGCCAACGTCAAAACTCAGGCAGTACAGCTCACATAGGGAACTTAGCAGGATACCTGGGAATGGTAAGTAACACATGCTTTTTAGCTCATTACTAGCTTCTGCCCGCGACTTCGCCCGCGTCAAATTTCTTTTTCCCCCGACCCACCCCGTCGCCTACCCGCGCTATACTTCGTTTTCGCTTAGCGTTCTTTCCGACATTTTTTGTTATTTCTCGGCTCCTAAGGGTCGTAGCGTGATGTTAAGTAGCCTATAGCCTTCCTCAAGAATGGGGCTATCAATTGCAAAAATATTTTTTCAAATCCGACTGGTAGTTCCTGAGATTAGCGCGTTCAAGCAAACAAACAAACAAACTCTTCAGCTTTAGCTTATATAGATTATTATTTTTAACCCCCGACGCTAAAAAGAGGGGTGTTATAAGTTTGACCGCTATGTGTGTGTGTGTGTTTGTGGCACCGTAGCTCTTAAACGGGTGAACCGATTTGGATGCGGGTTCTTTAATTTGGAAGCAGGTTTTCTACCGGTGATTCTTAGACATGTTTTATCAAAATCGGTTAAGCCGTTTCAAGCTCATCAGATCTTTTGTGTCGGGGTTTTTTAATTGTTCATCCTTTTGTTTGTACCCTTTTGGGTGTTTTGTTTTATTTTTTTAAGAATTTAAAAAGTTTTTTCAGTTCATTTTTCATTATTTTAATGTAATTTCGATGAATATAAGGCAAGCCATACATGAAATCAGAGATCGTGTAGTCAAGTAAATTGTAAAACGATCGAAAGGCATCCAAGTTCTATGAAAAAAATCTTTTCCACGCGCGCCACATATCTCACCATTTTATCCAACAATTATTGTTTGAACAACATTAATAAATTGTAATTGAATAAATTAAAAACGTCAATTGTCAAATGAGAAACACCTTTATGGTGAATTAAAATTGGAATCGAAATTCTAACTTCATATGGCCTTAAAGAGGTTTAAGTGTTCAAATAATCAAATCCAAGCAATTTATAGCTGGTACTACAAATTGACATTCACAGGTACATTTTCTGATCAATTTGTTTACATTTTCATCAGATACTTTTGCAACAGACCATATGTATATGTATTAATTAAGGCATGTATTGAATTGAACCTCAAATAATCCCCCTTTTTTTTACAAAAAATATTATCGAACTCTAATAAATAACGATTGCGCCTCTTTTTGTGAACCTCAAATAATTCTTAGTTAAACGCCACCAAATGCACGTGGTTGGTCACAGCTCTAACCTAACTCTAGATTAGTTACTGCGCCAAATTTTGAAAAAAGGTCAGAAATTTAAGGACGGGTTTTTTTTTTATATGTGCTCTATTAAGCAATGTACCCCTCCAGCCCCACACGCAGCAGCCGGTGCGGCGGCGCCCAGCCGGGAGCTGCTGCTGGGCGGGCGCGCGCTGGCGCGGCGCGGCGTGTACGCGTCCAACCCGGCGCTCAGCCCCACCGCCAGCGCGCCGCCCGCCCTGCCCGTGTCCACCGAGTCTTATATCATCACTGTTGGCCACCAGGTACCTTTTTCTT
The DNA here is from genome assembly GCA_916610205.1 of Griposia aprilina. Taxonomy (NCBI): domain Eukaryota; kingdom Metazoa; phylum Arthropoda; class Insecta; order Lepidoptera; family Noctuidae; genus Griposia; species Griposia aprilina. The sequence goes on along the minus strand of OU744285.1, from coordinate 20,729,510 downwards.
TTACTCCAGGGTGGAAAATCCTAGTAGATGTCCTCTGCCCTAGGGCGGGCCGAGGGGTCTGTCCGACTCTTACTGCCTAAAGTCAAAGTCAAATCATTTATTTCAAATACGCACTTTTGAACGTCAAAATTTACAAAAAAAATTGAATAGATTCTATTTGCCCCAAAATGGCAAGAAACTCCACCGTTACTCTTTTAAAATGTTTTACAATATTATGTATACATTAATTATTATGTGAAGACGATGCACCTAGAATAAAATTATTATACAACAATAGTTAAAAAAATATATATATAACGCATGACAGGTAAATTAATTATGTGATAGATACATGGTGCTAACATATTTACAAATATTGAAAACTAGATGATAAACCACCCCGGTGTTCCCATCCCATACTTGCACCGGGATCATGGGAACTTGTTGCGCCTTCCACGATCCCCGGATAGGCCGGCCCGGCTTGGCGGGCCATCTCAATAACACCATAAAATTATAACATTCAACTCAACGTATTGTAGCCGCGGTCAGTTTGTACCAGCCATTTAAGACGGAGGAGAAAGATCATCGGTTTGTCTAGCAGCGAATACAGCTGTTTGTGCAAGATTATTCACTCGTTATCGGGTTTGTCCACTCGCGGCGCCTATTACCTGTAAGCGTCATCAATTGGCAGAACAGACTCCTCCGAAAGCTTGATAATTGACATTCGACATCCACGATCTTTTTGAGCAATGGTGGCCCAGTGGTACCGGCCGCGACTTACGAATTGTACGTCGTTGGTTTGAACCCTGACAGGCGCTTTACTTTGTGTATATTATTTCATCACCAGTGCTCTAAAAACGATGAAGGAAAACATAGTGAGGAAACTGGCATGACATGTGACATCCACCAACCCGCACTGGGCCGGCGTGGTGGATTACGGCCCCCTGCCTCTCACTGAGAGGAGGCCTGTGTCAATTATGCAATCTTTTTTAACCCCATGCGTAAAGCCTTTTGCTCTTTACGCCACTCTTCCCTGTTAGTGCCATTCTTCCCCGTTTGCACAATCTTTCTAAAGCATCCAGCGCATGACGCCGAATACAAAAGTAATGCTACATTTTGACGCTGAATGTTTGCACTTCCCTATCATACCTTTACGTGAAAATTTCAGAAAGAACCCTCGAAACCAGAGATTCCTTCCCCGCCTCCGTTAGTTCGACAAGGCACAGAGACTCTACGGAGAGAACGACCGCAAAGTCAGTTGGTTGCACCAAGAGATGTAAGTCGAATACGTTATAAATACTGCTTTAGACACATGCTTTGATTGAATCATACGGGTAACACGGCTCATGGGATTTTGAAAGCTTGGAAATTATAATAATAATAAAGGGATACTTAGTAAGCATTTTTTTTTGTATGATCTAAAAATACCTACTATCAAACAAATTTTATCTGGTTAACATAGGTATTTGAAGAGACTAGAAAATTGCAATTTTTTATTGAATTTCATGATAATTATTCCATCTTTTTTTCTCAATTTATATCCACGAAAGGTGTTCTCTACAAGAGATTATGTGATGAAGGTAAAATTTTCTTTTTTGTTTACATGTCTAAATTGGTGTCGGTAAAATAGCAATAATAATATTTTGTTCTAATATTAATGTGTTCCATTACAATTGTGTCTAAAATGTGTCCGTAATTGTGTCATCATACATTTATTAAACGTGAATAATAATATCATGTTCCCAATTAAAAAAATATGGTCAACACGTTCAATGCGGCCCTGTGGTTTTGGCTGTAGTTAGCAAACATATTTAAAAAACACAACCTATGTCCGTTATAGACTTTGAAACCATCCGACCTATGTGCCCCAAACCGGTTTCATTAGAAAAGCAATAATGCGAAGATGGTTTAAGACCAAAAAAAAAATTCTTTTTTTTCTAACAATTAAACAAAATATATTTCTTTTTTTATCGTAGTAGCACACGCCGGGTATTCGCTAGTTAATTATAATATGTAATATTTAATCAATATACTACCGTAGTCATGAGGTCCTGGGTTCGATTCCCGGGTCGGGCAGTATTATTGGGATTTTCCATCTGGAATTTCTCAGCAGCAGGCCGGAGTCTGGATTTTTGCCCGCTTGATGGTAATAGGCTCGCTCCCTATTACATAGGACTTAAACATAACTGGCGAAATGTGGGTGTGCTAGGTGCACCTCTGCATAACCCTTCGGGGATACGGGCGTGATGTTATGTTGTTTAATTCATTCACACGTCTTCCAACAGGTATAGGTATTTTTTTTTTTACTAAAAACTTTAGTTTGTCTCTAATTTTGCACCTTCGAATGCTGTCACTACCATTATTTCCCAAAAAAATTGATGGCAACTGTTTGCTAAATACCTACAAGTATTTTTGAGGTGAAAACTTCTTTAGGCGCGTTGAGCACCTTTTGGGTGAACAAAAATCATGGAACTCGCGTCATCGTCACCGAACGCTTTCCATGAGCTATATCTATACTGTGTATATATGTGTACTTTTTGGGTGAACAAAAAGCGTGAAACCCGCGTCATCGTCACCGCACGCTTCCCATGAGCGGGTTTACAAGTTACTTAGTTTTCACTTCTATCGGCAGTCCGCAAAGACGGCCCCTTTTTTTATTATGTTGACTGTAACTTAATTTGGAAGCCAGGATTCAAATGACAAGTACCGACATTGCTGCCCAATTCATCGTACCTTCTGCTGTTAAGTGCAGTAAACTGACTCCCGTTTTTAAAATACTAACCAAGTCTCTAATAAGAATATTGCTGTCAAATGTCACGTGTCTATACAAAAATAATAGCTTCTAATTGTAGTGGTTAAACCTGGACTAAAATAGAATTGTCTCTATGAAAGAAATACAATAATAATAAAGCAATAAGTAGTTACTATTTTTCCTCCCCTTAAAAATGTCATGTACATGGTTGCTTCATATTCTCCCACTACCCTAACTCCGGGTCCACTTTGAACGTGTTAACCGTACGTCACAACGCACTAACGGCGTCACTAACTCATGACGCAGCTACGCGCGGCTGTGGGCAGCGCCGTGCCCGTCTCCATGCGAAGCCATCACTTACCTGTGAGTGTCCACTGTTTATTTCACTCTCGTGTACACAGTGACCAAAGTCTGGATAGTTTTTTTTGTCACCGAATGCTGTAATAACCCCCTTTCACATGTAAAGCTTTGATCGAATGGTAGCCAACGTTAGGACAAAGAAACCAGAGTCATCCAAAAGCGTGTGGAGTTGACGATAGCGTCAAAGTTGCGGGAAACACCTGGATGACTGAGGCACGGAACCGGGAAGTATGGCAGAAGAAAGGGGAGGCCTGTGCCCAGCTGTGGGTGCTTCCGGGTGGAATGAAACGCTGCAGGATAGTAAGTGCTGGGTATCCGGTGAAGAATTTATGGGTCAACCGGGTACTTTGTACCGGTAAGGGTGAAAGCTTTCATACTGGCTAATACACTTCGCTACTTGGCATTCCGAGTGTGTGAAAGGGGGCTTACATAGGCAGCCCATTAGTGAGCATGATGCGTCGGAAGAACAAAATGTGTTCTTGTCTGCTATAGTGATGAAGTTAATGCTTATCTAAAATGCTTGAATATTGGCCATTGTGTACAAGAGTTGTTGTAATCGTATGTAACTCGCGATAGTATACTGATGCCGAATACATACGCGAAGGCGGATTGACGGTTTTGAGTCGGCTTCTTCATGCTTCATGCCGGCATCAGCTTTACGGAATGCATTTTCACTTTACGTCAGTTACTGGTCAGGCTTACATATCGACCGAATTTTTGATGGATGAGAATGGATTTGGCATGAACTCAAACCCACACTTTTTGTGATACAGCCTTGATTCCACTTCTGTCGAGGTAACCATCGAGTTTCAGGTTTATTTTAAACCTAAAAACAAATGTCATGTAAGTGCTCATTTACACGAGCGGCACGTTGGCGACGGCAGCCGCCGACGCGTCGACGGCTGTAGTTGTCTCTGCCGTTGGCAACATGCCGCTCGTTTATATGAGCACTAAGAGTCACTAGAGCTGGGACCCATGTCTATCGATAAAAATAATACGTCACTACCTACTAACTATACATATTATTTTTTACCAAAATTAACATAATGGTTGCTACAATTATTTATTTCCAGCTGAAATGACGGATATGAAACTAGTTACTGACACTTGTTTGATCATTATGAATATACAAATAATGTATCATTCGGCATCAGTGTATCCTGCTTATTGGTTTTAACTAAAGGCATTTTCAAAGTAAATATGAAATTTACTTTAAGTAGATATTTTTGTACTGGGTATTAGATATTACAATAATAATAGAAAAACTTTCCTTTTTAATCCTTCTATCTATCTGCCTACATTGAAAAATTCTAGAAATTTTGCTTTATACTCTCGTTACTCCCCCCTTTCTTTCCCTTAATAAACAGAAAAAAGGTCCGGATTTGATATATTCATATTTCCACAGTCCTACCAAAAATGATTTTCTGTTGTCTTGAGAAAGCGGTCCAGGTAACTCAGCATGTGTGGTCTATGGGCTAACTCCTAACAAAACCGGCTAATATTAATTTACCCATGTTATATGTCAGTGTGACGTGTTACAGCCGCCCACGACACGGCCGTACTCGATAGCGGCGCCGTCACAGCTCCAACGTAACATCTCCCGGCCTACCTCCGGACCGGTGCAGTGTAAACCACCACGTGAGTCACGAACTAACTGTATAAGCTAACGGACTTATCGAATGGAAAATCCAATGATATTGCCTGACACGCGAACGAACACAACTGTGTTCGTTCGCGTGCGTGGCAAAAAAAGATATCTTTAAATAAATACTGAAAAGGCGGGATACAGCGTTCTCTATCTTTGGTCTACTGGTCACAGCATAACACCTGGAGTTCTATTTCATAATTTCACCGTTGATACAACGCCCGGAACTGTGTGTGCCCGGTTGATGGCAATAGGCTCGCCCCCTATTACATGGGACGTAAACATAACTCCTCTGCCTCCACCTCTGCTTAACCCTTCGGGAAATACAGACGTGATGTTATATATATATTATATACAGTGCAGGGTGATCTACTGAGTTGTTACTTACTGGTATATTGAGATGGAAAAAATATTTAATATCCATACTTAATGTTATCTAGATAAATAACAACGAAATTCTGTTCATTGGTAAGCGCATCATTTGAAAACGGCTGGACTGATTTGCTTTTTGTTTTAATATGTTCGACTATTAGGTTTTTATGGAAAGAATAATTGGAAAAAAATTAAATTCGGGACAAATTGAACGCCCTTTTTTCTATGGGATATTTGTATGAACTATTGAAATCTGGACAGGTAATCGTCTGCCAGGTCAGCTAGTTAATATTATAAATGCGTGCGAATTTAACCGTCTGTCTATCTTTTACCTTTTCACGCCTAAACCACTGAACCCCCATCGTTATGAAATTTTCCAAGTAGCCTGGGACTCGGAAAAAGACATAAGCTAGAGCCGTTTGATTGTTAGATGTTTGAATGAAAAAAAAATACACATAGGCAAAGTAGCGGGCAATAGCTATCTCTAATAAAAACATGTTCTTTTTCCAGCACCGGTTATAGAGCAGCCACGTCCAGTAACTACCAACGAAACGCGCGTGTCTGCGTTACCGCGCCCATCCCGCCTACCTGCACCGCGACGTGCGCTGCGGTAAACACTACGTACTAAAGTCCCCGCCACGAGAAGCTATAAATTTTGTAAACACACATTCAGGGGTTCGCAACCTTTAAATCAAATTTAAAAAAAAAACAGTTTTGGCTTGGTCATGTTGAGAGGATGAATGAAGGGCGATTAACAAAAGGTATTTACAAGGCAGATGTGAGTGGAAACGCCGGGAGGGGACGCCCTAGGAAGACATATAGTGACCTTATTGGTGATGTTCTTCAGAAAGGTCAGGTGCGTAGTACTCACAACCGGCGTGCGTGTATGACCAGATGTATGAACGTAAACGAGGCAAAAGGAGTATGTATGGATCGTAGCAGGTGGCGTTCTGTAGTTTCTGCCTACCCCCATGGGAAGAAGGCGTGAGTTTATGTATGTATGTAAAAAAACAGTTTGTAATGATTTTTATTTTTATATGGATATAATTATTATAACAAACAATTTAACCTAATTCGCGAAAACAACACAAAACATTGACAGCGTCAGCGTGAACCTCATTCAAAATGGCGGCCCAAATGTTTAAGATCCATGAGTCAGACGCGTTCCAGTACCACAAAACATTAGACGACAGCGCTTTATATCGCTAAAATATAACCCGACCAAGTGAAATTGTTCCTTAGTTTCGTATATTACACGTATGTTACTTCGAATTGATTGAATTTGGGATTATTTGTTGTTGATTAAATTGTCGCTACGTAACTTAGAAGTAGTTCTTTATTTACAAAATTTATAGCTTCTCGTGGCGAGGACTTTACAATATCATTGACAATATGCAGTTACAGTACCCGCACCCCAAATGCGTTAAATACTTTTAATCGCAATCCGAAGTTGCTAAGCCATTGACAGAAAAAAAAACAAAGAAAAAGTATTTATTGGGACTCGCACAGGAAGAACACAGACTATGTAGTCTGTGGTAAAAAATAATTGAAAATTTCGTCGGTTCGACAGCGTAAATGACTCAATGAATGTTGTTGAATTGTCAAAAACAAAGAATTGGCATTGTAAGGGCGGAATTTACCAATGAACTTGAACGTGATCAGCACATTTAAACCGCGTACAATAGCTGTCAGTGTCATCATTGTTGTGGAATATTGACACTAACAGCTCTTGAACGCAGTTTAGATGTGCTGATCGCATTTTATTCCATTGATGAAATTGGCACTAAGTGTGTTACGAAAAAGGGAAATATGCATGTATTTTTTTTATTGCATAGTTTACATCGCCATAATAGTAAAAAAATATTCAACCCCAAAAAGCAATGGAAAGAAAAAAAAGTTAAAAATAGCCAACGGTCACGGGCAACTTAAACGCCCTCCATTTTGGCGCGCCTGGTGTGACGTCATAGTCTATGACATTGACAACTGACTGAATCGTAAACACTCCTCTACAACACATTGATATTTATTGTTGTCATAGACTTTTATGTCACATTCGCTCTTACCAATAGCGTCGTTTTTCAAATATTTGAATTTCCCACAGTTTTATTACAGTTATTAAAAAAATATTTCTTGCTCAAAAATAAATTAAGTATAATAAAAAATATTTATGGAGACTTAGGACTGAGGTAAGACAGATTATAAAAAAAAAAAAATTACCCTTATTTGAATCACATGCATATTTCCTGTTACCCAGCTGGTCGTTAAAATGATACAGCTTTAGAAAGAGACTTGTCATACAGGTATTACAGAGATGACGGAAACTCGATGTGTCAAATTAAAGGTTGTTTGAAAGTCTAGTGTTCTGGCGTTATTGAAAAAGAATATTAAATGTTACCCATCTGAAATTCGATTACGTTTACGGTTTTTGGAAAAGCAAACTGTAGTTATTATGTTACCAACTGGAATAATCTTGTTATTTATGTATCTTCTATCTTCTTCTTTCTTCTTCTTGTAGATAAATTCAATTGCCGTTCGTTAGTCTCGCAAAAACTCGAAAATGGCTCGACCGATTGCGATGAAACTTTGGTAAGTTGTTGTGTGCGCGCCGGAGGTTTCTACCAAAAAAAAAAAATACATGGCGCGGCATTAACTAGTTTATTAATAATCAGAAGAACAGATTGCACGGTGACCCCCAAACTAGGCATTTGCCTGTATCTCGGGGGCCGGTCGGGTTATCATGCGAGGAACATACCATTCAAGGCCACAATCTAACTAATGCAACTTGTCAAAAGCTCACCATGACATTATTGGTTGGATATTGTAGCCACTGTTATAATAATCACCACACGAAGAGCATCCAAACTGAAATGACACCGATTACTTAATTCATCTTCGTCGTGTCGCTGGCACGACTGTATGTCAGATCTTGTTGGCCCAAAACTTCGCCAATTCCACGGTGTCGTCGGTGGCAGCGCAGAGGTCACTTTGACTGCATGTCTTGGGGGCACAGAGGGCAGTACTGCTGCCGTTCCATCGAAGTAGCCCCACTTTACTAGGTTGGAGCTACATCTTCCCACTCGTGACTTAATTATTTTCACATAATAGGCCCTAGTATGACTTACTAACAATACTAACACAAATTTTATTCCACAGACCACCGTCGGTATACTCAGTCGCGCCGACAGCCGACATCGATCACTACTGACATTTAGCCTGCTGTGCCAACCTGCTGGGGCGGCGACCCTAGCATTAACTAAATTATAGTACACATAACATGACTGATGAACTAAAAACACGGTGTCTTTAAATTTTTTGTACTACTTAGAGAATGTAGAAATTCAATAAAGTAATTTTTGGCTTTTACTAAAAAAACGTTTTTAACCATTTTTTTGGTAATATTTTACCTAAGTATTAGACACTGATTACCTTAACATTAATTAGTATTGACCAATCTGGAGAACGAGCAGTTTGGGCGCGTATCAGTAATGCGGAGACAATAATTTGTTAAGCTTTTTAGACATTGATATCTCTGAGATTCTGTAAGTTAATATTCGTCATTTCAATTTCACGTTTTATATCATCATTTCATTTTTGAATGTCTGCGTTCATTTTAATTAAAAAAAAAAAACTTTGTATTTAATTTTCGGCATACAAAATTTTTCTCGTGAAAATTTTGCTAATGTCTTTCAATAGGGGTGCGAAATTACCTTTTCAGACGATGAAAAGTTGGACATTTTCAACCTCTAGTTGTTTGTACATATTTTATCTCTCATCGATCAATGCTCTCTCGCACCATTCTCATGTCAATGAAGCTCAAAATTGTAAAATTTCTATCTAAATCATGATTTGGTACAAAGACATACAAATTAAGATATTATTCCTATATTATTATTTACAAACTTAGTGAGTAGTGTATCAAATGTTGGTTTAGTAATTTATTTCATAGTAAGAATTTTGCATTTTGTTTCAACTTAGAGATTGTATTCATATAGGGACATGTAATTTAATCACGCTTTAGATATAAAATTATATACGATTATTAAAATTACGCTCCTTTGTATACTAATTTATTGTAATATAGAAAGTTGTGTACACGGCACATTTGACACATATTTTTAATAAAATAGTAAACATACAAAAATATATCGAAATTTTACGCGATTTGTATAACATACCTTCACATTGAAAGCACAAATATGTATATTAAATAAAAATATTCTGTTGTACATTGTGTAAATTTCAGTGTTACTGTACTTGTAAAGCTTCGTAAATGTTATCGATCCTCTGCTTCCTACCACTTGTATATCAATCAAATAAATAAATATTTAAACGATAACATATCGACGTTAAGAGACTTGTCTATAAGTTGTATAACCGACGTACTTCGTCCTTGTTTCAAATGCTTTATATGTGTTTTTGTTAAAGAAATTTTAATGTTTATGCATCGATGTTTTCCGGCCAAATTACAGTATTGTGAGCAAGTTTCGTGTAATCAGCAATAAAAAGTTGCGCAGTTGCATTGTAATTGTATATTTTGTAAACAGCATATGTATGTACAGGGTTGTTTGATTTATGAGAAAGTCTACGTGCATATGTGTGCTAAATCTGTTCCCCCTATCGTGTGACGGAGCGACCGCGCTATGTGCGGTGCGCCTGTGTCACACGATTCGTTTGAACACGTCGTGCCTTATTTAGGTAGTGTAAGGGATTTTGTTTTCATTTTCTAATAAAACTATGTATTTAATGAAGGATTGTTTTATTGTTTTCAACCTGAGACAAAGGTCGTCTAGAAGCAAACACCACCGAACCTCTGCATCATTTTAAGAAAATATTTGACATGGTAAGATGCTATCAAGAATCGAATAATATAACTTGCGCCAAAAGTTAACTGCCAGTAAATAGTCGTAGTGTGGATGCAAAAAACAACTGATGAGATTGTAATATCATTACCATACTTATGCACTACGAAAGCGAACTGACAAGCAAAAATTAGTCCAGTGAAGTTGAGATATCATACTGTCGCACAGAAGTTAGGAAGGGCGCGGGGGCGTATGTTTGCTCCGAAACAAACACGCTCGCCGTCGCCGGCTGTAGCTATCATATCGTTCTTTGTAACGCTCAAATAATCAGTAGAATAATAGATACTGGTGAACAATCTATAGATCCCATCCCTACAAGTTTGAATATTTGTGGCAGTTGGTTTCCCTAATCGGCTGGCATCTTTGAAACTATAGAAATTAATAAGTTCATTTTTGAGCCCAGTGGGTCTCAAAGATAAATTTATTAATTAACTAAGAGAGAGAACTTGAATGTTATACCACCTTGATTATGACACCTTGCTTCGCAGGCCATATACGGACGTGCCGAGGCGGGGTCAGAGGGCCTAGAGTGCCTAGACAGTAGACAAATGGTATTCGCTTCGGAGCGATTCTATTTCTACAATCGCTTTCGCTAATGTTTCCATCATACAAACCGAAAACTAGCGATAACGCTTGTCAAAAAGTGTCACTTTTTTTTTTTTTTTTTTTTTTGGGTTATGGCTTCGCACGGTTTGTGCATTTAGCCAATGTCACGTTTATTTAGTATGAAGAAAACAAAGTTAGGGAAACGAAAATATCATTATTAAAAATTATAACGGGATTTAGGATAGGACGGATACATCTATAGGATCAGTATTATTTAATTACAGTGATATCATAAAGGATAATGAGCTAAATACAATGACGAAAAATTACAACTTAATATTATGTAAAGTAATGAATGAGACTATGCATTTATATACAGGAAAGCTATTTGTGCAAAGTAAAGAAAGTATTGAGGTAGGAAAAGGAGTACGGAGAGACAAGAGGTTACTGAGAAAGGATGAACGGTCATATAAAGGACAGGAGAAAAAAATGTGATCTAAGTCGCCTACGTCTGCGCCACACAGGCAAATGGGGTCGTTGATAATATGAAGTTTGGCAAGATGGGCTGGAGAGCAGACATGACCCAGTCTCATCCGTATTAGAATGGAGGTCTCCATCTTGCCAAACTTTGCCCTGCTAAACCACGGTTTTTCCGGAACGTCGGGTTGAATAAGTGAGAAATAACGACCCTTCGATTTGCTTCCGATATCCCAAGCTACCTTCCAGGTGTCCCGAAGAAAAGTCTTTGGTAACGTCACGAGGTCACAGCAAAAATTAGTATACGGAACTAAGTCCCCACACTGCACCGCATCACCGGCGAGTGCATCAGCCACTTCATTGCCATGGATTCCAGCATGAGCCGGGATCCACCCAAATTGTAGTGAATTACCCTCTGAGATGGTTCTGTACGCAAATTCTCTTATTAAATAAATTATAGGCAACTGTGATTTGTGTTCGAATGGGGATTTATTGATGGCTAGAAGAGCACTTTGGGAATCAGTAAAAATAATAGATTTTTTAAGCTTTAAAACACGGATATATTCTATGGCTTTTAAAATGCCGAAACATTCCCCCGTAAAAACAGAAGTCTCTGGAGGCAGTTTTATTTTTTGTACGATGTTGTATTGGGAATGGTAAGTACCTATTCCAACACAACCCGTCGGAGAACGCTTGGCAGCGTCCGTAAATATATGGTGGTACTCTAAGTGTTCAGCTAAAAAATTATTAAAACTTAAATGGCAATCGGCATCTGATTTACTTACACAGTTATATTTTATGATGGGACTGAATTGTAAACTCTCATAGCTACTATTAAATAGGGGAAGTTTATTGGAGCGGTGAATAGGGGAAGAAAGTGAAAGGATTTTTTTATAGCTTACAACTAAACAAGGAGCACGTTTATGGGACCAGTAATTTGAAGATTCAATTTGCAACATTAAAGAGTCCAATTTGGGAATGAGAGGATGGGTTGAGATCTGAAGAATCCGGAACAAATATTTGTCAGATAAGAATTGTCTTCTAAGATATAAAGGAGCTTCCCCGCATTCAACTTGGAGTGCATTAATGGGACTAGACTTCATGGCACCCGAAATAATGCGTAATGCCTTAGACTGGATGCGATCCAATTTTTTAAAAGCCATAACACTAGCAGGTTCTAAAACTAACAAACCATAATCCAGAGTGCTTCTGATGATTGCGTTGTAAACGAGTTTCAAAGAAAAGGGATGGGCACCCCACCACACACCAGAGAGGCATCTAAGCATGTTAAGGTGATTTTCACATTTGTTAACAATATAATCACAATGAGGAACACCACTTAATTTAGAATCGATTATTAAACCCAGGTATCTGAATTTATCTTTTACTGGAATAGGTATTTCCTTATAAAAGAGATTTACTTCGGGAATATTTCTCTTCCGGGTGAATAAAACAGCTGCGCTTTTAGACGTGGATAAATCCAAACCGTTTAGATGTAACCATGACTCTAAAGTAGTTAAAGCAGAATTGATAACAAAGGTAGCTTGTTCAACAGATTGGCTTGAAGAATACAATAACAAATCGTCGGCATATTGAAGGACCTTAACATGGTTAGTCAAGGAGGAGTCCAAATCAAATGTATAAATATTGTATAGAAGGGGACTCAGCACAGAACCCTGTGGAAGACCTCTCCACACAAGACGAGATACCTCATGATCTCCTATTAACATGTTAACAGAGCGTTCACTCAGGATATTAATAATGAAATTGGACAAATTTAATGGGACTTGTAAGGCTATTAATTTATTTTGTAAAACTGATAAGACAACATTATCATAAGCTGCATTAATATCAAGGAAAACTGCAACGGTAGAATGGTTGTTAGAGAAGGATAACCGAATATCGGACGTGAAAATACTTAAACAGTCAGTTGTACTTTTACCTTTTCTAAAACCATATTGTGATTCTGCCAAAAGACCCTTACTTTCAACATACCATTCTAAGCGATTTTTAATTAAGTGTTCCGCTAGTTTCATCAGAATTGAAGACAAAACTATGGGACGGTATGAAGAAACATCAGATGAAATTTTATTTGGTTTAAGGAATGGCAACACCATTTGACGTTTCCATTCAACAGGGATGTTTCCTGTATTCATAATAGAATTAATAAGCTGTAGATAATATCTGAGGATGTCATCATTTAAATTAGCAAAAAAGGAATACGGTATGCCATCAATGCCTGGCGCAGAATCCTTAGTTTTATGAATAACACCCTTTAATTCAGTGAGAGTGAATGGAAGACCTAGCGTCGTATGGGTGTCTTGGATATTGGATACGAGAGACAGGTTAAGGTTAATACCCTCAGGAACAAAAGGAGGAGCTAATTTATCTAAAAATTTACTGGCTAAAGAATCGGGTATAGGAGAAGGGTTGTTATAAATGGACCTAAATCTACGAATATTGCGCCAGACAATCGTAGGGTGAGTATTCGGTGAAATTGATGAGCAAAATGTACGCCAAGATTCGAATTTTTTCTTCTTAAAAACTTTATAAGTTTCATTTATTAAGTTAGTAACAATATCAAAATTAACATCAGACATATGAAGGTTATAATTGTATTCAGCCTCTTTACGTTTGTTAATCAATTCTGTGCACTCTGAGTCCCACCACGGAGGCGAAGGGATTGCAGTAATATTGTTATTTTTTACAGGAAATACTTCATCTGCCGCTGCAATTAAAATGAGTGCTAAAGCTTCAGCACAACTATTTTCATTGCCATCAGAAATAACAGGCAAGGAGCAAAGTTTTCCGTCTACAATGTTTCTAAATTTGTCCCAGTCATTACAATTTCTATTAGGAAGTTTATGTTTTAAGCTTGATCTCCTTAATGGTGTATTTGATTTGGGAAGAGGATAAGAAATAACTATTGGAAAATGATCACTACCATACGTGGAGGTTAGAGTATGCCAAGTTAATGAAGAGGCTAAGTTTGGAGAACAGATAGAAAGGTCGATTGCGCTTCGGTTCTGATTGGGATCTGAACGACGTGTGGCAGCTCCTGAGTTCAAGATGCATAAGTTATGTAAGTCTATTATATCTAGTAATTCATCGCCATAACAATTAGAAGTTGAACAACCCCATGATTGGTGATGGCAATTAAAGTCTCCCAATATTAAGAATGGCTTTGGAAGAAAGGAAAAAAGATTATTAATTTCTTGAAGAACAGAAGAAGAAGGGTGAGGAATGTAAATAGAAACAAGACAAGTATGATGCACTTTAATAGCTACAATTGAAATTTCCTCACTATGAGGAGGCAAGGTAATAATAGAGAAAGGGATAGAATTCTTAATAAGTATAGCTACTCCACCATACCCATCAGATCTATCCTCTCTAATGGTTAAATAACCGTTAATTTTAAAAATATGACTAGATTTGAGCCAAGTCTCTGCTAAAGCAAAGGCAAATGGCTCATGTTTATTTAAAAGATATATAACATCACTCTTTTTGTTTATGAGACTGCGGCAGTTCCACTGGATTATTTTGGATGTGTTGTCCATTATGGGTGGAGTGAGAAACATTAAAAGAAGGGGCAACGTTGGACGGTGAAATGTTGAACTGAGACAGAAGATTGTGTAATGCACAAAGAAAATCGTTTATGGAAAAATTTGTGTCTTTTGTTTCATTAATATGATTATTAGAAAAACCACAACCATTTGATGGTTGAGGAATGTCAAAATCTTTAATAATGGCATTGTGAGCCACCTTATTATAACCTTGTACAGATTTGGGGGGAGAGCGTGGTTTGAGAAAGACAGTCTTTTTATAGCTACTTGAAGCGGGCATTCTATTAGCTGAAGAGATTGACGGAGAATCTGCAAATTTTTTGGAAGGTGAAGATAAAAGTGTATCAGCATATGATTTAGTTACAGGTGCATATACTTTAGCTGCTTCAGCATAAGATACTGAACTTTGTGCCATGTATGATTTAATTAATTTTTGCCTAGAAAATTCTGGGCAAGACTTATTAGTAGCATAGTGATAACCCGAGCAAAGGCAGCAAGATGCACTTTCTTGTTCTCTTTCGCAACTGTCCCCAGTGTGGCCTTGGCCACATTTATAACAACGAGGTTTCGACCTGCACTGAATTTTAGTGTGACCAAAACGACAGCAACTGAAGCACTGTACAGTAGGGAAAATATATAAATCTACAGGTAATGCATTATAACACATAAAAATCCTTTTTGGTAGAACCTGCCCATCAAAGGTAACAACAATGGATTGGGATGGTTTCCAAAGAGTTGTACCATCAACAATGGTTTTAAAATTGAGGCGTCTGACTTTTAAAATTGGACCGCAACCAATTGGTACTGTTATATTATCAATAACTTCCTCCGGAGACCATTCCGCAGGAACACCACGCACTAAACCCATTCTAGTAACATTAAAAGTAGGTATAAAAGCTTTATAATTATATGTCTCAAGACTATTGTTCGCAATAAAGGAATTTGCGTCCAGGAAATTTGAAAAAGATAGGGATATTTTATTGCGCCCTATTTTTTTGACGCTACCATTTATTACATTTTGAAAGGCATTGTGTTTTAGGAACTTGCCAAATGTGATTGGGTGCAATGTCGTTCCATCATCTGGTGAAATGGTTTTTTTTTGAACATGAATTACAAAAGGTGAGCTGTCAGTTTTATCATAAGATTTTCGACCTATCTGGGTGGGAACAATTAAGGACGGAGCAGGAACATCAGATATTGTATTATTAGGCACATCGGTGGAAACAATAATTTCGGTGCAGTTAGGCTGTAATGTAGTAATTGCTGTTGAGTCCGTGCAACCACAACCCGAAGACTCAGAACCGTGGTTTTTACGGGTACGGCGGCGTTTATTGCAGTGTTTGCAAACATGCACACGACTTCTTTTTAAGTGACGAGCCGAAGACGACCCATCGGTATCCATGCCCGATTCATTAGAAATAGTAACATAATTGCCTGCCGGGGGCACAAAGACCCCCGGGTCAGGCGGCTCGTTCATTTTCCCGCTAAATAACAAAAAAGAAACTTACCACTATCGAAGAAACTAAACAAAACTAGAATGAAATTATAAGTAAAAGAAAATAGAACACTAAAAACTACAACTACTGATCTTATAAACAGGTTTTTTTAAATTTTAAAATTAATCTCAAAAAGGACGCGTCCACCAAGTTGAAGTTTCCCGCCGTTTTAAGTGTCACTTGGCTACGCATTTGGAAGTCACAGATTACTAGAGCTGTAGCAAACCGTATGTATTCGGTACTGAGTAACGGGTGCGCCATCTAGTACCGAGTACCGAAATGTTACACACGAATGCATTTCGTTACTCGTATTTTTCATGGTATGGGAACCTAGTCAACAGTTCACTTGTAGTTCTACACTTTACTTATTAAATCAAACTAAATTGAGAATAAATTAAACACACGTCTGGTTCAAAATAACGAAAAGTGAGAAAATGCACCTTACGCAGCTTTGTATGTATGTTTTCTACAAATTACGAATGTTGCGAGGCCGCGACGTCATACTGCACGCGTACGCAATACGACTCGATTTGTTGCTCTAACTAACATAACATAGCTTCTCATGAGGTATAAGAAGTAACGAGTAACGGAACGATACGATAGTAAAGAGTACTAATTGTTGTAGTAACGAATACATACGGGTACCGCTTTTTTCGTTACTTTTACACTTCTACAGATAACTAATATTTTATTATGTTCTAATGGAAGTAAGCGTTCGAAGCTGTCGATTCGTTTCTTATAATCGAATGAGGTCAACATTGTCTGGCTAATTCTCAGGCTAATTTCTATTCGTTGATTAGGATCACGTGACATTTCGATAGCTTATGTCAACCCCATACATTTTTGGCTTTTCTACTAGCATCATCGCTAATCGAATGTTAGTTTTTCTAGGCCCTCTGCAGGCTTAGCACAAGCACCGTCTTGTCGACGGAAGAATAGACCAAAATGACGTTTCGTGAAGACAGTACGACGGCAGCAAAGTAGAAAGAGTCAACTGCACTTTTTACGAAATTCAGTAATTTATTCACGTTTATCTTTTATTTTGATTATATCTCGAAAATGGTGTGTCCTGTCGCAAAAATAATGAAAAGTTCGACCCCCTTTATGGAACCCTTAAACCCCTAAAACTCAACATGTAGGTAATCATTTTTCACATTTTCCAAACAAAAAGTGAAAATTTCCTTTTTTCCTTTCCATTTTTATACTTTGTGGCCGTCGAGTAAAAAGTTTTGTACCGTCTATATCATGGCGATTAAAAATCAAATTGCCTTCACTACCTTAGACAAGTATCTTCTGAAATAGTCTACATTAAAAAGGACCTAGACAACGATTGGCAGAAACGGAAGACAAAATGACAGATTTTAGAAGGATTTTTACGGTGCGATGTCAAAAATAGAGAAACGAAATGTCACTTTGTATGGGAATAGCCGTCTCTATTCTTCGAAGAGATAGATAGCGTCATGCTAAGCCCGCTGGTGGGGCAACTGCTCTCCCCCTTCCCCCTCTTTAAGCGTTCTCATACATTTAGCTGGTAACTTACGTACATACTTAATAGCTATGCCTAAATACTAATGGAAATTCTTGATTTCGTTGATCTACCCCGTCATAGTCCAAAAACTGGGTACGCCTATGATATCATACAAAAGTACCTACCTACTCAGTGGTCTGGTTCTACGCTGTGCTGCAGTCCCCCATCCCCCTTTCGCTTAGAAAATATTATACCAACATAATTATTATGTATTTTCAGAAAAAATACAGTCGTGCTAAGGGGTCTTGTTTTGAAAGTCGCTTAAAAACCGCAAAAACTTAGACTTCTCAACCGAGTGGTCAACGAGGTTTTCTTGTCCTCACGTTGGTATTTATTTCAAGTTTACCTGTTTAGTTTCGAACTTGAACAGAACTCTCGTTCACCAAGTTACCAAAAACAATAAATGCAGGTTGGCCCGTTTACAGGCCCATACGATTTTTAGAAGCCTTTCTCCAAGGCCTTTCCGCACAGAGCATGATTATAAGCTTTCCGAAATGCGCCCATGTATTTTCAGCGATTATTTACAGTTTAGGAGGAAACTTAGTTCGATGGGATATATTTTGTTTGACAAAATGCCAAATGTTCATCACTAATAATTTGTTAAAGGAAGTGTAGCAGACTTCTCAGACTGGAAAGACTTGAAGAACGGACCTTCGCGTTGGCTTGACTTTTTTGGTTTTCATTTCTTCAATTATCAATAGGAAATCGAGCTTTCGAATTAAGACGTGATATGAGGTAATTTTAATACATGAAAGTTTAGCTATTTTGATGGTTTTACACGCTTTGCTTCCATCAATTTCCACTTCCATAATTCCATAAACCATCCAAAGCTGTTATGGTCGCTGACAAAAAAGTTTATAGAACCGGTCGTTTCAATAGAAAATAAAAAGGGTTTATATAAATATTCAAAAGTACGTATAAAATAAACCACTTTTTTATGTTATCTATAACTGCAATTCTGAATGTCGGTCCGATTCGCACTCAGAAGTACAGAAACTATGCTCAGTGTTGCAATAGGTAAATAGAATAGAGTCGGATTCGGACCGACTTTTACGACGCTAGCGCCCAACTGTCACCTTGACTTTAGTTGTGTGTGTGTGTGAACGAAATCGCACGTTACGTTATGTGAGTGTGCGACGTCGTGAGTGCTGTCTAAGAGTAATTTTTGCTTTTTACCTTTTTATTTTTATAAATAACCGATGTAGACGAAGTGATTAGTAATGTAATAACCTCAAGTGATAAGATTTGTGATATACCGTTGCAATGGCTCTTAAAATACGCAGTGTTTTCATCTACTATGTGATCCCGTGCAATAACTCGTCACTTCGGTTGTTTGTCAATGACGTCTGCGTTTAGCGCAGCAAAAAGTGGAATTTTAGTTTGATTGTGACAAGTAGTGCAAACATAAATTATATAAATCGTGTAAATAGATGAGTGAACGTAAAATGGATGAGTGTCTTCTTCATTGGAACGTTCTTTTATCAACTGGGGCCAACAGAGGTGGCTCATGAAGAAAGGGTTAGTTTACCTGTTTATGTTTACTTTATATATCGTACACATCTCTGATTATACATGTAACGTCTATTAATATCATAATTACGGCAACGTTGCGAAAGTGTGATGTATAATTATTTGAGGGGTATAGGTTATAAGGCACAGTAGTTGTTTGTTGACTCACAGACCTTTAATTATATAATTTGTTTTGGTGATGATTTCTAACGTTTAGGTAAGTTACCATAAATGCGGATGCAGTTACTACTATGTATTGAGGCTGGGATGTGTTATTTTTCTTTTGTTACTTTCTCTTATCCATGGAGTGAAGGGAGTGAGGGAGACAGACATATAGCCGGTATGCGGCGTGTGAGAGAGACAACGCTATACAGAGCAAGTTGTATGGCCATGTTTAGATATCCACTAGTAACATGAAAAGTTTACTTTTGCTGTTTTAGTTTAGTTGTAAAGATTGTAATTCTAATTTTAATATGATAAAAGGTTACAGAGAGCTTTGAATGTTGCGTTTGAATACAGAATTGGTATTATAGGCATAGGCTTAGCATAAGCTGGATTTATTTAAATTGCTAATTTGTTAACTCATAAAACAAGTACAGTTAGTGTTATTGTCAATAAGAATTTGTGATTTCATTACCACTGTCTTAAACACAGCATAGCATTTCATAAGATTGTTGTGGCATTACATATCAATATTTAAATATTATAACGATTAAAAGTTATTTTGCAATAATATACTCACATAAATAAAGTTGCAAAAACGTGTGTAATATTTATACAATTCTTGCAATTTAATAAGTTAAGTTCTCTTTTAGCATAATTAAATGCTAGTTTTTTTTATTTTATTTAATCTAATCTGTATTGTTCTAGTATTCCTGGGTAACTTTATTAGTCTTTTATTTAACAATATTTATTCAGAATCAGAATGTTATTTGCTATGAATGAAGGTACAGGTATAAGATGTTGAACATACATTAATGAGATTGGCTACAGTCTATTGACCCCAGTCTGTCGGTTTATTTGTAATATTTTTCAGCCAACTCCCAAACTCAAACTCAAAGCGTTTATTTCAAATAAACAATCAAGTCAGAAAGAATAGTCGATCAGTCAGAAAGATGAAGCTAGGTGCCCATTCCAAAGCATAGTAGGTACTTCTCCATAGGTACCTATGGAGAAGAACGGGCAAGAAACTCCATGGACACACTTTTAAATCAAAATATGGTCCTCTCGCCTACAAGGATATGCAAGGATGACTGACAACTTTTTCTTCTAAAAGACTACTCAAATAAATCAGTTTAACCTACATGCCTGCTCATTCACTCTTGCTCAACCAACCACTGCAACAAGCATTTAAATTTAAGCAGATTAACAGATCAAAGAGTTGGTTAGGCATTTAAATAAGAGGTATTTATTGGTCTATGTTTGCATCTGCAACTAACTTGTACTTAAGTACATACAACTTATCAAAATGTAAATAAAAACAACATGGTTCAAGATTATTGCAGCTGTATTGTATTAGCAGCATAAGTAATGTAATGACATGAATTTATTATTGACACTACCTAGTATTTTTGAATAAATAATTTCTCCAATATAAGTGGGAGTATGGATGCCATATACTGGCAACATAATAGGTAAAAATGTCTGTATTATCAAATATTTATCAAATGCAATATATTTTTTAGTTGCCTGTGGTTTGGAAACTTTAATTAACTAGCAGAACTGATAACTAAAGCTTTGATAAAAATAACATTGCAAAACTTATTATTATAATAATATTATGGTGTGACTTCAATTACAACAATACAAGCAAGCACTGACTAAACCCACTGATAAAAATGTTTAGAAACAATGTAAGAAAGAGACAGAAAATAACTTGACCAGTAAATTATAAGTATAAGGAACTTACATTTTAAACTTGATCATCTCTTTGAAAGGCATCTTGTTTAATATTGCAGGCCAAATGGCTAGTTCAGTAAATTCAGTTAAATCCATTTGGCCCTTAATGTTTATTGGTTTTGAGTTCACAAGAAAACAAATAAACAGGTCAAACTCAATTTTATTATGAATATCGCCAAATTCTCTATTTGTCAAACTTCACACTACATAATAAAAATCGTTCAATGAAAACTCAGACACCATGCGGACAGATCACACCAAGCTATTAAATTTAGTCATTCTTCCTCTAATAACATGTTGAACACTTGATTATAATAATGATATATGTTTGCGGAATAAACTGTCTTCAGCATTAAAATTGAAAACCTTTGTCATCACTCATAGGATAATGTGTATTGTGTTATAATGGCAATGTGTCTTTCATACATACTTTGACTTATTGCATTAAGGGGCTTACAAGAGCTAAAGCGCGGTCTCTGTGGATTGCATAAAAAAGAAAGAGACGCGCAATGACACAACGCAGGTAATTTATTGCAAAAAATCTATTCATTGGACTAACAAATTAAAACACTATTACGTTAGTATGTTGCTTGTAGAATAATCTGACAAGAAATCTGAATGTTTGCATGTACATTAGTATGACTTTTAATTGTTAAAAAAAAAATATTAGTGGTATCTTCGTGATTTTTTTCTATCATATCAAGTTAATTGTAGTATGTTTTAAACACACTATCTAACTAGCATATATCCTGCAGAATAACATATATTTTTCTGATTTTGGTTACTGCAGTAGATCATATATTTTTAGGCATTATAAATTTGCGTTTAGGTCATGTAGTCCCCTTAAGTATTTTACTGTGATTGCAACTGTTTAACTTTTGGTAAAGCTAACAAAAAAGAAAATTCGTTTTTGATGGAAGTATTTTTTTATTAATTCTAAAATGTTTGTTACTTTGCAAGAAACTATCAGGTATAACTGATAGTATTTAATTAGGTCTAATTTACCATATCATTAACCACTGTTACCTACCACAATATTTATCATTGTTTTCCTTGACATGAAAACAGCACCTTCCCCCATATTTATTTAAATAAATCCTAGGGTGTGATAGGCACACAAAAAGGGGAAATTGTAATACAAACTTTTTAATGGCAACCCCAATGCAAGCAGAAGCTCATTTAACTTGGTTAGAACAGATAATAGAAAAATAAATCTCTTTAAAGAATTCTTTAAATATGGATAAAAAATATTCTAATAATTGCTATGCTATACCTACATATCGCACTGATAATACAATACTGTTGTAACTCAAAATAAGTAAAATTTGAGACACCATCATATTAAAAAAAAAAACTAAGTGAATAATCATTTTTTCGTTGATTCAGAAAAACATCAAATTTTGAGTTACAACAGTATTGTATTATCAGTGCGATATTTAAACAAACTGTTCTTAGTTAAGTGAAACATGAGTTAATTGCTTTTGATATTATAATAGACCAGGTGTAAGTTCCCAAGAATATTTTTTATTCAATTCTTCTTCATTTCACAGCCAGTTTGGCATTAATCTCTTATTTTCCAACACAATATTAATTACAACAACATTACATCCCTCGCACACTCTGAAAGCAGTGGTCAATATCACCTGCATGCTATTATAAGATTTATGATTCTAATTAATTACTTATAATAACTTGTTGTCCATTAAAAACACCTTGAACACACATGTTAATTCAATCTTTGACATTGACTTTGTGTTTATTTAGTAGGAAAATAAAAACAACAAACTTTTTGCTGTATAAATTACTAGGTAAACACAAACTTAAGTGAGCAAAGTTTTTTTGTGGTTACTGGCAAGTTCTTACCAAGCAGCCTTCTCTTGTCTCAGTTTAAAAAGTAGCCATGAAAATAATAGTTCAACAATGAATAATTAAAGAAAAATAAAATTATAATTGTTTTATCTTCTTCACACTTTAACAGACAAATTGGTGATCAATAATCATGATTTATTGCCAGTTAGAAGGGGATGGAATTGCCATCTTCTCGATGTACTTCTTTTGGGTAACACTCCTCTCTTATGGTCTGTTACAAAAGTATCTGATGAAAATGTAAACAAATGGACCAGAAAACGTAATGTACCTTGTGGACGCCAATTTTTTGTGCCACTTACAAATTGAGTGCCTTGTTTTGATTATTTGAACACCGAAACCCAAAATTCTAACTTTATATACCATGAAGATGTTTTTCATTTGAAAAATAATGATATCCTCATATTTTCTTGATGATTTTTCAAGCACAATTTAATAATGTTATTCAAACAATAATACAAATGATAATAATACAGATGAATTTGTTATCAATTCCCTTTAGTAAGTAATGGCGGAAGAATTAAACCCGAACAGGTTTTGTTTACACATTCATTAGATACTTTTGGAACAGACTATACTTACAATATTAAAATATGACCTACATTTGGAATAGTAATATTTTGTGATAACCTGTTAATTTGCTTATCACTATACAAATATTCATTTGGGAAAGATTGCCTTGTGATAATTACAAGGCAAGAATTAATGAAAGAATTAAGGTAAAGCTACTCCACGAATTTTAAAAAGCTTATCAAAGCACACAATTTATTAAATTAATATCTAATCAGATTATCACCAAAGTATCTATTGATATGTAATAATATTTGCAATTATTAAAACACAGGACATTAATTATCTTGAATAGAGGTGTTAAAATCTCATCTGAGCTATTTAATATTTACCTTTAGGAAAGAATTTTGATTTCCACTGCTACTAGATGAACTTGTTTAAATAAATTGCAGTATCATTAAAAGTATTGGATCTTTTTATATTTTGTTGAGTGTCTGTTAATTGTTGACAGGCCTATACTGTCCTCCCATATCTATCAACACTGTAATTAGAAACATTGTATAAGGCCCTTATATTTAAGTAGTAACTGTGGAGTTTCTTGTCGGCTATTCACCATAGGAAACAACCAATTGGAACCGTGCACCTAGCTTCTGACATTTCATAAGTGCCCATGTTGGTTTTATGTGAAATAAAATATTTTGATTTGATTTTGATTGACTAAGGGAGTAATGTTATAATTTTATGACCATGGCTCATAGGTTTTTTACCCTACTGCCACAAAAGGAGTGTCATGTTATATTAATAACTCCATTCATCATTATCCTCTGTTACTATTTAAGTACATAGGTATGTTACATACCTATGTAACTTTATCTATGTAGTCTAATCTAACTAGACTGTATTGTCTGACTGCATGGCAAAAGCCTCCTTCTCCCTTTTCCACACAATTCTGTCTTTTGCCAGTCCTTGCGGTAGGAGTCAAGCTCGTCCCGTCCGCCATATTTATCTCGGCCTGCCGCGATGGCGTTGTGCGTTTAGTGGGACCCAATCAGTGGTTCTATTAACCCATCTGCCATCTGACATGCGGCACACATATCCTTACCTATCTAGTATTCAAATAAAGACAACTAATTTTATTTTATGTTGCTAACCCAGCTAAAATCAAACCCAAAGGTAGTTCTGATTTCGATATCCTCAATCTGTTTTATCAATATTTGCTACATATTTTTTTTCTGTATTGCCACTGATTACCTTTGTTTCCCATTTTTCCTCATTATTATTAAAATAATAGTAGTTTAAAAAAAAAGTTCTAGAAGACTGATAACAGGGGGCTGTTATCGGCCTTCTAAACAACACAATGTTGATTACTTAATGTTGATTTGTATTTGGGAAAACACATTAGTATGACAAAACCCATTATGTATCATCTCCATACAATAGTACATCAATGACTTGAAAAAGCTACAAGGTAAACTCAGTATAAAAATAAATTGCTGAGTAATCAGTATTCCCCAGATTTCTTTGCTCTATAGAAATTCCATGTTGTATTGAAGTTCAGTGAAGCCAGTATGCACAATTTGGACAAGAGGGTTGCCTTGACCCCAGCAAGTGGCACTGTGTCAAGGGCCAACCGCTTCCTTAAGGGGAAGGACTTGTCTTTTTGTGTATACCAACCAGTTGAAGTATGGGTTTATTATTTCCTATGGATTTCTGGTTTCTGTAGTATTTTTGAAAGGCTTTTCGTGACTTTTTTCCTGCTATTTATTGGCAAGCTGGCTGGCTTGTTGATGTGACAGTGGTTCAACATGTAGGTATTGTGTATTTAAACAAACTGCAAGCACTTTTTGATTATGTATATTATAAATTGTGTCCATTACTTGCTTTAAAATTAATTGATTAAACATAAAAGATGTTTCAATGACTTAAAACTTTAATACACATTAATAATCAAATAAAAATACTTATTTTCTAAATATTTAATTACTTACCTAACTTAACTTATTTTTTTATACATAATGTAATAAGTTATCTTTATTAAGCAAAATAAAAGAGAAATGTTGTGTCCTGTGTTAATCTAAGATTATTACATTTTATGTAAGTCCCAGTTCACTACTTAGTAACAATTTATTTCTACATTTTGATGTAATACCTATTTGAAATTATGTAAGTATTATACACATTAGGTCATTATTTTAGTGCCCATTCCATCATTTTTCCTGTCAGTCTTATAACATTACTGTGCCATAAACCTATACCTCCCACAAAAGCGAATTATACAGGATACATTCAGAGAAGTTAACACAATCCCAATTCGTGTTCCTTTTTACTGAGGATGAAGTCAAATAAACCATGAAGCTATCATTAAACTTTCTTTACGACTAAAGATTACCTAGTATTGTTAAAACATGTGTTTAGTCAGGGTAACTATCGAGTAACGTTTTGCTGTCGATAGTCAATAATGGCGGGCAATTATATTAATCGCAGTAGCGCACGCATCGATCTTGTAACAACCTCGTTATCGGACTTTTACGATTGGTCGACTCTTAATTCCTACTCCTAAAAACTATGTACTGTATGTAGTTATGTTTATGTTTCTAGTCGAGATAAAATTCTGTGCTTTGTGTAATATGAACAAATTGGTGTTGTGTAGAATATTTATTTTACGTTGCAAACTCTAACGGACACATTTGTTTACATAACACGTGTATTTAAATGTGACTCAACGAAACCTTTGTTGAATATAAAGATAAGGAATCCTAATAGTTTTCAAGTAAATAATGTTTACAAAGAGATATTAATGAACTGGCTAAGTGGACATGGAAATTGGATATCACAAACTGCCATTGAAGTACTTATCCACGAAGTTAGTCGTGAACAGTGAGGGAAATAGTTACTCTTACGTAAGCGCATAACTAGTCGGCAGCGGACATCGGACCACCCAACTTTGTTTGTTTTTGTTTCCATATAACTGGATGTATTAAAAGATCTACCACACCCTCCCGATCCCTCAGACATCACAGCCGCGAGAGGGCACATCGATCATCCGCCACGTCTCAACATATATCGGTCGCTGAAACTGACACTTTAAAACTATCCACTTCACTAGGGTGAAATACTTTTTAGTCGAACTTTTAATGTCCGGGGTCGTTAAACTTTTTTTTTGCTGGCAATTTTTATCCTCTTCGCGTCAATTGTCAATTTGTCAACTGTCATAAAGTTCAGTATTGTAAGGTTAGTTGCAAAAAAAAGTACATTTATGAGGTCTGGTGGTAATTAAGGTTGCCACCGTTCACTTGTGCCTAACCGACTACAACTTGAAAAGCAATTAGGCTGACGTGTATAATGAAGTTCTTGTACCTACTATAATTAAAAAACTTAACTCGATAAGTTCTTAGTACTCCGAATACAGGATGTAAGTACGCTGTAGGCATATATATGTAATTTAATATACTACCAAACACGCCAAAATTGTTATGCTTGTGGCGTTAATGTAAATTACTAATACAGATAATTATTTACATACGAATAGTACTTACCTAGCTATTCTAATTACTTATATTTGCTGTTCTAAATTTAAAGTCGTTCAAAATAATGTTGTAGCGTATTAGAACTAATCTCGCTTGATAATTCGGTTGGAGGCAAACGATCAAGCCAAGCACATTGAGCGGAGTTTTGACAGTATTATTGTAGTAGTCCATTCAAGTTCAGAGGGGAGCATCCTAGGGATTCGCGAATAATTGCAATAAATAGCGAACATGGAGTAAGATCTTCTAAGATTGCTGGCACGACGCCCAACAACAGCGCTGTTAATGCCTAACTCTACTTATAAACGACGTCGGTTAATTAATGTCGCAAAAAGAGTGTCAGAGACGAAATTTGAACAGATTTAAAGCCGGTTCAGAACAATTATTTAGTTAACACGAACAAAATGGGAGAGAGTTTCTACGAATTTCCCGAACGGGATCTTAACTGGAAAGCTTTAATTAAGAAACAAACCTGAGGGGTTATCGAGCCATGTCATTATTGAGAATTCTCTGATAATAGGGTAGGTATATGCATGTATTTGTTTAATATTTTTAATTCACTGTTTACACCGTTATAATTTAACATAGTAAAAAATATAATTACAGTACCTACCCTATTTGCATAACGCACTATCTATTACGATCTGAATAATTTTGAAGCCTATTGCTAATCCATCCTCTCCTATTATAATATTATAAATGTGAAAGTTTGTGAGGATGAATGTATGTTTGTTACTTTTCACGCAAAAACTGCTGAACGGATTTGAATGGAATTTGGAACACAGATAGTTTATAACCTGGATTAACACGTAGGATACTTTTTATCGCGGTAAGTACGTTCCCGTGGGATAATTTCCGACATCCACGCGGGCGAAGCCGTTGGCAAAAGCTAGTAGCTTCATATGTTCGAAAAATGTGTCTGCTCAATAACGTAAAAACGCAATGAATGTTGTTGAAATGTCAAAATGAAAGCTATTCCTGCTGTTAGTGTGTTACGGAATTACCCAGCTGTTTAAAAAAGATTTAAAATAGTATAATTTTTAGGTGTTTAAACGCCGCCATTGTCGCGCGCTGTGTTGATGACGTCAAATACTATGTCCAGTGACAGTCCAGTCCATTGTTTCGTACAGTTGTTCTCGTTCTTAACTTATTTCATCATGAAAAAAGCTCAAATGCCTGTTTATAAGTATTGCATGTGCCTGCATGCAAAAAAAACTATTAGAAGTGCACCTGGTAGTGATTTTTCCAGTCCCGATAGGTGCAAAAATACGTAAGGAATGGTGTAAGTTTAATAGAAGAGATGAAGTATCTGCAAACAACGTGTTTACATTGTTGTGAAGATCACTTTAATGTAAGTATGACGTATTTCGATGCATATTAAGATTTCAGTTAATCAGAACTAAGTTTTGTATTAAAAATCAATCACACAAGTAGTAGATAACTGTATCTAAATCCAGTTTACAAAAAAATCATAAAATATTTAACTATTCAGGTCTGTTCCTAAATTATACCACAGCAGAAACGAGAGATCCGTTCAGACACGTGCATCCCTTGACTTTTTTAATTTGTTATATACCTACTTAAATGTTTGATTTTATATTTACATTAAAGTTTTAATTACAGATATAGGACGATACAAAATTATGTTAAGTTATTTCAATACAACATAATGAAACAAGGTGTAAATATATATAATATACAAGGTGTAAAAATATATATTAAATATATATATATAAAATATAAGAATGGGTGTTATCAACAGAAAATGGTTAGCACTGATAGAAGAAGCTCTCTCAGAGTCTACTGTCAGTAGTAGTAATGTTTTGGAAATATGTAAACTACCAGAAACAAATAACAATGAAGCAGGATCCAGTTCTTCCCATACTGAAGAAATTAATTCATCAGAGAGTGAAAATAAACTACTTATTGATAAAGCTGTGCAAGTGAAACTAAGTATAGAATTTATTTATTTTAAATAGAACGGCCGAAGCCAATTACACTATTTAAACATATAATTTATTTAACACAGTCATGCATTCTTCTCACAAAAGATCAAACATTCTGACAGTATCGTCTTCCATTCATTCGCAAATATATCAAGATCTGTGATTAAGTTCAGGAGAGCGTTAATAGCGGCTAATGTTCGAGGAATAGGTGACTTGCGAGTGTGCAACTGTACGGCAAGTTGGAACAGCCAGCAAGCGGCGTTTTCTGAAACGACAGTAATTGTCTGGGACAAATATAGATCAGGAACATCTACAATCCCCCTAAGAATTTTGAAATATTACAGTTATCCGATCGCGCGACCGTCTTACTTCTAGAGAATTGAAACTTAAGCAACCCAATAGGAATTTAGTGGGATACAAGAGGGGATACCCGTACAAGTGCTTGTAAAAGTACCTAAGGAATTATTTTTGAAGTTTTTCTAAAGCTAGCGCATACTGCTTCTCAAAAGGATTCCAAACGCACGCACTAGACTCAAAGTTTGCTACGGGCCAATGCCCCAGAAACAAGCTTGATAACGTGGGGTTATGGAAGTCACGACAGTTCCTTAAAACAAAGCCAAGGGGCCTGAAGGACTCCTTTGCAGTGGATGTGATGTGGTCGTAAAAAGTGAGCTTGCGGTCAAATACGACTCCCAGAGGACCTAGACACAGTAATATTCGATTAGTGATGACCCTAGTATAGAAGCCAAAAAATGTATGGGGTTGACATAAGCTATCGAAATGTCATGTGATCATAGGTCAACGAATATAAATTAGCTAGACAATGTTAACAACGTTCGATTCTATGTAACGAATCGACAGCGTCGAACGATTACTTCCATAGAGATGCGTAGCCAAGTGGCACTTTTTGACAAGCGTTATCGCTAGTTTTCGATTTGTACGATTGAAACATTAGCGAAAGCGATAGCGATTGTAGAAATAAAATCGCTCCGAAGCGAATGCCATTTGTCTAGGCCCTCAGGTCTGCCATGGAATCAGTTCTTGTAATTGTACCTCCATTCAGTTAGTGTAGAAAGAAGAAAGAAGTAAAAGTGTTTATTTAAATTTAATTATGGTCAAGACAATTGTAGCATTATCTCCATTAAAATCTCCTCTTTCACAAAATAAAAAATGCTGCAACATCACCAATAAAAGCAGTTGCCAAAATAAAATTGTTTGCCGACAACCCAGATTGTATGCAATGTCTTCTCTTTCTTCAGTGATATCTCAAGATTATGTACCAAGTTGTTCATCCGAATCAATCTGGATGCAAGATGCATGATGACTCAGAGAATGAAAAACATTTTAAGGGCCTGGACACATCACCACGGCTCGGCGCCGCCACCGTAAAACGGCACGACGTCGTCCCGCGGCACGGCGCCGTGGACGGTGCGCCGTGCCGGGCTCACGGCGCAGCTGCTCAGCAGTTGATGTTTCGCTGTCCCAAAGTTCGTACTTGTCCCCTCTTTGAGGAGTGGATTAAGAGGCGCTACGGCGTCCTCACCTTCCGCCTGACGCAGGTCCTCACCGGACATGGCTGTTTCGGGAGGTTTCTGTTCAGGATAAGGCGGGAGGAAACGCCCGGGTGTTACCTTGTGTGGATCGCCCGGAGGACACGGTGGAGCATACGGTGGCGAGCAATGGCTAGCTCGCCGTCCGATAAGGACCAGGCCCGGGTCGACGGCGCGTTGTCTTCCACGCGCGCCTCTAAGAGATGTCAGCACTAATTGCCGGGGTCCGATAGGGCCGATGCCTGCGGATTGTCTGAAAGAGTTACCGTTGCCCTGGCGCACAGGCAACTGAAGGAACACGGGTGGGCTTAAATCAGTGAAAAGCTCACACGCCCTCCCGCTCCACCCAGAGCGGGATAAGTTATTTGATGATTTCCCACCCAAAAAAAGAAAAAACAAGCAAATGTTGTTTCAATCATCGACTGCCTGGAAATTCAGATTGAGAAACCATCTAATGCAATCCACCAATCACTTACTTGGTCGCAGTACAAAAAATGCAATACCTTGAAGTATTTAATTTCATGCACACCTGATGGGTTGGTTAATTTTATCTCTGAATGATATAGCGGAAGGGGCTACAGATGTTATGATAGCTCAAGACAGGTTATTTGGAGTGTTTACCACCTAACCAAGCAGTGATGGGAGACAGGATTCAAAAATTTGTCATGTTTATTAGAAGCTAAAAGATGTACACTTATACACCTTATCAAAGCACAATGGGAGAAGTAAAGCTGTCAAAACAAATTGCGGCATTGAGGATACATGTTGAACGTGAAATAAATAGGCTAAGGGAGTTTCACATGCTGCTTGTGTAGACCACAGGTTAATTCCAATCATAGATGAAGTAATAATAATACCTTCATAGCTTGTGGTTTAATAAAATGGTAAATCCAAATTAAGCTTTGTTTTATTTAAAATCAGTGTAAACTATACATAAATATAGCGAAATTGAAGGGACCGGGTGTTTTATCTATATATATAAAAATGAATCTCTATTTCCCTTGGTCATCGCATCACGCGTGAACGGATGGGGCAATTTCGCTATTTTATGTTAGGAGAAGGTTCTTACAAAAGAAAAAAATAAGGAAGTTGAGCAGAACATTAAAAAAATTAAGAAAAGGTAACGTAAATATTTAAATTTTACATAACTGTCAGTTTTTTGAAACAACTGTCAGCGATTGACAGAATGCGAGCTGCAAATATCGTTAAACACAGATGGATCGGTTGATAAATGAGTCGATAGTTTTAGTTTTAGTCAATAGTCAAAACTAAAACCAAACGACATATGATATTCATAGTTAAGACAGGACAACGTCTGTCGGGTCAGCTAGTTGCGTTGTAAAGAATTTTCGTTAAATAGAGAGTAACAGAAAATAATATACATAATTTTACGAATAAGTGGTTTCAATTTTGTCTAAATTAATTGAAAAAAATTACATAACAAAATTCAAAGTCAAAAAGTTTATTGCGAACTAAGTGTTACAATGTTAGTGTTATCTTATGTTAGTACTTAAGATTTAGCAGCCTTTTACAAGCATCAAGCATTTTTAATTGTAATCTCTTATCTTTGTTTGTCGTTTTTATGCTAGTATTTTAATTGTATCTTTCGTTGTATTTTTATTAATATCTTGGGATGTAGTGGGATCGAATTTATTACAGTTTTTCGTCAATACACAAAGTCTTTCTTTTACTGGCCATGTTTACAGTTCAAAAATTTGAAAGCAACTAAGAAAAAATTGGAAAATCTTAACATCTCATTCAATTCTATAAAAAAATATACAACGAACGAAATGTCCAGTCGTATTTTAATTTTATATTACTAATCGCAATAAAACTACATTGAATTAGACCGTGATTTTCGAAAGGACTTACGTTTTCGACAATACTGAAGTGTTAAAAAAAAATGGACACGATTAGTTAAGTTTTTCGGGCGTTATCGAAACCACGCCAGGATCCATACATACAGACACACGGACGTCCACAGAATAATTTTATTAAACAGCTTTTTCATTATTTTAAATAGCATAATGTCTTTTGAAAATAACATGAGTGTTGAAACTATTGTTTTTTTCTGACGTTTGTGTGTGAATATTATTCTACAAGTACGATATTGAAGTAAATAGAGACATTTTTAGCTCAAGGAATTACTTGTTCTTTGTAAAGCGAGAGTAGAGCACTACCTCAAGCGCTTCGCTTATGAGGCGTGCAATAAGGTACCCATTGCAATAAGACGATAGACGGATAGAAGGAAGTAAATTATGTAAACATGTGTTAGGCAATTATGACAAACAAATGAACACAATACTAAGGATTCCATTGAACGTACGAAACATTTACGAATCTTTATTAGTATTGTGTTTAAAGGTCAGTAAAATTAATGTTTATTGGGGTCTAATGAAGGATGTATTGTTTCGCTATTGAAAGTGGTTGCTACGCTATAAAGAGTGTTCCAATATATGGGTAATAATGTAAACCAAACGAACCTTAGTAATTCCTACGTTTTAAGAAGTTCGCTATATAGAGTTTACACTATAATATAAAAACTAACCTCCTTACTAATAAACGTTGTGTAGCGTCTGTGTAGTTACACACCAATTTCTCTCTTTCAGTCGTCAGCAATTTGACGTTCGAAAGAAGAAGACAAAGCGTTGTGTAACAATACAGACGCTATGCAGCGTTTATTAGTAAGGAGGTAATAATGTAGGTATTTTACATCTATTTACAAAGTTTAGGAAAGATGCCACAAGTCCAATACAGGATGCATTTTTTCAATGCCTTCAAAACACTAACTTCTTTAGACATCTTAAAATCACTATGCGCAACACAAAAAAGGGCATGTTTTTGGTTGAAAAATGCATTTGCAGTTGTACTTGTGCCAAAAATTTCGAGGGCACTCTATTTCCAGAACTGATGTTTCGACTCATGGCTTTGTCTGATGAATGGCATTTTATTTCGATATTAAAATTATCACTTTCTTCACGATCTGGAGAAGCACCCATAATTGGATAATTTGGATTTAATTTTAAACAACTTTTTTCTTTCTTTGTTTTTCCACTTCATTCATAACTTCATTTTGCAGTAATCTTACCCTTTTCGTTGCCTCAGTATCCCTCAATTTGCATGCTCCCATTGTGGACTCGGTCAAAGTTCCTTCCAAAACATTGCGCTGTGCAGCCTCAAATGCTTTTGACGCTGTGATTCATGTATAAGGAAGTTCATGAGCTCCATAAGTTCTGAGTTGAGCTCCACGATTAGTGACAAATGCGTGCACTGACTGGACAGGTCCACTCATTCTGTGTGGTTTTTCCTCAAAAGACCATTTCAGCCACAAATCTATATGGTCTTCACATGATCTGATCAAGATTATGTCTGGACTTTAAAAGAGACTGTGACCTCTGACTTTGTTTCGGCCTTTCTTCTCAGAGTAGTCAGATAGGAAACGCTGACCTCATCTAGTTTAAAGAATATGATTGACGTGTAAAAGTGTTTGTACATACCCACTTACAGAAATAAAATCATTTATCATGCCATAATGGACAATCATTTTGTTCAAGAGTTGGTAGCACAGCTTCTTCACATGTACTTGTAGACATCATAAGCTTGCAATGCTGTATGAAATCCTCAAGGGTTTTTTGCGTGGCTTGATGTAGTTAAATAATGAATTGACAATTTTTCTTCATTTATAGCTCAGTATAATTTCATTACCTGATTAATCAGTATTGCCAACATTCTTACAATTATTTATTACAACTGATAGAAAACTTTCGAGTGTTTGAAGTTTTTGGTGCTAGCTTATGCTTAGGAGCATTGTATATGTCCTTAGCCTTTATAAATTTAAGGCTTGTGCCAACTGAAAGACAGTTTGGATTTCTTCCAATAGCAGTCAACGCTAGTCATTGGTGGGTCTTCACTTCTCCTGTGCAGCCATGCCAAAAAGGCAATAGCATGCCTATATCCTAAAATAGAAGACAATTATAATTATTATAAATATAAATAGCATTGATTAATTTGTGTAGATAGCATTGATTAATTATAATAATATGATGTACACATGAAAATAACATTAATATTTCATCATAATTCATAATTTGATATTTCCATTGTATATGATAATATTTAAATATATCTAACCTAGCGAGGAATCAACCAGAATTCTTATTTTTTTTTAATAGATAACGTTATCATAAGTAAAACCTGACAAATAATAGTTTATATTCTATCGAAACTAAGAATTAACACATGAATCCAGCAAACTAAGTTGATTACTACTTAAGAGCCCTTTGACATAAGGATCTAGTTTAAATTTAAAATGAAAACATTTGAAAAAATATTTTTCACTTTACAAAAGTGGTAATATTTGTTTAAACTCACTCTTCTGTCTACTCAGCCTCTGATATTGGAACAAGCATAGTTCATAATAATTTAAACCTAAATATCCTAAATAGGTATATATGATATAGATACTATTAACACCTACCTATACTCCATTTGAAGTAAGATTAGAAATTTAAATAAACCTTTTTTACAGTCCGTTCAACCGATTTTGACTTCTATTGCGTTGGTGGCATTACAAATGGCAGGTGCAGTGAACAGTGGGTACTGTAACCACGTTTTTTCTTTTAAGGCCATCCTTATGCCGACGGAATAGAAGTCAAAATCGGTTGAACACACTGTAAAAAAAAAAAATTAAAAGGAGACGTTTCATTTTTGTATGGAACTTTGGCTAGGACGTGTACATTCAAGAAAATCTTGCGAAATGTATCTATAAACTTAAAACAGGCAATGATTTATAGAATTAAATTGTATTGTAGAAGTACAAAAATAAAATTGAAAATGTTTCACATTTGTTGTGAGAAAAATGGAGACATAATGACAGATGAAAATGACATTAATATCATCTTTCATTAACCTATAACGGGTATATTTTATGATTGACAACGACACCCCCGACAGTGTATGTCAAAATAAAACGTTCGGAAATCGGAAGTACACTGGCCAAGTAGATTTTATTAATAGAACTAGGATATGATTACATGTTTCCATTAATAACACATTAGAAATATGTGTAATAGATGAATTAATAATACAGTGATACCTTTTTATAATTATATTTAATATTTTTTGTATTTACGGTTTCACATTAGGTACTTAATTTCAGATCCATTCTGATTTCAGAACGCTTGTTGTCAGGATGCCGCCATAGTGTGGCCATAACGACAACAATGCCAATAATTGCAAAACTTTTATTTCTGTGTACAACAAAGATAACATTCTCAAATACACGGAATAATATTTTTCCTAAATTCAGTGTATTTTTCTCCGTTTTTTGATATAATGTACAAGTGGTAGCCAAAAATGAAACATCTCCTTTATAATATTATTTCAAATGGAGTATAAGTGTGCTGAACAATCTTCACAGTTAATGGAAACAATATTTTCTTCAGTTTCATTGCAAATAGCAGTTACAGCATAGCATTTCTGTCGCAAGTTATGCTCTGGTGTTATTCAAGCCTTAACCACACAAATCCCATCCCCCTTTCTTTTCACTTGTACAGTCACCAAAAGAGTTAAATAACCAGGGTCATCGGATATAGGTATTTGAAATTTAGTTTGATAAATTAACTATTTGTTTTCTATTAATTAAATTAAACTTTATTCGAAAATATCCATCGGTTTCTTACTAAACTTCAACTATATCCGACGACCCTGGTTACTTATCACTTTTGGTACATATCCTATTGCTGAATCTCCATGATCATTGCCTTCTCATTGCATTTTCTGCCAAAATACATAGAAATTATCATAATAAACTTGACAGACCGTGAATAACATTACATGTGATTAGTTTTTTAAATAAAATACAATGTATATGTATGCAGCTTCGTTTAACATTTGTTCGTTTTACAGTAATCAAAAATTATAGGTTATGTTTACTGCTCATCATATTTAGGATTGTACTTATGTCTAAAATAACGTAAGTACTTATTGTGTTATTCTTATTATAGAATAATTGCCATGCAGCTTTCACTCCTTTTACTTCAGCGGACGTAAAATTTAGATTTGAAAGAAAATAAGACGACGTCAAAAATGGATCTATTGTCGGCAGATTAACCGATTGTGCTTTTACAAAACCAGTTTCAGTCTCATTAGGATGCAAAAATTACACTTAAGGGGACTACATGACCTAAACGCAAATTTATAATGCCTAAATATATATGATCCACTGCAGTAACCAAAATCAGAAAAATATATGATATTAAGCAGGATATATGCTAGTAAAATAGTGTGTTGAAAACATAATACAATTAACTTGATATGATAGAAAAATATCACGAAAATACCTCTAAAAATGTTTTTTAACGATTAAAAACCATACTAATATACATGCTAAAATTCAGATTTTTTGTCAGATTATTCTACCAGCAACATACTAACGTAATAGTGTTTTAATTTTTTTGTCCAATGAATAGATTTTTTGTAAATCCATAATTGCTTCATATTATGCAATAATTTTTCACAATTACACAATTACCACAATTACCAGCGTTGTGTCATCGCGCGTCTCTTTCTTTTCTATGCAATCCGACAGTGACCGCGCTTTAGCTCTTGTAAGCCCCATAAACAATAAACGAATTCACAACACACACATTATTACTACCTACCTACGTTTTCTAATCAAAAGCCTGCAATGCCATACAAATGTTGAAATGTAAGCAATACGAACTTGTTGACCAGTTGACATTGTATTCGATGTCACGTTTCGTTTTAACCAATGGTGTTGCGTTTTACAAAATTGAATTGCCCTCGCACTTTTATTTATTCATTTTAAATCATTTATTAAAAACATATATTTATTACTAAAATAATGGTTCAGTTCAAATGTCCGGCCAATAAAGGTTCGGAATAAAAATATATGAACCAAATTTAAATTACTTAAGTACATGCTTATTCCAAATTTGAATTGCCCTAGAACTTATATTTATTCATTTTAAATCATTTATTAAAAACATATATTTATTACTAAAATAATGGTTCAGTTCAAATGTCCGGCCAATAAAGGTTCGGAATAAAAATATATGAACCAAATTTAAATCACTTAAGTACATGCTTATTCCAAATTTGAATTGCCCTCGCACTTTTATTTATTCATTTTAAATCATTTATTAAAAACATATATTTATTACTAAAATAATGGTTCAGTTCAAATGTCCGGCCAATAAAGGTTCGGAATAAAAATATATGAACCAAATTTAAATCACTTAAGTACATGCTTATTCCAAATTTGAATTGCCCTCGCACTTTTATTTATTCATTTTAAATCATTTATTAAAAACATATATTTATTACTAAAATAATGGTTCAGTTCAAATGTCCGGCCAATAAAGGTTCGGAATAAAAATATATGAACCAAATTTAAATTACTTAGGTACATGCTTATTCCAAATTTGAATTGCCCTCGCACTTTTATTTATTCATTTTAAATCATTTATTACTAAACTATTGGTTTAGTTCAAATGTCCGGCCAATAAAGGTTCGGAATAAAAATATATGAACCAAATTTAAATTACTTAAGTACATGCTTATTCCAAACTTGAATTGCCCTCGCACTTTTATTTATTCATTTTAAATCATTTATTACTAAACTATTGGTTTAGTTCAAATGTCCGGCCAATAAAGATTCGGAATAAAAATATTTGAACCAAATTTAAATTACTTAAGTACATGCATATTCCCTATTGAACTAAGTAAGTATGTAAATATCTTCAGCTCATTTAAATTCTATTAGAATTTATAAGCGCGCACCTTTTTTAGGTCGCCGGTCTATAGGTAACCTTTTTCGTGAATTAGGAAATATCAATTTGTATAGCGTACTTATAAATAATTATTCGATTGTTGATTTCAGTCATAGCATTCTTGTTATGTTTTTGGATGAGCAACGCAAACGATTTATCACTGTGTCTTAGTCATGCAAAATATTTTGTCTGTAGCTCGATTAAGCAGTAATACGTGCTCAGACAAATTAAATTGACCGAAGCATCGAATCGTGTCTAATCTCTGCTGAATCGATCCTTCGACTAGCGAAAGTATCAGACTCACAGATTGCAACGGATATGTCAATGAACGCTGCTGCGACTTTCATTACTCCCCTTAAATTAGTCTCGTCTTCTTAAACGAGTAACTAAAACTAATAATAGAAAAGGGAAACCAATTCATTAACCCTCGCTGGGTGCACGCCATAGGAGCCTTCCGTTTTTGGGGTGCCTTCCTGCTAAATACCTACTTTGCTTTGAAATTTTCGACGAAATTACAATTAAACCATTTGGAAATATGTCAGTTAACAAGTTGTTTTTTGGAAAACAAACAAAGTGGTTAATTTTGGCGGTTGATTTTTAATGACGTATCTATAATTTTATTAATTAAACTCATAAAATGTAAGTAATGTTATGCTTTTAATGGTTTATACTTTACAATCAGCCAGGCGGCGCTCCGTTGTCGGATTCGATGTAATTATCCCAAGCGCCTTGTTACTGGAAGCACTTGATAAATCATTTAATTACAGCACGCTTCATAATACTTATTACCAAGAAAATAAATGCTATTATTTAGTATTTATTCTTGAAGAACTTTTGGCCTAACATGGTTCATCATATTAGATTGTTTGGTTTTACTACCAACTTAAGTTGTTCGTAAATTGAAATCATAACTGTCATTTATTGTCAGTTGTGATGCAAATTGGCGTAAGTACTGTGTCAATTTGACTGACTGTATATTTAATAATATGTTAATGCTTGTCAGCCCTAAAAAGTAAACAGAGTACTATCTATTAATTTTACATTTGATTGTTGTGGTTTTTGTGACTCTACCTACGTCAGAAGGCTCCATTTTGTAATTCTAAAAAAATACGTACCTATTTGTTATTCTTATATCGTGTATTTAATGATCAATCCTTACCGAATCTTAATCCCGCACACTGGTTACGGAGTCGGAAATATATGAATAATTATAAATACGTAATTCTGTGACTCAAATGTTAAGGTTACCTGGTACAATAGACTGAGCAACGAATACAAACTGCGAATGTTTGCTCTAAAGCAAAATACCTCTATTAAAACTAGCTTTTGCTCGCGGCTTCTTCCGCCTGGAGGTTGGATCCCATGTCCTAACCCAGGTCGTGGTCTATCCGCATGTCAAATTTCATCCAAATCTTTCCGCCGCGCCGTAAAGGCGTGATAAAGTAACAGCTTAAATCACTCTTTATATCGACGATGTAGTATTAATATCTAATAAATACAAAACCATGATTTTACAGGAGGCAAAAAAAAACGTTTAATTTCTATAGTTTTAAACATTTTAATGCAAATGTAACATAATTTAAAAAATGATTTCAGACCTTAAGTCTTTGCAAATACGAGGTCTTTCATATTTTACCTACGAATATGCAATAAAGTGAAAATTGCTAAAATGTTAGTTATTATATTAGATATTGATATTTCACCGTCGATATGCTATCAACCTTTTCACGTTTGCCTCTGTATTCGTAGTAACTCTGTCTAGAGTTACTTTCGAATTTATAACATTAGTATTGATGGTTTTAAAGGTTGATGTAAATAAATAAACTAGAAAGTACTACAATCAATCTTATCAAACAACTTCGCCTATAGCGTATCAGCTGTTGGATTCCACTGCTAGACATAGGCCTCTCCTCTCTTAAATACTTCACGCGATTGCTGAAATTTATTCGATCCAAGCATAGTTCAAAACATTTGAATCTGCGGGGTAATTACGTAACAAACTAACAGTAGGAATGCCTTTCATTTTGACAGTTTAACAACATTCATTGCGTTATTTACGTTGTTGAGCAGACAAATTTTTCGAACTTATGAAGCAATGGATTAGCAATATCCTTCAAAATTATTCAGATTGTTATTAATAGTGTTATGCAATTAGGTTGCTGAAGGGGATATGTTATAAGAAAGCCGTCGCCATGCGCTTGCGATTAGTATGACATGCCACAATAAATGTAAGGTCTGCTCCACCCTTGTTTAACTAGGAGTATTTTTAGTACCAGCAGCTGATTCCGTAAGGTATCGCATTGTTTGTACAGGAGCCCAGTTGTTATTGAAAAAAAAAAAACGCAATCATAAACTATAGTATTATAGCATAAGCATAATCAGCCTATAGTGTTCCCACTGCTGCGACACAGGCCTCCTCTCTTTAGAGAGGTAATGGGCTGTAATCTACCACGCGGGCCCAGTGCGGGTTGGTAGATGTCACATGTCTTCGAATTTGTGGTTCTAGGACATGCCTGTTTCCTCACGATGTTTCCCTTCACCGTTTTGAGAGCAGTGGTGATGAAATTATTTACACAAAGTAAAGCGATTGCCTGGGTTCGACCCCACAACCTACAACTCGTAAGTCGGGGCAGATACTACTGGGCCACCACTGCTCTTGGTATGGTATTATAGAATGATTCGTAATGAACCTTCT
This sequence comes from Griposia aprilina, assembly GCA_916610205.1. Taxonomy (NCBI): domain Eukaryota; kingdom Metazoa; phylum Arthropoda; class Insecta; order Lepidoptera; family Noctuidae; genus Griposia; species Griposia aprilina. The sequence continues at coordinate 20,688,641 of OU744285.1, read as the reverse complement.
TAAATAAAGATTTGTCCTTAATAGCGCAAAATACAAAGAACGACCCCTGGCCTTTGCCGTGCTGTGGGACAATATTATGGACTTCACTATAGAACCTATGGTTTATGCCCGCGGTTTCGCCCGTACTAGCGGGATAAAAAGTTTCTTGTCTTCTTAACCCAGGTCATGGCCCAACCAAATCCGTTCAGCCAAGGCTAGATACAGACACACAAATAAACAAGACTAGACACGACTAGACTTGACTTTCGGATTAATGATATATGAATGAATTTTAGGGCGAATTTAATAAAGTATCTGATAACGTCCTTGTATTTGAGCGCCCACGCCTCACCGTGGTGTCTAAGTCAGTTTTTGTAAGGGGAAAAAATAAGTCAGACACGTTTCGGCGAAAATAGCAGAAAAATGTGTTGACGTTTGAACTTTACTGCTGTCACGTTAACGTACATGTTTGTCAAGTTAAACACGTGAAAGGAAAACGTTTTATTTGCCAAATAAGTTACTTTATTTGTCCCTTAAATTGCTTACTTTCTTACGAAATCACTGCGGCTGTAATTGATTTTTTACAAACTTTTAATTTATTCATTATAAGCGTGTTAATTTAACCGGAATCTGTTTATCTTTTGTTTCGTTTAATATTTACTTACATACAAATTAAAGATTACTTACCGACTACCTACCCACCTACGTTAATTTTATATGTGATTAGTTTTATCTTTTTATCTTTAATGGTTACTAGTTCCTCTAATTTATTTACTGAGCTTAAAATATTTGCTTTACTATGTCTACATCTGTAGACATTCTGTGAGTTCAAAAATGAATAATTGATCGTCTAAAAACGCCTTATGGCAGTAATAATTTTTTGTCCAAGATGACATTAATAGCAATATTATCTGCATAAATGATGACGTCTATGTGATTAAGAAATAATTACCTACAAACCATTGAATGTTCTGTCGGCCCCCTTAAGTTAGTTCAGTTCAAATAGAACTATTTCACTTTTATAACGGTAAGTGATGCTATAAAAATTTAACAGCACCGATATTATTAATCAATATTTTATCTATCCATCCCTATCGAGTGTGCTACCCTCCGAATATTTCCGGGAATTACGAGCCACTTTGTGCTAACTTCATTTTATTGCACGAATTTGAATAATGTCGGCCATGTTTGTCACGTTTGTAGAATAGTTCCTAAGTTGAGAGTTTTAAGTCATAGGTTGAGATAGTTTTTTTGCTGCAATAAAGACGGATATTTTATAGCCGTCAATAAATAACTTTGTTGAAAAGCAAAAAAAATCCTAAAGATATTTTAAAGGAACAAAATTTTCCTAAACGATACTTGCAAACAAGATACCCTTATAAGTTATCTCTTCCTTTTAACTCTCGTTTTATTTTTAAAATCTTAACTAACGAGCGGAGCTATTTTCAGCCTCTGTAATCTAACAGTCCCTATTTATATTTTACAGCCGAAATTGCATTCTATTTTGGTCCATTGATTGTTTGTCGGTATACACTAACTCTATATGTATAGTGAAATTGAAGGGACCGGGTATTTTATTGCGTTGTAAAGCGTAAAAGAAAACAATATAATTTTACGAATAATTGGTTTATTTTTGATAAATTTTTTAAAGCCACTAATAATAAGATACACAACGGGATATCAATAAGACGATAGTAGAAAGTAAAGTAAGTAAACACGTGTTAGGAAATTACGACAAACGAATGAACACATTTCTAAAAAATCCATTGTACATACGATATATTTACGACTCTATAACAGTATTCTGTTAAAAGGTCAGTAAAATGAGTGTTTATTGGGGTCTAAATAATGATGTATTGAGAGTGGTTGCTACGCTATGAAGAGTGTTCCAATATATGGGTAACAATGTAAACCAAACGAAACTTAGCAATTTATACGTTTTAAGGGGACTACATGACCTAAACGCAAATTTATAATGCCTAAAAATATATGATCCACTGCAGTAACCAAAATCAGAAAAATATATGATATTCATCTGGATATATTCTAGTTAGATAGTGTGTTGAAAACATAATACAGTTAACTTGATATGATAGAAAAAAAAACACGAAGATACCTCTAAAAAAATATTTTAACGATTAAAAACCATACTAATATACATGCAAACATTCAGTTTTTTTGTCAGATTATTCTACAAGTAACATCCTGCCGGGGTCGCGGATTGTTCGAAAGAGTTACCGTGGCCCTGGCGCACAGGCAACTGAAGGAACACGGGTGGGTTTTAGTCAGTAAGAGTCTGACACGCCCTTCCGCTCCGCCCAGAGCGGGAGAGGTCATTTGATGATTTCCCACCCAAAAAAAAAAAAAAAATTGCTTCATATTTTGCAATAAATTACCAGCGTTGTGTCATCGCGCGTCTCTTTCTTTTCAATGCAATCCAACAGTGACCGCGCTTTAGCTCTTGTAAGCCTCTTAAGGAGTTTTTCGTTAATAGAAGTTCGCTATATAGAGTTTACACTGTATGTATTTTATTTGTTATTTCTAAATGAAAGCATTAACTGTCACGGCAGCAGGGTTTCATGAACCCCTCTGTTTTCTCACCCCTCGAAGATTGAAAAGTTGACATTTGTTCCTCTCTTTCAAGGAACGTGATTGTAGTAAAGCTCACGTGAAATATTGGCTATGTCAAGACATTATTACGGTATTTTTATGGCTCAAAAAATGTTTCGTCCGTTAGCTGTCGTGTGTCTGTCATTTAAAGTCCGCGAGTTGATGTTAGACAAGTTGGCTCGTTATAATTGTAAGCAAATAATATTTTTAAGAGGTTAGAAAATGCAATTTATTAATATTTAGACGTGAATGATGAAGTATGAAGAATGACGCATTAGGGCAGGAGTAAATTAAAAATGGTGTTTCTGTCTTTGACTTGGTAAAGGCTCCTGCAGAAAAGCACGTCGCGACTCTTGTAGAACAATTTCCATGAATTTTTCATAGAAGTTGTTTTACTACAGTCGCGTTGCGCCTGTTTGTAAGAGCCTTAACACACGCAAAATTCGATAACAGGAAGTAAGTACAATCCATACATTTTTATGATAACATTAAATTAATTACAATTTAGAGACTATGAAACTTAGGCAAAGTAAAAAGATATGAAATTATAATCTAGCGGGGTATAGAACAAAACTTGGAGTTAAACAGAGAAGTAAGCAATCCAGATCGCGAACAACTTCATTAATAAACTAAGTAAGTTACCGCTGGGAACAATGGCTCATTCGGAAAGAACTTTAATTATTTCTATCTTACCAAACAACATTATAGTGCAGTTGTGGCCACTTGTTGAAGCCTTCTCATTTTATGAACAATGCCATATTTATTCAACTATCGCCTAACACCCGGTTTCCGAATTAAGAATTTGAAGTTAGGAATATGTCAAACTATTTTAGCATGACTTAAGGTGATCGTTCCTCTAGAGCCCGCGAAAATTAAAAATTCTTATGTTTTTTGCAACGAAATTTGAATTTCGAAGGGGTCACCTTAAGAATGCCAAAGTAGAATTTGAGAAGACGACAAATTCTCAATTCAAACCGGCACCCTAATTACGTAACACACTTTCAATCACAATCGGAATCATTTTCAAGGATATTGCTAATCCATTGCTTCATAATATGTTCGAAAAATTTGTCGGCCCAACAACGTAAATAACGCAACGAATGTTGTTGAACTGTCAAAATGAAAGCCATTGCTGCTGTTAGGGCCACTTGCGCGTTCATGAGTTATCTTAAATAACTCTGAAGTTAACAGCTGATTTAGGGTTTATCAAATAATTTATTTTGCGCCACTAAGAGTTAGAGTTAAACTTTTATATATTAAACTCACCGATGTGGGAAAGTTAAGTCGCTAAACTCTGGGTTAGTGTTTGTTATGTCAAAATAAATTGACGTTATGAGGAACCGCTGATAACTTCTTCTGTATTTTATATTGTTCGACGTAGTAGTACCTAAGTGAAAATTCGGTACTATATCAACAGGCAATATATTCATGAACTTATTTATAAAAAATACAAATTATAAAATACTTAAAACATATTTTTCCTTATAAGTATGACGTTTCCGTCAATCAATAAACTTAATCTCCATGGAAACCGACCAATACGATTAAAATTAAATGTCATGTTATAAAATTCAAAGACAAGAAAGTATTACGTATCGTAATGTAATACAATTTCCGTTCATTGTTCGTTAATTCATTATTGGTCGGATTACTTATCAGGGCATAGATATTGCAATTATATTTTATGTTTCGTCGATTGACCTGCAATGTTCCCAACTCAAAGAAACAAATATCAGAGGGCCTAGACAAATGGCATTCGCTTCGGAGCGATTCTATTTCTACAATCGCTATCGCTTTCGCTAATGATTCCAAAAACTAGCGATAACGCTCGTCAACAAGTGTCCCTTGGCTATGCATCTCTGTGGAAGTATCTAATCTTTCGACGCTGTCGATTCATTTCATAATCGAATGTTGTTAACATTGTCTAGCTAATTTTTATTCGTTGACCTATGATCACGTGACATTTCGATAGCTTATGTCAACCCCATACGTTTTAACTTTTCTACTAGCGTCATCGCTAACCGAATGTTACTTTGTCTAGGCCCTCAGGTTAACTAACCCAGTGTTACTTTTAAGTCGCGCAACGCGTATTAAGAGTTAAAATGATAATTACTTAACTCGCGAGTTAACAAACTCTATAAGTATTCATTTAACCCGACTAAACGTGCAAGTGTTAAGGCTCGTGCACACTGGCGCGACGCGACAGCGTGACACAAAGGCACCGCGTGCCGCGCGACGGGCGGCGCCTTTTTGTCGGCCTGTCGCGTCGCGCCTGTTTGCAGGAGCCTTTATACGAGTGTGTGAGCTAAACTTAACTCAGACTCAGAGTTAGTTGCTAACACGAAGTTAAATTGTCAGTTTGTCATACAATATTCTCAATTTAACCTCTTGTTAGCAACTAACTCTGAGTTAGGTTTTTCATGCAAGTGCGCCTTGTGTTACGCAATTACCCCGGGGGTGTAGTCTCCTTTTTCTCGTTTACGAACTAACATGAGAAGAGCTTAAAACGCTTTGGTGAACATAATATTATCGCCTGCTCTATTCAAAACTAGCGCTCGATACTGGATGCTGGACTAGATTGAAAAGCGCTTTGGCCAAATATTGATCCAGTGTTACTGTGGTCTACTCTCTCATGTCCGTCAACGAAAAGGCGGGTCCGTCCGAAAGTAGTTCTATACTTCGGAATAAACCCTACTCTCAATTATTTTTTCTTTTTCGGACGGGCAAAAACATATCGGTAGTAAGAATAGCTGTCAAATCGTGTCTGTCACTCATTCTTAGTTCGGGCCTCCAACTAATCTTATGATCTAAGGTGATACGGACTAACTAAACTTACTGCTACTTACTAAACTACGGATGTCCTGCTTAGAGTGTAGTCCTTCAGGATTCTAGCGCTGGAATCAGATACTGGATCAGTCTTTCGGCCAGGTGGTAATAGAGCTGACGATCTAGTTGCGCCGGACGTAAAGTCAACTAACTAATAACTGTCATTCTTTGACAGAGTGATTTGAATGTCACTTTTCTTAACAATTAATTTCCCTGACTGTACAATAATTAAAGTATAGCCATACGTGGAGGCTATTTTAATGCGATCCTTCTAACTTCGCAAAGTTATCAACAAATGAAATTAATATTCCATTGCCATACAATTTATCACAATGGTTCTAAATCCAGAAGTTAGGGTGTTTCTTAATGTCAGGAATTGTGTTTCTAACAGTAAGTTATTTTTGGAATTTATAAGAACTCTCTCTCAAAAATATGAGTTTTTTTACTTTGTGTTCATAACACTTTTTAACCGACGAAAAAAAAAGGAGGAGGTTCTCAAGTCGACCCGTATATATATATATTTTTTTTTTTTTTTCTCGGTTAAGGTTGAGTCATGTTTATTAACTATGTTTAATTAAGTCATAAACTACACAATTTTATTTAATGTCATTGACTCATTAGAAATTGTACTTTTTCATCAAAATGTCCCTAGAAAAATTTCCGAGCTTTTGATACAATTCAGTAAACATGATATCGTGAATAAATACATACTTATATATAGAGATATGAGGAACTGGGTGTGAAGCTCACTCATACTCTATGGAAATGGGAGGATCCTCCGACGAGACGGCTGTCGTGTCTGGTGGGCAACTGCCCGATCTTTGATGTCGGGACGTTGTACATATAATTATGCTAGTTGCGCGGTAAACTCTGCTTGCGCGATACAGGATTTTGCGTGACGTCAGTGTGACGTGTGGTGATGGCGATGTAGATACCGGTTCACATACATAAACTCACGCCTTCTTCCCATGGGGGTAGGCAGAAACTACAGAACGCCACCTGCTACGGTCCTTACGTACTCCTTTGGCCTCGTTTATGTTCATATATCTGATCATGCACGCACGCCGGTTGCGACTACTACGCACCTGACCTTTCTGAAGAACATCACCAATAAGGTCACTATGTCTTCCTAGGGAGCCCCCTCCTGGTGGCGGCGTTTCCATTCACATCTGCATTGTTAATACCTTTTGTTAGTCGCCTTTCATTGATTCTCTCAACATGACCAAACCATCTCAGCATATTCTTTTAAATTTTTGTTACTACAGCTTCTTTTAAGCCGCACCGTTGCCTTACCACATCATTTCTCAGCCTATCATTCGTGAATCGATTGTTGATTATACAGTAAATTAATTTTCAATGGTTTCTTATTCAAAGGTTCTGGTATATTCCCAGTGATTCCGTGTATCAATTGAGAAGGTTAGGATCAAAACCACAACATATATTTTTATTTTTTTCAATAAGTCAGAAATCGATAAAAGCTTAAAAAGTAGTGAGCATGCTATGTAATGTTAAAAGGCACGATGGGGTTGGCGTATCTGTTATAAAAAACCCCTAAAAAAATAAAGAGAGAAAAAAAATTGTGAGCATATATTTTTGTATGTTTTTTAAAGAATGGCATTTACCTATGTGATAATATTTTTTGAAGTGAAAACTTCTTTAGGCGCGTTGAGCACTTTTTGGGTGAACAAAAATTATGGAACTCGCGTCATCGTCACCGAACACTTTCCATGAGCTATATGTATACTGTGTATATATTATTATGTGTACTTTTTGGGTGAACAAAAAGCATGACACTCGCGTCATCGTCACCGCACGCTTCCCGTGAGCTGGTTTACAAGTAACTTAGTTTTCACTTCTATCGGCAGTCCGCAAAGACTGATCCGATTTTTTTTTAACCAGGTTTTGAACTAAATGTTAATATTAGACATCCTTTAGTAAGGAGAATAAGCTTTTTTGAAGTAAACGGTTACTGCTAATGGTAGGTTTTATCACCTTGTGGAGAATTCGTAAATCGGAAAAAAAATATCGAAATTGCTAAAAGTGGATATGTTGTGGTTTTGATCCTAACCTCCTCAATTATTTTGCCAGGTACCTACTTATGAGTATCGTAACCAGTTAATTTATCTTGCTTGCGAATTAACCTTGAACTCAAGCTTACGTTATCATGTTTTGAACAGAACTTGTTACATTATTTATTTACGGACACTTTCAAATTAATTTTGTATATTGTTATTTTATTGATCTTACCCCTGGTTGGTTATCCTTTTTAGTTTCCATTTTAGATGTCTCTCTTTTATCTTGTGATAGAATCCTTTACTTGTCTTTTAGTCATTAATTCATTATAGACAACCACTGCATTCTGCTATTGTTTAAATAAATCTGGCCCTATTTTTCCTTGTCGCTTAACTTGAAGGTGTCGTGGTTCTTTTGATCTAGTTCATGCCCGTCTAGTCGGACTAAGCGCCTTGTGAAGTTCCTGTTGCTTTGTTATCTCTTTGGATTATGGATCCGCGACCCGCAACCGAGGTACGACTCGTAACACCAAAGTGAAAGTAAAATTCTTTCGAGTCGCATCGGCTTCCACGGAATGATTTAAGCCTAGTTCAGAACTGTTGAAATACTTCAGCCAATATTTTATTTAGTCACTCTTGCATGTTGAATGACCAACCAAGAAACCCGAAACCGTCCCCAAGATGTTCCTTGAATAGAAATAAGATCCCACCTTAAAAGTGTCGGATGTTACAATAGAAAGTGCTATGCATTTTCTTTCGTATTATTTCCGGCACATTGTAGCCGGTCCGGAGTTTAGTTGCTAGAGTATCCTCCACTTGAATAATAAACTAGTGTAATCTGTACTAGGCTTTAGAGCCGGTCGTCTCGTGCGTCCGGTTGCCTGTTTTTCTAGTACTCGATTGAGTCTAACACTATAACACAATGTATTGACCTTTGTTCACTGTTTTGTTGTTAAACCAGTCCGTTTCCATTAGAATAAATAAGTTTTTTGTCGATGTTACGTCGTACTATGCTAAATGGGTGTGTTATTTTTTTCATAATAATAGTTCATAAACAGTTTTACGTTCACTAATTGCGAGGATTGTCTTAATGAAGGTTACATTCATAAATGTCTGTATTGAAGCATTTGTTAAGTTTTAATAATGACCCTATTTTAATACAATACTGTCTGGTCTCTACCCTTTGCCCTTATTTAAAGCATCATTATGGAACCCTATTGTGTTTGATAACTCATGTTGGGAAACAAAGTGCTCTATTTTGTACTTAACACGCCTAAGCGCCTTCGATTTCACTTTTCTGTTGACGCACATAAACGTAACTTGCAATCAAGTCTTGTCACGACTATACTGACTCGTAATATAAAAAAAAAACTTTGTATGCAGCAAAACGTACTCTGCGTAAAACTAATTAAACATCACAAAGGTCGGGAAAACAAGAGAATTGATCGTTTTTAACCGATTTCACAAAAAGGAGGAGGTTCTCAATTCGTCTGTATGTTTTTTTTTTTTATGTGTGTTATCTCAGAATATTTTAATAATAATATTAAATTAATTAATTTAATATTTTTTTTGGAAGTCGGTTGTTTTTTTGTAAAAAAAGTTTTTTTTAAGTAAACGCTGACCTAGTTTTTTTATACGTGTTTATTTAAAACAGAGATGAGGGTTGTATCTTAATCCTTGAGTGAACGTATGCCGGAAGCTACTAATATGTATGATAGCACACAAACTTTACCTGCATTGCTTAGTTACTAGAAATGTGGAAATGTTAAAGAAGCTGTTAACACTTTACGCCCTATAAATTGTTGGTTAGTTGGGAATAAATTATATTCATCGCTCGTCGCCGCTGATTTATCGGTGGAAGGTTGAATTAATAGTTTCAGGATGTCGACGGGCGTGGAACTGAGGGACCGTTCTTTGACACGCGTTTAGTGACAGAGTTGTCTTAAAATAAACAAACCGGGAATTTGTCTCTCCATATGTGTTTTGGAACAGTTACTACACAAATGTTGCGACCTAATTCCCTTTCAAACCTAACTCTTAACTCCCACGTTACGACGAAAACCACTTAAGAATTAACCGATTATTTCACTCAATTATTCGATCTTGCCTACATAATGATGCGACGTGTTTGAAATAACAAAGGACGTCACTGCAATAGGAATGGTTAATTATTTACCGCTACTTTCATTCTAATTAAACATGCGTTATCGTATGCCATGTGAAGTCCTGTCAATTATAGTGACAGGAAGAGAAGTAAATTAATTGTTTGAGATGGAATCGTTCTTCGTGAGCTTTATATGGGTGCTGCGATCATGTTTTTACGGAGTGTGGTCTTTTTTAATTATGCGAATAGAGAATGATATCAATGTAACATGACTGTGTTTAATTTTAAGCGTTACAACTTTTATTAATTCATTCATATCCGTCCATTCTATTAAGATATAGCCAACCCTTTATTAGGCCATATTTCTAGTATCAGTAACGGTTTTCTTGGCACCTTTCTCAATCCTATTGAAGATTCGTATTCGTATCAGTGCAAAATGTCTCAAATATTTTGTCCCAGGTATCTGTTGCTAACGGCATTTTTACGATCATTTTTTCATTGCATGTTTTGACATTGCAAAAACCTGCGCGGTCGCATACTTCTCTAGAGAAAGTGAAAGGTCGCACTCCTTCCTCCGTCCGTGATGTGTTATCCGACTATTTTATGTGTACCTAATTATTGATGATCATTTATAAAAATACGTGGTGTATTTAATTTGTCCGAGTTACCCCTTGCGTGTCATTCATTAGCTATTATTAGTTGCGTTGTCAGGCGCTTATGGAATGCTAGTAGATTGTCTTACGGTTTCATAAGGGGCCTTTTTTAATATCATCCGTTCTACATCTTATTCAGTTGTCGAATTACTTATATTTTCCATCAGTGCGTTATTACTTCGTGAATAGAAATGAGCAATTTTAAATTCGGTCTGCCTAACATCATTTACTAAAGAATATTTGGTCCAAATTGGATATTACTTAAATTGATATCCGATGTAATGAACTTTTTCTTTAACTTGAACTTATTAAAGTTGGTTGCCTCTTCATAAATTATTGTGACGTTACTGAGAACAATCTTGTGTTTTTTAATAAAAGATTGTAAAGAGAAAAATTTCGTTTGGAATTTTCGCAGAATGGCAGAAAAGAAAATCAAGTGAAACAGGAAATACGTTTTTATTTCTTATTGTTTCCAAAGACGACGTTCACTCGGCTAGACTTATAGTGCAAGAAGCAATTTACCTATGGGGGTTCAAACATCACCTTATAACAGACTGACTCTACCAGAAAAAAAAAATGTATGATATTATTCTAACTTCCAAGTAATTCTTCCCAATCTTGAATCTTCCCAAAGTGTGCCTTGATCAGCTTCAATTTGTTATTAACGTTTTTGTATAACAATTAAACTTAGCAAGACACGCCTTGCTTCCCTGATGGTTCGGGCAGAGTAGCACCCACACCCACCCACATTTCGCCAGTTATGTTTAAGTCCCATGTAATAGGGGGCGAGCCTATTGCCATCAACCGGGCACAAATCCAGACTCCGGGCTGCTACTGAGAAATTCCAGATCGAAAAAAGCTAATAACACTTTGCCCGACTTGGGAATCGAACCCAGGACCTCATGCTCAGCAGTAGTGCTTGCGACTACCTGACCAATGAGGCAGAACTAGTAATGCAGTAGAAAATGAACAAAGCGATCAGTGTGCTGGTAACCGATTAAGTAGCGATCCTAATAGACAAACAATAGATCCTGTTTTCGACTATGAACGGTTGTCTTGCAACCGGCGAGTTATCGGATTAGCTTCGTTATGCGGAATGCATGGAATTGATGTTAAATTTATATTCATCAGGACCTGAGGTAGGACGTTTCATGTCCAGTTTCCTTTCACAATCAGAAGGCATTTTGCTAGGTTACTACACTACGTTATGCTCTTGACACTATACGAAAAGCTTTAGATATTATGGATTTGAATTAATGTTCTTCGAATGTGAAAACATTCAGTGAATATCTTCGTATCAAATTATACTTTCACCAAAGGATGTCGTTCTTGTATTCTTCTTGTGATCACCAATACTTTTGAAGAGCTGTTTGAATTTTAATATATAAAAAAACTTTTTTACAAAAAAACAACCGACTTCCAAAAAATAACACTAAAAGACGTGAAAAATAACTCTATTTTCGGTTTTTATTTTTCACTTTTTAGTTGCGGTACCTACCCTACACAAATTCGTATACCACTACTTGGTATGTAAATAACAGTGACAGGAAATTATTAACACATCATCAATATAAACTAAGTTGAAAAAATATGCATTATTAAGGATAACTCGAAAACTACTGGTCAGACCTTGATCAAATTAAAATTAAATGGGACCACATGTGAAGCACCAGCTATCAAATAAAAAAAGATTCATCCAAATCGGTTCACCCAGAAAAAAGTTATGAGCTAACACACAACATACAGACGAATTGAGAACCTCCTCCTTTTTTGAAGTCGGTTAAAAAATACCCAGGTATAGTAAATATGCGCCGTCGTAGTTTATTTTTTAATAAACGTATTTTCTTTCTTTTTCTTTTTTCTAATACTCATTTTTTCATATAGCCGATCCTACACCAAAAGTCTGTGATTAAGATTAATTATGCTCATGGCCCAGTTGACGTTTCCAAGCTGATATGGTATACATATCATAGTATGATGTAACAAACAAAAAGTTTCCTCTTCAAGAGTATTAATGGATTCATTATAATTGCGACTATCAAAGATGTGGATCATATTGCGTTTATTTCGCGCGTGATTTATGAATAATGAGTCAACAATATTGAAATGAGTCAGTTTTCCGAGTAATCAATGCTTGTGATCTTTATTGGGCTTTATGGTCATGTCAGAATTACACCTACAATGCTGAAGGCTCTCATGGCAAGGTTGGCTGATTATTAACCCTAGGGATGTTATGGAGCTCCGTAACCGTAACCGAAACTATCGGATATCCGAAATAAGTAACCGTATCCGTTTCACAAGTTTCGGATAGTTTCGTATAAGAGCGGAGTCTAATTAATTATTATAACATCTCTAAATATTTACATATGACTGATTATAATACCAAATGACTAGACTAGATAAAACCTATAAATAAAACCAAATGATTACATACTATTTGTGTTTATATTTTACTTCAATCTAATATCCGTAACCGAAACTATCCGAAACTAACGGATAATCCGAAAAATATAGCTTAAAGATAGAATAGAATACTTTTAACACTCGAACATATACAGTATTAAAAGTAGATGATATAAACCGTCTCAATAAACCCGTCTAGTTTTATCCTAGTGATGTAGAACACTATTTGTCGGTCACGACGTATTTATTGCTACTGCCATTTATTTTGAGATCTTACCGTGTAATTGGATTAAAAAATAATCCCCTAACTACATTATGCGTACGCGCCGGCTCGCGGTATCGGCGCGTGTACTGCGACTAAGATTGCCAATATTGTAAAAGTGTTCAAGGAACAAGTTGACGATACGAAAATTTTTCGGTTTGACTTTAGATAAAAGGCTCCTTTTTGGGGAAGATGCTTTGAAAATATTTATCATTGAACGATGCCTGCTTCCATTGAACTAACCGAACATTCGACAACGAGAGCGAATGATGCCCGTACTCATGAAGACGGCTGGCAACCCTGATTGAGGCTGCGATAATAGATTATTTTATCAAACAGGGCACACTGGCAATAATGTATTGTCGTGACGTAGTACTATTGAATGACCAATCCTTTGATAATATTCAAATTGCTATATTATTTCATTTAATATCTGGTTTTAGATAAGACTCGGGACTACGAAAACAAAATTGTCGATTATTATATTAAAATTATATAATTATTACATTAATTGGCATAGTCCGGTGATGCTGATAGTACCTATGTCAGATAAGTTTTATGTTTAAGTCGTGTATGTGTGATTTCAATTATTCAAAAATTATTCTGATAAAAGGCTTATTTGTGTCATTATTTATAATATCAAACACTGTTATGATCACATCTGACTACATCCACTCATCTTACCTACTTCTTCAAATAAAGGGAAAATTGTTGTTTATGTTATTAATTAATTAATTAATTAATTAGTATACTTATTACCACTATTAGTAAAACAATTGGTGATCACATTTTCTGAATAGAAGGCTAGACTCTGCTGTCCGATCTTTTACAATTTAATAAGTTGATAATATTCAAATTGAGATAAGACATCATAACATAACATAATATAACGCCCGTATTCCCATAGGGTTAGGCAGAGGTGTACCTATAGTACACCCACATTTCGCCAGTTATGTTTAAGTCCCATGTAATAGACGGCAAGCCTTTTGCAATCAACCGGGCACAAACCCAGACTCCGGGCTGCTACTGAGAAATTCCAGATGGAAAACCAAGTAACACTTCCAGACCCGGGAATCGAACCCAGGACCTCATGCTGGGTTCAATTCCCGTGGTAATCAGATAAGATATTATTCCATTATTAAAGAAGTCCAGATTCAAATTAAACAGACGACACATAATTCGACGAAAATAACAGATTTTTGATCAGACAGGCTCTTCATGAAAATTAACAAGAAACACGAACAAAAACACATTCTCCAATAAGTATTATTTTTAACCCACTTGCGGCTTTCGTAACCTCAATGAATAACATTGACTTGGATGAATATGTACACTCACCTACATACATTGATGATATGACCGACCTGTACCTACTGTCTGCGTAGGTACCTAGTACTACTAAGATGTCCTATTGAAATAACTTTAATTAATTAACGACTTAAGTAGTTGTATCGTGTTTAGTCATTGGTTTTTCCAGAATTAGCACATAATCTTAAGTAATTGTCAATTGTAATTATTTTATCAACAAAACTTTAATTGCTATGATGTGTATACTGTCTGAAAGTGATATTATCCCGCAGACAGGCGCGACGCGACAGCGCAACATAAAGGCGCCGCTCGTCGCGCGACGAGCGGTGCCTTTGTGTCGCGCGCGATTCGCATCGCGTGTCGCGCCTGTTTGTAGGAGCCTTTATTTACCATATTTGCCAACGAATTGTGTCAAAACAAGTGGATTTGCTTTTTAGTAGAAAACCAGAAAAAGGTCATGGGTTTTCCTTTTACAAAAAAATAAAATAAAATTCATACGTCTAACCATAATTTAATGTTTAGAAGGCCCTGGCCAATCTTTATAATGATAAAAAGTTCAGAGGTTGGTGTTGTACCTATTGATAACGAACTTTTCCTTATCTTGAGCCCATATTTTTATATTTTTCGCTAATCTTAGAAATAATGAGAGATTATTTATATGCATTAGTCATCGAAGTTTACCAGTTTACACAAAATTTAAATTATAGCTTTTTAGCATAATATAACGCGTAAAGTATATTATTCATTCATTTGTATTCGTTTAAATAAATCCTACTAATATTATAATATAATAATAAACTAATATTATGGATGGATGGATGTTTGTTACTCTTTCAAGCAAAAACTCCTAAACGGATTTGTATGGAATTTGGAACACAGATAGTTTATAACCAGGATTAACACAAAGGATACTTTTTATCCCGATAGTACGTTCCCGTGGGATAATTTCCGACAACTTCAAAAGCTAGTAAATAATAAATTAATTAAATTACTACAGCACTCCTGAAGAAAAAACTAATTGAAATAGCTCCTCGAATTGAGCCTAGAGCTAGATCTAATATCCCAAGCCCAACAATAGCTTTTGTTAGGCCATTAGGCATTCAATCAATACCATCTTCAAAAGCTTTTCAAAATCCAACCCAACAGCAAAAAAAGAACACATTTTCAAGACAATTCTTACGGTTCAACGGAGGTCGTTCAGACTTTAAAGTAATTATCATAATACTTGATAATTACCTATTCAATTGACCTTGTAAATATTCTCCTTCTGTGATACAGAAATATGCACCTAATAACTTTTATCACAAGGTCGATAACAAGACGACAGCGACGTGTTATCAAAGAGATATAATAAAAATTTCAAATACAAAACACTCCACTAGCCTTCATCTAATATAGTACTTACAGCTGCTTATAGCTGTATCTTATCATTCATGTATAATGTTGCTATTTCAAATTATGAAGTTGTATGTGCTACGCACGCTTTTATGTACATAAACGCATACAAACAATTGTTATATCGACCCATTTATTTATTATCGCAGTAACACAATACACTTTTGTGTTCTATTAATTAGTGTAACTTGCTATACTTTACTCATTTGCTTGTAGCGCTGTTTTGAGAGCAGTGGTGGCCCAGTGGTATCGGCCGCGACTTACGAGTTGTAGGTCGTGGGTTCGAACCCAGGCAGGCGCTTTACTTTGTGGAAATAATTTCATCATCACTGCTCTCAAAACGGTGAAGGAAACGAGCATGTCCTAGAACCAAAAATTCGAAGACATGTGACATCTACCAACCCCCACTTGGCCCGCGTGGTAGATTACAGCCCATTCCCTCTCAAAGAGACGAGGCCTGAGTCCCAGCAGTGGGAACATTAGAGGCTGATAATGCTGTTTATGAATCTGTTTCATAATTTGCGATTCAATTTAGCATCAATATGAACTCAACCGTTCAAGGTCCAGTACTAAGTCACGCCGTATTTGGGTGGTTATGGTTACGCGATGCCACCACCTGCCGTTGTTCTACAAACTGTAAGTCACGTCAACAACACAACAGATGGTCTTCGCGTCTCCTTCAACTATATTGATGAGAAACTTGAACGTCGCAGCCTAACATACATTGAAAACTTTTTACACAAACTCGAATGTTATTCTACCATTAATTTTAAATGGAATAATGGCTAAAATTAAACTTGGAGAGATGCCAAACATAATAATACACTTGAATACGTTAAACACTTTACGCTGGTTCAATTGGTATCCCACTTATGTCAATGCTCGGGCTACAAATATTTGCAGTACAAGCTTTTACCTTGAGCTTACCATTAATAAGAATACAAAATTCACCCTAGAAACCCACAAAGTGCCTAACTCGGTAACTGAAACGCAATAGTTTCACGTTTTAGAATCCACAAATGAATTCAGCACGAACTCAGTAAGACTTATAAGGAAGGTTGACAATTTGCAAATTGTGCACGTCACCACGACATGAAATAACTTATATGTACTGAATGACCTTGCTTCTAGACCCTTGTTAATGAACTGTTTTTAAACGTTAACTTGCCACTTCCAAATTAGCACCTTATTGTGCAGACATTACTGGTATATATATTAATTTAATACGTTCGTGCACTCACATCGCATCAATCGAGGTTCGTCTTGAAACCTTGATTATATTTGCTGTGGTGGTACATAATGTGTTTATTTTTGAATCGCATATTATAAAAAAAATGCATAAAATATCCTTACGTTTATGCATTTTTTTTATAACATGTTTTTTTTTTTTTTAATATTATGAAAGAACTACCGATAGCAGCTAGTCCTTTTATTAACAACTTGCTTCTGCCCGCGACTTCGTCCGCGTGCAATTTCTTGTTCCCCCGAACCCACCCCGTCGCATCGTATCATCTGCCCGCGTTATCACTTCGTTTTCGCTTAGCGTCCTTTGTGAGTTTTTTCTTTTTGCTCGGCTCCTAAGGGTTATAGCGTAATGTTAAAAAGCCTATAGCCTTCCTCAAGAATTGGGCTATCAAACGAAAACAGTTTTTTTTTAAATCCGACTGTTAGTTCCAGAGATAACTCCCGCATACAAATTTACTGTAAACAAACAAAATTTTACCTCTATAAAATATTAGTATAGATTTCTAAATAGATACGGTGAAAATTATCTTGTGCATTGAACTTTCAAAGAAAGATCTTCAGATATTGTCTCGGATTTCTTAATTGAGCTTCCTGCTGAATCGGGTGCCGCAAAACAAACCACAAATTCTATATCCGTAAACGGCTAAGGTGTTTCATTGTAAAGCGTATTAAAGCTGTAACATGGTACTCTATCTGCAGCAACACAGTTTAGATCTTCAGAAAACTCACAGGTTATATTTTGGCGTTTTTGTTCTTCAATATTGCTTTTTTGATAAATAATTTGTCTTTGATTGATGAGAGATTTTTCCCAGATTAGGGGGCCTCTTAAACTCGACTCGAAGTCCTTTAATAGCAGCAGTAATTATCGAGAAAGGGGCTTCTTACCTGCGTTTATTCAGTCTGATTGAGTCTTATAGGGTACAGCCAAGCTAGGTTTTAAGTACCTATTAAAATTATACGATCAAGAACTTCTACATTTTAACTTGCACGAATATTCAAGGCTAGGACAATAATACGAAACTCATTCGATTTATCGATTTGAATGTTCCGCAGTCTAACTCGATAAGTTTCCCATGCTTTTCCGTATCGCTGAAGATTTTCCCACGATGACTTTATAAGTATGTGGTACGCTACCAATTACTGGCTAGAGCTCCTATATTACCCACAAAAGAATCACTTAGAAGAACCTATTATGTCCGGACTACTGTTTTGTTCATAACTCTTCTATTGAGTTCTGTAGGATCGGTAATAATATCCACTATACTTAGTGGGCATTGTTTAACGTATGATGTAATTACACCGGTTCTGTATATCGCATTACCATCATTCTTTGGGCATTATTGCTTACGTCACAGTTCTTGCTGCATTAGGCAATATTAATAAAAGAAAGCTTTTAATGTGGTCGGTTATGAGTGGATTGTTGTTTGACCCGCATTATTATCGACAAGGGTTGCAACCCTTGGGAAAAATTTCACACGTATTGACATATTATTTTGTATTTTGTGTTAATTTATTTAGATACGGCTTGTGATTTCCTCCAAGTATAATTATTCTGTGTATATTACTGTAGACTCCGAAATGCCGTTTATAAATAGATAATAATAATATAAACGTTTATTTTCTCTACACAAGTTATGTACATACAGCTAATATTCGAAAATAGTACACGAACAAGATCGATAGATTGTATTTTTTTTTATTGTTAAAAGTTATTAGATAAGATAAAGCGACTAGAAGTATTAGTTCTAAGTTAAGCTCTACAAAATTATACAATTGTGGCTTGAAACCTCTTTCAAGAGTTGGTTACCTTGATACTTCATAAAAGACGTTAAAACTTAAAGTTCTCTCAACTTGCGATATTGCTACTTAACAGTTACATAAAAGTTGGAACAAAAGCAGTAACTAACAAAGAGTAAGCCATAAGTGAAACCAATCATTTCCCATATATAATAATTAAATACCCCATTGTTATACTTGCGTATCATTAAGATTGTTAATTTATTATATAGCAACATTACTACAGAAACGTTTAACTTATCGTTGTTTTCTTTTATTAACCGACTTCAAAAAAAGGAGGAGGTTCTCAATTCATATGTATGTTTTTTTTTATGTGTGTTAGCTCAGAAGTTTTTCTGCGTGAACCGATTTGGATGATTCTTTTTTTATTTGATAGGTGGTGCTTCACATGTGGTCCCATTTAAATTTGATCAAGGTCTGCCCAGGTGTTTTTGAGTTATCCTTAATACTGCATATTTTTTCCACTTTGTTTATACTGATGATGTGTTAATAATTTCCTGTCACTGTTATTTACAGATCAAGTAGTGGTATACGAATTTGTGTGGGGTAGGTACCGCAACTAAAAAGTGAAAATTAAAAACATTTTTACTTGGTTGTTTTTTTGTATAAATGTTTTTTGTTTTATCTTTACACACCACCTTCTAATCTTAATCTAAGCTTACTAGTAATTGTTGCTGTGATCCATTTTGCAATAAAAACTGGTGCAAAACTTTTGTGTTACCTGGGGTTGTCTAGTTTCTGGTCAACATTAAGCGAGTGCCTTTCTCCTCTATCATTTACTACCTTCAAACAACCTTTAGTGAGTTCGCATTATGTAGGCGGATGCTTCTATTCATTCACCTGATATAATTCCTTAATCGCCTATTAAGACTCCCACGGGATGAGACTAGGTGCCGCCCTGTTAATATCCGGGTCTATGCTCTACACAACACCTATTTGGTGTGTTTTGCTGAAAGCCAAGACAAAGGGTTATGTAGACACCTGAGGTGACAAAGTTTGATTTAAGAGGTTAGATGTTTTAAAGGGATGGATTTTAAGGCGGTACCCCGACCAAAACCTTGCCATAGTGCGTTATTCAGAGGCTATTAACTCATTCACTATGGGTAATAAACTACATCTAAAAACACATTATTAATGTTCGATATCCTATCATCACATTGCACGTTCTTATTTGTATTTATGTGTTATAAATACATTTAAAATCTCCTTGTAAAAAAGTGACTAAAATTATTGAATGCATGCATCTTTTGCTAAAGGTGATGTTCTATTAATTTGAGGATTACACTAATGGATAGATAATTTAAAAATCTAAATAATTAACGATTTATTTTATTTCAAAACATCGCTTGTCTTTTTTTTTTTTTTTTGTTGTGAATTCTATGACAAATGAACGTGCGGAGGGAGCGAGACAGAGCGAGACTCAGCGACGGGACAGAGAAAGAACGAACGCACAAGGTCGTTTGGTCGTGGAGCGCCTTAAACGAAAAGTAGAGAGTGGTTGAAGACGTTGCGGAAGCGTAGCAGATAACTGCTACATACACATAATCCAAGCTGAGATATTATAAAAGTACACGTCATATTTTCAAATGAGATAAAGTGAAGGCCCATAGCTGACAGCATATGGAATCTGCTTGCATATGCTTGAGCATCGTTCTAGAATCCGGGCCCATTTCCTCGAAACAGATAAAAATTGTGGTTTTGGAATCACATATCAGCTACATTGTGGTATGAAAAGTTGCGACAATTCATAAGCTTCAACTAAGCCTGACCTATTGCTGCGTCATATAGCTTGCGGCCAGTAGGCCACCATAATGATTAATTAATTATCTTTGGACGTTTTAAGTTTGCATGAAACCACAACTTTTCTTCGATCTTCAGATCAGCACTAAAGTCCGATTGCATTCAAAAGGGAAATTTTAAAGCCATTGGTAAACTAAAGTCCTTAGTTTTCCGGCATGAATCTTTGACCTAGTTTTTATTGGATATTTTTGGAATAGTTATGATGTTATTTTCTGAATGGAACAACGTTGTGCATCAGGCAGTGCGTGGGCTGGCCCCCGTTGTCGGAAGTGGCTGGGCGCATCCCGCCCAGCGCGCCATTGTGAATGCGAAATGCAAACGTGACTGCCTCGTGTGACGACGGCTTCACTGCTGCATTTTACTATAAAACTTTTGATTTACTTTAGCGAGTTCTTGTATTACAAGTGCTCCGTCCGATTTTATACGAATTAAGAAGAAAGATGTTCTATAATGTTAGTCAGTGGGCGAAAGGTGGACAATTCTCGCTAAGTACTCTTTGTGAATACCATGGCTAGCATGCATTGGCTTCACAGCTGCATCTTTTAATGTCATGTAGATTTCTGTTATCTTTCTCGTCCGTTTACCTGCTTATCTATGAGATTGCGGTAGCGAAATGCGATAATGATTTCGCAGATTACAAATTGAATACATTCTTTGCAATATCTTATCTACAAGTGATTTCAAGAGACGATGTATTCGAATTTCGTAAGGTGCAAAGCAAGTGTGACAGGATCTCTTGCATTTAAATACATTTCCTGCTATAAAGTGGCATTTAACATTATTTCTGTGTGACACGACATGTATATCTCACACTGGCGATGACCCAAAGCGTGGGCGCAGGACCTCGATTGTCGGAAGTGGAATGGACCATCTCGAGATCATGCAGACTTATGAACAAGATCACCACGTGTGTTTGTTGACGCTGTCTATTCAGATTGTTTGGTCTGCGCATGCGGCGATTGAAGTAGAAATACCAAGGTCTAAGCTTTTTACTAAGTCAATATTGCAAGATAGGTAGGCACTGGAGTGTTTTCATTCGAAATAACTTAGATGTTAGGTCAATATCTTTTGAATATTTTCAGTATACATTTTTTATGTTCATACCTACATAAAAAAATATGGTTTAGGTCGATGAACTGTTTGCTTGGTTGTTAATTTCAATACACTAGACTTGTATAGCCGACCTCAAATTATCATACGTTTGACCGGCATGACGTGAAGATATTACTAAAGCTGGGTTTACTCAGACCCACCGCAGACCCATTCGATTATGCTTCAACGTCACATTCAAAATGGTTTTATTCATTTGGGTTTATATGAAGCTTTTAAGGCAATTACAATTATAATTGCCGCCGCAGCCAGTTCGGAACGTTCATTTTACTGAGATAAGCTGGCGAGAAACTTTTTCAACAACAAAAGATTGAATCTTTGAATGTTTTTTTCTGCGTTTTATTGAAGTTAAAGTTTGGGTGGAAGTAAACTTATCAATATTGGATAGGTTATTGTGACGGGTGTTAAGAATGCTTTTATGGGAAACTAGTGTAAGGTAGATAAGTGTGGTGATAAGCGTAGACCCTCGGCGACAGTTGTCACGGACGAATGGACAGATGAACCGAACCCACAAGGTTATGCCATTGTTTCCTACCATCGTACAACGCACTGATAAACCGAAATGATTTATGGTGGAACTATGTGATTGGAATCACATTAATGTCCTATTGTGCTATTTTATGTGAATTTTGACTTTTTTGTAGAAATTTTCCAAAGCATGGACGCTACTACATTTTCGGAAAGTGATTCATTGCAATAATGACTAACTCATGTTGTGGAAAATCTTGATGATATCTTTTGAAATGAATACGTTTCATTACTTAATACTAATAATTTGTCACTATAATATAATCAATTAATCTGCAATAACATTTAGACTCCTAAACTGGCTACTTTACATTCATATTAGGTGCGCAACAGACACGGCGTAGATTACCAGATACATAGCTAACATACATCTATGTCACAGCCCATCAGTTATAACATAAATTAATTGTGAGCGGCAGTCTATTGGCTGAATGTAAATCTTCCAGTGACCTCAGTCCCGCCACAATAACCGCGCTTGGGTTATCGCCTTTGCCCACAAACTTTTTTTTTGTCGCGTTGACGTGAATGTTTGGTAGGCTACTAGAGATACTTTATGAATATTCATACGCTTTTTTAAATTGTGCAGGTTGGGTAAGATCGTTGAACAGCTTTTTGCCCGTGTTTTCTTTTTTGCTATTTGTTTGAAATTATATTATCATCTCATTAAGAGCGTCTGTGTTTAGTGTGTTTAAGTACCTATATTAACGTTTTAGTTCGGCTCTTTATGATTAAGATCAACGAATATTATTTATTCAATATCTAATTCAATTGTTGTTTAAGTAAATTAATTATAGCACAAGCCCCGGAAATCGGCATAATTAATCGTGAAACGTCGAATTAAATATCATTGAATCGGACGTGCGGCGTTCGAAAGCGTGAAACAGGCTGGAAGCTATTTAACGAAGGGCGAGGAGCAATGAGAGGGAATTTCACGTCTTCCTGAAAATTAATGAGAATGCCGCTTACGACGTTTAGTGCTCGCACCTCGTTTCCACAATACGGCGACGCCGACGGTGGCGCGGCCGCGAGCTGCCTGCCCGGCGACTAATGACTACTGCGCGCAACAACAAAAACATCTCCGTCTTCGTCGGCCCCGCGACCGGCCGCCGCCCGTCTCCCTCGCACCGCACCCGGAGCGGCAACCACGCGTTTCAACCCGGATAAATTACATCCTATTAACTTCGTTCCGGTGCTCGATTTAAGCTTTAATGTCTCACACCGTAAGGATTGAAATTGCATAAGAACATTTATTTGATGTTAAATGTTTACCTTAGACTTTATTGCTTACATTATAAAGTCGATGTTGAATCGTTGCGGGTGTCAGATAGGGCGTTCCGGTCTCCTGTGTGATTATTAATTTGCTGTCAAATAAAGGGGCCGCTCACTTGGGCGTGCGTGTCGGCACAAATTTCTGCCATACTTCGGAATCGGTGATTATTTTTTTGTTGCCTTGACTTTGGATTCGCAGACTGACAGACATTTTAGTGCACTATTATTTTAGGCTCGCATCATAGGTGGAATGGCCGACTGTCTTCTAATTAGATGATGTCGATGGCGCTTGGAGATAACATTGTTCGATTGATTTTGAACTGCGTGCGTGACGTGAAGATTGATGTCTGAAACAAGTAATTTGATTAAACAGGGAAAAGTTACGAGTCATTCCACCTTACGTGAGATCAGTGTGAAGGTGTGATTTTTTGCGATAAGAATAGATAATGAAATAAATAATTAACGCTTAACGGGCTTACTAGAGCTAAAGCGCGGTCACTGTCGGATTGCATAGAAAAGAAAGAGACGCGCGATGACACAACGCTGGTAATTTATTGCAAAATATGAAGCAATTATGAATTTACAAAAAATCTATTCATTGGACTAAAAAATTAAAACACTATTACGTTAGTATGTTGCTTGTAGAATAATCTGACAAAAAATCTGAATGTTTGCATGTATATTAGTATGGTTTTTAATCGTTAATAAAAAAAATTAGAGGTATCTTCGTGATTTTTTTCTATCATATCAAGTTAATTGTATTATGTTTTCAACACACTATCTAACTAGCATATAACCTGCAGAATATCATATATTTTTCTGATTTTGGTTACTGCAGTGGATCATATATTTTTAGGCATTATAAATTTGCGTTTAGGTCATGTAGTCCCCTTAATAACGCGCTGGGAAATTATTATTATTAGTGGAAGTTGCGTAAAGCTAATTAGGTACTTTAATTGACAACTATTAACTTGACCTATTGTAGGTACTGACTGTCAACCATGCAGATGGTACTCCTACTTATACCGTATGGAGATATGTGTTTACCATTGAGCAAAAAAAAACAAAGTCCCCTGGTCCCACATATACGCCTCCCATAGATTTTTATCAAACTCTGATCCAATTTGACCTCATTTTTATTCAAGTCACTCTGGCTCAAACGTATTCTGGTACATTTCGGATGCATTAGGATTTTTTTACCGAATGTGGATAAATATTATGAATGTTTTGTTATGGAAATTGTTGCTTCCGTTATTTAAAACCTGACTGATCTACATACAAAGTGAATACTAACCGAGTTAAGTAATTACTTAAGGCTGGCAGTAGAGCATGCTGCCTGTCATGAACTGTCCCTCAGTTTCAAGACGCGGAACTTTGGCTATTTCGTAAATAAAGTTCATCATAGAGCAAGGAAAGTGAGTACTAGCTGTGGTCAAATATATTTATCAAAGAAGATGCAACAACAGCAAACAGAGAAGAATTTAAAAACCGGTAGAGTTTCTTTACCATAGTTCTCTATACGAAGCTAACTTTTGGAAGAGGCAACTAGAATCAATACTATTTTCTTGTAAATTTGGACGTTCAAGTGCTTATTTGATATAAATTATTTGACTTTGAATTAAATTCACCGAGAAAACTTGTCCAAAAGTGCCAGTTTGTTCGCAATGGCATAAAAAGTTAAAAATAAACTGAGTAAAATATCGTAATAACAAATATGATAGAATATGGGTTAAGGACATACCATATCCTACTTTTTATTCCGAGACTGTACGTCTGTACTATTTTTACTACGCAAACGTAGCCCGCGAGATATAGTTAATGCTATTCATTACTTCCTTTCCACTTAATTTCATCTTTCAAAGAAGTCTGTAAGTATAATGTACGACGCAGACGAGACTATTGAACAAATCATTATTAAAAGTCTAACTTGGGAAGTGTAGTCGATTGTGGACAGCTTCTCTTCGGTGGATACATATTTTTTAAGAGACCCACGTAAAGGCTACCACAAACAGGCGCGACGCGACAGCACGACACAAAGGCACCGCTCGTCGCGTGACACGCGGCGCCTTTGTGTCACGCTGTCGCGTCGCGCCAGTGTGTACGAGCCTTAACGCTTCAACGTGATATAAAGGTGGAAACAGATTTTTTTTAAAGTAAATTAATACATTTCCCCACATTATTTGCAAAGGAGGAAAAATTACTGTGACCCGGCTGAAACGTCGACGCCTTACTCAACTTTTGAGGTCTATAGTAGCGAAGATTCCGTTGCGAAATTATTGTATTTCGAAATCATAAGATGTGGTTATTACAAACTGAAGGAATGTCGTTGCGAGAATTGTATCATTTGTATCACAATCCCGTAATAAGAAAGCATTCTCAACAAGGCGCTTGGGAGCGAACACCCTAGAGACGTTGTCAAAATATAATCTTTTCTTAATTTCGTACATTTGTCAACGTAAAATAATTATATGAACGTGTTTAGGTATTTATTATACTGCAGCTGTACCAACATCTCAAGTTCTCAAGGGAGACGCACTATCACAAAATTAGAGAACAATTATTTTTAATTTTTATTGTCAATAAAAAAATTGTTTGCTGCGCCGATGCGCCATTTTTAAAACACACGATTTTAACTTAAAATTTTACATCGCAAAAAACCACGAGAAACATTCTACCTAATATTTGGAGCACCAGTACCAATGTGTAATAAGTTCATGCATTTTCGAATAAGTTCTTTAGCCGGAAAGCTCTTAAGCTTATTACTTTTGTTTTAGTCGAAATACTCTAATCACACTCATTTTTTTATTTATTTAAGTCCTATGACTTAAATAAAGGAGCAGCTATCTGCTCCTTTATTTAAGGAGCAGTGGTGGCCCAGTCGTATCGGCCCCGACTTACGAGTTGTAGGTTGTGAGTTCGAACCCAGGCAGGCGTTTTACTTTGTGTAAATAATTTCATCACCACTACTCTCAAAACGGTGAAAGAAAACATCGTGAGGAAACCGCCATGTCCTTGAACCAAAATGCGAAGACATGTGACATCTTCCAACCCGCACTGGGCCCGCGTGGTGGATTACGGCCCATTCCCTCTCAAAGAGAGGAGGCCTGTGTCCCAGCAGTGGGAACATTATAGGCTGATTATGCATAGCTGCTAACACCATTGCTGCACTACAAAAGACCAAAAATATTTAAGTGGCCTTGACATAAATTGAATTGTCTTTTCATCTTCTCCTTGGCGAATCATTGTAACTGACGCTGAGATTTGTCTTCTGACCAATCTATGTTCATTAGCCGTTTCTTCGACACTTTCGATGTACATAATATTAGTTCACGCATGCATGCAGTATTATCACGGATGGATGCTGGTGCTCATTCACCTGATCTAATCTCTTCATCGCCTCTTACGACACCCATGATTCTTATCCATTAGGTTTCTCATTCTATGTAAATTAACCTATAATGTACTATTTTAATTAAAGCATCCTTCTAAAATCTCAAAGCTATACACTCATAAATTGAACTAGAAAGTTATCATCGCAATGATTGGCTGGAATGGCTGACGCTGTGCGGTAAATTAATTTATCGGTGAGTAATTATGCAATCGTCACGTAAGTCAACAGTTTATAGCTGAATCGATAGCTCGTTTACCCACTGGTGCGGTCTGCGTACGTGTTTGCACGTATAGAAATATCTGGTTGTGTATGGAAGATCATACACCCAGGCTTTGAGAGAATAGACTAACACGTTTTTGTGAAATGTCAAGTCTCGCTTCTTTTCGTTTCGACGCGCGACGGTACATCTATGTTGCTTATACTGTTTCGGCCCCGTAGATGGCCACGTTTATTGCAGCGTCAGAGGCGATGTTCAGATCATTGAGGGTGCAGGTAAACGGACATTTGGGACACTAGCGGATGGCAAATGTCAAGTGTTGAAATAATTTGCTTGCTCACCTAGGCTCACACCAGTGCAAATAAGTGATTTTGTTTTAAAAACAATATCTCCCTCGTAGCTCTTGCAATGCTCATGAATGACCCAAATAAAAAACAAACAGGATTAAATTATTAAAGCCCGATCTGACAAGCGGCTTCATGCAAAGAATTAAATAGTACATTAAAATCTTCTTCGAAGATCATGAGGTTGTGTGTTGCAAATGGTACTTTGATCTTCTTGATAATATTGGCTTATCATGTAGAAAATAAGATAGACATGAATAAGAACTTTGTTCCATTGCTAGTAGCGCTTTTATTAACTGTCCAAATAATTTCTGAAGTCAGTTGACATAAACGAGATACTTTAGAAGTCTTTGGCAATGTGTTACACTGCTCAGTAGTGTTACATTGTTACGGCTTTTAAAACCGTCACTTTAATGTGCTGTAAACACATTGGCACTGTTTGAAATCCTAAACGTTTAAAATTAACATTAGGAGGGTACATGCAAACAAAGTACTCTTTTACAATCTTCAGTCGCATCTCGTTAAATCAGTTATTCTGCAATGCTTCGGAGGAGTGCCTTGGTACGTTCCCAGCATTTACTACAGGAAATGAGTGTCTTACTAACTCCCCCATCCACATTTGTGTCAGTAGAAATATAGAATACACCTCTGTTCACAATATGGAATATGAAAACTACACCCGATGAGCATTTAAATGTGCGTGCGCCAGATAAGCTCAGCACAATAACAGTTCTGATAAGAAAACAGATCTCGGGTAGCAATTGACACAAGCACAATGATATTTCCATAAAAGCGTTAAGCCAGGATTTCCTGTTGCCTATCCAAGAAAATGTTCGAGCACATACAATATTGTAATAGTGCACCATGTAATAACGTGTTACTAGGACTTCGGTATGTGAGCCATTGTAACCCTTTTTTAACCAACTTCAAAAAAAGGAGGCTAGAATATTTTTTCTAGAAAATATGGCACACGGGTAGACCATGACCTGGTTTGGACCTGGGATCGAGACTATGTGGGTGTAACCGCGGGGAGTTAATATTTTTTTACTCTTAAAGTTTTTTACATAGCAAGTAGTGGTACCTATATGAATTTGTGTGGGGTAGGTACCACAACAAAAAAGTGAAAAAAAACCGCCTTCCAAAAAAGCACTACAAAGTGAGAAATTACTTTAATTTCGGAAGTCGGTGGCAAAAGACGAAAATACGAAACCAAAGACACCGACTTCCGAAATGAAACTTATTTATCAGTTTGTAGTGTTTTTTTGGAAATCGGTTGTTTTTTTTTTGTGAACTAGTTTTGCGTCGCGTATCTACGTTTGCTTTTTATTCGTGCTAGAAAACACAGAGAACTTGTGGATAAGCATTTTGATAACTTATACATAACATGTTGAACCTCTGACATTTGATAACTAGGTATACGTCATAAACAGATTAAACGATTGTAAAAGCTCTTTACACAAATCTAAAGGCCGAAACTCCAAACAATAGTCAGGAAACGTTATTATAACTTACCGATTGTACCAGCTAGTTGTAGTCTTGGGAACCAGATACTGCAGACGAATTGGCAAGCACTGGTTTGGCATCTATGTGTCGATATTAGTTCCAATGGATTTATTACTTAGGAAGTTGCGGCTGCTCTATATACGAAATTGAACTTTATTTCTCCAGAGGAAAGCTCTATTTGGGTCATAATATGAATACTTATAACAACTATGTACGTCTTATTCATAATGCTTTGTTTGTGACTAGGCTAGTAAGTTACAACACTAGTTGAATAATATATCTTAAGCAATCCGAAGACAATTCAACACGTGCTAAAATATATTACTCGTCACAATGCTATAAAGAAATAATAATGCTTAATGAACTCATTGGTAGCTGTAGTGCATTGTGAGTTAAAATAAAAAGGTCAAACAGGCAAGGCCGTTGGAAAGGAACTTATCGCCGCTTGGTACGAGGTGAAGACGATGAAATTGCGATAAAACGTCAGCTTTTGGTCTAAAATTATTACCGTTTAAATTGGGATCGGGCGGTGGATATTTAGTTTTCCATTTAGGGGAAGTGCGTGATTTAATTATGATTCGATTGAAATATTAAATGGTTTTCTTTTTGTTGCAGGTATGTAAACGTTGCAGAACAGTATCATCGAAGAAACAAAAAATTCGGACAGTCTTTGGAGACTGCCGATAGAAGTGAAAACTAAAGTAACTTGTAAACCCGCTCATGGAAGCGTGCGGTGACGATTACGCGAGTTCCATGATTTTTGTTCACCCAAAAAGTGTTCAACGCGCCTAAAGAAGTTTTCACTTCAAAAATAGTACCTATACAACTTTACGTCTGGCAGTATTTGTAGGAGTATTAACGCTGGTTGTGGCTGTCGTACTATCTTATTCCGTAGACAATAAAATATGAAATAGTGTAAAACAGAATATACCGAAGGAGTATACTAGTCTGTCGGAAATTAGTCGCCGGGAGGGGTGGCGGGGTGTTCAGATTGCAAGCTCCCATTCCACCCCCTCACTTTAATATCTCCCTGTGTAGGCTGGATCGTTGAATGTATACTGTGTCGAGACCAAGTTACGTGCACAAGTGCATTTTCATCCATACTAATATTATAAATACGAAAGTAACTCTGTCTGTATGTTACCTTTTCACGCCTAAACCACAACAGATTACAATAAAATTTGGCAAGGAGACAGATGGCATCCTGACGAAGGAAATAGGCTACTTTTTGCCTCATACATAATCCTAAACGGGTTGATATAGGGGATTAAAATTTGTAAGGTAACCCAGAGGGATATAAAAATTCAAATTTATGCTTTTGGTAAGAAGTAAAGAATTACGTGCCTTAGCGGTTTTGTAAAATCACCCCCCAAAGGGGGTAAAGTAGGGGATCATTTTAGAATACACATGTGATATTGAAATTTTTGAGTACCTCTTTTTAAGCGATTTAAGGGATTGGAAATATAGTCTGTCTGTTACCTTTTTATCCCATAACAGCTGAACGGATTTGGATGGAAGGCATACGGATAGGCCATGACCTGGGTTAGGACATAGAATACTTTTTGTCCCGGTTGTAAATTCACGTGGGATAATTTCCGATTCCGACAGTCACGCGGACGAAACCGCGGGCAAAACCTAGTAGTTGGATAAACAAATAAGTATGCAGGAGAAAAAAATGCTACATTTTCTCCGCTTGATAATGCTAAGATCGACTAGACTAGGCGTCTGCACATTTTGTTCACAATTTATTCAGAGGTTAATGTCTAGAGCACACTATTATCTAAATAGTATCTTAATACTGTGAGTGGATATTACTAGGGTGAATGGCAAATTAGTAGAGCCAAAGGTATGAATTCCATTTAGACCATCGACCAAAATTCATGAATGCCTGAGCCTTAAGGCGGTACCCCGACCAAAACCTTGCCATAGTGCGTTATTCAGAGGCTTTTAACTCATTCACTATGGGTAATAAACTACATCTAAAAGCACATTATTCATGTTCGATATCCTATCATCACATAACACGTCTTATTTGTTTAAATGTGTTATAAATACATTTAAAATCTCCTTGTAAAAAAGTGACTTAAATTATTGATTGCATGCATCTTTTGCTAAAGGTGACGTTCTATTAATTTGAGGATTACACTAATGGATAGATAATTTAAAAAAAATAACGTTTTATTTTATTTCAAAACATTGCTTGTCTTTTTTTATTAATATAATTTCATTTTATTTGTGAATTTATGATAAATGAGCGTGCGCAGAGAGCGAGACAGAGTGAGACACAGCGACGGGACAGAGAAGGACCGAACGCTCAAGGTCGTTTGGTCGGGGAAGCGCCTTAACAAAATGTATTACTTACATATGTATTTGAATCGTCAGCATTGGTGTAAAATATTATCGTAAGATTACTAGGTAAGGGATCGTTTAGAAATCCGTGCGCTTTGTTGGCATAATCATCATGCTATCTCGTAAGCCTCGTCTAGTTAAAAGAAAAACGTGTTTGCTTTTGGTTCAGATAAGATAGTATGTACCTACAGTTCTTTGAAAGCTGTCCATGGTTTCCTGTGACCGTTTTTTATACACATTTGAACAACCTCCTTACATTAAAAGATACAAAAATTAAGTGTTTTGGGTAAAAGGATTAATCTACTATTTAAAAGTTGATAGACTTTCCATTCATATTTTTCTGTGCCACACATTTGAGAGGCAAGCCTGACCCTGAAAAAAATGTGTACAAACTAAAAAAAAAAAAAACCCATCCACAAATACAGATGGAATATTTTGTAAACTTAAAATATGATGACATCATCAAATTACTATTAAAACTAAATCTATTATACGAGTCTGGGACCTCTGAATAGACTTTAATAAAACTTGCAGGGTTTCAAAAGTTTACAGATAAAATAAGTTACGCGAGAGTATATTTGCAAAAACGGTATTAGGGTCTGTGTGAATTTATTTTGTCTAGAGTCTAGACTAACAGAACTGCAGAAATTTCGATTATGATAAACAGATCGTCTTCAACGGTATTAGACTAGAAGATTAAAGAGATTTAGATCTGGCTGTCCCTTGTGTGGTCTCCGGTAGTAAGCCACCTTATCTCTTCATTTAGAAGATGAAGCTATAAATACGTGGATGGGTCTTCTGATTGATTAGATAAAGGTTTTCATAATACCTATGAAACCTTACAATTTACTCATTAACTCTTCAATCTGCCTCAGTACTTTACATACTGCTGCTATAAATTGGGATTTGGTTATCATTGAATTTTTAAAGTTGAAAAAATAAACTGAAAATTGTTGCTTTTGTTTTTTCTAAACAATCTTAAAACCCACCGAAAGATAAGGAAGTCATAATATTTTGTCTTGCGACCGCATAGTGTTACTCTCGCCACTGTTAAACTTGACCAACCAGTTGATGTCCAAAAAAGCACGACTGGCTGTTCACAATGGTGTGCTGGTGCCTACGCTTATGTATGGAAGTGAGTGTTGGGTGTGGCAAAAGAAGCATGAAAGTAGAATAAATGCTGTGGAAATGCGTTCCTTGCGAAGCATGTGTGGTGTGACTATGAATGATAGACTGAAGAATGATGTGATAAGGCAACGGTGCGGTTTAAAAGAAGATGTAGTGACAAAAATTGAAAAGAGTATGCTAAGATGGTTTGGTCATGTTGAGAGGATGAATGAAGGGCGATTAACAAAAGGTATTTACAAGGCAGATGTGAGTGGAAACGCCGCCGCCAGGAGGGGGCTTCCTAGGAAGACATATAGTGACCTTATTGGTGATGTTCTTCAGAAAGGTCAGGTGCGTAGTACTCACAACCGGCGTGCGTGTATGACCAGATGTATGAACGTAAACGAGGCAAAAGGAGTATGTATGGATCGTAGCAGGTGGCGTTCTGTAGTTTCTGCCTACCCCCATGGGAAGAAGGCGTGAGTTTATGTATGTATGTATGTTAAACTCCGTCCATCAATTATGGCTTAATCCAAAACAACATTTCAATTAAAACTCCTTTATTCGTGAAGAAACACAAATATTTAGTGTTATTGGATAATCTTTCAGTAATTTAAAGTGTCCAAGTTATCAACTGCAATGGTCGCTTTGCTAGTCTGTTGGGAATTCCACAAACTGCGGGAAATTTTAAGCTTATTGAGGAATTTGCGGCCGGAACTCTGATGAGGGATTTGATGAGGAATAATAAAGCCCTTGGATATGGGTGTTTTACTTGTTCAAACTTGAAATATGAGCACAATATTGCTTTGAGGTACATAAAATGTTGAGGCATATTTTAAAAGTGGTGCAGTTAAAGAGGAGGAAATCCGTTGATATAATAAAGAGGGCACCAAATGTAATATAAAAAAGCTATCTGCATATCCTCCAATCCTCTCATCTGTTTAGTGTAGTAAACAAACAAGAAGTTACTGGAACACCTCAGATATAAAACGTCACAATTTCAACTGAAACTTTGGCAGGTATTTGCCTGAAATGTGATATTAAGATACCTATTTAACGGATTAAGTAAACATTTATTAATGGTAATAATAAGATTAGGACCTAAACAATACCTCCCCCAAACCGTATTTCTTCCCGTGGGTGTCTTAAAAGGCGTCTAAGGAACTTACTGGAGAATGGGCAGCAGCTTTCTCTATGCATTTTAAAACCATACCATAAAAAAACAAAACAAAA
Organism: Griposia aprilina; assembly: GCA_916610205.1. Taxonomy (NCBI): domain Eukaryota; kingdom Metazoa; phylum Arthropoda; class Insecta; order Lepidoptera; family Noctuidae; genus Griposia; species Griposia aprilina. The sequence continues at coordinate 20,655,196 of OU744285.1, read as the reverse complement.
GACAAGCACCAAGATTAAATAGCCCGCCTACCCTTGGCTACAGTAGGGGTCAAGGCCACGGTGAGGCAATGGCTGAATGCTAAGAATCCCCGGAAAAGATCCGGCTACCACAATCACCGAAAACTGGACCTGGCAAAATACAACACACGTTCACTCCGGCCACACGAGATCACCGGACTCGAGGAAGAATTGAGCAGGTTATGATGGGATAAGGTACTTACGGACGATAAACCCGACACCACTTTGGGACTGCTGGGAGCCCTCCCGGAAATAGAGCAAGTTTCCGGATTTGAGGATTAACCAGTCCTCCCCCTCTCTTCGGACTTCAGGTAACCCTACTATTACCTGAAGTCCGAAGAGAGGGGGAGGACTGGTTAATCATCAAATCCTGAAGGTCGTACTGGTATACGCCCCGACCTCGGCACACCCCGACGATGAGGTGGTGACAATGTATGAGGATATTTCCATAGCCATGCGTGAATCTTAAACTCATTTCACCGTTATGACGGGGGACTTCAACGCGAAACTAGGCAAACGAGACGATGATGAGCTGCGAGTCGCAATTTGAAGTTGAACGCCAGAACCACCGGGGTCACCTACTGGCCAGGTTTACGGAGAAGGAAAGCCTCTTTATGATGAACTCCTGCAGAAAATGTGAGCACAGAAAGTGGGCCTGGCAGAGCTCTGATGGTCCAAGAAAGAATTAGATTGACTATGTCTACGAAGAAGCAAGTATTAAATGATGTCTCTGTGATCACCGCGGTGAAAACAGGAAGAAATCACCGCATGGTAAGAGTACATTGAACATAAATATCAAGCTGGAAAGATCTCGACTGATAAAGTCTACGCTGCACCCAGCGTCGATCCAAGTTCAAAACCCAGAGAGCTTTCAGCTTGAACTTAAGAATCGTTTCGAGTGCCTAGGGAGCTCTGTGGATGATTTTAACGATGGGTTCGTGGAAACTGTCAATACGGTCGGGTCTAAGATCTTCAAGACCCTGCGTACAAATAGAAACAAGAAGCTCTCTGATCGTATTTTACAGCTCATGACGGAGTGGCGCGAGATGATCCTGCAGTCTTAAGACGATGCGCTCAAGTACCCGCAGCTCAATAGACAGATATCTAATTTCTTGAAAAGTGAACTTCACCGCTTTAATGCAGACCGTATTGAGGACGCAATACAGCGGAATAAGGGCTCCAAGGTATTTGGTAGAGATCTGTCTATTGGGCAGAGCCAGATTAAGAAACTGAAGACCAATGATGGCAGGATCGTATCCGCCAAACCTGAGCTGTTGAGAGAGATCGAGAGGTTCTATGGACAGTTATACACGTCAACAAGTAACCCCGTTACGAATCTGACAAACGACCCTATCGCTAGATTGACCCGACACTATACCGAAGACTTTACGAGATGAGGATGGCTCTGAAGTAGCTCAAAAACAACAAGGCGCCAGGTGATGACGTAATTACGGCCGAACTCTTAGAGGCCGACGGAAAACCTTTTTTTAAGGCCCTCCAGAAGCTGTTTGATTCCCCCATACTCGAGAGCAAAACGCCGAAGGCATGGAAAAGCGGTGTGGTGATAACTTTTCTTTAAGAAGGGCGACAATGCCCTTCTCTCTGCTGAGCTATGTCTGGAAGCTGTTCTCAAGAGTCATCAGGAACCATCTCACGCGCAGCTTTGACGACTTGCAGCCTCCCAAACAACCCGGATTCCGTTAAGGCTTTAGCACCGTATACCACATACATACGCTGCGGCAGGTTAAACCGAAGATTATAACCCGCCTCTGCTTAGCGTTTGTGGACTACGAGAAAGCCATTGAGTAGATCGAGACATGGGCTGTACTGCAGTCTCTGCAACAGTGACAGATCGACTATCGGTGCTGAAGTGTGTGTACGAAAACGATATAGTCATGGCTGAGACTATGGAGAACCTCAGAACATTGTTCGATGACCTCAGTAGAGCTTCCGAAAGAGTTGGTCTTAAAATGAACATGGATAAGACAAAAGTCATGTCAACTGCCCATGTAACACCCACTCACATGAAGTTCGGAGACGCAACACTCGGAAGTTGTGGACGATTATGTTTACCTAGAATAAACTGTCAAGAGGTCAATCGTCGAATCCGACTCGACTGGGCAGCTTTAAGGAAGCTTTTGCAATATCTTCTCGACTCACATACTGCAGTGTCTCAAGACGAAAGTCTTTTACCAGTGATGACCTATGGCACTGAAACGTGGTCGCTCACAAAGAGCCTGATTAGAAGGCTAAAAGTCACCCAAAGGGCAATGGAGAGGGCTATGCTTGGAGTTTCCCTACGTGATCGAATCAGAAATGAAGCGATCCGCAAAAGAACCAAGGTAACCGATATAGCCCAAAGAATTGCCTAACAAGTGACAGTGGGCAGGGCACATTGCTCGCAGTACAGTTCTGTTCAGTCTTTCTGGAGTGGCGACCGCATACCGGAAGACTTAGCGTTGGAATGCCTCCCACAAGATGGACCGATGACCTTGTGAAGGCCGCAGGAATCCGCTGGATGTGGGAAGCACAGGGTCGGTCGAACTGCCGGTGCTTGGAGGAGGCCTATGTCAGGAGTGGACATATTTCGGCTAAAATGATGTTAATGATGAATGAATAATAGGATATTCTCGTATGTTTTGATATTCAATGGCTACCGATTCTCCACGAGTCGCGCCCACGAACGCGTTTAAGATTTGCAATGTGGCTGGCTTAGGCTCCTAGTAATGATAATGGTATTATGAACTTGAATAATAATATCCAAACACTTACTAATAGAACTATGAATAGAAAATCTTATTTCCCCGCACACTTCAATAAATAAACTTTCTTGATTTATTATGAGAATTGTGATGGGTTCTGTAACAATCTTTTCAAGAATGGTTACGGAAAAGGTTTCGAAAGAGATCTTTAGTTCTTGTCAAAAGAAAGCAAATTTACGTTCACATGATGTTACCATTTAGTCTATGCTAAGTTCGTTACATAAATCTGAACTTATAAAAGAAGCCGGTTACAACACACCGTTCCGAAATATACGAGTAATTCACAGCCATAAACTGAAATTAATACCCACTTTACAATTCTAAATAGTACATAACGCTAACATAAAAAGCATGGTATGTGAAATTGCGTTTAATGAAAGAATGCCCACAGTCTGGCAAGTTTCTCGGAAAGGCTTAACTTCTGTGTTAGAATCTCGCTCGGCGATATATCGCGGGATCTCGGGCTCAGTCGAAGCATCGGCCACGTTACGAGTTCTGAGTAAACCTTCTCGACACACGATAAATACACGAGTGTATAAATAATGTCTCCTTTAAATACACATATATTCTTTCTTATTCTTCTTTAAGCTGAATAGATAAGAAGCTTTTGAATGTCAACAATTTGTCCTTACTGATCAAACTTTTAGATTTTATCGTCAGTCGATCGGCTAACAGTACGGAGCAGTTACAAATGACCACTTCCGCAACTACACTTAATTCTGGGAACAAACCTGAGGATGTCACGACATAGTTACGTCCCTCGGTTTCCGATGTCATAATAACTTGATCATTACTTTATGCTATGTCAACATTTTACAGACGCTCATTGCATATTTACTTATTTAGATTTTTGTTTGAAAAATGGACTTATTAACATAGAAATGTGTAGAATATGTTCAAAAAGTGGACTAAGCACACAGGCTTTCGTTTTTAGTAATTAGTGGATATATTCAGATAAGTAATGCAGATGTAGGCGACGCCCAGTCTAGTATTAACTGCTCAACCAAAGATAAATGTTTGCCCATTTATTGTGGTGCTCTCTCGGATTTCATTCCACGACTTGTCGCGAGCACCGACTCGGAAACTTGTTTAGTTCTTGAGAAATACGTTAGATGGTGTCGCGTGTCTGTCTTATTTAATGTCTCAACTTATTCTTCTACTCAATTTCGGGAATTACTCAGCGGTCGTTAAGTAAATATGAAGATTACTTTGTCGTCTATTCGACAACTTTATTCGGGATTGATAAATGACTACCTACTTTTATATCTGCTGGGTGTTTATATCCATTTTTAACCACAAACTGGTTCTAAAGAAATAAAGCTGATTAAAAATAAGCATTTGTCTTGTACTAACATTGGAGTCGTTTCCAAAATGTATTACGAAAGCTCGTATTGTGACGTGGATTGTAAAAACGCCGGAAACACATTAGACACACATTGTCTAGCAAACTTGTGTCAATAAACGCCTGTCTGTCGGTAGCTTTATATCGGTCGTAATCATTTGTTTTATTGGTTACCTTTACTACGCCAGTAATGTTCTTTGTCCACAATCATGACGAGATCATTTCTGACGAACGCGTCTTGGCTTACATAACATTGGTTAGCGATTCTGTTTATAATGGACGCAATTTCCAGGAAAATTCTACTATACAAATATAGTTTTACCCTGGTTTTTGAAATGAGAAAGTCATTAAGAGAGCTTACAAGTAACTATTTATATTATATCCACAATTCAATTAATGACGGCTTATGATAATCTGAAGAATGTAAGTAAAATAGAGCGTATCGGCACATCTTGCTTCACATGAGATATGGGTCAGCGCCGCCGGTACTCGAAAGCGGCCTTTATCCTACCACAATGTGTAACTATGTGGCATTGGACGGCCACCATACTTATTTTTACCACTCGACACAGAAAATCCTGGAATATATGTTACGTAAGTTGCGTGGAGAAGCTTCATAAACACAAGTCTAGAATTTATGACGTAGGTGAATGTTGACGTCATAACAAAGCGGAGGACTAACTTGGACATTTTGTCGTTAAATGCCCTAACGATCAACCTAGGGTGGTCAGTGTAAACAATATTATCTGAGTTCGGAAGTTTGCCTTGCTATTCACCTGCTGCATTTCCGTTTCAAAAGGAATCTAGAAACGGAAATGAAAATTGTGGCGACTGGTCCAGGTTGGAATCTCAGGACAGAACTGTAGCGATGCTTAGCCAACAATCTAGGAACGGTTGTAATAATCGGATAAACCGTTTCAACAGGATTCCAATTATTATCTTCTCTTTACCATCAAAAGGATGGAAAATGTAAACTTTTCCTATATTGAACTGATAACCGAATAACCAGTCATCTAGAGAACATCCATGCCAAGTAACAATGCTACCACAATCACTAACAACTTGCGGCTGATCTAAAACAGCTGATTGTCGGTATCATGTCAGCCAAAAGAAAGTGGAGTCACGTTTGAACGAAGAACTTCCTCGTATAATAAGAATGTTGCCTTAATCAGCAAGCCCGAGACCGGTTTGAGACCCCACAAACTTTAATGACTTTATTCATAGATCGTCTCGGAACTAAAACAATTTTCCTTGATAATAATAATATCATATAACGGAAGTTTGTTGCTCTAGTCATCACGTTCCAGAGACCCGCCATATTGGGATTGCTCAAATGCTTTCTTTCGTAGATCATCACTCGAATAGTAGAAATATTCCAGTTTTGTTTCAACAAAAATATAATCACCACCCACGAGCAAGACCGGTTAGTGACCCCCAAACAGCTGACATACTACTTTCATTCATCGATTCCGGTTCTACAAAAACCACTGTTACAAAGTCTTTGCCGGAAGAAGAACGAAACAGCACATTACTTAAGGCGAATGCTGGTGAATTTACTGATTAATATATAACCATAGAAATTATCGAAATACATATATGTTTCAAAGTTATATTTGATAAGATATATGACTATTTCATAATAAATAAGCTAGAGAGCTGTATTGATGTATATGTATTTGTATTCAGTGTGTTAGAATTAGATTAGGAGTGGATTAGGAGGAGAGTATTTAGGAATGGAACGCATGTGGCTAAAGGAACGGTTTATAAGGTATAGATTGCCATCGAAGAAGATACGCTAAGAAGAAGAAAATAACGGCTAATATAGATAAATAAATGGAGAGGGTGAGGAAAACCAATATATAGACGGCCAAATATAGAGCCGCAATTAGCAAACAACGTAAGAAATCTTGCATTTCGAGGGTTACTATAGAGCTACCTCTTAAAGAAAACTAGTGTCAGAAAATCAGTATTGTTCGGGAAGAATACGATCATTCAGCATCGGCACGCTTTGCAATTGGCCGCGATGATTGATGTTGTCGTGTGAGTGTGACGTACGAGTCCGTACGAGGCCGGATGACGCGCACCGTATCCGGCGATGCACGCTTACCGTTATGCGGTTGCGTGTACGCAACGTTGTGTAGCGCGATTGTAGGCTAATGCTTGGGAGCTTCTTCATTGTTTTTGTTTATGTATGACGGTTTTGGGCCTGGCAATGACACAGTGGCTTCTGATAACCTGAATGTATCATGGGCGTTAAGGGAACTAATTGATTGTTTTGGTGGTTAAAAAATTTAAGGAGTACCTCTTGGAAATAAATAAAATCGTATTCGGTCGGGTGATCCCCGTCAAGAACGAAGTTCTTTACGCAGCCGCCATCTTGGATTTACGTTTTGACCTCACTATCGACTTTAGCACCCTCGAAATCGATGAAAACGACAGCCATGACGAAAAATTAGAAAATTTTCGCAGCCGCCATCTTAGATTTTCATTTTGATCAAATTCACACTTTATTCTTTTTTTTCTTCTTTCCTTTTTCTTTCTCTCTTTTGAAAGTCGCATAACGCTTTTCATTACGTGACGATTTTTACCTGTCAACTTCTACCGATAGCCGCGTTAAAGAACTTCGTTCCAATAATTTCCGCTTCATCTTTGGGGTTCACAACAAGGTTAAGGATAATCCTATTAGTATCTTTATCTCCTCTAATTCAATGCTTTGTCAAGGTCTGTTCAAAAGCATGTGTTGCCATTTTGGGCCTTCCGCATCCATTTTTGTCAGATCTCACGATGTGACAATGAGACTATATGGACGAGAATCATTACCTACCCATTCAAGTTGTACTTAGATATCACTAAAACCCGTTTGCGGTGGTAACTGGGTTACAAATCTAATCTTATCGATGTCGACAATGTCCCACAGCTGGGAACACTCCTCCCCTTGTCGACACGCTCCCCGATTCCTTTAATATTGTTCTAACTATAATATAATTGTGTTGCTATGAGAAAAAAACAGGATGTCCTCGATCAGCTGATTATCGTCCCGCGCAAATGTGAGTAACTATGAAATAGGTTACTATGGTGGTCGTAGGGGGTAGCGAGTGGATGTTACTTAGGTACTAATGCGGTTTTTGAACCCAGTGTGTGATGTGATTGGCTCCTGGTAGTGAGAACTGTTCTCTGCAGTACTACTCTGCCTGCAAGGAAACAAACCCAATCATTGATATGGTGAAGGCTTTCAATAAAGTTTGTCAGCTGATTACTAAATAAAAAGAACATTCACTGTTAAACAATGAATGTTCCTTTAATTTTCCTAAATTCAATGACCGTTAAAAAGGTTTCATTCATCATTCAAAAACTTCTGAATCGAATTTATAATTAAGATTAAACTAAAATCTTGGTACATTTAAGTGGAATATTTCAAGTATAAAATAAAATATAGGTAGTTAGAATTCTTCTCTGCCGTCATGAATTCACAATTTGTTTCGACATCTGTTTATCATTCGTTGTCGAGACTCGTAATTCAAAAACGGTAGTAAGACTATTGTTTCACAAGCAATGCCCGTGCGCAATCAAGTATCAAGTAACTTAGTGATCGATCGACTCATTTTATGTGGCTCACGATTCTCACACGCGTTAATAAACATCAATTATGATGCTAATATACTTGGACTTGGGCCTCATTTAACGAGTACTCAAAATATTAATAGTTTGATTTGCTTTGCTTTGCAACCGTACGATTGAATTCAGTTGGGTAATATTTTGATCGACAGCTAAAATGACCGTCTTCTCAATAACTGCATACGATTCGATTTCAATCATTGTAAGTACGATCATGTGTCCACGCACCGGTTGCTTTTAAAGTGGTTACCCATTCGTCAACGCAGAGAGTTGAGGACTCTGTCTATGTTGATTTCTATACTCGACAAACCCACTTTTCCTTCTTTCCTGACTTCCCATGTTTATGCTCCGCGTATAGTAAAAATCTTCGTTCCACCAACAATCGTCTCCTACGATGTCCTTCTCACCGCTCTGGTTGCATTCACTCTTCTTTCTTTGTCCAGACGGTCTTTCTTTGGAATGCGCTCCCACTGAACATCAGGATGGCAACCAGTAGGTTATCTTTTAAAGTGAAGCAACGTGAACATACAGAACATATTCGTAAGAAGTTGGCAGAATCACTCCAGCGCTGATTTGCTGAATTCGTTTTCTCCTCTACCTATCGTTATTTCTCTTGACAAAGTTTATTTTCGTTATATGTATGTATCTATGAATGTATTAGTATTTACTCTTTTATGTTGCACCTGCCCTGTTTTGTCTCTGCGTCACCCTAAGGTTGACTGGTACAAATGCCTCAGAGCAGTTTTATTGAGGCCATTTTATTTATTTATTTATTAAAACTATACAAAGGTAAAAACAAAATTTTGCAATGGCGGACTTAATGCCTGTGAGCGGGAGCACACGATGCGTTGCGGCGCCGCACCGCAAAGATTTCACCGTATCGGCGGGCACACGAGCAGTGCGGCGCGGCGGCGCTACGGTGATACGGTGAAATCTTTGCGGTGCGGCGCCGCAACGCATCGTGTGCTCCCGCTCTCAGGCATTAAGTCCGCCATTGCAAAATTTTGTTTTTACCTTTGTATAGTTTTAATAAATAAATAAATAAAATGGCCTCAATAAAACTGTACATACTAGCTATTGACTCAACTAAAAGATAGTCTCCCTCCAAACGAAAAGTGTGCCGTCAAAGATCAGTTTCGAGAAGGCCACTTCGTATTTAATCGGCTTTGTTCGTGTATAATCGGGTTCTAGTACTAGGCTTGCAGTGGGCAATAGGAAGCCAGAAAGAGTTCGCAGGTCAAGGCGGTTTGCGCCGCCGCCGTCGCCGCCGCTGGCGCGGGTCGAGGACCGCGACGCGCCGCCCGCCGCTCACACTGGGTTCCGTTACTCCTCACTGCGATATTATCCTGGTACCTACAATTTGAAATTATAGCCTTGCCTCACTAAAGTAATTCAATCAATAAGTACGTTGTACTATACGCTTCTGATAAAGATTAACGAGTGTTCTACCGTTCTGAACAAACTGTTAAATCACTTAATCAATGTTTGTAGGTCAACTTTGATGGAATGGACAAGTCGCTCCATTGCGTTACGTTTACTCCATAGTAGTTAGTACATTAAATTCACGCGCACGTACTCCTATTTGAAGTGGCTCATTTTATAAATGATTCGGTCATGTCGTGTGTTGTTATTTGTTGCGTGGCCGCGTGGGAACGGAACACAGGAGCGAAGCGTACGGCCAAGTAGCTTATCTTGAAATATCGCCGCTGACAGCAAGAGTCGCGACAGACCCGCCGCCCGTGGAAAATTGTTAGCGTTTACAACCATTAATTTTATTTAACCATCAACGAATGCCACGCCGTTTTTATGACAAATTTTAATTGTAACAATAAATCTTTTAATTTCAAGTCCACCTAAGGAGTGGGTATTAATTCTGCCAATCTCGAGCAAGTTATTTTACTGCCGCAGTTGGGTAACGCTTTAGTGGGAACGCAGCCGGGCCGTACAACTGACAATAATAACCTAAGTCGGAATGATAATTATTAAAATACCATATTTAGCGGTTGCTTTTGTGTCGACTTTATGGCAACACTGGCTGTTATAGTGCACGCTTGATTTGCTATAATATTAAGGTGACATCATCGCTGGTTACCGATATAAGGCGTATAAGTAGCCATTGTATATACAAATATATTACAAACACATAGGTAGCATTGTACATGATTAGTAAAATTATAATTATGAAAGTTTCGCAACAGGCTTGCTCAATATGGCGTTTTTGTAGCCTACATAACGTAGCGTCAAATGACACCTTATCATGTCAGGTAATCGAGAAATGAGTTTATATTGCGTGTTTGTATACATTGCTTCAATAAAATAGTTGAAATGCATTAAATGTTGAAGTAGGTAGATTTGTTGGCTCATGTCCAGGGCGCCCTGAGCGGCCTACGAGCCGCGTTCTCCACGAAATTTGAAAGCGTTGCGAATTTGCTACATGTTTAATATACTCCATTATTGTCATGGCCGCCGATCGCCATGATTGATGGACTTCACGCTCCGATCGTTATGCTCAAGATAATTGCTATTTTCGTTACAAGACAAATATTCTGCCTAGGCCTCAGACCTTGGAATTTAGATTTCTAAGGTCATAAAAATGTCACATGAACTTTTATGCCATTTTATTCGTCATCGACCTATATTTTATTTTCCTTGTGTGCACGAGAATTTCCATATTGGCAGTCAATAAGGACAGAAGATTTGAATAACCCAATTCAAAAGCCCCTGACCATTTTGTTCTTAAGTGTTACGAGATTCTATATAAAACCTCGACACGTGAAATCTGATGCGGATTATGATACGGTTGACCTGATTTCAAACAAATATTCTTGACGATAAGGAACTCGAATTCGCGGTCCACTCGGCACTCGTTCTATGATGATACAGACGACTTCCACAGATGGACTTAAATTACCTGATGATGTTTTCTTCAATTCAATTGTAACATTAAATTTACCAGTCAGATCCTAAGAAAAAAATATAAACGTATGAAATTGTATAAAACCACGAAGAATCGTCAAGTTCTTATCTCTTCCTGTATCATCAGAGCTTCAAGCTGTGCCAACGCTATTCGTAAGTACATTGGCACTGCTCAACTTAAAGACACATACTGCATAAGTTCTACAGTTCAACGACCGCTACAGTGCAAATAATCATATGGTCTATGATCACCAGAGTAAAAATTATAATTGGACTTAACCACTTTTTCTAGAGTCTGTTGAAATGTCAATTACAGATATTTTTACTCTGTGGTATTATAGTTTTATATTAGCTGAGTAATTTCTGTCAGATTGTACGCTATTTATGGCCGTGGGCACAAATGATATGATAATAAAGGAAGGAGTATGTCGTCTGCGCCGATGACAAGTGGACGTCCCTCGACGCAGATTTACGTTATGATTGCGTTTGATGTGTCATGCATGGCTATGTGAGCTGATATTACGGCTAGTTTAATTTGTAATTTGCACTTTTTTTTTAAATAAACAGGTCGTTCGAGCTTCCTAGTAATTATTATCGTCAAATGTGTCATCACAGTGAGTAACTACATTGTAAATAAGCCATTTGTCAAATCGTGTGTTATTGCTCCAATTTAGTTAAGAAGTTTCTTAAATTATTCATTAGTTTTGCTAATAAGTAATTGAGGCAATAAAATCAACTTCAACTGAAGGACTATAGCCAACCTTTATTACCACATATTATGTTGTAAAATTACAGACTTAAAAATTTGATTGCAAAAACGATGTATTAAACTAGCTATTAAATAGGTAGTAACTTACTGTTGTGAGTGCGGAAGCGCAATAAATTTGACAAATCGCCTCTGTTATGGCTATAACTGCTTCAGAACTTACTTACTGGGTATAAAATGTCCGTATACAGAGTTTAGTCGCGATTGTCGCCTACCCTGCATTAAACAAATATTATAATGAAGAGACCGATACAATACGTTTCACCTCACTCCCAGTTTCTGTCGACAAATGAATGTAAAATAGTTGGGTTGAAATTTACATTTTGATTGGAAATTCTATGAATCTGCTCCTCGATTGTGCTCGTGTGGTGGGTTGGGAAAAGTTAATTCACAGTTGGGACACTGTAACGAAGTAGGGAATCGATAGCTTTGCGCACAAAAGGTGTAATGTGACCTGATAACAATGACGTGCCGGATACCGCACTCAACTTGTATCCTTATCCCTTCCTTAATTATGTGCTGTTACATAACTTCTGTTGCTAACATTAGATCAACCGACACTTGCTACAAATTATCCGCCTTTAAATTCAGGATGATTTCCTTTGTTCGTATTCTAAATCTCTTGTAATGGGTATAGTGGTAATTTATCATTTGTCCTGTCAATTTCGCTACCCAATTCATCTGCTTTACCTACACAACATACCTCTACACATATTTCTTTACAAAATAAGTAAGTATTAAGTATCTCGTATAAACACTGAGCAGTACTTCACCGCTTCGCAGCCGCACATTTATTCAACTTAAAAGTATTTCGCTTAATAAAAACAAATTGAAACGCCATAGTTATATAAATTAGCACTTTAATCGATCGTAAATCCATTGGATCTTATTTCTCGAATTGCTTTTAGATGTAATGTCTGGGGATGCGCTTGGAACTGGACAAACAATATTATTTTACTACATAAACTAGCTTTGTCGCTGGCTTTATTATAAAGTGCCCAATAATGTAGGAATCTATCACTTGTATCAGTATGCATAATGGTAATTTAAATAACATACTTAGACAAGAAAGAACTACAATCTACTAAAATTCTTAATATAATTTGCATTGAGCTGACCAAATATTCGAATAGCGCGGTGCTTCGAAAATAAGAACTTGACACTAAAGTTGGACAATAAAATAATACAGTGTTGTATTTAGGTCAAAAACCTTTGCGTGCTAGTTACGTATATAATCCTAAAATTCTCAGAGTCTAATCTAAAACTATTTTAGTAATCGTATATTCCTTACAATTTTCATATTATTATAACAAATGTAATCATCATTGGTTAAAGTTATTTCAAATATAATTGCGTCCATAATGGAATTCAATCACAGCGTAATTGCGCTGTTTGATGTCTCAGAATTGTATTACAGAATGATATTAAAATTGTAAACGATATGGGAAACGATACTGAATACAATGGTATAGGAAAAAGGTTGAGGTTACTCATGGAATTGTTGAATGTAATGCATAAGAGCATCCTCTTGATTTCACATAACAACAAAATGCGATCGAAGAATCCAATCCGTTTGCGAATCACGATAGTGATGGAATTAATTCTCTCGTTAGTGCTCCATCTAGGCAGCAGTCTTTTTTGAGACTTTTTAGGAAATTGACATTCGAATGAACATATCCAACTGACTGATATACATTAGCTGACTCCCGGCGAAAGTTGATTTAGCATAAAAGCGAATTGGTAGCAAAATGTATAATGGTAGTTAATCGATAGTGTGCAGAATCGAAAGCTGCAAGGTCGACGAAGGCAACCAGTCTGGTCGGACCGGGTGGTCGCTCGCGCTACCAGTTCCAACAACGCTTGCACGAGCACGTCCAAACTGATTAATTAATATTTAAATATTGTTGTGATTTTCTCACTGTATCTAGTTTCATTCATAGGTATGTGCGTGTTTGTTATCATTCATCGCGTTTTTAATATTGGAGGATTTGGAATTTTTCATAGTCGGTTCTTCCAACCTGTTATTGTTCTTTGTAACTACTTATTCTTTCACAAATTGACGCAGCAGCTTGCGCAAAATGAGCTATAAACATGTCCTCTTGCACTTGTTTCGATGCTCCTAAACAAACGTTATACTCACCTTCTTTTAGACAAAATATACAATAGAAAACCAGTTTATCTAGAGGTGGTGCCGTGACAAGTACATTGTTATCTAGGACGGCTTCACACGTTAGCACACATTAAAGCCTGAGCGCACGCATCCAACTGCTGGTAATCTCGACGAGTCATTACTGTTTGCTCTTAGATTTACATGACGACTGTGTGTCTGAAGCCCGGTTATATGTTCGGAACCGATCGGTGGCCCGCACACACTAATTACATTACTCCACTCGGATATGGAATTAGCGAAGTTTGTCATAAATTGTGCCGACAGAGTACAACCCTCCTGCTCGTACGACGGGTGCAGGCAACGCTTTGATACGCTACGCTGAACAACTCACACACACAATTACAGCATAATTGTTATGATCACCTATTTGTACACAACTGCTTTCCGCGTTTGGTGCAATTTTGGGTAAAAAGCTTACTCGTTCAGAATTCAGCGCGCTCTCTGTCTCCGTGCTATTTGTTCTAAGACGGTGCGTTCATGTTCAAAAGTTTAGCCGGCTTCTTTTCATCTGCTCGTTTACTACGTTGATTTTATTACATGGTCGTTACAGAAGGAGTTCGTCTATCTTCCTTAGTTTGATTAATACAATGTTATTGTCTACCTTAGAATTACATTTTCTAAAGTATATTACCTTGAACAAAGAGCTAACATTTAATCCGTGATGGTGGGTAGTTTTGTAGCGTAGACCACTCCAACATTAACAAATAGACAAAACACCCATCCGCTTACTAATAAGGCCCTTCTTACGAGAAGTGCTGTTCGGTGCGACTGTCTCCCTAACCGCAGCATGCCTCGCTCGCTTTGCTAATGAGACCCTAGAGATACTCTTTCCATTGCCATCTCAGAGAGTTTCCATCGCGCCGACGTGGACTATAGGTACCACATTTACAACTGCATTTTTTACTCTCTTGTCATTGACCTCATTTTTAATTGCTCCGTTGATTTTGTTTATTTTTGCCCTTCTCGCTGTAAGAGGTTTGAGTAGCACTAGTAACATTTCAAAAGGTGCTTTTACTCCGACCATTTGTTCCTGTTGTTTGTGTAAAAGTCGAATAAAAAGTTGAGTGAATTCCTGGTTGGTGGGTCTTGAAAACTTTCGGACGAAAGTACGTTGTCAGTTACTATACGCAGTTCTTCGACATCTAAACGCCAAGGTCGGCAACGCGATCAAGCGAACGATGAACTCCCTCTTCCGAATATTCCATATTTTTATTTGCAAAAAGCTTTCGATACATCCGCTATAAATTGGAGGGCTCGAAGCTCGAACGGTTTCGGCGTTGTCTGTCCATCCTCAATTATTAGTATCCCGTCGTTTGGCTAATTCATCAAAACAAAATTACAGACCATTGAGCCGACTGACGATGTAAAAAGGCTCTTAACTTGAGTAAAATGGGAATTGGGAATTGTGAATTGAGATAATTTAGAGGAAAGGCTAAAGTTTTTTTTTTATAATTGAAAGCTGATGTAAACATTCCTATATATTGAATTAAATAAGTTATAAGCGATGCGAAATGCCTGTAGAATCACAAGATTCAAGGTAGTTGCGAGCTCCTTCAAATAATAAGTTTTTACGGAAGGTCTAACCGAAATCGATTTTGTGGTCATCGTTGCGTGAAATTATAGACAAAACATTTCATCAGTATAAACACAATTCACACGGAGTTCATTGAAACCCTTTGTTACTTTCATTGTACTACGTACGTATAATCTGTACACCTTTATATTTCAGTGAACTCCGCGGCTGAATTAAGTGTGCTTTATGTCAGTAGGTACGTTATAAATCGTTCATTTGCAATTCATATGCGAATGTTAATTCAATTGCACCTTCTTCAACAGCCTTGGTGCTTTAATTTTTTTTATAACCTGACAATAGAATGAAACAATGGAACATTTTTATGAGAACAGTTTTTCTTTACGTAACAGCAGCAGTTGATAGTTATGTATGTACAATATTAAACATTAATTTACAAAACAATGATTTCTCAATGATGTTCAGATTATTGCAGATTGGGAGTTTTGTCTTTCAAACAGTTTTCCCCTCGACTATTCTTTGTCGAATACCGACATCCTCATTCATAAGCCGGCCACGGGCCAGCTACCAATGCACAACACACTTTATCGTTTTCAGTTGTATAGTCCAGATTAGCTTGGCCACTATATGTTTTTAGATGGGCGATGCTAAGTTATGACGGTACTGAGAAGGTCGAAAATTGCTTGAACCTTTTTGGAGCAACTTGCCCGAAGAGAGTTCAGGCAATTACAATTTTACCTGCTCTACGCCTAACAGGATGTCAGATAGCCACAGATGGCTCGGCGATTGTTGCGTTTTCTATTGCTAACTTTATTTATTGTAGTGCAGTACTGCAATTAGTGTTTATGAGGTAAATTTTATGATTGACTGCTAAGTGCCGTTCCATACGTTTATTTGACGAAGCTTATGAAATATTATACTTTTAGCACCAATTTCACCAAACTCTGCTGTTACTAAACTATTTTTCGTAGTGAGACAATCCATCACATTGCATAACAGGGCATTTAGAATAAACACAGTATGGTGAAATTAGCATATGAAACAGATGCGCAAATCTCTGAATTGTGCTTTAATATTTTTTATTACCTATATTCTCAACCCAAAACTGGCCAATTGTGTTTCATTCGTACATTTTATTTCTGTTTTATAGCTCATATACGATTTTATAGTTACCGGCAGCCGTTGAGTGAAAAATGTTGGAAGTTCAGATAACTTTTGTGATTTGAAAGTGAATATTTCGTGGGGCGTAGACTCGACCACTCATCTGGATGACAGGATGCGGTTAAAAGTGATAGGTGCTATGACGGCAGCGACGGGACCCAGTCCCCAGGAACCAATTGTTCCTGTGCTGTCATACATGTTTCCCGAAGTGGTGTTATGGATTTTGCATTAGAGAATTTACGCCGTTGACCCGGCTTGCAGCAATCAATATAACCTATCCACTGCGTTTATTAACATTATTTATTAAAGCCTCGAAGTCTAAAACATCGGCTTCGAAGGAAGCAATAATGAAAGACAATCACCGGAAAACTATGATTTATTTATGGTCAATCAACTTTCCGCGTTGCCGTAGCAATAAATATAACATCAGTTATTTGGGAACTGAAAGACAAGAATCATGTAATATCTGATAACATTATCAAACTGCAGAGGTTAAGCCTCCAAAATTATCGCCGATTGATAAAAGATAAGGCGGTGTATGGAACGGGACAGGCGTTGCCATTGGAGTCAACAATACGATGACCTTCGCGACCTTGACGATGTTCGCGAGGTTATACATGGTGAGTGGAATATACCTCGCGTGTTATGATTGTCAGATATGCGTGTTACTTTCGCGTAGTGTCTTCTTTCTGATATTAATTGTTATTTTTTAAGTGTTATTTGTTTCGAATGCGTCTTATCTATTGTAGTGTTTTTAGTGGATAGTATTTGTTTGTTAATGTTGACGACTGTAATTAAAAAGTTACGGTAATGTTTTGGTATATATCGACGATATATTAGTTTTTTGGTAACCTAACTGTAATGGAAATAAATGTTGCTTAGTAGCTTATTTAAAGCATGTTTACTTTAATTCTCGTGACTAGTTGAAAAGCAAATTAATGAAAGTTTAGTTTCAGGTTTTTTATGTACAAACAAAATAGTTCAAGCGAAAATTAATAACTGCTACTGGCAACCTTGAAGGAATTGTATAAAAACAAAGTATTTTTTAGGTCGACAGCTTTAGTGAAGACGTTGAAACGAGGTTTTCATAGCGCACCGCTTAGTTCATATCGAATCAACCTTGGACTAACCGCATAATTAGCATACCAAGAAATTCAACCTTGTTCACCCTACCACGAAGATGATTTGCTAAACAAGATTCCAAGAAACTGAAACACCTCACAAAGCAAACGCACTTTCAAAATAAGATATGCCATCATAAAATAATCCATCTGAAAGATTGCTTCTATAGGTATAAAATACACTTTGGGTTATACAAAATGTAATAAATATTCTCGCCGAAGTTGATCGCTTAATACCTGATGGTTAAACGTCTGCAACCTTTTCCAGATTATTACCGATCGCTAGGTCGGCGTACTAACATTTTCATATATAACATGATTTACTTTTGTTAATGATCTATTGTTTTCACACACATGCTCAATGCTCACGTTCCAATACGGTTACGCATCCAAGTGTGCATATTCTCATTATTTACATACAAATGTGTGCCAGTGTATGTAATTTAGTTGGTAATTGTCTCCCTTTGTTAAAGTGTTTATTTTTCTGTTTACAGGCCACACAAAATGATGCTCGAGTCGAGCCGGTAAGTCAACTTCGCCACCAATATCTGTTTAACGTAATTCGTTCACATCTATTAGCGTTACATGATTAAAACACGTTTCATTGGCACATTTGTCCGTTTTTCTGTGGCTGTTGACCCGTCAAACTATTGGAAAATGTTTAACAACTTTTCATATTTGATTAGCCCTTAAAGGTGATTTATTTCGTCTAGGTAATTTAGTTGGCGTCTCTTTAAGTTGGTCGATTCTTTTAAAAGCATCAGCGACATTGTATTATGTATCGATCAATGAACTGTACATCAAAGATTTCTTCGTAGATTGTCCGTGTATTGGTGCAATTGTCGGCTCATAATTAGTTTCGCTTATTCACTCACCAACACAGGTGCGTACTATAGGAGCATCAATTACGTGAAAGTTGCGCGTTTTCTAATTTCTAATTTAATTGCGATGTACGACCGTGCAATACCTTTACTAGATCATTTGCAATTAATTCTTCGCTCTGATTTGTGGGCGTTTTCAGCTTGTGTTGTGTGCAAGTAGACACATGAATATTATTTTGATCTTAGGGTGATAAATGAAGCGTTTACTGGTTCCGTTTTGTTGATAAATAAATCCTTATAAATGAGTCATGTTTCCTCGCTATTCATAAATGTTGCTGTTATGTTTGGCAGTTTATTTAAAACATCAAACTGGTGGTCTAAAGAAAACTAAAGTTCCAAAGTACAAATTATTTCGTCCTTCCCAAAGACTTTTAGATTACGGCATATTATACGCTCATTAACCCGTACATTTGACTAAATAAGTAAAGTTTGAAAACTCGTCCATGATAAGCCATGCAAACCAGATAAAATAATTATTTTATGGCGTCTTAATAATCATGATAAACGGACTGGCACTAGCACAACATGAAGTAAGTAGCCACCGCGGTTATGTAAAGCTTCAGTCACTATAAATCACCACCAGACAGAGACAGAATAACAAATCCTGAATGGAAATCGTAACAAGCCAGAAGGAGACGACACGAGTACGTGAGTACCGATACTGATTGCGTCCGTGAACTGTGAAAGTAAACAAGGCATTATAGAGTCTAATTTATTTACAGCTATATTCTTTTATTTCTCCTTTAGTTGTTTATGTAACTAAATACAAACGTCACGTGTTGCATTAGAATTTGTAATTTTTCTACCATTGATATTGCTATCGCAAATGGTCATTGCCAAACAACTGTAAACATAAGACATGCTCTGTTAGGACGATAGATGGAGCCACGTGTCGACGTTAGTTTTAATGCTAATGAGTTTCAACTTATTGCCTTTTAATAAAATTGTAGTTAAAGTAAATTACCATTTTGATATATCTGTATAGCTTTGACCACAAACATAATTATAAATTATATAGTTCATATAGGCCATATTCTTTGGTAATTTCTGGTGTAGCATCCAGACAGCGCGCTATCATCGCATTATGAGTCCGGTACAAGAGTTTATGTGCGCGCACTAAGTTGACGATGTATTTATTGCTCCATCGTCCAGCAAAAGGAGAACCATTGTAATAATGTGAACGCTTGTCGAAACGGACAAACAATGGGGGCGAGCAGAGTCGTCCGATTCCAAGTAAACGCCGATTCCAGAAGAAGAAGGTGCATCTAATCAATCACTGCGAGTCGCCACAACGAGTCAAATGGTCGTTTTTTCCTGCGGCTCATTTGCATTGACGTTTGTCTCGCTTGCGCTTTTAACAAAAACGAAAAGACAGAAAGAGACAACGATTTTGTCGCAATGACCTTAGCAACGTGCGCATGCGTTGGTACCGTTGTACCGTGAGAAGGAATTTTTGTACGGTTTAGCTTCTCAGCTGGCAATATTCTAATCTCATTTCTTAATAAGTAGATCTAGGTTTATGTAACCAAATTCATTTTGCAGTTTTCCGGTCTCGCTCCTAATGCCTAGATTTGGTTTTTCTCTGATTTAATTAATAACTTAATAAGAGTATAAAAACCAATAACGCGGGTTTTTTGCTGATTTGTCATCTTTTCTTTTAAATAGTACAATCAATAAAATAATTCCTGTCATTAGCATAATCGTTGGGAGGATATATCACGAAGTTTATAATAAAGCTACAGTACGTTAATTGAAACGATATGCGCAAAGCATCACAGTTAATATAACTACGTAATGCATTAAGAAAATCGTGATCGCCCTACATTACTAATAAATGATTTTAATAGAACGACATGTGTGTCACATCTCACGTCAGACATTTAACAAATGATACTCCTTACGTGTCGGGAGTGTCTTCATATTTTTATTCGGAGTTTTTTTCCAAGATGGCGGTGAAATGCGTGAGTAAATCGCACTAAATCTTCGATGATACAATTTTTTTCTGTGATAGAATAATGTACCTGGTCCCACAACGCGGAATGACTGATTTACGGTTCGTCTTTAATGAAATTGCCCTCAATTGCACGTCCGAGCATATCATAAAGTTTCTCATTTTCTACTTCTACTGTTCTTCCATCTTTTATGTTGTGTGGTTTCTCTATTTTATTTGTAAGATTAAGTCTACTTCTCCTTGTATCCGTACCTACTGATCCTGGCCTACTTAATCCTAAACTAACTAAACCATAAAGCACTATGTAAATCAACACTCGTAAATCATAATCTTCGATTCTTGGATCCGCATAACACAGCAAAGAAGACTCAGCCAAATGAACCGGTCGCTCATCAAATTGTTTAACTAATTAGATAAATCACGTTTGTTGATAATGCCCCATCGATAACGCTTACATCGCGCAACCGTTGAATACACACACCGACCTCTTTAAACATTCATTTGGGCCTAATCTGTTTAGACAATGCCCTTAAGCGAATTTATTTTTTGTTGTGATCAAACGGCATAGTAAGAACAATAGTTGCCCCGACCAACTTTCATTTAGTATTGAGTTGTTCTCTTAAACAATGGTTTCAATACGTTTACATTGCACGCCGACATTTAGATACGCCATGTTGACGAAAAATTTAATAATATTTTAACGCTTTCACTTACGTATTCGTGACGTCGACTCCGTGATGACATAAGTATTAAGTTATTGTCTAAAAAGCAGCTTGAAATAGTCGGTTGGGGATAGTTCATGGCTTATTAAATACGATGACAAATTCATTTTGGGACTGAGGAATAGCATTAAGATATGTTTTTGCTGATTCATGGTCGTGTAGAAATAATGGAGAAATGTAGAACGTGTTAGCAGCTTGTCTTTGGATTGAAGACATTTGAGGAAAACGGAACATTATGTTGTTAAGGAAATAAGAGGTCATTATAGTTGACCTGGTTCCACTTAGGGTTCCGGAGGTGCAATAGCAGTTCCGCTTAAGTACGGAAACTTGGCATATCATTAACAGAAACTAGTCCAATACGCTTTAATGAATAAGCTATTATATTGGACTCAATTGTATTATTATTGGTGGTAAAATAATCTGTGGTATTGGTAAAACGAACACACACAAAGCTGTTGACTTAACTGTGTTTCACATGGTAACATATATACGAATCAAATCAAACAATATGTAAATCAGACAACGCGATACGGTACCGCGTCTCATGTAACAACACGTGCGATAAAAAGTTTGATTATTTTCCTATACTTACCTACGTTTCACATTTATCTAGCTTGGAGTGCACGTGTCTCATGCAAATTGATTAAAATGTATGAACCCCACTGTAATCTCCGATGTATTCACCTGGAAGATACCAATATATTTTGTCATGATTTTTATTTTAAGTGATGTACTTGTTTAATGTTGTCATTGTATGCACAAGTAGATGCCAAAACCGGTATTCAAGTAAATGTTGATCACAATGCTATGCATATCCATACTTCAAGGTGAGAAATCTATAGGTTTATTTTTCTCTAAATACATAAGTATTCCTTATTGTAAGCAGACAGTTTTTATTTATTTTTTCCAAGTGAATAATGATTCATATTTACGGAGTTTGTACTGTCTAAGGTCAAGTTGAATTGGAATCAAAATTCTGTATCTGTTTGTCTTGACATTGGATAATTGTATTTGACATTATAACGAGTAACGGCTGACTGTGAAATAAACGCATTTTCTAGCTAAGTTTTTGTTAAATTTTACCGAAACCATAACTCCAGTTACTACGTTAAACTTATAAAAGTAACAGGATTTTCCTTTTGTGCTGTCTTTAAATGCACGAAGTAAATATTGAGCCGTTGGAGATGACACCTTGTTTTATTTGCTTTTACCTTTTATCTCGTAAGCGGACTTTATGACATTAAACTTAGATTTACCAGGACATGCGCATAAACTTCTTATTTACAATTAAAAGCGGTCCGAATATAGTCCCTTGCGGCATTCCTTTTAAAGGATGACGCGCAAGGATATATGCGTCCATAAAACTGGATTGACTGGACACGTCATCAATTTGCAATCAGATGACTCGTAATCAACTAATGAGTACGAGTATCATATAAATAAATTAGGAATGCGATGCTTGCATTATTTTCTATCTTTGGCCGCACTTCATTTATCACGATGTGACTATAACCCTTTTCTTTTATCTTGTTGCTAGATTCTTTGTTAGATACTGTATCGTATGGAAAAATATTCTGTATTCCTGATGTGTCTTTTCTTATAATAGTAATATTGATAGCGGTACTTTTTTGTGTGTTGTTGTTACTTTTGTGCTATCAATATTATCATTTGTAACATCAACTATAATTTCCTCTTTTCTAAAATTTTGCACAAGTTTGGTGGCATCGGTTGTTAAATTCATAAATTAATGTTGATTAGTATTTTTAATTCCTCCTTTTTCAGTACTTACGATATCACGTTTTAAATTTAATTAAGTTGATTAGTCAAGTTTATTATAATATCAATCTTGAAAGCCTTAATTTATTCTCATAATATTATTTTTTGGGTTCTGTACCCAAAGGATGCCAATGGAACCCTATTACTAAGCCTTTGCTGTCCGTCCGTCCGTCTGTCAGCGGGCAATATCTCATAAACCGTAATACGTAGACAGTTAAAATTTTCGCAGAGTGTGTAATTATATTGCCGCTATAACAACAACAAGAAACGTGTTTTTTTCGGCGTTTTTTTACCATGTGGTACGGAACCCTTCGTGTGCGAGTGCGACTCGCATTTGGCGGTTTTTTTTTATCTATTTGTTTCCCTAACGTAGAGTCCATGGCAATAATTTCACAGCAATATCAAGAAAACGCCGCTTCTTTGCTACAAGGAGTTGAAAAATATTACCTTTAATGAAAAGTCTAGACAACGTTGTGTAAACGGCATACAATTTTGCTCAAGTGTATGTCTGTCACTCCTAAATGTATGAAGCGTTCGTGCAGATACAAATTAGAGCATTATGTATGCAAACATGATCCAGTAAGTTTAACCGATGATGTCATTGTCTGTTTGTTGTCTTAGGTAAATATTGTATGTCCAGCGGCATCGCGTGCGCATCAAATATGCATCAGGCGCCGAATTCACTGTTTTATACATACACCTACGTAGGTACTTATATCTTTGTGGTTTTTATCATTAGGTGGTGTTGAGTTCATAACCTTCTAGTTCTTCTGACAAGGTGACTTTAACTGAATGTCCAGGTTAACTACAAGTTCAGTTATTTTTATGACGGGTAAATATGAGCAATTAATTTATCCTGAAGATTTCTAGGCATATGATATGATTAAATACCTTTTTAGGAAAATCCAAGTTATTAAGAGCATGGCTTGAAATTCAAAAAGAACGCTGGTCATATAAAAGCCCATCAAAAAACTCTTATGAACCAAGATAATCCTAGGTCTAGGGCGAAGCTTTTAGTTATAGAGTTTTAATAAAGGTTAATTTAATCCAATTACGTTTACAGTATACTGATGATACTCTATAAATCCGTCTTATTGCTGCATAAATCTTCGACGGAATTGAAATGTTGGATTCCTCACATAACATACACAATTTAATTAACAGTAGAATGGCTTCTAATTTAAAATACCATTGACTGTATTGGAGGAATTTCATATTATGATTTTTATGTTTTTACTGAGGGTCAAAATTTTGTATAAATAGAATGCTTATTAATGTTTTATGGACTGCTAAGATACAATGAAATACTTACTACATTATGTTTGAATGGTTGTACAAGAATGATGATGTTAATGTCCGAACTGACGCTACAATAACAATCGCTACGGACAAACTCATTAATGACTAAATACATAAGCACAAAACATTTTCAGCACCGCTTGATGTACTTGCCAATCCATCCGATATCACCCCTTTGCCACCTCATGACTCGGTGAACCCATATAAAAACAACAAAACGTATCCAGTATTTATAACCTTTGGTCGTATATCGTAACCCGCTTAGCTAGTGGCTAAACTCTGTTTTGCTAGCCCAGCTATGAGATTTTAAAATGATTAGGTAAATTAATAGAACTCCTTTTACTCTTTTCTATTTCGCTTTAACCGCTTCGGGTCAGTAGTGAAATTATTTTCCGTGGTGCTTCTTTTATTCTGAAATTAGTTATATTTGGATGGGCTAGCTTAATCGTTTGTATTTTTATTTTAGATGCCTAACTCCTTTTCTAGTGTCATTTATCATTATCACAAATGTAAAAACTCACAAGCTTATTTAAGAATGTGATAAGCTTTCATTAGGCGGTTTTGGTTCATTAGATCACCTTTCACTATATAAATGCCTTATATCAGCCCATAGTTTTAAAATTGCATTATCAAAACGTATATTCAGCGCTTGTTAGCAATCACCATTTTAGTGTTCAATATTATCCTTAAGTTCTTCATTTCTTTCATTATTAATACCGGTCTTATTTCCAATTACATCTTCAAAGTTATCACGACCTTTTGCATCTTCAATTATTAATCGGATGTTCTGATGTTTCGTTATTCAGTGTAATATAGGACAACATTATGGAATCAACAGGTTTACATTAGTGGTTTACGTCAGCATAGCAGTAGACAGTAGTTGATTAATCTAGAACTCGTAGCTATAGCATAGCGTTGTCTGTAATAGAGATGTGCGCGTCTAATAGCTCATGTTTACGTTGAATTGAGCTGAACAGTTGTACATGTGTCTAGTCTAGACGTGTATTCATTGCAACGTTATTAAAACAACTTGTTTTATTTCGCCATTTTGAGTAGGGAGTTGCGTTTAGTAGAAACTTTCAAGAACGTTTTAAGGTTCTGTAGACAAATAGAAATGCAAGGTTTTTTGTCAGCGTCTGGGTTTTATTCAAAATTTGGTCCTTCGGTGCGGATTATCCAGGTCTCTAAGGGTCCTTTATTTCATTCAGAATTCTTAGTTGGTATAACCAATTTTAAAACATATTATTATGAAATGCATCTCACAAACGTGCTTAACAATAATGTTTATAAAAAAAACATTCTCATTACGTCCAATTAAACAGAACTGAATGAATTGCTTTCGGTATTACGTGACATTCCTTAGTATAAACATAACTCCGAGTATTATCATAGCGGCAATATCGAATTACAGTACAATATTATGTACAATACGTGCTCGGGCTGCCTTGGCTCCGAACCGCGTTGAATAGAACGGGGAATAAAAACAACGAGTGTTTGAAAAGTCGTCTCATATGAAATATCATCTCGTTCTTGGTCCTGTCACAATACGGACAAAGGACAGCAGTTTAGTATTTATTGAATGGCTTAGAGACGCGAATTATGAAGAATGATCTGGTTTTATACACATAGCGGTTGTTATAGTGAGTATGGGTTATTATCGACGCTAATGCGGTTAAAGTGGAGCGTTCACTGCACTGTCGTACGATCATTTGTATTGTGAATTATACCACTATACATGGCAAATAACTTAATCGGTTTGATTGTCAAGTGTCAACTCGGCTTATGTTGTCATCTGTCACTGTGCACTTGAATGGGAGTTAATTTTTGCTTTTAAATCGTTCCTATTAGTTCAGTTTTCTAGAAATTTCATAACATGAACGCGAATTTATAATGAAAAGCTACTTTTTAAAATCACTGTTGTTTATAGTAATGCAAAAATGATAGACATGTGTTCAGAGAAGAATCATTTAAAAATTAACCTTTGTAATAAATAAAACATGTTTCGGATGCGATATTGTAAGATCAGCAGAAGGTTACACAATGTCACCGTAAGCGGAAGTCTTATGCACAAAATTTATTAAAATAACAAGTTATAAATTAGCTGTCATAAAATAAACCAGGTACGTCACCGAATGAAACCCAGTAGTTATAAAGAAAACCGTTAAATCATGACAAACATTTCATCGAAATGTTTACGTTAGATAGCAGTGCGGCGCTCCTGAACCCAATCCTGTCTCCCGTGACTGCCGTCAGGTATTTCAATTATCCGGCGTTCTGTCGGACGCGATGCCAGGCCTGCCGCGCGCTCTAAAGAATCGATTGCGGGACATTCCTCTTTCGAATCTCGCCCTTGTCACCCTAGTCATGCATCGGCGGAAACTACTCCACTCGGTGTGCTCTCTACACTAATGCATTTTGTGCTATTCCGTTGTCGCGATCGCTATGCGATGTCGAATTGAAAACAGACAGATTAACCGAGAAATTAAGTTAACTCCTTCAACTCTAAAGCTGTAAGTGCCCGCCATTTTACACATAATGATGGCCCCGAAAATTCTGGATGAGTGTCACAACTGTTCTACATTGTAGAATATAGGTCGTGTAACACAACATTACTTATTCAACAAATTTTCACGCGAAAACCTGACACTGATAAAGCAACAAGTCCCTTTTTACCGCATTTGTGGCGACGTTTTGTCGACTCCTTGCCACCTACTAGTCTAGGGGGTCGGAGATTGGAGACGAGGACGATCGGCTGATGGGTTGAGGGGGCGGAGGCCGTGGGGCGGGGGGAGGGGTACCGACATGTCGCGCACTCTCACCGCCATAATTATTTCATACTTTGCATTTCGCGTTCCGGACAGGGAAACAATTGGCAACGACGTATTTTTCTGTCTGGCTAGATGGGGTTGAAAAATCATTTGTTTTCTCCTTCGCTCTCTCGATAAATGCAAGCGCCTGATACATCTTTGTTCTTGTTCTACATCGCGGGTACATTATGACATTGATGTCTATTCCATCTGTCTGTTACTTTAGGATACGATGCAACGCAATTTTTATTCCTTCATGAATATTTGAGTTCATGTTAAAATCAACCTTATCTAACAAACATACAACAGCATAAGTAAACTATACACAATGAAAAATGAAATTATGGAATAAGTGATTGACCAGTTCAGCAGGATCTATTTCATACATTGTGTGTATTGGACCGGTTGACCGCCCAACTTAATTCCATTGGGGGCAGTTTACTAGGGCACATTCTGCCATAGATGAAGGGTTTCGTAAAGCTTCATTTGACATTGAATCTGGGCGTGACCACAGTGCGTATATATAGATATTAAATTAATTAGCAATATACACGTAGCTATATTATCAGAAACAATAATGCTTATCTACAAGATTGGCAATATCGCCGCGATAAAACAGATAAGTATTATCAGTATATGCTACAAAGATTTATAGCGTGTCGATTTGTGTGTGGTAATAGATATCGATTGTTTTGTTTCTAATATCAATCTTCGAAATAGAGTATTGACAATTAACAAGTCAGCTGTCACGGCCATAGATATATGTATAATAAAGGTCACAGCGGTCTTCTTCTCGTTGCATTTCCATTTATTGGCGTTTGGAGCGTTAGTGCAGCCCACCCCATTCCCGACGGCGGTGCAAGCTGCGACTGAAGGATTAGATCAGGTGGCCGGCCCGAAAACATCCATATATCACCAAATATTCGCCATTATATGAGACGTTAAACCACCAAAATATTGGCCAAACAACAGATATTTTTACCAAACCACATGTCATATATAAATAAACGACTCCGTCCATTCAAACACACCATGTCTGAAATAAAGCAAGTTTATAAACAGAGCGAGACATTGCCTTGAAATTCGCGTTAATACATTCGGAAACGTTTCGTTTAAACGTCGCGCGCCGGCAAGATAACGAGCACAGCGATAAGGACCGACGAATGTTTGGGACTCGCCAACCGCTAATGATATTGCGAATTTTACACCAACAATTGATTATGTAAATTCTTTTGCGCTTACTGCCGTTTCGGGGACGGCAAATAATTTGATTTCAATCTCCTTGGATTTCGTTTAATTTAGATTCATTCCTTTGGTATTAGAAAAAGTCAAATTTTGGGTGCGATGTGAAGTCTAAAACATTACCTCACGTGAAAGTTGTTCGAGATTCTTTTGATCTCAGGGTCCTTGGAAGCTCTCAACGATATCGCTCGACAACTGTTGAGTTAGGTTAACTTCCGATATAACACAACGAAATACTCTTTAAGTGAATAGCGTTTATTAACCCCGTTTTTACCGCAGATAATATGTTTTTAAATTAAAGTAAAAGACTCGTGTTGCAGAAAACAGTGTTTTCTTTTGTTTTGTCTCAAGATACACAGTTTTATAGACACGAGGCAACAGAGATTTCATTCTCATTATATTGCACACTTTATAACAAGAAAGGTGTATTTTCTTCAGCCTTGAAGCAGTAGTTAAACTCGTTTCGTATTTATAAACTTATTGGAATTATAACGCGGTTTTAAAGACTTTCTTGGATCAATCTGCGGTACCCCCCTTGTTAAAGATAGGAGTACACGGAACGCTATTGCAGTCAATATCGACGATTTTGAATGCAGCCTGCCCTTCAATCTGCAATTTTAATGCAAATTCTCAATACACGAGCAGTCAGGATTTATGCTCCAAGGAATTTAGCTGCCTCAGGCATTCGTGTTATCGAATGTTCGGGGATGCGCTCTTTGTCATTAAGTTAGGTAAACGATATTGGCATCATCCAAACAGCCGTCAGTTATTTTTCTTTATTGCAGTTTTATTTTGGTGGGATATATCGCACACCTAGATAAAAAGTAGCACAACTCAAAACACTTACCTCTTTTTTTAGGAACAGCAAAAAACGTTTTACTCGTTTTCCATTTGACCGATTTAAAATTATTGTTATTGTTATATTATTGTGCATTGTCTTATTTCAGGAAGTAAGTACCGTTGGTCCTATTTTGGTCTTTTAGTCCGAGTAAGAGAAGAATTCGTCTTTAGCTACTGCCAAAATCATTAATAAGACCAATAAAGGACGATAAAAAACGAAAGCCAAACAAATTTATATTATGTATCTTGTAACCTTACAGGTGTTTATCTGTGTTATTACCAGAGATCGGAATAGGTAGAGTATATTTACCTAAACTTTGAGGTAAGTAACAGAGTGGATAAAACCTCCTCTAAAACACCGGAGTGATGATAATGGCGTTTTAATCCCGGGATTTAAAAATCACCAATTATTTATTGAACTTTATATGTATAGATATGTAGTTACAAATTATTGATTTGTAGAATCATATTACGTTTTTAGGGTTCCGTTCTAAAATTGTGTCGAATTCAGTTGTTTTGTTTTAAGGAGGTAAAATAAAATTAAGTTGGCAGATTTATGTGCTTATTTGTTAAGGTGCAGGGTAAATAAATTGAAACTTGTGCTTCAAATAAATACCTACATACACTTTGTTTTGCAGATATTTGGTTATTCTTACCTGGGCAACGGTGGCGGTTCCTATTGTTTTTGTTATTTCTTTCACTCAATGTAAAACCTGTGTGAAAGAGATAGCAACTACATTACTCCGGTTCTTTGTGTAGTGTTAACAAGAAAGTTTTGTAATTGTACGTAAATATATATTATTTTGCTTTTTATAGCAATATAATCAAATACCTAAATACACACAATAACAATACAACAACAATGTAAAACAAAGCACTTTAATTTAACAGTTTTAGTACGGAACCCTAAATAAGTAATAAGATTCTTCGAAATAATAATTTGTTACGAATGTATTCAAAGTGCAAAAAATTATTTGCAATTTCATAAATCGCGGGACTTAATCGTCATGTTTATGATTCTGGGATTTTAAAGGAGGTATTATCCACTCTATGTTACTTACTTCATCGAAGTTTAGGTAAATATACTCTACCTATTCCGATCACTGGTTATTACAAAGCTCTTCAGAATTCTCCTGTTATAAATATCCCAGTGATACAAGAAATGGGTCGACCGTACGCTGATAATAAAACACTAAACGATTGTCACAGGTGGCACATGTGAAGAAAGAAGCGTTTAACGTTAGGCTTTCCAATATTCTGCTAGGTAACACAGATCACTACGCTTAAACTAGACGCAAAGCTAGCTTTGATGTGCAAATGTTTCCCTACAAAGTGACTTAAGTACGTCTTAATGTTTAATAACCGCAGAATTAACCGTTTCGAATCAATCTAGAGCTATTTGCCTCCGTCTCTTTCGCGGCTGGGCTTGGCAATTGGCAAACACTTGTTAGAGAAACTTAAGTAAGAGTAGAAAGTGGTAGGCGATTCACGGGTATGTTCCCTCCGCGGCCCTAAAGTTTCCTCTCCCCCCCTCCCCCGGGATGATCCGCCTAGTTGCGCTACGGCCGTCGCAGGCGCGCTCCGCTTGTCACGCCAAATTGGGTCACAACGAATTAGTTATCCGTGTGCAATTCACTTAATGGTCAATATAGTACTATTTTCAGTTAGCACATAACTCGCTCCCTGCTATTTGAACGTGACTAATATTGGTCGCGATCGCAATGGAATAGTTTCGCTGGAGACCGTACTAGTATGTGCTAATTGGTGTCAGTGTTTATTTTTGTATAAAATTGCCGTACTGTATAGTAATAAACGGTACGTATCGAATGCCGCGTTAATTAGAAGCTTCGAGGTCGATTCGAACGAAATTGGTTCTCTAGGAGTTAAACTGTTAAACTCATGTAGGTATATCATGTTCATTTTAAATGTCTCCGCGTCAGGGAAGTGTTTATCGAAATACTCGATAAGCACCAAGAAGTAAGAACACAATTTCCGTTCCCCACGTCACGGCTGTTTCGCGAAATGCTCCGCAAAAACCGCAACTGGCTAAAATATCCATCAAACGAAGCTCAGTTCTTAATACGACCAAAATACAGAGGAACAGTACTGAATGGAAAAAGGCTGTGGTCACCTTCTGGCCGATTCGAAACCAACCTTATTACCGCAAACAATACGGCTAGATTTAAAAGCTAAGTGTAAACCGATGAAATCCAGTTATTACGAAATGTGTCATCTACATTAATGTGAGCATTCCGATAAAGACTCCAATACAATCACGATACGGCACACATTCGGTGGATGTTCAAAATATCAACATTATTCGATTTGACTAATACTTTGCGGGCATGCGTGTTAAGCGATTTTTTGTCTTGTTGTTTTGAGACAAGAATCAAATTAGTTTAACGAGTCGGGCAGCGTGGGACAATAAAAATTACGGCCAGTGTTTTGCGCCGGGCGCGCGCTCACTTCGATGAGTGATATTCTCCGCTAATACTTCTTTGTTGGTGATTTTCAGAGGCGTGGCAAGACTTTTTTCAGCAGCGAAAGCGCTACAAGTATTTGCTTATTTCACTAATATTTGGTATACATTTTTTAAACAGGAAGAAAAGTTATCTGACACAAAGGATCGAAACGCCCCAAGCGCACGACTCAAAGGACCAAAAGCTAATAAAACAACATAACGATCCAAAACTATTTCGAACAATAATCGGACTGATACTCAGTTAATTAAACTGGAAAGTGGTCTTGATATTAATTGATAGGAAACAAACATAACTGATCCGATCATTAACATAACAATAGAGATAGCGAAAAAATACAGGGCGATAAACATTGAATTGATCAATGGAGATCTTATGGAAGCAGACATAGGTGCAACATTTGGGACCGGGGCCTCGGCTTTGGGTATTTGGAGCGTTTACAATATAATAGAGAGCATTAGTCCGATCCACTTTTGACATCATTATCTGTGTAGTCGACTCACGATAACCTGCGAGCGTCGTCGGTCGGTCCCGCCCCGCGTCGAACGGCAGTCGCGCGCGTCCTCGCCTGCCGTTTGGTTGTGTATGCGTTGTGCGGCGCATGCCTATTGCTCAGATACCTCATAAAAGGTACTCGGGGAACTCGCTTTTGGCGGGTTTTCGCAGACGTGAGCGGTGATCGTGATGCGCTTTGCATTCGGACTCGGAATGCGTGCGTGTTGTCAGCGCGCTCCTCCTCTCTGTGTGTTTGTGCGCCGTCACAGTGAAATCTGTGGCGAGGACCACCAGTGATCACTTGGATTGCAGTGTTGGATCGTAGGATTGACTTTGACGACGCAACCGCATCAGCTTTTTGTAAGAAATGAACCGCTCCGACGGATGTTATGTCCATGACGTTGACTCATGCATGACGCACTCGATTGCTGGAACTGGGAATTTATGATTTACGATACCTTTTCAAAACTGTAACCAATTATAAATTAGAAACTGTTGTCTATACGATGTTGGAAACTGCTTTCTTTATGTAGGTGTTCAACTTTAGCGTTCAAATTAAATTGTCTTTTTATTTTTATTACAATCACGCTCTTGAACCTCAATGACAAGGTTAAAACTGTATGAATTTTAATTTAAGTACAGTCGTAATGTCAATTTTTTGCATTGTTATATTTTATATCTCTACCAGTCAGTACATCCTGCTGAAATAAATTTTCCATACATCTACTTAACTGTATTCTTGATAACAATATCCATAGCAATTAAGTACAAAATAAATAAAAAAACAATATGATCACATATTAGTACTACTCATAATGTCATTCCAAACATATTTTTTAACACGAAGTTAGTAAATAAAATGAGTACCTTGGTTCATTAGTTAATTCAGGTACAATTATGTAGGTAGGTACAGTTGTCCGCGCATTATTATCCACTTTAGTTCCACATTGAGCCACAATGTCGCTTTATGACATTACTCATCCTCACAAAGACTTGAATTTACTTGCGCTCTCTTTAATTACCTAATTACTTTAATGTTTTGACTAATATAACTGGACGAAATAAAAAACAACCAGAAGTTTTCGATGTTACTCTACGTCTAAAAATATTGGAGAATAAGCAACGTTCTTTCCTCCTATTGTGTAATTAAAACATATTTTTCCTGCTCATTATTCTATAACATGTTAAAAAGAAACATTGGATCAAATATCATTGTCTTCTCACGATCAAGAGACTTTAAATTACCAATTTTATATGCAACATAAATACTACGTACGACTGCGTATCAATATTTTAATCAACTAGATATTGCACACTAATTGCCTTTAATTTATATTTTAAATACAATAAATTTTGTGAAATATTCACATCATATCATCAATACTTACATGGCTTCCAGAAGTATCGCTTTCCACTTTAGATATTTCACCAACAGAATCAAAACAGTCTTAAATGAATATCAATTTGTTGGTATTCATTATTCATTGCTTTTAATACAATTTAAGATCCTTTACTTGGCAAGAACTGAATATTAATAGGGTGTAATCAAAATGAGTCCGGTGGTCAGTGTGCGAGACACTTATCTTAAGATAAAATGAGGCCTTCCCACGGGGACTCGAAGAGGGTTCCAACGTCTAAAGGGTTATCTTGAATAGTCTTGTAAAAGCTGTATAACTATCCAGCAGAATGTGTCCGCTCTACAACATTATTTATCCCTTTTCGGGGCGCTTATTTCACCGCATTACGGCCAACGGATAAAGATAAAGGAATTGTATATTTTACCCCCAACTTTTAACGATATCACAAAATTTTGGTGGCGGGATTTTGATGAGCGAACACTTTGTCAACTCATTGTCTGCTCGGTAGATTGTTTCGCTAGCGAATCCCAGTGACGAAGTGACCATACTATGACCTCGACTTTAAACTAGGTTAATGTTTCTAAGATGTAGGACACTTACTATTCGGCTCGTATAGATATAACTAGTTTTGAACCGCTGAAATATTTGCTGTACGACCTTGACAGACATTCATAGCAGTGTGTATAATATTGTTATGCACCCGCATCTTGGTAGCTCCGGCATTACCTGTTAATGTCAGTATTTGAACATCTGTTCTATTGTCATTCAAATAAAATTAAATATACGTGTCTATATTAAAAAGAGTACGTAACATGACGAACTAGCTGTTCCCACGCCCTGTCCGAGGATGGGTCGTATGAACGAGAATATATTAAGTAAAATGTAAATTTTGTGACACTCGGATAATAATGTCGTTACAATTATTGAGTGTCAAAGCTATTTAAATTACGCAAAGCTTCTTTAGAATAAACTATCTTCTCACAGATGAGGAATAGGCTCATGCTTGCGAAGGTACGGGTTTATTGGTGTGGATACCTTTATATATAAACACGCCGTTTCCCGGAGTAGGGGTGGAAGCTCCAGTGTTCCCTTAGAGCGTTGGAACGCAGATCAATCACACGAGAAAACACCCGCGTAATGGCTCCTCATGACCCTCGGCGAAAAAATACCCGCCACATTCTATTTACCCGATGTTCGCTAAATAAGGCAAAAAGTATCCGCCACGCTGCCTCCCAATTAATCATCTGACCGGGACGCAATTCCCGTAATCACCGTTTCTTTAAATTAAGATTATCCGGACGTCCCGCAAAATGTAATCCATTATCGCTTAATATCGCACTTTTGACAGAAGATAGCTGTCTCACTTTGTATAAATTAGAAGACTCTTCGACACCCTTGAAGGCTATAAGCTATTTTTCATTGCCCGTCGCAATAAGTAACCTTTGCCTATTATTCTCCAATTCCATTACAGGTACAAAATATTACGACGTTTCATGTATCTAATTAGGTTTGTAATTAGCACTTTCTGCAAGGTCAGATAAGCTTTGACAAGGATACATGTAAGCTGTATTAACTGTATAGCCATATCATGTGGATTTTACTAAACTACGTCAGCTAAATAATGTGACGTAGTCGTAAAGTACATAAATAGTTTTCCTTTTCATACGTTTTTCTTAACGCCATAAGTTATTAGACAGCGTCAAGGTAATTAAAATGAATCGTATATTAAAATTGTTCGTCGCGACTTAGCTCCTTAATTGTTTTGTCTACTATTTGACCCGTGGATTGACTTCCATCAAATAGTTGCCAACGTCAGCAATCGTTCAATGAGTTCCTAGCAATTGTTAATTTGTTGTAAATAATAATCGATTACGGCAATCGAGTGTTACATGACATGAATCGATTAAATCACAATGGACTTGTGCTGATCTACATTCGGCGTAACTAATAATTTTGTTTCGCAGTAGCCAAACTATCGCTGTGAATTGATGGATGAAACTTTCAATCAAAAATGTTCGTTCGTGGAGTGGATTAATTGGTAACATTGTGTTGTGTAGTGTGAAACAGTGATATAAAATACTATCAGCATTGATAAGTGTTCAGCAGACATTGCTGGTATGCATATGTGCTATGAGCGGCCACCTGTCACCGCCCTGAACGGAAGCGTTGGGTAAGCTCCTTCCATCATTATAGAATGTTTTTGACCATTTAAGAAAATCTTAAATTGCTATGAAGTCACTTCAACTAATTTTGGTAAAGGCTATATGAAAGGTTCTATAATCAGGGATCATGTTAGCTAATATCTAATGTCTAAAGTTTAACATATAAACGACGACATACTGGTGGGTCACCAACGGTCGACCATTTTGTATTTTTTTAATTTCCTGCGAACTCGTCGTGTTGTCGTTATTTATTACTTGCTAGGAACCCACCCTGGCTGTGCTTATGCGCCAGTTATATTTTACACAATGTATTTTGGTTAAAGTTGTTTATAGGCATTTAGTTTTGTTGGTTCTGAATATTGCCAAGGATCATAATCTCATTAAATATGATGCTATAAATTATTTTACATGAAATTCTATACCAAAGAGCGCTTTTACTATTTTAATAAATTAACCAAAATCCATCTAGAAGTGCTTGAGATAAGACCAAACACAGGCAGGAATGTGATTGTTTTTTAAAATTCAGCGGTTCTCCACAACAAAGTATGCACATAATTATTACGAGACCAAGACTGTTAACCGCGAGTTTGAGACTATTCACTTTTATGGCGGGACAAATCTAAATTTTAATAGCAATAAAACCCTTTAATAAAGTTAAGACGCCTTCACTTCTGGATTAGTGCTGTCTGAAACAAGTGCATAAACAAAACGACTTTGTACAGCTATAAATGAAACAGATAACTTGTTACGGTCAATTCTGAACGTGTTTATCAAGTACTTTGTAACCTCTGTGACGAACATATGTATTAGAACGGTACATTACTAATGAGGATTTCCAAGAATTTCTAAGCCAGTAAATCTCTGCCAATTTTTTGTCAAACCATATAAATTATGAAGAGTGGATTTTGACTTGGATTGCACTAAGAAGATTTTTGGCGCATGAACCGCATCTTACAAGACTAAGAAAAATAATTGAATTACTTAGATTTGTAGTGGAAGTAATTAATTGAATAGAGAAAACGAATGAATACTTAATAGTTATCAATAATGTACAATTACAAACGTTAAGTAATAGTAATAATTGTCCATATAATAAACGTGTAGCGAGGGTACTAGAAGAAACAATGCATGTTCCCAATGCATTAACTTAAGATCCGGCTTCATACACCCGTATCATGCGATAGTATCGGAATCAATTAAACGAAATTCAAATAAGCTAGGTTTTGCTTAGCGATGAGTCGTAAGTGAAGTTTAACTTTTTGCTGGTAACATCATCTGAGGTTGATATATCGTAACGATTTGACCTTTAGTTCAATGAGGACGTATATTAATTAGAATTTTAATGTTGAGGTTCAAAGAAACTGTGGCTGAAATGTTAACGATGTAATTAGCGACTAGTAAGGTAGAATATGATGGACTTACACCTTACTCTTTCTATATATTTTCTTTTCTTTGTTTACAAGTTTTACTATTCGCCATATCGTCGGTGTAGAATGTTCTCTCACATCTTGTTTTCTCTGCTCGATCGCATATTCTTGCAATTTCCCTCTCTAGGTAAAACTGTTCACATCTTCGGATATTTCCGGTTTAGCGCCTCCTACGCCAACTTTATCTTTCGAACTGGAGAAAAGGTGTTATTTTATGTTCTAAGTTACCTTTACCATTTTTAGATTTCTCTGAATCTCTATCACACCTATTTATCAATCATATCAAATCATTATAAATATAATTATTCGTACAGAACTTTCCCTTGCTTTACCTTCTTTCGATTGTTGAGGCAGTTTAACAAATGAAAAATATTCCACAATTGTGACGAGTTCATTCGAGTCAATTTATTTATGTATATTATGTTGTTGTTGCTAATGTCACATAGTCTAAACGTTTGGCTTACGTATTAGCGTGAATATTAGTCATAGTCCTAATACGACGTTCGGTGTTCATTGTCAACAGTGGCGACTTGTGCTAACAGCTCACAACCTAGACGCCGTACTGCCGACAAATTGATTAACATACATACATACCTAGTTTCTGTTGCATGTATTTATTTACTTGCCGCTAAGTACTGTTTGACTAAGGTTTCTTTTGCTCATGTTGATAATGCTTGGCTCAGGAGTTTGTTGTTTGTAAGCGCTGAAGCAATTTAGAAGTTCATTATTATTTATGTTGGGATAGGTTGTGGTTGATTGGCAAGATGTTTTACTGATGTTTGTTCTAATGTTATATCAGTTTCTACTTTCGCATTTACTTTTTCTTAGCTTCTCTATCGTTGCCTAGTGGTTCGCTTTCTATATTTTCTTCACATGTTTCCAGCACGTACAGCCCCGATAGATAGTTGTCTCCCGTATCATCTTACACAACATCCTATTCGCGTTTCTCGGGACTGCCACCGACTGCCACGTAGGTTAGTGGCTTGTGATATCAATTACAAACCGATTAGCATAATTAAGCACGGTTAACGTTGCATTTGTAGTATCTATCTACTGTGTGCTTGGTTGGAGTTACTTTTTGATAATGTTTCAAAGCATGAGTAAAGTATTTAAGTGAATCAAGTGCGCTATGTTCTCGTTTATCTTACTTGGCAGGTTGTAAGATTCAATTAACTGGATCATTACTGTTACGCATTGCGACCGACCATTTTTCTTGAAATCTGATATTATCAGCGCACAAGTTTATGATGCTGCTCGTTCATCCGATGTTATCTCTTAAACGCCGTGTGCGATAGCCACGGGATGGGATACGCTCCTTTATGTTATAATTATTACATTTTTCAACTGTATTTTTATTACCTTAAGTAATTATTTATAATTACTCTTCTCTATTAGTTTCTAAAGTGTCTATAAAACACTTTTTTAGCAAAAACAGAATGCAGTATTTCGTTTTATAACTGCCTGCATTCAGCCGCTTTGTTCTCGAACTCTATCCTATACACGCGACGGTAAGCTCGCGATAATCCAATAAGCTGAATTGGAAGTGGCTCGAATTAACCTTCTTAGTTCTATATGAATACGATGTAACTCAATGCTAGGAACTCTATACTAACAATTGTGGGACTGACGCGGGTTAGTGCCAAACGACGAACAAACAGGGAATAGATTAATGGAACAATTAAATTCAAGGCTTTAAAGAACTTTGGTACTTTTACAAAGATGATAGTTGAAAAATGTGTCCGATAGAAGATAGAATCGAAATTGAAATTTTGATGCGAATGCAATGTCACAGGTCGAACAGAAAGAGTATATAGAACTGACTGTCGATGGATACTTAATGGATTGGCCATCTGCCATATTAAGCATTCAGTTAAGCAAAATATAATTCAGTTCAACCAGATCGATGGACTAATTAGTCTCGAAATCATTAATTCAATCCTACTTAACTTGTCAGGGTAGTTATATTAAACACTGTTAAAAATAGACTGAGCTCATCAAGAGAACTTTAATTATAATTTGTCGTCTCAAGACTGGGATCTTTTATAAAGCAGCTATTAATAATCGATTGTATAGAGTTAATTTATGCAAATCTTTGCGAATATCATTTGTGGAACAGAGGAGGCAATTCAACTGGTTAGCATGTTGAATAAGCTCAACAGACGACATCATCCCACAGTAATTGCTAGTGTATATTGACTTTAATATGATTTTGTTCCTGAGAATGAGCATTGCGGAACTGCGAAATTATTACCACAATACTCGTATATTCTACTTCTGACGTAAACGAAATGTTGGGTTAAATATTTTGTTTGTCCGTGTCACATAACCGCAACATGATTACCATACCCAGTGTTTTCCTTTACTTGTGTGATAATTAAATATGCTGAATTCATAATTTACTACTTTTCGTCCTCGTAACATTCTAGCAAATTGATATCTGTCGTAATGTTTATTCCCCTCTTTCCATTTGCCCCAACTCGTTCCCCAAAACAAAATATTTAGACCAATAAGGTTCCTCTACCTTGGCAAATTAAATTTTACGTTCAAAGAAACTGGGGAACATTTCGTTTAATAAATTTTTGAAGACTACTCCAATATTCATGACGAAAAAGGGAAACGGAATCAGTGGGAACAACTTTTTGGAGCAGCACCTTAGGACCATTGTTTGGTACGTGTACTTATACACACAAATCTTCGTAGAGTAGGAGCCACCATTCATGTTGTATCTACTTATTGTGATCTGCACACAATTTTTTGAAATAACAATGCGAGGTATTCCAAATCCGATGTTTGTGTTCACAGCTCTGAATGAATGTTTCACGTAATAATTCTCCTACTGTGAGATTGCTTCACAAGTGCTTGTACGCTTGAATTAGATGATTATGTAACTGTTTCTGAATCCAAATGGGTTGAGGAAGTATGTATTTTTGTTAGTATGTCACACAAGGTTGAAAAGCTTCTTCAGAGTGTAGAAGGCACATTATAGTAATAAGAATAACACAAGCATACATCATCTATAAAACATGTTAATATGATAATTGCAGATAAGTTAGAAGTAGGTAAGTTGTGCATGAATTAAGTGAGTAAGTAGGTTTTGTTATTTATAATGTTTTGAATAAACAATAAGACAAACATTTAACTAAGCTTCGATGACAATAAATTACATGCGACAGATTTGATATATTAAACATTTCGCATTTATATCCACATATAAATGCAGGTACCTTATTTCGCGCTGTTTTATCCGTTCCGAATGTGGAATTAACTCAGTTTATCTGTATAATAAGGTATCTAGTATCGGCTCCCAGCCTCCTAGGCGCACACGTGACCAACTTATCCAATAAAATCGCTAAACAGATTGTGAAATGAGTACAATTAATGCATCCTGTATAAAGTCGTGCTCACACCGGCTCGCGCATATTCGTATATTCGGTGCTTGTTACCTCGTTTACTGCTGTCTTGGGTACTTAGTTGTCAGGTTATTACGCAACGCTACTACCAGCCGTTAATTATTTGCCAGCGAACACTTAACTATGCTGTTGACAAATGTAGCTATGCTTTTGCTAAGCAATGCTCATTTATTTACATTTGCGATGTAAAACGAGAAACAGCTTACTTTTGTGATTGTTGCGCTTTCCTTTCAGCTGAATTTCTCTTTATCTTTGACAGTTTTATTAGTGTTGCCAGATATAAAATTGTCTCCTAATATAATTGCTCTTGTGATGTAGTTAGCCGCCCACCTTCTGTAGCGGACGGTAGGGTTGGTGCGTTACACTTAAAAGTTAAAGGGTAATAAAACGGAGATTATTCTGGACCATAATGTATTTACTTTAGAGAATAGTTTAATTAATGAATTAATGTACATTCAACCTTGAGTGACAGTAAGCAAGTTGTTAATGTCTATCACAAAAAGTAACGAATGATGTTAAAAAGCGACGGCACAATTTGCTTTTCATTTTTCTTCGAGCTTTGTTGATAAATGGTGGAAACCTGAAGCTCAATGTGTTTAACTATTTACCTACAGGCACGTTCGCGGCTTCATGGAAATTCGCTGTTCATAAATTGCCTTTTCGAATTTGTTTTATCTTTTTTTTCTTTTGTATAGCAAAACAGGTTCATGATAAATGACCACTAATTTTGTATTCTGTTATTAAATTATCTTGAAAAAGTAAATAGAAGTTGAATTCTGTACATATAACGAACAGGAAAATTGATTTAACTAAATATTGTGTGTACATTTTCTTAACAACAAAATGGATTTTAAAGTAGCATTTTATTAAGCTCAACAATTTCTTTGGCAATGATTTCAAAGCAAATGCTTCCTACCACCAAATTACAACACAGCCGTTGTTGTTAATATTCTTAGTAACTGACCCCTTAATTTATCCCTTCTTTTCTTTTTCGCTACTGTCTCTAAAGATTCTTTATCTTATGAAAACTACCAAGCTCTATGAATTTCTTGACAGGTAGAATGGTGGTGATCCGAATCACCTTACATTTTCAGAATCCTCCACAACATCTCGACTATACAGAATAGTATTATATCTTCTTATTCTTCAAAAGTTTTCTTCACTCGTCAAAAATTTAAAGGACCATTAAACAATATGTGTTTTATTGTTCCTTTATTTTTTTTAGAATTGTTCGCCGCAAGTTTTGAGAGTTCGTTCTAAGACTTAGGTCATACGTTTCTGAGCTTTCAAACGGCGAAACTAAAATACTTTTGAGTATCGAGGTTAGTTGCTTCCTCGTATTTTTTACAAATCCGCTTCTGAATGCATGTTATCGTTCATCTTAATGGTGTAATGCCTACATGTAATGCTAACAGTATTTTTCTGTAGAAAGTCCGTGGGAATTTACTATAGCTTATTCTCCCTTCGGTTTTATCAATCTGTTGTGTTTTGATCACTGAATAGACGAATGTCTTTTGATTGACATATTTTTTCTAAGGTATGGAGCATATAAATGCATTGATTTTTTATACACCGTGCACCTGACTGACTTTATTTCAAATAGCTGTAAGGATTCACATTACAAGATTGTAATAATTAATATAACATGTATTCTTCTATTGTAGACTTTCCAGACTGGCTTAAAAGTTTCTATATGTCAGATTCTATGTATATCAGAATACTGAACCAATAATTTCTAACAAAGCCTAACCAAGTCGAAGCTGCTCTTAGGTGACATGATTATCTTCTGATCTATAATACAATGTTAAACCAATATTAATATACTACTCGCATTTATGAGTTCATCTAAAAATAAAACGTCTAGAACATTTGAAAATATAACTTGTATCAATTTGCAAAACCATCGGAGCCTACTTTAATCGGCTGGTCTATACAAATGGTTTTATAATTACTATGGCGGGTCTACAAGGGCGGGATCCACATTCAGTAACGCTACAATGTCTGCATGACGCCCACTAATAGCCACACTGAATTTTTCTATTGTGAGAATTTCAATTTCCTCTAAGCGTCCACGTGGGCCGATGACGGTGAGCTAGTTTACTCACGATTTACGTGTTATGCAGCAAATACTGCCTTTGAGCTTTATCAGAATAACAATGGCGTCAGTACTTATCGGCCAGTGATAAAAATGTCCTCTGAAAAATAATCGTGTCAATGACCGAGCAACCTCGCCACCTATGACACGGACTTGCCCGCGTTAGGCGTGGCACCGGTTTGTTATTAAGACCTAATCGAATTATCTTTTCACCGAAAGGTAAAAAGGATTTTTTGTAGACTTACTTTTTCGCCTTTTTAATACGCAATAAGGTTTTTATGTTCGGCGAAAAATGAACTGTAAATCCTTATGACGTCAATCATCGAATTAACGAGCTGTAGATTATAATGCAAATCTTTTCCGCGTTACACTTATTATGAACTGGTTTTATTAAGTGTGTTTCCACGTGTGTAGATTTCTATTAAGTAATATTGCTCGCTCGGGACTGATTGGACAACAAAGAGAAGTAATAATTCGTTATATAACCCAAGGGAACTACCTGTCCTGTTGGGATAAAAATAGTTTGTCCTTTCGTGTGACGAGGGCTCTTCTTAACAAAGTTTCGTCATCAAGGTTTAAGGCGTGGGTTCAAAATATAAACGTTCCTGCTTTGTTTATATTCCAATTTAATAGTAAAATAGCTAGACGTTCTAGAATGGTTTTAGTTAATTAATTGACGCAAATAGATTTTACTGTTCGATTCATAATTGAAAAGCAGTTATAAATTAAAACTTACTAGCTGCGCCCCGCTGTTTCACCCGCATAAGTCTCGATCCCATGGGAGTATCGGGGTAAAAAGTATTCTATATCCTAAACCAGATCACGGTCTACCCATGTGCCAAATTTCATCTACATCCGTTCAGCCGTTTACGCGTGAACGCGTAACAAACAAACAAACAAACTGACATTCGCATTTATAATATTAGTTAGGATTAGTCGAGACACAAAAAGCTTAGGTGTGAGATTTTATGAATTTCCGCTTTTGTTTGTAGCAATAAGTTAGCGTCTGTTCTTCTATGTCTAATAATATAATATATTTATGTACATGGCGGCAGGGACATCGTCGCGTGATTCCGTCCATGGACTCAGTACTTGATTCTGACCCCCCCCCCCCCCCACGTTAAAATTTTTCGTCGGTTATAAAAAATAGAATTTGCCGTACCATACACTTTGACCGCGTAGGTACTCATTGCACTTTTCTATGAAACTACAGATGATTTTTTTACAACAACCCAAAAAATTCTAAGAAAGTCTAGAATCTTGTGCTGGATTCATGGTTTCAGTTTCAAATCAAAATATTTTATTTCACATAAACCAACATGGGCAGTTCTGAAACGTCAGAAGCTAGGTGCACGGTTCCAATTGGTTGTTTCCTATGGAGAAGCGCCGGCAAGAAACTCCACGGTTAGTCTTTTGAAAATAAGGGGCTTTTACAATATTTCCAATTACAGTGTTAAGGGGACTACATGACCTAAACGCAAATTTATAATGCCTAAAAATATATGATCCACTGCAGTAACCAAAATCAGAAAAATGTATGCTAGTTAGATAGTGTGTTGAAAACATAATACAATTAACTTGATATGATAGAAAAAAAACACGAAGATAACACAAAAAAAAAAATACGATTAAAAACCATAGTAATATACATGCAAACATTCAGATTTTTTGTCAGATTATTCTACAAGCAACATACTAACGTAATAGTGTTTTAATTTTTTAGTCCAATGAATGGATTTTTTGTAAATCCTAAAATCCCCCCCCCTCCTCCTCCTGTATTTTGTAATTGCTTCATATTTTGCAATAAATTACCAGCGTTGTGTCATCGCGCGTCTCTTTCTTTTCTATGCAATCCGACAGTGACCGCGCTTTAGCTCTTGTAAGCCCCTTAATAGATATGGGAGGACAGTGTAGTTTGCGCGAGGATGTCTTTGCCACACTGTATTATAATATGTCTAAATAATCTTTAAAGCCTTGT
This sequence comes from Griposia aprilina, assembly GCA_916610205.1. Classification (NCBI taxonomy): domain Eukaryota; kingdom Metazoa; phylum Arthropoda; class Insecta; order Lepidoptera; family Noctuidae; genus Griposia; species Griposia aprilina. Next base: position 20,610,871 of record OU744285.1, on the reverse strand, counting down.
GCAACGTTGACTTTTCCCACTACATATGCAAGTATGTCGGCTGGTAAAAGCACGAGCTCTGATGTACTGTGTGTTCTTCTTATCTTGGTGGCAGGCGACTAAATGGCGCTTTGGTGGTTACACTGTGCGCGGGTAGCGGTATTTTGTCTATTAAGGCTGCTCTCTCGAAAAAGCTTGAAAAAAGCATGTAGATGAAGCAACTTTTCGTCGGCATTTACAGAGGAATTATATCTGAATTTTTTTTTTAGTAATCTGCATGATATAATACGTAATTTAGTTTAGCCATAATTTTCCTATCGGTATCACAAAATAAAATAAAAATACACCAAATCACCTCCAAATCATTGAGATGAAACCATTTTACTCCTTCGTATAAAAAAAATATCTACTGCTTTGCAATACAAAGGAAAATGATTTGGTTTTGTTACTTTTTGAAATATGTATTATTTTTATTGTAATAACTAAAAAGGCGTCCGATTAATGACTGCGTCTACGTCAGCCCCGCACTCGTCCTTAGATTCAGTTGGTCGTTAACTCCGCCCAAATGCTCAAGGTTATTGGCATTATTACAAGCCTTAAACAGGGTTGTTTTATGCATACCTCCTTACTAATAAACATTGTATAGCGTCTGTATAGTTACACAACGCTTTGTCTCCTTCTTTCGAACGTCAAATTGCTGACGACTGAAAGAGAGAAATCGGTGTACAAATACACAGACGCTATACAACGTTTATTAGTAAGGAGGATAGAATATTAGTAATCCAGGCTTTTGGGATGTTTTTCTTTAAAATCTGGGTTATTAGGAATAGGTAACTGTAGTATTGTGACTTTACTATGTTGGTATAAAAAAGAAAATGTGATTATTCCGCACAAAAAAAAAACACTAGTAATATTAAATGATGAAGCTTCATCAAAACCAAGTTTAGCCAAGTCATTCTTTTGGTTTAGAGGGCAAATCATGGTGTTATATCGACATACATACATACATAAACTTACGCATTCTTCCCATGTGGGTAGGCAAAAACTACAGAATGTCACTTGCTTCGATCCTACATATCAACCACATAACACACATGGTGGTGAACATGGTGTTATAATTATGCCAATATATCCAAAAGACCTTTACCAACCCTAGATTACAGCGCACTCATGAAAACGACACGTCCGATAAATCGGTCATTCACCCTGATAAGCCAGTAAGTAGTTACTGCGAAAACGCAACGAAAACACTTCGTTTTACTTTAATATCGGGAATTAATTATGATATTTGCCGTAACCTACGTTGCGATGCCGAGTTACTAAAGAACAGGATGCGAATGGAAAGCATTTATTGAAACGTAAAAAGGTATTGATGTTTTTTGTAGGTCTCGTTTTGTTTTTTTTTTTAAGCTTTATTACTATCAGCAGAAAATATGACATTATTTTAATGGAGTTGTTTTATTTAATGAACTTTTCCTTTGTGACTCGTTCAATAATGAATGACATATCGCAACGTATAATTATTTCATTGACCCCCAATTATACATAGCTTTCTTCATCCTACTACAAGGAATAAGCCTTCTCCCTTTTACGCTATTCTTTCCCTATTGTTTAACGAACTTCAAAAAAAGGAAGAGTTTCTCAATTCGGTTGTATTTTTTTGTTTTGTTTGTGCATATTTGATCTTATTCGAGTCTTAATTGTGGTGGCCCAGTGGTATCGGCCCGGACTGAGAGCAGTGGTGGCCCAGTGGTATCGGCCCCGACTTAAGAGTTGTAGGTTGTGGGTTCGAACCCAGGCAGGCGCTTTACTTTGTGTAAATAATTTCATCACCACTGCTCTCAAAATGGTGAAGGGAAACATCGTGAGGAAACCTTCATGTCCTAGAACCAAAAATTCGAAGACATGTGACATCTACCAACCCGCACTGAGCCCGCGGGGTAGATTACATCCCATTCCCTCACAAAGAGAGGAGGCCTGTGTCCCAGCAGTGGGAACACTATGGGCTGATTATGAGTCTTAATTGGTATCTTTTACTCTTTCTTTTGTTTTATGCCCCCGCTATTCGCTGTCTCTGGAACCATAGTCCTACAGTACCACAATCTAAGTATGTACAAAGACAAACTCAACGAAATGTTTGCTAGTGTGTATTGAGCATTGTTGAGCCCCCTCGTTACCTATACCGGGTGGTCGTATGACACCTCACCTTCATTCATAAGTAGATACATTTTGTCTTTTGTTTTTCTTGAGTATCCTAATGTTGAGTGCGTGTTTGCTCAATTTAATGGTCCCTAATTGTATTCTGTCGGTATTCTGCTGAGTCACTAAAGGAAGATATTAGTTGTAATAGTTTTGTCATTGTTTCTTGTAATTCGGGTTTTGCGTTGGTCGGCAGGCGTTCGCTGTTTTAGGAAGGAAGTGTAGTATCGTCAGTTGTAGCCCGAAAAATTCAAATTTTCTTTAGTTTTTTAAAAAAAGGAGCTCTGTTTTACGTCATATGTTGATCCAAATGCGATTCTAGACTGTGGGGATTATATATTTATCGAAAAATAATCATCAATTTCATATCAATCGTCAAATTCAAGGAACATTTGAATTTGGCGGGCTACAACTGAGGTTTCACCTTAATATTAAGCGTTCGATAGTTTGAGACAGCGTCGCTATCTATGTCGAGACTGCAGGCCTTGTGTTCATGTTGCAGAAAAAGTAAAAGTATAGTTTATCAGTAAAGTTCTGCATTTTAATTTCGGACAAAGTTTCCGCTACGCTTAACTAATGTTTGTACTCATTAAGTCATTATTTCATTCACTAGTGCACGGTCAGTTCCTTAATCGACGATATCAGCATGTTAGAGTGTGTTACAGGAAAATTTACTATTATTGAGTTCAACTTGTCAGTAATTAATGTTGTAATGTATCTTTAAGAGCGTTTTTCAATTATTCGTCGTGTTCCGGCACGGAAATCCGATGTGTCATCATGATTTATTCATTATCATCCGTGCTAGTTTATAATGTGGTGAATAATTGCCCCTCCCCTCATTACATTATTGTCGGGTTAATAAAATTAATTTCGTGCGAACTGAAAATTATCATTCTGTATCAAAAAATGTATACAGAGTGTATTTTATTTAGAAATATTTTCAATTTTGAATATTATACTTGTGACGTTGTTCTTTTATTTGGTTCTGAAACAAAAAGTCGGACCTCTCAACACTGCTGACCTTGACCGAGAGTTTTTCAGAATATTTCGTTGGAACATACCCAATAAGCGTCTTTGACATAATTTTCTTTCTTCTCATGTTACTTTTACTTAACTTTACTTAATATGTTATTTACCAACTTCAACTTTTCATTTTAACAGAAAAGTGTTTAAATAGATCTGATAGACAGTATAAATCGTCAGCTTTCCATACATGCACTTAATTACCACTAAGTAAGCGTATATTCTGTTTTTATTTGAGTGAACATATTAATTGACGCCTCGGGCTAAATCGACTGAGGCCGCGGTAATAAATCTTTCTATTAACTACTGACACCGGGAACACGGCGAAAGTGAAATTGTTCACTTGTTTATTTCATAGACTAGTTGTTCGTGCCCGGCGTCGCCCGGGGTGAATTTCATACAAAAATAGCATCGAAATTACCCGGTGCTTATCCATACCCGGTGGAATTTCCAAAAAAAAAAAACAAAATGAATACTAACCTTGTCCCGACAATTACTAACACAACAAAAAAAGAATTAGCCAAATAGGTGCAGCCGTTTTGAAGTGTTGCGTGGGCAAACATTTTTGGTAAATGAGTTTTATTTATATAGATAGATTAATAGCTTCAACCCGCGGCTTCGCCCGCGTGGATGTCGGAAATTATCCCATGGAAACCTGCTACCGATACAAAAACTAGCCTATGTCCTTTCCTAGGATGCCATCTATCTCCTTGTCAAATTTTATCGAAATCCATTTAATGGTTTAGGCGTGAAAAGGTAACATACAGACAGAGTTACTTTCAAATTTACAACATTAGTATGGATACTTGTATAAAAAGTTTATAACTTTTTCAACGTATTCATAACTGTCTATAATTACGTGTGTTATTATTACACGTATCTTACTCGATTTAATTGTTAGTAGGCGTTACTATTAGAACGCAAAAAAATGCGAAATTAAATAGAAACAGAAGCCATTTTCCGTTTGCATAATAATGACGAGTTTATCTATCCACATGAAGCTTAGTATTCACTATTCAGAGACCTATTTACGTGTTAGTGTTCAATAGCACGTCGATCACGGTTACGTAAGTGCAGGACACTTATCGGCAAATGTAACCGGTTTCAGAACACAGAACAATGTTAAATACTATATGAACAATGGCAGGCGCTCGCACACTCATTGCACTCGATCCGGCGCACAGTAATACGTCAATCGGTGTCATAACAAATCGATGTGAAAACTCGTTTCGTAGTATAGGCATCCGCCAAGGACGCTCTTGAGACGCACAAACAAGTCGGTCACATATATAATAGGGCGTATGTTTCATTATAATGACCACGGGGATCGTATGTTTTACCGTACCCGTCCATTGCGCTTTATATTAAAAACTGCTATATCTAGTATCGCATAATGCAATCCACGAACAAGTCCCAGCCGCTAACCATCATATTATTGTTGTTTTACGACGTGCTACTGAGCCGATCACTATTGTTTTATTATTAAACTAACCGTAATAATGTAACAGATAACGCTTCATAGTGCTGCAGTATCGGTAAATAAATACTTGTATGTTATCTAAAATATTGTTTTATAAATATACGCTTTGAGCATTGTGTTAACAAGTGCTCGATATAACAAGGAAAATGGATTCGCTCCGTTTTGTCTAATGACTTTCATATACATTGTTGTTCGTTTGATATGGTTTTCTATAACTCCGTCTGTGACAAACAACCATATAGAAAATAACTAAATCAATAGTGTCATGTAATTGCTTTATTAATCAAATCAAGTAAAGTGATTAGTACAACGAAATAAACAGGATCAAATTAAATTAGCTAGCGAAACTCCGCAGACGTGGTAGGTACCGATATCTAAACACGATAAAAGAAAAAAAAAGTTTTTTTTAACAACAACTCATACTTCATGTCCACACTACCAGCGGTTGACCCCTAAAAAAACATCAACGTTTTTTTTTATCGTGTTTAGATATCAATTCCCATCACGCCTGCGGAGTTTTGCTAGCTAATTTAATTTGACCCTGTATGGATAAAATCGTAAAACAATGTTCTTAAAGAAAAATCGAAACGGCAAACAATTTTCGGCGTAGTAGACAGCAATAAGGAGGATGGGCGGAAACAGGACTTCATAATAACATAATCCGTTTCCTGATGAGAGAAAAATTCCCCCTTGAAATACTGGTTTTCCTATAAGAATAGTTTATTATTTCATTAGAGGTTTTCCGTACAATAATATATGTCGACATGCTATGTGAAACTTACGCGTACATATAAAATAAGTGAGGATTAGTCATCCTATTTGCCAGAACAGACATTTCTAATCGAATTTCAATTTAACATACATATTTCTTCTTACTCTATGAATCATCAGTCCAATATCTTTCTGGAATTCTTCATACATTCGATCCAGCAATTTACAGAACCGCTTTTCCATTGTAAATGGTAATAATAACCAAATTTTCAATTTGTATGGTTTTGTTTTGATTGTAATGTTAGAATTTCTTAGTCTTCTGAACCCATAGAAGTCTTTTTTAGACTGGAAACATTTCTTGGAAAGTAAATTCAACGATAGTAGAAGTTTGTTCACCGCAATCACAATGGGCTATTCGTAATAATAAGCAATGTTATTGTTTTCAAACACGTATGGGAATATTAGAAAAACAGGGTGTCAGCTGTATATCTTTTTGTACTGGTTGTAACATTGAACGGAGGGAAAGGTTCGGTAGTTGTGTCGGTAGATGGGGTTGTCAATAGCGTTGAAAATTGCGAAAGATACATTTTGTTATTTTTTCCAAAACTTTGTATCTTTCCTATAAAAATATGCAATTTTCGTAAAAACATGTTTCACGATTGTCTGAAAAATACAATCATACACGTATAATAAATACTTGTTAAATACTGTGTATTTTTCATATTTAACAATCCAAGGGAAAAAGTCTTGCTTATGAATATTAATTGAACAATTATGTATTTAATGTAATTTTAAATGATACAAGTTTTATGTACCATAAATTTAAAAATATAAATTTATCCTCAAAATACCATCTTATTATACATCATATCAATACAACACATCATATAAACAAATAATAATAACAATAATACGAAAATTAATACGCACATTGAAAGTAATTCGATTATGTCGGCCTCTCAAAATGGATGTAGGAACGGGTCCCGTGGTACTAAGGAGCTACTCCTCATCGATATGGCCATAAGCCAACAAGTTCGTCGATCCCGCAGGGATCTGTCGACATGCTGGATAGATTATAAGAAGGCCTACGACTCGGTGCCACATACATGGCTCATGAGGGTGCTGGAGTTGTACAAGATAGATACAACTCTACGCACCTTCCTTAGATCGTGTATGGGGCAATGGAGAACGGTTCTTCGCTATCCAGGGTGTCGACAGATCCAGGCGAATGATGAGCCTGTATGGATTAAACGGGGAATATTTCAGGGCGACAGTTTGAGTCCACTTTGGTTCTGCTTAGCCCTGAATCCTCTAAGCACACTACTGGAGGATTCAGGTCTAGGCTATCGGTTGAGGAAAGATGGTCAGGTCATATCTCATCTCCTCTACATGGATGACTTGAAACTCTTTGCCCCCAACAAATTGCAACTGATGGAGCTACTGAAGGTAACTGAAACTTTTAGTAGCACCATCAGGATGGAATTTGGAGTGGACAAATGTGCAGTCATGCATGTAAAGCGAGGTGAGGTTATGGAACCCGAGGGAATTCAACTTTCGGATTCCATACACCTTCGATCCCTCTCTTCATCCGAAAGCTATAAGTATTTGAGTATGTCGGAAGCGTTAGGCATCAATGTTGCTGACATGAAGCAATCGCTGAGGGAGCGGTTCTTTGGTCGCCTGAAGAAGGTTTTAATTAGTCTTCTCTCAGGCGGAAACAAGGTGCGCGCCTTCAACGGTTGGGTCATGCCAGTATTGATGTACTCTTTCGGCATACTCAAATGGACTCAGACCGAACTCGACGCCCTGGATAGGAGGGTCCGTACACTGCTAACCGCAAACCGGATGCATCACCCACGATCATCGGTGATGAGACTGTACATACCGCGGAAGTGCGGGGGTCGAGGCTTTTTAAATGCAAAGACCCTCCACAACCGCGAAGTGTGCAGTCTCAGGGAATATTTTTTAAAAGCCGAAGTGGGTATGCACCGTGATGTGGTAGCAGTGGACAAGGGCCTCACCCCGCTCTCCATGGCTAAAGAGAACTGGCGCAAACCTGTGGTACTTACTACCGATGACCGCAAGGAGGTATGGCAAAGCAAGGAGCTACACGGACGCTTTTATCGGGCTCTTCACGAGCCCGATGTAGATTTCTTAGCGTCCGTATCCTGGCTACGTTTTGGTGACCTTTTCGGGGAAACTGAAGGTTTCGTCTGTGCAATTATGGACGAAGTTATCTTGACGAATAACTACCGGAGACATATTATGAAAGACGGGACGGTTGACATGTGTCGGGCATGCCATCGTCCGGGTGAGTCCATCAGACATATTGTCTCTGGTTGTTCTCGTCTGGCTAACGGCGAGTACTTGCACAGGCATAATCAAGTAGCCAGGGTTATTCACCAGCAACTTGCTTTGAAATATAAACTAGTGGATTCTGAGGTACCGTATTACAAGTATGTGCCCGACCCAGTTCTCGAAAATGACCATATTACGTTGTACTGGGATCGGTCTATCATTACTGACAGGACTATTGTCGCCAATAAACCTGATATAGTGGTGATAGATCGATTAGCGCGCCGCACAATGATTATCGATATTACCATTCCACATGACGAGAACCTCGTGAAAGCTGAGAAAGAGAAACAAATTAAATATCTCGACTTAGCACACGAGGTTGTTGAGATGTGGAATGTGAGCTCGGCTGTCATTGTGCCGATTGTCGTATCGGCCAATGGCCTGATGGCCAAAAGCCTCGATCAACATCTCTCGAGGCTCTCGTTAGACGGTTGGGTAAAGGGCCTGATCCAGAAGGCAGTTCTCCTCGATACGGCTCGCATCGTGAGGAGGTTCCTATCTCTGGAGCCCTAACCACCGGTAGCTTGGACCCTGCTCCCGATACCGGCGGACCACTATTTTTTATATTTTTAAATGTTTTTTCTATGTTTTTATTAAAATATAAAAAAATGTATCTAAATAAGTATATAAATAAATAAACGAAATAACAATAATAATATAATAATAATATTATATTATCTTATTGTAATGCGAAAAATACACCGTAAAATATATGTAAAAAACTTAAACTAGCGAAAGATTTAACCGAAGATCCGCAAGGAAAGTTTCTGTATTTTATTGAAAAATACAGGGGCATTTGAAAGATACAAGACATGTATTTTACATTAATTTTATTTTCAAATCTAGTTGCCAACCCTGCAATGTTCGAACTATTCTGAAAAATATCGTTTGTGTTAGTTGCTTTTAGCTTTGCTATCTGCGTAAATCCAGCTTCTGCATGGAGCCAGGGATTAAAAAACGTTACGTGAATAGTAACCTCATTCTTTATTTTGGGTAGTACGTGATACATCCTGATATCTCTCTTGATCAAGTAGATTTGTGAAAAATACCTTTGGTAGGAATCTCTTGGGGATAAGCCTGAACGTGTATAGCTTTTGTGTCAAGAGTTACGTGGTACGTGGTTTAATATAAATTTTGCTCAACTCAACGCTACAACTGTGAGTAATTCTGTAATTGTGTCAGGCGCGGGGTAGCATGTCGGTTTAGATTAATTTCGCAGCGGTACACTTTTTAGGTTAGATTACAGCTGCGTTAATTAGTGGTAGGTACTTGCAGATATAAATTAAGTGTCACGAATCTTCTAGGACGGTTTTGCCATAGTGCCTCTTAGAAAGGCGTCAGCGTTAACCTCATAGCCGCATAGAGTACTAGCTTTTGCCCACGAAATCGCCCGCGTGGATGTCGAAAAAGATCCTGTAAATCCTTCTCCATTAAAAATACATAGGTATATATATACCTATGTACACCCTTTCATGGTGTTCGGTCATGGTGTTGGAGTTCACTCTAGACTCACAAAATGTATTACTTATATCATTAAAAGACACTACTAAAGTTTCTAATAACATAATTCAATCATGATTCGAAAGACACGTAGCGCCATCTAGTATCCTGTAGCAATTGTGACCTTCGACAGTTATTGTTCTTTCTCTAGGGTACAGTACTCTTTTTCTGGATGATAGTTACCTTATGTCCTTTTCTGGAACCCTTTTTTTTTTTTTTTGGTTGGGTAATCATCAAATGACCTCTCCCGCTCTGGGCGGAGCGGAAGGGCGTGTCAGACTCTTACTGACTAAACCCCACCCGTGTTCCTTCAGTTGCCTGTGCGCCAGGCCGCCTGGGCCACGGTAACTCTTTCGAACAATCCGCAACCCCGGTTTTCTGTACCCCTGACAACGTATACGCAAAATGATCGGTTCTGTGGTTTACGCGTGAAAAGGTAACAAACAAACCTACTTAGGGTTAGGATAGTTAGGAAGTTAGGATTAGGATTGTTAAAGCTGCAGTGAGCGATTCAAAGTGTGTATCAGTATATCCGTACATCCCCATAGCATGTATCTAGCTTGAAAGGGCGTTTCTAGACGCTGTATACCACCGCACCTTAAACATCTTTTCCGAGACTCAATAACAAGTTAATTTTTGACGATGTAGCTAATGTGTATGCTCAATTGTTTCAGGTACGACAAGTGGGACCGGGACAGGGGTGGGGGGAGCGGCGGCGGAGGCGGCGGGTCAGGCGCGTGGGCTGGCCGCGACCGCGAACGCGACCGCGAGCGCGAGCGACAGGCGCGCGCGCACCAGATGTCGCAGGCGCACGCCGCCGAGCCCGACGCATCGTCGCTCTTCCCGGCGCCGTTCAGGGTTAGTACTTTAACATAGAATGCAGAACAAAACAGAAGGCGCATGTGATCATTCCATGCCCCACACGGTCTCCAAAATTGGAGTTACTGATGTCCTTAGGCGGCGGTGACCACATACGCGCTGAACAGATGATGGACAATTTGTCGCTTCCTTCTTATACCTATCATCCATATCGTCTTTCACATAGCCCTTTCTCACTCTTTCTTTGGTCTGCCTCTCCCGCGAATATGTAATATAATTATGTAGTGTAATATAATTGAGAAAGAGACAGAGAGAGTGAGAGAAAGTCGCATGGAGCAGTCGCATGGTTGGATAACGCTTTTTCAGCGTGAAGATTTCTACCAGTCAAGTAATACTGAAAGCCGCCGCGTTAAAAAATTCGCTACAAAAAAAAAAAACTCCTTTCTGTCACACGCAGAAATTAATACCTATAAAAAACTTTTTTCCAAAAAAACAACCGACTTCCGAAAAAAACACTAAAAGACGTGAAAAATAACTTTATTTTGGAAGTCGGTGTCTTTGGTTTTGTATTTTCGTTATTGGCCACCGACTTCCAAAATAAAGTTATTTTTCACGTCTTTTAGTGTTTTTTTCGGAAGTCGGTTGTTTTTTTGGAAAAAAGTTTTTATTTTTCACTTTTTAGTTGCGGTACCTACCCCACACAAATTCGTATACCACTACTTGGTGTGTAAATAACAGTGACAGGAAATTATTAACACATCATCCATATAAACTAAGTGGAAAAATATGCAGTATTAAGGATAACTCAAAAACTGCGGGTCAGACCTTGATCCAATTTAAATGGGACCACATGTGAAGCACCACCTATCAAATAAAAAAGAATCATCCAAATCGGTTCACCCAGAAAAAAGTTATGAGCTAACACACATAAAAAAAAAAAAAAAAAAAAAAAAAAAAAAAAAAAAAAAAAAAAAAAAAAAAAAAAAAAAAAACATACAGACGAATTGAGAACCTCCTCCTTTTTGTGAAGTCGGTTAAAAATAAAACTGATGTCAAAATACACCCTAAAGACTACTTTCTGTTACTTCAGCTCTATGAGCTTTCGAGCCTTCTGGTTTGATCTCCATTCTGAGTTCCCCGACATACTGACGCTTGCACACACACTCGTGCACATTCACTTTGTGACACACTCGTGCACATACATGGCCACGGTCCCACGTAAGGCCGGACACACGTGAAAGAATCTTCCTTGCTAATGGAGCATTCCTAAAGTTGACCCTTCGTACTTAGGATGAGTTCTTGCTATCCATGAATGATATTCCGATCAGACTTGTCCATATTTTCGAATGTTGTTGGTATTTTACAATAACACGTATCGTTACGTTCTCCAGCCCGTTATCTGAATACGGAAACCAATTATCCTGATTAAAACTTCGAACGTTTCAGATTTAAAAAAAAATATGTTGATAGCAGCTGACAGATATTCCTTCCAAAATCTAACTGTTTTTAGAGCATACTCGTATATTGTTATGTTTTTGCCAGCGAATTCTTCGTAGGATTACTTGTAAAAAGAACATTAATACGTAGACTGATAGTGGTACACAAATCCTTTGACCAGATCTGCGTATCCCTTTGTGTTTTTCTGGGCAACCGGTAATATACAGGGTTACTGGTAACTCGACGTATTCCTTGCAAGACCTCATAGTTCGGTTTAAATGCAATAAATTAAGCCACCAAATGTTCTACCGAAATTCAGTAGTTTGTGAGTTAGTTAGATTTTTACTATACTGGAATTTAAGTTATTAACATAGCTCATACTGTAGCAGATCTTGGTTAATAATTGAAAGTTCGAAAATGTCTAAAACTTTTTCAAAGATCAATAATGAAACATTTTATTTTTTGTAATTTTAATTTTTGCCAGACAACAATTAGGAAAAAAAACTGAATTTCGGTAGAATATTTGGTGGCTTAATTTTTTGCATTTAAACCTGATGTCCTGCAAGGAATACTTTGAGTTAAAAATAACCCTGTATTTAAGTGCAAGAGTAGCTTTGTTGAGTTTGTGCCAACCTTTGCATAGGATAGCCCTGTGGGTCCATTATGTTGTTCTAGTTAGAAATAGTTACACTTTTAGATCCAGTAAAACCTTTAGTCGATATCTATTGGAGAAAAATCTAATAATAATTATGTGGAATTATTATAACAGATTGTATATTTGTATAATAAGTGCTCATAAAGCCAATTAAATCCGCTTAATAGGAGTGCAAATAGGTTAGCAACAGATCTGAATGTAAAATATTTTCTAAGTTGTCCTTTTTAGTCGTCATTCGATGCTAATTAATTACTAATTAGAGTTTATAATGATTGCAGAGTATGTTTTTCTACTATTTCCTATACATAGTCAACAAAAAACCAACTAATTAAGCAAATGAGTTATGATTTAATTTAATGATTGTTTAATTTTATAATAACAAACGAAAAAGCAGAAACATAAAAAAAGCAAATTAGCGGAGTCTCTACATTCGAGCTCCTTGCGTGAGGGGTGATTAAAGGGTTGAATTGAATGGAAAGGCATCATCATACAATACAACACCTTGAAATATTAGTTTCTGTGTTAACTAAGTCGTGTCACAATCCTGGTTAGTTCCCAACAAAATATACTCTGGTTATATGGTCGAACACGCTAGAAGGAAAAAAATAACTGCCAGTTCCTTTTTACTTATCAATTTTGAATAACAACGTGACAAGGCCACTAAAACGGCCCCTCATCTGTCGATCGATTTTATTAAGTTCTATGTTTTTCTTGTCATACATTTTGTATTGTTATGTATTCCGAAGCGCGAAGGACGGTACCCACGCACAACCTTCAACGTTTGGGCACTATTGCACACTTGAAATTAATATCATACTGCTATCTACAGCTCCCACTTCTATGTACTATAAAGTAAATAAAGTTAAAGAGAACACGTTTCATGACGTACATGTATATACTATTTATTCAGTCAAAGAGAAAATTTAAAGTCAAACCGTAACAAATCTCAGCGGGAACTTAATTTGCAGAATTGAGACTGATTCTAATTAGGGGTTTATTCATTAAACGACAATTACTTTATATACCAGCCTTGAACAGAATCCAACGTAGTCGAAATTTTTGCCAGCATTATTAGTATTCAGCGACGCCGACTTCGTCAAATGTATTCAAAAATACATTTAAATTGAGTGTCCCGAATCGCTCTGCGTTCTGCGAATCATAACTGCTGAAAAATATATTCGGGGGGTTTTGTAACGCCATTCACTGGTATAGAAATCGCAATATGTCAAATAATCCCGCATAAATCCAATACTGATTACATTGGAAAAGTTACTCGGAAAGGATGTGTTGTAAAGACCCAAAAACGCACGTTTGCGATTAAACAAAGTTATGTTTGTTTTATTTACATTAAGAAGTTGAGGCGATGTTTGCTTCTGCGAATCGTGTGTAATGTTTGAATTCAAATGTTACACACGATTCGTGAAGCGAAACAAATATGGCTGAACTTCTTATGTAAATAAACCAAACATAACGGTGTTTTATCACAAACCTTCTGCTTTCATTCACGAACTGGCTCATCTTTTCCCTTTATTCATTTGCGATTAGAAGATATTATTGTCAAACAGCTCATTTTCATTCACAATGTGGAGCTTTCCGGAAAAACCTCCAACGTTAATCTATCAATTGTTATTCGGATATAGTAAATGCATGTGCATATATTGAGGTAGTCGAGTCTAAACAATAGTGTGTCTGGTTAGTACATTCCTTTGTTCTCGTCGAAGCATGCGCGCCGCAGTCACGTGTCGATATTGTGCTTGCGCGTGTCACATTACAATGTCATAGCACGAAAATTCCACAGATCCAAGTATGCCGGTGAAAAGATAAACGTTGTTCGGTTAATACTTACGTGATCAATTTAAATGTAATTACTAATTAGTTGTTACGATAGATTCGGAGCATCGTCTGTAGTGAATTGATTTACAGGGGCCAATAAACTCAGGGATAAGTGGATACATAAGGTTGCTCTTAAGAGAAGAGATACCTTCACAACTTAACATTCCAGATCGATATTCGTTTAAATCTGGGAATGAATTTTATTGTCTTGATTTCAAATACTCGAATAGTGAAAATGTTTTCAAATCTAGATCAGTTGCCAAGCTAGTTTGAGCAAAAAGGTACGTAGCACAGACGGCACCTCTTACACGAAGTTGGCAAGGAACAATAGTATAAGTGCAGTCTGAGCAGACGCGGCCAGTCACGATGATACCGCAAACAAAAGTTTTCACTTTAAACTTACTGTCGTTTTACCGCCTGAGCGTTGGATCACTGAAATGAACAGAGATAATGTACGCCACGCATGCAAACTGGAGACACGTAACTTTAAATACTCAAAGCGGTTGCACAAATTACAGTTTCCACGAAGCCTATCTACTTCTTGCGATATGACTGTCTCCACAGATCGCGTGATCGGCCGCAGTAAAAGTGAAGTATGTGGTTTTATTGCCACCCGCACGTGCCGTGTTGGGATCTAGTCGTCGTAGATACTGACTGGCGACTACCTACCTTAAACTGATAGCCGGCGCTCGACCACTTGGTGTTGGTCTCTGATAACGCGCAAACACCCCTCGTCAATCATTAGTGGTGTTAAATGAGCATCGGGTCGAGGGAGATCAAGTGTGTTTGGACACGACCAGTGTCAAGCGGGTTCGAGGTCGTCCGCTGTTTATGTGTCGACTTCGGTAATTACGTTGATACGTTCTGTTGGCGCGCTATGTAAATTGCTGCCAAAATGATTCTAAAGTGCTCAAATGGAACAACAAAATTAAGATAATGGCCGTTGTTCGCCTATAAGACTTATGTTTATTTGTCTAAAGTTGGTAAGAAGTTCTTTTGGACACGTTATTACTGTTTTTAAATGTTTGAACTTCCTAACTTTTTGCATGTTGTTGCTCTATTGAGCTTTAGCGATTACAAAATCTAGTTCAAGAAAGATTACATATAAATTAAGGAGGATATATTTGACTTTAGAAGTAGTTTCCCTGGAATGCAGAATGAACGAACTGTAAACTATGTCTGAAATAGTCGTGTCGGCGAACGTTATGAACGTAGTCCCGAAGTATTTGTAGCAATTGTAAAGTAATTTAAACAAATATTCTGAAAATACACACTATAATCATACTTCATAAAAAACGTTTAGAAAATACATTTCCTTTTCAGAGTTTTTATTTAATACCCCGTACGTAACTTCTGGCCGCGCGATTCTCAATCGTATCTATCGATTTCACTTAATAACTTGACGCCTGAGGTACTGTTTAATCATCTTCCATCGCACTTGGGCCTCGATACTATAGCAGAACGTAAATTATTCCTAATTTTAAACTTTGATAAGTTCCGAATAACACTTTGATCATGTTTAAGTCTGACGTAAACTGTCGTCGAAACAGCGCCAAAACGAAGTAGAGTTATAATAACTTTTTAAAAGCGGTCGGCTTATCTGAGCCGGCGGGTGCACTCGCACGACCCACTTTATGAAATACACCGCACATATGTGCATAAACACAAATACAACTGTAATTAAAGCTCCCTCGCCTCCCGCTCACCCTAGGAAATGGAGCCGATAGGGGGACGACGCTAGGCACCCGTGTTTCTGGACATGTGGAACTAACTCACATGTGTGGAACACAGCCATATGCATCGCAGTATCATATGTTTGCATACGATAATACTTGCGGAATGAACAGTTTATTTATATGCAGACGTCATTATTGCTATTGGCAACGTTGACTTATTTTAATTTCACTTTCGTAGCGTCGGTATTTACCAATTTCTTTTTTGTTTACATCATTATTTTTATCGGCATGTTTAACGTGCACGTAGTATTGTCAAACGGGGAAGTTTTAATGAGAATGATTTGATTGACTCTCCGCTGATCGTGGTCGGTAATGAGCGCAGCAAGCAGGTCCTTAAAGCAAGGCTGACTTTGGAAAATAGGTCAGAAACTTTAAAAATAAATGAACCTGTTCCGAAGTTTGCTATACTATATATACTAACAGTTTCTATAATTTAATATCTAAATAACTTTGATGGCGCATTGTCAAGGCCGCAAATGTAAATATAAATTGCGAGGTGCTGAACGTGGCTGTATGATAGCACATTTCTCCATAACTCATCCCACTCCCAGCAGTAAACGCGCGAGATAGAGGTTACTTTCGAAGTAACATCTATTTCCGTACCTCCTTATTTTTATACGTTGGTGGAGATTCTCATTTCTTTGTGTGTAAAGTTTGTTATATTACGTTGAGGATGTTAATGTGATTTGTTTCCTTTTCGCCCAAATATGCTTTCATTGTTATTGCTAGTTTCTTCGTTTGATTTCTTACCATTCTTTTGCGTCTTTGTTGTTGTAATTTAATTGATTAGTTTGGTGAGTTGTTCAGCATCATTAGAATATTAACCCGTGAATGTTTCTGGCGGTTTTTGCCCTGTTGTATTTTAATCTTCGACGTGATCCGCCACAATGAACAGGCCTTGGTGTTGTTCTACATAAAATAATCTTCATTGTCTGAAGGGTCGGGAAATCCAATAGCTATGATGTCTGTAGAACAAAGGAAAACGTACCTGCCAATTCTCCATAAACCTTGAGGTCACCTTTCGGCAACCACAATACTAATATGGCGTATAAAAATTTGTATATGTAGTTAAACCCACAATGAACTAAAAGTGGAATATTTATATAGAGACGTCAGTTGATCCTGTATTGAACACATTTCTCCAGTAAAATCAATGGAGCTTTAGTGTCGATCGGGGCTCGTGGCTCTTCTCTTAAGTCACGTTGCGCGGCTCCCGGTGGTTTAGGTCCAACGTGACGCTCGAATACAGCCTGTCAACAGCGCACACATGTGGAAACTCATTTATCATCAGCACATGCATTAACACGAGATGTTCTGTGTTTACCCCTGTTTCAAGTTTTAAAAGCTTTGCTGAAATTGTTTGTGATAAGCGGCTTGTTATTCTCACATAGAGCTTGAATATGACCCACATTTTAAAGCTCTTCCCGAATGATTGAGTAAACGAATCGGAATTAGGAACCAATCTTCCGCAATCAGAAGCAGTATTAAAGAAACAGCTTAAAATTATTTAGGAGTAACTTATTCAAAAGTGGAATCTTGAAGTTTTCTTAATGGGAGACAAGTTAAAAGAAGTCACGTTAAAAGTAAAACACGAGCAATCAATAATGTCGTATTCGCCTTCAATCCTCAAGCCCATATAACACCATAATAAATCATTAAACTAGCAGGTTTCGTTTCAATAACGTTCGGTTGACAATGTAAACGTAGTTAATAATCGGTGAGCCGCAGACCCACAGTTCAATAAGGACAAGTCGACGACCGCTCGGACACATCTCGACTATGAATAAATAATCCCTCTTTTGAAATTATATTAACCAACTCGACGCAGAATGCCAGAATTACACCTGTGACCAAACTTAATTCGTTCTCTCATTATTCATTAATGTAAACGATAAGTTAAATGGCGGTGTAGAATGTTGTGGAGTACAATAGGAGCTCGGTACAAATACAATGTAGTATTGCGGAGCGTCTAGACGGCCTCATTACAACCCGCCGCCCATCTCCGGCGCGCGCCCCATCCCATCCCACAAATATCTAATGAAAATATGCCTTTTTAATCATACGAATACACGCATTTCCACTAAACCACGAAATAAAACGCAACATTTATCTGTTAACAAACGCTTGAATATCCATAAATCTGGTAAACAGATTAGCCCCCGTTGATCCTCGCTGCGTAACGTGGGAATCATATGGAAACTCGGTCCAAGTTCAGAAGAATTGTTAGTAGTTCGGGAGGCCTATCATCTTACAGTTATGGATAAATTAACCGAGCCTATCAGATAATGTCGTTGACTCAGTTTGGGTCGATGACTTGTCATAGTAACACGGTTTGGGACGTTATTCACTGGGATCCTGTCATGCCAGGTGGTACAAATTTGTATGTCGGCTATTGCCTATGCCTACCCCATCTTGTACTAATGTAAGTAATAAAACGCCGACCCCTCTCAGCGCGTCCTTTTTGTACTTATTTTGCACCCTTGTGAACTCTAGGCCGTTGACTCCTCGAATATTTTTCTTTATTGTGTCGTAAAATCTCTGAGTATCTACTATTGTTGTTACCTGTAATGATTCATCTTTTACTTCTTAGAAATACTTAGAATTTACGTAATGAAATTCTTTTTTACTGATTTGTATTTTTTTTACTTGTCTGACTGAGTACTTTGATTATTTGTACCTTCTGCTGATAATGATGCTTCTTTAATTCTGATGCTCTGATCATCAATCGTTGATGATTAAAGGAATTCACATTCATATTCTTTTGATGCAAATCAAATAATATGCAAGATAGCAATAAACAGAAAAAAATGTCTTCCTATTATGTTGACGACGTGCTGGTATTTTCCTTAGTGTGGATGCCAAATTGAAGATAGTATGTGCGTCATCTTTTCTCGAGGAAATGATTGCTGTTTCTTCGGTAATTTCAAGGTACAGGAAACATCCGAGAATGCAAACTGCATAATTATTTCCACTATCCTTAATAAGACCAATATCTTTAATGATTCCAATCCGGTTGAGTTGCGTTCTCGGTATTGACACACTAATTTATATCATGTCAAGGGCGGCATTTCCAAAGATATCGAGTTATATCGCAATTACTTTTCGTTCTAGATTACAAAGAAGATAAATGTTCCGATAAGCGATAATTATATTTCCTCGTACTGTTTTTGTGACCTTGTGTAGCCGAAAAACATTGAATGGCAAACAGATGCATCAATGGAATGAATGATATATATTTATATATATAATGATAATTGCAACCATTTCTCATCAAAATGCGTCCCCATTTTCCAACACCCACCAACAACACATATTTAAGTGAGGTTGAGTTCTCCCAAGAATAGATAGCCAAAATTAAAGATGCCCAAACTTATTCAGAGGCATGGCTCACTCGTGGTTACTTGATGTAACCGGCCCCTGAAGTACGTCCTTTCGTCCGGGCGGGCGCGGGCGGCGCCGGCCGCCCCACAGCAGTCGCGGGGCGTTGACTCCGCAATACCACCCATACCACCGCACGTACGGGATTTATGATAGTCACAGATACGAATAACACGTGGTGAAATTCACTTGTTCACCTTAATGGGAAGATTTATATGACGAGGTGCGAGGCGTTCTAGATTGTTAATTCCGTGCGATGATGTGCTATCGGAAGGAGTGTGCGAAACGGATCGACTTGTTGCTTCGAGCAATTTAGATTTGGCGTCGCAAGATACCATATATCTTAGTTTATACTCCTTTAAGCTCCTTTGCACTGAATTGTTATTTAAAAGGGTATACAATGTGGAGACGACGATACGACAATAATTTAAACTTTGTATATCTAATGACGTTCCTAGTCTGCATACATTTTTTTAAATCAAATTTATCCAATAGTACTTAACTGTGATTGTATCACAGTTAAAAGTAAAAAAGAAAACAAATTCAATGTTAAGATTTATTTGATAGTTTCAAAATATATAATATGCACTTTGAGTGCAGAGCTCAAAATTAGAAGCAAGAATGTGATGAATCTAAAATTACGCTTCTATTATTTCCATAGAGATCTATTAATACTCTACATTTACAGTCGCAACAGATACTACATATGTATTACCGTAGTTGTCAGAATGATTGTTTTTATGCGCCTATTGACCTACATCTCACTTCATCTGTGAACATCGTACGAAACGAGAGAGTAAACAGTTTTATATATTTAAGCATAGACGTATTAGCCATTTGTACATGTTTGGAGTTGATAACGGTACCGAACGTGTCTAGAAAATCTTGACTTCTACGTTTGATAACACATCCCATGTTTACTTGAATTTCGTAAACAAATATTTAAAATATTCAATTAAAACTTCGGCAATGTTTGTGTAATGCCTTACACTTTCAAGTTAATATAAAAATGTACTGGTGTACAATGGAAGAACATGACGACCTTTTTTATGTCTGTTAATAACAGACACACCGTTGTAGTTAACGATCATATCAAGACCATCGATATTATCAACAATATGAAGCACTTTATTGGTACCCTGAGCCCTGATCCTTGAGGGTTAATGTTAGAATTCTTACTCGAAAAAGGTCACTTTAGGAAGAAAGCGTAACATACGCTTACTGAATTCCAAAGACCTTCATCGGAGATTATATTAGATCCGAAATCGAATCATTCCTTACAAAGACATACACGACTGAAATGTGGAAACGTACAGCTAAAATAAAGATTAGTCTTCGACGGTACACAGTAGGATTATGTGAATACAATACATAAATAAAAGGGACGTAAAAGGTACTTTAGTAAATAGCCGTGTAGAAAATACCCCAGTGAAACAGATCCCGTAAATGATTTGCCGTTTCAATCAAATCTCTGCACATTCAACGGCAAATTCGAATACGTTTACTTTTATTCCATTTCGAACTCTGTTCCCATTGTGTTAAAAACTATGTATATGGATTTGTTTTTTTTTTTTTTCATACCGGTGTGCTCTGAAATTGAATCAGTTGCTCAGATTATTTTGATGTGAACTCGTTTGTGAAGATCGAATAATTTGTGTGGTCAGTTGTGGTAGTGTTTCCCGGAAGCTGTTGAATCTGTTGATATTGTTTATTTTTTTAGATACTAGATAACTCCTACAACTTTTGGATACACTCATTGCGGGATATTGTTATCTTTATATATATAGTTAGTAATCATTTAGAAATTTCACTATCGTCTCTTACGTATCTATGATGTAACGTTGTAGAAAGTCGCCATTTTTTTGTCTTGAAATTGGTATCTTCCGACCTTGTCATTAATGATCGCCCTCTTTGGATTGCATCTAATCAAAATTCCCCTTTTGGAAACTCGCAATAATATTTAACTCAACAGAGCCTAGAGTCCGATTATTAAATAAAGCTTAAACAATCATTGTGAGCGGTTCCGGCGGCCCATTTCGTGGAGCGATTTAATTAATCATATTCTTGTTATAGTTACAAAACTGGCGTTATCAATTTGCCGCTCCGATTTCCAATCAATAAATCATCGTAACGAAATTGGTTTGATATTATTTCAGGCTGTGAAATTTTGTATACCCAAAAATATTAGGTCTTTACCTATGAAATTGCCGTTCTGCAGTACTGGCCATTTCAAATCAAAATAATTTTTGTTTGGCTAAGAATTCTAATTTCAAATTAATTTTATTTTAAAAACATGTTTTTTTTTTTCTAAAAGTAGTCATTTCTTTATTGATTAGTGTTACATTTTCATCGCATTTCAATCTTTTTCGTCATCATGGATACGTTAAAAATTCGAGTAATTATGGAATATGAGTACCGTCGTGGCAGCAACGCGGCACAAGCGGCACGCAACATCAACGACGTTTACGGAGCTAACACTACAAACCAACGCACCACCTGTTATTGGTTTGCTCGCTTCCGTTCTGGAAATTTCGACCTGAAAAATGAACCTCGCGGTCGTCCGAAGACTTTGGTCGACAATGACGAATTAAAGGCGATTGTGGAAGCTGATGATACACAATCTACGGCTGAATTAGCAGCAGCTTTCGACGTTAGCGTCAAAACAATATTGGTCCATTTGCGTCAAATTGGCAAGGTAAAAAAGCTTGACAAATGGGTGCCCCACGAACTCAATGATCGCCAGCGCGAAGTACGCGTCGAGACGTGCCTTGCACTGCTCAACAGACACACAAATGAAGGAATTTTGAACCGCATTGTTACCTGCGATGAAAAATGGATTCTGTTTGATAACCGTAAGCGCTCAGCAAGTTGGTTGGATCCTGGTTCAGCACCTAAACAATGCCCTAAACGAAAACTTACCCCTAGAAAAGTGATCGTCACTGTTTGGTGGTCTAGCGCCGGTGTGATTCATCACAGCTTCTTACCAAACGGGGTGAGCATTACTGCAGATGTGTACTGTGAAGAACTGAACACAATGATGGAGAAGCTGGCGCATCTCCAACCAGCATTGGTCAATCGCTCATCTCCGCTGCTCCTGCACGACAACGCGCGACCTCATACTGCACAGCAGACGGTCTCCAAGTTGCAAGAACTGGGGTTGGAAGCTCTCCGTCATCCGCCCTACTCACCAGACCTTGCGCCTACAGACTACTACTTTTTCCAGAATTTGGATAACTTCTTGGCGGGAAAAAAAATTAATACCCGAGAGGCAGTACAAAATGCCTTTGAAGAATTTGTTGCCTCCCGTCCAGCTGATTTCTTTAAGAAGGGCATCAATAAACTGCCACTGCGATGGCAAAGATGCATTGATTGCATGGGTGATTACTTCGGTTAATACAAATAAAAAATTCATGAAAAAAATTCGTTTAAATTTTTTCATACAAAACGGCAATTTCATAGGTAAAGACCTATTATTTGAAAATACACGAAATTATGGACCAACAATTTGCCATCAGTTCCTGCATAACAGCAGTTTTGAAATTCATCACGTGTCACCCCATAAGTCCTTAAAGCACTTAGCGGGTAGGGGCTGAACCCTATAATAAAACCATAAAAGCCTGATCTGCCGAAACGCTCAATAACGGGAGATTATGGCAGAAATAGTGGTATTATTTGCATGTATCCCCAATAAGCGTGCGCTGTGAATCATGTTGGTCGACAGTGAGCCGGTTTATTTAGGCCAAGACGACACAGACGCCACACGGCCGCGGCCTCACGATGATACATATGCTATTTACGATTGTATTACCATTTATAAGCTTACCAGTTCTCTTTCTATACGATGCAGTGCTTTTTCTTCTTTTTAACTTTTACCCCGCACTTGAAGTATGGGCATTCAATACAAAGGACACGTGTCGGAGCTGAAGTTAATACAGCGTCAAGCTTTTGTTAAACCGACTCTTATGATTCTTAAGTGTTTAACTTGGGTAAGAAAAATAATGGTTCTGAAGTACTGATCAAGTTTGCAAAAAGTTTAACAGCAGTGACCGCTAAAACCTTTAAATACATAGTTAAGGAGCTAGAAGATTTCAAAACAATACTGCCGTCATAATGAAAAAAGGCACAACTAACATTTTATAAATATGGAGAAAATCGACTTTGAGTAGATGTGCCTTTTTTTTCTGATTCTAAATATGTATATAACTCAATTTTGACAAAAATGTTAGTTGTGCCCTTTTTTCTTACGACGGCAGAATACCTATGATCATTATTTACAATGATGTTGAGTTTTTTGTGAAGAATAATATAAACAACGATTTAAATAAGTCACTAATCATTCTTCATATCGGTAAAATAATATGGAATCCATTGCCAACGCTAAATATTAAATCAGTTAGGCTACAAAATGACAGATGGAGTTTGAGTGTAACATAAGCAAACGTTTTAAACGATGTATCACAAGATAAACTGACAACCTAATCACAATATAACAGACGAGATTGGAACAGACTTTTTGTTATAAACATTTAAATAACGTCTATTTGGGATGATGACGATGGCATCATTGATAGCTTACATGACATAGTAATTAATAACAATCTATATGTATTTGGTTATCAAAGGATGTTTACTTTTTTTAAAGATGAAATTGTTAAAGCGACTATATGTTAAATTGATACTGTTAGGTTTTAATAAATTCTCATATTTGAACCACATTTGCAAACAAGTTAAAGTACATCCAATTAAGGCTTTAAGTTACTATACAAACCTGCACTATAGAGAAAGATGTCTAGACATTTTCAAGGCTGGGAAACTAGGTTATAGAACGAGGTCAAAAATTTGGCGTGCTAGTGTAGGATTAGGTCTAAACCTTTAAAGCAAACGAGAAAGAGCTTTGTCAACTGTTTTATTGGCGTTGCTTGTTGATATCTCTGCTATCTTATCGTTCCTTAGTACAAAAATATACAAATCGCAGTCAGAAATACTACACTTATTAACTTACACTTCCTGGTGTTATTGATTCTCGGTAATATCTATTCCCGTTTTCATCTTCAACTTTATTTCCAGTCCAAATAGATCTTTACTTTATTATCTTTCTAACTCAATTATTCTAGAGATTTATTTTAATTTCCTTGTAAGAAAAAGGATGCTGTTCGTTTATAAACGGACGTCGCGTCGCTGTTTTGTACTGTAATATCTTAATCGGTTCTAACGACACCCACTTAATGAACTTGACCCACATTGAAAGCGGAGTTCTTTTGACCCACATACTTACTGATGACGTTATTGAAGACTATAGAACTAATAGGTATTTTTGTCTGACAGGTGACAGGCAGGCAGGATCGCGTGAGCCAGCAGATCCAGACCAAGCTTGGCGACTACCACCTCGCGCAGTGGTTCATCGATGACCCCAGCAAATCCATCGGGATCTGTGCTGAACCACCAAGTCCTGCACCATGTGAGTACTCTTATGACGCACTTGTGCGACATGCAATGTAATTAATGCTGTATTGCAGAACAATTTGTGAGTCTGGACAGCTTAATTGCATTGCCGGTTGCACGTGATGCACCATGTTCAATTGCGTACTTTTATAATGTTACCGTGCAGTGCATACATCAATTGTTTATGAATCTACCTGTCGTAGTATACTGCTGAATTTTGGCCTTCATTTTATAATCGCCCGCTGCAAGCGATTTGTGAATTTATAGTTTGCCTGATGTGAGTTGTTGACTCGTCAATACGGAGCAGCTGAAATGGATAGAGCAAAAACATTTACTGCATTACCATGTCGCGCAAGTCGGAAAGTCAATCCGGGTCATAGTTGTATACGTTCTGTATACGTTTGTATATAGACCAGAGGCTGGCAACCTGCCACTACATTGTTATCAACTCCTAAGCTCCTATGTTTATTAAACCTGGTTTCATAGTCCTTCGATACCATTTCAACTGTGTTGACTGTTAACCCATAGGAGATGAGAATCGGGATATTACCTATGTATGTAGGTAAAGGATTCTGATTAAGTCCAATCGTAATTTGGTTACGGGCTTGTCTAGTGTGTTGATAGGAGTAGAGTATCGAATGCATACTGATTGAATGCTTGTTTGATATCATCAGTTACTTTGGACAAGGCGGCAGGTTGAACGTGAAATACTGTAGTAAATTGTCGAAGTTTTAAAAACCAAAAGAAAAAGGATATCGTTCTTGAATGGAAGTTATAATCTACCGCGGCTTTTAATTGATAGGAACTTCATGAATGGGAAGATTAGTTTTTCAAACATATTTATACCATTTTCGAATTATAAGGAATGAATGTGGATGATTTATTATTAATAAAAAGCTTTTTTATTGACAGCATTTATATGTATAGTTCTCAAGGAGTTCTGAGTATACAAACAATATACATTTACCGGCATGGAAACTTGACCACATGTGAATTTATCGATATTTCGTATTTACATATATGTTTGACACTGAATTATGGGTAGGTGGACTCTTTATGTGTTTCTTGTGCTTTTTAGAACTTAGCAATTTGAAAATGACTACACCATTAAGCATGTTTTCAAAATTATGCACTTTGGCAGAAAAAAAGGATTTCGCACTATCAATTTAAAAACACTACAAAATGGAAAATATACCAAAATTCTTAATTGTTTTCATGTTTTAATATCGGGTGTTTCCTCCTCTAGCCCTATTATCAGCTTGCATACGATCTGGCATGCTTTGAATTATGTTTCTGATATCAACTTGCAGTATGTCCTCCCGAGCGGCTAGTCCCGTATTTCTAAGTTGTTTAGAGTTTTAGGCGGGTGGGAAGTGGACTTAATCTTTCTTTTGAGCATGTCCCAGATATGCTCTATTGGGTTTAAGTCCGAACTACGTGCTGACCACTGCAATTTTGTAATGCCAACGTCTTCAAGGTATGCTTCAACGCAACGTGCAAAATGTGGGCGAGCATTATCGTACATAAAGAGAAATTGGTCGTGCCCAATGAACCCCGAATTTGGCAAAACATGCTCTTGAAAGACCTCCTCGATGTATCGGGTTGGAGTTAAGTGGTTGTTAGCGGCTATAACCAACTCCGTAGGACCATCGGAAGTTATTCCTCCCCAAACCATTATAGTACCTTCATGAAAACTCACAGTTTGTGTGGTGGTAATGGGTACAAACCTCTCTCCTCTTCTTCTCCACACTCGCCTTTCGATCATCTGGAACACGCAAAGCGATTTGGCACTCATCTGTGAACAGTACTCGAGCCCATTGCTTACGGGTCCAGCTGGCGTCTTCACGTGCGAATTGAAGTCGAGCTACTCGATGATGTCTAAGAATTTCTGAACCGCGTGCTGGTATAGACCAGCACACGGAGTACTGTTCAAATACATGCTAGCAGCGCTCGGCAAAGTTAGTATGAAAATCCATATCTGTCGTGCTTAGCGGCCGAATAAATTACTCTGTTGTGTAATCTAAAAATGGAACGAACTTTTTACTTTCATCCATGGCAACTAAGGAGGTAACTTAACAAAGATTTTATTTAAATCCCGAACTGGCTTAGCAAATAGATCTGTTTAAAGTGAAAAAGAAACAAATGAACATATTGGCGCGAGAAAAGTTATCGTTCTTCGTAATTTATTCTGGAATTTATAATTAATTTACTTAGTTTGAATTTCCGCGCATTAGCATCTCGATCGGGTTTAGATCACAATGATATGGAGGTAGTGTCAAAACTTCATGGCCATGTTGTTTAAGAAGCTCTTCTGCTTCATACTGGGGTGTGGGGTTATTCTCATTTACCAGGCAAAGGAGCTCAGCCTTTGCGGAACAGTCTTCATATGGAATTCTATTGCCAACCGGTTTTGTTTTTTTTTGTTTTGAGTTGAGGCCAGCTTCTTGATTTACTTGACATGGTAACTAGCATTATCCATTACTACCACACTATTTTGCTGTAAGTTTGGTATCAGCTTTTCCTGCAGCCATTTCATAAAATTTAAGGCGTTCATGTCTTGATGGTAATGAGCCAGCTTAGATTTTGTACGAAATATCAAGAATGCATTTGGTATGAAACCATGTTCAGATCCTACCTGAACTACTATACACCTTTTTCCCATGGAAATCTTGGCTGTAACACCACTCACCGAAGGCCCTTGCCACGATTTGTTAACTTTATAATTTTAATGGACATCTAAAAATATAAGTGGCCTGTTTTCATTTCGCTTCAGAGCAATTGTTCCCAGATATTTGTGTCTCCAAGCTGCTCTATTTCTTGGCGTTCAATAAGAACAGATCTCACTTTTCCCATTGTTTAATAATATCGGCCTCAGTGTTTCCATACAACCAGAAAATTGAATTGATTCCCGAAGGTCTACTAATAATGTTCTCAGAGTAGGTACTTGTTTTTAACTATGTAAAACTCGTTGACTTTATTTCTTATAGCATTCATATCAAAGTTAACTAAATTGGAAACAATACAGTTGTGTGGGCGTTTTTTTTCCCGGAGTGTGCCATACTTCATTATTTAATGATCGTTCTTTTTTCGCTCGCCACAGAGTGCTCATACTAACTCCTGAAACAACAGATGATACAATAATGCAAATCTCTCTTGTCTGTCTGCACATCATAACTTATCTTGTGATGACCTACACCATGGCTTTTACCTGAAATGTATATACAATATTCATACAATTATAAATCTATATATATAAAAATGAATCCCTATTTCCCTTGGTCACGCCATCACGCGTGAACGGCTGGACCGATTTCACATATTTTTTTTTGTTGTTTTCGTTATTGTCAGGAGAAGGATCTTATGAAATAAAAAAATAAGGAAGTTAATCGGAACGTTACAAAATTTAAGAAAACTTACCGCCAATATTAATTTTACATAACTGTCGATTAACAGAATGCGCGCTGCTAATATCGTTTAACACAGATGGATCGGTTGATAAATGAGTCGATAGTTTTAGTTTTAGTCAGTAGTCAAAACTAAAACTAAACGACATATGACATTCATAGTTAAGACAGGAGAACGTCTGTCGGGTCAGCTTGTAGGTAATAAAATTCACTTTAAGTACACCGACCTGTCATAGAAGAGATTTTTTCAAGGTATTGTGTTTCAGATTTTAATAATGTATCAGTTCCTTGCAAGTCTTTCAATTTATCAATTGAAGTAGCGATTGCGTAACGCTTCTTAGGATCTGTAGGTAGTGCATTTAGTCTGCAATAAACACAAATGATGAATGCTACAAACATTTTACGATTTCTCTTCGCTGTATTCAATTATGATTCCACATTTAAAATTGGTATATTGATAGACCAGCGGGGTAATTACGTAACACACTAACAGTAGGAATGGGTTTCATTTTGACAGTTCGACAACATTCATTGCGTTACTTACATTGTTGAGCAGACAAATTTTTCGAACGCATGAAGTAATGGATTAGCAATAGGCTTCAAAATGATTCAGATTGTGATAGATAGTGCGTTACCTAATTCAATAGCTTACCAGTAATTTCTGAAATATTGTAAACAATTATACTTTTTCGTTAAACGCAGCCTCGCGTTCGCTTTTCACTAGGTTGTAATTATTTATCATAGTGTATAACAACTTTCTTGCACTGCTTCTTAAAGTTTTAGGCATTGTTTTACTTGAAATATGACAAAATATACTCAAACTTGTTTTCGGAAGAGGTTATAGAAACATCATGATTTTGACATTTGCAACAGTGTTGTCAATTTCTGAAAACGTGAAAAAATCTCTCTCAGATTTCATTAGACAGACTCTATATAAAGTTATTGTTAATGATAGTTAAATGAATCCACTATTTATCCTACGTATAAAAGAAAATGCTTTCATGACAACATAAAAAACTATTGTTGTCGTCCTTCAGATCAGAAATGTGTCATATGTCATATTTTAATGTCACTACTCTGTCTTGATGTGTCGTTGTGAATTATAGTTGTAAATTGGTTTGATTACTACGTATAGTTTTATTTGTTTTGTGTTGAAGTAAAAAACATAATCCGAGTACGAGAATAGTACGTAAACCAGGTGTGCACAGATGATCGAGCCTAAAGTAATGCCATAGGTTATTATAGTTGATGCTCGTATGTGTGATGAGCATCATATGGTGATGCCGACGGCAATGGCATGTCGCCCGCGCCGGCTACTCAGTTATTCGACCAAGTTGTTCTAAGATTGGAATATAATATAATACAAATGCTTTATTCAACTACCAAATAAGTGTTGATTTTTTCTTAATTCACATATAGGTAGGAATAAGCCGACGAAGATAATAAGATGCCGCAGCCTCCCCAGCCTGAATACCTTCACAGGTCTTAAATTCTACATGCGCCTTTGTATGTTACGCTACTGTAAATAAATTGCTGTGCTATTGTAAATATTTCTTAATGACTTCACGTCTCACAGCTGTCCCATTAGGCCCACTGACAAGTATCGTCAGTGATAAAGCCTTGTATTCACTGAGTAAATGTCCCGCGACACGAGTCGCTTGCGACGTCGCGCGTCGTTGGGCGATGTCAAGTAACGTCCTCAGATGTCTTGCCTCACGACCTTTTTCATCGTTTTCGTTGTTGCCAGACTTATCGTGCAACTTCGCCCGACATCTCTAGGGACACGTGTCGCGGGAAGCTTTATCCACCGGAGCCTGTCCGGCCGTGTACGATGCACGACGCAAATCGACAGCGCAACTATCGTGCATAGATCATATTGGACGTATCCCTATGTCGCATTTAAGGAAGTAGGTCCCACTTTGGTTTTCTCCATCAAAAATCGTTTTGTTTTCTTTGATTTGCCTTTATTTATATAAATAACGTAGCTATATTAAATCAGTATTAATAACAAAAAACATTTTGTCAATCATTAAAAAAACACGTAATTATGTCTGCTTGCATGGAGCACGATAAGACATGACGCTCTTCTTGATTTGCCAGCTACAGTCCTTTCACAGCTATGCTACCTCTGATTTTGTATCAATGTCAATATCAAAGTGATCTTTAATCTCATGACGATAAGGTTGCTCTTGGATTGCTGCAACTGTCAAGTCTATCAAAATCATAGTGGTCTTTATTGTTGTTGTAATAAGGTTGCTGTTGGGTTGCAGCTGTTAGAGGTGTAATAAATGCGAAAGGACTGTACTAGTGCCACTTTTCCCTTCAGTAGCCATTATTGGAACTATTCATTTCCGCCATCTTTTAATTTAACGCCGCGTTAACTGTCATGGGGGTCTGTATAAACGGAGTCACGACTGTTCATTTAACGTCTTCCTCCTGAAACCCAATATTAAAAAAAAGAATGCTGCAATCACCTTTTATCTTAATTTGAACGAGATCTATTTATTGAGAGTATTTGTACGAATTTACGCGAAAATTGCGATATCCAGATTACATGGAATCCTGCGTTTCTTCTTTAAATTTGCAACTTAGTCGCTCAAGAAACCCGATTAAACAAAAAAAAAAAAGTTAAGCTACAGCGCACTCAAACATAATGAATTACCCTCTCCATCTAAGGGTAAACATTTTTTTTACCTACCTACATATGAAACAGCCATTGAAAAGATATAAGCTCTTGGCCAAGATTCCGTGCCGCTGAATGTATTTATGTCATTCAAGACCATGAGTAGAAAAGTATTTTCACCATGAACTTTATAAAACAAATGCTTGCAATGAATTTCATTCAAAGTTACTTTGAAAGAAATTAACTAGGACTTCATACATAGCTTAGTCCACTTCTGAAAGCCCTTGGAGAATGTAGTTTGAGTTTCAACTGCTCCCAACTCCTATAATTACTTAATAACTTTAAAGGATTTAACATTACAAACCTAGTTTTTATAAATTTTGCTAAAGTGGTGGAGGCTCTTTTAATTGGCTGATGAACATGTATCAGGATCTCGGGCTTTCTTTAAGTTTGATTCTCGGATCGGGCTATGGTTTTTGTTTTGAAATTTTAAGTTACAGTTCTATTGTTGATATTGTCCCTGTTAACATGGTTGACATTGAAATCTATCTAGATATTACTGCCCTAGACTCATCCTTTTGCTAATATAATATTGGATTGGATATAATATTATTATATTATATATAATATTATTGGATGGAGACATATACCTCTCTTATCGATGAATTATAATGGTACCCTAAACCTTTGACAGAAAA
Organism: Griposia aprilina; assembly: GCA_916610205.1. Classification (NCBI taxonomy): domain Eukaryota; kingdom Metazoa; phylum Arthropoda; class Insecta; order Lepidoptera; family Noctuidae; genus Griposia; species Griposia aprilina. The sequence goes on along the minus strand of OU744285.1, from coordinate 20,579,596 downwards.
TTTGAAACGAACTTAAGTCAAAGAGCTACGGACTATTCCATCAACATTCTCTTGACCAAATCATTGGAGTATTCGTGACGGAGGCCATACCGTTTGATCACAGCTCGTTGCCGTACCTCCGGAAAAGGTTTCAGATCTCTGCAAATCATTGGCGTGGAAATTCCATTTAATTTCGTATAGATTTCGTCTTGGACCCGATCTGGGGACGTTTCTGTAGAATGAAAATATTTTGTACCTACCTACTATTATTTTGTGCATAACGAGATTATCATGGTTGTGAACTCGAGGACGTTTAGCAGTTACAGTTAGTAAGTTTAGACTGAATACCTAGGTGTTTAGAATGTCTTTGTTACCTCAACTCATTTTTCCGTGGATTTAGGATGTAGAAAACAAATATTTTATGGGATTACTTCTATCTTCAACATAGGAGGAATCGCGAACGATACACCCGTTGATAACTAGGAGTAACAAAACCATATCAAAACATTTACACGCTCACTTCCACTTTGATTTCAAATGTGTACAACAATAATGTTTACCTCGCCAAATATTGTATAATATCCGCTAAATTAACATTACGTAACTACGAAATTGTAATCATATTAACATTAATTGCAATATTGTTTCAATCAGAGTCGGTCGCATTACCAAACAATAAGGAAAACAAACTCCTTATAAACGCAGCAAAAAGTTTTTATTCTTCTCAAGATTATACCCAGTTGGGATAATTTCGGGGGTGGACATTACCATAACAAAAGAGGATAAAGTTATTTGATACGCGGTTGCGCCGTTTCTCTCCCTACTTTACAAAATCTACCATTTTTCAGGTGAACCTTAGTGGTTATCCGATATTTTTTTCCCGTTGAAACGGATAATGTTTGCGTAACGGCTAATTTGGACCAGTTTGTATACATACCCCACGTTCATGCATCGACGGTGGACTTTTTGGGACGTCATTTCGCTGTGAACAGTATAATCACGAAGAAGATAATATGTATGATGCAACAGATAACATCTTTCAAAAAAACAACCGACTTCCAAAAAAAACACTAAAAGACGTGAAAAATAACTTTAATTTCGGAAGTCGGTGTCTTTGGTTTCATATTTACGTTTTTGGCCACCGACTTCCGAAATTAAAGTTATTTTTCACGTCTTTTAGTGTTTTTTTTGGAAGTCGGTTGTTTTTTTGTAAAAAAGTTTTTATTTTTCACTTTTTAGTTGCGGTACCTACCCCACACAAATTCGTATACCACTACTTGGTGTGTAAATAACAGTGACAGGAAATTATTAACACATCATCCATATAAACTAAGTGGAAAAAATATGCAATATTAAAGATAACTCAAAAACTACTGGTTAGACCTTGATCAAATATAAATGGGACCACATTTAAAGCACTACCTATCAAATAAAAAAAGAATCATCCAAATCGGTACACCCAGGAAAAAGTTATGAGCTTAATACATATAAAAAAAAAAAAAAAAAACATACAGACGAATTGAGAACCTCCTCCTTTTTGTGAAGTCGGTTAAAAACGGATTTTCCTTACAAAATATTGCACAAATAAAAAATACAAAATACAAATATTTATTGGAACAAAAACATATTACAATTTTTGTGTTTAGTAACTGTGTCGCAGTTATTAGCGCCCACCCCAGGAACGAAAGACAACTGAGTTCCATAACAACAGTTTTGGTTACTTATAGGTAGAAACTAGACATAAACATTTAATAATAAAACTAGAACTAGACATTTATTAAAAAAAGCTATAGTGTCTTCTCGCAATTACCAGATTAACGCTCTCTGTCTGACATACTCTGTTAACTCTACGTTAACAAACACGAACAAAGAATACAACTTACTTTAAAATTGTTTACGTGAGTTTGTTAATCAAGCGTGACACAACATCCTAGATACGTCCATTAAATAAATTGTGAAAATTACCAACCATTATGAAATTAATTTCATAATTTCTATTAGTGTGGTGGTGAGGCGAGAAAATTGTAAGATTGCACGGTACGGTACAAAATAGTGGGGTGTTATAAATATTATAATGCTTTGTTTGTGATCGACGGTTTCCGTAGTCGGTTAGCTGATATAAATGATTCAGTGGTGTCCACGGGTTTCGGACGCGGAATAACGGCCGGTCACTCTGTCACGCCGGCGTCAGAGCGCTGCCGTGACAGCGTGACGCGTCACGGCACTAGCGACGTGACGAAAGATTTGCAGTTGCATTCACACGCCCTCTATGAGCTAACAGCATTGTGGTCTATTGAACAATAAACGCTGTCAAGTTTAAAGCTTATACAGCATGATGTTTAACGCTTTGCTGACGAAGATGCAAGCATGCGTAACTTGACGGTTTTGTTTCAAGTTTTTAACTTATTAACAGTACTTCTTGTTCGCTTCGCTTTATCGACTCCTTTATTTATAGTATTGTTTAAGTTTTTGTGTGCAAATTTGTGTGAAATTAGATTTAATGATATCAAATCAAACAAGAGTAGTAATCTGGCGTGGATCATTATTGTGATATTATGTTTAACTATGTATGTCGGTAAACAAGGAAATATACGTAGAAATACTATATGAAATATACCTTTTATAACATGCTTACAAAGCTGATCCTCCCAAAATAGGGCAACTAATATCATTACACACTCCATGAACAATTTTATTCAAAACTCCGGGATTTATCCGAACGAATGAACCGCTATAAAATGTCACCCCCATAAAAAGAAGTAATATATAATAATGATATTCCTCCAGAAGGAAATAATTGTAACACATCGCATAAAGCGCAGCCAACTATTGTCGCGTTTTACGATCAGTCAGATACTCTGCTCGGGAGAGTCGGCAGCTCTTAATTAAACCGGTTAGAACAATGTACCTAACCTTATTCCAGACCTTTGATGTCCTATAAATTATACATGCAAAACACATACACCAAACAGATTGCGGGAAAGTTCAGAGATAAATATGTAGCAAGATTACTTGCGAACGGTCCTGCATACGTGTTATATGTATGCGAGACGCTCCATCCTACAACTGCAGATTATAAACATTTACTGCCTTACTTGCATGCGTCGGCTGCATTGTGAAAGTCACTCTCCATTGCGACTAGCTCTTTAACTATGTGGCTGTTTAAAACGCGCTCTCATGCAATGTCATAAGTTACCGACAAATGTCATTTTATGTGATTGTTATCTCTTTAATTCTCCATCTTTATTGACCCTTGTCAATATCGTAATGGAATAGTGTCCTGTCACGCGAGACAAATTAAACGTAAACATGTATAAGCGATTGTGGAAATCAATGAATTGTCTTGCGCGTTTATGGCCGTAATGAAGAATGACCCAGTTTTTTGCGCGGCCGTCGAAACCGGTCGCAGTAGCGTAGAGCAGAGTAAACAAGCGGTTGATAAATGATTCAAAAATTGCGAGCGACGTCCGTGTCGCGTGACAAACATTCGTGTCGTGTGACGCGACGCGTTCGTTGTCGCCCGCAGACGCGACGTCGCGCCGCTCAACTGCGCACTACGCCTAATGACTGAAACAAAGCACTTGCTTGTCATCAACGCCTTTCATTATTTCTTCTGGGAAAGTTCCAAACAATTATCTAATATCCTAATTCTATTATTTACACTACCCGCCTCTGCAGCGTCTGTAGTATTCTTCCAATTACTAAGAAAAAACCCAATTCATGCAATAATTAGCGCCTAATAACAAACACATGTCTTTACCGTATAATTTAGAGCTTAAAAATATATTTTGTATTTTACGATACTCGCTTTAAATAACTAGTTGAATGATCACTTTATTGCCACGAAAGCGACGCAAGTCAGCATGGCAATTTTAATTAAAACCTCTTATATTCAGGTTGAGTAATATGATCGATGACGTCACCCGTGCTTTCTGCATGCAATACGTGTGTAAACAATTAATGTCCGAAGAACAATGAGCAAAGTCATTAAAACATAATTCCCATTGTAACGCTATAGTCAAACCGTAACTAAGTCGGCCGGGCCGCCTTATCACGTAAAGCGATGGTTTATTGGCTGGAGCACTTGGTCACGCGACAACCCTTATTTGTACCTAGTGACGTATAATAATGTCATCCAGCACTTTTTGTTAACCGCGCCCTGATATCGACAGTGTTGAAACATGCTCGTGTAGTCATGCAGCTCACAGAAGTCTGTTCGGTGATTCGGTGTAAGAAAACACATTTCACTGATGCATGCCTCTCATAACTTACGAAAGGCGACGTACTGAACCACCGCGTTAGCTATTGCTTGACTTCCCATTGAGTTATTGAGTTGCAGGCGTGTATCGCTTGGATTTCTTATTCTAAGAATATTCTACAGATTATTGAGGTCGACTAGATTTACATTGAATACCGTATAAAATCTTAAATCAAATTGGCATGTAGAATGCTTCGAATTTTATACGAATCATAATCAAAGAAAATAAAAATGCTGGCTGAGATTTTACAAGATAGGAGTATGAGATAGTCGTATAACTGAAAATAAATTCCTATATTGAAGAGTCAGAGGAAATGGAACAAAAGTTTCTACGAAGCAAAATAAAGCTGTTCTCATCCCAGGAGGTAGAGTATTCCACGTAAAGGATAATTTGCCGGAGCCATTATTTAACCGTGATTATATTGACATTGCGGGCAACAGCAACAAGAGCGTGCGATTGGACGTGCATTGGTTTAATTTCGTTAACGACTTATCTCATCACAACATGTTCTGTGTCCATTACATTCCGATGGTGATTTGATGTGAGGCCATGATAAATGATGGGCATCGGTCAGTGTTGACATCGCCGGACGGTACGCCCCGGCGACGCACGCCTGCAAATTGACTTGTCACTGCATTATTGTGGCCCTAATACCCTGCTGTGAACTGCACAGCAGTCTCCCCAGCTTATGGAAATGTATTCAGGTTCAGATGAAGATGTATGAGCGGTTGCTTCACGATGAAACGCTTATTTGCGACGTCGACGCTTCGGAAGTGTTAGATAAGTTTTCTGCCTTGCTAAAAGGACAAAGGTGATGACTAAATCTGATACTCTAATCAGGTGTTATACCATCTCTATAACATCTGATAACGAGTCTGTATGGTCATGGTCGAACGAATCTTACAACTGACGTCACGGGCTAGTTGAACAAGATCTTCATATAGGAGAAATATGAAAGGGATTATGAGACTCTAACGAGACGCAACATAGAAAGACATCTATTCAAAGACTAATCCTTCCTACAAGGATACAACGTTCCAAACGGTAATTTAATAACCTTAAGTTCTCATAATTATTGCAGTAGACTTCACGAACATTTTGAAGCCGTAATTTATTAAAGTTGAAAGGCTTTCGGTATCTCGGCGAAAATAACGCTAAAAGACTCTTCTAAATATTGGGTTATGATCGCATTATCGTGAAAGAGGTCTGTAAACGAGCTAGGAAAACTGAAAGACTGATAAATGAGAGGTAAGTCAGCTACGGGTTATAAAAAAATCTTTATATATAGATCGTTTACCTCAGCTTGCGCGTTTATGTGATGTATATAATGTGATTGTAATTGAGTAAGCTCTTAGGATATCTTGACCAAGAAAAATATCTCAATCATTCATGGGATGTATGGAATCTGTTTTCGTAGTTGCAAAGAGCGTAATGAGAAACCAACGTCAATTGAATTTATTAAGGAACATTTGCTTTTATATTCAACAACATTCTCAGGGGTATCGATAAAGCTCCGGTGTATGTCGGCGACAAGGTGAGCCGTGTGACACTTCCGTCTTTTTTTATTTGAAAGGACGTGTTTCCTTTGACATATCAACCAGTCCCAGCCCCTTAGACCCTGAGGGTTCCAGAGTCTCGCCCATTCTAATAACCGCAATATTCAATTTTATAAAATTGTGCCCTGCTATTTGTAACTTGTAACCCACTGTAATCTTGCAAATTGTAAGTAGCCAAAAAGCATAGCATTTATAATACTCCTCTCCTAATTAGGACTAACAGTTTCAATATGTCGACACGCCATCTCTTCCGTAAATATAAGTTTAATTTTAAGCCCAGATCTTCGTAAAATTTTAACCGGTGGCATGTTGAATTTGACAAGTTACCTCTTAACGGGCTCCCGAGGGGGGCATTCAAACGAATTGGGTGGAGTTTAATGTTCCTGATTGTTCCATCTAGCGTTTAATATTTCAATGAATTTAAGATTTAAAAAGTCGAAAGGATTTTTCTTTCTGTTTTCACCGGTACTTATCTGCAACACCGTCTTGACATACCATTGTTTCGGATTTAAAGATTATTTATGCAAGCTTACATGATTACTTTATACCTATATACGAAAGGTAGGTATGGACTGTTATACCGTAAGGAGAAATTGCTTAATGACGCTCATACGAGCATGCAATTTTTCCTTAAGGTATAAATAATGATTGAGCGGTACCCACTTGCGGTATCGCTCGAAGTGACGCAGAAAAAGCATGTTTTGTTTTTAATAGCCGTATTAATAACAGGGCAGCTTTTATAAAGGAAGTTTTATTTTAATTGAGGTGGTTATTAGCTGATATTTTACTTTATTAACATATTTCTCAAAAGGTTTTCATTAATATTATCTTTTTTGTAGATAAATTAAATTTAAAGGTGGACAAAACTGAAAACACTATCTGCTTAATGAAAACCACATAACGCCATCAAAATAAACTGTAAAGTGGAAACAAAAAAAAAATCTTTAAAAGCTTATTCGAAAGCTTTCAAAAGTAGTGCAATGCAACGCAATAATAAGTCTGGTAATAAAAAGTGAGGTAGTTATGAAGCGTTTCAGTAGCTGCTTGTTTTATTTACTCGTATAACGTGTTGGCAGAACGCGGGCCGCGAGGAATTAAGGGTTCGGTGGTACACTTAGTGGGTGGTGTAGCGCGGACATGATTCCATTAGCAAATAAGCGTTGATGTAAGACAGGCTTAAGATTTTGTGATTTTCTTATACATATGAAAGAAGTCTGTGAAGTTTAATTAAACTTAAAAGACGTGTTGTCTTTAACTTTTGAACGTGATGGTCTTGTGGATAAAACAAATGAAAGAGCTTTTTCATATCATGTTACATTTGCTACGCCAACTTTGGTAAATCATGTCCCCCTTGTTTGACGTAAAATATGTTGTCTACGTCATCAAAAGTCGGTATCTGCCCTACGGCACTTTGTTTCTTTCTCACCTAAATGTTATTCCGTTGTTTTCTTGTCTATAGCTTTCCTTTCTCTTTTGCTAGATACCAAAGCTATTAAGGGCGAAAAAGAGTGGTTTGTAAAATTCAAGACATTCCTCAAAGAAAAATTACGTGTGTTAATCATTGAACGACGTAAGGGGACCAACGGAAAGTGAAAGCGTGGGAAGCATTTAAGATACGTCACAAATTCTAACTAAATGTGAAGGTTCGAGATGACTCAGTGGCTTTTCACCAGAAAAACAAAAGACTCACTTCAACTTGTGATACAGAATAGAATGGTCGCAGAGGGTTCACTCATAGTGAAGCGCGAAAAAAAGCTCTAGCTCTTTCAAAGATACTGAAGTACAACAGTTGACGCTGAATTGAGCGTCATCTGCCATTACAGTAGTTAAGGATTAAATGGATGAAGTGTAGCTTATAGAGCGTGATCAAAATTGATGCCTAGGAGTCTTTAGGCTGGCACGATATGAAATAACCGCTGTAAAAATCTCCCAAAAGTAACGCTCAGGTTAGACAGATAAGATTCTTATTACATCATATGATCATCATGATCATACATGATAGAGCGGGCATACTGTACAGTTACTTCATAGTCATGAATAGTACAAGATGTATTCGACCTAGTTGCGGAGTCAAGGTTCAATTTACCAATCACGACCGTGGAAGGCGGTGTGGCCCGTAGTGGTCCACTATTGTTCTCACCATTCATCACTAATGGTTACCTAGACGCCTACCGATGCTTTACGGGAACTGGTGTGCTCTTTAATTGTCTTATGGTCACTGTAGACTAATAATGTCGACACGATCGGATTGTTTTACTTACTTTTGTCGGTATTGGTTGCTATTGTAATACTGTCTCTGCAAGTATTGTGTCGTGTGATGCATCAGTATTTTTGGGTAAAAAGTCGCAGTTTTAACCAATTATGGACATTATTAAGTATAGCTTTTATAAAATTTTAGCCTATCTAAGGTTACTTTGTAATTTGTTAGTCATTCTCCAAGTTTCTATATAACATGAGTCACACCTGTTATATGTTTTGTGTAGGCAGAGATGTCACACGCCCACAGTTAGCCAATTAGGTACGATTTGATTGGCAGCGAGTCTATTGCTAATATTGAAGGTCAATCTTTCGACTTATTGCCTAGACCGAAGTAAATTAAACTATCCTCAAATTGGATATTACAACTAATACCATCAAAAGCGGATAGAAAAGCTCTATAATATATCATTCAACCACCTAGTTCCGAGAGAGGAAGGTAAAAAGGTGACAGAGATAAACTGTCTACGCTTATGTAGGTTTCTATAAACCCTAAACGTTATTGCCTTACGCCTCGAGTACCACCGACGTGCCTGTTTTACGGCTAGCGTTACTATATCCTAATAAAATAAAAGCCCCCTTCTTTTCGCCATCGCCTCCCCAAAACCGCATTCCGCAGCTCTTATATGTACTTTTCATATTACGCCTCAGTTTCATTTGGCTTTGTATATTACTCAACTTTTCGCCGTCATTTTTGCATGTTGCACTTTGTGCTCCACAAAATTCTCGCTAATTCTCGTTACTAAATAACCCAGCTTTACGTGCAATGTTAAGAGTAATAACGTGATTTATAGACAGAAATGATAAACAAACTAAGTATTTAGAAATGTTATGCAAATCTGTCCAAGAATTATTGGTCTCTAGTGGAAGATATTCCTCCGGTTAACAGACTCATTGTCGTAATTACTTTAACTATAATTAGAATTTATAGCGAGTACAATGGGATACTGCATGCATAACAAGTAGATGTAGTACTGGTACGCTTTATAGAAGAAAGAAATGAACGGGGAAAATTATTTCACCAACATAGCTCCGGCCTACGGCCGTGATAAATGTAACTTCCGCACGTTTCCTTATCAACGTGTTATTTTCATTAGAGAATGCAAATTATGTAACATTTCGGTACTCCACACTATGTGGCAAGCGCTGGCCTTTGATCCGTCTCGTCTATCAGTCATCATTTACACATCCATAAACGCGGATGTTTTAATAGAAACCGTGGTGTGTTCACCCTTGACATTCATTCAGGCTCCCCGGCCTTATTACACGGTAACACGGCCCTCGCAAATATAATTTACATTTGTAATCGAGATTACACTGTACGTATTGTTTAAATGGGATACGGATTTTGGGTAATATCGGGATTTACGAAATAACGACGGTAATCCGTCGCGTATAGAGTTCAGGATTATTTTAATATAAGTGAGTAGCTGAACTGGCGCGCGAATGAAAGATTTATGAGGGCAATTCTTCGGAGGTGGTAAAGCCGACGTGAATGCTGAATTACTCTTATTATTTTTGTTAGTTCACTCTTTTATTTTGCTCACCTCTTTGTGCGGCCGCTGTGAAATATGCATGCATAGAAATATGATAAATGTACAGGAAGCTGTGTGAGCCAATGGAGTTTATTCTTCACTGCCTGCCGTCGTTAGTCATTCCCGCTTTCTAGCCACATCATTATGCACTTATTACCTACGGCTGCTAGAGGATTAAGCCTCATTAGTTCTTCATTCTTATTCTCACCCACTGGCGGCTAAACCCTTGAAACGCGCGCCGCAGAAAATTCTTATAATGTTCGTGGAAATTACATCGAATAAATAACATGTTTATTTGTGGATTATATCGCGAGTCACAAACAACATGAGCCGTTTGTTGGTGTGCGCACTGACTACTCACAAAGTATATTGGCATGAGGCACGGTTCTCAGGACACCGATATGAGGTATTGCCCCCGAGGGACAGCTGGGAATTGATTCCGAAGCCAGCCGAGAAAAATGAACAACATACAAAATATATTATATTGTGTATCGGGTTAGGAGTGGTGGCTTTCATAAAGTAGCGTGTAGGTCGCCGGCTGGACAATTTATGGCCGTTTGACACTGGACGCGTGTTATGCGTTTCGCTACTCCTATCTCCACCAGTTACCCACTTATAATCTATTTTCATTGTGCGAGTTGGGGGACGCCGCACGGGGCGGGTTGGGGACTTGGAGTGTGCGCAGCTTCTGTTTGCGAATTTTCTGTAATCTTCAACGTGTCTCTTATTCGGAAAATATTCGCCCACCCTTTGATACAAATATCAAAGCCCGACATTTGACTTCCTTATTCTCAGTCTGTTTAATATTTGATTCAGTAAACATCGCATTTTCTCTACAGCTTTAATAATTGTTACGAAATTGTTTCTATAAAATGGCTTGTGTTTATGAAAGCGATATCGTGGCACAACTGCAATCTTTAAATCTAGCTGTTATTGCTTCATTCGACTGTAGCCGTGTGTTATAAACTGTGCAGGCATTGCGTCCGCGTCGAGAGCTTTGTTTATCCGCCCGAAGAGAAAATTTAACTGATACCTGAATTGTAGAGTTTTTGTTCCAATAAGCAGTAATACTTATAAACATACGCTTGTTAGTGAGTTGCGTCTGAAATCCGCCAGTGTGTGTTGTGCATGCAAATGGCCGGAGTGTTGTCGGCAGACGTCGAACGTGCCCCGCCAGACCTCGAATAGACGTTGATTATATGTAAATTTCAAGAATTACTTGTATTTTATGCCGCGATGCCATTTTTGATGTAACATACTCTTGCACGATGTCGCAACGCGGCTGTCTCGTTGAACCTCAGCGTCAAACATTTATTTATCTCGTTGCATATCGTAGTGTCAATTGTTACCACATTAATATACGCATTTATATTTTGTAACCAACTATTGGTAAATGTCAACATTTGAACACGGGTCTTCCATTTACACTTCAATTATATTCTTTTTTAGGGTTCGGTACCCAAAGGGAACCCTATCACTAAGCTTCAGCTCTCCGTCCGTCCGTCCGTCCGTCTGTCTGTCAGCGGGCTTTATCTCATGAACCGTAATAATGTGTATTTATATTGCCGCTATAACATCAAATAATAAAAACAAAAGAAAGTTAAAAATTAAAGGGGTCTGTCTCCATACAAAAAACATACCTTGTGGTACGGAACCCTTCGTGTGCGAGTACGACTCGCACTTGGTCAGTTTTACTTACAATTCCAAAATCACAGTAGATAATGAAATAAGTTCCATCTTCTAATATTTGTATAATACTCGTGACCTTTGATAACAAAACCACAACATTTTGATTACAGACGAAAATGAAACATGACTCGTTAGACCTTCTGCGAAAGCCATTACCGCAGATATTTACCGCAAGCTCCTGCATAATGTCCACTAGTCCGTGATACCGTAAAACATTATGCCGAATGACTTACTGATTTGGTAACAAAACGTAATAGTGAACAGTAACGCACGATGATACGGATCTATAAGTCTGTTCTAAAAATAACTGCTGAAAGTGTAAACAACCCCCCCCTTTCACATTCAATTCTTACGCAATCTCTCAATAAAGGGACTTAGTAACACATTCATCTATATTTAGGGATTCCAACAATTATTGAACAATTGTATTTGAGAAATCATCGACGAAAACTGAGGTTATAATGTTAAACTCAATATTTAAGGTGATTAGAATGTCGGGTAGTATTCAAATAATCAAATCAAAGCAATCAATTTGTAAGTGTTGGCATCCACAGTTACGAGTTCTGATTCATTTGTTTACATTTTGGTCAGATACTTTCGGAACACACCATGCGTACAGAAACCTTTTTGTACTTTCCTCCGAATGGCCTTTTCCACGATTCAAGGAAACTCGGAATGTTTATTAAGATTATTTGTTAGCTTAAATAAACAGAATGCCAACCTAAAAATCTTTACTACCTCATCCACGTAAAGGTTAACCTAGAGAGGTTCGCATTCGGTTTCCCTATTGTTGTAATATGGTATATTATTCTCGGACAGGATTATTGCTCGGAGGGAGCCTTAATCGTGGCTATATCGCAACCGAGCTATATGTAATAACCTCGTACTCGTACTAATATTCATTAAGGCCACGACCCAAAACGTTCAGTCTTCGAAATTATGACGCGAGTTATCTTCTTTTTATGACAAGAGTTGTAAGAAAAGATTCCTCTGCGTAATGCTAAAAGGAATGAAATATGTTAGTGCTAGGATCAACGTGAAAGAAACTTAGTTATTTATTGACAAGGAAACTGTGAGGGGCTAAGGTATTGCGAATTACCTCAAGATTGCTGAAGTTGCTACGAAAATGTTCTTTTCTAACTCATTTAATCCCTTTGCGAGCCGCAATAGATATACATCACCCTATATGATTGGTTTTACTCAGTGTTTTATGTGGTCGTGGCAAGTTTTTTTGTTTCACTTCATCAGATTTTCCTTTGTTCCGCCTATAATGATAACTTACGAAGCCTTTTCTCCTTGTGGTTGGACAACTTCCGTTACGCTATTGATTTGTGTCCATACTAAAGATGTTACTCATGTTTCCTTTGTCGTTAAGTAATTTGCTGTCTCCCAAACCAAAACTATGTTGTCCTCGTGCAAATGTCCAATAACACACATCCCTCTTCGTATCTGAGGTAGTCCATTGATTGTGTTTGTGTGTTCTCTGTTTATGCAGTCGGTCGTCTGCATACAAAATGCAGCGTCGTTCACCACCGCGCCATAACCCACACGTACGGTGATAGAAAACATATAAAAATAACTACTCAAAGTAAATCCTTTTGTTTAGCAAATGGTCTGTGTTCTTGAATTATTTGCTTCTTGTACCTTTCAAGCGTAAAAGGAGAATGCAATGCGTATGTGGATCACTTTGCACAGAATTTAGTGTGTTTTAACAGTAGCGAAAATACCCCTTTTTGAGTACAGAAGATTTCACAGCCTTTGTTATGGCTTGGCATTAGAGGTTTAAAAGAGTCCTTCGGTTTCGTCATGATTGTTTTTATGTTAAAACAGCAATTGGACATATTTACCAAATAAATGCCATGCAAATTCTATAGGCAGCAACAACCACGATAATTTAAGTGTTATCCAATATAGAAAGTTGTGATAGAAAACAGATTCTCTCAGTCAAAGGTCGCCGGAGGCGGAAGCAAGTGATGCTCCGTGTATCTAGGCACTTTTATAAATTGTGTTTAACGCGTACAAGTGTCGCTGTTGTGAATAAATCGTATTAACTTCCTTATAGCGGAGGGAAAGGCCTCGAGACGTGTTGTCGCAGATCGCATTGACCCGCTTACGTTACGTTTCGCGGTGAGCTGTGACCTCGAGCTGAACAAAGACGGCACGTGCCCTGAATTCTGCTCATAGTGCTCATCATTCTGCTTCACGAGGACCTTTATAGTTTATGCAATATTTACGGTGGTCCTGACTTCCAAAATTTCTATTATGTCAGCACTCCACATTAAACGTTCAATACCTGTTGATAAATTCGCTCTCTGCAGTCATTAACGCGTACAAAGGTCGATGATATGTTTGTTGACACACGATTGAGATAGAGAATCGGAAAAGCAATCAAAGGCACGGGTTCTAAAGTTAATACCACGAATTTATTGGTCCCAACAGTTGTAGATTGTCACTCGAGTGACTTGTGACTTGTGTGTGAATACGTGCCTTTTTTTAAAGTTAAGAAGATGATCAATCCCATAAATCATCATCATTGTCATCTTTGTATTATCAATAACTGTAAGCCTTGAAAATTGGCAAAGCTTCACTGTCAATGCTAAATATACGCTTCCCAACTTGCGTGTTAGGTGACAGATTTCATTTCATTCGTTTCCAATATAAATATGCAAATCGGAGCTATGAATTACGCTACACTACGTTGCTAAATTACTGTTTTTAATATTCAATTACGCTCAAAGAGCGGAACGAACGTGGTATAAAGATTATCTGTTATTTCAGAGTGGGATAATGCCCGAGGGAAGGCCAGAAATAGTGGTTCGGAAATTGTATTAAGTTTGAACTTATTTGTACGAAAATATTTCGTCGCGATAGTAGCTAGTTTCGGGCCGTCTTTCAAAGAGCGTGGTTGTTAGGTTTATCCCCTGTATCGATCTAGTCTATGACACTGATAGTCAAATTGACATTTTAATCCTATCAACCGCTTTGTGAGAACCACTCAAAACCACACTTTCCAGTATAATACTACTTTAATCGTTTGCGCCAATATAATTCATGTAATTATCAACAAAGCAGTGCGACTCGCCGGCAACGCGTGCGCACGTGTCAACGGCCGCAGGTGCTCGCGTCATTGGCCAGCAGTGGCCATTGTTCTCACCGCGCCCCCCACACCCCGCCACCAGCCCGCACATATAAAACTACCCTACAAGCAATCAGGGCTGCCACTGTTGGCAGCTGATCGGTTCTTAATCTTTTTGCTTTACTTTAACTTTGGTCGCACAGAAATAAAAGGGTTTTTACACAGGATATGGACTTACACCGTACGCCACCTGGTGTCTTTTATTTGCTAACTATGAAACTGCAAGCATATTATTTATATTAATGATACTCGGCCATGTATAAAAGATTAGCTATGTATTTATTCACACAGGTGTGAAGCTTACACTGGAGCCAATAACAGTAGAAAAAGTTATTACCATTGAATACATAGAGGGCGTGACTAACTAATCTACCACAAAAAGTACTCCATACTACAAATAACCAGAATTTTCTTTTTGTAATCTGACGGATGCAATGATTAAGATAGTAATTACAAATTGTATCTGACGTTCGCGGTCTTTGACCTGCAATAAAACCAACCTAATGCGCTTCCTTTAGCAAATAACAAAAAAGCAAATAAAGTAAAATTATTAATTTGGTCTTTTAGTACTAAACATGATGATGGGTTAAGTAATGACAGTGCCAAAGGACTTAAAAAACGTAGCGGAAATAATGACGGGTTAGAAGGTGATCAAATTGCACATTGTAGTGGCTAGAGCCAAGTTGACAGCCAACGATTTGTGGGCATCAGTCACAATTTCCCTTCGGTGCGTGGAAGTGGAATCGTTAGCAGCTAATCAATTTTATGACACTAATAATAAAGCTAAATGCGAATACATCAATCATGTTACTACAGATGAAAGGTTGTGTCGATAAAGAGCGTTTCTCTGAGACACTTATGGGATTTCTCATGCCGGAAATATATGAAGTATTTGAACATAGGAATTGCCGTCATTAGGATCATCTATTGATTTTCTATATGAATAAGGAAGATATAGCTATTCCAAATTGCTCTGATTTCTTACAATATCTTATAAGGGGATTTATCCGATTTGAATCAACAATAGGCACTATAAGGTAACGGTGTGTATTTGTTGGGTGAATTCGACACGCGCGCCGATCCGCCGTGGTCGCATTGCATTGTGTGCCCGTCGTTCTTTTGTCGAGGGTCTACTCTTCAACAGTCCAACCAATGTTACCATACTTACTGGATATTGAGGATATAGGTCGAGAGCTTAGCTGATAAGTGAATTTGTTGCTCTCCGCAGAACGGTGCGATGTTGAAGTTTGGAAGTTTCTTTGTTTAGGAGCGTCTAAGTTTCTGATAGTCGCACATAAGTTTGTGAGCTGTGAATTAAGTTACGATGCAAGCACATGTAATCTCTGCTTAATCTTACTTTATGAATTAGGTATGAGATATGAGTGCAATAGTTTCAAGAATTGTTTTGTATAACAAGACAGAGAGGTGTGGAAAGGAGAAAGGGAGGCCTTTAACCAGCATTGGGACACCATAGGCTAAAAGTAAATAAATGTAAGACACAATTCAGACGTTTTCTGAACCGCTTTGATCTTCGAAGTCAAAATGTTTTCGCATGACTAGAGCAGAGAGCACCCACACCGCGTCTAGATTAAAAAATCTCAAATAAACTAACCAAGCAACGATTCTTTCACACGGTACCCGTTCCCATAAAAATAAATATCCAGTTATAATATCAGCTACCGAAAAAATATTTCAGTTATTGCCGAGAAGATTATCGTGCGGTGTTTTGCCTCTAATCCAATAAGGAGGCCGGATTGCAGCGATACGTGTATTGAGCTTGAGAGTTTTTGATGCGGTGCCCGGGATAAAGCGTGTGACATACTGCGGGAATATGATATTAAGTGATATTGAAACTTCCTGAGACTTACAAAGTAAATCCAGCAATTTTAAGATTACTACTTTTTTTGGAACGAAGTTCTTTAACGCAGCTTGCGGTAGGAGTTAACTGGCAGAAAGAAAAAGCGTTATGCCCGAAAAAGTTAGTTTTTCTTATTTAATATAAAAACAAAAAATTTGAATTTCTAAACTTGAAACCATATAGATGACTCTGTTTCAATACATAATATACAGCGTAAGGAACCTCGTTCTAATCTAATTTATTTTTATTTTGGTTCCAACAATATATTTTCTATATATCAATATACTTAAGTTCCAAATATTTTCATCAATATTACAACAAATATATCGTCAACATAAGTGACGCACACAAATATTGTTTAAAAAGTCGTATTTTTAGAGCAAAATTCTCGTAAAATGCAACATATTTGAAAATAGCTTCACCGTGTGTTCTCCTTTACGCGTCGTTTTATCACTAAATGAGATTCAGTTATGAATGTTATGATCAGCTCTTGTAAGTGAATCGCATTAGCGGTTGTAAACTGGTAGCGTGTAATGGGAAATAGTAAATTGGCCAATTCCATGTAAGCATTACGTGCGTGCAAGTAATTGAAGATATTCTGCACTCGCGCGCACTCTGTTAAGAGGTAGCCTCAAAATAACCAAATCATCTTATTTATTGAATGTTATCGTAATCCAATTACGTTGTAAAGAGCATGAGATTTTTTCCCATGCATTCTTTGGAAAATATTTGGGAATATTTGATATGGGTTCGGTAATGTTTTGATTAAGTAATACATTCCATAAAAACAGTAACTATTCATAATGTAAAACTACATAAATGGAATAATTTTGAGTCAATTAAATACCCAAATATTACATTATTCACTATTATTATGATGGGTCACATTCCTCCATTAACCTGCCATGATAACGGGATTTTAACGATATCCGTCCCAATAATACCCGTAGAACACAAAAAACTCCATTATTCCCTACACAACTTGCACATAATACAAACACTATAAAACTCATTCTATAACTTTCTGATAGAAAAAAGGTGAGGTAGGTAGCTATCTATTTAGAGGGGACTATTATGGATCAGTGCGCAATCTAGGCGTCGTAACTTGGACTCCTTTGTCCTGATCGCAATCTCCATAAACCAGCTAAACACCTAGCCGAGATTCCCCTCACGACTCCCGGGGTGGTAGGGGGAACGGGGTACCCACCCCCTTCTTTTAGTTATACGGGAGTTAAAGTGCCTTATGATATCGAGACTTTGTGATGTCGGTCTTTTATTAATCCATAAAAATCTCGGGAAGCCGTAAACGTTGGCACCAAACAATAATTACTTAGTCTGTTTGAGATTGATGTTTGTACGAAACAGAACAACCTGTTAAGATAAATTAAACAACTTTAATATCTCACTTCTAGAATCACTTTTTTTGTTTCGGCGATGGGTCACAAATGTCACTGCTAAAATTGTTGTTGTTAATGTTACTAATGAGTGTACAAATAAATATAATTCCTTTGTCCACAGGCCCACCATCTCGGCGAGAGAGCGAGTTCAAGAAGCCGTCACACGCCCCACAGAACGGCGTGCGCCATCACCGCCCTCATATCCCACACAACAAGGTAAGCAATTTCAACTATATCTATACATGTACTATATGCTTTGAAGCCACAGCCACCTTGCAACCTGCCAATGTTTTATGTGCGGCGCGACGGGATTTTGTATGTAGCCCTATCGGGGTTATGCGACCCGAATGAAGTTACTGTCTCAATGTAGTGCAAATTGCATTAGCTAAGCTGATAAAAAACTATATTGAGCACCTCGTGCAAGGTAGCGAACATATGATTATAGTTTAATGAGTGAATGGCATTTAATCGCATGTATTTCTTTAGTAAAATCCGGTTTAAGCCTTCCTCCTACATGTGAAAAATAACAAGAACACAATAATGTTCAAAGGTTATGATAAATAAAAAGCGACACGTGTCTCGCCTTCAAACGTGCCAGATCTACTCGTTATTTCGCTCCTTGCGAGAATCGAGAAAAATTTCGTTACAACTGCTTATCGGGTACACAATGGTGTTTATTGTCAAGCTGTACGCTTTACAAAGCAATATCAACCAGGAAAATGTTGTGTTATCATGAAACTTTTTAAATTCCCCACCAAACTCCGTCGCTTCGGGCTCCAGCATCTTTTGTGCTGGACCGTTTTGCTTCCCTGAAATATGCTTAACGACATTACAACTTTTTCCTGGTTTAACTCTTTAAAAACACGTTTTATTATTGTAATGCTTTATCTAAGCTTTTGATTAGATTCAGACCAGAACCAAGAGCGCGTTAGGAGTCACATTAATACTTATGGTTGAACAGTCGTAGGGCTGATTAAGGGGGTCATACGTTGCGTGACCGGCCTTTTCACGTCTCATTTGAAACTTCTCATGCCGTAATAGAGCCACATCTTGGACTAGTTAATTCCTGGCTGAATTATTCATCAGGCGTACATTGTAATTAAGTTTAATGTGGTTAACTCCAAAACGGCGCCAGCAACTTCGATCACTCGGGGAAACTTGCTACATACGTTGATGAATGGCAGAATACATTTGATACAGAGAACTTGTGAGTTAGGAAATCAGAAGATACCTTCGTATGTGTGTTGTTACCTTACAACGTAAACCTACAAACGATAATAGAACCTATGTAATATAGGATCATCTAACTAAGAACAATTTAGACGAGTAACGAGCCCAGACTTCGTCCACAAAACGAAACAAATCCAATTCAGAGACGTCGTTTAAGAAATCCCAAAACGTAATTCTATTAAGAGGGGAGGTGAATAGAATATTAATGTATATTTTTTGGTGCAGAGCGACGGTTCCGGTTCAACGGGAGCCCCGCACAGACCGCCTCCAATCAGGATACCGAACGGTATCCAGTCACAGGTCAGTTTGATAAGGAGTCCTTAGCTCACCTCGAAATATTCATTGCTTCATTCATATTAACATCTCTCATTCATTGCTTTGCAAACAGTCTCATGACAGCTCTGCCGTGATCACTGGTATTATCATAACATCATCATCTTCAATCATGGCTTACCTTGTCATGATCATTGGTCCTTGGATACAATTATATAAGGCTAACGTCCATTTTACATCTAGATTCCCTATATCCATTGGCCACGATGTCGACAAATTTGTCAATTAGACCAAAAACCGTGGTCACGACATCGATACAGCAGTCCGTTCAATGAAATTTAGTCAACCTGAAAGGCCAATATTGCACTATTAGTGATTTGAAATTTTCCATTTGTTTGTGATGTATTGTAAACACTAGGGTTGAAATAACGACCGTCGCGTGCCTTTCAGTCCCCCGGCCAACGTCAATGTTGTCAATAATTAAGCGATCGTCAACTGTTTAGTTTTTACAAAGCAGTTTTTATTTGCTTCATAATTTATTATGAGAACTTCTCAGGAATTTAGTTATGCCGTCCATAATACTCCTTAGTATGCGGTTGTCTGTAAAAAGTGGTTGCTGCGGCACATTCTATTAATTAGTGATCGGGTAAGCCTGTTCTCTGATAAAGTCATGTTCCCAGGGATCCGCTCGCAAAATCGAGTGTCCTATCAACGATTTGTCTCTTAATATTTCTCCCACAACAATTCCTTTATCGACTAATCTCATCGGTTTGCTACAATGGCATTTTACGGTTATGAAATTGTAGCAATCCGATTAGATTAGAGCTCAGATACTATTATATAGCCACAAACACTGGGAGTCCAGAAGCCTACCCCTATAATGTTGAACATGTTGAACTTTGAAGTTCGCACCCACACGTTCGCCGCAGGTATTGTTCGCGCCTCCAACACTAGATGGGTCAACAAGTGGGTGTAACACACTATTGTGTCAAAAAGTCTTTTATAACATAACTAATTTGACGTATAAAGCGTTTATGGCATTTGATTGTTTTTTAGTGAGGTGTAAACAGGGTCATGGCTTTGGTTACAAAGTAAGGAGTTCTTGCGTGACTTGAATTGTGATCAAAGTATGAAGTAAATGTACAATTTTATGATTGCAACTACTGTTGTCGTAGGTCGACAGATTTTGAATGAATGACCCGTTTTATTAGGCAACCCTACTTGGGTGAGTTCCAAAACTTAGCCGTAATGCCAATGATGTCATACTTACACTGCAATTATTTTTTTCTTCCAACATGCGAATTGAGCTTAATGTCTTTCGTTATTTTTTAAAGGATACTTATTATATCAGTGTTATTTTATGTATGTGGGGAATTCTGATACCTAACAATGTAATATGAGAGTTTTTTTTTTTAATATAAAGCATCTTCAGTCTTTTATTTCTTTATAGTTCGGCGCGCGGCGTTCTTCGCAGAAGACAATTATTTATCTTGAATACTTTGTATATTAAAAGAATATTTAACCATTCTTTCTAACAATCCACCGTCGATACCCAGTTCTTCAGAAACGGTTGATAACATCCAATAAACTGTCTCTCTCTCTCTCTCTCACTCTTTCCAATTGATTTAGCGCTGTGTTATACAAGGACAAAATGAGAACGTCGAATTGAATATTTAAGGTCCCCGACAGATTCCTTCACCAGCAACAATACAATACATTTATTGCCGTAAAGTCGTAAATCATACAAGCATAGTCGGCCGTAAACGGGCCCTAAATTTAATCGCCCCGCTTCGCTAAGGAGGCATAATGTATTCTCGTAAAAGTAGTTTTATTCTTGCCAGTGCAAATTTGTCCAATGTTTTATGTGAGCAACGCGCCTTATCTCGTTACGCGTGTATGACTATGTATCGTGTTGACTACCCCTGTTTTTCGCCCACAATATAAATTATAAAGCGTATAACGTTAACGGGGCATTTGTAATGACACAATATTTCGTCCGTCCACGTGCCCACATTTTCCCGTGGGCGCGTGGTTCTGCCGTAGATATAAATGCTGTACGGAATCCGGACAACAATAAAATTTTATTATATAATTTTGTCTGCATCTGACAGCAATGCAGTTCAATATCGAACGGTTTAAATAAAATGTACTCGGAACTCGGTACTATTTTAATGCTACAAAATGTACAGCGTTTTTGAGACCTATCACAATGAATTCCAAAATAAATAATCATTTTGTTGTTTCCTTTACAGAATGCTATCGATAGCAGTCAACCGCCAATAGAAAGTATTTTAAAGGTGCGTATCATTCACTCAAGACGAAAATGCATTGGATCAGTGTTATTTCAGCAATGTTAATACTAGTAACATTGTTTGTTATTGTAGGAGATGAAGTCTCTACCGACGCCGTTGTCAGTGATAGCTGCGACGCCGAGGAAGGAATTGGAGAACAAATTCATCTTCAACCCTTACACAAATAAGGTAAGACACGTTTCAGTACTTAGACTTACGCTTTAAGGCGCAGTTCACATGGCCATGATACCTCATGGCAACGTCCGACAAGACGTCTGTACTTAGCCTTATCTGCGAAAACTAGTACAGCAAACCTTGACACTGATTCGTTAAAAAATGACATAAAAATAAATTGCACATTCTCTCACAACAATCGCTTACATAATCGTAGGGAAGTCGTAATAACTCTATACCAACAAAATTAATTAAAAGCTTCTATGAAAAATTTACAAATTCGCACAACTGTCGGAAAATATGAAAACAATTATAAATGCAAATTTCAAGTTCATGACTACGCTAAAAACGTGTGTGTACGCTTGTTTGTATGCTTACCCCGCAAGGTCGCGCGCGCCTCGACAGACGCGCGAAAAGTACGCGCGAGCGGCCATGATTCATGGTGACAAAAGACAATTTGATGCCACGCTCTGAACGCTCTGACATCGTCGGAAATATCTCGAGAATATTCCTTACGTTGCTAACTGAATAAATGTGACTTTATATTTTATACCTTTTAAAAACAGTTTCGACGGAACGCTAGTTCTACGAAAAATATGATTGGATGCGTTTGCGTAGCCATGGGTATTTTATTGGCGTAGCCGCGTAGCAACGGTAACGGTAAGTGGCACTTACTAGAAGTACGGTACGATCATAGAGAAAACATTTTTTTCCAAATTACTATTACTTATTCGACATTTTTTACGAAAGTACCTTATTTTAAAAATGTTCTTGTTTAATGAAAAAAAAAACCTTCCTATGCTTAAGAATAATGCTAATTGTGGACTGGAAAAATATTAAAAAGGAATCAGAGCGAATAAGACATTAGATAAGCCACAGACAATTTTGAAACAATGACAGTCAGACAATTCTTTAATCTTTTAATGATTTCCTTTTATCTGATATACATATCTGCCTCTAATATTTACAGTAGGTACTTACCTATAATGTACAGTTTTTTTTCCCAATTTATGCATTCCTATGTTAGGTACAGATATTCCTATTTATCCAAAGGTCGTAACGAAAAATGAATGTCCTAAATAGGCTTAGGGGCTATATTACGGACAGCAATACTGCCAAAATGTATGTGTAATCCTCATCACGGCGATAAAAAATATTAATTTTATTCAGAGAGAAGGGCCATAAATACCACCAAAACCTTCAAGCTAAAGTAACTTTTAAGCAACAGAAGAAAGAGTTGAAAATCCAGTGAACAGTCTTGATAGAATTCTGGAAGTGGGGACATTTTTCTGCATATTGTCAAAGAAATATGATCAAGTCTGTTTCATATCACTTTTAGTACGTGAAGTAGTTTGTGTTAACGTTATTTGTATTGGAAAGATAATAAAGTCTTTTACTTTGTAGTACGAAACAGTAACAGCTACTTTGTCTTGAATAATTAAGTTTTTATGAGATTAAATGTAAATTGAGCATTTCATTACTAGTGGCGCCATCTATCGCCAAGTCAAAGTTTCAATTAAATGTTCTGGAATATTTACGTGAACTATATTAGTAACGTTTATGGAATCGATTGAGTTCTCTGTAGACCATCTGGCTTTAAATCTAGTTGGAAATGGTAAACATTGACGCAACGCAGAAAAAATGCATATTTCCAATATTTTTATAAGCTATGGCCACTCGTAAATCTTTCTAAGAATAAACTTTATTAGATGCGCATCAATATTGTAAAGGATTGTTCACACTGATGGAATACAATGAAGGGTTCAATTTAATAGGATATAAACGTTTTGAATAAGTTAAGCTTAAGTTGCAAATACCAATAAAAAGATTAAAAAAAGCAAATTGGATTCTTATTTCCTTAGCAACTGGTATACCCTAAATAAAATAATTAACATCTATCATATGACTACTAAAGACTGCAAAAAGGCAATTATTCAATGGCTAAAAATGAAGTCTTATGATGATATTGAATTATTGTTGCAAGCATCATCAATATGAATTGAAAAATACACACACACACACACACACATCCTCACACACTCACACTTACACACACACACACACACAAAATTTTAGGATATATCTCGTAAGTTTATTTTTCTTTTATTTAGTTATAGTTCAAGCCCTGTCTTGTTTAGTTTTAGTTTTTACTTGTAATTTTTTGTACACCACTTTTACCATTCCATAATTTCTATCATTGGAGAGCGGGATCTCCTAGCACAGGTATATCTTTTACTTAAACGGAGATCCCTATGTAAGATTTACTGTAAAAGTTGTACAAGTTTCTGCAATAAACCTTATTATTATTATTATTATTATACCCGAGTCACTTTAGCATGTCAATAGCGGTATATGCCCTTTCTCTAATATCTCTCCGTAGGAACGAAAACAATAAACTATGTATGGTTTTTCGTTATTGGAACATGTTGAAGATCACGATGGTTATTGATTCAGGACGTTAACGAACAGTTTTTGATATAAAGAATGCTAGAAAATGTCGTTGGGTCAATGACCGCTATTGCCACGCTAAAGCGACTCTGGTATAGTTTACTCTATATATTTACACAGTTAACAAATAACACTTTTTCAGGTCCAAGAGAACCCTCAGTTGGCCGCCAACGATCTCAAAACTCCCCTACCTAAGCCCGGTAAGTGTCAATAGAACTTTAAGGATAGGGTTGCCAAATCTAAAAAAAAACATATTTGTCATATAATCGATTAAAACAATTTTTCGTTTCAAAATGTAGAGATGTCTGTATTCTTATTTAATTTAAATCGGACAACCCTTAAACACAATACTCATTATTTTATCTCTAACTAGATATCCTCTGAGGTCAAATAAGTGCGTTATCGGTTATTCACAAGCTTGGGGTTATCCGACCGTTTCGCGCGTTTTCCTGTTTCGTCTTTAAATTACATGCATAATTAATTCATTGCCCGGTTGCCTTTCTTCCGGCTTTGGGTTCCATCTTTGTTTTTCTTTCTTTTTTATCGGACTGTGGTCGTGACGTCAAAGTTAAAACCTTCCAGTTAAGGCGGATGCGCCAAGGTAGCCCGCGAAATTCAAATTGTCTTACGTTTTTTGCAATTTGCAGGTCAGTATCAGGTTGTATGGTGATCTAAATATAATTCGCGGCCGTATCAACTATAGCTTTACTGAATTATAATCATTAGAATCAGTAATACAACTCCTTAAGTCAGAATTGCCCTCAAATGTCATGATTTCATGAAATAGTCATTCAATAGGGTAATATGAACTTATAAATGATAAATGATTTTATTTCTGTAAATAGGTTTGTACAAACACTTTTGCACGTCAATCATATTTTAAAACTAGATGAGGTCGGCGTTTCCTATCTGACTACTCTGAGAAGAAAGGCCGAAACAAACGTTATAGAGATGTATTGCTGATTCTAATGATTATAATTCTGTAAAGCCATATTTGTTACGGTCGCGAATCATATTTTAATCAAAATATAACCTGACAATGACATGCAAATTGCAAAAAACGTAACAAAATTTGAATTTCGCGGGCTAACCTGAAGGTTCCGCCTTAATCGACATTTTCTTTCATAAATATTTACATGTGTTGTATTCAGTGAATGCTCTCCGATATTCTCATTATTTTCAATCAATTACTGATATGGAATGTTATGATAAACAAACGCAATAAATGCATTAATGCCAGACATCAAACGCACGGATATCCTGTTGGATGTTTAGAAAATACTTATTAGATATTAATTATAGGGTTTATTAATGGAATTAACTCTGATAGAACGGGTGATCAATTGAAGGAGATATGAGACAAAGTAATCGATCCGAGATGACACGGATAAGTGGGATGGCTTAGCGTATAAATGATTGTAGGTACAAAAAGGTTCTATTAGCGATAAAGGACCATGTGAAGGCACGATGTGAAGTAGTTTATAGTGACGATAACCTTACAGACTTGTTCCTCCGCCCACTGCTATGCCTAAAATGTCGCTCCTAAAACGCGATAAAAACCCTATTTTATCCTAGCAGCTCGCTAATTGGCTCATAACTTCACCGACTCACTCAACGACCAATGAAAAACTACTCGGAAAAAGTAAATTCCAACCGCTTCGGTATTTGTTGTGTAAATAGGACTCGTAAGAAAAGATTCGGTCCGACTCGAGTGTTACTTGTTAATTATATGAATAATGTAGAACTCAAACATGGCGCGGCAATAAATGGAGGAGCTGCGATACTGTTAAGTGTAGTGCTATCGATTGTCGGGTGATGTATTAAATATCTGTTCCACCTCAAACAATACGGTCGTACATCGTACAGCTTGCGCGCTTTAAGGTTGACTGCGCCTAAATAAAATGTGGAATGAAATATTAAGAGCCAGTTTACACGTATCGCGGGCCCAGATCGCCCGGCAGCGCCACCTGTCGGCGACGTGAATAAATAAATTGTGAAAAAAAGCACAAAACGCAAACGTGCAAACTGCACACATGGGCGCGTCTGCACACCACATACCCGTTCATAAAACAAGACTGCAAGCGAAAATGTTTGCGCTTGCTAACTGAATAATAATGAATATGACCGAACCGGACGTAACCGGAATCGCTTCAATGTAATTTCTACTACTTTGTGTAACTCATTGCTATTGCTGTTATTGTACACGTTATTAATATTTTATGTCTTGACTTCATAATTAGTAGTTTTATAATTACAGGTTTATGACAATAATCGTGGCTTCACTTTATTATCGCGTCATTATTTCAAAATGTTATTAGTGCGTTAACAGAAATTGTATTTAGAAAGTGTTATGTTCATTCCGCATTTAAATTTTTACGATATGCTATACCACTCCATTCTTGTATCATTATGTGCACGCGAGAATCACGAATCTTTCTTTTTTCCACCATGCAAGTTTAAAACACCTGTTTTTTTTTCTATACCGCACCTTTATTGTCCAAAAAGAATAAAAACTAGCTTAGCTAACCACTTACTAAACATGTTGTATTCTCGAAATGCTATTTGTACTGTCGGCTATAAAAGCTATAATGCCTTAAAGTTGAGGTCTCGTTAAATCGTCGCAGTTTTATATTCGTGCACGTACAGCGAGGCAGTGAGTATGTATGCATCACAAGCTGCCAACGGCGAGCGGTCGCGACTCGCGAATAGAGCTACAAAAAGTAAAATAAAAACTGTGCGAAGTGTAGATTAAAATCGTACGGTTTGTAGAGTTGTGTAGGTACGATCGTACGCGCAGCGATAACGAACGCTTTCAGAATAACAGCTTAGTTATTCAAAATAACAGCGATAACAGTGTTAAGTATTCCATTCTAACATTTCTAACTATTACTGCCCTGCCGCTTTATCGTTAGAAGTAATACACATTTAACATGCGTTTTAATTTCGCAACCAAGAGATTAATTCAACGTGCAATTTTGTAGTTGTTTATCTGCCCTTAACAATTGCCCGCAAAAAGTGGCTAGAACTGTGCCACGGGTATGTTAACTTAAAACAGGATTTGTTCATAAAGTTCCCCTGCAGACAATAACAGAGCTTTTTGCAATTGTATACTATTCACAAAGCTGACAAATAGTCCTTCTAAAATGTATTTGCGACCTGTAAAAATGTTAGTAAAAAAATGTTTTTAGGATTCAGTTTTCAGTTTATTCAATAGTGAAGCACATTCTCGTGTAGTAAATTCGTTTTGCTAAACGTCCCCGTGCCCCATAGGCTCGTCTATTGATAGTTCAATCGTTTAGATCGTTTCAGCGCACAGAATCAGCGTCCCTGTCTGTGACACGGACATGGAGTCAGTTTCGCGGATTAGATTCCTCTTTTTTATTATCCAATGAAAACTGACTAAACCTTCCTTTTCTGTCTGTAAATTGAACCGTTATAAAATAGATTTTTTTATCATCGCTCACGAACGATTCTTTCGTCTATATTTATGCCGTTATATGGTACTACTATCGATTCAGACTAACGTTATGACAGGTACTTAATGAAGTCCCTAAGCTAGGGTATGAAGCAGAGTATCACTTACTTCTCTTACGTTAATACTCAATACTCAATATATTTATTGCTTCCACATGTAAACTTAGGTGGTAGATTACAAAAATATTACCATTGTGGACCCTGTCGGGCATAGCAAAAGTAGGAGAGAGGAAGAGGGCTTTTATTTGACTACTCAGTTGTTAGTTACTATTTTTTTTTTTTTTAAACTTTGCCCCACACTATGAATTTCTCCTGTATTGTGGGTGCGTTTACAAACATTCAAACTCACATACACAAACAACCAACAATTATAATTATTGTGATTATTTTATACAACATGTAATTAAAAATTTGTTATTTAAATATTCATTGATATTGTAATAGCATTTTACTAATAGAAATCGTTTTAATTTATTTGTGAATGTATAAAATTTTTGTTCTTCTTTAATTTTTCTGGTAATTATTTATATATTTTCATGGACATGACTAGTGTACTTGTTGAGTGCAGTTTACATTGAAATTGCATTTGAGCACGGGAACCCTAATGGCCGCCATAACTGATGCACTAGTTAAATATATCAATGTTTATACGAACCATACGTTATACTTGTTTGTAGCCAAACGGTATTAGCTTACCTTATTGAGCGTCGTCTGGGATTCCGCTCAACCTTTTAGGAAAACACGTGACCGACCCTTGTATGTACGTACCTATTCCTATGCATCTAGCGAGCTAATATCTTTTTCCTGTGCTCTATAGAAGCTGTATATCACATGGGTGGAACCTTTTGTTCGTATTTCAATCTCTACGGGAGCCTTCCGCCAATTTTCCCCATATCCTCGACACATCTGAGTGCCGATAGCATATTTTATTTTTTGAATTATTTCCTTATTATTCGGGTCGACTGTACCCCTTAGAGCGGATTTATCTTATATTGGTTCATTATTCTGGAAATCCGTCAATTTGTTTGAATAAAACGTTTCTAAATCATATTGCGATACTAGACAAAATTAAACTGGTTGCTAATTGTATATTTTATAATTTTTATGACATGGATTTTACATTCTGTAATTACTTTAACTCACACACCTTCACATATAACAAAACTATATAATTAATGTATACATAATGTTGTAAAACATTTTAAAAGAGTAACGGCGGAGTTTCTTTCACATTCTTCTCCATACGAAATTATCTTTTGGAAGGGGCGACTAGAATATTTTTTTTTGTATATATTGACATTCAAAAGTGCCTTTTATGTGCTTATTTGAAATAAATGGTTTTCTTTGACTTTATACGTTGTTGTTTTTCAAAGATTTTAAGATAAGCTAAATCTTGCTACGCACCCGAAAATAAGAATTGAATTGAATCGTCAGAACAGTGCACCAATTTGCCTGCCGATTATTCCTTCTTCCTCATTGAATATTATTCCGTATTTTGTATATCCGAAACTCGTGTAATTATAAGAACAATATAAAAGCAGAGGTAAACGTCCACGAGCCGCCCACTATGGCACCTCCCCGCGAGAGATCAGGGGGCCAAGTCTACTAATTTACAAACGTCTTAATGGTCTCTGCATTGTGACGTTTGTAAATTAGTAGACTTGGCCCCCAGTTCGCCAAACCGCATATCCTTCATAGAAGCCAACGGTGCAAAACTTCAAACTGTTAATATAATAAACGTGTTCTTCAAACCGTCTTACATAATCTGTATCGAGCAACTAATATGAGCCGGTGACGACGCATTTACGACTACACTGCGTTATTTATTTCTCCGGAAATAACGGTATTACGGATCTGCCGAAACCTGACATTTATCTAAGGAGGACTAAGCTTTGATGTCCCTCCTTTATGAAATAGTTTTTCTGCTCAATATCCAACCCTGTATTAAGGAGTGGCTCAGTCCAAGGCACACAGAAAATTGCTAAATAAAACTGGTCTTCGCAGAAAATGTCTATGTACGAATTTTCTTCGAATCCCAGACGTACTCGACCTTTTCTATTCGGTGAATGAACAGTGAATGCGAAATTGTGAATATTTTTACAAAATCGTATTTTAAGTTGAATCTTTTTATTATTCTTTGTTTGGAGATAAACTCTTCATATATTTTTTCTGTTGATTTATGTTTTACGCATTCTATTTTATGGTTTTCCAGCTATACCGCTACTGATAGACAGATTTGATTTAATTAACATACTTACCAATTTCCAATAAAACAAGGAAAATAAAACGTTCGGGAAAAATATAGATAGGTTTACCTTCTAGTATAACGTATTCAAGAGAATTGTTTCCAAGTTTTACGATTGTCGAATCGTAAAACCGTTGCCGTTCGCATCTTCGCATTCCTCCCTTACCCCCTATGAGTTATGTCGAGGGTTCAGTGCTGATAAATAAATCAGTATTTAGGTCATTGAAAAGGTGTAGCTTTTATTGGACGATGTATACGTGTGCTCTGCAATAAATAACAAACCATTATGTGATTAAACTCGGCCGCGTTTAATATGACAATGGCGGTCATTATCTTGTTACAGAATGTGCTTATGTCCATTACTTTTTGCTTTGTACATTTTATTGTTTTCGTGCTGCAGTGTGTTTCATGGATTATGCGAAGTTTTTTTTTCATATTAATTATTGTTAGTTGCAATGATGTATTTTACCATTTCACTTCATTAATTCCGAATCACGTACATAAAGATTCAGCATCAGCCATGAATGCTATAAAACTGTACACAGTGTCCAAGTCTGAAACAGCTAAATTAAAGTTACGCTCTAATGAAGTCAATAAGCTCACCTTGAATATCAATTCTCTCTTCTTCGAAGACCTAAAAACACAGTTACTTATAATTCTTTTCTTTTAATGTTATGAGTATTCGTTAATGAGTGATATCATTGTACGTTACTTCACTCTTTCACGGCGCGAGGAGTCACTCTGAATAATAGATGAACAGGAAAGACTGGCGACACCGGTATTGTTGAGACGATGAGAAATCTAATACTCGTAGTCGGCCTCGAATAATCAACCATGTTTTATCGATCAATCTTCACGTATTTCTAAAAAAAACTAAAAATAATTGCTTCTTTCCTCAATATTGTTTTGTACATTAATCTTACGAGCAATCAAAACAGTGTTTTTCATTGTGGAGCATGAAATACATCCAGTCATTATTACTGGGCATGTTGAATACCAACATGCAGGGCTAAACGAGGCATGTTCAACATGTTGGAGTAACTACTAAATAGGTTCGGCAAATAAGAGTTTTCATGTAGTTCGCGACCGAAGTTAGACGGAGCATTAATGAACGAGACGATTAATTAAATATTAATCGATACGCGTAATACGTTCCGTAGAATCGATTGTAAGTAATTAATCGTTAAGTTTATACCGCTACCGAGTCAATTTCATTGACTAGTTTGTGTCTTAATGTGGTTTATTGTTATTAGCCTTCCTGTAGTACATTTCGATACGAATTAATTGTATTTATTACGAAATTTCTTACTAGTTACGAGTGTAGTAGCGTTCCGTTACCGTTCTTAAACAGCATTAATGTAGGTTTTACATTACAAGTGTGGTTAATTATTTTGATAAGGCACATGACGTCATATGATAGCAAGTTTTTGCTTTTTGCGACTTTCCTTATGTACAATATAGCAGTTACATATATAATGCAATATGTAGAAATAACATTGGAATTGCAAAATGAAAAGCATTAGGTGTTCTCCTAACTAAGCCTGTTTCCGATACTAACGAATAATGAGATTCAATTTCTATGCTAAATGGTTAAAAAAAAAATGCCATAAAATAAAGCGGTGAACACAGTATTCCTTTCATCCTCACCGTAGGACGTGTTAGTCGTAAACCAAATGTCATCAATATTAGAATTAATATCACCTACGAGATATTGCATAAGCGACCCACCATGTGCAACACTGTACATGGAGTATGGAGGAAATGGAGAAATCATCTGCGTAAGAACGGTATCGATATTTGCATTCTGCATTATTATAGCGTCTAATAAAGCAAAATGCAGCGAGGAACTCTGTTAGGAGATAGACGACAACAGTGTTTTAGTTGCCTTAATCATCTAATAACCGAATGTCTGCTAATTTCCCTCCCATGCAATACTCCAAACAAATGAATAGACTTTGATGACGTTAACCTTTTCTTGTTATTGTCCCTAGATGGCGTTTGCATTCCATTTCTGACATAGTCCCTGTCCATTTGTAATGTTTTTATTCTTGTCTACTTTGTTGCATGCATTATTATTTAACACGTTCATTAAGTTACATTAGTCTTCATGAGTGCTGCGATTACCATAGAACCCGTTACAAAACGTTAGGAATGGACGACAATGGAGGGTAATGGAAATTTAACAAAAGACGGCTTTACATGCGCGAATATCTAAGTTACATTGCATTTCAGGCTGTATGTAGATATACTTTAGAGAGTTGTGTAATTCCTTATCAATTAGCAAAATGGCGATTTACTTGATAAGTATATAGCAAGCTTGATGAGCAATGGTGGCCAAGTGGTAACGGCCCGGCTTACGACTAGGTCGTGGGTTCTAACCGGGAAGCGCTTTACTGTATGTTAATAAATTTCATCACCACTACTCTCAAAACGGAGAAGGAAAACATCGTGAGGAAACCGCCATGTCCTAGAACCAAAAATTCGAAGACATGTGACATCTACCAACCCGCATTGGGCCCGCGTGGTAGATTACAGCCCATTCCCTCTCCAAGAGAGGAGGCCTGTGTCCCAGCAGTGCGAACATTATAGGCTGATTATGCTTATGTTTATGCTATATAGTAAGCTTGCCAAAGAGATCGCAAATAATTATTAACTAAAACAATATCTAAAGGTTTTTGCAGTGATTAAGTTCCATAATGGTGCCACATGCTGTTATGTGTGGAATGCGATTGGTTCGCGATGACAGCCAAGCTTGACTGATAAAATCATAACTTACGACTCTGTATGGAATTTTCATTCGTTCTTTTTTTGTGTTAAAATTCCCAAGACTTTTTATGTTTAGGTGCTTTTAAATTCCATAAACGGTTACAGTGTATTTTAGCTATAGTTTGACTTTGAGTTTCGCGGTAAGAAGTTTTAGGTAATAGACAATATCGCATCGCCGCAACAATTTAAGGTTCAAAACAGCGATGTGTTTGATGTTAGTTGAATCGAATGACCACCAAAATAAAAGTAATTTTGCAGTTTTAATTACATTAATAAATAAATGCACGGCTCAATGGAATCATTTTTAGTTATATATATTTTTAGTTGATTGATTTCCCTTTATTATCATTACATAACGTATGCTATTTTACGCTCAAAATTTTGAGACTTATGCGACGAAAAAATTTTGTTTGAGTTCTTTTTTATGATCTATTTAATTTTTATGAAATATTTTTGAATAAATATTTTCTTTGAACAGGCAATACACAATTCTTTTTTCTGGCTTTTATTATTTACCAATACGCCTAACTGTGCGACAAAAAGCTAAGCGTTTTCGGTGTCCTACGTTTGGGCAGCGCCTTAAGGTGGTACCCCGATTAACTCATTCACTATGGGTAATAAAGTACATCTAAAAGCACATTACTAATGTCCGATATCCTACCATCACATTGCACGTTCTTATTTGTTTTTATGTGTTATAAATACATTTAAAAACTCCTTGTAAAAAAGTGACTAAAATTATTGATTGGTTGCATCTTTTGCTAAAGGTGACGTTCTATTAATTTGAGGATTACACTAATGGATAGATAATTAAAAAATCTAAATAATTCACGTTTTATTTTATTTCAAAACATCGCTTGTTTTTTTTTATTAAAATAATTTCATTTATTTCGTGAATTCTATGATAAATGAGCGTGCGCAGGGAGCGAGACAGAGCGAGACTCGGCGACGGGACAGAGAAGGACTGAACGCTCAAGTTCGTTTGGTCGGGGAACCGCCTTAAGTAAGAACTACAAAGACTTGCAATTAGTAACTTCCTCAAGTTTTTCGTCGTCTTACTGAACCAATCAACTAATGTTAGATTATTTGGTTCGCCTTACCCTCAAGTTTTATTATGTAAAGTTTGAAACTCCACAAGTTACTGCACTCGGCTCGCGACTCGCAGAGGAGTGTTGAAGTTAAGAATTTTCAATCGCTTTATCGATATTTTATTGCACTTGAATATTAAACCTGGGACACGGTTAGAAGAACGAATTTTATATTAAAAAATACGACTTGTTACTCCCAACATGTTCCTTCCTCCATGTTTTACAGAATGAAAGCACGTAGAAGAAAATTTTAATTTATGAGTATAGGTATAGGTAAGGAAAGCTCAATGAAGAAACACGTTTGTTATGAATTCTAGCCGTGTGTGGAAGTTGAGGATGTAAAGGATGGCGAGTGTTGATGACGGTCAGTGGTGATTAAATAAAAACGACATTACAAAAAAAAAAAAAAAACAACCGACTTCCAAAAAAAAAGTGAAAACCAATTTTAATTTCGGAAGTGTCTTTGGTTTTGTATTTTCGTTATTTGACACCGACTTCCGAAATTAAAGTTATTTTTATTTTTTTTGTGTTTTTTTTGGAAGTCGTTTTTTTTTTTTTTGTAAAAGAGTTTATTTTTCACTTTTCAGTGGTGGTACGTACCCCACACAAATTCGTATACCACTATTTGATATGTAAATAACAGTTACAGGGAATTATTAAAACATCATCAATATAAACTAAGTGGAAATTAAGTATAACTAAAAAACTACTGGTCAGAACTTGATCAAATTAATTAATATGGGACCACATGGGAAGCACCAGCTTTCAAATAAAATAAAAACAATTTAAATCGGTTCACCTAGAAAAGAGTTTTGAACAAACACACATAAAAAAAAAACGGGGCAGTCTTTTGGGGACTGCCGATAGAAGTGAAAACGAAGTAACTTCTAAACCCGCTCATGGGAAGCGTGCGGTGACTATGACTCGAGTTTCGCGCTTTTTGTTCACCCAAAAAGTGCTCAACGCGCATAAAGAAGTTTTCATATAAAAAAAACAGTCCAATTGAGAACCTCCTGCTTTTTTTGAAGTCGGTTAAAAGTCCTGGATGTCAACGAAGTGCAGTTGTACACGGAGCCTAGCGTGACTGCGGCCTGTTCAACTTAACAATACAAGAGCCCGCTTTATAACTGTTTAAAGTTAGAATTTTTGATTTGCAAATTATTGTTCCGCGAGGATATTGAATTCTGTGGTGCAAGTTCGAGTAGTAGCTTCGTAAAAGCTTCTTTGTTTCTAACTTTTAAACTAGCTAAATCTGAATCATGCGCATTTGTCTGGTATCAATAGATACTTTAGATTGCTTATCGTTGACAAGCATTTACTTTCACATATTGTCTATAAGGCAACTAATTTTATTGTCGTAGGTACGTGACGCCTCAAGCATGTTATCTACATGCCTGAATCTGTAATCTATTCGTTATCATCATATTAATAAACATCACTTCATGATATGTAATACCTTCCCTTTTAAATCGATGATATCTTTTAATAATGTATTTTGTAAATATTTGCTGCTTATGATCCTACAGGGATTTCTTTTGTGAAAAAGAACATTGTTGGAATGGATATCTTTATAGCGATAAAAGGTCGTGAGAGGAATATAACATACTTAGGTACTTAAATTACCATGCTTGACAAATGGATGTCTTGACGTAATTCCTTATTCGCGTGTCCTGACACTTTTTTTTGAAGACTCTTTTTCCGGAGAAAATTCTTATGCTGAGATCTTTTTATTGTGGTTACATTATAATATAAACTTTCAGTAAAAACTACAGTGTGTTCCTGGATAAGTGCACACACGAAAATGAGTGAAACTAGACATAATTCATCGACAAAAAAAATAAAAACTTAGTAATTCAAATTCAAAGTATTTATTTTGGGACAACTAAATCCAAAGGTTAGTATACAAAAACTTAGAAAAATACAAATGCTAGTACTTAAATACAATTACAAAGGACAATACTCCTCAATAAATTTAATTTTATACACAAAAATGCCCCTGTGCTGAGACACCTCGCCTCGTCAAGATAATCAATAGGGAGGATACCTCCCTAAATGATCATCAGACGAACAAAATGCCTCAACACAGGTGCACGTACATCTTCAGCTATAGTTTTCATATCGTAATAATATATAATATTAATATTGTTTTTTTTTTTTACTTTTTTGTTGCCTATTAAAGATCCCTTGTATTTAAAACATAATATTTGTTTTATTGTTTGAGTGAATTTCGTTAAAATAAAAACAATGATGGCTGATATTTGATGTTGCATGACAGATAAAAATAAACCCCAAAAAGAAGTCATCACGATTCTTTGAAGAATTTTGATATTTTTGTCTGATAAAAAAATAACAATATGTACTTTTTTTCCATTTTTTGTCGATGAATAATTGTCTAGTTTCACCTATTTTCGTTTGTCAATTTATCCAACGACACATTGTATAGTTAAAAACACAACACACACACAAACTTAGACTATAAAATGTTGTTAGGTTTAATCTT
Source organism: Griposia aprilina (assembly GCA_916610205.1). Classification (NCBI taxonomy): domain Eukaryota; kingdom Metazoa; phylum Arthropoda; class Insecta; order Lepidoptera; family Noctuidae; genus Griposia; species Griposia aprilina. The sequence goes on along the minus strand of OU744285.1, from coordinate 20,543,442 downwards.
ATTAGATTACCCAACTTCAGAATCGTAGTTGATTACAAAATTCAAATAATTCATTAATTCATTCATGATTATTTTAAAATAGGCTGATAAATGGGAATAAATAAGAGGGGTGACAGACGGGTCGACGAAACAATTTAAGTGTTTCGTTGTACCGCGCACCGTCTGCGGGATTTCATTGGCGGCTGTATACCAATATCAGGCGAATTTCTAGAACAGGGATTTACTTCGCTATCTGCTTCCATGCCCCGGATCTAGACATGACGAGATACGAATACAATTTAGCTTTCATAATAGGGAACGTATAAGCAATGGTTTACGTGGATGTCGTAATTTATTGCAATGATATTGAAATTGTAGCATTCGTTGCTTTTACACGCGTAGCCAATAATTCTGAGAAGTTGCACGTTTGAAGTGGTCTATGACTGTGAGTTAACGATTTGATGTGGAGCAATAAGCATCTAAACACAACAATATTGCTCATCTTCCTTAACGTTGTTTATTCGATCTAAGTTCTAGTCGGCTTCAGTTATTATTCTGAGCGGTAAGTTTGAATAGGAGTAGAGCTGCGGGACGCGCGGTCGGGCGGATCGGAACGAACTTTTCATTTGCAGAGTTTCGCCCGCTAAAAAGGCGCCAATCCACACCAACTGGATCCGTTCTCTCCGCAGACATTTAAACGGACGTTTTATTTATTCAATAACAAAGTTGTCTTATCTTCTGTAACTTTTAATTAACGCGTACAGTTTGCGGACGCAGCTTGGAAATTCTTACTTACTAGGTTTGAGCATATTATTTATTATTATTGATACTTGTGCTTATCATAGCGTAATGAAATAAAAATTCTGTGGTTATACTTAATTTTATATTCGCGCCGGCTTGAATTAACATCTGCAACGTTGTTGGCATGGTTAAGCAGCTTGAAATGACTAGGTATTTCTTTTAAAAAACGACTCTTTAAGTAGTAGAAAATATTGTGACGTAATGTGTCGCACGTGCAGCGAATTTTATTTTGTTGAAGAATTTGACAGAGAACTGCGTTAAATAAACAGAAGCGACCATTTTACAATAAATAATATATTATCGTAGTTGCGAATAGTTCTCACCGAAGAACCCCTGACTTGCGGTGAATGGAGAAGTTAAAGAAAAGTAGACTTTTAAACCGAGCCGATACACTCGTTTCAGCAACTCCGTATCGCAATCGCAACACGCTGTCGGAAATATAAGGATTCCGCTATCTCTAAACAGAATCTATTACATAACGATAAGCGTTATAAGATGAGACGTAGACACTTTATTTTTTTATTTCACTCGAAGGAGTAATGTTTCATTTCGATCGGTGAGCGAAATAAATCGTGTATCCGATATGCCAATTTAATCTCGGGGCGCCATCTATCGTCGGCATAGGTAGGTCGGCGGGGTGGCCGGGGCCGCGTGGTGCGGGGCCCACCCCGGCCTCGGCCGTGACGCCCATACTACGCGTACTACGTTATACGAGAACGTAGCTACTGCTATTTCGAGAGCAGACACTAGTTTACTACTAATAGCAATACTACTGTATTGATGTGCACCGATTTAGATAATATTGGACGCTACAGGAGCAACCACTCCGGTCAATGGGAAATAGAGAATATTTAAAGTGGGTGGTGCAATGCCGGCTAACGACTCCCTTCTCATTCAAAGTTTATACTCTAGCTCCGTGCCCTAACGAAGTGAAAACGGTAGATTTGCAACAATATCCCTTAATCCTTCCGAAGATAAATGATAATTTGCAACACTAATTCAAGGCTGCCCGTTGCTTCTGTCAAAGGCGTTTATGAACACTTTAAACCTTGTAGACCACCTCATTTAATTCTCCGGTAGACTTGTAAACGTCAATTAGGTTTTTATTCCGTTTGAAGTGGTTTATTTATTAGATAAAGGGTATTAAGGATAAGTGATGTTCTGTCCTGAATTCGCAATTTATCTGTTTGTTTATCGATATTAAAAGGGCCGAAGTACTATGAAAATAAAGTAAGGTTTACGCGTTCCAAACGAAGTCTTTAATAAATAAGATGGAAACGAACGCCATTCTGTGTGACTCATTTCACCGAATCTTGGGAACAAAGGGATTGAAGAGGTGAATTCCGGAAGGTGTATGCCACAGTACAATGTTATGTTTTACAGGCGGGTGACTCGGTGATAAAACGCCTATCGTAATGTGGGTGGGGACCGACAACCATGGGTTCTCGGGATTTTAACACGTTCTTGAATTTTATATTATTTTGTTAAAGATGTAAGTACCGTGAGTCCGTGAAGTGCATTATCATGGTAACGATAAAGTGCCTGGTACAGCCATATACTCCCACGGAGATATTGATATAGGTACGTTGTAGAGGTGCGACTCGATGCGACTCAGCGACTTTTATTTGAACAAAACTGGATTAGGAAGTCCGAGCTCGGTTGTAGTCGTTATTCCTGAAGTTTATTTTATTTATTAGATGATGATACACATTATTTATAACACTCAGTTCAGTGGGCACGTCTTAAACACTGGCATGTAAATAAAGAAACTAGGACGTCTCGATTGTGACCCTATTCCAGTTTACTAACTGTAACAACAATCATTTCGTGTTAGAAATAGATTGAATGCTGAGTTTTGACTGGTATTAGCAGAATTTTGGAATTAGAATTGGAATTGTAGAACTGGCATTGTTTTCGTAAATCTTACCAGCCTGGCCTACCTGACTTTTGAAATTAAAACGGGAGGTACTTTTAAAATGACGTAGGAATATTCTTTATAAGATGTAAGAAAGAAAGAAAGAAAATACGTTTATTTGTGGCAAACATGACGCAAAGAAAAACACACAAATACAAAAAAGAACGAGTCTATTACAAAAAAGCCAAGATATGACAAAGAAAGTAATACTCAGCCACATCGGTTAGTATTCTAGCCTAACCCAGCAGCTTTATGATAAGCAGCTGACACATATCCGCCTAGAAGACATTTAAAACAAAGAGATATGAGATGTACGTGTAATCGTATTGCAATCGTTGGGGCGCCGCTGGATACGGGACACGGCATTAAAATGCAGCGTGCGTGTGCTCTGCCCCAGCCCCACACTTCCTCAGCTCCACGAACAGCCATCATTCTGTTACGCAATGTCCACACACACACACAAACACACATAGATTTTTATCTACATATAAATTTTCTCAGGCTACTGTTTTATAGCGCACTAATTTGAGGCTGCTCGCTTCGTTGGCGATGCACTTTCCAGTTATTTTTTAATTTTAGGTTCTCGGACACTCATAAGCCACGATATAAAAGTAGGTTTTATTACAGTCTCTCATTACTTTATACTTTGATGAAAACAGTTTTCTTTTTTTATTAAATTTGTAACTTAAAAGACAGTTGTGGCGTACGCTCAGAGCATTGGCTCTGATTCTACAGTTCCATCAATATTTAAAGACCGTTTCAAACCACGTCCGTGTATTCAATAATAACGTCAACAAAGAATATTAGGTGGAGCGAGCGAGGCTTACCTCGCACGATGCAGCCCACCTACGTCGACCTCATGGAAAATTCACTACAATCAAAACTATAAACAATCTCGTACCGTGCATTTGCACAATCTCTGTAAGCCCCAATACGAAAGACGAATCGCATCCACAAGGACGACTATTCGACTGCACCGCGAAATAAAATGTCTCAACTACACATTTATCTAGTAATCAATATACACCCTATTGTCTTCAACCAGAAGGGACTTACCAAGCTCTGCAGAACAAGACTCATATAAAAACAATGCGATCCCGATGAAAATTGAACTCTACAGTATCGTCGTCAAGTTATATTCCACATTAAAAAGGTGGTGGCTGTTGCGAAATATTTCCCGACTTAATACCGGATGAAATAATGGCGTCTGAAAGCTGAAGGCGAAGCGTCGCGCCGCACTTTCCGCTTCCCGGTCGAGAGCTAATTTTTTTTCTTCGAGTTTGTCACTGCTCCGCTTTTAAGGCGATTTCTGTCGCGTCTTTAAACGCTTGCGGTTTAGAATTTGCCATAGATGGAATTTTTAAACTGCTGTTCACACACTGATTTGTACCCACATGTGTGATTTTAAATTCTGTTTATGTACACATTGGTATAGGAATGTTCGCTAGCTAATATTATTGTGATGTCATGTAATAGTACTAATAGAGCATGAATGCCAGTGTCACGACGTATTTATTTGCACATTTGAATCATACAGTTTTACGTTAGTCTTTACGTAAACAACACGCGTTATTGTTCACGCCTCGGTGGGAGCAAACCGTGTCTTGTATTGATTGTTCTCGTGATTTATTGCCGCCTGATTCCAGCAAAGGATCCTCCTATAACGGTTTTGTTTCAAGTTTTTAAAGGAATTTTCGGGTAGAGGCCTTATTTAAATTAACACGTGCCCCATTTACAGAGTTTGGAAGTCGTCTCCCAAGTTTAATCCTGATCGATGTCCGACGTCGTCTCTTTAACCCTTTTCTCACGATAAACCATCCGACGAGCTTTGTATTAAAAGCAGTTATAAATTATATAATTTGTGCTCTAGGGCGGGGAACGTCGTATGTTTGTAGCGACCTTGCACCATCCCCTGTTAAACACCGGATGAGGGGCGCAAGGTGAATTTGTGCGCTAACACAATAATACCAACTGCCCGACGCAACACATAGTTGTAGCGTATAAACAATTAACATCTTTACTTGTTCGTATTACACCCATTAAACTATTGAAGGGGAATGATATTAGCCGACCGATTTGAGTGGCACACTAAAGCGTAGCGAGGTCGCGGCGAACTCCGCTTATCTTATTTTGCAGAGTTTGTGCGAGGGTCAGTGCCAATGTGGCAAAGTTAGATATGCATATGAATAAGAACCCGACGCTTCGTAGGAACGGTCCGTTTAATTTTCCAGCGTGATATTAATTTTAGGGTAGTGATTTCGCCGCTGTATTCATGCGAGAACAACCCCTCTATTGTGGATGAGCGTTGATGATAATATGGATCACTTTGTTATTAAATTGTTGTAATAATTTATCAGGTGAGAGCTCAACTGCGGTGTTTGTCTGTGTTGTGCAAAGTTCACCATTTTAATGTGCTGCACTGTCACTGTGGTTTTGCGATGAGCGATAAGGGGGCGATAATGTTAACCAACATAATCAGTGTATTAACGAAAATAATGTCATACGGTCCAGTGGCTACTTTGGCTAGTGGCAAGTCTGCCAATTAATTGAATACAACGTGAATTATGCGAGTGCGAGACGTTCGTATCTTAAAATAATTGCGCAGCACAATCGCTGGCTAGTTTGTATTAATTTTAATTGATTGCTTTTACTATGCTTGAGAGACTTAACTCAAGTCTAAAGTTTTTCGTGATTAATTATGAAAACGTTCAATCAAATAACGTTGAGCGTCAAATCCAGAAGTGGCTGCAGTAATTTTGGCCCGCATAAAAGTTTTCACCCTGTCGACCTCGTGCCCGGTTATCCGGTATTTCGGAAAATTTTAGACTTAATCTGAACCGTATTAAGATATTTATTTACATTGGAAGCCATTAACTGCTCGCTTTCTCGTGTCGGTTTTCTTGTCGTGCCCTTTCGTTACGCTCAAATAAGATTTGTACGGAGATGTTTGATTCTGGGCTACCACTGTGTACACTACATAGAGAAATAGGAAATAAAAAAGGGATTTTCATAAAAATACTAACAAATTAAGTTGAAGAAGAGTACATGCGTACAAAAATGAGCATTTGGGATGTTTTTTAATATGATAACTCTATTTTTAGGTTAGCCATGACAGTTGTGTTTGACATGACGTTTGATGACTTTGACAGTTTTGAGTTTCGTGAAGTGAGATCTTTCTTTGCTTTGACTTTGAATTGGACGTGTTTCGGAGATTTTTGTGATTGTTTTTGTTTTGCGACCCAGTTTACTACTAAGGAAAGTGATTGATTGCTTCTCTGTTGACCCCAGCTTTATTATATGGTTTCTGATTCACCTGTGATTTGGGTTTCGTCGTGTATGTGGTATTCTACAATAACAAGTTACACTAGGGTTGCACTTATTTTATTATTGCTGCCGCAATCGAGTAGAATATCCTGTAGTCTTATTTTATTATTATATAACGAAACCTAAGTATTTTCGGAATATGTGTGTTGTTTTTTAATCGTAGATATTACATGGACACGTCAATCAAATGTCATTGTCAAAGTGACATTTCGCATATTACTGATCCACAATATTTATGTTGTGTTGCTCTCCATGATAAAGTTAATTTGAATGTACATTGAAATGAAGTAAAATAATAGAAAATTAGCAGTTACAGTTACTGTATAGCGATGTTTACATAAAGTGTTGATGGTGTTAGCCCAGGCTCCATACATTTCTGGAACATCTCCTTTGTTTCGATTATCAATTGACATGAGATAGAAGTTGGAATTGCATAACATTACTTTGACATAAACATCAGCTGTATAATGTACATCTCTACATCGTGTGACGTAGGTACGGGAAAATATGTATCGACACAAGTAGGTAATATTTTTTATAGGTATGTGTTAAACATTACGTCACTGCGATTTTTTTTCCAAGATAATGTTTTACGCGTCAATGGTAAAATAAAGAATTGGCTCGACGACGACGACTTCGTGGAATTAGGAGTACCGAATAGGATATTTGAAAGCGTCTGTTGGCCTTGTTCCTAAGGGCTCGTGAATCTTTTGTCTTCTTTTGGGAGTTCGCTCCCTCACTTTGTACTGTCGCAGGTTCTGAGGCTTCGGCTATAATAAAAACGGCCCTTTCTCTAATTATGGAACACGTTGACAATGACATTTCATTGTTTTTAATAGGTAGCTTGTTTCACAATCATTTTAGAAGTTAAGACTGGTTGATTTGTTTGCTAAAGGAGTGATACAATTAGTATGCTTTGCGTCAGCCAATACTACATTCATGTTTCGAATACCAGTCCTTCCTTATACTTACACAGTTGTAAAACCCATGCAAATAAAATTAAACAGAAAAACTTAATCTCCGTTGGCATTACGGTTGACAAAGGCGCACAGGAAAATATTAAATTTAACCAATTTGTCGCAAAGATATCATCTAAAGTCAAGCCAAGATAACTATGGAAATATTTAATGAAGCAAAAATATAATAATAAATAATATTTTCCTGTCAAGTACGAACATCAAACAAACTGTAAACGTTTGTTTCACTAGTAAGTACTTATTTTGCTAGTCGATGGCAAAGCAGAATAACTTAAATGCTTGTCGGGTACGGAAATAGATGGGGTTTGTCTGTGACTCCCTGCACGTACATACAATACGTACATATGTCGGTATGTGCGACCGCTGTCGATGCGTTAAGCGCCTTTTCTCTGGATGAAATATTTATAACGCCCGTCGCGACGCGCGCCACATTATCACCTCTCATTGTCGGGGATTTCCAGTCGTATGTCTCGTTGTTTTCATGAAAGGGTACAAAATGATAGGTTTTATATTCAAAACTACAACTTAAATTCTAAGTTCGGTCAATAAATATGATTAAATTCTTAATTTGCATGTTAACTACTCCTAATCAAATAATTAATCAACAAAATTACTGTCTACCGTGTCCTCATCATCGCCATAAAGTTAATTCTATTAACTACCGGCCCATGTCCTTACTATTCTAACGCCATATGCACAATAGTGCAACGAATGACGCGCGTCCGAAACCCGCGCGGTCAGTACACTCGCGTGCGTCGGTGCGTCGCGACGTTCCCGCCCGACGCGTTCCGAGCGCGACGGTACCCACGTGCCGCTCAGACAAAAATAAATAAACGCGTCGCGTGCTTCATCCGCCACCTATACACCGGTAGCCTTATCTCACTTATCTTTTACCATCTAATATGCTCCAACGATTATAAAGCCACCAGTAATTACCGATCGTGAGATGAGTATAAGTACTGTATTTCGATCAGTTTTTTGTCCGAAAGTGCCCTGTCGGCTTGTTCTCAGACGAAATCGATGAAATGCAAACATGTTGATGTGCGAATAATCAAACGCCGATTCAACCAACCCTCGTACGATGCGAGTAATAATAGCGAAGGGGCGCGGGTGGGACGTGCACCCGCTCACGTACGCCGTGCATGCATGCACTTAGCCAATTCCTATTGGGTTATTCGGTATTCCCATTGATCCGGAAGTTAAGTTTCATACATCAAAAATATTGGAAACTGTGTCGTTGCGCTTTTAGGCGCTGGATAACATTTAAAAGTAGTAATCATTCAAATGTGAGGGATTATTTTGCTTTAAAAAACATGGAAACGCAAAAAGGAGTTCCCTTTTTAATTCATTCGTTTCTAAAAGAAAACAATTATGCTAATTGAGTTTCGTATTTGAATCCGTTAAAAATCAATAAAAAATCAGAGCGAATAATTGCGATTTCTCTGGAACAAGACCGTATTTTTTTTTTAATAATTCATTTCTATTATAATCGAAGCTTAAGAATAGTCCACCAACAAGTCGCACGATCAATCGGGAGACTAGTCGCAAAGCTTATTTAGTGAAGAGGGGAAGTAGGGACTCCTTTGTCACCACCTGTCCGTTGTAATAGCTTTCGGAAGACACAACGCACTACGCAGTTGCAACCGGTGCTCGGCGCAAGCGCATCTGTCTTGCTTTCGCGCCAAAACAACATGTGTTTGTGATAGTACATTTAAAACAATGAACAGTGAATAAAGTACGTAGTGAGCAATAGTACCTTGAACTGTGTTTATAGAGTTTTTTATGGCTGTGCTTCTTGTACAAGGAAAATGTGACACAATGTTGGGAGTGCTTACGTCGGATTTCGGTTACCAGAACCGCTTAACTCTACTGCAGCAGCTAATTGAGTGCGGCGATGTACTCTTGGGCCGAGAGTTAGTTTACGGTACGTTTTTATTGTTTATTGTGACTTAGACGATGATGTAATCCTTTTCACTTGAAAACCACCATTATCTGACGTTTACATAGCAATTTAAAAAGTTAATGACTGCGTCTGATTCACTTTATCACTGTGTTATTTATTTATCAATTGAAGTGGCCGTTCTTCCATGATTATTTATTATAGGGGTATCAATTAATTATCGCGGTGGAATAGGCACTTCATTCAGTTTCTTTATCATATGATATTCAAGTAACAAGAACTGATTGAAAGCATAGATTTTGAAGAGATAATTATTTTGAAAAGCAATCAAAGGAAGTTCCATAGTTTTCTTAAGTTTTATTATATTGATAAGTACCTACTTAAAAGCTACGTCTGCTCGATTAGCCTTAAAGTATCGTTATGAGTACTGTAAACTCCTTGCTTAAATAAAGAAAAAAAAATATTTTTATCTTACGCTCTCTGCTACATTTCCATTATAAGCTGATCTCGCATTGTATAGGATTTTCGTACAATGAGAGGTCAGCTTATACTGGATATTATATCTTGATATGTAGCCGTGTGTACCTAACTGCAATATTGGCGTCTTTACACCGTCGTCAAAGAAAATTGGGTTGTTTTCCCACAACACGTACCTACGTAGTGAAATTACAACCTTACTTGTTATAACAAGTCTTTAACTGTGATACAAATCTAATAACTTTTAAATTAATCGTTTCTTTAGCAGGTTATGCTTTTATGTTTTCCATATAAATCTAGCCTTATGTATGAGAAATTAAATTAAGTACCTATTTTCTTTATAGGTGCAATTATTTTTACTAGATGGCTAGATACAAACCAAGTCACTAATATTAGTAACTTGGTTTGTTAACATTATTTAAATCAAATACCTGCCTATAATATTACTAGCTTTCGCCCGCGGCTTCGCTCGCGTTAATTTAGACTTTGACAATCAATTCGGGTTATAATTCAATCATGATTCGAAAGACACGTGGCGCTATCTATTATCATAAGAACTTTATTGTTGTTTTCCTCGGGAACAGCACTTTTTTTCCGGGATTTATTTCCCTATGTCCGTGTCTGTTTCTGTGACAACGTATATTCAAAATTTCAGGATGATCGGTTCAGTGGTTTAGTCATGAAAAGGTAATCAACAAACAAACTTACTTTCGTATTTATAATATTAGTTAGGATAAAAATATTTTATCCTCAATGTGTCACCTGTATGTATCTATAGGTTTGACATTAAGGATACAATATGTTCGTAGTAAAACTCAAAAAAAAAACATTGGTACCTATATGTATATAATTTCAAGCAGAAAATATTAGGTACCTCTGAATTTTATTGCATCAAACACCATTTAATCACAGTGGATCTTCAGTCAACCTTTACATCAAAGTCAGGTGTTCAAGCTATGCTTATAAGGTGCCACTATAAGCCAATAAAACGACCATTACAATAATACCGCGAATCGTCTCATTTATGCAGAAGTGGAACGGCGATAATAATGCGGCAGACCGTTTGACGGGTGCACTGCGCACGCGTCGATCGTATCAATTCATTATTTATTGTCGCATTGTCCCCACATATTGCCTTTCTGCTTTAATTAACTTACATTTACCTGCCTTTATAAGATTTATTCGATATAAATTATTTTTTTCATTAGAATAAAGTTTCCTCTGCTTACATCTTTATAACGAAGTAAGGAATAATTAAGTACTAATTGAAACTATGAATATCTCATTTCGAATGTTTGTAAGTATACTTCAAGCAAATTGGGAATTTCTGTTATTTAGATACTTACTTCAATATTGATTACATCATAATGGGAACGAAGTCCACGACTTCCTTACGTGTCTCCTAAGGAAAATCGGTTTTTAAAGTAATTACTATTGTTTCCATGTTAATATACTATAATAAATAAAAATAAGTGTAATAGAGCCCACAGTTTATCTGCTTATTACTTATACTACAACATCTACAATCTACACGTACATAGTATATGCAAACTAATTAGAACAAGTCAATAAAAATCAATGAAGTACTACCACGCGTACATCCTTTTTATTATCATTATAAGTACTTAATAACAGTCGTAAATGCAATAGGAAATTGAGATTTATTATAGAAACCCCCCCGCAATTAATAGTTAACAGTTTTGGTCGGTTATAAATTGCACATGTGTTAGTAATCGGTGTGCGTTTTATAGCTCTGATGGCATTTGTAAATAAAATTACTTGTCCAAACGGGAAATAGGACACAAATGTTTGAAATGAGGACTGATTGAAACAAGGCGATAGTGTAATGCCACCTGTATCACTGACTTGGAAATACATATTATTTTTTCATTGTGAATCGGACAATAGCCACCTGTCTGGCTCATCTATACTATACAGTGTGGGGTGGGTTAATTATACTCCGCTCTCCCCCACCTTCATCGCGCCCTCGCTATCTCTTGATTCATATCTATGTCTTGAAAGTCGGAAGTTCTTATGTATTGTACAATAATAACAGGTAAAACATATTGAATCTATAACCATAGAGATACGGATTCCAAAGAATAATAAAAGTAGAAATTGACTCCCAAATCACAGGCATTAAACCTAGTTTGGGAGCCAGGAGATTAATTAGTCTCACATCTCTGTACCAAATTATTGTATAATTGTTTTTGTCACCAAGTTATAGATAAAAAAAGTAATTATGTAAAAGAATGTGTGTAATAGAAGTATTCACAATTACAATTAAAATATCACTCTTAGCACTATTAAAATGAACAGTGTTTGTCAAACGAATATAATAAATAAAATGGCAACACTGTCAACAGTGTTGGTAAAGCGGCGAACAGTTTGTATCGCTTTTGCCGGATACGGGTTAAGGGGGATGCGCCAAGGTAGCCCGCGAAATTAAAATTTACGTACGTTTTTTGCAATTTGCAGGTCAGTATCAAGTTGTATGGTGATCTAAATATGATTTATGTGATCATATTACCCTATTGAATGACTATTTCATGAAATCATGACATTTGAGGGCAACTCTAACTTAAGGAGTTGTATTGCTGATTCTAATGATTATAATTATGTAAAACCATAATTGTTACGGTCGCGAATCATATTTTAATCGAAATAAAACCTGACAGTGACCTGCAAATTGCAAAAAACGTAACAAAATTTGAATTTCGCGGGCTACCCTGAAGGTTCCGCCTTAAATTAAATCAATGTAACGTTTCACAAAGTGCGGGTTTTTCAGCTACATTTATATGGGACTGAAATTCTTCCGTTTAGCGGACACAATTTAGTGGCATTTCCGACTTTATTTATTCCATGTTGTGTTGATTGAAATATTGGACACTGCAGCGATTATACCGTGAATTTAGCTATAAAAAAGAGTAACGGGAAAGGTTCCCTAAATATTTTAGCGTCGACTCTTTTGCATTTCCAATTGATCAACATAACATGCCTTGTTTTTCCGATGGGTTAGACAGGCGTAGGGCCATCGTACACCCACATTTCACCAGTTATGTTTAAGGGGACTACATGACCTAAACGCAAATTTATAATGCCTAAAAATATATGATCCACTGCAGTAACCAAAGTCAGAAAAATATATGATACTCTGCAGGATATATTATTATTATTATTATTCATTTTATTTCGGAATCAACAAATATTCCATACATTGTTAGTACAACATACTATGCTATATATATGCTAGTTAGATAGTGTGTTGAAAACATAATACAATTAACTTGATATGATAGAAAAAAATCACGAAGGTACCGCAAGAAAAATTTTTAACGATTAAAAACCATACTCATATACATGCAAACATTTAGATTTTTTGTCAGATTATTCTACAAGCAACATACTAACGTAATAGTGTTTTAATTTTTTAGTCCAATGAATAGATTTTTTGTAAATCCATAATTGCTCCATATTTTGCAATAAATTACCAGCGTTGTGTCATCGCGCGTCTCTTTCTTTTTTATGCAATCCGACAGTGACCGCGCTGTAGCTCTTGTAAGCCCCTTAAGTGCCATGTAATAGGGGACGAGCCTATTACCACCATCAGGCATAAATTCTAGACTCCGGGCTGCTACAGAGAAATCAACATCACAATTGAAAAAAAAATTCAATGCCAGCATTCTTTAAGCCTCGTATTTTGTAACTAATTGGTTGCAGTAAACAATGAGAAAAGGGCCGGCTCTGTTAATATTTTACCCCTTTTTTGCACAACTAAGTCCAATTTCAAAAGACGACACATTTCTTTTGCTATTTTTTGTTTTATAAAATGTTTGTTTTTCTTTTTGTTTTCACAAATACCCAGTGTTTATTTATTTGGGACTTCATTTACGGTTTTTCCGTTAAACACACTTCTGATTTTGCATGGTATCCTTTTCTACGGTTATTTAACAACAAAAGGCATTGTAAATAATTCCAGAAAAATGTCCTTTGTTTAGAATACTTACTTATACAATCTGTTTTAAAATGAATCTACATTTGCACTTGGAACAACTGTGTAACCAACCGTGACATTGACACTAACATTCTGAAGTAAGTTACTACACGTTTCCATACAATAAATTTGATAAAAGATAACTTTTGCCCGCGACTTTGCCCGCGTTGTCGTCAACTATGCTATAAAACATACTCCTATGGGCCCTATGGTAGCTTAACGCCAGTGAAAAAAAAATTGAAATCGGATCAGTACTTTCAGAGATTAGCTCCTTCATGAAAATTTACAAATTGTATCTATAATATTAGAGTAGAATAATATAGTGACTCATTGCCCGACAGAATCAATTTGTGCCCGTATTAAAACGACTTCCCGTATTTTGGTGCTAACCAATGAAGTAACGAACATGGTTTTTGTTCGAAAAACATGTCAAGAAACATAAAATAGTACAGTTTCAATTAAAGATATTTGCTTGACATTGAAATGCGTTCTATAAAATCCTTTAATTACATTTCTAACTCGTTGCCAGTAATTGAAAGGTCAACATTTTACATTACTACGTCACTGTAATGTTCAGCTTTTAAAAGCGTTTTCATACTTGATTCTAGCGACGTTAGTAAATTGAAAATAAAAGCTAATTCTAGGCTTTTCTTCTGACCTTTGATTTCAACAGACGACAGGTTATTGAATCACTTAAGTTACGTACTTGAGTAAGATTGCGAGGTATAAATAATTAAGTGGGTAGTATACATGAAGTCCATTAAACTTGAACAACGTTTTAGAAAATACCTAGTAATTATGTTTTCAGAACATGGTAGAAACATAACACGTTCAAACGAACATAAAAGTGAGTTTCTAGTATATTTTGCAGTGGTATAACTTTAATATAGAGCACTAACATCCTGTCGCCCACTTTTGTCCTCATCGTTAAAAATAGCCCGTACCTATATGAATGAATGTCATCCTTCTAATAGTGAGAGAATTTTTAACTTAACTGTACTTTCCGCCGACGAGGGTGAATATATTTTTCCGTACCGATATAGAATGCCGACAACATGAATAGCTTTCTGTAGAAACATTCACATCTTCAGATAATTTAGCAAACCTACCCGATGATAGAAAGCTTAAACACTTTTTATCTTCTTTTTAAGTATGGCAATGATCGAGTATATGTTTAATTTTTTATTAAAGTCTTATCTCATGAACTCCATTTTTGTATAAAGCATCTCTATACCTATGAAAATTTAATGTTGTATTAAAACAACAAACGCAGGGTCGTTGGCGCGGAGTTGAGGACTGAGAAAACTCAGCAACAGATGCCATGTTTAGCATATCTGTCTTACTATCCCTGCTCTTATTCCTCTTATTCGCGGCTTGTTACAGTCGCAAACTGCACTCTCTGGGACATGATTTATGTATGCGTCCTTGCATCTTCTTCCTTTACTTGTACATTTTTAAATAGTATATGCAAAGTAGAGCTATGCGAAATTTGTAGTAAAGCGATTTGTTTGATATGTTCTACTATTTAATAAGCACGGGCTTGATGTATCAGTAAGAAAATAATATGAACGTCATAATTTTTTTAGCATTTTTGAAAAGTACAATACCCGTTTTCACTAATATTAGTGAAAACGGGTATAAGGGATCTTCTAAAGGAGCATTACGTCGTCTCCGCCCGTCACTCAAATCATTTATATAGTTTCCAATATTATTAGCGCTAAAACTAGATACATAAACGTTCGAAAATTACCATTACGAATTTTCATATAAAAATATAGGACAAAGGTCGCATAAATTTTTTCGATTTCCCTCTTATACATTCCTTTCATAGGCTACTCATGTTGAATCGAACTATAAACGAGAAAATGTACGCGATGTAAACAAATATTTAGTGGTTGTTCACCGGTGGTCGATAGAGGCGCAGCCATGCGTGACGTTTGTGCGATTTGTAACGCAACATAGCTAATATCTCGATGTTAAGGACCGGTACGCACTTTGTTATAGAGCTGCGACTAATCGCAGGTCAGACGACTTTTAATTCTTACCTTTATTTTGATATGTAATGTCTCGATTTAAGGATGATTTCCACAAAACCGCTCGCATCGCATCGGATCGGAAAGAATACGAACGAATGCGGCAACATACGATCGGCGCCAAACCTTCGATTGCGAACGTATCCGTTTCTGCGCCTAGTCAAATAGTTTCATTCCTACCGTGTTGACGACAAGCGAACGGAGCCGATCGCGCGCCGCAGCATACTTTCGGCTACGATCGCGTGTCGCGGAAGACGCCCGCAGTAAAGCTGCTGTGCGCGGCTTAGTAATATAGACTTTAAATACTGTGTACACGATTTAATATCGTTTAAAGATTGTAAAATCCATTCTGATCCGATACGATGCGATCCGTTTGGTGGAAATCATCCTTTACTTAGTCTGTTTCTTTTAGTGTGCTTGTTAAAGGAAATCCGAGTAAGCACTTATTCATTTGATCGCTTTATAAAAAATAAAAATAAAATTATATCTGTCATTTTATGGTGTGTTTATGGTGTACATAATAATGAGTATTCTATTCTATTCATCATGTTAGTTTTCAGAGTACCTATACCTATATTTTGATACGTAAAGAATGGCTACCTTCTGTTACTTTTATTACTACAACTTATTAGCCTTTTGCGGGTTAAAAGGCTTTTCCGCATAAAAATATTATTTTCATAAGTTACAAATATTGGATGCTCGGTTTCCAATACTTTCCAATGACGTCAGAGTCTTTGTCATTGATACAAAAATAAAGGCGAAGTTGAACATCTATTTAAATCTAAATCAAATACGACACATTCTATCCTATTACGCAAAATATTAAAAAAAAAACGAAGGAGCTTTGTACAAAACACCTGCTGATGACATAGATCGGAAAATATATAAAAATAAACATATTCTCTAAAGCTCAATTTAGACCACTATACATATTTGTAGATCCTTAATAAGTAACTTAGGACTTGTGACGTACATAGACGTAATAACGTTTAGATGACGCCATGTAACGGTAAAAGCACTGAAAGACTGAAATTCCGTTTTAAGTACCTTTTTCAGGTGTAAAAGTGATTGAAAGTACAGTCAATAGTATATGCTGTTAGGCTTTTATTCTAAGATATTCTAAAAACTACGCTGTAGTCTTCCTTGTATAACTTAGCACCTATTGGCGTTGGGTGCTTCATTTCGAGAGAATATAGTTTCCTTCATCAGGGTCTATCGACCGGTTTGAGGTGCTTTCTTCTTCTTTTCGGGTCGATGACAAAGGTAAAAATATTATTTTATGTGGGCCCAGGGCCACGCCAATCGCGAACATCATTGGCGTTTTTAGGACAGTCCAACATAACGGACATGGTTTGGTCAGGAGCACGGTATTCGCACTGGATGTCGGTTAGGTCGGTTATGTTATTATTTTTATCAAAAAAAATTGCCCTAAACTTTTATTTTTATTTGTATTTTATGTTATTAATTTCCGATTAATTTTTATTGTTTTCTTTATTTTCATATGACATTGAGTTGCTTATTTTTATTTGACATTGTATTTATGATTTGATGACATTGTATTTATTTTTATATTGTGTTTTGTATTTATCTCGTGTTTCGTAACTTGTGATTGTAATATGGGAGATCCTGAAATAAATGGATTTTATTTTATTTATTTTTAATAATCCCTCATTTCGCTAGTTTGTATTTGCAGCAGCCCTAACTAGCCCTCTATTACACTGACACGGTGGAATAATACACGCATAAATTCGTTAGCAGTTTTGTGTAGTGTGTTAAATGCTAAAACCTACTCGATATTAAGTGGTTTGCTCAACGAGACGGATGTTGTAGTAAGCACAGCATAACACCAACTATAACAAAGGATATTGATTTGTTTACTATTTTGTCTCAATTGTACTGCACTGAATATGGGTGGCATATAAGTGTGATCTTGTGGAATTATGCAGGTGAGAGTAATAAGATTGTTGTGGAACCTTCTGTCAATATCGAGACCACGGTTTAATGACTTCTTCATAACAACAAAAATCTACGAAAAAACATGCTTGTCAACAATAACAAAACAATGGGGATGATGACGATTTTTAAAAGAAAAAAAATAATATAAAGAAAAAAGAAGAGAAGAAATCATAAATAGTGTAAAACTTTAAAAAAATACCAAGTTATTTAGAAACGTATTAAAATAACTGCTTGACAAAGACGGTACTATTACAAAAGTGACGTCACGACTCAGTAACTTCATACTAGTGCCATACATTGTCCGTACCGCGCGACAAGGACGGGAATAATCCCTTCCAATAACTTTTAAAGCGTGTAGCTTCTCCATAATGTCCCTCGATTTTACAGTTTTTTTTTTCGATTATCTTATTTTACTATGCCTTCTTTGAAATTACATTATTTGGTTGAAAATTTCTAATAGTAGCCATCATCCCTATTCTGTCGCAATCAGTCTGGAAAATTACGTACTCAACAAATATTTAAAAAAACGCTCCAGGTAAGCCAAGAACTGGGTCTCCCTTGTTTCATTGAAAAGAAATTGCCAAATTATCACTTCCCAAACAAGTTTCCGCATAATTTCATTTGCCAAATTATTACTTAGCAAAATATCTCTTCACAAATAATTGTAACGCAAACCTAATGTTTGGCAAGTGAACGTTTAAAAAATAACTTGTTTACCAACTAGTACTATTACCAATTTTTATGTAGTCAAATATTTCAGTTACATAGTTATATTTTACGCAAAATAAAATAAGCCAAATATTTAGTATCGTCAATTTACCATGTCTATTATAAGGCTTAGACGTCGGAGCCCCGCCAAGCGGGGCTCCTACATCAGGGTGGTTTAAAAAAAAAAGACCTAACCTGTCCGAGTCGGGGTGCCCTAAGTCCCGAGCTCGCTTCGCTCGCTCTTGCATCCTATCCCACCGTTGCTTTTTTACCTTTGAATAAATGATTATATTAAAATAAAAGCGCATTTTTTTAATAATTCCCAAAAAAACTTATTTTTGCTTTTATTTTTGTCATAAAAAATCATTAGACCAAACGTTTATTGTCTAAAGATTGTTTGCTGTAATAAATCATTTGATTAAAGACCAAATGCCTTACTGACATTAACCTTGGTATTATTCTACCAAGTAAAAATTTGACCAAATGAAAATGTGCGTACTAAAATCATTCCAAACATTGCATTGGTATAAAAAAAGGTTGCTATAATTTGTTTGGGTAGTGAAATTTTGGCAAAATCTTTTCGGCAAAACGGCAGGATCCCCCAAGAACTACTTTGAAGCCCTACAAAGTATAGTTGCCAAAATAATGGAGCCTACTACGAAACATTTCCAAACCAACAGCAATAACCTTTTATTACATCACTATGTCACGTTCTTCAACGCGCATTTGAAACATCAAAACAGGTATTAAATCATTCGCCATAATTTACATGATGGATTCGCAACGGTAACTTGTATACGTCACTAGAAGAAAAACTATCGGGCACGCACGTGGCTTGCCTTAAGGCTCGTGCACACTGGCGCGGCGCGACAGCGTACACAAAGGCACCGCGTGTGTACGAGCCTTTGTACAGCGCTTATGCCGTATGCGCCGCTTATGCAACGCTTATACGGCGCTTATACAGCGGTGGTAATAAGGCCGTGATGAAATAACGCCCACCGGGCCCGCCCTGAGGAAAATAAACAACATTATTTTATTGCTTCTTGTAATTACAGTTAGCTTTCGGATTTATTAGAGTGTATTGATGTGGGTTTTTGTTGATTACTAAAAAACTATTATAGTTTTAGAGCTTTTTTTAGCCCTACATATTCATAATGTTGTTAATGTTATAACATTATAAAATCAGCCAAACAAACCGTAGTTTTCTTTGTCGACAATTGAAGTAACCGTCTGATTCAATTTCAAACAATTATGTGTAGCTATCAATACCGTGCTCTATCTCTTGTTTATAAAACATCCGGCAATACTAAATCCTACAATCTCTCATCATTATAAGTAAGTACCTACACGTGTACTCACGTACGAGCCACATCCACATACAAGAAACTTAACTTGCGTACATACGAGCGCTTCTTTAATGCGACGTTTTATTACCGCGCACTGCATTTTCAACAGTCTGCTTAGCGCTGAGAGTTGAAAATCCAGAGCACTAACAAAAACATCGCGTTAAAAAAGCGTCCGTGCCCACGTACGCTTAAAGTAACGTGGGTGGTCAACTGGACATTCATTTTGCATTGGCACGTGTCGCAGCGCAGTACTCTAGCTTCCGAACCACAGAGTACAAACCATAGAAGAGCACACACCAATATTTTGTGCAGTCAATTCAATAGTAGAATCAGAAGGGACTAATTAATTGAATGGCAGCGTCATACGGCGTACTTCCATGGACTTCGCTAAGCATTGTAGCTCCATTAGCTTTATACTCCTTGTCCCATGTCCGTAAAGCAGTAGCGTACAATGACGTCACTCGCTCCGCTCCACGTTACGACGCTACAAACAAACGTTACAACGCAACGCTAGTTTCAACCTATTTATAGCGGACAAAGTTTGACGAGTGTGTTTTTAGTTGCTTCGGAGTTGAGCGTGGGATGTATTCAATGAATGAGATGTCGTCAAGTACTTGATACTGACGTTTCTACGAACGGTTGTGACATTCGACTTTGACATTGGATTAAGCACGTTTCGCTCCTGAAATAACATTACATAAAGCCTTTACTTACTGTATACTGAATGTAGAAAGAACTAGGCTTTCATTTTCAAGTTCATGGGTTCATCCGAGTTCAAGGGTCGTAGGAATACCTATAATAATGAAGTAAAACGACCTATATAGCGAAACTTTCGTAACCGAATGGGCCGTAGCCGTAGGTTCGGTCGTCGTCTGTCTGACACGGGCAAGTCACCGCAACCCTAGAGGTCGGTGACCCTGAAGGACTGTCGGTCATAGTCCTCGTCTTACGACATCGGTCTTGGGGTAAATTACCTATAGTATTCACTTCAATCTTTACCCTATATTATGTATTCCCTCTGTTCTCAATCCCGATTGGCGGGATAAGCCGCGAATGAATGAGTGAATGATTTTGATCGACGGCATCCATTGACATTATTGATGGGATTTACATGTGTTTACGTGGAAAATAAATGCGTAGTTTCAATCTTTTTGTATGCTGTTCATGAGTGTTCATATTTTCGTTAGATTGATTGTACTTGAGCTGTCTGGCTTTTTATAGATCGTGGAAATGTGAAAAGATCAATATAATTGTCTGGAAACGTACCAACGTGAAACATGTTTTCGTCAGTTTCAGAACTGTACCTAGTTATCAAATTGAAGTTTCATTTCGCACTTAACTTTTTCAACGTACAGTTATGGAAGTTAAAAATTGAAATCATTCCAAGTATTTATTTAGACGTGGGATTCGTGAGAATTGTGAGAAGTGAGATGTTTACACTAAACATAATTATGTACGCCGTAGAGTTCAAGGCACTTTTATAGGTTGTTTAAAGTCGGCAGGGTATCGGCTCGGTACCGAACCCGCTACCATCGACATGTTTACATTTCTCTACGCTTAAGTAAACACCGGCCGCTCTCCGCTGTGCGATGCACTTATACAGCGCGTATGGGCTGCAGTCAAACCACACAATTGGACTCTTTAGCAAATTACTCCTCTGCAATGAGGGGAGTATTCACTTTTTTGTGATGCCACACTGTAGTTTTTGCCGATGGGCTTTAATGCATCATTGAACAGGAGGAATTTTATTATTAGATAAAGCAGCTTTTATACGATTAAATAGTGTGTGCTTTAAAAGGTAACCTTAGTATAATAGCACAGGTTGTATTTTTTTATGCAATGGTAAACAAGTAACATAACATTATATCACGTCTGTATTCCCCGAAGGGTTAGACAGAGGTGCACTATAGCACACCCACATTTCGCCAGTTATGTTTAAGTCCCATGTAATAGGGGGCGAGCCTATTGCCATCAACCGGGCACAAATCCAGATTCAGGGCTGCTACCGGGAAATTCCAGATGGAAAACCCCAATAACACATTGCCCGACCCGGGAATCGAACCCAAGACCTCATGCTTAGCAGTAGCGCTTGCGACCACTAGACCAACGAGGCAGCAGGTAAACAAGTGTTCAATAAAAAATAAGATAATTTGATGTTATGCGTCACCAATCAAAAATGATTTTATTGAAGCATTGAAATACGTAAATAACGACCAGACTCTAGGTTAGCTGTAGGTCGTTACGATAGCAACCTATTCAGATGCATAATTAACTTTTCGTCCATTCGTCATTGACACATAAAAGCAAAACGCTAATAGGAAACACATGCATTGAATGTGTCACTGCGTCCTTCAATAGCAAAGTACATTAGTCCAGTCGTTTTGAATAAGTCTCATTTATCGAGGTAGCCGCCACTTGTACAGTGGTATTTATTATGCATAGGGTTATTTGTGAGCCTTGTCGCAGCTAATGAACACTCACACTGTGGCTGCGGATTCTGTGCCACAGACGTCTGTAAAACCAACCTTACGAACTATGACAGAAAATGAAAAGCTCTTAGAATAGAATACTCTTGATTATAAAAAAAAAAAAAACAATAAAAAAAAATTAAAATCTACATTCATCACGCGTGAACGGCTGGACCGATTTCACGTTTTTTTTTTTGTTGTGTTCGTTATTGTCAGGAGAAGGATCTTATGAAATAAAAAAATAAGGAAGTTAATCGGACCGTTACAAAATTTAAGAAAACTTAACGCCAATATTAATTTTACATAACTGTCAGTTGTTTGAAATAACTGTCAGCGATTGACAGAATGCGCGCTGCAAATATCGTTTAACACAGATGCAAGATGGAGCGGTTGATAAATGAGTCGATAGTTTTAGTTTTAGTCAAAACTAAACGACGTATGACGTTCATAGTTAAGACAGGACAACGTCTGTCGGGTCAGCTTGTAAAAAATAAAAACTAAGTAAT
The DNA here is from genome assembly GCA_916610205.1 of Griposia aprilina. Lineage (NCBI taxonomy): Eukaryota > Metazoa > Arthropoda > Insecta > Lepidoptera > Noctuidae > Griposia > Griposia aprilina. The sequence goes on along the minus strand of OU744285.1, from coordinate 20,521,058 downwards.
TGTAATATCCAAAATCTTAGCTTTAATATTCGAAAGTACTCCGCATTATGGCGGTACCCCGACCAAAACCTTGTCATAGTGCGTTATTCAGAGGCTATTAACTCATTCACTATGGGTAATAATTAATAAACTACATCTAAAAGTACATTATTAATGTTCGATATCCTATCATCACATTGCACGTTCTTATTTGTTTTTATGTGTTATAAATACATCTAAAATCTCCTTGTAAAAAAGGTGACTAAAATTATTGATTGCATGCATCTTTTGCTAAAGGTGACGTTCTATTCATTTGAGGATTACACTAATGGATAGATAATTTAAAAATCGAAATAATACACGTTTTATTTTATTTTTAAACTTCACTTGTCTTTTTTTATTCAAATAATTTCATTATTTTTGTTATTTTTATGATAAATGAGCGTGCGGAGGGAGCGAGACAGAGCGAGACTCAGCGACGGGACAGAGAAGGACCGAACGCTCAAGGTCGTTTGGTCAGGGAAGCGCCTTAACAATGGTTGTTCATGATGTTGATAGAGCTCGACGTAATTACATTGGTTTACTTATTCTGTTTCACATTATCTTGCACTTAGTTGGCAATCTGCTTGGCACAAATAATCAATAATTTTTTTAAGAGATTATGTAAGACAATAATCGCAAATCGCAGTTAAGGGGACTACATGACCTAAACGCAAATTTATAATGCCTAAAAATATATGATCCACTGCAGTAACCAAAATCAGAAAAATATATGATATTCTTCAGGATATAATTATGCTAGTTAGATAGTGTGTTGAAAACATAATACAATTAACTTGATATGATAGAAAAAAATGACGAAGATACCTCTAAAATATTTTTTCAACTATTAAAAACCATACAAATATACATGCAAACATTCAGATTTTTTGTCAGATTATTCTACAAGCAACATACTAACGTAATAGTGTTTTAAATTTTTTGTCCAATGAATAGATTTTTTGTAAATCCATAATTGCTTCATATTTTGCAATAAATTACCAGCGTTGTGTCATCGCGCGTCTCTTTCTTTTCTATGCAATCCGACAGTGACCGCGCTTTAGCTCTTGTAAGCCATATTTAAGAGGCTTGTGTTTATTAGGTAGTAGTAGGTTGGTATTTATTAAGTAAAGGCTCGCAGACAGGCGCGACACGACTCGTGTAGAACAATTTCCATGAAGTTTTCATAAAAATTGTTCTACTAGAGTCGCGTTGCGCCTGTTTACGGGAGCCCTAATGGAGTCGGTGGTAGAATTTACGGTTGCTAAATACTGAAAAGGCTAATGTCAGATGTCCTTGCGGTTCAGAGACTGGGACCTATGGACATGACAACGACAAACGATCACACAAACAAATACACGACACTAATTAACAAGAAACACAAGAACTCCTTAATTGCATCTCTATTACACAATACGAAACATTTTTTCACCAATAAAAACTTCGAAAGATTAATTAGGTTTTTTAATGAGAATATATTGTTCATCCAACGGTACATAGTTATTGATTTGTGTGTTTAAGTCAAATGAACGCAGACGATTTACATAATTGGGAACTTTACGAGCAATTTACGATGTTTGAAGTTATGAAGCATTTATAAATAAATGTTTTTGTTTGTTACAGGTTTGGACAACCGGATATCGAACTCAAGGAGTTCAGTGTCACCGTGAGTATCTTATTTTAAAAGGGTTACTCGTAAATTACAGAGTCATAGATAAACATTGAGTGTCAGGTGCCTTACTTTCGAGTTGTGGGATCGATAAAGGGTACTCGTTATTCGTTAAGTTGTTTGTGTGGTTTTCTAAACATAGACTTACTATTGGAGACCTATTATTAAACAAAAGTGGCCTTCCAAACCGAGTATCAGTAGACTTTTCGCTCATCTTGTTGATACCGTCAAGCGGGGTGAATGTAGGGGTGAATCGGAACGAAACTTTAAAAGGGATTATATTATTTCAACGTTATAATCTATTTTAAAATTTCGTCCCGATTCACCACCGCATCCCTATTCACCCCGTTTACGTTTGTAGGTACTTACTTGATAGACTACAACACTATACTTACAAAGCTTTATACTGTTTTGAATCCCTGCTTCCAGAATACACTTGGTTTATTTCCAAAACATTTCCTCCTTTCTAAGCCTGGGTCGATATTTTTTTTCTCTATTTCTAAAATGAGTCTGCGATGAGGTCTAGAACACCTCACCCCTATTTTCAATCTTCCTAAGTCCTAACCCATGCAGGGTCATCTCACTTTAAGCTACTTCTTCACATGTTTTAGAGCTTACAGACTAGCCGTCATAGTGACGGGCTCAAACTATTCACTCCGTGAGTTTCAGTGGGCCGTACTAAACACAGATAGGCCACTAACTCCTACATGCAAATAAAAGGTCTTTCGGCTATCTATGTACGATGGGAATACGCACACAAATGAAAACCAGTATTACATAATTATGTACATGGGTCTTTCATGTGGCTACTATTGCATTTTACACACACACACACACACACATACATACATAAACTCACACCTTCTTCCCATTGGGGTAGACTGAAACTACAGAACGTCTCCTGCTACGATCCTTACCTACACCTTTTGCCTCGTTTACGTTCATACATCTGGTCATACACGCACGCCGGTTGTAAGTACTACGCACCTGACCTTTCAGAACATCACCAATAAAGTCACTGGTCCAGCGTTTCCGCTCACATCTGCCTTACCTTTTGTTAGTCGCCGTTCATTCATCCTCTCAGCATGACCAAACCATCTAAGCATACTCTTTTCAATTTTTGTCACTACATTTTCTTTTAAACCATTGCATTTTACACAAGTTAAGAAAATGCCCTATGTCATTGATGTGTTTTAAGTACCGTAAAACGGGGTGAATAGGAACGCAGGGGTGAATCGTAATGAAACTTTAAAAGGAATTTTAACATTTAAATAATATAATTTGTTGCCAACAGGGACACGTAATCGGTTAATTATAATACAGTATACACGTTAGAGTCCTTTTTGGCGACAGACTATAATATTTCAATGTTAAAATCCCTTTTAAAGTTTCGTTACGATTCACCCCTGCGTTCCTATTCACCCCGTTTAACCGGTACATATACATCGGTGTGCATTTTGGTGAAGTTAGATTAATCTCTGTCTCGGTTGAAAGCTGAGCAAATATGGTGCTTTAACAACTTATAATTTGTAGAACAACCATCCTTATGGACCTCAACTATATTTAATTTATCAGACACCCTCTTCCACATCACCAACTTCAGCCGACTTAGCTATCGTTCATAATACTAAATACTTCGTTCCAATTCTTATAAAATGAAAGGAAGAATGGAATTCTTTATGATCAAAAGCGAATTTCCCTCTTCCCTACAAGCAGTCACTATCTGCCTTTCGCCTTTATCTTCATATTTTATGTTAAGTAACGATATTTCTGTGCTCTACTATAACAATTAACGAATTTTAGGCAGTTTCATAATATGCACAATATAGTCTTATCCTGTCTAGCTTTAAAGGGGCTAGGGTTCAAGATAAGAAAGCTATTTTTTTGTTAATTGTATGTTTTTTTTTGTTTCCAGTGACGTAGTGAACAAGGACCTCGGCTTATCGGAGAGCGATGACGAGGTCGCGAACACACACGCGATAGGACCGTAAGTTCATTCCCGTGCTTAACAAAATTACGCCACGTCTGCACTTCCCTTTGTAAGCGCTAAGTTTTTAATTGATTTTTATCTCGAGTGGAAACTCGTAAGTTTTAAGTACGCGACTGAAATTGAATTAATTTCAACAAGTCCAAGAGCCAAGCGAACGGAAGTTTATTTGATTTGAAAGGATTCCAGTTTTAGGTATTACTACGTATTTTTGATATTATGTTTCAATGCGACAAATGAAAAAAATCCACAAATCACTAAATGCGTTTAGCGAAACATCATTCTGTCTCTATCATCTTCAAACGATTAAGAGAAACAGAACAATGTATTATATTCGTTGAGCGCTAATCGTATGTATAATATACATAGAAGATTTATACTAATGTATATACATACATTATTATAAATCTTCTATACGTAGCCCCTGATGACTCTACCAATAGTTTCCAAATGTGTCAAAAAAAATATTTTATATTTATAGGCCTATATCACCAATCGGGTCAGGCAGTCCAACCTCAGGCAGTTCATCACCCTCCGAGGATTCCGAATCCGAATCCTCTTCCGCGGGGTGCACGACCCCTGTGCCGGCGCCGACCGCGGCCGCGCCCGCGCCCGCGCCCGCCGCCGCCGCCGCGCCGCCGCCCGCGCAGCGCTCGTCCTGGGGCCTGTCCAATTTCGTCCCGCCCTCCGCAAACCCGCCTGACCAGACCTATGAGTCAGGCAAAGATGTCAGACATGCCCTTGCTGATATTAAAGGGAAACCGGTGAGTTGGTGTTGAACAACTTTACTGAAATTTTCTTGCAGCTCTTTCAATAGGTAACCGTCATTCAATCTACTCAGCCTATTGCAGTCACACAAGCTGGACATAAGGTTCTCTCAAGTTGAGCTTCAACACCCAGTTCTTCGCCTCCGCATGCAACCCGTTCCAGTCGCTTTTTTAAGGTCTTCGGTCCACTGGGGGACAATCTGAAATACCAACTTTAAAACTCCCACCAATACTGAGAATGCAATGGAAAAAATCGGGGTGAGTTGGTTTGGCACTCACGAAAATTGATGTGTAAACATGTGAGCTCGCATCAGTTTGGTTCACGCGCTCACATAGACACGGGTCTTACGCTGACGTCTCTGACGCTCAAAGTCTTACGATTACGTGTCTGACGCTCGAAGTCCCAGCTAGCTACCGTAGACCGAGCGCTAAGATATTTACACATCAAAACAGTAGAACATGAATTATCTATCATTATCTAATTAGTACTTCCAGTAGGTAAATAATACACTGTACGCAGCTTAGGACTGTGATATTCTAAGTATACCATGTGCCCTATTTAGCAAGCCAACGTGTTGAAAATCGGATGACAAGTCGGTATTTCAAGACGCTGTCGTCAACGTGTCACGTGTCTAAATAGGTACTGAAAGTGCAGCAGGTGGTGACAAGACCTGTCAACAACTTAAACTCGGGTGGCCATACACCTTATAAAGACAGTAGGCTAAACTTGTACCATAAACAAATGCTGATTCGCTGTATCCTACATTCGTAATTTAGTTTCCAAATATGTAAACAAATATACGGTATTAGAAAAAAAAAACTTTACCCACAGATGCATTTACTTTACAACTATACTTTTTTATGACTTTCAATAGTACTAGTCATTCTAAAATCAACTTAATTTGCACTTGTATTAAGTTCATATTTGTTTAATTAAAAATCACATATATTTGGAAACAAGGATTTGAATATAGAATAAGTACGTTTTCCTCTCCCACGGTCAAGAATGACTTACCCAGCATTTACCGTATGTAGCCCGTAATGCAATAATATCCTGACTATATTAAGCGACCCTTTCTCAGGTGTTATGTTCCGAAACATAAACAGTTCTCGGAAACAAAGTAGCCATACATTTCTTAGTAAGATTACTTAGTAAGCGTTTGTTACAATCTAAGTCGTAAGCTCGCGGTTGATTCTGGAATCGCGTTGAGTACGAACCACTTGTGTTTTGAGTTAGAAGACGTTTCGTAACTGAATCCTCTTGCGAAACTTTGTTTAGTTTTAAATATACATCTTAACGACTGATGAATTTTCAAAAGAAAATAGAAGGGCATCCAAATTAATAAAACTGTTAAACATTCGAGAAAATTGTAAACAAAAAATTGTTGACAAAATTAACACCCAGATGCAGTGGTGATAGTACAAAATGGATATTTACTTCAGCATATTCAACAATCTGCTTCATGACATAATGGCTGAATCTGAAGAGGAAGTTACACAGAAATGGATCAAACTTTCCTTAATAAAGAGTTCCCTTCGTAATGGACTGATGAACTTTGAAAACAGTATCAGTGATGTGCCTTTTGAAGACCGGGACAGGATTCGGTACCAGTTCCTTAAATTGAAGGATTTGTTGTGGCAAGCGGTGGGGGCGATCCATGGGATTATTGCGTCTATGACTGTGCCTATTGGTATTGAGGTGAACATAAGTGTTGATATGTATTCGGTTCTGGTGTTTAATAATGTTGATTACGCTGCAAGCAGATTTTGAAAACTGTTGGAAAAGTTGCTAAATGAGGGCAGTGTAGGACCAGTCGTTGAGGCTCGGCTTGAAGGTGTTCTATGTCCAGAAGTAGACGTCTTTCAGAGATGATTATGAAAATTAAAGACAAGAGAAAAAAAGCCACAATCCTCGAAACAATATTGATTTTGGAAAATTGGCCCAGCATTGAAGAAATAGTCCTATGTCTTTTACCAGTTAATGTTTTTCATATTTGTGTCCAGATACTAATCAGTTTAAAGACTAAAGTATCTTCATGATGTTGTTTCAGAGCCCGATCTCGGAGATGTCGGACTCGGAGACTTCGTCGCCGTCACCCGGCGTCGTGCGGCGAAGGCGCTCCATACCCACCCGGGTGTCGGCCGCGTCTAGTGACGAGGATACGTCCAGGCATACGGTAAGACTCTTCTAATATTTGTGCATCTACTATATGAACACATACATAACATTATGACGTCTGTATCCCTCCAAGAGTACGAGAGATGACTATACGAACAAGATAAATATTGTCTCCCATACAAATGTAATAAAAAAAACAAAAAAAAACTTTTAAAAAAACGGCTGAAGGTCGTACTAAACAAGATCAGAAACACAATACAGTAACCTGACCTCTTAAAAATTGCCACATATAAGGAGGCCAGAGCGACAGCAATTTGAAGCAATTCGTAACAACTAAAATTACTTCATCATTTGTGTATGTGCGTGCGCACACGGTCATGCCAATCTGACGCTAGTTCGCATGTTCAGATTAGGCCGTCTGAATGGATGGGCTTTCGATAACATAGGATGTTCAGACATATGGCAATCCAACTTTTATGTAGGTACCAGGTTAAAAGCCACAAGTTTCATGTTTAAATAAGAATATTTGTTCCCCAGACATCACCCCGAGTGATTCCCTCCGCGCCTGCGGGAGCGGTAAAACGCGGGCGGCCGCCCAAAGCCAGGCCTTCGGAGGAGCGGCCCGTGAAAAAGCGCCGCGGCCGGCCGCCCAAGCCGCGCGCCCCCTCACCGCCCGCGCCCCCGCACGCGCCCCCCGCGCCCCCGGCGCCTCCCGCGCCCGCGGACAGCGACGTGGAGCCCGACCCGCCGCACCATCGCCCCCTGCAAGACACCAAGACGCATATCTTTCGCAGGGTTAGTATCGGAATTAAGTTAAAAACTATGCTGGATTTTTTAATTAGTTGGCGAAACTTCATAGACATGCTGGGTATCGAGCATATAAATTTAAAAAAATCTTAAGTATCTTCTTGAATAAATTATCCTGGCTCGGAAGGAAATGTGTTTACATTGAATATCGTATAATATGTTACATTTATTATTTAGGCTTTTTAGATAAGTGATTGGAAAACTTGAGCGGGCTATTATAGTCGTACCAACAATAGTTCGCACGTTTTTATGTAAACAAAAAACAAAAATAATAAACTGTCACTTCGTGCAATATGAGGTTAACTCGATCATCAGCTATTTGCTTAATAAATTACACACCCATCGCATTTGTGAAGTTTCAACAATGAATTAAGAAAGGCCGTGTTTTTTAAGTGTGAACTGCATCTCTCATCATACCATTTTTATTTCCTCAGGTTTTTACACCGAAAAAGAGCGACGAAGGCGGTGGCAAGGGCGGTAAAGGCGGCAAAGGAAAAGGAGGCAAAGGCAAGGGGCAGGTGACCATCATCGAGGTCACAGCGCCCGAAGCCGACGAGGAGGAACGGCGACATCGCGAGCGATCCGCTGAGCGACGCAACGAGGAAGCCATGGCGCGGCTGTCCCCGCATGAGCCTGAGAGGAGACGGGATACCGACCGCCTGTCTGTCGAGCGACACGACCGATCCGACCGACGCCGCTCCGCCGACCGAGCACCCATCGAACGACCCCCCAACGATCGGACGATGGACCGGATACCCGAACGGAACTCCTACGAGAGAATACCCTCCGATCGGATACCGACCGAACGTACCTCCAACGACCGGATACCCGAGCGACCCGTCGATCGGGCATCGACGGAACGAACGTCGACATCAGACCGGTCTTCATCGGCTAGCGAACGCCTTTCAGTTGACAGGCTATCGGGTCTGTCGTCAGACCGGCTCAACGACCGACGTTCAACTGAACGGGTACCGAGCGAGAAGTCGCTAGATCGGTTGCCGAGAGAACGATCTCACGATCGACTCGGGGAAAGGAACGAGCGGATAGCGGGAGAGAAGTTATCGCACGACCGCCTTCCAGACACGAAGCCTCGGTTGTCCGACAGCAAGTTGTCGTTGCTTGAGAGTAAAGTTCTCGATAAGCCGGTGGAACGTGTTGAACGGATCGCGACGGAGCGGTACGTGCGCGCGGAGGCCGATGTTGGGTCGGGACTCAAGTCCGGCCGCGGTTCGGAGAGACTTGAGGAAGCGTCTTCCAATGGTAAGTGTTTGTAAACTACTGTATTTATATTTTCTACCAGTGTATTTCTAATTTAATATAAAATATTTTCAGGAATGTTACGAATCGCGAATAATGCCTCGAAATCACCCGGACGCGCGTTTTCTAAGCACGCGCTTAAGTCTTCTCTACAGCCATATAATTATATCAGATTATCAAGTCCCCGCGGCCTCTGAGAATTTATTTGCAGATATTCCCGAAATCTCTAAACTCATCACCCACTGCTGCAGAGTCTTTACTTAAAGAAAACGTTCCAATTTGTAATTCTGAATTTCATTTCCAATATTTCATCTGTAAAGATATAATTAAAATCTTTCACAAGTTAAATGTTAACAACACCGCAGATGTATGGGGTAATTCTGTGGACGTTGCTAAGTCGATTATAAACATTGTAGCATCTACTTTAGCTGTTATTTTTAATAATTGTATTGTCTGTGGTGAGTTTCCTGATCTTCTGAAAAAGAGTAAAATAATACCGATGTTTAAATCTTATATAGACCTATTTCAGTGCTAACTACCTTCAGTATTTTATTTTTAAAGTTATTTTGAATCAAATGCAAAGATTTTTTAATAAACACAAATTAGTGCATAACAAACAGTTCGGTTTAGAAGCGGTCATTCGACTACTGATGACCCCTTGGAGTTGAGTTGAACTTTTAGGACTTATTTATAAAGCATGGGAGGACAAATGCGATGCTTTGGACATCTATTTGATTTGTCCGAGGCATTCGATTGTGTTCTTCATGAAATATTAATAGGAAACTATACCACTATGCCATCCGGAACGCCTCTCTGGATCTTCTTACTTAAGTGATAGGATTCAGAGAGTTGATGTTAACGGAAAAAATTCACCCGGGTCTGTAGTAATAATGGGGTCCCCCAAGGCTCAATTCTTGGTCCATTTTTATTTCTCTTGAATGACTCTTCAATGACTTACTAACTGACGCCTTACCTCAAAAAAGATAAATATGATATAGTGTTGTTTGCAGACGACACTTGACTTTTATTTAAACTCAAACGTCAGCAGCTAGTTACTGACAATGTAATTAGCGCCCTTTCAGACATAGTTAACTGGTTTAATGTTAACCACCTACTTCTTAACAAGAAAAAAACGAAATGTATTAAGTTTACGATACCTCATGTTAGACAACTAAAAACTAGTGTTCTCATAAAGGGTGAAGAGTTGAAACCCGAAGATACCATAGTATTCTTAGGCATAACTTTGGATGCAAAGCTTTAATGGGGCCCCCATATAGATAAATTGTCAAAAAAGCTTAGCTCTGCAGCAGTATACGCCGTTAGAAAGTTTCGTGATTTAACTGATTTAGAGACAGCCCGTTTAGTATACTTTAGTTAGTTTCATAGTATGATATCGTACGGTATTCTATTTTTCTATACCTATACCGTTTTAAATTTATACAATGACATGAATATTTACTGTAAAAGTATTATATTATTTTAATTACTTCCACTTTGCCTGCGACTTCGTCCGCTTTAATTTCGTACTTTCCGCAAAAAATACACCCCCCAACACAGAGAGGAAGTTTTCGAAAATTTATGTTTACGATCTTTATCATTTATTTCGATAAATATCAGGCAATTTTTTTAGGTTAGGTATAGATCTAAGGATAAGGAGTAAGATTTTTCAAATAAACTATGTCCTCCCTTTTCACCGAGACACGTTTAGTACGTTTCCATTGTATGACTTAGGGCTAGTTTTTCGATCGTCAGATAACTTTTATCCTAAGAATAAATACGGCGGTTTAACATATTAGTATTGACTACAGATAAAATTAATCTGACGATTGAAAAATCAGCCCTCAAACATTATTTACACCCATTTTCGAGTAAATTAAAGCAGGCAGTAAATTCCACCTCTTAACATTATTATCATATTCTATCCCGTTAGGAGTACATTTTTAAAACACTTATTTTTTGTTTTTGTTTTGAGTATTAATACCGAGTTTCTAGTTAATCCAACATCGCGTTAAAATTTTCCTTACTTACTCTGACACCCCCTAAATCCCCTGTGAGGGGTTGTTTTAAAAAACGAATACTGGCAATCTTTAGTATTTATATATACTGAGGCAAATATTTCCATGTTTCAAGTTGTTAACCTAAGGAATAATATTTTTCTTAAAAACAATATTCCCTTTTTTTACCCACACATTTTGAAAAAAAATGAAAAATTGTTTGGGATGTTTCCATAACTTGACTCCAAAGATTATTCATACTAATTATTGAGTTAACTTGAAGAGGTAGGTAATAAATTTAATTACCCCTTTTTAACCCTTTCAGGGCTTGACTTTCGAAAAACCCACATCTTATTATTGTTTATTTTTTGTCAAAAGTATTCATATTGAGTTTAGATTTAATCGGATCGCGCTTTAAAATTCTTCCATATAGACTTTAATACCCCTAAACCCAAGGGGGGCTTAGGAAAGGGGTAGTTTTGAAAAACTAATAATGACAAACTTTATTACTACTTAGGCAAGTATTTCTGCTAAGTTTCAAGTTAATTAACACCAAATAAATACGATTTTTCACTTAAACTGTATCCCTCCTATTCACCCCGAAAGTGGTTGAGTTTTGATAAATCGTTTGTGACGTTTCTATTATTTGACCTATAGGTTATGTGAACCAATTCATTTTTGGCACGCAATAAAACCCCCCCTTTAACATTTACTACCCCTTTTCACTCCGTTAGGGGTAGATTTACGAAAAACCCTGGCATACGTAAACTGCTTTATTACCGGTTTTAAATATATATACTGAGTTTCGAGTTAATCGGACCAAGCGTTAAAATTCTTCCATACAAACTTTGATTGAGACACTCCAATCTCCATCTAAGGGGTAGTTTAGAGAAACAATAAATGAAGAACTTTAGAATTTCAAGTTTATAAAGTCGAGAAATAAGATTTTTCATACAAACAATATCGCCCTCTTTTCACCCCCTTATAGTTCGAATTTCGTAAAACCACTTCTTAGTGCTACCCTACATTATAAACGGAAGTCGTGTGCAAAATTTCACGTTCCTAGTCCCAGTAGTTTCGGCTGTGCGTTGATATGTCAGTCAGTTTCTCCTTTTATGTATATGTATAGATAGATTTTGAATGTGAGGACTATGTGGGTCATTGTTATAGTTTTAATGATGATCTGGCAGTTATGTAGTTTATGCGGCCTACCCAAATGTCCTTTCTTTGGTATTATTCGTCGAATCATTGAGTTCAGAATTGAGCTGCACAGTTACTGACTAATGTTTGCGCTTACTGGACAGGTCCACTTAATCTGTGTGGTTCTTTCCTCAAAATACCATTTCAGACACCAATCTACATGGTCTTCACATGATCCAACCAAGATTATGTCTGGACTTTAAAAGAAACTGTGACCTCTGAGTTTGTTTCGGTCTTTCTTCTCAGAGTAGTCTGATAGGAAAAGCCGCCTCATCTAGAGATTAAAAAATTTGATTGACGTGTTTGTACAAACCTACTTATATAAATAAAATCATGTATCAATTTATCATGGGATTTTGAAATCATTGAATGTTCATGAATCTTGATGAATAAGGTTCAACACAACTCACTCAGAAAAAATATTGGTCTACATATCCTACAACAATATTATTCTCTCCCACAGTAGTGCCGCGGCCCCGCGCGCGCCTGCTGGTGCGCGTGGCGCTGTCCCGCCTGCGCGCGGGCACCGTGCGCGCGCTGCAGCGCCCGGCGCGCCGCGACGTGCGCAAGAGGCCGCACACGCCGCATCCCGAACAGGTAACGTACTACATACACATACAGGGCGGTACTCTGTCACACATACAGCGGCACCGTGCGCGCGCTGCAGCGCCCGGCGCGCCGCGACGTGCGCAAGAGGCCGCACACGCCGCATCCCGAACAGGTAACGTACTACATACACATACAGGGCGGTACTCTGTCACACATACAGCGGCACCGTGCGCGCGCTGCAGCGCCCGGCGCGCCGCGACGTGCGCAAGAGGCCGCACACGCCGCATCCCGAACAGGTAACGTACTACATACACATACAGGGCGGTACTCTGTCACACATACAGCGGCACCGTGCGCGCGCTGCAGCGCCCGGCGCGCCGCGACGTGCGCAAGAGGCCGCACACGCCGCATCCCGAACAGGTAACGTACTACATACACATACAGGGCGGTACTCTGTCACACATACAGCGGCACCGTGCGCGCGCTGCAGCGCCCGGCGCGCCGCGACGTGCGCAAGAGGCCGCACACGCCGCATCCCGAACAGGTAACGTACTACATACACATACAGGGCGGTACTCTGTCACACATACAGCGGCACCGTGCGCGCGCTGCAGCGCCCGGCGCGCCGCGACGTGCGCAAGAGGCCGCACACGCCGCATCCCGAACAGGTAACGTACTACATACACATACAGGGCGGTACTCTGTCACACATACAGCGGCACCGTGCGCGCGCTGCAGCGCCCGGCGCGCCGCGACGTGCGCAAGAGGCCGCACACGCCGCATCCCGAACAGGTAACGTACTACATACACATACAGGGCGGTACTCTGTCACACATACAGCGGCACCGTGCGCGCGCTGCAGCGCCCGGCGCGCCGCGACGTGCGCAAGAGGCCGCACACGCCGCATCCCGAACAGGTAACGTACTACATACACATACAGGGCGGTACTCTGTCACACATACAGCGGCACCGTGCGCGCGCTGCAGCGCCCGGCGCGCCGCGACGTGCGCAAGAGGCCGCACACGCCGCATCCCGAACAGGTAACGTACTACATACACATACAGGGCGGTACTCTGTCACACATACAGCGGCACCGTGCGCGCGCTGCAGCGCCCGGCGCGCCGCGACGTGCGCAAGAGGCCGCACACGCCGCATCCCGAACAGGTAACGTACTACATACACATACAGGACGGTACTCTGTCACACATACAGCGGCACCGTGCGCGCGCTGCAGCGCCCGGCGCGCCGCGACGTGCGCAAGAGGCCGCACACGCCGCTTCCCGAACAGGTAACGTACTACATACACATACAGGGCGGTACTCTGTCACACATACAGCGGCACCGTGCGCGCGCTGCAGCGCCCGGCGCGCCGCGACGTGCGCAAGAGGCCGCACACGCCGCATCCCGAACAGGTAACGTACTACATACACATACAGGACGGTACTCTGTCACACATACAGCGGCACCGTGCGCGCGCTGCAGCGCCCGGCGCGCCGCGACGTGCGCAAGAGGCCGCACACGCCGCATCCCGAACAGGTAACGTACTACATACACATACAGGGCGGTACTCTGTCACACATACAGCGGCACCGTGCGCGCGCTGCAGCGCCCGGCGCGCCGCGACGTGCGCAAGAGGCCGCACACGCCGCATCCCGAACAGGTAACGTACTACATACACATACAGGACGGTACTCTGTCACACATACAGCGGCACCGTGCGCGCGCTGCAGCGCCCGGCGCGCCGCGACGTGCGCAAGAGGCCGCACACGCCGCATCCCGAACAGGTAACGTACTACATACACATACAGGGCGGTACTCTGTCACACATACAGCGGCACCGTGCGCGCGCTGCAGCGCCCGGCGCGCCGCGACGTGCGCAAGAGGCCGCACACGCCGCATCCCGAACAGGTAACGTACTACATACACATACAGGGCGGTACTCTGTCACACATACAGCGGCACCGTGCGCGCGCTGCAGCGCCCGGCGCGCCGCGACGTGCGCAAGAGGCCGCACACGCCGCATCCCGAACAGGTAACGTACTACATACACATACAGGACGGTACTCTGTCACACATACAGCGGCACCGTGCGCGCGCTGCAGCGCCCGGCGCGCCGCGACGTGCGCAAGAGGCCGCACACGCCGCATCCCGAACAGGTAACGTACTACATACACATACAGGGCGGTACTCTGTCACACATACAGCGGCACCGTGCGCGCGCTGCAGCGCCCGGCGCGCCGCGACGTGCGCAAGAGGCCGCACACGCCGCATCCCGAACAGGTAACGTACTACATACACATACAGGGCGGTACTCTGTCACACATACAGCGGCACCGTGCGCGCGCTGCAGCGCCCGGCGCGCCGCGACGTGCGCAAGAGGCCGCACACGCCGCATCCCGAACAGGTAACGTACTACATACACATACAGGACGGTACTCTGTCACACATACAGCGGCACCGTGCGCGCGCTGCAGCGCCCGGCGCGCCGCGACGTGCGCAAGAGGCCGCACACGCCGCATCCCGAACAGGTAACGTACTACATACACATACAGGGCGGTACTCTGTCACACCGAGCTTTAGAAAGAGACTCGTACATCACATACAACGGTAGTCGGTAAAAGGATCTGATGGCGCGTGGCCAAAATCGGTACTAACACAGCCGCCTTTTTTTCATTACATTTTGCAACAACAGCGCCACCCTGTCAACGTTATTCATGCGCCATAAGATACTTGTAACAGTGTACATACTGTATCGGAGCGTTAACATTGTACATCGAGCTTTAGAAGTCAGAGACCACATCTACGTAGCAGAGACGATGGTCTACATTGCCAAACTCTTTCTAAAACTCGTTGTGCCATATTTAGATACAGTCGCGAGCAGGTCAAGCTACACGAAACTGTCAAATTTATCCAAACGATATTAAACCTTAAAATGTTTTTGGTTAAGTTCAAAATCGAATGAGAAAATCTGACAATTTCTGGTCACTTGATGTGCTGGCGACTGTACTTCCGGGTACTGTACTTTTTATAAAGTAGTATTCATCTCACGTAATCGCCAACGTTATCTTTTAGCTCAGTTTCTGCGTATATCTGGTCTTTCAATCTGTTGACTGTTCACCAAAATACTGAACAAATCAACAATGAAATGCTGTTTGCGAATAAATAAAATCGAGGATCGATCAATCACAATATAGGTATTGACAAGGAAATTCCTTCTTCCCCACGTCTTCGCCAATATTATACCGCCATTTTCAGTCAATTAGTTCGATAACAAATCTTAATTTTCATGACCAAAGCATACATACCTGTGACAGTTCTAAAACTTCACACTTTTTTATAAACACATAACTAACCTATACTTTGACTTAGGGCGGCGAGGTGGCAGCCACCAACCACGAGCGGACGGACACATACGCGGGACAGACGCCCATCTACTTCTCCTACTTCGAGCGACTGCCGGCCGACGCGCTCTCGGACGAGGAGAGGGATCACAAGTGAGTTTCTGCATCATTATTATTTTATCATCGCCATTATCATTTTGTCACTATCAAATATCTTGATGTCATTATAAATATCATGTTGTCATAATCATTTTGTCATGCTCAATATATTATTGGCATTATCAATGACATGTGTACCTACATCATCATACAATTATCATTTCGACCCATAAAATTCTGGAAGTGGACTTTACTCTGGATATTAGTATGCAGTCAATAATCGACAAAAATTAGGTCAATATTTGTTTTAACAGAAAGTAGTGTACTGCAAAGAGTCAAGCGATTTTGAACCATGTGCGGTTCTATTATTACTGTCAACTTGACCAGCCCTGCACTTTAACTTTTATGATCGTTCGAAAAACGATTTTGCTACAATCTACTTACTTGGCTTGTATACCGTATTTTAACAGACTCAGGAACGATTTCATAAAGCCTCAATTGGCAATGTGACCTGCGAATAGATGGAAAGGACTTAGCTAATTAGCTTATTTACGTTACTGCATGTTTAAATCAATTTCAATGCTAAAAACAAGTATCGATCATTCATCAACTAACTTTAACATTATAGTTTTCTTCCTAGAACATTTTCAACTCCCAACGTCTTAAGAGCGGCCAACCCGTCATTATTCCCATACAAACGCAAATACGTGATTATGGCGTTATAAAAAAAATCATCCAGATATTTTGAACACACAGATATCTTGTGGTTTATATCAGAGTTTCTATTTAATAAAAAAAAAAATTGAGAAACTAATTCAGTAAAGACGTCTGAGCTTTTTTGCGCAAGTGTTATCTGAACTTTGGCCGTTCATAATGTACTCATACATTGATAAAGTAAAGAAAACATCCCTCGTACATGTAATGGAGATTCTAAATGTCAAACACTTTTTACATAAACTTGTAAGGCTTTTTAAAAAAAACGTAGTTCCTGGAACAAGTTTTGTAAAATCTCCGCGCGTTTCGTTCGATGTTATCGCGTTCTCACTCTTGCTTCTTTTTCAAACATTGCGTTAGATGAAACAACAAGCTTTTCAATCATGCTCGCGTTGACGATAGACGGGAAGGGCCCTCTTAAACAAAAGCATTTTTAATAGGAAGCGCTTTGCGCTATCAAGGCTAATTATCCTCGACATTTCATTAACTCATTTCCATCATACTAATCATTCCATTGTTGTTACTAGCCGTAACGCAAACATTACACTTGACAGATACTACTTAGAAGAGGCGACACGTCTTCGCACGGCCGCCGAGAAAGAGCAGGAACCACTTCCCCGCGTCATGTTATACCTCGAATCAGTACTATGCTTCGTTCTAACCGGGCGAGTACTAGAGCTAGAACTCGACACTAAAGGCGCCTTCACTATCTACCGGGAAACGATCGAGTATATAAAGAGTATACACTCGATGCCGCAACGGTTTAGGGCGTCGCCACACGACACTTTCAATAAGCTTGATATACTCAGGTAATTATTTGTTTTTGATTTATAAGTTAAGTGTCAAAACGATCAGTTTTCTTTTCCATTGCTATCATGCTAATTTGGGTTGTACTGAAGTAAGTATGTGTCCATTGATCATTTACATTACATTCCATCCTTGAGGTTGTTTTTATATGTTCTAAGAAGCGATTGTCTACAAGTGTGGTCTCTTAAACCAAAAGATTAAGGGCCCGTTGTTTGACACATAGTTAAACATGACCAATAGTCAATTTAAAAATTAGTCACTTGACAATAGTTAATAGCTGTCAAAGTTTAACTACTCTGCTATAAAGCAAATTGTCATTCTTTTAACTGTAGTTAGCTTAACCATTTGACAAACAACATACTTCTGTCATTTTTAACAAATTGTTGGTTTAACTAACGCATTTTAACTATTAGTATGTTTGACAACTGATCAAACAACGGTTCCTATATGCAGTGGTTTTAACCATAAACGTCAAATCAATAGGATCGATTCTCATCGACGGACTTAACGATCGATTGTTGATCAATCGAGTCAGTTTAGTAATTGTCTTAAACTAAATTATTGTCGATATCTACTATTCATTGTGCGACGATTGATCCAGCATCGATCTACACAGTCAAACTATCATATCTCATAGTTTCTGTAAAATAATAACCCATTTTACCTGTGCCTATTCTAACATTTTCCTGCTATACTTCCAGCCTAAGGGTGCAAGCTCTTCTGTACCTGCGCATGTTCAAGATGTACAACCGAGAGGTGAAGGAGTACAACAAGATCGTGCACGAGTACCAACAGAAGGTACGTTCTGATGTCTGTATCAATTTGTCTTTTATTTTTACCATTTACAGTGTGTTTCTGTTTATTTGTCGCATTTGGTAAACAATCACGAGTTTTCGTATTGATCTCACAGTTTTAACATCAATATTTTTTTTTCCATGGTAAGCATCAAAAACTGTTTTGAATTAACCATTGAAGTGTAGGAATGTTTTTTTGTTATTGTTTTATGTCATACCTGTGTACCAAAATAGACAAGTAAAGAAAAACACACTTTAGATATATAATTACGTATATTGGCAATGCGAATAACGACGAAGACACACATGACATGTGCTATTTTTGACAGTTTTTGAAGTGAAACTTCTTAGGCGGCGATTCGATAATTGGTCAAATTGGTGAAATTTCAAGGACGCGTCACGTTTAGGCACATTTTGTTACATGAGAGAGAAAAAAGATATAACTCACTCTGTCTCTCACACTAAATCTGTATTATTCTTTATTTTTTATTAAGTTTTACTTCTATCACGTGTACACCGCCGAAATTCGGCGCTGCACGCCGATTTTTTTTTTTTTGTCCTCTAATACACAATGAAGACGGGTGTAATGTTTAGGTGTTGCTCAAGTATTAAGAAAAGTCGCAAACTCTTACGTTATTACATATTTGTTTTTGGTTGCGTTATGTTACCATTGCCAATATATGCAATAATATGTCTATGTTTTTTTACACTTAAATGGATTTTTGTTGTTCAAGTTTTGTAATTGGTAGTGATGAATTCAGTCGTTTCTAGTGACATTTTTGATGATAGGGTTCGATTCCCTAACTCTTAAAGTATATTCATTTATTGTTTGCAAGCAAATACTGGAAATTAATATTTATACAGAATTTCGTATTTTCACACTAAATAAAGAAAGACTGAAAATACAGATCAAATACGTATGTTGCACCAATAGTGTTGTCTCTATTTAAAGGCTTGGGTCATATTGGACCTCAGAAATTTAATTAATATGATTGGGTATAGTTTCTGTCCAGAGTATTAAATTAAATGCTAAAATGTTAACCAACCTCAAAAAAGGAGCTTCTTAATTTTTTTTTTTTTTACATATGCTGCAGGTCAATTTTCGGTCACCTTAATTTTAAGTACCTATCCCACCTCCCATACTACAACCCGCCCTCTCTGCTTGTTACAGCCGGCCCTAGCCGAGTCAGTGTCCCCGCTGTCCCCGACCCCGTCCCCCGCGGGGTCGGTGGGGTCCGTGGGGTCGGGCTCGGCGTCGTCGGGCTACTGCTCGCTGGCGCACTCCGTGCCTGCGCACGCGCATCAGGCGCTGTTGCTACTCAACAAGTACTACGCCTTCCTGTATGTCGCGCATGATCTGTGGGAGCAAGCGGACTCCTTGTGCAGGCTTAGAGCTAATAGAGGTATGTAATGCTCTATATTGTTTTGTTTGTTTATTTATTTTGATAAAAGAAACTCTAGCCTTATCTCTAAGGCAAATGCGTCCAAGGCTAACCCTAGACGATCAATTTTATTGCGCATTGTTATTGATAGTTAAAGGTTAGTATTGAAGATCGTTTGGGCGGTAATAAATTGCACAATAAAATGATTGCACAATATTATTGTTGGTCTATAACCCAAATTAATTGGGATAAGACAACCAGTCTTTCCAAGGGGTATCGTATTACCCAGTAACTGGGTTGTAGAGGTCAGATAGGCAGTCGCTTCACGTAAAATACTGGTATTCAGCTGCATCCGGTTAGACTGGAAGCTGACCCCAAAAATAGTTAGGAAAAGGCAGGTGATGAAGATTGGGAGGATGATCTGCTTAAGTATTCAGGAATATCCTGAAGCATAATGTAAATATATAGTAGTACGGCTATTTGTCAAGCTGCTCGTCGTGAATAAACATAGAGAATTATTCAGTCGTGCACTGAATACAGACCGATAAGTACGAGAGTGACAAAACGAATGTGCGCCCAATAGTTGTTTCTTACTAGAATTCTGATTGGTCGACTGATGTTTTGACTTTTAATGTAGGTATGTAAAATATATATATATATGAGAGCAGTGGTGGCCCAGTGGTATCGGCTGCGACTTACGAGGTCGTGGGTTCGAACCCAGGCAGGCGTTTTACTTTGTGGAAATAATTTCATCACCACTGCTCTCAAAACGGTGAAGGAAAACATCGTGAGGAAACCGGCATGTCCTAGAACCAAAAATTCGAAGACATGTGACATCTACCAACCCGCACCGGGCCAGCGTGGTAGATTCCCTCTCAAAGAGAGGAGGCCTGTGTCCCTGCAGTGGGAACATTATAGGCTGATAATGCTGAAAATGTGAAATATAGTATAATAATCTTTGAAATTGTATCGATATATTTCTTAATAATCAATCAAATAAAGACTTAGTTCGACTTAAAAGAGAAAAAAATAATTTACTTTTATTAATCATATTATAAAAATAATGTTAATAAAAAATAAATTCAGTCTCGAACCTAAGCCAATAAAGGCTAGAAATGATAATAATTAGTAACATATTTAAATAACTACTTTTTCTATTAATTAAAATTGGAACACTGCGCCTTCGTTAGGACAGGTTTGCAGAAAAGGGACAGGTATTGGCCGCAGTCGGTTTGTCTCTTTCTAGAGAGATGACCACTCTCTTGTGAAGCTAACGGTCAGTTCATTCTGTATGTCTATGGGAACAAAGTACCACAATTCCTATCATTGCCGTCAAGCGGTTTTGCTGTGTTCCATTTAGAAATACAGAAAAACGAAACAGTCTATTCTGACTGACAACAATCTGTGATAGCAACACACTTGTCAATGAATCACAATCTAAATCATTTGAAGGATATTGCTAATCCATTACTTGATATGTTCGAAAAATTTGTCTGCTCAACAACGTAATTAACGCAATGAATTTTGTTGAAGTGTCAAAATGAAACCCATTCCTACTGTTAGTGTGTTACGCAATTACCCTGCTGGTTGCAGATGTCAACTTACTATAAGTTTTTTTTTACAAAATCAACAAACTAATACCGTCTCTTTCTCTTCCAGATCTGTTCATAGCAGTGGACCGCAAGTGCGGACCCCTCTCTCTGTCCTCCACGTTCCGTCACCTCGTACAGTACGTGCGTCACGCTATCTCTCTCCTCAAGAACGCGCCACGCGAGTGACGACGCGCCAAACACTGGGACTTTATACGTCGCTGCTTCTAGTGACGTGACGTGTTGTGACGTCAGTGACTCTGTGCTAGGGGTTATGTTGTGTTGTCGTGTGTACAGTATGTGATCACTTGGGTTGTAAAGGATGTTGCTTGTAAGTGTTTGTCTAAAGATCGAGGAAGCGCTTTTTGGTCAGAAATGTTAATTCAATTTTAATGTGAATGTCTAAAAGTGCTTGTTTATTATTAGTTAAGTACTGAAGAAAGTAGGAATTTATTGTCTGAATGTGAATCAATAGTATTTGGTGCGTTTTGGCATGTATTAATAAACCGCTTTCAAGTTTCGTTTTTAAAGTTGAATAGAAAAATGCTGTATTGATTAATGAACATATCCTAAGTTGATACGTGTATGAAAAGATGGCGTTGATATTTTGACAGCAATATTCAGAAAGCAATTTATTAAAACAGGCCAAAAAAATATAATTCCTAAATCGTCACATACTGTATAATGGTCGTAGCGATTTGACTGTGCAAATATGTAGTTATAGTTTCATTGAACGAATGAGAATGAGAATCACTCATTTCGTTCAATGGAAATAGTATGCATGCTACGATCGCTATGATATGTTTAAACTGGTTTGGTGTTCGCATTTATTAGAAGATCACCAGCTATTGGTCTTCTGATATAAGTTTTAAAACTCGGCAATATTGAACGAAGAGAGGTATGTTGGCACAACGTTACCCCACAACGCTTTACAAGTTATCCCAATATTACAAACGTGCGGTTTGGATGCATTGGTTACCTCGCATTGTCCTAGTGACAGAAATAACGGATGAAAACGACGCGCAAACCAACCGAACCGACTCTAAACACAATCAAAACGCAAGCGACAGAAGAACGCGAGAGTTATCTGTGATGGTAGCTTCATGTCAGCAGTACATTCGGTCCGAGCGATACTCTCTCTAAACTCAACGTCTTCGCATTTCGTTCTCTTCCCAAATCGATGACCAAAAAGCAAAGTGTAAAAAATTGTAAGAAAATTGTAAATAAGGCATCGTTGCGTAGCAACGGGCAGGGACGAGTCCGATTTGATTACCGACTCTGTATTATATAAGTGATAGACTAATCATAATATGTTAAGTGTTTTTCGTTGTAGTTTTACTTCCCTATCAATGGAAATGTTTTACTGTCGGGAACACATATACGAATTGCTCGTTTCTTAGTGTAATGGGAGTTATACGACAAAAATAATATTTTGATCGCATGTGGGCCAATCGAGTATATTATTAATATCTCAACATGTATGGGATCACTTGTAGGTCTTCGCAATAATTTACAGATTTATACTTTCGCTATGTTGATTTAAGGCTTCCCCTCACAGGCGCGACGCGTCTCTAGTAGAACAATTTCTATGAAAACTACATGGAAACTGTTCCACCAGCATCGCGTGCGTCCCGTCTGCGGGAGCCTTTACGCGAGTGAATTACGTGTAATTTGATTTATAATTTAGTTTAGATGTATAATTATAGTGCAATGGCGACGCAACGTCATCACTCGACGATGTAACGGGGCTATCCAACAAATTAAAATCCAATATTGAAATATATCAATTATTATAATATTTATTGTGCGGCGCTGAGACAAGACGTGTTGAACAATAGTTACACGAATACAACACCAATTAGTTTAGATAAATTATGATAATTACTTAAAGGCAACAAGATATAAGGTGCAATCCAAATTGGTGTAATGACCAGTGATCGGAATAGGCTGACTATATTTGCCTAAACTTCGGAGAACAGAGACAGAAAGTGGAGACTTCCTTACGACTATTTTTTTCTCCCGGGTTTCGGGAAAAATCTGTAAAACTTACAGGTTCAGTAAGTTGAAAATACGCTTTATTTAAGATGTGTAAAGGCTATTTTCAACTAAATTTGCAATTAACAAATTTTCGCGATTTTCACGTAAAATCCCGAAATAAATAATCTATGTTTAATTCATGTATTCGAATTATATTTACGATCCAACTAACCGTTGTAACAAATCATTGAATACATTTCGTAAATATAATTCCAAGACATGAATTAAAGTTAGATTATTTATTTCGGGATTTAACGTGCAAATCCCGTAAATTTGTTAATTGCAAATTTAGTTAAAAATAGCCTTTACACATCTTAAATAAAGCTTATTTTCAACTTACTGAAGACTTTTTCCGAATCCCGGGAAAAAAAAATATAGTCGTGAGGAAGTCTCCACTTTGTCTCTGTTCTTTAGGCAAATATAGTCAGCCTATTCCGATCACTGGTAATGACGCACCATGCTGTATACTGGGCTGCGCGGACATCGATGCACAACCTGTTACCATGGATTAAGTACATGATTCTGAACCCCTGCTTTGAAAATTTTCGCTCTGCCATACATTTTGACCGCGTCGCCAAAACCAAAACCAACCAAACCAAAAACAAAACTTTATGGTGCATAAGTTGTCGCGGCTTGGAAGGACCATTTAAGTGGGGATGTTTTTTTTTTTTTTTGTTTTCTGTTTTTGCTGGGTTAGAAATATTGGACGACACACAGAATTGAGCAAAAAGGAATATGTGGTTATGAGTCGAGAAACTAGGGATGGATGGACTTACTTGGAACCTTCTGAACGAAACACGTTGACTCAAGGACAGCCTTTGCAGACGTCCCACGTGTTCACTGAATTTCTTCCTTTCACTGTGATGATTTCTCACTATCACTTGGTTTTTAAATGTCACACTTGTAAAATAAAGAGTTTTTGAGTTTCTTGATATAGATATTAGGTATTATTCGCGGTGCGGTTGCCTCCAGTCTCAATGCCAGAGACTCACTCACTAACTCTCTTCACTTTTCTATGAAACAGCTGATTTTTGTTTTGATAACCGACGAAAAAAAATCTACGCTAGGGGTCTAGAATCATGTACTTAGTTCACGGTTTCAGTTCGCGCGTCGATGTATTCCAACCTGTATATTATCAAAATTTACTGTGACTGAAATGACGTGATATTTCATCTACCTCATGAAACGTTAAGGTCGCTACTTAACATAGAGAGTTGATACTTAGGGCGGAACCTTCAGGGTAGCCCGCGAAATTCAAATTTTGTTACGTTTTTTGCAATTTGCACGTCACTGTCAGGTTGTATTTTGATTAAAATACGATTCGCGACCGTAACATATATGGCTTTACAGAATTATAATCATTAAAATCAGCAATACAACTCTATAAGTTCATATTACCCTATTGAATGACGATTTGAGGGCATTTGAGGGCAATTCTAACTGAAGGAGTTGTATTGCTGATTCTAATGTTTATAATTCTGTAAAGCCATATATGATACGGTCGCGAATCATATTTAGCTCAACATACAACCTGATACTGTTCTGCAAATTGCAAAAAACGTAAGAAAATTTGAATTTCGCGGGCTACCTTGGCGCATCCCCCTTAACGCAAAAATACTTCCGCACTTATATACTTCCATACGGACTGGCTTGAACAATGACTGCACGTGGAAAGGGGTCTTAAAACGAGAGTCTCGACCCGTAAGCGCTTACCTCAAACACCACATTCACGATCAAATTTGAATGACATACAACCATTAGTAAGTCGTTGCAATGTAACTCTTATGTCATTGTAATAAAGTATAAATTAGAATGATCACCGTGAGCTTGATAAAACTTCGGCAATCATTCTAATGTATACCTTACCTTATCGTTTTACGTCGATCGTGAATGTCCTACCAGAAATCGATCTTTGGAAATAAGCTTAAAAGTCATTGTTACTTCGAAAAGTTTCTTTGCATTTAAAAAATGTGTACAGGCCCTTGTTTCGCCTTCGGAAACTTAAATGCGTTTATAATTCGATCAATACCAAAACATGCAATCTTCCATGAATGTTAATACATTTATTGGTCTGTGGGTAACATCATGTATTCCATGAAGATTAGAAAAACAAAACAAATCCATTTTGAATAAGGACTTAATTTGAAATAATATAGTTGGACGTGTTGCCTCCGCGCCGCACAAAGTACCGCAACGTCTAGCGAACAACTCCAGGAAAAGTGTTCCTACGTCAGAGATAACTGAATAATTATAGAACAATGATTGAGCAAAACCCTGTTTATTGTCATGTCTTAATATAAAACATTTTTTCGTATACATATCAAATAATTTGGGGACAAATCAGGTAGTTTCATTACGAATGTAATCAATGGCGATCTATATAATTTTGTACGCTTAGATATGATGTGCGCGATCAAGACAGTATTTGACCTCTGATCATCGCATTCTTAAACATTTTTGGAGTGACAATAAAAATACTCTGTTATGGGAGCTAGATTCGTTTATATGTAAATTCCACTCTGCCCTTCGAAACGTAATGGAGGATAAAAATCATGAAACATAATAGTTTCTGTCGTGAAGCGCAATTCTGAACAAATCAAAATAAATAATTCCTTTCGTTTAATAATAAAAAAAAAGTTCAAATATTTTTTAATGAATACTTTTAAAGAGTACAATATAATGCTTGACATGAACAGATTTGACTCTGCAAATAAGTGTCCGTAACACCAACATATTACCTATTTCTCTCGGTTGTTTATCAAATTTATGTTGTGATTGTATATACATAATATTATTATATTATACATTTTGTAATGAATATACATGTTAGTGCCAGATAGGTTTTTGTATGAACGTTTATAGTAAGCGAGGTGAGGGCGCGGTCACACGTTGTTAATAAGGAGCGACAAGAGATGCCTTGTACATAGTATATTGTAAGAAATGTGTAGTTTTCACTCTATATTTTAATTTATATTATGTAAACTATATTTATAGCTAAGCGGACAAGGAGAAATTAACATAATAATGTTTGTGTAATGGTGCGTGATCGGGTGTGTGAGGCCTGGCGTGAGTGTCAGTTCACGGGATCCTGTTCAATGGACTCACCATTTGTTTTATTTTTAAATGAAGTGGTTATTGTAAATGTTTGTAGATGAGCTTGCAGCGTTCAGTTATTAGTATATTATAGTTTAGGTGTTAACGCGTTCGGTCCCCTGAAGAAATCTCTCGCGGTACCGTTATATTACCCTACGCTAGTTACCCGCTGTTGAGTCGCACGAGCCAGCGCAGAACTTCTCTACTTAATATTTGTTTATTTTTTGATCCGTACGTTCAGCGTACACCCTGCAGTGTTCTGGACCCACGGTATCGTAGACCACCGATGCTCAATATAGCAATAATACAAAACTTATGAGCACCGACCTACGTATCGTTCCCAACGTTACAGTACTTTCTCAGTTGCATTTCACACGTTCAAATTCTAGTTGAAAACATCACATTTATAATATAGTGCCGGGATGTATTCCAATTAGAGATAGTTATAAATTAGTTTTATAGTTGTAATTTTGTCACTTGTCACAATCGTAGTTATGGCGAATGTTGGAGCATTTGCTGTAACTAAGTACTCGATTGTCAAGTGTGTTAAAACATGTAAGTTAGTTAAGGTTTTGCGCGTTTAAAAATGTGAGGTAAATCTTAAGATGCAACTGGATAGTACAGTAGCCGTTCGAACACTTGTGAGATACGCGAAGAGTTTGAATTCTACAATATATGTCGTACACTGACACACAAGCATTATGAAAACTCGTAGATACAATGGATGTCTGAACGTACTGATTTATTAGTTAACTTTACGTTAATTTTGTTGGTATTAATTCGGAATATTCGCAGCGACATTCTCGTCACCATCGGTACTTACTATCCGCACAAATGTTTTATTTTAAATTTTAGTTATTTTATTTATTATTGTGGCATTGTATTACTTTTAATTTTATTGCACATGAAGCGAAGTTTACTTAAATTGTAGAAGTTATTGCGAGGCATTGTATCTAAGATCTGGCATTATCGAGTCTTGCAAAAAATTGGCATTCGTTAATTCGTTTTGACCCGTTTACGAACATTTTTAATTTATTATTATTTTAATTAATCAAAAATCATTAAATGCATCTCGTTTGGAAACTCGCGTCTATGTACTTGGTTTTTGTTATCGTTCTAGTTCTTAATGAGTTATAAATAATACAATTATTTTTTGTTTTGTTGCTTATTTTTGTGATTAAGCTATTATTTTGGCCTTAAATTAAAAGTATCACAAAATTACCATTGAAAAAGAACTGTGATCGAGTTATTACTTACGAATCCACAAATTATTAATCTATTATGAGAATTAATAATTACTTAATGGACCCAATTTTCAATTTTTTGTTGAATTTATCAAATATCTGACTCTTATAAAGTACATAATCAGCCGACTGGCTTACCTTTTAAATTATTTATATATTATTAGTCCCTAATATGGTTCGCACTTAGCTATGTAATAGTTTTGCTCTTCCCTTCCTACCATGTCCATGGATTACTTAATTACATTAATTCTTCCCTCGCACATGTGTAGTGTGTTCTGACCATTTTGAGGTGAATCCTAAATCTTAATGAAATGAGCCCTAAAATTGAAACCAAATTGACAATTATTATGCTAAGTTGATGAACAAGTGAGCGCTGGTTAGAAAGCATTAGGCGATTGTTTTAGGAAATTGTAAAATACTGTTTTCTTTTTTTTAATAGTATCTTGTGTTGATAGCATGTATAACTTGTTTTTTTTTTATTCGCGTTAAGATTATGTATAAATTTGTTTTCCTCTAATTTTATTATTTTGTGTAACTATACCTTATGTTATTGATAATAGAATACATTAATTTTTATGTATGGATTTATATTTGTTTCTTTATTTTACCTTTTCCTGTTTTGTTTTGCGAGGGGTGTGTGGCTAGCAGACGTTTTAGACATTAAAGTCAATTCGAATCTTTTTCAAAATATTAGTTATAGTGAATGGAAGTAAGCTTGTGTCACAGTGAGTTTGGATCGCGTTTTATATGATAGGGACGCTTTAATTAAGTGATAGTGTAATACAAAATGCCTTTTGTCAATTTTGCCATTTCGAGACACCTTGCGGCCACAGCTCGCGTGTGGTCCCCGACAAGCTATCGTCGCAATAATATTGTCGTTCAGCACAGATGTGATCGTCAGTAATGCCTTATAGCAAGTGTCTTTTTCAGCTGCCGATTTTAGAGTAATTTTGAAACACTATACAGTATAGTTACTGCGGACTCGGTACAGTAGCTCGAGTGTGAGTCAATCTATGTGAGACGGGACGTGCGCTTTACTTTAGTATAGAAGTAGTATAGAGCTCTGTTCAACTGTCTTTAAGTAGGATACATAACTTTAATACTATGTACCTGTATAAAACACCAATCGAAACATTTACCTACTTATTGCAGAAATATTTATAGATCAAATATTATTATATTTATAATCTCTGCTTCCTCAGAATGTTTTAATACAACGATCAGAGTTACGTTCAAAGGTTATTAACTGATTGTATGCATTTATTAATAAGATTTTAATACATAATATTGATGTTAGTATAGGTTAAAAGATACAGAAGTACAATGGTATGTAGTTACTGAAATAGTAAATGAAAGCAATAATACTTTAGTCATCTTTACTGGAAGTGGCAAGCACTGTACGACGTTGTCGCTTCCAGGTATTTAAATACCGGGGACATGCACTAGCATACGCTTCCACTCCACTAAGTAAGCGTCAAGGGAAGGGTACAAACAATCGGAGTTATAAAGGAATGCCAAAATGTTATGTTAAACTGCCTATGACTATCGCCACTGTACCGAGTCCACAGTACACCAAACACCAGTATGCAAAGATTATATCAATTATAAAGCTCGTATATTTGTAATTCTAGTAGTCTGTGTGTCGTCATTAGATTCGTGTTGGACCGCTGCAAGCTCCCACGCTGCGGGCCGCGCACGCGCCGCTCGTGTGCGACGGCCTAACGCAACGCGCTTTTGTATACGATAGATAATAATAGTTTTGCGATAAATATGTTTACGCAGCGATCTATATATTGATAAATTAGATACTATTTATAGAGATCATTCACTTGCACTTATATTTATAGTTGACGTTAATACATTAGAATAGGATTACTAGAGGTGCATGTGCTTATCTGAGTCGATACGGTATTACATTCTTGCCACGTAACTCTGCACGGGTGGTGGCGACGCGTCATGCGTCTGGTGTCATCATTATTTCTTTATTAATTTAAATAATTGTCATGTGCCTCTGACAAGCACAGCACCACAGCGTTACTAAGGCAGCATTCACACGTCGCAATTTTATGATGATAATGTGGCAATCCGAAGATTGCTTGTGATGATTAGGTATGATAATATGAACTATGTTATACAAGCCACACATGAGTCGATAAAACTCCAGATTAATGTCGGTAAACTCGTAGCAGCGCTATTTTGATTCCTGGCCTTGCAGTCTCGACAAATATAACGACAAAAATCGATCGTTAAGTCTAGTCGATGTCAAATTTCTTTAATAGATTTTCAACCTTATACTTTGGAGATAAAGTTGAAAATCTATTAAAGGAATTTGACAACGATACGACTTAGCGACCGATTTTTGTCGCTGTCTAATGTCGAGACTGCAGGGGCAGGTCGATAAATGTTAGAATTCGTGTCCTTACATTTTCGCTAGTGCCCTTTGATTTTTCGTCTACAGTCTTCTAGTTTCTGTGTCAACGATTCAATACTTAAGCTCAACTATAGATATAGGTTTAAGACAAAATTTTGCTACTTCCAAACTTTTATTAATGCCCTTTGAAGTGAAGCGTTATTTTGCGAGAAATTATATTTTTATATCGAAATTAGTACCCTCAGTTAGAACACCAATATTATAAACTTAACTTTTAAACGTTTTATACTCAAGTAGTGGTTCTATATTTAGCATCCAAGAGCTTCAAACACAGTCAACTCATTTACTTAGTCAAATATTTAAAGTTATGTCTGTTAAATCACGTTATTATACTGTTATAACTTTGCTTAACTTAATTAAAAGTTTGTTGTCATCTTTCGTTTGCCGTACCAACGCAAAGGTATATAGATGTTACAATAAGATAACAAAATTGCGACAAAAGCCAGCAATTTTATACATCAAGCAAGTATATTATAAGTTACCAGTAAGCAAACCATTAAAACATTAACGTTGTATATTCTAAACTATCGACGCGATTCTAAACTGAATGTCGTACATAGTAAGTGACTAAGTGGTACACGCACATTGAATATTTTTGCAGTGATTTTGATACGCGTTGATAGATGTGGTACAGAGTGGCTAGCGATGGCCACGCCACCACCACGCGTCTACACAGCCTTTGTGTAAGAAGGGGAATTGAATTCGTTTATTTTAGAGTTAAATAAAGTTCAAATGGGAAATTTAAATTGTGCCTTAGTGACAAATCGTTTAGCTCCAATTTCGTTTGGAATCTCTCGATCTTGAGACGCGGTTAAGAGATGTGTAACGTTATTTTCATCGATGTCGATTTGAAGTATTAACTTCGCAGTATTTCTGGTATTCACTGCACTGTACACTACTGCACTAATGTAAAGAGATTATACAGTGGTTTAACTGAGAACCCCTTCCGAGTCATAGTTGAACTTAATTAACGCAATAATATTTAAACATTTTTTGTTTTTTGTTTTATTGGATGTTGTGATTGATTATTGATTATATTTACAATTATATATGATACGTAGAGCGGTATGTATATGTCGTAGCAATAACTTTAAGTGTGGCAATAAGGTCTAGTGCATTTGCTTTCGTGTCTCTCGAGTAAATAAATCAAACGATGTATATGTATTGAGTACCCAGTGGCGACTAGTCGAGCCGACGCTGTACACCGCTTACATCATTATGTACGTACAATAAGTTCAAATTCTTGACGTTTTAAAAGTATATTTATATTTTATAATATATTAAATCAAGTGAAAGTAATTAGTTAACGTAGTGAATCGAATGTATCGACTATTGTGTGTTTGGTCAATGTTCACGTTATTTTATAGTGTCGCGCGCGCACCACGCATACAGTGTTCACTAGATACGGCCCAGCGCTTCTAATCAATGAAAAAAAAAACAATATTGATCTACTTTCTCAATCTCTCGCTTTCCATCGCACGTTTCCTCAGTCCTATCTCTTGAGTTACTCTACATGTCCGAGACAAGTTATTAGCGTAAGTCAAAGTGCCAAGAGTCGCGAATCCTTCCTAAGTGCAATTCCTTCTCAATTACTCTGTACCTATGTAGATACGTCTGGTAGTCTCACGCGCACGCCGCGGTGTCGTCTCGCTTAGCCAAAGTTATCTACTACGGGATACTTTTAATCATAAACACCAATATTAATATAAGAACATTCTATTTTAAGCGTCCTAGCTTTAGCAAGATTGTGTGTATCTACAAACCGTTATACTTGTCTGTTATGTTTGTATCGGTTCTCTTCCTTCTTCCCTTCCATCTCTCCCTTCCCTCGACTGTTGAGTGTCCCGCAAGTCAAAGTGAGAAAATAATAGTGTATAAATTAACGAAACCCATAACGTTTAACTTAACGATACTAGCAGCTAATGTTAATGATATTCTAAATTATGGTTTGTAGTGGATGTTTTTATTCTCGATATGATAGCGTAAAGTACGGAGGTGGTCTTCGTAAGTTAACAAATATTAGAGCAAATGTAAGTGGCGGCCTCTCGCGGCGGGCTCGGGGGAATGAAATGGAGGTGCGGCGAGTGCGCCCGCGCCGGGGGAGGTCGGGGCTCGCGTGTTGTGAAGTGGTCCACCAGCTGCACATGAACCGCAGGCGCGAGCCAGCAGACCGACGTCGGGCCTTCGCTGTAACACTCATAGCGGCTCGAGCCGATGTTACGTACATTTGTAACGAGTAGAACGCGTGTATTAAAATAAGGGACAAACAAATTATAGTATAAAATTGTTTACCAGACGCCCCGTATCGGGTGTTAGACGAAAATATTATTTTTCTTAGATCACATTATATTGTAATAAAATGGTATAGAAGTATGCGCGCGGCGGCGCGGCAGGGGAGGCGACGCGCGCGCACGGTCGGATTAAAAAATGATATTTTTTTACGAGCGCGGCTACCCCGCCCCGGCCGCATCGCACGCACTCATATTTGTTATGTTTAAGAGGAAATATCTATTGTCTATTCCAAGGGTTGAATAACTACCAACACTTTTTTATATTACAATAATTATAGAAATTATTATTGAACCTGTCGTTTTCTTCATCTCTTTTCCTGCTTGTACACCTTTCTACCTAGTACATATAGTATAATTAGTTAGTTATGTGTATCAACTTGTATCACCAACCTTATAGATTTTAACCTACATACAATCATACCTACATCAAGCCGAGTCGAGCCGCGCGCAGGAGCAAAAGGCAATGGATCATGTAGAAGTCTATCTAAGAGTGTAAGAAAGGACTCGATAAAACTTACCAGTACCTCCCGTCTAAACCTACCACTTATAATATGTTTAATATAATATTATTGGGTGGAAACTACTAAGTCAAAATTTTTAAATCTATACTAATACTAGCTGCGCCTCGCGGTTTCACCCGCAGCGGTATGCAATAAACTTTACGACCTATTCTCAGATCTACCAAATATACACGAAAAAATTCATAAAAATCGGTCAAGCCGTTTCGGAGGAGTTCGATAACAAACACTGACGCGAGATTTTTATATATTAGAAGATTATAAAGAGGTAAAAAATTTGTTTGTTTGTATGTAGGGGGGTAATCTCTGGAACTTCCAGTCGGATTTGAAAAAATATTTTTGCATTTGATAGCCCAATTCTTGAGGAAGCCTGTAGGCTATTTAACATCACGCTAGGGTCCTAAGGAGCCGAGCAAAAATAAAAAAAAGTCAGAACGGTAAGCAAAAACGAAGTAATAGCGCGGACAGGCGATGCGATGCAACGGGGTGAGTCGGGGAACAAGAAATTTCACGCGGACGAATTCTAGGGCAGAAGCTATTAATTTATAAAGAAGAAAGCAGTTTGATTGCAACGGTTTCAATGTAACACTAGGTAAGGGTAGACCGCACACACAATTTGTGGTGACTCTTGTTATAATGGCCCTGAGTTTCGATCAAAGTTTAAAGCTACAACAAATCGACATCTGCCTAGCCTCCTCTCAGCTGAGTCTCCCAGGATGCAGCTGAATATCGGTATTTTACATGGAGCGACTGCCTATCTGACTTCCAGAACCCAGTAACTGAGTAATACGATACCCCTTCGTAAGACTGGTTGTCTGAATTTCAGACTTTTGATTACTCTTAACTTCTGTCAAAGATCTATAACAATGAGAGCCAGGAGCAACGGCTTACCGTGCTTTTAAAGCTACAACAAATAAAACATACATATTACAAGTTCAACAAAATTTATTACTCTTGGTTCCGTACATGCTTCTTTTTCTTCTTCTTCTTCTGTGAATGCGCTTCTATGAGGTCATCGATCTCTTTGCTGTCGTCACCCAGACGTTTCTCGCCGCTGCAAAATAAAGGTCAGTATTATTTTAGGAATAGGTGTGAAGTTTTTAATGGTGCGGACGGCGAGGAATGGGCAGCTCGCCGTCCGGTAAGGACCAGGCCCGGGTCGACGGCGCGTTGTGTTCCACGCGCGCCTCAAAGAGACGTCAGCATCATTGACGGGGTCCGATTGGGCCGATGCCTACCGGGGTCGCGGATTGTTCGAAAGAGTTACAGTGGCCCGGTGAAGGAACACGGGTGGGTTTTAGTCAGTAAGAGTCTGACACGCCCTTCCGCTCCGCCCAGAGCGGGAGAGGTCATTTGATGATTTCCCACCCAAAAAAAAAAAAGTATTTAATAGTAGCAAACGAATAAATAATTTGATATCAAGTATTTGTATAGAGGGGTCGTTGTTAAGTTATAACAGCTGCGTGGTTCGATAAATCAGGTTAAGCTACGCTTG
Source organism: Griposia aprilina (assembly GCA_916610205.1). Lineage (NCBI taxonomy): Eukaryota > Metazoa > Arthropoda > Insecta > Lepidoptera > Noctuidae > Griposia > Griposia aprilina. Next base: position 20,486,856 of record OU744285.1, on the reverse strand, counting down.
CTGCGGTTGGTCCGTGGATGGGAGACCATCTTTATATCAAGACCCCTCCGTGCCTCGGAAAGCACGTTAAGCCGTTGGTCCCGGCTGTCATTCGTGGATCTTTGACAGTCGGCCTGGAATTTTTTACAGCCAGTCTTAACCTTCTCCCATTAACTGGGTTGTGGAGGTCTGACAAGCAGTCGCTCCATGTAAAATACTGTTATCCAGATGCATCCGGAAAAGGCAGGCGGAAGATGCTTTCAAGTATTTAGTAGAATGTATTACCCAGTACCACAACGCGTCTTCATTGGCCAATTTGACACAGTTTGAGACAGGGAAATAATTGTTTTCGTAGCGCCGGGTTTTTTTTTTTTTCAACTTACGGGACCTAGTATTTTTTTTTTTGGAATATGTTCAGGGGTGTCCCCTGAATGTCAATCCAAGTGGGCGCGGCGGGGGCGGGTTCACTTCAGCCGCCATCTTGGAAAACACGTTTTATCGAATATCTCGCGAACCGCGCATCGTACGACAAAAATTGTAGCGATCATTATTGTAGATAATAATATTTGCCATCTTTTTTATTTGAAACTTTTTTTTGTATAACGCATAGGTTTTTAATTATAGCGCTCCAAACTTTTTACAATATGGTTTTTACTAAATATTTAGTTAATGGTCAATGATAAATCGCATCGTCTTCACATATAATTATTATGTATACATAATATTGTAAAACATTTTTAAAAGAGTAACGGTGGAGTTTCTTGCCCATTCTTCTCCATACGAAACTACCTTTTGGAAGGGGCAACTAGAATCAATTCAATTTTTTTGTAAATTTTGACGTTCAAAAGTGCCTTTTATGTGCCTATTTGAAATAAACGATTTGACTTTGACTTTGAATATCTTGAAATCAAAACAGACTATTAATTGAAGCTTCATATAAATGATTTTATTTCTGTGAGTATGTTTGTACAAACACTTTTACACGCCAATCATGTTTTAAAATCTAGATGTGGTCAGCGTTTCCTATCTGACTACTCTGAGAAGAAAGGCCGAAATAAACTCAGAGGTCATCATGTGCAGACCATGTAGATTGATTGGTGTCTGAAATGGTATTTTGAGGAAAAACCACACAGATTGAGTGGACATGTCTAGTCAGTGCACGCATTTTGCAGTAATCGTGCAGCTCAACTTAGAACTTAAGGAACTCAACGGAGCTCAACTCTTATTTCGAAGGGCCAGTGATAACCAGGGACAAAACAAATATCAAGGAAGAGCTTATATGCGAAAATGTTTATAAATATACACATTTCACGTCCCTAGACGTTAACCATTCACTGAGTAAAAAGAAAGTAATAAATATTTCAAACCTCTTAACAGACACCAGTTGTTTCTTGTTAGTGCCCGAGAGCGCCTGTCCCCAGTCGAGGTCGCTTCCCTTGATGCGGTACTGGGCGAGATCTTCACCCATCAGACGAGACAGCTCTTTACGTTGTTTGCGCTCCAAGTCCTGAACACCAAGAAATAATTATTAAAATGTTAATAGTCTAGTTTTGGTAGGACTTGGTATAAGCACAAAACCGAAAGTTTGGCAAATGAATGGGAAGGTCTTTTGCCAGCAGTAGAATGCAATTGAAAGCTATGAGGTACACGTTATTGGGCTCTTACCCTTAAAGGGGATGCGCCAAGGTAGCCCGCGAAATTCAAAATGCTTAGGTTTTTTGCAATTTTCAGGTCAGTATCAGATTGTATGTTGATCTAAATACGATTCGCGGCCGTATCAAATATTTATTTAGAGAATTATAATCATAAAAATCAACAATACATCTGTCTAAGCTCATATTACCCTATCGAATGACTATTACATGAAATCATGACATTTGAGGGCAATTCTAACTTAAGGAGTTGTATTGCTGATTCTAATGATTATAATTCTGTAAAGCCATATTTGTTACGGTCGCGAATTATATTTTAATCAACATACAACGACGTATTGACGGTACAATTTAAATGTTATGCTGCAAACAGTGTATAAAAACCCTATTATTACGACGTCCTGAATGAAAAACATAAATTATTGCTATTTAAAAAATATTTGCACGATTTCTTTTCAAATACTATAAAGTAAAACAACAAGGAACTTCTCTAAACTAAATAAAACACCCATAACTAGAAAACACAGCAATTATTTATTTCTGAACCAACACACAACAGCTACAAAAAATACACCAAAATAAATTACCTTAGCCGCTTTAGACAATTCATCTTGAAGACTCTGTTTCACAGGTCCCATATTAACGTCATCTGTATTCTTATCTTCTATACCAATTTCTTTGGCTACAGAATCTTCTAGAACGGCGTTTAGGGATGCGTTGATTTTCTTGCATGCTTCGAAGAACTTCGCGAGTATCTGGGAGCCTGGTAGACCTAGTTCGGATGCTATGTCATCTACGTCTTTCATTTGGAAGCCCATCGCTATGAACAGCACCTGTCGGTGAGAAGTATCTTATTAGAAAACTGTCTATTTGTGATTGGCTTAGGATCTTTTGCACCGCCAGTTTTAAGCATCATTCTGACTCTGTTATCTTCAAACATTTGACAAAAACAGAATTATCTTTTAAACTCGTTTAGCGTTAAATGTGTTTAGGTGATCGGCGGTGCACGTAGGCCTTAGAATGGGAAACCCAAATTTATTTACATAAGATGTAAGATGTCACTAACTTTCACTAGGACTAGGAATATGAGTTTTAGCTTTCATTTATATGAAAACAACATAATAATGATTGTAAAGTTAAGTTCGTGTATAGATTTCTCTTGGGAAAGTCAGACACAGCAATCATTGTGCTTAAAGTTAGAATTCAAAGAGATCCAATTTCATCCTATTATGATTCGCTAATGATCAATTCGATCTTAAAGGGGCATTCTTTCTTTAGATAGGCTGTTTACATTGACACAACTGCCTAAAAGCAGTAAGAAAGAGGTAAAAAAATAATTGAAGCAATTGGCGGCTACGTTGCATTGAATTACGCAGTCCTCTTGCACCCTCTACACTTGAAATGCGATTCTGGAAACAGTATTAATTTGGCTACGGACGCACTACGATTTATAAACTGCGAAATAAAATCGCTAACGAAAATCATTTTTCAAGCGGATTTTCATGCAATTTATTACCGCAGTGAGCTAACTTTAGTATCTTAGTATTGTTCACAGATTTGCTATTATGAACCGCAACGATTAAAATTCGTAGTGCGCGTTAAGCCTTAGAGCAGTGGTTCCTAACCTTTTCGATTTTGTCACCCCTATGACTTAGCTAGGGAAACTGATTTACCCCCCCCCCCCTCTCCCTCATGTTACCAATGAATATAGTCCACATAAATACAATTTGACTTTATTAGACATAAAAACTGCACAAAAAATATTGAGTAAGTTCTTACAGTCATATTACACAGCTGCGGCATGAAATTCACTGGCGAGCTAGATTCGGTCTTATTGGTCTAATCTTTGTCACATATTACCCCCGCGAAATACCAGTTTTACCCAGGCAGGGGTAATTACCCCCAGGTTAGGAATCGTGGCCTTAGAGGCTCTTCAAGTTGAAGATCGACTGTTTTGCTTTATCTGACTGCTGTAGGACTTACCCCGTAAAAAGGTCATGAAACGTTTGTTTTTATTAAGACAACGTAAATACTACTCACTTGTTGTATAGCATCTAACTTCGCCGACGTCTTCGTATGGAACACGAGGTTGGCAAGCGGCGCCAACAGATCCGTGATGAGTCTGTAGTCGGCTTGTTGTCGGCAGTACGCCTCCAGTCGAGCGAGGTCGTGTCCGGAGAGGTGTTGTTCTATTAGCTCCCTTGTTACAGCTGTCGGGAATGATGGCCATTAGCCATATTAATATAATACATTCGTAAGTAACTCTGTCTGCATGTTACCTTTTCACGCCTAAACCACTGACGGGATTTCGATAAAATTTGGCAAGGACATAGCTGGCATCCTTGGGACGGACTATTTTTTGTCCCGGTAGCACGTTCCCGTGGGATAATTGCCGAGATCTACGCGGGCGAAGCCACGGGCAGAAGCTGGTTATCTATATATTATTTTATTATGGGAAATTATATGTGCGGCAACAAAAGTTTTCTTTAGCACCTGCAACCTAGCGTCTTTTTTTATATGTAGGCGACGAGTTAATAGAACAGCTTCAATTATATTAATTCATCATCTTTACTATTCCAACAAAATATCAAAAACCCAGCGTCAATTTACGAACGTAAATTAATATGACTCAGAGCTACCGATAAATATATTTACTTCTGAATTGATAACTCAAGTGACTAATGTTGTAAGTGAGCTACTAAGCGAGCTCGGGACTTAGGGCACCCCGACTCGGACAGGTTAGGTTAGAAGGGAATGGCGGGGTCTAAAAGACCCCGCCATCCCCTTCGTGGTTATTTTTTTTAAACCACCCAGAAGTAGGAGCCCCGCAAAGCGGGGCTTCGTCGACTACGCTTGTCATTATTCATAATGCGCGGGCATTATGAATAATGCCCCTATTTATTACTTGGTCCATAACGTTGCTTAAGAATTATCACCATGCTGCGTTATATTAACAGTAGCTCGTTTTACAATATATGGTCGCTTGAAAACCATTTATTAGACGCTAAAAGTTCGTCACTGAGCTATTAATTCATTAGACAACGAAATATATTTGAAGACGAGAATGACATTTTAAAGAAGCTGCTTTAATTAGCACCCTTTTATTATTTAATGTCTGTAGTTGGCTTGTTGACCACAGTACGCCTCTAGCTGAGGGAGTTCATGACCAGAGAGATGTTGTTCTACTAGATGCCTTGTTACAGCTGTAGGGATGATAAATAAAAGAGAAAAAAAATACTTCAATAAATAAAATATTAGAAGAAAATGTAGTAATAAAATAAAAATACAATTATCAGAATACATAAATAATATAAACACAAATAGGTAAGCGCTCTTCCTCCTGTCTCCTACTATGCTGTGCCCGACAGGGTCCATAACTGTTTCATTAATTTTAAGCCTACCAACTGATATACTAACATTATGGAATGCAATAAAGTTTGTAATTATGCAATTTGTTTGAATTTTCTCGCAACGAATTCTGTCGATACCAATCAGATTATCCAAGAGTGGTGATTGTCATCAGACCACCCATGAATTGACTACGTTTAGCAGAAGATAGTGTAAGACATTTAATAGCATCACTTTTTTGAGCACCATCAAAATGAAATACAGTAAAGAGATTCAAAATATTAAGGCGGGTATCACATCTCCGCCGCGAAACCATAGCAGCGAAATCGCAGTAGTTCCGCCATGACTGACTTCCGTCCGTTGTACGACAAGCGAAACATAAGCGAAACTGTCTGTTCTAACGCACAGATTTGAATAATCAAATCTGTGCGTTAGAACAGGCAGTTTCGGCGAAATCGCGCGAGAAAGAGATAGAATATAAATTCTATCTCTTTCTCGCGCGATTTCGCCGATCTGCTCGGAAGCCCGGACGCCGGTTACACCTTCGCGCCCAGCGCGCTATTTTGTTGCGGTGCCGCGTTTGTTTCGCACGTATCTGTGGCAGTCGACAAGTTCATAAAGCGGAACTTATATATTTTTTGTAAAATGTATGTTGATTTTACAGAAAAACTAATCTAAGAGGTCCGAAGTAGACCTATATTGTATTTACTATGTCAAAACCGACATTTTGCTCCGATTGCTACAATTCAACTGACTCTCATGATGTTCCGCTACGCGAATCGCGACATAACATCACATTAATAAAATTGGTTTGTGACTTGAAACTCAAAGTATTGATTTCAATTAAACCATTTACATTTCAAATTGTCAAGGGGCCGGTCAGTCAAAAACATGAAGCTTAGTTGCCCATTCCAAAGCGTAGTAGGTATCGATGGAGAAGAAGGGGCAAGAAACTCACAATAATAGTTTTACTTTCCAAGTCAGTGTGCTATTTTGTAAAAAAACAATACTTAAGGTAGGTATTATTTTTTGAAGATTTTTTGAAGCTTCGCTGCAGTTGGGTAAAAAGGGCCCCCGACAAATTTTGATACCGGGCCCCTTTAGGACTAGCTACGCCACTGCCCAGAAGATCAAACAGATCAGACACGAGCGGCACGCAACAACGGCAGGCAACTGCGGCCGTCGAAAACGTACCGCTCGTGTGTATGAACAGTAACGCTCGGTTCCTATAAACAAAAACGAATCGTTTTGCATATAGCATATAAATATATTCGTAAACTGAGCATATAAATAGATTCGTAAACTGAGCATATAAATAGATTCGTAAACAACTTTTACTTGTGATTGCTACTTCCATATGAGAGGATCTACTATGCAAATCTATAAGGTCATTGCTTCATTATTAGTAAAGATACAAGAGTCTTAATTTTAACCAATAACGGTCCGTAAATTATGAGAATCGGCCATTCGGGCATTTCGTTGCCCCGCCACTGTAGTGCGCTTCGATAGCTTCTACGCTATACAATACCTCGATTCAGGGGTCAGGCAGGGGGCGAGTAGATTAAAGTTGTATTACTAACACTAGTTTAAGTCATTATACTACTAACAAATAGGATCTTAGCCGCTCGCAGGTCCAGCATTTTCGCGTGCGGGCGTGTCCAACGTCCAAGCAACAAAAGATGCTTAAAACCGCGCGTGCACACCGGTCATTTCTAACATAAAGTGTAATAACTTGAAAACTACCAAACTTATACCTAAATAAAAAATCGTGTGTGTAGCTGAAACCATACAGAATCAACAGGTGTTAAAACTACATTACAACTTCATAGTCGAAAGAACTGTAAAAAAATGTTAAAATAAGAATATGTGTTGAATTTCCGTAAAATATTTGTTCTTACTGAATTTTTGTACATTAATTTGTAGTTTGCGTCAATAAAACCCATTTATTATTAAACTAGACTATCTAAGCTTTTTTTTGATACCCATATGTCCATAATTGGTTTGCTCAGAGTAGCACAATACACCAAAACAAACACCCCATTCCCGCAACAATTTTGATGCCCCCTGCGAGGTCCAGAGGGCCGACATAAGGGTCCTCCCACCTGTGATTTACGAATAAGATTTAATTTATTTTAGATGATTATTGTGTGATTATATTTGGAATGATAGGTATTCATTTGTATGTAATAATTATATATATTTAACAACAATTCAATACCAGCATACCAAAAGAATTGGAAATAAAACGAAGCGTGTGTGCATTTAACATTTGGCCGATGCCTATTCGCCGTCTATGAAAACTGCCCACGGCTACTATGGTTGCCTATCAAAATGTCTTGCGGAACGAAATTAGATTACTGGTGATCTTGAACTATCTTCATAGTATTAAAACTTTCTTAGCGTTTTTAAATACTAATAATTAACTTATGTCCATATTACAAGCATTACATTATAGATTATTTAGTAAAAAATACGTAATTTAATACGAAAATGCCGGCGCGTAGCGTGTCGCTACGGCCTCAATTTTTCATAACGAGTTTAACACAATAAAACTGATTCAAAACCTATGACACATATAGATATTCTAAAACCTTGATTAATGAGGATTTTTACGGTATATAACACTAATACATTGGGTTATTAATTAAGTCACCAACACATAATATCTAGGGAGCGCGCATCGTTCATAGAAAATTTTGAAGAAATTGTCGGAGCGCTGACATTCAACTTTTTTTTTGCAAAAAATATTTATGGTCGACACAGATTATATCATACTATTGTACGCGGAAACTAATAAGGAGCCACCTGGTGTAATTTTTTGGCATCTGTACAGTGTGCCCACGGTATTCTACCGACCCAAAACGCAACAATCGACTGAAGCCAACAAAGTAGCTGGGACGTTTTCTCTCACTGCAGCTCTAGCTACTAAACTAGCTGCAAACGTTTATTATTGTTTATTAAAGTGAGACTTTTATTACATCGTCTCAAACTTTTTCGTCTGTGTGTTGCATGTCGCGTGGCGGTCGGCCGCGGAGCAGCGATAAAGTGAAAGGCGCTCGTCATAGCAGCCGAGGGGGGAGACTGGGACCCCTCCCACTCCCCCCCCTCGGCTGCTCTGATTGATGAAGCGATTTTTATACCCTTAATGGAATATTATTCCAAATTTTTTTAGTTAAATGTCTATAATGTGAAAAATAGTTTCACTTTTACCGTGGTTTCATAAAATCACACAATCGTTTTTTATCATTAGTCACGATACTTACCAGGTTTGTCCACCTTCACGTTGTCATTAACAAGTGTTGTTAAAGCCAGTGAAGCAGGCATTTTCCTGAGCGCTCGCGCCAGTAGCCGCGACAGTCGACGTCGGAAGTCGGCGCTGTATGCACTCAACCATGCACTGTCGCGGAGTGAACGAAGCATAATGCAGGAGTGCTCGCCTGTTAGCTCGTTTGTTTTTTGGCTGTGGAAATAAAATAACATGAGATATTATCACGCAAAGGAGTAGGCAAATTAGTATACCCAAATTTCGTTTTCGGTGTCCGAGAATTTCCTAATGGAAACGCTCTTCGCTCAGAAATCGCACTAGCGAACACTAGATTTGTGAAGCAAATATAAAAATAATTTTATTAATAATTAAAACAAGGCGTAGTGAACAGCTGACTAGCATAGCAGAATTACGAGGTGGCAAGAAAAAAAACTTTTCTTGTAAAATTCTCATGCACCTAAGACGGATCCGGGAATTCAGACTTCAGACTTTTCCCCGAATTACGACTTCAATTTTTGTATTACAAGGTAATACAGCCTTTTTAGTGTTCTGTACGTCTGAATAAAAAAACGGCACGCTTATAGGATCACTCGTATGTCTGTCTGCCTGTCTGTCTGTCATAGCCAATTTGCTCCGAATCTAATGGACCTGTTAAGTTGAAATTTGGTACATATATGAATTTCTGTGACCCAAACACGGACGTGCCACGTAAGTAAATGAATTTTGATTTAAGAAAATAGATGAAATTGAACACCCTCCCCCCCTTAACTCCGAAATAACAGAGCCTAAAATTTTGAAAAAATACAGAAATTAGTTCTATACTTATATATTACAGCATGATCTTAAAGTATCTCTCAATATTGTACGTACAAACTTACATTTGCTGTTGGAATGTATGGGAGAACATGTTTTTCAACTACAATGAAAAAAGTTTGTTCTTAGGATAAATTCACTCATCCGCACTGCGTCTCGGACCATGCGTTTTTTTTTACTACGTGTCAATATTAACTTACCTGAGGTACACAGGCACGTATTTCTGCGACTTCCAGAACTTGATTAGCTCTTCGGTGAGTCCGAAGCTAGTGCCGATGTAATCCAGGTGTTCCGCACGCACTTCTGTGAGACGCTTTAGTAATGTTGGCGGTTTGGCTCTGGAAATTATTACAAATATAGGAATTTGTAGAAAGAGTTTAAAAAATAAATTAAATTACTAAGCCCCAACTACTGAAACACAATAAAAACCTTTTTATTGGGATTGGTGAGGCTCCAGAAAAAAAAAAAAAAGGTAAATGTGTCTTTTCTTTCAATAGTAAGAATTAAAGTTTCTAAAGGTAAGAAATACTTAGCAACAACGCCGCTCGTAATAAAAAGAGAAACTATTAAATGAACAATAGCTAGCTTAAGGGGACTACATGACCTAAACGCAAATTCATAATGCCTAAAAATATATGATCCACTGCAGTAACCAAAATCAGAAAAATATATGATACTCTGCAGGATATATGCTAGTTAGATAGTGTGTTGAAAACATAATACAATTAACTTGATATGATAGAAAAAAATCACGAAGGTACCGCCAAAAAATTTTTTTAACGATTAGAAACCATACTAATATACATGCAAACATTTAGATTTTTTGTCAGATTATTCTACAAGTAACATACTAACGTAATAGTGTTTTAATTTTTTGGTCCAATGAATAGATTTTTTGTAAATCCATAATTGCTTCATATTTTGCAATAAATTACCAGCGTTGTGTCATCGCGCGTCTCTTTCTTTTCTATGCAATCCGACAGTGACCGCGCTTTAGCTCTTGTAAGCCTATTAACGGTCGTTAATCTTATTGCCTTCCTATCAGATGCTACACCTACAGAAACCTTTATTGCAAGGCAAAGGCATTATAAGTAACTTAAGATTACTATTGAAAAGCCTTATCTTCGATACATATTAAACTAGCTGTTGCCCGCGACTTCGTTTGCAATCTAGGATGAGAAGTAGCCTATGTTCTTACCCATGTCATGGTCTATCTGTGTGCCAAATTCCATCCAAATCCGTTTATTAGTTTTTGCGTGAAAGAGTAACAAACATCCATCCATCCATCCTCACAAACTTTCACATTTATAATATTAGTAGGAAGTAGGATTAAAGTAGCTTTTCGTGTCAAACGTTTTGTCCATGGCTTTTTTAGACAGGATTTTAATTCAGATTTGTTACAGTTGTAACGGCAATCATGTCATTTGGTTTAAATAGGCTTTTATTTTTATAAAGATTCTTCTATATTTTCTTCTATGTTGTAGGCCTAACTTGTAGACCTTTTTTATACTTTGTTGAGTACCTGCTACTTGTTGACAGGCCTACACTGTCCTCCTATATCTGTCAACTCTGTAATTTGAAACATTGTAACAGCCCCTTATTTATAAAAGAGTAACCGTCCAGTTGCCGGCTCTTCTCCATAGGAAACAACCAATTGGAACCGTGCACCTGGGTTCTGACGTTTCATAAGTGCCCATGTAGGTTTATGTGAAATGAAACATTTTGATTATGATTGAAACTGTGTGACAGCGTTGTCCAAATAACGCAACGGATTTCATCATTACTAAGAAATTGATTCCGGAAGGTTTGTGTATACAGCATGTATCAGAATGGTGTGATCATATTTTAAGGATGTGGTACAAACCATCAACCTGAACACCTTTCTCCATGGGACCCACACCGTAATCGCGAAAAAATTATCAACTGTCAACATTTGGGTCGAGTAGGTATTGAAGTTTTGTATATTCAATGTTCTTACCTAGGCACAATATTTTCCGTCTGCAACGTATTACTGTTACCGTTAGCACCTGCATCATCGTCGTCAGAATGATCTTCGTCTAAGCACGGCACGTCTCCCGAGTAATAAGCGGCTAGCTGTTGTAAGGCACGCTTGCCGTAGCCCATCTGTTGGAGGAAAATGAGCCTTAGTAACATGTAGTTAAAGAAGAATGTTGCAAAATCATGTTTTATTACTATAAATATTTCGCGTACACCTGGTGAAGAACTAGCACGGTTTTCGCTACTCAAAAATTAAATATCGAGCTTATACATGTTGACATAAAGTCGAAAATAAACAAACTAGCCACTAGTCTACGAGAGCATCAAAGCGGGCAACCGCACGTGGTTTAGTTTGTTAATTATCGACTTTATTTCAACGTAAGCAAGGTTGATATTTTAAGCAGTGGTAACTTTGCTAGGTGTGCCGCGGCCGTGATAGTCTAGATGGTAGTATTGCAGTTTAATTAACTACCTTAGTCTAATGCTGTAATGGACATTGTCAGCTTTCAACATCACTAAAGCAAGTTGTCAACACAAAACACAGCCTTATTTTTCCAGCGCAGTAAAGTTTTTGTTACAAGGATTTTCGTCGTATCGAAATGTTATTTTAAACTTATTTTACAGAGGGGCGTTGTTGGTATAGATAGACTATAGAGGTATGAGGAACAAGGTGTAAAGTTCACTCATACCTCCATAAAAAAGGGGGAGTCTCCAACGAGATAGGTGTCGTGTCTGGTGGGCTACTGCCCGACGATTGATGTCGGGAAGTTGTATATATGCTAGTTGCGCGGTAAACTCTGCTTGCGCGATGCAGGATTTTGCGTGACCTCAGTGTGACGCGTATCTCGAATTAAGAGTTGTAGATGCCGCTACATTGGTAAGCATTTGTGAAATTGTATAAAAAAAACAAGATGGCGACGTTAGTTCCGAATCTGGCCTCGCGCCAAAAGATGCGTGTACATCTATAGGACAAAGATGTCCCACCACGGAATGTCATTTACATTACACGAATAAATACGTACCCGTTGATAAGAAGGATGCGTAGCTATCCTCACGACCCTAGCTCCCGACAGTTTAGGGAAGTCCTTATCGCCGAACTGTTCACAAATGTTCCAGGGGATCAGGTCGCCGGCTGCCTTGCGACCGCGACCTAAACTGTCGCGGACTGATCTGTAGAAGAACATGGCTTTTAATATCGAAAAATGCCGTGTGCCCGATGGTACTCCTCAACGGCAAAAATAACTAACTACCATACAATCTTCCACCCCCCAAATAACCCCTTTAGAGGATGAATTTAAAAAAATCCTTTCTTTGTGCTCTTTTTCGGTATATAAGGGACTCTTGTGCAAAATTCAAAGGTTCTAGACTCAGCAGTTCAAGCTGTGCATTGTCTGTTAATGATTGAATTGTAAGATTTTTAATAAGTAGATTCAGGGATGATTTTGAGCTACTTTTTAATTCTGGTCTCAATATTCCTTGTAACGTTTATAAGTAACAATGAGGGTTACCGCGCTTAAGTTCGCCGCTAGAGGCGCTAGTGTAGAGTAAGGTTTCTATTTATGTCAAATATACTGAATGTTCACTGTTTGCGGGATTTTTTATCACGGATTTTAACTAATGATTCATAATTGTTGTGCCATTTTTGATTAATTATGGGTTAAGATTTTAAGTAAAAATTAGGATCTAATTTGGTAGCACATGAAGGAAGAATAATATTTGTCTGCTTCATGCTTGCCAATTTTCGGAACATTCTAATCTAAATATTCATTTGAGGTTTTAAAATGTAATAAAATAAACATATTATGAATTTATTGGAACTTTAAACATATCCAAAACATTAAATAAAAGTGCTGATGGGACCTTACTCGCCAGTAGCGCCACCTGGTAAGCAAAAACACGATGTGCTGTTCTTGAAGAGCATAGTAATGGGGATCTATGTTCTTCAGTAACAGCACAATATTAGGCCACACTTTTATTTTTATTCAAGCGAATTTATGCTCTGCGCTCTCTAGTTTTGTAGCCAAATGGGAATATTTACTCATGACCGGCTGGGATTTCGGGATTCGATTAGGGTTTTTCATCACATAACTTTTCACTAGACCGTTATGCCCTTGATATGAAGAAAAACCTATACTTACTTGTCAGATATGTTTCCTTCGAGACACAGTTGTATGACGCACAGTATCTCCGGCATGGCCGTACTGTTGGGCGGCGTGGGAGCCAGCAGCACGAACAGGCAGTGCGCAGGCGCGTCCGCTAGGAGCTGGATGTCGTTTGGACTGTTCTGTGGAACAAAAGTAATCGTTAATTAGTTAAAATTATACGGAAAGTTAACTGTTATTAAACTCACATAGCAGAGCCGTGCCCGGATGTGGTACACACAAGGCAGGCACTGAAATTCCGTCGCCGGCCGGACACGGACAAGTGTGTGAACGAGTTCATATAAAATGTACACACCAATATATATTTTCAGCTCCTGACAGAGCACGGCCCTTCTACGTCCCGGGTACGGCCCCGCTATGTATGGATAGACCTTTAAGATCTCCCAAGAATATGTTTTATCTAGTTTAGAACACACAACAAAAAAACTTTTTTTTTTGGCACCTCCTAACAGAAAAAGAATACGCGTAGGTGTCTTCTTTAGTTTCTATTTATTGTGCAAATTGATTGCAACAACATGGTTTACAAAGTGACGGACACGAGACCAGTGACAATTTTATACAGTTCTATTAAATTAATTGATTTTTGACCATCTTAAAAATATCTACGATTTCAAACACTAAGGCGTTTATTCATAAACGTTGCTTAAAGTTAAGTAATGGTTAGCGACTGATCGTATGTACATTTTTGGCATTTAGACGTCATTTAACATTAACCAACGTTTATAAATAAAGTGGTTGCAGTTTCCCATACTACTTAAATAGTAGTTGTCTGATGTCAGACTAAAGGTGATCGTCCACTGGTCCGCACCGGCCGCAACGCACGCACGGCACGCAACGTATTGAACGGATTTGCCGATGGCATGCGTCCACTGTATCCGGATAGGATTTTGATTCCGATTTGTTACAGTAGTAATGGCAATCACGTCATCTAGTCTAAATAGGCTTTTATTTTTATATAGATTATTTTATATTTTGTGAATGTGAGAATGTTGTAGACCTAACTTGTAGACTAGATTTGTGGACCTTTTTATATTTTGTTGAGTACATGTTACTTGTTGACAGGCCTACACTGTCCTCCCATAACTATCAACACTGTAATTGGACACATTGTAAAAGCCCCTTATTTTTAAAAGAGTAACCGTGGAGTTTCTTGCTGGCTCTTCTCCATAGGAAACAACCAATTGGAACCGTGCACCTAGCTTCTGACGTTTCATAATACGTTTCATAATTTGATTTTGATTTTTGATTTGAAAATTTGAATATTGTCGACGTTTCAGATTACACAATTCTTCATATCTTTCTACTAATAGAATTAAAAGCGAGTCATCCATTTACAATGTTTTTAGCGGTTCTCACCAAAATTACAAACAAGACAAATTGCGGCAGTGAGCGCTGCACGCGTTGAACTAATCCATGTGACGTCACCGGCACGAGACGCATTATTATTATATGCCAGCGCTCGATGGGAGCAGTACCGATAGTGGACGGGGAAAAGAAGACAGAGAGGAGAGAAGAAGGCTTCAACACACAAAGATAGAATGACAAAAACAAAAGGTTTCACATTAAATTCCTCACCTTATAATGACTGGCCACATAAATAGCGACTAGTCTATGCAGGAACGCCTCAGCTGCTTTATGGTAACAGAACAAGGCGTCCCTATTGACGCGGTACAGCTCGCAGGCCGCAGGGGGCGGAGCACCCGCGCCTGCGCCCGGGGTCGGCGCCTCCAGGCACAGGAGAGAGTTCAGCCAGGATTCTATGGGGTCACCGGAACGATAACGGATTGGTTCTTCTAGTTTTATCTGTGGGTGAAAGAAGGGATGTAATTGATTGTTAAGACCAGTGTGAAAAAAAAAGATTATTTTTGTTGCACTAACATGTTTTTTATTACAAAGAACATGTTGCTAGCAACATTTCATACATTTTGAGTGTGAAAAATGTTACCAACAACACAAAATGATGTTGGTTCAACAATGTTATTACAAGCTTTTTATATTCATTATTATCTTCGTTTTAGAATAAGTATCAACCTATAATTAGGCGTTGATAAATCTCATTGATACATTTTAGTCTGTTGATAGTTTTTGTCATTTAATTTTAACGAATACTACCTTCTGCCCATGAAATTATCCCCCAATGATCATCTAAGCCTTCTCATGCTAATCCATGTAACTGGAGAAACCTTGACCCCTATCATACAGGATGTCCTAGTTCAGGAGTCAAGACGTCACTGATGTAACGTGTACTGAAGTCTTAGAAATAAATTACAATTACTTGACTGTATATCTGTTTAAGAGAAAGGAGGAAAGTGCAGTGAGGTAAGAGCACCTGCATTTGCTGAATTTGCATATTATAATATCTCTTGAATCCTTGACTAGTTCGTTGAGACTGTCCGCCGCGACCGATAAGGCGGTAATCACACGATGGACAATTTGTCCACGACGATAGAACGTATGGAAATCTATTCAATAACGCACACGATGGACAATAGACTTACGATTCTATCGTATCGGAGAAATTGTCCATTATCTACTTAGCGCCAAATCTGTCAGAAGGATATTATTATTACTCACGGGAGGGGGCGCGTTGTGCTGCGTTTGAAGCTGAGCGAACAGTTTCAGCGACAGTGCCCTGCCAGTGCCTTCGTATCCGGAGACTGTTGAAGACAGGAGAGCTAATGGGGCTCTTTGTGCGGCTGCGGAGACGTGGACAAGAGGAATGGCGGCTGCTTCGTCTACCAGGACGAGGTCGGCCGCTGAGAGGAGCGAATGGTCGTCCGGAGTTACGTACTGAAAGAAAATAATTCTATGAATGAGTGATATTATGAGTAAGACAAGATGTAACGTAATGTGAAAGTGGGCATTTATTTACGAATTATCGCGAGTTTTAATTTATTATTGTACCATACAAGGTGTACATAATAAAGAGTATTCTATACAATGACGTAATGTTTAATAATGTATGCACACAAATTTACTATCTTTTTTTTATAAATTAAAAAATCCAGATATGACTTCTAGGATAATGTAATTTTAGATATTGTATCTGTGTTACTGGCTAGTTTTTAAATACTTTTTATTGTAATCTGTGGAGAACGACGTGGCTAGCATAATTGTTTAAAATAGTATATTTAAGATATTTTGACTGTTTTTATTGTGCTACTGTTTGTTCTTCCTTTAATAAATAAATAAAGATGAATATGATAACGGTTTTCAATTATGATAAGAACACACAACAGTAAATAACAGTTCATTTAAAATGAGATACAAAGTGCTTATCTGAACAAAAATATCATAAAGAAACAACAACAATAATAAACGCGTATTCATTCTCTGAATTGTCCAGTAAATTATAAACAGTTACTACATATTTTATTTTATTGAAAACGAACAACAAACAGCTACAATATAAAACATGAAATAACCGAATATTATATGTATAATAACCTTACCTGAACAGTCTGCCTGGAGTTCCTCGCGATATTGATCCTTACGATCGCCTTCTTAAAGTCCGGATTGGTCGACCTCACGATATTGTAATCAATATGTTCTTGATATAAACACGCATCCAATCCTTTTAGTAGGAACTCGAACAGAGTGATCAAGTTCTCAGGGTGAGGGGAAGTAACGTATATGTTGACGTAGCCTAGGGCTACGGCCGCAGCTACTGAGAGGCCTAGGGTGGCCGATTTGCCGCGACCTCGGGCTGCAGTCAGGCAGTGAGGTGGTCTGAGGAAAAAAGATTTTGTAGTTCAGAACACCAATATGGTAATACGTCTATCCACGGGTTTCTATTTGTTCCGAACAATTACTGTCGTGGCAGAACACACCGCTTGCTGGCTGTTACAACTTTTCGTACTGTTGCACACTCCAAGTCACCTATTCCTCGGACATTAGCCGCAATTAACGCTCTCCTGAACTCAAACACAGATCTAGATATGTTTGCGAATTAATGGAAGATGGTATCATCTTCCATTAATTCGTGAGAATAATTTGTGAGAAGAATGCATGACTGTGTTACGTAAATTATGTTTAAATAGTGTAGTTGGTTTCGGCCGTTCTATTTATAATAAACAAGCTGACCCGACAGACGTTGTCCTGTCTTAACCATGGATGTCATATGTCGTTTAGTTTTAGTTTTGACTATTGACTAAAACTAAAACTATCGACTCATTTATCAACCGATCCATCTGTGTTAAACGATATTTGCAGCGCGCATTCTGTCATTCTCTGACAGTTATTTCAAACAACCGGCAGTTATGTAAAATTAATATTGGCGTTAAGTTTTCTTAAATTTTGTAACGTTCCTATCAACTTACTTATTTTTTTATTTCATAAGATCCTTCTCCTGACAATAACGAACACAACAAAAAAAAAAATGTGAAATCGGTCCAGCCGTTCACGCGTGATGGCGAGACCAAGGGAAATAGGGATTCATTTTTATATATATAGATAAATAAACGAAAACAAGTCATGCCATGTGGTTAGGAAGAGATTTCTTACTGGTGTCTAAGTAGCAGTAAGAATTTCGTGAAAAGAACATATTGTCTTCAGTTTTTCCAGCTGTGAGTCACAACTGACAACAGCATAAAGCGCGCTACACACCTTCAGTTTAAACTGATGGTGTGTTGCACGCTTAAAACTGATTGGTAACTTTTCAAATCTATAAATACAGTATAAATGACTGCTGCAACACAAAACTTTAATGGTTTTAAGCTACCAACCTATAGCTTTACATGATTTTCTCAACAGCAAAGATTGATTGCGGTCAGGAGGTAAACAATTCTGAATGGGTTATCCTATATCGAGAGGCTAAAGGCTCATTCAGGGTCAGTATTAAGTAACTAGTGGCTCTGTGAGGTCTGTGTAGACCTCGCGAGTCTTTGCAAAGCTTAAAACTGAATAAATGTTTACCGCGCACCTTAAAGCAAAATCCTTAAAACGCGCGCAAAGAGCGCGAAATGTTCTTTTTTAAAAAAAATTGAAAAATTTCGAAAAACTGAATCTACAAAAAAATCCATATAATTATCGAACCTCCTCACAAAATTTCACAAGAATCGGTTGAGAAATGCGACCTGTAGAGGAGAACAGCCGGACATCCGGACATACGAAAGCATTTTTGTCCATGCTGAAATGGCGACGCTTCGCGCTAGCTCGGTCAATAACTTACTTTGATTGTTTGTCAGCAAGCGTGTTGATAAGAGCAACGAGCGCAGTCGCTTGGTCGTACGTGCGACATAACGCGACCAATGGACCCGCTGGCGGTGAATCTGATAAGGATGATATCAATTCCGTCAATTTTGGATTGACGCGCTGAAAAATAAAGAAAATTATTGCTTAAATAATATATGTTAATACAGGTTGAGGTCCTAAGAGCAAATAATTAATTGTGCTATTTTAGTTTCCTTCAAAATTGAGTTCATTACAACTTAAGCGTAGCACAAATTGGGGTGGGCCGCGCCGCAGTGCAACGCATTGTACAAATCCTTCTTCATCACTTTCGTATATTTTCTAGGAACCAACCAACGCTCACTACAAACCGCACCACACTTTTTCGTATGAAAATGCGATGCGCTGCGGCTCGTTGCGGCTGTAATGTGTATGTAGAAGGGGTAAATGTTTGAACGGACAAGTTATTTTCCTGCTTGGTTTTACTTGAGTATCTGTATGTTCGCGTAGATGGCTGGATGAACTTGACGCTTATAGCATGGATTGATCTATATTAGCTCAGGTTCGAGTTGAGTCGAAATAGGAAAGGGAATTTGCCCTGCAATGGGACAATACAGGCTGATTATCCTCCTAATATTATAAATGTGAAAGTTTGTGAGGATAGATGGATGTTTGTTACTCTTTCATGCAAAAACTACTGAACGGATTTGGATGGAATTTGGAATACCGATAGTTTATAACCTGGATTAGCAGGTATATCATATTTATATAATTTGTCAGATCCACAGCATGTACTCAACAACAGATAGTGAGATATTTTCTTGTCTGTTTTTTTTAAACTGTCCAAGTGCGTGTCGGACTCGCACACGAAGGGTACCGTAACACTGTACAATATTTAATACTACATATTAAAAACAAACCCCTTTTCTTGTATGGGGTCCCCTTTAATTTATAAAATGATTTGTTATGGCGGCAATAAAAATATACACTGGGAAAATTTCAAGTGTCCACCTATTACGGTTCATGAGATACAGGCCGCTGACAGACAAATGGACGGACAGTGGAGACTTATTAGCAATAGGGTTCCTTTGACACCCTTTGGGTGCAGAACCCTAAAAAATTAAAAGCTGTTTATTGGTAAGCGCATCACTTGGGAACGACTTGAGAGATTTGGCAATTTTTTGTTTTAAAATGTTCGTAATAGTCTAAATTAGGTTTCTATGGAAAAAAAAATTAAAGGTTATCTAGAAAATGTCCAAATCCGAAAAAAAATAACGTCCTTTTTTCTATGGGATTTTTGTATGAAGTATTGAAACGACAAGACATTTTTTTTTGTGTCAGCTAATTGAGTAGATAAATTAGATAAAGAGTAGATAAAAATAAGTTTACCTCAGGAGCAACATCGACAGGCTCAACTTGCGCAGTCTTAGACGATATAGGTAGAACGGTAAGTGCATCATCTAACACCAAGCAACGAGGGTTATCAGCTAGTGACAGCAGGAATCTCTCGTTGAAACGATTCACAACTGTGTCGTATGCTTCGGTCTTGAATCTGCAAAAAAAATAGTTTGATATACAATGTGTATCTTAAATAACGCACAACCTCTTAAGGGGTCATTATACTCATCATTATGAACAAGTTTTACTATGGGAAAAAACTAGAAATCACGAAAAAAAAAACAGCTTTTCCCTACATTTATGTTCGCATAACTCGTCAAAATGTAGGGAACAGCTGATTTTTTTTTCGCGATTTCGGGTTTGGTCCCATAGTAAAAGTTGTTCATAATGATGAGTACAATGACCCCTTAAGAGTTGTGCGTTATTTAAGATACACATTGTATAATTGGGACAAAAATCGGCCATAGTCATAATCTACAGCACCTAAATGAATGGCAAACTATTGTACACCAAGCATGCTATTGTATTTTTAACTTTCGACGCTAAACCGAGCGTCGTTAGTTTTTTCATTTAGGCATTAATTTAATCGCCGCCTAGTGTTAGTGAAAACGAGCATGAGTATCTGTAACAATGTCTTTTTACCGAATTAATATTTTGACCCATAAAATATTTATACATACATACATACATAAACTCACGCCTGCTTCTCATGGGGGTAGGCAAAAACTACAGAACGCCACCTGCTACGATCCTTACATACTCCTTTTGCCTCGTTAACGTTCATACATATGGTCATACACGTACGCCGGTTGCGAGTACTACGCACCTGACCTTTCTGAAGAACTTCACCAATAAGGTCACTATAATTATGTCCTCCTAGGGCATCCCCTGCCGTATCCACTCACATCTGCCTTGTAAATACCTTTTGTTAGTCGCCTTTCATTCATCCTCTCAACATGACTAAACCATCTAAGCATACTCTTATAATTTTTTGTCACTACATCTTCTTTTAAACCGCACTGATGTCTTAGCACATCATACCTCAGCCTGTCATTCATACAAAAAAAAAAACAAAAATGTTTATTTCTTGACCATAGTTGTTAACATTTTGTTGGTGAATGGCGCCTCCTTTTAAGCATTCATACTCAGCTAACCCATAAATATATACTAGTTAAAAGCTTAATATATTAATAAAAATAAAATGCTGTTCATTGGTACGTGTACGCGCATCACTTCAGAACGGCTGGACCGATTCGGCTATTTTTTGTTTTAAAATGTTCGTAATATGTTATAATCATGGTATTATCATTTTTTTACGGAAAGAAAAATTGGAAAAGTTGCCGGGAAAATTGATACAATTTCTATGGGAATTTTGTATAAATTATTGAAATTTGGACAGGACAATGTCTGTCTGGGTCAGCTAGTCAACTAGCTGACCCAGACAGACATTGTCCTGTCAGATAATTCAGGATTTTTGAGTTCTATTTATCAATTATTTTTAAAGCTGCCCTTTTTGAATTTCAGGAGGAACAAACAAACTAAGGAAATCTTTCAATTTAGTTTTTCAAAAGTTTATGTTTAAATTATTTATTCCACACAAAATGCACATTTTGACTTTAACACTATAATAATATGAAGGAAACTATACCTGGAGTGGACATCCATTGTGATGGAATGTAACTGCCTCAAGGAGTCCATGGACTTGAGCAAGAACACAATCAAGCCTCCACCTTCAACTGTCTCTACCGTACGAGCCATCAAGTTAGGGGTAAGGGCTTCAAAATCCTGCATGAAATTATTTTTATTACATAAAAAAAAATCTCCAAAGCTCATCTTTATTTATTCATAAACTTTTTCTACATCGGTCAAAGATCATTGTGTGTTTAATCATAATATTTTGAAGAAATGTATTGTAGGTACGTGGCCTACTGCCTGAAAATTTTATACTGGCAATGTCAGTCTTCATTTTTCTACATTTTCTGTTTTAGTCAATTTGCCACAATTAACAATATTAATCAAGTGATTAGGAGTATTTTGAACCATGTTAGTTTCAGAACTTAAACAGGAGTTACAGCACTAAGTATGGCTGTGCATTTGATATTAACAGTTTATCCATTTATGTAGATATAGTACTTATTTTGTAACACTGTATTAATAACTTGTACAATCCGTAGTTTGAGTTAATAAATATTATGATTATATTTTTATAATCATTCATGTAAGTAGTTCTATTTACTGAAATATGGGTGTCTTATATATTTTAGAAGTCACTACATTACCTGTAATACACACATTCCATATGTCTGACCGAGCATAGTGTGACTCTCAGAGTAATAACGTCCGTGTATAGTGGTGGCTACCCTGAATGAATCAAATAGAGATTCTTCTGATACTTCCAACTTGCCTGCAGCTATCTTCTTTGCTCTCTTGCGGCCATGACTGAAAACAAATATTTATTTTAATTTTTTATTATAATTACATAGAGTTCTTGTAGTAGCATTTTACTTGACTATTTTAACCCATCGAAGGACACCGAATGAGTCACAATAGAAGTTTTATTGTTTTTAATTCTGGGGGGTGTTTAATGTCCCGCAGAGTGTTAAGAGGTAGTTTTTTTTTTTGAACTTGTATATGAATTTAGAAATTTTATAAAGTTAATTAAAAGAAAAAAACAGTATGTATCCAAAAAGGCTTATCAAGACCAAAAAAAACTCAACTCCTTGTAATGCTATGACATTTAAATGCTCGTTAATTAATATGAGTTAAGTAAAGTATATTCTATTTATGTGTCTATATGAGCACTTGGTAAAACATGTTTATTTCAACTTACTTGCTAATAGCATCATCTTTATTTTTATAGCACCATAGAACTGTCGGCCTGGCCTTAACAGTAGATTTTACTAGCATATCGTATAAAATGGGAACCTGCAAAGAAATCAGAATTTTGTGAGTTAAAAAATATTATGGCTAGGTTTATCTAGGAAATATACTTTAACTAAGGAGTATCTTTTATGACTTATGTCTAGCAGTGGATTACGGTAAGCTTGGTTGATCAATGAACAAAACAGTTAGCCTGCTATGGTAAGGCTTCCTACTCTATTCTTCTAGATTATTTATTTTATATATAGCCGTTAGTCCCGGCTCTCATTCGTAGATCTTTGACAGTTGTTACAGGTAGTCAGAAGCCCACTAAGTCTGACAACCAGTCTTACCAAGGGGTATCATGCTACCCAGTAACTGGGTTTTGGAATGTTAGATAGGTAGTCGCTTCATGTAGCCCTAATACATAATGATAATACTAAACAGATGATGATACTATACAAATTGCTTGATTTAGCTCTATACATAATGAGCATGGCTTTTCGTTCTGCTCGTAAATCTGTTTCTCTTCTAAGAAAGGGCTTAGGGTATTGGTAAGGTCATCTTAGGGCTTGTTTTAGACCAAATAAGAGGACGGTCGTGGTAGTTTCAATAATGTACTTACTTGATCTCTACTTTTGTCCCCCACCAGAAGGATCATAGTACGATGTCCCAACTTAACGCCATTCTCTATCATCACCCTGATACGGTTATCTATTTTCTTTTTCACCATTTTGCTAGCTTATTTCACAAATACACGAAAAAAAACGGAGTTTGTTACACTTTATAACCTAAAATGACAAATAATCACACGGCTTCAGCATGTTTATTACAAGTTGTCAATGCTGTCATTCTTGTCATTTCATGACTGTCATGTACTTCTGTCAACTGAGCATTTACGGAGAATGATATTTTTTTTCCGATTACGCTGTTGTCCTCAGATCAAATAAAAAATCAAGACATAGCGCTGCGAATAATACAGTGAAGCATGCAAAACTCCACACAGTACATTTAACTACACCTTACTCTGTGCATACAGGCTCACACGCACACATTTAAAACCTAACTACAACACAGTTACCGAAACTGGCCTCCCGTCACTTTTGACCGCGTTAAGTATTGATTTTTATTGTGGTCTGAGTTGTCCACGAGTTACTTCAAAAAAGAAACCTACCACCCAGCGGGTGAGTCGCTGACTAGCGAGCATTCGAGGAAAAAGTTCAATACCATACCAAACCAAATCGATGAACTATTATCGTGTCGGACTGAACTGAGCGCAAGACTAGAACAAACTCAGCATTTAATAGTTGCTTTAAACCTCAAACCTTGCCTCCAACTCCACTCCATCTAAGTCGATAATCCCCCACAATGGCGATCACAAATAACTTGACGATTGTCGATTGACAACTTGGTAAGATTAGGAAACTGCTACATGTGGGTTGCAGCAGTACTGGCGGATAGCTTATGTACGGTACGGGTCAAAATAATTGTAGGTGTCCTACGACTTTCATTTGTAGTGGGACTGTGAGAAATATAGAATGTTTTTTGCATACATACATACATAAACTCACGCCTTCTTCCCATGGGGGTAGGCAGAAACTACAGAACGCCACCTGCTACGATCCATACATACTCCTTTTGCCTCGTTTACGTTCATACATCTGGTCATACACGCACGCCGGTTCTGAGTACTACGCTCCTGACCTTTCTGAAGAACATCACCAATAAGGTCACTATATATCTTCCTAGGACGTCCCCTCCCGGCGTTTCCACTCACATCTGCCTTGTAAATACCTTTTGTTAATAGCCCTTCATTCATTCTCTCAACATGACCAAACCATCTTAGCATACTCTTTTCAATTTTTGTCACTACATCTTCCTTTAAACCGCACCGTTACCCACATCATTTAGTTTTTTGCATTGTCTAACATTTAATTCTATACCAAATATTGATAAAAGTAATAACCAGCGGGATAATTGCGTAACCCACTAACATTAAGAATGGCTTTCATTTTGACACACGTATTTAACGCAGTTTTAATAGGCTAAAACGTGATATTTTACCATATGCTTCTACATACTGTATTCCAGTAACACTAAGCTATAGCACTTGATAGCGAGACGGTGAAGCTATTTCCAATTGTTGTTAGAGCTGAGAAGTGATTTGGGTGTGGAATCTGTGGAACGAACAAAACTTGGGTTTACAGGTGAATAACGGGAGTACAACAATGTGTCATTATTATGTCATTCTAAATTTCATGTAAGGCAAAGCATGGTTTTTTATAGAATAAGTCATCCATTTTCGCTTACATGTCAACAACAACAACAGCCCTCTAGCTAGACCGTATTTCGGCCATAGCGGCCAATCTCAACGGAGACTAGCGTTTGGCGCGGGAGATGTTACAGTGCACAAGTATGTGCGCAGACACAAGTGCACTCTCTCTTCCCTCACTCTCGTAGTCTGACGGGACGGCACGCAATCTGACACGACTGGAGAGAGATCAGGCGCAGGACCATTGGCTTAACGTGCTTTTCGAGGCACGAGGTATGACAAAGCCAACTTCGAAACTCCGGGCTTATTGATTCCCAATGGAAAAACCGAATAACACTTTGCCCGACCTGGGAATCGAACCCAAGACCCCACGCTCGGCAGTCGCACTTGCAACCACGAGACCAAGGGTCAGTTACGGGGCGGGATCGTTACATGTTAGTAACGTTACTCACCTAGATAAAGGCTGTTTCATACTGAATGTCGTTACCCACATGTTCGTAAATCACATTTCTTTACATCTTCTATTTTTATTGGTCGGAATGTCACGTCAACTCCAGAATAAATAATAAATACATAGCAATTTTTCGACTTATTTGGTACTTAATATTACACACGTAACTTTTTTTGTCTATATTTTAATTAGTTGGCGCCCGATGTTAATACTGAAAAGCTAATAAAATTATAGAACGAAGCTAAAATAAAAGTAGAAGTAAAAAAAAAAACAGAAATTACATGAATATAAAGAAGCCTAAATATCTGAAACAGAAATATCGTCGTCAGTGGCAAATTGCAATGTTAAAACTTTTTAATAATAAAATTGCTTTCTCACTAAAGAAACCTTTTTTTTCCACTAAAATAGGATTACTTCCTAACGTTACCTGTGAGTAACGTATTCAACATGTGATACACGAGTTTACACGACACATGAAGTGCCATTTGAGTAACATGTACGTACATTTACTTTGATCCATACCTGCATAGGATTTGCGATGCAGGTGGCCTTTGTCCAGCAGTGGACGTAATTTCAGCTAAGGTGAATCTTTTTGGATTAGATTTCAATTTCATGTAATACGTCGGTTAATTATTGGGGAAAATAAGCCCGAAAATTTGTTTAATATCGCCAACTGGCACGTGCCGTAATTTTCAAAATTATAATGGTGAAATGCAACAGTTTTATTTTCATGCCTGTTTGTGTGGCAAAATTCTCAAAGCTAAGGAGAATATCTGTAAACAAAACAGTTTTGATTTTTTCACTGGCAACAAACAAGCGTCGTTCGTCGGTTCGTCCGGCTTGCTGTCAATGTCATAGAAAACCAAGCAAACTGTTAACAATATTGAAAAATTGCGTTTTCTTTAGTAATTATGAGATAAAATACATCAATTAGCTAATTATGTGACATGTGTGTTCTACTATAAACACTATCATCGCGTGAGACCATCCATAAGTGTCGATATTTTGTATGCTAAGTGTGTGTTGAAAACCGTTTCCAGATACTGTTATAATGGCAAAAGCACAAATAAATACGAAATCCAGCAACTATATAAAAGACCGGGAAGGTTTTATCAAGGAGTTGAAGCAATTCAACGAGAGTAAAAAGTAAGTATGTCGTTTTTACGGCACCATTTGTTACTACTTAATTACAGTACATAATCGGGTACTTAAGTCGGTATGCATTGATCAACTATGCAATTTATGCCGTATTATCTAATGGGCTGGTGGTTTTTCTGAAAGTGTTATGAGATATGTTTTCTTTATTCATATAATTAGCACACCTGAAGTGCACTTATTATTTCTCAAAAAAAAACTGCCTACTGAAAATTGTTTGTGTACATATTGCAGCTAACCTAAAAACTTTTACAGTCTAACCATTTTCTGGACTTTTATAATCATATAATCCTGTAAAACAGTGAAAGTTTTTTTTATGCTGTGTACTTACTGAAATAATATTTTATTTTTCAGTCTTCCTACAAAAGTGCCAATAGTGAATGGCATAGAAATAGATCTGTATCTTTTCTACACATTAGTTCAACAGAGAGGGGGACTCGGCAAGGTAGGTCATGTTGAATAGTACCAAATTTTATTATTACTTTGAAGCCTTTTCCTATGAAATTTTGTTCTTGAAATATATATCAAAAAGATAGCAGTGGTGGCCCAGTGGTAAAGACTGCGACGAGTTGTAGGTCGTAGGTTCGATTCGACCCCAGTCAGGCGCTTTACTTTAAGTAAATTATTTCATCACCAATGCCCTCAAAACGGTGAAGGAAATCATTGTGAGGAGACCCGCATGTCCTAGAACCAAAAACTCAAAGACATCTGAGATCTACCAACCCACACTCTGCCCACTTGGTGGATTATGGCCTACTCCCTCTCGCTGAGAGGAGGCCTGCGTCCCAGCAGTGGGAATATAGACTGATTATGAATCTCTTGATACATCTAAAATGCAGATGTTCATTTCTTATTAGAGTTCTTATTGTAAAAGTTGTAAGATAACACAAAATGTTCCAATTTAAACATATCAAAACCAATTGTGGCTTTTATTAATTTCAATAATCCTTACAAGTATGCCAAAGGCTTTAAAATTATAGATTTGTGACCGCTTTCTTAATCATAACAAGATCAGCTGTGATTATCTCTAATTACAGGTAAATCAGAATGACACATGGGAGTCATTCCTGCGACCCTTGAGGCTACCACATCCATGTATCAATGGATCCACACTGCTTAGAAGAATATATGGATCATATTTGGAAAAGTAAGATTTCATATAATATTATTAGAAATTTTGTTTCTACCCACGACTTCATCTGAGTGAAATTTATGGTTCCCCCAACCCACCCTGTCACATCACATCTCCTGCACGAGCTATTACTTCTTTTTTGTTTAGTATTCTTTCTGATATTTTTTCTGTTTGCTCGGCTCCCAAGGGTCCTAGCATGACGTTAAATAGCATTCCTCAAGAATTGGGCTATCAAATCCAAAAAATTTTTTTTGAAGTCCGACTGTTAGTTGCAGAGATTACCCCCTACATCCAAACATAAAAACAAAAAAAAAACCTCTTTATAACATTAGTATAGATGTAGTCATGGCCAAATAAAACTAAAATACCTAAACTAATAACAAAAAAGATTTAATCTTTATTCAATGACAAGCTGACCCGACAGACGTCCTGTCTTAACTATGAATGTCATATGTCGTTTAGTTTTAGTTTCGACTATTGACTAAAACTAAAACTATCGACTCATTTATCAACCGATCCATCTGTGTTAAACGATATTTGCAGCGCGCATTCTGTCAATCGCTGACAGTTATTTCAAACAACTGACAGTTATGTAAAAGTAATATTGGCGTTAAGTTTTCTTAAATTTTGTAACGTTCCGATCAACTTCCTTATTTTTTTATTTCATAAGATCCTTCTCCTGACAATAACGAACACAACAAAAAAAAAAATAGTGAAATCGGTCCAGTCGTTCACGCGTGATGGCGTGACCAAAGGAAATAGGGATTCATTTTTATGTATATAGATTAACTTCCAGTGAAGACTGACTGAATTTAATTCAGACTGACTGACTACTACCCATCCGCAAGGTGGGTAGTAGTTTATGTATCTAATTTTAACTCGGGTAGAAGGGGGGCCCCAAGTGTGACCAAATCTTATATATTTGTATTTACTCACACTTGAACCCCACTCTCGTCTGGCTAGACCTTACAAAACTAATTCTTTACTACTGAACTGATTCCGTAACAATATTATGATTTAAAAGATTGTCCGTGGAGTTTCTTACCCATTCTCCTCCAAAGGAACCTACTATGGGTTTGGAATGGGCAACTTGCTTATCTTTTTAGCTGACCAACTTTTTGACTGTTCAAAAGTGCCTGGAATTGGTTTAATTGAAATAAATGCTTTGAATTTGAGTTTTTCTATGACCTTAGAAATTGTAGAAAATATAATATTCCATTTTGATTTAACCAGGTATGAGAGAGCAAAAGGGCCACCGGGCAGGGATGATGACAACGATATGGATGAAGACCCAAGACGCGGACGCGGCGGTGCCATGCCACGCATATCCTTTGGAGGGGGTACGTACATATCAGGTATGTTTCAAGCGGAAACATATTGATACCTGTGCTTATTCTTCTCTATTATTTATTCTAAATTAGTTCCAATTTTATTTAAATCATCGGAGAACTGTTGATCAAACTTTTTTATTCAATAATATTTAAATAAAACTTTTAAGTCTTTTGGGATCTGTTCAAAGTTTTCTGATGAATAGTCCTTATTGTAGTGGAGTTAGTTATTATTATACTTTGCAATTTATTATTATTACTAAATATTTAATTCAAAAACTACATCATCACTGACAGGACTATTGTTGCCAATAAGCCTGATGTAGTGGTGGTGGATCGAAGAGAGCGCAATGATTGTTGACATAGCGGTCCCGCATGACGGGAGCCTCGTGAAAGTTGAGAAAGATAAACAAATCATCTTGACTTGGCTCGCGAGGTTGTCGACATGTGGGATGTGAATTCAGCGATCATTGTGCCGATAGTCGTGACAGCCAAGAGCCTCGACCAACACCTAAGGAAGTTCTCGTTGGCCAGCTGGATCAACGGCTTAACTCAGAAAGCGGTACTTCTGGACATGGCTCGCATTGATAGGATGTTCCTCTCTCTGGAGCCCTGACCGCCGGTAGCCTGGACCTGGTTCCCGATACCGATGGGCTTCTATTTTTTATATTCTATTATTTAAAAATATAATTTATATGTATATAATGAAATAAAGGAAATAATAATCTGCTGATCTTTAGAAACAGGAAAAGAAAGTTAATTCCAATTTCCATTACTTTATTAACAATATCTTCTCTTCCGCTATTAACCATCTGCAAAATACTTCACCACTTTACCAGTTGTTAGGCAATATTATTTATCGGCATCTAAGCATCAGGTGAGGCGCTCCGTACCGGCTCCCGCGTCGCCGCAGCATCGGAACGATTGGCCCTCTCGCTCTTATCGCCGATGCCGAACGAACAAGACTTCGCCGTCAACGTGTGTACCGTGCTTGCTGCTGACCATTCGAACCGACTGCCTTTGAGTACTACGCCGCATATATTGGATTTCTTGTTGGCGCATGCTGGGGTCTACAATCATTGTGAGTATAATTTTATCATCATCATAATCATCATCATTTTAGCTGAAAGTCGTCCACTGCTGGACATAGGAAAACTCAAACTCAAAACCTCTATTTCAAATAAACCAATTACAGGCACTTTTGAATTGTCAAGGGGTTGGTCAGTCAGAAAGATGAAGCTAGTTGCCCATTCCAAAACGTAGTAGGTATCTGTGGCGAAGAACGGGCTAGAAACTCCACGGAGCGAGGAGGTGGCCGCCTCTAAGCAGCGCCACTTTGACCTGTTCTGCGCTTCTCGCGTCCAGCGAATTCCTGCGGCCTTCACCAGGTCATCGGTCCACCTTGTGGGACGCCTTCCAACGCTACGTCTTCCGGTACGCGGTCGCCACTCCAGAACCTTTCGGCCCCATCGGCCATCTGTTCTGCGAGCAATGTGCCTTCCCCACTGCCATTCAAGTTTGACAATTCTTAGGGCTATGCCAGTTACCTTGGTTCCCCTACAGTACATAAATCATAATTATAATAGAAACAGGGTGGCCAACTCGGATGGTTACAACTTCAAATTAAGATATTTTTTTTAAATAATTGGACATAAGAGATTATCGAATCTCCGTTTTGCCGACGATATTGCCCTTTTTTCTTCTTCAGTCTCCGAGCTGTCTCAGATGCTAGAAGATCTTAGCACGGCAAGTCTAGAGGTCGGACGTCAAATGAATATGTTAAAGCCCAAGTTGATGATGAACAGTGTGCATCGCAGGTTCACCGAGGCAGGTGGGGAGGTTGAATATATCGATGAGTATTATCTCATCTTGGTCAAAAAGTCTCTTTCCAGGCAAGTCAAAACAAAGAAGTGCAAGACGCACCGAAAATGCCTGGAAGAGTTATTGGGCCATGAAAGATCTAATGAAAGGCGATCTTCCTCTATCCCTGAAGAGAAGACTCATCGACACGTGTATTCTTTCCCACCCTCATGTATAGTTCTCAAACATGGTCTTTGACAATTCAGCAGACGTCCACGCTCGAGTTTTGCCATGGAGCTGTGGAATGGACTATTCTGGGTATTAAACTTGTAGACCGGGTTAAGAATACAAAAATCCGTTCGATCACTAAAATAATGATGAGACTCGGAAAGCTGCCACGCTTAAATGGAATTGGGCTGGACACATCTGCCGCATGTCAGACGATCAATGGGCCAAACGTACGACCCAGTGGGCTTAATGGCAAACGACATCGCGGCAGGCCATGGAGATGGCGGGATGAGCTGGGCTCCTTTAATAAAGATTGGCCCTTGGCAGCTCTGGACATAAAGAGGCGGAAAGAGAGTAGGGAGACATTTGTCCAGCAGTGGGACATTAATGGCTAATAATAAAAAAATAAAAATAAAAAACCTGTTTATTTCCGTCCAGTTTATAAAGGTACTTAACTGTCCTGCCATTTATATGACTATTAAGGAAAAGATCTTGTTCCCCAACACCCATTAACCTTTTATCACCCATAGCGAGTCTTCGCAACACAATCGGCCGTTCCTACTTGGAAGCGCGAGGTCGTTACCCCGACGACTTCTGGAACCTTCGGGCCGGAGGGGGCGGGGTCAAGGAGTTAGCTGACGAAACCAAGTTTATGCAGCCAGGGGTTGAAAAACCAGACTTTATTGTGCAAGCTAGAGCGGCGTATAATACGCTGACTGATTGTTTGATGAATGGCGCTGAGGAAGAGGAACTGGTTGTTGAGAAGGTTTATGAAGATGTGAGTTCTTTTTCGTATGACGGTATCGCATTTACAAAACAAAATTGGTGGCTTTATCTTTTATAAATTAGAATTTATCATGGAGATATTTACCAATTCGCAGACATAATATCACAGTCAAAAACAATTTTATTCTTGGTTTTTTTTTATACTAGATGCTACCCTTACATCAAAATGATCTTTTTCTGCCATAGTTGAAACCTGTAATATAAATATTGTGATCCACACAGTTTTGATATGGAAAAAATAATACGAGAGTATTGAGAAAAGCATGCTAGTTTGCCAACATTTTTATGATGCCAGGAGGTTTTTTTATTTATCTACTAGCAGTCCCGACAGATGTCCTGACCTCAATTCCCATACAAAAAAAGTATTTTCAGTTTTCCCGAATTTTCCCGGCTACTTTTTAATTTTTTCTTTCCACAAGAACCTAATTCAGACTATAAAGAACATTTTAGAACAATAAATAGCCAAATCGGTCGAGCCGTTCTCAAGTGATGCACTTACCAACGAAAAGCACTTAATTTTTTGTAAATAGATTACTTACAATCCGACATAGATTCCTAACATAACATTACCCGTCTATCTTTTTCCCCTAGGACGTGTTAGAAGACTGGGTAACAGATCCATCGGAAGAGAACCAACTCTTCGCTCCAGAACTACCAGGCGGCGCCAGCTGTGTTTATTCGCAGCGAGTGTTGCAGATAGCCTCCATAGTACGCTCGCTGTCCTTCCACGATGAAAACGTGCAGTATTTAGCTAAGAATACTACGCTTATCAGGTATGATAGTGAACAAGTGTGGATTTAACTTGTAGATAATATTTTGTGATGCCACTAGAAAAGTTAAGACGGCCAATTGAATTTCAACTCTATTAAAATGTAAAAATAGTCAGGTGTTGCCCTCGATTTCGTCTGCGATCTAGGATGAAAAGTAGCCTGTCTTTCTCCAGGTCATGGTCTAAACGAGTAGAAAAAAAAATGAAATGAAATAGAAAAAAATGGATGGATGGAATTTTATCCAAATCCGTTCAACCATTGTAGCATGAAAGTGTAACAAACAAACAAACAAAAAGTCTAATCTTTTCTCTTTATAATATTAGTTTAGATGTAAGCATATTGATGCGTTAGAACCATATCTCTAAAAAAAAATACAATATTTTAGCTTCTTTAAAGAGAAAATTGTTGTTGTGGTAAATAATAATATAATTATCTTTTTCAGGTTTTTATTGTTATGTGCAAACTCTTGGGTAGGCACGCTACGGCAATCTGGTCTTGATACACTCGGTAACGTGTCCACAGAACTTATAATCAAGGTAAATAATAATTAAACTATACCAATCACTTTGTAATTTTATAGAGTTGTTAAAACCACATAAAACACACATATGATTCTAGAGATGTTTATACTATACGAAACACTTGTTTTAACCTTAAAGAGTGTTTAGTACCTATTATAAATATTTTTCCTTTCTTTTGTAGGACCCAGCAACATGTTTGATATCCCGCCACGTCATATCTACAATTCAATCGGCATTAGTATCACAGGACCGCGCTAGAGTGCTTGCAGCGCTTGAGTTGCTGAACAAACTCGCTCAGAATGAGGTCAATGAAGATGCACTGCTTAAAGCACTGGAATCTAAGGTATGTGAACTGAAAACTTTTTTAATCTACCTTGATGGAGGCTATAAAAAAAAACAAAGGTTAATTAAGGCACCTGAAGACAGGCACGACGCAACTCTTGTTGAATAATTTCCATCTAATTTTCATAGAAAGTGTTCTACTAGAGTCGAGTCGCGCTTGTTTGCGGGGGCCCTTAAAATAGCGCTTATGGTAATTTGTGAGTGTTTGTGTGCTCCGACCATCGCGCGAAGGAGTAGAGATTCACTCTACTCCGAAATTATATTACTGTGAATTTTTCGTCTATACAGGCGTCATATAAGGGTTTAATAGTAAAGAGTTTTGCTCTGTAAATGCTGATAATTAAGCTCATTGCATCATGCTTGATCATTTGATAATGATTTGATGTAACAGCAAGAGATAAAACTAAATTTCCTATATTTTTTTTTGTTGCATACTATTCCATTTGAAGCGCCTTGGGAGTAACATTTTATTTTCAGCTCTTTCAGTTCGTCGAAAATGTTCCAGTTGCCGGAACACACACACATTCAATTTTTTTTTATTACAGCTGTACCACGAAGTCTGTGCCCTACTGACTCTCCGCGACATAATGGTGCTAGTGTGCACGTTAGAGTGCGTGTACGCGCTGACGTCACTGGGCGACCGCGCCAGCGAGTCCGTCGCGAGGGTGCCCGGCCTCATACACACGCTCGTGTCGCTCGTCACTGTCGAGGTATGTAGTGCAGTGTACCGCGTCTGTGACATTATGGTACTAGTGTGCACGTAAGAATGTTTAAAGTAAAAAAAAAAAAAAAAAACTGGTCGTCTTGAGCACCTCCTCCTTTTTTCGTCGGTTAAAAATTGTGACCTTTTGTGTTAAGCTTATAAAATTCGAAGCAGTGGTGGCCCAGTGGTATCGGCCGCGACTTACGAGTTGTAGGTCGTGGGTTCGAACCCAGGCAGGCGCTTTACTTTGTGTAAATAATTTCATCACCACTGCTCTCAAAACGGTGAAGGGAAACATCGTGAGGAAACCGGTATGTCCTAGAACCAAAAATTCGAAGACATGTGACATCTACCAACCCGCACTGGGCCTGCGTGGTGGAT
The DNA here is from genome assembly GCA_916610205.1 of Griposia aprilina. Classification (NCBI taxonomy): domain Eukaryota; kingdom Metazoa; phylum Arthropoda; class Insecta; order Lepidoptera; family Noctuidae; genus Griposia; species Griposia aprilina. The sequence goes on along the minus strand of OU744285.1, from coordinate 20,452,344 downwards.
TACAGCCCATTCCCTCTCAAAGAGAGGAGGCCTGAGTCCCAGCAGTGGGAACATTATAGGCTGATTATGCTTATAAAATTGTGGTCCGAAAATACCTATTTTATTTCGAAATTCTGCTCAATGTTTTGATCATTTTTGTCGGTTACTTTTCAAAATTTCCAGTAACCAACTATCTAATTCAAATTGCAAGTTTTGTTATTACAATTTGTTAAAATAACGTTTACCTTAAAACTACTTTACCCTTTGACTGTAATTTGGCCAATCGCAGTTATGTGATTATCTAGTTATAACACGAAAATCCTTTCCAGATCTTAGATAAATTGGGGTAAGTTCCGAAAGCTGATGATAGTGAGTTATATCAATTTTGTTCTATTTCAGGCTCAAAGCTACGGTCCCCGCGCTTGTATACTTATGCGTGTCGTAGAAACAGTGAGTGGACCTAGCGCGATCGCCGCGCAGGCAGAACGTGATGCGCAAGAGAGGCAAACGCAGCAACAACAGTCGGTAAGAGAACTATGTTATGTTGAACTACAAGTTGAATGAATACTGTTTCATCTTTTCTTACCTTTTTGGATTCCATTGACTGTTATGGAAGTCAAAAATTAAAATGTGGATGTTCTTGAATTGGTAGCAACTTTTATATAAAATGTGTCCAAACAATGATGAGATTCATAACAATCTCATAGTTCCTGGACACATTTTAAAACACACAAAACACTTGGGGACCTTTTGTTCTAAGAGGGTCAGGTATTTGACATTTTTTAATATTAGCCATTAAAAAAGGTTTTGAAAAATCCTATAATGCAGTTTTAACACACTAGAAAAATCGGTAGATCGATTTATAACACCAAATGGTTCTAACTATCTACATATAGTAATGGCTGACATAGAGATCACTAAAAATCCTCACCACATACACTGCTACAAGGATCTCTTGGCGCTCGTATGACGTTGACAGGGCGGCGCTGTTGGTAAACGTTTTTGCATTGGGGATAAAAACTGCCACTTGCTCACTTCAGATGTCGCTGCTATCCAAAGTCCAAGAATTTGACAGCTAGCTGTAACTATCCATACATTTTTTACGAATAATTAAATTATATTCCCCATTGCGTAGCTGTTAACTGCAAAAAAACGGGGACCCAAGTATTTGCCAAAGATGTTAAAAGACGAAAATTGTGGGAGAAAGCACTCCAAAGAAAATTGGAAAATGGATATTTCGTCGAGACTATGTGCTATTCTTTTTAAACCTGAAGACTTATGGCAGAAATTCGTATACAAGTGATCGTCCCAAGAGATACTAAGGCCGTTTTTATTACCTAGAGGCACTTGTGGTGTGATATTACTTAAATTATAGTAAAGGTGTGTGTGTGTGTGTTTATATTATCATATTAGATCAGTGATAGAATTAACATCTCTGTAGATGTTCAGTCAGGAAGATCATCCTCGAGTTGGTTTTCAACTCCGATCAAGTTATTCCTGTCGTACGCCTCCAGTCTTCACCAAAAAATGAACTTGAAACAGTTAACAAACACAAGATAACCTATAAATTATAAAACATTCATAATTTATGTTTTTTTACCAGTTGTAGACGCTTCCCTTTTCTTACACTCCAAATCTCATACATATTTATCTAGTTTTCGTTTAATTTGTGATCGACACAAAAGTAAACATTAACAAAACAATGGCAATTTGTAGACTTCGAACTGTGCTGCCATCTATGACGAGCTTTCAGTTTTTAACTCCAATGTTTTGTGAAATTATTGAAAAAAAGCAAGATGGCGGATTTCGTTCTGATTTTGGCCACGCCCCAAAAGATCCTTGTACAGTTATATTTAAATTTACGAATTGCTAGATAGATTGGACGTAGTTTAGCAGAAAGAACTCAACCCACAAAAAGTAATTTTTGAGTTATTGAGGTTTTAAGTTTAGGTGTGTATTGCTGCAATAATGTTACAGTTGGAATATTTTGGTTGGAGACAATTTTGTTATATTAAATATAGACCTACTTCTTTCAAGTTGAACTTATTAAAAACTGCTTGGGTAGTTTGGATTATTACAGTGGTTTGTAGAAAAATACCCGTCTTTATGTGGGTTGGTTCGCATCATTAAAAAATCAATCTTATCTTTGTAGTATCACGGATCTTTTTTTGCTGAGTGAAAGAACAAACTTTTAGGATCTCTTTGGCATACATAACTCATTTTTGACCATAGTGTGGGTTGTGTCCTTTCTGCTAAACTACGTCCGATTAACCTTCCGTTCACAGACCGTAACCCCCACAAAAGCCGTACAAGAGCCTCCACAGATGACCCCAGTGACGGCTACAACGACCGCAGTATCGTCGCTCGCGCCCGTCTCGTCCATACAACAGTCGCATCTACAGCAGCGGACTGTGCAGGTGAGTGATAGTAAGGTGAGGGACCCTCTTGTTTTTTTTACTTTTTTTGCTTACTTGATTTTGGGGGTTAAGTTCTCTTTTTTATGGTGGTTAAGTTCAGATATAATACGTAAAACGGGTTATGGTATAGCGCCGAAGACATTTAAATGCAGGATGGCAGGCATTGACGCACAACCTATTACCATGAGTTCAGTACAAGATTCTGAACCCCCCGTGTGAAATAACTGACGGTCTTCTAAAAAAAAATGTTACATGTTGATATATCGATATCCATCACGTCTGCGGAGTATCGCTAGCTAATTTAATTTGACCCTGTATACCGAATTACATATTGTGGTATTGCAAATTCCGTAGTGATCAAAAGACTGGACTTAACTACGGTTTGTTTTCGTTAGCGTTTTATAATTTACCCAGTATTTAGATAAAATATAAAATTCTTAGATGTGTCATACTATTTGGTCCAAGATCCAAGGGCCCCCAGACCTTAATTATTTTCTGAGTAACAAAATGTATGGGATAGAGTAGTGTTAGTATGTACAGGTCTCCCAAAGTGATAATGCGCATAGAAATCTTCGTCAATGTTCGGCAACGGTCGTATTCCCCGAGCGTCGGAAGACGATATGTATATAGAGTGGTTAAGTGCATTTTCTTCATGCTTATATAAGGGCTCTTACGATTCAATGATTCGGGTGTATCCGGGAATACGATAATTAGCGAAGATCTGCTTGCGCATTATTAATTTGGGAATACTGTACTTTGAACGTACGCACGCACGCTAGCTTGGGCCGACGGCCAATTAACAGGTATCAGGTACTCAACTACAAAGGTATGTAAAAACACTACAAACTTTACATATAATTAAAAATTTTGAGTCGTAGTAAGATGATTCATTTCGGTACTAACTTACTTTCTGTAGTGCGTAGTTATGCTTTTTTAAACTAAAACGTAGAAGCATAAACAAATAAAACATGTAATACAAAAATGCAATATAGTAGGAATAGACTGTTGTGTGTCTCTGGCGTGTTTCTATGGCCGCGTGCGTGTTTAAAATGTCTATGCGTAGAATGTTACCGTAAAATAGAATATTGTTCTTGTAAATATGTTCCGAAAGATGCTGTCTGAAAAAATAAGAAAGCTACCGCCGTTAAAAGCCGCAGTGTAGAAAAAAAAATGTAAATCGTAAAAAGAACGTGTGCGGTTGGGGGACACATGTCAAGAACGAAGTTCTTTATACGACACTCGCACGCACACACACACTCGTATATAATAGAAAGAGAGAGAGAGTGAGAGAAAGTCGCATAGAGGGTGCATTGTCGATTTCTACCGTCAACTCCTACCACAAGCCGCTAAGGAAATTCGTTCCAATATTACATTTCACTGTATTATTATTTTTATTAATTTAATTACCTAGTTAAAATCAAATAGGTCCATACTATGTAAGTGCTGCGCACACAATAATACTAAGGTCTCTATAAAAAAAAATGCGAATTAGTCGTAATAATAAATAAATCAGTGACATACTGAAAAAAAAAATCTTCGTCAGGAAAACGAGCACTTCGCTCAAGCATGGCTTCGCTCGGCCTACGAAGTTCTACCTGCGAACGACAACAGCGCTTGCGACGCCAACGATATGTACCGCCAGTACGTCGCGTGCTGCACCAAACTGTCTAGGAAGGGAGTCATCGCGCCTGCACACTTCCCTAGACTAGTCAGGTAAGTTATCGACATATAAAGGTACTAGCTTTTGCCCGCGGCTTCGCCCGCGTGGATGTCGGAAATTATCCCACGGGAACATACTACCGGGATAAAAAGTATCCTTCAAGTTCATTCAGGTTATAAACTATCTGTGTTCCAAATTCCAACCAAATCCGTTCAGTAGTTTTTGCGTGAAAGAGTAACAAATATCCATCCATCCTCACTAACTTTCACATTTATAATATTAGCAGTGTAGCGGTATCAACATCGCCACATGCAAGCTACACGTCATACTGACGTCACGCAAATCCTGCATCGCGCAAACAGAGTTTACCACGCGACTAGCATATATACAACGTCCCGACATCAACCGTCGGGCCCCCCCGACCCTTGCTCGATGACGCGCCAGCCCGCGCCGTAGCTGAGCCTGTAGTTTTAAATTCCCCTGTTAATAATAATATAATCTCGATCCAGCCTGTCCCATCTTGCTGCCCTCCCCTCAGTGACGCCCTAAGCCGAGGTTCGTACCCCACAGGGGGTGCCCTTAGCGTGCGGTCACCTAATTTTTAAAAATTTTCGCCCCTGGCTGGAGGCTTTAAGTTAGTAGCTTAAGGCATCCACAGGCTTGCCCGGTTAAGTAGCCAGGACCTTAGTGGTCATAACTACGAGCTGCCCAATAGAAAAAAAAAAAAATAATAATAATAATCAACCGTCGGGCAGTTGCCCGCCAGACACAATACCCGTCTGGTCGGAGGATCCTTCCTTTTCAATGGCGGTGTGAGTGAACTTTACACCCTGTTCCTCATGCCTCTATAATAGGACCAATTTCCTGAGAATTTTACTTACCATAATCGGTAAAGTAGTGGGAAGCGGCTTAGTAAATCTTAAAATTTGTTATATAATTGGGTGACGAAAATAACCGTTATAGGAACAAATTGTGCTGTTCTATTCTATGCTTAAAGTTATTGCGGTCAAATTACTGACTGTTATGAAAAAAAAAAACACATCGGGAGGAAGCCTAGACTGGTGTAATATCGCCCACGCGCACTGAGCAAGCGCAGTGATCGATGCTCGTGCGTTCTCTATGTGAGATGAGGCCTTTGTCTTGGAGCAGAACAGATGAAGGCTGGTATAATATTTTTTTCGAACATATTGTGGTCAAACAGCAAAACTTAAAAAAAAAAAACGGGTTTTAATTGTATTTTTTTTTACCAGCCTAATCTTGTCCCTCTGCAGGATAAAGGCCTCTTCTCATACAGAGAAGGAACGAGAATTGATCACGACGCTTGCTCAAAATGGGTTGGCGATTTCAGACTCATATTAACTAGAAATCTAGCCTTCTTCACGATGTTTTTCTTCACCAATGTCAGTTATGTTCAAGATAAACTCAGAAAATACATGAATTTAAAAAGTATTTTGAAATAAATTTAACCAATGTCATTAATTTAACCTAGAACGGTGTTCGGCGGTACAGTGGGACCGAACACAGTGACGCTATCGACGGGCGAGACTCAACAGGCATATATCGGCATCAGATCCAGAGCTATGCAGAACAGGACTAATCCTACTGCAGGTATGTTGGCAATTTAAGATATTATATCTGTATTAAAAATAATTATCTTTTATATTAAAATCATTCAAGGGATGAGTAATAAAAAGTTTATTTCGGAACAATAACACAAGACTAAGTACAACAAGTAAAACGATGATAGCTGCAAAAGTATAAACTGTAGCGCGGCTAACAACGCCTTTCAGATACAGAATGGAATGTTAGTCCATGCAAAAAATGAGCATTAAAGAAATAAAGGAAATTCGGCTTATTTGTCACTAAACACGTGTATATAAATAATATAAATTAACTCGAATAAAAAAAAAACAAAACAGATCTATAATCGTATAGTAATCGGTGGTATTGCAATATATTTGATAGACTAGAGTTAATTTCACCAAACTTTTATACTTATCCTGAGAATACATTTTGAATTTTTGACAGCTTTCCCATACTAGAACTGTCAGACGTCAATTTTATCCCACAGATAAAATAAATCTGACTTTGGTACAATCAGCCCTTGTCGAACTTATGTGGGGATTAAAGTTAAACCTACATGTTTTTATTAAATTTATATTTATTTAGGACCTTCGTCGCCGATACTGAAAGCGCAGCTAACGAATAAGGCAGCGGCTGAAGCAAAACCCGTTGTATCTCAACCGCAAGCGCAGGTAACCTAAAAGTTAAATCATACATGGAATATAATTGGAGGATGACTTTGGCTAAGGAGTTATATTATTAGATAGATGGATTTGTCCTGCTAACTGTTGTTAATAGCACCATAAGTCTGTAATAATTTTAGAATTTTGCCTGTTTATTAATGTCATTAAACCGAATTATTATTTTTAGGGTTCCGTAGTCAACAAGGAACCCTTATAGTTTCGCTATATCCGTCCGTCCGTCCGTCCATCTGTCTGCAGCTTAGCTCAGAGACTCTTAGTACTAGAAAGCTGTAATTTGGCATGGATATACATATTAGTCACGCCGACAAAGTGAGAAAACAAAAACGTAAACGTTAAGTGGGGATGGTTTTTTTTCTCGTCTACCCCATTGTGTGGGGTGTCGTTAGATAGGTCTTCCACATATATTACGTAATATATATATTGCAAACAAATTGTTCGATTAAAGGATTCGTTGAAATATTACGCTTCACGATGTAATTCACGATAGTAGTATATAGAATAGAATAGAAAACTTTTATTTCAGACTGGGAGTCCATAGTGTTAGTAACAATTTTACTTAACTGCTAGTTTTAGTAGGTTACAGACGCAAATCAACATACTACAATTAAAAATCAGCGTGGAGCTGCATCCACCTCCGCAACATCGGGGAATCCCACCGATCTGCGAATACACTGAGAATACTGTTGGTGCTGCCGCGAACACGCGTCATCAGGGATGCACACCTATTCCTAATAATGGCGGCAAAACCATTAATATTATTATCTGCAAACATCCCTGACGCACTACAACGCCACGCCAGCCGCAGCAGCACTCTCAGTGCATTATTATATTGAACGCGTAGGTCGCTGTATGCCCGCTGAGTGAAAACTATCACAGCTAAGTAGGCTTTACAAGTTAACGAGGAATAGTCGACCAACTTACATTTGTAGTTGGAACGGATGGGAGAACATGTTTTTCAACTACAATGTTAAGTTTGTTCTTGGGATAAATTAATCCCAACTACGGAACCCTTCATTGTGCGTGGTCCGACACACACTTGACCGATTTTTTAAATACAAAATTATTAGGTATATGTAAGTAAAATATCTACAAGTTGTTACGAACACGTAATACTTAATAGGTGTTCATTAATAGGTAACTTATGAAACATTGAATAGTGTTACCTACTTTATTTTCAGACCAACTATTTTCTCTTTACATTCCATCAGAGCCAACAACAGCCACCCACCTCGCACCCGCACCTCTCGCAGGCGTTGGAATCCACTCCGTCAAACACAACGCTGATCAAACACTTGTTAGCGCACAAAGTAAGCCCCGCACTACCGACACCGCAAGTAAGTGATACTAACCAAACTAACTTTAACCACTGTTTATTGTTGTAAGGATGTGAGGATGTGAGGATGAGTTGTTGATAGTGAGATAGAGACCGAGGCCGAGTCTTATTAGAAAGCGATCGTCCAGTTCATATGTCACTCTTGTCCGGTGCGCGTGGACGCGCCGACAGAGGGCGCCTTCCAGTTTTCCAAACAAAAGTGACATATAAACGCGACGATCGTTTTCTAATAGGACGCGGGGTAAAGTTGTTGATACGATGGGACTTGATTTGATTGATGAGTTGTTGACGAGAATTTGTGTTCAATATTTTTCATTCTTTGTCAAGTTATTTATATGTAAAAGAATTTTGTGTGTAAGGTACTGAGAAAATTGATTTACTTCTGTAAGGTTTATAATTACTTTCGTGGTCAGCTGGATTTTGCAAAGAAAACGAAGATATTAAAGAATGATAGTTCATAAAATGTTCTAAGGTAGAATTAAGAGAAGTAGTTAGTTGATCATCATTCAGTATATATTTTTCAATCCTATTTTCATCAATTCTGTTCTGTCACTTTATTTTCTGCTACTATTTTACAATTTACAATAGAATAAAGAAGGGGACGTGCGTATCATGAAGAAAGGTATAAACTACAAAATACAGTGAAAAATTAACAAATTGCATGTAACATTGAGTTTTTGAACATTATAACAAAGATTTGGTAGTTCTGTTCAGAGGCCGTAGTATGACGTGTTAAAGCCATCATTGTTCCAGCGTGAAAGAGAGACGGAGCTATATATGACCGATAGCACTATCCCTTTTTCTCAATGGAACCATGATGGTATTAGCACGTCATAGTAAGGCAACAGAACTATTAGCTCTAGCATGTATTGTACCAAAGTATTTTTTTAATTAATGCTTGTAAACAAGGCCGTGGTAAAGAAAATACCTTTTCCTTCAGAAAAAAAAAAATATCTGACAGGCCGAAATTATACAGAGGTAGTTGCCTGATAAAAAAAATACAATTGTGTGTATGGCAACATTGCCGAGTAGTGGCAGTAAAAAGCGACGTAGAAAGGCATGCCATGTACCACTAGTTAATAAACTAACATAATAAAATAACTGGATTGAAACGGCATGAGTATTCTGCTAGCTTATTTGTTGAGCATGAATTTACTATTTTTATTTTTTAGGACTTATGCCAATTTTACAGGAGATTTAGGATTACTTTTAATCAATTACACACGAGGTGTATGTTTAAAATATTTGAGCTGAAAATTCAATAATACCAAAATAGAAAGTTCGTTTTAAAATAACAAGTAAAAACTTCATCATCTTAAAAACTTTTCATTGTTTTTTTTTTTAATCATCTATTACTTTTCAATCATATTTTATTTCTTTTTTTAATAAAGATTTACTTTTGAAACAAAATTTTTCGGTTTTCGTTCTCATTTCTTATCCATTCATTTATCATTTATTTTTCTTATATACGTAGGATCAGGGACACAAAACATTTCTGAATGATTTAATTCAATATTTATAATGATTATAGGTTGCGCAAAGACAACAAAGTCAGCAAAGAGGACCGGCTGCTCCGAGCACAGTTGTGGTGCAAACTAATCAGGTATTTTTAATACTTCATTCTTCTCCTTTATTTATTCAAACACATATAAATTACATTTTTAAGCACATACACATACATACATAAACTCACGCCTTCTTCCCATGGGGGTAGGCAGAAACTACAGAACGCCACCTGCTACGATCCTTACACACTCCGTTTGCCTCGTTTACGTTCATACATCTGGCCATACACGCACGCCGGTTGTGAGTACTACGCACCTGACCTTTCTGAAGAACATCACCAATAAGGTCACTATATGTCTTCCTAGTGCGTCCCCCCCGGCGTTTCTACTCACATATGCCTTGTAAATACCTTTTGTTAATCGCCCTTCATTCATCCTCTCAAAATGACCAAACCATCTTAGCATACTCTTTTCAATTTTTGTCACTACATCTTCTTTTAAACCGCACCGTTGCCTTATCAAATACATTTTTTTTTTTTTTTATGTAGTCTGTACTTTCCCGCTGCTGGGCAAGGGCCTCCCCCAAGTCCTTCCAGGAACTCTTTTCATAAAAACATTAAAAAAAGAACATGGTCCAAGCGACCGGCGCTCATGGCTCCAGCAGGCTTAGCATGACGCTTTCTATTTCTACGAAGAATAAAGATAGCTATTTCTATACAAAGTGACATTTCGTTTCTTCATTTTTGACATCTTACCGTAGAAATCCTTCTACAATCTGTCATTTTGTCGTTCGTTTCCACCGATCGTTGTCTAGGTCCTTTTTTATGTAGACTATTTCAGAAGAAAGTTTTCTATCCATAACTGTCAAAATCACACTGACAACTGATAGTTGTCTAAGGTAGTGAAGACAATTTGATTTTGTAATCGCCATGCTAAAGACAGAAGAAAACTTTTACTCAACGGCCACAAAGTATAAAAATGGAATGGAAAAAATGGGATTTTCACTTTTTGTATAGAAAATGTGTAAAATTATTACCTACATGTCGAGTTATAGGAGTAAGGCTTCCTTAAAGGGGGTCGATTTTTTCATTATTTTTGGATTGGACACATCGTTGTCGAGATTATAAGCAAAATAAAAGAAAAATATTATATAAAACAGTGAATTTCGTAAAAAGTGCAGTTAACTCTTTCTACTTTGCTGCTATCGTTCTGTCTACACGGAACGTCATTTTTGTCTATTCTGCCGTCGACAAAACGGTGCTCGTGCTAAGCCTGCTGAGAGAGGAACCTCCTAACAGTACGAGCCGTGTCCACAATGATTGTACAGGGTTTTTGGAAGCTGGATGCAAAACATTAAGGGGGTGATATTTGCCACTATTTAGAGAATTTTGAGCCATACATGTCTGAGACGAAGTCTGTATTTTTAACCGACTTCACAAAAAGGAGGAGGTTCTCAATTCGTCTGTACGTTTTTTTTTTTTATGTGTGTTAGCTCAGAACTTTTTTCTGGGTGAACCGATTTGGATGATTATTTTTTATTTGATAGGTGGTGCTTCACATGTGGTCCCATTTAAGTTTGATCGTGGTCTGACCAGTAGTTTTTGAGTTATCTTTAATAATGCATATTTTTTCCACTTAGTTTATATGGATGATGTGTTAATAATTTCCTGTCACTGTTATTTACACACCAAGTAGTGGTATACGAATTTGTGTGGGGTAGGTACGGCAACTAAAAAGTGATAAATAAAAACTTTTACAAAAAAAACAACCGACTTCCAAAAAAAACACTAAAAGACCTGAAAAATAACTTTAATTTCGGAAGTCGGTGGCCAAAAACGAAAATACAAAACCAAAGACACCGACTTCCGAAATTAAAGTTATTTTTCAGGTCTTTTAGTGTTTTTTTTGGAAGTCGGTTGTTTTTTAGTAAAATATTTTTTTTTAATTTTTAACTTCTATACCTTTACCTAAAAAAACCTAGAAAAAGCAGTCAAAAATAAAAATGTCTTCGTCTAAGAAATGTATGGCTCAAAATGCTCTAAATGGGGTCAACTTTCACCCCCTTAAGGCTTTGCTGGCGGAGCTTCCAAACATTCTGTATATATTTTTTTCATAACTTTATTATTTGTGTGTGTACATTTTTTTTAATATGTGGGTGCTATAGGTACAGACACCTCTGCATAACCCTTCTGGAAAATAGCGTGATGTGTTTATTATTTTCAATACCATAAGTAACTGTATCATTTCTGAAGTGCTAATATTTGACGTAAAGATTGACTAATATTTGGATACCCATCTGAGAACTCTGTTGGATGCTCGCCAAAGCAGAGGGTTCAGGAGCAAAGGCCATCTGACCTCCCACATCCAAATTAATGGGCAAAACAGAATTCTGAATGTGGGAAATTACGTTTATTTGATACGATAATCAAATAAACGTAATTTCCTCTCATTTGAGGTTACATTTTATCTTATAAATATTTCCTGTGCAGGTAATGGACGTTGACCCAGAAGCCCTGATCAAATGTACAACGATCACACCAGGTGGTGTTGCCAGTAGCACACCCACAGATAAGGTAAAAACATGACGTATAAGTAACCTTTTTTCCAACAAATCGATAAGAGCATTAAAAGAGTAGACTTTACATTGAACTTTTTGCATTATAATTGACTGTACAATACTTTTATTTGCAGGTACACATAAATCAGCAAGAGGATCAAGTTGGTAAATATTAAAAACCTTTATTTCAGTTATTACTACTTATTTATGCCCCCATTCATGATGATACCTCAAATTTATTATTTGTAATGTTTTCAGTACCGAAAGAAGAACCAGTACAAATTCAGATAGACGAGCAAACACAATTGACTATTGTGAGTAACATTTTCGACTACTAAATATAAAAATTGAAGCAATTTTACAATAATAATTTACGTTAATTAATCCACTTTTTCCAGAAATCAGCCCAAAATAAAATGCTGGCAGACTTACTAAAGAAAAATTCGAACCCCCCACTACAAGTCGTTCAAATGGGCCCCCAAATCAATGCGCCAACAATCCAAATCACAGAAACAGGCCAAATCGTTCAGGTCAAGTCCGACACAACACCAGTCATTCAAATAAACGCTGACTCGGGCCTAGTATCCCAAGGAAACCAATACTTTCAAATAAAGAACGATCAGGGCCAGCTAATTCAAATAAAGAACGAACAAGGTCAAATCATTCAGTTGAAGAGTGATCAATTACAAGCGCCGATTCTTCAGTACAAGAATGAACAAGGTCAATTGGTTCAGCTGAAGACTGAAGGTCAGATTCAGATTAAAACTGATAAAGATGTGACTGAAACTGTGGTTACTGATCACTCGTATACCGAGCCGCCTGCTAAGAAAATTAAGGTGGAAGAAAAGGTTAGTAATTTGTTAATTTTACAAAAATGTCAGGACAATCAGATTGTTTTCGGATAATAAACGGGAAATCGAAGGGGTCGTTAAAGATAAAAGAACATGGGTGGCTTCGTTGTTCATGGGTCTCCAGTACTTTTTCCCTTGACAATGTTTCGTAATATAAATACTTTTAGACTCTTCAATGAGTATGAGTCTGAGTCCCGTATTACAGAACGTCACTCAATACTCAAGCATTACTTAAAAAAGTCAAAGTCAAAGTCAAATCGTTTATTTCAAATAGGCACATAAAATGGCACTTTTGAACGTCAAAATTTACAAAAAATTGAACTGATTCTAGTTGCCCCTTCCAAAAGGTAGTTTCGTATGGAGAAGAATGGGCAAGAAACTCCACCGTTACTCTTTTAAAAATGTTTTACAATATTATGTATATATAATAATTATATGTGAAGACGATGCACCTAGAATAAAATTACTATACCACAATAGGTAAAAATAATTAAATATAACGCATGACAGGTAAATTAATTATGAGATAGATACATGGTGCTCACATATTTACAAATATTGAGAAGTAGATGATTTTTCAAAAAAAAAAAACAAGTAATAATTTAGTGTGTGAGTTAAAGTAGTTACATAATGTAAAAAACAATGTCATAAAAATTATAAATTATACAATTAAATTAGCAACCAGTTTGATTTTGTCTAGATTCTGATTTTGTCTAAAACTAATTTCAACCAATCAAATGGCTTGAATCTAGTTTTAAGTAATGCATGAGTATTGAGTGACGTTCTGTAATACGGGCCTTAAAGTGTTCATATTACTTATACACTTATTACTCACTTATTATGGCTGATTTTACTGAGGTAATTTACAAAATATGTTATAATTTCACGTATTGGGTTTCGCGTTTTCGTTTTATGAATATATTTTAATTTCTTCAAACGTTATAATTTAAAGATTTATTTAAAATTTTCTAAAATAGCGTCTGAGCAACCTGTACTTAAAGAACTATTGCGCAGAGGACATTTGCCGGGGTCACGGATCATAACATCGCATCAATAAAATTAAAACGAACAACGTGCAAGGAGTAGCCGAATTGAAGGAATGAGAGCCCTATGAAGGGCGCGAACGGCGCAGGCGGTAGTTTTGAATTTACGAATTATTTTATCTTATTATATTTTTTATGATTACTGGCCTAGTGGCCAGACATGACATGGTGGTGACATTAATTTAACTAGGGCTAGTGCCCTACCCGTGTGTTAAATTAATGTCGCCACTGTAGCGGCACGTTGTATAAGGAACTCTTGTGCAAAATTTCAAGCTGCTAGAGCCAGCGGGTGTCTGTGGTTTCTGTCAGTGAATTAATTAATTTAAGAATTTTAATAAGTAGATGATTATCTACAGTTTCTTTACGAATCTACCATCATTTCATGCTTCATATTTCAAACTTATTTTAGGGACCCGTGGCTAATTAATAATAGCCACACTGGTCGATCGACCAGGTTAAGCTACGCTTGCTGCGGTTGGTCCGTGGATGGGTGCACATTTTTACATACCGAGACCCCTCCGTGGTTCGTAAAGCACGTTACGCCGTTGGGGCCGGCTGTTATTCGTGGATCTTTGACACTCGTTACGAGTCGTTAGAAGCCCAAAAGTCTAACAAACACGATACCCCTTGGTCTTTCAGTAACTGGGTTGTGGAAGCCAGATAGTCAGTCGCTCCATGTAAAATACTGGTATTCAGCTACATCCGGTTAGACCGGAAACTGACCCCAACATAATTGATTGATTTGGACTTATTTATTACCAAGAACCTAGACGTCATTAACTTATTATTCATATAATTCTAAAACGGTTTTTAGAACATGGCCCCACAAGAAAGTGTATCAAAAACTGCAGCGAATCTGTATGCGGCACTTGCAGCCTCAGCATTGGAAGATGAAGAGGATTTGGTAAATATAATACAGACATATTGTTTTGTTATAATAATGTTGCACTAATCTCCATATTTTGCTTGTTACATGTGTGATTTTTACATACAATTAACTCTTTCCCATATCTTTTACGAAATTATTGTGTGGCGAAAGATAAAGTCCTATATTCGTGGGAAACAAAAGGTGCACAAAGTGGGGTCAGTAATGTGTTCTTTGTTGTTGCGGGATCGATGTTTCTGGCTATAGTCTGTTCCAAAAGTATGTGATGAAAGTGTAAACAAACCCTGTTCAGCTTATAATCTTACGCGATCACTCAATAAAGGGAAAATAATAACACACACAACACATGGATGTGTTAGTAACACATTCATCTGTATCTAAAAGGGTTCAACTTTATATCTCACCACCTTTTCCAACAACCTAACTGCCTCGTTGGTCTAGTGGGCGCAAGCGCTATTGCTGAGCATAAGGTCCTGGGTTTGTTTCCCGGGTCGGGCAAAGCGTTATTGGGTTTTTCCATCTGGAATTTCTCATTAGCAGCCCGGAGTCTGCATTTGTGCCCGGTTGATGGCAATAGGCTCGCCCCCTATTACATGGGACTTAAACATAACTGGCGAAATGTGGGTGTACTATAGGAGCAGCTCTGCTAACCCTACGGGGAATACAGGCGTGATGTTATGTTATGTTTTTCCAACAATTATTGTTTGAACAACATTATTAAATTGTAATTGAAAATTCATCGACGGATTAATTATAAAATAAACATCAATTGTCAAACGAAAAATATCTTTAAGGTGATTCAAAATTTGAATTTCGGGTTTAAGTATTCAAATAAACACATCAAAGCACTCAATTTTGAAGCGGCACTACAAATTCACTTCCATTGTTTTCTGATCCATTTATTTACATTTTCATCCGATACTTTTGGAACAGATCATACATATCATCCTACAGTGTGATTGTGAAAACATTGTTACACATAAAGATGTTGCTGCAACAATGTTGCGCAACTTTTATTTATTTATTCATAAGGCAACTACAACAGGTGACAATCACAATACGTTTATTACTATACTCGAAAGGTTTAGGTAGTTAAAAATAGGTAAACAAAAAAAACCACGTGACTGACCACATAGATGTTAAACCTTTTATTTCAAACGTTAAAATCATATTATTTTGAGTCCCATAATAATAGGCTCTATTCTGAATCTGAATTTGAGGAACTATCTATCACATTAATAATAAAGCGTTCAGTGATATCATCAATTATTTTGTCTAATTTAAACATTTTTTGTTCTTATTTTATTACATGACCCTCGCAATTTTTCCAATTCTTAGCAGTCACATTAGCTAAAGCCTCTGGCAAAAGAATGTTTAGGTCAGACATTTTAAAAGTTTTATTTTTCTCGGCTACAAACCCTTTAACTTGAGCCCATAATTATTAACTCAATTGAATTGCGCTCACAGTGGTATGGCGGCAGCCGCAATACAGTGACACCTATAACATTTTTTCTAATTCATCCACAACTTATAAGGCATCTGGTTAACCGACTAAACGTAATACCTGCTACTTCATTTGCCATACTACGTCACAGGTGTACTCTTCAATTTAGCAACGTTATCTAATTCGTTGTATTTTCTAAAAGGTTTAGGGAACCTGTCTTTTTGGGCTCTTTACAATAGACAGATTACAAAATATTGTACTATTTTATAAATCTAACAAAAAAATTGTGCTCAAGCAATTACATGTACGAAGAGTATAGTTTACGAATAAATGATAAAGTTTAACATACATTAATAAAAGAAGAAACTATCGTATAAATCGCAAATAACTTTAATTTTATTGTAAAGTATTTTTAAACTAGAAAGTGTCAACTATAAAAAACCCGTTTTACGATTTGTTTACCTTTATTTAACTACCTAAACCTTTCGGGTATAGGTACAGATTATAGGTTTCGACCTGATTATCAACCCAAAGCGTAATCGCACAACATGACTAGCAACAACAATAATAATGATGCCAATTACAGTAAAAGCTATTTCACAAAATTACACATACAAGGTTTAACCATGAATATGGGGCTTAAGTGATATACAACATATGAATGACCCAGTAAGTATTTATTCGATTCTTAATATCACTAAAATCCGGTTTCTGAATTGAGAATTTAAAGTTAAGAACTTGACAAATGCTACTTTAGCAATAGGGAAGATTACGCAAAACTGTGCGTAGGGGGCGACACTAGCACAAACCTTAAACAAACCGCCATGATGCATCATGTCATATTTATTAGTAACAAATAATTAGTGAATACGTATTAAATTATTAAATTATGTACTGTGATAGTATGGCATCCTACGGACATTCAAAAGTGGATGATCTAAAAAAACTGCTTCGAAGGAGTTGTCAAAAAACTGTTTAGGGTTTGTGCTAGTGCTGCACCCTGGCGGCAGAACATTGCAGTAATACTCCCTATTCAGAAACCAGGCTTAAGTCAAATGTGCCCTCTTTATTTCATGTCTGTCCATTCTGGCGTATCTTAGCGCCCTCACGCAGGCAGCGTGGGGGCCATGCTTTTGGGGGCTCTTCGAGCTAAGGTCTTGATACTGACATATTTTTTTTATTTTTTTTTTATTGTGTGTACAGATTTGTACGTATAGGAGAGAAGAAACATCACAAACGTCAAATCAAAGTAGATTTGAAAAACCAGATCTGCACCAAATTCACATAAATATTAACGTTTATAAGCTTCGTTTTAAGCAAATATGTATCGTGAGTCGGCTTTCAGTTTTGTATCTTTAGTTAGAAATAATTGATCTGTCTTATAAGTAGATTATTAGAATAAAAAGTAGCCTACTTGATGTTTAAGGAGAGTAGCTATTCGTATTAGCGCATTTTTGTTTATTTAGTACCATTATGATAGATTAGTGTAAATAATAAAAATAATATCTTATTTTCATGTTTTAGGTCATTTTTATTGCATTAGTTCGACCTTCTTTAAATACTTTTGCTTTTAGTCGTTTATATAGTAGTAGGTAGCTCTGCAGTACGTAGACTCAGGGTTATTAATTGTTAAGCCAATTGACACTACGTCAATTGGCCGTGTCAGTGTCATTTCATACAACTGACAAAGAATGACGGTTATTATTTTATGGCAGTACCCCGACCAAAACCTTGCCATAGTGCGTTATTCAGAGGCTAATAACTCATTAACTATGGGTAATAAACTACATCTAAAAGCACATTATTAATGTTTGATACCCTATCATCACATTGCACGTTCTTATTTGTTTTTATGTGTTTTAAATACATTTAAAATCTCCTTGTAAAAAAGTGACTAAAATTATTGATTGCATGCATCTTTTGCTAAAGGTGACGTTCTATTAATTTGAGGATTACACTAATGGATATATAATTTAAAAATCTAAATAATTCACGATTTATTTTATTTCAAAACATCGCTTGTCATCTTTTATTAAAATTATTTCGTTATTTTTTTGGTGCATTCTATGATAAATGAGCGTGCGCAGGGAGCGAGACTCAGCGATGGGAGAAGGACCGAACGCTCAAGGTCGTTTGGTCGGGGAAGCTCCTTAATATACGGACAGTTTAAGTTGGTAGTCAATTTGGTCAACAATTAATTTACCTGGTTGTACAACCTATGTAGTATTCTTCTTGAAATTTTAATTAATGTAGACAAAATATTAATGTATTTTGTTGTAACCAGTTGCCACCGAAACAAGAGTCCGTTGAAATGATTCAACCATCGGTTTTGATGGCAGCTGGTGAAAATTCTGTCATCATACAAGAGCCCATTCTACAGGTAAGACTTATGGGTTTATGAATAATCTATATTACCATGTTAAAAAATAAATGCTTAAATTACTTATCAATTAATTTTATACAAGTTACAAACTGGATACTAAAAAAAAAAATACTTTCTCTCCTGTAAAAACTTTGTCGTGCGTTGCATCTTAGAGTAAACTATGCTAAACTGCGCTAGCAAAATAACATCGAATTAAAATAAGTAACAAATAAAAAAGAAATTCTATCGGTCACTGAAAAACTCAGCTAAATAACGAAAATGTACTCTATCGTAATAGTAATAAGTTTTACAATTTAACCGCGAGATAACAATGAGTTTTACTAACTCAGGTTCAACAACCGACGATGTCGGTGCAACAGCCTACGATGCAGGTGCAACAGCCGACACTCCAGGTTCAACAACCTACGTTACAAGTGCAGGGATCTACAATGCAGGTAATACGAACGGTTATAATTAACGAAACTCTCCGGGCGTTTATGATATATCCAGGTTTATAAAGAAACTGTCAGTTAAGGGGGATGCGCTAAAGTAGCCCGCGAAATTAAAATTTTCTTACATTTTTTTGCTATTTCCACGTCAGTGTCCGGTTGTATTTTGATTAAAATATGAGTCGCGGCCGTAACAAATATGGTTTTACAGAATTATAATCATTAGAATCAGCAATACAACTCCTTAAGTTAGAATTGGCCTCTAATGTCATGATTTTATGAAATAGTCATTCAATAGGGTAATATGAACTTAGAGAGTTGTATTGATGATTTTTATGATTATAATTCTATAAATAAATATTTGATACGGCCGCGAATCATATTTAGATCAACATACAACCTGATAAATTGCAAAAACCTAAGAAAATTTGAATTTCGCGGGTTACCCTGACGCTTCCGCCTTAAGTGCCCGAGAAGACGTGCTACAAAGCTGCACGTTTTCTAAAACTAGATGTGGCAAATATTGACCATTGAGCTCGGGGATCCTTCGGCGGGCACTGCTAGAGGTGGCATAATGAACACTTTCCAAACAAACCAAGCGTGTCGCTGTATTATCGGAATACAAAAAAAAAAAAACAGCTTTTACCTTAACAGGTCTTCTGATAATGCAAGCTGGTATAAAGGGTGTAAAAAGACCCATCACATAGCCGTCATCTACGCATTAGTACATCAAACTATGTAACATAGCACAAAAAATATTGCTGGGAAACGAATTTTATTTTTGGTTTGAAAAATCGCTGTTTACGGTAGTGCGCAACTTAAGGCACGCAAAACATTGTGCTTATGGGTGCATGCTACGGTACAGGGGTCGTAGGGGTATTTAAAGTTGTGTTATATATAACATTTAAGACTTGTTTTTAACCGACTTCAAAAAAGGAGGAGGTTCTGAACTCGTATGTTTTTTATTTTTTATTTTGTTATGTCAGCTCATAACTTTTTTTCTAGGTGAACCGATTTGGATGATTCTTTTTTTATTTGATAGCTGCTGCTTCACATGTGGTCCCAATTAAATTTGATCAAGGTCTGACCAGTAGTTTTTGAGTTATCCTTAATACTGCGTATTTTTTCCACTTAGTTTATATCGGGGATGTGTTAATAATTTCCTGTCACTGTTATTTACATACCAACTAGTGGTATACGAATTTGTGTGGGGTAGGTACCGCAACTAAAAAGTGAAAAATAAAAACTTTTTTACAAAAAAACAACCGACTTCCAAAAAAAAAACACTAAAAGACGTGAAAAATAACTTTAATTTCGGAAGTCGGTGGCCAAAAACGAAATTACAAAACCAAAGACACCGACTTTCGACATAAAAGTTATTTATCACGTATTTTAGTGTTGTTTTTGGAAGTCGGTTGTTTTTTTTGTAAAAAAACGTCAATAAAAGTTGGAATTTTGACCTTCAATATCACCGTAACCAAAAGGTTCTGAAGTATGGTACAGTACAAAAAAAAAAACAAAATGACGGGGAGTACAAGTGACTGTCGGCTTCGTTAAGTGTCTTTTTACACCCGTTATTTGTGAAAGAACACTCAATTTTTTTTTATAGTGACATGCAACTTGCTTTCAAAGTACGAGTGTACCCGTTTAAGAATTCCTACACATCAAAACACATTATGTCATAAAAATTGCATTATCACAACAATTAAAATCTTCAACAATATTCCAAACGATGGAATGGCTTATTCGTAATTGTTTTTATAATGTGAAAGAGTAAAATTTAATTTAAAGAATAAAATTTCTACCCTAGGGTCTAGAAACGGATTCGGACAGAAGTTCTTTTCTTTTTTTTTTTAAAACGTTGCCCCACACTCGGAATTTCTCCTGTATTGTGGGTGCGTTTACAAACATTTAAACTCACATACACAAACAGCCAGACCCGGAACAACTACTTGTAGGTCATACAAATATTTGTTCCGTGCGGATATCGAACCCGCGACACGCAGCGCAGCAGTCAATCGCTTAACCACTGCGCCAACCGTGCTGACAAAGTTGTTGAAAAAGAAAAGAGAAGTTGAGAAGTTGTGCGCTCAAAGCGCTTTCGCCGCCATGAATATTTTTAGTACTGCCGTCTTTAGGCGGTACTTGCGCGGCGATTCCGTGCTATTAACAGCTGCCCACTGTACTTTGTACTTGTAAGTAAGTACAAAAAATATTCTTCTTCTTATTTCAACAGCAGACTCTACAAATGCAACAACCAATGCTGCAAATGCAACCCATGGATGTTCAGAACATCATTGCTTCGCAGGCCGGACAGCTTATACTACAAGGTAAATAATTCATATTTGACTTGACTTGTCATACTTTTATCAAATTACTCGTAGTTAATTTGATCAAAATATGATTTATATTGATTTTTAGTCTAGTGGTCGCAAGCGCTACTGCTGACCATGAGGTTCTGGGTTCGATTCCGTGGTCGGGCAAAGTGTTATTGGGTTTTTCCATCTGGAATTTGGCACTAGGCTCGACCCTTATTACATGGGACTTAAACATAACTGTCGAAACGTGGGTGTACTATAGGTACACCCCTGCCTAACCTTGCGGTGATTACAGGCGTGATGTTATGTTATGATTTAAAATGTATTAAAGCTACTGCAATCTTAGCTAATTTCTGTTCAGTTTAACCAGTTTTTTAACATTCTGTAATGGATTTCGCTGGTTTAATAAAATTTAAATTTGTTTTTTTTTTTTACAGAGAAAACAATATCAACACAACCCACGCAGTACATGCAGCAACCAATGCAGATCATAGCAACACCAAGCAATGCTCAAGGTACTGTCCTAGTGTTATTTTTGTCATAATTGACATGTTTCATCGGTCAATGACTGCAACATCTCTTTCTTTGGGATTGACGGTAGTATGTAATCGTTTTCGAGTTAGAATCTCATAGCAAATGTTCTGTGTGGAGTTTTAGTGTCTGTGTACTGTACACTGTATATATTACTAATGTATATGTATTGTATATATTACTACTGTATATGTATTGTATATATTACTACTGTATATGTATTGTATATATTAATACTGTATATGTATTGTATATATTACTACTGTATATGTACTGTATATATTACTACTGTATTTGTACTGTATATATTACTACATGCTGTGCGAGTCTTCTATTCTATACTTAAAATAAAATAGATTTTTGTCGGTATGTTCCGGATTGGCGCAAAAACGACTCAATGGATTTGGATCATATTTGGCAGACAGATAATTTATAACCTGGATTAACACATAGGGTACTTTTAATGCCGGTGGTACATTCCCGTGGGATATACAGGAGACATTTTTAACCAGTGCGCAAACTGTAACTATTAATTCAGCATATGATTGATTGATTGACTATAGGTACACCTCTGCCTAACGCTTCCGGGAATACAGGCGTGATGTTATGTTGTTATGATTCTATACCCCCTAACGTAGAAAATTTTCGTCAGTTATGTATTTTTAGGGTTCCGTAGTTCTGACAAGGAACCCTTATAGTTTCGTCATGTCCGTCTGTCTGTCCGAGGTTTTGCTAAGAGACCGTTAGTACTAGAAAGCTGTAATTTTGTAGGAGTGTGTATATCATTTACGCCGACAAAGAGGTAAAATTTTTTTTTTGGAAAGTTATTTTTAGGGTAGCTTCCCTACTTGTGAAGTGGGAATGAATAACTTTTTCGTCGTCTACCCCATCGTGTGGGGTATCGTTGAATAGGTCTTCTAAAATGACTTGGGGGTTACTAAAATTATTTTTCGATTTAATGCTCCATTTACGAAATATTAAACTTTAAAGTGCAAATTTTTATTCCAGTTCCAGTTCTCCCCCCTCTAAAAGCTAAACTGCGGGCTTGAAAAATCTGGAAAAATTCACGATGATAGTGCATTTCATGAACTTTAAAGGAAAATTATAGCGGTTAAGATAAATCTACTAGTTTAGCAGTAATAGTCGTTGAACTTGGGTGTTGGAGAATTTGGTACCAAATACAAAATCCTTAGCATTAATCCTTTAAAGTGACTAAGTTGAAGTAGTTGCTTGTTTTATAACGGGTAAAGACTTGCACTGAAAAACAAAATATGAAATAAAAAAAACCCATTAAATTATCATAAGTTTCACAATACTGCCGCTAGATGGTGCTGTACCAACGGGTTACGTTTTCATTATATTCAGAATAAAGAACAACAGAATCGTACTATATTTTGATAACGGGCTACTACGGAACCCTACACCGTGCGTGGCCCGACACGCACTTGGCCGGTTTTTTTTTAATTAGTTGTTCCATTCATTTTGACCGCATACGTATTGCACTTTTCTATGAAACAGCAGTTTTTTTTTTTGCTAACCGACTAGAAATTTCTGCGCTAGAGGGATTAGAAACATGTGGTGAATTCCTGGATATAGTTTGCGCACTGGTTAAAAAAATATCCTGTATTTCGATATCCACGCGGCCGTAACTGCGGGCAAAAGCCATTTGTAACATTATTTTGACATGTAATTGATGTGCTAATTAAACATTGTTTTGTTGCAGGTGGTATTAGTTATATCGCCCAAAATATCCCAGGGAATATGATGCAAAAGACTATTATAATAGTTCAAGGACCAACCGGTGGGGGACCTCTGACTTTGACGGTATGTTCATCCCAAATATATTATTGTGAGTTATTTTATAGTTAAAAGAATTACGGCCAAAAATGGTTGGGGATTCGTCAAAAGTCAAATGTCGTTTTTTTATGTAGATGTGTATGTTTGTTTGTAAGAGACGCTAAAGCCTCGGATTTATGGTAAACAAAACTTGGCAACATGTTTTTTGTATCTTTAAACATGTTGCGGGCAACATTATGTGCAGTATATGTAACTTTTGTTTTCTATGAATACGGGGCTGGACTTCGACGTTTTTCACGTTGAAGAGTTAAATTAATTCAGAACTCACTAAAATCACTGAAAACTTAGTACAGTTTACTATGAAAACCAACAAAAATAATATTCCTCTTTTTTATTGTTTACAACGCCACTCTTAAAATTTACCAAATTGTCTCATTGTGTATCTGTGGAGAATGTGGTTGATTTCACATTTGTATCATTTCTGTATCCTATCTTTTTGTAATTCTTAATGTGTAATTGTTTGTTTTCCCGATTAAAAAAAAAAACATCTTGTGCTTAGCGTCAGTCTTAATCAACAAAAAAGGTTTTAAAACATAAATGTTATGACAAAAAGGTAAACAACCCAGGCGGCCTGGACGAGGCGACGCTTAACAGCCTTATTACGCAGGCAACAGAGGCGATAACCCAACAGCAAATTATACAGGTTACACTCAAATCAAGTAGCTAACACCCACAGTTTATATCTTAATCCATATAGTCGGTCAACGCAAATGGAGGAAGCGGTGGGTCATATGTCCCAAGCTGGATTATTGCAACTTGGGATAAGTCATAGTTGAGACTTTTTGAATGACGTTGACTGTTTAGTTAAAATAGTTACTATTTATCCCATGAATTATGAGACGATAATATATTATGATGTCAAAGAACTAAACTAAACGACATAACTCGCGGCAGTTGCGGTTATAAAACGTGCAAGCAGGACGGTTATTATTTTGTCTCTCGTTGTCTCGCTTTCACGTTTTATGCCGCGATAATTAGAGTTTTGTATTACGTGTGAACGACTGTATGGAGTAGATTATTATACTGTGCTAATAATCTTGGCTTCAACTCATACTAATAGTGCCGGATGATACCTAATAGTAACTTTTGGGTTCTCATAATAATAATAATAATGATCATTTCTTTTCTGTTTTGCTTCTTTGTCTCTAACAATCGTCTACAGGTGAAGTGGGTTTTCTCGTTTTTATTTGGAATCTTGATACTATTAATGTGTTGTATCGTCTACATTCCTTGTTTATTATAAGCGTATATTACGTGTTCGACAGGTATAAAGAGCCTTTATTGCTGTCGTAGAATACGCTCTGCTGCAGCAATAAAAGCCCAGCATTGGCATACCATTTTGGCGAGGCATTTGATATTTATTTAAGGTCTAAAAGATTAATAAAAACAACACGAGAACTCAATGGTTTTTCAAACCAAACCCTAAAAGTAGATTGAGGGATTGATTGATAAAAAACTGATACAATCTAAAATATATTTTCAAAATTTACGAGGATTGCACGTTTTTTATTATGTTGCGTGTACATTCGGCTCATTAAATAACAATCGGCGCTTTACTAACTTATGGGTTACTAAACTAAATGTAGATTACGCTTATTTATATCGACGGCAAAATTATATTAAAATTGTTCACAAAACCTTTGGTAAGTTAATTCATATTTATGAGTGAGTATTGCGAATTTGCTATCTGATTGCGTGAGACGCACACTAATAAAGGTGCCGGTATAATTCGTACATGGGGGGAGGGAGATTTTCAAGTTCATACAAGTAAATACTAAAAGCAGTAGGTACTCACACATAAATATGACAAAACCCGTGCACGGTAATAAAATATATAATTATAATAATATATTAATGGTGCGAATGCACTGCTGCTATTCCGAATAGATAATATATGTACGTGTATAATTCGCACTGAAATCAGTATAAAAATGGTCGCATCATTTATCGGACGACCCGCAGTGCATAAACACCCTATACATTTTAATTCATCTAGATCCGCACATAGAACAAGTAGCATAAGAACGAATTTGAACTTTACTTTGTTAAAATAAAGTTGATTATCGCAGAACTCGGGTGTGATTCAGTCGACCCAGAGGGTGTTGTCTCAGCCTACGTTAGTGAGTACTTCGCAGGCCATCACGATGGTGAAGAATGCGCTCGCTCAGGTTCCATGCACAGAATATTATAGACTTTTAGCTTTTGGGACAGGTTTTGGGTTTAAGTACGGTTTAGAAATGAATGCGATGCCTTGCCTATGAGAAATAAAAATAAAAGAAAGATGCCATTTACTGCTTGAGTCGTATAAAATTGTTAAACATTTTGTGCCCCCTGAAAAAATATTTTAAACGGGCGAAATGATTTCATTTTTGGTGTTGCCAAATGGTATGCTGTGGAGTAGTGGTGGTCTAGTGGTAACGGCCACGACTTACGAGTTGTAGGTCGTAGGTTCGAACCCAGCCAGGCGCTTTACTTTGTATAAATTATTTGATCACCACTGCTCTCAAAACGGTGAAGGAAAACATCGTGAGGAAAGCGGCATGTCCTAGGACCAAAAAATCTCAAGATATGTGACATCTACCACCCTGCATTGGGCCCGCGTGGTGGATTAAGGCCCACTCCCTCTCACTGAGAGGAGGCCTGTGTCCCAGCAGTGGGAATATTATAGGCTGATTAGGAAGTTGTGACCAAAATTGATTAAGAATGTAGCCCTGAAATAGCGAAACCGTGTAGTTGGCTGGAAATCTGTCTGGTTAATGAAAAACGATGGACGTTTTTTCTCAGCCGTGTAAGTTTCAACACTATTAGTTCCTTTGTTATTAGAAACAAGTCAAAAAACTAATGCAATTTTGAAAATTACTTGCGCATTTTCATTTAACGGGAAGCGCCAGGTTCATACAATGCAATAGGATTATATGAACTTAGAGGGTTGTATTGATGATTTTAATGATTTTAATTCTGTACATACATACTTGTTACGGTCGCGAATCATATTTTGTTCAACATACAACCAGACACTGAACAGCAAATTGCAAAAAAATTAAAATAAATGAATTTCGCGGGCAACCTGGCGCTTCCTTCTTAATATTTCTGAAAATTGCTAATATTTTTGTTTGCAACCAGGCCGTCTCGACGGTCGGTTGCCAGAGAAAAGTATCCACCGTACCAAGCAGTTTAATTGGCCAGGTGGGTACTAACCTTGCGCCGACTGTACCTAAAACCTGTTCATAGTAGGTTGTTGTAATTACCAATGTGCATGAGTACTTTGAGTATCATACAGTACTTTCTCATATCCAGTACTTATTATATTGTAGAAATCTCATATATTATTGGAAAAAAATATACCGAATATTATTCCTTCTCTGTTTTGAATGCTCCTTGCCAGGCATGATATGCTGTTTTAGACTTTGTGGCTTTGGATTTAAAGTTCATAAATCATAAATACGTATTTGATTTTTAAGCCATAGAGAAATTAGAGTCGTCGTGATGGTAACTTGGTTATCGGTCTGTGTTTATTTATACAATTTGAAATGTTTTAATGTTCTTTTGGTAATCTTACATTTTAATCTTTGGTTGTGGGATACAGGATAAGTTTTTAAACAGTGCGCAAACTGTAACCATGAATTAAGCACATGATTCTATCTATACCTAACGTAGAAATTTTTCGTCGGTTATAATGTTTTTTATTAGTAGTTCCATACATTTCGAGCGTGTAGGTATTGCACTTTTCTATGAAACAGCAGTTTTTTTTTTTGGTAATCGATGAGAAATTTCTGCGCTAGAGAGTCTAGAATCAGAGATGTTATGGATATGATATTTCGGATATGGATATAGGAATAAAATTATATCGGTTACGGATATGCAATTATTTCGGATTATCCGTTAGTTTCGGATAGTTTTGGTTACGGATATTAGATTGAAGTAAAATATAAACACAAATAGTATGTAATAATTTGGTTTTATTTATAGGTTTTATCTAGTCTAGGTTATCATTTGGTATTATAATCAGTCATATAGGTAAGTAATTATTTAGAGATGTTATAATAATTAGTTAGACTCCGCCCTTATACGAAACTATCCGAAACTTGTGAAACGGATACGGTTACGGATATATTATTTTTCGGATATCCGATAGTTTCGGTTACGGTTACGGAGGTCCATAACATCCCTGTCTACAATGATGAGCTGAATTCATGGTTACAGTTTGCGCACTGGTTAAACATTTATCCTGTATGCTTTTGGTAGATATAATAGAGTATTTGACTATTATCAAAAATATTAATTAATTAATACTTATTTTAAAGATGTTACTAAAAAAAGACGATTTGCAAAAAAAGAAGTATAACATCGGTGAAAACATGGTGAAGTTACCTACTTTTGAAATTATTCTTCTACCCTTGTCACGCAAAACTATAATTTTACTTAATGTCGCGAAGTTACTATGGCGTTCCTTTGTTGTGACGTCAGATACGAGTAATGCTGTCTCTGTCTAGCATCGACTTTAAAATGCATAGAACTTCGCCATTTTTTTGTACTGTGGCTAAATATTTTCTAGGTTTCGATAAGTCAAATAAAAAAAATACAGTCAAATAGTCTACTGTTTCGAAATGTACACACGGCTACATATCAAGCTATACATTTCCAGTATAACCTGATCTCGCATTGTATAGGATTTCCGCACAATGTAGCCGTGTGTACCAGTGAAACAATTTGTGTAAGTATGTAAATATTTCAATCCAAAGCAAGCTTGTATTGGTGTGGCCCATTTACACGGACAAAAATTGTTACATTCGCAAACAAAATGACTGATTGACCGTGTAAATCGGCTAAATGAAAATGAATTTATTGTTCCTGACTTTTGTGGTATAATTTTGTTAGTAACTTTATCGGGCATTTGGTCGACAAAATTTGTGTGCTTATTTATTCAAGTTTAGAGTTACTTTATTAGTTCAAGTTTGTTTTGGAATCATGAAGCGACTTTTTCTAGGAGCAAGCATGTTCTATATTGTATTACATTCATTCATATACTTTACATAGTTCTATTTTAAACGTGGTGGCTTCATGTAACTATTTATCTATATTTCTTCATTAAATACAGTGTGTTGTTTGTGAAGTGTTCATTTCTATAAATGTTGAGTATTTTAAATTAATATTTACTTATGTAGCTTAACGATGTTATTTCAAAAATCAATGCAAGTTCTTCTAAAAAAATAATTAAAAACTCCACAGAATGCCCCTCAAATGACGCCAAGCCAGCAACCGATAATAACCAACCAACCCCAGCCTCATAAGGCTCAGATCATGAACCAACAGCAACCACAACAGATTATGGTTACTCAGAAGCAACCTCCCGCTCTTATTAGTACGTCGACCAGTAGTCAGATTGTAACCAGTAATGCGCAGCTTATACAAGGTAATTTTTATTTTAAGAAGTTTTTGGTCTTTTAATACTAACGCAAAAATAAAAACTATTTATAGCTACCGTCTACTTTCTTTGACATTCATAATTAAAAAAATATTTTGTCAAAAACATAATTTAATCAGCCCGTTCCCACTGCTGGGACACAGACCTCCTCTTTGTGGGAGGGAATGGGCCGTAAAATTCGATGACATGTGACATCCACCAATCCGCACTGCGTCCGAGTGGTGGATGTCACATGTCATCGAATTTTTGGTTCTAGGACATGCCATTTCCTCACGATGTTTTCTTTCACCGTTTTGAGAGCAGCTTATATCCAAAGTCTCAGTATTAATGATAGAATAGTTGAGCAGCAATTGTCAAATCAACAGAAAATGCTGCTGATATAATGTCACCCAACTTTTGTTCACTATAAATACGAGGCTTCAAGGTCAAAATTTACTTACATCACCTTTAACACTTCACTAAACGCCCCTCGACGTAATAACAATAAAACTTCTATTGTGTCTCATTCAGTGTCCTTCAATGGTTTAAGACAATTATCTTTTAACCTTCTCCGTCTTATTACAAAACACGATCTAATATTATCCCGAGTCTAAACGTTCATGCCAGTTTTTGTATTTCGAAGTTACGACGAGTAAAGTTCTTAATACAAAATTGACAACTTCAGACCGGACTAAGTTGTCAGTTTTGTAAAAGGAACCATATTTCGATTTCTATTAGGTTCTTATTTAAGAAACAGACTCGATGGTTTAAATTTAAACCATGTCTAAAGAAAAACATTGTTTTTAATAAGACCGACTATCTTTATCTGCATTCCAGGCAATCAACAGCTCCTCCAAGGCAACCAGCAAATAATAACCGTATCTAACAACCAGCCGATCATTATGAACGCGCCAATGAAAAGCAACGTACATAGAGTAGTGCAGCAACCACAAAGGAGCCCAGTGGTTACCAGCGTGCAGAGTAACCAGGTGTCTGTTGTGAGTGAGGCGAAAACCAGCGTTATACAGAGTTGTCCGGTAAGTGATCAATTATTATACATATATACATGACGGAGAAGGTATGTCTCTCTCGTTATTATCAGCCATATTTTAACTACTGTGGGCGTACTATGGGTGGTGTTGGTTATTGCACAATAGAAAAACCGCTTGCAGTTCAAATCAAATTATAACTTACGATCAAATTAATCACACTTGCGAATCACACACTGTAGGTACACGACATAACTACACGGATTGCGCGACAGTTTCTGAACGTCTTCACTGCTTACCCGTCAACAACAAACTCTGCTGTACTCTGGTCAAGTGTTAGCGTTATAGACTCTGTCCAGCGCCACCTGGTGGCGCTGGCGCCCCGATTAGTCAAAGTCAAACTATTGATTTAACGAATTTCCGACATATATATCCTTACACTGTTAATACTTTTGGTGCTACTTGGTGCACAGTCAGCCTCAAAAATATGAAGAATCGATAAGTATTTATTTAATTGTCTACAATATTTATTCCATAATATTATATCAATATGAAGACACAAAACATTTAACTAAAGTTGCAACGAATATTCGATTACGATTCGGTATTCGGTTTATTCGGTATTTTTTGATGTCCGGCCGAATACCGAATAATGAACCACAATTCGCTCGAATACCGAATACTTAAAAACAGAAGTAAAACATAACAAACACACTGTAAATTAATCATGTCACTTTTGTTAATGCTGAACATAAATTGCTAGTTCGAGAAAGCATAATTTTTCGCTATATGTATTTAATAGATCGATGGAATTTTCTAAGAGATCAAAAACAGGTAAGTAATCAAATTAAAACTAGCTACTTATTAGGTAGTTTAGTCATAATTAAATAAACCCAAAAAAATCAACGAAGTACTTATTATTATTTGCAAACCAAATTAATCAGGCCGAATAGTTTAGCTGAATAGTCGGCTATTCAGCCACGCAACTGGCCAAATATTCAGTATTCGGCCTGAGACTAAATATACTACTCTATGCAACACTACATTGGATACTATATTGCAGCTACACATTGATACTCTAGTATGAAACAAATTGTCGACTGTCAAATGAATAATATCGTCCTTTAAAAATACAAATAATTTTTAATTACGCCATTGTAGGCAACACGCATTTATTATAATTTGACGCAGTTGCTGAGCAAAAACATCTGTTTGTGTTTTTGTTATTCTTTCGTTGTTTAGGGCTCCGTAGTAAAACAAGGAATTCTTAGAGTTTCGCCACGTCCGTTTTTCTGTCTGTCCGCGTTTTAACTCAGAGCTGTAATTTGGCATGGTTAAACATATGAATTACGCCTAGAAAGTTAAAATAAAATCATGCAAAAATGTTTTGGTTTTTGGTACACCCCCATCCCTTACACATAAAGTGGAGATTGATTTTTGATAACGAAATACAAACTTATTTTTGGTGTCGATAAAATCAATACTGTGCATGCGTTAATATTCATCCCGACTACGGAATTCTTCACTGTGGGTGGTCCAACACGGGCTTAGCCGGCTTTTTGAATAATATGTTTCAATCAAGTATAGAAGAGAAACAGCTTCTATAGAGGTATGAGGAACAGGGTGTAAAGTTCGCTCATACTCTATTCAAAAGGGAGGATCTTCCGACCAGACGGGTGTTGTGTCGGGTGGGCAACTGCCCGACGGTTGATGTCGGGACGTTGTATATATGCCAGTCGCACGGTAAACTCTGCTTGCGCGATGCAGGATTTGCGTGACATCAGTGTGATGTGTAGCTCGCATGTGGCGGTGGATACCGCTACATTTCTATTAAATGTTATTTTCAGATTCTATTAGATGCGGTATTTAATATCTCACTATATTTACAGAAGGCCACCACACAACCGGTGATGAGGCAAGTGATCACCCGCCAGCCAGTCATGGTGGGCAACACCAAGATCGGTGATAAAGAACTTGTGGTCAACCAACCTATTACTGAGGTAAAATATGTCTGATTTTACTAAATTCTTCTTGGGTTGAGCAAGCGAAAATTATAATTTAAAAAAGACGTGTCTTTCGTTACTCAATCAATTTATAAATATTAAATATTGTAATCAGATGGGCGGAGTATTTGATTTTAACCGACTTCACAAAAAGGAGGAGGTTCTCAATTCGTCTGTATGTTTTTTTTTTTTATGTTTGTTAGATCAGAATTTTTTTCTGGGTGAACCGATTTGGATGATTCTTTTTTTTATTTGATAGGTGGTGCTTCACAAGTGGTCCCATTTAAATTTGATCAAGGTCTGACCAGTAGTTTTTGAGTTATCCTTAATACAGCATATGGAAACACTTAGTTTATATGGATAATATGTTAATAATTTCCTGTCACTGTTATTTACACACCAAGTAGTGGTATACGGATTTGTGTGGGGTAGGCACCGCAACTAAAAAGTGAAAAATAAAAACGTTTTTTTACAAAAAAACAACCGACTTCCAAAAAAAAACACTAAAAGACGTGAAAAATAACTTTAATTGCGGAAGTCGGTGGCCAAAATCGAAAATATAAAACCAAAGACACCGACTTCCGAAATTAAAGTTATTTTTCACGTCTTTTAGTTTTTTTTTGGAAGTCGGTTGTTTTTTTGTAAAAAAGTTTTTTTGTAGTATGCATACAATGTCCGATGCTTATCCTTACTCAATTTTATTTCAAACGTAATTAAGTATTATTGAATGTCCACCTTAAAAAGGTGGTTGGGACAGACTGTATGCGGAAGTCGGAGGACAGAGCGTTGTGGTGCAGCTTGGGAGAGGCCTATGTCCATTAGTGATCTCCGGCAGGCCGAGTTGATTGAGTCTCCAGTTATTTATCCGCATACAAAAAAAAAACCATTTAATAAAAGTGTAGATAATTTTTTATTGAGCAAAATCTCAGTTGTCTTAAGGGGGACACGCTAAGGTAGCCCGC
This sequence comes from Griposia aprilina, assembly GCA_916610205.1. Taxonomy (NCBI): domain Eukaryota; kingdom Metazoa; phylum Arthropoda; class Insecta; order Lepidoptera; family Noctuidae; genus Griposia; species Griposia aprilina. Next base: position 20,419,527 of record OU744285.1, on the reverse strand, counting down.
GAAATTCAAAAATACTTACGTCTTTTGCAATTTGCAGGTCAGTCTCAGGTTGTATGTTGATTAAAATATGATTCGCGACCGTAACAAATATGGCTTTACAGAATTATAATAATTAGAATCAGTAATACATTTTTTTACGTTAGAATTGGTAAATGTCATGATTTCATGAAATATTCATTCAATAAAAATTATAAATACATCTCTCTAAGTTCATATTACCCAATATGAACTTAGAGAGATGTATTTATAATTTTTGTGATTATAATTGTATAAATAAATATTTTTTACGGCTGCGAATCATATTTAGGTCAAATACAACCTGATACTGACCTGTAAATTGCAAAAACCGTAAGAGAATTTGAATTTCGCGGGCTACCCTGACGCTTTCGCCTTAACTATATGTTTTAGCCTCAGAAGCCGCCTACTCCGAAACCGTCCGCAACGCCACCTCCCGCAGCAACGCCGACACCGATACAAGCCATCAGCCCACAGGACGAGACGCCTTGGATATGTCACTGGCGAGGGTGTGGCAAGTAAGTGACGCCATCTGTAACAACAAGAAAGAACCTGCTCACAAAAACATCTAATTCATTTGCTCAGTATAGTTCCCAAACCTGTATCTTAAATAATATTTATGTGCGGACGGAGTTTAGTGACTGAGATTGTCATGTGTAGATAAATTATACAAGGATTTATACTTGTTTCAATCCGACGGCGATGGATAAAATCCTGAACTAGACTGTTTGAATTGTATTTTGATGCGACCACAGTCGAAATAAATATATTTTTCTCGAAAAAATTACTTCGTACATCATGAAACATACATCTCATTACTCAATACTTTTATTGCATTCCACATGTAGTTATTCTTAGGTGGTAAACTTATAAATCGATCATATGGACTCTGTCGGGCACAGCAAAATAAGTGAGTAAGGAGAGAGGAAGCATTTTTTAACTATATAACATTACTTAGCAAACTACTATACTAAAACAATGATGTTTTTTTTTTCTAATTATATTATGTTTGTATCAGATCGTTCGCCAGCGCAGCGGACGTGTTCACGCACGCCGCGCGCACGCACTGCCCGCCCTCGGCCGGCGGGGAGGCGCCCTGCATGTGGCTCGACTGCGACCGCGTGCCCAGGAAGACCTTCGCGCTACTCAACCATCTCACCGACAAGCATTGCACTGTCCCCGTAAGTACAACGCTACAAGCCAAACATACACACATATTCTACAAACACATCACACACACATGTACGGTCACTAAATGTGATAAGTACCGTCGCCGGATATAGTTGAAGTTTTTTCGAATAAAATTGAACTTAATTAATATAAAACAAACAGTTCATAGAACAGTGGTGGCCCAGCGGTATCGGCCCCGACTTACAAATTCGAACCCAAACAGGCGCTTTACTTTGTCTAATTTATTTCATCACCACTGCTTTCAAAACGGTGAAGGAAAACATCGTGAGGAAACCGGCATGTACTTATAGAGGTATGAGGAACAGGGTGTAAAGTTCACTCATACTCTATGGAAAAGGGAGGATCCTCCGACCAGACGGGTGTTGTGTCTGGTGGGCAACTGCCCAACGGTTGATGTCGGGACGTTGTATATATGCTAGTCGCGCGGTAAACTCTGCTTGCGCTATGCAGGATTTGCGTGACGTCAGTATGACGTGTAGCTCGCATGTGGCGATGTTGATACCGCTACATACTAGACCCAAAAATTCGAAGACATGTGACATCTACCAACCTGCACCGGAGCCGCGTGGTGGAGTACAGCCCACTCCCTCTCGCAGAGAGGGGCCTGTGTCCCAGCAGTGGGAACATATAGGCCTATTATGCTTAAGCTTAAACAGTTCATACATAAAAGCCATAAACTCACGGCTTATTCTCATGGGAAGTTAAACAGTTCATTTATCAAATTAAAATTCATTTGAAAACATCCATCAGTTTCTTACTAAACTTCAAGTATATCGACGACTCTTGTTCTTATCTCTTTTGGTGACTGTACATACATTCTATGCAAATAAACATCTAATCTAAGGTTATTTTGGCGCATGGCCGGAAGCGGAACTAACCTTGTTTTGTCAATACACAATGACAGTGACAATTTTAAAAAGCTCACCAACAACGCCCCCTATCAAATGTCATTGAGGCGCCATATGATCCTTGTAACTACAGTCCGTTCTCAGTTATTGTACCTCCAGTTTGCATCACTGTCAAAATCACAGTGGTCTTTATAGCCGTTGCAATAACGTTGCTGGTGGGTTGTTACCATTGACAAGTCTGTCAAATTCACAATAATCTTTATATTTCTTAATTAATTGTTGAGCTTTTTAAGTCCTGAGGTGAGCTGCACGATTACTGACAAATGTGTGCACTGACTGGACAGGTCCACTCAATCTGTGTGGTTCTTTCCTCAAAAGACCATTTCAGATACAAATCTTCATGGTTTTCACATGATCTGACCAAGATTATGTCTGGACTTTAAAAGAGACTGTGACCACGAGTTTGTTTCGGCCTTTCTTTTCAGAGTAGTCAGATAGGAAACGCCGACCTCATCTAGTTTAAAAAATATGATTGACGTGACAAACCTACTTACAGAAATAAAATCATTTATCATTTATAATCGTTACAATAAGGTTGATATTGGGTTGCTGCCATTGACAAGTCTGTCAAATTCATAATGATCTTTATAATCGTTACAATAAGGTTGCTATTGGCTTGCTGCTGGCAGAGATATACTAACTGTGAATGGACTGTACACGAAAACTGTATTGTAGTGTCAGAAAGACTGAATAACTTCTAACCCGCATATTATAAATACCAAGGTATTTATAACATTTGGCATCTACTGCTTTTCTTCATCGTTTACACCTAAAACAAGTTGTAGAAAACTGGTAAAAAATGTCAAAAAATGAACAACAAAAAATGTGCGAAACAACTTCAATACGTGTTTTATACACGACATGTTTCTGACAAGTCTTTAACACAAGACTGTTGAAAATAGATATCACAACTTCTATATGGCTGTAAACGCGGAGATAAAGTTATGAGTCGTTATGACAATACAACGCAAGAGTCTTATTACTTTTCATCATCATCATCATAAACTCACGCCTTCTTCCCTTCGGGGTCGGCAGAAACTACAGAACCGTATCGTTTCTGCGAGATTAAGCTGCTCTTGCCGAGGTGTGTCCATTGAACCCATCCATTTTCTTTACATAGAAAGACCGTTGGTCGTGCGTCTGATCTCTCCGATCGTGTCGGATTGCCGCCCCATCGGACTATGAGAGTGAGGGAGGAGGGAGTACACCTGTGTTTGCGCACACACTTGTGTATATTTGCTGCGTATTTGGCTAGTCTTTGTTGATATTGGCCGCCATGACTGAAATTCAGTGTGGAGTACAGAATACATAATAGTACAAGTACAGATGATTCACTCCACAAAAACATTTAAATAAAAAAAATGGAATATCCAAAAGTGCACGCCTCATAATCTCGTTCAATTCTATAAAAAATAACAAAAAAGTTAGGGAATAGAGAATTAATTAATTAAAAGAGAGGATGAGATGTAATATCCAGCTACTCAGCTAAATTTTTCTGAAGTTTTATAACTCTACTGGTTTACTTATGAAAAAGTTGAAAAGTAACATTAAAAAAAAAACTACATTGAATTAGACCGTGGTTTTCGATAATACTGAAGCGTTTAAAAAAAAATCGACACGATTATTTAAGTTTTTCGGGAGTTATCGTGATCACGCCAGGATCCATTCATACAGACACACGGACGTCCACAGTTTATTTAAACAGTTTTTTAATAAGTATCATAATGTTCTAATTAGGACATTATGATACTTATTATCTATTTATTTATTAACTATGGATGACTTACAGCTAAATTCCCATTCGTCCAACTAGGTGGACAAAGTCGGGGGGACGAACGGGAATACACGAAACAAACAGAATAATAAATATATATGTATGTATTACTAGCTGCGCCCGCGGTTTCAACCGCAGCGGTATGAAATTACTTCACGACCTATTCTCAGACCTACCAAATATACACAAAAAAATTCATAAACGTCGGTCAAGCCGTTTCGGAGGAGGTCGATAACAAACACTGTCACACGAGATTTTTATATATTAGATTATCCAGATATTCCCACGGGATCGAGACTTATGCGGTTGAAACCGCTGGGCGCATCTAGTAAGTTATATTATAACATGTTATTACCAACCTTACAGGCTCTAAAAGCGATTTACAACTCTCGTCGTCACGCGGCCGCAGAAGGGACGGACGGCAAGCCGGTGACGCTCGGGTACCCTCCTAACGCTGCGTTAGCTGCCCTTAACAAGCATGCGGCCGATATGTTCAACCCCAGGGAGCTTATGGTAAGAATACTATAAATCTTACTCCAACATTTATAGAGAATATAAAATTTTGGGGGAGAGAAAATTGAAAGGAGTCAGGCTAGGGACAAATCTATGCAAAAAGGCAAGTTAAAAAATTCTGAAAATGCTATAATTATCTGGGATAAAAAAATAAACACGTGTTTAGGATGTTGCGGAATAACGCGCGCTACGCTCAGACTTGTGTTTACGCTCAGATGTGTCCGTATCATTATAGTGCACGCAGGGGCGTTAGTTTGACAAGTGAATTAATACCAGCTGAAATAGTTTTCCCTTAGCACATAAGGGCCGCGACTGACCCTAATTTCGATGATTATTTAATAATAAACAATTGAGTAATATGTATGCAAATCAAGCAACATCCTATTTTTCACTGATAGTAACTTTGAATGCAGTCTGTTAATGTCAAATCAGCTTCATTATATGACTTAAGGCGGAACCTTCAGGGTAGCCCGCGAAATTCAAATTTTGTTACGTTTTTTGCAATTTGCAAGTCACTGTCAGGTTGTATTTTCATTTAAATATGATTCGCGACCGTAACAAATATGGCTTTACATAATTATGATCATTAGAATCAGCAATACATCTCTATAAGTTCATATAACCATATAGAATTACTATTTCATGAAATCATGACATTTGAGGGCAATTCTAACTTAATGAGTTGTATTGCTGATTATAATGATTATAATTCTGTAATGCCATATTTGATACGGTCGCGAATCATATTTAGATCACCATACAACCTGATACTGACCTGCAAATTGCAAAAAACGTAAGAAAATTTGAATTTCGCGGGCTACCTTGGCGCATCCCCCTTAATAAGTTTGTAGCAAAAACAGCTATATCTCATTTAAAATAACCGCTGAAATTATAGATTTGCAGCAAACAGCAATATCCAATAGTAAGTGCACTGCTTTGAAACCAGAAAATACTTTCACCGTCATTTTGGTTTATCTGGATACCTTTGCATCTATATGACTCAATTACTAGAAATGTTTATTCGGTATAACATTCCTAGCAAAAATCGAGCAGTACCTCCCCTCCCGTACTATTAATAAACAATTATTTTATAGAAGATACTAATATAAAATAGGAAGAAACAGTGTGTATGTTCGAAAATCCTATTTTCAACACTATATTGCTTCGTAACAATGATTGACCTGTTGGATGGAGAGAGCTTATCATAGTCATTATACCCATTCTCATTTTACTTAAAATCAATCTCATATGGCTATGATCTCGCTTATGTATGACAACGATTGTGGAGTCTGAAATAAATAATTCATAAAATAATATTATTTGGTCAGAAGAAATAAAAAGTTTTTTTTTTTTCGCAATATTGTGTATCTCGTCAATACACAGCTAAAACTGTGTTACTTTAAAATATTATGTCATAGTGTATTCTCTAGATTCTCCTGCGTATTTTAAGGATTTTAAATTGTGAGGTACCATTTATAATCATAAAGAAATAATTTGCACAAAGAATTAAATATTTAGATACGTTTAATCTACGCTTGCATGTTGGACTAAGTAATTGTTTATCGGAGCCATATTTTAATACTAAAAAAACGGGTGAAGACACTGACTCCTGTAACCCAGATACCACCTAGCACAGGAGTCAGGGCTTCAAATTAAAATGCACCTTTACCACCACCATTTACACCTTTTTTATGTCAATAAAACATTTTACTATTTATTATTATTATATCGAACCTCGCAATTTAATAACCCTGTACCCGCATATAACGCTACCAGGTTCTTTTAGCGCGTGGCTAAAATTGGAACTAATGCCGTCATCTAGTTTTGTCAATACAATTTCTGTGACAGTATCCAAAATTGCGCTAGCATTGCCCCGTTTCCAATGTCATTCAGGCGCCAAAAGATTCTGGTAGCACTCTAGTCAATCACTAATAGTGTCACGCTGCGTGTGACGTCACTAACGTGTCTATGTGTTTGTGCACGCGCAGCACAGGGCCGAACTCAGTCGCACGCCGGAACAACTGGTGAGACTCACACCTTAATGTGCAACCAGACTGCGGTCTATCGCCTTCGAGCAGTCGATATTATCAAAGTCAAATCATTTATTTCAATTAGGCACTTAAAAGGCACTTTTGATATCAAGATTTACAGATAGAATGGATTCTTGTTTCGATTAATCACCTCATTCGGTATTACATTTACAATTTATTTAACATCAAATTTAATACCAATTAATACCAAAACATATCATATTGATCAATGGGCGATAAAAGTTAATTCCACACCATCGATCGAATGAAGAAAGTCGACGTTATGGGGTGGTTTGGTGGAAACTACGCCGCGAGAGAGCGCTGTATGTCACTTGTCAAAGTGATCTTTAATGGAAATTGACGACAAGACAAAACACAGCGCCATCTCGTAGAAAAGTTTTAACAAGGAACTTCATTAGTAGCTGAGTGAAAGTAACACACACTTAGCGCCATCTATGCGGAACTAATTTGAATGCTTTCTTTTCCATTCGGCGGCCATGCGCTACAATGGAATTGACCTAAACGGTTGATTTCATCGATCGACTACAGTCTGGTTGCACCTAACACCTGTGTTGTTTAAGCTTGTATGTATGTCAGTGTGTTTGCTTGTATGGTCTGTTCTAAAAGTATCAGATGAAAGTGTATACAGACCCTGTTCTGGTAAAATTCTTTCGCAATTACTCACCAATGGGAATTAGTAACATATTCATCTAGATTTCAACTTTATATCTCTCCACTTTTTACAACATATTTTTTTTTAATAACGTTATTCAAACTTTAATTGAAAAATCATCGACGAAAATGAAGGTTATAAAATTAACCTCAATTGCGAATAGAAAAATCTCTTTAAGGTCATTTAAAATTAGAACTTCAGGTTTTAGTATTCGAGCTGCTGAAGATTGTAAAAAGTATATTTGCATTGTATAAATACAATCTATTAGTGTTGTATAATTGCATAGCACATGTGTGAGTACTATGTACCTACTATTAAGCTACCATTTACTAGGTTTTTCTTTCATTAAATTGAATGTGCCCTGGCGGCTGAGAGTATGTCATGCTCACTCAAATGTTTCGCTGGTGGTGGCGTGTGTGTTGGATCATTAATTTCCCTTCAAAATGGTGCTGATCCATGCGTCATGTTCGTGAACGGGCGCCGTCAGTAAGGACTGGTCATTTCTTAGCTGCCACGGATTATTTTAATTTAATTTAACATTTGAATTGTTTTGTCTTTTTATTACTGACGCTTTTAACGTTCTGCATCGTTCTCACATGCATAATTTCAACATGAAAGATGTAACCAATATTTTATACCATATTTTGATTTAAAAGAGTATCCATAGAGTTTCTTGCCCGTTCTTATCCATAGATACCTACTACGCTTTGGAATGGGCAACTAGCTTCATCTTACTGACTGACCGACCCCTTGACAATTCAAAAGTGCCTGTAATTGGTTTATTTGAAATAAACCAAATCAAAGCAATCAATTTGTAAGTAGTACTACAAATTGACATCCACAGGTACTTTTTCTGATCAATTTGTTTACATTATCATTAGATACTCTTGGAACAGATTATAGTGCCTACTATGTCGAACTCAGTCGCACGCCAGATCAACTGATGAGACTCGCACATAACACCCGTCTTTGTAGCTTATCAATGTGTGCGTTATTTTCGTAGTGTCTGTAATTTTTGTTGTTGTTTTGAACATGGTATTATTCACTGAATTTAGGTTATTAGACACTGGGTAGATTTTGATGCACAAAGTTTCTTGCAAGCGCCTTGTATTGCATAAAAGAAAGCAAGTTTTTTTTTTTAAATCACCAGTAATCCTTGTTTGTATATTTTGGTTTTCGTTTATCCGTTGTTGTGTATGTCCTGTGTGTTAAATAAACATTATGCATGTTATTTGTCCACGTCTGCTACGCTTCGATGCCTCTAGAAACTCACATTATAAATTACAGTTTCATATTTGCATTTGTAAAAAAGGGGTAGCAGGTCGACTATTTAGCGATGGCACTTACAAGTTAGAGTGGGATAGTGATATAAAACATCAATGCTAAAGAGAGAGAGAGTATAGGTATTCGGTATTGTTTGCTATCGTTAAATAGTCTGCCTGTAAATATAAAAAAAACCTGGGTTTTTTATTGATTATAATGTTATCCGTTCGACAGGATGAAAACGAGGGTCCAGTTACGAAGAGTATACGGTTGACCGCAGCGCTCATATTGAGAAATATTGTTATATACTCCAATACTGGACGCAGGTAAGAAGCACATATTATTGATAAAATTTAATCTTTTGAGCGATAAGTGGTCAGAAAACACCATCAAGTCGCCTACAAGCCACAATGAACAATGTCCTTGTCATAATTTCGTTGATTACATCACCATTTCCAGAGAAATGTTAGCGAAATGTGGGTGTACTAAACACCTCTTTCCACCCCTCCGTACAGGCGTTATGTTATAGAAAAGAAAGAATACTCTTTATTATGTACACCATAAAAATTACAGATATAAATGTAAAATATATAAAGTATAAAAAAGTGTGTGTGTGTGTGTATGTATATATGTGTATGTCTGTGTGTGTTGTGAGGGTGTGTGTATGTAATGTGTGTATAATATATGTATGTGTTATATTTAAGTATCTGGCAATAGCTCGATGATTTTAGCATTAGTACACTTATCGACGCGGAATCGACTTGAACCGATCTCGTATAACCGACCACACGGTCGCGAGTCGGGTCGTTCGAACCGATACGAGACGAATGGCGTCTTTTTCGGCTTCAGCCGGTCAAAAAACGTCCATGCTATAGCATGGACGTTTCTTGACCGGCTATAGCCGATTCCGCGTCGTAAGTGTGATCAGTCCTTAACTGACCAGCATTAATCGATCATGGCCTAGCAGTTACAACAGATTTAAAAAAAAAAACAGAATTTAAAATTGAAAATGCGTTCTAGAAATAATATAATGTTTCTGTTATAGACAACTTCGGTCCTACGAGGCTCATCTAGCAACGATCGCGCTGAGCAGCGTGGAGGCTTCTCGAACGATCGCGCAAGTTCTATACGACATGAACAACATTTGAGAGTCGCCCAATGGGCATACGGCCCAAGACTAGCGTTTACAGTACATACCGCCGCTGTAAATAGATAGACAGAGATGGCATAGACTGAATAGAACTATAGTCTCTTTTCTATAGAAAAACCAATAGCAAAAAAAGTTGGATATCGAACGTCAATTGTGATTGGTTAAAGTGTGTCTATGATTTTTTTTTTTTGACCAATCACAAAGTGACTTTTACGAGACTTTTAAGAGCAAACCTGGTTTAATTACTATCTGAGACAATTCGTGAGGACTTAAAAAAGTGGTAATATTTAAAAGTGGAATGCTTCCTTAGACAATGACAAATTTGTGATTGGAAATAAATAACAGAAAATTGTAGTTTTGTATGTGATTAGTTAAGTGCATTTCTCGGGACGTTAACTGACTTTAAAAAAAAAGTGCAATTGATTTTTTTTGTCTATCTTTTTATAGTTAAGTGATGATCTGAATTAAAAAAATACTGAAAATAGTTACGATTAAAAGTATTATAATAAGAAAGAAAATGTGTGCAAATTAGCCTTTCATTAATATTTAGTTTTAGTTTAATACTGTTGATGACAGCTTTTTAGCATTTTAAGGACGGGTGTTGGGAGATGTTAAAACCTTTGTTATGTATCTTGCTGTAATCTTTTGTTTGGATGCGACTCAGAAAATGTTGCTTTCAAGATCCCACATCTGACCGAAAATGCGTCGGGCGTAACTTCGTCAGTACGCTGGACGCACTCACGCTTCATCAGTTGAGTGTGTAAGAGTTAATGTTTTTGTGAACTATAGCTTCTGCCCGCGTGAAATTTCTTGTTCCCCGACCCACCCCGTCGCATCGCATCGCCTGCCCGCGCTATTACTTCGTTTACGCGTTCTTTCTTTTTTATTTTTGGTCAGCTCCTAAAGGTCCTAGCGTGATGTGAAATAGCCTACAGCCTTTCTCAAGAATTGGGCTATCAAATGCAAAAATATTTTTTTCGAATCCGGCCGGTAGTTTCATAGATTATCCCCCTACATACAAACAAACAAATTTTACCTCTTTACAAAGGCCGCTCTTCACTCGTGGCGCGAACGCCCGCGAAAGCCGTGAAACGTGAGTGTAGATGGTTTCGCGCCATCGCGTTGTTTCGTATTATAAGTATAGACTTGTCCGTTCTGGCGTTACGCGACCGACTATACGCGACGCACGTTCACACACACACACATCTGACGGAAGATGGCGTTCACACACACACACTAACGCATCATCGGTTGAGTGTGTTAGGTTGTTGTTTTATGTTTTATTTGTCCGTTCTGGCGTTACGTGACAAACTGTACGCGACGCATCTTCCGTCAGAGGTGTTCATGTGCGACGACCCTTATAATGTTGTACGATACGCTACGATATTGATCTATCACACCATTATGAAGGCGAATAAAAAATTTAACTTCGTACTTTTGACGATAAACTAAATATCGCTTCCATATAATCAACTATCAGATCCCCTTATCAGGAGCCGTTATCGCGCCACGTTCTAAAAACTATTGTCGCTTATAATTCTTATAAAAAAATCCTTAGTAAATTGGCATGAGCCACTGTTGTAGAGACATTTGTAATAGATACCAGTATAACTCGCATTATGATCATAACTATGTAAGTTTTGTACTACGAATTAATTAAATAATATACATATATTTTAACCCGTTAAACAATCGCCCACTAGCCACCGTTGTGCGCTTCACTCAACTGTTTTCACGACTTTTAATTTTCTGTCGTTTCGAGTGTATTTTTCTTGTGAATGTATGAGGAGGTTATGATCAAAACCATGACATTATCCACTTTTGGCAGTATCGTTTTTTTCTTCATGATTTCTGCACAAAATGATAAAACATTACACAACATTAGTTACTGCTAATGTTGTGTAATAATGTTTAGTTCAAAAAAGCTTAAGGCTCCTACAAACAGGCGCGACACAAAGGCACCGCTCGACGTGCAACGAGCGGCGCCTTTGTGTCGCGCCGTCGCGCCGCACCTATCTGCGGGAGCCTTTATTCTCCTTAGTAAAACGATGGTGCCGATTCTGTTGTCACAAAACTCTCTAAACTAGACTAAAAATCACAAAAATTTCGTTTATTCCTGTCAAACGACGATTTCTCATTCTGAAATAGACTAAAGTGACACAACTTAACTATATTTTAGTTTGACAGCACTAAGATGGTACTGAATTATTAGTTTAGTGAAAATGCCAATTATGCTATTCTGAATTTGACGTTTTTCACCTAAAATTTTGGTTTTCTAACTAAATCTGGCTATTTTTAATCGCGATTAAAAAGGTGTGGAATAAAATAAGTTGTCATGATCTAAAATTCAACACAACACCTCGACTTCTGGTGCAAAAACAGTACTGTATTATTTTTAAATTTTATTTTGCTTCTATCTCGAAAATGGTGTGTCCTATCGCAAAAATAATGAAAATTTCGACCCCCTGTATGAAACCCTTAAACCCCTAAAACTCTACATGTGGGTAACATTTTTTGCATTATTTTCCATAAAAAAAGTGAAAAATTCCATATAAAACACGTCGAGACTGCCCCCAATGCGTGCCTCCGGCTCTAAAAAAAATCACGGGGTAGGGCAAACAAGTAAAACGTGGAGTCGCGATTGTCAAATTAAAGTTTAGTTGCGTCAAAATTATTTTTAAATTTAGAGATATTTTTTGACAGAATAGCTCTAAGATTCTCATAGCCAAAAGTAAGGAATTTTAGTGATAGTTTAGTTAGTTTAGTTCGGTGTACAAGAGAATCGGCACCGATGTCTAATATTAACGTTTAGTTCAAAACCTCAACATACCCTGATAAAAAAAAACCTTTTTTTAGGACCTATTTACCAAGAATGTAAAGGGCATCCTTAAAAAAAAAAAAAACAAGAATAGGTGCTCACTAAGTACGTATTTATTAAGTTTTTTTAGATTTCTGCCTTATTGAAAAAAGTGGATATGTTTTGCAATTTGCAGGTCAGTATCAGGTTGTATGGTGATCTAAATATGATTCGCGACTGTATCAAATATGGCTTTACAAAATTATAATCATTAGAATCAGCAATACATCTCTATAAGTTCATATTACCGTATTGAATGACTATTTCATGAAATAATGACATTTGAAGGCAATTCTAACTTAAGGAGTTGTATTGCTGATTCTAATGATTATAATTCTGTAAAGCCATATTTGATGCGATCGCGAATCATATTTAGATCACCATACAACCTGATACTGACCTGCAAATTGCAAAAAAACGTAAGAAAATATGAATTTCGCGGGCTACCTTGGCGCATCCCCCTTAATTGGCTTGCTCAGGGTCGCGAACCAATCAAAACAAATTATTTTTGTAGTTTGTTCGGTATTCGTGTATACGGGCCATATACATTGATTTTCATGGTTTACTTTAAATTATCAAAACAATGCATACTAAATAGATTACAATATACAAGCTTACACTAATGTATTATACATACTATGTAGGTACAAGTATTTAATTAATAAAAAAGGGAAGATCTCTTAGGGCATCAAAAAATTCGTCGGCATCGCTGTCAATGGGATCAGTGCTCAAAAGGCTATCAGCATTGCTACGTAGGAATGGTAATGCTGATTCTTTGGGCTAAAAATAGGCCAGCCCTCTGATCACGTGAAAAGTCGAATAATTTTCATGTAAGTTTCGTTTGATTCTGGCATACCAAAATTGAATGAGAGGAAATATTTTTATGTTAATTAGAAATTATTATATTGAGAAGACTTATAAAGCATTAATAAAATATGATTTTGCTGTGTTGTATTGCTAGACACCACTGCCGAATTACAGTTCTTGAAATTTGAAGGTTAACAAAATTCTGCTAGGTAATTTTTCGATTATTAATAAGCTGAGGTTTCCTGGAAACCGTTTGTGTACTTTCACTTTTTTTGTAAAAAAATATCTCAAGTGTACATTACTGTTTAGATATAAAATATGTAGTTAAAAAAACTAAGTTAAAATGTGGATGACATGTATTATTTTTACAAGTCCGCGTGAATGGTTGAAACTAATTTAATTTAATGACAGTGGGAGGCTGTATCAATGAGGACAGTGAATCGATGTAAGTGCAACGGAAAATAAATAATTTTTAGATAATTTACTGCGTTTTATTTTAATGATGTGCCTACAGAAACTACTATACTCGAAAGGTTTAGGTAGTTAAATAAAGGTAAACAAAAAAAAACCACGTAACTCATAGATGTTAAACCTTTTATTTCAAACGTTAAAATCATATTATTTTGAGTCCCATAATAATAGGCTCTATTCTGAATCTGAATTTAAGGAACTATCTGTCAGATTAATAATAAAGCGTTCAGTGGTATCATCAATTATTTTGTCTAATTTAAACATTTTCTGTTCTCCTTTTATTACATGACCCTCGCAACTTTTCCAATTCTCAGCAGTCACATTAGGTAAAGCCTCTGGCAAAAGAATGTTTAGGTTAGACATTTTAAAAGTTTTATTTTTCTCAGCTACAAACCCTTTAACTTGAGCCCATAATTATTAACTCAATTGAATTGCGCTCACAGTGGTATGGTGGCAGCCGCAATACAGTGACACCTATAACATTTTTTCTAATTCATCCAAAACTTATAAGGCATCTGGTTAACCGACTAAACGTAATACCTGCTACTTCATTTGCCATACTACGTCACAGGTGTACTCTTCAATTTAGCAACGTTATCTTATTCGTTGTATTTTAAGGTTTAGGGAACCTGTCTTTTTGGGCTCTTTACAATAGACAGATTACAAAATATTATACTATTTTATAAATCTAACAAAAATATTGTGCTCAAGCAATTACATGTACGAAGAGTATAGTTTACGAATAAATGATTAAGTTTAACATACATTAATAAAAGAGGAAACTATTGTATAAATCGCAAATAACTTTAATTTTGTTGTAACGTATTTTTAAACAAGAAAGTGTCAACTATAAAAAACCCTTTTTACGATTTGTTTACCTTTATTTAACTACCTAAACCTTTCGAGTATAGTTAGGGAAAGTGTTAGCAGAACCCCTTCGTGTATTTCCCTTTTCGTTGTCAATTCGAGACATTTTGCAAAATTCCATTGCGGAGCAAACTAACAACTGGGTTAACAGTTAACAAGTTATAAAACTTACAAACTAAAAGCCAACTACCTGCGATAAAAATGCCAACTAAAAAGGTTTAAAGGTATACAAGACCACTCCTAGGCAGATTCATTAAAAATCCGCGGTTATTCTGTTTATCCACTCAAAACAGCCACCCTAGTGTGGATATGTTCATCTATCCACCCCAGACGGGATGTCGGAATTCACTTCTGATTGATATTTCGACTTTTGACCCCAAATACAGTGATCATCAACAGTACAACAGTAAATATACCTACTCGTACACTTTAACCGCTCAAACGTAAACGTCAAACGCCTGCAGGCGTGTCATACGACAAGGTCACGCACCTCCACACACTGTCATAGGCCTTCTACAAGTCCAAGAAAGCACAGTAGACTTTCTTGTGCTTTGCCAGATGTTTTTCGGCTATGCACCTCAGGGAGAAGATCTGATCCATACATCCCATTCCCTCTCTAAATCCTGCCGCACATCCCATATTTTCTCACCTGTCACTCTTATCACTCTATTTATTAAAATCTTCGCATATAGTTTGCCGACAACACTCAAAAGACTAATGCCGCGGTAGTTTTTACATTCCTGCTGAGAGCCTTTTCCCTTATATAGTGGTACGATTACAGCCTTACACCAATCATCCGGCACACGGCCATATCTCCAACACGTATTAAAGATCCGGCACAACAGGCTTGCTACCACCCCGTCACCTCCTTTCAGCATTTCAGCAGACACTCTGTCGTATCCTGCAGCTTTCCCAACTATCATCCCTTTCAGCGCTCTTACGATCTCATCTATTTCTATTTCATTCTCTTCATCTACATCTGAGCTTGGGTCTTCAGAGCTGGCGTCTGCCCAGTTACCCACTCCTTGCACACTATCCTGACAACTAAATAAACTTTCAAAATATCCATTCCAGAGTTCCAAGACCTTACATTCTTCGCTTAGTAAACATCCATCTTCTGCTCTTATAACATTCATACTCGATGTTCCTTTCACTCCGCAAGCCAATCTTACCTGTTTCCAGAACAGCTTAACATTGGCCCTGAAGTTATCTGAGAACTTCCTGTTATACTTTTCTTCTTTTTCATCCTTTTTCATTTTCACTATCTCTTTCACTTCCGTTTTCATTTCGGAGTATCTCTTCTTCACTTTTTCCAAATCATCTGTCACATTCGTTGCCTGATTCATCCTATTTTGGGCCTTACAGGCTAACACATTAAGCCAGGCCTCTTTTTTCTTCCTCACAACCTCTTTAACTTCACCATCTACCCAAGAATCATTCGTTCTACTACCACCTTTTCTCTGCGCCAGACCACATACTTTTGTGGCTACTTGCACCATACAATTTCTTGCTATATCCCATACTTCTTCTAGGCTGTAGTCATGCGGATCATCAAATATTTTATCCGTCTTCATTTTTACTTCCCTCTTATATTCCTCTTTTACTTTTAATTCTTGCAGTCTTTCTACTTTTATTCTTTCTAGAGCAGTCACAGGAACTCGAACTCGATGACGCCAATGCCTGAACCGACCATCCACCCGACACATAACCAGATAATGATCAGTCTCTACATTAACTCCCCGATATGCTCTAGTATCTGTAACTTTACACTTTAATCTTTCATCCACAATCACAAAGTCGATCATACTTCTGCTGTCTTGCCTTTCCCACGTATACCTGTGAACCTTTCTATGATTAAACATAGTGTTCATAACAGACAAATTCTTCTCTACACATATATCTAGTAAACTCATCCCATTCTCATTCACTCTATCATCCCCATACGCACCTAATACTTTTTCGTACCCATTCCTCTTCACACCAACCCAACCATTAAAGTCTCCAAGCATAACAATCTTCTCGTTTGACCTACACCCATTCACTAAATCCCTTAAACTCTCCCAAAATTCATCCCTCTCCGAAGGCGAGCTTCCCATATCGGGTGCATAAACGCACAACATAAAGATAGGGTTTAGGCCCACTTTTGTTCTTACCCATAGAATCCTGGGACTCACACAAACATAATCTTTCACACATTTCATCATCCGCTCGGAGAGGACCACCCCCACACCCTGACAGGCCCTATATGTCTGTTGAACACCGGACCAGATAGCGGTCAGAAACCGTGTTTAGATATGTCCACTCCCTTTCTTTTCGTCTCATTCACACAAAGCACATCTATCCTTTTATCCTTCACCATCTCAGACACCTCATCTATCTTATATTTTATACCTCCCTGCACATTCAGCGTAGCTAAGCGACATTCTGCCGCTCGCTTTTCGCCCCGTGGAAACAACAAACGTAGTGTGTGGCGAGCATCACCGCCGCCTCAGAGTTAATTATTATTAATTGAAATACTCATTTAGTTCCCACGAAAAGCAGAGGAAAAAATCTGTCGACACTCTACAGAGCCCCGCATGTAGAGGTAAGGCTTATTAGTGCCTGGGGGCGCCCTCTCCCAGACAACAGGCTCGCATGCAGCTCTCGGCACGGCAACCTTAGCTTGGGTGTGTGTTGTTAGTACCACACAGAGGAAAACAATAGAATGCCCCAGCTGTTCCCTTAGTCGCCATTTACGACACCCACGGGATGAAATGGGTTGGTTCTATTCTATCCGGAAACCGCACGGGCCACAAACGACGATAAGTTGGTTACAAAACTTCATAAGTGGCGATTCGTCAGAGCCTCGTTGGTAAATTCAGCAGGGTGTACCGCGGGCAGGTGAGGTTGACTTTGGCTCTTCAGATGTTGGTAGGGCCACTTACTCCTCTTATTACGTGTAGCATTTAAATCAAATCAAACTTCCTCATTTAAAATAATGATAATAATAATAGGTAATTTATATAGTCAGTAATAATTCTCTAAATCTAAATTTCATTATTGAGTAGGTAGACTTAATTGTGTATCCTGGATAAATTCATCTCTTTTATGTAATTCCCATAAATCGGATATCTATAATACAAATGGCTTCCCTGGTACCACATTAACGGCATCACTAAGTAAAGAAAGAAAGTTAAAGAAAGTTGACCTTCTATTTATATTGCGATGCTAATGTGCTACTAATTCCCTATAGTGCGACATCACTTTCATCAAATACTTTTGGACAATACCTTATTAATAAGTAAAGTTGAACAAAATGCACTCAAATGTAAAGATATGGGTTACCTTACCTTACCTAAAAGAGAAGTACCTATGTACTTCTTTTAGTTTAGATTCCAGAGTTGTCACCAATCTTGAACAGCTGCTGTTTGAAAATAATGGTGCTCATTTCCACACCACCCTAGAGGTAGAGCACAAGGTGCGTTTTTTTATAGTGGTGTCCCCGGTAGGCCTAATCCACTCGCAACAATTACTTTACCTGGCATGGTGGCATCGAACCCTCCATATTGTTGCATTTAACACAAGGTTGACTTCAAATCGTGAAGCGCTACTCTTGGGGTAGCCCTAACATATCCCTACACTTAATCCTAGTATTGATTCAAAGCGGAACTTGCGTTCCGCTCAGTATGCATTACAAAAGCCCAGACTTCAGCGATTTTAACTTAAAAAACAATAGTGTAGGTAATTTTTTTTTTGTAAGGAGCACATTTCTTTGCTTGTGGAATCTTAATTTCAAATGAAATTAAGTAACGCTGGACGATTGGAATGCATAGAATTTATAAAACGTGGTGAACAAAGCTAAACTGCAACGTGTCAGTTACACTTCGTTCTACTGGACCTGGATTATACCTTATACCCTTATCTGGGCATTTATTCGTCTAGTCCTCATCTCATCTTTGATTGTGGCCTGTCACAGGAACGCAGGATCAACGTCGCCATTAGGTAACAGCGCCTCTTCAACTTGCATCATGATTTTCTAGAAGCTTCGTCTCGCATCCTTCCATTGTTTCTTGATAACCTTGACAGTTAAAAGAAGGTTAGAAATGGTATGAACTAGGGCAACAGTACACGTATTTAACATTATGACTAGATTGATTACGAAATACTCACAGGTCTTCATTTTCCAAAGATTTTGTAATGGAAACCGCGATGAACGATCAACCAAACGGCAGCCATTACCTACGTTACGAAACTGAATGATTCATAAAAAAAATACTGATAACATTGTGATGATTTGACATTACAATGACAGTGTTCCAAACTTCCATTCCAAGTTTGAAAATAGTGCTGCACGCTAATAGTAAAATTATGTATTTTGGTACTAGTCGATACTATCGATATTATTATCTGTGAATTGGACTATAAATAATAATTCGTTGTATTTATAAATCAAGAGGAAAAGTGTACACATACATAGGGTACTTTTCATCCAGTTTTACTGTAAATTACTAAAAAGTTGATAGGAAGTCACCTAGGTTTAAATTTCATTTTCGGAACTGGCTTTTCTAGTTCTTCCAGTTCAACTTATGGATGTATACACGTTATATATACCAAAATATATTTTTTACAATTTTTGTCTGTCTGTCTGTTTGTTCCAGCTAATCTCCGAAACGGCTAGACCAATTTTGATGGGACTTTCACTGGCAGATAGCTGATGTTATAAGGAGTAAAATAGGCCTATAGGCCATAGTACTTTTTATCCCAGTAGCACGTTCCTGTAGGATAATTTCCACCGTCCACGCGGGCGAAGCCGCGGGCAGCAGCTGGTTTAGGAATAAAAATATTTCGTAGTCTTCCATCCGCAAGTTAGACTATTTCAGAAGACAGTTATCTAAGGTAGTAAAGACAATTTATTTTTTTAATCGCCAAGCTAAAGATAGTAGAAAACTTTTACTCGACGGCCACAAAGTATGAAAATGGAATGGAAAATGGAATTTTTCACTTTTTGTATTGCAAATGTGAAAAAATATTACTTACCTACATGTTGAGTTTTCGGGGTTCAAGGATTTCTTATAAGGGGTCGAAATTTTCATTATTTTTGCGATAGAACACACTATTTTCGAGATATAAGCAAAATAAAAGAAAAACGTGAATTAATTACTGAATTTCGTAAAAAGTGTAGTTGACTCTTTCTACTTTGCTGCCGTCGTCTTACAGTCTCCACGAAACGTCATTTTTGTCTATTCTTCCGTCGACAAAACGGTGCTTGTGCTAAGCCTGCCAGTAGTTTTTAGGTATGTCTCATTGGTAAGTACTCACCAATGTTGGATGTTGGAATTTTCAATACAGTCGTGCAAAATTATGTGGAACTTTAAAAATATTTATTAATTTACACTATTAACATATTGTAACATACGCAATATTATGAATACATATTTCAAAATCGATAGCCGTGCAGCACTAGCCTGGGTTGCTATATCAATAAATAAACATTGTAACTGGCCGACATAACAAATCGATATTTCCAGGTAAATTAATAATTATAGCAAAAAGAGTTGTTTTATTTTTCAATATCTTAAATAATTTTTGACCGCACTGTCGGTTCCAATGGTTGCGAATTCGCGAGTGACAGCAGTCTTTGTAGTTGGTTAACTGTATCAAAGATGGCGCTGTTTTCAACAAGAAGTAGTTTATTTATCCGATACATAGATGTCACTATTGCGTAGGAGCGTAAATAAAGATAATATTCCGGATTTTTGATAGCAAAATCAACATAGTGAACATAAATTATGTCCATAACCCTTTGTATGCTGTAAATTAGTGTAGAATTATATACGACGAAGGGGAAAATAGATTAGGTTTTTTTTTATTAACAATTTCCTACTTACCCTCGTTTAGTTCTAAATGCGCACACTTGGCGCTGCTACTGCTAGCCAGCTTATAAGTGTATTGTTTATTTTGTTTTTGGGCTATTTTCAGAACACGTGTAACAAAAACCGTTATGCTTTGAAATATAACTACAAAGTTTTAATTTATATACATTAAAATCTCAGTAGAAAAATATAAATGAAACCGCAACAGGAGTTTCACATAAAATCATGAATTGGAATTTTAATGCGTCAAGCCGCCACCATTTCACATTTGAAACCCTGATATTAAAATGAAGATATTAAATTCCCATTGTGGCTAGAAATGTCTATTGCTAGGGGTGTCACTAGATGTTAAAAAAGTACTTTAAAACTAAATAGAAAGTACCTAAGTACCTACTTGGAAAATAATAAGCAATAGTAAGATCAATCAATTGGTCTGCCAAGCCTTTTCCCAACTGTAAGTTGGGGTCCTATCTGACCTACACAACCCAGTTAATAAGTAACACGGTACCTCTTGGTAAGACTGGTTGCCAGATTTTTGGGTTTCTGACTACCCATAACAACTGTCAAAGAGTAGGTCTTTGATATGAATGACAGCCGGGACCAATGGCTTAAATTGCTTTCCGAGGCACGGAGGGATCTCGATATGTAATTGACCCATCCACAAACCGACCACGGCAAGCGTACATTTAATATCCCCGACCCGAACTGACCCGTGCGGCTGTTATCATGTAGCCACGAGCAAGCAATTGTAAGAATATGTAGTAAGTACCTGTACCTAAATCTCCAAACGCCTGGTTGACACTTTCCGTGACCCAAGGGCTGGCTTTTACCTTGGCCAGAGGCTAAGCATTGCCATACAACGTGGCAATGCCGTGCCGCGAGTCTCGCGATGCGGAGGAATTTTTCGACGCCATATTTTGGTTTGTTAATAGTTTTAGTCAGATTAGGTTATCATATTTTAATTTTAATACTTTGTTAGTTAATTTAGTAGGTATAAGAATTTAATCCAGTGGTTAAATTATTATCCTCTTTATTAAATATGTATGTATATAATTTAAACAAAAAGTAATTACGTATATATCGCACTGATAACACAATTCTGTTGTAACTCAAAATATGTAAAATTTGACATAACATCATATTAAAAACCTTGAAATGAACCTTGAAATTTGAATTAACATCGTGTTGAAGAAACCCAGGTATTGCAGTGCTTCCGAAATGTTTGCGGGAGCTTCCATCGATGATTTCTTCTCTATCATCAGAAAAAGAACCGCATCGATGATGAGCAGGGTCCGTGGTAGCACCAACACTGTCCTCAGAACGTTAGCGTGCAAAATAAACGGTCCGTTTACGGTTTACTGGGCGAGTGTTCACTTGCTCAGTAACAGGAAATAGACTGAGTAGTAGTTGTAATATATACTACTAAGATCTGGATTTTTGTACTAACAAATTACTAACACCCTGTTTAGTTGTATTTTTATGTGTTCTACTAACAACCCTACTAACGTTTTATTTGTGTTAAAATGTATGGACGTATGTCTGAAATAAAGATATATTATTATTATTATTTATCTCTTCACATTTCTCGGGACCCTGGGATCCCGGACCTTTGGAAGGCATACGAGGGGCCGAAGCCAACTCGCAGAGGCCCGTTAGACGTTTTTAATGAAATGAAGCACCAACCGACGATTATCCCTGTTCGGACTATATAAGTGCACCCAAGGACAACCCCCGGTTGGTGTAGGACTATTACAAGATATGGAAACAAATATATAGGACTATGGATTTGGGTAGCTTAAGTGGACTGGTTATCTAGGACTATGGAAAGACTATGGCCCCTGCCTGACCAATGTTTTATATAAAATACACAGATAAAATGGCAGGGGGTGACTTGCACACTCAATAATGGGCCCCCGAAAATGGTCGCTAGCACATAGTGTCGAAGTGACAAAGGGGCAACACGTCCTGAGGTGCTTATGAGGAGTGGAGAGGTATCCCACGGCTATCAGGACAATCCCGGAAGTACGGTCAAGATCCCTACCAGCATCTTACTGGAATACTTCCTTCCTCCGAGCACGTTTGCTCTTGCGAATCTCCACTCTAGCCGGCCAATAAAGGCAAGAAAGAGGCGGGAGCACTGTCCCTCTTCATTGTTCACTCCAGCCGGCCAATAAAGGCAACCCAGAGGTGAGGAACAAGACTTCTCCCGGGAGATAGGGTCCGTGGGGTCGCTACTGCCCAACAGCTCGCCACATGCTGCCCTGCGGGTTTATTATTATTATTATTATTATTTCGTTTATTTATTTATATACTTATTTAGATACATTTTTAAATATTTTTATAAAAACATAGAAAAAACATTTAAAAATATAAAAAATAGTGGTCCGCCGGTATCGGGAGCAGGGTCCAAGCTACCGGTGGTTAGGGCTCCAGAGATAGGAACCTCCTCACGATGCGAGCCGTATCGAGGAGAACTGCCTTCTGGATCAGGCCCTTTACCCAACCGTCTAACGAGAGCCTCGAGAGATGTTGATCGAGGCTTTTGGCCATCGGGCCATTGGCCGATATTATTTATTATTATTATTATTATTTTTTTTTCATCTCTTCACATTTCTCGGGACCCTGGGATCCCGGACCTTTGGAAGGCATACGAGGGGCCGAAGCCAACTCGCAGAGGCCCGTTAGACGTTTTTAATGAAATGAAGCACTAACCGATGATTATCCCTGTTCGGACTATATAAGTGCACCCAAAGACAACCCCCGGTTGGTGTAGGACTATTGCAAGATATGGAAACAAATATATAGGTCTATGGATTTGGGTAGCTTTAGTGGACTGGTTAACTAGGACTATGGAAAGACTGGCCCCTGCCTGACCAATGTTTTATATAAAATACACAGATAAAATGGCAGGGGGTGACTTGCACACTCAATAATGGGCCCCCGAAAATGGTCGCTAGCACATAGTGTCGAAGTGACAAAGGGGCAACATGTCCTGAGGTGCTTATGAGGAGTGGAGAGGTATCCCACGGCTATCAGGACAATCCCGGAAGTACGGTCAAGATCCCTACCAGCATCTTACTGGAATACTTCCTTCCTCCGAGCACGTTTGCTCTTGCGAATCTCCACTCTAGCCGGCCAATAAAGGCAAGAAAGAGGCGGGAGCACTGTCCCTCTTCATTGTTCACTCCAGACGGCCAATAAAGGCAAGCCAGAGGTGAGGAACAAGACTTCTCCCGGGAGATAGGGTCCGTGGGGTCGCTACTGCCCAACAGCTCGCCACATGCTGCCCTGCGGGTTTATTATTATTATTATTAAAAGAAATAATGAAGTGAATAATAATTTTTTCGTCGATTCTGAAAAAAAGTCACATTTTGAGTTACGACAGTATTGTATCATCAGTGCGATATGTTTAATTTCTTTGTTTATTATGAGTATGACAATAGCTTTTACTTTTAATTTGTAGTTGTTAAAAAATAAATTGAATTTTAATTAAAGCTGACTTTATTTTTCAAAATTATAATTTTAATATCTTTGAAACTTTTGGCTGTTGATTACGAGGCTCTGCTACGCCGCTACGCTGCTACGCCGCTATGCCGCACTGGCGCATGGCGTGTCTACGCGTCTACCTACGGATTGCCGCTACGCCTACCAATCCTACATGCATGCCATTGCCAATTACTTACGCGTTACTCTTGTAACGGTCGTAGCAGACTGCACAGACTAGGCAAACTTATCTTCTATATCTAGTAATTATCCTACTTATATTATAAATGTCAAAGTTTGTGAGGATGGATGTACGGATGGATGGATGTTTGTCACTCTTTCACGCAAAATCTACAGAACGGATTTGGATAAAATTTGGAACACAGATAGTTTAGAACCTGAATTAACTTGTAGGATACTTTTTATCCCGGTAGTACGTTCCCGTGGGATAATTTCCGACCTCCACGCGGGCGAAGCTGCGGGAAAAAGCTAGTCTTCTATAAAAATATAATATCTTTATTTTTGTATCTTCAAAAAGGTTCACATAGTTATAAACATAGAGACAAGCGTTTCGACAACAGTGCACATAATACGATCCTTAGAGAGAGACTGGCGTCCATACTAGGATACCCTGTGTGACGGATCACCAGGCTCTCACCCCGAATTAAATCTAATTAACATTACTTACAGTGGTCAATTTTGAAACTCTATATCCATACTAATATTATAAATTCGAAAGCAACTCTGTCTATATGTTACCTTTTCACACCTAAACCACTGAACGGATTTGACAAAATTTGGCAAGGAGATAGATGGCATCCTGGGCAAGGACATAGGCTACTTTTTGTCTGGGTAGCACGTTCCCGTGGGATAATTTGCGACATCCACGCGGGCGAAGCTACGGGCAGAAGCTAGTATATTATAAATTGAAGTCACTTTTCGTGTCCGTCTGTGTGACCACGTTGTTCTTCGAAACTGTGCAACGGATTCACGCGGTATTCACCATCATTTAGAGAATGTATTCCGGAAGCTTTATTAACTTAGATATAGGTAATAAATAAATCTTCATGTTTTGTCAAGTCGTAAAAACCGTGCGAAGCAGGGCCGACCCTGCTTCGCACGGTTTCGGAAGTAAATTATAAAAATACTTAGGTAATTATAAAAAAATAAAAATCTTCTGAAGCAGGTAGCTTTTATTTCTCAATGACCGGTGTCAGGATTCCAATGGTTGATCATTAATTGGTAAAACTATTCTGAAAACCATATAATCCTTGAAAGTATGTACCTAAGTAACAACACATAACACACAACATCACGCCTGTATTCCCCGAAGGGTTAGGTTACCTAAGTAAATAATTCAAATAACACTTCTAATGCTACTTTCTCCTACGAAGACACATTCACAGTTTCTGCTAAAGAAGTTGATCCTAGAGGCAGCCCTGAGAGAGAGCGAGACAGTAGATTTTAAAAGCATCGCTTAGACAGCAACAACTGCAGTCGCTTCATATTAGATGTACCTACCATAGCTCCACCTAATAACAGAGTAGAGAACAAAATGGAGTGCGATATGGACGCCCGTGTACCTAATTTTGCCGAGGAACTTGTGTGCGCGAACCTCTAAGGCCACGTCTTAAACAACGCAATCGTCGGGCGAGTATGCGATCGTCACGTTAATTTTGTTCGGCAAACACGAACGTGAAGTCGCGTCGACAGCAGGCGCCTTCGGTTTTCCGATCAAATGGAATAAATGGAGAATATCAAAATGAAAAATAAAACTGGTTTGTACCACCGACTAATTGCGTAACACACTATCAATCACAATCTGAATAATTTTGAAGGATATTGCTAATCCATTGCTTCATATGTTCGAAAAATTTGCTTGCTCAACAACGTAAATAACGCAATGAATGTTGTTGAACTGTCAAAATGAAAGCCATACCTTCTGTTAGTGTGTTACGTAATTACCCCGCAGGTTAGTCCAACTAACTTCGTAACATAATCATATCATCATTCTCTTACCATTATCCCAATTTACTTGGGATCCGCGCAACATTTTTTTAACGGATTCACAAAAAGGAGGAGGTTCTCAATTCGTCTATATGTTTTTTTTTATGTGTGTTAGCTCAGAACATTTTTCTGGGTGAACCGATTTGGATAATTCATTTTTAATTTGATAGGTGGTGCTTCACATATGGTCCTATTTAAATTTGATCAAGGTCTGACCAGTAGTTTTTGAGTTATCCTTAATACTGCATATTTTTCCACATAGTTTCCATATAAACTCCAAAAACTAAAATACAAAACCAAAGACACCGACTTTCGAAATTAAAGTTATTTTTCACGTCTTGTAGTGTTTTTGTTGGAAGTCGGTTGTTTTTTTGTAAAAAAGTTTTTATTTCTTTTATACTTCTCTATTAGTCGTCGTTTCAGTAGTCATCTCGTTTCTAGCCACAGTCCATACATAGTTTTTTGGTCGCCCCAAATTTTATAGCCATCCACATTCATACTCAAAACTTTCCTCACGACATTTTCCTCACTCCGCATTACATGCCGATACCATGACAAGTACATAATCAAATGCTACAAATAACCAGAAACATACAAATCCCACACGAAGTCATGTTTATCCCATACATTAGCATTCCATTAGTATACGTCTCTGTGCCACTTCCTAGTTTGAGCTGAGAGGATTATAGTCACAGTCCCATTATACGAATTTACATTCAGCTATCTATCTCTTTAACAGGATATCGGGCGAAATGCATCGCTTGCAATCTACTGCTGTAACTAAAGCCGCATTTACATTACGAAGCTAGTTGCCAAAGCTGGGCACAAGACCGTTCATCCGTTAATCGTTAATTAACGAAGTTAACATTTTCAGTAACGGATTAACTTTTAAGTTAACTTTAAAAATTGTTAACGGACACGTCAACTTCCGTTAAAATTCCATAAGTCCTTTAATCGTTAATTAAGTACCTAATATTTGGCAGAAGGACACCACGCGGACCGCGCTGAGCCACGAAAAATACTTTCTGATAATCTCTAAATAAATATTATTACAAACTCTAATGATACACCCTTCTTTTAATTTTTTTATGTCATACCTAACCTTCCATAGTTTATACCAATTTTCTTTTCTCAGTAAATCAGTAACATAACGACATAAAATGCAATTTACACACTGGCACGGCGCGACAGCGCGACACAAAGGCACCGCGTGTCGCGTGACGAGCGGTACCTTTGTGTCGTGTTGTCACGTCGCGCCTGTTTGCGGGAGCCTTTAACGATTAACGTTAACTTCCGTTAAACGCTTTAATGTTTAACGAAGTTACCTTTTTAGTAACGGATTAGCGATTAACGAAGTTAACTATTTGATTATTATCGGTGCCCAGCTATGCTAGTAGCGCAAACTTAGTTATTCATTGATAGTTTACGTCACTAGATTCGTAATATAAATTCGTCTGAATTTGACATAGTGCTGTAGTTACAACTTTTGACAGAATAGTTTGAGTGATAAGTTTATACGCCTTGTCCAATATTCAATGCGTTTTTGTATTTAACGATGTGGTGCTATTCTAGGGCATAATGTAGTGGAGGATTTGAGGGACAATCTAGATGTAGACCGGCATCGTAATTGCGTAACTCACTATCAATCACAATCTGAATCATTTTGAAGCCTATTGCTAATCCATTGCTTCATATGTTCGAAAAAATTGTCTGCTTAGCAACGTAAATAACGCAATGAATGTTGTTGAACTGTCAAAATGTAAGCCATTCCTACTGTAAGTGTGTCACGCAAACACTCCGCGGGAGCGAAGAACATTAGCCAGTGAAATGTAATATGTTGAACCGAAGGTTCTCACGCTGCGGGTGCGGTTAAAATAACATTTTTTAAGGCATATTGTTAAGTTTTTTTACTCTCACTCAAAAAGCTGTTAATGCTCTTCGCGTTCAGTACAACAATGCATTCAGGATGCTGTTGGGGCCGCCACGCTTTTGTAGTGCCTCGGGTATGTTCGCGGTCGCGCAAACTGACGGTTTCGCTGCGACCAGGCGCAAGAGTGCAGCATCCCTCTTGCGCAGAGTGCGTGCCAGCTCCAACAGTCTCCTGGTTGTCATTCCTAGCAAACTGGATAGCCCTTTTTAAGCCCGCTACATGTACCTGCTACTAGGAACTTAGTTGTTTAGACATAATGTTTTGTAAATATTACTAATATAGTTTCTATGTAAATTGTTACTAACGTTATGAGTCCATGATAGGGACTTGAAACATTTATGTTTAAATATATTATTATTATTATTTATCATATTACTAGCTGTACCTGGCCTGGCTTCGCACAGGGAGCACTAAGTATCTAACTCCTACCATACCTACCTACCTACCCAACCATACCTACCTACCTCTTCTATCTCATTCATTTTTTTTTTTTTTAATTTTCTTAAATACAAACCTTGTGTTGACAATAACGAACATAAAAAAAAAGAATTATCCAGTGATAAGAATTTAGTGCAGTCGTTCGGAAGTTATGCGAGTACATACATTTCGGCGATTCATTTTTATATATAAAGAGAGATAGATTTAGGGATAGTTATACAGCTTTCCAAATAGTGTTTCGCTCATTACAAGGTAATACTTAAGTTTTAGGTGTTATTTTAACATGAACTGAAGAATCCGGGATCCTGGATACTGCTTGACCGCAAGTAAATGTTAAAACCAAGCCAAAAACGAAGATAAGCTAATTACCAAGCTGAAAATGGCCTCCCAAGACCTTACTGATTTGACTGGGTAATAGGTACCTATTTTTGTGAATGAACTACATATTCTCAGCATTCTGATACAGTTGGTGACATCAAATCTGAGATAAAACTAAAATAACTGCCAACAATTACATCATATTGCTTATGATAAATGATTTTATTTTTGTTAGTAGGTTTGTACAAACATTTTTACATGTCCATCATATTTTTTAAACTAGATGAGGGCGGCGTTTCCTATCTGACAATTTTGAGAAGAAAGGCCGAAACAAACTCCGAGGTCACAGTCTCATAAAAAGTCCAGACATAATCTTGGTCAGATCATGTGAGGACCATGTAGATATTGGTATCTGAAATGGTCTTTTGAGGAAAGAACCACACAGATTGAGTGGACCTGTCCAGTCAGTGCTCGCATTTGTCAGTAATCGTACAGCTCAACTCGGAACTTAAGGTGCTCCACGATTGGAAAATAAATGCCAACAAGTACATCATGCTGTTTGCAAAATAGGTATCATTGAATCCATCTGGTTCAGCAGTATACCCCAGTATTTAACAAAATCGAACTACCCACTTAAAAGTGATACTCAACAATTATTTACAGTACGCTCATATTGTACCAAGTGGAGTACCTACATTTGACCCAATTCGATGCTCGGGCAAGCAAACTCGAACGTTTTAGCTAAAAAAATATTGACACAACACCCGCAAAGTATGAGGGGAAGGTGTGAAGATGCTGAAAGGATAGTATTAACTGAAGATGTCGTACAGATAGTATAATCTTGTTTGGGAAAAAAATATTGATCGATTTTAAAGTTGATATTTTTCGGAGACTCCTGGCTTCATTTGTGTTTTGAAGTTTTCAGGATAGAAAGAGATTCACATAAAAAAAAATATCCCAGTCAGCTTTTGTTTCAAAAACTGTTTTAGTTAACCAGTCGTGAAATCAGACCAGTCTTAGTAAATACGATTTTAGGCATTTAAGTACTTACTGTGATTGTACCTATTATTTATTTGGAATTATGTTAAGATTCCGTCCGTTATTTTGATGAAATAAAATGAAACCCATCGAATGGAAAGGTGAGCACCTGGTAGCATCTGGTTGTTGTGTATAATAATAAAGTCAATTTAGGAATATTCTCCGGGTTTTTTTCGGGTCAAGCGTACATGTACAAAACATATAGTATACAATTTGTTTTACCAAAACAAAGTAAACATTTTGTTTTACCAAAACAAAGTAAACATTTTGTTTTACCAAAACAAAGTAAACATTTTGTCCCAAAACACCCTATGACCAATGCAATGTAATGCAATGCAATGGCAATGTTTATAGTGATAGTTCCAAAACAAGGTAAACAAGACTGACATCGTCACACGACTTATATCGAATGACACGTATTTAACCTAAGACGACTCACTGACCAAATTCGTTTATTAGAACAACAAGCATATTATTTTTCAAATGACACGCCAATGACGTCAAGCATTTTAGATTTTTGATTTGAAATAGGTACACATAAGTAAATCATAAAGGTTTATAACGAATGTTTAGGTTTTTTAAGGTGGGTGGGTACTAACCGGGTATTCGCGTCTAATTAGCATTCCATGGTTTTATTATTACTTACCTTGTAAATAAAAAAAATCAAGTTGCTAACCCTATCATGTTTATATAATTATGAGAAAGCAATATTCGTGAAATTAAACTAACATCTATTTGAAACACTGAAGTCAAAACATCGCAACATTGAGATTTGCGCTAATGCACACAAAACAGCATTTTACACAAAAAAAAAAAACTAGGCACCCAGAATGTATAACAAAATACCGAAGCCTATTAAAGACAAAAGCGATTTGATTGATTTAAAAAAAACCTTTCAGCAGCTTCTTAGTATAGAAGGCATATTAGTCAGTTAACGAATACCTAGACGATAATACAAATTATGTGGATAAATATGTGCATTAAGAGTTAGAGGTAATTAAATGCTGTGATTATATTATATTTGTCACCCTTTAAATATATACTATAACGCGCTCATCCCTATTCTAAGGTAGCGTAGGGTCCGCGAGGGTGGGTGCCTGCGGGCGGGGCGGGAACAACTCCCCACGCCGACCGCGGTGCGTTCGCGCCAGTAGGACGTCGTCATCGGAAAGGCTCGGGAATCCGCACGCGCATTAATTGTGCTGTTCGCGTCTTATTACTAACATAATTTATGTGATAAGTGGTACGCTACCTGTGTTGTTTCATAATAAACATGTGTGAAATGTGCAACGTGTTTACTTATAACGATCCCAAACCCTGAACGTTATATATAATACTAAAATAATTAAATATAGGAGAAATGTTATGTATGTTATTCTAATAATTTAAATTTGTTAAAATTTTGTGCGAAAAATTGTTTTAGGATAAGTTTTATATGTAATTTAACGTGGAAAGATTTTGTCATTTAATTTTAATGAAATTTATTTCTGTTACATAAGTGTAAATTTAGATACCTACATTATTGATTTTTGTACGCCGTCAACGGTAAAACATAGTGTGCCTATACATATTTTATTTACAATACCTGTTTTTACACCCACCTATGTTTTCACAAATAAAAACTTTGATTTTGAGCATTGCGTTACAATACTGCACCAACTCGACACAATGACTAAGGAGAATTCGCTTTTGTAACCGCTCGAACTGAGAGTAATTGTACATGGAACATCGATTCAGGTGTAATGCTCGATTTTCGCACTCATTGCTGCAATGTTACGAATTATACCATTACAGGTACATATTGTAATGCTTGCCTGGACGCATTCACTGATCAAATACTCGAATCTGAACTGTTACATTACACGCAAATGCTCCCGGTGAGTGACTACTTTATAATGTGGTCGTTGTCACGACCACAGAAAATAATAATAATATGTCATTCTGACGCCCTAAAATAAATGGTAGTTGTTTATGACATCGCATTTTCAACTAAATACTTATTTAACACCTCCTCTCGAAGATGAACTTTCGAATAGAATAAACGTTTAGATTTGTTTACCTCGTTATTGAATGATTACTGTATACATTTATGTGAGATTTATATATATTACCTACCTTGTTTTGGTCATCCAATTAAATAGCTGAAGGACAACTAGCCAAGTCATTGAGCGCAACGCTTAACAAGATGGCTGAATGTCGTGTAGTCATTTAGTTAAATTGGATATTGATGAATTTGTGATGTTTGGTTAGTTTGAATCACTTGGCTGAGTCTTGGTCAGTCATATTCAAAGGGCTAACTTTCAATACGCCAAGTTGTTAAACGTTGAATGATTCTAGTTCAATTAACTGTCGGCCTGGGCATCCAATTGGATGGCGTTTAATGAACGGACTAAGCGTCCAATTAGCTGGCTAATTTAACCAGATGGCTGCGACATTACTACCACGACACTTGGATATATTTAATTAATTTCTTACTGATTATACTGTTTCGACGATGATGCAGGATCGTCGTTTATATTATCCTCCCCATCTTATAGTCATTCGCTTTCCTTTATCATAATTTATTTGGGGTTGGTGCAACATGTCTTCTTCTTTCACACTTCTCTATTAGTCACCCTCTTTCCAGGCAAATCACCCTTCACACAATCCAACCATCATTTAAAGAAAAGAAAAGAAACAAAGAAAAATAGTTTATTCTGCACAAACAAAACGCACATTACAAAAAAATGACATTAATAAAAATACAAACATAGAATGTAGCCAAAAGCCTCGTACCCAAAAAATAAAAGTTTTACAATTTTGTCCATGGCCAGGGACCAAAGACAATACACATTGCTCTGTTGTTTGATCTTTCCCTACTCTTATAGCCATCCACATTTGTACCTACTCGAATCTTTCTCCCCGTGTATGGTAGCTTTATTGCCATCAATTTATTAAGTAAATCCATAGCTTAATGCCAGTTTCAATAAACAAATCCGTTTGTTCGCCCGTAAAATTGAATCAAATAAAGATGAAATAGGGCCACAAATTGTTGCCGGCGCTTATTAATTTGATGAATGATATTTATTTGAGTCATTTGAGTGTGCGTTTTTCGGCCGGTATGACAAACAATACATTTATATAATTCCACGTGCCTGACAAGACAAGTGACATAGGTTTCAAGTTCAGTCTATGTTTAGACTTCAAGAGAACAGCACGTGTTTCAAGCCCACGCTTCAAAGTTACTAAACAATTGTCAGTAATAGAATTGAAAACATGGGGGAAGTTTTGGTAGGACTTAAACATCCATCGATTTAAGGGGTGGGATTGGGGGGGGGGGGTAGAAACCCCTGTGAAAGAAAAGTTGCGGAGCCCCTCCCTTTTTGAGGTATGATTTTTTTAATATTCTAACCTAGCTTTCAAATTTTCTTGTATTGACATCGATTAAAAGGTCGGAAGAGGTGGGGAGGGGGGGGGGGTGATAAATAAAATGAAGGGAGAAGTAGCAGAGCCCCTCCCCCCGCCTTGCATTCGTTAAAGGATTTGCAAGACTAAAAACGAAGGACTTTTAATAAAGGTACATATTGTATATTTATGTATATTGAAGGCGAGGAGGGGAAGAGATCCCCTCCGGAAAGGGGAAGTTTCAGAAATGCAGTTTTTTGTAATTAAAATCTTATTTTTGGTGGGGTCTTTGTTCGCACATGCTATTTTTTATCGCCGGCGCAGCTTAAGCCCAGTCTTATACAGCATGAATCAGAAAGGCGTGGTCATCACAGACCATCAAACTGAACAACTTTTTCCATGGGACCAATATAGTATACACGAAACATTATCAGCTGTTCTATACATTTGGGTCGAATAGGTATTGAATTTTTGTATGGGACAGTTAATATTTTTTTCGCGATTACTATGATGGTCGCATGGAGAAAGTTGTAGCCTTAATGTTGCCAAAAATTTAGATCATACTACTTACTGAACAGATTAGTATTCGTTTTACTATTAAAAAAATTAAGCCTGTAATTGCTGCCAACTGCTCGGTACTGGGCATAAGTTCCTGTGTTTCCAACTTCAACAGTAACCAACGTATAATATTATTTCATTGCCACGTTTGGCCTGTCACGTCTTCTTTATGTAGCGCGGTTCAGTCCCAGATTTCTCTAGGGATAGGCCAACCCCGCATTGCGTGCCTCGTCTAGTCCATTCATAGTGATGAGCCACGGGCCCACGGCTATACGGGCTAAGTTTATAAGGGCATTATGATTTACTGATTCCATTAAGTCAATTTATAATTTTTGATATTACGAAAAATTAAAACCATCATAGCCACTCTTTTTCAAAGGAACGATTAAAATTGTTTATTTTGTCTACCAACTTTAGGTTTGGAAACAACTATAAGGCATTTCTGATTCGGATTTATTTATTTGGAATTTCTGAAAAAGTCAAACTTTTGGCAGGCTGCCCGATTTTATAAATTTAGATCAATATAAAATAAATGTGTTGAGTAAACTCAATTTTATGTGTGCTTTGTACTTGTTAACGCATTGCTTTAGTTATGGGTATTAATTTGTGTATTAATATGTTTTTTTAAACTATTTCTGCCGCAACTTGCGAATAACAAGCTACGTATTAAAAAACATAGTAAGTAGTTAGTAACATAACTTTCTTACTGGGTTATATCTTAAAAGCTTCTATTGCTGTATCGTCAGAGTTCAATGTTTCTGTATGCCTGTGTCATTTTATCTTTTATAATTATTGAGAAACATTATTTTTACTTTAACTGTTGCTTGAACTTGTATCGCTGGTAATTTTCATGTTAGTACATCTATTATCTAGTGATGAGTAATAATATGCATCTATCCATATATATTAAAACTGTAGAGGCATCCGTACAAAATTACAGACGCGTGATCATTCTGAATGGTAAATACGATACCATCGTACTCACAGAAACTTGATTAGTTCCGGAAATTAGCAATAACGAGTTTATTGATCAGCGCTTTGTTGTGTACACGTATGACCGTGATCGTATTACTACTAAAGACTAGATGGTGGCGGAGTGTTGGTGGCGTTTCTGCGAACACTTAAGTCATCTGAACTTGATATTTCTGTTATTCTTACTAATTCACAATCTTGCAATCTTATTGAACACATCCTCATAGAAGTGCCAAGTGCATTACCGTCCAAGCGTCATGTCATCAGTGCCGCTTATATATCTCCCAGTATCTGTTGCTCATATGCAGTACCTCTGTATATAAGCAACATTGTAGTGACCCTAGTGTTGACTGTTTCTGCATAATTGGTGACTATAAGCTCCCAGAAGTAACTTAGATCCCATTGGACCCAGCTGGACCTCATATCGGCAGTGGGCTGGGTATAGGTGCTTGCATAACTTGTAGCCAGTTAAATAATTTAATGTCTTTACGTAATGCTTTACAATATAATGTAGTGGCAATTATGAATGGCAAAATCCTTGAACTACTTATATCCAACCAACCATGTAAGGTATTGGCTGCGTTGTTTCTCCTTCTTCCAATCGACACGTATCACCAACCATATCTCATAAACTCTGACTTATGTCTAAATGTAGATGTTCAATCTATAACTACAAAAATACAAATTTTACAAATCTGATTATGAGCACATTGACCGCAAAATTCGGGATGTTGACTGGACGGACCCCTTCTTGCCCCTTTGGGATCCGAAGAGGCACTAAGCACATTTTACAACAATCTAAGATTGATGATAATATAATTAAAAAGCACACACCACTATCTGTACCTAGGACCGCTGTTTATACGGTCTGGTTTTCTAAAACATTCATTAGCACACTCGAAGAAGAAATACGGCAACATAGCAGACTATGAAAACTTTTCGCAGCGTAGACTCTTCTTTAAAGAAAATTGTGATAAATATTTCTCTAAAGACATTCAGTCTTCTCGATCTACATTTCCAACCACAAAGTCAAACCCGGTATACCGACAAAAGTTCAATATAAAAACGATGTATCCAACGACCCTCAATCGATTTGCAAGATGTTCTCCGATTTATTTTCTTCCGTAACTTACATTTAGGGTTTGGCTCAACTGAAATCCCTTGTTCCATCTAAGGAACCAGGTCCTGATGGGCTGTCTGCTTTTTTTCTTAAAAATACTGCTACCTTTATCTATAGAACCCTAGCTATAATCTACATCTAGAAATATTATTAATTAAAACATTCTCTTGAAATAACAGTAAATTATGTAGGTAATTATAGAATAATAATAATATTGTAATAAATTTAAAATAACAAAAAAAAAACAGAATATAAAAAACAAAAATAAGTTATTATGACCTGTAAAACAATAATCATGTCAAATCAAATAAGCAACTATGTCAATACAAATCTTTCCTCTAGGAACTCCTTAATGTTATAGTATGCTTGATTTACTAAATATGTCTTAAGTTTTTTTTTCAAGTGTACATTATTAAGCTCCTTCCAACTTTTAGGCAACTTATTGTAAACAATTGGACCCATATGAAAAACACTTTTGCGCGTTTAGTGTCTTTCTTTCTTTATTCTTTTACCCTATCTTACATAATACTATTAGACAGCAACAGCACGGTTTTGTGAAAAAGCGATTCACGACAACTAATTTATTAGTATTTTCTGGTGACCTATTTGATAATATCGACAATCGTATACAGGTTGATGCAGTGTACACGGACTTTGAAAAAGATTTTGACATGGTGGATCATGAATTGTTACTGAACCGTATGGCTTTTAATGGAATTCGTGGTAACTTGTTGCGATGGTTCATTTCGTACATCACTAACCGTTGTCAACGGGTTGTTATTATCGGATACCACTCTCATGCTACTCGTGTTACATCTGGTGTACCACAAGGCTTTATTCTCGGTCTTCTTTAATTCATTATCTATATAAATATTATTGGTAAGTAACTGTTTCTATCATTCCAAATTTTTGTTATATGCTGATGATCTCAAAGTATACAGACCTATTTCGTAACATTCAGGATTGCTATATTCTCCAAGAGTTCTTGGATCGACTGACGGACTATAGTAGTTCTAGTAACCTCCATTTGAGCATTCCCAAGAGCCACTACCTAAATTTTACCAAAAATAAAAACATAAGGTTTTCATACTCATTATGTAATGCTTTATTAAATAGAGTAAACGGGGTTCGTGATCTTGGCATATTGCTTGATTCAAAACTCTACATGGATTTACACATACACTACATAAAGCAAAAATGTTTTTACCATTGTCTAATTATCCACTCGCAGGCAAATTGTATGATTCGAACTTAGTGAAATAGGTTAGGTTAGGTTAAAACTGCAAGGCGCCAGGTGTACTGGTGGTCCGCCGCGATCGCGCAGTTACGCATCGCGTGCGTGGCGGTGAGACGCCAGTACACCCGTTACCGTAGGAGACGTCGTCGGGTCCCTGACGAAGAAGCCGCGCTGTATGAGGTGTACCGCGCGGCTAAGGAGACTCTGTGGCTGGCCATCGGCGAGGCGAAGACGCGAGCCAGGGAGGAGATGCTGGAGACTCTAGACGGGAATCCGTGGGGGCGCCCTTATCGAGCGGTTCGAGGGAAACTTCGAGCCGCAGCGCCTCCACTTACGGAGAGTCTTCAGCCCGAGTTGCTGGAGGAGGTTGTCGCAGCCCTCTTCCCGGCAAGAGCGGAGCATAATAATAATAATACCATTTATTTCAGGCGACACAGGCCCATAGAAAAATACCTTAACCTAAACATATATATTTTTATAAAAACAAAAGTTGTATTAGTAAAAAGCTTAAGACTATGTTAGTAGCGCTTCACTTTGCACTAGCTTAATTTTATGCTGTCCAGTGGAACTTGTCCGCGGAAGCGACGGAACACCACGTCCTGCGGCCAAAAGTGCTCTTCCATGACGAGGGGTAGATAACAGTTCGGTACACGCACGACGAACGCCTTGAAGTTGACGTTCCGGTGCGATTCCAGTAACTGTACCCTGGGCGTGTACCTCGTCTTTTGGCGCACGTACTCAACGATGTCCTCCGCCTTAGTGGTGTAGTGCAGGCGGGAGATGTACACCGGTGTGTTCGGCTTTGCGGCACGCAGGCTCACTTCAGGCTCCGCAGGAGCTTTGCCACAGCGGTTCTGGTTCGTTCGCGATCGGCGCTTGCTCCTTTGCACCGTCACGAAACCATCATCATTACCAGCCCTATTCGGCGCCTTCTCTGGCATGGGCTTTATACTAGGAGCGCCACGGGCACTCGCGGTGACGCTAGCGAAATCCCTTAGTAGGGGTTTCGTCGGGGCTACAGACACTGGCAGCGGGATGGGGCAAGGGGCGCGGGCGGCATTGCGAGGAGGAGCCGCGGTGACGAGCACGGGGCTGCGGGGCGCGTCGACGCGGCGCTCTGCAAGCTCAGCAATCGACGTATGCGCTGGCGACGAAACTGCTGACGCGGAATTCGACGACGATATATCGAGGCCGGCTCCGCGACATGCATTTACGTTTGAAGCATCGACAGGTGACCTAATTACCGCCACACTGTTGCGCAACTCTCTAACTTCTTTGCGCAAATCAGCGACAGTGTTTTGGGATGCATCTAATTTCGTCAGCACATCCGCGAGGCGGGCCTTTAGAAAGACAATGTCCTTCAGAAGACTCGTTACATCGACGTGGTCGAAGGTAACAGGAGGAAGCTTGTGTAGCTCCTTCGCCACAAATGTCGGCACGTCGTCAGGGTCGGTCTCCTTGAATAGCGTGATTATATCCTGCAGGCTCCTTTTAGTCCCGTCACGCCGGCGGGACACCATCTGGTCGCGCTTGTTCAGCACACTGAACAAC
The DNA here is from genome assembly GCA_916610205.1 of Griposia aprilina. Classification (NCBI taxonomy): domain Eukaryota; kingdom Metazoa; phylum Arthropoda; class Insecta; order Lepidoptera; family Noctuidae; genus Griposia; species Griposia aprilina. The sequence continues at coordinate 20,381,120 of OU744285.1, read as the reverse complement.
AACAGCTTTGCAGCAGCTATGTCATCCTCGCTGAAGTTCGATGCGCAGATCTGGACACCTGACACCTCGTCCATCACATCCAGCTTCTGCTGCAGAAACGCCAGCAGCTCGTTCGCCACTAGTTCACTACTCATGGCGTGTAAATTACGAGCGACAGCTTGCGCCGCGCTAACCGATATAAAGAATATGCAAACGCGACCGCATCGGAACGCAGCGCAAGCGAGACTGTACTACATACTCCGCCGCCGATGGCTTTGCCCACAGCCGCAGAGTCTACAGAGGAGAACGCCATTAGCGTCCCAGAGGTGACACAGGCAGAGATGAGGGCGGCCGTGATGCGGCTCCGGGCTAAGAACGTGGCTCCGGGGCCCGACGGGATCCACGGCCGAGAGTTAGCCCTCGCTCTGAAGGAGCTGGAGCCCCAGCTGAGAGGACTCTACACAGCGTGCCTTGAGCGGGGCCAGTTTCCCACTTTGTGGAAGACTGGTCGTCTGGTCCTGCTCAGGAAGGTGGGGCGCCCTGCGGACTCGCCGTCCGCGTACCGGCCCATAGTGCTGCTAGACGAGGTGGGGAAGCTGCTGGAGCGGATACTCGCAGCCCGCCTCGTCGGCCACTTGTGCAGAGAAGGGCCGGACCTGGACGAGAGCCAGTTCGGCTTTCGACATGGGCGCTCCACCATCCACGCGATATCGCGGGTGAGAGTCCTGGCGGAGGAAACGGTGTCCAGGGGTGGGGTGGTGGTGGCGGTGTCCTTGGACATCTCCAACGCCTTCAACACCCTGCCCTGGAGTTGTATTCGGGAGGCACTGCGGTATCATCGGGTGCCTCTCTACCTCCGCCGCATCGTTGGGGCTTATTTGGCGGAGAGGTGTGTCACCTACATGGGACGCGATGGCGTTAACCAGCGCGACATGTCGTGCGGTGTTCCACAGGGCTTGGTCCTAGGCCCGCTCCTATGGAACATCGGGTACGACTGGGTGCTGAGAGGCGAACTCCAACCGGGCGTCGACCTGACGTGCTACGCGGACGACACGCTGGTCACGGCCCGGGGGAGTTCGCACAGGGAGGCAGCTTTGCTGGCGACGGCTGCGGTTTCACAGACGGTGAGCCGCATACGGCGCCTTGGCCTGGAGGTGGCCCTCAACAAGTCGGAAGCCATGGTGTTTCATGGTCCCCGGCGGGCGCCACCGTCCGGATCACACATCGTGGTGGGGGGGGGTACGAATCGCTGTCGAGCCCACCATGAAGTACCTGGGCTTGGTGCTCGACAGTCGGTGGGATTTCGGCCCCCACTTTCGGCGGCTGGCGCCCAAGTTGTTGGGCGCGGCTGGGGCGCTGTCAACGCTGCTTCCCAATCTGGGGGGCCCGAGCGCCGCTTGTAGGCGGCTCTACGTAGGGATCGTGCGATCGATGGCCCTTTACGGGGCCCCGATCTGGGCGGCTGACCTGACGGCCGGCAGCATTGCTGTTCTGCGAAAGCCGCAGAGAGCGATGGCCGTCAGAGTCATAAGGGGGTACCGCACGATCTCCTACGAGGCGGCTTGTGCACTAGCCGGATCCCCGCCCTGGGACCTGGAGGCGAAAGTGCTCGCGTCACTGTACCAGTGGCGCGAGGAATGGCGGGCGCGGGGCGAGCGACCGATGCAGCGACATATGGAGCAGCGTCGGTCGCAGCTCCGCGAGGTCCTGGTGGCGGAATGGCGGGACAGGCTCTCACGCTCTACCGCCGGCCTCGTCACCATCGAGGCGGTCCGGCCGGTGCTCGACCTCTGGCTCGGGAGGAGGCACGGCTCCCTGTCATTTCGGGTGACGCAGGTGCTCTCAGGGCATGGTTGCTTCAGGAAGTACCTGTGTCGCATAAACAGGGAGCCAGACGTCCGGTGTCACCACTGCGTCGACTGTCGGGAGGACACGTCGCGGCATACGCTGGCAGAGTGTGCCGCTTGGGAGGAGCCGCGCCGTGCCCTCATCTCAGGAGTAGGCAGTGACCTATCGCTGCCGGCCGTAGTGAATGCTATGGTCGGCGGCGACGAGTCCTGGGACGCGGTGGTATCCTTCTGCGAAACAGTTATCTCGCAGAAGGAGGCTGCGGAAAGGGAGCGAGAGATCTCATCCTCTCACCCGGCCCGCAGCAGGCGCACCGGCCGTCGGCGGAGGGCGGACAACGCCCTCTTCCAGCCCCCCTAAATGGGTCCAGGGACGACGGACTTGGAGACGTCCGTCGCCCCCCATACATCAGGAAACGAGGCGGCGGCGCGTAGTGTTCCACGCGCGCCCCTCTTAGATGTCGCGGGGGGAGTCAAACACCTCACTCCCCCCGCTCGACCGGACGGGGCCCGCAGAGGCGGGCCGGCACCAGTCGGGGGTTGCGGAAGATTCATATGTTCCCGCGACCCCCGACGCAGGTGTGAGATGGAACACCGTGGTGGTTTTTAGTCAGTAAGAGTCTGACAGACTCCTCCGCCCCCCCAGGGCGGGGGACATCCATGAGGATTTTCCACCCCGAATCAAAAAAAAAAAAAAAATGTTAAAACTGTGACCAACTGCGCGCAAGCCGAGCGAGCGCTACTTCCAAGTTGCTCGCAGAAATGTATTTACTATTGTCTAATTATCCGTGTTTTGGCAATATCCCTAGGGATTTCGCGAAAATTTGAATAAGCAAATCATCCAATCGACATATAGAAAATCACCAGTAAATCAAACACAAGACCACAGATAAATCAACAGTAGGTGAATCGACCGTTAGTTTAATCAACCTTAGTTTAATTAATTGTAGTTGAATAAACCGTAGCTGAATCCTCCTTTATGGATTTCGTTCATTAGTTATTACAAAAATGGGTGAAACGATGTAGTTATCTTGAAAATAGTTAGAATAAACTTAGCTATTATAATACGTAACCACATATTTCGTTATTTTGCGGTGGTTATTTGCGATAGTCAACATAAAATTACACTCTTTCTTGGTTTTCTCTTTCTCTTTTTTTGTTTTTGGATTTATCTTTCTTTCTTTCTTAGCGTTTGTCCTTCTGGCATGACTTTCTATTATCTTAATATTGCGTGCTAAAATCTCAAAGGTTTTCTACTGATACACGAAAAAAGCATCTACTAAAATACTTACACAGTCATCAATCGATTAGCCTAGACACACAGCGGTAGTAAATTTCCATTCTCACATTACATCATTTATATCCATTCGTTGGGTGATTAATGGTAAGTAGATAAGTAGGTTAGTCACGGCCTCGATACGTTCACCAAGTGAAAATTGAAACGCATGTTAATTGTAAACGCGTAAACCGCGCTTTTGGGGTTTGTTTTACTTGTTAACATGTGAACGGACGATTTTATTATTAATTGGTTAGTATTTAAACGCAAATCAAAAAAATACTTTTTGTATCCAAAAATAATCCGAATTCCAATCAAAATTACTGATTGCACAGCAAAATACTCAACTCAAAATATAACTAAATAAGCAACAATTTATATTCGAGACGTTTATATCTACTAGGCGAGGCCTCCTATTTCTGAATGGCATAGTCGACGGGGATGGCGATAAAAAATAGCCACGAAGGGCCATCCCCTTCTAACCTGTCCGAGTCGGGGACTCGGGGTGCCCCAAGTCTCGAGCTCGCTTCGCTCGCTCTTGCATCCTAAATTCTCCTACAACAGTAATATTGCATTTTGTACCGATCCTTTCGAAATAATAAATACATAATACACGCTATGAGTGTTGATAGTATGTGTGTGAGTTAGTATTTAAATGATGGAAATAAATTGATAGGTGATTATTTATTTGAAATCCCTTATTAATTTACCTACGAGTTTAATTTATGAAGAGATTTCCTTCAATTTCCTCCATAGTGTTTCCTGTCATGATATCCTTGCCTGCATGAAGCCAGTATGTTATAAACCGAGGGCTGGCTTAAAGGACAAAAAACCGAATAGAATCAGTCCGACAGTTTGGACGACGATTTTGGACTGGAGCTTAAGAACCACGACACCACATTTAAACGAAGAACTTGAAGTCTTGTTCCTAGTTGATAGTTGGAAGGTTTTTCGCAGAATTTTTAACGAAAAAAGATGATTTCTGGTCAACGCTCTAGATGAGGCAGAAAATATCAATAGTTCATCAAATAACACGAGCGTATAAAATAAAGGTGTTTAGGTAACAAAAGAACTGGATTTCAATAAAATCCTTATACACGTTTCGATTGACTCGACTGAATTCATATTGGACATACTCATAGAATTGAAACGTCAAAATCCGTTTTAGACCAAGTGTCATAACTTTGCCACAGTCCGAAAGTGCCCGCAAATATTTACCTCTGCACCCACGAATGCAAATTAAATACAGTGTCGTGTCACAACTCGTTTTTGGATAGCCCGGTATCCATCGGCTTAACGTGCCCGCCTAACTGCTGGTGGAGGTTTCATCAATTCCAATTTAGACGTCGAGTTTTATAAACGAGCATTGGAGGGTTGAAATGTTTTCATTCGGGATAATGGGGGATCTGGATGTGGCAATGTGTTTTCAAATACGATGTTTGGCAAATAAAATGTCATATGAATGAGATGTGTGTTTTGTAATTGCGTTTCGTTGGAGTGTAGGAGTACACTCTAAAATTAGTTTTTTAATAACGCTTTGTTATGGAGTTATTTTTGAATAATATATATTTTCATGATGATTTTAAACATGCCAAACATATCTATTTAAAATAAGCCTATAATGTATCCACTACTGGGACACAGGCCTCTTCCGTGTGAGATGGAAGGCACCGTAATCCACCAAGCGGGCCCAGTGCGGATTGGTGATCATATTATTAGCTCATAATATGCTAAATATGAGCCAATACAGTCACTTCATGTAAAACATTCAGCCTCATCCGGTTAGCCTGGAAGTCGACCCCAACATAGTTGGAATAAGGTTAGGCAGACGTTAATTATGATGATGATCACGTACAAAAACAAACTAAAGAAGAAATTGAAGTGGCCCGTGTGGCGGCATCTACATCGCCACATGCGAACTACGTATCACACTGACGTCACGCAAAATCCTGCATCGCGCATGCAGAGCTTACCGCGTGACTCGCATATACAACGTTCCGACATCAATCGTCGGGCAGTAGGCCACTAGACACACCACCCGTCTGGTCGGAGGATCCTCTGTTTTCTATGGAGGATGAGTGAACTTTACACCCTTTTACTCATACCTCTAAACTGGTGACCCCCAGTATGAACGTCAGTGCAGCCTTCGTGCACCTACTTCAGCGTGACGTCATCATCTTCACTTCCTCAAACTTTCGAGCGGCGAATCACCCAGCCAGCATCCACGGCTTCATCGGGTATCCTGACTAGCAGCGGACATGAACACCTGGTCCTCTCCCTGAACCTCATCAGCAAGCTTGGCACAGCACATTGCACTTTCGGTCGGTTAACAAGAAGAGCTCCTAAATCCTTTCCTGATCGTTGCCAGCAGTCAGCCGCAACCCGACGCTGTACCACATCCGACCTACTGAAGCATAACGCAGCGCCATCCTGACTCACTGGGGAATCAACGCAGATAACACCATGAACTATGCGGCACCCGGTTCCTACGCATTGGAGCCTCATCTGGCCCTAGCAAGCTCGACCTCCACTTTCCGGAGGGGAGTAATTTGCGGGCACTTACATCGCCACGACGAAACACACTGACGTCACGCAAATTCCTATATCGTATAAGCAGAATTTACCGCGCTACTCGCATATATACAACATCCCGACATCAATCGTCGGGCAAGCCTACCAGACACAACACCCGTGTGTTCGGAGGTTCTTCCCTTTTTTATGGAGGATGAGTGACCCCTGTTCCTCATACCTCTATACACTCCCAAGTAGAATACTAGTAAACGATACTGTATCTATATTATTAAACAAAGACGTATTCAAGTAATTGCGAAATCCTACTTGAATTTCATCCTTCGTCACCCAACCTTCCTACTAAAGATTAATTTAAATACGTACTAACCCATCTCCGAAGTCTGTAATATTGTTCTACGAGCGAATGAAACCGCGTCTATAATAGTACAAAATGGAACTCGGAGCGTTAGGTACACAATCTTGTGGTAGAAATTCAAGACAGAAGTGCTTAAATTCTCGTGTGATGTAATCTATATTGATTCGAGAATTCGTGTATGTGCTCAAAGGGTTTCGCAAGGTAATAATAATAATAATAAGCCCCCTAAAATCCTACCTTACGTCCAAGCTGAACACCTAGCTACGTGGGGGGCGGACACGCGTACTGTACAACTGTACAAAAAACTTACGCGGCTAACAAGGAAAGGTAACCCTTTATGGAGATGAGCAATAAAAGAGTATATAATTTACGGTCGCTTCCCGGGGAGCGCCGGGGCGCATCTGGAGCCGATGCTAGGTGCCACAGCATGCGAACCATCGGCGGTGAGGAGTTGAGCAAGCGGGCTCCTACCAACAAAATTGTTACAGCTGGTCGTAGTGATCTGAACAGGCGGGCTCACTACGTAGAAGCCACAGCCGATTCCATGGGCGATGATACCATGTCATTATTCTCATCCATCCCTTCGACTCGCCCCTCCTACATGACAAGAAGAACAGCCAGCTTGTCCACCACCAGCACGCTTGATAGTGTTGCGCAAGATGTCAACCTTGACTCTGAGCTTGCACCCACTACAAGCGCTCCAAGTACGCGCAGACGATGGACACCTGAAATGAATAAGTTCATACTGCGCACTTATCTTCAATTAACTTCACTAGATACAGACAGAAGAACTTATCTCGAACCGCTCCACCTAAAATTCACAGAAAAATTCCCAAACATGCAGGTTAGTCGACAGAGAATAGGAGACCAGCGTAGAGCTATAATAAATAATAAATTACTACCACAAAAAACAATAGATGAGATACGAAACGAAGTAAAAGACGAGTTAGACCAACTACATTTTACTCTACAGTCACAAAACTCTGGCGAGCTTAGACAACAAATACTTGCACCAACACAATCTACACAAATACAACCTACAACACCAGAGACACATAGCACACAAAATAGAACACAGACCCGAATGAGATGGACCAGTGAACACAACGAAGCTATAATGCGGTCATATTACAGAGTTACAGCTTTGGGCACTAACGAAACTACGTATCGAAAACCTATGTACGAAGATTTCATTAACCAATTCCCTTCACTTGCTCACTTAAGTGAACAAAGAATAGCTGATCAAAGGAGAGCAATAATAAACAATAATTACTTAAGCGATGACAAATTAAATTCATTAAAGTTAGAGGTATCCGAAGAATTAGGTACAGATAACACACGCAATTACAATAGTGAAACGATAGCAGTTATTACTAATATCAACAATGCCAACATCCAGTTAACAAATAACATTGACATAAACTCTATAGAAGAACCTACCCCTAATGTACAAATAACGGATAACACTGAATTAAATAGTACAGATATTCTACCGAACCCACAAGTTAATTTAGAAAGGGACCCAATAATAGACGATTCTTTCCAACAAGCATTCCAATTTTATAAAGACACTAGCCCTACAAATAGAGTTTATATTCCAAAACAAAAACCATCTAAAAATCTTGCAAGAATAATTAGCTACCTAAACAAAATCATTCTTCCTGAAAATATTAACAACAACACAGACTTTCACACATTCCAGACCGTTATATATTGTGCGGCATGGACTGTTGCTAAGGTCAACGGAGCCAAGATAACACTTGAACCAAGAGAAATAACCCGAGGTACAAAAAAAGAATATAAACCAAAATGGCGAAGACGTCTTGAACATAAAGTATACGATTTACGATCAAAAATAGGTAGAATGACCCAATTTATTAACGGCAATAGAAGTAGAAAATTAAAGAAACATGTAAACAAGATCATAATACTGTATAAAATTCATACTGTACATGAAGAACCAAACACACAAGCATTACATACACTAGATACACTTAAACAAAAACTCTCAGTTGTAACAGGACGACTCGAAAGATATAAAGCATGCACTTTAAGAAAACAACAAAATACCCAATTCACCCAAAACGAAAAACTTTTTTATCGCAATATCAGGCAGGCAACAACAAATGTTCAGAATAACAACCCAAATGATGATGAGCTTAACACCCCTAACCCAGAGACATTACAAAACTTCTGGGCAGGAATATGGGAACAACCTATTCATCATAACGCCCAAGCCGATTGGATACATGCAGAACTATCCAGCAATACAGATATTCAGACAATGGCATTTGAGCACATCTCCCCACAAATATTTCATAAAGTTCTATCTCGCCTACATAATTGGAAAGCACCTGGTTCAGACCACATCCATAGTTACTGGTACAAAAAATTCACAGCAGTTCATTGTTATCTATATAATTTTATAAACAGCTTCATCCAAGACCCCAAAATTATACCTTCTTATATAACGTCAGGCACAACTTACATGATACCGAAAGATCGCAATGACCTCTGTAATCCAGCTAAATATAGGCCTATTACATGCTTACAGACCTTGTATAAGATCATCACATCCTGCATATCCGAAATGATATACGAACACATTGACGCCAATAACATCTTAGCCGAACAGCAAAAAGGATGCAGAAAATATAGTCAGGGCTGCAAAGAGCAATTAATCATAGATTCCGTTATCTTAAAAAGAGTTCAGAAATACAAAACTGATTTATTCACAATGTATATTGATTACAAGAAAGCGTATGATTCTGTTCCCCATTCATGGCTATTGCAGGTGTTAGAAATTTACAAAATACACCCAACAGTCATTTCATTTTTGAAGACCATGATGACGACTTGGTGTACAGTATTAAGACTCACTACCCCAACCGAAACAATAGATACTAGCCCAATTAAAATACAGAGAGGAATCTTCCAGGGAGATGCACTCAGCCCACTGTGGTTCTGCCTGGCTCTAAACCCCTTATCTAAAATATTAAACGCTACCTCTTTAGGAATCCCTTTGAATTATACAGCTACCAACCGACAGACTGATCCACAGGAAGACGTTTTAAATCATTTACTGTATATGGATGATATTAAGCTATATGCAGAAACCGAGAGTCAACTTTACGAGCTAGCTAATCTAACAGAAACATTCACAAAGGACATTAATATGGAGTTCGGCATAGATAAATGCAAAATAAATTCAGTTAGAGCAGGACAGAACTACCAACACCAATATACCTTAGGAACAGGGGAACGAATAGAGCCATTGGATGAACTAGATACTTATAAATACTTAGGTTACAATCAATCCCGACAGATACACTACAAAGATACAAAACAAAAACTTAAACAACAATTTCAACACCGACTTAATACAATACTAAAAACACAGCTCCATTCACGAAACACTATAAAAGCAATCAACACCTTTGCTATACCTGTGCTCACCTATTCATTCGGGGTAATAAACTGGACCAAAACTGACCTAAAAAACTTACAACGAAAAATCAACACGACAATGACTAAATTTCGCAAACATCACCCAAGATCTTGTATACAAAGGTTAACGTTACCGAGAAAAGAAGGAGGCAGAGGACTTATAGATATCCTAAACTTACACAACCGACAGATCACAGCTCTTAGACAATACTTCTTCGCTAAAACTGAATCTTCCCTTCTCCACAAACTAATAGCACACAACGACCAACACTTTACACCTCTTAATTTAAAAGACACTACAAAACAAAAAAACGAAAATGTTATTGATGACAAAACCAAATGTCAAGAGTGGACCCAAAAGTCTCTACACGGGAGACATCGCCAGGATTTAAGCCAATTAAATGTCGACAAAGATGCGTCGAACGCATGGTTAGATCGTGGCGAACTATTCCCGGAGACTGAAGGGTTTATGCTTGCAATACAGGACCAAGTTATAGAGACTAAAAACTACAGAAAATATATTATCAAGAATTTAACAACAGATACTTGTAGAAAATGCAATAGTTCTCCAGAGACAATCCAACATATTACCAGTGCCTGCAAATCAATAGCCCAGACAGACTACAAACACCGACATGATCAAGTAACCAACGTCATACACCAGAAACTAGCTCATCAATACAAACTTGTAGACACTGTAGTACCATATTATAAATACAAGCCTGAAACGGTATTAGAGAACCCTGCAACAAAACTATACTTCGACCGTGCCATACTCACCGACCGCACAATTCACTTTAATAGACCTGACATCACATTAATTAATAAAATAAACAGAATTGGGTTCCTAATAGACATTGCCGTGCCAAATACACATAACTTACAGACTACAATAGCCGAAAAATTATCCAAATACACCGAACTAAAAGATGAAATAACCAGACTTTGGCATCTTCAAAAAGTCACAATAGTCCCCATAGTGCTATCAGCAACAGGAGTAATACCCAAACAGCTTCATCAGTCCCTTAGTTCCCTCAACCTGCCACCTAACATCTATCACCTGCTGCAGAAGGCAGTGATTCTTAACACATGCAGGCTAGTAAGAAAATTTCTTCAGTGTGAGTCGGACAACTTGCACCAATACTCCCACTCAAATATAGTCTCATCTACCATACAGTCTACTTCGGAAAACCAAGCAGCATCTAATATTTCTTCCACACTTCACCCCACTGATGGACACTTGGCTTAGGCCCGTGCCACCAGTTCTATCCGGCTAGGCCGTGGAAAACAAACGCAGAAACAATAATAATAATAATAATAATCGTTTATTTATAAGGTAAAAGGTATCCATGTACTAAACAATAACCTAATCCTGATAACATTATCTAGGTGCTATCTACTCAATTAACTCTATTAAGATTGAAAGATAAATTAACATCACAACTGTTGAACGTGGGTCGATCCCCGGAACCGAGAGTCTGTCGAAATGTTACTGGGTAATGTTACATGAGGAAATTCTCAGTACCGGGCACCGATCCAGAATGTGGATTTGTATCTTGTTGAATAGTAATAGTAGATTACTTGCAACATATGGGTGTAGCGGTGTACTATAAACCTCGGCCTGTCTTTTTAAAGAAAACAGGCTGATGTTGATATTAAACATCGATCTCTCATCTTAAGGTGTCTAAACACCAAAGCGGGTTAGCTTGGCGGCGGCTTCAGAACACTGCAAGTCGGACCACTTTTGTTTAAAACGACTTTTGGTCTGTAAAGATTGAATCTTGCGGCGCATGGCCAAAGTCGGAACTAACATGGCCATCTTGTTTTTTGGAACGAAGTTCCTTATCGCACGGTAAAGACTTGGCGGATGGGGGCTAGGTGAAAAAAAGTGTAAGAGTTTTCCGTCACGACCCTTTCTTTAGTGATAAATGATAAATGATAAATGATAAATGATTTTATTTCTGTAAGTAGGTTTGTACAAACACTTTTACACGTCAATCATATTTTTAAACTAGATGAGGTCGGCGTTTCCTATCTGACTACTCTGAGAAGAAAGGCCGAAACAAACTCAGAGGTCACAGTCTCTTTTAAAGTCCAGACATAATCTTGGTCAGATCATGTGAAGACCATGTAGATTGGTATCTGAAATGGTCTTTTGAGGAAAGAACCACACAGATTGAGTGGACCTGTCCAGTCAGTGCACGCATTTGTCAGTAATCGTGCAGCTCAACTCAGGAAGTCAGAACTTAAGGAGCTCAACGATTCGACGAACAATACCAAAGAAAGGACATTTGGGTAGGCCACATAAATTACTCAATCTGCCAGATCATGATCAAAATTAACTGCGAAAAAAAAAGCAATGACCCACATAATCCTCACATTCACAATAATTAAAATAACATACTACTTTACAAGTAAATACTCATGTCATTGTGTATATAAAATTCAACAATGTCAATGTGTATATAAAAAAATCGGACATAATGTTTGAGAACCATGTAGATTGGTGTCTGAAATGGTCTTTTGAGGAAAGAACCACACAGATTAAGTGGACCTGTCCAGTCAGTGCACGCATTTGTCAGTAACCGTGCAGCTCAACTCAGAACTTAAGGAGCTCAACGATTCGACGAACAATACCAAAGAAAGGACATTTGGGTAGGCCGCATAAACTACTTAAACTGCCAGATCAAGAATATAACTGAAACAATGACCCACATAGTCCTCATATTCTCAATAATGAAAATAATATAATACTTTTTACAGTAAATATTCATGTCTAAAATAGCTAGCAAATTAAAATCAACATTCACCGTGTAAATTTATTGGAGCAGCTCAATCCCAAGCCTTTTTGTCCTCAATATAGTCTTTCACAGTATAATAGGCTTTCTGGCATAGTTTCAGTTTTATAAAAGATTTGAATTTATTAAAGCTTAGATCTTGAATGTGGCTAGGAAGTTTATTATAAAAACGTATACATTGGCATCTAAACGAGCCACCTATTTTCTTGAGCCTGGTTGTAGGAACAATAAATTTGTGTTTGTTTCTAGTATTTATATTGTGGATATCACTGTATTTTTTAAACAGATTAATATTTTTATGTGCATACAAAAGATTTTCATAAATATACTGAGAAGGCACAGTAATTATATTAATCTCTTTAAATTTATCTCTGAGGGAGTGTCTGGGACTTAATTTATAGATAGAACGAATTGCCCTTTTTTGTAAAACGAAAATTGTCTGGATATCGGCGGCATTTCCCCACAACAGAATACCGTACGACATCACACTATGAAAATAACTAAAGTATACTAAACGGGCTGTCTCTAAATCAGTTAAACCACGAATTTTTCTAACGGCGTATGCTGCAGAGCTAAGCTTTTTTGACAATTTATCTATGTGGGGGCCCCATTGAAGCTTGGTATCCAAAGTTATGCCTAAGAAAACTGTGGTATTTTCGGGTTTCAGCACTTCACCCTTTATGAGAACACTAGTTTCTACTTGTCTAACATGAGGTATCGTAAACTTAATACATTTAGTTTTTTTCTCGTTAAGAAGTAGGTTATTAACATTAAACCAGTTAACTACTATTGCAAGTGTAGACGGTTATCCATAGCGCTTATGTAATTGGCTGTGCCAAGTCATAGGTGCGCGCTTATTGGTTCAAGTATTTTTTTGTATTTGTTAATCAATAATATAATACGTTTATCAATAATAATATACTATGAAAGGAACTTCGTTCCAAACGAGTGTTCCATGACAGTCACGTTTTTGTTTCAATTTTGTTTGCAATACATTGTCACAAATGTACTATATAGTACATAACTACACACGACGACATCTCAAGCTATACATATCCAGTTTTAACTGACCTCGCAATGTCTAACCTTTTCGTACAGTGAGAAGTCAGTTTATACTGAAAATATATAGCTTGATATGTTGTAGTTCGTACATACTAATTCCATGCACAAATGGTTACCAACAGCGCTCCGTCACCTGTCAATGTCATTCAAGTGCCAAAAGATCCTTGTAGCATTATACGTACGTCGCTAAATTTTCCACAGTACTACCCAAAAAAAAACTCTCAAGTGTAAAGAAGACAACGCACACCCACCTAACGCAATTGAAGTACTACCATCGCACTTTGTAATCGACAAACAGGCCGACTTCATCCCGTCTGACAGGCGACTATCAATAAATCCGGATCAAAGCGGCGATCCGTGAAACTGCGACCCTTATCAAGTGTAAACTGATCCTTTAGTGTGTATTATACTTGGTGGTTTAGTAAGCTGAAGGATTTTAGGAAGATATAATTTTTTTGAGCAAATCTTGTAGCAGTTAATATTGTATTATTTAATACAATGTTAACTGCTACAAGAATCTTTTAGGCGCTCGATTGACGTTGACAGGGGGGCGCTGGTGGTAAACATTTGTGCAATTGTTTTGAGAAATGTGTTGAAAAAACAAGATGGCGGGTTTAGTTCCGATTTTGACCACGCGCCAAAAGAACCCTGTAGCGCTATAAGTTGCTCGTGAAGAAATGTCAGGAAAAAAACAACCGACTTCCAAGAAAAACACTAAAACCAGTGAAAAATAACTTTAATTTTGGAAGTCGGTGTCTTTGGTTTTGTATTTTTAACCGACTTCACAAAAAGGAGGAGGTTCTCAATTCGTCTGTATGTTTTTTTTTAAATTTTTTTTTTATGTGTGTTAGCTCATAACTTTTTTCTGGGTGAACCGATTTGGATGATTCTTTTTTTATTTGATAGGTGGTGCTTCACATGTGGTCCCATTTAAGTTTGATCATGGTCTGACCAGTAGTTTTTGGGTTATCTTTAATAATGCATATTTTTTCCACTTAGTTTATATGGATGATGTGTTAATAATTTCCTGTCACTGTTATTTACACACCAAGTAGTGGTATACGAATTTGTGTGGGGTAGGTACCGCAACTAAAAAGTGAAAAATAAAAACATTTTTACAAAAATCAACCGACTTCCAAAAAAAACACTAAAAGACCTGAAATATAACTTTAATTTCGGAAGTCGGTGGCCAAAAACGAAAATACAAAAAACCAAAGACACCGACTTCCGAAATTAAAGTTATTTTTCAGGTCTTTTAGTGTTTTTTTTGGAAGTCGGTTGTTTTTTTGTAAAAATGTTTTTTCGTTTTTGGCCACTGACTTCCGAAATTAAAGTTATTTTTCACGGTTTTTTGTGTTTTTCTTGGGAGACTGTTGTTTTTTTGTAAAAAAGTTTTTATTTTTCACTTTTTCGTTTTTGTAGCTTCCCCACACAAATTCGTACATACCACTACTTGATATGGAAATAACAGTGACAGGAAATTATTAAAACATCATCAATATAGACCAAGTGGCAAAAATACGCAGTATTAAGGATAACTCAAAAACTACTGGTCAGACCATGATCAAACTTAAATGGGCGCCGCGCCCACATGGTATGGGCAACGCGTGTCTACTGTAATGCTAGTCTTACATCAAGCTTCATTCATAAATGTCGTGTTCAACAGTAGTTTAGCCGTAACAACGGTTAAATACGGTTTTGTGTAGCAAGTAGTTATAATTGGCCTAAAATGTTCCCACTGCTGGGACACAGGCCTCCTCTTTTTTTTTTTGAGAGGGATTGTGCCGTAATCTGTCACGCCGGCCCAGTGCGGTATGGTAGATGTCGCATGTCTTCGAATATTTGGTTCTAGAACATGCCGGTTTCCTCACGATGTTTTCCTTCACCGTTTTGAGAGCAGTGGTGATGAAATTATTTACAGAAATTAAAGCGCCTGTCTGGTTTCGAACCTACGACCTACAACTCGTAAGTCGCGGCCATTACCACTAGGCCACCACTGCTCGTCAAGGCAAGTACTTATTACCTAATCTGTCCCATAGTTCGTGTGAGAATTGAACTCACAGTGACTCACTTGCTCTTTTATTGTGCATGACTAGGAAGGTTGACAGGGTAAGTTTGTATTTATGTCGCGGCCTTTTGTCAAAGGCTAATAAATATTCCAGACGTCGCCCTATTTTAATAGATTCACCTAATTCTACGAAAGTGTCTAGACTTTAAAATGGACCGTGACCTTTTGTTTAAACGTTGCTTTTCAGAGATCTATCGATGAGAAACGCCAGCACCGTTTTGGAAGTGTGGATAATTAAAATTGCTAGAGCAATTTTCTTAGTTCGTACCCACAAAACTTTGAAAAATAATTTGGTACTTATGATGGACTAGCGGCTTCGCCCGCGTGGGCGTCGGAAATTATCCTACAGGAACGTGCATCCGGGATAAAAACATGAGCTATCTTCCAGTGAAAGTCCCGACAAAATTGGTCCAGCCGTTTCGGAGATTAGCCGGAACAAACAGACAGACAGACAAAAATTGTAAAAAAAAATGGTATTTGTACCGTGTATACATCCATGTGCATGCGTTTAGTAAAAAGCGGTTATTTTAATATTACAAACAGACACTACAATTTTATTTATCTGTATGTATAGATCTATAGAAGATGTATAGATGTCTATGGAAAGGCCTATGACCTCTTAATATATCTAAATCTGTATTTAAACTAAACCATTATAACGTAAATAAATGTGGGAATAAAGTGCTGAGGTCAGATAAATGAAAAATATATAGGTATGTCAAATTGGTTTATTCTTCTTATAAATAAACTAGTAAGACTCATAAAAAGACGACTTAGTTAAAAAAAACCGGCCATGTGCGAGTAAGACTCGCGCACCGAGGGTTCCGTACAAACCTGTAGGTATATAAGTAAAAGTTATGAGGAAAGGGTAATAAGTTTATAATTATAAAAAAAAAAAAGTGATGTAACCAAAAATTTAAGGTTTTCGGAATTTTTCCTTTATGTGTGCTATAAAACGTTGTTTCATGCCTTTCAAGATTCTAGGTCGACTGGAAGTATCCTTTAGGTTTTGATTCCCTTGGGAGTAGTTGCTAGTTTCAAAATATGCGGTTTAAATTGCTGTTTCTTTTGATTGCGTTGACATAGAAGTTTGATTTTGTTACAGCTTAAAGGTATTATAGACTTGAGTATTTGATATGAATTTCAGCTTGATACCTCCAGGTGTTCATGAGAAAAAGGGTCTTGACAGACAGACAGACAGACGGACAACAAAGTGATCCTATAAGGGTTCCGTTTTTCCTTTTGAGGTACGGAACCCCAAAAACAGGTATAAATCTTTGGTTTCCTAAAAAAGCGGTTCCGTCATAATTAAAACGGCCGCGGTCATGAAAATGTGACAGTTACACTAGTATTTGACATTAAGTAAAACCCCGCTGTCTAGAGATTTAAATCGCTAGATTTGCCCTCACCGTTCTTAGTCACGCGAAAAAGTGTCCGTACTGAGAAAAGTGGGGTCACACGTTATTAAATAGCGTTTCCATGACAATCAAGCCAGGTGAGGTCACTGCGTCATTGTGTATTAGAGAGGCGTAAAAACTAAATCGAAACGTGGCTATCTTTTGACGCGGTAGGGCGAATCTAACGATTGAAATCTTTGTCGCTGTCATAATTTTCATGACAGCTGTCAATACGGCTGTTAAGTCCAGCCACCGCTCTTCTAAGAAACCGTAGCTATAAGCTTTACCGTTATACAAAAAGCAACTGTCAGTCTACCTTTTTAAATATCTTCCACGTCATCTCAAGCATACGACTTTGGCATACGTCATCTGTCTCACTTACACCTTAGCATTCAGCTCTTTCACACAGTCATGCCATCAACGATTCATTCCTACTTATATATAAAAACTAACTTCCACTATGCTTCCACTGCCACTGTTTTTCTTTCTAAAATATGAAACTGGGCAAATTGTACACAAAAAAATGCAGATGAAAAAGCAAAACTCATCATAGATCAGTCTGTACAAATGATTATATACAATGTATAACGCAACTAACTATTTACACTAGTTACTAAACTAACTAAATACCTATAAAAATAAATATCCTTTTCTTTTTTGGTCCCTTAGGCGTCGAAGTAAGTACTCGTTCGCATTACTGTCATCTGGAAACAGGCCCGGAAGACTGGCACCATTGCCATGTTGCATGGCAATGCTAATTTTCTGGCCACGTGAAGTGTCGAACAGTCAGCGAGAAATTTATTTAAAAAGTAGACGCGCACTCGGGCCTCATGACCCGAGCGCTTCGACCCCAAATGGCTCAAAACTGTAGTTACCCTTAAGGTATTTGCGCTGCTTGAGGGCCTCAGCACCCGTAACAGCGGCGCCAGCACAGCCCGGCGTGTCAAGAACATAAGATGGCGCAAAGGTGTCGACACAGGTTGCGTCCCACACCAGCGGCCTACCCACCTTCCAAGGCAACAACGTCATGCCGTCTGGTCTCTTCCCACTGTCACGTACCAAGTCATTTGGTTCTAATATCGCTGGTACGTTTTTACATGAGTTTGTTTTCAACACATTTGCTCAAAAAATGCATTTACGATGCCTGTATACATTGTTCGAAAGTTAAAAATTACGCACCATACAACAGAACGTGCGGTAAAATAGGTACTCACACCTAAGTACATGTTTTACCGCATACTCGGTTGTATAACGCCGTGCGTATCCTTTACGGTTTATTTTTAATTTCCATAAAAAAATATTTAAGAATTCCTTGGAAGCGCTTTTGCTCAATATGTTTGTGTCACTTTAATACTAAAGAGAAAATGAGACGAAATATGTAGTTCTAATTTTAACCACGCGCACGTAGCGCCATTTGCAAATTTGCGCCATTTTCATATTGAAAACGTCAAAGATTGTTGCGACTTTCCGACTGATATTTAAAAACAAAATAATATTATGAGTTTCAGCGAGGAATCCTTAAGATTGTACTGTTTTCTCGCAAATGTGTTGAAAAACGTTGTATGACACACGTGCGGAAATTGGTATTTACATTCGTCTACTTGTTTGTAAAAACCAACTTACCGCACTAGTACCTATCATAAATAACTATTACAAAACCAACGCTATTACGTATTGAGATGCAGCGTATAAAGTTTCCGCATCGTAATCAACTAAAAGCACAATGTTTCAACGTTGCTTGTGTACATTTTAGGAGCTACGAAATTTTTGAGAAGTCTTTTATAGTACAGTGCTTGTGGCACAATCATTACGTTTATGGGGC
Organism: Griposia aprilina; assembly: GCA_916610205.1. Classification (NCBI taxonomy): domain Eukaryota; kingdom Metazoa; phylum Arthropoda; class Insecta; order Lepidoptera; family Noctuidae; genus Griposia; species Griposia aprilina. Next base: position 20,362,537 of record OU744285.1, on the reverse strand, counting down.
ATGCGGTGCCAGCCTATAAGAAATTATGACACCAATTACGAGTATGACACCTTAGATTTAAGTAAAATATTATTTTAAAATTGTAACGGTGTAAACAATTTACCATTAGTTAGTTAGTTTGTTGGCCATTATTTTTATTTTTATTAAATAAATCCAAAATATAGAAGAATGACACATTTAATACACCGTTTTCCGATTTTTTGCGTATGGTGGTTGGACTTAACCCCATAAATTATCTGAACCAACGGCATTTCACAAAGAAAGTGAAACGGCATTTCACAAAGAAAGTTAAGCTAGTGGATTTAAAAATGCAATGGCCAAAATCTTATCCTAGTTATCAATGTCTGTGGCGCTTAATATAACCTCTGAGTAGCGGTGTTTCTTCTCAGAGCAGTTTGTTAGGAAACACGGACCATCTATTTTAAAAATACAGTTATAATTTTTTGACGCGCAAAAGTATTTTTAACCGACTTCACAAAAAGGAGGAGGTTCTCAATTCGTCTGTATGTTTTTTTTATTTTTTATAACCAATTTCAATTGTAATTTCGCGGTTCTCTGTGGCTTCACAGACAGCGTACTTGATATTATGTGCCACAAGGTTTGATAAGTTAAATAAAAAACTATATCGTCTTTATAAAATGACGCTCTACTCCTATAACCATATCTTAAATGCTTCTAAACATAGACAATGCAAACACGCGCTGTTCCTGTTACTAAGGCCTCTAAAATGCCGGCGTGCATAACTTAAATTGTTTGTTACTGTGTTGTTCCCTATTTGCAAAGCAATTTAAATTTTTAACTCCCCGTCCAAGCAAGGTTTTCCAGCTGTATTTTTATCCTTGCACAGACTCTCAGGGGATGTTTCTGAAAACAGACATGGGAATTTGGGATTTGCATGCAATGACTGAAATGGCATTGGGGCAGACGTGGCCAGACGAGGGCAGATAGGAATGGAGGAAAAGGTCAGAAATGTATTAGATTCAATGAATATTGGAAATGTTATTGTGGATGGTGTTGATTGTGTGGAAAATAAAATAGTTTTGATATTTTCATCTTTATAATAAAAACCATGTGAAGGGATCGGAAGCACAGAACCGGTCGATGTGGCGGTGCTTGGGCGAGGCCTATGTCCTGCAGTGGGCGTCTTTCGGCAGAAATGAAGATGGTGAATTTGATATTGAACGTGTGAACGGGATTTGTAGTTCAGGGGCTGTATATTTTTAAGGAAGCTGCGAGTTCCATAAGTTATATTTGTTGGTATATCTCGTCCAGTCTAGTTCGTAGTTTGCGTTACCTTTAATAATAATAACCTCACCGCCGTATCTCTAGGTTGACGTCGTGGTGGGGCTTGCGCGCTCTTGAACTCTAGGTCTGTACCGGTAGTGTTTACTTTGCCGAAACAGGTCTAGGGTGAGGAGCAAGAGAGATACAGAAACCCGCAGGGCAGCATGTGGCCAGCTGTTGGGCAGTTGCGACCACACGGATCCCCGGCACCCCGGCACGGTATCTCCCGGGAGAAGTCATGTTCCTCACCTCTGGCTTGCCTTTATTGGCCGGCTGGAATTAACAATGATGAGGAACAGAGCTCTCACCTCTTTCTTGCCTTTATTGGCCGGCTTGAGTAGAGATTCGTAAGAGCAAACGTGCTCGGAGGAAGGAAGTCTTCCAGTAAAATGCTGGTAGGGATCTTGACCGTACTTCCGGGATTGTCCTGATAGCCATGGGATACCTCTCCACTCCTCATAAGCACCTCAGGACATGTTGCTCCCGCTACGACATTATGTGCTAGCGACCGTTTTCGGGGGCCAATTATTGAGTGTGCAAGTCACCCCTTGCCATTTTATCTTTATATTTTATATAAAACATTTGTCAGGCAGGGGCCATAGTCTTTCCATAGTCCTAGATAACCAGTCCACTTAAGCTACCGAAATCAATAGTCCAATATCTGTGTTTCCATATCCTGCAATATTTCGACACCAACCGAGGGTTGCCCTTGGGTGCACTTGCACAGTGCATACAGGGATAATCGTCGGAAGGTGCCTCAATCTATTTAAAATTTTCAAAGGAGCCTCTGCGAGTTGGCCTCGGCCCTCGTACGCCTTCCACAGGTCCGGGACCCCATGGTCCCGAGATATGTTAATAACATAAAAATAAAATAATAATAATAATCAATCTTTATTTCAGACATGAACAGTCCATATTATGTTGTTTAGTGATGGGTTAGTAACAGAAAGTACTTATAGTCTATATTAGCATTGTTAGTAAGGACACAGACACAGTTAAATTTGCCTAAGCTCGTCCTCGAGGCTCAGTGTGGTAGCACCATAGGTACAACTACTAATTGTTTATCTTTGTACACCTATAGCAATTAACTATTTCAGTCTCGCTTGTGCCGCGTTCCGATGCGGACGCGTTTGCATATCCTTTATATCGAAGAGCGCGGCGCAAGCTGTCGCGCGTAATTTACTCGCCATGAGTAATGAACTTGTGGTGAATGAGCTGCTGGCGTTCCTGCAGCAGAAGCTGGATGTGATGGACGAGATGTCTGCTGTCCAGATCTGCGTATCGAACTTCAGTGAGGATAACATAGTTGCTGCCAATCTGTTGTTGTTTAGTGTGCTGAACAAGCGCGACCAGATGGTGTCCCGCCGGCGTGACGGGACTAAGAGAAGCCTGCAAGACATAATCACGCTGATCAAGGAGACCGACCCTGACGATGTGCCAACGTGTGTGGCGAAGGAACTACACAAGCTTCCTCCCGTCATCTTCGACCACGTCGATGTAACGAGCCTTTTGAAGGACATTGTCTTTTTGAAGGCCAGTCTCGCAGATGTGCTAACGAAATTGGATGTATCTCAAAACACAAGTTAGCGAGTTGCGCAACAGTGTAGCGGTAATTAGGTCATCAGTCGATGCGTCTAATGTAAATACGTGTCGCGTAGCCGGCCTCGATATATCGTCGTCGAATTCCGCGTCAGCAGTTTCGTCGCCGACACATCCGTTGATTGCTGAACTTGCAGTGCGCCCTACCCGCGCACCCCGCAGCCACGCGCCTGTCACCACGGTCCCTTCGCGCAGCGCCGCCCGAGCCCCTCGACCCGTTCCTCTGCCTGCGTGTGCAGCCCTGGCGAAACCCTTGCAAAAGGATTTCGGTAGCGTCGCCGCGAATGCCCCTGGCGCTCCAATTATAAAGCCTATGCCAGAAAGGGCACCGAATAGGGCTGATAATGATTGAGAGAGGTTTCGTGACGGTGCAAAGGAGGAAGCGCCGATCGCAAACCAACGGGAACCGCTGCGGCAAAGCTCCTACGGGGCCCGAAGTGAGCCTGCGTGCCGCTATGCCGAACACAGCCGGTGTACATCTCCCGCCTGCACTACACCACTAAGGCGGAGGACATCGTTGAGTACGTGATCCAGAAGACGAGGTACTGTCGCGCCGCAACGTCAATTTAAGGCGTTTGTGGTGCGTACACCTAATTGTTATCTGCCCCTTGTCATGGAAGAAGACTTTTGGCCGCAGAACGTGGTGTTCCGTCGCTTCCGCGGACAAGTTCCACAGTGCAGCACATAATCAAGCTGGTGCAAAGTGAAGTGCTACTAACATAGTCTTAAGCCTTATTTATTAACACAAGTTTTGTGTATATTAAAATATGTATGTTTAGGTTAAGGTTAAGGTATTTATCTATGGGCCTGAGTTGTCTGAAAATAAATGGATTAATTATTATATTATTATTATAGCTAACTCCACCCAGCGCCATTGTATAGTAATAGTAATAGTAATTTAATTATTTTCTCTCAAAAAGGTACAATTTTGGTACATAGTATCGAAGTTATAAACGGATTTAAACCTTTGTGAGAGCTGGAGTCTATACGGGGTTCGGGACCTGTATGACATATCTCCAGGCTCACACCCTTAAAATTACAATATTAAGTTGCACTTACGTACTACAACATTATAAAACCACCAAGTACTGAGAGGAAGAGTATTACTATACAAAACAAAAACAAAAAAGATGTACTAAGAGTGTCTATGGAGAGTGTTGTGTGTCCGTGAGTGCAATAAGTCCTCACGCCCAGCGCCCAAGAAGGGCACTGGGCGTGAGCACCTACTTGCCTGAGAGTGTGTGTGTGTCTGTGTGTGGTAAACAAGGTGTAACGCGATCTAAGATAAATTTGAGTAGGTGAATATTTCCAGTAGACGAAATTGTTGTAGGATATTTAGTATATTTTCAGTCTCTGCATAATCCAATTCAAGTAGCCATTCAGTAATAGTTCTTTTACATTTTGATCTGCACATAGGGTATATATTTAAAATTTTATTAGCCTTATTATAGACGTGGCTACAGAGGAAAGGGAAACTACGTTGGGCCGAACGACAATTTGAGTGGATGGAGGGACAGACAGTATGTTTACGTCGTTTGGAGCCAAATTTGCATGGAGCATAGGGAGTTCGAGAGTGCGTGGCTAAAACAAGGTTAGCAATAAACAGTTTGCGAACAGAGAGAACCGCACATGTTCTATAAGGATATATAGGTATGTTCTATATGTATAGGACAGTTTGACCTGTTAACAATCATTTTCAGGACGCCGTTGCGAAGGCTACGCAAGCGCTATAGCAAGGAAGCCGCTTTTTTACACATTTTGGCTGTTGTCCTTTCAAAGACCATTTTCCTTATGATATTTCCTTCATCGTGGGTCCAGAAACCAAACTTAGGAATCTACACATGACTACTGATTCTTGTTAGGTTTGAAACGCAACCTCGTGCTTGCGATGCGACATAAATCAACATAAAATACAGCTTGGTGATTGATTATAATGACAATATTTTCTTGATCATTTTAGCAGCCCCAGGAACATACCACCTCCGTTTTATCTTCTCATCTCCACTCAGGTGTCTAGTCAACAAATTACCCGACTACGTGAGTCGAAAGTGTATCGTTCACAGTAAATACAACATGTTGCACGTCTCCTATAACCCTCCCAGTCCTTGTAAACAGTGGGTGAGACAAACGAGCTGTGAGGTAATAAGTGGAGGAAGCGGTTGGAGTAGGAGGTCATGGAGGTCTTATTAGGCCTCCTCTGTCTATATTAATCTTATAAAGAGGTAAAATATGTGAGTTTGTATGTCCCTTGCATACAAATCTTCGGAACTACTGGTTAATTCCGAATTCTGTCACTAATGGGAGCTACAATTTTGCTGAGTGTGATAGGATATATTTTATGCTAGAACAAGACATTTCACGCAAATAATTCACGAGAAGAAGCTAGTATTTGCTAAAGGAGTAGGCTGTGCTGTGTTAAGTTTCTAAGGTGATATGTTAAGAGGATTAATTTATTGATCTTCTATCACAGCCAGTGACTTGCCCACAATTGTCAGTGCCTTGGGATTTTTGAAAATAACTTAGTAAAGTTAGTTAGTTTAGGCAACGTAATAATGGTAACAATTATGCTTTAACTTGTAAAGTGGGTGCGTTTGAGGAAACACATTGCATTTTCATTCCTCGAGGGTATCGATCCCGGGACTTGTGGCGCAGAAACCAATCGTCCTACCACTGCACCACACGAGATATCAACAGCGGGGCATTGCATAACATACTAACAGTAGTAATGGCTTTCTTTTTGATAGTTCAACAATATTTATACTTTGAATTAAAAGTATTTGAATTATGAACACAATGTTGGAGAGACTTGACTTGGATGTCATACTCGTAGAACCGCCATTATTATTGTGTGAGCTCATTCTTCTTACACACACACACACACACACATACACACATACACACACACAAACACACACACACCAACATTGCTCGCAGAACAGATGGCCGATGGGTCCGAAAGGTTCTGGAGTGGGGACGGCGTAACGGAAAACGTAGCATTAGAAGGCCTCGCACAAGGTAGTCCAATGACCTGGTAAGGTCGCAGGAATCCGCTGGATTCGAGAAGCACAGAACCAGTCGAAGTGGCGGAGCTTGGGCGAGGCGTACGTCTAGCAGTGGACGTCTTTCGGTTGTGATGACGATGATGGGGACACTTCTCAATATCAATACTTTTTCGCGTGACTCAGGGCAAATCTAACGATTAAAATGTTAGCCCGAAACGATCATCCAGCACTTCACACAATACATATGCCAATTTCACAATAATTCTACAATGGACAATAGGAAATAGGTCAAGATCTTCGGCATAGAACCTTGGGTGATGGGTTAATATTATGCATTTCTCCTCTACATGCAAGGAATATGTAATGTTCGCAAGCAAAAGTATGAATAAATGTTTATTTTATACATACGCGCATGTTTAGTGCCCATTACGAATGGTTTAATAAAGAGAATAGTTCGGAATATACCTATAGTGTGGAAAGTTGAAGCGGGTCCCGGAGCGGACACGCCTACCTTTTTTTTTGGTTTTTATTTTCTGGTTGGGAAATCAACAAATGACCTCTCCCGCTCTGGGCGGAGCGGAAGGGTGTGTCAGACTCTTACTGACTAAAACCCACCCGTGTTCCTTCAGTTACCTGTGCGCCAGGGCCACGGTAACTCTTTCGAACAATCCGCAACCCCGGCAGGCATCGGTCCTATCGGACCCCGTCAATTATGCTGACTTCTCTTTGAGGCGCGCGTGGAACACAACGCGCCATCGACCTGGGCCTGGTCCTTACCGGAAGGCGAGCTGCCCATTGCTCGCCGTCCGCAAGCCCACGCCTACGGTGGCCGGGAGTCGGCTATCGAGTCCCGACGCCCAGTGTGTCTCCTCCTGCGGTGACTAGGGGCGTGAGCGCAGCGATTGCCGCACCCTCACGCGCTCCGCCTGCTCCTTCGCGAGCATTACTGCTTCGCAGAAGGAGGTGACGGCTTCCCATCCCCTCTCGCTCCGTACCATGGCCTGGACCAGGGCCGGACGTGAGAGATTTCCGCCGCCGATCGCCGCCACGAGGACATGGTGGTGCTCCGCCCAAGCCGGGCAGACCTCCACCGTATGCTACACCGTGTCCCCCGGTCGATTCACACAATGATAACACCCGGGCGTTTCCTCCCGCATTGTCCTAAACAGGAATCTCCCGAAACAGCCAAGTCCGGTGAGGACCTGCGTCAGGCGGCAGGCGAGGACGCCGTGGTGCCTCTCAAGCCAGTCCTCAAAGAGGGGACTTACTGCCGCAATTGTGGCGTGCCCAGCGCTGGGTTGCGACAGTCGCACTCTCCATGCCACCATGAGATCCCGCCGGAGCTCTGTCCGCTGTGCCGCGATTCCTCGCAGCAGCGGACTTACGCCCCGGCGGCGGCGGGGACACACCTGTCTTAAATGTTGATGCCACCAATTTTACTCAAAGGAGTTAATTTTGTTCCAAAGTATTTAAAGCTGTATTTAAATATTTTTGTAAAGTCCGAAGAAAGCTTGCCCGATATCATGATCTTCGCATTTGAGTGGGTACGTTTCCAGTCGAACCAACTCAAATGGGACGATCATGAAATCTCAATAAATAATAAAAAAATAAGCGATGAATTTATTTTCCATAAGGCCTAAGTATTTTATTTATTTATTCAATTGTAAGATTAAGTACAGGATGTTTCTTAAAATTAAAATAATGTGCGCTTTTATAATTTATAACGCGATGATATCATCGTGGACGTCCATGTCCACGTTACGACATCACGATAATACAGGGAAGTAAAATTTACGGAAATATATGAAGACGCTTTTAAATATCCGTCCAAATACGACAGCCGCGAATCATATTTTAAATAAACATGCAGCATGACACTGACCTGCAAATTGCAAAAAACGTAGGTAAATTTGAACTTAACGGGCTACCTCAGCGCATCTCCCTTAAGGTAGACTTGCTTGTTCATTTTACAATAAGATTTTAAATCAATAGTGTAATTTCTTGCCTATAGGCTTTCCACAACTGCTAATATTGTATTAGGAGGGAGGCCGTAGCCCCAGATTTGGACAGAGAGGGATAACAAAAAAAATGAGCCGTCACGGGACGCCTGGCAGATGTGAAACATACCATCGTATACCGTGGCGACGCATCGCCACGACATGCGTCGCCACGCCAACAATCAGTTTTACCCGCAGGTATAGATGTTTCACATTAAAAATGGTCAGCCATCCAAAGACTGACCTTGGCAAGCGCTGCTTAACCTGGCAGCTTCACTACTGCGAGCTAATCCAGAATCAAAATGGTCACTCATCCAAAGAATGATCTTGGCAAGCGCTGCTTAACCTGGCGGTTTCACTATTGGGAACGAATCAAGTTAAAACTCAATATAATCACAACCGACTTCCAAAAAAAACACTAAAAGACGTGAAAAATAACTTTAATTTCGGAAGTCGGTGTCTGGTTTTGTATTTTCGTTTTTGGTCACCGACTTCCGAAATTAAAGTTATTTTTCACGTCTTTTAGTGTTTTTTTTGGAAGTCGGTTGTTTTTTTGTAAAAAAGTTTTTATTTTTCACTTTTTAGTTGCGGTACCTACCCCACACAAACTCGTATACCACTACTTGGTGTGTAAATAACAGTGACAGGAAATTATTAACACATCATCCATATAAACTAAGTGGAAAAAATATGCAATATTAAAGATAACTCAAAAACTACTGGTCGGACCTTGATCAAATTTAAATGGGACCACATGTGAAGCACCACCTATCAAATAAAAAAAGAATCATCCAAATCGGTTCACCCAGAAAAAAGTTATGAGCTAACACACATAAAAAAAAAAAAAAAAAAAAAAAAAAAAAAAAAAAAAAAAAAAACATACAGACGAATTGAGAACCTCCTCCTTTTTGTGAAGTCGGTTAAAAATAGTCACCCATCCAAAGATTGACTTTGGCAAAAGCGTATCTTAACATTGCAAATTCATTCTTATTTACCCTATGTTCCAGGTCCACATCAAAAACTATTTTGTAAAGAAAATATAGCGTGGCAACGCGTCGTCACGCTAACAATCTGTTTACCCGCGGCTATAGATGGTTCACATAAAAAAAAAATGCTGCTTCCTGATTTATTTGTCGATGCGGCCGCGTTATTGTTCTTTGTTGTTAATTGCGTTAATGCGTGCAATAAAAAAAAATACACGGTGGCAGGGAAATCGACTCGCAACCTGTTACCATTTGCGTTGAAATTTTTCATCAGTTATTTAAAAAAAAAATGCTGTTCTATACATGTTGTCCGCTTAGTTATTGCACTTATCTATGAAACAGAAGATTATTTTTTTGATACCTAACGAAAAATTTCTACGCTAGTGAGTCTAGAATCATGTGTGAATTCATGGTTTCAGTTTGCGCGTCGGGCCACCCTGTTTATATATTTTTTTATTGCACGCATTGTTTTTTCTCCAACGCATTCACGAGCCTATGAAAAACCTTCTAAAGCTTTTTCAGCCGTTTGTTTCAGAAGTTCCCAATCCAAAAATATAGGGCTAAAGTAATAAAAGCAGTACTAAATAACTGGTAAATGTTGTAAGTGCGCGCGCTCATGAATCGGAAGGCAATAAAATGCAATGAAGCGACTACCCTCGTTCGTAACTTTTGTTTCAGTTGACGTCTTCTCGAGTGCTTGTAGTAAGTCGTAGTTCAAACTTGTACGATATTATTGAACCGTCGATCACTTCAATCTTGATTTTCTTTGACCTAAAAAGAAGATAATAACATCGGTATTTGTAGTTGATAAAATGTCTGTTTGTCTGTAATCAAATCTTGCAATTTAAATTTGCCACTTCTCGGTTTCCGGTTGAGCTAAAATTTTACATGCATAATAAATTATGTAAATTGGATGATAATGCAATATTATTATGACATGGAGCTGATCTGATGATGGAGCCGGAAGGTGGCCATGGGAACTATTTAATAAAAGGACGCAACCCTATCGAGTTTGGGCTCGTTTTGTTCGCCTTGGCAAGGTCTCTGGTCCTAGGTGATATCCCCGCATCACATGACCGCGCTATCACTTCGTTTTCGCTTAGCGTTCTTTCTGACTTTTTTTCTTTTTTTCTCAACTCCTAAGGGTCATAGCGTGATGTGAAATAGCCTATAAGCCTTCCTCAAGAATTGGGATATCAAATGCAAAAATAATTTATCATTTCCGACCGGTAGTTAGTACCAACTACAAACAACAACACAAACAAACACACACACTACTACAAACTACGTATATTAATTCAATGTTAAAATCCCTTGTAAAGTTTCGTCCCGATTCAACCCTGCATCTCTACTTACCCGTTTGTACAGTATCCAAAATCGGAATTAACGTCCCTATCTTGTGTTTTCAATACATTTCACAAATACGACAAACGTTTACGAACAGCGCCTACCTGTCAACGTCATTCGAGCGCCAAAACCGGCTTGACGCACTGTATGTCACGTATGTCAAGCTTATAGAGTTGCAAGCCTTTATTTTGCTTCATGGATTCCTTCCGAGTGTTATGTCGAACTGACGACCACAATTACCTATGGTTTTACATAGCTAATTGTGGTCGTTTAGCAAGTAATTCAAAGTTATTACAGATGGCGCCACCGTTACGTAGTAGTGTAGATTTTAATGAGAGGCTGTGATTATGGATTAGCTAAATGACGGTAATTTAACAAGGAACTAGTAAGTTTTGAAACAGAAATCAAAGTAATTAAAGATAAGTTTAACTAGAATTGTTTAACCACAGTTGAGGCGAGTGGCAATTGCTTGATACTGTTAATAATTGATATGTATTAGTGACGTCTACTTGAAGTCGTCGTGACCTTTTTAAATCATATACAATGTGTAACTTAAATAACGCACAACCTCTTAAGGGGTCATTGTACTCATCATTATGAACAACTTTTACTATGGGACCAAACCTGAAATCGCGAAAAATACAACGAGTAATAAGTTTTTTGACGCAATTATGAATTGTGAGTAAAAATATTCTGTGGAATATAAAAACATCAAAACAACTAGAGTTAGGGTGAGGGCGCAAAATTGCACGTGCATTGTTTTATATTAACGATAAGGAAAGGAAAAAGGGCACAGTAAGGAAATGAGCTCCAGATTTTTTTGAGGAAGGTAATTTGTTTTCTGAAGATTAAATGATATGCAAAGTCTGGCCGCCTTTTGATGAGCCCTTAGTTTAATTTAGCAGTTGGTTTTTTACTGAAGCTAACAGGCAACGCTTGAGTGAGTAATGTTCTAAGGTCCTTGTATGATGACTAATCACCATGCGACGTTATATTCAAGAGTCTTTCTTTTTAAAGTTTTTTTTTTTGGTAGAAATGAGTCTTCGGAAATCTTTTCTTGTATCCACACGAACTACCTGTAGCTATTCAATTATTTCTTATGCCTTAGCATATATAAGTATACTCGTATTAGGCAGTCATCAAGGTTGGGGAGGGGGCTTACTGACCGGAAAAAAAATCCGGCATACTACGAGTACTATAACAGCATTACATGGGCCTGGAGTTTTCTAAGGGACTTAAACAAAACTGGCGAAATGTGGGTGTACTATACTTACTATAAATAGGTACACTTCTGCCTAATCTATTGGGGATTACTTCAAGCGTGTTTTTATTTTATGTTATATCGGTATTTGCTGTGTTAGTTTCTATGCGTGGTCGTTTGCAACATCTTTTGAAATGAGAATCATTTTCACCCAAGCTAAAATCCGCAAAATCCTAAACCATCCGAAACCCAACTATTTAAGACCATTTAATTCCGAGAGAACAATTTTAAAGCCACTGGTCAGGCTACTAATTTCCTTGGCTTGTCCTAATTACTCACGGACGAGAAACACCTTTCGTTTCAGGTTAACAGGTGATAAATTAGGGTTCCGTCAGGATTTCATAAATCATTCAGCAGACTGCGTGCGCACTATTTATGTTTGAGTAGTTCTCTTAATACATTCAGGTTTACTAAAGCGTGGTAATTGCATAACACATTAACAGTAGGAATGGCTTTTATTTTGACAGTTCAACAACATTCATTGCGTCATTTACGTTGTTGAGCAGACAATTTTTTCGAACATATGAAGCAATGGATTAGCAATGTCCTTTAAAATGATTTATATTGTGATTGTTAGGGTGCTGGTTTTTATTTGGATAATGATTTAGGATGAAATAATTAGTTTTAGGCAAAATTGGGGGTTAGGAATGACGTTACTCTTTTGTCAGTAAGTAATTCAAACAATTTGATAAGTTACTTGAGATTGACATCACACTTACTCACACCTACTACTCACATACACATTCGCTCCCACACCATCTCCCCCACACATACCACTTACATTCCAGCGCGTTTTTTGCTTTTCATAAAAATACTGTTTTTCCATTTCATTTTGTTTATAATTATTTGTATAAGTTTATATATCTTGAACGGGCTCAATAACTTAATAGCAATTATTATAACCTGCCCCTGCAGTCTCGACATTAGACAGCGACAAAAATCGGTCGCTAAGTCGTAGCGTTATCAAATTCCTATAAAAGATTTTCAATTTTATTTCTAAAGCATAAGGTTGAAAATCTATTAAAGAAATTTGACATCGATAAGACTTAACGACTTATTTTTGTCGTTATATTTGTCGAGACTGCAGGGCCAGGGGAAGGGCGGAGCATCCTAAAACAAGCAAACTATTTGCTTATAAGGTTTCTCTCCATTGTAATTAGAATAAGTTATTTAAGTTGATGCAATATACATTTATTTATTTTTAACCTAACCACTTTTACCAGTAAAAAAACTTCATCTGAAAATGCAGTGGAGCTTTCGGGATAGAAATATCTGAGTCATACGCATGCCAGAAAAAATGTATCATTAAAATATAAATTAACTAGCGACCCGCCCCAGCTTCGCGCGGGTGCATTGGTGATATGTTGAAACATCTAGATTTCCGCGTATCTTTGGTAAATATTACCTACTAACTTTTGCCCGCGGCTTCGCCCGCGTGGATGTCGAAAATTACGCCACGGGAACAAACTACCGGGATAAAAAGTATCCTACGCTTAATCCAGGTTATAAACTACCTGTGTTCCAAATTCCATCCAAATTCGTTCAGTAGTTTTTGCGTAAAGAGTAACAACCATCCATCCATCCATCCTCACAAACTTTCACATTTATAATGTTAGTATGATGTACTCATAAACCTTCCGGAATAAAAGATCTAAATGATTTGAATGAAGAAATAAAAGATGTAAAAACTGCATTAAAACTATTGTGAAGTTTCGAAGATGTCAGCGGTCACGTACGAAACGCGACATTGTTTTACACTATACAGCGTGTAACAGAAACGTGTGGTTAAAATTGTGTGTGCTAAGAAGAACACTGGGGTACCCCCAGTGTTCTTCTTAGCCCACTTGGTATTTGGACGATGGAAACATGTAATTTTCCCCATAGACCAATTGGTCGAATTTCAATTGGTCCATGGAGCACCGATGGTGGTACCAGTGGTACAGACCATCACTGAACAACTTTCTCTATTGGACCAACAGCGTAATCGCGAATAAATAATCAGTCGTCCTATACAAAACTTCAATATCTAAGTACTGGACTCAAATGTATGGGACGAATGATATTTTTTTTGCGATTACGCTGTTGATCCCATTGACAAAGTTGTTCAGATTGATGGTCTTTACCACATCTTTCTTTTTGACCACACCATTCTAATACATGCTGTATTATGTTGAGTCTAAACTCCCAGAGACTTATAAGCGTAGGGTTTCACCGCTGGCTATAAATATTGAAAGATAAGACCGACACTATTAAAAAGTTAATACATCATGAGACTATTGCACAAATCCAGACTTTGGAATCCAGATTCCAGACAAAACCCAATCACACTTTGCCCGACCTGGGAATCGAACCCAGCACCTCATGCACCAATAGAAAATGACTACATTAGAAGAACGTTAATCATTATTACAAACTATAGCTTCTCCCCGCGGCTTCGCTCGCGTTGAATTCGGTTTTTATCCCACAGGAATGTACTACCTGGATTTCAAGCACCCTATGTGTTAATCCAGGTTATAAGCTTTACCTATGTGTGCCAAATTTCATCTAACATTTACGCGGCGCACGCCAGTAAAGTTCCCAGTCGGCATGATTTTTGCAGACATTTTCAACAATCATCATCATATTTCAGCCAATTTACTCAAAATCGTAATGAATTATACACTTAAATCTTACTAAATGAATCAGTCCGTCCTTTGTTGAAAATTGTCTGAAAATCCGTTTAGTACTTTTTGAGTTTATCGCGTTGAGACAGACAGACGCGGCTTTGTTTTATAATATGTAGTGATTATTATCCAAAATAATATAAGTTCCTATGACTGGTAAGTTCTTATAAAATATCTCGTTATAGGGCCCAACCTCATTCATTACGAAGGTAATCCAATAGCGGGCTATTAATATCTTTGTACCAATAATTGGCGCGGGCGACGACGGCGGCTCATGAAGACTGATGTGCGCAGGGACATCGATCACTGAGTAGAGCTTTTCTTTGTCGTTTCAGGGACGCGATAGCAGGTGGATTGCAGAAGGTAAATGAGTATTTTTTTATATCAATGGCTTAATAGCCAAGAGCATCGATCAACGCCTGAAGAGGCTCTCGTTAGTCGGCTGGATGAAGAGCTGGACACGGCCGCCGATATTCAGACAATTTTTGTTTTACAAAAAAGGGCAATTCGTTCAATTTATAAACTAAGTCCCAGACACTCGCTCAGAGATAAGTTTAAAGAGATTATTATAATGACTGTGCCTTCTCGGTAAAAAATATTAATCTGTTTAAAAAATACAGTGATATCCACAATATAAATACTAGAAACAAACACAAGTTTGTTGTTCCTACAACTAGGCTCAAGAAAATAGGTGGCTCGTTTAGATGCCAATGTATACGTTTTTAATAACTACATAATACTGGGAATATGTAAAGGAAGCCTACAAGGATCATCGTATCATATCATAGGTAAAGGTGGGACGGGGGGGGGGGGGGGGGTTATTTTTAAGTTTAAATAACCAAAAATACAGTAAGGCCCGTTTGCACCACAAATTACTAAATACATTTTGCGCTACACGATTTAAAACATCGTTCCGTTTCTGTCACTGGTCAGAATGATGCTTTAAATATGTTTAGCACTAAACGCGTTTCGTTTATTGATGTGTGGCTTAAACAGTAAAAGACAGGATAGACTTATCCTTCTATCCAATACCTGCTTACTGTCACGCACGGCGTGTCAAGGATGTCTTGCGCGTCCCACGTTACAGAATTCTCTGGGGCACGCAATTTAGTTTAGTGTACGTATGTACACCTAATCTGCTACGTGCGTAATCCTGGAGTTAACTGGCTGTCTGCGAGTTAGTTGTTATAAAGATCCGTTATTATTTACTGAAGTTTATTACAGTCAACATTTATGGCGAAAGAAAACATCGCGAGGAAAGCTGAACTTTGAAAAATATTAAGTTCCAAATACGCAACAAATCACTAAACACATGTAGGTCCAAAACTTATTAAGCATCGCTAATAAGACAATTGATACACATTTAAAACTCGTTCTATTTCTGCTAATCGTTTAAAGTTGACGAAGACAGAATTATATTTTGAAAATGTTTGGCGTTAAATGTATTTTGTGTCGTGCAAGTGGGCCTAAAGCTACAGTTTCCTAGAAGAGTGATGGCCGTCACATGCGTTCGTAATGTCCAAATACACTGCTGCCTGCCAAATTAAAAAATTCTTTGATTTTGCAAATTGCAGCTCTGATTTACGTCGTATGTTGATCAAAATGCAATTCGCGACTGTAGGAATGATATATTTACTGAATAATAATCATCAATTTCATATCAATCAGTTCCACATGATAGATTGAGTCCGCTTTGGTTCTGCTTATGAATAATATAATAAATAATGCTTATAATAAATAATCATCAATTTCATATCAATCGTCAAACTTTGGAAATTCGTTTCACCTAAAATATTTTAGAATATGTCATATGAAAATTCTTAGGTGGAACAAATTTCCAAAGTTTGATGATTGATATGAAATTGATGATTATTTATTATAAGCATTATTTATTATATTATTCATAAGCAGAACCAAAGCGGACTCAAACTATCATGTGGGACTGGGCCAAGAAACTGGTGTATATGAATGTTGAAATAAACACGAGAGAAGAATTGATAGTGAGAAATAATTCAGCGTTTGAAACCATGAAGCTGGAGATGATGTTGAAAATAACAACAACAGAAGTGAGAAGGAGCTTGTATTAGGAATCACGGCAGTCATTGAGAACATGAAAAATAAATAATTTCAATTCAAATGTTGTTTTAATTAGTCTGTCAATTTCTCCCTCAAATTGGTTTGTAGGTCCTAATTTCAATAATTAATAAGATATCTGCGTAAATGATACCTCAATAGAAAGAGCGATTATCAAACATGTTTTCACAAAGGTTTGAACAAAATAATCACCCATCGTTTTAAGTTTTAAAAAAAGTTTTTTTTTTAATATTTTTATGAACTTATAAAATCTGTAAAAAAATACTAATCGCACGGAGGCCAAAAACATGTTCTGGTAGATTGCTTACACATAACTTTAATAAAATAAAAATGAATTAGTTTATCATTCTATTTGGCCATAAATAACCAGTTTACTTAACATTTTGGGAATCTTAGAAAAGAAACGTAATAATTTCGTTAAAAAAAATTGATAACACTTCGTCTAAGACAACCATGGTTTAAATGGTTCTAAATTGTCTGTACTATCTTCCAATCACCCTGTATCTACTATTATTATATATTATTCTTCTGTAAGTGTGTATGTCACTGAACTCATGCTAAACGGCTGGACCAATTTCGACGACTTTTTTTGTGTGTTTGATTGGGTCCCTGAATGTTTTAGATTCACATTTGGACCCAATAGGTGGCGAAATTCGGGTAAGACAACGTCTGTTTGCTCAGCCAGTTAAATATAAATTGCAAGACCATGCAAACATAGCAATCTTCAAGAATGGATTCAGTCTGACAGTAATCTTAATGTTACTGTTAGCCTGCATCATCCCACTGCTGGGAAAAAACTTTTCACTTGGCTTCTATAAAGTATTGTTAGCAAAGAGATTCAGATACTATAGACTATAGAGAGGCTATACGAAGAAATGTCATAGAAAAACTGTGATCCCATGTCTCAGTGACGCCATCTAGCATAATATAGCAAAATCAGAGCGGCATGCGTACCACGCTAGACTGAGCGACTTTTGCCGACTAGGACAAATGTATCGGATTACGATTTTGTTCACTAAGTCACGTCTATTGTTGAGTAAATAATTTTATGTCTTTGATTGTTAGCAACCTAAGTAAAAATAGGCAAAACTTGTGTAAACTAAGCTTAAAATCAGCTCTCCAAAAATTGTTATACACATGGCAGAATGCTCGTTTCAATTTGTATAGTAATATGTCATTGGAGACGCTAGGGGGGAATAGTTTTTGTCGGTGTATTAATTAAGTAGCGACTCGCCCCTTGTCACGGTTTCAAGACATAACAAAACATCGATACTTCTTTATTACAGCTAAATTGAATATAAATGTCGGAGACGGTCATTAGTATGGACACTAAACGAAGCGCAGCACGAGCATTAGGTCCATGAGCACGAGTTCCGGGAGGTGACAGCACCGTCGCGATGACGTGCATACTTGGCTAACTTCGTGCTATGACAGAGTCTGATGGAGGAGCGCTGGAGCGAGTGAACCACAGAACATATACTCTTATGGAGGAGTGAACACTTACCATTCTGCCTTCGAGGAGATCAGTACCTCCACCCGAGGAACTGTCACGCGTTCCGTATAGTTGTGTCGTGTACCTAAAGTACTGTGAGATTCGCTAGTGTGATTAATTTGTTCGTAAAATATAATTTGATTTGAACTGTAAACGGTTTTTCTATTGCGCAATAACCAATATTACCCAAAGTACGCCCTCAGAAGTTAAAATATGGCTGATGATAACGAGAAACACGCCTTCTCCGTCATATACATAAACCTTCCGTAAATAATTCTCTAAATGATGGTGAAAACAACATCAAAATCAACAACAAGGTCACACAGACAGAAACGAAAAGCGATTTTAAGGTATACATTTATAATAATATGTATAGCAGGGGCGTAGGCTTGAAACAACCCGATTCCTATCGGCTTCCCTTCGAAAATTCAGAATACAACCACTCTATCGTCAATCCGTCATTAATAAATAGCTCGGTCAATAGTAATAATGCCAAATAATATAGTCACGCTGTAGGTATTTAATACACCATAAAATTAAAACATTGCAGAACGCCTACATAACATTTTGTCTTTATTTCCCAACAACAAAACATTTTGCTCTAAAATAACTTGTAGGCGCGTTCAGCTTGCTTTGATTTCAATTTCTTTCACACCACAAACGGCTTTTTTCAAAGCTACTTTTATTATACTTGCAAGACACTGTTTCAATCTATCAGTGCTTACATATATAGTAAAGGTGGACTGAAGACACATCTGCCTATAGAAGACTGAAGCCAGGAAGACAGTCACAAATTTTAAGTAACTCGATTTATGATTACCGTGCGCCACGCCCGGCCTAGGTAAGCATTTTTTTTTGCTTCGGTTTACCTCTGTCATAAAATCACCCTTCGCCACTGATGTATATTTACATATTTATAAGATAAATCGCCTAAAGTTGGGTATTAGTCTTATTCTAGACCTTTTCTATAATCTGTATTATTCAAGTACTCTAACATTACCTATGTAAGAATTATCATAACGATTATCCCAAGAAGACTTGGGGTATCCCCACAAAGCAAACTTGATTTTGGCAAAAAACATCTTTCTATCTATCTATAGGATAAAGGTACAAACGATTGCACTGAGTCAGCTAAAAAAAAAAACTCTTATTCCTTTCAGAAAAGAGTTCGAACTCCGTTGCAGAATGTGATATTGTCAGTTCAAAGTTTGTGGCGTCATGTAGAATCAATACATCAGTTTGTATGATTAATGGTGTTGAGGACTGATTGATAGGTTCCCAGCTAAGATATTTCATTCGCCCTTATTGAAGGTCAAGGGCTCTTGTTGCCAACCAAGAAAAATGTATGGCGAGCATAAACGAGTAAAATTTGTGTGCCGACTCCGTGGCCATATTACAGTGTTATGCTATTATTGGCCATTATTTATGTTACTTTATTACATTAGGTAGGAAAAACGAACAGCGGAACAAATAATATTTATTTTAAAAATGTTGTATTTTATCTGCCTAAGATTTCAATCTTGGTATGAAGGTGCTTATTTTGAAAAGTAAAACAATAAGATACTAAATGAAAAAAAACAAGAATCGAACCTCTGCTGCACGCAATAAGGGAGCCAAGCGGCTATTGCACTAACTGTGATAGTGCTTTTCTGGTCTACTTTCTCAACCATTATCATCGTTCATCAGCGGCTCTTAGAGCTTATTGTAATCAATCGAGCAAAAATATAAATAACTAGAAAACATTTTAAATAATAGGTATCAAAATAAAAATTACAGATAAAATTCATTTTTTAGACTGGGTTTTGGGTTTCTGCAAACATGCCTCTAAGGAGGAGCCGCCGGTACTGGCTCCCAAGGGATCCATTTGAGGCTTGGGTTTCTTGTCTAGGCCAGTGATTAACCTCTTTAATCTAGCAATAGCTAGACCTGGGTTCAGGCCCTTAGGACACGCTAAGGTGCAGTTCAAAATCGTGTGGCAGCGAAAAGCCTTGAAGTCGTCACGTAATTCAAATAACCGTTGCTGTGTGTCTTCGTCTCTGGGGTCCATGACCCATCTGTATGCATGCAGCAATGAAGCAGGACCCAGGAACCTCCGCCCATTCCACCAGTAACTGGGGCACGCAGTCGCGCAACAGGCACATAACACGCATTCGTAAAGACCAACGAACACCTGCCAGTCTGGATCACTCATTAGATACTGAAAGTTCCCTATCTGCAACGATCCAGTCTTCCTCACAAGATATGGTCGGATGCTGTCGTATTGATTGAGGAAGTGCGTCATATCCACGACCAAATCTCTCATGACGTACATGTGCGGTAACGGATAGATCGTGATCGTCTTCGACGGAGGTACCGCCGTGATGCAGGCGAGGCAGTTCTTTCCTTGGAGGCAGACCGCGCAAGAGCCGCAGATGCCTTCTCTGCATGACTTCCTGAAACTGAGAGTTGGGTCCATATCCTTTAGTTTTATTAACACATCCAGAACCATAGGTCCGCATTTGGAGACATCGAGTTCATAACTTTGAACCTTTGGCTGTTCTTTCGTGAGTATACCTGCATATCGATATACTTTAAATACTCTTCGAGGGTCCATATGCTTTTTGGGTGCTGAGTCTTTTTCCTCCGCGTAATATCTTATAGGAATACGAAAAGTTACATTTTGATTTACAGACAATAGCATCGTAGCCATTCGCAATATGGGACGATAACATATTTTGTAATCAGTGTATATCTGTAAAGTAGCCATAAAAATAAATTTTAGGAGTAAAAGATCGAAATAATATTCATTAGATAGACGTCAAAATGATTTTTTCATAATATTTTGATGGATCGACATGTAAGAAAAAATTATAAAGAAAAAGTATGGTTGAGGTTTATCCTTTTTTTAACCGTTAGTTTAATAAGGAGTTTTAACTGTACGCATATTTGTGTTGCTTCTGCCACCGACGTCGTCTGCGTGAAAATTTTTGCTCCTCGACGCACCACGTCGCATCGCATCGCCCGTCCGCGCTATTACTTTGTTTTCGCTTAGTTTTCTGTTAGACTTTTTCGCTTTTGCTCGGCTCCGAACGGTCGCAGCGTAATCATAAATAACCGCAAACTTTCTCAAGAATTGGGATATGAAATGCAAAAATATTTTTCAAATCTGACTGGTAGTTCCAGAGATTAGCGCGTTCAAACAATCAAACAAAGTCTTAAGCTTTATTATATTAGCATACATAATAACAATGTAAATGGGAAATATATGTTGTCGCATAACTCCAAAATATGATATGCATAAATTTGGATGTTTCTTTTTGGTTTGAAAAGTATTCTCCTAAATTGGTCTAGTTCAATTTAGTGAAGACTTTTTTTTTTGGTGGTAAATCATCAAATGACCGCTCCCGCTCTGGGGGAGCGGAAGGGCGTGTCAGACTCTTACTGCCGAAAACCCACCCGTGTTCCTTCAGTTGCCTGTGCGCCAGGGCCACGGTAACTCTTTCGAAGAATCCGCGACCCCGGCAGACATCGGCCCTATCGGACCCCGTCAATTATGCTGACATCTCTTTGAGGCGCGTGTGGAACACAACGCGCCGTCGACCCGGGTCTGGTCCTTACCGGACGGCGAGCTGACCATTGCTCGCCGTCCGCTAGCCCGCGCCTACCGTGGCCGAGAGTCGGCTATCGACTCCCGACGCCCAGGGTGTCTTCTCCTGCGGCGACTAGGGCCGTGAGGGCGCAATGATTGCCTCTCCCTCACGCGCTCCGCCTCCTCTTTCGCGAGCATTACTGCTTCGCAGAAGGAGGTGACTGCTTCCCATTTCCTCTCGCTCCGTACCATGGCCTGAACCAGGGCCGGATGCGACAGATCACCGCCACGAGGACACGGCGGTGCTCCGCCCAAGCCAGGCAGACCTCCACCGTATGCTCCACCGTGTTCTCCGGTCGATCCACACAATGACAACACCCGGGCGTTTCCTCCCGCCTTATCCGAAACAGGAACCTCCCGAATCAGCCAAGTCCGGTGAGGACCTGCGTCAGGCGGAAGGTGAGGACGCCGAGGCGGCTCTCAAGCCACTCCTCAAAGAGGGGACTCACCGCCGCAATTGTGGCGTGCCCAAATTTAGTGAAGACTGCATGAATATTTTCGGAGATAGACAATGGAACTCCTCAATGGATGATAGCAAACAACTCGCGATTGTTATATGTCTTGTTTCTATACAGGGTGACAGGGACATCGACACGCAGCCAGTTACCATGGATTCAATACATGATTCTGAAACCCACTGCGTTGAAATATTTAGATGGTTATTAAAAAACATATTTACTCTGCCATATACATATTTCAACCGCGTAGGTAATGCACTTTCTATGAAACGATTTTTTTTTACGCTAGGGGCTCTAGAGTCTTGTGCTAAATTAATGGTTTCACTTTGCTCATACATGTCCCTGCCATCCTGTACAGTTTCTGCCATTCAAAGAATAAAAAAGAAAAAAAAACTTCAACAAAGTAGTTTAGAATATAGTGTGCGTAAGTGAGCCTATGATTAGGTTTAATTTAAGAAAATATTGGCGTCTTCTTCCTAAGCTGTTTGACCCAGAAATAACATTATCTTCATCTTCGGAAGTCAGTTTTTATTTTTGATAGTTCTTCTTTGGTTATGATTTAGCTATGATTGTTACAAGTGTAACACGTTGTTCGTGCCAGCCAATATATTCTGTGAACATCTCTCCATGAAAACTTATGTGAAGTAAGCTTAGAGTGAGCTGTCATGCCATAACACCTGATGCAAGGCATTGACCCTATTGACAGCTCGCCAAACACGATTTTATTTTTTTACAGAATGGACCGACTGATTTGCACCTGGCTATCCATGGCTATCCATCAGCGACGACAACATGAAAACTGAGAGACGAAATTACAAAAAAAAACCACCACCTTACTAGAAAAAAACTCCAAAACGGAATAGAAATATAAAACCCCCGGCAAGAGTATAAAAATAGAAACATAGTAGACAGTTTAAGTCTCCACAAGACGTACCACACGGCCCATTGTCCGGCAGAACCCGGGCATACCTGTGCTACCTACCTAGCATACCGGGCATACCTTGGGGTTTGGATAGACAAACGTCTTTCTTGGGGTCCTCAGTTACAGGACGTAAGTCGCAAAATTTGTGCATCTGGTAAGTCCCTGAAACGATTGCGGAACTTTCTTCCAACTGCCACTAATACTGCGCTTGCACAACTCCTTTTACTTCCCATCCTTGACCACGCTGATGTCAATTGTCTCGATCTCACTGAGGCACAACTAGATAAACTTGAGCGACTTCGAAACTTTTGCATAAGATTTATATTTGGCCTGCGCAAATATGATCACATTTCTGAATTTTGTAAAAAGCTCAAGTGGCTTCCCATACGTCTTCGCCGGAATTCTCATATCTTGTTTCAGCTCTACAGTATTCTGTTCAACCCTAAAATCCTCTCTTATCTTAAAGAAAGTTTCAAGTTCGTTCATGAAACACATAATAGATATCTGAGGTCATCGGAAAACTTAAGACTAGAGATGCTGATGCACCAGTTTTTATGACCAGTCTTTCACAGTTCAAGCAGTACGGTTAAGGAATGCCTTGCCCGTGTCGATAAGGCGTGCTCAATCTTTGACCACTTTTAAAATTCTGGTTAAAAACACTTCCTCTCTCCTTAAACATCATCATTACATTTAGTTTCCTTGCTCTTGTTTCATTTTTATTATTGTATATATTATATGTAGATATGTATATGTTTTATGTATGTATGTATTTGTTGTTTATGTAAATGGGACATCACTGACTACCTGCATTATTGTCTCTCCTTCTCCCTTTAATCCATCCAAAGGTTCTCTGTAAAAGATCGCTTTTAGCGATAAGACACGTGTCACCCTATGTAAAATGTCTACATTTATATCTGTATTTTTTTATGGTGCACATAATAAAGAGTATTCTATCCTAACAATATTCTCGCATCAACGGAACAGGGGTAGGACAACCATACTTAGAAAATGTTAGGACACACAACATAATTTCAAACAAAATACCAGAGGGGCAATTCTGTGTTTGAACGATCTATTTCTTATCTAAGTCCTGAATCATGGGGTCCATGTACGCTTGCAGTAATGCAGAAAGACATTGTACTAAATGGCATTTTAATTGAAATACTAGCCCATTTTCAATAACATAGGTGTCATTTAAATGTAATGCCTAAAGTGCTGCAAGCATATTTTGGCGTCTGGATGACACTGACAGGGAGGCTTTGTTGTTACAATAGTTCGCGGTCGCGTAGTTAGTGGTCGCTAGTTCAAACCTCAGTTTTAACACAAACCACTTTTAGGAAATTAAAAATTTAATTTTTGTGAATTATATGAGGAGCCTTCACTGCACACAAACACCAGTATCATTAGCAAATAAGTACTTACAGCAATATCCGCAAGATGGCGCCACTAGTTACATGTTATGAATGTAAAAAATTAGTAAACATAAAAAACACTGCTCTGTGCTCCGCCTGCGATAAAAGGTATGAATTTGATTGCGTCGGTTATCCAGAACCAACTTATCGACTCAAGAATGCAGAAGAGAAAAGGAAATGGAGATGTACGATGTGCATCAAGAATAAAAAATATAGTACTATGGACGAAACATCTAACATAGCCTTAAGCAAAAAACAAACTTCATTAACAGCACCTTCGCAAACAAAAGGAACACAAGATGCAAAGAAAATGTTGGGTTATCAAACCTCAACTCAAAATACTGCAAACTTACCGGATTCCCATATACTAACTGACTTCGAAACATCAGATGATTCATATAGTACTCCCAATAAATTGTCAAGAAGCATTGACAGAACAGTATCTGACCTCGTATCAGCATCAGAAATGAAGGAGACAATTGCTCAGCTTACACTTAAGCTCGAAAGTACTGAGAAAGAGCTAGATAATATATTATTAGATAACAATGACCTACATAAACAAATAAATAAGCTAACTATAGAAAACAAAACTTTGAAATCTTTATGCCTCTCTTCGTCAATGCTTTAACTCCTGGAAGTATTAAGAAAAAAAAACCAGCTCTAACACAACAAAATGACATGCGTCCTACACCGTCCACCCCAGTGTCGTCCAGGTTGAGCATCGAAACCAAATAGGATGTAGATATATCAAACTTGAAACAAGAAATTAGAACACTACAAGAACAACTAAAGATCGCAGAACAGGAGATTGCAATGCTCACGCAGCGTATAGGAGTATTAATGCAACAGAATCACACTACCTATGAACCAAAAATCCAGGAACTAAAACGGGAATCGGTGACCGCCTGTGTTCAGGCTTGTGCTATCGATAATGTGAAAAATACGACTCACGAGAAGAAAATATATGTTTTTGGCACTTAGCGTTGCGTCGGACTTGCTGCAGCTCTCTCACATTTGAGAACAAATACACAATATGAAAAATACAGAAGTGTACCCGAAACAATGCCAAATGCACTGTGCAATGAAGTAGTAGTGAAATGTAGAATTATCAGATTGACAACTGACGACAAACTTGTAATATGCATAGGAGAGAATGACCAGAACTTACACTTAGTCTTATCTGAATTGCAAGTTATATTGGATATATTTAAAAATAACACTGTAATTGTATTAAATGTCTTAACTAACTCATATCTGAATGTCAACAAATTAAATTATTCATTAAAGAATATGTGTAATAGGTATAAAAAATTTCACTTTGTAAATCAAGCGCACACTAAATTAGTACATGTTTGTAAGTCATTAAATTACATTATAGATTGTAGCGATTACAGTGATAAATACTTGAACCCTAATGAAATTAGAAAAAGGATAGCGAGTAGCAAATCAAGTTTTATAGTAAACAACAGTTTAACAAAACCCAAAAAAGGGACAATTACGTACTATTTTAAACGTCGTGAAATAGTAGAGCCCCAAGAATGTAGCACCCCTACACAACTCAAGGCAGGTCATAGAGGGACCTACCGACCGACCCTACCGACCCTATTACTTCCCTGCTTTAAACAAGAGCGACGCGTTAAACAAGCAATACTTATTTTTTCGTGTCCAAAGTCAGCAAAATGCATCATTTTAAAATACTTCACCAGAATATCGCTAGTATATTGTGTAAACGAGAGCTACTAGAAATTACGATCCAGGAGTTAAAATAAGCAAATAATGATTCTGATGTAATTTGCCTATCAGAAACTTTTGTAAAAAAAGGCTGTGAAAAGTATATCAAAGTATACAACTATGAAATGGCTACCAACTTTTGTCGAGACAAACAAAGGGGTGGCACTTGTATACTAGTAAAAAAAGGATTAAATTACAAAGAATTGCCATTCATAAAATCCTATGCAACACAGAATACATTTGAAGTCTGCGGCTTAGAGTTGAGTAATAAATTAGTAATTATATGTGTGTACAGAACGCCTCAGTCTGATCCGAATCAGTTTCTGACAAAATTGGAAACACTTTTACACGATTTGCTTAAAAAATACAAATCTAAAATAAATATAGTTATAGCCGGAGATTTAAATATAAATACCCTCAAAGAACGCAACATCACAAATGCGTTGCAGGACTTGTGTCATAAATATAACTTAAAAATTCACATCAATGTCCCTACGCGCAAACTATCTTGTATTGACCATATATTAAGCAACATTGACAATGCAACTGCAACCGTACTACCTCTGCATCTTTCAGACCATGACACCGCACAAATGTTAAGCTTTCCTAGTAAACATCAACTATTGAAATCACTGGGATACTACATTTATAAAAGAGATTTCAACCAGGACATTATCCGGAAATTCAAAGATTGCTTGCAAAATCTCTCTTGGTCCGACATCTATGCAAACACCACTGATGCAAATTATGCATTCAATGATTTTTATGAATTGTTCTGCCTATTTTACTATCTGTGTTTTCCTAGGGTAAGAGTCAAGGTCAATACGAACACACAAAAGTGGATAAGCAAAGGTTTAAAACAAAGTTCTAAAACTAAACGTAATCTGCGCTATCAGTACTACAAATACAAAAACTTAACTAATAAAACTAAATATAAAAATTATTCAAATCTACTGAAAAAATGTATCTATAGTTCCAAAAAGAACGCGAATATAAGCTGTATCAATAAGCATGATAACAAGTGTAAAGCGACATGGAACGTCATACAAAACGAAATTAATAATATTAACCCTAAAAATAATATAGAAAGTATAAAGATAAACGATACTATGGTTACAGACCCTGTAGAGATAGCTTCAGTATTTAACGACTGTTACGTAAACCTTTCGCCCTTACCTACACAAAAAAATGTCGACCCAAGCTTTAGGAAAAATAATAATAGTGTTAACTCAATGTTTCTGAAACCAATGCTGGGAAGTGAGGTGAGCCAGGAAATAATGTCACTCCGCAACACCAAAGCGGAAGGCTACGATGAAATAAATACGAAAATCATAAAGGCTTGCTGTAATGAGCTGACTGGTGTTTTAACTCACTTAATTAATATGTCGTTTTTGATCGGAGTTTTTCCCGAAAAATTAAAATTATCAATAGTAAAGCCCTTATTCAAAAAGGGTGATATATATGATATCAATAATTACCGTCCCATTACTTTAATACCTATTTTATCAAAAATATACGAAAAATGTATGTATAAAAGACTGATTGACTACTGCAACAAATTTCAAATTATAAGTAGCGAACAGTTTGGCTTCCAAAAAGATAAATCCACTACGTTAGCTATTTATTCTCTTATGAAAATTATACTCACAAATATTAATAATAACTATCTGACTACAGCTCTATTCTTTGATATGTCTAAAGCCTTCGATTTGGTTTCTCACGATATACTGCTTCAAAAGTTGGAAACAATTGGGATTAGGGGACCGGTACTCCAGTGGATATCATCGTACTTAAGTAATAGGCAACAATGTGTTATTATCAGTAAAATGAACGAAACCAAAGACATCACATTATACTCATCGGAATATAGACATAATAAATATGGCGTCCCCCAAGGTAGCGTACTAGGCCCAATATTATTCCTTTTATATATATATGATATCATAAAAATAACTAATCATAAATGCATCTTATTCGCTGACGATATATCCATAATTGTGACATCTGATAAAAAACAAAATACCGTTATAGATCACGAGACTGACATTAATAATACTATTGACATACTACTACACTGGCTTGACATACACCATTTGAAAATAAATTTAGACAAATCCGTATACATACAATTTAATCAATCTAATAATAATAAAAATAATATCAAACTTAATATAAATAAAATTAAACAAGTAACACATACAAAATTTTTAGGAGTAATAATTGATCAAGATATAAACTGGAAGGAACACGTAAATAACATCAGTGGTAGAATTAATAAATTCGTATACGCCTTGAAGCAAGTCAAAAATGTAACAAACATAAAAACTGCTATTATATCTTACCATGCATATGTTGAATCATTACTACGCTATGGTCTAATAATGTGGGGTAATAGCACTGATCTAAATAGAGCGTTCATCGCTCAAAAGAAGTGCTTAAGATCAATTTATGGACTTCAGCCGGATGATACATGTCGGCCAATATTTAAAAAACTTGGTTTGTTGCCGCTTCCATCTCTCTATATTTACGAAATATGTATGTTTGTGACCAAAAATAAACAATTATTCAAGACGGCAAGCGATGTATATCCTCGGAGCAGACGTGATCCTTATGGACTGGTAATAAATGAATTACCAAAGCTTACCAAATATACTAAAAGCTGTCTAGCAATGTGTGTGCGTACTTATAATAAAATACCTAACAATCTGAAACGATTAAATTTAAGACTATTTAAAAACAAATTATTCAACTGGCTAAATGAATGTAGCTTTTATAGTTTCAAAGAATTTATGGATAAAAAATATTGACATTATATTCTCTCTAACATTATTGTACTTAATTATAATGACCCTGTAACATTAAATTTTTGCATGCTATATTATGTCTTAGCTAAACATGTTTGTGCCACTCTGACCTATGCTTAACACCATTGTATACCATGTTTAATGCAAATAAATTATTTTATTATTATTTATTATTATTAATAAAACATATTGTGAAATTGTGACACAAAAATTATATTGACAAAACAAGATGACGACGTTAGTTCCGATTTTGTACACGTTTCATGGTCATTCGTGCAGTGCGAACGCAAATTCAACAAAACAAGTTATGAGATTTGTTTTTTGTGATAATATTCGAAACATCTACATGTTGAATGTTTTCTGGTGCAAACCATTGATTTATATCTCTGGTGCAAACGCATAGTTTGATAACTCTTGCGGGTTGCCTGGCAACAGATTTTTAACAAAATTTACAGGCACCCTTAGATAAACTTAAAGCGGAAGAAATATACGTTACTTGACCACAGCGTGTGGTCCTACTGAACCAAGTCCAATGGACATAGTTGCACTCAATCACACGCGGACCATCGTCTAAACAGCGTATGTCGATACAGCTCAATTTTTTTGTGTATGTAAATACGCATTGTTAGGATTTCTGCGTCAGGTTGTCGTCGTGTCAGAGTCGTTGGTTGAAATCAGACACAAGGGTCCTTATGATTACGCACGCCACAATTGGGGCGGTAATTCCCCTCTTTGAGGAGTGGCTTGAGAGGCGCCACGGCGTGCTCACCAGACTGTTTCGGGAGGTTCTTGTTACGGATAAGGCGGGAGGAAACGCCCGGGTGTTGTCATTGTGTGGATAGACAAGAGGACACGGTGGAGCATACGATGGAGGTCTGCCCGGCTTGGGCGGAGCACCGCCGTGTCCTCGAGGCGGCGATCGGCGGCGGGTCCGATAGGGCCGATGCCTGCCGGGGTCGCGGATTGTTCGAAAGAGTTACCGTGGCCCTGGCGCACAGGCAACTGAAGGAACACGGGTGGGTTTCTGTCAGTAAGAGTCTGACACGCCATTCCGCTCCGCCCAGAGCGGGAGAGGTCATTTGACGATTTCCAACCCAAAAAAAAAGGGGTCTTTATGATAACGTGTAATATCTTTTAACATTAATTGGATGTATTTTTCACGGTAGATGTATAACGGAGAAGGTATGTCTCTCGTTGTTATCAGCCATATTTTAAATACGGTGGGCGTACGGTGGGGGTGGGGGTGGAAGTCTTGGTTATTGCGCAATAGAAAAACCGTTTGTAGTTCAAATCAAATTATCCATAAATATATTGCCTGCAGATGTACCGAATTTCCACTTACTGTAACGTCGACCAATATAAAATACGAAATAAATTGCAGCGGTACCTATTACCTCAATTTATTTTGTGATTTTAATCTCTGATTTTGACATTACTAACGCTAACCCAGAGTTTTAGGTGGGTTAAATACTCAGAATATAGAAAATGTTAAATATTATCTAGAAGTTTATCCCTAGGTTTACGACTAACTCTTGAAACCGCAAGATGAAATATATGATTAGCCCTGAATAAGCTGTTAACTCCGAATTGCAAATGATCCTGCTGGGAATTCAAAAAATGAATCGCTTTTAGAGGAAATGCTCAATGTCGCTTTTTTAGCCCCCCAGGCATCAATCTGTCAATAAATCCTACAATTTTATCAACATTTGTGACATTGACTGTCGCAGGTCACGGAGATAAGATTGCGACTGGGTAGATACCACCAAAAGTTTGTCCAAGGCCAATTTCCGTAAAAACGGAAATTGGCCTTGGACAAACTTTTAACATTTTCAGTATTATACAAAAATGAAATACCCTACACGATCAAATTGTATGGATCTGCTGTTTTTTTTTCTCATATTTCAGGGTTTGTCCCATACTGAAAGTTATTCATATTCATGATTAGTTACTATAAACCTGTAAAAGTTTGTCCTCAACCCTAATTATGTAACACACTATCTATCACAATCTGAATCATTTTGAAGCCTATTCTACGAATCCACTGCTTCATATGTTCGAAAAATTTGTCAGCTCAAAAACGTAAATAACGCAATGAATGTTGTAGAACTGTCAAAATGAAAGCCATTCCTACTATCACTGTGTCTACTGTGTACTGTAAGATTGTCTGTAAAAGATCGATTTTAGCGATAAGACCGCCCATTGGGTCACCCTATGTAAAATTTCTACATTTATATCTGTAATTTTTATGGTGTACTTAATAAAGAGTATTCTATTCTGTTCTGTTAGTGTGTTACGCAATTACCCCGCAGGTATTTTGTTTGGACCTTTTTTATATATTTTAAATAGAACGGCCGAAACCAATTACACTATTTAAACATAATTTATTTAACACAGTCATGCATTCTTCTCTCAAAAATTAAAAAAAAAACTGACAGTATCTTCCATTCATTCGCAAACATATCGAGATCTGTCTTTGAGTTCAGGAGAGCGTTAATAGCGGCTAATGTCCGAGGAATTGGTGACTTGGAGTGTGCAACAGTAATTGTCCGGAACAAATAGATTTCAGATTTCATTATGTAGATCAGGAACCTCTATAATCCCCCTTATATGTATTTTGTTTACAGTTGAAGGTATATCCAGGTGTGTCAGGGTCTGTGACTTTCGGGTACCGGGCCGTTCATCCTAATGGCATGGGCGAGTCAGTACCGCTCTGACTACGAATTTTGTGTCACCATCACCATACTGCCACTGTTCTATATTATTTAGGGTCGGTGCAACACGATTTCTTCTTTAATTCTCCCCTGTCTACAATCACGCTGTCATTCACTCCTTTTTCTTTCATATCATTCCTCACACAATCCTTCCATATTTTCTTTGGCCTTCCTCTCCCTCTTCATCCATCAATATTTCAGTTCATCACTCTTTTAGTCACTTGCGTTTCATCTCTCCTTATTAAATGCCAATAACAAGCCAAACGATTTCCTTTTCAATTTTACTGTCTCTTTGAACTTCCTCCTAAGTATATACTCATTTCTTACTTTTCTTGTGTATAGAGCTAACAAGACTTTAGAGTTGATTTTCCTGCTTCAGCAGAGTTGCTCATTCTTGTTTGTGACTATCTTTGGCAATAAAACCAACCGAACATCTTTTCTCGTTGTGCAAAAGATGTTTTCAATACTTTCCAAATCCATTTGTAACGATTGTTTTCTTTTTTAATTAAAAAGTTAATTAACTTTTAGAAAAACATTCTGGAGAGATTTAATTTTGGCCACGGTCAGCACCGCTTTGGGCGAGGCAATTTTTTTTTTGGATAAAAATTGGTTATTTTGTACCCTTTGAGGTCGTTTAATTTCGTCGCGAAATCAGCGCTTAATTTAAACTGTAATTAAATCTTTCAATTTTATAGCAATTTGGGTAGATTTAAAGCAGGAAGAAAACGCCAGAATTATTTACATAAAGTACTCTTATTTCCGCACTTCTTTTGCTTTGTAAAGTCAGGGAAATTAATTGTAATGCAAATTTACACCCTACATCAATTTTATGTTATAGATATACAACAGCTGTCAAAGAATGATGAATGTTATTTGAATATACGGACCGTTTAAATTGGTAATCACTTTGCAAAACAACTTATCTTATGTACCAACTACCCTTTGGAATGGGCAACTAGCTTCACTTTTCTGACTGACTGACCCTTTGACAATTCAAAAGTGCCTGTAATTGGTTTATTTGAAATAAATGCTTTGAGTTTGAGTTTTTGGGGTGTGTGTGTGTGTGTTTATTTGTTTATGAGTGTCTGTCTCATTGGTTTGGTGTTCGCATGACCGATTCCTTAGCGTGGGGTCCTGGATTCTCGGGTCGGCCAAAGTCGCAATTTTTGCTAAATAAAAAAATGCCACTATTAATTAATAAAATAATTAAATAAATAAATTTTAATTTAATTCGTAATTTATGGATCAAGTCATCTGAATTAATTTTATTTTATTTATTTTATTAACCCAGAGCGTTTTGTACCCTATTAATGGCAGTGGCTATGTCCTTATTACTGGGGATTAAACCACAGCTGGCGAAATACCTAGCCATTCGGGTAATAAAGACGTGTTTTTATGCATAGTCTGTCCCAAAATTATGAAATAAAAATGTAAATATTTAACTTTAACTTTAGTGAGTGATTGCATAAGAACCTGAACAGGTTTTTTTTACCTTTTCATCAGATACTTTAAGAACATACCATAGAAAATTTGTTGGCAACTTGGGTACAGAAAAAAAAATCAAATAAAATAATTATTTTCCAAAAATCTCTTGCCATGATGGTCACCCTACATTCCACAGTACAGTGCACGTCGTCATACGAAACATTTTTACAATGCATCTTCACTATGTTACCTTCGTATTCAAATTCAAAGAAAATTGTACTTGCCTTTATGGAAGATATTGGATTTTAAGTGTCTAAACTTTTGTATGTGCCGTTTCTAAATACAGCTTGAGATTCGTAATGTTTTATCGAGAGAATTTAATGGCCTCTGTCCAGCATACCCTTTAATGACAACACACAGTTACTTCTTAAATTATGGGTTAATACTTCTACTACTACACACTACTACACTTCTACTATACTTCTTTTCTGCTCGTGGCAAATGATAGCAGCCAGACGGGTCGATCGAAGGTTAAGCTACGCCAGATATCAGATATTCGGATGCATATTCACCTAAAGTAGACAATTTGGCTAATATGGAATGCGCTTTTGTATCGAAAAAATGTGAACTTTAACTAACACACACCACCCCTTCTCTTACACCCTACATACACATACATTGCATCGGGGTTAAACATTAATCTATATAAATAAAAATTAATCGCCGAAATGTATGTACGCGCATAACTTCCGAACGACTGCACTAAATTGTTTTTTTGTTTTTGTGTCAGGATAAGGTTTGTTTATAAGAAAATTAAAAAAAGTGACTGAATGAGACGGAGTGAGGTAGGTAGGTAGGTAGCTAGGGTAGGTCGGTAAGGTAGGTAGGGTAGGGTAGGTTCTGTAGGGTAGGGTAGGTAGGTAGTTAGGTAGGTGGGTAGGTAGGTAGGTAGGTAGGCAGGTAGGGTAGGTAGGTAGGGTAGGTAGGTAGGTAATAGGTAAGGTACCGGGTACAGCTAGTTTTAAATAAATATGCATCTGAATAGTTATGCAATCCAAGAATCCCCGTGGTTTCTTTTTTAATAAAAAATTTTTTAGAAGTCGTTTCCGTACTATACTCCCGACTAGTTATGCATTCCCGGTGTTCCTGCATAATGGGTTTATTTTTTTACAACAATATATTTTATGAAGCCGCTTCCATACTTTCATAGCAAAAATTTACTTTAGGTAAATATGCATCCAAGTATCCGATCTCTGATCATCACTTATTATAACAGCATCGCTCCGACACAGCAAATAACTTGTCATTCAAGTTAGGATTTTAAACCAAGTGCATTAAAGTAAATTTTACGATGACAGTACCTATAGAACAGTGGACAGCTCGCGGGTAGCGCGCTGCCCGCGAGCCATCACACGTCGCGCCGACCGACCGCGCGCTTTAAGCGAGCAGCCCGCTCCCTGGTGAAGAAACGTCTGCAAGCGGTATGCATGCTGGCGACTCGCCGTCCGCAAGGTGATCTCTCACCACCCGCGCGCGGACCTTGCGCCATTCGCACAGCTGTCTCCCCGTCGTCGCCCGCAAAATTATGCTCTTCTCCGTCGAGTGCAATAGTTATGATTGCCAGTTCACGTAAACTGAGACAACGTAGAAGAGCGTGCTTCTCAAGCGAGATCACTTATTTATGTTCGCAAACCGGTCTGTACGCTGAAAACTAGCCGTTGAGGCGTGGACGGTGAGCTACCAACTAGAAAGCGGCGCGTGAACAAAAAGCTGTAAACCACACCGGTACCGTACCAGCAGCAAGCGGTCGTTTTGCTGACGGCGCGTTTGCGACAAGCGAGTAGTTTTTTCCGAGGCGGTGCCGCCGGGCCGTTACTGCGCTGGAGTGGTGCATTTATAATGAGTGAGGACTTTAAACCGTTGGTCCCGGCTGTCATCCGTAGATCTTTGACTGTTTTTCCGGGTAGTCAGAAGCCCAAAACTCTGACAATTAGTCTTACCCAGGGGTATCGTGTTACCTGGGTTGTGGAGGCTAGATAGGCAGTCACCCCATGTAAAATACTGGTCTTCAGATGCATCTGGTTAGACTGGAAGCCGACCCCAACATAGCTGAGAAAAGGCTAAGCAGAGAAAGGGCTAGGCAGATTTAACTCCTTCTCTACTTCTCTTGTATAGCTCATGCTGTACTTGAAACTACAGAACTGAGCTATACACAGAAGTAGAAGGAGACCATCAAGAAGGAATAAACTTTATTCTTTCTCTTTAAGAACAACAGTTTTGAAAAGCAAAGTTACTTTCATAAATACATACATAAACTCCTGCCTTTTTCCCATGGGGGTAGGCAGAACCAACGACCAGCATTTTGAACAGCATTTCTCGCTGACGGAAGCGCGTTTGTTGGTTGCTGATCCATGCGTCATGTTCGTGAACGG
This sequence comes from Griposia aprilina, assembly GCA_916610205.1. Classification (NCBI taxonomy): domain Eukaryota; kingdom Metazoa; phylum Arthropoda; class Insecta; order Lepidoptera; family Noctuidae; genus Griposia; species Griposia aprilina. Next base: position 20,327,292 of record OU744285.1, on the reverse strand, counting down.
TCGCCGTCAGTTGGGGCTGGTCAGCTCTTAGCTGCCATGGCTTATTTTTTTTGGATTGTTTTTTTTATTGTTTATATTTGCTGTACTCATGCTGTGCTGTAGGCATGTATGTTGTTCGTTGTATATATATATGTCTTTAGAAAATGGTATCATCATAATCATAGCGTAAATAACTGTAATGCCAATGCTATGCTCGCACAGCGCTGGACCTCTCGCTGTTAAATATATGTAGAGCGCTCGAAGTGTAGTTCGTTTTATCGCGGCAATGTAGCCATAGCATTAAAACTACTAAAGTGAACAGCTTACTGATGATAATTTTATGGCTCATCGAGTCTTAGAAAGCGAGAGTCACATAGGCATAGAGGTATGAGTGACAGAGATAGAACACGCTCTACAACCAACCAATTCAGCCTATCGCAGTCCACTGCTGGACATAGGTCTCTCACAGGCTGCGCCACAACACCCTGTCCTTCGCCTTCCGCATCCAGTCTGTCCCAGTCACCTTTTTAAGGTTGTTGGTCCATCTAGCTGGGGGGCGTCCCACAGTACGCTTACCGATTCGCGGTCTCCACTTCAGGACTAATCTGCTCCACCAGCCATCGGTCCTTCGACAAACATGGCCAGCCCACTGCCACTTCAGCTTGCTTACCCTGCAAGCTATGTCAGTAGCTCCGGTTCTTTTCCTGATAATTTAATTCCTGATTTCATCCTTCAAAGAAACTCCGAGCATAGTCCACTCCATAGCGCTGTACGAAACTCAACGGCTAAGTACCTACTGTACCGAAATTCAACCTATAACAACGATTACACGCCAGCATATCAATATCACAGTCCCAATTAAACCAAGCGTTAGTAACTACCTATCAAATTTTGTTGGTGTAATCAAGATGGGTTAGTAGATGAGCGAGCGGAGCCTAAATTAACAGGAGTGGAGCGTGAATGTATTCACGCCGGCTTTTATACTAAATTGGTAGGTTTAGATATCCAGTCGCACGGTGTTTGCGAGTTTAGGATGGACATTCACGATCGATGTAAAAGTATTAATAAGTCATTGCAATGTAACTTTTAATTTCACTAAGGCGCTTCCCCGAACAAACGACATTGAGCGTTCGGTCCTTCTCTGTCTCGTCGCTGAGTCTCGCTCTGTCTCGCACTCTGCGCACGCTCATTTATCATAGAATTCACAAAAAAAATGAAATTATTTTAATAAAAAAAGACAAGCAATGTTTTGAAATAAAATAAAACGTGAATTATTTAGATTTTTAAATTATCTATCCATTAGTGTAATCCTCAAATTAATAGAACGTCACCTTTAGCAAAAGATGCATGCAATCAATAACTTTAGTCACTTTTTTACAAGGAGATTTTAAATGTATTTATTGCAAATAAAAACAAATTAGAACGTGCAATGTGATGATAGGATATCGAACATTAATAATATGCTTTTAGATGTAGTTTATTACCCATAGTGAATGAGTTAATAGCCTCTGAATAACGCACTATGGCAAGGTTTTGGTCGGGGTACCGCCTAAAGGTATAAATTAGAATGATTGCGAGTTTTATCAGACACACGATAATAATTCTGTAATGTTTATTATATACATATTTAACACGTGCTATTATAAGTCAATGTCTGTCTTATGACGAGAATCTGAACTATTTCTCCTAAACACAGGTGATTTTGTAACCTATCTAGGAGTGTTCTCACTCTACAGCACCTACTAACAAGATTAAGAAACTTTATGCTCGTGCTTAGTATTATATTACCTTGCCATGTAATCTAGTGCTAGTTGAACAATAAAATTTTATTATAAAAAATAAAAATAAAACTCAAACTCAAAGCATTTATTTCAAATAAACCAATAACAGGCACTTTTGAATTGTCAAGGGTCGGTCAGTCAGAAAGATGAAGCTAGTTGCCCATTCCAAAGCGTAGTAGGTATCTATGGAGAAGAACGGGCAAGAAACTCCACGGACACTCTTTTAAATCAAAATATTGACTACATCATTCATGTTGAAATTATGCATGTGAGAACCATGCAGAAAGTTAAAAGCGTCCGTAATAAAAATACAAAAAGAATTCAAATATTAAATTAAATTAAAATAAACCGTGGCAGCTAAGAGATCTGTCCCTACTGACGGCGACCGCTCCCTCACTCATTTAATTACACTTCACTCATTTATACTTTACTAGCTAATGCCCGGCATGCATTGCAATATTATATTATAAGCCTGTGTTGTCTCACTGCAGGGCAGTGGTATCCCTTCCCTCTTTCCGCTTTTCTTTAAGAATGAGTCCAGCTCATCCAGTCATATCTTCCTGGGCCTGCCGCGTAGTAGTTTCCTGCTAGTTGGGATTCAGTGAGTGGTGGTTATTGCATATTGCTGCTCCGACATGCGACAGATGTGGCCAGTCCAGTTCCACTCTAGTCGAGCACCTGTGAAGCCAGCATCCGATATTTGTGTTTTGGAATGAAATATAGAGTTCCTAATGCGGTCTATGAATTTGATACCTAGTATACTTTGTTCCATAGCCCGTGACTCCTGGTGCGGTTTTTTGACGCTGTCAACCCTTTATCTTTTGTATTTGTGTGTTTATCTCTGCGTCATAGTTACGGAAAATAAACGTATTTTCTTTCTTTCTTTTCTTTCTTTCTTTGTCAGAGACCATGTTTGTGCTCCACAGGTGAGGGTGAGACGAATGCACATGTCCATGAGCTTTCGTTTTAGTAAAAGTGGGAGAGGTCTGAGATGTTTTAAGTCGCCCGAAGCATGTGCCTGTTTCAAAATTAATATAAAATTTTGTTATTTAATAGGAGTACGTGACAGATAGTCACAACATCTCTGAGAAAAATGGCGCAGGAAATAAAAACATGTCTTTGTGAACATGACGAGAACTTCTTCATTTTATTTGGTCCTTTATTTTAACATATTATTGTATTGTCCGCAACATAAGGTTGTATCGATAATGAGGACGGGGTATAAACAAAGGAATATTTTTACGGGAATAATCCATTTTATTATGAAGAGGTGAAATATTTCAGGAGCTAATTTTTTTGCCTTATATTTTTATGTTAGAAATAAACTGTGATGTTTAGGCGAAGGAAATTAATATATTTTTAGTTTTCATGCAAATTTTTGTACTGGAATTCATACTCATCTAGTTTAATTAAAAGGTTAAAATATACTCCCTATAATTGACAAAAGACTGACTATAATAGACTCAGTTTGCAGAGCTGACAAAGGGCGCGATGATGTCAAATGAATGGCATGATTTCTAGAAATAATTATGCAAATTATAATATAAATCGACCTTTCATTTCATAATCCCGGTAGGTAATATAAGGTCGCGGAGCCCTTACAAAGTGAAAACAAAGATCGTATTAAGAAAAGAAATTGACGCCCCAGAAACCATAAAAAACGACAATAAAGCTAATAAATAATCTTAGAAAGGAGTTAATTAAAATCACAGCGGCAAATACAATTCCGTAATAAAAGACCAATCACAAACTAAATCTTGGCCAACTTCCCAATTAATTGGTCCTTAACTCCGCCCGTTCCATTGAGTTTCACTAACATTGGTAAGACAAAATAAAAAATAAACGGTTTGTTCTCGTTATTATCAAATCAAACTACTAATCTACCATATATTCCTACATATGGTAGGATTTAATAAGTAATTACACTTGCAATTGCTGTGTCGCTTATGTGTAGCATATGCGTCGCTTAAATCAGTTAATGCGTTTAAGGACACACTTGAAGATAAAGCGATTTAATTGCTGATACTTCAACCTTCAATTTGCGTATTCATTTAAATAATCGTTACATTTTCGGGACTGAGAGGGTCGCAAAAAGTTTTAATTTGGTCGTATTAGGATAACCTAGGGCGGAAAGCTCTTACCATCAAGATATCCAGTGGTATACTATGCAGGTTGGAAATTAAAAGTGAGCCCCAGAGGAGAAGTAGGTACGTTAAATACTGATGCTAAATACCAATTTTTACACAAAGGAGACATTCGTTTTTTTTTTAAAAGTAATTCTAATCAAATCAAAATATTTTATTTCACATAAACCAACATGAAACTTATGAAACGTCAGAAGCTAGGTGCACGGTTCCAATTGGTTGTTTCCTATGGAGAAGAGCCGGAAAGAAACTCCACAGTTACTCTTTTAAAAATAAGGGTATTTTACAATGTTTCAAATTACAGTGTTGATAGATATAGGAGGACAGTGTAGGCCTGTCAACAAGTAACAGGTACTCAACAAAATATAAAAAGGACCACAAATCTACATTCTACAAGTTAGGCCTACAACGTTACGTCGTACGTTACGTCACAAAATATAGGAATCTATATAAAAAAAAGAAGCCTATTTAAACCAAATGACATGATTACCATTACAACTGTAACAAATCTGAATTAGAATCCTGTCTACAAAAGCCGTAAGTAAAGAGTTGAAATTAAAATTCCATTCAAACATTTTCAAAAAGGCTTGCCTGCTGAACAGGAATTAGAATCAACTCAAATGCAAAAATATTACCTTCACCTGTATTCTTATGGCAGCAATCAATAGGGTCAATCATAATGATGGAATATCTCTCTAAAGCTACGGTTTCCTCGAAGAGTGGTGGCCGCTACAAAACTTCTGCAATTTGCCAGCGAATGACGTCATTGAAACGTTATTTATGATAAATGATAGATGATTTGATAAATGATAAATGATTTTATTTCTGTTAGTAGGTTTGTTCAAACACTTTTACACCCTAATCATATTTTTTAAACTAGATGAGGTCGGCGGTTCCTATCTGACTACTCTGAGGAGAAAGGCCGAAACAAACTCAGAGGTCAGTCTCTTTTAAAGACCAGACATAATTTTGGTCAGATCATGTGAAGACCATGTACATTGGTATATGAAATGGTCTTTTGAGGAAAGAACCACACGGATTGTTTGGACCTGTCCGGGAAGTCAGGACTTAAGGAAACTTATGAAAGTACAGTACAACTATTTTCTTAATGTCCCTCGGGAATCATCGCATTTCCGAATACAAACGCATGCTAATTTCCATGACCATCAATTATTAGATTTATCGTGTATAATAATTTGAATTCAGAACTAAGTACTTTATTGTTGTTTTGTTTTGACGTAACAACAATAAAGTACTTAGTTCTGAAGTTGAGTGAGTTCTGTTTTCCTAGAGAGCGTCTTATGACACCGTGAATACAAAGACCGCTGCCATCATTTTCACGACAGCCATCACTGCGGCCGTTATATGGCGGCCGTTATGTCGCAGCCATATTTTAATCAACATACAACCTGACACTGACCTGCAAATTACAAAAATCCTAATAAAATTTGAATTTCGCGGGCTACATTAGCGCATCCCCCTTAAGACACTTCATATCAGATTATGTAGATTCCCCCTCAAAACTCTGACAATATGAGCCGCTAATTTTGAATGGTATTAAGATTTCCTTTTGACTAACACTGTAATAGGAGATTAGCAATTCGCGGGTAAAAGACAATGTTTACTTAACGAATCAAAGAGATTAGGAGTTTTGGTTGCGAAATTAAATGTTCAGTACCCTAATTATGGAGTTTTTTGAAAATAACTTTTGGTACTTACTCATAAAGCTTATTATTATTTGTAACTTTTTACTGACAAACGAAAGTGAAAAAATTGGTTCCCAAAGTAGCTACGACCCATTTTTACTTGAGGTGTGGCATACTAATGCCTGTTGCAAAAGTATCTCATGAAAGTGTAAACAAACCCTGTTCAGGTTAATTTATTACACAATCACTCACTAAAGCAGGTTGGTAACACATTCACACGGACTAGAAAAAAAAAGAAGGACTCCACGCCACGCGTATCGAAAATGAAGTACTATAAGTATTGTTTGTACAAACATGCCTCACGCACACATTTATATCATAAGGTGCCATTACGCGGCACTACGGCATCATTGTAGGTACTGTTTACATCAAGTAATAAAATTAAAATAATGACTTCTTGTGTGTGAAATGGTGTATAAATAATTCTACATCCCAGAAAAAGTGTCAACGAATAACATATCACAAGTAAGACACTTATTTACACACACACATAAATTGGTACGGTGCTTTACTTTCGATATGCGTGGCGCGGAGTCCTTCTTTTTTTTCTAGTCCGTGCACATTCCTAAACATCTAGATGGTTTCAACTTCCTTTAACTCATCACTTTTTCCTACAATTATTGTTAAAATAACTGTATTAAATTGTAATAGAAAGATCATCGACAAAAAATCAGGTTATAAAATTTACCTCAATTGTCAATCAAAAAAAAACTTTACGGTATTTTAAAATTAGAATTTCGGGTTAAAGTATTCAAATCATCATATCAAAGCATTAAATTTGGTAGTGGAACTACAAAATTAGCATCCACCAGTACGTCTGCTTATCGATTTGTTTACATTTTCATTAGATACTTTTGGAACAGACCATAGGTACTTCTTTGTATTTTTTGACCGAAAACAAGATGAGTATGTCATCAGTCATGTGTCAAGGTTTCGAGATAAATGTTATTTTCGGTCAGTAAATATTAAAAAAGGTAAGGTAGGTGCCACATACTCAAACCTATACGGAATACAATGAGTTGGGAATGTGGTTGGGGATAACAAACAATCTTCATGAAAATACGTTTAAATTTTCGTTAAATGATAATTACTCAAACAAAACGAAGTAAAAAGAAAAAAAAAGCACCGAGTCAGTTGCTGTATTAATTTCAGCCCGAAGTTTCGAAAGTTAGCAAACGGTAAACAACTTAAATATTTTTAAGTTCACTTCAGTATCGCATTTTGTTGCCGTTCCAATTAATATGCGAATTCAGGGCTGCCCCTTACTTACATTATACCTTTTTAAATTTTACTTTAAGAGATATTATATTATATTGCATAGAAAAGAAAGAGACGCACGATGACACAACGCTGGTAATTTGTTGCCAAAATATGAAGCAATTATGGATTTACAAAAAATCTATTCATTGGACTTAAAAATTATAACACACACAGACATACATACACACCACACATTAGTACATTAGTATGTTACTTGTAGAATAATCTGACAAAAAATCTGAATGTTTGCATGTGTATGGTTTTTAATCGTTCAAATATTTTTTTAGAGGTATCTTCGTGTTTTTTTTCTATCATATCAAGTTAATTGTATTATGTTTTTAACACACTATCTAACTAGCATATATCCAGAAGAATATCATATATTTTTCTGATTTTGGTTACTGCATTGGACCATATATTTTTAGGCATTATAAATTTGCGTTTAGTTCATGTAGTCCCCTTCATTTATTAAAAAACTGCTGAGTCCAAGCTGTAGCATGAGAGGTTATATAGCTTTACAAAAGTACACGAAATTAGGGTACTGTGCGTACCTACAGTACCCTAATTGCACAACACATTTTCAATCACAATCCGAAAGATTATGAAGGACATTGCTAATCCATTGCTTCATTTATTTGAACAATTCGTCTACTCAACAACGTAAATAACGCAGTGAATGTTGTTGAACCGTCAAAATGCAAGTACATAATTGTAAATGTGTTACCACGCAGGATTTTATTTCCTGGTGAATTTGGAAATGCCACTTATTCATCGGATTTTTCTATTCCATCAGTCTGTAATTTAAGAACAGTATTGCTCATTAAACAATCGGGTGGTTGGTAATATACTTAATTAAACATTCTCCATGACCGACTTCGAGACTATTATTTAAGTGTTTATTCGTCCATACAAACGCTTGACACTCGTGTCAAGCGTTACACTGGACATATCGAGACGTGTCCAGTGTAATGTACTGTACACATTCGCCATTCGACGACCACAGAATGGGTCAGAATGGACACGTTGGAATTGCCCGCCGCGCGCATTACGGCGCGCGGCGGGCAATTCCAACGTGTCCACGGTACGTCGAATGGGCAGCTTGCGGCAGACTGATTGTTTTAGTACTGTGAATAATTATTATCTTAGGGTGCGAATATATGGACGGCGAGCAAATGCGTAGCTCGCCGTCCGGTAAGAACCAGGGGGTCTACTCTCTATGCACGAAGTCCGTAGCTTCAGCCTTCGTTACGGGCGTTTCCTACTCCGTATCACCTACGGACTTACGATTAGTCCCGAACCCGAACTAAGAATGAATGACAATACGATTTGACAGCTGTCCGTACTCCCGACGTGTTTTTGCCCGTCCGAAAAGTTGAATTTGACACTTGCATTGACGGATCGTTATGTCATTTGATACGACATCAAAATAGTTATCGTGCCGCCGACGAAAGTTAAACTTGGGAAAAAAATCGAAACTATGGCTGCTTTTTTAATGTTCAAAGAAGCTCTACAGGAAGAGCGGCGGCGATGGACCAGGCCCGGGTCGACGGCGCGTTGTGTTCCACGCGCGCCTCGAAGAGATGTCAGTACTTACTGACGGGGTCCGCTAGGACCGATGCCTGCCAGGGTCGCAGGTTTGTCCGAAAGGGTTACCGTGGCCCTGGCGCACAGGCAACTGAAGGAACACGGGTGGGTTTTATTCAGTAAAAGTCTGACATACCCTCCCGCTGCGCCTAGAGCGGAAGAAGTTATTTGATGATTTACCACATAAAAAAAGGGTGTAAATATATTGTTCCATTGCACGAATTTCTCCAGTTATTTGAACCAGTGGAAAATTAAGGTAGATGGTTAATTATGGACGCAAGCGTAGCACGTTAATAACAGAAGTGTGCTTATAGTACACCCACATTTCGCCAGTTATGTTTAAGTCCCATGTAATTGAGGGCGAGCCTATTGCCATCAATCGGGCACAAATCCAGACTCCGGGCTGCTACTGAGAAATTCCTAATGGAGAAACGCAATACCACTTTTCCCGACCCGGGAATCGAACTCATGCTCAGCAGTCGCTTACGACCACTATACCAACGAGGAAGTCGTAGATAATATTCGTAATTTAAATCATTCATCGTATAATTTATTTTTGGGGTGATACACCTCGTGTATTCCTCCGCCTTGGGGTGGGTGGACGGGTCCGTCAGACTCTTACTGACTAAAAACCACTACGGTGTTCTCTTCCCACACATGCACCGGGGATTATGGAAACTTGTGCGCCCTCCACTATCTCCGACCTAAAAAAAGTACCAAGTTCAAGCTTATCAAAAATAATTGACATGACAATTAACGTTTGAATATTTACTCAGTCGACTGGGACCGAGGTCACAGTTGACTTTTGATTTAAACAACCTACGGAGAAAGTCAAGTAAACTGTCACTGCATTGGTCAAGTTACTATATTCTCACTAAAAAGTCACAAAAGCAAAGATTTCATAAACCTATAATCCGAAAATTTGCCAACCCTACTTCGAGCTCCAAGAGCTTCCAGCCGCCATTACATCAGTAATGACCAATTGAAAGTCGAAATTTTAAAGTACCAGTTACGTCACTAAATGCAGCTGCAAGAAACGACCGTTTAAGAAGAAGTCCAATCACGGAAAATTCGAAAACTTGACTCAGCAAGTTTTAAAGTTATTTAGTTTGTGTGGTTACATCGGTTTGTTGGATTTTCTGTTGAAATATTTTAAAAGTTGTTTCATATTTTTTTACGTTATGCAGTCATTTTTCACTCTTATGGTTTTTAACCGACTTCAAAAAAAGGAGGAGGTTCTCATTCGACTGTATGCTTTTTTGTTATGTGTGTTAGCTCAGAACTTTTTCTGGGTGAACCGATTTGGATGATTCTTTTTTTTTATTTGATAGCAGGTGCTTCAAATGTGGTCCCATTTAAATTTGATCAAGGTCTGACCAGCAGTTTTTGAGTTATTCTTAATACTGCATATTTTTTCCACTTAGTTTATATTGATGATGTTTTGATAATTTCCTGTCACTGTTATTTACATATCAAGTAGTGGTATACGAATTTGTGTGGGGTAGGTACCGCAACTTAAAAATCGTGAAAAATAACTTTAATTTCGGAAGTCGGTGGCTAAAAACGAAAATACAAAACCATAGACACCTACTTCCGAAATTAAAGTTATTTTTTACGTTTTTTTGTGTTTTTTTTGGTAGTCGGTTGTGTTTTTTTGTAAAAAAGTTTTTGATGAGAGTTATTTTAAAACGCTTAACTGTGCACTTGTGCATTCTACCCGATAAAACCCGACCCAAAACTAAGAGAAATACCATTTGTTTGGCACCGAGTTTTCTCGTACCTTATTCGGTTTTGAAATAGCAGAAATCCGCATTTAGGTTGATTTTCAATCGACAATTTCTTGTAATATGTAATATGTAACAAATTCGTACAAAAATGTTTCACTTTTTACATAACCCACCCTAAAGTCTTATAACACTTGTCCAAATTAAATTACAATAAATATCAGTCGCAAAGAAAACAACTTTTCAGATCAAGAGACAAAAATAAAATGCAAATTTCCTCCCGATGAAAATAAAATAACGAGGGTTTTGTTTAAAATTTCCAGCGAGCGTTTTGTAATATCCGTTCTTTTCAATATCTCCGACACTAATCATATAGGTATCCCTTTGATCTCGTTTGATTTTCACTCGCAGTTTAGGGTTGCTTGGCAACAATAGTACAGACGTTTTCCTGCAGTTTTCGCTGTCGTAAATTGATGTGGTTCTTAATAAATATAGTGTTGAAAGAAAAAAAAAAGTAATTACGTTTATTTGCGGTAAATATGACGCAGAGCAAAATACAAAAAAGATCGAGTTGGGTGAAAATATGCGTCACATCCACGCAAAACGGAAATCGCTCAGCATACAGGTACCGCGAGGCTAGTCTATTTTAGTTACTTCCATAGTATTATGTCGTACGGTATTTTACTATGGGGACGGGCTGCAGACGTCGAGTCTATTTTTATTCTGCAGAAAAGAGCCATCCGAGCCATATATGGCCTCCGCAGGCGCGACTCTCTAAGGGAACGGTTTAAAGATATTAACATCATGACGGTACCTTGTCAATATATCTATGAAAACATCATGTACGTAAGGAAAAATCTACATCTTTTTAGTAAAAGAGGTGAAAGACACAATTATATCACTAGAAATAGGGATCAATTAGTTCAACCAGGTTTCAGGCTGGCTAAAGTAGACTCATCTTTCATGGGGTACTGTTTAAAATGTTTCAATAAAATACCTCCCCATATTCTTCAACTGAATGAAACTAAATTCAAATCTTGTATAAAACGCACACTATGCAGCCAGGCATATTATAAGTTGGGGGATTACATCGCTGATAAAAATGCTTGGCTCAACGGTGGTCCTGCTCCACAAGGGCGCATAAAATAATTGATTAGCATTTGAAACTACTGTTGGAGCTGCTGAAGATTTTAAAAACTTATCTTTGCATTGTATAAATTCAATGTTTTAGTATTGTATAATTGCATAGCACAGGTGTGAGTACTATGCACCTACTATAAAGCTACCATTTAATAGGTTTTTCTTTCATTGACTTGAATGTGCCCTGGCGGCTGAGAGTTTGTCATGCTCACTCTAATGTCTCGCTGGTGGTGGCGTGTGTGTTGGATCATTAAGTTCCCTTCAAAATGGTTGAGCTGAATGGTGCTGATCTATGCGTCATGTTCGTGAACGGGCGCCGTCAGTGGGGACTGGTCATTTCTTGGCTGCCACGGCTTATTTTAATATTTGAATTGCTTTTGTCTTTTTATTACGGACGCTTTTAACGTTCTGCATCGTTCTCACATGCATAATTTCAACATGAACGATGTAATCAATATTTTGTAACCATTTTTTGATTTAAAAGAGTGTCCATGGAGTTTCTTGCCCGTTCTTCTCCATAGGTACCTACTACGCTTTGGAATGGGTAACTAGCTTCATCTTTCTGACTGACCGACCCCTTGACAATTCAAAAGTGCCTGTAATTGGTTTATTTGAAATAAATGCTTTGAGTTTGAGTTTGAGTTTGAGTATAATGCTACGAGCATATGCGAGACAGCCCCAGCGCTGGTACGTGGTTGTGGTGGTTAACAAACGAGGTGTACACACTCACTTCCCTTGTCACCTACGTCGTGTATGGTGGACACTATTTCTGCTGATCGGAGAAAACGATGTCAAAACTGTTTTCTCTTACAGACTGCTGAAAATGGACAGTTTTCCATATACAGTACGCGGACGTTTATGATACATCAAGTTTAAGAAAAAGTTCGTTTGTGTAGCATCGTATTAGTAAAGTTCGATGCGTCCTGTACTAATAAAATTGCGATTGCCAGTATCTATGTACACCAAGCTACATATAGCCATTCCCCTAGCGATCGTGCATGCTAACGTTTTGCGGCCTCATGTCATTCTGTGCACGTTTACGGTCTATTGCAGCCGTCTGAAATTTTATGGAAATGTCGGCTATTATCGTAATTGTTATAGTAACTGCCCCATACTGGTGGACTTGGTATTATAGTGTGGAACTTAAATAAGATGCCAAATACGACGGGTAATATGGCGTTTAATTGTACGTTTTTTTTTATTACTTGGCTCGTATTCTTTAGAGGCTTGTTTGTGGTCTTAGGCAATGAACGGGATTGCGTTCCAATTGAGGTTGAAGACTTCCTCACATCATTGTGATTCAATTCGGTAGAAGTTGAATAAATACCCTACATATCACTAACCTACATATAAATTGCATAATCAGCCCATAATATTCCCACTGCTGGGACACATGCCTCCTCTCTTTGAGAGGGAATGGGCTGTAATCTACCACGCGGGCTCAGTGCGGGTTGGTTAGGTAGGGTTGTGATTTTATTTATTGAAGTGAAAACTTCTTTAGGCGCGTTGAGCACTTTTTGGGTGAACAAAAATCATGGAACTCACGTCGTCGTCACCGAACGCTTTCCATGAGCTATATGTATACTGTGTATATATGTGTACTTTTTGGGTGAACAAAAACCGTGAAATCGCGTTATCGTCACCGCACGCTTCGACGATACAATTCACAAGTTACTTAGTTTTCACTTCTATCGGCAGTCCCCAGAGACTGCCCCGCATTTTTTATATTATTATGTATGTACACACGGTAAAATTAATCAATATTATTATATTATTTATTATTATTTTATTCAATATTTCATTTCATTTCGGTGTCATAATCGCCATGTCAGACAAAACATTAAGGATTGCATTTTTTTTTTTTTTTTTTTTTTATCTCCGGTCTCTGTGGTTCTAGATGTTCAGTCACCAAACGTACCAATTCGTCAAACTTCTTCGTCTCTGGATCCGCCGGAGCACATAGATCGCACATAAACGAGTATGTAGTTTCACCCACAACCGTAATTAACAACGACACACACAAGTTATCCTTTATCTCATTAAGTAATATATACTGTTTGACACGGCGAATATAGGACGGCCACTGCTTCGAATTAATGTCAAATGGTTCTAGTCGACCGATCGGCATTGTTATTAACAATTTAACACGCAATTGGAATTCGAATTTCTCGTCGCCAATTGGGACGTCAATTAAACACGGAGATGGATAGCTGATTAGTTTATTCAATTAAGCGCATACCCACATTACTAATAATAAAAGCAGACACAATACCTTACAGTGGACATAAGGGACCAAGAAGATACTTTCCCCCATAGTGTTTACAAATTAATTAAAAAAATGTGATGTGTGATGTGTGTGTGCGTGTGTGTGATGTGTGTGTGTGTGTGTGTGTGATGTGTGAATGTTTGTGTGTGTGTGTGTGTGTGTGTGTGTGTGTGATGTGAAATGTGGGTGTGCTATAGGTACACCTCTGCCTAACCCTTCGGGGAATACAGGCGTGATGTTATGTATGTGTATGTGTGTGTATTAATTTAAAAATAAATGACCTCCTCTTTACCGGAAATTAAAAGCTTCGCACGGTCAAGCCAATAAGATAAATAACAGGGGGAGATTTTTGATGCAGTCCTTTTTACCGCTGGCAGCCCTATTCTCGATTTCAGTGAAAGCATTTTATTTTGACGGCACTCTATGTCTCAATTCGATTACACGGTTGAGTGTGGATAGCTTTGAAATTGAAATATGAATTTGCTTTGCATAATAAATTTACTATTTGTTGTTGTTACTTCGGTTTGAAGGGCAGTGACCGGTGGGAGATGTCAAAACAAAATATTTAAGAAAAATAAATGACAATAATATAAAAATGTAGTCTGGTGTGTAGTAAATAATAATTATAACTTTGTGAATGTCTGTGTCGTTTTATAATAGAGTAATCAATCTATTAAGAAATATTTAAAAAAAGAAAACATGTTATTTAACAAAACTTGTCTTGTCCTTTCAGCTATTAAAACTATTAAATAACAACTACCACAAAGTGCAAAGTTCGACGGCGCATGTTGCTGTGCTGCCGTCACTACATGACGCTGGCAGAATAGTCGACATCGGCTCAGTTGCCAAAAAAGAAAAAAAAAAAAAAACTGAGTTGAGCTCCACGAGTAGTGACAAATGCGTGCACTGACTTGACAGGTCCACTCATTCTGTGTGGTTTTTCCTCAATAAACCATTTCAGACACAAATCTACGTGATCTGACCAAGATTATGTCTGGACTTTAAAAGAGACTGTGACCTCTGAGTTTGTTTCGGCCTTTCTTCTCAGAGTAGTCAGATAGGAAACGCCGACCTCATCTAGTTTTAAAAATATGATTGACGTGTAAAAGTGTTTGTACAAACCTACTTACAGAAATAAAATCATTTATCATTTATCATAGTGTGATTTTTTGTGATCCCTGTGGTGATTTTGTAAAATGTGCTCAAAAATCTACACCTTGGGCTTACGCTTATTTCATGAATAAAATTATAGTAATCATCATCATTATAATCAGCCTATAACGTTCCCACTGCTGGGACACAGGCCTCCTCTCTTTGAGAGGGAATGAGCTGTAATCTACCACGCGGGCCCAGTGCGGGTTATTAGATGTCACATGTCTTTGATTTTTTGGTTCTAGGACATGCCGGTTTTCTCACAATGTTTTCCTTCACCGTTTTTGAGAACTCAAACTCAAAACTCAAAGCATTTATTTCAAATAAACCAATTACAGGCACTTTTGAATTGTCAAGGGGTCGGTCAGTCAGAAAGATGAAGCTAGTTGCCAATTCCAAAGCGTAGTGGGTACCTATGGAGAAGAACTGGCAGGAAACTCCATGGACACTCTTTTAAATCAAAATATGGTTACAAAATATTGGTTACATCGTTCATGTTGAAATCATGCATGTGAGAATGATGCAGAACGTTAAAAGCGTCCGTAATAAAAAGACAAAAACAATTCAAATATTAAATTAAATTAAAATAAGCCGTGGTAGCTAAGAAATGACCAGTCCCTACTGACGGCGCCCGTTCACGAACATGACGCATGGATCAGCACCATTCAGCTCAACCATTTTGAAGGGAATTTAATGATCCAACACACGTAATGGTAATGAAATAATTTACGCAAAGTAAAGCGCCTGCCTGGGTTTGAACCCACGACCTCCGACTCGTAAGTCGAGGCCGTTATCACTGGGCCACCACTCCAAATTAAAGCCATAAAATACTAATAATATAGTAATAATTGTTTGTTTATTGTTTAAGTTTAACTTTAATCTGCTCTAAAAAGCTTTAGACCAAAAACGTAACACAATTCGACTCAGTATCAATACTCTATTTCACCTGCTGCTTCCACTTGCAAGATAAATGGATTTTTATAAACTTTCAATTAGGCGATGCAATACACTTGATCGGGTCAGCACATTAGATTCGGCAGTATTTGTTGAACAACAAAGCCGACCCGAAGCAATACTACACGTATTCAGCTTTCATTTAGCTCGTACCGATCGGCAAACTCCATTCGGCATGTACCCTTACTGAATCATGTTCGGGTCGGCTCGGCACAATTTAAGCTAAGTCGAACGACTTTTCCCGAATATATACTAAAATAATATTTGATTTTCCCGCCCGGCTGTGCAGAATCATGTCAAACCGAATAATTTTGTAGCACCTTTAAATGATGAAACTTACATTATCACGAAACGAATTCACTTAGGTACCTGCATCAAAAAGTTAGAAAAAAAGGCACTTATACATAATTCCGTTCCCTGATCTATTTCTCTCAAAGTATTTCTCAGAATACTACGTATATTGCTGTCTTGGGGATTGAGAACTCGGAAAAAGGCGTCGAAGTAACTAATAAATAAGTTTCGATGTCAAAACTTTGTGGTGGAACCATTAATGTGACTACTGCATCTCGTGAAATAGGGACTTGACCCGAAAACATTGGCAGAGTTCAGATAGGGCTTGATTTATTACTCGTATTCACTTATGATTTAAGAAATACTAAGTTTGTTGAACAGATAAACATGGAGGAAAGAATTAAGCTAACTTCTGTGCTCACAGACGTAATTAAAGCTAATACTGTTTTTAATTTACTTTTTAGAGGTATGAGGAACAGGGTGTAAAGCTCACTCTTACTCTATGGAAAAGGGAGGATCCTCCGACCAGACGGGTGTTGTGTCTGAGTGGCAACTGACCGACGGCTGATGGCCGGCGGGTGGCCGACGGTTGATGTCGGGACGTTGTATATATACAACGTCCCGACATCAACCGTCGGCGCCGCGCGACTAGCATATATAATGCTAGTCGCGCGGTAAACTCTGCTTGCACGATGCAGGATTTGCGTGACGACAGTGTGACGTGTAGCTTACATGTGGCAGTGTAGATACCGCTACAACTTAATAAAAATCATAAATTAATTCATTGACTGACAGACAGCGCGCAGCCTACAACAGGTCTAAAAGCATGAAATATTGTACAAGAGTTCCTTTCATAATAAAGTGAGCACTAAGACCTGAATTCCTCCTACGCTGATGTCGGTCGCGTACGGTCGGTCGCGTACAGTTGGTCGCCTACGTCAGCGAGAAATAAATAGTAAAATACCGTAATGCGATACCGATCCCTTTACGGTGCAGTTATCTGCCAAGCGTGGCATTCAGCTGATCGTCGGTAAAAGAGTAAGGGCACTCGCACAATTCTATGCTCGTCAGGCGACCGACGACGTACGCGGCGCGTAGCAACGTACGCGCCGCTGACGTCACCGTTGCAGTGTGGTGCTATATCGAAAACAATGTATATTCGTACGCGCGACCGACAGCAGCGCAGGAGGAATACAGGCCTAAGGAAGGATTTTTGAAAATGTATCCTCTGATGGGCTTTAATTGGGCATGAACGTTTGTATGGAATTTCGTCATTTTTGCTGATTAGAAATCCATGGCGCATAGCTCGTTAAGTTATAAAATTGTTTTTACAGGAAAAAAATCTTTAATCAAGCCAGTGTAACTGCCTTAGGTACTCGATCATTCTGACGAAAGATGGGAATGTTAAGATTGTCGTTATTAATTCATCTCATTTGGAAAATTAAAAAGGAATGCGACTCGACTTTCGTATTGTACTCTCTACTAACACCACGTAATGGCTGTCTTTAGCATAATCATCATAATACACTCGAGAGCAATGAATCCGGGTCACTTAAAGAATCCTAAAAATCTCGGAAACTAAAAATGCTAGGTTAATGCAATAAATTGTATTTAATAGACAATGTAATACTCCTTAAATGAAGGTATTAAAACTTCTTAGTTATTGTAAAGTTATATCATAAAAAAATCAATTTTGAAAAAGGGCCACTTTCGAAGATGGAACTACGAAATTACAGCATTTGGTTTTGCTTTTGTTTGTAATCTGTCATTTCTGTGGGTACATAAACCATGTTGATAGTGCTCTATATTCATTATTCAAGCTGAAATTATGTCGCTTACGCCTGAAGAATGCACCAGAATACTTACAATGCTGGAAACCGGCCGGAGTCAGCGCGATACAGCCAGGACTGTCGGTGTGTCGCTGTCAACAGTACAAAGAGTTCTCCGACGTTACGAAGAAACTGGTTCTAACCTACGCAGACCAGGAACGGGCAGAACCAGGTGTACCACAGCACGAGAAGACCGATACTTGGTGAACACCATGCTTCGAAATCGCTTTCTCACAGGAACTGAACTCACAAATCAGTTTCGACGCCTCGGAGGAAGGAACCCAAGTGCATGGACAGTAAGACGTCGGCTTGCTGAATCTAACTTAAAACCCCTTAGACCTGCAAACGGCCCTAAACTGGAGCGTGGGCATCGTATTTCAAGACTAAGATATGCCCAGAGCCACGTAAATTGGAGTATTGAAGATTGGTCAAAAGTTATGTTCTCCGACGAATCAAAATTTATGCTCTACAAGCACGATGGAAGACACAGAGTGTATCGAAGACCAGGGGAAAGATTCAAGCAAGCATGCATCGAAGAAAAAGTAGCCTACGGTGGTGGGTCTGTACTTGTGTGGGCCGGAATTTCTTCTGAAAGTCGCACAGAGCTGGTGATCATAGAAAACGGCTCTTTAACTAGCGTAAGATATGTGGAAGAAATCCTCAATGATCACGTTGGTCCATTTATGGTCAATTTAGGTGAGGATGCTATATTTATGCATGACAATGCCCGACCTCATACAGGTAGGATTGTGAATGACTACCTTCAAGAGATGAACATTACTCGTATGGAGTGGCCAGCGCGCAGCCCGGATATCAACCCGATCGAGCATGCTTGGGACGAGCTAGGCAGATGCGTAAAACAACGAAACCCTCCCCCAATCACGCTTCGTGAGCTCAAAATTGCTCTCACAGAGGAATGGGAGAATATTCCCCAAAATCGTATAAGGAACTTGGTGTACAGCATGCCAAACCGCGTAAACGCAGTAATGGAAGCACGAGGAGGCAATACGAAGTATTAAAATTCAAGAAAATCGTAATAAAGTTCAAAAATTTCATGTTTCCTATTTTTGTTTTAAGGAGAGATCAGCAGTTTTTTTCTTTATGTAATTTTGTGTTAATAAAATGTATGGTGACTCATATTTTTTTTACTTTCATTTAAGGAGTATTACATTGTCTATTAAATACAATTTATTGCATTAACCTATCATTTTTAGTTTCCGAGATTTTTAACATTCTTTAAGTGACCCGGATTCATTGCTCTCGAGTGTAGTTCCCAGTTTGTCTAACACTCTTGGTAGGTAGGTACCTTTCTCATTATAAAGAACTAGCTTCTGCCCGCGGCTTCGTCTGCCTGGATGCCGGATATTATCCCACGGGATCGTGATACTGGGACAAAAAGTAGCCTATCTCCTTTGCAAGGATGCCATCTATCTCCTTGTTAAAGTTTATCGAAATCCGTTCAGTGGTTTAGGCGTGAAAAGGTAACATACAGACAGAGTTCCTTTCGAATTTATAATATAAGTATGGATTCATGACGAGTTAATAACGAGACTAGCGCTAACCTTTAATTCTTATCTTCTTCGTTTTTCAATGCTTGTTTATTTTTTTTTATAAATTCAGTACAAGTAAACACTCTCGTTAGACAATATACCTTCGTACATAGTCGTTTAGGTGTACCGATTTTAGGCATTTATGTAGAATACGTAATATTGTCGTGATAGTTTGCACTGTGTGGCAACGTTGCTATTCAATGTTCAAGGATTCAAGTTCATTGAATCATTGACCTAGTGATCCAATTCTAGTGTTCAAATTTGCTCAAAAATAAAACTCTACTTTTCGACCTAATTACTGGAGCGATTAAGTTATGTTTTTTTGTATATGGTTAGCAAAGGCGATAACATGTACCTATGTGGTTTCATATAATGCATACTAGCTTTACCCGGCCCGGCTTCGCACAGGGAGCACTAAGTATGTAACACTTACCCTACCTTCCTACCTACCCTACCTACCTACCTACTTACCTACCTTACCTTACTTCTTCTGTCATATTCACTAAATTAAAAAAGAAAAAAAATATAAACCTTGTCTTGAAAATAACAACACAAAAAAAAAGAATTATCCAATTTAGTGCAGTCGTTCGGAAATGATGCGCGTACATACATTTCAGCGATTAATTTTTGTTTCTAAAGAAGATATTATTATGTGGTCTCCATACTGTATACGGCGCGGTTTGGTACGGTGGTGTGTGTGTGTGTGTGTGTGTGTGTGTGTGTGTGTGTGTGTGTGTGTATACTGTGTGTGTTTTGGGTAACCACTGAAAACCAGCGCCGTGCTGTGGGTCCCCTATAGCACAGCATCATGCTGAGTGGAAGCCTTCTTGTCACAGTCATGACGTGCAGCTGTCGACTATTTCTGTTTTGTGCTCGTGATTAAAGATCTAGTTTGTTTGTTTCTTTTTATTAAATTGTTACCTGAGCTAATTTTTTTTTTTTGTATGCACGTGTTTCTGTTACAAATAAACCTATTTTTCTTTCTTTCTTTCTTTCATATCTATCTATATATATAAAAATGAATCCCAATTTCCCTTGGTCACGCCATCACGCGTGAACGGCTGGACCGATTTCACAAACAATTTTTTTTGTTGTGTTCGTTATTGTCAGGAGAAGGATCTTATGAAATAAAAAAAATAAGGAAGTTGATCGGAACGTTACAAAATTTAAGAAATCTTAACGCCAATATTAATTTTACATAACTGTCAGTTGTTTAAAATAACTGTCAGCGATTGAAAGAATGCGCGCTGCAAATATCGTTTAATACAGATGGATCGGCTGATAAATGAGTCGATAGTTTTAGTTAATAGTCAAAACTAAAACTAAACGACATATGACATTCATAGTTAAGACAGGACAACGTCTGTCGGGTCAGCTTGTAATATTATAAATTAAAGTAGTTTTTCAGTTCTGTCTATGTGACCGCGTTGTTTTTATAAACTCCGCATCGTATTTTGATGCGATTCTCACCAATAATTAGAGAATAATTTCCGGAAAGTTTCTGTGTATAATTCATTAATATTTAACTTAGATACAATAAAGAAATCTCTGTTTTGTCAATTCGTAGAAACCGTGTGAAGCAGGGATGGAACGCTAGTAAAATATAAAGTATCGATGAATGTATACTTTGATTCCCTAGTCTTATTAGCAACCCTGAAATGGTTATAGAATTTTAACTACTTTGTACCCAACCATCTTCTCAATGTCCAGTGGAGAGGCCTTGCTTCTCATGAACGGGGTGGTGGGTTCACACACAGGCAAGTACCAATATGACATTTTCAATTCATAATTATGTACTTTCTGACTTTATGACATTACTGACATAGTTGAAGATAAACATCGTAAGGAAATCTGGACTTGGAGTTAATATAGGTCTGCAATCGCAAACCCGTATTGAACTAGCAGGTTATCAGAATGAGGATATTTCTTTTAACTTTTTCTAATATCGTTATAGAGGTCACCAGTATAGAGGTACGAGGAACGGGGTGTACAGTTCACTCATACCTTCATAGAAAAGGGAGGATCCGGCGACCAGACTGGTGTCGTGTCTGGTGGGCAACTGCCTGACGATTGATTTCGGGACGTTGTATATATGCTAGTTACGCGGTAAACTCTGCTTGCGCGATGCAAGATTTTGCGTGACGTCAGTGTGACGCGTAGCTCGCATGTGGCGTTGTAGATGCCGCTACCCCGTGGTTGACCTTAAAATTAAGAAAATATCTTTTTCAAAAGTCTTTGTTTT
This sequence comes from Griposia aprilina, assembly GCA_916610205.1. Lineage (NCBI taxonomy): Eukaryota > Metazoa > Arthropoda > Insecta > Lepidoptera > Noctuidae > Griposia > Griposia aprilina. Next base: position 20,305,690 of record OU744285.1, on the reverse strand, counting down.
ATCTACCCTCCAAAAGCTTGGTTACCATCCCCCAGTGAAAAGTTTAAAAGGTCCTTTGTCATCGGGCAGATGTCGCTGAATGATTGATTGTAATACGACTTGATTATCTTACTTTCAGTTACCGTCGAGAAAAAGTCCTGAGAGAGAAAGGCCTTTTGGGTTACCCCTGAAATGGAGTAAGCAGATTATGGAGCTAAATATAGAACTCAGAGCTGTCTACGTAATTTTTTTATGTAGGTTTGTTATTTGATTCTGCGCCTGGTATTCTCGGACAATATTCGGAATCGGAAATGAATCTCGATTTATAATTAGTATTTGAGTGGAGAATATTCTGTGTTTATTATGAAATCTGTCCGTTTTAAATCGAGATTAGTTTGGCATCGTTTGCAATATAGCCTTAAAACAGGAACCGTCATTGAATATCAACTTGTGAATACACATATATAATAATTCCATTGTATTAAAATGCAATGTTATCTTATTTACTACTTACCCACATAATATGTATTTCCATTCAAAAAACTATTGCAATTTCTCTCGACATAATTTCATTTACCTTTTGTCATGTGTCTGAACTCAAAAATTCAAACATTTTAAATTAATTATGATTATGTGAATTTTTTAAATGCCTAGAGTAATAATTAGTAACGATCTACAGCCAGAATAATTTGAACAAAAAACAGACCGAGTGACATCTGCAAAAAAGTAATCATTCAAACACAGAAAGAACAGTTTAAATTCAAGTCACAATCTATTAAAATTTGAACAAGTAACTGTTTGAAGACAGACTTATGATTGCTCATTTAATTTTGTGAAAAAAGTGTAAAAAGTCCCCAAAAAACTGTAACATTGAACACGTTTCTGAAATTCATCTAACCACCTTACAAAAAGAAATGACTACGTGATAGAACAAAATTAAGAGGCTTACAAGAGCTAAAGCGCGGTCACTGTCGGATTGCATAGAAAAGAAAGAGACGCGCGATGACACAACGCTGGTAATTTATTGCAAAATATGAAGCAATTATGGATTTACAAAAAATCTATTCATTGGACTAAAAAATTAAAACACTATTACGTTAGTATGTTACTTGTAGAATTATCTGACAAAAAAACTGAATGTTTGCATGTATATTAGTATGGTTTTTAATCGTTAAGATATTTTTTTAGAGGTATCTTTGTGATTTTTTTCTATCATATCAAGTGAATTGTATTATGTTTTCAACACACTATCTAACTAGCATATCGCACTGATAATACAATACTGTTGTAACTCAAAATAAGTAAAATTTGAGATAACACCACATTAAAAAAAAAATGTGAATAATATTTTTTTCGTCGATTCTGAAAAAAAGTCAAATTTTGAGTTACAACAGTATTGTATTATCAGTGCGATATATCCAGAAGAATAACATATATTTTTCTGATTTTGGTTACTGCACTGCCGCGCTAACGAAGAATACAATAACTCGATTTTGACGCTTCCGAGAAAAACGCGCTCAAAGTTTTGAACTTTCATAGTGAAGTATAAGTTATTGCATTCTTGCTTACTGAAAAACCCGACAACCCGACCCGATTCGTAAAAAGTTACTTAGAGAGTTAATAGATATCGATTCGCTGATTCCGAATATATATATAACTCAAAATCGTCCAAAATCGAATTATTGTATTCTTCGTTAGCGCGGCAGTGCAGTGGATCATATATTTTTAGGCATTCTAATTTGCGTTTAGGTCATGTAGTCCCCTTAAGAAGTGAACGGTAAAAGTCATGTCCTTCTCGGTGTCACGAGAATCACCAGGGTGATAAATTACCCTTACCATTTATACATAAAACACATAGAAGGGCCATTTTAGCGTTCCCAAGCCAAATAAATGGCGCCGAACGTAATTTGTTACGTCTCACTTTTGCGATGCGAAAATGTAACTAGGACCTACGTCACGCACTGTCCTAGATGAGATACAAATGCGATGGAACGCGGTGATATGAGAAATATGAAATAGTTAGAAGAAACTGGAAATTATGGTTGAGAATGAAAGTATGGTTGAAGATACCGGCGTATAGTTTTTGTAAATTATGTTTGGTTGGTAAGTAAGTGATGAGATCAGACGCTGCCTGTGTTGCTTTGTCCTTAGAATGTCGTGTCGTGTCTCTATCGCAATGATATCATAATTATAAAGAGATAGGTAAGTTACCTTCCCAACATTCGATCTTCAAAAACGGTTTGAACCGTTTTTGAAGATCGAATTGTGAAGAAATCATACACCTCGAATTCAGTATTAATAATCTTTATTCACTTTTTTACAATACAGTCGGGTAATTAACAATCACCTATTAATTTGTATGAATATAACAAAAGTAACGCGGATCGGTCAGATATCCTTACGGTTCAACGCCTCGAAATAGACTGACTCTCTCCAAGCAAATCGGTTACCAACTGAGTGTTCCCCACTTTAAACGGAAGTGAACACTCAGCCGGCTATACAACCAATCAAAGCAGAGTAAACAGTACATACAATCACTTTACTAATTAAAATACATTAGGGCTTATAATTAACTGTAAATAAACTTTCTTAATTTAAACAATAATGATTTATTAAATAAACAAAACAAATATACTTTAATACTGATAATCTAGAAATGAATACCTAAAACGGATGTAATAATTTCGTCCAACCACTAGCGCCATCTGTCGCTTGTAGAATAAAGTCTTATTCTTAATAATATTTTACAAAATCATTACAGAATGTTGGGAAGGTGTGTTGGGCACATGTATGTTGTGTGACATTGATGTCACATAACACACATGTTACTTGGTACATGTTCCTTGCTACTTCTTTAATTTTTGCATGCCTTCTGGTAAAATATGGCTGAACTTATTCCCTTTAACACCATGTACTGTACCCATATTTGCAAAGTAAAATATCTTTATCTTTATCTCTCTTCCACGTCACACGATGACACGTGGAAGTAGGGTGTCATAATTATCGGGAGCGAAAAAGAGAAGACAATGGTGCCAATTCTCTTGTACACCGAAATTAACGAAACTATCACAAAATTTTTGGCTATGAGAATCTTAAAGCTATTTTGCAAAAAAATATCTCTAAATTTAAAATTAATTTTGACGCAACTAAAATTTTATTTGACAATCGCGACACCACGTGGTACTTGTTTGCCCTACCCCAGGGATGGCGAACCTCTATACATCTACGTGCCATTTTTTCCAAATAAATATTGAATGTGGCCATGACGTGCCCAATAAACAATCTTGACTTAACCGCTTGAAAATCGGGGTTATTATGGTGGTCAACTTTATTTGCAACTAGCTTTCACCATAATTAATTTATTATTATTATAAAGTTAAAGTTATTTGTTAAAATTAATAATTTTATATTTATTTATATGAAATAAAAAAAATAGTGTGACTTCTTTTGCAAACTAAATGCCTCTATTCATGCCGTGCCTAAATTATTCTGTTACGTGCTACCAATGGCACGCGTGCCATTGGTTCGCCATTCCTGCCCTACCTCATGAATTTTATTTAGAGCCGGAGGCGCGCATACGGGACTCTCTCGACGTGTTTTACATGGAATTTTTCACTTTTTGTATGGAAAATATGAATCATGATTACCTACATGTAGAGTTTTAGGGGTTTAAGAGCTTTATAAAGGGAGTCCAAATTTTCATTATTTTTGCGTTAGGACACACCATTTTCGAGATATAGGTAAGCAAAATAAAAGATAAACGTGAATCAAGTACTGAATTTCGTAAACAGTGCAGTTGACTCTTTCTAACAACAACATAACATAACATAACCATAACTTATAACACATAACACAACACACGCATAACTCATTCATAACTTAGATTTTAATTTAGAAATTAATTTAAATTTTGACTATGCAATTCTTAATCAAATTTAGACATTATAATTTAATTTAAATTTTGACATTGTAATTTCTTTCCTTTTTTATTTGTTTGTCTTTTGGTGTAATGTTTGTCTAGTGCGACTAATTTTGTACGCCATAAATGGCAAAACATGTAGCTACCTCATACTAATTATAACACCTATAAACTGTACTCATGTTTTACAAAATAAATATATCTTGTATCTTGTATCTTCATGTTGTTGCTGTATCTACGGTACACAGCACACTTCCGCTGACGCCGCACAGTGGTTCGAAATCGACGCTCCGTGGACATTGAAATCAAAATTTCTTTAGACGAGAAATAAAAATCGGAATGGCTTTATTTCAGTATTATTTATAATATTTGGTAATATGACAGCTATAGACAGCACCATCTCCGAAAAAAAAAATATTTAATATTTTTTTGTATGAAGAAAAACACAAAAGTCGTTTTTTCTCATAACTTAATAAAACTTAAAGCCTGCGGCTTACATGGGGTGTTGTCCTACATGAGGCGATTCCGAAATGCTATAACACGCACACCCATGCGCGCCGCTTCACTCACAGCAGAGTGTTGAATTTCGAGAAATTCAGTTAGAGATTTTTACGTTGATTTATGTGTGATCTTGAAAATATACAAAGTAATTGACTTTAGTTTGCTAATTTGATTAGTTATAATGAGAAATAATGGAATATACAATATAAAAATACTAAAAAAAACACTCAAATTGAGACTCATTTACAATATAAATAGATTTTGCAATCTTTCTTATAATAATTTAATTCGGTGTTAGTAGATACACAGTTTGACTTCTTAATTAACATTAAAAAAAAAAAGTACAAAAACTTATAACTAATACAGAAAAATACTAAGAATAAGCAATTGTATAATTGAGAAATATATAAAATTTACACAAAAACATCAAACATTAAAATTTTGTCTACTGAGTTTCGTCATCGCTATCAAAGAATTCAAAATCAGAATCCATCATGCTTGGCACCTCAACAAATTCAATGTTTTCCTTATCCATGGTATCCGGGTCAATTAAAAGAAGAGACTTCATTTCTTCAGTTAAATCATTTCTACTCTTATTTGTCAGTTTAGGTCGAATGCTTGACAAATATGGGTCTGAGGATACGATGAAACCATTAAAGATGTCATGGTTTGTCGCTCTGCGACAAAATTTCCGCGTATGATGTTCCCTGAGTTTTCTAAAATCTTTGTTTCGGGCCTCAGATGCCTCTTCTGATAGCTTTCCTATAGGCAAAATGTTGAAATGTTTTATTATTTCAGCTCCATGCAGCAGAAGTTTGTGGATACTGGAAGGCATGAAATACCAGCCATACAGTTCCACATACAGCTGCGCAGTTTCGTCGAGATAATTGGCAAACAAATCAATATTAATAGACTGTCCTGATGATACAACACGGAGAATAGTTGCGAATTTTTGGATGAGCTCCTGACTCAATCCAGTGATATTTGCAGTCTTCTCAGGACACTGGAAAAATCTTCTAGCCGTGTTGCCATCATTCATGGTCCCAGCACCTTTATATAAAAAATACTGATATGAGAACATTATAAGATAAGTTTTATAGTATTACACTAACTAAAAAACCCTTTGATATTATACAAAATAAATAAATCAACTAACCTTGTTTTACGATATCCACCAGGAGTCCCATTTCCTCTCGAAATTTTCGCTGTATCGTCTGTTTGCGACTTTTCAAAGCTGCTTTACTAGCTTCATCTCTGGCTTGCCATTTTTTAAAATCTAATCGGTAAGCGATATGCAGCAGGCATTCCATGGATCTGATCCATGCATGCAAAGTCGACAAACCGTACTTGTAAATATCAGATGATACAGATTTCCTAAAATATGAATAAAAAGGTTAAAAGTGTTTTTCAATAAGAAAAAAATAAAAAAAAATAACATACATTTCCAATATTCAACTTACATGTGAATCTTCTCCAAATCATTCATTTCACTTGGTACAGCTTTACAGATGTCACATGTTTGCATAGAGGTTTGTGACAGGTGAGACGTTATTTTGCCATCTATCATGGTCATTAACATTGAATGTTTAACTTGTATATTATTTTCAATGATAGATGGCTTCAATGCTTTAATTTCAGCATCGATCAAACCCATTTCCTCCTTCATGTCCAACTTATTTTCGCTGACAAACTTGAAATAAATTGGTCTGCAAAGCATTGTAGAAGAAGGTTTTGGGTTTTCCCAGACCAAATCCTCACCACACATCAATTGCAAGGGTACAAAAGAGCTCATAAAAACACTAGAGTCGTCTTCATCTGCATTCATGCATTGCTTGTAGTTGCTTTGATTTGACGCACCATCGAAGCCCCATTTGCAGATTAAGATCAGTTCTTTATCTTGCAAATGGTCCAAGTTTAATGTTTTGGCAAGTCGAGTGACAGTGATGTCCAAAATAGCTTGAAGTTTTACTTTAACTCCTCGTTCGGTCACTTCAATATCGCTCTCAGGAGGATAGCATGCCTTCTTGGCATTTAAAACCGAATAATATGATGGGTACAAATCTACACCACTTTCTTTCGCAGTTTCCCTTAAAGTTATATACTGCCACTTCGACAATTTCAAAGAAATAAATATACCCAACGCTTTCTCTGCTGAATACTTGTTAGTAGTTGTCTTGCCTTTCAAAAAATTCTTGATCTGTGCTGCTTTTTCAGGATGCTCGGTAATATATTTTATTAAATCTTTCACGTCCTCATTCTCCTCACCACATCTCACTGCAGTAGCATATGCAAGTTCCTGAGAGTCGTGCGTTAAAAGTTCTTCTATTCTTCTCTTCTTCTGTTTTTGGCATAATTCTGAGAAAGGTTTTCTTGGGCTCCTTTTTAGTGTTGTAGTGCTAACGTGTACATGTAGTTACTTTGGACGTGGATGCACCATCATTTATACCACTAGCACTTGAGGTTGAAGGTTCAACAGTATCAGTAACAGAGTCGATTGATACCAATCCAATTTCTTCACTTTGTACAAATCTGTCTTTAATGAAGTTGGGCCATTTGATCTCTTTTTCTAGCCATGTCTCATACTTCTTGACAAATGTATGCATTGTTCGATTACACGATTTCCAATTTCTATGCAAAACACACATATACACTTGACAAAACTGTTTTAATTTTTTTTGTTCTTCTTCAGACAAATTTGTCGCTTTGGTTAGAAGTGCTTCTAACAAAATACTAGGCTGCGAAAAGCAACTTTTTGTTTTCACAAATATGAATATGTCCAAATTTGTATAAAATCCTTCCATGATAATAAGTAAGTACGTAAGCAAGAAGTTAATGTTATAGCGCGAACAGTTGCTGACAAAAACTAATGATTTTGACGATGTTGTCCCTATTTATATAAAAGTACCCTCTTAATCGTATCTTAATTAATAGTAGTTAGTTAAACACTTCGTAAAAATAGCCCTTAACTAATGTATCTTAACTCGTTAACAATATTTGCAACATGCACTAATGAGATGAGACTAAATTACCATCATAAGTTAATTAGCATGCATTAAGCATTGATTTCCTGCTAAACTTGAGATTACGAACAGCTTACATCAAACAATCATTACTATGTAATTATCGTTGCCCATTGGTATGTGCACCTATCCCAAAGATATCAAATAATATAGTATTAAATTCCTTCGAGAAATCCACTGAATTTCTTGAAGTTCATTACTCTGCTCTGAGTGAAGTGGTGAAATAATATATTTCTCAATTATACAATTGCTTATTCTTAGTATTTTTCTGTATTAGTTATAAGTTTTTGTACTTTTTTTTTTTAATGTTAATTAAGAAGTCAAACTGTGTATCTACTAACACCGAATTAAATTATTATAAGAAAGATTGCAAAATCTATTTATATTGTAAATGAGTCTCAATTTGAGTGTTTTTTTTAGTATTTTTATATTGTATATTCCATTATTTCTCATTATAACTAATCAAATTAGCAAACTAAAGTCAATTACTTTGTATATTTTCAAGATCACACATAAATCAACGTAAAAATCTCTAACTGAATTTCTCGAAATTCAACACTCTGCTGTGAGTGAAGCGGCGCGCATGGGTGTGCGTGTTATAGCATTTCGGAATCGCCTCATGTAGGACAACACCCCATGTAAGCCGCAGGCTTTAAGTTTTATTAAGTTATGAGAAAAAACGACTTTTGTGTTTTTCTTCATACAAAAAAATATTAAATATTTTTTTTTTCGGAGATGGTGCTGTCTATAGCTGTCATATTACCAAATATTATAAATAATACTGAAATAAAGCCATTCCGATTTTTATTTCTCGTCTAAAGAAATTTTGATTTCAATGTCCACGGAGCGTCGATTTCGAACCACTGTGCGCCGGCGCGACACTGAGATCGTGCCTTCTCTTTTTACTCATAATATCATTGCCTGTATGTGTATTAATGTCACTCAAAGTAGCTCGCATCGCGTCGCCATCTTTGCTCACCCAGCGGGCTTAGCATGACGCTGTCTATCTCTTCGAAGAATAGACAATGCTATTTCCATACAAAGTGACATTTCGTTTCTCCATTTTTGACGTCGCATCGTAAAAATCCTTCTAAAATCTGCCATTTTGTCTTTCGTTTTTACCGATCGTTGTCTAGGTCCTTTTTAACGTAGACTATTTCAGAAGACAGTTGTCTAAGGTAGTGAAGACAATTTGATTTTTTAATCGCCAAGCTAAAGACGGTAGAAAACTTCTTACTCGACGGCCACAGAGTATAAAAATGGAATGGAAAAATGTTCTTTTTCACTTTTTGTATGGAAAATGTGAAAAATTATTACCTACATGTTGAGTTTTAGGGGTTTAAGGGTTCCATAAAGGGGGTCGAAATTTTCATTATTTTTGCGATAGGACACACCACTTTCGAGATATAGGTAAGCAAAATAAAAGATAAACGTGAATCAAGTACTGAATTTCGTAAACAGTGCAGTTGACTCTTTCTACTTTGCTGCCGTCGTACTGTCTTCACGAAACGTCATTTTTGTCTATTCTTCCGTCGACAAGACGGTGCTTGTGGTAAGCCTGCGGGACATTCAGTAACATTACGTCAGGCCGTCACGGTTAATAATACTGCCCTCTTTCTTCTGTCTAGTCCCGTTACATATAATATTTATTCTAATACTATAAAAGGGGTAATATGTCATTCTGTCTAGCTCTACCGCTGTCGTGGTCGGACGTGTAAGTTGTATGGTCTGTTCCAAAAGTATCCGATGAAACTGTAAACAAACCTTGTTCAGGTTAAATACTTACGTAATCACTAAGGGCCAGTTGTTTGATCAGTAGTCAAACATACTAATAGTTAAAAAGCGTTAGTTAAACTAACAATTTGTTAAAAATGACATATGTATGTTGTATGACTAATGGTTAAGCTAACTATAGTTAAAAAGTGACAATTTGCTATGAACGTTAACCATGCGCAGAGAGAGTAGTTAAACTTTAACTATTGTCAAGTGCCTAATTGTTAAATTGACTATTTGTCATTTTAACTATGTATCAAACAACGGGCCCTTAGCAAAGGAAATTAGTAACAAATTTTTCTGTATTTATAAGGTTATACTCTCAACCTTTTCCAAGAATTATCATTTGAATAACATTATTAGATTGTAACTGAAAAGTCATCAACAAAAATTGAGGTTATAAAATTAACCTCAATTGTCAACTGAAAAACTTCGTTAAGGTGATTTAAAATTATATTTTCGTGTTTAAGAATTCAAATAATTAAATCAAAGTACTCAATTAGTAAGTGACACTAAAGTTGGCTACCACAGATACATTTTGGGATCCATTTGTTTACAATTGAATCATATACTTTTGGTACAGGCTACACATAAATTGTATTCGCTGATGTAGACCAAGGTAAGAAACTATCTGTTTAGATAATACGGCGGAGGGCGAAAATTGTTTAAATGGGGACTACTGCTTGAAGGGTGTGTAGAATAGTCAATATTGTGAGATCTTATGTATGGTGTAACATAGAATGTAGAAGAAAATAAGAAGGTTTGTAGTTACATAAATATGTTAGCAACAACGTCATCCTATGTTTCCAGGCTTCCCATTAACTTAGAGGAAACAGTAGATTGTTATACAAAGGTCTAATATTACCCATTATATACGAGGTAGTCTTACTCCCGAGCTTTAGCGAGGGAGTAAATAGAAACGGGGTTATAATGGGTTTTTAGCGCCGTGTGTTATACTCTACTTTTCACTACGATTGCGAGAAAATAAAATAATCTAATAAATAATTATATATTTTACATTTTTTATATCTTCTGTGGCCGCAACGCAATGCACGCATTCTACAGAAGAGATCACCGCTTTTAGTTCTATTTTCAAAAATAAAATGTTCTTCTTTTTTATGAAACAGTAATAAGTCGAGTCTTTATTCATGATTATTCTACTTATGAATTAAGACTATTTCGTTTTGGAAGGCTCGTTGGTAACAGACAAGAAAAATACTTTTTCCCCTCGAGGAAAATATGCTATTTTATCCCCGCTCTGGTACGCTACAATGATGAACTTTTTTAGGAAGAGGAGTGAAAAAATTAGTAGGTCATCAATTCTACAACCACGCAAAGTGGGGCTATCTCGACGGTATGGCAGCAGGGTGTGGACTGTGGATTTGAAGCTGTGGCGCAAACTATGTCCCGCTTCCTATCCTGCCCTCTCATCATCTGCCTAGCCATTTCTCAACTACGTTGTGATCGGCTTCATGTTTAGCAGGATGCAGCTGAATACCAGTATTTTATATGAACCGACTGCCTATCTGACTTCCACAACCCAGTTACTGGGTGACACACGATCCTGCCCTCTGTGCTCCAAAATTTGCAGCCATAGTGATATCTGCGCTGCCAATAATGCGCTGCTATTGGGCCAATAAAATTTAAAACACTGTCGTGCCATCGACACGACGAAGGAAAGATGATCAATTCATCATCATCTTGCCCTTAACCCTATTTGTTTAGGGTTGGCGAAGCATGTCTCACTCTATGTACAGGGTTATTGGTTATATGTAGGCAATCCATTAAGGGGATGTAGGAGAGGTAATTTGCAACAAAATAACCTCTGATGTTATGCAAATGTCAACAATTTTCGAGTAATTTGACATTTAATATTTTTTTTTCGGTACACAACTTAGAAAATTTATTTTGAAAAAATGCATGATTTTTTTTTAAATTATTATTATCTGTTTCTACTTTAATACATACATTATAAAAAAAAACTATGAAATGACAGTAATTATCTTTAATAGTTTTACAAATCGTTACAATTTTCTAACATTTTGAGTAGGTTATTTGACTAAAATAGTAGATTTCTGGAAAAAAACACGGAAGTACTTTATCGGCAGAACATTCATATAACGTGTACAACTTCTCAGCTATCGATCGAGATACAGTAAGATACCAGATATCTTCAAAAAATATAAAATGGTTGACATTCGCATAGGGGTCATCAGGGGTCATTCGGCTGCAAATGACCTCTCCTACATCTCTTTTACGGATTGCCGACATATAACCAATAACCTTGTATACAGTGTATCTTCTACAAGTTTATAAAACAACATGAAACCACCTTTTCAAAAATAAACTATTACTTGTTTTTTTTTTAAGGTATTTCCCTTTTAAAGGGTTTCAAAATGAAAAAAAAAAACCGAAAAAAATAGGGTAGGTATTATGAACATAGATATATAGTTGTATTGATGATTTTAATGATTATAATTCAGTAAAAACATCCAGCTCTGAATAATATCCATCAAGAGCATTCCCTTAAACACATCGCAGGCACGATGCCAGCTCCTGCAAGTATTACATGCCGTTTTAGAAGCAGGATTAGGAATGAAGGCAGACGATGCATGTTAGTGGATTTCCTCGTACCGGGTATATGTGCTTCGATTCTGATAGAAACAGGATTCATTTATTCTAATGTTTTCATGTGCACACAAAGATATCTATTTATTTTTAAGATGATATTCTGTTGACGAAGTTTAGTATATTTTATATTAATGTAAAAGGAAAATATTGAAGATACAGCGTTGCCTGCTATAGAGCTATGTGGAACAGGGTGTAAAGTTCAGTCATACTCTATAGAAAAGGGAGGATCCTCCGACCAGACGGGGGTCGTGTCTGGTGGACAACTGCCCAACGGTTTGATGTCGGGACGTAGTATATATGCTAGTTGCGCGGTAAACTCTGCTTGCGCGATTCAGGATTTTGCGTGACGTCAGTGTGACGTGTACGTCGCATGTGGCAATGTAGATACCGTTACAATGCAAAAAAATATAAAGAGCATTGCACAATTTGAAATATGTAAGTAAGCATATTCAATATATTATTTTGGAAGATAAAAGTAGGGATTGAATTGGATAATTCTGTGTCGTAATAGTTGTTACTTTTAAGTAGCTATATCAGAAAAGGTTTCAGGTCTTGACTACCAGCAGGTAAAATATGGTAATATCTCCTTTGCTATAAAATACATTATAAACATTTGCTGTTGCTAATAACCACGCTACTGTTGACAACGCTCAGTTCAGCTCCGCTCTGAGAGTTGAAAATCCAACAGTGCGCTTTTATTTTTAATTTTTTTTATGTGTCAACTTGTGTTAGGGAAAACGGACATTATTCAAACCATGCCATATGACTGCACAGATAATAAGCTATAGTCAAGTAAACCCTATGAATATTTTTTATTTAATACCCCAAGCAGAACTTAACGTTTTTAAACGAGATTATTAAAAAGGTTACATTTTAAAAAGCAATTTTATTTGAGTATCGCTATCTGATTGGAGCACCTAAAATAATGAGTATAATGAAAAGCATTCGACAAGATTCTAAAACTATTCTAACGCAATTAAAACTTAAAAAGCTTCTTGAACGTCGATTAAAAATGTTAATGATCTATTCTGAGAATGGCTAGTAAACCAGCTGACATATCTTGGCACCCCATCGCGGCAGTACTTAGGTACAAAGAGAAGTATAGTAGACTTAGTAAATGCATTAAAACACTATTGACAAGTATTCCTGCTAAATTGAAACTTCACTTAAGGTTGATATTAACTAACTGGTATTGTCTACATATATTATGAGTTTATGACAGTTAGATATAGTATATGACGGAGAAGCTACGTCTCTCTCGTTATCATCAGCCATATTTTAACTACTGTGGGCGTACTATGGGAAGTGTTGGTTATTGCACATTAGAAAAACCATTTTCAGTTCAACTCTAATTATAAAATACGAACAAAGTAATCACACTAGCGAATCACACACTGTAGGCACACGACACAACTATACAGAACGCGCGACAGTTTCTAAACGTGGTCACTGCTTGACCGCCACCGACCAACTCTACGCGAGCGTTATGTTGTAGACTCTGTCGAGCGCCGCCTGGTGGCGCTGGTTTCCCGATTAGTCAAAGTCAAACGATTGGTTTAACGTATTTCCGACTTATAGAACTGTTCGTTTTATGACGTGTAAGTGACACTAAACCTTATGAAATGAAACTGTTTATTCTGTAAATAGGATATCGGTCAAATATACACGTCAAATCAAAAAAAAAAATTGATGGAGTCGACATTTCCTATCTGACTACTGCCCCTGAGAAGAAATCACGAAACAAACTCAGAGGTCATAGTCTTTTTTAAAGTTCAGACAATCTTGGTCAGATCATATGACGACCGTGTGGATCAGTGTCTGAAATGGTCTTTTGAGGAAAGAACTACACAGGTTTGAGTGGACCTGTCCAGTCAGTGCAAGCATTTGTCAGTAATCGTGTAGCTCAACTCTTGGGCTTAAGCATAGATCAACCTCGTAACCGCTTTACCGCCTGTTAACTTGATTATACACAATAATACATGGCCAAAAAGGCTGTGCTGGCTGCCCCATTTCAAAAATCCACCCTGTATATGCTAGTCGCGCGGTAAACTCTGCTTGCGCGATGCAGGATTTGCGTGACGTCAGTATGACGTGTAGCTCGCATGTGTCGATGTAGATACCGCTACAAATATTTATGTGGGAGTGTTGCCGTTTGTGCGCGTAATTGCCAACCGTCAGGCGTCGGTCGGCCAACTAATGTGTAAATGTGTGCGCACAGCGGCCTGTACGTACAGGGAGCTGGCCGACTTTAGTGACACAGTCTTTTGTTAGCAAGAATCTCTGTCCGACTTTTTTTGTTCGTCCATGGCAGGTACAAAGAAAGATAGAAAAACACCTCAATCCATTTGGTGGATTTCATGCGGACAACGAGACAATTTCTATTCGGAACCGCTTCGAATTCAGACCGCACTTTGTTTAGATATTTGGCACTATAGAAGTTTATACAGTCCAATGAATTTTATGTACCTAGTAAAATAATTGAAGGTGCTGAATTAATGAGGTACTTTTCAACCCACGATATGGGAGCTGTGACGTAGGCGGGCACTTTAATGAATGAAAGTGTTTTTGTTTAGAAACAAAAATACATTCATTCATTAAAGTGCCCGCAAGCCGCCGTTCATTTAAGTGCTTGTAATGTATATACGGCTTGAGGTAGTCTTCAGGCCGAATAATTTCATCGTGTTTGCATTAGTTTTATTAAATGCTATTCAAACGTGAAACTATTAGTGAAACTAATATTGCGCAACTCGTTTTGTAACGTAAATTCAGCTTTATTTTCATTCGTTCGTTTTGTAATGTTGGTCTTTGTGGGATTGAAGAATGTTTTCTTTCTTTGAATGATCTGTAAACAAAATCTTAAATCAGAAAACCAGCGGAGTAATTGCGTAACGCACGTAAAATTGGCAATGCTATTCATTTCGACAGTTCAATAACATATACTACGTTATTTACGTTGTTGAGCAGATGAATTTTTCAAACTTAAGAAGCAATGGATTAGGGATTTCCTTAAAAATCCGGATTGTGATTAAAAGTGTGTTCACAAGTGGGGGGCAGATATTTGGTTCAGTTTGGTGCTATAACTATTCCAACGGTTTTATTACCTTTTTCTAGTCAGATCGTGATCTTGAAAACTGATTGAAGGAGATTAATAATGTTGTTCTGCTCCCAAAAGATTTGTGCTAGGTCGAGTCGGATCAAGCTCTAATTCTTACGTGGTGCAGAAAACCCATGTTTAGAATATTGTATAAATTAATGTTGTATAGTTCATGTAGGAATATATACCTACCTAGTCATAGTATTACTTGCGGCGGCATCCACATAAAACGACGAGCTAAATGCAGCTCGACCAAGCATAAATCTTCCTTTAAACATAACTAACTTAACATACTCATTTTACATAAATCGAATAGCAATAAATTTTATTCCGAAGTCTGACCCACCTCCGATCCTACATAATATGGAAGTAGTCACTAGCCACTAGCCATCGCTCCAAATGTAATTCCGTGCAACCTCGCCCGGCCGATATCTAGTGATAAATAAAACATTGGGGCTATCAAAGATGTAAATCGTTAGATTTGCCTTCACCGTATTTAGGTGAGGAGCAGTGGTGGCCCAGTGGTATCGGCCCCGACTTACGAGTAGTAGGTCGTGGGTTCGAACCCAGGCAGGCGCTTTACTTTGTGGAAGTAATTTCATCACCACTGCTCTCAAAACGGTGAAGGAAAACATCGTGAGGAAACCGACATGTCCTAGAACCAAAAATTCGAAGACATGTGACATCTACCAACCCGCACTGGGCCCGCGTGGTAGATTACAGCCCATTCCCTCTCACAGAGAGGAGGCCTGTGTCCCAGCAGTGGGAACATTATAGGCTGGTTATGTATGTATGTATTTAGGTATGCGCAAAAAAGTATCCATATTGAAAAGAGTGAGCCCACACATGCCACGTGGAACAATTAGATTCGATTTTTAGTATTAGTGAGCAGCCCCTGCAGTCTCGACATTAGACAGCGACAAAAATCGGTCGCTAAGTCATAACGTTGTCAAATTGCTTTAATAGATTTTCAACTTTATCTCCAAAGCATAAGGTTGAAAATCTATTAAAGAAATTTGACATCGATTAGACTTAACGACCGATTATTGTCGTTATATTTGTCGAGACTGCTGGGCCTGGACAGTCATCATTTGCTAGCCTTTTGCCAACTATGTCAGGGTCGGCTTCGTGTGTAACCAGATGCAGCTGAATACCAGTATATTACATGAAGCGATTGCCTGTTTGATGAATTCTGGTAAGACTAAGGTCCGTATTACAGAAGGAAACTCAAGCATCGATCTCTGTTTAAAACTAGTTTTAAGTCAAGTTTTAATTTTAGAATGTTCCTCAAGCATAGATTCATTGTTCATAGTTCAGCTGAGTTTGGCTTTATTTTAGATCGTTACTCATACATAGTTAACGGTCAACTAGAAACTAGTTGGCGAGCAACTAGAAACTAGTTGGCGAAAACTAGAAACTAGTTGGCGAGCAACTAGAAACTAGTTGGCAAGAAACTAGAAACTAGTAGAGCGAGGAACTAGGAACTAGTTGGCGAGCAACTAGAAACTAGTTGAGAGAGCAACTACAAGCTAGTTGGCGAGCAACTAGAAAGTAGTTGGCGAGCAACTAGAAACTAGTGGGGCGAGCAATTAGAAACTAGTTGGCGAGTAACTAAAAACTAGTTGCCGAGAAACTAGTAGAGCTAGCAACTAGTTGGCGAGCAACTAAAAACTAGTTGGCGATTAACTGGAAACTAGTTGGCGAGCAACTAGAAACTTATTAGCGAGTAACTAGTAGAGCTAGCAACTAGCAACTAGTTGGTGAGCAACTAAAAACTAGTTAAGAATACATGAAATTGACACACTACAATGCATTGTTGTGTCTATTGATATTATTCAAATGTTATTGTCAACGGAAGAGAAACTTGACCTTGGCCGTGTCCTTGAGATAATAAAGTAGTAAGGTATATTTTATTGTATTTGTTTATTATATTTGACGGAGAAGGTGTCTCTCTCGTTATTATCAGCCATATTTTAACTACTGTGGGCGTACTTTGGGTAATGTTGGTTATTGCGCAATAGAAAAACCGTTGACAGTTCAAATCAAATTATAATTCACGAACAAATTAATCACACTAGCAAAACACACACTGTATTGTCACAACTATTCGGAACGCGCGACAGTTTCTAAACGTGTTCACTACTTAACCGCCAACAACAAACTCTTTCTTTAACTCTGGTCAAGCGTTATGTTATAGCCTCTGTCGAGCGCCACCTGGTGGCGCTGGCGTCTCGATTAGTCAAAGTCAAATGATTGATTTAACGTATTTCCGACATATATTGTATAATCATAAACATAATACATAAATATGAAATGTTTTATGTACAATAACTATAGGCATACACACAAACAAACACTCGTGTCTAACACACACACTCACACCATCAATCAATTGTACCTACCACGTTTACAACCTTTACTATGTGATATAATGGGGGGCTTGGAGTTCTAAAATACAACAAATTACAAAATTTCGATAAAATACGTGTCCACCTTAATATAACTAGTATAAGAATGTAATTTGTGGAGATAATATAGACATTATTTATTAATTGTTTTTCTATTTTTATTGTGACCATCTTTTGACGCGGTCGGGCGGATCTAACAATTTAAATCTATGGTAGCTAGTCTCGCCTTCGGAATAAACTAAAAGAGTCTAGAACTAGCAAAAGAGCTGCAGTACGCCAGTACAACTTATTTATTCTCTTTGGTCTAAAATTGCTCGTAAAACGTTTATCATTGTGTGTCTCAGTGGTGGTTTTAAAATTTTAATTTTGCTCTCTTTCTTCAAATATTGTATGTTTATTCTAGGATTTTTGATAGCATTTTGAAAGGGATCTGTAGTCGAATCATCATTATTATGTGAAATTCTGGTATTCAGCTGCATCCGGTTAGCCGGTCCGTTTGTACAAACATGCCTCACGCACACATTTACATCATAAGGTGCCATTACGCGTCACAAAGGCGTCATTGTAGGTACTGTTTACGTTGAGTAATAAAATAAAATAATGCCTTCTTGTATTGTGAAATGGTGTAAAAATAATTCTACATCCCAGAAAAAGTGTCAAGGAATAACATATCACAAGTAAGACACTTACGCACACACACATAGATCGGTACGGCGCTTCACTTTCGACATGCTGAAAAAAAAATAGACAACCCAACGTTTGTATATTCTATAGGCTTCATACTTTCGGTTGGTATTAAATTTATTCGTTAAACTCATGAGTGTAATATTTAATAAAAAGTAATTTTAATATTTTTAATTAATGATAGTCTGGCCAAGAATTTTTTAGACAACCCACTCTAGGTATATTTTCTAATATATTAAATTTGATATAAAATACTTTTCATCCATTAAACAGATGGGTGAAGGTCGTTTCTAGTTCGGATCTTAGACTATGTGCGACGCGGAATCCTATTTTTTCTAGTCCGTGGCAGATCATGATTATTATATTTTTAACCAATAACAGCCACACAGTTGATTGTAAAAATGTGACAGCAATTAATTTTTTTTTTTTTGTCCTGGTCTGTCTTTCACAAACCGGTTGTCAATAAAAAATTAAAAAAAATTGAGGCATTTATTATTTATTTATTTATTCATATAACAATTCGTATTGGGTCTGAAATATTTTGTACATTAATTAACATAATAGATATAGCTAAAAATAATTAATTATGAATTTCAAATAGTAGTTTCACCAAAACAGAAAAAAAAACAACATGTAGTAAATATTAAGCAATTATGTCCATAGATTGTAAATCGATAATATGTCAGTAAATTTTAAATAGTTAGAATTATATAAATGATTCTAAATATTATTGTGTCAAATGATTGTAAATATTATCATGTCAAATGATTAAAATAATCTAATAGTATTGCATATATTTAATGTTATAAACTAATTAATAAATATTAAAACTATCTATTATCATTCGTCACCAATTCAGTTATAGAGTATAAACATTTTTCTAAGAGGAATGCTTTAAGTTTAGCTTTGAATAGAG
Source organism: Griposia aprilina (assembly GCA_916610205.1). Classification (NCBI taxonomy): domain Eukaryota; kingdom Metazoa; phylum Arthropoda; class Insecta; order Lepidoptera; family Noctuidae; genus Griposia; species Griposia aprilina. Next base: position 20,286,765 of record OU744285.1, on the reverse strand, counting down.
TACCCTTGTAAATCAATGATCTTAAATCAGTAGGCAACCTATTAAATAATTCTACAGCTTGGTATTTATAGCAATGTTCAGTAATATTAAGTTTAGGTGCAATTTTATTTTTTATATCGTTTCTTCTAGTGTTCTCTCTAAGTTCACGTTCTTCTTGTGATTCGTGCTCATGTATGTATTTTGCAAAGTAGCTCAGTACAACTAGAACATATAAACTTGGTACTGTTAATATACCTAATTTAAAAAAAAAAACCTTTACATGACTATCGTTGTGGGATTTTAACAATCGTTCTTAATGAACGTTTCTGTAGTATGAATGCTCTTTGGCAATTATACCCGTAACTGCTCTCCCAAAACATAATGCTGTATCGTAACCTGGATTCTACCAATGCATAATATACTGCTTTTAGCTGCTTTAGATTAATATCGTCCCAGAGGTTTCTTAGCGCGTAACAAGCTGAAAATATTGAGGAATCAATGGCGGTGAGCTCTTTTTTCCATTCACAGTAGGCAAGTTAGCATTTACCATGATTGTAGGTTGTTTTTCCACATTATAACGCCTTGAAAATCTATAGTACCTGAAACAAGATTTAAGCTTAGCATGGCATTTCACTTGTTCTTCTATTACCCATATCGAGTACCTCAGTTAATTTTTTCTTTATATTTATCTTTCATTCGGCATCTTGCTCTCGCAGTGAAACGTCTGAACACAAATGAATCGAAAATGAAAAATGGTTTCATTAGTGAACCGATCCAAAGATGTTGAGTTACGGCATTCGTCATCTTTCACTCGATCGGTTTCGCCTCGACTTCAAATGATCGAAGAAATGAACGCTCATTCCTATGTAATATTGTCGGTGTTATGTGAACATAGAATAAACCAAAAATTAACATTCACTCGAGTAAAGCGTCTGTTTTCAGCTTCATAGACATCAGGTTTTATATGTTCATTTTGAATGTAGTTGCATCCTATCAAAGGGAAGGCTGGTCTTTTCAAACCCTAACCAAACCAGCCCTTGGTAGAAAACTGCTGGATAGCGAGACATTTAGAAATAAAATATTAATAATATATACGGGATATTTTTTTAACCAGTGCGGAAACTGTAACCATGAAATCAGCACATGATTGTAGACCCTCTAGCGCATAAATTCCTTGTCGGTTATAAAAAAAAAAAAACTGCTGTTTCATAGAAAAGTGCAATATCTACGCTGTCAAAACGTATGAATCAACTAATAAAAGTACATATATATACATATATATATATATATATACAGTGTGAGTCTTCATAATGTGCACATATCGAAATGAGGGAAACTAAGCTTAATTTTAAGAACGGAAAAAATATATAAAAAAAAACAAAAAAAACAACGCATACAAAAGTGTCTATACCTGATAAAGTATGGTACGTAGCCGAGTGCAAGGCTTTAACAGTTGATAGGAAATGTTGTGTTTGAGTTATAAACATGGTATTTTTTTTTTAGAAAGCTGAATTGATGGATAATAATTTAAAGTAATAAAAAAGGGTAGGTAATCGGGGCTTTCATTTTGAAATTTAACAATTAATGCAATAATTGATGAAAAAATATCAGTTTTGTTTTTTACAAACCCGTTATTTCTCAATTGAAAGCGTTTTTTTTTCTTTAGTTTTTTTTTATGGGGACGTCCTGTTACTTCCACTCATTACTGAGTTTGCTTCATCTAGATAGATCGTTTAGTTTAAAAGTTATACCGATTTGTTTACACAGGGGTTACAGCAGCGAACGAGAATTAAAAAAATGCATTTTTTTTTTTTTCCCGTCGATAAAATTAAGCTTAGTTTCCTTCATTTCGATATGTGCACATTATGAAGACTCACACTGTATATATACATATATATATTTTTTTGTATATATACCTGACGAAAAATTACTAGGGTTAATTATGAATTATTATTACTAATTATTATTTTATTATTACTAGAATCATATGCTGAATTCATGATTGCAGTTTGCGCACTGGTTAAAAATTTACCACGTATATATTTTTAAAATTTATCTTTTATTATTATGTATTTCTGAATAATTAGAAATGTATTCTTCTTCCTCTTCATAGCACTCTTGTCAGAGCGGTTATGGTCTTCATGTAGTTTCCTTTCTAGGGGCTGATGTGATCCGCAGTGGGAGTTGAATCAGTGCATTAAAAATACCAATAATTGGAGTAGATGGTGAGAAATCGTAAGGCGAATCACTAGAAATCTACCAACAATTTTATTGGTCAAAGTCAATAATTAATATTTTAACAAAGTCGTCAAATTTAATTAAATCAGATCGAGCTCTCAATTTAACAGAAAACTAAGAAAGTAAATTGAAGAAGAAAACATTAATTGAATAGAGAAAACTTATTTTACCTTTGATAACATTTATTTTCCTTGAACTAATATATTGAATTATTAACAAACTAAAAAATGGCGTCGAAAAATTCCTCCGCATCGCTGTTGACTGGTAATGTACCCAAGAGACTGGCGGCATTGCCACGCTGTATAGCAATGCTTAGCCTCTGACCAGGGTAAAAGCCAGCCCTTGGGTGACGGGAAGTGTCAAACAGGTGTTTGGAGATTTAGTTTCAGTTAGGTTAGGTTATTAAATTTTAATTGTAAATACTATTGTAATTTAATAAAATCTGTAAATTATATATATTGAATTACTCCTTTTAGATACTTATTATTCAAAAACATCGTAATAGTACTCTCGTTATTTATTACGTAAAATAAAGATAATAGAGCCCCATTTACGCGATTCAATTTTCTTGCCTTTCGTGGCATGCAACAAATGTCTTGCATCGGCGAAATACTGTTTAGACGGTGCAAATTTTATTGTTGATTTTTTTAATTGCGTAATAGATCTGCTCTTGGTCTCGATCTCGTTTGGTAGAAAGCGATGAATGAATTCTACGATGGAACGAGCAAGCCCAGAAGATGCCTGTTCACTCTTGCTTTGCAGGTTGGCGGGTTATACGTCGAAACGAACACAGACGCTGACGGAGAACTGGCTTCATCTAGTATGGTATGCGTGTAAATTAGGATTAACGAAACGGAACGGTTACCTAAATGAGGCAAAAGGAGTATGTAAGGATCGTAGCAGGTGGCGTTCTGTAGTTTCTGCCTACCCCCATGGGAAGAAGGCGTGAGTTTATGTATGTGTATGTATGTATGTAGGATTAACTCAGTTTTAGTCTGCCCTCTATTATCTTGCTATTACTAACCCGCTATGATGTGAAAAATAATCGCTTACTTATATCATTCCCAGACAACGCCGATCCTTTACAAACATTTCTAGTTATTTTTCAATGCCCAGGATTCTTTTATGCAATGGACTTGGTAGGAAGATAAAGAGGGCTTGTGGGGTACGTTACTGACAGGCCGCCATTTTTTTTTATATTAATGTAAGTATCTATGTATATTATAATTAATGAACTTAGGTTAAATCGAGGGAGAAAGTTTTTTGTTTAAATACAGGCTGGTTTTTTATGACTGGGTTTTATACAGAATGGTTTGTTTTTGTAAAGTGGGATTACTTTTCAATAAACGGGGTGATATTGATGATTTGAAAAGTATGTACTAATAAATTATACCATCTCAGCCTCTAGATTTGTGCCGATTTACTGAATAAATAAAATCGAAATAATGTTTTGCCAATGTAATCTCAATTTAACGAGACTTTGTTACCGGTCTTCTGACCTTTTCAAGAAAGGTCAACACAGCCAATTTCTTGTCATAAATAAACATACTTACGTAAAACCCTAATAAACTCGACTTTTCTGCCTTTGTTTACCTGAATTAACGAAACAAAAAAAGCAATAATCATTTGAAATAAATGAAAGTTGATATGCAAATGTTGATATTCTATGGTACTAACAAAAACAGTACACGTGTTAAAAACATAGCATAAGAATAAGCATAATTAGCCTATAATGTTCCCACTGCTGGGACACAAGCCTCCTCTCTGTGAGAGGGAGTGGGCTATAATCCACCACCCGGGCCCAGTGCGGGTTGGTAAATGTCACATGTCTTCGAAGTTTTGGTTCTAGGACATGCCGGTTTCCTCACGCTGTTTTCCGTCATCGTTTTGAGAGCAGCGGTAATGAAATTATTTACACAAAGTAAAGCGCCTGTCTGGGCTCGAACCTAGGACCTACAAGTCGTAAGTCGCGTCCGTTCATACCGGGCCGCCACTGCTGCAGCTGTGTAAAAAAACATGTAAGTATTTTCTTAATATCTTTTTTCAAAATTATAAGAAAATAAAATCACATTCAGCTCCTGTCGGCCATTTAAATCGTTTCGACAACAATATTAGTACAAAGAACTACTAAAAAATAAACCAAATCGACCGACTTCCAAATAAAAGACAAAAAAAGGAAGAAAAATAGGTAAAATAACTTTTTCGGAAGTCGGTTGTTTTTGTTTGTAAAAAAGTTTTTATTTTTCACTATTTACATAGTTGCGGTACCTACCCCACACAAATTCGTATAGCACGACTTGATATGTAAATAACAGTGACAAGAAATTATTAAAACATCATCAACATAAACTAAGTGGACAAAATACGCAGTATTAAGGATAACTCCAAAACTTTTGGTCCGAACTTGATCAAATTTATATGAGAAAAATATATATAAAAAAAGAATCATCCAAATCGCTTCACCTAAAAAAAAGTTCTGAGCTAACAACATAAAAAAAAACATACAGTCGAATTGAAAACCTCCTTTTTTTGAACTCGGTTAAAAACTTGTTAAGATCTCCTTTGAACCATAAAAGATACAAACAATAACATAAAATATTGTCCAAGTCTTAACAGATTTCACAAAACAGAGAAGAAACGTTAATAGGATGGGAAAATGCGAATTAGTCAAAGAGAATTTAATCTATTATATTGCCACCCTTAAAACTTGAGCAAAGAGTAGGAACGTACAGAAGGTCGACTCTAAACGAGCGAAAACGCATGCACACAGACACGCTTCACGTACTTTCAAGCAGCGATAATGATAAGTAATTTTCAAAACAAAATCCTTTACAAAAGCCACATGGGATGCGTATCACCATTTTGAACTGCCTTGTTCATTCAAAACGTTGGCAATAACGTAGTCGGAAAATAATAAGATGTAAGTAAAAATTAATCTTTAAGTACTTAATATATTATTTACTTTTTGACTGTAAAGCGAGTGCAAGCGCACTCGCGACTGGCATTTGTTTGACATAGTTTGAGAGCGCCGTACGTAAGCGACTGTGTGCGCGCGTCTGATTTCGCTCGCTGTGTGAAGCCAGCTTTCTGTACCCATTTATTCTGTGACTCGAGTCAGTGTGCGGGTACTTTTAATTTCATCATCTCTTGAAATATTCCAAATGAATTATTCAATGGAGTCAGAATTCGGGAGTAACGCGAAAGGAATTCAAAATAACATTGTCTTTGAATATTTTGACTTTGCTTTAGTATTGTAAATTGAGAAAAAAGTGCTCTTTTGATGTTTTTTGATAATTAGGAACTAGCTACTGCCCGCGGCCTCGCCTGTGTAGATGTCGGAAATTATCCCAAGGCTAAAGTGCAACAGGGACAAAAAGCCTATGTTACTCCATAAAACATCAAGTATCTGCTAGTGAAAGTCCTGTTAAAATCGGTCCAGCCGTTTCGGAGATTAGCCGTAACAAACAGTTAGACAGACAGACAAAAAATAAAATGTTTTTTTTTAATTAAAAGTATCGTATACTTTCCTAATAATTTAGTAAAAAGATGTTCTTTTAATATTTACATTATACAAACAGACACTTCAATTTTATTTATTGGAACGAAGTTCGAAGAAGGGGGCTAGACGGAAAAAATTAAGACCAAAAGTTGTAACGACACTTTTTGCTATAGTTGTAAGCCGTGCGGCGTGCGCGTGTTTCTCTGTCTGTCTCTCTCTCTCTTTCTCTCATAGAAAGCAAGTCAGTTTTTTTTTTAATTTTTTTGTTTTTTGTTTTTATGGAACTTCGTCCCATGAGGGTGTCCCTTCACCTCTCAAGTTTTTTTTTATTATATCTATGCGCTGTTTCCGGGCAAACATTAGTCGGTACGTAGTTTTTGTTAGTTTATGTTTAAAGAAACTTTATTCTCAATAAAGACATATTTCACTCACATGAGAACAATACTGGAACATATACAGGGTGGATTATTGAGATGGGGCAGCAAGGGCAGCTACCTTAACCGTTGTAGCTACAGGAAAACGGTCTTAGGAGACATTCCTTAACTTTTTGAAAAAAAATGATTTGCATTCACAGATTTTGAAAACAATGTACAGGAAAATGGGCAATTTTCACAAAAACTTTTTTTAATGCCAATCGATCATGTTTCATTTAAGGATCAGAAACCTCTATTGTACCAACTGAGGTTTGAGTACTAGAAAAGTCAGAAATTGCAAAAAACATTTCCCATACAAGTAAATGAGATTACAACTTACTGTTTACCATCGAAAAACTGACGGTTAAGGTAGCTGCCCTTGCTGCCCCATCTCGAAAATCCACCCTGTATACATAAATTACACAAAGTTCGTCGTCATCAGGTTTTAGTTTTATTTAGTTTAGTTTTGAAACCTTATAAAACTCTATCAAAACCGGTTCATCCCTTTGGGTGCTATGATGCCACAGACAATTACTGACTACAAAAGACAATAAAACCCCTCCTTTCGCGTCACTAGTTTATCATAATTATGGTAGGTATGACGGTAAATTACGTCTTGAACTGAACATCAATCATTTTCAAATAAAACGACGAAGAAGAAAAATCCTATAGGTACTTATACAAAATGTATAAATGGACCGTGAACCTAAAAAAGCGCGATCTTTTATCTCATCAATTACCCATAATCAATATTCCATTTGAATCGTAATAAGCTTTCAAAATCCTCAATTCTTGCATGCCATTAGGCTACGTAGACCCATTTCTTCCGTTCATTTCGTCCCATTTCGAAGCCGTCCCGTTTTGAAGTCGCCCCGTTTTGAAGTCTTAATATCGGTGCATATCTTTGAAGTCGTTTCATCAAAAGCTATTGTTTCGCCCCCGCCGCGGCACTAATTGGAGTTTTCAGCCCCATTCTCTAAGGCGGCGTCGACTTAAATAATGGATTTTGCTTTGTGTCATAATTATCTTCGTGAATTAATTGTTCCTGGTGATAGAAATTTCTAATATTAATTATGATTAATGAAGAAATTGAAAGGCTTTACACTTCGCTTGTTAGCATGTAACAACACGTTATACAAGTTGACTATGTAAGTCTTACTAAATAACATTGCGAAAAGATTCTTGAGTATCCATCAAGTTGAGCTCCTTAAGTTCTGAGTTGAGCTGCACGATTATTGACAAATGCGTGCACTGACTCGACAGGTCCACTCAATCTGTGTGGTTCTTTCCTCAAAAGACCATTTCAAACACCAATCTAAATGGTCTTCAGATGATCTAACCAAGATTATGTCTGGACTTTAAAGGAGACTGTTACCTCTGAGTTTGTTTCGGCCTGTCATCTCAGAGGAGTCAGCTAAGAAACGCCGGCCTCATCTAGTTTTAAAAATAATTATGATTGAGGTGTAAAAGCGTTTGTATAAACCTACTCACAGAAAAAAAAACATTAAACATTTATCAATTATCTGTATAGAAAAAAAAAACAATCAGAATCACTGTGGTGCTTTCGATACCTACTTTTTTGACTGTCTTATTTTTTTACCATGGTTACATTAATATTTTTCAACTCTCACCTCTAGCAAAGACGATTTATTACTAGGAAATACTTAGATTCGTTTGCACCACAAATTATTGTATGCATTAAGAGCTAAACGTATTTAAAACATCATTTTGTCTCTGTCACTGTTCTGACATAAATAGAACGATGTTTGAAATTCATTTAGCGTTAATAGTTATTTATGATACTAGTGCGGTAAGTTGGTTTTTACAAACGAGTAGACGAATGTAAGCCCGAGACTAAGTCGACGGCTTACCGTAGTCACGAGTTTGTAAATACCAATTTCCGCACGTGTGTCATACAACATTTTTCAACACATTTGCGAGAAACACTCAACTCATTTATTATTACTTTGTTTATAAATATCAGTCGGAAAGTCGCAACAATTTTTGACGTTTCTAATATGAAAATGGCGCGAATTCCAAAGGGCGCCACGCGCGCGTGGTGAAATTTAGAACTAAATCTTTCGTCTCATTTTCTCTTTAGTATTAAAGTGAGACAAACGTATTGAGCAAAAGCGCTTCCAAGGTGGTTTGACTATTCAGCTTATGTTTATTCTCGTAATGTGAAACTCCTTGGTGGAATTCTTATTTTTTTTTTATGGATATTAAAAATAAACCGTAAAGGATACGCACGCCGCTATACAACGGAGTATGCGGTAAAACAGGTACTTAGGTGTGAGTACCTATTTTACCGCACGTTCCGATGTATGGTGCGTAATTTTTTACTTTCGAACAATGTATACAGGCATCGTAAATGCATTTTTGAGCAAATGTCTTGAAGACGTATTTAAAATATCGTTCCAATTCCGTCAATCGTTTGAGACTTACTGATGTTTTAGATACGTTTAGCGCTAAATTCATTTAATTATTGGCTGTGCAAGCGGGCTTTAACCAATTTTCAGACCAGCATTCAAACATGAGAAAAAACTCAACACTTTTACAGTAACATCGAGATTTATGCCGCGGTTCAGTTGAAATAGCGTCAAATTAGTCAGTGTCCTACAGTCCCAGTCTCCCACACGAATGCAATATAACGTTAAAAGCTTCTGAAGGTGCAGCCGCATATATCATTGTCTCCGGCGACGTGTCAGGACTTAATGAGCTGGAGGTCTGAATGGACAAGGGATCACGAAAATATATTGTTAAGTGATGAACTTAGTACTTTGTCGGTAGTGGTATTATGTAAGGTTCACATTATACATCATTCAAGTCATCGCATACACAATTTGAGAGTGTACTCACTCATTTTCAAGCAAAAATGCGTAGATTTACCCCTCGATTTTGGGGAGCATAATCAGCCTATAATATTCCCACTGCTGGGACACAGGCCTCCCCGCTATTAGAGGGAGTGGGCTGTAATCTACCACGTGGGCCCAGTGCGGGTTGATAGATGTTACATGTCTTCGATTTTTTGGTTCTAGGACATGCCGGTTTCCTCACCATGTTTTCCTTCACCGTTTTGAAAGCAGTGGTGATGAAATTTTTTACACAAAGTAAAGCGACTGCTTGGGTTCGAACTACAAATCGTAAGTCGGGGCCAATACCACTAGGCCACCACTGCTCCATATTGCTGATTGCTGATTTTGGGGTGATGTTTGGTGAATACCATTACAGAGCTGAAAAGTATAGCAGCACCAATAAGTTATTATGGAATCATTTTATTTTAGTTTTGATTTAGTCGGTCAAGAATCAGCTTAATGAGGAGCCGGTCAACCGTTCACCCTCATTAAAGTGGTTTCTTCAGTAAGTAATTTATTTGTAACTACGAAGGTATTCATCATTAAGTTGCTCACTGGTTATTATATTCATTCATTCGTTTCAATGTTTCAATCACCTCAAGATTCTCACCTTTATCAAGCGCCAACTTTTTATGGTGAATTAAAATCGCTTTACGTATGTACTTGAGGTGCACTAGAAATGTCTCCCCGGGGTGCAATATTGAATGATTACCGTGAGTTTGTTAAAACTCGGCACTCATTCTAATTTATACCTTACCTAATTTATACTTTATAACTACTACTTTAACTCTTCTCTCACTAGAGAGGAGTTTTGCAATGACTTATGGTTTTACGATGATCGTGAATGTCCTACCTTAATGATATGATTACTTCAAGCTTAGCAGTCAGCCACCCTACTGTAAATGCATCGTCATTCCATACTGCAGTGCGTCACGCGCGCCGGCTGAGTGACTGACCGGGGAGCCCTAGCGCTCTGATACCCCCACCGCGAGAGTGGCGCCCCTGTCGTGAGTTTCGTGTACTACAGACTAATAAGTGCTGTGCAGTGATTGGTTTCTATAAATTGTTATGTTTTTAAGTTGCCCGCAATAGTTTTTTTTATCGTAAGAATTTGTATTACTAGCTAAGGTTTTATAAAATAAATCCAGTACCGTTTAGTGTCATAAACTGGTCGTTTCTTTTCATCACCTTCAGACCTAACACTACCATATTGAGCGTTGTCTGTCTTTTATATCTTTATTACGGCATAATCTATTTTAATACAGCTCCTGCCAATATGAAAGACTACGTATTTCTAGTGGCAACAAGAACAACACGGTTTATATTATTTCAACCAACTTAAGTTCTGAGACGGGTCGCCTCCTAATATTCTCCTTTGACAGAACAGAGTGGCTCAAGATGGCGGTTGGATTGAATACCGAATCCACTTCGACATAAGAATTGCATAGCAAAGGGCTGCAGTACTTTTATGTAATATCAGTTCTGTAACGACCATTGATATTCTAAACTTGTGGCTGAATGGATATCGATTCGATTGATGTGAAAAGGGTAGGTAATGTTATAATAGTTTGTATGTTCTTCGTTGCGAATAAAAATAAAAGTTGTGAATACATGACAAGGGTCCCTATATTACCCTGTGGACATCAATAGTTGAGAGCTTCAAATTCAAATCATGCTCTCATGAGGTAAAAAAGTTATACGAGTATATTCCTAGCTTCCGCCCGCGGCTTCGCCCGCGTAGATGTCGGAAATTATCCCACGGGAACGTGCTACCGGGACAAAAAGTAGCCTATGTCCTTCTCTAGGATGTCATCTATCTTCTTGCCAAATTTTATCGAAATCCGTTCAGTGTTTTAGGCGTGAAAAGGTAACATACAGACAGAGTTACTTTTGAATTTATAATATTAGTATGGATTACAGTTTTAAGGGTAGCGTCTGACATGAACCTGGTATGGTACAGCAATTTTTACAATAATAAATGTAAATTTATAAACATTTTAATAAATAATCCTTCAAATACATAAATAAGTAGGCAGTTGTTATTTCTAAAGGTAGGTCACAAGTAAGCTTCTTAATATATATAAAAATCACGTATCACCATGTTCGTACAGTACAAGTATTTTCTTAATGTCCCTCGGGAATCATCGTATTTTCGAATACAAACGAATGCTCGCTCTTGCCCGTTCTTCTCCATAGGTACTGTAGAGGTTGTCTGCATGTGTCAACCTTATGTTGACTGGCTGGACATATATTATCGTTGGTTTGCCTCGAACAGTCAAGCGAGTTTAAAATAAGATTTATAGAAAAAGTGATGGTAGATTGTTTAATAGGTAGATAGGCAGAGCTAGGGCCTGCCAATGTACAATTCCTTGTTAAAATATATTTACGTTCTAAGGAGTACTGCGTTAATTATTAAATATACGTAGCACTCCCACAATTGGTGGAGGCGCCGAAGCGCAAAACTACGTAAGCTCCCATTGTTTTTAAGGCGTGTGCAGAGCCATAATAAATATTGCACAAGTTCGTTTCTCGTGTTGCGTGCACAAAGCTTAATATTGTGCGAAGTTTATATAATATAAAAAGGTGAAACAAAAGTGAAGTCGCCGGAATTTAAAGCTAAGTGGTTTTATGAATTTTATGATTTAAAAAAGCGAGATGGCTCAAGATTTTTTCACGGGCTCAAGCCACGATTGCATTGAGATTTTTTTAGACGCTTTCGAGGATTTTGCCACCAGCTACGGATGGCGAGAAAGCGATTGGGCGCTAATAGTGAGCGCATATTTTCAGGGTGCTGCCCTAGCTTTTCACAAATTTATATACCGGGAAGGTATGAGTTTTGTAGCGATCTGTGACCAGCTTAAAGCTGAGTTCCCATGCAGATGCATTTCTAAAATAGGGCATAGAGTGCAAGAAGATGAATTTGCATATGATATGGCCAATGAAGCCGGGCAAGAAAGTTGTTTTAATTTAGATAATGATGCTATTACATTTTCTAGCGTAAAACAGGATGACCAAATTTTTGATGAGCAAAGCTGCCAAGCAGGCAGTGATGACCATGATGTTGATGACGAGCGCAGCTGCCAAGAGTGCAGACCTGCGAATGATGAGGAACGACCAGTTGCAGTGTTCGAGAATGAACACGATGATGAATTTGATGAATCGGGTCAGACTAATCCTTATATTAAATTGTATAGCCATGTTTCAGAACAGCAGAATGTGTCCTTATTAAACGAAGATATTGATCACGTCGAAGAATCACACAAATATAACGACGGTGTTGATCAATCTAACGAGGATAATTTTATTTTACTTTCAAATATAAAGGAAATCGATAATACGTCGTTGTTAACCACAGTAAATGAGAATATGCAGTTATCTGTGACTCCAGACCAAATTTGTAAATTAAAGTTTGGTTCAGAGTTAGATGGTGACAATGAGATAGTCGAGGATGACGCGGTGTCACATATTGTCGGAAATAATGATAATAAAATAAAAATAGTGGTTGATCTGGTCAAAAATACATTGACTCGTAAAATAGTCAAATCTGTAGGTGGTCATTTTATAATTCATTCTTACCACAGCAAAAGAAGATTTCGTAATGTCCCATCATATCATCAGCGTATTGTTAACAATACAAAAAGAAAAGTTCGGGTAAAGAAAAAGGTCTCATATGTTAGAAAAACTAAAATAAAAGACTTCTTTCCAAAACTGAATAAATTTAAAAGAAAGTCTAGAGAAATGAATAATTATTTTATAAACATTTTTTCCTTTTTAAAATATAAGTTTAAAAAAAATTAAATCATAGGAAATTCAGGGATATTGTATATGTATGTAGATTAAAACCTTTTCATGTCAGTTTATAATAATTTATTGTCTTTTTGTATTGTCATTTATTGTCATATAGATGTCAATTAGATGTAAACATCATTTAGATTAATTCATTATTTTAGTTTGGATAATATGATACAATGTATTAATGCCTTTTCATTTATGTTTTTCATATATGGGGAGCAATCTTTGGACGCAGCTGGGTGCGTGTGAGGTGTCACACCTCGCCACACCAAGAAGTCTGAGGGAGAAGGCATCTTCGTCTTCAATAATAGTTGGATTTCACTAGGCTGTGATAGCATAGCCATACTCCAGATGTGATGTAATGCGAGTGAAGAGATATTTTTTTATTTTTTTTGGAAACTGTGGTTCTTTTTAGAGGGGGGGGGTGATACTCAGTCTAAGCTCGAACCAACTTTGCTTACGGGGCATAGCTCTTGCAAAGGGTGTTGTGTTGACACCATCAGGTCGATTTTGGATTGAATACTCTCTGAGTCGTAACCAACTTTGCTAAAGGAGCGTAGCTCTTGCAAAGGATGTTGAGTCAACATCAATGGTTAAACTTAATGTTGTTGAGAACCCACAGTTCAATCAGTACTAGCTGATGCTTAATAGAGTTCGAAATGGTGAGATCGAATAGGCTTTTGAGATTTTTCCTCTGGAGTATGTGCTTGAAAAAGGTTTGTTGATGAGCTCCGACTTCTTAGCCTTTTCTCCCTCCGACTCATACCGTCCGATGGGGTCGAAGTTTACGATGTTAAGTTTCATTCTTTTCATTAAACTCCTTCAGGGTTGTTGTGAATTTGTCACTTCAATTTATTTGTTTTTAGGAAGCCACGTCGCATCTTTTTGCCAGTTTTGGCGCGACGAGGTTTAAGCATGGCGAATGTTAATTTATTCATGTATGTGGTAACATATAGTAATGTTTTTCTTACCTGACACATATCTTAGTCAGATACGCAAATCGTTCGTCCTGTCCTTAAGCCTTCTCTTGTAAGAGTTGGACTTCATATTGTATAATATATTTCTGGCGTTAGGTAATTATTCTTATAGGTATAGGCAGGAAGTGTCTGATTGTTCGAGGTGGTAAATAAAAGTCTTGTTTGAAAACACGACTGCGTCGATCCTTTTATTTAAGGGTGGGCGTAGCTCATGTAGAGGTTGTCTGCATGTGTCAACCTTATGTTGACTGGCTGGACATATATTATCGTTGGTTTGCCTCGAACAGTCAAGCGAGTTTAAAATAAGATTTATAGAAAAAGTGATGGTAGATTGTTTAATAGGTAGATAGGCAGAGCTAGGGCCTGCCAATGTACAATTCCTTGTTAAAATATATTTACGTTCTAAGGAGTACTGCGTTAATTATTAAATATACGTAGCACTCCCACAGTACCTACTACGCTTATGAATGGGCAACTAGCTTCATCTTTCTGCCTGACCGACACCTTGACAATTCAAAAGTGCCTGTAATTGATTTATTTGAAATAAATGCTTTGAGTTTGAGTTTGCTAATTTCCATGTCCATCAATTATTAGATTTGTCGGGTATAATAATTTGAATTCAGAACTAAGTAATTTATCAAAACAACGTTTTAATCAAAACAAAACAACAATAATTAAAATAGTTGTACTGCACATGCTAATCTCCAAACCACCCAATCGATTTCAATGAAACTTTGTGAATGTGAATGATAGTCTTGAACTCGACAGATGGCGCTGTTTTTGAGATTTGCGCGGACGAAGTCGCGCGTGAAGTGCTAGTGTACTATATTTTATAAGGTATATTTGTGCATGGAATGTATTTACTTCTATCTTCGAAAAAGTAGCGAGACGTACCATTTTTTGTTGTTGTTATGTATGTTATAGATGTTAACATATTTTATTTGGGCTGGTATTTTGTTATATATTTCAATACATATGACATAAGGTCCAGAGGGGATAATGGTTAGATTAGAGCTGGGTAGTGCCAATTTATTACAGTATCTTAAATTAATTAATTAATTATCTTTTAAAAGACTAACTTTTTCAGAGGCTTGCAGCGCCATCTTACCTTCTTAGTAGCACCAAAAACAACAAACTTGTAATTTTATCCGTTCTGTCCAAGGCATAAATTGCAGTAAATAAAGGACACTAGACTGGACATTCCTATAAAATAAGGCAGCGTTCTCATTTGTCGTCTGTTATTGGTATCGGTACCGGTACCGAAAATGTAGGTAATATAAAACGCCAAAATTAGAAGAAGCCTGTATCTTTGGGTTACTCTCTTATATGTCCGTGTGGTTTCGGTATCTGTATCGAAAATTTATATTAAACGTATAAAGACTTTATCTTTTGCGATTTTTTAAGAAGTTAAAGGTATTCTAGTGATTGAAACCTCAAAAATAATACCTTCCACTTGGTGAGTTTGGTACCGAAACGATACCGGGAAACAATTTGGGTAACCGAGAAATATGAGGGCGTGGCCGTAGGAACTCTCGACTTCAAAGTTAGTTCACACAAGAGTTATAAATTTAATTAAAACTGTTATTTATTTCTCAACTTCCATAGTTTCGACAAGTTTTTAAATCATTGATTACGGTTCGCTGGTTTCCTCTGAGTTTATTTGTTTAGTTGTGTTTATTAATTTTATTGCGGTTCAGTGGGGTGGAATTTATATTTAACATTTATCAGTTTAGTTAGTGGTTGGTTTATTTATTTTTAATAACTTGTAAACAAGTGGTTAAATGTATATGCTATGTTCGCAATTTATGATTAAGGCCCCTTTAAAAAGGCGCGACACGTGACGCGACACACAGGCACCGACCGCCTCTCGTGCGACTAGCGGTCGCTTTGTGTCACGTGCGATTCGCGAGTGTCGCGCCTGTTTGTAGGAGCCTTTATGCTTTAAAAGCCATATATACCTACTTGTTCAGTGACTGAATGAGGTAAAGCCTGAAAAATTCGCTGTTATAGATAAAGTTACCATAAAATATTCGTAACAATACTATCAATTTCTATTGGTCATACTACAATGCCCCTGAAGACTGACCAGGTAACTTTGCCCCCAACCCCTACAAAATCCCTTTAAAATCTAAATGGAGTTTATTCTAAGTACAAAGGGCGCGTCCACACAGATCGCGGCTAACGACCAATTTCCTGCCAACATGACGCTAGCCGGCCAATATCCGACAGACCATTCAACACCAGTCGCCTTTAAAAATAGTGTAAATTGTGTTTTCAGGGTGTGAGGGTAGTGGAAGAAGGTTCTTTTTGGAATATGTTGGCTTTTGTGTAAGTATGTGTAGCTATTTAGGGGATTTGATGCGGAAAATGGAACTTGGAATAAAGGTGCCCTTTTTTCAAATGAAATCTAAGAATCTACAGTCTTAGGCCTGTTGTACACGGCACGGTTTCTTTAAGGTTGTGTGTGAGCTTGTATACGCGCATACGGTGACAACACGGTGCTGTAGTGTCGCTGTGTCTGTCAACTTGCTTCCATAATGATCTATACAACACTGATGATCGTGCCTACACACGGCGAATCAGCCGTAATTTTTCACGGCGAAACCGTAGTTTTTTACGGTAAGAAAAACGTGTGTGTATAAAAGGCTTAGGACCGTTGTACACGGCACGGTTTCTTTATGGTACGGCGCGCTAGCCGCACCGTAGATTAATCGAGTAAGCTAAGCAATCCACTGAACGACGCATACGACGACGGCACCGTGCCGTAATGTTGCCGTGTCTGTCAACAAGCTTCCATAGTGTTCCATATTACACTCACGACCGTGCCTAAACTCGGCAAATCAACCGTAGCTTTTCACGGCAAGAAAACGTGTGTGTACAACGGGTCTTATTATGCCGTTTGCACATCACTGCGTAACATAGTGGTAGATAGCACATAAACTTGGAAATACTACCTCGTGTCTCGATAGTGAGCGGTAGGCCACACGCTAGTGGTAACAAAATCAGTACATGCTGGCCTATTATAGCGCGTTTATATTAGGTCGGTGACCGAATGCTTCGCCCGCATTCAGTTTAACCGGATTCGTTAACCGAATGAGCCCGTTTACATTAGGTCGGTGACCGTATGCGTCGATCGTTGCAGTTAAATTCTATTGGAACTCTTTACTAAAGTGTAACTATTGATCCCAAGCCTACTTAATGTACAAATAAAGAAGAGAGAAGAAATAAAAACAAGAAGAAAGAGAGTACTTCTTCTTCTTTTTTTTTATCTTCTATTCTATTCTATTCTATGTACAAATAACATTAAGTTCACTTTAGAGTGAACTAAATGAAATCGTAAAACACGCCAATATTTCTGAACTGGGTAGTGTGTACATATATTCTGTTGTATGCAGAAATTCAAATAAATGAAACGAACTTAATAAACACATTAATGTTCTCGGAATATTCCAAACAATACGATTTGTATTTCAAAGAGCCAGGTCCCGGGTAACAGTCATTCCGGTTTAGATTACAGTTAAACACATCCAGATGAATATCAGCAGTACGCAATATCCGGCTGCATGCAACACAAATTGCGTTACAGCCATGTCTAGTTAGGGACACCTATTTGATGTGACTAACACTATTATGATGACAATTCCCGAAATGGATATTATATCACGCCTGCTTTTTAACAAAAAAATATATCAACGAATAAACAAACAAAAAAGAAAAAAATAACATTTAGTCTAAATCAAACCCGCACTCGGCCCGCGTGGTGGATTACGGCCCACTCACTCTCACAGAGAGCAGGCCTGTGTCACAGCATTAGAAACATTATAGGCTGGTTATACTAAGCTCCTAAATTAATGTAAATTACTAATTTTGAGTCGGTGCCAAAAAAACCATCATCGCAGATCAATTAATGAATATCAATCAAGCTGATGCCGTCATTTTACTTGGCGCTTTAATGTTTGCTTCGCGCCGAAATCTCTTCCTTTTTTCGTCGGTTATGAAATGCTGTTCGTTGATAAGTGCATCACGACCTCATTCCACCGGCCCCCTTCTACATCTAGGCGCACTGCAGGTTACTATCTCTACCTAGTTGCTATTCCATCAATTCGCACTAAGCGCTCCCAAATATATTTTATAATGCGCACAGCAAAAGAGTAGAATTCTCTACCTGCGCCTGTGTTTCCGACCGCATACAACCCAAATCTCTTCAAAGTGAGAGTGAACAGGCTTCTTCTGGGTAAGCTCACTCCATCGTCGACTTTGTCTCTGGCATCTCTGACCTAGACTAGAGTCAAGAGCAAACCCATCTAAAATAAATAAAATAAAAAAAAGCTTAAAACTGAATAAATGTTCACCGCGCACCATTTAACAAAATCCTTCAAAACAAAAAGCGCGCGTCAGGGCGTAAAATGACTGAAATATGTTTTTTTTTACGTTTTCGACTCCCATATCTCCAGCATTTTGAAAATTTCGAAAAACTGAATCGACAAGAATATTCCATATCATTTTCGAACCTGCTCACAAAATTTCACGAGAATCGGTAGAGAAATGCGGCCTGTAGAGGAGAACAGCCATGCGCCGAACATCCGGACATACGAAAGCATTTTTGCCTAAGCTGAAACGGAGACGCTTCGCGCTCGCTCGTTCAATAAGGTAACTTTTTGCGTTATCGGTGTTTTTATAAGTTTGTCCTAAGTTTTGCATAAATAAAAATCCCACAACATTCATACTACAAAGTTAAAAAGGTTTTGTTATTAATGATGCCAGTTAACCATAAATTTACTTACGAAAACTTTCTAAAAAGTTTGACTTGGAACATTGCGGAACCCATCAAAAACTAAAAAAAAAAACACTTGAGAACGGCTAGACCGATTTGGCATTTTTTTTTCAATGTTCGTAATAGAAAGAATTAGGATTATAAGCAAAAGAAAAATTGGAAAAAATTACGGGAAAATTTTAAAATTTAGGAATATCGGAACGTCCCTTTTTCTATGGGGTTTTTGTACGATTTTTTTAAATTTGGACATTAAAACGTCAGCTAGTTTAGAATAGAATGTTGTTTATTTTTGCTGTAGGTGGCTAACAAACAAAGATGGTTAAAATTAAAATAAAGTACCTCTACAATATACCTCTAGGGTGTACATAATCAGCCTATAATGTTCCCACTGCTGGGACTCAGGCGTCCTCTCTTTTTGAGAGGGAATGGGCTGTAATCCACCACAATGTACTAGGGTGTACAATAATAAGAAAATAAATAAAAATAATATGGACAGGTTAAACAGAAAAATAAACTATGAAAAAGAAGTATTCTAAGTAATACAGGGAGAGATAGGTTATTACCGATCTTTCGATCCTATCTTTTCAGGGAAAGATAGGTAATACAGGGAAAGGTAGGTAATGTAGGAAAATATAGGTAACACAGGGAAATAGGTAATACAGGGAAAGATAGATAATGCAGGGGAAGATAGGTACACATGAGATGTAGTAAAAATTAAAGTAGAAGTATTCTAAGTAATACAGGGAAAGATAGGTAATACAGGAAACAAGATAGGTTATTACCTATCTTTCGATCATATCTTTTCAGGGAAAGGTAGGTAATGTAGGAAAAGATAGGTAACACAGGGAAAGAGGTAATACAGGGAAAGATAAGTAATGCAGGGGAAGGTAGATACACATAAGATGTAGTAAAAATTAAAGTAGGTAAAAGTCTAGGGAGTGTTTTTCTAAGGAGTGTTCAAAATGTTTATTAGATTAGTACATTTCTGTTATAGGAAAATTCGCATTTGTTTTATTTAATATAAAACTATCATTTGTTGTTTTTATAATTTCATTGGTAGCTTATTGTGATTATGTCACATGGTATGTTTAAATCCCATGTAAATAGGGCAATAGTGCTATCAACCGGGCACAAATTCAGAGTTCCAGGCTCTGAGAATCTCGTAATGGAAAACCCAAAACAACTTTGGCCGAGTTGAGGATCGAGCTAGGACCCTCTGCTCTGCAGCATGTGTAGCTATTGAACAATCTAGGTTGATAATCAGCTTGATTAAATATTACCAAAATTAACACACTGAGGTACCTACCTTATTTTGTTCTACCAGTGGCAGCAATGGTAATCACAAAAGAATTTACATTTTTAAACCAATACAAGGTTTATACAAAGTTTATTCCACTTTGACACTTAAAACGTTAAAATTCATTGTCTTCAGCGTGACACCCCAAAGACAGTGAATTTTTATAGCCCAAGACCTTATATAATAAACTGTGGAATGATAAAATCACCATCAAATTCGGGCCAAAATGGTTTCCAAGATGATTCTTTGGGAATAGGGAAAGTTATAGCCCCCTCAATTTCACACCTAATCTGTGTAGGACAATATAACAGAAATGAATAATAGATTAGAGATAACCATGATACGGCCGATTGCCTCTATTGGATCAAATTAGATCGTGGTATAGGTACGAGAGACGGAAGAAGAAGCGTTGGCAGACCAACAGCCGCGTTGGTGGACGACCTACAGAACATCGTGAGGAAGACCTGGATGAGACTCGCACAGACCAGGAAAGCATAGCAGAGAAGAGAGGAGGCCTATACTCAGCATTGTGTGGAACAAGGCTAACAGTCATGATGATGGTGATGGTAGTTAGGTATGAAAATAGTTTATGCTGTGGTGAGTGAAAGAGGCTGAGCGTCCAGGGTGCGATGCTATGCCAAATAAATTACACTACGGTTCATCTAATTCATCCAAAAATGTTTACAGATCTTTATTACAATGAGTAAAATATACTATTTTCAAAGTTTTTTCTCGTTTACTATGTACATATTTAGATAATATTTATATATTATACTCGTAGTACGGTGCAAACATTCTGAAAGTTGTATACCAGCCTATTTATTCTGTAAAAAGGTCGCCGTGATAACTTAGGTGAAGTGATATAGTCAGTAGTTTCAAAACCTTAGTTTTCACGGCGAGATTTTTATAGAATACTACTTGTTGCCCGTGACTACGTCTGCGATCCAGGATTAACAGTAGAAGGAGGAGAAATTTGACAGTTTCGTGTAGCTTGACCTGCTGGCGACTGTACCAAGCGTGAGTCCCTCAGCCGGTGTTTTGCCCGCCAAGCGAGCGTCGCTGAGCGAGTACTCTCTTTAATAGCTCCTGCCGCCGCGACAAACATGTACTCGCCAGCGGTGTGAATAGTCAACGATCAACTATTAATATTTGTATGACGGAGAAGGTACGTGTCTCTCGTTATTATCAGCCATATTTTAATTACTGTGGGCGTACTATGGGTAGTGTTGGTTATTACGCAATAGAAAAACCGTTTGCAGTTCAAATTAAATTATAATTTACGATCAAATTAATCACACTGTAGGTACACGACACAGTTATACGGAAAGCGCGACAGTTTCTAAACGTGTTCTCTGCTTAACCGCCAACAACAAACTCTTTTTTGACTCTGGTCAAGCGTTGTTATAGACTCTGTCGAGCGCCACCTGGTGGCGCTGGCGTCCCGATTAGTCAAAGTCAAACGATTGATTTAACGTATTTCCGACATGTACATATCTCAAACGTACAAAAGATTTTAGGTCCCGTGTAAGTTTTTACTTACAATCAGAACTTAGCGAGAAACTCGTTGATAGCTAGTCGTTTCATCATTGGTGGTGGAACAGGTACCTAAGGCTGCGTTTTCACCAGAGATGTGCGAGGATGCGTAGCAAGGGATGTGTGTGAAACTATCCAATAACATCGCTTTATTTTCATAG
This sequence comes from Griposia aprilina, assembly GCA_916610205.1. Taxonomy (NCBI): domain Eukaryota; kingdom Metazoa; phylum Arthropoda; class Insecta; order Lepidoptera; family Noctuidae; genus Griposia; species Griposia aprilina. The sequence continues at coordinate 20,265,247 of OU744285.1, read as the reverse complement.
CTTGAGCTAAGCTAGCGCTGTTATTGGTTAGTTGTACGCACATTCCTCGCTACGCATTCTCGCTCATCCCTGGCGGAAAAGCACCCTTTGCCCGGTTACTTTAAACAAAAATGAATCGTTTTGCTTCCCAATGGTAGCATTTTTTACTGCCGGATTGGGCTTATAAATAGATTAGTAAGCTAATGTTATCTGTGATATGTACTTCCATATGGGAGGATCTACTATGCAAAGCTATGAGGTCATTGCTTCATTGTGGGTAAAGATACAAGAGTCTTAATTTTAACCAATAACGGTCCGTAAATTATAGGCATAAGCATAATCAGCCTATAATGTTCCCACTGCTGGGACTCAGGCCTCCTCTCTGTGAGAGGGAATGGGCTGTAATCTACCACGCGGGCCCAGTGCGGGTTGGTAGATGTCACATGTCTTCGAATTTTTGGTTCTAGGACATGCCGGTTTTCTCACGATGTTTTCCTTCACCGTTTTGAGAGCAGTAGTGATGAAATTATTTATACAAAGTAAAGCGCCTGTCTGGGTTCGGACCCACGACCTAAAACTCGTAAATCGGGGCCGATACCACTAGGCCACCACTGCTCCAAATTATAAGAATCTGTTTAAATTATAGGAATTGGCCATAAGTTAGAATGTTCAAACCATCATATGGATGAATTTCCAAACAATGTGCTGCTTAGATATCAATCAGTGCTTCTTATCCAGTTTCTTCCAATACAGAACTACAGTCACGTTTTCAAGACAGACTGATATCGAAGTTCTGATTTCTATTATTTGATTTATAACAGTTCGTTAATGAACAAAGTTGTGAGCTTCATACCGAGGCAAGGATTACATGCAACTTTCTCAATGCTGTGTTATTAATTATTATCCTTTGTTTAACGCTCAATGTTTATTCAAAGTTTCTCTCCGATGTATCCCAAGTTTTCTTGACAGAAATCTGTCTTCCTTATTTCATTATCTTTACTTATTATTATAAAACGTAACGTCTTCCCGACTGTCTGTTCGTAGATGAGTTTACAACTTTAAAACCAGTTTTTAGGTCAATGTTTTTTGTTCTCTGTCTAGATTTCCAAGACGGCGTTTAGACGTACTATAATTAATAGGCAGTGAGCCCCATGGGATTTGTCTTCGGCAAAATTTACGAATTCCTATATAAACATTCATTCCTTAAGAGGCTTACAAGAGCTAAAGCGCGGTCACTGTCGGATTGCATAGAAAAGAAAGAGACGCGCGATGACACAACGCTGGTAATGTTTGCATGTATATTAGTATGGTTTTTAGTCGTTAAAAAGTTTTTTTAGAGGTATCTTCGCGATTTTTTTCTATCATATCAAGTTAATTGTATTATGTTTTCAATACACTATCTAACTAGCATATATCCAGAAGAATATCACATATTTCTCTGATTTTGGTTACTGCAGTGGATCATATATTTTTAGGCATTATAAATTTGCGTTTAGGTCATGTAGTCCCCTTAAGAGAAGCTATCAATGAATAATTAATGCTCGTACAACTAGTTGCGTAATGTGCTTTAATTTTAGTTTTTTTTAAGTTGATGAATAAGCCATGTAGCTGTAGCTAATATATACTTATATATACGCACACACACACAACAACACAAAAACACACAATATAATGCAGATGCAATAAATTATTAATATATCTATACTAATACTAATCTATACTTATGATAAAATAAAGGTCAAATTTGTTTGTTTGTAAGTTTGTATCTCTGGAACTACCAGTCCGATTTGAAAAATTCTTTAACATAATGTTTGGCACACAGGCAACTGAAGGAACACGGGTGGGTTTCGGGTCAGTAAGAGTCTGACACACCCTTCCGCTCCGCTCATAGCGGGAGAGAACATTTGAGGCCTTCAACCAAAAAAAAAAAGGACCCTTTGGAGTCGCGAAAAAAGACAAAAGTCAGAAAGGACGATAAGCGAAAATGAAGTGATAGCGCGGACAGACGATGCGATGCGACGGTGTAGGTCGGGGGAGCAAGAAATTTCACGCGGTCGAAGTCGCGGGTAGAAGCTAATAGAGATATATGCTGGAAGGTGAAATGCTGCTGCTTGCTTGCTTGTGCTGGGTGAAGGGTAGGAGAATGTTGATGATGAAGTCGCGAGTAACAATGAGTAATAATAAAAGTGGTGTCTGTATTGATTTGTACTACAAAGCGGTGAAAAACTGTGAGCTGTTAGTCAAGCGAGCAAGTGGTTTAAGGGGACTACATGACCTAAACGCAAATTTATAATGCCTAAAAATATATGATCCACTGCAGTAACCAAAATCAGAAAAATATATGACATTCTTCTGGATATATGCTAGTTAGATAGTGTGTTGAAAACACAATACAATTAACTTGATATGATAGAAAAACATCACGAAGATACCTCTAAAAAATTCTTTCAACGATTAAAAACCATACTAATATACAATCATGCAAACATTCAGATTTTTGTTCAGATTATTCTACAAGTAAAATACTAACGTGATAGTGTTTTAATTTTTTAGTCCAATGAATAGATTTTTTGTAAATCCATAATTGCTTCATAATTTGCGATAAATTACCAGCGTTGTGTCATCGCGCGTCTCTTTCTTTTCTATGCAATCCGACAGTGACCGCGCTTTAGCTCTTGTAACCCTCTTAAGTAATATTTGCTGTCTATGGGAAATCTGGATTTATTTCCCTCAACATTCCAAACTTTAATTAAATCGTACCTATTGCGATACCACTACCACATTGTGCGTTTTTATCATTTCTAACATGGATGTCCACGTCACGGCGTCACTATAACACAGGGAAGTAAAGTGTATGGACGTATTAGAAGATGCTTTTAAATTTCCGTCCACGATAATATTATAACGTGAATGTATTCCCATACATTTTACTGACGTGGACGGGGATTTTCACGATAATATCGTGACGTTAGAAGTTATAAAAGCGTACAATGGCAGATTTTTGTTTTGCTTATTAGTGAAAACTTCTTAGCCGCGTTCAGGGTTTTCACTTCTGTCGGCAGTCCCCATGCTGCCTATTTTTTTTTATTGTCGACATCGCCTCTTATTGCTATAGAGAAAAATAGAATATCCAATACACAACGTTGCCGAAAATTAGCATTTAATGTTATACAATGAAAACATATTACGTTCTTACACAGTTTTTATGCTATGCAAGTGCATAGACGATGCCAAGTTTCCAGTATGAGAAAACAGTGCGGTACATCAGTAATCATTGTTTATGAGTAGAAAGAAATAATATTTCTTTCTGCTCATAAACAATGAACTGTCAGCCAAGAACACCCACATAAGCTCTCAATATAATGTGAGTTTAATTTTTTTAAATTGAGAGCTTATGTAAGTGTTCTTGGCTGACCATACGATGTCTTTTTACATTCTCGATAAGATTTTGTAGTAAGGTTTCGCTTATAGTCAAGGATGTGATGTGTATGTGAGAGAGAGAGTGTGTGTGTGTGTGTGTGTGTGTGTGTGTGTGTGTGTGTGAGAGTGTAAGGGTGTGTGTGTGAGAGTGTAAGGGTGTGTGTGTATGTGTGGTGTATGTGTGTGTGTGTGAGAGTGAGATGGTTTGTATGTGTGTGTGTGTGTGTGAGGTTGTGTCTGTGGTATGTGTGTGAGGTTGTGTCTGTGGTATGTGTGTGAGGGTGTGTGTGTGTGGTGTGTGTATGAGTGTGTGATTACTATATTCTGACTCCTTAATTTAGCGGTCGTAAACGCTATTGTTGAGCATGAGGTCATGGGTACGATTCCCAGGTCGAGAAGTGTTATTGGGTTTTCCCTTTACGAATTCCTCAGTAGCAGCCCGAAGTCGTTGATATACCTACTATTGGTACTAAAGGTTTCGTTTTTCGTTTTAGGTCAGAATCTTAGTCATGATAAATACTCCGTTTGGTAGTTCATTGATATTTTCACGTCTCACAATCCGGAAAATAAACTCAACAATAAACCAAACTCCATTTTTATTCAAAATAATCCACTTTCCCGAAATTCGGTCCCCATATAACATTCGTCACGTATCGAAACCGACAAATTCATATACATTTCTCAAACCTGCGACATGCATACTTCCATAAAACTACTTTCGTAAACAAAATTCATAGGAAACTCGATCTATTCCGCATTTCACGGTTCGCCAGACACCCGGTTATATTTTAACGGGATAATCCGGAGTCGGTGGACCGGAACTTACTGCAAAAGTATCACTTATCCGGACCGGGTATTCCCAAGGATTAGGATAGGATTAAAACATATTGGTAGTTGTGAAGATAGGCTATACACTGTACGGTGAAATACTTGCTTTAATATAACTAAAGCAAGTTAGCCAAAGCCAGTATCTATACATAGTAAGTATAAAACAAAGTCGCTTTCCGTGTCTGTCTGTGTGACAGCTTCATCATCATCACTAGCCCGCGTTGTTTCAGCCATTGCTGCTTATAGGCGTCCTACGTTTCCATTCTCAAAATTACGACTTCTAGGAGGCAAGGAACTGTCCAGTATAAACATAAGTATTGTATTTAAAACATAAGTATGTTTGACGTATAAACATAAGTATTTTACTTCAAACATAAGTATGTTTGATGTATAAACATAAATATTTTACTTCAAACATAAGTATGTTTGACGTATAAATATAAGTATTTTAAGATACATAAGTACCTAAAACAATATACCTAAGTACTTTGATAAAAAGTACGACTAAAACAACAATATATTTTTAACAGTAGAAATAGGCGCGCCACTTATTACACGGTACCTAAACAAAACTGGCTACCCTTTCGGGGAAAACAGACACGATATTATGTTATGTTATGTTATGTAAACAAACATTTTGGGAAACATAAAATATACCCTACGGTATTAAACTGTAAACATGGTGATATCAAATTCTATTCAAAATCTAGTAACAAAATAAAAATATAAGGTTTGCTTACATTAATTTCACGTTGAATTTGGGTAGAATATATTATGTAGATGGATTGGATTACATATACATGTAGGGTGACTGATAATTAGTGACCGATACTTAAACACATAATTGTACTCATCATAACACATTTGGACGCTTCAGCTCTGCTGTCCCTCATAAACATCAATACTAGGTATAACACCAGTGTGGGCACGTTCATTGAGGCGACATTTTTCTCGTTCTTCAGCTGTCATAAGCAAAATTATGTAAGTATTTTTACTGCTACATTTCATGTATTTTTTAATAATGTTCTAATTTTTTATTCTTTTGAATTAACAGCGACCATGTGTATAGTAATTTGAGCAGTATGAGTAGTTATCTTATTATTATGGGGTAGGTTAACATTCTTATTTTACATAATCTTCTCATTATTTGACATTATATAGGTACCTCCAATTCTTATTTCAACTCTTTACTAATGGTTTTTATAGACAGGATTTTAATTCAGTCATGTCATTTGGTTTAAGTATGCTTTTATTTTTATTATTGTATTTATCTTTTATATAGATTCTTCTATATTTTCAGAATGTGAGAACGTTGTAGGCCTAACTTGTAGACTGTAGATTTGTGGGCCTTTTTATATTTTGTTCAGTACCTGTTACTTGTTGACAGGCCTACATTATCCTCCCATACCTATTAACACTGTAATTTGAAAATATTGTAAAAGCCACTTATTTTTATAAGAGTAACCGTGGAGTTTCTTGCCGGCTCTTCTCCATAGGAAACGACCAATTGGAACCGCGCACCTAGTTCTGACGTTTCATAGGTGCCTATGTAGGTTTATGTGAAATAAAATATTTTGATTGATTGATTTATTATGGAGTAGTGTTATGTTCTTGCAGATTTTTAAGTTCCGAAATATTCACGTACGCCATGCAGTTAGTTGATTATACTTGTTACAACTCACTCCCAAATGACTGAAAGCAACAAAACACACACTACAAACTACATCAGAAATTCGCATTTCGCACTCTCCTCAAAGGGACACTGATACCCATTGTGGGTAGAGGTACACAACTACATATCCTGTACTCGCTTGCATACAAATGTGGTCTTCAAATTGTTAAAACTGTTTGATTGGTGTTTGGTTTTCATTCAATGGTACTTGTTTAAAGGAGTGGTTGTCTGAATTCGAGGGTAAGGTAGACCTAGGGTGATCGTCTTGTTTTTGAAATGTGGGTACGTAATTCGATTCGGAAGGCGATGTCTGATATGGGAGTTGTGACAAAGAAAAACGGAAAAAAAAATGGAAAATACAAAAGTGAACGCCTCATAATCTCATTCGATTCTATAAAAAAATATACAACGTACGAAATGACGAGTCGCATTTTTGTATTAATAATTACAATTAAACTACATTAAATTAGACCGTGATTTTCGAAAGGACTTAGTTTTCGATAATACTGAAGCGTTTAAAAAAAATGGACTCGATTAGTTAAGTTTTTCGAGAGTTATCGTGACCACGCCAGGATGCATACAGTCAACAGAATATTTTTTCAAACAGTTTTTTCATTATTTTAAATATCAAAATGTCTTTTGAAAATAACATGAATGTTGAAACTAGTCTTTGTTCTTGACGTTTGTGTGTGAATACTCGTATTATTCTACAAGTGCGTTATGAAGTAAATAGAGATATTTTTAGCTCAAGGAATTACTTGTTCTTTGTAAGGCGCGAGTAGAACAGTACCTCACGCGCTTCGCTCATGAGGTGTGCAATTAGCGACCCTGATGTTGTATCTGTAGGAGTCAGTTTAATTGCTAGTATAGAATGTCATCGTTATAAGTATAGTACCACTATAGAATGACATAATGTAACATAACATAACGCCTATAATCCCCAAAGGGTTAGGCAGAGGTGCACCTATAGTACACCCACATTTCACTAGTTAAGTTTAAGTCCAATGTAACAGGGGCGCTACTACTGAGAAATTCTAGATGGAATAATTCCAAAAAACACTTTGCATGATCCGGGAATTAAACCCAGGACTTCATGCTCAGAAGTAGTGCTTGTGACCATTAGAGCAACAAGGCAGTATAGAATGCTGTAATGATATTTTAAACTCATGAAAGAATAAATCGAGGTGTTAACATTGAGTATTCTTCGTGTCATTTGTGTCATTAAACGTTGGATTATCATTTTGACTTCTATCGACTTTAGCACCCTTGAAAACCATGAAAACGTCAACCATGACGAAAAATTTGAAATTTTTCGCAGCCTGGGTCTTCATTTTGACCCCACTATTGAATTACGCATCCTAGAAAACCATGAAAACTATATCTACTAACTTTTTCGTTACGTGAAGATTTCTACCAGGTTTATTCGTACCGCAAGCCGCGTTAAAGAATTTCGTTCCAAAACTTCGTTCCAAAAACTAATTTCGACAAAAAAGTAATCATCCATGATATTACACACTAACAGTTCACTTACTCCAAAGGGCTTTAAAGAAGAAAAAAAAACTTATCACATTTTGTACAGTGTTGTTCCTTGAAAGCAAAATCTAGTTCTTTCTAAGAAATTGTTATTACGCCTTTGAATTTGCTAAACTTGTGTTGTTTGTAGGGTATTTGAATTTTTTGCTCGGCCTTTAGGAGGTTTGCTCAGTAGTCCGTATTTTGCGTGGTAGCACTAAAAAAAAAAACAGGCCAAGTGTCTGTCGGACTACGCACAATCAAGGGTTCCGGAGTTGGGATGAATTTATCCCAAGAACAAACTTGACATAGTAGTTGAAAAACATGTTCTCCTATACGTTCCAACTGCAAATGTAGGCGGATAATAAAGGAGTCAGTAGCCGACTCCTGGCCACCACAGGCGCGGGCTTGCGGACGGCGAGCAATGGGCAGCTTGCCGTCCGGTAAGGACCAGGCCCGGGTCGACGGCGCGTTGTGTTCCACGCGCGCCTCAAAGAGATGGCAGCATAATTGACGGGGTCTGACAGGGCCGATGCCTGCCGGGGTCGCGGATTGTTCGAAAGAGTTACCGTGGCCCTGGCGCACAGGCAACTGAAGGAACACGGGTGGGTTTTAGTCAGTAAGAATCTAACACGCCCTCCCGCTCCACCCAGAGTAGGAGACGTCATTTAATGATTTCCCACCCAAAAAAAAAGGCGGATAATAAAGAATATTAAAGAAACTTCTGCATGTCTTCTCAATTCCAGACAACTTATTTTTGTCTTTTTATGTTTACATAAACTCAACTGCAAAATAATTTTGAACCTGAAATTGTGGTAATAAAAAGTTCTTTTATATCAGAAACTTCAAAATGACTAAAACGACTGTCTTTAAATTTAGTTACAAGCACGGCGTGCTGTGCTGAGACCCTTAAGTGGCGCAAATACTGTAACCTTATGGGCCTCTACAGTTTTGAGCCGTTTGGGGTCGAAGCACTCGGGTCATGGGGCCTGATTCCGCGTCTCCTTTTTAAATAACTTTCAAGCCGACTGGCCGACACTTCACGTGATCAGAGAGCTGGCTCGTTCTTTGGCCAAAGAATTAGCTTTGCCATTCAACGTGGTAATGCTGCCAGTCTTCTGTGCATGTTTCCGGATGACAGCGATGCAGACGTGTAGGTAGGGTGACGCCTAAGTGTCCTTTTGTTTTTGTATTAATTTGTATACTTAGTTTGTCATTTAATCTAGTACCTAGTGTAAATAGGTAGTTGTGTTATATATGTCTAATATATTAAAATATCGTGTCATAGTGTTTATTATCGAACTCTTCCGAAACGGCTTGACCGACTTTTATGAAATTTGTTGTGTATATTTGGTAGGTCTGAGAATAGGTCATAAAGTATATTTCATATCGCTGCGGGTGAAACCGCGGGGCGCAGCTAGTAATACTATATAAGCATTTAAATGTACATGAATACATGGAAAATACATCACGCATTTCGAAGTTAATATTGGAAACTTTAAAATTCATCTATTCGATTGACTGTTCAATCGTCAGTGGCATGAGAGTTGTTCACTTTGTCACCGTGTTTTTTCGAAACTGCTAAAATGTTTTGTTACTTTTTTATATCTACCAGTTACGAGTGGAACTTATTCAATACGATTTTTATTAGTCCTAATAAAAAAAGGACCGTAAACACTTGAAAGTCAATTTTAACAAAGACTCTTACTATGTATAAATGTGTTCCAATATATTCTGATGAAAATCAAATATGAACGGGCGAATAAAATTAAATTTTCGTGTCTCTATTCTCGAATGATGCTTAGTTCTGAATTCAAATCGATTTCAAACCGTCTATATAGATTCGATTCTAGATCAGTATGATGCACCTGTCCCATCATCGACGTGGAATCTAGCTAGCAACGAGTTTCTCGCTCAAGAAACGTAAAAAAGACGTATAAGTAAAAAAGATACATACAGGGTTAAATTAAATTAGCTAGTGAAACTCCGCAGACGTGATGGGTATCGATATCTAAACATGATAAGATAAAACAAACAAAAGAAAACAGATTTTATCAACTTATACTTCAAGTACCAACACTACCAGCGGTCGTTGAACCCCCAAAAAAATGCATCAAAACTTTTTAATTTTAATTTTATCGTATTTAGATATGTCTGCCGAGTTTTGCTAGCTAATTTAATTTGACCCTGTATATTCATTGTTGATCACTGGCTGTTTACACCGCCTCCGCAAGTTCTCGTTTCTAGTAGTGACAAGAGCTATCAAAGAGAGTACTCGCTCAGCGACGCTCGCTTGGCGGGCAGAACACTCGTCTAGAGATTCACGCTTGGTACTATACTCACACCAGCGAGTGATCACTTGTCGCTATCGCGCACTCCCTGCTTGTTGTTCGCCTACACGTTTTAATCGCGTGTCGTTAATCATCGGTGGTGGAACACTAGGTGCCTGAAAGCGGTAGATTCATGAGTCAGTTCATTCTTCAGACAAACTTCCAAGTCTTGTTAAAGAACTGAGCCTCAATAAATTTAAATAATTCATTAAACAGAAACTCTGTCAAAAAGGTTTCTATAAAGTTAAAGATTACTTGGATGACAAAAAGGCTTGGGATTAATTAAGCTACTTCAATGTACCCTCAAGCAACAATCCATTTTATACTGTGATTATGTGTTTTAGAATTAATAATGTAATTTTTATTGATTTACACGACATAACATAATATTATGATATTATTGATAACATTTAAAGAGAAACCTGTCTGTGAATATGAGTAGCATGCAGACTAGATTAAATACATGATATTCATTTTAATATTGTAAATGTGAAGACTATGTGAGTCATTGTTGTTTTTTTTCCCCTCTCAGGTAGTTTTAATCTTAGTCTGGCAGTTTGAGTAATTTTTGTGGCCTACCCAAATGTCCTTTCTTTGGTATTGTTGGTCGAATCGTTGAGCTCCTTAAGTTCTGAGTTGAGCTGCACAATTACTGACAAATGCGTGCACTGACTGGACAGGTCCACTTAATCTGTGTGGTTTTTCCTCAAAAGACCTTTTCAGACAAATCTACAAGGTCTTCACATGATCTGACCAAGATTATGTCTGGACTATAAAAGCCTCTGAGTTTGTTTCGGCCTTTCTTCTCAGAGTAGTCAGTTAGGAAACGCCGACCTCATATAGTTTTAAAATATGATTGACGTGTAAAAGTGTTTGTACAACCTATTTACAGAAATAAAATCATTTATTATTTATCTAGAACACGGGCTTAAAATATATAATAATAAATATATAATAATAGTTTTCAATATTATAGAAATATTTGTACGCCGATACTTACGGCTAAACATGACTGGACTTAAATAATTGATTTTAATCTTGCATGCTCTTGTATGTATACCATGTTTAGACAAATAAAGAATATCTTATCTTATCTTATCTTATCTTATCTTAAAATTACCTCCAATTGACTCATCGGGATGAGTCAATTGGAGGTTATTTTAATAAGGACGTAATTGGTGTTTGAGTTTGTCTCGTCTTATTAAAGCTGGGGCTTTAATAACACGACACCAAAATCTTGCACAACCAAAACGCTGTCGAACTGCATCCTAATTAATCTCAAGCCCCTTTTAATTGCAAAATCTACCGCTCTGCGTAAACTCGTTACTCTTATAATTTATTCTTTCAATTAACTCCGTGAATAAACAAGGCGGCACAAGAGTAAGTAGTATTACCTAAGCCCATTGTCATACCACTTGACTAAAATTAGTAGTGGTATCTGCACAACAGAACTTCATTTAGCACATTCTTGGGACGTAACAAATTAGGGTCATTTGTTCTTCGGGCCTTGCTTACTAGAGAGTGCCTTGCTTAGAGGGTTGGTGAATTTCTTCCTCTTTATTCTCGATTGTTAGTTTCTGTTTACTTTAGGACAAGATCACGATTTCTGATTGTAGGTAAAGAATGGTGAACTATCTTTTTATCTGCAGTGTCAAAAACGAATATAGGTGGTATTGTTCCGCGACCAATTGCGATCAATAATAAGTGCCTATTTAGTGCGGTCGTTAATGCAAATTACCCGTTGAAGGTGCACTTAAGCAAACAGACGCGACGCGACAGCGCGACGCACCTCTAGTAGAAAAAAAATCTATGTACTCTTCATGGAAATTGTTCTACCAGAATCAAGTCGCATCGTTGCGTCACGCCTGTCTGTGGGAGCCTTATACGGTTATACTTGCGCTTCAAGCGAAAATGTTACTTGGTGGTAGAAATAATTAGGGTAGTCTAAACGGTCAACCCCACGTCAGTCGTAAAACTTAAATTGCATAAACCCTTAGGGCCCGTCCACGAAGCTACTCAAAAGTAATAAAGAAGCATGAGGAACAGGGTGTAAAGTTCACTCATACTCTATGGAAAAGAGAGGATCCTCCAACCAGACGGGTGTTGTGTCTGGTGGACAACTGCCCAACGATTGATGTCGGGACGTTATACATAATTGGCCCACTGAAGGGCAAAGCCCTCTTCTCTTACTGAGAAGGTACAAGTATTAATCGCTACGGTTGCTCAAAATCCTGCATCGCGCAAGCAGAGTTTACCGCGCAACTAGAATATATATTTGCGTAGTAAACTCTGCTTGCGCGATGCAGGATTTTGAGCAACCGTAGCGATTAATACTCGTACCTTCTCAGCAAGAGAATAGGCATTTGCCCTTCAGTAGGACAATAATAGGCTGGTATCATTTATTGATAATTTAATCAACAAAGATTTGCATTTCGGTGGCATTTTGTAGGACTTTAGTTCCTTATAATTTATTATATTCAAAATGTTGACGAAAATGAACTTTAATGAGTTTTTAAGGCCCAACTCGTATTAATATTCAGGTAATTAAGTCTGACATTTATAAATGAGAGCATGCTTTACAATGTTGATGTTAGATTTGAAAAGCGATTATTTGAGCAAACATTTATCATGACTGTTCTGTAAATACAATGTATTTATTTGCGTGATAAAACATAATTATTACTTTTATATTTTGTTTCTGATTGGTTAAAAATAATATTTTTTTCCATAAAACTGTAAATTTTCTCCATTTGATATGGGAAATATTTAATAATAATAATAATACCCCACCGCCGCCAGCTCTATACGTTGATGTCGTGGTGGAGCTTGCGCGCTCCGAACTCTATGTCTGTGCCGGTAGAGTTTATTTTGCCGGAACAGGTCTAGAGTGAGGAGCCAGACCAAGAGAGATACAGAAACCTGCAAGGCAGCATGTGGCGAGTTGTTGGGCAGTACCGACTCCACGGACCCTATCTCCCGGGGTTAGTCTTGTTCCTCACCTCTGGCTTTCCTATAGCCAAGAGCAAACGTGCTCGAAGGGTGTTGTTTATTCAAGTGCTGGTAGGGATCTTGAACATCTTCCGGGCTCTGGGATTGTTCTAATAACCGTAGAATTCCTCTCCATTCATCAAGCACCTCAGGACATATTACCCCCCTTGTTGCTGCGTCACTGCGTGCTAGCGACACTACAGTTTGGGGGCCGATTATTGAGTGTGCAAGTCACCCCCTACCATTTTATATGTGTATTTTATGTAAAACATTGGTAGGCAGGCGCCATAGTCTTCCCATAGTCCCAGATATTCAGTTCACTTTAGCCACCAAAACCCATAATCCATTATATTTGTTTCCATATCCTGTAATAGACCTACACCAACCGGGGGTTGTCCTTGGGTGCACTTGCACAGTTATACAGCGATAATGGTTGGTTGGTGCCTCATTCCATTTAAAATTGTCTAAGGGGCCTCTGCGAGTTGGCTTCGGCCTCTCGTACGCCTTCCAAAGGACCGGGACCCCATGGTCCCGAGCTGTTAACATATAATAATAATAATGATTTGTATTTTGGAACAAAGAATCCATAGTGTTAGCAACCTATTATTAAAACAACTTATTATCTAGTGTTAGTATCAATCACACTCCGCTCGAACTGCCTTACAATTGGAGAGCTGAAACTCTCCGCTTCAGCTTTCAGAATGCCGTTGCGACTGTCTCTCACTCTTCTCAGTAGTTAAGCTGTATTCTTGCGCACAATCGCGTGGAACCCGTCGGTATGAGCTTGCGCAGACATTTCCGACGCGCTACAGTAGTAAGGAAGTCTCAACAACATCCTGAAACCATAGTTATACTGGAAACGCAGGACATTCAGCGATCTTTTGTTGTAATTGACCTGTATATTACTCGTGTTTATACTCTGGCAGTAAGCCTTGAAGCTTCTAAAATCTTTTTGAGGTTTTATAATAATGAGCACGTGAAAACGAGCAGCTTTTAAACTAAACGAGCCTCTTTCATGTTTTTTGTGATTTATATTTCTATTATAAAAATGGGTCAACGTTTGGCACATGCCATTTTACATTACGAAACCAATTCTACAATCGTTAGCAGCCATCTTGAGATCGTTAGAGGACTTTCTAAGTACATATCCGGGCAGTATGCCAGGCTTCCCATACCTAGGTACCTATGTCGCACGCCTAATAGGCTCTCCTAGACAGGTAGTTATATTATATACTAGCTGTGCCCACGACTTCGTCCGCGTAGAATAGTGTCTGTATGTGTAGTGTAGTGTGGCTCCGAAATGTTACATCAGAATAGTTCTAATATTTTGTCAATTGTCGTAAACTTATAAAACATTCACATAAACCTTACATATTTCCATACAAACTTTCATCCCCTATTCTCTGTTGTTATTTTACACCCTTCAGGTTAAAACTTTTACAAACTTTGAATGTCATATTTATTTATGACGAGTCAACAACCTAAAAATAAGTTTCAAGCTTTAGCTCTAAAAATGACGTTAATTCCGTACAACTTTTCATCCCGCCCTTTCAACCCCTTACAACACCCTTTTTCCATTAAAAAGAAGCCTATATCCTTTTTCAGGCTTTAGACCATCTGTGTACCAAATTTCATTTAAATCGGTTTAGTAGTTTTGGCGTGAAAGCGCGACAGACAGACAGAGTTACTTTCGCATTTACAATATTATATTAATTAATTAATGTAAAATACAAGCTGACCCGACAGACGTTGTCCTGTCTATGAATGTCATATGTCGTTTAGTTTTAGTTTTGACTATTGACGAAAACTAAAACTATCGGCTCATTTATACCGATCCATCTGTGTTAAACGATATTTGCAGCGCGCATTCTGTCAATCGCTGACAGTTATTTCAAACAACTGACAGTTATGTATGTAAAATTAATATTGGCGTTAAGTTTTCTTAATTTTTGTAACGTTCCGATCAACTTCCTTATTTTTTTATTTCATAAGATCCTTCTCCTGACAATAACGAAAACAACAAAAATAAAAAATGTGAAATCGGTCCAGCCGTTCACGCGTGATGGCGTGACTAAGGGAAATATGGATTCATTTTTATATATATATAGATATAAAATATATAATATATATATATATATACCTGTTGAAATTCTAAATCATGGATAATTAGACAATAAAATACAGGTACACACCTATTCATTAAAAGCTTAGTCAAATAACCCACCCCTAACTGTTCCCGGTGCAAAGGTGCCCAAAACGCTTGCTGCATTGCCACGTTGGATGGCAATGGCTAACCTTTGCACCAAGAACGAGCTGGAGCGGGAGTCACCCGTTTTGTCACGGAGCCTGTGCCCTATCTCACCAATGAGCTTCCTGGCCTCAGTGCCCCAAGCACCCATGGTCTCCACGGCAATGGGCACAAAATGGTAACGGTAACACACATATACATACACATACGGTACATATATATAGTAAGGATTATATGTCTGAGGTGCCCCGAGTGCTTTATAAATGTCGGATATGAACGCTGTAGTGTAGCTTATGTGTTATCCAAATTAATGATAAGATTTGAAAGGATTGGATTGGCAAGGTTGACTAATTGTTTAAAGAAATAAAATGTTTTGTTAATGTTAATGTTTTGTAAAGAAATAAAATGTATTTATTGGGGTCACTCAGGATTATCACAAACTAAACTAAATACACTCATAAAAACAAAAAATGAAATAAAACAAAAGTAAAATGTAAAAAAGTAAAAATAACAACAGAAAGTCCAGTACGAGACCAAAACGCCCTCAAGGATCAAGGAGTCCTACGTAAATCTGAACTGATAGTATTAGTATAACTGGTAGTATGAAATACTACCAGTTATACTAATTACTACCAGTATTACTACCAGTATAACTACTAATTACTACCAGTATTACTACCAGTATAACTGGTAGTATGAAATACTACCAGTTATACTAATACTATCAGTTCGGTTCTATCGACCGCAAAAATAATATAATTTATATATAAATAATGTATTTCATAGTATTTCTCCAAAAGACATAAAAAAACAAAGTTATTTTTGCGGTTGCAACCGAAAATATCCCATACCTCAAAAGATGTTGACCTAGATAATAAAATCACTCAGAAACATCCATTATAATCTTTTTAATTATGCGGATCAAAAATACCCCATAACGCTTACATCATTTTTTTTTTGATCCTTCGGTATTATGTATGGAGCGTTGGGGCGTGTCACCCCTATTTTATTTTTCGTAATTTCTTTTCTAAGCGTTGCATATATACACCTGCTTTCCAATTTGCATCGATATGTCAAATAGTCTCCGATTGAAATGGTTGTGTGACATCCAGCCAGACACAAACAGTTCTATTTGCGAAAAGAATTCAGGGTAACCCTATTAGCTGTAAGTAAATTGCCTCTCTTCATGGGTAAAGAAGTCTAGCGTTTGATGTTTTCTATATTTCTTAGTATTGATCTAAGCAGACGTTTCTGGGCCAGCAAAACTCTTTTGATCAAAAAGAAAGTATATTTCCACCCGTGCAGAATTAAAATGTTACAACTGACATTTTCACTTCTGTGAAATCTAAATCGTTCCATCATAGACCTCACCCATCGTTTTCCATCAGGCATGATTGAGGTCAAGAGTGGGCTCACCCAGTAATAAAAAAATATTAAGTAAAAAAAAATATTTACAATTTTGACTCAATTTATCACCTGCCTTCACCATTTTACCTGTGTTTATTTTAACAAAGAAGTACATTTAGCACTATAAATACATTGTAATAAGTAGGTACTCGTATTTTATAGATAAACTACTACTACTACTACTACTATTAGCCTGCATCATTCCACTGCTGGGCAAAGGCCTCTCCCCATGACTTCCAGCGCTTTCGATACAGGGCTAGAGTGGACCACTGGTAGTTTGTTTGGTCTAGCTCGTCCCGCCATCTTCTACGGTGTCTGCCGCGACGCCTTCTGGCTGTGTCAGGGCTCCACGTAGTGGTTATTTCGGCCCATTGCTCATTGGGCATGCGGCAGACGTGGCCAGACCAGTCCCACTTCAGCTTAGCGGCTTTTTGAGCACCGTCAGTAATCTGTGTTTTGGAGCGCAGTGTGGTGTTGCGAATACGCTCTGTCAGCTTTACGCCTAGAATAGTGCGCTCCATTGCACGTTGGCAAACCATGAGTTTGGACTTTTGAATGTTTGTCAAAGACCAAGTCTGGGCTCCATAGGTCAAAACGATATAAAGTTATAAAGATTATAAAGATAGATATAAAGTTGTAGTAAAATATATTTGGTTGTACTGTTTGTTGTATCTGGCTGGTTTTGATACCATTATATAGATGAAATTTTAAAATATAAAAATATAAAGACACGATTTCCCGCCATTTTTCAATTGTTTTTCTGTCCGCTAAAATGTGTGAATCTGACGAAGAAATGCGATACATATTAGAAAAAAAAAAGTTTATTTGCGGTGAACATGGCGCAGAGAAAAACACACAAATACAAAAAAGAACGAGAACGAACGACGAAACGAGCGACGACGACGAATTAGTATTCTTTAGATCATTTCTCATTCCTCACACAGTAATTAATTTATTCCTTCCATCTTAAATCAAAACACGAACGCTGCGAAGATCTACTGACGTTGAAACAAGAGCCAAGTATTTTAAACAAGTACTGTAAATGCATTAAGTCTCTGTTAGCGAGCCTGTCACAGGCCATTGTCTTTCACTTTGAGCCGAAGCAAACTAATTGTGCCTGCTATCCGATGCCAATTTGCATAAATACTAAGCTTATTCTAGTTTAACGAACGAATGAATGTGAGGTATATTGAGTTACTAGCGTTTGCCCGCGGCTTCGCCCGCGTGGAGGTCAAAAATTATCCCACGGGAACGTACTACCGGGATAAAAAGTACTCTGTTCGAAATTCCATCCAAATCCGTTCAGTAGTTTTTGCGTGAAAGAGTAACAAACATCCATCCATCCTCACAAACTTTCACATTTATAATATTTGTAGGAAATGGGACTAGCCACTACCAATTTGGGACTTGTTGACAGTAGGCTTACACTGTCCTCCCATACCTATTAACACTGTAATTTGAAAACATTGGAAAAGTCAGTAATTTTTAAAAGAATAACCGTGGGAGTTTCTTGTCGGCTCTTCTCTATAGGAAACGACCTATTGGAACCGTGCACCTAGTTTCTGACGTTTTATAAGTGCTCATATGGTTTTATGTGAAATATAATATTTTTATTTCATTAATTGATTGCCCGCGACTTCCTCCACGTGTTTTAACTTAAAACACAAAGACATTAAATTATTTACTCAACAATAGACGGGACATAGTGAACAAAATCGTAATCCGATACATTTGTCCTAGTGGGCAAAAGTCGCTCAGTCTAGCGTGGTACGCCTACATGCCGCTCTAATTTTGCTATATTATGCTAGATGGCGTCACTAAGACATGGGATCACAGTTTTTCTATGACATTTAGCCTCTCTATAGTATCTTAAATCTCTTTTTTAAAACATAATCCTATGGCACTCGGCGATACCGAAGCATGAGCATAGCTTTCTTTCATTGAAAGATTTTTTGATATCGGATGACCAGTTTCGGAGATACTTCCTGCATCCAAAGTAACAAACCTTACGTCTTTATAATATTGGTGCAGATTCATTTTATTTGTGTCTGGTATGTTGTGCAGCAGTTTCATATACTACTCATTATTTATCTAGTCTTTTCCCAGCTTTGTTGGGGTAGGCTTCCAGACGGGGACCGCGAATGCGGGTCGGTACCAGTCGGGGTTTGCGAAAGAATCGTACGTTCCCGCGACCCCCGGCGTTGGTGTGAGACGGAACACCGGGATGGTTTTTACTCAGTAAGAGTCTGACAGACCCCTCCGCCCCCCCCCCCCCAGGGCGGTGGACATCCATGAGGATTTTCCATCCCGGAACAAAAAACACCCAATCTAACTGGACGCAGTATTTTACATGGAGCGACTGCCTATCTGACCTTCAAATACCAGTAATTCTTTTTTAGTCGGTTAAAATGGCTATTACACGGCAAATATTAGTGAGTCAATATTGTCTATGATCAAGTATCCTGACTGAAAACTTAAGTAAAGTCGCGAAATTATTTTATTGTAATGCTGTATGAAAACTTTCTCCACATTTGTTAAGAGGGCGCCCAACGGTCCACTAGCGCCACTCTTTAAAAAAATATTATGTCGTGACTGAGAAGGAATTATGAAAAACACTCAGTGGGGAACCTCGGTAAGTGTGTCTAGAATTTTCTAATACCTTTTATACAGTTTCATATTGAGACACGAAGCAACCAAATTCGATCTAAATAAAAGCGGCCACATTCCTCTAGATAAATTCTTGACACACTTACCGATTTTACCTATTGAGCGTTTTTCATAATTCGTTCTCAGGCACGAGATATTTTTTTTTAAAGAGTGACGCTTGTTTAACATTGGACGCCCCCTTAAAAACAGGAGCAAACATTTTTCTGTTTTCTGTGTATTTTTCGAAGTTTTAATACTTCCAAGTTTTACTTAGGAACATGTATGGGTTTAGTACAGTTCAATAATTAATTTAGTTACTTTTAATTAAATTTGTTGGAGATCGTTTACAATATCATGAGTTTTGTTGTACTTGGTTGTTTCAAAATTAAATTACGGTGTTCGGGCAAACTTTGATCGAAATTATTTTAAGAGATGAAATTTTTCTATGACTTCTTTTAAAATACCTACCATTGTCTTAATTTTGTGGTGGTTTCATATATCACTAACCCGCACTGGGCCTCCGTGGTGAATTACAGCCCACTCCCTCTCACAGAGAGGAGGCCTGTGTCCCGCAGTCCCATCTAGGTCCCATTGTAGGCTGATTATGCATATACCAGTGATTCAGTTTTCATTTATAAGTAGCTTCTAATTTTCTTCTGTGTGACGTTATCATAACAGATTATTGACAGTCTTAAATATAAGTTTATTCACAGATTTTACGATTCCCAAGTCAGAGGAGCCTCTTCAAATCATTCAATCTGTCAAATGTGTTTTTGGAACCAACGCGAATAACTACCTATGGCTACTGCTACATGTATTGATAATGTTTTTTATTGCTGCGACTATTTTGATAAAGCCATTGTAAATTATCTCCCTTCTGATCACAGCGGTCAAACCGTTACTTTTGAGTCCAACATTCCAATACAAAAAAGTGCAGATACAAACTAGATCAATAACATCGGCTTACTTAAATAAGTTTAATAGCACTATAATTAGCAAGTTAACTGCTCAGGGCCTAAATATGAATGATGGTAATATTTTGTATAAAGAATTATTTTCATTAGTGCAAACAGAGTTCAATAATTCTTTTAAGAAGAAATCTAAAACTATTTGCCCTAAGTTTTTATTAATAATAATAATAATAATATAATATTAAATATTATTATTATATTATTTATTCTAATATTTAAAAATGTAATTTATATGTAAATAATGAAATAAAGGAAATAATAATAAAATATTTATTTGCGTAAAACATGGTATAAAATGGTGTTAAATACAAATTCATATGGCACAAACATGTTTAGCTAGGATAAAAACATAGCATGCAAAATTATAAAGTTAGGTGAAGAAGATCATCATTATTTTTTATCAAAAAATTCTTTTAAACTATAAAAACAGCATTCAAGTAACCATTTATAAAACTTAATTTTAAATAATCTTGTATTTAATGTTTTGAAATGCCTTGGTATTTTGTTATAGATGCGCACGCACATTGCTAGGCAGTTTTTATTGTATTTAGCTAGTCTGGGTAAATCATTCAAGACTAGTTTATGAGGATCTCGTCCGTTCCTAGGATTAACATCATTTGCAGTCTTAAATAATTGTTTATTTTTGATTACAAACACACATATTTCGTAAATATAAAGTGACGGTAACGGTAACAAACCAAGTTTCTTAAATATTGGTCGACATGAGTCGTCAGGTTTAAGACCACAAATTGCCCTCATGCACTTTTTTTGAGCGACGAATGCTCTACAGAAATCGGTGCTATTACCCCACATTACAAGGCCATATCGTAGTAACGATTCGACGTACGCGTGGTATGAAATTACAGCAGTTTTTATGTTGGTTACATTTTTAACTTGTTTTAGTGCGTATACAAATTTATTAATTTTAGTGCTAACATTGCCTAAGTGTTCTTTCCAATTAATGTCTTTATCTATTATTACGCCTAAGAATCTTGTATGCGTTACTTCTTTGAGTTTATTAATATTGAGTTTAATGTCATTTTTATAATTATTTGATTGATTAAATTGGATAAAATTAGATTAAGATTCAGTGACTGGGCAACTAAAGGCATCAGGAAAAGTAGGGAAAGGTTATTTGAACTGTATGGCCTTAAGCCGTATATTAACACGGAGACTTTTAATAAGTATGTTGCTACTTACTCGAAAACTTTTAAAAAAGTTTGCAAAGCAGCTAAAGCTTCATTCATTAGCAACAAGGTTAATTCAGCAGATAATAAAATAAAGACAGTTTGGAAAATTATTAACAATGAAACGAACAGGAACAAAAGGAATAATACTGATTATACACTGGACACTTCCCGCGGTCTCATTAGCGATAACATTGATGTTGCTCAGGAATTTGCATCTTTCTTTACTAATATTCCAATTAGAACTACAGAAACTTTAAATTCCTCGCCCTCACTTGCTACTGATTTATTAAGAGCGAATGTTTCAGTCTGTCCTATGGAATTTAAATTTAAACATATAAACCCTGTGGTCGTTGTAAAGGCATTTAAGCAACTTAAGATCAAAATTACAGAAGATCTATGGGGCATGTCTACTAAAGTTTGTCAATCCATTATGAGAGAATTGCACCCTATTTAGCTTTAATATTTAATTTATGTGTAGATCAGGAGGTATTCCCAGATTTAATGAAGTATAGTAAAATTATTCCACTTTTCAAATCTGGGGACTGCAAAGACACTAATAATTATAGACCCGTATCGGTTTTGCCGGTATTCAGCAAGGTATTTGAAAAAGTAATGTTAAATCAAATGCTCAATCATTTTAATCGTCATAACATCCTACATGATCAACAGTATGGTTTCACCAAAGGACGTTGTACAACCGATGCCGGTGTCACATTATTAAAACACATCTTTAACGCATGGGAGGAGGCACAAGATGCAATAGGCATCTTTTGCGACCTATCCAAGGCATTTGATTGCGTGAATCACGAAACACTGCTCTTGAAACTTGAGCATTACGGACTGGGTAAACTTGCGCTTAGCTTAGTAAAATCATATTTGAATGAAAGACTGCAGCAAGTTCAAATAAACGGTGTGAATTCATTGGGCTTAAAAGTCAAAATGGGTGTACCGCAGGGCTCAATATTGGGTCCGTTCCTCTTTTTAGTATATATAAATGATTTAACTCATTTACTGAAAAACCGACCACAAATGGTATTATTTGCTGATGATTCATCACTGATTTTTAAAATAAACAGACATGCACAAGAGCTTGACGACGTAAATAACGCTATGCGTAAGGTCCATAATTGGTTTACTGTAAATAATTTGGTATTAAATGAGAAGAAAACTAAATGCATAAGATTCGCGTTACCGAATGTTAGAAGTAGTAAATATCACGTTGTATTGAATAAGGAGATACTAGAATTCATCGAAAAAACGGTTTTCCTGGGGATCACGCTTGATTCAAAGCTACAATGGGGTCCTCACTTAACATCACTTGCAGGGCGGCTAAGCTCAGCCGCTTACGCTGTTTGGAAAATCCGTCAATTAACAGACGTGGAAACCGCGAGACTAGTATATTTTAGTTACTTTCATAGCATCATGTCTTACGGTATTTTGCTGTGGGGACGGGCTGCAGATATTGATTCTATCTTTATTCTGCAAAAGAGGGCTATCAGAGCTCTCTACAACCTCCGCAAACGCGAATCTCTAAGGGAACTGTTTAAAAAAATTAACATCATGACGGTACCTTGTCAATATATATATGAAAACATTATGTATGTTCGAAAAAATCTACATCTTTTTAGTAAGATAAGTGACAGGCATAATATCAACACTAGAAATAGGAACAAATTAGATCCACCACGTTTCAGGTTGTCTAAGGTACATACTTCTTTTATGGGGTACTGTGTAAAGTGTTATAATAAAACGACGAACAATACCACTCGATATTCTTCAACTAAATGAGAAGAAATTTAAAACATGCATTAAACGCACACTGTGTAGACAAGCATATTATAAGTTCAATGATTATATCTAAGATAAAAATGCTTGGCTTAATGCTGGTCCTGCTCCATAGCCACTTGGGCGCATTAGTTAAAATTTTATTGTTTGGAAGAGATACTACTTTTTTACTTTCCCTTTTTTTTTTTTTTTTCTGACATTGTAAACTTAATGTTTGTTTATTTTATTTTTATAAAATATGTTTTAATATTGAATACTCCACTAGATATTTTAATGATTGTCTTTTCTTTTGGTAGTAAAATTTTATTCATCGCTCAAATACATAGCAAAGTATAGTTTTGTATAATTTAGAAGCATTTTTTTCAATTTCATAAATGTGAGTACCATGGATTCGTTTATTATATCATTATTATATATGTTGACTTGAAAGCATGGCAGTTGAGACTATGTCATGCTCACTTAAATGTCTCACTGTTGGTGGCGCGTGTGTTGGATCATTCGGTTCCCTACAAAATGGTTGAGCTGGATGGTGCTGATCCACGCGTCATGTTCGTGAACGAGCGCCGTCTTTTGAGACTGGTCATCTCTTAACTGCCACGGCTTATTTTTATTATTCTTATATTTTGGTTTATTTTTTAATATACATATTTTTTTACATTGTTCTCACATATAGAAACAGTAAGAATTAATGTACCAACGATTTTGTAATATCTTGATATAAAAAGAGTGTCCTTGGAGTTTCTTGCCCGTTCTTCTCCATAGAGATCTACGTTTAGGGAATGGGCAATTAGCTTCAACTTTCTGACTAACTGACCGACACTTTGACAATTCAAAAGTGCCTGTAAACGGTTTAATTGAAATAAATGCTTTGAGTTTGAGTTTGAGTTGAGTTTGAACCTATATTTTTGTTCGTCGATGAGTGGTACCTATTCTGTAAGAAAATGCCTTGTGATAGTGACCAATTGTCATTGTTTTGGGGCACTGTCATGCGTACTGCCACCCAATTTGATTTTAATTAAATCCCTAACAAAGAAAGAAAGAATAAGAAAGAAAGAAAATATATTTATTGGGACTCGCACAAGATTATCACAAACTAATCTAAACAGACTAACATGAAAAATTTAAAAAAATGCGTGAGTGTTGTGGAAGGCTCGGTTGGAACGAAGTTTCTTTCGTAGTATACTATTATTGATAAACAGAACGCGTGATAACGGCACGCAGCGCCGCCACAGTTCAAAGGATACGCTACGAAACAGCTGTCGCGAATGCCGTGTACAAACTATACCTGCGCAGGCGGTGCGAACTTACTGGCTGTCTTGAACCAATAAGCGTGCACCTATGACTGGACACAGCCAATAAGCGTGCACCTATGACTGGACACAGCCAATAGCATACGCGTCGATAACCGTCTACACTAAAGAAAGGGTCGTGACGGAAACTCGTGAAGCAAAACTCTTACACTTTTTTTCGCCTAGCCCCCATCCACCAAGTCCGTACCGTGTGATAGGGAACTTCGTTCCAATCAAAATTAGCTTTTCTGTCATCAAATTAAACTTTTCCCTACCTGACAATCAAACAGAGCAATTTTGCTTTTCATGTCCATTTGTATTGAGCAAACGACAAAGGCATTGAATACAAACTAGGCTGTGAACCAGCACTTTTTGAATGTCAAAATTACATAAGACAGTCCCCCAAAACGCCTGATCTTCACCACGTCCTAGTGCTTAAGCTGGAAAGAAGAATTGGCGTAACAAACTTCACAGCAGCACAGCTGTCTGTTAAGTTAGAAGAACTTGAAAAATAAATGATGGCCAGAAATAGTTTTCTAGCATCAAATCCCATTGGCGATCAATCCAAACATTCTCAACTATTTATGAGCAATAGACAACTTATCATTTTTTCAGATCAAATTCTACCAACTTTGATATCTACGTGTATTGGCAAAATATCAAGGGCGGAGTTTCGACAACTTATGACGCACCTTAACCAAAATATAAATACTCTTACTCAACTTAAGGTCACACAAAGATCAATTTTACTGCTCTCTCTTAAGGTGTAAAGTTTTATGACGCCACATTCGTGAATGGCAGTGAAAGTTGGTTCTACAATAGCCTAGTTTGGAATATTGCCAAAGCGAACATAAAAAATTCAGACAAGAATATTGTAGGAGCTTC
Organism: Griposia aprilina; assembly: GCA_916610205.1. Taxonomy (NCBI): domain Eukaryota; kingdom Metazoa; phylum Arthropoda; class Insecta; order Lepidoptera; family Noctuidae; genus Griposia; species Griposia aprilina. Next base: position 20,240,097 of record OU744285.1, on the reverse strand, counting down.
AATGTCGAGATAGAGGAAATATTTTTCAGTTATCAGACTTTTATATGCTGGCCATGTATAAAATCACAGTTTAGTTCGCTATATTCGTTTCGATAGCTTCGTTAGCTTTCACAATTCCTTATGAAAAGGATTAGAGGAAGTGAACTAATCTAAAGAATCGGAATCTATAACAGTTAAGGTGTTTGACCACCGCATGTCCATCACCCGAGCGACAAGGACGTATTGTTGGGTTTGAATAATCTCGTTTCTCGGTGACGTCCCGGTGACGGCTGCGGTGAACAAACGTCATTAAGCTACCGGTTTTCATAAAGATTGTCATAATCGAGTTTCGTTTTTGTTTAGCTAAGTATAAATATCGAGAGGAAAATAGCTTGCTTCTGTGTTAATCTTTCATTATTTTGATTAACTTTCTCATTTTTTAATGAATGACAAACTTTTATGGCCTTACAGATTTTCCATTTGCATTATCTAAAATTTAGATTTTAAGTAATTTAGATTTAGATTCTAAATCTATATAAAAATCGGCCAAGTGTGAGTCGTACTAGCACACGATGGGTTCCGAACCACCATTGCCGTTATTCAGCCAGCAAAAAACGTTTCTATGCATTCCTTTATTTTAAACATTATTTTATTTTATTATAAATTGTTATAGCGACCATATAGTAGTATTAACTCTGTGAAAATTTCAAGTGTCTACCTATTACAGTTCAAAGATACAGCCCTGTGACTGACAGACTGACGGATTCACCGACCGCGGAGCCTTATTATCCCTTATTGTCCCTTTGGGTACGGAATGCTAAAAACCTACTTGCAAAATCTTTTTTTTTTTTTTTTTGGGTGGGGATCATCGAATGACCTCTCTCGCTCTGGGCGGAGCGGAAGGGCGTGTCAGACTCTTACTAACTAAAACCCACCCGTGTTCCTTCAGTTCCCTGTGCGCCAGGGCCACGGTAACTCTTTCTAACAATCCGCGACCCTGGCAGGCATCGGTCCTAGCAAACCCCGCCAATTGCAATATCTAAGAGGTTATAAAAGAAACTGCTTTATCAAGGTATAATAGTTTATAAGTACTATTCTGTTATCTATGTTATCATACTAAAATATAATAACGCGCTACATAAATTCAAACATTATTATTTGATCCCTAACATACAAGTTGGCCACATACGTTATTCTACACAAAACCACAAAAATCTAATATGTTATTCAATACTAACATAAATTTTAGTCTCTCAAAACAGACTACCATAAATAAATCCTTGCTCCATTTAATTTATGGCTTGTAACTGTTTACCACAGAGTAAAAAACCTGATTGATACATATACCACGCGAAAGCTAAAGCGCTCACGGAGCGAAAAATCGGCCACAGGCTAGAAAATTTATAGCCAACGAGCAAAGCGGTTTTACTATGCTTGTAGACAGTTTTATAACCCCGTAGTTATTCTGTTTTCAACGTCTGGGTTAGTTTGATTAATTTATAAGAAAACTAGCTAACCTGCTTTGCACGATTTTTATGACTTGACTAAACATCGAGATTTCTTTAATATAATAATATGTTAGTTAATATTAAGGCGCAGATATACGACTTTTAATGATTTCAAATTGAACATCACGTCTAAACGAATAGTCTTATTTGTTTGAAAAAACTATATGATAAACTAGACTATTTTCTTCGTAATTTGATATGTGAATATTTGAAGTTATATGTTTATAACATAGTGTAATTAATTTGTACAGTTATGTCTAACGCGAACACAAAAACGATAATCACGCAAAAACTATAGGGCGTATTTTCATGAAATCTGCGCCATCTAAAAGACAATTTAACTACCCAAATGTTTGTATACGGCTTTTATTTGTATGGTGTTTGATAAATCAAGGTGGGTTGTTTTTGCGAATAAACTTGATGCGCGTTGAAGCGGGGGCTCTTGCGGGCGACGGGCGGCAGTGCATCGCTGACCAATGTCCGGGTAGACGCTAACGCTCTGTGCAATTTTATTCGCTTAAAAGTTTCGCATGCTCCTCCCACTCGCTCAAGGTCACTGGCACTTATTGTCGCCTTAACTTAATATACACATAAACTTTCCGGAACAATTTTCTTAACGATGGTGAAACCTCATTAAAATCCGTTACGTAGTTTATATTTTAAATTTTATCGTTTTTAGTTTACATTTTATCTGTGGTCACACAGATGGACACGAAAAACGATTTTAATTTATAATAATTATGTATAGAATACGACTTTTTTTATTCAATAGCGTTTTGTTTACACAGCGAAATATTAAATATTGGATGTTTTCCGTTTAAAAAGCTATCGTTGTACAACAAGTTACCACAAAGTGTTAGATTTTCTCATTTGATTTTGTAGTTAACCATCTATATTTTAAGGTTTAAAATCGTTAGGAGAAAGGAAATAGGAATGGATGGATGGGGGGATGGGTTGGGTTTGGGGAATAGGAATTTTCCAGAAATGTATGGAGCCTGGGCTAGCACCATGTACACTATATGTAAATATCGCTATACAATATAGTAACAGTTTTTCAATGTTCATTTTCAATTATTTTACTTGGTTTCAATGTACATTCAAATTAACTTTGTCAAGGAAAGCAACACAACATAAATATGGTGGATCAGTGATATGCGAAATGTCATTTTGAAAATGACATTTGATTGACGTGTCTATGTAATATCTACGATAAAAAACAACACACGAATTCCCAAAATACTTGGGTTTAGTCATAACCAGCTTATGCCCGCGGCTTCACCCGCGTGGATGTCGGAACGTACTACCGGGATAAAAAGTATCCTACATGTTAATCCAGGTAACTATTTGTGTTCCAAATTCCAACCAAATCCGTTCGATAGTTTTTGCGTGAAAGAGTAATAAACATCCATCTATCCAGCCATCCCCACAAACTTTCTCATTTATAATATTAGTAGGATTAGTAGGATAATAAAATAAGACTACAGGATATTCTACTCGATTGCGGCAGCAATAATAAAATAAGTGCAACCCTGGTGTAACTTGTTATTGTAGAATACTACATACGCGACGAAACCTATATCACAGGTGGATCAGAAACCATATAAGAAAGCTAGGGTTAAGAGAGAAGCAATCAATCAATGTCCTTAGTAGTAAACTGGGTCGCAAAACAAAAACAATCACAAAAATCTCCGAAACACGTCCAATTCAAAGTCAAAGCAAAGAAAGACGTGTCACTTCACGAAACTTAAAACTGTCAAAGTCGTCAAACGTCATGTCAAACACAACTGTCATGGCTGACCTAAAAATAGGGTTATCATATTAATAAACTTCCCAAATGATCATTTTTGTATGCCTGTACTCTTCATCAATTTAATTTGTTAGTATTTTTTTTGAAAATCCCCATTTTTTTTCCTATTTATCTATGTAATGTACATAGTGTTAGCCCAAAATCAAACATCTACTTTGACAGTTTCGTGTAACTACTGTACATTATGTTATTGGCAAGATTGATGCCACCATAATACTCCATTAGCCAGTCGTCACGACTGGCTACCTCTTATTGTTACTTAGATAAAGACGTATGACACACTGATATACCACCATCATAAGCTTATAGCTGAACAAGAATTTTTTGGCGCTTGGCCATAATCGGAACTGACGCCGCTATTCAAAACAAACAATTAAAAAACAATTTATCAAATATTTACCAATAGAGCCTCTGTGTCAACGTCATACAAGTGCCAAAAGATCCCAGAAGGACTGTAGTTAGGTAGGTACGGAATCTTAAAAACCGTTTTGTTTTTTTCAATAAAACCTGTATCCCAACATTAAGGCCATCTCAACCATAGTAAAAACGCAGAAAATATAATCAAGAAACCACAAGAAAATTGTTCATAACATTTTTTAAATTAGCAATATACCTTGTAGGGGGAAACGTTTTTTCCTTCATAAGCGGTGTGTAATCAGGGAAGCGCAGTACGATAATGAAGTTAAGGCCGGCTCTGTGGCCCCGGTTGCGCTTAGCCTTATTTGTTTACGCGGCCATTTTTGTTCGCTATAGTCCTGGGAAAATGTTTATTACTTTTGTGACAAGGAGAGTAGTTTTTGTGGTTTTTTATGGTAGGCAATTGTGATCCAGTGTAGTTGTTGTTTGGCTAGGATATAATATTGAAGCGCTATGATTGCGTGAAAAGGTAAGATTGGGTCATAATATCTTAAATTTATATTTAAGATATTATGACCCAATCTTACCTTTTCAACAATTTTAAACAATTATGCTACCCACTACGTTCTCCACAGATTACAATTAAAAGTATTTAAAAACTAGCCAGTAACACAGATACAATATCTATACAAATGACACTATCCTAGAACTTATATCTGGATTTTAAATTTTTAACAGAAGAAAGTAAATTTGTGTGCATACATTATTAAACTCAAACTCAAAGCATTTATTTCAATTAAACCATTTACGGCACTTTTGAATTGTCAAAGAGTCGTTCAGTTAGTCAGAAAGTTGAAGCTAGTTGCCCATTCCAAAACGTAGATCTCTATGTAGAAGAACGGGCAAGAAACTCCAAGGACACTCATTTTAAATCAAGATATTACAAAATCCTTGTTGCTTCTTTATGTGAGAACAATGTAAAAAAAATATGTATATTAAAATATTAATCAAAATATAAGAATAATAAAAATAGGCCGTGGCAGTTAAGAGATGACCAGTCTCAACTGACGGCGCCCGTTCACGAACATGACGCATGATGAATCATTACGTGATTATGAGTATTGTATGAATGGGGAAAATGTCACGAGGAAAGTTTTAAGTATGAATGTGGAGGGCTAAAAGAGTAGAGGAAGACCAAAAAAACGATGGATGGACTATGTGAAAGATGATATGGTTAGTAAGGGAGTGATTACCGAGATGAAGACTAACAGAGAACTATGGAAAAATAAAAAATCAAAAATCCCGACTGCGTAAAAAGTGAACTTTAATATACGAGTATCATGCGTCTGTCTCATTTATTTGTCAGTTTATTTATGTTTTGTTTCGCAATTTTATTTAATATCATACTAATTATTGGAATATTCGTTATTATTATTATTTTACAATCATTTATTTTATTTACCGAACTATACATACATACACACATTGCAGTATAAAACTCAGTTACATCCTTCATCTCACACTTCAGGTTCAGTTGAAAACCAGCGTCAGGCACTAGTTGTCTGACATTTTTGTTGAACTGGACCTATTTGGCGTAGCCGCGAGGCACACTTTCCTGCTAATTTCTCACTTCGCACTTTACACTTTTTTTTGACTTGTATATGTTGTGTTGTGTGCTTTGTAGTCTGTACTAAATAAATGTATTTACTTTCTTCTTTTTTTCGAAAAGGATAGAAACAAGATGACATATTCTTGTCTCCAACCGATTTCAAAAAAAGGAGGAGGTTCTCAATTCGACTGTATGGTTATTTATTTTTGATTTTTTATGTGTGTTCGCTCAGAACTTTTTTCTGGGTGAACCGATTTGGAAGATTATTTGATAGCTGGTGCTTCTTTTTTGGTCCCATTTAAATTTGATCAGGTTCTGACCAGTAAGTTTTGATATTTTTTCCACTTAGTTTATATTGTTTAGTTAGTTTTATTCTCATTTTTGGCCACCGACTTCCGAAATTAAAGTTATTTTTCACGTCTTTTAGTGTTTTTTTTGAAATCGGTTGTTTTTTTGTAAAAAAGTTTTTATGTTTCACTTTTTTGTTGCGGTACCTACCCCACACAAATTCGTATACCCCTACTTGGTATGTAAATAACAGTGATAGGAAATTATAAACACATCATCAATATAAACTAAGTGGAAAAAATATTCAGTATTAAGGATAACTCAAAAACTACTGGTCAGACCTTGATCAAATGTAAATGGGACCACATGTGAAGCACCAGCTGTCAATCATCTTGTTTCTATGTAAAGGTAATTTAAAGGTCACTTTTTACGCAGTCGGGTTTTTTGATTTTATAGATAAACTTTTTTATTTTACATTTTTTAGTTAGGATATTTTGCTGACTGTATTAACTAACGCTTTAGGTTACGGTCGTTTAAATTATCATTCATAGCAGTAACATTCTGGGTTTGTCACTCGATTTTAAGAACTATATTATAGGTAATTATAATTTTTCACGTTAATAAGACCTATACGATTACATAAGAACTTTATCACAGCTTCATTATAAGTTTTGGAAATGTAAGGGAGAATGGATGCTAATCAACTTTAAATCGTGAAAAATGATTAGAGAAAACCAAAAAATATTTTCAAAGAAGTATACAACAATACCCCACTTGACATAGTTCGTCGACTTTTTTTTTCTTTTTCACTATATAGCGTCTGATTGTCACCATATTGAATTTTGATCACTGTCATGTCTTTAGTGACACTCATAAAATAAAGACAAATCGATTGACGTAAGAATCATCAAAATCGGCCCACGCGTTTGTTTTCTAGAGCACCACAAAGGAACAAACATACATATATACATAGGCTGATAAACACTTTACCCTCCTTTGCGTCGGGCGGTCGGGTAAAAAGACACATTGCGCAGTTCCTAAATAAATTATGATAAGGACAGGGGAATTATGAATAATAACGGCAATACAACATAGAGGCTGTTCATAAATTATATTAATAATAAGTGGTGTTTTCATTGATTTATTATACATGCAATAACCAAAAGGGGTATTTTATTTTTAAAACTAACAAATGGCTGTTTTATAAAAAAACCTGTCAATTAAAACAACCAGTAATTAATAAAATAAGCTATGGTAACTGCATGGCTTAATTTATTTATTATTCATAACTACGGAACAGTGATTTATAAGGTCGTTATTAAAACCGTCAACAATATTACAACGCCATAATTACTGCTAGGAGTTTTTGAATTTCGATTTTAATAATTAGCGACCCGCTAATTTTGATAAAATAAATACCGGCTGTTGGAACTAATATGTCTCTGAGTCTTGTGTTATTAAAACTGTATGTTGGAAATTAGAGGTTGTTCAAGAAATGAAGAATTATTGGAGTAATGGATGGAATTAAATTGTATATTAGATTATTTTGTAAAAACCTTGACTTGTTAGCAAGTGTAGATATACGTAGATGATGCTACGGTATCATCATTTATTTATTTATTTGGACTACCTCGTTGGTCTAGTGGTCGCAAGCGCTACTGCTGAGCATGAGGTCCTGGGTTCGATTCCCGGGTCGGGCAAAGTGTTATTGGGTTTTTCCATCTGGAATTTCTCGGTAGCAGCCCGGAGTCTGGATTTGTGCCCAGTTGATGGCAATAGGCTCGCCCCCTATTACATGGGACTTAAACATAACTGGCGAAATGTGGGTGTGCTGGTACACCTCTGCCTAACCCTTCGGGGAATACAGGTGTGATGTGATGTTATGTTATGTTATTTATTTGGGAAAAACATGCACAACATTACCGACATTTATCAGATATATTAACAGATATCATCCTTTAAATGATTAAGAATGATTTTTACAATTGATGTTAAGCTGCTGTATTTACAAGGTAGATGTGAGTGGAAACGCTATGAGGTGACGCCCTAGGAGGACATATAGTGACCTTATTGGTAATGTGCTTCAGAAAGGTCAGGTGCATAGTACTTGCAACCGGCGTGCGTACCAACCAGATGTATGAACGTAAACGATACAAAAGGATTAAAGGATCGTAGTAGGTGGCGTTATGTAGTTTCCCCATGGTAAGGAGGCGCGAGTTAATGTATGTATGTACATATGTATATTATACTGCAGATCACTGAACACCTCTTTCTAATGAAAAAAAATCATTTCATTCAAGAATATACGTTGACTCCCTTGGTTAAAATAAAACGCCTTGCTCTGTCTTTTACATTAATCTTAGGCTTCATAAATCAATTACTTACTGGATGAGTATTTCGATTGAAATAGAATTTTATATTCGATATTATCCCAGGATTTAACGACTTAGTTATCTTCCTTTTTCAATTTTCGAAGGCGTTTGTACGAGTATTTCAATTTGGCAGGTGTTAAAAATGTTATTTTGTAAACCCTCATTCTCGTCATTGTAATTTTATTGTTTTTGTAGAAGAAGTACCGACGGTTGCAAAAGTTTAGATATTTAATCAATACAAGCATATAATTTTTAGTTACACTGTCAGGCGTCAATTTCTTTAAAAATATTAACACTTAACATTACGCTTGTATTCTCCAAAGGGATAAGTTAGGTAGAGTTTCATATTTTTAGATAGATAGATAGATAGATCATTTATTTGTCAGAAACATGAGTATACACACACAAAGCATGCAAGCTGATAAGTACGTTGCAGAAAGGATCACAGTCATGTTTTACCTTAACGGCGTACAAATATGTATTATAATGTCAATAACATTTGATCAGTAATTATAATTATTAATAATTAAATTAAGATAATCTAGGTACATCATAAGCAGTTCAAAAATCAATTAAATTAGATAGATAGAAGAACAAAATATTATCGTCTTCGGTTAATTCAAATGTCAAAATCAAATAATAATAGTAATAATCAAATACTTACAATAGTTAACAGAACCAAACTTCGCCCCTTCATTAGAATTATTATGTTTTCTCCATTAGCAACTCAGCGATACTATAGAAACATTTGGCTGCTAAATACTCTTTTAGTTTTATTACTATAAGTACTTCTTCTTCGTGTCACTAGCACGATTTTTCTCAAGTCTTGTTGGTCCAAAACTTCGCCGCTTCCACGGCGTCATCGGCGGCAGCACAGAGGTCATTTTGACTGCAGGTTTTGGGACCCAGAGGGCAAGATAGAAGGTGGAGCATAGTTTGCGACATAGCTCCACATCCACACCCAGCTGCCGTTATACACACATTGGTTCAATGTGTCATTGACTTGAATGTGCCCTGGCGGCTGAGAGTCATGCTCACTCTAATGTCTCGCTGGTGGTGGCGTGTGTGTTGGATCATTAAGTTCTCTTCAAAATGGTTGAGCTGAATTGTGCTGATCCATGCGTCATGTTCGTGAACGGGCGCCGTCAGTAGGGACTGGTCATTTCTTAGCTGCCACGGCTTATTTTAATTTAATTTAATATTTGAATTGCTTTTGTCTTTTTATTACGGACGCTTTTAACGTTCTCACATGCATAATTTCAACATGAACGATGTAATCAATATTTTGTAACCGAATTTGGATTTAAAAGAGTGTCCATGGAGTTTCTTGCCCGTTCTTCTCCATAGGTACCTACTACGCTTTGGAATGGGTAACTAGCTTCAGCTTTTTGACTGACCGACCCCTTGACAATTCAAAAGTGCCTATAATTGGTTTATTTGAAATAAATGCTTTGAGTTGAGTTTGAGTTTGGTACTACTAATATCGCTGGTTTTCCTGGCCAAGACTTTGTATATGAAAAAGGTCGTTTATTGCAAACAATATTTTTATTCTACACTCACCTCAAAAATTCGTAAATGATATGTAGGTAGGGTCGGAATGTTAGGATCTCCATTTCGAATGTTCCCACGTAGCATTCAGTATCTTGGTCCTTTCGGAACAGGTACCTACGAGTACTACGTGAGTTCCTTTCATTCCTTATTGATAAGGGTCGATCGCTGTTTAAGGCGATCAACTTGTGGAATATTCTGTGGATCGAAAAATATGGCTGATTAATTTTATACAGGGTTATTTTAAATTAACCAGTGAAACTTCAAGGCTGACTTGATATTCGTATTTTTGTTGTAGGTATGGTGATTTTTATAACATCGAGTTTTAATAACTTTATCAAATGGTCACTCTTTACTAACCCCGCAACCGCAAGAGGAGATAAGTTTATAAAGTAAAATTGATAAACAGGTTGTATAAGGACCCATCAGATGACTTTTAATTTTAGTGTAAAATATCGTTGTTCACAGTAGCGCTCAATGTAACGCACGTAAAACATTGGGGTCGTGGGGATATTTAAAGCTAAGTTACTAGTATAGCATTTAAAACTTGTATCCGTAAAAACGTCAGAAAAAGTTGGAACTGTGACCTTCATTATTTCAGTAACCAAAAGGTACTTAGGTATCTACCTGGGACCTATTTGATACCGTGACATTAATAGTGTGTTATGCAATTAATCACAATCTGAATCATGTGGTCTGCTAACCCATTGCTTCATATATTCGAAAAATTTGTCTGCTCAGCAACTTAAGTAACGCAAGAGTGGAATTCTCTACCTGCGCCTGTGTTTCCGACCGCATACAACCCAAATCACTTCAAAGTGAGAGTGAACAGGCTTCTTCTGGGTAAGCTCACTCCATCGTCGACTTTGTCTCTGTCATCTCTGACCTAGACTAGAGTCAAGAGCAAACCCACCTAAAATAAAAAAAATAAAAAATGAATGTTGTTGAACTATCAAAATGAACGCTATCCTTACTGTTAGTGTGTTACGTAATCACCCCGCAGCTGCAGTACGAAAAAAATTAATGATGACAACGACTTGAAGGACGAGTGGCGTGCTACGTTAAGCGTCTTTTTATACCTGTTATTTAATGCATTTTTGAAGATAATTCAGCGCATATTATTCATGAGAATTCTTTCATAATATTTTAAGTATAGTCTGACGGTAAAAACTTGGAACTCATAGTACTTTTCCAGTAAGCAAACATTACGCTTCGTCACGTTCTGGGTAATGGTAGCAAGGATACCGCGCTGTCATTTATGCATTAATATTATATGACTAGAAGGAAAGATAACTAGAAAGATCTTCCACTACGAAGCAGAAAAAATAATTATAGGAGGTTAGCTGTTACCCCTGTACTCAAAGTGTTTCAGTTCACGATAATTTATTAACTACTGTAGGTACTAAATTAGACGAACCGGTGAAAAAGTTTCAATAATAGGAAACTCTTTGTTTTCTCGTTCTTTTTTGTTTTGGGTTTTTTCTTTGCGCCATGTTTATTGCAAATAAACCTATTTTCTTTCTTTTTTCTCTGGGGAGAAGGATAAGCATTCCAAGGTTCAAACTGCCATCATCATCATCATCTGCTTAGTATTTTACCCAACTATATTAAAGGCTTAAACTATGTTAAGCTTATTAAGTCAACTATGTTAAGCTTATTAAGTCAACTATGTTAAAGGCTTAAACTATGTTAAGCTTATTAAGTCAACTGTGATAAAGGTTTAAACTATGTTAAGCTTATTAAGTCAACTATGTTATAGCCTTAAACTATGTTAAGCTTATTAAGTCAACTATATTAAAGATTTAATCCAGTCTAGCTGGACGCGGCTTTTTATTTTGGTTCGGAAATCATCAAATGACTTCTCCATCTCTGGGCAAAGCGGGAGGGCGTGTCAGACTTTTACTGACTAAAACCCACCCGTATTCCTTCAGTTGCCTGTGCGCCAGGGCCACGGTAACTCTTTCGAACAATCCACGACCCTGGCAGATATCGGCCCTAAGCGGATCCCGTCAATTGGTGCTGACAACTCTTTGAGGCGCACGTGGAACATGACGCGCCGTCGAAGTATTTACATGGAGCTCCTACCTATCCGACCTCCACAACCCAGTCACTGGGTAACAAGGTTCTAACCTGTTCCATTTTATTTATTTTTCGCAACTTGTTTTGCCATTTTATTTAGTTCTTGAAAGCTTTATCAAATTATGGCCTCTTTTATAAAACTTATAACGCCCATTACCTTTGTAACTGTATTTAAATTTTTCACTCCACTGAAACTACCAGGTTTTCTTTGAAACTTTTATTTGAATATTATTTTAAAACACCTTCCGTATTCTTTTCCAATTCTAACTAAATAAACTAAAGTGAGTTTGTTTGTTGTTTGTTTCTTGAATAGAATGATTATGTAGCATATAAATAATTCACTCATAGATGGAAGATCTATTACTTTTCATAATTATTTACCCACAGTATTATGTCGTTGGCTAGTTAGTCTATCTACTAGCTTTTCCAACACTTCAATAGTCACATGATTAATTTTCCAAAGTGATGGAAGCGGCTTCCTAACTACTTATAATAACATACTGCGATCAAGACAAGTATCCATCTGTTGATTAAGAATTATGGTAATTTCCACTGAAACCCTTATCCCGGTTGTTGACATTAGCGGCCATTTTCCTTTGATAACCCAATTTCTCCATGTTAGACTATTTCAACAGATATTACAATAAAATAACCGGGTGATTTCATGCAACTTAGGAGAGCCCTAGCAGTGGACTGCTTTAGGCTGAGTAAATTATCTTTGCGCCCTCACGCCCCTAGTCGTCGCAGGAGACGCCCTGGTTGTCGGGAATCAATAGATGATTCCCGGCTACCATAGGCGCTGACTTGCGGACGGCGAGCAAAGAGACGTAAGCACACACTGACGGGGTCCGCTAGGGCCGACGCCTGCCAGGGTCGCGGGTTTGTCCAAAAAGGTTACCATGGCCCTGGCACACGGGCAAGAAAAGAAAAACGGGTGGGTTTTAGTCAGTAAAAGTCTGACACGCCCTCCCGCTCCGCCCAGAGCGGGAGAAGTTATTTGATATTTTCCCACCCGAAAAAAAGGCTGAGTTAATTGATATAAAATAAAGTTTATTTCTACAGGTGTAACCACAGGCAACAGCTACTATGTTATAATAGTCTTTGGCCAGTCCCAGACTTGCCACAAAGGCTGTAATCTGCATCCCACAACTGCCACCGCCCGTGTCCACTTGCATATTAGCATATGAACAGCTCTCCGCTCAAGTCTTGTCGCATTAAATACGCTTATATTGAAAATTAAGAGAGAAACTTTTGTGGAACAGTGTTTTTTGATAGTGTATTTTGTGTAATTTATTTCATTACCACTGCTCTCAAAAACGGTGAAGGAAAACATCGTGTTGAAACAGGCATGTCCTAGAACCAAAAATTCGAAGACATAAGACATCTACTAACCCGCACAGAGCCCGTGTGGTGGATTACGACCCACTCCCTTTCACAGAGAGGAGGCCTGTGTCCCAGCAGTGGGAACTTTAAGGTTAATTATGCTATGCTATTTCAAGGTTTGATGGATTATTTTGATAAAAGTTAAAGTTGATTCAGAGTAGAGACTCAAACAAAACAAAAAAAAAAACGACAAAATTACGACTTGTAATGTATTGTCATGTATTTGTCGTTCTTTGTTAATATTTTTCGTAGAGACAAAGTTTGAAACAATTTGGTTATTTTTTATCATAAACGTTTGCTTATCAAATTGTTAAAGTATATGCTTGTATCAGCATTCTTAGTTTGTGTACCGGACGGGCGTGATCGCTGGATTCGACGTGTATTTAGGAGGTCGTAGTACCTATCCAGAATATACAGCATCCGGATAGGCCCCTCACTGTCTCAGCGGCGCTGACGTCCTGTAACGACAAGTTGCGGGTATTATCCGAGTGTAACTATATCCTGAAGACTATGTGGATACGGGTATGTTTTGAAGAAGTGACAACACAGAAACTTCACTTTTCAGGGGTTTTATTTTGAAGCACTAGATGATATAGAGTACATTATTGTCGATGACTAGTAATGTAGGGTGAACCAACATGTAACTGGCGTATAATGTAGAGATGTTGATTCACTAGATGATAAGTGACTACTACAAGGATATGTTTTTTTTTTTATTTTTTTTTTTCCTAATTGGCAGCTCGTAGTTGTGACCACTAAGGTCCTGGCTACTTAACCGGGCAAACCTGTGGGTGCCTTAAGCTACTAACTTAAAGCCTCCAGCCAGGGACAAGGATATGTCAAGAGACGATCCTTTTATACATTTAGAGTGGGAAAACTATTTCATAATGATTAAATTCGTGCAATCGTGCAAACACAGGTGTGCAACTGCGTAATGATTCAGCGTGGAAAAAACCCTTGTGCGTCATTGCTTTACAACATGGAAGTAGTTTAACAGCGTGGGAAAAAGACCAATTAAAATATTGAATTAACTACTTTCTGTACGTATGGTTATTTTCCAGTTAAACTTATAGCGATATACTTTTACCTAATATAGCTAATGATAACGTAACTAAGACCATTACAACTTGGTTTTCCAGGGCGTGACGCGCCTCTGAGCGCAAGTTGGATAAATCATATTTACGAAATTAACGAACTGTTAGAGTTACAAACCATAAACTCAATTGAATAGGCTTTTCTCATGAACTAGATACCTGAAGGTTAGATCCAGGGCTAGGTCTTGGTCTAGAGTACCTGGACTTCACTAAGAAACTATAAACTACGGCTATATAGTCCACTTAATTGAGATTATAACGGTCGTACTTACGATTTCGTTGTTCATTCACTATCTTACGTATCATTCTAAGTTTTTACACAATTCTAAACATAGTTTTGGTGATACATCGTCGCGAACAGTTTGGTTCAAAGATCCCTATATAGGTACATAGTATGTATACGTTCCTCATTACTTACATAGATAGCTATTATCAAAGATGCCAGACGCAGGTGCGTAATTCAAATGTGAGAACATTTAATGACGAAGATTAAACACCTTCAAAGCGTTTTCAACAAGATCTTGTAATATGTTACATTAATTTTTTTATTCTGTATGTGTCGTTATAGGTAAAAAGTGATAACGAGCGTCAGAGTGAACAGATACAAGTTACATTTACTTTTGCTGTATTCAATTCTCATGAAAACGTTCCGTCTGAGGAACACTTAAAGATATTTGTGTGTATTTTTTCTCTAAATAAAACCACACGTCCTCTTTTCTCAACTACTTATACAAAGTGCTGGTCCCTGGATCCTGTAATGAAATGTAGGTACATCTCTGAATGACTGGCTTATTATCCTGGAATAAAAGAAATTCAAAGAAAAAATTGATTTTCCCATACCCCAGTTCTTTGATAAATTAGGTACTTCCCTTTGTTACTATAAGGATTAAGTTACCACCAAAAAACATTTATAAAATACTTTTGACAGCTGTCAGAACCGTGGTATTTCCCCCAGAGGCATCACAACATCTATTAAAGATGTACAAAAAGGTTTCCAGAGTAATTAATAATCCTTTGATTTAAGCGTGATACTGGAAAAATGTTTTTCCTCTTCCTTTCAACCTTTATTTACATTGTAATAAATAATATTAAAATGGGTTTAAGCGGTTTTACCTTTCTGCAAATCAATTATGCTGTCCGAGTTCAAGTTGATAAGAATTAATTGGATTTATTGCGATGTCCGAGATAGTTACATAGAAGAGTCTTACATCATAAAAATTACAGATATAAATTTAGACATTTTACAATGGGTCTCACAATAGGTGGTTTTAGCGCGTCGATCTTTTAAAGACAAACTTTGGATGGATTAAGGGAGAAGGAGAAACAATACTGCAGGTATTCTGTGGTTTACCATTTACATATATACAATCATAGATTAATGATTAGTCTCGCTGCGCTCGACTAGATACCGCGCTATCCAAAAACAATAGCTCCGTGAATGCGGCAACTCATTATTGTAGTGTGTGTAAGACATCGCCACTTGACATTTGTCAGTTGACATTGACAACTAGTGTGCGTGAAGATTGTGATACCAGCTGCTCAACTGTTAACAGAGTTAATGGGAAAAATATTTTATGCTGTGGTCTATTAGTTAAATTATAAATGTAGCTTAGAAAATACTTAAAAATGAACAATAAATTAAAATCGAATGTATAAATATATTCGTGTATACGTTAGGTGTAGGTTTCTTCTTTAGAAAAATGGAAGGTAGGTATGTATATCAATGATTAGAAGATTAAAAAATATTAAAAAATTAATAATTAACTCATTATTAAAAATTATTCTAATGTATTCTGTCACGTATCCTTCGTCCCCACGAATATTTTTTTCGCAAATATTTTTGATGTACAGACACGAAGTTTACATTTCAGAAACATGAGTCGAAATACGAAAAATAAAGTTGGTGTTCCCGTAGTAAGTCAATCAACTGATTGCGCATTTTTTATGGGAAGACGGTATTTTTTTTTAATTTTTCGGTTCATGTTCCTTGGGGAAAGTTGTTCAGTTTCAAGGATAGAATCACCCCTTGAAATAGTGTCAGTAGTTTTTACACCTTAAGTGTATAGATTACAAAAATAAACATTAAATAATTTATAGAACTAGGTTAAGTTATAATAACTAGGTTAAATAAATAAAATAGGTTATATAATAAAATCCAAAAACAACAAATTCACATTATAAAAATCTCATCCACGGGGAATTTGATTCTTGTATACGCGGCAACACTGAATGGCGTTTAGGATTCATGTTATTTTATGTTGAAATTTCGAAATTATACGACACTTAATGATGGTATGTGATCCCAGTGTCGTTCCTATTTCTTGTAGTATTATTTTTACACAGTTTCACTACGCAAACTGGCATTTTACTTCGGATTATGACCAAAATTGAATAAAATATTTGGCACATACACGTCACACACAGCTTGCAGTGTGACTGGCTCGGGTACGCCGACTTCGACGTAATATTTGTTGCCGCATTTGACAAGTACTCCGGCGGTATCTAGTCGAGCGCAGCGAGACCAATCATTTATCTAAGTATACAATGAATACATACTGTAGCGAAATAAAAAAGGAAATTCGCCGTATTGAACACGTAAAAATTATTATAAATAAATATCAAATAAAAATTTTGGTAATTTTTAAAAATTAAATATTATAAAAAATATTGTTGCGGAATAGGTAAATTGGCGAAATATGTAAAAAAAAATACGAGAAAATTTGAGGTATATTGTGTGGTAAATCTTTGTTACGAACTAGGGAATCGATTGCAATCGGTTTTTAGGTTAGTGACCACTTCCATGGCCCTTTACGGGGCACCGGTGTGGGCGCGTTCCTTAAGGCTCCAACCAGCCCGCCGGTTGAACGCACTCCAGAGGGTCATGGCCATCCGGATGGCCTGGGGCCACGGTCTCCTGCGAGGAGGCGACCCTCCTTGCTGGATTGCCGCCATGGGATCTGGAGGCAAAAGTCCTCGCGCACATTTGGGAGTGGCGCGAGAAGGCGAAACGCCGGGGCGTAACTCCGCTGCTGCAAGAAATCGCGGCACAGCGGTCAGAGCTCTGGCGGGATCTCATGGCGGCATGGAGAGTGTGACTGTCGCAACCCAGTGCTGGGCACGCCACAATTGCGGTGGTAAGTCCCCTCTTTGAGGAGTGGCTTGAGAGGCGCCACGGCGTCCTCACCTTCCGCCTGACGCAGATCCTCACCGGACATGGCTGTTTCGGGAGGTTCCTGTTTTGGATAAGGCGGGAGGAAACGCCTGGGTGTTATCATTGTGTGGATCGACCGGAGGACACGGTGGAGCATACGGTGGAGGTCTGCCCGGCTTAGGCGGAGCACCGCCGTGTCCTCGTGGCGGCGATCGGCGGCGGCGATCTCTCGCGTCCGGCCCTGGTCCAGGCCATGGTACGGAGCGAGAGGGGATGGGAAGCCGTTACCTCCTTCTGCGAAGCAGTAATGCTCGCGAAGGAGGAGGCGGAGCACGTGAGAGTGAGGCAATAGTTGCGTCCTCATGCCCCTAGTCGCCGCAGGAGGAGACACCCTGGGCGTCGGGAGTCGATAGCCGACTCCCGGCCACCGTAGGCGCGGGCTTGCAGACGGTGAGCAATGGGCAGCTTGCCGTCCGGTAACGACCAGGCCCGGGTCGACGGCGCGTTGTGTTCCACGCGCGCCTCAAAGAGGTGTCAGCATAATTGATGCGGTCTGATAGGGCCGATGCCTGCCGGGGTCGCAGATTGTTCGAAAGAGTTACCGTGGCCCTGGCGCACAGGCAACTGAAGGAACACGGGTGGGTTTTAGTCAGTAAGAGTCTGACACGCCCTTTCGCTCCGCCCAGAGCGGGAGAGGTCAGTTGATGGCTTCCAACCCCAAAAAAAAAAAGGCATGTGACCATTAAAATACGTAAACTTTTAAATTAATGTTATGTCACAAAGATTACTTAAGTTATCCCGATAAAAACGCTCACAGTAGACTATCATTAAAATATAAAAGGTTACGTAATAGATAAAAGTGGTAGTTTCCTGGACGCTGGCGGACCGCTGGCCTCCGTGGCACGGCACAATGGATATAGGTGATAGTTTCCTGAATCCCGGCGTGGGCGGGGTGGCCTTGAAGAACAGCACATGGTACGACAATTACGTGTCGTGGATTAATGAGGGCTTGCCGGTCTCGAAGTTCAGGGATTCTATGCGACTGCCAAAAGCGACACGATAAAACCGCAAGTCTGGTAAATAGTCCGGTACCTGGAAAAAGGGCTGGAAGCAGCCTTTTTCAACTGGTTCTACATCTACAATAAATAAAATATGGTATTATACCAGAAAAAATAGGATAAGACTTCCGTTGAGAGAGCAGATGACGAAACGTACGTACCAGATTCGAAGAAATGTCGGGCACTATTAGTGTGGCGATTCGGTTGACTATATAACTTTTGAATCAGTTCAATACGGTATTAGCGGCAGTACTAAGGCTCCATAAGGATTGAAAAAGAACTGAAAAATTATGAAAATCGACTGCTCTTGATTTATATTTTTAAGCAACTGTTTTTTTTTCTATATCCATCAAATGTTTTGCATGTCAACGTCACAGGTTGAAAAATTCTTATTAAAAAGATTGATGACCAGACATATTAAATAGAAAAGTAGGTTGTAACCACAGAGGTCACGCTGCAATACATATATAAAACATATTACAGTTATAGTACATACTCGTAGATAATATAATCAAGAAAAATGTGCAAAGAAAAAAAATGTTTCCACAACACACCACAAACATTGAGCACGCCTTATCGACACGGGCAAGGCACTCCATAACCGTACTGCTTGAATTAATGATTGAATGATTGATTGTTTCTTTGATTTTAATGTGGAAAAGAAAAATAATGTGACCTCTGTGAAAAAATCTGAAAAATACCTACTCAACATTCTTGGTACAAGGTTGTCGGTATACGTACCTTTAAATAAATTAGAAAAAGCAGTTACCAACCATGGTGACTGGCAATTTTTCGCCATAGCGTGAGCCAATTAAGTAATTGTAGTTCGTTTTACACGAGGGAAAAGGGACGGCACACAATGCTTAAGAACCAGTACGCCTTTAAAAAAATAATCCTTAACTTGGTATGTTGAGGATAAGATGTTATTATTCGATTAATGATTACGCCAAACTGCGTTGGAAATCTCACGTCAAAAAGAAAAGACAGGAACTCGACATACGTTATTAAAGTATGTATTGGTTACTCGGAAGGAAATCCTGTCTATCAATAAGTAATAAAATTATATTATACAAGCATATTCTTATGCCAATTTGGACGTATGGCATCCAACTTTGGGGCTGTAATAAACGAAGTAACGTCAAAATAATCCAAAAATTCCAAAATAAAGTACTCAGGGATGCTGTAAATGCACCATGGTACATTAGAAATGACGACCTCCACCGTGACCTTAAAATGGAACTGGTCACCACCGTCATCCAAAAATTTGCTGAAGCCCACGAACACAGACTTCACCGACATGTGAATGTCGAGGCAATTCAGCTGCTAGACAACACAGACATAGTGCGTAGGCTAAAGAGAACTAAACCATTTGAGTTAGTGTAGTGTATAAATTGTGACGAATAATGTGTATTATTAATTTATCAGACTCTAAGAAAGTGCTGCGGAATTGTGTGAAAGTGAATTTAGGACACTATTCTTAGTTATAACGTAAACTATCACGTAAAATAATAAGTTAAAGTTAAGTTGCTTATTAGTCTATTAGGCTAGATTGTAATAAATTACTAAGAACTTAAGTTCTTATTAAACAAAAAAAAAAAAATATGGACCAAACTTTTTAATCAGCAATGTGTATTAAATATAATATTTTAAGCACATGGACCTAATATAATTTATTTTTATTTTTATTCTAAAGTGACATTTTAATTTCACATTATTCAATAGTAATAGTAATTATTATTAATGCATGTATAATTGTAATAATTCTAACTATGACATTTTAATTTGTAATTTTATTTTTAGATAACAATTCAATTATTACTATGGTTTTTTTATTATAAATTTTGCGTGCCTATTTTCAAGCAGAATGTACATGGCTTACTCCTATCTACTCCAACTGTATTTTAAAGTACCTACATTCGTTGCAAATAAATGATTTGATTGATTGATTGATTTTATTTGGTCCCTAAAATAATAGTACAAAGGAATCAACATACCAATTTCTTTACCCAAAATAAAACCTTACGCCCCAAATATCGGAAAACATTTAGCAAGAACGAAATCCGCAGTCTCACGATATGTCAAAACAAACAATTTGTGCTCAATCGTGTGACGATCCCTACTGAATGACAAACATCAATCAAACGACGAACACAATCCCGAAGATTTCCGGAGATTGCCGAACCATTTGGAGCAATAGGGATCTTCCATTTTCGAATAAAACTCGTATAAACAGTGAATACGTCATGCACAAAATTCATTTCGCCGGTTTGAGGACGTGGAGAGATAGCGTATGGACTGTTACACAGTTTTCAATAGGTTGCTCGCTTTTTTATGAGGTTGGTAGAACTGCATTGGAGTTGTGTTCATTAAAATGGTCGTAAGTTTCTTTGAATTTTGAGTTGTGCTCGAATGTTTGGTAGAAATAGTTCACTAGACTGGCGTAGTAGATTCGTAGCAAACAGCAATGTTCGTAGCAGTCGTAGCAAAAGCGTAGCCAACTTGCAATGCTCGTAGCTGCGTAGCAACTGCGTAGAGGTTTCTTTTTTAGTCACAACTCTAATTACAAAGTGACACCAATAATTTTGCGAGTTCTCATAAACAAATTAAATGTTAATTAATTTAAAGGTCTCACAAAAAGGTCAAAACTGGTACAAAATCCTTTATCAGTCCCACGTGTAACAAAGAACCAACTGAAACCTGAAACTTTATCTTTTATTACAGTATAAATACGGGTATTTGGTTACTGCTGGAGAGGTACTCACACGGCCCTTATGTAAACAGGGCCTAAGGCAAGAATCGTTATTTTATCTGTCTGACCCGATTACACAAATCCTTCGTGAACAAAATACTGAAACGAGGGAATAATGATGTACAGTCGGCAAAACGTTCAGTATAATTAACTTTTAATACATGTTGGGTTTGTGCTGTGGATTGACTCTTCAGCAGTCTTTGACGACACTCGTATGTTCTATGTTTAAAAAAGTTAATTCACAAAAAATATTATTATAATACAGCGTATGCTAGAATGCGCCTCTTTATTGACTCGTATAAATTTCACAGAGCTTTTCAATAATTTAGGATTTTTAAAAGTAATTCGTCACTTTAATAACAATTATTTTGCCAGCACGAACACACGCGAGGATTAACACGAAGAATAAAGAAGTTGGTGGGAACGAGGGGCGTGGTCAAGACAGCCGCATCAAGATCCCCCAGTTAGCGGCAACGGCAGATGACGAGGAGCGCTCGCTCTCTTTCGGATCGACAGCCGACGGCGACGGACGTCTCTCTACCACAGTGTTGTGGTTTCTCGTTGCCAAGTGATATGCTAATTAATTGCTCATTTTAATTTATCAGTTTGTTACGTTTTCTTATATTAAGTTTTGCTTGTTAAAAATAATAAATAGGTACTGTTGATTGGTGGTGCGTATTTTTTTTTTAATAATAAAACCTGCTTCTGATAGATAATAATATGTTTATTTATTACCTCGCCAAACTATTCTGCTGATTGTACAATATCGAGAACATTAGGCCAGACGTGGAATATACGTAGTTTCTTGATAACGAACCGTTTTATTGCCTCGTAAATTAATAAATGGTCGATATATCTTTATTTGTTGTACAGTTACTGATAAAGAATTTTATGGTACAGAAATAAAAGTAACTCAAGGCATTGATCGTTCTCCAATTTCTAGCTTAATGTTCTAGGTGGCGAAGTTAAAGCTTGCACCACAAATCTACGTATCCTACTACTAATATAAATCTAAAAGTTTGTGAGGATGGATGGATGGATGTTTGTTACCCTTTCACGCAAACACTACTAAACGGATTTGGATGGAATTTGGATGGAATTTGGAACACAGATAGTTTATAACCTGAATTAACACGTGGGATACTTTTTGTCCCAGTAGTACGTTCCCATGGGTAACACCCGTAATCAACGCAGGCGAAGCTGCGGGCAAAAGCTAATACTATAATATATCCATACTAACTAATAAAGCTAAAGACTTTGTTTTGTTTTGTTTTAACGTGCTAATCTCTGGAACTAAGTTCCAGTCAGATTTGTTTTTTTTAAATATCACCCTACACCCCTTACCAGCCCAGGGGGCCTAAAATGGACACTTCGGCAGAATCATAATATGATCTGCGTACAATTCGTGTATCCCGCAATTCATCTGTTTGACAGCTGCTATTTGACATTAGACTTCATTAAAGCAATGCATAATTTGTGGACCATTTTACGAAACTTCATACAAAACTGTCAAACAGATGAATTGCGGGATATTAATTGTACGCAGATAGTAATATGATTCTGCCAAAGCGTCCATTTTAGGCCCACAACAAAAAGTAAAAAAATATATTGCGGGCGGACGATACAACGCGACGCGATGGGTCTGGGGCCGAAATTTCAGTCGGACGAAGTCAGTTACTAAAAATTAAACGCTTAAATTATAAACATTATTCTGTCTCTGTCATCGTCAAACATTTGACAGAAACAGTATTATGTTTTATACTCGTTTAGCGTTGCGGTGGCATTGAAAGCGATACTTATTATCTCTTTATGCCTTTGAACCTCTAGAACGACTAAAAAAGCGAAGTAATTGCGTAACACACTAACAATGGGAATGGCTTTCATTTTGACTATTCAACAACATTCACTGCATTATTTAGGTTGTAGAGCAGACTAATTTTTTGAAGTTATGAAGCAATGGATTGGCAATAGGCTTCAAATGATTCAAATTGTGATTGATAGTGTGTTACGTAATTAGAGTGCTGGTTGATAACAAATGACAGGTATCGCCACGATACATTGTGTGATCAATCATCCATAGCAATCCATTTAAAGTGTATTTTTTTCCTCGTCCTATTTAGTAGGCAAAATATGGCGCAGTTATATTGATTTCGTGGAAATTAATGCGCTTAAATGTTTAATTTGGAGCTGTTTTTTGTGTAGGTAATTCATTCCGTATATGTTATTTACAAAGACAAACACGTTCATGGCTTACTTTATATTTATGACTGATGCGAAAACGCGTGATGTTCGTACCGTGTTTGTTTACTAAATATGACATGTAAATATAACACATCGTATAGGGATGTGAAATACTTTAACAAAATTACAACGAGCCACGAGCGCTTATACCGCTCAAGTGTGAACATGCGTACAAAAAATAATATTTTATTTTGCAGATCGCTGATCCAAGAAGATTCACTACCAGTTAATTTTCGGGAAACTTATCCGGGTGTTAATTTCATACAGATTCTGTTTCATGTTTTATTTTATCCGGTAGGAAGGATCTGTTCAACATTTGAAACAAACTTTTTTTATTTTTATATGGGTTATAATTCACTCGCTGGCCGGTTGCGGTGCGGTATTAGGCAGAGTAGCCAACGTAAACTATGGTTCCGTGAGTCTACCATGAAAGTGCGGAGTAACCTTAACTTAAACCCGAATGATAAAAAAAAAATGAAAATACTCGTTTCGCATTTAATATTTATTTACTTTTAAGACTTTTTTCATATCTATGGGTGATACTCATTGTGTCGCATACATTTAAACCAAAACACCATTTTTTAATAGCTTCTGCCGGCAGCTTCACCCGCGTAGATGTCGGAAATTATCCCATGGGCTCGTGCTACCGGGACAAAAGTAGCCTATGTGCTTCCCAAGGCTGCCATCTATCTCCTTGACAAATTTTATAGAAATCCGTTCAGGGGTTTAGGCGTGAAAAGGTAACATACAGACAGACTTGCTTTAGGATTTATAATATTCGTATGTATTACAATTTTTTTCGATATTACGTTGCGTATACTTCGCGTGTTCTTGTTAGCCTCCGGGCCCATGTTGGATTGACTGGCAGCCTGGAAGCAGCTGTCACAATTTCTAAAATCGGCTGGCTGCACAGCTCTTGTGCCTTCGTCTTGTGTCTTCGTCAGCTCTGCCTTATGTTTGAATTGTAGTTTCATGGCTTTGTTTTCTATAATAAAATCATTTATGTAATACATGAGTTATTTTTGGGTACTTCAAGAACACATGATCATAATTATACCAAAGGCATTATACCTAGTAGAAGGATTTACAGCTGGGCAGAAAATTATGTACAAAACGTTAAAAAATACCATACAAAAAAGTATACATAACCTTTTACCCAAAATAAAAAAAGTTTACTTCTCCTCAAACCATGCACAGCCAAACGCCAATCATAAATACAGTTATAAAAATGTTTCCATTCGAGCCACGTAGTCGCAAGTGAATTCCTGACTACCCTCCAATACATAGCTCGGCACGGGATTGAATCCCGATTGTATCGCACGGAGCAAAGCCTCTACTCGATATACTTTCATTGTGTAGCGATAGGTCGCGATATGTGAGATTAGAGATCAAGTTAGGGGAGGCGGTTTGTTATCGTTTTATTTTCGAATATTTTTCTACTTTTTTTTCTGGTGATGTTGAAAGCTTGAGCAATGAGGTTTTTATTGTGCTGATTTGTGTGTTATGTAATGCAAGCACTGTTTTGTTTTGAGCTGTGAGCTTCTTTGAAAGAATTCAGTAGGTAGTATTGTAGGTCCATTACTGGATATAGTATCTCCCATTTTTTTTTTTGGGGTTGGGAATTTTCTAATGACGTCTCCCGCTCTGGCCGGAGCGGGAGGGCGTGTCAGATTCTTACTGACTAAAAGCCACCCGTGTTCCTTCAGTTGCCTGTGCGCCAGGGCCCCGGTATAAGTATCTCCCTAGCATCGCGACAATCAAATGGCTTATAACAAACAAAGTGAGTGACGTTTCGTTTGATTTTATTCATAATATTAATGACGACGGAATCTTTATCAGTAATCGGTAAGTATAGTTTTCTAATACTCCCAAAATATCAGGCACATTATCTTATTTAGTTGTGTTAAACTAATACAATTTCGCTTGTACCAAAATAGTAATAAAAAATCACTTTTATACTTTTTCGTTTAATAGTACAACACAAACACTGTTACTCAACACACTTTTACACATAGCATTATGAACGTCTGTACGACTCGACGGTCGGAACACGATTGCCGTCCGCAACTTCAATCGTATAGTTATGTCGTTAGTCAATTGATATACTTTAATCATAACAAAATAATGTTACGAACTTCCGTTTGCGAACTAACGTCAAAATAGCTACCGTTAAATATTAATAAACGGAATTATATTAACAGAATAAAATAGAGTAAGTAAATAAGATTGTTTAGAGTTGCTTTAACCTTCGTTACCATTTTTCATCGTTCAGAAAGTTTTCCCTGAAATTACGTCTCAGAACTCAATCTACACCGACCCAAACTTTATAGCAAGGATCGAAGTCTTGTCCTCGCATTCAACCATTGTCTTAAACCACATCCAAAACTGGAAACAGCTGCTTTTATCGCGTCTTCTCCCGCCTAAACCTTTCTTGTCGAGCTCTTGACCCATCCAATGTCTCATAAATCGAGTAAACTTTTATCTTAACGGCTCAACAGCGGTTTTTATACGTTTTCATGCTCCTACAAGATGTTCCCGGCAATTTTAATGAAAAAGTTTTTGTTGAATTTTCGGATCGGAATGTTGATTTGAATTAAGAATGTTTTCAAGTTGTGAGGTATTTAAAAAAAAAAAATGTTTTATTTTTGAGCGTTTAGGTCAATTGTGACCTTATTTTTTTACTGACATGGACTAAATTGCTGTGACATGATAAGTTCAAATTAATTAGATTGTAAATGAAAGACAGATGGACACTTGTTTGGAAATACATAAAATGGTGGATGGAATGACTTGTATTCAGCACGCATAAAAACGAACTTTTAGACTATGCGACGTGCGACTGCGACAGCTGGGCGACTAGGCGCAATGACAAGCTGCTGCTGACAGTTTCCATATGTTTTGTTCAAAGCTTCGCATACTTGGCGTCGAGTTGCAGAGTCGCAACGACCGGCTGGGGTAGTCGCCCGCTCTTGCTACTTGTCGCAGCGATTAGACGCACGGTGCACTCGACGCGCACACCTGACGACAGACACATCAAATGCAATAATCAGCGTCAGTCTTGCTTTGAGCGCTGAGGACGGTGCACGTGCGTATGTAGATTTGCGTAAATAAATAAATGTATTGCGAATTCACTTTCGCATGATAAGCACCAAGGCAAATGGAACTAGAAGCTCCATATTCACTCAAAAGATGAATAGCACGAACGTCACTCTCGAGTACTGAAAGAAACTCATTGGTACACAGACACAAAATATAGCTCTAGGTCTAGTCGCGGCGACAAGACGCAGATGCAAACGAAATCTCTGCGTCTTCTTGCAGCGACAAGACTCACAGTTTGCGCTGGCTATGCAGCTAATCATATCAGTTCTTCGCTGTTCATGCTGAAATAACCTTTAAATAGTTGCCCTACTCAGCTCGTTTGGCAGAAGTGGGCTCAATATGTTAATGTGGTATTTTTTTATTTGAGCTTGATCTGGTTATATCTATTTTCTTTGTTTATATCGGAGGACCAGTAAACATAGTACCTTTATTCAAAGATAAATTAAGATCTAAACATTTCCTGAAAAAGTGTAGTCCAGTTTCTTGCATTTAAAGGTTTCATTTAATTTTATATTTCAATTGCACGTTTCTTAAGCTAGATAGCCTGTGAAAGGCCTTATTTTTGCATATTAAAGTATTGGAGGTAAACATTTCAGTAAGCTCTCTCATTTATGCTGAAAATATACTGATACTCTGAAGGCTGTAACATTATTTGTGTAATAAGATTTATTTAATTTCAGCATTTTATATTGAGCTTGTCGGAAAAATCTGATTATTTTCTTTAGTGATTTAAGGTAGTTGATGATTGTTGCTAATGGAATAGAATCTTACTTTTTTGTTGTTTTTCCATTTTCAGTAATTAGGTGGATTGGATTATGAAGCTAAAGGACTTAGTTTTGTGGCGACTTTTGGGACCAGTATTAATAAAAATATGGACTGCTAATAGGGTACTTGCATCAAGACGCGGGTGAAGACAAGTCGGTAACGATCGGTGCGGGTAAAACAGCCTCGTAATTAACTTATGCGTTCACACATATAGAAACATGTAAAACATTGTAACCATTTCTTGCTGTAGATCGACCTGCAGCGATCTGTGTGCGATATCCAGAAGCCCTGCTGCTTTATGCAACTACCCTTAGGTAAGTTTATAAATTGCTGTGGGCAATCAGACGTTTATCGCCTTCACCGCATCGAGACGCGATAGATTTTATACTTTTTATTTTACTACCGCTATGACGTTATCGCAGACCGCAGTGATAGTGTGCAAG
Organism: Griposia aprilina; assembly: GCA_916610205.1. Lineage (NCBI taxonomy): Eukaryota > Metazoa > Arthropoda > Insecta > Lepidoptera > Noctuidae > Griposia > Griposia aprilina. The sequence continues at coordinate 20,212,567 of OU744285.1, read as the reverse complement.
AGGCATAAATGGAATGCTATAAATAGTAAAATTTATGCACAAACGTGCTTGAATTTGGACTGTATGTGTAGGCAGCATATGTATTTAAATAGATGTGAAGTGCCTGAAATAAGGCTCACGTTTTGTAGATTTTCCAGGGTGAAAACAAATATATTTTATAGTAAAAAGCACTATGGGTCTATAACATAATCAGCTTATAAAGTTCCAACTGCTCGGACACAGGCCTCCTTTCTGTTGTAGGCCATAATTCACCACGCAGGCCCAGTGCGGGATGTCGGATGTCCGACGTCTTCGAAATTTTGGTTCTAGAACAGGCCGGTTTCTTCACGATGTTTTCACCACGTAAAGCGCCTGTCTGGGTTCAAGCCTATGACCTACAACTCGTAAGTCGCGGCCGTTACCACTGGGCCACCACTGCTCTAACTATTATTTATTCCGACGGTATTCAACATTAATTTCCTTTATTTCGCGTACATTTTATTATAGTTACACATTTGGCTTTATTATTCCATTCTACCTACATTCGGGACATGACAAATAAAACTTCAATAAGTACCAATGTCGGGACCTACTTTTATGCCCGTCTATGTTTATGTTCTGTCGTATGAAAGGGGACGTAAAAGGTCTTAAAATGTCGAATGTGTTTCGGCAGGATGCCAGGAGAGAAGATTTATGTGTTTAAGTTTTTAGTTTTGTTGCTACGAGAGTAAAATAACTTTGCTTAGTGTGGAGGGCAATGCGTTTCTATGCTGGCGTAGAAAATCAAATGTATTTTTTCCAATGTTAGTACACAGGTAATTTGTATTAAGTTAAGTTCGAGTTTTATGTATGGATGATTATTCATAAGTAAAGTATGTCTATTTAAAAAAAAACTGTGGCTGTGGATACCTGGTGTAATTATGATTTTAGGGCAAAATATTTTACACATAACATAACATCACGCCTGTATTCCCCGAAGGGTTAGGCAGAGGTGTACCTAGAGCACACCCACATTTCGCCAGTTATGTTTAAGTCCCATGTAATAGGGGGCGAGCCTATTCCCATCAAACGGGCACAAATCCAGACTCCGGGCTGCTACCGAGAAATTCCAGATGGAAAAACCCAATAACACTTTGCCCGACCCGGGAATCGAACCCAGGACCTCATGTTCAGCAGTAGCGCTTGCGACCACTAGACCAACAAGGCAAAAGATTTTAAGTGTACTTAATTACTTTTTACTATTAATTGTAACCATGTTTTATAATCGATTTGACCTGTTTCTGGTTTCTAGCAGTTGTGCTCTAGCAGGAGGTTTTTAATTCCCAAAATTATCAAAAGAAGCTTTATTAGTTAGTTGGCTTTTAAGACAATTCACAATATGCCTAGTTTCTGTGATGCTCATCGGTCCATTCGTATAAGCCCCTTAAAAATGCAGAATATTAAACGAAACCCACAAGAATGCCAACCACCCCAAGTTCCTAGGGAAATGCACCACATTTATATTTATTCTAAAACGTATATTTTACTAAAGCAGCCTATTACTACAACGTTTCCTTTGTGAGACGGAACCATTTCTCCTCTGCTCGTCTCCTGAGATAGGTTGGACTGAATGTGCTATTATGACTTTATATGTGGATTTCAACGTTTTATAAAAAGAAAGTAATAATGATTGTGTACTAAAAAGAGATATTGGTAGGTATTGCTGGAAAAAAAAATACGCGCTAAGTCTGATTAGAGAATTTGGATGTAAAGTAAATAACTATATATATACATATAATAAAATCGTGGCGAAGTCAAAACTGTACATCTTTTTTTTTAAAGTAGTTTTTGCTGGGTCTAGGAACGAATCTAAAGCCATTTTTTTTTGTTTTAGAATTTTTGCCTCTTTGTCTGAATGTATGTTCCAGCATCATGCAAAAGCTCGGATAGATTTTGTTAAAATTTCGCACAGATATTCCCTCATAACTCTGCTCAGTTTGTAGGCTATAAATTATCATGCCATTGTCGTGGCCCCACCACGACGTCAACATAGAGATAGCTTGCGCGCTCCGAGCTCAAGGTCTGTGCCGGTAGAGTTAGAGGAACGGGCCTAGGGTGAGGAGCCAGACCAAGAGAGATATATAAACCCGCAGGGCAGCATGTGGCGAGCTGTTGGGCAGTAGCGACCACTCGGATCCTATCTCCCGGGAGAAGTCTCGTCCCTCATCTCTAGCTTGCATTTATTTACCACTGGAGTGAACACCGACGAGGAACAGAGCTTCCACCTCTTTCTTGCCTTTATTTGCCAGCTTGAGCAGAGATTCGTAAGAGCAAACGTGCTAGGAGGATAGAAGTATTACAGTAAGTGCTGGTAGGGATCTTGACCGTATTTTCGGAATTGTTCTGATAACCCTAGAATACTTCTCCACTCCTCAAGCACCTCAGTTAGTGCAAGTCACCCCCTGCTATTTTTTCCGTGTATAATGAAAACATTGATCAGGCAGGGCCATAGTCCTTCCATAGTTCTAAGTAACTAGTCCAGTTTAGCAATGTAAACACGTATTCTAATATCTTTGTTTCCATATCCTTCAATAGTGCTACTCCAACCGGGGGTTGCCTTGTGTGCACTTACATAATGCCTCTGCGAGTTGACTTCTGCCCCTCGCATGCCTTCCAAAGGACGGGATCCATGGCCCGACATTTGCAAATATAAAAAAATATTTTTTTATTTCGGTCCCATAGGTATAGTCCTTTTGGTTAGTGTACACATGACTTAGAAACTAGTGTTAGTACTTACATCTACCAAAAAACAACACAAACTATTCATTCAGTAGACGTATCCAATGTCCATTATGGGGCGGTCCCACCTATCAGCTATAGTTTTTAGGATGCTGTTGGGGCTAGTGCGTACCCTGCGCATAATGGAAGCGCATGGTGGCGTGAAGATTCTCGCCTCTACGAACATGCCGAAAGCACTGCAGTAGCCCGGCAACCCAATAAACACCCTCAAAGCATTATTGTATTGTACGCGCAGAGCATTGTATGCCCTCTGCGTGTAGTTGACAGACTACACGCTTAGAACGACGTAGCCTTTACTTCAGTCGTGCATTTTGCAAATCTGCGAGCTAACATATTGCAGCGGACAGCCAACGCCCTATGTCTCGCTCGATATCCAGATTGTCTTTTTGGTCTTTGGAATCCCAGTGGCACAGTTACATGAAAGTAGTTACTTGCTATAAGGAACTTCCGCAAAGTTTCAACTGTGGTTCTATCGGGTAAGTTTTAGTGGTCGCCTTAAAGACTGGTACCTCAGTTTTCTTAACATTGTATCTGAGGCCATGAGCCTCTGCGTACCTCTCACATGTCGTAAGCAGGCTTATTATTGCTAGGGGAAATGAGCAAGAGTGCAATTTATTCCTTTTTCTTCTATAGTTTACCGCAATTTGTAAAAGACCCAAAACGTCAGAATATTGCAGATAGTCACAGAATGTCTTTTAAATGATCATCATCATGTATTACTCAATGGGACAACAAAGACAAAGAGTACAAACAGACAAACAAAGACACAAAGAGTACAAAGATTATTTAAGTTTAAATATCTTGGTCATATATTGACCCCGGACCTCAACTACAGACTCGATATTGAGCGGGAGCGGAGGGCGTTGTAGGTACGGGCGAACATGCTAGCTCGTAGGTTTGCACGCTGCTCACTTAAAGTCAAAATTACTCTGTTTCGAGCTTATTGCACGACGTTTTACACGTGCAGACTGTGGGCTAGATATACCTAATGGTCGTACAACGCCCTTCGTGTCCAATACAACAACGCTTTCAGGGTATTGGTGGGGCTGCCCCGTTTCTGTAGCGCATCGGGAATATTCGCGGACGCACATATAAATTGCTTTTACGCAACGATGAGAATGAGGTGTGCATCCCTGGTGCGCAGAGTACGGGTCAGCTCCAAAAATATCCTGAAAATGATCACTAGCAGGCTCGATTGCATTTATATCAATCACTGTGAACCATCTGTGTGTGTGTGAATCCATATCCCATGGGATGAAATATATGTAAATAAAACAAACTAACATAGCTCTTTACTTGATTAAAGAATTTATTATTTATTTTTATTATTATACCTTTATGGAGCTAAGCAGTCAATCACGACATATGCAGGGTGGATTTTTGAGATGGAGTAATAAACGCAGTTTTCTTAAAAGTTGTCGCTCCAAAAAAAACGGTCTTACGGGACTGTTCTTAACTTTTTGAAACATTTTGATCTGCATTCACAGATTTGAAAAAAAATACAGTCAGTAAGAAAATGGGCAATTTTCACAAATAATTTTTTTGATGCCAATCGACCCTGTTTCTTTTTTATAAGGATCAAAAAACTCTACTGAGGTTTGAGTAATAGAAAAGTCAGAAATCGCAAAAATACTTCCCATACGTTTCGTAGGAATGAGACTGTAATGAGCGAGAACACAATATACCAGTGTACGAGTATGACAACAGTCGAATTATTCCATTATAGTCCAGGAATATTAGTCAAATTAGGGCAAGTATCTTGGAATGAGAGATAGTCAGCTTTAAACTTGTATAAACCTTTATTTTGGCACCCTAAAACTTGTCTTAAAACCTACTTATCGTAGGGTGTCTGCGACTAAAGATATTCCAAGGTCAAAGGTAAAAAAAAAAAAAAAATTTACCCATTTATTGCAAATATCTCGTTTTCTATGGGTTTTATGCTATTTGTAATTTAATAAATATTGTAGAGGATAAAATTCTCTACAACTTTTTTTGTAACATTTTTTTTTATATCTTGATCCATTTTCGAGATAGAGGGCAGAGCGCACGCAGTGTTTAACTATTTAGAGTATCATTCGAGGTCAACCTGTAGTCCCGATTAAAAAAACGCAGTATAAAGTACTGGCGAAATGTGGGTGTACTATAGGTACACCTCTGCCTAACCCTTCGGGGAATACAGGAGTGATGTTATGTGTATGTGTATAAATACTAATACTAATTTGGTAATACTTAATACCCGCGTCACCAGTCCTGACTCTTTTCATATTTTGGTTGGTGAGATCGAAACTACAAACGTAGTTTACAAGAAAGTTTTATTAAAAATGTGGCTGTTATTTTAGTATATTGTAGTGTCTTACGAATTCCACGCGAACGAAGTTGCGGGCAGAAGCTACTGTAGTAATAATTGTTGTTGTAATCCCACATTTACAGCTATGGGACACCCATAATATAATTAGTAATTTTGATACTTGTTTTCAACAAATCTTGTAAAAGCCGAGTCAAAAACATGTATTGACGTCGTTTTGAGACGTGTCTTGTTATCTATTTTGTTCACCTTTTTTATTTATTGTTTTGTCCAGTTTTGTACAACTTGTTTAAGGTGTAAACGATAAACGATAATAGTAGACACAATATTGTGGATAACATGTTTTAAACCTTGGCGTAAACGTGGGGTAACGTACTTACAACGTACTCATTTGATGTCTTATCCAAAAAAGTGCGGTGAAATAAAAATTTTGAGTCCGAAACTTACAATTTTATGTATTGACATGAAAATATTTTGGGCTATCAGTAATGTCATCCTTTCATCTTATGGCATCTATATGTATATGTAGCATCTCATTGAAGATAACCGTTTTCAGCTGTTCTTATTTACAGGCAAATATTTGCTACTAATTATAGAAATGAAATTCAAATGAGATCATCTTCGGTATTCGTAAAAGTGAAAACAAAAAGTTAACAAGACTAGCCAAGCCTGAAAGTGCTTTCCTGACAATATAGAGGTATGAGGAACAGGGTGTAAAGTTCACTCATACTCTATGGAAATGGGAGGATTCTCCGACCAGACGGTATCGTGTCTGGTGGGCAACTGCTTGACGATTGATATCCGGACGTTGTATATATCCTAGTTGCACGATACCTCTGCATGCGCGATGCAGGACTTTGCGTGACGTCAGTGTGACGCGTAACTCACATGTGGTGTTGTAGATGCCGCTACAACAACGTTATTAAGATTATGTGTGATGTGAGAGCGCTGAAGCGGCATAATTATCATAAACCTCTTGCATCACTTCTACAACTTAGTATTTGCCTAACAGGTATTCAGGAATCTGCATGTGCTTAATTGTCGCCACACGGGGCGCCACTGTACCAGTGTGCCGGCTTCACTTAATTTCATTCATTGGAGAGGTATTCCAATAGCTATGATTGGCAGGATTAGGTCGCGTTCAAATTGGAGAAGTTTTTATAGTTATGATATGTTATGTTATGTATGATAGTTATGATAGTATGTGATCTCTTAAGAACACAGGACGCAAACCCAGGACCGAATGTATAATAAAAAAAAAAACTAAGACAAGCTGTGGAAAGATTTCTTTTTGATTGCCAAAAATATGGACGGTCGTCAATAGTGAGCACCTACATATGTCAATTCTCAATTCTCTTTTCTTTATTGCAATCCATAATGTTTGTAAAACAGTTGGTAGGCTTAAAATTAATGAAACAGTTATGGACCCTGTCGGGCACAGCATGGTAGGAGAGAGGAGGAAGAGCATTTACCTATTTGTGTTTATATTATTTATGTATTCAGGTTTTAATTTTTTTTAATTTAATGAAGTATTTTAATCACACGTTCATCTTACGTTTTTTACGTTACAAACGGTTGCCCTAGATTTAATCAACGTAACACAATGTTGCCATGCATCAACTGAATTAATGACTCATCACTTACCAACATAGACGTCCTTTGTTTTGCCAATACTATGTATTAGCAGTCCCATCCACATGCAATTTATATTCAAATTCATCCCTAAAATCCATAGGTATGCTAATAACAAATTCCAGCCATGAGGGTCCCGATAACCTCTGAGACCGGCACCCAAGGTGACAATAGTCCTATTGTCATTTCGACCACGCTCGAGAATGATTGGGCACGATTCTATAGTCACGTGTCCAGTGATGAGTGACTCGAGTAATGCGTTTACGTTATCATGACTGTGTTATTATTGGGTTTTGTTTGTGTGAACGTGCCTATTGATTGTATTCGAGAAAAAATGGTGGGGCTTTGTAAATTGGAATAAAAGCAGTAGTGCTATCACTCTACTGCATTTATTCCAATTTACTAGCTTCTGCCCACGATTTCGTTCGCGTGGAAGTCGTAAGATTCACAATATACTAAAATAACAGCCACTTTTTTATAAAACTCCCTCGGCCCCAGGTCGGCAGTCTCGAAATAGATAGCGACGCTGTCGCAAACTACTGATCGCTAAATATTAAGGTGAAACCTCAGTTGTAGCCCGCCAAATTCAAATTTTCTTTGAATTTGACGATTGATATGAAATTGATGATTAATATTCGATAAATATATAATTCCCACAGTCGAGTATCGCATTTTGATCAACATACGACGTACAACAGAGCTACAATTTGCAAAAAACTAAAGAAAATTTGAATTTGGCGGACTACAACTGAAGATTCACCTTAATATTTAGCGAACGGCAGTTTGCGACAGCGTCGCTATCTAGTCGAGACTGCCGGCCCTGACCATCCGCGGTCATCGCATCGCCCTCCAGCGCTATTACTTCGTTTTCGCTAAGCGTTCTTTTTGACTTTTTTATTTTTGCTCGGCTCCTAAGGGTCGTAGCGTGATATTAAATAGCCTATAATCTTCCTGAAGAATTTAGCTATCAAATGCAAAAAGAATTTTCCAAATTCGACGAGCAGTTTCAGAAATTAGCGCGTTCAAACAAACAAACTCTTCAGCTTTATCATTAGTAGTATATTATAGTAATTGATTTAGATATAGATAAGGGATTTGCGCAGCATGTCTTCTTGTTCCATACTTCTCTATCAGCAGTCATCTGAGTAGTCACCCCCTTAAATTAACCCCCATGTCTCTTCGCGGATAGTTACCGTAAATATTCACTAAGAAATTGACTTTAGCCGCGAGCCGAACTTTATTTTGCAACAATATACTTATTAGTAATTAATAAAACATTGCGCGTGCAGCACCGTATACGTGACAGAAGTAAAACTTAAAAAAAAAAAAGAATAAGAGAGATTTAGTGTGAGAGACAGAGAGAGTTATATCTTCTTTTCGCTCATGTAACGAAATGTGCCTAAACGTGACGCGTCTTTGAAATTTCACTCTCAATTCTCGCCCAATTATCGAATCGCCGCCTAAGAAGTTTCACTTCAATACTCGTAAATGGTTTAATTGCAACAGATAGCCGTGTAAATAAAGTTAAAGTTATAAATGGTAGTGTGGTATTGCGTAATACAATAGTCTTGTTGTTGTGTTGTTCTTGTTATATTTTCATAAACCGTCACGTGCAAAATCATTTCTAGATGAGTTGTTTATCATGTGCATGTAAGTGTAAACCAAGCTTTACAATTAATATTGGCTGAATGTCCCACGTATGCTCTATTAGATTACGGCCGATAATTAAATATTGCGAGACGTGCATGTAAGGATCAATTTGCTAGATAAATACCGCGACCAAACGGCTTAGCAAAAGTGAAGAGTTAGAGGTCCTTTTTAGGTATTTATTGAACAGATAATAAACCTTACTAGAAACTATTCATATTATATATATTTTTTTGTTTTTTAAATGGGTTTGCTCTTTTTTTATTTTAGTTTTTGTAAGTAGCTTTGTGTAAACACTTTTACACGTCAATCATATTTTTAAACTAGATGAGGTCGGCGTTTCCTATCTGACTACTCTGAGAAGAAAGGCCGAAACAAACTCAGAGGTCACAGTCTCTTTTAATGTCCAGTCATAATCTTGGTCAGATCATGTGAAGACCATGTAGATTGGTATCTGAAATGGTCTTTTGAGGAAAGAACCACACAGATTGAGTGGACCTGTCCAGTCAGTGCACGCATTTGTCAGTAATCGTGCAGCTCAACTCAGGAAGTCAGGACTTAAGGAGCTCAACGATTCGACGAACAATACCAAAGAAAGGACATTTGGGTAGGCCACATAAATTACTCAATCTGCCAGATCATGATCAAAAATAACTGCGAAAAAAAAGCAATGACCCACATATATATCTTGACTCTAGTCTAGGACAGACAAAAGATATGATAAAAGCGACATCGCCAAAAAAAAAATGTTGATACTCGTAAAGTCAGTTGCAACAATTTTATTGCAAAAATAAGTATAGCATTTTATTGTGACAAAGATCAAGTCATTCATGTCATCAGCGTTTTCATAAGGTGATTGTACCCTAAAATTAAGTACTTATTTCAAGAGCTGATAACTATCTATCTTCTGGTAGTAAAATTTTCAGTGTAATTACCCATAGGAGGACTGACCGATTAATGTCTACACAAATGTCGGAACGATTAACTGAGCATTTATTTGTTAAAGACAGCAAGTCGAAGATATGCCATAATATGTGTCTGCTTTTCTCTAAAGCCTTTCTCTAAAACTAAGCATTACTACGGCAGTTTCAAACAAGTTGATTAATTTTCGAAGTTAACTGAGCTCCTGGTTCGAACTAACTTGTCTAGAACTAACCGTAATAGGTGTATAATTGAACCTAACTAAGATTTAACACGGTAATTCTGTAACTAATTTTGAAGCTAACACAATGGGTAATGGAAAGAGGACATCTTAATTATTCTTGTTAGTGTTTTGTTTCATGTTTCAGGACCAGTAATGGTAATGAGGCGCAGTTAATTAAATTATCTTGTAAGTAGTTCATACTTTCAGAAGTTTTTGAAATTAGCTGTGCCTCAGAACCACGGCACAGCTGGTTTAGAAAGGTTTAATCTAACAATTTCTTCTTATTTATCCTTAAAATGATAATAATAGGACAGGTCCACCTAATCTGTGTGGTTCTTTCCTCAAAAGACCTTTTTGAGATACCAATCTACATGGTCTTCACATGATCTGACCAAGATTATGTCTGGAATTTAAAAGAGACTGTGACCTCTGAGTTTGTTTCGGCCTTTCTTCTCACTTAGTCAGATAGGAAACGCCGACCTCATCTAGTTTAAAAAGTATGATTGACGTGTAAAAGTGTTTGTACAAACCTACTTACAGAAATAAAATCATTTATCATTTATTGATACGTCTTTAATTTGATGCATTTATTTTTGTATCATATGCTGCGATGAAAATAGACCGTGCCCTTTTTTTTTCCCGCGAATGATGCCCAATAATAGTTTTCAATGCTCCGAGCTAAATTTCCTGAGACCCAGACTATCTCCAGATACCTACCATATATCTCTTGCTATACATAGGTAACAAGTTTAGCTATAAAAGGTTTCAAGGCTGTCGTTTGAATCATTCTAGATTTACTTTTATCATATACTAGCTAACCCGACAGACGTTGGCCTGTCCAAATTTCAATAATTCATACATAAATCCTATCGAAAATACTTTTTCAGTTTTCCTGAATTTTTCAAATTTCCCGGCAAATATTTAAAAAAAAATCTTTGCGTGAGAATCTGATTCGGATTATTACGAGCATTTTAGAGACAAAAAAAAAACGCTAAATCAGACCAGCCGTTCAGAAGTAAAGCGCTTACCGACTCAATGACCCAACGAGCTGCGTTTCATTTTTATTATATACATATATATATAGATAGATGTAGATATACATACTAGAGAACATAACTGGTGGTGTATATGTGTACCTATAGTACACCGCTGCCTTTCCCTTTGGTGAATACAAGCGTGATGTTATGTTATGTTATATACTAGATAAATAACTGTGCACATGACAATTTGTACTAACTCATAACGGCTTACACACCGTGCTGCGGCGCCGCATCGCTTCGCTGATGTTCCACACGCGTGGGAGCATCAACACCATCCTGAGCGTACTCAGCCACAAGCTTCACAAGCCCCCTTCTGGGGCACTGGTCCCCGGGCACTGCACAAATAGTGCATGTGCCCGGGGCCCCAGCGGGCGGCAAATAATTAAATGAATTTTTAAATGTACTACCATAGTTTTTAAGTCGTTCTACTAACAATATTATGGGCCAAGTATGCCTGTTTTTTTTTTTATAACAATATTATTTCCCAGTGATACCGCGTATTCCTGTAGATACTCTTAAGATGTGAACATACCAAAAGTTATTCTTCTAAATGATTCATAATTTCAGCCGAAAGACTTCCATTGCTGGACATAGGCCTCCCCCAAGCATCGCCACCTCGACCGGTTCTGTGCTTCTCGGATATCAGCGTATTCCTGTAGTCTTCACGAGGTCATCGGTCTACCTTGTAGGCCGTTCAACGTTACGTCTTCCAGTACGCGGTCGCCGCTCCAGAACCGTTCGGCCCCATCGGCTATCTGTTCTGCGAGCAATGTACCCGGCCCACTGCCACTTAAGTTTGGCAATTCTACTGGCTATGTCGGTTACTTTGGTTCTCATTAATGACCCCTATTCACCTGGTTATGTCACCTCTGCATCATTAGTCCGCTACTAATAACTTTAACACTAAATTAAGCCATTCTCACCTGGTACCAGTACGTATTAATTGAATTGTCCGGGTGTTGCGCGTGATTAATTAGTGGTAATTGCCATACGTGGTACAGAGGTGCCTACGTGTTATATATTAGTTAGTTACTTATTATGTTTTGTACTAGCATATGGTTGTAGATCCTGCTAGGTTGAATATTCGTGGGTATCAAATAGTGTTGGTCGTCGGAATCTTTTTTGTAATGTTCAGCGATAATTCTTTACCAGGTTTACAAGGGTGCTTTTTAAATTGATAAGCACAACTAGATTTATGTGCAATAATGAAAATTATTAATGATCTAGCATTCTAGCAGAACACATAGGTCGCCTTAAATGTCCGCTCATGATAATTGTAGTTATTTCGTTTTAGCCTGCTAGAACGCTCACTGAACTATCTACATTTATTGACAAATTCTAGCGTTCACCCGTTATAAAAACGAAAATAAAACCCGTTGAAATCCTCAACATTTCCTCAACGATACATAGTTTATTGTTCGGTTTGCTATGAAAAGATATTACGGAAAAGTCAATGTCCGCTATTGCGATTGTTAAACGGAGTAACTATAGTCATTTAACAACAAAACCTTCTCTTCGCGGCATGAATACATCAGTATTGTCATTTTGTCTCAACAAGTTGTTGGCAAATACTCAATTAACATAGACAAAGCAAGTCAAATAGCTCAATAACTAAGTTCGTGAGGACATACACAGCCATGTTATCTCACTGTACATAAGCAAGAATGTGTCTGTGTTCACTACGTAGCCGTTTACATGAAAACAAGTAAGTTTTAACAAGAGATGAGAAGATTGGCTCTTTTATGTTCAATACTTGATGATGATACTTACGAGTACTTCTTACTTTTTGAAGGTAATTTATACTTAGTTACTTTTCGTATTTTGACTACTATATTGGTACTGTTTAGTAGAGAAATCCTAACACATAACATCACGACTGTTTAATCTGAAGGGTTAGGCAGAGGTGAACTTACATAGTGCACCTACATTTCACCTAAATAACTAACTAGTAGGACAGAACGTTGATTCGACGCATAGCAGCTTAAGTTTCTGCTACAACGTCGTAGGAACTCGAAACTATGCGTTGGATGCTACGGCGTAGCTCTAACTATGGCGTAGCATCCGCGTAGATCTCATCTTAAAACTTATCGACATTTTTTATGGCGCCAAACAATAAATTATTGTTTCAATCATCACACTTCTGCCGTAAACCCTACAATGCTCTGGAAATATTCCAGCTTTTTAAGAGCACATACAACACTGCAAATTCTTTAAAAGTTGATCTGAGAATATAACTCAAGTCCTGTTTGATATACGTGGAAAAATATTATAGAATTTTTCCGATATTCGTTCACCACGTTCTAAAAGACCTCTATCGAAGGCAATTTCTTCTCCTATCTTCCACATCAGATGAAGAGCTTAGAACTTTTTACGTGAAATTGCGTTTGCTATCAAACAAAATTGATATTCGGTACCAGATCGCTCTAAGTGTGCAGTCTCGACAGAATTCTTTTAAATTATGAACGCTTAGTTCAATGTTCTGTATTTTATAGTCACCTGAACGTCTTTGCAATTTTTTACATATGAGATTCTTTTGTAAAAGAGGTTAGGCAGAAGGTCTAATTCGTACAATGCATTGTTGATAACGTATAAGCAGCTCATTTACGCAAAGCGGTACCATATGCGTGAGGAGTACTTATAATCCAATTAATGCAAGTATTTATAAATGTCTTGTGGTAAATTTTTTGGTCAAACAAGGATAAACAACAATGCATGATTATGTCATAAGTGATATCAATACTCACATGGCACTGGCGTGTTTCTAAATACATGTTAAGGCTAATATTGATCAGTAACCTTTAAATCTTAAGTTGGATGTGATTGTCAATCGCTTATAAAGACAAAACCCAACTTTTTATAGATGTTGCAGTTTGTGTATTCTTGTAGGTATGTCTAAATTAGCCTTCGTACGGCGTTTGATTTTACGGATGACTAGAGACATTACCATAGTGATTTTTGACAGTGTACTATCCTCATAAATATCAAAACCGAAGTTAAAACAGCTTTGGTTTTAAGGCCCACATCATGCTATTGTGATCTTTATGATGTTGGCAGTCCAGTATGAATTTGCTTTTTAAATGTGCGTCCGCATCTGAGGAATCACGCACCGTCAAAAGACGGCCTCAATCTCACATGAACTACAAAACTACGAGTATCTGAAGGCCATAAAAATATTTGTTCTTTGCGAGAAGTAAACGGTGAAGGAAAACATCGTGAGGAAACCGGCATGTCCTAGAACCGAAAATTCGAAGACATGTGACATCCGCCAACCTGTACTGGGCCCGCGTGGTGGATTATAGCCCACTTCCTCTCACAGAGAGGAGGCCTGTGTCCCAGCAGTGGGAACATTAGCTGATTTTTCTTATGCTTATGGAAACTAAACCTGATATTCGTAACGCATGAAGATAGATATCCGCCCAACCAAAACAAATTACAGTTTTAATAGATGATACTTTTGTAATTTTTTTCTTTTTTAGACTGAACTAAAACCATCTAAGCTCGTAAAGCTAAAGTGTTTGTCTGTGACTGAATTTAGAACTTTTCAGAAGATATTACACTTTTGGAAAAATCGTTTGGCCTCTGAAATAAAACTGTAGGCTTTTTGTGTTATTAAAATATTTCGTGAGAGGAAATATTTCTTACATGGGGTTGTAAGCAGAGATCGGATATTCGAATGCAGTTAATTTTTAGATATGAAAGTATGGAACCGGCATCTAAAAATAAAATTTAAAGAAAAAAAACCCGGGATTCTTAGACTGCATAACTATTCAGTTACATATTTATTTAAAATTAATGTTTAACCCCCGAAGGAAATATGTGTATGTAGGGTGTAAGAGGAGGGCTGGTGTGTGTTAGTCAACACAAAACAAAAACACATTTTTCGGTAAGCAATAGTTTTGCGATAATTTTTCAAAAAGCGTTTCCTTATTATCCAACATCTCAAATTTAGGTGAATATGCATCCGAATATACAGTCTCTAGTTATAAGTATATGTTATGCCTGAAGAGGAAAATATTTGGATAAAAAGAAATCGCCGCGGGCACGAGTTTTAGGATGTATTGTCACGTTTTATATTTTATCCTTCACAGTCATAAAATATTGGCGTCAATAAACGGAGGGTTTTTTTCCGCTTTTGCCATTTTCTTTTCAAAAAGAGGCCTACGATATACAACAAGAATAATGCATACTACTATGAATCTGCCTAATCTTTTCTCAAGTATGATAGGGTCGACTTCTAGTCTAACCGGATGAAGCTGAATACCAGTTGTTGGGGAGATAAATAACGTACTCCTTTGATGGTTGATGATTATCGTTTTAATTATACTTTTACAATGAATAAAAGAGAAATTACAGTGAAATTCTTGATGACACGGTAACGTATATCAGTCAGTCTAGTCGAACAACTGAATCGGAGACCGGACGGGTCCCGCGGTTCTTTTGACGTATAGTTGACACATGACGTTGGTGACATTGACAGTGTCAAATTGGCGAGCAGTGGCGCCAACACCACTTTTTTTTTTTTTGCGCCATATTCACTGCAAATAAAAGTATTTTCTTTTTTTCTTTTTCTTTATATGGGGCGACTGCCTATCTGACCTCCACAACCCAGTTACTGTGTAACACCCCTTAGTAAGACTGGTTGTCAGACTTCTGACTACCCGCAACGACTGTCAAAGATCGATCTTTAAAAATATGATGGACGTGATTGACGTGTAAAAGTGTTTGTACAAACCTACTTACAGAAATAAAATCATTTATCATTTATCATTCATTTATCATTTATCATTTATACGAATTACAGCCGCGACCAACGCAACGGCTTAACTTGCTTTTCGAGGCACGGAGGGTTCCATATGTAATGGATGGTTGCCCATCTACGAATCGACTACGGCAAGCGTAGTTTAACCTTCAATCGACCCGTGCAGCAGTTATCATTTACTCACGACCCCCTACGTCTATAGATATGCCTACTAAAATCTCTTAATATTGAGTGTAAACAATAAGAAGTAGTGTGGCCTCCGCTGATTGACATACTATTTTCCTTTACACATAATATAGTCCTCCAGACCGTATTTCGGCCATGGTGTCCGATCTCAACGGAAACTAGCCTCCGGCGCGGGAGATGTTATAGTGCACAAATTTGTTCTGTCGCCGCGTGCGTAAAAGCCATTTTTTGAGATACCTGAACTGCATTTTTTCAAGAAAACGTCATAAAATTATCTCTTTCTTGGCCACTTGGCGTCTCCAAAACACTTCCATTAATTGAGTAAAAGGTCAAATATTAGAACAAAAATACAAAGATATCTTTTGAATTTATGTTCATTCGAAGTTTTCTTACACTCAGCGCTTCTACCTTATTTTCTGCTAATATTCTAACGTAAAATAAGGCGGCCATATTAGGTGTTTGTGTGCCTTATAACAAGCAAAATATGTGCTGTAATCACTTTAGAAACTACCTTATAATAAAATTGTAATACGATATGCCAAACAAAATTGCCCCTTAAAACTATGGCGGTAAAATTGAGATTCGAATTAAGGAGGTTATGATAAGAAGTTTGGTGAAAAGCATGTTTTGAGAGTCGATGATTGATGACTATGGAAGCAAGTTTGATGCCAGCAAACTCCATGTTATGGAGAAATATTAATGATGGGATGAAGACAAAAATATGCGGAGGATGGAGGGTAGTTAAAGGATAATCTACTTGAGCTCAAAGTCATGGTTGTTAGGGGCGACTTTCAAGCGGTTTGGAGGTTCGTTTAAGCGCAGGCCACACCGCCAGCTAGCGAGCGAACGAGCGAGCCGAGCGAGTATCGTTTCACCTCTTTTCATACTTCGGTTCACACCCCGAACTACAGAGATAAGTTACGTCAGCGATACAAATGATGCGAAAGAAATATCCGACGATGCCAGCGATGCTAATCGTTCACCTCGTTAGCGTACCTTAGCTGTGTAGTTCGCGGTGTGAACCGAAGTATGAAAAGAGGTGAAACTATGCTCGCCCGGCTCGCTCGGTCGCCCGTTCATCCGTAATTTTCGGTGTGAACCTAGCTCGCCAAAGCTTCCCATAATATATACATTTTCCCTCGCCTCGCTTCGCCCGCCAGCTCGCTCGCTCGCTCGCTAGCTGGTGGTGTGGCCTGCGCTTTATGCGTGTCCAGTTTTAAGTAAGGTTCATGTGCATTTAAGTTGACATAGATTTTTCCATACTCCGCATATGGAAAAATAAAGCGTGTTGCGCCGGCCCCAAGGAACACAGGACTATGCCAGAAAGATGAAAATAATGTGCATTTATGTGACCTGTAGTGTTAGACACTCATTTCAGTGATTAGTGATAATTATAGCAGGAGATTAAATGGTTTTTAGTAATAGAAAATAATGTTGAACAGTACCGTAAAACGGGGTGAATAGGAACGCAGGGGTGAATCGTAACGAAACTTTAAAAGGGATTTTAAAATTGAAATATTATAGTCTGTCGCCAAAAAGGACTCTTAATGTGTATACTGTATTATAGTTAACCGATTACGTGCCCCTGATGGCAACAAATTATATTATTGAAATGTTAAAATTCCTTTTAAAGTTTCGTTACGATTCACCCCTGCGTTCCTATTCACCCCGTTTTACCGGTACCTTACGTTTCTACAATGTTGTAATGTTTCGTATTCAAAATATTATTAAATAAAATAAATAAAATCTTTATTACTCCCAGAGATGCACGAACATTACATTGAACAAGAAACAAATGAAAAATGGCTTAAGCTAAGTGATTCACAGTAAAAAAGACCCTGACCTCTAAACTAGGTAAAAACCTGTATCTTAGAAGTCAGTGTACCTTCAAAATTATGCATGGATATAATAAGCTTTATAATTTATACTTAGATAGGACACAATGATATATAAAGTAAATAAGTAAAAAAAACAAACATAAAAGATACAATGCAGAATTAGGCCGGTTTATAGGGAAATATAATAAAAAGCGGGAACATAATAAAAGAGAGAAAAATAAAACTGATTTTGATTAACTAATTGGTGAAGTGTGTGTTTGATATTGAGTGAGTGAGAGTATTTATGAGTAAGTGTATGTGTGTTTGTCAAAGTGATTGTGAGCGAGATGTATGTATATTAAATTCAACTTATGGATGTATTTAATTTCGAGCTAGCTGTTGAGGTTGGAATAGTTTCCAATCAAAAGATCCTCAGTCATAGGGAAGTTTATGCAGATATTGTTGTAACTCAGATTTACATAGGTATTTAGTTTAAGGTTTTTTTTTTAATAATTTATATAACTGGTGTAAAGTTTCGTACTGTTGATGTAATAATGCCTCTTAGCAAAGGAAGTTTTATACGACTCTAACGGGAAGACTGTGTGTTTGACCCTACCTTTTGGCTCTGATAACGGACGAGTTGAGTGCTTACGGAGCATGGACTGGAGGATATACAGTTGCCTGACTGATAGCACTTTGGATTCTGCATATAACTGTGCTGTAGAGTATCTCAACGGCCGAGAGAGTAGGACTTTCAGTACGGCTCTCTGAGCTTGTTCTAGTCGTATAAAATGATTTCCACTGGCTCCACCCCAGGCTGGAATACAGTACACTAAAATGGATTGGCATAATGCGTAATATACGACTTGAAGGGTGTCCGTATCGGCAGAATTGCGTAATTTTTTAAACCCGCATATGAGTTTGCGAGTGCAGGTGTTTATGCCAATTCAGATGTTGATCGATGTGAACACCTAAATACTTAACAGTAGGTGTCTTGTCAATTTACACCACGCGAGTCAAGTGCGAGACAAAGTCATGGAATCTTTTAAGTGCCAAACACTAGAATTTTTATTGTTCTGTGTTCTGTAATTGCACAAACACTCTTTAAATTTATCTCAAGACTACTAGCGTTGTGCTCGAAAGGATTTCCCATCGCCAATAATACTGAACTTCCGTACAAACTTTCCGAATCAAAATCTTGTAATTCAGTGAAAGTAGTCACCAGTAAAAACAAACTGAAAAAATACATAAAAATTAATAAATACATTGTAAAAACACAGAAAATGGTAAAAAGACAAAGGTTCTTTATCAAGAATGTTAAACTTAATAGAGAAAGGTTAAATTTACTTAAACAACTAGATATGTGTTCTTTTAATTTGGAGCAAAGTACTAGGAGGTCCAAAATTGTCACACAGGACTTGCAATCTCAACTTGACCATCTGCAAGAGAAACTTAGTTCAATGACTAACAAATATAATACCTCTGAACATCTAATGAGGGAATATGTGTTGGCAATGAATGAGCTGGTCAACTCACAAAAGAACAGCTGTGAGCTTTGTCAAACACCATCCATTGTACCTACACCGGACCATTCATTGTCAACATGCAATACCATCTTACCGCATCCTTGTGTTGATTTGACAGTTACTTCTATTATTAGTTCCACTAAACAATGTAAACAAATTGTAAATAATGATATAGTATTATTTTGTGATGAGATTGGAAAGGACTTAGGCCACTTGTTGACAGATGAATTTCCAGGACACTCAATAATAAATTACTGTATGCCTGGTTGTTCTTTAATTGATATTATGAAAGAGATTATAAAATGTAACTTTAAGCAAGAAACAACATTATTATTTTTTATGGGAAATAGGGGAAATGTAAACAAAGGAGAATTGCTCCAATATCATAGAACATTGTGCAACCTTAATTTAAGAAAAATTGTGTTGTTTACATTTCCTTATAGTAACAGTTTGCCACAGGAAGAAAATAACTTAAGATTTGACATTAACATGACATTGCACAATTTGACATATAATGATAATCTGTTCCATTTAATTGATACTAACAATTATGTTGGTAATAATTTGTATTTGACGAAAGATAGGTATAATATTGTTAAATACTATCTCTCTAACTATCACAGAAGACAGATAGCTGTGTCGCTATCATATTTTTTTTCTTTATCAGCCAAGAACTTGGCTAAACAAATTGCTTCTTTTGAGCAATGCAATAACTTGTTAATCAATTCTG
Source organism: Griposia aprilina (assembly GCA_916610205.1). Classification (NCBI taxonomy): domain Eukaryota; kingdom Metazoa; phylum Arthropoda; class Insecta; order Lepidoptera; family Noctuidae; genus Griposia; species Griposia aprilina. The sequence continues at coordinate 20,193,024 of OU744285.1, read as the reverse complement.
CCAATAATTTGGTCAAAATTAATGACATTGATCATCATTTAAATTAGAAATTAGGACAATAGAGGCAACCTCTTGCAAAAATGTAACAAAGGCAAATAATAAATCAAATGGAAGCGTAAAAAAATTAAATAGTATCAACCTGGTGCATCAAAACATTCAAGGGTTTTTGAAGAAAGATTTAGAAGTAGAATTATTCCTGAATTATAGCAATATAGATATTCTTTGTGTGACAGAACATTGGCTTAAAAGCCACCAGTTCATGTTCAATTTTAGTAATCACCAGGTTGGTAGTTCGTTCAGCAGAGTAAATGCTATACATGGTGGCTCATTTATTATAGTAAATAACCAACTTAAATTTAAAGACCGCAAGGATATTGTGAGCCTATCTGTTGAGCGGACAATTGAAATAGCCTGTATAGAGTTGGAGCAGTTCATTATATTAAGTGTGTACAAACCACCTTCAGGATTGTATGATTGTTTTGAAAAGGTTATGGATGAAGTGTTGCACAAAATTTGTAATTCAAACAAGTCTATCATAACTTGTGGTGATTTTAATGTTAATTTGTTAGAAAATTCTGGGTTAAGTACTAAAATTATAAGTTTGTTTCAGTCATACAATCTTGCTAACCAATTTTTGGAGCCCACTAGAATAACTCCCACTAGTGCCACATGCCTAGATAACATTTACACAGATGTTACACCAACCCATAAAGAAATGATTAATTTAATTGACTCTGATCATTGCGGACAATTGATCATTATTCCTAATATTAACAAAAAAGTTATTAAAAAAGATATCACTGTTACCTCAAAAACTAGTAATCGCTTGGAAACATTTAAAACTAAACTTTTAAGTAAATTACCATTTTTGTCGACTAATGATGACCCTAATGAACAATATAATGATTTTTTTAATATGTATTGCACACAATTTGATAACACATTCATTCCAAAGACTTTTTCGGTGAATAGTAACGCTTCATTCAGTGCCTGGGCCACCATTGGTATACATAAAAGTAGAAAACGACTTTATGAATTATATGATGAACGGACTTGTATAAACACTGCTGAATTTAATTTATATGTTAAGAATTATTCAAAATTATTTAAAAGAGTTTGCAGTATGGCCAAGTCACGTTATTTGAGTTCAAAAATTAAAAATAGTAGTAATGTAATTAAAATGACATGGAGTATCATTAACAGCGAAACGGGAAGGTCATGCAACCGCTGTAGTAACTACACGCTTGATATTGATGACAATATAATTAATTCAGATTCCCAAGTCGCCGCGGCCTTTGAAAATTTCTTTGCTGATGTTCCCGTATCCACTACTAAATCTCTAAACTCATCACCCACTGCTGCAGAGTCTTTACTTAAGGAAAACGTTCCTGTATGTGATTCTGAATTTCATTTCAAATATGTCACCTGCAAAGATATAATTAAAACCTTTCACACATTAAATGTTAAAAAGACCGCAGATCTATGGGGTAATTCTGTGGACGTTGCTAAGTCCATAATAAACATTGTAGCACCTACTTTAGCTGTTATTTTTAATAATTGTATTGATCGTGGTGAGTTTCCTGATCTTATGAAAAACAGTAAAATAATACCGTTATTTAAATCGGGTAGTACATCAGACCCTACTAATTATAGACCTATTTCAGTACTACCTACCTTTAGTAAAATTTTTGAAAAACTTATTTTGAATCAAATGCAAGGATTTTTTAATAATCACAAATTACTGCATAACAAACAGTTCGGTTTTACGAGGGGTCGTTCGACTACTGATGCCGGAGTTGAACTTTTAGGACATGTTTATGATGCATGGGAGGACAAATGCGATGCTTTGGGAATCTTTTGCGATTTGTCCAAGGCATTCGATTGTGTTCTTCATGAAACATTGATCAGGAAACTGCACCACTACGTAATCCGAAACGCCTCTCTGGATCTTCTTACTTCTTACTTAAGTGATAGGATTCAGAGAGTTGATGTTAATGGAAAAAGATCACCCGGATCGGTAGTAAGAATGGGGGTCCCCCAGGGCTCAATTCTTGGGCCATTTTTATTTCTTATTTATATAAATGACTTGCCTTACCTCATAAAGGATAAACATGATATAGTGTTATTTGCAGACGACACTTCACTTTTATTTAAACTGAAACGTCAGCAGCTGATTACTGACAATGTAAATAGCGCCCTTGCAATAGTAGTTAACTGGTTTAATGTTAATAACCTACTTCTTAACGAGAAAAAAACTAAATGTATTAAGTTTACGATACCTCATGTTAGACAAGTAGAAACTAGTGTTCTCATAAAGGGTGAAGTGCTGAAACCCGAAAATACCACAGTTTTCTTAGGCATAACTTTGGATACCAAGCTTCAATGGGGCCCCCACATAGATAAATTGTCAAAAAAGCTTAGCTCTGCAGCATACGCCGTTAGAAAAATTCGTGGTTTAACTGATTTGGAGACAGCCCGTTTAGTATACTTTAGTTATTTTCATAGTGTGATGTCGTACGGTATTCTGTTGTGGGGAAATGCCGCCGATATCCAGACAATTTTCGTTTTACAAAAAAGGGCAATTCGTTCTATCTATAAATTAAGTCCCAGACACTCCCTCAGAGATAAATTTAAAGAGATTAATATAATTACTGTGCCTTCTCAGTATATTTATGAAAATCTTTTGTATGCACATAAAAATATTAATCTGTTTAAAAAATACAGTGATATCCACAATATAAATACTAGAAACAAACACAAATTTATTGTTCCTACAACCAGGCTCAAGAAAATAGGTGGCTCGTTTAGATGCCAATGTATACGTTTTTATAATAAACTTCCTAGCCACATTCAAGATCTAAGCTTTAATAAATTCAAATCTTTTATAAAACGGAAACTATGCCAGAAAGCCTATTATACTGTGAAAGACTATATTGAGGACAAAAAGGCTTGGGATTGAGCTGCTCCAATAAATTTACACGGTGAATGTTGATTTTAATTTGCTAGCTATTTTAGACATGAATATTTACTGTAAAAAGTATTATATTATTTTCATTATTGACAATATGAGGACTATGTGGGTCATTGTTTCAGTTATATTCTTGATCTGGCAGTTTAAGTAGTTTATGCGGCCTACCCAAATGTCCTTTCTTTGGTATTGTTCGTCGAATCGTTGAGCTCCCTAAGTTCTGAGTTGAGCTGCACGGTTACTGACAAATGCGTGCACTGACTGGACAGGTCCACTTAATCTGTGTGGTTCTTTCCTCAAAAGACCATTTCAGATACCAATCTACATGGTTCTCAAACATTATGTCCGATTTTTTTATATACACATTGACATTGTTGAATTTTATATACACAATGACATGAGTATTTACTTGTAAAGTAGTATGTTATTTTAATTATTGTGAATGTGAGGATTATGTGGTTCATTGCTTTTTTTTTCGCAGTTAATTTTGATCATGATCTGGCAGATTGAGTAATTTATGTGGCCTACCCAAATGTCCTTTCTTTGGTATTGTTCGTCGAATCGTTGAGCTCCTTAAGTTCTGACTTCCTGAGTTGAGCTGCACGATTACTGACAAATGCGTGCACTGACTGGACAGGTCCACTCAATCTGTGTGGTTCTTTCCTCAAAAGACCATTTCAGATACCAATCTACATGGTCTTCACATGATCTGACCAAGATTATGTCTGGACTTTAAAAGAGACTGTGACCTCTGAGTTTGTTTCGGCCTTTCTTCTCAGAGTAGTCAGATAGGAAACGCCGACCTCATCTAGTTTAAAAATATGATTGACGTGTAAAAGTGTTTGTACAAACCTACTTACAGAAATAAAATCATTTATCATTTATCATTTATCCATACAAAAATTCATCCATTAATTCTTACGTAATATTACCTATAAATTCGAAAGTAACTCTGTCTGTATGTTACCTTTTCACGCCTAAACCACTGACCGAATGTCGATAAAATTCGGCAAGGAGATAGATGGCATCATGGGGAAGGACATGTGCTACTTTTTGTCCCGGTAGCACGTTCCCGTGGCATTATTACCGACATCCACGCGGACTAAGCCGCGGGTAGAAGCTAGTCTCCTATATTGGGTAATAGGGTGCCAATGTAGGAGACAATTTTTCATAAGCATTCCTTAGTTCCTAAGTTCTTAACCTTCGTTATATAAAGCACTCTTGCGCATTATTTCACGCTACTAGACATAGCGGCTTCAGCCATTCATTGACTGTCAGTGAATGACTGAATGAATATAAGAGTTTTATTAACTAGATCTTACGAATATTTTATTTATGGTTTAAGACATTTATTTCTCAAAAACAGAATACAGTTATTCACTTAGAATGAGAAACACTGGTTGCATGCATATAAACGTTCTTTGGAACGAGTATCGGAACGGTATGTTTGAAGTAAGAAGTAGGAACAATATTGTTAGTCATTAACTTATTATTATGTTAGTAAATAAACTGTGATATGAGATCGAGTTTAGAAGGTATTTAAAAAAATATTTTTACTAGTTTTAGGTAATCTGTAAAAAAAATTGAGACTATTAAGTCCATATTACGTGTCGAAACACTTATTTCACTTAAACCATATATAAAATAAGCCAAGCAAATTGCCTGAATAAAATCCAGAAAAGGCCCAAACACTATAATGACGGTTCAAATTGTATATAGTAAAGATAATTCAAGGTGTTCCACACTAAAATAAGGCACAAACGCCTGTCAAAACGTGTTGCACTTGATAAGGGTAGGACGCAAGGGAGAAAAGGGGGAGATTTCATGTAAAGGGATTAAAGGAAATTCCGAAAAAAAGGTGGTTACTGTGTCGTAGATAACTTTTCGAAAGGAATATAGGGTTCAAGATAGATTAATCAGAATCCTAATTGCGTAACACACTCTTTCATTCACGATCTAAATACTTTTGAAGGATATTGCTAATCCATTGCTTCATATGTTCGATATTTGGTTAGCTCAGCAATGTAGATAACGTAATGAATGTTGTTGAATTGTCAAAATGAAAGTCAGTGCTACTGTTCGTGTGTTACACAATTACCCCGCAGCTTTGTCGTGTACGGTTAGCAACAAAAACCCAAAAACACCCTGTTATTTTACATATCGTCAAAATTGAAACAGAATTCGATTATGTCCTTTTTAGGTTTTCTTATAGCTAATAACAAATATTCTTAAAATTTTACTTGTTTTTATTTTACTTAAACATTTTGAATAGAACAGAATACTCTTTATTATGTACACCATAAAACACACAGATATAAATGTAGAAATTGTATATAGGATGACACAATGGGCGGTCTTATTTTGCTCAGTTATTAAGATTTAAAAAACTGAAGTGTTAACAAAATTTTGTGACAGTACAGATTAGTAATGGTGTTACATCTTTATTAAAACTTCTGTATTGTTGACGAAATTAAAAACAACATAATATTTCTGCATAACAGGTATAGGCAAAGGTATACTGTAGTACATCCACATCTCGCCGGCCACAAATGACTCCGGGCTAATACTAAGAAAGCCCTAATGTAAAAACATAATAACACTTTGCCTGATCTGGGAATCGAACCCAGGAACTTATACTCAGTAGTAGTGCTATGACCTCTAGACAAACGACGTAGCATACTTCTGTATCATGCATGAAAACTTTGCGTTTTATTCGTTCGAAGATAAAGTCCGGCAAACAGTACGTGTTACCGACGTAAGTAGCTTATAGACATTCCTCTGACATTAGTAGAACTTGTGTGGGATCCTACACAAGTTCAAGAAGAAACTATTCAATGTGAGCAGTACGAAATAGTGAGAATGTTGTAGTATTTATCTACTGTTTGATAAATGTCTACCGCTAAAATTGAAACGCTCACGATATTGATGTGTCAAGTTTTGTTACTATCTATATATATACATACATACGTACATAAACTCACGCCTTCTCCCCATAGGGGTAGGCAGAAACTACAGAATGCCACCTACGATCCTACCTCCTCCTCCACCTGTTCGGTTTTTTATTCATGTGATATATCACATGAATAAAAAACCGAACAGAAGGAAAGCTCCTTAACAAATCTCAAAATTCTTATTAAAACAAAAAAATCGCGTCCTATTGCTGCCGGTGGCACCCCTTAACTTTCTCCGCTTGCTGAGCTGGCTCACACCGGTTTGTACCCGCGCGGGCGCCTTGTTGTCGGTGACAAGTCACGCATACATAGCTGTGTGTGTAGTAGTGTACCCGCGCACGGCGTTAGTATGAACCTTTCCTTCTGCTCGGTTTTTTATTCATGTGCTTATATACTCATTTTGCCTCGTTTACGTTCATACATCTGGTAATACCCGCACGCCGGTTGCGAGTACTACGCACCTGAACTTTCTGAAGAAGATCATCAATCTATCTATACATATTATTATAATTTAGAGTCGCTTTTCGTGTCTGTCTATGTGACATGTGACCGCGTTGTTTTTTAACCGACGAAAAAAAAGGAGGAGGTTCTCAAGTCAACCCGTATTTTTTTTATTTTTTTTTTTACTTATCTACGTTACGGATTTTGATGCGGTTCTCACCATCATTCAGAGAATTTATTGTGGAAAGTTTATTGTGTAATAATGAAATTATGGGTTTTTGTTTCTTCCGATCCCAAGACACTGTCTCAGGGTTAACTTACACCTGCCGGGGTCGCGAGTTGTTCAAAAGAGTTACCGTGGCCCTGGCGCACAGACAACTAAAGGAACACAGGTGGGTTTTAGTCAGTATGAGTCGGACACGCCCTTCCGCTCCGCCCAGAGCGGGAGAAGTTATTTGATGATTTCAAACCCAAAAAAAAGGGCCAACTTACACTGACATTTAAACTTATACCGTATGTTAGATCTATACTACTTTTAACTCTTACCACACATACTATACTTACACACCCTCACATTAGCACACTCAACCATACTTGCACACTTCACTTAAGTACGCGCAATTTAAGCCTTTTTCGCTTTTAAATGTAACGTACTTATTTTTGCTTTATTTAATTTTTGTACTTGTACACTCAATTGCAAAAATGGTTAATGCTATGTCGAAGAGCGGAGTCTCCTAACACAAGTTTTTATTTTGCATTAAAGGTGATCTCCAAATCTCGTATGTAAATGCACTTAGTAATAGATTCTTTTTTATTTTTGTCATATCATAAAAATCGTGCGAAGCAGGGGCGGCTCGCTAGTTAGAATATAATTACCACGCCTGGCAGATTCATTGATGATAACATAAACATCACGCCTGTATTTCCGAAGAGTCGGGCAGAGATTTTTACTAAGTAACACCATATTTTGCCAGTTATGTTAAAGTCCCATGTAATATCGCCGAGCCAGTTACTAACACCGAGCTGCTAGTAAGAAATTCCTGATGGAAAATCCAATAACACTCTGCCAGACCTGGGAAACAAACCCAGGATCTCAGTACCACTTGACCAACGAGGCAGTCTAAGAGGATACTGTCGTCTGAAGTAACAGTAACTGGTTTCTATTTTTTTTAAATCTAGTCTACCCTTGGGACATACCTACACTGATTGTGGAGTGAAGTTGGCTCAAACTTTGGCCAGATTGTTCCGCCTCGCCTATAAAAACATTTGATCCAACCTTATAGGTCTAATGATAACGTGGTGCCTCGGTACCGCATAATAATTAATTTGTTAAAATATTATGCTTTAATTTTATAGACCTGTTTCCGTGTGATACCGTGCAGATTTTGTAAAATTGTATGGCTATAATAGTTAATTAGTTTATTAATTGTCAATGAAAAGTCAAGTATCGGTTATTGGTTCGAAAATGGTGTTTTCTGTTGGTGGTTTTCGAAACTGCAAGGATTTCAAATTGAGTCCAATGCACGTCATATCGCTTTCACGCTTTGATATCAAACAACTTTATTATACTAACTTTATTTTACTCAGTTCTCCAGTTTAGAAAGCACCTGAATCTTTAATCTCCGTCTGGCGTCGAACTAATCTCCATTTTGGAAATGAAATTTTAACTGAAATATTTGATGTAACAAATGCAAATTGAGTCAAGTAATTCATCCATTTGGTTTGATTTTAATTCAAATACTGTTGGTTGTGGGCTTTACATAATTCTGGTAATTAATTCCTCTGGGAAGACTCACTTATAGACTTGACATTACGACCACATTTAAAGAATTTTTCGATCCCCAAATAATTCTCATTTTGATTTCCTAAAAATACTAACGGGAACACTAACTCAATCACTAATCGTCGCGGCGTCGTTTTGTGAATAGCGTTGAAAATAACATGTAAAATAAATGTATCTTTCAAATGCCCCTGTATTTTTCAATAAAATACAATAACTTTTCTTGCGGATCTTCGGTTGAATCTTTCGCAAGTTTAAGTTTTTTACATGTATTTTACGGTGTATTTTTCATTAGTTAGCATAATTGCATTAACAAATAAGATGGTATTTTGAAGGGAAATTTATAATGATGTTGAGTATAAAACATAAAACTTATATCATTTAATTACATTACATTAATGTTCAATTAATATTAATATGCAAGATATTTTCTCTTTGTTGTTAAATATGAAAAATACACAGTAGTTAACAAGTATGATTGTATTTTTCAGACGAACTTGAAATTAGTTTTTTTTCGAAAATTACATGTATTTTATAGGAACGATACAAAGTTTCGAAAAAAAAGAAATGTATCTTTCGCAATTTTCAACGCTATTTGTGATATACATCTTGTTTGTGTCATCACATTGTGATCACAAATAGCGTTGAAAATTGCGAAAGATACATTTTGGTTTTTTTTCGCAACTTTATATTATTTACACTGCTACAGCCCATTCACAGGTATTTTACCTCTGACAGCAGCAACCCAATATCACCCTTATTGTAACAATTATAAAGATCATTGTGAATTTGACAGACTTGTCAATGGCTGTAATTCAACAGCAACCTTATTGCAAAAGCAATAAAGATCACTGTGATTTTGACAGTGATGCCTAATCGGAAGTAAAATACGGATCTTTTGGCGCTCGAATGATGATGACATAGGGCTGTTGTAATAAATATTAATTGCGCAAATGTTTTGTAAAATGTATTGAAAAAACGAGAAGTTCCGATTTTCACTACGCGACCACCAGAAAGTTATATTTATTTGATATATTAGAAAGTTATAGCCGAACATTATTAGAAGAACAAAAACTTTTTTTGAGGATCTATTAAATATTCCCCCAATATAAAAGTGCCGAAGTATATTTCATCTATCATAAGTATTTGTATCTATCTTCTTAGGATTTCGGGTATTTTAAGGACCTTCGTAGCACCAATTTGTGTAAAAGCAACGGTACAGTAGGTACACTCCGAAACGTTACGCAAACGTAAACACTGCAAGTTCAGTCATGCATTTTCACGTTGCGGCCAGAACAATACCACAGCTGCAATGCTGTAGAGAAAACCAGTGACCCATGAAACGTCATCCAACGCATGGTGTGTATTCGCCTTAATATAACATAACAACCCATCTACATTCCCCGTATATTCCTCGTAGGGTAAAGCAGAGGTGTACCTATAGTAGGTACACCAACATTTCGCCAGTTATGTTTAAGTCCCACATAATAGGGGGCGAGCCTATTTCCATCAACCGGGCACAAATCCAGACTCCGAGCTGCTATTGAGAAATTCCAGACGGAGAACCCCAATAACACTTTACCCGACTCAGGGATCGAACCCAGGAACTGATGCTCAGCAGTAGGAATTGCGACCACTGAAACAACATATTATGAAGACATTCCGTTTCAGGAGATTCACAATAAACATTAGTATTTTTATTTGCAGAATGTGTTTTTTAAGCCTACCAAATAATAAGTTAGGTTTCCAAGTCTATTCTACTATCCTATTATACTAATATTATAAATGTGAAAGTTTGTGAGGATGGATGGATGGATGGATGGATGGATGGATGGATGGATGGATGGATGGATGGATGGATGTTTGTTACTCTTTCACGCAAAAACTACTGAACGGATTTGGATGGAATTTGGAACACAGATAGTTTATAACCTGCATCCTCATTACGTAACACATTAACTATCACAATCTGAATCATTTTGAAGCCTATTGTTAATCCATTGCTTCATATGTTCGAAAAATGTGTCAGCTCAACAACGTAAATAACGCAATGAATGTTGTTGAACTGTCAAAATGAAACCCATTCCTACTGTTAGTCTGTTACATAATTACCCCGCTGGATTAACAAGAAGGATACTTTTTATCTTGGTAGTACGTCCCCGTGGGATGATTTCCGACGTCCACGCGGGCGAAGCCGCGGGCAAAAGCTCAGTGCAATCTCGATATTACAAAACTGAAGGGAATTAGAAAATATTCGTTATACCAAGTAATTTGTTACAATGAGGTTTGTTTTATAGAGGTTAGGTTGAACTACGATTCGTTTTAACAAGGTAAGCAAACTTGTTTATTAACCTCAACATTACGTAGGTACTCATCTGCTTACTCCGTTATAGCGAACGATTTCCACCAATAAATAAAAAAAATAACACGTTTTAATGAAAATACTGTTTAATTTATTTAGAAACAGTTTAGACAGTTTTCTGTCACAAAATAATCAAAATGAAATCCGTAAAAAGTAGGTAGGTAGTCAATGTGGTTATGGTCTTAATTTGGATGTCTTGTCTTGTTTTGTTTGTTTTGTCTTGTCTTGTTTTGTTGTTTGTCTTTACATTAATTACTTAGCATCCAAATCAAACAACAATGATTGTCTTAGAAAAAAATTACCCGCCTGAATCTGTCCAGACTTGAATTATTGTGGAATTGAGTGTGAATAATTGATAGGATACGTTATGTAAATGTTATAAGTTGACAAAATTCATTAAATAGCGGTAAATAATACTTTCTATTTATATTCTGCAATGATTGAAAATTCGTTATAAAAAGGTTTTTTTACAAATGTATTCGTAATGTAAAGATATGTTTTGCATTAGCTTTTACGGGCAGTTATAGGGGATTTCGAAAAATTTGTTAAATCGAGGAAATCGTTATATTATTAAGGCTGGTTACACTGTATAAATAAAAACAATTGCCAAAACTGTTTTTCCGCGCATCGCTTCAAAGCGGTTGCACTTATTTGGCTAATTATTTATTTTTTTGGTTATATTTGTAATGGTCTGGACAAGGTTTGTATAAAAGAAAATATTTGAAAAATCGTGTACGGAAAAGTGAAAGTTCGTATGGAAGTTCGTCATTTTGGCCGATAAGAATTCGAATTCGAATTTTTTACAGATAGCAGTCATGACCTCTTCAACCCAACTGGGAATCGATATGTGAACGTTATGGTCAGTCAAGTGAAATTATAAAGGCATAGAGATATTCGCTCTTCACTTATTTATATAAGTGGGTAGTTGAATTCCACGTAAATAGTATACGAAATGCTGTCATAGGAATCTGTATGATATTTGAGTACGAGCGACGATTTACATTTCTTTTCACGATGGGTATGGATGGGCATCCATATATTATGGATTAAGTGAAGCAAAATATTCTCTCTCTTAAATTCATCACTCATAGTTTATACTTATGTAAAGTGTTTGTATAAACCTACTTAGAGCTGATTTTATCAAAGGCAAATATATCTTTTATCCATGGAATAAAATTGACTGTTAATCAGAACTTGTTAGTGCCAGTTAAATCTTTCAAGATCAAAAACTTTGTTAGTCTCGCGTAGTTTAAAGAGGTTGATTGTCAAGATAAGTTTTAAGATATTAAAGACGTAAATAATGACTTTTAAGCATTTTCCAAGAAGTTTGAAAATATTATAATGAGGATTCCAATCTTTTAAAACTAAGATCTTTTTGTGTTTTTAAAGATATAAAATAAGGAAAGATCCTTTGTCTAGCAAGTGCAGGAATTCTCAAGAATAATTGGATAATTCTTAAGGCTATATAGTACTCGAACCATTTTTTGTCATAAAGATTCTACTGGCTTGAATCGATTCTTATTCTGCCAATACATCGGATAGCAGGTGTGATGTGCACTGGCATGAATAATCTTATACAAGAAAAGAATTGAAAATCGCTACAATACACCTGCGTCGATTGACTGGAGAATTCCTTTATGTTAGACTTTTTGAATTAAGAAAACAAATTTTCTTAACTCTTACTTCAACTAACAACACTTCCAGCGGTCGTTGAACATCCAAAAAAAAAAAAAACGTCTAATCATTTTAATTCTAATTTCGTGTTTAGGTATCGATACCGTCTGTAAAGTTTCGCTGGCTAATTTAATTTGACCTTGGATATTTTATTTTTATTTTTTTGTTATTTCGTGATTGAAGCTAAATAATATATACAGCGTGGCGCTACAACGCCGACATTAATTTAACACATGGGTAGGGCTAGAGGCCAGTAACACTAAAAATTCTAATAAGAAAGTTTTTGTATTAATTTAATCATTTATTTTTTAATAATTCATTTGTAATTTAGTTTAATTTAAATATGGGTATATTCCTGAAATAAAAATGATTTTGATTTGATGTTTGATTTGATTAATGCTGAAATGAACCTTTTTGGCGCAGCCGTGAGGCACACACTGTTGTTATTAACACTTTTTTTTTGTTATGTCTATTTTGTGTTTCACGATTTTTTTTAAATGTTACTGGCCACTAGCCCTACCCATGTGTTAAATTAATGTCGCTATTGTAGCGCCACGCTCGCGCTGTATAGATACACTAAGTCGGTATGACCAGACATTCCGTGTAACCATACTTTGAGGCTGGAATGTAGTTTCTGATTGCAGGTGTGAGCAGTTTCGGAATAAGTGCCGTACGTGTATGTAGAGTCATTGTAATGTGGGCCTGTAATATGGGTTCTGTGAGTCAGTGTTGGATTTTGTACTATAATTATAGTATTTATACTATAATTTCGCCCTTTGTACTATATACTATCCACATCTAGGGATAGTACGCTAAAATACTATAATTTAAAGTTTGCTCCCGAATGCTTAGTTTTACGTCATAATTATGAATATTTCGACCGTGCGTGTATCCGAACGAATTCTGATCTTGCGATGTTTTCTGTGTCGATTGCCGGGGATTCCCTGACTATTTCGTTCCTTCCTTCAGTTCCTTCCTTCATTCGAAATTCAATAAAAGTGGTAACAATCGCTTCCGTATTTTTGTGTAAAATAATACGTTTTTAGTGTTTTAATTATGGAAAGTGGCAGTTATAGTCATGAAAATGACGATAGACCGGGAGTATCCACCCCAAAGAAAAAACGTCCGAGTAGATGCGATATGGTAGAAACATCAGAGGAGTAAATTTTGCCTTAATTGGCGTTGATTTTAATGACTATTATGTTAAATTAAAAATAATGAAAGTGTAGTATATTTTTTAATAAATACTATCCTTTTAAAAATTTTGTACTATCTTTTTCAACGTCCCTAAATCCAACCCTGTCTGTGAGGCCTAAATTTGTGGCCTTTACGATGTAATCAAAATACATATTGGGCGAAGTCTTCAGTTGTGGCTGGTAGGTATGTAAAGTCAGTGAAATTAACGTTAAGGAAATTGCCACCTTACATCAATATTCGCCGTGTTATAGCCATTTTATTTTTATTTTTTTATCCTTTATTAAAAAGAACCAGGTTATTAATAATTAATCACAATCTAGCCTATGAGACTAATAAGCAATTTTAACCTAACTTAATTTTTTACGTGATATTATTTAAAAACTTGGAATAGTGTTGATTGTACTTTACAAGTCCGTTCCACTTTCTTAGCGTGCACTGACTGGACAGGTCCACTTTATCTGTGTGGTTCTTTCCTCAAAAGACCATTTCAGACACCAATCTACATGGTTCTCAAACATTATATCCGATTTTTTATATACACATTGTCATTGTTGAATTTTATATACATATACAATGACATGAGTATTTACTTGTAAAGTATTATGTTATTTTAATTATTGTGAATGTGAGGACTATGTGGGTCATTCCTTTTTAGTTGCTGTTTAGTTAATCATGATCAGGCAGTTTGAGTAATTTATGCGGCCTACCCAAATGTCCTTTCTTTGCTATTGTTCGTCGAATCGTTGAGCTCCTTAAGTCCTGACTTCCTGATTTGAGCTGCACGATTACTGACAAATGCGTGCACTGACTGGACAGGTCCACTCAATCTGTGTGGTTCTTTCCTCAAAAGACCATTTCAGATACCAGTCTACATGGTCTTCACATGATCTGACCAAGATTATGTCTGGACTTTAAAAGAGACTGTGACCTCTGAGTTTGTTTCGGCCTTTCTTCTCAGAGTAGTCAGATAGGAAACGCCGACCTTATCTAGTTTAAAAAATATGATTGACGTGTAAAAGTGTTTGTACAAACCTACTTACAGAAATAAAATCATTTATCATTTTTAGAGTTTGATATAATGATATAAACACTTTGTTCATGTGTTATTGTGTGTGTGTTATAGCCATGTCATACAACTTCAAAGGAGGACAGTAGTCATATGAATACAACATAATCTAAGTTGGTAATCAATTTACTTATCTTTATATTATAGTGGGTGAAGTTGGAAAGTAGGTACATGCAGTCAGCGAGAACTTTGGTAAGTAGACCAGATACAAACATTACCATCACTGTTACCACTTTATAAATATTATGTTTATATAAACATTTAGAACTAGGGTTAGTGTATTTATTTTATTTCTTATTTTCTTGTTATTTTTAATTTTCGTATGCTGCTTCGGTTGACGTCATCATGTCAACGCCGGCTGTCAAGGAAAACCAGCGCTGGGGCTCTGTCTCGCATAGGGTTGTAGCATTATGCTGAGCGATTGCAGTTTTGCGTGGATGTGACGCGTATTTTCCCCCAACTCCTATTTTTTGTATTTGTGTGTTTTTCTCTGCGTCATGTTTACCGCAAATAAACGTATTTTCTTTCTGTCTAAATGTAAGAATAATTTTGCTCGCAACAGTAATCAAACCTTGATTTACACTCGGAATTAGAAATCCTGGCGGTTTAGTCCGTTTGTATGTGTAGGTAAGTTAATAATTGGTAAGACATAGACGAAAAATTAAGGTGAAGAGTTCCTAATTATCTGATATGAAGTAATTCGTGGCACGTGGCTTTTGGAAGTTGCTTCCTACACTTAGAGAACAATTGTTCCTAGAACAATTTTCTGCTTAGACTAACCAAAAAAAAAAACCAGCCAAGTGCGTGTCGGACCACGTACCATGAAAGGTTCCGTAGTTGGGATGAATTTGTAGCGGTATCTATACCGCTATTTTCCTATTTGTCTCCCAAATGTGACCCATATTCAAAATTCATTTATTTAAGTAACACGTCTGTGTTTGGGTCTCAGAAATTGACATGGGTACCAAATTTCAACTTAATCGGTCCATTAGATTCGGAGCAAATTGGCCGTGTAATAGACGGGCAGACAGAAGTACATACGGAACCCTAACAATAAATAAAGAAAGATTGCTAGCAATGTGAATAATATAAATCTAAGTGGAAAGATTTCTCTTTCCCTGATATTAAATATAAATTTTCTTCTTCATCTAAAAAAGCCTTAAGGGTGATAATTTAAGGCGAGTATTTCTGAGTACTTTCATTTTATTTCATATCGCGATGAAACATCAGACTTGTACAAGCCTATCTAAATTTTGCCTTTGTATTAAGCTTAAGAGAATAGAAAACCTTTATTAGTTCTTTCATAAGGTTTATTTTAGCTTGCATGATACTTATCTACATAGGGAGGTACCGAATGAAATATCCGTGGCTTTTCCTTCTGTTATGTAGGTATGGTTTTATGTAGGTATTTATTTCTATAGGATATCCTTTTCACGTTTACGAGCAAAATGGCTGACTATCTAAAATGAGACAAAAATGCGGAAGCTGAGCTTTTAGTAGTAAAGAGGTATAAGGAACAGGGTGTAAAGTTCACTCATACCTCCATAGAAAAGGGAGGATTCTCCAACCAAACGGGTGTCGTGTCTGGCGGGCAACTACACTACGTTTGATGTCGGGACGTACGTATCGTGTATACGTTAGTTGCGCGGTAAACTCTGCTTGCACGATGCAGGATTTTGCGTGACGTCAGTATGACATGTAGCTCGCATGTGGCGTTGTGGATGCCGCTACAGTAAAACCGGGTAAAATTGCTTTAAAACTGGTGTTCAAGATCGGCTAATGTATAGTAATAGGTACAATTCCCCGTAAAATTAAACTTCACTAAGACTGAACGAACTATCACATACGCAAATAAACTTTTACGTTTTATGATGTGCAAATCAAACTCAAAATCAAAGCATTTATTTCAAATAAACCAATTACAGGCAATTTTGAATTGTAAAGGGTCGGTCAGTCAGAAAGATGA
The DNA here is from genome assembly GCA_916610205.1 of Griposia aprilina. Taxonomy (NCBI): domain Eukaryota; kingdom Metazoa; phylum Arthropoda; class Insecta; order Lepidoptera; family Noctuidae; genus Griposia; species Griposia aprilina. The sequence continues at coordinate 20,176,619 of OU744285.1, read as the reverse complement.
AGCTAGTTTGCCTATTCTAAAGCGTAGTGGGTGCCTATGGAGAAGAACGGGCAAGAAACTCCACGGACACTCTTTTAAATCAAATAATGGTTACAAGATATTGGTAACATCATTCATGTTGAAATTATGCCTGTGAGTACAATGCAGAATGTTAAAAGTGTCGGTAATAAAAAGCTAAAAACAATTCAAATATTAAATTAAAATAAGCCGTGGTAGCTAAGAGATGATTAGTCGACGGCACCCATGAATTAGCACCATTCAGCTGAACCATTTTGAAGGGAGCTAAATGATCCAACACATGCGCCACCATCAGCGAAACATTAGAGTGAGCATGACATACTTTCAGCCGCCAGGGCACATTCAAGTGAATGAAAGACGATCCTAGTAAATGGTTCCTTTATAGTAGATACATAGTGCTTACACATGTGCTATGTAATTATACATTATTAAGAGATTGAATTTATACAATGCAAATATAGTTTTTACAATCTTCAGCAGCTCCAACAATATTTTCGAATGCTAATCAATTAATTTATGCGCCCCTGTGGAGCGCACTACAGGACCAGCACCAGCACCACCAGGACCAGTGCTGAGAAAAGCATCTTTGTCAGCGATGTAATCCCCCAACTTATAATATGCTTAGCTGCATAGTCTGCATTTTGTACAAGATTTCAATTTCGTTTCATTCAGTTGGGGAGGTATTTAATTGTAACATTTTAAACATTACCCCATGAAAGATGAGTCTACTTTAGCCAGCCAGAAACCTGGTTGAACTAATTGGTCCCTATTTCTAGTGATATAATTGTGTCTTTCACCTCTTTTTACGTAAGATTTTTCCTTATGTGCTTGATGATGATATTTATGATGCTAATATCTTTATACAGTTCCGCAGTATAAAGCAGTTCTGCAGTATAAAGAGGAACAATGTTTACAGCACTTCCCCATCGTAAAATGCTTACGATACATAATACTATGAAAGTAATTAAAATAGACTAGCCTCGCGTTACCTTAACTAGTAAATTGACGGTTTTTTTTTTCATAGCATAAGCTGCTGAACTGAGCCGTCCTGCAAGGGATGTTAAATGCGGACCCCATTGAAGCCTTGAGTCTAGCGTGATCCCTAGGAAAACAGTTTTATCGATGAATTCTAGTTTCTCTGTATTCAATACTATCTCACAATTAGTACTTTTGGCATTTGATAAAGAAAATCTTATGCACTTTTTGTTCCTATTTAATACCAATTTATTAGTAGTGAACCAACTTTTGATCTGCAGTAGGGCGTTATTTACGTCGTCAAGATTTGATGTACGTTTATTAATTTTATATGGGAGTATCAGAAAATTACACGATTTGTGTTTGGATTTTAACAAATGGGATAGATCATTATTATATACTAAAAAGAGGAAAGGATCCAATATCGAGCCTTGTGGTACACCCATTTTTACTTTTAAATCTAGTAAATTGGCACCATTTATTTGAACTTGCTATTGTCTATCATTTAAATAAGATTTTACTAAACTGAGCGCAAGTTTTCCAAGTCCGTAATGCTCAAGTTTCAAGAGTAAGGTTTCTTGGTTGGCGCAATCAAATGGCTTGAAGTGGTCACAAAAGATTCTTACCGCATCTTGGGCCTCTTCTCACGCTGTAAATATGTGTTTTAATAAGGTGACACTGACGTCAGTCTTACAACGTGCGTTGGTGAAGCCATACTGTTGATCGTGTAAGGTTTTATTGGTGTTAAAATGATCGAGAATTTGATTCAGCATCACCTTTTCAAACACCTTACTGAGAACTGGCAACACTGATACGGGTCTATAATTATTATTAGTCAAAGTCAAATCATTTATTTCAAATAGGCACATAAAAGGCACTTAAAAATAGAATTGATTCTAGTTGCCCCTTCAAAAAGGTAGTTTCGTATGGAGAAGAATGGGCAAGAAATTCCACCGTTACTCTTTTAAAATGTTTTACAATATTATGTATACATTAATTACATAATTTTACGTGAAGACGATGCACCTAGAATAAAATTACTATACCATAATAGGTAAAAAGAATTCAGTATAAAGCAATGCCAGGAAAATAATTATTCTATAGATACATAGTGCTCACATATTTACAAATACTGAAAAGTAGATGATTTTTCTAAAATTTTAACAAGTGATAATTTAGTGTGTGAGTTAAAGTAGTTACAGAATGTAACATATAATATATATATGTCATACAAATTATACAACCAAAATAGCAACGAGTTTGATTTTGTCTAGACTCTAAATTATCCTATGGAGCAGGACCAGCATGTTTCCAAGCATTCTTATCTAGGATATAATCCTCTAATTTTTAAGCACTCAAAGGAACCGTTTCATATGTAAAAATAAATAAAAATATTATGATGATTTTTTAAAAATATCAGCAGCGGTAATTGTTATGTGGAGTATGCCAAAAAATCATAAATAATTAGTACTATAACCACCTGTAGTAAGGATATTACGGTTTTCCTTGCCGTTTAAGAGATAATTAGATTTTTCATACTAGCTTCATACAAAGTTTTCGTTATAATTCCTTCGTTTTTGTGCAGAATTAACTCGGGTGTCATTTTTGTATATAGTAATAACTAATAGAAGCGATATCCGGCAAAAAAACCGGCACTTGCAAATTGAAATCCCTAAGTCTATGAAAGCCGATTTTCAGTCCACCGTGCGACCCCATAGTAACATGCCATATGACATAATGCTGTGGAAGTAGCTAAAGTAGACCAAACGCGCGGTTTCTACATTTGTTAACTGTCTTATCTTCCTAACAGCTTAGGCGGCCGAGCTTAGCCGCCCCGCAAGAGCTGTTATATGGGGTCCCCATTGTAGTTTCTCGTCTAGCGTGATACCCAGGAAAACCGTCTAATTAATAAATTCTGGTTTTTCTCCATTCAATATGATGTCACATTCGCAACTTCTAACATTAGGTAATTTAAATCTAATGCATTTGGTTTTTTTTTCATTTAGTACCAAATTGTTTACCGTAAACTAATCTTGGACCTGAAGAATAGAGTTATTTACGTCTATTTTAAAGATCAATGATGTGTCATCTGCAAATAACACCATATTCGGTTGATTCTGCAGTAATTGCGGTAAATCATTAGTATAACCTGAAAAGAGGAATGGACCCAATATCGAACCTTGAGGAACGCCCATCGTCATTTCAGACCCAAATGAGTTCATGCCGTTTACTTGAACTTTAACCTTTCTATCTTTCAGGTATGACCTTAGTAGATCAAGAGCTGTATTCCTAATCCCATAGTGCTCTAGTTTCAGCAGAAGTGTCTCATGGTTTACGCAATCGAACGCCATAAAGAGCCATGAAAGCTAAATAGGGCGCAATGGCCTAAACCTTATTTGATTTTTTTGCAAAGGCATGTAGGAGCAGAATGTTATTGTTTTGCCACTGTGATCAGATGACAGCTTATTTACAATAAGTGGCAAAAGAAGCTGTCACTCGGGTTGGTTCAATAAAAACATTTTACAAATCAAATGACCTAAAAAGACTTAATAATCTAACAGTATTCGAGTTATTTTCTAATAAATTAATATTAAAATCTCCACATATGATTATTGACTGACTATTAATACTAAGTTTCTTTAACACGATCTTCCATTACAGAATCAAACACAAATAGATTCTGGTAACTTGGAGGTCTGTATACACATACTATAACATGCTTATTAAGCTCAACACAGGACAATTCAATGGTGTGCTCAACAGCCAGTCCGATGATGTCTTTTCGTTCTTTCGATTTAACCGAATTTTTAACTAATATTAATGACCCGTTATGTATCGTACGTTTTCGGCTGAATTGGCTAACCACACAATATTTTTTATAATGAATTGACATTACTTGATGATCTTTTAACCAATGTTCTATTAAACAAACGACGGCAAACTTAGTATTTTCCAAAAACGATTACTATTTCCAGTAATTTGGAAGCGCAACCTTGGATATTTCGATTGAATAATTTTAAAGTGTGTTGTGTGTTGTGTGTGCAGTGTGTGTGGGTGTGTGTGTTGTGTTGTGTGTGTGGTGTGTGTGTGTGTGTGTGTGTGTGTGTTTTTAAGTGGGTGTGTGTGTGTCCCTTTGGTATTTTATTATTATGAGTTATATTGCCAGAAGATACCTTTTTATTATTCTCTAATAATAATTGGTTACTTGAATGGGTAACTTCTGTTGTCTTACTGACTAGTTTGAATAATTATCCGGAGTGACCTCCTCAACTACAACTGAAGTGTTTTGAATGCCCGTATGAGTTCCAGCAAGATGGGAATACCCTATCTGACTGGTAGTGGCCTCCAAAGATGTTGGTATTATAGGTGAATCACCATGTTGTTAGTATGACTAGGCAACACAGACTCGTCCCTAATACTAGAAGTTGTTATATTATTTATAACCTCATTAATATTATATGCTATCAACATATCAACCAGATGTCTACATTCCCAAGACAGAGATAAATTTCTCTGAGTTAACTTAAAACCACTAACAAACGTGTTAGAGTCAAAATACAATAATTTGTCACTATGACAACATGTCAGCTAAAGAATAGTATTATTAAACTTATGAATATAATTATTTTCGTCAGCTGATAAAGTATCAGAGTAAGGAAAAGCACACAACATCAGCTTTCCTATATTTAACTTTAATAAGGTGTTCACGCCATTCACTATGTCCTTTCTCGTAATACCGTAGTAGAATAAATATCTAGGTTTGTGTTGGCAATTCTTCTAACCATTTGTTTAAAACTTATGTTATGATAACTATGATTGGTAAAACTATGGCTAAGGTAATTGAGTAAAAAAATTCCAAAGCCTGAACCTAATTCATCACAAAAAATATTGTATCTTTACTGTCCCCGGATTTGAAAAGTGATATTACCTTACTGTAATTCAATAGATCCGGAAAGACTCCTTGATCCACACATAAATTAAATATTAAGGCCAAGTACGGCGATATAGCCCCAATAATGGAGGTACAAACTTTTAGAGACATTCGCCATAGATCTTCGGTTAATTTGATCTTAATTTGCTTGAAAGCTTTTATTACTATTATGAGGTTTATATGCTTAAATTTAAATTGAAAATGAGATTCAAACTTAAGTGATAAAGCAGTCACGAGGTCGACTATACTACCGCAATATTAATTTGTACTTTCAGCAGTATGACATTGAAAACACAGGAATAATAACTACCAATAAATATGTATGTATTTTGAATCTAAAGTTGTCAACGCATCTTCAAACTCCTTGGTAACACTTATTTTTTAGACTTTAGGTAGTCCACAACATGAAACATTAATTAAGTTTTTCTTCTACGTTTGGCGAGGCAATACACTAAAACCAACTACAGTAAACTTACAGTCTGATAGCCAACTTTTTTGCCAATATTATTAAAAGAAAGCCTATTTGGTTGCTATTCTTACTCAATTACTCGCCAAACAATCATAACTCCACAATATTTCCTTATTGTTCACCGTCTATATTGCTTCTTATTTCTTACAATAAATAATGTAAAACCGGTGCATCTCATCGTGAGAACAAATTGTATTAGATGCGCGTCAGCGGTCAAAGTGAAGCGGTTTTACCATAAAATAGAAATACAGAAGGTCGGCTTTATACAACGAGCTAAAACAGGCGCACGCACACAATCATACAGGCAAATTTAAATCTTTTATTAACAAAGAAAAATGAACATCTACTTAGTAATACAAGTAGGCCATAAATATACACTGTTTTTATTTTACAAGAAAATAGAATTAGGGCAATTCTAGTTGCTCGGAGTAACTAAAATAGGAAGTTACAACTAAAGTAGGTAGTTTCGTATGAAGCAGATTGGACAAGAAACTACATAGATACTCCTTTAGAAAGTTTTACAATATTTTCTATACAATTATATGTAAAGACGATGTACATTTTTGGGGTGGTATGGGATCTACCTCCTAGTGGTCTACTCCGGGCAACGGCACCACAGGCTTGCCTGTGGTACGGCTGAACGATCCCACTTAGCGGTGGTAGGCTCCGCTAGGGGCCGCCTGGCTCGCGACCACCATCCCACCGGAGTCCGGCGCCAAGCAGCTTGCTGTGTTCCGTCGGTGTGTGGGAGTAACAGTGCCTTTTGGGGGAGAAGGAGATTGTCAGTTGCGCTGTTCAGAACCGGTCTTGGTCTCTGGGCATAGCTTGCCGGGTAACTCATTTTGGAGGGTAGCGGGATCCGAAGCACGGTGCCAGCCGTTGGCCGACCGCAGGCAGTAGGGGACCCAAGTAGCACGCCAGCCACGTGCCAAAGGCTGCCCCGCCAACTCGCGAAAAATCACGATATACTCCACTGTGCCAGCCGGCGACTGGATGGGAGGACCCGGTGGCCATATTCGGGGGGGTTCGGGCGTCCCCGCAGTCTCCAGATGAGTTATCCATAGGTTTGGCTAGGTCTAGTGTTCCACTTGGTTCACTGAGCAGCGCCTCGACAAGTCGACTTTTTCCCCAACAACTCTACTTAAAATGACCAAAGCAAAGACGAAAAATAAGGTTAAACAACGGCTGCAATTCCTCCCACTAAAAGTGCACCTTACTAACATCAGGGGGTTGCACTCAAATCTCGATCCGGTCCATCACCACCTTGACGCCGAGAAGCCGCACCTGTTTTTCCTGACGGAGCCAAAGATAACAACCCCGTCGGATGCGGCGTACCTCAACTACCCGGGTTACTCTCTTGAACACAAGTTCAAGAAACAAGCTGGGGTCTGTGTGTACGTCCGCGATGACATTTGTTGTCGTCGTCTCCGTTGCTTTGAGAAACCGGGTTTTTCTGGCGTATGGCTACTTGTGGACACTGGCGTGAAGAAATCTCTCTACATCGGCGTCTACCGATCAAACAGCGGTGACCAGGAGACAACAGCGCTCTTTAATTTCCTAGTGGAGTCGACTGACGTAGCCCAGCAGCGATACCCAACAGCGAAGCTCATTTTTCTGGGGGACTTCAACGCCCATCATAAAGAGTGGTTGTCCCCGTACCCGAAAACTGACCATACCGAGTTAGAGGCGCGCAAGTTTGCTTTAACGCTAGACCTAACCCAGATGGTGAATGTGGCAACGCGGGTACCGGATGTTGACGGCCATACACCCAATTTCTTAGACCTTCTGCTGGCAACTGATCCGGACAGTTATTCAGTATCGGTCTCAGCCCCACTGGGAACATCTGACCACTGTCTGGTGAAATCCATATCGACCTGCTCTCCTCCAGATGAGAGTCCTAGAGGCACGAGGCGAGTATGGCGTTACGGGTCAGCGGATTGGGATGAGATGCGGCACTTCTTTGCGTCTTATCCATGGCGGCAAGTGTGCTTCTCCTCGGGTAACCCCTCGTGCTGTGCTAACGTGGTTCGGCAGGGGATGGAGTATTTTATTCCATTCTCCGACATCCCGCTGGGACACAAATCCCGGCCTTGGTATAATGCATAATGCAGAATGCGCCCACGTTGAGGCCCAAAAGGAGTCTGCCTACCAAGTCTGGGTCAAGGCCCGAGACCGCAAAGTTAGAGTGCGTAGGGTTCGCGCGAAGAAAAGAGCCTTTAATTCTGCCGCCAAGCTCTGCAAACGGGTTCTGCGTGGGGCACGTTTTGATCATGTTGGACGTATTGGGGCCAAGCTAGCAGCGCACCCTCCGGGTAGTAAACAGTTCTGGTCCCTGTCTAAAGCGGTTGAAACGAATTTCTGTCGTCCCACTTTACCTCCAATGATGAAACCTGATGACTCGCTAGCTCACTCTGCAACTGAGAAAGCAAATCTTTTTGCATCTCTCTTTGCAAGCAATTCACGTCTGAACGCCGGCTCCAAGCAACCACCTACTGTACCTCAATGTGACTCCACGATGTCGGAGATCGCAGTTCACATTAAAGAGGTCCGAAGAGTATTGTGCAGTCTAGACGTGAACAAAGCCAGTGGGCCTGACGGCATTCCAGCGAGAGTGTTGAGGCAGTGTGCTCCTGAACTGTCTCCTGTATTGACAAGCTTGTTCCGCCTCTCTCTTAAAAAGAAATCGGTGCCAAACTCCTGGAGGCTTGTCGAATGTACAACCAGTGCCCAAAAAGGGCGACCGTGCAAACCCTGCCCATTACCGTCCAATCGCCATTACCTCCATTCTGTGCAAGGTTATGGAAAGGGTATTGAACAGTAAGTTGCTGACCTACCTTGAAGACAATGATCTCCTCAGTGACCGTCAATATGGCTTTCGCCGGGGACGGTCAACTGGCGATGTTCTTGTGTATGTCACGCACTGCTGGGGAGAGCACCACGGCGGTAGAGAAACCCGGCGAGGCACTTGCTGTATCGCTTGATATCTCGAAGGCCTTTGACAGGGTCTGGCACGCTGGTTTACTCAGCAAGCTTCCTGCTAATGGCATCCCGGCTGATTTTCGTAGCTGGATATCAGACTTCCTTAGCGAACGGTCGATCAGAGTAGTCGTAGACGGCTGCTCCTCCGACCTTATGGCTATTGATGCCGGAGTTCCTCAAGGGTCTGTTCTCTCTGCAACTCTTTTCTTGCTGCACATCAATGACCTACTTCAGCCTGGTATTGTTGGGTACGCAGATGACAGTACTGTTTCAGAGAGATACTTGTCCAGCGCAAAAACCAGCGGGGCCGAAATTTGTTCCTTGAGAGAGGCCATGGTAGAGCGGACAGATTTGACCTTAAGCCTTGTCTCCCAGTGGGGTGATAACAATCTGGTTTCTTTTAACGCCACCAAAACACAGGCGTGTCTTTTTACCGCTAAAAGGAGTCAAATCAACCAATCTCCTACTTTTCGGGGTACATCTGTTCCTGTAACTGATCGGCTCGAGCTCCTAGGCATGGAGTTGACATCTGGTCTCAACTTCGGCGCCACCAGCGAGTATAAAGCCCAAACTGCAGCTAAGAAGCTGGGCATCCTAAATAGGGTGAAGCGATACTTTACGCCTGGGCAGCTTTTAACCCTGTACAAAGCGCAAGTCCGATCCTGCATGGAGTATTGCAGCCAGCTTTGGGATGGCTCAGCTAAATACCAACTTGCCGCGCTTGACTCGGTAGAACGCAGAGCTAAGAGACTCATTGGCGACATAAAACTGGTGGATGCCAAGCTTCACAGCTTGGCTCATCGCCGTAAGGTTGCCTGCTTGTCTGTCTTCTACAGATTGTACTTCGGTGACTGTGCCCAAGAACTCCACGACCTCATTCCACCGGCCCCCTTCTACCATCGGACATCTAGACGCACTGGAAGTTACCATCCCTACCTAGTTGCTATTCCACCAATTCGCACTAAGCACTTCCAAACATCTTTTATAATGCGCACAGCAAAAGAGTGGAAATCTCTACCTGCGCCTGTGTTTCCGACCGCATACAACCCAAATCTCTTCAAAGTGAGAGTGAACAGGCTTCTTCTGGATAAGCTCGCTCCATCGTCGACTTTGTCTCTGTCATCTCTGACCTAGACTAGAGTCAAGAGCAAACCCATCTAAAATAATAATAATAATTTAAAAAAAAACATACTCGCGACATTGACGCGTATGTACAGCAGGAATTTTGACGTTCAAAAGTGCGTTTTATAGGCCTGTTTGAAATAAATAATTTGACTTTGACTTTTAACTTAGATTTCAAACAAATGCCAGTCGCCAGTGCGCTCGCACTCACAGCTGTAAGTGGGTACGTGAAACGTGTCTGTATGTGCGTGCGTTTTCACTCGTTGTGTGGAGCCGACCTTACCTTCTGTACCTATCTATTTTGTGGTCAAAGTGAAGATGCTTTTACAGAGCGATCTTGGTCGCTTTGTTTTCGAGTGCTATTGTTATTTATTGCGTGTTTTAATATGTTTTAGAGAGAATTTGTAATTTTTACTGTACGGTGTTTGATGGTTCGATGCGCTTTGGTATTAATTAGAATATTTTGCTACCGAAGTGGTGTTCATTAATTAAAAATGTAAACATTTAGATGAGTTAGTAATTAGTCTAGTAGGTAAGTAAACATCGAAAATGTGTTATTCAAAATGAAAATTGTCACCTTTACATTAATTAAATAGGTTACATAACAATAGAACAAATCGACTCTGCATTTGTAGTGAATACCTAAAAAGTAGGTACCTATAAATCCAAAATCATAAGATTATTTTTTCCGCAAATTCCTTTTAGCGATAAGACCGCTGTATGTACTTATACAACAAAGCATTTTCCTTCAATCTATCCTTGTCGTGAATCATACCTACAACTACAACATAGTGCCACGTCCCACGGTCCCAAATACGGCGTCAATGAATCATTACTCTGTCCTCTATCCGCCATAATCCGGCAGCCATATTTTTCGCACAAAAGTATCGGCTTTTTTGAGCAGCCTATTTGTATTCTGTCCGGTTTGCGGCCGCTTCAGAAGTTGAGGGTCGAGGGTTGACCCTAGACTACTGATCGTTTGGATTAGCAACCCTTTTAGGTTTATTAGTTATTTAGTAAAGATAAATGAGGAGATATGATATAAGGTAGTAAAAAGACAAGGTAACAGAATAATTAAATAATTCAGCTTACCAAGCCGTTTCGTGAGCGCAATTTTATGACGTTTTCCTATGAAAAGGAGGTTTAAATGAATATAATAATAATAATGCCATTTATTTCAGGCAACACAGGGCCATAGAAAAATACCTTAACTAAACATACATATTTTCATATAAACAAAGGCTTAAGACTATGTTAGTAGCACTTCACTTCGCACTAGCTTGACTTTGTACTGTCCAGTGGAACTTGTCCGCGGAAGAGACGAAACACCACGTCCTGCGGCCAAAATTGTTCTTCCATGACGAGGGGCAGATAACAGTTCGAATAAAACATAACAGTTCATATAAAAGTCGCTTAATTTTTCAAAAAGCTAGTGCACAATACTGTTTATTGTTAGGTACCAGTCTGTTAAGTCAAAGTTAAATATTTACTAATAACACTCTATGCTGATATGTCGTATATGTATATATTTTACTGTGTGTACATCTATACTAATAATAAAGCTGAAAAGTTTGTTCGTTTGAACGCACTAATCTCGGCTGTCATTCCTAGATCTTGGCAGTCGTTACGGGTATTCAGAAGCCCAAAAGTCTGACAACCTATCTTGCCAAGAGATAGCGTGTTACCCAGTAACTGGGATGGGAAGACCAGATAGGCAGTTGCTCCATGTAAAAAAATAACTTTAATTTCGGAAGTCGGTGTCTTTGGTTTTGTATTTTCGTTTTTGGACACCGACTTCCGAAATTAAAGTTATTTTTCACGTCTTTTTGTGTTTTTTTTGGAAGTCGGTTGTTTTTTAGTTGCGGTACCTACCCCATACAAATTCGTATACCTTGGTATGTAATTAACAGTGACAGGAAATTATGAACACATCATCATTATAAACTAAGTGGAAAAATATGCGGTATTAAAGATAGCTCAAAAACTACTAATCAGACGTTAACCAAATTTAAATGGAACCACATGTGAAGCACCAACTATCAAATAAAAAAAGAATCATCCAAATCTATTCACCCAGAAAAAAGTTATGAGCTAACAAACAAAAAAAAAAAACACACAGTCGTATTGAAAACCTCCTCCTTTTTTTGAAATCGGTTAAAAATACAGTTATTCAGCTGCATTCGGTCAGACTGGAAGCTAACTCCAAAATAGTTGGGAAAAGGCTCTAGGCAGATTGTTTTGTAATAATGCTGAAATGTGTTTCCATCCTACATTGATATTCAATGAAACATGACACGAAGTAGTACTACAGAGTTCATTCACTCGCCCAAATCCAATAGAGAAGTAATATCATCTAAGAAAATATCAGAGAGATGTAATAAGTACACACAAAACAACTTATAGCCTCAAGAACACGTGAACCATATTATTAATCTATACTATATATTATATAGAAACTACCTATATCAATACTAAAAATAAACCTGGAGAGTTTGTTTGTTTGTTTGAACGCGCTAATCTCTGGAAATACCGGTCGGATTTGAAACATTATTTTTGTATTTGATAGCCCAATTCTTGAGAGAGGTTATAGAATAGAATAGAATAATCTTTATTATGTACACCATAAAAATTACAGATTTAAATGTAGAAATTTTACATAGGGTGACACAATGGGCGGTCTTATTGCTAAAAGCGATCTTTTACAGACAACCTTTGGATGGATTCAAGGGAGAAGGAGAGACAATAATGCAGGTAGTCAGTGGTGTACCATTTACATATACAACAAATACATACATACACACATACATACATAAAACATATACTTATCTACATATAAAATATACAATAATAAACATGAAACAAGAGCAAGGAAACTAAATGTAATGACAATGTTTAAGGAGAGAGGAAGTGTATAGTGTAGGGTGTAGTGTGTATTATAGATTACTTTATTTATTATTTATTTATTTATACATACAGTCTTACCACAGGTTTAATTTTTTTTTGTACCATTAAACCAGAGAGGGTTTGTATTGGTACTCACATTGTCTACTGTTATTAACAACACTGCCTAATCACTATTAAGCAAATAATGTAGGTACATTAATAATATTTTGCACGTAACTATTTAAGCCGTAGGTAAACATCTATCAGTAAGTACTTAAGTCACTTTGATTATTTATATAATTATAATCAAAGGTGAGTCACATATAATGTTTTAAATCCGAGCTGCTTGCTACTGGGCTGCTCATTAGAACAGCGGTTTTAATGAATGTAAAAAATCGTATACAGGTTGCTGCGCTTTTATTTATTTTTATTATTTTTTGCTAAGTAATTATTTTATTATTCTACGTTATTTATGTAGTTGTAATAGTATTTTTTGTATTTTTGCTTATAGTTTTTCACGTTTATTTCATTGTTTACAGATTTTGGTATTTCATTTATTATTGTGGGAATTAAAAAATTTCGTGTTTGCCTGCCATAATAATTTCTAGTCTGCGGTATTGTTAGTTTATTTTTGGTGATACTTCTTGTGATTATTTTATGTGAAATGGGTATTTGAATGCTTATGTTATTAAATTGTTCAATTAAGAGGGCCATGTTGAGTCTAGTCTGTACTGGCAAAATTTTACAATATTTAAATAATTCGATAACCTACTATTTAGCATAACGCTAAGACCCTTAGGAGCCGAGCAAAAAGAAAAAAAAGTTAGAAAAAACGCTAAGCGAAAGCGAAGTAATAGCGAGGCGAGCGATGGGATGCGACGCGGTGGTTCGGGGTCCGAAATTTTACGCCGACGAAATCACAGGCAGAAGCTAGTAATGTCAATATTATATTATTATTTAATATAATAAATCTGAAAAGTTTTTTTATTTTTTGTTTGAACGCTCTAAACTCTGGAACTGCCAGTCGGAATTGAAAAATGATTATGCAGTTGATAGCCCAGTTCTTGACAAAGGTTATTTAATATCGCGCCAAGCCAAAAAAAAAACAGAAAGAACGCTAAGCGCAAACGAAGGAACAGCGCGGGCGGGCGATGTGTGATATTTCTTGTTTTAAGGCGACTACATGACCTAAACGCAAATTTATAATGCCTAAAAATATATGATCCACTGCAGTAACTAAAGTCAGAAAAATATATGATTTTCTCCTGGATATATGCTAGTTAGATAGTGTGTTGAAAATATTATACAATTAACTTGATATGATAGAAAAAAATCACGAAGATACCTCTAAAAAAAAAATTACTATTAAAAACCTGCAAACATTCAGACTTTTTGTCAGATTATTCTACAAGTAAAATACTAACGTAATAGTGTTTTAATTTTTTAATCCAATGAATAGATTTTTTGTAAATCCAAAATTGCTTCATATTTTGCAATAAATTACCAGCGTTGTGTCATCGCGCGTCTCTTTCTTAACCGACTTCACAAAAAGGAGGAGGTTCTCAATTCGTCTGTATGTTTTTTTTTTTTATGTGTGTTAGCTTATGCATGAACCGATTTGGATAATTCTTTTTTTATTTGATAGCTGGTGCTTCACATGTGGTCCCATTTAAATTTGATCAGTGTCTGACCAGTGGTTTTTGAGTTATCCTTAATACTGCATATTTTTTCCACTTAGTTTATATGGATGATGTGTTGATAATTTGCTGTCACTGTTATTTACATACCAATTAGTGGAATACGAATTTGTGTGGGGTAGGTAGCGCAACTAAAAAGTGAAAAATAAAAACTTTTTTACAAAAAAACAACCGACCTCCAAAAAAAAACACTAAAAGACGTGAAAAATAACTTTTATTTCGGAAGTCTTAACATAAAATATCGATTTTATGTTAAAACAAGAAATATCACACGGACGAAGTCGTGGGCCGAAGCTAGTAATTAATAAGTCAATAGACAGATATTGCTTGTTCGGATAGTAATGAGATTTTTGTCTATTCGGCTTTATTGTCTATTTTCATGTTCTTTTGCCTGATTATAGCCAAAGGCTGAGATTGCTACAACTTGTTTTGTAAGAATGGGGGGGGGGGGGTCTACTCTGAAAGTCTGTCCACGAAGATACGGGCCCGAACGAAATTAGTTCGATACATCGGAATGAACCCTAGTAAGGACAACTGTCAAATCGTGTTGTCATCCATTCTTAGTTTGGGTCCTGAAGTAATCTAATGTCTGTAGATGATACGGAGTTGGCAATGACGGTAACTTCGGCCAAAAACTACGGATTTCGTGCTTTGAGAGTAGACCCCCTGTCTGGGTGACCGCGTAGTTCTTCTTAATTACGCAACGGATTTTGAAGCGGTTTTCACTACGAATTAGAGAATTCATTCCGAAGGGTGTACAATACACTACATGAATATTAAACTCACTTATAATAGTGATATCTCGCAATAAAACATCCCACACTGCAGTACATAATGGTATTTTTTTATTGGCATAAAAATATATATAATAATAACTTACCCATTGACATGAAGAACCCACATCCAATAGGTATTTTTAAAAGGAAGCTAAAAGACTTCCTGATTAAAAAGGCATATTACTCGGTAAAAGAATTCCTCGAAGAAAATAAATTATTTAATGATAAATGATAAATGATTTTATTTCTGTAAGTAGGTTTGTACAAACACTTTTACACGTCAATCATATTTTTTAAACTAGATGAGGTCGGCGTTTCCTATCTGACTACTCTGAGAAGAAAGGTCGAAACAAACTCAGAGGTCACAGTCTCTTTAAAAAGTCCAGACATAATCTTAATATTAAAATTATTGTGATACTTACATAAATGATATAAATTATAATAATAAAATTATATAATATAAAATGTATGAATAATGTATAAATATAATATAATCCAAATGGTATAACTGAAATAGGTTTAGAGTATGTATTTAAATTGCAATGCCTTAACAGTCAACTAAGTTCTAAGAACCTACCTATTGTAAACATCCTCAAAATTCTGTACCTAAACTTAGTTCGCAATAAATAATTTGAATTTGAATTCGATGTTTTATCAAGTCATGAAAACCGTGCAAAGGAGTGGTGGCGGGTGGCTAGTTTTAATACAAATTGCTTTTTATGTGATAACATTATGTTGGCAATACATGTTAAAGGTTTGCGGTTAAAACCAGCATTTGCGGCAAAAATGTTTTTGTTGTCATGTCTGACATCATTTTATATCTCAGGTATTTTATAATGATGGCTAATAAAATTACACTGAGACTGTTGTTTAATAAATAACCTGTAGGAAAATACAACTTTAAAGCTACAGAAGAAGGTATCCTTTTGCTTCCTTTACATTCATACTTTTTCTTGCAGGCCAATATTTAAAGAACTTGGTTTATTGCCGCTACCCTGTCTATATATCTATGAAACCTAAAGACTTATTTAAAAAGGCACAGGATGTATACCCTCGAAACCGGCGAAATCCTCACAGGCTTATATTAAATGACTTACCAAGACTGGCTAAATATAGTAAAAGCTGTTTAGCCATGTGTGTTCGCATATATAATAAAATTCCAAGTGATTTAAAAACTATAGATCTGAGATTGTTTAAAAAAACCTACATAAATGGTTAAACGCTAATATTTTTTACAGCATAAATGAATTTACTGACGGGAGACATTTTGTAATGTTACCTATAATATTTGCATGCTATGATATAAGCAAAACATGTCATGCTTTATAATGTATTTTTAAAACAACTTTATATACCATGTTTTATGCAAATAAATATTATTTCTATTTCTATACATCTGGTCATAAAAGCTAAAGCTGGTTGCTACTAGTACGCGTCTGATCTTTCTGAAGAACATGGAGTAGTAAGGATCGTAGCAGGTGGCCTTTTGTATTTTCTGCCTAACCCCATGGGAGGAAGGCGTGACTTTATATATGTATGTATGTATGTATGTAAGTAGGTTTGTATTTTAACATTAAGTACAAAAAACTGAATAAAAGTCGTTCAATCTTGCGAACACAGCAATACGCAGAACATGGTAAATGACAAAGAATTCAATTTGGCTGCGTGTTGTACGAAATTGAACATTCGTATGTTACGCCATACTGTGTGGTTAGGTACGGCGTGTTAGGTGTATGGCGTATGGTCAGTGGACAAGGTGGAAAATTAAAAACCATATTTTTGAAGGTTGATGATGGATATTTTTGATCAGCCCATAATTAATTTGGTTCCCAATCTATTGATTTCTGATACAAAATGAATGAGAATCTTTCAATGAACATGACGAAGTTAGGGCAAAAACAAGATGAAAATAAAAATATATACACTGGATAAACTTCTTATACTAAATTAACTAACAAACTATTAAAATTAAAATATAATACCCTAACCTAACTAAATCTATTAACAAACTAAAATATGGCGTCGAAAAATTATTCCGCATCGCTGTCGACTGGTAAAGTATCCAAGAGACTGGCGGCATTGCCACGTTGTAGAAAGATAGGGCGAGATCGCTATGATAGAAAAAATGCCAGTTGGTTGCCTCCCCGGGCAGCAAAGAGTTCCTACATCACCTTTTATCTGAAAAGCCTTCAGGAAATTGGTTTACTATGACGCTGCTTTGAAACTATATTAATATCACAAAGCAGCTTAGTTTATTGAAAAAAAACATAGTACGGAATTGTGGGTCTGCTGTACTGCAAACTTAATGGGAAGATTTATAAAACAATAGTAAAACCTGCTTTCTTGTATCCCCGGGATCAGAATGTGCAATGTAGCAGCGATAAGGATGCTAAGAGGGATGTGTAGTGTTACGCGAATAGATATAATAAGAAATGATTACAAAAGAGGAAGTGGTACCGGTGACTGAAAAGTATTGTGAAAATAGGTTGACATGGTTAGTATGTGATGCAGAGGAATGAGAAAAATATCATGAGGAATATTTTGGATATGAATGTGGATGGCTATAGAGTAGGGGTATACCAAGGAAACGATGGATGGACTGTGTGAAAGATGATATGGCTAGAAAGGGGTGACTATCGAGACTACAACTATTCGAGAAGTATGGTAGAAAAGACATATTGGGCCAACCCCAAATAAATTGGTGACATAAGGGAAAGCGAATGATGAGACTAAAGACCTACTCAATATTATAGTGGATGGTGCAACATACACGGTGTACGACGTATAAACTGTCACATGGTTGTAGACCATGCAGTACTGAATTCAACGTAACATTTTGCGCGTGGATGTCCTTTACACCCTGTATATCAAAGCCTTAAATATTTACACTCAGTGTCTTGGCTATCTAGGGCCTCTTGAAAACAGAAAAGCTTACATTGAGTCGGTGGGTATAATACCTTTGTAAAAACCTGAATTTTACGAAAACTCTCGCGCATTTTTGCCAACCTTACTTATTCTCATTTCCATATAGTCGGCCCACAAATTCATTATTCAGTACTTTGGTAGAAGCTTGCATCTAAATAGTTCAATGTCATTTTATTTAATTTCAAACAACATTTTGTTGTTCTGTTTTGTTTTTCAATTAGATTCTTGTTTTCAATTTCGTATTCAATTTGTTTTTGAGCCACTTTGATGATGAAATTATTTTTATTGGCTTGGAATGAATTAAATTGAATTCTTGTGAAACATTTTTTGAAGGTGTAATTTTGTTTCAATTACTTTGTTTCTTTGAGAAAATGCAATTATCTCTACACTTAGCATTAGACTTGATGATCATAGAACTAACAAATTTAAATTCGCACTCATCAGAAATGTTTTGCTTATACTGTGTTCTAATTTACATTTATCTATTAATTACGTTTCCACAAGAAGAAAAGGGGGTGGCCTGATGCTCGTTAACAATCATTAATTAATGAAGCTGTCACGGTAATTAACAGTACAGTGGATAAAAGAGATAAGTGTCCAGATAGCAAAAAATATCTGGCCGTGGAGGGGTTTCATCATTCTTCTGATTTTGAAAAGTCAGATCTAATCTCTTCAAACTCAAACTCAAACTCAAAGCATTTATTTCAAATAAACCAATTACAGGCACTTTTGAATTGTCAAAGGGTCAGTCAGTTAGAAAAGTGACGCTAGTTGCCCATTCCAAAGGGTAATCTCCATAAATCTTATCAGTGTATCCGTTGTTAGAGCTCATGTGAAATAGTTAAGTAAGTCAGCCAATCACATCTTAACTGTTTCATGTAGCCAATCACATTTTAGCCAGAATTGTGTAGTCAAACCTACACAATTCTGGCTAAAATCGGAACTAACGCCGCCGCCATCTTGTTTTTGATGTGAAACATCTATAGTCGAGGGTAAAACCGATTGTTGGCGTGGCGACGCATGCGGTGGCGACGCGTCGCCACGCTGTACGATGGTATGTTTCACATCGGCCAGGCGTCCCGTGACGGCTCAATTTTTTTCAATACAATTCACAAAACAAATGATTACCAACGGCGCCGCCCTGTCGACGTCATTCAAGTTCCAAAAGATCCCTGTAGAAAATCAACACTTAAATTAAGGGGCTTACAAGAGCTAAAGCGTGGTCACTGTCGGATTGCATAGAAATATTTTTTCTATCATATCATGTTAATTGTTTTATGTTTTCAACACACTATCGAACTAGCATATATCCTGCAGATTATCATATATTTTTCTGATTTTGGTTACTGCAGTGGATCATATATTTTTAGGCATTATAAATTTGCGTTTAGGTCATGTAGTCCCTTTAATGACAGTTGTCTCCATAATGTCAGTTGTTCTTGTGCATACCTAACTCTTTTGCCATTAGGCTGACCCTGAAAATTCGCTACGGGTAAGACAAGAACTACAAATAAAGATTTATGGGACTCTGCTGATTCCTTTATGGACAGTCGTCTTTATCAAGATTGATTACAGTTGAAACCATTTTGTAGAGAAATAGGTCGAAGAAAATCTCCTATTAGCTATCAAGCTAGGAGAATGGCTTTGGTAAGACTATCTTAGAGGTTTAAAGATTAATATTGTGGAGGCATGTGATCGTTATTCAATGTCTAGGAATACTTAAGAGTATCTTCTATACATTAATAAAATGGGTAAGTAATATAATATGATATAATTAAAAACCTCTAATATTTACAAGAGATAACAACTGAATCTATAATTTTATTTGATATAATGATCAGATAATATCGATTGATATAATTTTAAAATAACTAATATTTATAAGCATAACATATATTGAATATAAAATCGTTTGATATACTGTACCATTCAAAAGACATAAAACCTATTAAGTCTAATACGATAAAAACGCCTAATTAAAAACAAAAATAAAGTAAATAGTAATAGTAGTAGTGGTTAGTAATTTAAAGTTATTTTTTGTTTCTTTTTTTTGTAAATTCTGTCATAGTTAGAAACCTGAGTAGATATACCTGGTAACTGATTACCACCTGCCAAGATAGCTTATCGGAGCCCCCCATCCTATTTTTGGGTGGTTATAAAAAAATAACCTAACCAATTCGAGTCGGATTGCTCTGAATCGGAGAGTTAACCATAATAATGGTATCAATATTTGTATCAATAAAATTATATTTTAAGCGATAGACCTAATGAAAAAATAAACATTATATCCAATAAAATAAAGTTATACGAAATAAGTTATAAAGTATATAAAAGTTATATGTAAAGAAATTATATCAACAGTTGGTACATATCACGTTTAATATATCTTGTGAACGTTATTCCCCCGAGTTCGTTCGGGTTTTCCGGGTCGGCCAAGTGTTATTGGGTTTTTCTTCTTCTATTCTTCAACTGAATGCAACTAAATTCAAATCTTGTATAAAACGCACACGATGCAGCCAAGCATACTATAATATATAAGTTGGGGGATTACATCGCTGATAAAAATGCTTGGCTCAACGCTGGTCCTGCTCCACAAGGCCGCATAAGCTAATTGATTAGCATTTGAAACTACTGTTAGAGCTGCTGAACATTTTATAAACTTATCTTTGCATTATATAAATTCAATGTTTTAGTATTGTATAATTGCATAGCACATGTGTGAGTACTATGTACCTACTATAAAGCTACCATTTAATAGGTTTTTCTTTCATTGACTTGAACGTGCCCTGGAGGCTGAGAGTATGTCATGCTCACTCTAATGTCTCGCTGGTGGTGGCGTGTATGTTGGATCATTAAGTTCCCTTCAAAATGGTTGAGCTGAATGGTGCTGATCCATGTGTCATGTTCGTGAACGGGCGCCGCCAGTGGGGACTGGTCATTTCTTAGCTGCCACGGCTTATTTTAATTTAATTTTATATTTGAATTGCTTTTGTCTTTTTATTACGGACGCTTTTAACGTTCTGCATCGTTCTCACATGCATAATTTCAACATGAACGATGTAATCAATATTTTGTAACCATATTTTGATTTAAAAGAGTGTCCATGGAGTTTCTTGCCCGTTCTTCTCCATATGTACCTACTACGCTTTGGAATGGGTAACTAGCTTCATCTTTCTGACTGACCGACCCCTTGAAAATTCAAAAGTGCCTGTATTTGGTTTATTCGAAATAAATGCTTTGAGTTTGAGTTTTCCATCTGGAATTTCTCAGTGCCAGCTCGGAGTCTGGATTTGGGCCCGGTTGATGGCAATAGGCTCGCCCCCTAATACATGGGACTTAAACATAACTGGCGAAATGTGGGTGTGCTATAGGTAGGTACATCTCTGCCTAAGCCTTCGGGGAATACAGGCGTGATGTTGTGTGTGTGTGTGAACGTTATTGAAATGAAAATATACCAAATATTTTTTTATGATATGAGTCGCATCTTAGTAAAATAGTAACGAAGTCAAAACTGTGCATTGAACATTTTTTTAAAACAGTATTTGCTACGAGGTGTGGGAACGAGTCTGATACTGTAAATATAGTTTTTAGAATAATATTTTTTGTCCGTTTGTCTGTTTGTCTGGATGTGTGTTCCAGATTGGCTCAAGAACTTCTCAACTGATCTGTATGAAATTTAGGACACAAACAGTCTTATTACAAAAAACTAAATAAACCTTGGTTTAAACCTGTCCTATCAAGTCCAGGCTTATCTGCAGAACCATGGTCTAAATTTGTCCGTATTACAAAACTTAAAAAAACCATGGTCTTCTTAGTACCGTCATTTGAACCATTGTCTACATATCGACCACAGATTAATACAAATATTATTCGTTCACCGTGATATCATTCTATTGCAACGTTCCGTATGCTCAGAAAAGAAAACTTTTTGTTAATACGCTAATGATTATTATGATGATTAGGAGTATTAAAAATATTGAGAGTGTTAATTTGCATGAAACATTAGTTATTTCGTCGATTGTAGTTTAGTATAGGTTTGAGCACATTACTTAGTGTCGTATTAATTACTAATAATACACCTAAGTACGTGTAACGAAGTGTAACATTCTGGCGCGTTATATGAAACCATAACATTAAACAAAACTATCGCAAGTTGAACAAAGTTAATTTAGCATTGGAATTTTTAAATTATCAAAGTCTATATTAGAACAATTGCCTCTTTGTGCCTTCTATGTTAATTTTAACATTATATCGTTATGGACCAACAAAAGAAAAAACGATCTGAGAATTGGAGTACCGAGGAAAAAGTAAGTAAACATAAATTACTTCGATGAACTTGAAATCCGTTTTTAATTTATTGATTTTAAGCTAACCCATAAATGATTTAGGATATACTACGCGAGATGATTGCACAATCACGCCATATAATCGAGGACAAGAGCACGAAAGCTTCCTGCAATATTAAAAAGGCTCAAGAGTGGAAGAATATAGCAAAGAGGTAAGTGTTTTGTTTTTTTATTATTATGTGACCCGTTATCAACGTAAATTAACAATATTAATGAAATATTTTCAGAATTAATGAACTCATGGGAAGAAATAGGACTGATGGTGAAGTTAAATTGGCGTGGAAGAGAATGAAGCTTGCAGCTAAAGCTAACTTGTCCGCTCATAGGCATTATCAGATGCAGACAGGGGGTGGTGAAAAGCCCAAGTCGCCTTCTCAAGAAGATATGGCGATTATGGCTATTGCTCCACACGATTTTGTTGTGGAATTCAATGAGTACGACAGTGACGCAATAAAAACCGTGGTAAGCATAATAATGTTCTTTATTTATTATTATAAAACACTGTTTAAATTATTATATAGTATATTTAATAATAAATACTTGTAGGTTGAATTAAACCCCCCAGAAGATAATGAAATAACAGCTGAGCCTAGTACAGACTTTTCTCCAATAATCATACCTCCTGAATCCAATGATGTGGTAGAAGTTATAATGGACCAAGGTAAAAATAATAATTCTTCTTTAAATTATAATATTCTAATCTTTTAATTTGACCATATTTTGAACATTCAAGAAATATATAACATGAATTTAAAGAATTTTATTTTCTTTCTACAGTCTCTAATCATAAAACATAATTAAAATACTTTCAGGTACCTCAAAGGAAAATGTGGGAACTACTACTCCTAGAAAAAAAGAGAACAATCGTAGAAAGAAAGGTCCTCAAAACAAGTAAGTAAGATTATATTAGAATATATTCTTATTACTTGCCCAGTATAAAATATAAAGGGTACCTACCTAAATATTTTACAGAAAAGAAACAATGCAAGAGACAATATTGAAGAGCAACACTCAATTTAAAAAAAAACAAATAGATATGCTAGAAGTGGAGCATCAGTACAATATTAAAATTGCTGAATTAAAAATAAAAAAACTGGAACTAGAAATAGAATTATTAGAAAATAGGAAGAACTCTAGTACTTAGTAAATATTAAATGGTGAGTGAATTTTTTTTAACATAAATATTTTCTTAAAAAATTTAAGCTATAATTATAAAAGAGTTACATTAATACTTATATTTATGATTTAATATTTATTTTCAGATCCTACAGTGAAGTTAAAAAATGTTATTTCATAACAAGAGAAACATGGTTGAAGAAAATTTATTTTAAAATGTTAAGTGTAAAATGTTTATTGTAAATTAGTTAAGGTTTAAAATATATTATTTTAGTTAAAAGTGTCTTTCAATAAATTGACGTCTTCTAATATTGCCACGTACATTGTTTTCCACTGGTAAAACTGGCTGACTGGCTTCAGATGTTTGTGTGTAAGCTTCATTGTCATCAAGCCCACTATGAAAAACATCTTCTTTCATATCTATGGCAATATTGTGCAATACAGCACATGCCACAATAGTTTTTTTTGCAGTTTCTATGTTGCAGTAAAGGCCTCTTAATAAACAGCGGAACCTCTGCTTCCACAACCCAAAACATCTTTCCACTGCATTTCTGGTCCTAATGTGAGCACTGTTGTATCGTTCCTCTTGAGGTGTTGTAGTATTGCGTAATGGAGTAAACAAATAGTGTGTGCAAGCATAGCCACTGTCTCCTAGCAATATGCCTGAGAATGCACCAGCCTCAAATCGCTGCTTCAAACGACTTTCACGAAATATTCTTGAGTCATGAACACTCCCACGCCACCTAGTAACAATGTCCATGATTTTTAAATCTGCATCACAAACCACCTGGAACAACAGTTAAATATTTTAGTATCTCTTACTCACATAAATATGCATGACTATTCACTATCACTACATATTATAGAACAAAGTTACTGTCCACTTCTGTCTTTTTGTCCGATTCCATATTCCATCCAAAGCCAGAGTGGGTTGTTATTATTTATTGTATACTAATCTCACTACATATGGTCACCCTCAACCCTGTACTAGGTTAGACTACTTTTCAACACTATAATCAACGCCTCATCAGGGATGGGGCTGTGGACAAAAGTCGTTGTTCCTTTATATTGGAAGAAAAAAAAAATGTAAAATAATACCTGGACATTAATTGATGCAAATCCTTTGCGGTTAATATACAGTTGACCACCATCTTCACTTAACTTTTTTATTTTTATATGAGTACAGTCAATTGCGCCAATGACTGTAGGGAAATTTGCGATTCTGTGAAACTTTTGTATTGCTTCCTCTTGTTCTGTCAATGTAGCAGGCATTTTTATAAATCTATGTGATATTCTGGCTATGGCTTCTGCAATTTTTTTGCATATCTGACTTATAAAAGGCTGTGAGACTCCGTGCAAATCGGCTGTGTCATCCTGGATCTATAAAAAACAATAACAAAGTATTAGTTTGGAACTTAGGACATAATTTAGTTTAATTATTTCTACCAATGTTTTGATAAATACAATATAAGCTTTGAATCTACTTACTTCATGTCGCGCCCAGCTTCGTAATGCGCAAACCACTTGTATTTCGGGAGACACAGGGCATCCTCGAGCGTCTCTAGTCAAATCTTCTCTTAGTAAGTCCACTATTTTCATCGCATAACGTTTATTAAATCTATACTTTTGCCTGAAATCTTCATCGGATAATTCTACGAAAGGATTGATTCGAACACGATTTATGTTGTGTCGGCGTGGTGTTCCCAACAACTCAGCGGCTTCAATATCATCAATATCAATTAAATCGACCATGTTAATATCCATTTTCGGGTTAAAAACAACACAACACAATGAAAAAGATGCTATAACCTAAAAGAGAAACTTTGACAGATACGATTTAGACCATGGTTTGATCGTTTAGACTAGGGGCCGCCGAGGTTTAGCGTTAGACCATGAAATGGTCTACGGTTTTTCGAAAAACCACGTTTTGTAATATCAATTTTGTTTAAACCGTAGTTTATAGAGATTTAAACCTGGGTTTTTAGTTAAACCGCTTTTTGTAATAAGGCTGAAATAGTTTATAACCTGGATTAATACATAGAATATATACCTAAAAATAATAAATATAATAAATTAGTGGCAATCATGTCATTTGGTAATAGGCTTTTATTTTTATATAGATTCTTCTATATTTTGTGAATATGAGAACATTGTAGGCCTAACTTGTAGACTGTAGATTTGTAGACCTTTTTATATTTTGTTGAGTACCTGTTACTTGTTGACAGGTCTACACTGTTCTCCCATATCTATCAACACTGTAATTTGAAACATTGTAAAAGCCCCTTATTTAAAAAAAAAGTAACCGTGTAGTTTCTTACCGGCTCTTCTCCATAGGAAACAACCAATTAGAACCGTGCACCTAGCTTCTGACGTTTCATAAGTGCCCATGTTGGTTTATGTGAAATATAATATATAAAAATAAAATACATCCACGTGGGGGAACCCGCTGGCAAAAGCTAGTTTTACTTTAAGTTAAGAGTTTCGGTAAACAAATCTTAGATGCACGTATGTTTTTATAATAATGTAAGTGGTTTAAAAATAGGTATATGGTTTTCCTCAAGTAATCTGGAAATATTATACGGATTGCTTATAACTAATGAATATGTACTCGGTTATCCTAAGTCAAGTCCGAACTAAGAATAACTACTTAGTGAGTGTTTGCAAATGATTTAAATAGTAATAATTAAATTCTCAATTTTGTCAAATTATATTTTATTTATTTCAATGCAATTTCCATAAAACAAATAAAAACGTTCGGCCAATATTCACAAATAAATGGAATATTTAAAAGTATTCCTCCATCCGATTAGTAATTTATAAATATTTAGTTGCCCAAAGCCTTGCAAATAGAACTTTCCCCGGATCCGATAAAATATTAATACAGTATTTTTATCTCACGAAGCGACGCGTGCTTTACTTCTGGTGACCAAGCGTACAAACACGCTGTGAATGTGTGCGTGAAGACGATTAGCATCAGCACATAACACACACACCCATAGACACACATACTTCCGACTTCGCCCGTGTCTCGGACGGTACCAAGAGCTCCTGCGCTTACACACATTCACAACGTATTTGTACACATGATAACCACAAGTAAAGCACGTGTCGTTTCGTGGGATAATACTGTAACATGCTGTTTTAACTGTTTTTTTTTATTAAAAACAATTTCTTTCGTCTTTTGTAATTTGTAGGTCAGTGTCAGGTTGTATGTTGCTTAAAATATGATTCGTGACCGTAACAAATATGGCTTTACAGAATAATAATCATGAGAATCGACAATACAACTCCTTAAGTTAGTATTGGCCTCAAATGTCATGATTTCATGAAATAGTTATTCAAGAGGGTAATATGAAGTTAGAGAGTTGTATTGATAATTTTATGGTAATAATTCTATAAATAAATGTTTGATACGGCCGCGAATCATATATAGATCGACATACAACCCGATACGGATCTGTAAATTGAAAAAACCGCAAGTACATTTTAATTTCGCGGGCTACCCTGACGCTTTTACCTTAATAATACTTTGTGAACTTTTATCGGTGTCGTATTCAAATATTGTGTTCTTCTAGTCTCGTGTTGGCACGAGTTGTACGAAAATATTAGCTCATGCCACAGAGCAAAGAGATGCCTCGGCGACCACTTCTAGAGACGGCACTGTTAACGTTTTCCATAAGAACCAAGTATGTACATGGGTGTTGATTCTATACAGCTATTTGATTTAATTAAAAGGAATGAAGAGCTTTTGTAAGTTATAATTGGACAATGTGTTGTTGAAAGAACGCTACTAGAGGAGTCATTGTCAACACTTTCCATACTAATCAAGCGTGTCACCGTTTACTCGCACTACGTCACGAATGGTGTATATAAATTGACAGCTTTAAACACAATCCGTTACAGAAGTCGTGTGCTCAACGCACTTATGACGCCAAGAATTTTATTAGTACTATCGTCTCTAGTCGTTCCCGGTGCAGCGATTCTGTGCTCTGTGGCTCATGCCGTGGTACAAAGATTATTTAGTTAGAAGATACCATTCTTTCAAGTTTATTTATGAGAACATGAGTGGAAATGCTATGATGCGCGATAGGGCTAGGGAGTACCCCATAGGCAACGCGCAGGGGCAGCACCCAGGGGCTTTTGTGGGAAATGGACAAGAGTTTCCGCATCAGAACGGTCGGGTGCGAAGTATGACGTAAGCTCTAAGTGTGAGAGAAGTTAGATTGAGGTGTGCGAGCTGAAATGTAGGTACGATGACTGGAAGAGGAAGGGAACTAGCAGATGTTTAAAAAATGCAATGACTGAACATAGCGTGTCTGCATGAAGCGAAGTGGAAGGGTGCGAAGATAGGAGAAGGATATAAGTTTTATTTCTGTGGAAGCGATGGCAAGCGAAATGGTGTGGGTATAGTTTTGGATAGTCAGTTGAATGAATGTGTGGTGGATGTTAAAAGAATGAGTGATAGAGATTGTTGTTAAACTAATTTTGGAGAGTTTGGTGGTTAATATAGTTAGAGTGTATGTATGTGAGTGTATGTCAGGGTGTCAGGGATAGTAGTAAAAAAAAAAAAGATATGTTTTGGAAGGACTTCGATCGTGTGATGATGGATGTGCAAGATAGTGAAGAAGTGTACGTGGGGAGTAATTTTAACGGGCATGTAGGAAGACAGAAGGATGTGTATGAGAGATTGCGTGGTGTTTGGAGTTACGGAGACCGTAACACTGATGGCGAGATACTGCTGCAAGCCGCTTCGGCCTTCGACCTGGCAATAACAAATACGTGGTTCGAAAACTTAGTACTTTTCAAAAACTAAAGTATACAGGTCCGCTATAATTTTATGTAATTTATCTGTAAATGTATTTATTGTAAGTATGTATAAAATGTATTTAACCTAATTTTGATGGAAACTGACAAAGATTAGTCCAATAGCTATTATACCACTTTTGCACTTTGCCAATTGTGCGAGAAGTACAGACGTGCACATAAGAACTTGCACATGGTGCTCATTGATCTGGAGAATGCGTATGAGTACGATGTGTTGTGGTAGACCTTTAAAGAGAAAGGTTTTCCCGGGAAGTATGTAGAGTTAATTTGTGCTATGTCCAGTCAATCACATAACATGTCCGGCCGGCTGCTGGAAATACCGACGAATTCAGTGTGCCAGTAGGCTTGCTCCATGGATTGGCTTTAAGTCCTTACCTCTTCCTGTTGATTATGGAGGCTCTGACGTCGGAAATACAGGAAGAGGCGCCTTTGTGTATGCTGTTCGCCGATGACATTGTTTTTGTCGGTGAAGACGTATCTGATATTCAGAGCAGATTGGAGAAACGGCCACAGAAGCTGGAGAATGTTGGCTTGAAAATCAGCAGAACCAAAATTTTATATATGTTCTGCGATTTCGCCGGTCTCTCCAGTTCTGGAGCCATAGCATTCGATTGCGCGCTTCTCCCAGCTTGCTCCGACTTTCGGTATCTCGGTATACTCGTGCAAAGCGATGGCGAAGTAGACTGGACGGTTAAGCACAGAATTAACACTGGATGGATGAAATGGCGGCAGGTCACAGGAGCAATCTGCGACTTCCACATTACCCTTAAGTTTAAGGGTAGGGGGGGGGGGGATTTATTGATATAAAACAATGGTTAGACCTGCTGTCTTGTATGTATCAGAATGTTGGGCCACAAAAGGGATGAATGAAAGGCAATTGCAAGCAGCTGAGATGACAATGCTAAGAGGGATTTGTGGTGTTACACGAATGTTACACTAAAAAGTTGTGTGGAAATCGGTTGTCACGGTATGGGCATGTGATACGGAGGAATAGGCGCGGGCTTGCAGGCGGCGAGCAATGGGCAGCTTGCCGTCCAGTAAGGACCAGGCCCGGGTCGACGGTGAGTTGTGTTCCACGCGCGCTTCGAAGAGATGTCAGCATAATTGACGGGGTCCGATAGGGCCGATGCCTGCCGGGGTCGCGGATTGTTCGAAAGAGTTACCGTGACCCTGGTGCACAGGCAAGTGAAGGAACACGGGTGGGTTTTAGTCAGTAAGAGTCTGACACGCCCTTCCGCTCCGCCCAGAGCGGGAGAGGTCATTTGTTGATTTCCAACCCAAAAAAAAAAAAAATTAAAAAATACGGAGGAATGAGGAAAATGTCGTGAGGAAAGTTTTGAATGTGAATGTCGATGACAATAAGAGTAGAGAAAAACCAAAGAAACGGTGGATGGACTGTGTGAATGATGATATGGTTAGAAAGGGGGTGACTACCGAGATGACGAATAATATAGAAGAACGCAAGAAACAGGCATGCTGGGCCGGTCCTCAATAAATTGGTATGAGAATAGGAAAATGTTGGTAAAATCAGCACATGTTACTGTGAAATCAGTGTACAGTCGCCACCAGGTCAAGCTACACGAAAATGTTAAATTTCTCCAAACGATTTTAAACCTTAAAATGTTGATGGTTAAGTTCAAAATCGAATGAGAAAATCTGACAGTTTGTGGTAACTTGAAGTGCTGACGACTGTACTGTACACACGTGACCAAAAAAAAACTCATCTAAAACATAACCTCCTCTTTTTTTAAGTCGGTTAGTGACGATATTGCTTACAATAAAATAAATAATATTAAAGTCTTATGATGAACGACGATTAATCTTAGTTGATTGTGACTTCAGTCGAATTAATCCATCTTCATGAATAATTGGGCGTTTTGGAAATAATTCCTGACATTTGTATCCTCCAGTTCTTAAGAATAACTTTACTTCAAAGTAATAAGAGATGAATTATTCAACTATTTGATTTGTTAGTTAAATAATTCTTGTGATTGGATGATTTGATTTTTAACATTTAGGGGCGCAAAAATGTCTTCTCATACCTATTAACACTGTTATTTGAAAACATTGTAAAAGCCAATTATTTATAAAGGCTCTTTCCATAGAAAACGACCAATTAGAACCGTGCAACTAGCTTCTGACTTTTCATAAATCAAGTAAGTACGAGAAAAAGAGAGTGAGTAAGCTGTAGGTCTATGTGAAATAAAACATTTTGAATTTGAAAATTTATGAGTTATAGATTTTATGCAAAGAATAACTCAGCTCCTTGTGAAAATGTTCATCAGAAACTACTTCCATATAGGAGAGCAATAATGTGTTCTGGTTTGCAGAGTTCCGAGAAATTCAGGCACGTGAAAATTTCCCATTTTTACCTGACTACGGTAAAGCCAAAGGAGGGTATGATGCTGGGGCTTTTAGCGATAAGACCGCCCATTGTGTCACCCTATGTAAAATTTCTACATTTATATCTATAATTTTTATGGTGTACATAATAAAGAGTATTCTATTATATTCTATGATTTTTATGTCGTTTATTTGGAATTGCAGCTTACTGCAAGCTGTTGTAACCAGTTAGGTATTTTTGTATAAGAATTATTTTTTTAACCGATAGGTATATGCTCTGGTTTGTTAAAAACAAGCATATGAATGACGCTATGTTTAGCCGATAAGCAAAAAAAAAACCGACTTCTAAAAAAAACACAAAAAAACGTGAAAAATTACTTTAATTTCGGAAGTCGGTGTGTTTGGTTTTGTATTTTCGTTTTTGGCCACTGACTTAAGAAAATTAAAGTTATTTTTCACATTTTTTTGTGTTTTTTTTTGGAAGACAGTTGTTTTTTTTTTTTTGAAAAAAAGTTTTTATTTTTCAATATTTAGTTTCGGTACCTTCCCCACACAAATTCTTATACCACTACTTGATATGTAAATAACAGTGACAGGAAATTATTAAAACATCATCAATATAAACTAAGTGGAAAAAATATGCAGTATTAAGGATAACTCAAAAAGAACTAGTCAGAACATGATCAAATTTAAATTGGACCACATGGGAAGCACCAGCTATCACATAAAAAAATAATCATCCAAATCGGTTTTCCCAGAAAAAAGTTCTGAGCAAAGACACATAAAAAAAAATACATAAAGTCGAATTGAGAACCTCCTCCTTTTTTTGAAGTCGGTTACTAAAACAATACATTATTTATTTTATAACGTAACTATTACATGGATTATTGTATTATACCTACTTACTTTAATTAGTCAATCTGCTTAACCCTTTTCTAAACTATGTCGGGGTCATCCTCCAGTCTAACCAGATGCAGCTAAATACCGGTATTTTACATGAAGCGACTGCCTATCTGACCTCCAACAACTCAGTTACTGGGTGGAGAAGACAAAGTAAAATACTATACAATAATAAATAAATAGTCAAAAGTCAAATCATTTATTTCATATAGGCACATATAAGGCACTTTTGAACGTCAAATTTTATAAGAAATTTGAATTGATTCTAGTTGCCCCCTTCAAAAGGTAGTTTCGTATAGAGAAGAATGGGCAAGAAACTCCACCGTTATTCTTTTCTAATGTTTAACAATATTTTGCACCTGTGTCTGCGCACACACTTGTGCACTTTAATATCTCCCGCGCTGAAGTCTAGTCTCCGTTGAGATTGGCCGAAATACGGTCTGGAGGACTATACTATACTGGATAATACGATACCCCTTGGTAAGACTGGTTGTCAGACTTTTGGGCTGCTAACCCGTAACCACTGCCTACTTAGTTATTTTCCAACTAAAACTACTTCTACATAATTTATTATTCCAACAAAAAAAAAATTAACACTAAACATCATTCATCACAAACTAAATTCGAGCCATGTTGTCAGCGGAAAGTAATTTATTTAGTCGCTGGCTGCTACAAAATTGACAACGCGGGCGGCAGGTAAAATATTCAGGACGGCCAACTATGAGCGCAGCCGCCCAATATAAGGTATGGCCAGTACAACTTGAATAATGTAGTAGTGCTGATATCTCTCTTGTAATGGTAGGAAAAACGCGAAACCACAATGTTCAGAAAAAAAGGAATATTTCTGGAATAAATTCGATTTATCGAAGTCCAATGCAGACGAAATGCGGATGGATTTCCACGAGTTTTGCTTTATACAGATGTTCCCTATTTATACAGTGCAAACAGTGCACGTACAAGGAGCTCAAATTGATATGTTTTGGTAGTGAACTAGATTTATGACTTCTAGACGTACTTTATTTTTAACCGAATTTACAAAAAGGGGGAGGTTCTCAATTCGTCTGTATGTTTTTTTTTTTAAACAAAACAAAGACAAAAATCATTTATTTGCATAAATAAGGTACAGAAGGTTGGTAAAATGTAAAAATTGTTCTCTTATTCGGCCTTTAATTTCGGCGTGCAAACATAAAATAACATTACATATGTTATTTAAATTACGCTTATTTTCTTATGTGTGTTAGCTCAGAACTTTTTTCTGGGTGAACCGATTTGGATGGTTTTTTTTTATTTGATAGCTGTGCTTCACATGTGGTCCCATTTAAATTTGATCAAGGTCTGACCAGTAGTTTTTGAGTTATCCTTAATACTGCATATTTTTTCCACTTAGTTTATATGGATGATGTGTTAATAATTTCCTGTCACTGTTATTTACACACCAAGTAGTGGTATACGAACTTGTATGGGGTAGGTACCGCAACTAAAAAGTGAAAAATACAAACATTTTTACAAAAAAATTAAGTAATTTTTCACGTCTTAGTGTTTTTTTGGAAGTCGGTTGTTTTTTTGTTTCCTTTATCTCTAATATTTCTATGTCAATGTCATGCATACCGTCAAACGGGGTGAATAGGGATGCAGGGGTAAATCGAGACGAAACTTTAAAAGGGATTTTAACAATGAAATAATATAGTTTGTTGCCAAAAAGCACTCTAATGTATTTGCTGTATTAGTAATTAACGTTTAAGTGCTCTCGTTGGCAACAAACTATGTTATTGCAATGTTAAAATCCCTTTTAAAGTTTCGTTCCGTGTCACCCTTGCATCCCTATTCACCCCGTTTGACGGTACCTGTTATTTGCATGGTTACTGAAATTACAACTTTAGATGATAATTAATTTGAATTATAATTGACTGCTGTTAGTGTGCTTATTCTAAATAAATAAGTAGGAAAAGCCTGTGCCCAGTAGGAAACTGAGATAGGATCTCTGAAAACTGCCTGAATATGGAGAGAAAAAAATATATAAATAATATTGTGTTTATCACTATTTGTAATGCATACTTTATGTTATGTGTCAGTATCAAGTAGCTGATTAGTGTTAGGCTTTACGTTTGAATGAATAAATAAATGGTTAAAGTTTGAATTGTTGGGTACAGTCGTGTTTTGACTTGAAGAGTGATCATTGATTTAAATTATGTGAATGTCATCCATTATCCATCATACATTATCGCGAAAATTATTTTCAGTTTGTCTTTCTAGGTGGTTATAACGATTTTCAAACCACAACAATATGCACATACCACGCCAATACTCGTTATTAAAAATGTTTAACATTTAGTCGCAATTTCATCCCGGCAACAATTGCGTGCAAAAAAAAACTGGCCCACCTCCATGCTCTTTTTTTTTTGAGACAATATCTCAAAAAAATTAATGTAAGTATATTTTAATTATTTGATATTGTGTAAAGCTAGCTAAGATAAAGTTTATTTACACATACCCTATTCTTTGATAAAAACAATATTCGTGACAAGATCGACTCGAGTGTTCAGATGTTCTCATCACTCACTAATGCTTGGAAAAACTGCGTGACTTTTTTTGACGGTGAAGCTGACAAAATGTTAATTTTGTTTATTACTGATCGATTATTGATCCTTTAACAAAAATTGTAATCGACAAAAAAAAGGAGGTTCTTTATTCGACCCGTATGTTTTTACGTTCGCGATTTACTCAAAAACTAATGAATCTGTTTTGAATATTTTTCCACTGACGTAATTTACATACATTCAGGAAGATTAAAGTACACAATATATTAGGTTGTTGTTAATTAAACTTGTTCAATTATCTTGTTGTTTTAAATCGAAGAGAACCGAGTGGATCGATTTTTTTGCACGTAAGTGTATTAATGTCAAAAATCCTATACAATTTTCGATACATTGAGACTGAGATTAAAATGCGACTATTCTATAAAAAAACAGGAACTGCCCCTTTTTTTTGGTTGGGAAATCATTAAATAACTTCTACTGACAAGGGCGTGTCAGACTTTTACTGGCTAAAACCCATCCGTGTTCCTTGAGTTGCCTCTATGCCAGGAGCACGGTAGCAGGAAATGCCCCTCAGATAACTACGCAAAAAAAAAACTGCCAGGTTTTCTGACTTTTTATTTAATTTTGATCGAAAATATTATTTTGCTGACGCTACTACCTTTAGACACGTCTATAAGAATTTAGTCCGGCGTTGTTTGTCCCCAAAATTATTTGCAATGCCATTTATTTGGGCCGAGTGCCGAATAGGGAATTTTCGGCTTTAACGTAATGGTTTCGGCCCAACATATGAACGGATGAAAATAAATGTCCTCCTAGAGGAATTTTGTAAACCGCGCAGTTTTTATTGTTCAATATTTTATGTTGTGGTTCTATTTCTGTATGGAAACTGATTTATTTCATCTGTATTTTTTAGAGGAAGCGTTGGTTATTGTTGTTTCTATTGGGACATGAAATTGTTGGTAAAACATTTCTGGACATTGCTTTAGGGCATTTTTTAAAGTCCTAAAATTTTTTTACAGACTCTTTATAAAATTAAAATATTATGTTTCGCTACAAACTTCGAATCATTAACAGACAATATAGAAGCTGTTGTAATAAATATTATTTCCTACTACTATTAGCCTACATCATCCCACTGCTGGGCCTCTCCCCATGCCTCCCAGCTCTTTCGATCCAGGGCTAAAGTGGACCACTGGTTGTTTGTTTTCTCTAGCTCGGCCCGCCATCTTCTACGGGGCTTTCCTACTTCTTATTTACCAAACCATATTTTTTCTCATAACCATAACTATCTAGTTAAAAGAGAAAATTAAAGTAAACTTTTCAAGGAAAAAGCCAGCTGGGCCATAAGCTGGGGGTGTTCTAGTATAGTTATTACAATTTCTCGGTGGCTGCATTCTTGGAAGCAACTATAGCAAGTCTACAAAGAAACGATGTTTTTCTTTTATATCATTATAACAAGAAGCAATTTTCTTGGGTGTAAATTGACAAATATTATTATTATGGTTGATTCTTAAAGTCATTTGTTGACTTACTGCTAAGCTCAGTAATTGGGTGAGCAATACCTATAGATTAATATTTCCATTTGAATAATTTTAGTGAAACTGTGAAATGGTAATTGGAACGAGTAAATTGGAAATGTTACTAAGATGTGCGTATTGATTGTAAAACGCCAATTAGATCTAATTCCCCAAACTTTACTTCACTAGTTTTTGCCCGCCGCTTGGCTCGCGTTGACGTCGGAAATTATCCCACAGTAACGTACTTCCGGGATAAAAGTATTCTATGTGTTAATCCAGGTAATAAGCTATATGTGTCCCAAATTTCATCCAAATCTGTTTAGCCGTTATTGTGTGATTGAGTAACAAACATCCAAACATACAAACTTTCACATTTATAATATTACTAGCTTTTGAAATTATCCCACGGGAATTTACAACCGGGATAAAAAGTATCCTATGTCCTAACCCAGGTCATGGCCTATCCGTATGCCTTTCATCCAATTCCGTTCAGCCAGTACGGCATGGAAAAGTAACAGACAGACTATATTTCCAATCCCTTAAATCGTTTAAAAAGAGTTACATAAGAATTTCAATATCACATGTGAATTTTAAAATCAAACCCTATTTTATACCCTTGTGGGATGATTTTACAAAAACACTATAACCTAATTCTTTATTTCTTACCAAAAGAATAAATTTTCATATCCCTCTGGGTTTCCGATACAAACTTTAATCCCCTATATCACCCCTTTTAGGATGATTTATGAAATAAAAAATAGCCTACGTCCTTCCTTAAGATGACATCTGTATTTATCAAAATCCGTTTAATGGTTTAGGCGTGAAAAGGTAACAAACAGACAGAGTTACTTTCGAAATTTATAATATTAGTATGGATTACTCGTAATATTTACAATTTTATAGTAGGATTTCTAACCTCTAATTCCCAAAGTCCCAATGCAGGGCAAATCCGCCCTTTTTCTTTCCCACTTCTCTCTGTCTTGAGCTAACGTGGACCTTGTCTGCTACCATCAAATAAATTTCAAAATAATAATTTATTATTCGCAGCTCATTATTTTGTTCTTCCAAAAACGTTGTTTTCATTCTACAGCAAATTGAAAATTTTCGGGCCGTCTCCAACTTTATCAGGCAAAGTTACCCACAAAAAGGGCAAACAATATTATACGGGACATCATTTTATAACACCTTATGTCCAAACAACAGTCCTTCAGGGGTTCAGATCTACAATTCCCGCCTTTCATCTAGCACTTAATTTACCGCCTGAAGAGATGAAAATGAAAATGAAAATTTTGCGGGCTTTAAACCTACGTAATATAAAATATTTTGCACCTTATTTGCGTATATTTTACAAAATATTCTCTGAGTTTTACAAAAGGTAATAAGTTGTACATGTTGATGAGTTGGTTATTTTGTGAAAATTATACTGTTTAGTAGTATAGGTACTCAATATTCCAGGCAAATTAAATATGTCGGACAGACACACAAAGACTACTTTGAGTCTTTTTATATTTCAGATTACTAACGGTTTTTATTTTTGTTATTTTGTCTAGTATTGTGTTTAATTGATTTTAATTAAATTTTATGTAATGTTAGTCTATGTGTACCAATTGATTTTAATTTAATTTAATGTATGTCAATAAACATCAAAAACAAATGTTCTAATATTTTCATCACGTCGTCAATTTTTGCGAATTTCTGAATATCTAAAAATATGTAATAAAAATTATAACCCTGTTTTAAAGTATATTTAAGATCCGGGAGTTCTACTCTCGCATTGAAAATAGTTCATACTGTCTGTGGGACGGTACCGAGAGCTCCTGCGCTTACACACAGATTCACAGCATGTTTTTACACTCTGTTACCACAAGTAAAGCACGCGTCGCTTCGTGAGATAAAAATACTGTACAAAGAACTAGCCGTAAGTACCAACTTGACAAAAAGTGTAGAGGTTTTTCATATTTTAGTTCTCATTACACAAAAATAACAAATTAACAAACTCAACTAAGTCATAATAGAAATCTCGGATATAAAAAAATAATAGCTCCTCACGGATCAAACACGCTTAGACTTTTCTATTACATGTACTTCAACAGAAATCGAGCGTCTGACAAAGCATCAAACAAATTGTTTTCTGAACAATCTAAGGGTCCAGGTAACTTTATTTTTTAGGGTTCCGTATCCAAAGAGACCCAATATTACTAAACCTACGCCGTTTGTCTGTTTGTCTATTTCCTGCCTATCTATTACAGCGCTGTAACTTTAGAACCGTAATAGCTATCCAGGTGACAGAATGCGTATGTTACTCTGGCGCAAATTAAAATCCTCCCATAAAAAAAAAAAATGCATTTTTTAACGTTTTTGCTTCTGTTTTTATTAAAATGCGGTGCTACTTGTAAACCTCAAAGTGCAATCCGTGTAATTCATACTATGATTAGAATAATAGCAATCGGTAAATAAAAAGTTTTGGTGGTACGAAACCCTAAGTACGTGAGTCCGACTCGCGCATGTCCAGTTTTCTTTTTCCAATAAACTTGAAGGCGGTGGTGCTAAGGAAACTGTCAAAATTCTAATAACGACACGGGGTGTTTCCCTTTTCGCGAAGGTTGAGCGCCCCTTTCACGGTTGAGTAGTCCAAAAATGAAGTTACTTTCGTCAGAAAAAAACCCGACTCTATTTGGGATGGTGGAATGGACTGCGGATTCCGAACATTTTTACTGTACAATATAGCCTGATTTCATTTTAATTTTATTTATGAGGCATGCCTTTTTTGTGACAATTTGTGATAAAACGAATGTAGGAATTGTAGCACTCTGACACTGCTAGTCAATAATTGAGTTTAACGCAAAATTTCGATTCCGAAATCACCATACTGTTGAATTTCTAAAATTGAAAGTTTAATACATTAAGAACTTGGCGGTTATTAGCATGAAGAAAGATTTAACGGTAAGTGATTAACCTCCCTAATAATAAACGTTGCATAGCGTCTGTACTCGTATAGTTACACAACGTTTTGTCTTATTCTTTCAAACGTCAAATTGCTGACGACTGAAAGAGAGAAATCGCTGTTTAACTACACAGACGCTATACAACGTTTATTAGTAAGGAGGTAAATGTTTTAGTTAAAACAATTTTTCTTTTTTAAATATTCAGAATATTTTGGAAGTTTTTACTAACAAATGATTAGGTCCCAGACTCGTTTGTCTAGTGTTTATGCTACCACTTAGCATGAGGTCCAGGGTTCGATTCCCAGGTCGGGCAAAGTATTACTGAGATTTCGCATCGGAAATTTCTCAGTAGCAGCCCGGAGTCTTTTTTTTTTTTTTTTCGTGTGAAATCTTCAAATGACCTCTCCGGCTTTGGGCGGAGCGGAAGGGCGTGTCAGACTCTTACTGACTAAAACCCACCCGTGTTCCTTCAGTTGCCCGTGCGCCAGGGCCACGGTAACTCTTTCGTACAATCCGCGACCCCGGCAGGCATCGGCTCTATCGGACCCCGTCAATTATGCTGACATCTCTTTGAGGCGCGCGTGGAACACAACGCGCCGTCGACCCGGGCCTGGTGCTTACCGGACGGCGAGCTGCCCATTGCTCGCCGTCCGAAGCCCGCGCCTACGGTGGCTGGGAGTCAGCTATTGAGCAGCCCGGAGTCTGGATTTGTGTCCGGTTGATGGCAATAGGCTTGTCCCCTGTTACATGGGACTTTTAAACATAACTGGCAAAATGTGGGTGTACTAAAAGGAGCACCTCTGCACAGCCCTTTTGGTAATACAGTCGTGATTTTATGCTATGTGGTTAGGTAAGTACCTAATTAGCTTTTGCCCAGCAATGCAATGTAAAAAGGGCTTACAGATATTCGCACATTCTGTTATCTATGTTCACTTCAGATTCATCCAATCGGAAACAATCGAAACCAGTTAATAATAGTTTTTTTTCAAACAATCGTCGACAAAGTAATTCAGCCAGGCTCGACCATTCGGAATTATTCAAACAGATTTGAGCAAACCTTTCAAAAAAGTTTTTTTAACGCAAACGGACTTTTTAGTTCATTATTTTGAGATGAGTTCAATTTCGTTTAGCGATACATAAATTCACGGTATTTTTATAATTGAATTAACGGAAACCAATTTATAGAGTCAATTGAAATTGATTTTTATTTTATTCACTTTGTTCCACTTCCGAAATTGTAAATAAAATATGGAGATCTGTAAAAAAGTTTACATTTTGGTGGATTTTTTGTATTTAATAATTTAGATATTTTGAAAAATCACCGAAATTAATTGTTAAGCAATTTGACTACGAATTTTTAAATTTATTAATTATTAATTGTTAGGCAAATTTAATCTTTAATTAATTTCTCCGACAGTACTCTTTTCATCCACTGCGTTGTTGACTAAATTAGCTTCGAACCTAGAACTTATATCCGTAAAAAACGTACTGAAGAATAAGATCCCAACCTAAATCATAAAATATGTAATAAACTAAATATAATACTAATCGTATATAGCAATTCCAGTTTATGGTATCGGTCGTAAAGTGGCTGTCATAAATGTTGTTCCTATCACCTTCAAATACGCTAACCTAATAACATGCTCAGCGGAAAAAAGAGCTTCAATTTTCTAATCTTGCTGATATTTATTTTGTGACTCATATTTATAACTAGCGACCCGCTCTTCTTTCGCATTGGTGCAACCAACTGATGTGGCGATATGTCAAAACATGGAGATTTTTGTGCTACTGTGCTTTATCTAAATTAAATATTAACGTCATATACACATAAGCTTTACGGAATCAATTATCTAAATGATGGTGAAACCCGCATTTAAATTCGTTGCGTAGTTTAGAAGAACAACGAGGTCATATGGACAGACACGAAAAGATAGTTTATTTAATACTATTTAGATAATTTAATTCTGAGACTTTGAGCTCTTTACCATAATCCAGCCGAAGCTTGACCAGGGTTTGAAAATATGACGAAACACTTCGCAAACAATAAAAATCAAAATATTTTATTTCACATAAACCTACATGGGTACTTATGAAACGTCAGAAGCTAGATGCACCGTTTCAAATGGTCGTTTCCGGAGAAGAGCCGGCAAGAAACTACACGGTTACTCTTTTAAAAATAAGTGGCTTTTACAATGTTGCCCAATTACAGTGTTAATAGGTATGGAAGGACAGTGTAGGCCTGTCAACAAGTAACAGGTACTTAACAAAATAGATCTACAAATCTACAGTCTACAAGTAAGGCCTACAACCTTTTCATATTCAAAAAATATAGAAGAATCTATATAAAATATAAATAAAATAATAATAATAAAAGCTTATTTAAACCAAATGACATGATTGCCATTACAATTGTAACAAATCTGAATTAAAAATAAAAGGTAGGTAGCGGGTTTTTTGTTTTTGGCTCGTCATGGCGGGGGAACTCTTGTGCCCCCAGACACTATTGAGATGAACTAGTAATTAATAACCTATCAATTAGGGTGACAGCGCCTTTTCCATAGGAGAGTAAAAAAGTAATAAAAGTTCATGATTAGTTCTGTAATGAAGATCCAAACCTTCATTACAGAATGAATCTTGAACTTTTATACAAATTCAAGGTAGACACTGAGTAAGTGAAAACATGATTACAAATAAAAAACACATTATTTGTTTTATCCTGAAAACCCTCGCACCCCGCTACGGCGTTACGAGCTACGGCGTAGCTATTCGTAGTACTCGTAGCAAGATCTCCAAGTTTCTAGAAAAATAAATATCTGTATTAATTTGCACCTACACTGTCCTAATTTATCATCAAATACATACATCAAATAGTATACATACTCGTAAACTAACGCCATCTTCCCATGGAGGAAAGCAGAATGTTCAGAAGTCAACCCCAACATGGTTGGTAAAAGGTTAGCTTTTTCGAGTCTAAACTAATGCAGCTGAATACAGTATTTTACATGGACCGAATGCCTATCTTACCTCAACAAACCAGTTACTGGGTAACACGATACCCCTTGGCGAGGACCTTACGACTGGTTGTCAGTCTATTGGGCTTCTGGCTACCCGTAACGACTGTCAAAGATCTACGAATGACAGCCGGGACCAACGGCTTAACGTGCTTTCCGAGGCACGAACCGACCGCGGCAAGCTCAGCATGACCAAACCATCTAAGCGTCATAAAATCTTTCTATTTTAATATATTTGTGTTCGTATTGTGCCCTACTTTTGGGCCAAAGGCTTTGTTGTGAATCTTAT
Source organism: Griposia aprilina (assembly GCA_916610205.1). NCBI lineage: Eukaryota > Metazoa > Arthropoda > Insecta > Lepidoptera > Noctuidae > Griposia > Griposia aprilina. Next base: position 20,135,016 of record OU744285.1, on the reverse strand, counting down.
TACTAAGGTAAACATTATCGTTTACAACTGTTGACAACAGTACCTACCGAAGTCTATCAGCCATATTGCTTTTATAATAACCACTTTATCACACGTTACGTACTGAAGATGGAGCCTCTATTACTATGCGACATCACGCCCGTTTCAAAATATATTGTTGTCTGCGGTTAGTTATAGTTTCAATTTTGTCCCACGTAACAGGAAATAAAAAGTTTAGGAATATAAATGTTTCAGAAATTTTTGAGATAGAATAGGCAATACGAAAAAAAAAAAAAAAAAACCCGACTGCAACTAAAAACTACATGTAACAATCTCATTATTCAAGCACCCTAATGCAGTTGGCATTTATTTCAGATTTGATGCAACCAACTGCACTCCACTCCACTGTTTTTAACCTTTTAGTGTGTTATATTTTTTGGATCGTCCCTTCAAGTTCTTTATTTTAATACCCCATATGGATGTGTTACAATTTTTTTTTGTCAAGAAATTATTTGTAATAATAATATTGTCGTCTAAAATCTGCTACTTTGATTTTATAAACATTTAAAATAGGCTATAAACATTGCGCTACCTAGACGAGTTGATAGACAACCCATGTGTTAAAAACCATACAGCCGTTAGGATGCTTCGAAGGTACCTATAGAATCCCACATACATAGATAAGTACCTAGTACGCATACGCGTATGTATAGATACGCATGAAAAACATAGCCCTGTCTTTGCCGTAGCATAGTCAGTTAAAAAATAACTTTCCAAAGGTGGTTGCCGGTTGTTCTAATTAAACTAAATATGCATTTCCTAACTAAATCATTGTTAATTTTAATACGTTTAAAACCCAATTAAAGAGGAACCGGGAGGATGTCTAATTACCTCCTAATGTAGTCTGAGAGCCAGTGAGTTGTAAAGGCTTTGTTCTGCAACTCAGCCTTTTGATCCGACCGACGCGTGCTTTCAACATCCCTTGTTCTTTGACTATGTGTTAAGGCGAATGCCACAGTTCTTCCTGTATGACAAATCGAAAATGCTGCCATATCGAAAAAAAACGATTTTGTAAAGGAATTTAATTGATCGTCAATTTGACAACCAACTAAGTGTCTCTATATGTAAATCGTAATTATCATTATTTGAGAGTTGTATTAAATAACTATAGCCGGCAAATTGTCGTAGTGTCAATTTGATTTACAAATAAAACAATCTGCAACTTAAAAAAAAAACCTCGGAACAAAACAAACAAAAGAAAAAATTAAATAAACCTCGATCAACCAGTATGTAAAGAACAACAAAATCCAATAACACAATATTGTGAAGGGACCGAATATTTAGTTTCACCGTTATTTTAATACGAGTGGCCATGTATTTCACTCACCACCACCCTTAAAACTTTTGTGTCCTGTCCCTTAGGCAATATGAGCAGGGGTGTCAAGCATGTCTTGACACGTAACAAACAATTTAAAACATATTTTTCGATTTCTAGAATTATGGCTATTTTTAGAGTTTGTAGCGGTATCTACATCGCCTCATGCGAGCTATGCGTCACAATGACGTCATGCAAAATCCTGCATCGCGCAAGCAGAGTTTACCGTGCAACTGCCCACCAGACACGACACCCATCTAGTCGAAGGATCCTCCCATTTCTATAGAGTATGAGTGAACTTTACACCCTGTTACTCATACCGCTATAAGCTCTCTAGCATTGTTGGTCTAGCACTGCCTCATTAGTGTATTGGTCGCAAGCGCTATTTGTGAACGTGAGGCTCTGTGTTCGATTCCCAGGCTGGGAAAAGTGTTATTAGGTTTTTCCATTAAGAATTTCTCAGTAGCAGCCCGGAGTCTGGATTTGGTCCCGGTTGATGGCAATAGGCTCGCCGTCTATTACATAGGACTTAAAGATAGCTGAAGAAATGTGGGTGTGTACCTACTGTAGCGAAATAAAAAAGAAAATCCACCACATTAACACGTTGAATTTATTAGTATTAGTTGTAGTAGAGTATAATTTATTAGTACCAAAATACAACATAAGGTAATAAAATATTATTAAATACAATTGCTGATCACTTATGGTTGGTGTTTGTTACGTATGTGGTTTCCGAATTAGAGAATCGACTGCAATCAGTTTTCAGATTCGTGTCTACTAAATTACGTAAATTTTCAAATGAATATTATATCATAAAGATGAGCCTAAGTTATCTCGATAGAAACTGATCTGGTATAAAATCAACTAGTATCAAAATGTTGACCCTAGAGGTTCTAATACTACTATAATAGTTAAGCGTAATGCTTTGAAGTAATAAGTCGATCCTAGCAGATTGGAGAGCATCAAAGCGTAGCACGCCTAGTTGATCCTGCCGAACCACATCCTCAAAGCGTATCACATCGCGACGGAATCGCTGGCGACTCGACGTTCATGTGTCGCAGGCCAAAACGGCCTAGCTGGTCTCGAACTCGCAAGGATTCTATGCGACTGGTGGTAGCGACGCAAGAGCTCGCAAGCCTGGAGAATAGTGTGGTATCCGGAAAAAGAGCTGGAAGTAGGCCTTTTTAACTGGTTCTACACCTACGACAAATAAAATAGGGTATTACACTAGAGAAAAGACTAAGACTTCCGCTGAGAGGGCAAATTAGGAAAAATACATACCAAATTCGAAGAATATTGTACACAACAAGCATGAAGCCTGGTAATGTTAGTCGTTATAATTTACAATGTACATGTGTGATTCGAAAATTTTAATGAAATCGACTGGCTTCAATACATGTTTTTCAGCAACCGAAATTTTTTCCGATAGTCAAATGAAGGATTGTTTCTGTCAAAATTTGAAAATTAAGTATAAAAAATTGATGACCAACTGGTCATCAATTTTTTATATATGAACTAGAACAAAAATAATTTGTAACCGCAGAGGTCATGCTACATACTATGGGTACACTTCTGTCTAACTCTTCGGGGACAAGTCGTGTTGTGTTGTCTTGCATTGCGTGTGGTTCGTATAGAAAAATAAAAAAGGTATGGTAATGACGTTTTAATAACTAAATAATATGGTCATTATCCATAAAAAGGTATATTAAGTGGACTTTTAAGACGAATTGACTAATAATTCGAAATTGAATGGAATACATTAATCTATACACCACTACAACTCCTCAAATACACTCCTACACACCCACCAACACTGCACAATTAGATATGCTTAGATGGTACTAGCATGCCATCCTGTTTGTTTCTGATGCATATAATAAGTGTAGCTACTATATTATAAATCCGTAATTGGCTGTCAGTTTTGTTTTAAGTGAAACTGTTAAAAAACTGTGGATTTTGTTAATACATAAATAAAATATAGCATTCCCTGACTAATACCACATTTTGAACATGTAGACAATCACTTTCTTAATAATTTCCTCAACCTGTATTTTTGTATTTTTCGCTTGTTATTTAGCTTGTTTTACGAAAACGCAATGCTTAATTAAATTTAAGGCTATATTGAAGATGATGTGATGTATTGCTTCGGCTATAATTTTTGCAACTCCTGTACTGTAAGTGAAAAGTTCACCTCAATTAAAAAAACTCCAAAATTAGTTACTGTTTTGTTAATGCCCAACCATGGAAAAGTATAAGCAAAACAAAACAAAAAAACGGGTTTAGTGATTAATTCGTTGGACAGCCATAATTTAATAAAACCATACACAAGCAAATAAATAAATTGAATTTGAATGTGACTTCGACTTCAATGTGTTTTCATTTTTTAAATAGTTTCTTTTTTTAAGATGTCTGATCTCAAAAATTGTCTTTAAGTTTTGTAAAGTAGGTAGGTAAGTACCTTTGTATTGTGACTTAGTTCAAATATGTTTTAGATCTCTGTTGGACACTTAAATAATTCTATCTGAGAGGTACCTTGCTCTCAAATGTCTGGAGAAAGATAAGACATTCTTCACTCAGTAAAAAGACACATTAATGAAAAAAGGTACAATCAAATTCTTCTAGGTATTGTTCAAAGAAATCATAGGTACCTACTTGCTGCCAAGTCACCAAAAGGTCTGGCTCACAACTGTCAGATCACTGATTAAACTGAAGTCCACAAATTATATTATTACGGACTGGCTTCAGCCCGCGACTTCGTCCACGTGGAATTTCTTGCTTAAACATGAAATACTTAAAAACAATAAAAAAATACAAAAAAAAATGTCTTGAAATACATCTTAGGGCACTCGGAAATACTGTAGCTTTCCATTAGTAAAAGTATTTTTGGAATCGCATCAGTAGTCTCGAAGATTACCCCCTACATGCAAACTCACAAATGTTACCTCTTTATAATATGTATTATAAGTATATATAATTAGTTTATTCTACTTCATCTACAGTGCAATAACACTTCTGTTTATCTCATTAAAAACAATAAGGGATAGTTCAACCTTTTAACAAGAACACCCGAACAACGCTAAACGACAAACAAGCTTGAATTTCTAACAATCATAAAAACAAACAAACACACAAACTGCATCAAAATCCGCAGCTCGAAATAATATTTGTGCATCGATAAGTAGACTTTAAAAAAAAATGTAGTACTATTCTCTTTTTGTTTTGTAACAGAATAAAAAAAATAGAAATCTACATAAATGTTAGCAGCTGAATAAATTAATATTTTAACTATGTATATTCTTTCTATATTTTGTGAATGTGAGAACGTTGTAGGCTTAACTTGTAGAACTTTATCTATTTTGTTAAATGATAAATGATAAATGATTTTATTTCTGTAAGTAGGTTTGTACAAACACTTTTACACGTCAATCATATTTTTAAACTAGATGAGGTCGGCGTTTCCTATCTGACTACTCTGAGAAGAAAGGCCGAAACAAACTCAGAGGTCACAGTCTCTTTTAAAGTCCAGACATAATCTTGGTCAGATCATGTGAAGACCATGTAGATTGGTGTCTGAAATGGTCTTTTGAGGAAAGAACCACACAGATTAAGTGGACCTGTCTAGTCAGTGCACGCATTTGTCAGTAACCGTGCAGCTCAACTCAGAACTTAAGGAGCTCAACGATTCGACGAACAATACCAAAGAAAGGACATTTGGGTAGGCCGCATAAACTACTTAAACTGCCAGATCAAGAATATAACTGAAACAATGACCCACATGGTCCTCATATTCTCAATAATGAAAATAATATAATACTTTTTACAGTAACTATTCATGTCTAAAATAGCTAGCAAATTAAAATCAACATTCACCGTGTAAATTTATTGGAGCAGCTCAATCCCAAGCCTTTTTGTCCTCAATATAGTCTTTCACAGTATAATAGGCTTTGTGGCATAGTTTCCGTTTTATAAAAGATTTGAATTTATTAAAGCTTAGATCTTGAAGTTGAGTACCTTTTACTTGTTGACATGCCTACACGGTCCTCCCACACCTATTAACACTGTAATTTGAAAACATTGTAAAAGCCACTTATTTTTAAAAGAGTAACCGTGGAGTTTCTTGCCGGCTCTTCTCCATAGGAAACAACCAATTGGAACCGTGCACCTAGCTTCTGACGTTTCATAAGTGTCCATGTAGGTTTTTGTGAAATAAAATATTTTGATTTAGATTTATAAAATACCTAATGTTTTTACAAATCAACAGAATACATTAAAATAAACCAGATTTATAATTGTTTGGTATTCTATTCTATTTTAAATTTAAATGGCAAACAAAGCTGATGTCAACCATTTTGCCGATGTCTAAATTGTTTAGTAATATTTGACAAGCGTTTTAACACAACAAACTATACAGCATTTGAGTTTTTGACGCGACAGCCCTAGGAGACGAGTTAGTGGGACTTATCAGTGCGTTTCCACGATATGGTCCGATGACGTAAAGGCCGTTTCTGAGAGAATGAGTGATAAGGGTAGCTGCGTGGATAAGGAACATTTAGTGCTTGTTGTACACTAACTATTATGTTTATGTGGTACGCATTGGTAAATAAAAGATCATTTGCTACTCACAGTTATAGAGGTATGAGGAACATGGTGTGAAGTTCACTCACATCTCCACAGAAAAGGGAGGATCCTCCGACCAGACGGGTGTTGTGTCTGGTGGGCAACTGCCCGACGGTTGATGTCGGGACGTTGTATACATGCTAGTCGCGCGGTAAACTCTGCTTGCGCGATGCAGGATTTGCGTGACGTGAGTATGACGTGTAGCTCGCATGTGGCGATGTTGATACCGCTACATCACTCCCCCCTGGAGACCGGAGGTCGATAGTGGGCAGAGTTTTGTATCTTGCGATGCTTGCCAAGGCCAGTTGAGGTTCCAGTGAGTCGGAACCGGGTGTCGCATAGTTCGCGGTGGGTCGGAACTGTCTGCGAAGGTTTTTCCCCAGTGAGTCGGGGTGGCGCTGCGTTATGCTCTAGTGCGTCAGATGTGGTACAGCGCCGGGTTGAGGCTGACTGCTGGCGTCGATCAGAAAAGCGTTTGAAGGCTCTGCTTGTGGACCGGCCGAGTGTGCAGTGTGCAGTGCCAAGGTTGCTGATGAGGCTGAGGGTGATGACCAGGTATGCGCGGTCGCTGCATACTGGTGGTCAGGATACCCGTGGAAGCCGTGGGTGCTGGCTGGCTGTATGACTCGCCGCTCTAAAGCTTGCGGAAGTGATGATGATGTGATGATGACGTCACGCTGATGTATTTGCACGAAGGCTGCGCTGACGTTACCGTCGTTACGTCACCAGTATAGAGACGGCGCGTTGTGTTCCACGCGCGCCTCAAAGTGATCTCAGCATGATTGACGGGGTCCGATAGGGTCGCGGGTTTTTCGAAAGAGTTACCGTAGCCCTGGCGCACAGGCAACAGAAGGAACACGGGTGGGTTTTAGTCAGTAAGAGTCTGACACACCCTTCTGCTCCACCCAGAGCGGGAGAGGTCATATAAAAAGAAAAAAAGAAAGAAAAATAGGTTTATTTGTCACAGAAACACGTGCATACAAAAAAAAAAAAATTGCTCAGGTAACAATTTAATAAAAAGAAACAAACAAACTAGATCTATAACCACGAGCACAAAACAGAAATAGTCGACAGCTGCACGTCATGTCATGTGATGATACCATACCCAAAAAAATAAGGGGTAGGCAGAAAAGATAACTCGTACGACTTTAAGGTTCTTTTTTAAAGTGCCCGGATAGGCAATATTTAGCAGATGAAATGGAACTAAACTAGTGTGAAATCCACATAAGTTAACTGCAAATAATTCGAATTGGAATCAGACGGTAGTTATCGTAATCAGGTAGAAATCAAGATATCTAACCTAAAACCTTTTCCATTTCTCTGTCATTGCTTAATTTTTAATACTTTGCACCTATTGTAGTATTGTATATATAGTTCGCGCAAAACTTTATGAGCCCTCTGAAAGTAGGCCCGAGAACGAAACCGCGCATGGTACAGTTGAGTGACAGTGAGAAAGTTCCCTCGGACACCTTGCGCAAACTGTAATTTGATTCTAGGTATAACGTCTTCACATTAAGTATAGTTAATCGGGTGAAGGACTCTGAACAAGACACAATAGAATTTTTATTGTTATTACGTCGGGGGGCGTTTAGTGTCCCGCAAAATGTTGATGTACATAAAAAATTGTTAACAATTTTGAAAGAGCAACCATGGATTTTCTTGCACATTCATCTCCACCTTTTGGAAGTGGCACCTAGATTTTTGTCTATTCGTGTCCATCGAGAAAAGCTTGGTATTTTTATAATTATTTGGGTAGTTATTCTATTATTTCATGAAAATGTTACAATAAATAATGTAAACGCCTAAAAGATGACTGACTATAGCTCGAAAAACTCATGGACATTTTTTCGATAGACAAAACAATTTCAATTCTTTAAAATACATGTTTTATTCCGATGATTACTTTTCGTATAAAAAAAAAACTAGCTGGAGAAACCCACTCACAAAAAAAAAAACAACTACCCAAACACTGAATTGAAAACATTCGGAATGGAAATTCTAAAAAACCAAATTGCAGATTTCAAAGGAAAACTCGTTTGAAAAACAAAACAGCCAAATCTCGTAAAGCCGAGATGAAACTGGGATGCAAATGGGAACATAAATAGCGATGAATTTATATCCAGGAACGGATGTGGCAGACTGATGGATAATTGTGCCTTGACTCGACGATAAAAATAAAGTAGCGCTGTAAATTTCCGAACATTACCAATGGTTACCGAGTCTTGATTAAACTGTTCCATGTTGGGTTTTGTGGATGTCTGATTCGGTTGATGACAAATGTTTGTAATGAATTATATTTTATACTTATAGTTATTGATATTTTGGTATGAAATAAACATACTTAATTTATAAAGGAGTAGCAAAAGACACTCTTTTCCTTTTGACATGATAACGTCATAAATATCGATGAACGCCGGCTGCACGAACGAAAAAGCATGACTCATTGTCACGTTCCACCTGAGCCGATGATGTTATCACGTAAAATGATCGTCCGTAAACCGACTTTACAGACTACCAATTTTTTTCTCTGATTGGAATTTGGAAGTATCTGCTTCAGAAGGGCAGTTGATGTATTTAAAAAGTAAAAACCTAAGTTAGTAAGTTAAATAACAGCATATCAATATATTTTTGGTGTCTGTGATACAATGATTTTTCATTAGTGCCAAAGATACTCTTTTTCCGGAAATATTGACGGTTTACTTAGAAAAAAAAAAAATGTCTGCATACCAATAAAAGCTTTTAATAAAACTAGAATCATAACATTTAAGGAGGCCAAATTAATATCGCGATAAAAAACACTAACAGTTGCTTCGTAGGTCCAGGCTTTCTTAATCTATTCCTAAGATCTTAAGCCTAAGTTAAAGCTTGATTCTAAGTAACTATCTGTATTCTGTATATAACACCTCCTCTGGATAGCATTGAATTAACTAACCAATTAAGCTTATAATATAATTCAGTACGCGTATTATAATGAATTCAGAAACCAAAAATTATAATCTCATAAAACTTAAAAGATATTTTGTATTGATTTTAGCACGAGAGTGACAAAAGTAAAGAAAAATTGTTTGTTCTGCATAAAGAAAACGAAAATTATAAAAAAAAAAATACACACTGACAAATATCCAAAAGCCTCGTATTCAACAATTAAAAGTTTAAAGTTTGACAATTTCGTCCATTGCTTGATGTCAGAACAGGTCGTAATTTACAGTCCGGTCGTCGAGAGAATGCGTTCCTGAGACCTGTCAGTGCGATAAATCTAAGATAAGATAAGGATCTCGGTTTTTAGCTTTAATTTTTTTTTTTTCCATTTCGCACGTTTTCTCATAACACATCTGACGTTGGCAGAATTGTCGACATCGGCACCATTGGCATAGAGAAAAATAGAATAGTATAGAACAATAAAGATCAAATTCGCAAAACACGTATTTGTTTTCATGAAACTGACCGGTGTCAGGAGCGCATTTTCTTGACGGCTGGACTTTAATGGTCACACCGAGACCAAAGACAATACACATTGCGTATTACTTGTTGCGATGTTGGCAAATAACAACAAACAAAGTACCTTCTTAGGATACCTTTCATGATTTTCTGATGACGTTACAAAATAATAATTAACTTTTTGGGTTTTTCATGACTTCGGCATAGGGCGATTTCCACAAATAAAGCTGAACGCGGTTTAGATGTGCTGATAGCAAAAAAATTGCCCGTAACTTTGCGGTATGGATCACGCTCAAATCCAAGTGATACAAGAGGGATATCGTATAGAAATGATTGGCCCTTCAATTGTTCTCTTGTAACTCCTGCAGAATTTCCAATTTAAGACGACCAAAAAAACTCAATATTTTATTTCTGAAATGTGTTTTGGTTTTGACAAAGTCAAAGCATTGATTTCAATTAAACCATTTACAGGCACTTTTGAATTGTCAAAGAATCGGTCAGTTAGTCAGAAAGTTGAAACTAGTTGCTCATTCCAAAACGTAGAACTTTATGTAGAAGAACGTGCAATAAACTCCAAGGACACTCTTTCCTGGATATATTATTCTTGTTGGTTTCTTTCTACATACGAGAACAATGTAAAAATAAAATAAAGCAACAATTCAAAATATAAGATTAAAAATAAGCCCTGGCAGTTAAGAGATGACCAGTCTCAACCGACGGCGCCCGTTCATTAACATGACGCGTGGATCAGCACCATCCAGCTCAACCATTTTGTAGGGAACCGAATGATTCAACACACGCGCCACCATCAGTGAGACATTTAAGTGACAAATTCTCAACTGCCATGCTCTTTCAAGTCAACATACATCTACTGACAAGACTTTAAATTCCCTACAGAATATCGATGTACCTACCTAAAATATATATTTACTTACTTAAAGTAACCCAAGTTAAACTGGTGCAATAAAAGTTAAACGTACCAAAACCTTTTTTTATACGAAAACAGCTTTAAGCCATGTCAAAAAATCGTTGGCCTCCATTATTTGGGATTAGGGAGCAACCCCCAGAATCTCTTTTGAATGGTATACAAGATAAGCAGTAATTTATTAGCTCCTGAGCCTCTGGTGAATTAAGGCGCCCGCACACAGCCGACTGCCCACCGACACAAGTTGTCATTTTTATGAGAAGGTCAACCAACCAACTCAATTTGCAATAGGTGCGGCCCATCGAGGCCAAAAACTACGAAACAAACTAAACAGCGAACCAATTTTTTTTTTGTATTTTTATTGTGTGTCCTTAGGTGTGCCAAATTATAATACATACATACATAAACTCACGCTTTCTTCCCATGTGAGTAGGCAGAAACTACAGAACGCCACATGCTACGATCCTTACATACTCCTTTTGCGTCGTTTACGTTCATACATCAAATTTAAAAAATAGTAGGTATGTTTTTTCTTTCTGAACACTGCTCCACCACTTTTTTCGTTGCACTCGCTGTAAGTAGATACTAATATTTAAAACGCACATGGCTAAGGGCCAGCGAGCCCTAAATACTTTTAGTCGATTGTTTACAGAATGCAATCGATTTTACTTTAATGTTTCCCGACCGATCCGATACAACCAAACTTCAAATTGCCGCCACGGTACGCTATTCACCAACTACGCATTTACTGTTCTGAAGACCGATTCGACCAAACAGTTTAGCTGGTGATATTAGCGGCTGTCTGTGGGAACCTTTATAGGTGCTGTATAGCTAAAATGTTTGAAGAACATTCTGTCAAATGTCCGAAGATTTAAAGGTAAGTTTAAGGAAGCAAAGTTTTCCAAAGTCTTTGGTGAAGACTCTTATCTGATTTTTAAGGAAGGATCGGAAGAAACGGGTGTTGAACCGGTAGACTGTTTTGATAAATTGTGCAAGTTTTATTTGAAGGAAATTGATTCTAAAGTTAATTTTAATTAATTTCTGTTACTAAGTTTACGAACTTATTTAATTTGTTGATAACATTTCGCATAAAAACGCGGATTCTGACTCTAGGACGTCATTCAATTGCATTCACAAAATACATAAGTCTTGTTCCATGGAATCGACAGCGCAACCCGTAGAGCAAAAGGCAATCTCTCCACCATTTTGGATATTAAAATGTCACAAAGGCATCTTTTCTAAAGATGAAACAAGAATAAAACAAGCCAAAAAACGCCGAAAAATACACGTTTCTACTATGGAAACCCCTTTAATTTTAATTTTTTGTTATAGCGGCAATAGAAATACACACTCTGAAAATTGTCAACTGTCTACCTATTACGGTTCATGAGATGACAGATGGACGGACAGGGGAGGCTTACTAATAGGGTTCCGGTGGCAACCTTTGGGTACGGAACCCTAAAAATTATTGTCATAATTGATCCGATGATAAAGAAAACATTTTGTATGAGTTAGATACGGCGCACACCATGCGACATAGGATTGCGGGAGCTTGGCAACTAGATGCGATGACAGGTTGCGGCCGACAATTTTCATACATTTTGTTCAAAGCTCCATACACTTGGCGTCGAGTTGGAGAGTCACAACGACAGGCTCGGGGAGTCGCACGCTCTCGCTACTTATTGCAGCGACTAGACATACGGCGCACACCCGACGACAGACGCATGCGACAGGTCCGCCTCGGTCGTGCTGAGAGCGCTGAGGAAAGTGTACATGTGTTTCTATTATAAATCTCAACATTGATACGTTTGATGTCGACGTTTTGTTTGAATACCAAAAAAAAAACCTTCCTGCACGACTACGGTGACGTCTGTCGTAGCGTCTGGTGGCTGTCGCATACGACAGCTCTGCGTTTAGTCGCAGCGACAACACGCAGATGCAAAAGACAACTCTGCGTCTTGTTGCAGCGGCAAGACGCAGTGCATATTGTGATGGCACTAACTGACAATCTTATATTATACGCATGATCGGTTTTATCAATTTGGGCATAGTAATCTTTTTAATGCTAGACTTAAGCATTTCGGTTTTATCACATTTTGTTCACAATATTTTTTTCATTGCTAGACTGTATTTTTATTTTGTGATCTAAACAACAGGTAAATTAGGCAGGTATTCTTTTTGAAGAGAATATTATGTACATTCGCCAGCAGGTCAAGCTACACTAAATTGTCAAAATTCTCCAAACGATTTTAAACCTTAAAATGTTGAGGGTTAAGTTCTAAATCGAATGAGAAAATCTGACATAAGCATAGCTTTTGGGAAAATATCCCGCGAGAGTGGACCAATTTGTCAACAATCGTGTTAATGAGTTTTTGTACATTTTTCTGTCGATTTCTTTTTCTATAAAACGCGTTTTTTTTTTAATACGCTTTTATTAGCTTCATACGTATGTTAGTATGTAACGGAATCTTCGAACATGATTTTGACCCTCTTCAAAACGTCGGATTAACTCGAAATTTGGCATACTTATTAAGGACCGATGACAATTCAATATTTTAAATAGTTTGACCCGTTATCCTTACTAGAATAATCAGGATTAGCGAATTTTTGTTTTCCTGATACCCGGAGTGTCTGCGTCAAAACCAATAAAGGAAACTACTTGGCGTGCCGATCACCTATTTCTCGGATAAGTTACCGACTGTGATTAAAATAAAATTTTCGGAGAGCGAACCTGAGAACAGGCATCTCATCCAAGGAAGGCAGTAGGCACTCAATTTCTCCCATTTATCGGATAAGTTACAGACTTAGAATAAACATCAATGACGGCTCAATTTTATTGAAAATCATTGATTTTCATAAGTAGGATATCGAAAATATTGTGTACTATAGTTCGTCAACTCACTATATCGAGTATATATTCTAAAAGCAGTCAATATATACTTAAACTCTTTTATTAGTAAATTGATGTAATGAAAATCAAACTCACTTTAGTAATAAATTATTGTAATGAAAAAAGAATTGAGCCACATTTAGAGACATACATGACCTATTTATTGAGACAAACATATGACTACTCGTCAGAAAAGTCACGTAATTTCGTACGTTTCAAGAGTTCTGATATAAAACAATATTTATCGATTTTATTTCGACTGCAGCCAATAATTATTCAAAATCTACTTTAATAGTAAATTGATGTAATTACTATCAAGTTTTTTTTACATATGATATAAAATTTCTTTCATACGTCGACAAAGTAGACCACGTAGATTTTTGTTCATGATAAATTAACGATAGATGGTACACAATTTTATTTTATCTACGCCACACTTTGTTCACCAAGATTGCTCCCGGACCCCTAGGCACCCCAAACTTACTCACTACTCATACTCGACCCAATACTTTCTATTAAAATACTCAGACTCACTAACATACGCTCCACCCTCAAACTTAGCCAACATTCTCACACGTTCCAATACTTGCCATGAAAATACTCTAACATACACCCTGATAGAAGGATTTTTTTGTATCTAATAAGATTTGTTAATAGTTAATAAATGGTTTGTTACAGGAAAGGTTTTTAACAAATATTTATTAACAGTTAATAAATGATTTATTAGTGGCTATTTTTTAGTACCAACGAAATATTTATTACTATTTAACAAATGATCTATTAGTATTTACAAAATGGGATATTAATATTTAAGAGAATACATAAGAAACGTGTTTCACTGTATTATTCGCTGTTAAAATAGGGAGCTAATCCCAACACTGTTTTAAGTAACGATTTTAACTATTGCATGCTACACATAGTCTGCCGTCATCATCAGCGTAAAATTATTAATTTATTAATAAATAAAGGAACATATGACAATTGCAGAGACCGTCTAGGTGAAACAGCGCTCTTCTATGCAATAGCTAATAGAGATGTAAATATCATAAAGCTATTGCTAAATAATCACTAAAAATGAAAAATAAATAATAGTTTAAAAAAACAAAAAAAACAAACGCTTTTATAGAAAATCCAACAAAAAAATAGAAAATAAATTTTAATAAATTTGATTTAAAAAAAATTGTGTAAGAAAAAAATATTTTATTGTAAAAAAAGCATGGGGTGCTTTTCAGGATATTATCAAAATAACCTTTCTACACATATCTGTTCATAAAATATTTATAACTATTAATACCATGCACGGTTTTTTTTACAATAAAATCATTTTTTCTTACACAATTTTTTTGAAATCAAATTTATTAAAAAAAAAAAAAATTTTTTGTTGGATTTTCAATAAAAGCGTTTTTTTTTTAGTTTTTTAAACTATTATTTATTTATACTTAGGGTAGAAAGCGTGATTTTGGAGTATCAAGCAGGAAAACCAGTTATAGACAAACGTCAGTATTCTATGTATAGTCCCGTTCACAAAAGAGAAGAATGATTGATCAAGTATACAGGGTGTAAAAATACCCATCACATAGCCGTCAACTATGCATTCTGTACATCAAAATAAGTAACATTGGACAAAAATAATTGCTGGGAAAGTTTAATTTTTGGTGTGAAAATTTGCTGTTTGCGGTAGTGCGCAATGTAACACACGCAACACATTGTTCTTATGATTGTATGCAACGGTACAGGCTTCGTGGGGTTCTTTACAGTTGTGTTTATAACATTCAAAGCTTGTTTTCGTAACAAAACATCCATAAAAGTTGGAATGTTGACCTTCAATATCTGCGTAACCAGAAGGTTCCCAGGTATGGTTCAGTACAAAAAAAAGGATTACAATGCCCCGTAATTGTGTTTTTTTTTTTTTGTAAAAATTCGGCTCGGTTTCGTTATGTGTCTTTTTACAACCGTTATTTTATGCAAGAATATCAAAATAACGTAAGTATATTTGATCACTCTATTAAATAACCTTTGTTGTTTTTGACCGTTACCGTGCATTTTTCAAACTAACCACATTATATGACATGACTGGCCAGCACCCTAACTGAAAGAAAAAATAAATCTGAAAACACAACACACACGTGCACGTAACACACTATCAATTACAATCTAAATAATTTTGAAGGGTATTGATAATCCATTGCTTCATATGTTCGACAAATTTGTCAGCTCCACAACGTAAATAACGCAATGAATGTTGTTGAACTGTCAAAATGAAAGTCATTCCTACTGTTAGTGTGTTATGCAATTACCACTCTGATTTCAAGCTATGCTGTGTTCAGTACGCCTCTTGTGTGTTACTAGTTAAAGTCAAAGTCAAATAATTTATTTCAAATAGGCACATAAAAGGCACTTTAGAACGTCAAACTATCTATAGTTATATTGCTTAAAGTACTCGTAGGAGGAGAATACATACCTTAAATGTTTATAAATTAATTTATTGTTACGATTACAGAACGTACGCCTTTGTGTATTACTAGTTAGCTAGATTGTCTAGACTACAAAGCAGATGAGAATACATTATCTTACTTTTATTGTACGCACGACCACATATCAAGCTATACATTTCCAGTATAACCTGACTACTCAGCCTGTACAATGCCAGGTCAGCTAAAACTGGATACGGCGTCGTGTAAAAAAAAAAAAAACTTATACTCGTTTAACACTTGAATGTCTCTAGCATATTTTATTATTAAAAAAATGTATGAAGGTAGACACGCACTCCCCAATCTCATTCTTTTCCAATTTTCTATAGAAAGAAAGTAAGAAAAAGTTTTTATTGGGACTCGCACAGGATTATCAAAAACTAAACTAAACACATTATTATAAACAAAAAAAAAAACAAAAAAAGTTAAATTACAATAAAAACAGAAAGTCATGTACGAGGCCAAACGGCCCTTATCTCAGCATAATGCTGAGACATTTAAAAATAAGTGTCGCAGCGCTGGTATTCTGATAGAGATAGGGATAGCTAAATTAGCTTTTTCAATCTTTATAGCTAAAAACATACGTGAGTTGAATAGGGCGTTACCTTGTTTTTCTAATACAGGTAAATAGATGGCGAAGAAAATAAATAACGTACGTACGAACCTTTATTTATTTATAAACACACAACAACAACAACAACAACAACACAACAACAACAACATCAACACAACAACAACATGAAACACACAACAACACAACAACAACAACAACCATGTTGACCCATGTTGTTGTTGTCATGTTCAACATGTTTCAACATTTTGAAGACTGTAGATTTATAGACCTTTTTCTATTTTATTGAGTAGGTACCTATTACTTGTTGACAGACCTACACTGTTCTCCCGATCTATTCCCATCCAATACCAAGAGCTAATACCATTTGGTATTAGTTTATTTCCGAATTTATTTTCTATTCCCAACGAGTACCACATTTTTTTAAATAAAAAATCTATTACTAACGAATACCAAAGCGTGACTTTTTGTACACTCAGCTACACAAAGTTTTATTTAAATTGCGTTTTACCGAAATCTAGGGTAATCTAAATATAGGGTTAGGGTTAATAAGCTGGTTGACTTTCTGTCTAAAAGGTTTAAAGGAACCTAACCAACCGAACCTCGGGATGCCACTGACGTCGACCGTCTAGGGTTAGGATTTTCGGGAACATTTATTATGTTTTCGGAAACTTAGTTCGGTAATTCATTTTAACACAGCTTAGCTGTTAGTATTACAGTCAACCAGAGATCGATCGCTGGAAGTTAATTTGGTAGGTAGGTAGGTAGGTAGGTTAAACATTACTTAAAATCACTCAAAGCATTTTAATTTTACTGAACCTGGCTGTATCTGATTTCTTCAAACTTGTTTTGGTATTGGTTTTAAAATGTGGTACTCGTTGGGAATAGAAAATAAATTCGGAAATAAACTAATACCAAATGGTATTAGCTCTTGGTATTGGATGGGAATAGACCGTTCTCCCATACCTATTTAACACTGTAATTTGAATACATTGTAAAAACCACTTATTTTTAAAAGAGTAATCGTGGGGTTTCTTGCCGGCTCTTCTCCATAGGAATCGACCAATTGGAACCATGCACCTAGCTTCTGACTTTGATTAGTGCCCATGTAGGTTTATGTGAAACAAAATATTTTGAATTTGATGTTTTGTACCTTTAATACTTCTTACTTAAATAAAGTATCCGTAGTAAACAACAACCTATGTTAGTGACTTGCTTGATTAATGGTCAATTGGTACGACAGGCATTATTCTTCAAAATCAATATAGATAATAAATCAGTCACTGGAACGAACAAATGGAAGGCAAGTAGCTCGAACAAATGCCAAGTAGCCGTGCGAAGAGACCATACATTTCGTTCACTGAGCCAGTAATTACGATTACCGAACCACTAACGACAGTGAAACGTTATTAAAACGATAATATCTTTCGGCCATTAATTATGGTTTAGCCATTTCTGTTATATATGTACTAGGTTCTGCTCGCGACTTCGTTTACGTGTAATTTCTTGTTCCCCGGCCTACCGCCCGTATCATCGCATCGCCCGCCCGCGCTATACTTCATTTTCGCTTAGCGTTATTTCCGACTGTTTTTCTTTTTGCTCGGCTCATAAGGGTTGTAGCGTGATGTTATATAGCCCATAACCTTCCTCAAGAAATGGGCTATCAAATGCTTAAATAATTTGTCAAATCCAACTAGTAGTTCCAGAGATTATCGTTCAAACAAAACCAAAAATAAACTCTTCAGTGTTATTATAATACTAGCGGATACCTGGCGGCGTGTGTTAAAGTACATTCGGCCCAGTCATGAAATTTTGTTTTCTTTTTCATTGTTTTAGTAGTTTAAAACCATCTTCGCATTATTGCCTTTCTAATGAAACCAGTTTCGGGCACATCGGTTTCTAAGTTTTCATGTGGTTTCTAAGTCTATAACGGACATAGGTAGAAACAATTTTTGTGTTTTATATATAACAAGCTGACCCGACAGACGTTGGTGGAGCATACAATGGAGGTCTGCCCGGCTTGGGTGGAGCACCGCCGTGTCCTCGTGGCGGCGATCTCTCGCGTCCAGCCCTGGTTCAGGCCATAGTACGGAGCGAGAGAGAATGGGAAGCAGTCACCTCCTTCTGCGAAGCAGTAATGCTCGCGAAGGAGGAGGCGGAGCGCGTGAGGGAGAGGCAATCATTGCGCCCTCACGCCCCTAGTCGCCGCAGGAGGAGACACCCTGGGCGTCGGGAGTCGATAGCCGACTCCCGGCCACCGTAGGCGCGGGCCTGCGGACGGCGAGCAATGGGCAGCTCGCCGTCCGGTAAGGACCAGGCCCGGGTCGACGGCGCGTTGTGTTCCACGCGCGCCTCAAAGAGTTGTCAGCATAATTGACGGGGTCCGATAGGGCCGATGCCTGCCGGGGTCGCGGATTGTTCGAAAGAGTTACCGTGGCCCTGGTGCACAGGCAACTGAAGGAACACGGGTGGGTTTTAGTCAGTAAGAGTCTGACACGCCCGTCCGCTCCGCCCAGAGCGGGAGAGGTCATTTGATGATTTCCCACACAAAAAAAAAAAAAAGACGTCCTGTCTTAACTATGAATGTCATATGTCGTTTAGTTTTATTTTTGACTATAGACTAAAACTAAAACTATCGACTCATTTATCAACCGATGCATCTGTGTTAAATGATATTTGCTGCGCGCATTCTGTCAATCGCTGACAGTTATTTCAAACAACTGACAGTTATGTAAAATTAATATTGGCGTTAAGTTTTCTTGAATTTTGTAACGTTCCGATCAACTTCCTTATTTTTTTATTTCATAAGATCCTTCTCCTGACAATAACGAACACAACAAAAAAAATATTAGTGAAATCGGTCCAGCCGTTCACGCGTGATGGCGTGACCAAGGGAAATAGGGATTCATTTTTATATACACTCGAGAGCAATGAATCCGGGTCACTTAAAGAATCCTAAAAATCTCGGAAACTAAAAATGCTAGGTTAATGCAATAAATTTTATTTAATAGACAATGTAATACTCCTTAAATGAAGGTATTAAAATTTCTTAGTTATTGTCAAGTTATATCATAAAAAAATCAAATTTGAAAAAGGGCCACTTTCGAAGATGGAACTACGAAATTACAGCATTTGGTTTTGCTTTTGTTTGTAATCTGTCATTTATGTGGGTACATAAACTATGTTGATAGTGCTCTATATTCATTATTCAAGCTGAAATTATGTCGCTTACGCCTGAAGAATGCACCAGAATACTTACAATGCTGGAAACCGGCCGGAGTCAGCGCGATACAGCCAGGACTGTCGGTGTGTCGCTGTCAACAGTACAAAGAGTTCTCCGACGTTACGAAGAAACTGGTTCTAACCTACGCAGACCAGGAACGGGCAGAACCAGGTGTACCACAGCACGAGAAGACCGATACTTAGTGAACACCATGCTTCGAAATCGCTTTCTCACAGGAACTGAACTCACAAATCAGTTTCGACGCCTCGGAGGAAGTAACCCAAGTGCATGGACAGTAAGACGTCGGCTTGCTGAATCTAACTTAAAACCCCTTAGACCTGCAAACGGCCCTAAACTGGAGCGTGGGCATCGTATTTCAAGACTAAGATATGCCCAGAGCCACGTAAATTGGAGTATTGAAGATTGGTCAAAAGTTATGTTCTCCGACGAATCAAAATGTATGCTCTACAAGCACGATGGAAGACACAGAGTGTATCGAAGACCAGGGGAAAGATTCAAGCAAGCATGCATCGAAGAAAAAGTAGCCTACGGTGGTGGGTCTGTACTTGTGTGGGCCGGAATTTCTTCTGAAAGTCGCACAGAGCTGGTGATCATAGAAAACGGCTCTTTAACTAGCGTAAGATATGTGGAAGAAATCCTCAATGATCACGTTGGTCCATTTATGGTCAATTTAGGTGAGGATGCTATATTTATGCATGACAATGCCCGACCTCATACAGGTAGGATTGTGAATGACTACCTTCAAGAGATGAACATTACTCGTATGGAGTGGCCAGCGCGCAGCCCGGATATCAACCCGATCGAGCATGCTTGGGACGAGCTAGGCAGATGCGTAAAACAACGAAACCCTCCCCCAATCACGCTTCGTGAGCTCAAAATTGCTCTCACAGAGGAATGGGAGAATATTCCCCAAAATCGTATAAGGAACTTGGTGTACAGCATGCCAAACCGCGTAAACGCAGTAATGGAAGCACGAGGAGGCAATACGAAGTATTAAAATTCAAGAAAATCGTAATAAAGTTCAAAAATGTCATGTTTCCTATTTTTGTTTTAAGGAGAGATCAGCAGTTTTTTCTTTATGTAATTTTGTGTTAATAAAATGTATGGTGACTCATATTTTTTTTACTTTCATTTAAGGAGTATTACATTGTCTATTAAATACAATTTATTGCATTAACCTATCATTTTTAGTTTCCGAGATTTTTAACATTCTTTAAGTGACCCGGATTCATTGCTCTCGAGTGTATATAGACAATAAAAATCTTTATTTATACTAAAACCTTCAACAATGATAAAAAACTAGGATGCATGCATTACAGTGAATAAAGGTCATACAGATAGAGTAAACCCTGACTCTCAAACTAGGAGATACTGTGACTTAGGAGTCAAATATATAGAGAGATAATTTCTATTTCTTATTTGTGTTTAGTTTAATGACTTAAACTTTGGTTTCCTAGGAAAGCGGTTCCGTCATATTATGACGGTTGTCCTGAAAATCTATAATTTCTATCAGGTTTTGACATTAAGCTATCTCGTTGGTCGAGTGGTTGCAAACGATTCCTAACGAGCATGAGATCTTGGGTTCGATTCCCGGGTCGAGCAAAGTGTTATTGGGTTTTTCCATCTGGAATTTCTCATTAGCAGTCCAGAGTTAGGATTGTGCCCGGTTGATGGCAATAGGCTCGCCCCCTATTACATGGTACTTTAACATAACTGGCGAAATCTTGGTGTAGTATAGGTACACCTCTGCCCAACCCTACGGGGAAACTAGGAGTGAAATTATGTTCTATTATTTTTTATATTTTAATTTTTATTATATTATTTAATCATTGTGAATGTGAGGACTATGTGGATCTTTGCTTTTTTGTTTTTTTTCTCAGTTAGTTTTAATCATGATCCTGGCATCGACAGTTTGAGTAATTTATGCGGCCTACCCAAAAGTCCTTTCTTTGGTATTGTTAGTCGAATTGTTGAGCTCCTTAAGTTCCCAGTTAAGCTACACGATTACAGATAAATGCGTGCACTGACTGGACAGGTCCACTCAATCTGTGTGGTTCTTTGCTCAAAAGACCATTTCAGACACTAATCTACATGCTGTTCACATGATCTGACCAAGATTATGTCTGGACTGTGACCTCTGAGTTTGTTTCGGCCTTTCTTCTTAGAGTAGTCAGATATGAAACGCCGACTTAATTAGTCTGTGTATGTCTTTTTAATTTGTCTGTGTGTGGTGTGTGGGTGCGTGTGTGTGTCTAGTGTGTATGTGTGTGCGTGTGTGTGTGTATGTATGTGTGTGGTTGTTTTTATGGAAGCAGATTTACCTTATATTTGATAGAAGATTCTCAACTTCATCGTAGCATAACTTGTTGATATTGTGTGACCGTTCACGGCTTTCATAAGAAGCCATAGCTTTACGTGACGTAGTTAACTAATAAATAGTAGTTAAATTAAAACTTTCAATTTTTGTTAAATATCTACATTCGTTGAAATTGAACAACTAAAAATAATTGAATAATCGTCTTGTATATTTATTATTTGTTTTAAATTGAATGGCTTGTTACTATTTTTATTGTGGTCTTTATTAAATTAGCTGTTCATTATTGGTTGTATTTTGTAACGAGGTGTAAAAGTACGAGTATTCCATAAAAAAAGGTTTTTTTTTATGTTTGCACACTTGTTACAAGTACCTTTTTTGTGGGTTCTTAAGTTCGAGTTTTTCCAAATTAATCTTGTACTTTTTTAGAAGGAAATCATAATGAAAAGTCATTGTCCAAATTAGGCTGTGAATCAGCATTTTTTCAACATCCAAATTACACAAAACAATTCCACAAAAAAGCCGCCCTTCAGCACTTCCTATTTCTTAAGCAACGAACACCCCAGCAAAAGAAATGAAAAATAAAATATATACATACAAACTCACGATTTCTTCCCATGGGGAGAGGCAGAAACTACAGCACGCCATCTGCTACGATAAGCATAAGCATAATCAGCCTATAACGTTGAACTGCCGGGACACAGGCGTCCTCTCTGTCTGTGGAAGTTGGCTGTAATCTACCACACAGGTCCAGTGCGAGTTGATGGATGTCACGTGTCTTCGAATGTTGGTTCTAGGACACGCTGGTTTGCTCACAATGCTTTTCACCGTTTTGAGAGCAGCGGTGATGAAATTAAACACACAAAGTAACTACCTACAACTTGTAATTCGGGGCCAATACCACTGCTCCACGATAAAATATATTAAATATTTTATTATTTTAAGTCGTTAGGTCCAAATAGGTCTCATTTTCGCTTGTCATTAATTAACATTGTGTTAAGTAAGACAGCATATTGCTATGATTTATGTAATAAGGTATATTGAAGAGATATTACCGACCTACAGGATGTTATGACACTCGATCTTGTCAAGTATGAATTTGTGTAGTTTTTACTCAAAAGACCATTTCAGATACCAATCTACATGATCTGCCCAAGATTATGTCTGGACTTCAAAAGAGACTGTGATCTCTGAGTTTGTTTCGGTCTTTCTTCTCAGAGCAGTCAGATAGGAAACACCGACCGTTTAAAATATGATTGGCGTGTAAAAGGGTTTGTACAAACCTACTTATCCAAATAAAATAATTTATTAAATAGATATGTTTTAATGCGGAAAGTTTTCGAGGTTTACAAAATGAGCGAGCAGAAAGTTTTCAATTGATTTATTAATATCACACAAAATAAAACCATGTTTTTATCCGCTGTTATTCTTTGCATCCGCATGCAATCAAGTTAATGTCTTTCTGTTTAAAGGTTTTTTTTTATTTTTATATTCCTGCTACTTGTCAGTTCTCACGGACTTTTCAGACATCAGTTTTTGCAATTCATTCCTTACACCAGTGAAGATCATTTAATTTCTCTAACATTCGGAAAATGTTAGAGTAATAAAATGATTGTCATCTTCACTGATGACTAATTAGACGTAGTTTAGCAGAAAGGACTCAACCCACAAAAAGGCATTTTTGAGTTATCGAGGTTATAAGTTTATATGTGTATTGCTGCAATAATGTTGTATTTCGTATAATGTAATATTTTCACTTATGGGCAAATATACGACCTGCTTGTCGCAAGTTTTATTTATTAAAAACGACCCAAGCAGTTTGGGTTATTACCAGTGATCGGAGTAGGTAGATTGATTTTTAGTACTTGTATCATAAATGCACACAGAAAGAATAACATGGATAAGCCATTTTTCCGGAAAGTAATTCCGGTATTTCCGGATTTAGTATTTCCGGCGGGCGTACGCATTGTTCTGATAACCGGTTATTGTACCACCCATGATCCTTTGTTCTGATTGGTCGTTGGGTTTTGTCAAATCGTGACAAAAAAAAAAATAGGAAGAATAATAAAGAATAAAATTGCTCATTTTATTACAATTCCTACCTTTTTTTTGAGGATGGCAAATCATCAAATGACTCCTTCCACTCTGGCAGAATACAATTCCTACATAAGTTCCGGTTTTTTTTTAATAATCCACCAATTCCGGAGGAATGTCCATAGTAATATATACGTTTCGGATCAATGACCCCAGTTCAATCTACCTACTCCGATCACTGGTTATTACAGAGGTTTGTAGAAAAATACCCATCCTCATGTGGGTTGGTTCGCATTATAAAAAAATCAACCTTATCTTAGTAGTATCACGGATCATTTTTGCTGAGTGAAAGAACATACCTTTAGAATCTCTTTGGCATATACAACTCATTTTTGACCATAGTGTGGGTTGAGTCCTTTCTGCTAAACTACGTCCAATTGAAAACCAGTAAAAATTAAAAAAAAGATCCTAGCAAAATCTAATAAAATTGTTAAAAAACCAAATCTGATTATAATAGGTAAAATAAAAAAAAAACCCCGACACAAAAAAAGAGCTGATGACCTTGAAATGGCTGAACCGATTTTGATAAAACATATCTAAGAACCACCGCTAGAAAACCTGTTTTCAAATTAAAAAACCGCATCCACATCAGTTCATCCGTTTAAGAGCTACGGAGCTACAGACAGACACATAGCGGTCAAACTTATAACAACACCTTATATTAACACCTCTCTTTTTGCGTCGGGGGTTAAAACGAACTGAAAATTCTCCATTGGTACCTAAAAAAAGAAAACAGCTAGCTACCCACTTGGAACCATTAATAACCCTTACAAGCACCTGGCGACGATGCAATCCAATAATTTCCGAGACAATGGACGCAATAAGAAAAGAAAAAAGAAAAAGATTACGTATCATTATTTATGGGGACTGATATAAGAACGCAAGTTACTATTAATTAATTGTGATAACAACCGATAGTAGGTTTTAGCTTTTGGTTTTGATTTATTTTGGGGTCGGTTATTTGTTTTTATGTAATTATTAAGTGTTATGGACGAAATAAGCCTATTACCTTGCCAAATTGTTGAAAGGATCTTTCAAAGGGACATATCTTTCATTGCGTTTCGGAAACGCGCGTCTACTTGCGTTAGATTTTTAGCCGACTGCAGTGAAGCCCAAAAGAATATTAATGTTTTTAGCCCGTATGTTTGTCAGGTTTGTCAACGTGGCTTTCATGACCATGGCTTTCACCCATCCGTGGTTGTGATAAAAAGTAACAATGATACCTACCCTACCTCAATAGGCAGTACCATTCAATCTCTCACACTAGGAGCTAATGATGACCAAAGTGGTCTATATCGACAACCATTGTAAGATGTTACACTTTTAAATCTGTGATATCTTCTAAGATATTCAGTTTAATGATATGCTGTAAAGTGCAATTTTGATCTACATTAAATGCACAACGTATCTAACGTATTTAATCGGATAAGGATTAATACTGTATTGTTTAATATAGCTTCGTAAATAAACCATATTTTTTTAGTAGTATGTAAAAGATAAATATGGTTATTGTGGGTTATTCTTAGGATATAGACGTATACCATTGCAGTCTTTTCTCTAGAACATTTTAAGATATATAATTCCGTAGTACATTATTTTGATCTATCTCGTAAGGTTTAGCGAATGTAAGCGCCCAAAAAATATTTATGTATTTTTTACAAATCTTTGAAATTCTCGACTATATGGACAACACTAATTTCATATGAGTAGTGTAGGGTTCATAAATTCCAATACATCAGCACTTACAAATCCATACGAGTAGAAAAAATAAACACCCCAGTCCAATTTCTTTGTACTAAATGACGCTGATTTATGGCCCGATGGCCATCCTCTTCCTTATAACGCGTCCCTCTTTTTGTGGCCAGGCCTCGACCTTGTACATTGGCCTGACAGTAATGTGGCCTTAGCGTAATCACTTTTCTTACCTTTCGAGAAACGAATAAAAATATATTGGAATCTTCGATCGCCGTTTGTCTTTTTTCGTATGATTTGGGACCGATTTTTGGTAAATTTAGGTACTTAGAAGTTTTCATATCAATATTAAAAAGTTAGCTACCAGTATTTTAATAAAATGGAACGTATTTCTGAGACTTACCAATTATTCATATTTTGTTTATTTCATTCAAAGTTGATTTAAAATATTCTCCTTTATTTTGGTCTCAGATTCAGTCTATGGCCGAGCTAGACTGACATAAACTGTATGAATTGGTGTTATTTTTTTTAGTCACATATGAGAAGACTAGAATAAAAAACTTTTTTACAAAAAAACAACCGACTTCCAAAAAAAACACTAAAAGACGTGAAAAATAACTTTAATTTCGGAAGTCGGTGCCTTTGGTTTTGTATTTTCGTGTTTGGCCACCGACTTCCGAAATTAAAGTTATTTTTCACGTCTTTTAGTGTTTTTTTTGGAAGTCGGTTGTTTTTTTGTAAAAAAGTTTTTATTTTTCACTTTTTAGTTGCGGTACCTACCCCACACAAATTCGTATATCACTACTTGGTGTGTAAATAACAGTGACAGGAAATTATTAACACATCATCCATATAAACTAAGTGGAAAAAATATGCAGTATTAAGGATAACTCAAAAACTACTGGTCAGACCTTGATCAAATTTAAATGGGACCACATGTGAAGCACCACCTATCAAATAAAAAAAGAATCATCCAAATCGGTTCACCCAGAAAAAAGTTATGAGCTAACACACATAAAAAAAAAAAAAAAAAAAAAAAAAAAAAAAAAACATACAGACGAATTGAGAACCTCCTCCTTTTTGTGAAGTCGGTTAAAAAGAGGTTTCTTTCTGAAACAGGCAGGGTATTCGATTTAGCAGGCTCTAAACATTATCCAACATTCAAACAAAAAATACTTCATGTATTTTCCTTCGACATAAACAAACGAATTTTCCGCAGCTACGCCATTTTCCCGTCCCCTATCTCCGAGGACATAGCCTGCGTACATTTCTCTAATAATATAATATGTGTACCGTATAAAGAATCGTTTATTGCGTTATACGGAACCATGTTGTCCGTCGTTACGGTTTTATTGCCGATGCTAACCCCCGGATTGATGCAAAGTTCACGTATCAAAGTTATCGTTGTATGATGAGGTTTTATGACGAAAAATATTCTTCTAGTGTGTGAATTGTTATGGTTGTTTGTTTTGGAGGAATAGAATAGAATAGAATACTCTTTATTATGTACACCATAAAAATTACAGATATAAAAGTAGAAATTTTACATAGGGTGACACAATGGGCGGTCTTATCGCTAAAAGCGATCTTTTACAGACAACCTTTGGATGGATTCAAGGTAGAAGGAGAGACAATAATGCAGATAGTCAGTGGTGTACCATTTACATATACAACAAATACATACATACATAAAACATATACCTATCTACATAATATAATATATACAATAATAAACATGAAACAAGAGTAAGGAAACTAAATGTAATGACAATGTTTAAGGAGAGAGGAAGTGTTTTTTAACCAGAATTTTAAAAGTGGACAAAGATTGAGCACGCCTTATCGACATAGGCAAGGCATTCCATAACCGTACTGCTTGAACTGTAAAAGACTTGTCATAAAAACTGGTGGAATGCCTCGGCATCTCTAGTCTTAAGTTTTCCGATGACCTCAGGTATCTATTATGTGTGTCATGAAGGAACTTGAAACATTCTTTAAGATAAGAGGGGGGGTAGGGGGGGGGGGGAGAGAGGGTTTTGATAATATTAAGAAAGTGGTAGTTGTGGTTTTTGTGTTTATTTCGGCACGTTTTTTCTCGACTGCTGTTGTTTATAATACTCACGGCATTCAATGGAATTAATGTACTGTGTCTCGTAATGTTAATTACTTTGCATACCTACTATTGTATAGAATCAAGTTTTTTTTCTTACTAAACATACAGCTGTGCCGCTGGGTAGTTTGTTGCGCCACTTCTTCTCCCCAGCACTACGAAGCGGTGAAGGGCGGGCGTTTTGGGAGACTGTCGTATGTAATTTTTACGTTTTAAAAGTGCTGATTCTCAGCCAAATTTGAATACACGACTTCTGATTTTGTTTTTGAATTACTATCGATGTCAATGACAGTTTGAGTAATAACAGCCGCACGGGTCGATCGATCGAGTTAAGCTACGCTTGGCGCGGTCGGTCCGTGTATGGGTGACCATCTTTACATACCAAGACCCCCCCGTGCCTCGGAAAGCACGTTAAGCCGTTGGTCCCAGCTGTCATTTTTGGATCTTTGACAGTCGTTACGGGTCATAGGAAAATCGAAAGTCTGACAACCAGTCTTACCAAGGTGTATAGTGTTACCTAGTAACAGAGTTATGGAGGTCAGATATGCAGTCGCTCCATGTATAATACTCGTATTCAGCCCATCCGGTTAGACTGGTAGCCGACCCCAACAGAGTTGAGAAAAGGCGGGAAGATTGCATACTATCGATACTTCGTGTGGATATAATCAACTAATAGTTGATCAAACTGCCTATATTGCATAAAAAAAAATTGGAAAATCCAAAAGTGTACGCCTCATAATCTCATTCAATTCTATAAAACATAACAAAAAAATTAGAGAATAGAGAATTAATTGATTCAAAGAGAGGATGAGATGTAATATCTATTAATTTTTTTATAACTCTACCGTGATTTTCGAAAGGACTTAGATTTCGATAATACAGAAGCGTTTAAAAAAAATGAACTCGATTAATTCAGTTTTTCGGGAGTTACGGTGACCACGCCAGGATCCATACATACAGACACACGGACGTCCACAGAATATTTTTTTTAAACAGTTTTTTCATTATTTTAAATACCAAAATTTCTTTTGAAAATAACATGAGTGTTGAAACTAGTGTTTCTTGTTGACGTTTGCGTGTGAATATTATTCTACAAGTGCGATAAGAAGTAAATAGAGACATTTTTAGCTCAAGGAATTACTTGTTCTTTGTAAGTCGAGAGTAGAGCACTGCCTCACGCGCTTCGCTTATGAGGCGTTCAATAAAGTTATAAAGAGATATGGGGTCATGTGTGTCCATGGCATCACAGCGGGCTCTATCAAAATACCAGCGCTACGGTTTTTTTTTTTAATATCGCAGCATTATGCTGAGTAAGGAGCCTTTTTGGCCTCGCACAGGTCGTTTTTTTAATTACTGCCTTTTGGACTTAGCATCGTTTCGTAACCTGTAGAAAAACCTCCTGTATCCGGATTTTACACCATTTCACTACTACATTTTCAGAACGAAAAAAAAAAAAAGATAAGAAAACCAAAAATAAGAATTGCGACCCTGCCAGGATTCGAACCTGGAATCTTCTGATCCGTAGTCAGACGCGTTATCCATTGCGCCACAGGGCCTGGTTGCTCAACGGCCTAATTTACTGTTCTTTATTTTTTTAAATCGATTTTAACCGTAAGAAGTAAATCTCTCATAGTTAATTTACAAGAGTACTTGCCTATATAGTTTTTACAGTTTCTTCCCTATAATATGACTAACATGTTAAATTAGAAGAAACACTTTGAGAAACTATAAATAGCATGTTTGTGTGTATATAGGTTTTTATAAAAAGTTCACATTAAATAGGTACTATCACTGCAGTCACTTTGTTACATATAATAATACAAAGAGTTTTACTTAGGTAATTGATTGAAAAGGCTTACTTAGGTATCTATCTAAGTAAGTAGGTACATCCTTTTTAGTCAATTACCTAAGTAGAATTCAGTACCAATTCATCCAGTTCATTACCAATCTATTTAGTTCCCCCACCCTTTTACACTACAGACGAAAAAGGGGTAAAGTGACACATCACACAGTTCAAACACGTAGCCAATAAATCATTAACGATCCTAATCACTGTCACAAGTGACAAAAATTGTCACAAGCTCCACATTTTTAACAAAGGTCTTGACTAATCCCATTTTACCGTATCGATGGATAAGTGAGATAAAATGAGGAAACGTTATTAAAAAAGTTTTATTGGAAAGGCTCTTAAGTACGTAAATTTCGTACCTACATTAAAAATATGGGCAAGGTTTTTCATCAAAGTTCGACAAAGTTTACAGGACGAAGTTTCCGTATGTTTACAAGTTATTATATCTTAAGAAGAAGATTATTCTTGTTCTAATTAAAAAAAAAAAGCTTTTTAAAAATTCGCTTTGAGAAATACTTACGGAGTCTGGATCTGGAAAACTAATCTTTCATTTTCCATTTTATATTTTTTGACAGTAGTAGCGGCTCCGTGCTGCTGTATTATAACTACTGATTGTATAACTAATTATGATCCTTAAGGCCATTAGGTAAGGCCAAGGGTAAGTAATGGCTATTAATGTGAAAGTATTTTACACGACATGATAAGTTCCTGTAACTGTGTGCGTGGTTTTTTTCCATAATAAAACTTGGCAAAAAACGATAACATTGTAGGAAACGCACAATCCCCACATTTAGCCAAAAACCCGGTGATTGCAGACTCTTAAGAGGCTTACAAGACCGAAAACGCGGTCACTGTCGGATTGCTTATAAAAGAAAGAGACGCGCGATGACACAACGCTGGTAATTTATTGCAAAATATGAAGCAAATAGGGATTTACAAAAAATCTATTCATTGGACTAAAAAATTAAAACACTATTACGTTAGTATGTTACTTGTAGAATAATCTGACAAAAAAACGGAATGTTTGCATTGTATTAGTATGGTTTTTAAAAGCAAAAAAAAAAAATTGAGGTATCTTCGTGATTTTTTTCTATCATATCAAGTTAATTGTATTATGTTTTGAACACACTATCTAACTAGCATATATCCAGAAGAATATCATATATTTTTCTGGTTTTGGTTACTGCAGTGGATCATATATTTTTAGGCATTATAAATTTGCGTTTAGGTCATGTAGTCCCCTTAATGGCACTAAAGATAACACTGCTGCTTATTCTGACACCTATCCCCTAGCTTATTACAAGAGCGAACGGCAATACAGGATGGTGTATTTCACCAACAATTTTGAATACCATAACAATACTCTTTAACATTCCCAAATGCTCCATGCGATTATCTACAAAGGCACACGTGTTGAAAGTCATTTGTATAGCGGGTGTTATCTGGAGGTATTGTTTTAAGGCATAATATCCGGGGCTGACCCGGTAGGGTTGTGATAGCTTACAAATCTAATTCCGGGTATCTCGCGAGGTCACCGCTGCACACAGCGTCTGTAGAGCGAGTAGAGATGGGAATATTTACGATGAAATGGGATTCTTTTTTATGTGAATTTGTTTTGTCGATAAATTGTGCTTTGTGTATGAGACGTTCCTCACTACGTTTCAGAATATTGCGAAAGCACGTTGGGATTGACCTATATATTTTTGTAATGTTACTTACTTAAATAATTGTTTATTTATTCATACCAATTTTATTTACAATGGATAAACTTCTTATAATAAATTAACTATCAAACTATGAAAATAAAAATATGATAACTGAACTTAACTAAAACCATTAACAAAATAAAATATGGCGTCGAAAAACTCCTCCGCAATGTACCCAAGAGACTGGCGGCATTGCCACGTTGTATGGCAATGCTTAGCCTCTGGCCAAGGTAAAAGCCAGCCCTTGGATCACTGGAAGTGTCCACCAGCCGTTTAGAGATTTCGTTGAACAAACCATGAGCACACGGACCCCACGCCCCGAGATTTTCCACCCAAAAATATTACTTGCTAGCGATCTAATTGTTCAGACCAGGTATGACTTTTATACTGGGGGACTTTTATACAGGTCATCGACGTGCAAACTGTTACCATGAAATTAGCTCATATTTCTAGACTCCTCGCATAGAAAAATTATATGCTGGGCGTCTAGAATCATGTGCGCGTCGATGTTTACATCGTGTATTTAGAACGATGTCTAAAATATTATATAAGAATGTCGCAAGCTAATCGATAAAAATAAAAATAACTAATAATACTGTACACAAACCTAATTAATTAATTATTTTAATTTAAAATTTTGAATTGTTTTTTTATCTTTTTTATTACGGATACTTTAAACGTGCACGTATTTCTACATCGTTCTCACATTTTTAATTTGAACATGAATAATGTAAACAATTTGTTTTTTGTAACTATATATTGATTTAAAAGAGTGTCCATGGAGTTTCATGCCCGTTCTTCTCCATAGGTACCTACTACGCTTTGGAATGGGCAACTAGCTTCATTTTTCTGACTGACCGACCCTTTGACAATTCAAAAGTGCCTGTAATTGGTTTATTTGAAATAAATGCGTTGAGTTTTGAGTTTTGAGTTTTAGTAATATATAAATATACATAATTATACACCCAATTAAACTCATCTAATAATTTTTAATAATATTGAATTGCGTGAATTGCTGCTTAGTTCTCTTCCTCTCTCCTAATTCTGCTGTGCCCGACAGGGTCCATATTGATCTTTTACTTTTTTAGACCATCTATGTAATACATATGGAATGCAATAAAAAATTGAGTATTGAGTATTGAGTAAGTAGGAGAAGTTATTGCTACAGAACTCTATAAAGTAAAATTAACACTTATAAACAGGGACAAAACGGATTTTCTATGTAAATCTGTCAACAATTTACAGGAAAATCGAAACGCTGCTAGAATGAGTACCTACATTAATTTAAAAATTAGTTTTTTTTGTTTTATTTACCTGAAAGAAATCCTCTACAATAAAGAGATACTTGCACAATCAGTAGGTACAAATTGTCGACGTTACCCTCTTGTGGACTGTGACAATAAGGTCCCTTTGAATTCTGCTGACTCCGTAACAAAAGAGGAGGATGATCAATATATTTGATAAAGGAGACGATCAGGAGGCCCCACTGTGTGATCAAGGAAAATATGGGCCACTGCACAAAGGTTGATTTAGAATTGGAAATCGTCTGTAAGCGCAGGTGTTTCTTCTTTGACGTATCTCTCTACATTTACGGATACCCTACAATGGAATTAATGATTATTTGTACTGATCATAGCGTTAATTGGTTCTGTGGAACTGTTTGATTTTGTTATTGAGTATTAGCATAGCCACTATGAATAGTTACGTGTTTATCTAGGGGAGTTTCAACATTTCGCGTTGCGTGTTTTTTTTTCTAAATCGCCACCTGGATTTGTTTGTACCTGAAATTTCAGTACTTTTTATAATAAAACTTCTTAACCATTACCCTAATCAGAACATTTTATCACATAACCTATATGTATTGTGCTTAAAAGACAAATACACAACCTAATTCAGAACGATTACAGAATGAACCCTACAGTCCCAATAGAAATTGTTTTCATTAAGAACATTAGTCGCACACTTGCTAATGAATGCACCAGCCGGATGTTAGTTACTCTAATGCAGAGTGGAACTGTGGAAGTCTGGGCAAGGTGCCAAGAAAACGTTGCTAAAAAGAAGAAAAGCAATTTTGTTAGACATTATGTTAGTACGCTTTTGTATATTGACAGGAACTGGCCCTGTGGCGCAATGGATAACGCGTCTGACTACGGATCAGAAGATTCCAGGTTCGAATCCTGGCAGGGTCGCAAAACTTCAATTTTGCGTTGTATTTTGTAATCTTTACATCGAATCCATTTATTTGACTTTTAGCAAAAGATAAGCTACCTGGCTATTTTCTCGGACTCTTTCCGCGCCCGTGGGTAGTGTATTCAATTATTGTGTATAAGAAGATGGTCAGTAACATGCTCCTTTATACTAGAAACAACATTATATTTACTGTTGTAATCTTATCACTCAAACGTCAAAATTCTGTTAAAGAGGCTGGAACGGTAATGTGCAGAAACTTTTAAATTGTATTATCGATAGTTTTTTTACTCCGTCACTGTCCCATCCCTATATGTCATGTCTCCGGGCACTGCAGTCTGAAATGCGCCTCACTGAAGCCCCATCTACCGGGATTTGGTACTTTTATTTATTTTGCTATGATATCCCGACGGCAAACTGGATGCCTTTGTTTTGTTACAAGTTACATAATATTTGGATTACGGCATGCTCGTTTTGCTGTTTCTAAAGCTTGTTTACTTTCCATTTTGAAAAAAGAACGCGTTCCAAAATAGTGTTGTTACTTTTGAATTGTTGTTTTGTTTGATAACGATATTCGTTTTTTAAACTGTGATTGAAACACAATGTGTTTACAGTGTTTTCATCGCGTTTTTTTAGCTATCGTGTTTTGATTGTCATCGATATTCGATTTCATGGACGGTTTTCAAAGCCGTTTATTTGGCTCAGTCGCAAAATGATCACTTCTCAAAATGTCTACCGGACGCAAAATGTCTCTTTTTTTCCAATGCATATTCATTCCTTCCTTAAAGTAAGAAATCGGTCAAGTGCGAGTCGGATTCGCGTGTAGAGGGCTATATATTTAATATTTTATTTAGATAGGTAGGGTAGGTACCTATTTTTATAGTACTGCATTGGTAGTTAATAGAGACGTGACGTGCATGCTTGTTGAAAACGATAAACTCGCACATCCTCGAGCATGCAAAAGTAAACGCTCTGTCTGTGTCGATTTTTATACTAAATGTCAATATTGATACAGTTACTTATTCAGTCAAATTAAAAAAATGCTCGAGCATCCGCGAGGGCTTTTCCGTTAGGTGGAAACTGACACTAAGGCGTCGGAGTGTAAAAAAAAAAATGAAAGTAAAACTTTTTTCATATTAGCGGTATCTACACAGCCACATGCGAGCTAACGTCATACTGACGTCATGCAAATCCTGCATCGCGCAAGCAGAGCTTACCGCGCGACTAGCATATGCTAGTCGCGCGGTAAGCTCTGCTTGCTTGTATATATATACAACATCCCGACATCAACCGTCGGGCAGTTGCCCACCAGACACAACACCCGTCTGGTCGGAGGATCCTCTCTTTTCCATAGAATGTGAGTGAGCTTTATACCCTTTACACCCTGTTCCTCATACCTCTATACTATACCTCTATATCATCAATTTTTCTAAATTAAGCCAGTTACACACAATCATAATATCCCCTAATAACAAAGTTGTATATAACTACATACATTAATTCAGGCCATGCCACGCACAGTGCAACAACCGAACAGCTGCTTCCGTATATAATATCTTTGTAACGAGCGTGTGCTCGTATCTTTAATCCATCAAAGTCGGGAACAGTGACAGCGTCATGTACCCACTTAAGTAACGGGCTTTAGGGCAGCGATTTTTATCAGGAACCCCCTTGTCTGATCACAAGTATTGGAAATGGCGTGGTGTCAAATTTTATTGGAACAAAGTTCCTTATCGCACGTTGTGACGTACCAAAAGTCATTTCACTCAAAATGTTATACTTTTTTCGGTCCAGCTCTCATTTGCCAAGTGATCAAAGCCGAAAGGAACTTCGTCCCAACAGGATGTTCCATGACACATCTCGATATATTTTTTTTGTTGGGAATTTCTGTGGGTAATTATTATTCCATACAGGGCTATCATGAGCATTTCACATACAATCTGTGAAGAGAGGATTTCGTCCGATCTTTGGTAAAAAACCCTGAGATGAGGATTTCGTCCGGCCTTTGGTAAAAAAAGACTGCGAAGTCATTTGCGATACTGAACTTCAGAAAAAACATTTTTAATAAAAAAAAAACGACCGTTTTCTAAAAATAACACTACAAAGTGAAAAATATATAAAACTAAAGACACCGACTTCCGAAATTAAAGTAATTTTTCACTTTGTAGTATTTTTTTGGAAGACGGTTGTATTTTTATTTGTAAAACTGTTTTTAATATTCACATTTTAGTTGCGGTACCTACCACACAAATTCGTATACCACTACTTGTTATGTAAATGACAGTGACAGGAAGTTATTATAACATCATCAATATACACTAAGTGTAAAAAATACGTAGATATTATTGAAGCTAACAGAAAAACTACCCAACCAAATTTAATAAAATTTATATGGGAGATTTAATTATTTGCTTACACAATTCCGCTCACCTTAGGACCCAACTAAGATCTCAGCTTACACTGATACGGCATAGCAACATTCGAGATCCTGACGTCATCATATTTTGTGCGTTGTCACTTGTTAGCTGGCACATAACACCCTTTGTCTATACTCAATACATCATCAGCCTGTAGCTTGCTATCCAATTTCTGGATAGCCAGGCCCTGCAGTCTCGACAAGTATAACGACAAAAATTGGTCGTTAAGTCTAATCGATGTCAAATTTCTTTAGTAGATTTTCAACCCTAAACTTTCGAAATAACGTTGAAAATCTATTAAAGGAATTTGACAACGATACGACTTAGCGACCGATTTTTGTCGCTGTCTAATGTTGAGACTGCAGGGGCAAGGATTGTTAAGACTGCGGTGGCTGCCACATAGCGTCCGCAATTTACGGTCGCATGACGTCACTGAAAAGTTATTTATGAAAGTAAGTAGATGTATTTCCCTGGAGATTTTTAGACACAATAAAGTGAAATCTCGCTGCCATCATTCTCCTCATTCTTCTCATTCATTCCTAAAACCCCCTCTTATCTTATAGAACGTTTCAATTTCCTTCAGGACACACATAATAGATATCTGAGGTCATCGGAAAACTTAAGACTAGAGATGCCCATGCAATCCACCAGTTTTTATGACAAGTCTTTTACAGTTCAAGCAGTACGGTTATGTAATGCCTTGCCCGTGTCAATAAGGCGTGCTCAATCTTTGTCCACTTTTAAAATTCTGGTTAAAAACACTTCCTCTCTCCTGAAACATTGTCATTACATTTACTTTCCTTGCTCTTGTTTCATGTTTATTATTGTATATTTTATACGTAGATAAGTATATGTTTTATGTATGTATTTGTTGTATATGTAAATGGTACACCACTGACTACCTGCATTATTGTCTCTCCTTCTCCCTTGAATCCATCCAAAGGTTGTCTGTAAAAGATCGCTTTTAGCGATAACACCGCCCATTGTGTCACCCTATATAAAATTTCTACATTTATATCTGTAATTTTTATGGTGTACATAATAAAGAGTATTCTATTCTATTCTCATGACAGCTGGCTCTGAAACCGTTCAGCGGGGCCACCGCTGTCGTAGGTTACCATAGCTTTGAAGGGCGGGCATTTTGGCGGACTGTCTCATATAATTTTACCGTTCAAAACGTGTCGAATCTCAGTCTAGTTTGAATAAATGACTTTGATTTTGTTTTAATTTTACTGAGCAACTCTTAACTCCAACCATGGTTATGAGACTTGTTTAAAGCGAAGAAACTAGAGACCCTAACACGCACGTTTTTTTTATAGAAAAATATAACTATCCTATAAAAATTTTAGTTATTTTTTTTGCGACAACCATAGTACCCTAGTATAACCCATAGATATGAATAAAGTCTTATAACTAAGTAAATATTATGTTTAAAACAAATATTTTCAATTTTAAAATCGTTTGAATTCACGTGAAAATTGAAAAAAGTAACCACCCTAATTGCGTAAAACACTATTGATCAGAAACTGAATCATTTTGAACGATATTGCTAATCCGTTGCTTCATATGTTCGAAACATTTGTCTTCTTAACAACGTAAATAACGCAATGAGTGTTGTTGAACTGTCAAAATGAGAGCTATTCCTACTGTTAGTGTGTTACGCAATTACCCCGCTGGTGTGACATTTACAATATACTATATTATTAAACTAATATTTAATATAAGTTCCCATTATGAGAAAGATATCACTTGTAGGTATACCCATATTTCTTACATCCATTTATAACATTTTCCTTGTCATGGGGCGGAGTTAGAAGACATTAATCTTGAATCATAAGTAAATTGTTTTTATTGTACTTATAAATAATACCTTCATTAAATTGTTATTTTTTTTGCAATAACCGATAACTCCAAAGCCATAGTAGATCCTATTTTATGATACAATGCAAAAAAAGGAAGCGAGAATGATCATTTTGACGGCGTGGCGCGGCGGCGCTACACAATGAATGGCTTTTGAAAAAAAAGAGGAAATCGGATTGATTTGTAGAATGGAAGGTCGTGTGCATTCCAAAAAAATCTGAATGTATATAGATAGATAAATAAATTATTATTTTATTCACTGCACACAAATGCACAATTAAATGATAACTAAGTATCTAGGTACCTACATGAATTTATAGAAAATACAAGGTCCCAATCATAAACGAACAAAAAAATTCCAACAGATTCTCGCTAACAAAAAACTGTGTCACTCAAGTCGGCCAGCTCGCTGTACGTACAGGCCGCTCTGTACGCACACATTCACACATTCGTCGGCCGGCGATCGGCCACTACGCGCGCAAACGGCAACACTCACACATAAATATATTCACATATAAACGGGACTCAGTTTTATCTTAGCGGAGTTACGTCCAATATTTTTGCCAATATACAAAAAGAAAAAACATTTCAAAGAACGCAGCTGATACTATGACAATGACGTACCTACATAAATTCAAATAAACATCAACTACAGTGCGTTGTATAGTTGAAACATGTTTGTACTAACACGCTCGTAAGACGATTTTGTTATTGTATTGTTTATGCTTTTATTCAAGTATCTTTGAAAATGTGGATCACGCTCATATTATTAACAAATATTTTTTTAAGTGAAAACTGCTTTAACAAATAATTTTTGGTAAGGGCAAAACTTATGGGTTCGCGTCACCGACTTACTAATGTGCCGTGTTACGCCAGACTGGCAACGCGCAGCGGCCTATGGACATTTTGGGGTTTTCACTTCTTTTTATTTAAAGAATTATACAATGTGTAACTTAAATAATGCACAACCTCTTAGGGGGTCATTGTACTCATCATTATGAACAACTTTTAATAAAGGACCAAATATGAAAACGCGAAAAAATAATCAGCTGTTCCCTACATTTTGACGAGTTATGCGAACATAAATGTAGGGAACAGCTGATTATTTTTTCGCGATTACAGATTTAGTCCCATAGTAAAAGTTAGTTTACCAGAGTTAATGTAGAGTTTATTGTTGGCGGTTAAGCAGTGAAGACGTTTAGAAACTGTCACGCGTTCCGTATAGTTGGTCGTGTACGTCGTGTACCTACAGTCTGTAATTCGAAAGTGTGATTAATTTGATCGTAAGTTATAATTTGATTTGAGCTGCAAACGGTCTTTCTATTGCAACACTACCCATAGTACGCCCACAGTAGTTAAAATATGGCTGCTAATAACTAGAGAGACATACCTTCTCCGTCATATATATTGTTGATAAGGTTTAACAATATTTTTTTGGTCCTTTAATATCACAAACTTATACACAAACAGGCCAGAAACAACTCTTTAGGCTAGACAAATATTTTTTATATCTCAGCCAGTTCACTGACATTATCTAAGTAATAAATTTTATCCATTCTACTACACCTTGTCCGTAATACTACAATAGACTAAATTCAGCACCGTACACTGCATTATTACTGTTACCCCCTTCAGTGTAAACTATGGAGGACCACGACAACTTGCAACAATTTGTAGCAATTGTGTTCTATACAAAGCACTTTACAAGGGGCACAATGTAACTAAAGTTGCCTATGTTAGTTTAGTAGTAAACTCGACCTGTTCGTAAGTCCGGCTGCATGCAACAATAAGCCCCTTATCGTTATATGGTGTGAATTTGCGAGTATTGAGAATGGAGTGCTCAGATGAAATAGGTTTTAAACTTAAACAAAGTTAAGTACAGTGCTACTATTTCCTTAATGCTAATTTCCATGTCCATCAATAATTAGATTTATTGTGTACAATAATTTGAATTCAGAACTAAGTACTTTAGTGTTGTTTTGTTTTTACGTAACAACAATTAAAGTACGTAGTTCTGAATTCAAATGACTTGCTTATTGTAATAAGTCATTGTTCTAAGAAGAAATTTGATGTTACAGATCACATTACTTCCTGGAGGTAAAAAATAAATTAGTTTTAGAAGAACACAGATTAGGTACTTGAACACGAAGTTCCAGGACATACTTAGCCCTCACGAAATCAAGTCCCAAGAGGTATACAAAAAAGCTTCATAAAAACTTTTTAAGATAAAATATTTATTTAATGGATTCCTAATGCCTACAGTTTAGGGTCTTTAACTTGCAAAGTAGGTACCAATGTTTAAAATGTTTTTCGTTTCTACATAAATTCGATTGTTACGACTGCCTTTCGCAAGTTTTCTTCAAGATTTTTTTTTAAGTCTTTTGGCCTGGTTCTTATTACTTAATTAATAAATATATTTGGTTATTATGAGGTACCTACTAGCATCGCCTCGCGTTTTCACCCGCATCGATCCCTTGGGAATATCGGGACAAATGTATCCTATGTATTAATCCAGGTTATAAATTACCTGTGTGCCGAGACGTTTTTGCATGATTGAGTAACAAACATCCAAACATTCAAACATCCAAACTTTCACATTTATAATTTCAATAGGAAGTAGGATACTAAAATGCATGTATATATGTTTTGATCGTGTATTATCGGGGTCATATAATGTCAAGATGTACTGTGGATACTTTGCGGTACCAAATTAGTTTTCGGAGATTATACAGCATCCTAATTGCGTAACACACTATCAGTCACAATCTAAATCATTTTGAACCCTATTGCTAATCCATTGCTTCATATGTTCGAAAAAATTGTCTGCTCAACAATATAAATAACGCAATGAGTGTTGTTGAACTGTCGAAATGAAAGCCATTCCTACTGTAAGTGACTTCTCTTACAAAATGCCATCTACTTCCACCATTTCCGAGCTACCATTGAAAATAGCTTACCAGTTCTCAATTATACAATCATCCTTTCAAGAATACACTTTTCTTTCGAAATGGTGGCACTAAGCACTTATCATTAAATACCAAAGAACACACCACATTGTAACCTCATCTTTAAGTCACAATAATTGTATGAAATAAAATAAAACTTCAACTAAACCTGACACGGTACAGAAAGTGAAACACGACCTAAGTGTTTGGGTTTTTTTTAAAACTTTTTTTTACCTTTTTGTTTGCACAGTTTTATGCGGTTGTCTTGCAACTTAGGTTGCTGTTTCTAAACGACTTTAAAAAGGAGGAGGTTCTCAATTAGTCTGTATTTTTTTTGCATGTTTGTTACCATCCGATCCGTATAGTCTTAATGTACCCTGGGCACATACTTCTCAAATGACCGACTTCGTGACACCCACTGCACACGAGTTTTTTTTTATATATTTGCAGTCCTTTGCTTTGTGTCTATTATCGCCACACTTCGCACTCTTCGAGTTTGTTTAAAGTTTCCGTTGCTTCCGTGCTACGCTCCACAGAAATAGCGTCTCATTCCGCGACTTCCAATGACAGCGCTAAGCTGACCGCTCGATTTTATGTGAGATCTTCCTCAGCGAACAACCTTTTGCGGATTACATCGCTCTTTAAGCCACGTACTAACTGGTCGCGCAAGTTTTCATCTAAGGTTATATTGAAATTGCAGTGTTTTGACATTTTTTTTATCGTGAGACATATTCGGCCACCGATTCTTCCATTTGCTGTCGCCGCTGCTGGATCCTAGACCTCTCGGCTAAGATTGATGGTGTTGGCTGCAGGTGTGCCGCCAATAACTCCACTGCTCTATTAGGCGTCAATTCAGCGGGTTTTAGTGGACTTCCCAATGATGAAAGGAGCTCATAGGCCTTCTCACCCATCATCGAAATCAGCGTCGGCAGTTTGAGCTCAGTTTTTACGTTGTTGACTAAAAAGTATGTCTCTAGTCGCTCAACATAAGCGGACCAGTTCCCTGTTATTACGTTAAGCTCACGTACCTCTCCCACCGACATTTTATTTGGTTTAGCGCTGTAATTAGACTCGATAGATTGATTTTAATTTTCCTCGTCGCCACTGTTAATTAAAAGGCGTGCGCTCAGTACAACATTTATTTTAGGAAGGGCATAGACAACCCAATTACCCAAGCTTTGTTAGAAGAGAGCCATAGAGTTGTCTCTATGGCCTTATAAGGTGAGTATACACAACATGTATCAAAAATGAGTTAAAGCTGATTTCATACAGAATTATTTTTTAGATTTTTAAATATATTATATTGTATTATTTTTGAAATATCCTCTTGACCGTCAGGCGACGAAAAAATTAATTGGAACAACGCAGCTTGCGGTAGGAATATACTGGCAGAAATCGTCACGCGAAAAAGTGATCATACTTGCGACTGTCTTCTTCTAATTCGATAGAAGGAGAGAGAGAGAGAGGGAGAAAATATGAAATTTGGTCAAAATGAAAAACCAAGATGGTGGCTGCGAAAAATTTCACATTTTTCACATAGTAAAAGTCTGTTGCTCCTTTCCATGAATAACTACTATGTTCCGTAAAGGTCTGTCAACGTATTCTGATTGCACCATTAATAATAAATATGATTTCTTAAATAAAAAAATAATAATTAACATTATTATTAATCTCACATACATGTATAAGAAGTAAAAGGACACTTCACAATTTTAGTATGTTACACGATAGTTTCTAAAGTTTAAAACTTATTGTAGTACTGTTACTGTTGATTATCAGAGGAAAACAGCATGTCTGTTCCATGAATTTTATTTCATGAATCTGAATAGTCTTTCCACGCTGATTTAAAAAACATATGCCTTTTTTATGCAGCAGCCCTAGTTAATCAGCTATTTTTTTTTTTTCTTGATTGCACTCTTCTGGATGTTCCGAAGATGTACATGGCTGTTGTGGTACCGGTGTGTCACTAGTATTCAAGACCGGTCTTATAGCTGATTTTAAGTTAGGATATACCCAGTTCGAGTGATTTTTATGGTTTATTCCTATGATTGTCGTAACACAGAAATAACAGTCATCGTGATGATTGGATGGTTCACGCCAGATCATAGGAGCTTTGCACTTAAAAGAGGGTCCTTTTTTGCTTGCCCATAATCGCAAAGACTCGACACAATTTTTATATATCAAACTAGGTATCCAAGGCTTGACATTTGTCAGCAATGGAAATCCATATTAGTCTAAGTATGCTTTTTTCACGAAGTCGGAGACGTTCAAACGTATTTTTTTTAAATATGTTCTCCACAAATAGCACAAAAACAGTCAGGGCTATTTAAACACGTCCTATTATCAGGGCTATTTAAAATTATACAGAAACTAGTTTAGTTACACTGCTATTGATATAAATTATCGACTACTTAAGTAAATTTAAGACTGTACCTGTATCTCACTAACTAGAGCTGCTACAAAAAAACTGAGGCTAGATTTGCAGCGCACCCTAATTAGTAAACAACCGTAGTAAAACTGCATGCAACCAAAAAAAGTTCGATTTTGTTTTTCTGTGTTATCTTTCCCTATCTAATAATAAGTGACTTATGTGATATAGATACTAAGTATGTTTTTTTTATTTGTTTTATTATTAGGCTTTTCAAAATAAAAGTTTTGCAGATAAATAATTCGCTTTACCATTATTTTTGTAATGACATATGTATGGTTATTACTAATTTTCAACTATAAGTTCCTCGACAAAATGTTTATGTTGACTGGGCTAGACATTTTAATAAGTAATTTAAAAAGTGTTAATGACGATCACTAATAGGTACATTATTTTGAGACTGATTTTATATGACTAATTCAACAGACTGATTCTATTATTAATAAATGATTAAGAACTGATTTCGTTGTTTTAAATATATTATGTGAAACAGCCCTAATATTTCGTTTTTCTTATTTTTTTGTTACGTTGTTCATTTTTGTAACTGTATTCGTTTTTTTTTTATTTTTGTAGCTGTACAAACATTTTGAAAATGACCCAAGTACGTAATGTATTTCTAATAGGGATGGGCCAAAATTCGTTTCAAATTCGGCCGAACTTTGGCCGAACTTTTTATTTTCACCGAATGTTCGGCCAAAGTTCGTATTTGGTACGTAAACACCGTTCCGCCCATTCCTAATTTTTACTTGAAATTATGAGTTCAGAAACTCCTTTGTTTTGTTTAGTCATCAACAGATTTTGATACCCATCACGTCTGTGAAAATTCTCTAGATAATTAAATTGACCATAAATACTTTAGAACAGTAGGAGTGAAAGGGCCTTTAACCTCCAAGCCACAATTGGTGATGATCATCAATTATTAACATGAGTCATCTACAATATCTAGATTAATATTACGACCAGGCAGTCGTGTCGTACCTGACAGGGGGATTACTGGATGCAGTACGATGTTATTAATTCATAGGAAGGGGTGATGGTCCATTGTGTAAACGCCTTGTGTATTCTCTGTGTCTTGTCTTAGCGCACAGAAATAATGAGCTGGAACTATCAAGACTGAAGTTACCAAAGGTTTGAGAGGTACAAGTTCTGAGTTGAGCTGCACGATTACTGACAAATGCGTGCACTGACTGGACAGGTCCACTCAATCTGTGTGGTTCTATCCTCAAAAGACCATTTCAGATACCAATCTACATGGTCTTCACATGATCTGACCAAGATTATGTCTGGACTTTAAAAGAGACTGTGACCTCTGAGTTTGTTTCGGCCTTTCTTCTCAGAGTAGTCAGATAGGAAATGCCGACCTCATCTAGCTTAAAAAATATGATTGACGTGTAAAAGTGTTTGTACAAACCTACTTACAGAAATAAAACCATTTATCATTATCATTTATCATTCATAAACAAGTACATTGGTGATATGTCGAAGTTGGTATAACGTATCATTCTTCTAACATTATTACTATCTGCCTTTTCCCCAACTTACTTTATATG
This sequence comes from Griposia aprilina, assembly GCA_916610205.1. Classification (NCBI taxonomy): domain Eukaryota; kingdom Metazoa; phylum Arthropoda; class Insecta; order Lepidoptera; family Noctuidae; genus Griposia; species Griposia aprilina. The sequence continues at coordinate 20,090,357 of OU744285.1, read as the reverse complement.
TTTGGGTCGACTTCCGGTCCAACCGGATGCAGCTGGATACCAGTACTTTACTTGGAGCGACTGCCATTATTCTAACAAATAATGATTATTGTCCTGGCTAACCTGTTTCCATTACTTTCCATATTGAGAAAGTGCATCAGAGTAAGTTGTCTGTTAGTGTATAGTGTAGCCCTTGTTTTAACCGTAAATCTATGCTGCGTGGGGTTTCACTAATCTTAGTTAGAAACTATATTAAATCTAAGACTCGCAAAAGGTATAGTTGAAGACTGTCCATGGAGTTTCTTGCCCGTTGATCTCCATAGGTACCTACTACGCTTTAGAATGGGCAACTAGCTTCATCTTTCTGACTGACCGACCCCTTGACAATTTAAAAGCGCCTGTAATTGGTTTATTTGGAATAAATGCGTTTGAGTTTGAGTGTAAGCAATAGTTTTAAAGAGTTAAACTGTTTGTTTGTAAGAGGTAATCTATGGAAGTACTGATCCGATAACAAAATTTATTTCGCTACACTATTGCGGAGTGCCATAGTCATTTTTTTTACTTTTTTACTCCTTTACCGACAAAAGCTTGTCATCAATCTATGGCATAGTACAAATATTTTCAGGAATCATCACATTTCCGAATACAAACGAATGCTAATTTCCATGTCCATCAATAATTAGATTTATCGTGTATAATAATTTGAATTCAGAACTAAGTACTTTATTGTTGTTTTGTTTTAATGTAACAACAATTAAAGTTCTGAAGCGAGACGAACGAACGAACGAGTTCTGAGTTCTGAATTGAAGTTCTGTTGAGTTCTGTGTTTGTGTTGTGTTGTTGTGTTATTAGTTCTGAATTCAAATTATTTTACACGATAAATCTAAACATCGATGGACATGGAAATTAGCATTCGTTTGTATTCGGAAATGCGATGATTCCCGAGGGACATTAAGAAAATTGTTGTACCTACTGTATCTAGTCTATTCATTTCAAACATTTATTCAGCAGAATAACTTACCTTCACAACTCCTAGACAACACAGAGAATAATGCCTAACCAATAGGTACAATACGATACTTAAGATAATTTACAGCAATATTATCACAAGTTATGGTCATTAAATACCCATTCCCAGACCTCGCATACAACCCTAGCTTATGGTTGGGTAATTACAAGAAGACAACATATGTACCTACCTAACTGTAAGGACACACAATAGATAGGTACAGAAGGTGGGCTCTATACGACGATCGAAAACGCACACACACATAGACACGCTTCACGTACAGAGAGTGCACGCGCACTCGCGACTGGCATTTGTTTGAGATCGCCATACGTACGCGTCTATAGGCACCTGTCCAACCACAGATAAGGAAGCGACTACCTAGTAGTATTTACGTAGTTACAGTGATAAGAGCTATCAAAGAGAGTATTCGCTTGATGGTCAGAACATTCACTGAGAGACTTATAGAGGTATGAGGAAAAGGGTGTAAAGTTCAGTTATACCTCCATAGAAAAGAGAGGATCCACCGACCAGACGGGTGTTGTGTCTGGTGGGCAACTGCCTGACGATTGATGTCGGGACGTTGTATATATGCTAGTTTCGCGGTAAACTCTGCTTGCGCGATGCAGGATTTTGCGTGACATCAGTGTGACGCGTAGCTCGCATGCGGCGATGTAGTAACCGCTACAAACTCAAGCTAGGTAAACACGCATAACAGCGAGTAATCGCTCGTCGCCGTCACGCCTTCGCTGCTCTACTTGCTAGCTCAACTTGATTCTCGTTCATCGCCGGCGGTGGGAGAAGTGCCTCAGTGTGCGTGCGCCGGTTTTCGCACATTGTATGTAGCCGACCTTCTGCAGCTATCTATTTCGTGGTAAGGATTACAAAACCATTTGTAGGGTTGCCCATTATTTGAAACCTTTTCGCATTAACCAGCAGTTATATCAAACTGAACAAGTTCGTGATTTATTTGGAAGCCTAGTTGGGTTAAGGACCACATTTGTAGTGTAATAGATTATGTAGAATGTAGATGACATGTGCTTTACTTTACTATTAATGAGCTCAGCCTACTCTGATCTGCGGGGGTAGTTGCGCAACACATTAATAGACCACAGTCAATAATTTTTGGAACCAAAAAAAATAATAGTAGGATGAAACCCATTGGAAAAGTAAGAGAATATAACAAAAATAAAAAGAAAAAAATATTTACGGGCGATCTGAGGTTGGGAAGTGGGGGGTGGGGGGGTTTAAGGGTAAAAAACGGTTTATCTCGATTTCCGGCAAAACTACAAGTCCTATGGAAAAAAGTTAAATCACAAAGTTGTAGGTAATAAAAAGATTTACAACTTTTGTATTTACACTTTTTTCACATAACCTCAAATATTTATGTGAGAAATCAGCTCTAGTCTGTAACATTAGGAATAGCTTTCATTTTGACAATTCAACAACATTCATTGCGTTAAATACGTTATTGGGCGGACAAATTTTTGGAACATAAATAAATTTATTAGCCGTGTGCTCGATGGGATTTCCCATTGACAAAATTGAATCTTTCATCTCCTATTAATTTAACAACACCTTTAGGGGATGAAATTTGAAAATTCTTCCGTATCCGTTCTATACACAAGGATCTCTTATGCGAAATTTCATTAGTCTACACCTTTTAAGCTGTGCTGTGTGGTAAGTGAAAGAATTAAAAAAAAAATATGTACATTGGACAATACTAATATCCTAGGTGGTAAGTGGTTAAGAGGGAAGCGCCAGGGTAGCCCACGAAATTCGCGACCGTAACAAGTATGTGTTTACGTTTATTTATGTATCTGTCCGTGACATCACAGCAGCATACCAGAATACCAGCGCTGCGACACTTATTTTTAAATGTCGCAGCATCATGCTGAGATAGGGGCCTTTTGACCTCGTACGGGACATGCTGTTGTTATTTTCATTTTACTTTTGTTTTTATGAGTGTGTTTAGATTAGTTTGTGATAATCCTGTGCGAGTCCCGCTAAATACTTTTTCTTTCTTTTTTTCTATTTTGACGTTCATATAAGCATATTGAATGACTATTGAATGAAATATTGAATCAATCAATAGGGTTATATAAACTTGGAGGATTGTACTGATGATTTAAATGATTATAATTCTGTAAATACATACTTGTTACGGTCGCGAATCTCATTATGTTCAACATACAACCTGACACTGACTTACAAATTGCAAAAATTTCGCGCGCTACCCTGGCGCTTCCCCCTTAGTAGAATTTCAGAATTTTCCGGGTTTGAGTGACTGTCAAGACTGAAGGATTAACATACTTTCCAAAAAACGAATTGATCACAATATGTAATGCTGTTTGTATGTGTGTGGGTGTGTGTAGAATGTCTTATTATTTGTGCATAGGATATTTGCGATATTTATAAGCGATTCTAACTATAATTTTATTGTTGGTGTTACAAAAACAATGGATGACGTACAATACTGTATGGAGAGAGAATTAGGCGATATAGACGGTTTGTACAATAAATAAAAGGGTGCACAATACCTTATTTTGATGCGAGGGTGGCCTAGGGCGCCGACACGATGCAATTTTCGCGAATTTTTACTTACTTGTTTCTTCGAGTTTAAAAGCGCGCGGTGAAGATCGATCACACACAAAAACGCCATATTTTTCTTCTCTATTTCAAATTGTTGCGACGAGATTGCGCGAGGTGGCGCCACTTGGTATAGACACCTTGCTCACACGCGAACGCAAGGCAATGTGCAGGAATGGGATAGGAGATAGGAAGTTGCACAACCAACTTATATATTAATTCGTTTTTGCCCACATAACAAAGAAAGGAAACGAATCTACCGTAATTCCAATCGAATCGTCGCAACCACATTAGTATACCTAGCATTGGGTGAATTTTGGCTTTGGTTGTTCACGATGATAGTCACGATCATAGTAATAACATTAATAAGACCATTGCAAGTGCAGCTCTTATTTGATCAACGAGAACCTTCAAAAACCAGTATACCGATAAAAATAACGATTTTTCCAGTTAATCAAATACTAATAATATAGAATTTTCCCCTATACTAAATCTCCCTAAGCGATTTATTACCTCGTGAAGTACGTATATAATGGCGCCTCACCGTTTTGAATCCCCGAGGTATCTACAGCGAATGTTCGCGAACTAATGCTGATTTATTTTACTCAGTATGTTGAAGTGCCTACAATTGGTATAATTTGAGCTGGAAAATGCCTACGTGAATGTACATAAAGACTATTCTATAAGGCTGTAGAATGTATCATACTTTTGTTTAAGAATTAACGTACCTTTTTTTTTGGGTGGGCAACTATCAAATAACTTCTCCCGCTCTGGGAGGAGCGGGAGGGCGTGTCAGACGTTTACTGACTAAAACCCACCCGTGTTCCTTCAGTTGCCTGTGCGCCAGGGCCACGGTAACTCTTTCGAACAATCCGCGACCCTGGCAGGCATCAGCCCTAGCGGACACGATTAGTGCTGACATCTCTTTAAGGCGTGCGTGGAACACAACGCGCCGCCGACCCGGACCTGGCCCTTACCGAACGGCAAGCTGCCCATAGCTCGCCGTCCGCAAGCCCGCGCCCACGGTGGCTATCGGCTATCGACTCCAAGAGTTAAAGCACCTACCTAGTCATAGTATGAGGTCCCGGGTTCGATTACCGGGTCGAGCAAAATGTTATTGGTTTTTTTCCATGTGGAATTTCCTCAGTAGCAGCCTGGAGTCTGGATTTGTGCCCGGTTGGTGGCAATAGGCCCGGTCCCTATTACATTGGACTTAAAAACTTAACTGACGAAATGTGGATGCTATACTACTACTATACTTCTGCCCTAACCCTTCGGAGAATACGGGCATAGGTAAATGTTGTATTAAGTACGTACTAGAAATTCTTGTACAAGATTTCACCGTACCCTACTTACTACACCTATTATAGCTCCGAGTTCAGTATCATTAAAATAATATGTCCAAAAGCAACACGGCATAAGTCGTTAAAATAATTTACTGCCTACAAAACATGTTTTTCCCGAAATATTTCACAGGAGACACGCATTATTTCCGGAAAATATACTTTATCACGTTCATAATTAAGTTCAAATTAATATATCTACCATATTTCACCCTATGGAGCTTCACAATTTTAATTAAACGTTATATCACGCTCGTGTTTTGTAAATCCATACTTAATATTATAAATTCGAAAGTAACTCTGTCTGTATTTTACCTTTTCACGCCTAAACCACTGAACGGATTTCGATAAAATTTGACAATGAGATAGATCGCATCCCGAGAAAGGACATAGGCTACTTTTTGTCCCACCAGCACATTCCCGTGGGATAATTTTCGACGTCCACGCGGGCGAAGCTGCAGGCAGAAACTAGTTTTAATATAAACCGTATTTTAAATGAGATAGGTTATCTACGTTGTATGAAAACATTAATTTTCCCTCTAATTATAATGTTTTACTATAAAATATTAATGTGGGCTCCAAGCTCTTTGATCTCTTTTATTTATTTAAATATGCTGTAGAATTGTTAGCTCTGTTTCCAAAGAATGGGCAGCAATATACGGCGTCTTATAGTAAAATATACTTGCCATAGAACCCTCTAATATCTGTGTCAAGAATAGAATACTATGAATGTTTGCACACCACGTTAATTACAAATAGACATTGTTAAAAGTTACATACCTTTCAATAACCCTAGCCTCTTATTGATAAACATCTTATACACGACAGACAGATAGACCAACAGGAAGACAAAAAGAGTTACTTAAGCATTTATACAGTTATACTAGCTTCGGCGAGCGCCTTCGCCTTCGTTGATGTCGGAAACCATCCCACGGGAACGTGCTACCGGGGCAAAAAGTAGCCTACGTCCTTCCCCAGGATGCCATCTACCTCCTTGCCAGATTTTATCGAAATCCATTCAGAGGTTTAGGCGTGAAAAGGTAACATAAGACAAAGTTACTATCAAATTTATATGATTAGTATGGGTTATTATAAAAGTATGGTTTGATGTTACATATAGGGTAGTAATAAAAGCTCCGAAAAAGAATTAAAATATAAGCGTACTCAAAATATGAAATTTACTGCTTTAAATACTAACTTTCTGACGGCAGGCCTATGTTGTTTCGAACGCCGCTGTTGCGACACACGCTGTTGCGAATTATTTTTCCACTGCCTCACAGGTTCGAAAGCTCATGGACTCGAATGAAGTAGTCGCGAAAGACGCTGTTTCGAAAAACATTTTCACTGCCTCATACGCTCGAATGCTTGTGATTTCGATTTATTTAGTCATAAAGTGTACAGAAAAGTATTTAAGCAGTAATTAAATAAAATCAACAAATTCGGTGTCAACATCAACATTTAATATTATTATTAAAGTTACGCACTATACTACACTGCAAATAGCAAATTGCAGCATTATTTGCTAGTAGCAAATAGTTACTAACTATTTGCTACTAGAAATCATAAGGCGAGGTACTATAAATAATGAAATGGTGACTAATATTAACAGTAGGATAGGATGCAAGAGCGAGCGAAGCGAGCTCGGGACTTGGGGCACTCTGACTCGGACTGGTTAGGTTAGAAGGGGATGGCGGGGTCTGAAAGACCCCGCCGTCCCCTTCGTGGTTATTTTTTTTTTAAACCGCCCAGAAGTAGGAGCCCCGCATAGCGGGGCTCCGTCGGCTACTCGATGCCAGTTTAAATTAAAACAAAGCTAACAACAATAAATCGAAATCACAAGCATTCGAGCGTATGAGGCAGTGAAAATGTTTTTCGAAACAGCGTCTTTCGCGACTACTTCATTCGAGTCCATGAGCTTTCGAACCTGTGAGGCAGTGGAAAAATAATTCGCAACAGCGTGTGTCGCAACAGCGGCGTTCGAAACAACATAGGGGACCCCTTTCTGACAGCTTATATGCGAATACAAATAAAGAAACGACCGAATAAAATACTGAAAATTCCGAAAAATTTATACAATATTTGCTGACGTAATATTTTCCACCAGCTTATAAATTTAGAATCAACCTCACACCTAACATACCAAACCTCGGGGTGCCCCTGACGTCGGCCGGCTAGGGTTAGGGTTAATAAGCAGGTCGACGGAGCCCCGCTTTGCGGGGCTCCTATTTCTGTCTAAAGGGTTTAGAGGAACCTAACCAACCGAACCTCGGGGTGCCCCTGACGTCGACCGTTTAGGGTTAGGATTTACGGGAACATATTATATGTTTTCGGCAACTTAGTAATTTTTTCGGAAGATTAGTGTTTTTTTTTGGAAATTTAGTTTATTTTATTTGAAAGTATAGATTATTTTTCGTAGAATTATAATTTGAATAAGTTCATGTTTGTTCGTTAAATACAACATTTTTGTTGGTTAATTTTGTATAATTTTTTCGGTAATTCATTTTAACACAGCTTAGTTAGTATTCTAGTCAACCACTGATCGCTGGAAGTTAATTTGTTTTTCGGAAGCTTTATTATTTCCCTTACATATACTGCCTATATCCACTAACCCGCACTGGGCCCACACGGTGGAGTACGATCCACTCCCTCTCACTGAGAGGAGGCCTGTGTCCCAGCAGTGGGAACATTATAGGCAGATTATTTCATACTGCTCTCTCATTTCAACAGGGACAGTATTTGTAAAAACGTTTATAAATCCCTAGTTTTTATGGAGAACAATTTTATTTATGCAAGCGCAAAATAAAACATTCAAGCTACTAGTTACGGCAGTCGCGTCTTAAAAGCAACTTCGTACTTAGTAGAACAAGTATCAACTAGAGTGAACAAAATAAAAGCGCAGTGAGTTTAATCTTAAAACGGCACTCCAACATTTGACACTGGGGGAAGAGTTTTATACTAAGGCCTGGATTTACAGGTTTGCTTATGAATTATTCATAATTTTTTTCTTGTTTTTTCTTTAGTTATTTTTATCGTAGCAGGTGGCATTTTGTAGTTTCTGCCTACCCCCAAGGGAAAACGGCGTGTGTTTATGTATGTTTATTTTTATAAAGTTTTACCTTGTTTAAAAATTGTAGCGTCTCTAATCAGTTCCGTTTAAAAATAATCGAGAAGCCTTTCCATTTTCTGGCCACAATTTAATATTCGGGGCTTATTAATAATAATAATATCTTTATTTTCTCTCTTCACAAAGGTTCACATATTTATAAACAAGAGACAAGTGTTTCGACAACAATACAATATTATGATCCTTTGTGAGAGACTGGCGTCCCGAATTAAATAATTATAATTAATATTGCAGTGGTAAATTTTAAAACTCTAGACAAATTAAATTGATGAACGGAAAAAAACAGACATGTTTAAATTAAATTAACTAAGCAACCAAAAAAAGTAAATATTGAAGTTAAAATAATAAAAAATAGGTATAGTGTAATGTATGTGTAGTGTGCATGTGAAGTGTAAGGAGAGGTAGAATGATTGCATGAGAGTGAGTGTGTAGGGTGTTTGTTACAGTCAAAAACCACAAATTATGAAACATTATGAGGGAACAATCAGTAGCTGCTCCGTGGCATCATAGTCCAATTTTTGCAACCAGACTGAGAGTGTTTTTTTGCAACACCCTTTGGGTAGGGCATAAATTTACCAAATTCCGTTAATTTTGTTGCACAAGTAGTTTCCAAGAAAACCAAAATGTCGACGGGAGAAAGCAGTATGGAACCGAGTTGAGGGACAAACTGCGTGTTTACGACGCTTGCCTTCAAATATATTAGGATTATAGACAAGAAGAGAGTGTTTGCGCAGGATCGTATTTAAAATGAAAAGTTGACGTACGGTTAACAGTCCAGTACGCTCATAAAGTTACTAAAGTTACTGTGAGTTTTATCTGCCATTAGAAGATTTTTTCGGAACGCCCAATAAAATAGAATAGGTACTGTAAGTGTACATTATGGATTGCAATAAACGATTTGAGATTTCTTCAGTCTTCAAATATATTTTTTTCGGAATGAAAAACCCATTCATCCCCAGTCGCAGTGGTGTCCATAAGTTAATTAGCTACGTACTTTTTCTAGCTTTCTGACTCAAAAAATGCATGATTTTGGTAATGTCGAACTTATCCTTTTGAAAATACTGTTAATAGAAGCTTCTTTTGTATTAGAATAGCTGTACTCTAAGCTATGACTTTGGAAATGTAGAAAACGCGGAAAAACACTATAAAATACTTGCACCACATAAAAACTTAAAAGTCCTGCAACAAAGAACTGTTGATGAGTAAGACATGCATTATTTACACCATCTGCATGACAAGCGCTTGTTCCACGAATAATACACAAAGTTGTACAGAGCAAATTGACAGATAGGCACAGAAGGTAAGGACGGATCCATATAATAAGCGAAAACACACGCACGCATATAAGTAAACACGCTAGAGTAAGTGCATCGAGTGCAAGCACATTCGCGATAGGCATTTGTTTCAGATCGTCGCGCCCCGTACGTAACCCTAGTCTGGAGGTCTATTTCCTAACCACGAAATGCGTAGTTTTGGCCGATTCCTACACCGTATCACCTACGGATATACGATTATTTTGGGGCCTGACCTAAGAATGAATGATACTATTTGATTTGGCAGTTGTCCCTACTTCCGCTGTGTTTTTGCCCGTCCAAAAAATCTAATTAATCGGGTGAAGGAGTCACTTCGAAGTTTTGGACTACTTTCAGACGGTAGCCTCGTTTGAGGGACTTGGAGAGAAGGCCTCCTGGTTCAAAAGTATCTGATGAAAATGTAAACGAACCTTGTTCAGGTTGTACTACAAAAGATATGTGAATTCTTACTCATTCCCTCACTAATCTGAATTAGTAACACATTCATTTGCATTTCAAAGGGTCCAACTTTATATCTCACCACTTTTTCAATCACTAAACACAATCACAAAATTGAGGTTATAAAATTAACCTCAACTGTCAAATGAAAAACATAATTAAGGTAATTTTAAATTACAATTACAGGTTTAAGTATTACAATAATAATTAAATAGAAGTACCCACATTTTTAAGTGGCACTAAAAATTGGCAGACGCTATCTGATCCATTTGTTTACATTTTAACTACATACGTTTGGAACAGACCATCACGTCTATTTGTGCGTGCACCCGTTTTCAATCGCTGTATTGAGTCGACCTTCTTTACTATCCTGTGCTCGGCAGAGCAAATAAAATATTTTATACTGCAAAGTGCAGTTCAAAGTCCCGGGATTTTCTCGGAAACTTCTCGTATGTAAGTAGGGTACCTATTGTTTGCAGTTCACACTGTACTTACGGTATATGGTTTGGGGAAGTTAACATTGAGAAGGTATTGTTAGGAATCAGAAGTGAAATAAGTTAAAAAAAGAAACAATCTTTAATTCCTCACAATTACACTTTACAAAAATATTAAAAGTAACACTGTAAATATTACCTAATCAAATAGAACTAACACAAGCCAAAATGAATAATCAGTACATAACCAATAACATATCCTAAAAATAATCAAGCATATGATAATGGTTAGGTAGCACGTCCGTTCCCAGCGCCATTCAAGCAAAAAAAGACCGTTGCCGCATTATTTTTTTTGTGATTTTCTTCTCGTAGGTCAACCTAGGAGGTTGTCGGCTGCTTAACCGGACACGCCTGTGGTTGCCCTATTAAATTAAGGCCCCCAGCCAGGGCTTAAAAAACTTACAAACTAGGCGACAACATGCTATGGGCACCCTACGGGGTTCGAGCCTCGGCTTAGGGCGTCCCTGGGAGAGAGCAACAATGGACAGGCTGGATCGGAATTAACCGTAGCCGTACCGCGCGCCTGCTGTTATAACCTTCCATCGGTTGACAGCTGATCACGTGACTTCTTTATGATGTCATCTCGCCATCCATTACCAATAGTACGTTATTAGCAAGTTGAATGCAATGTAAAATGCAAATAAATGCAATGAAACAATCCAGGCGAATACAATATTTTTTCAATTATTGCGCGACGCGAAAGAGAACTCAACCAGAATTTCCATTTTCTACTTGTCGAATATAGATGGACAAGAACAAAAAGAGCGTATACAGTGTTTTTTTAACTGGATCAGTATGGGGCAATCCAAATCTTGAAACTGGGGAAACTGGCTTAGGAATCTTTAGCTCTTTTTTCATGAAACATGAGAGCTTGGTGAGAAATTAGTAAAACAGTTTTCTTTTTTTAAACCTCTTTCTTATTTCTCATGTAGGGATCATTTTACTGTATCATATTGTAGGGACAATGTAAGTACGAATGTTATGCGTCAGCGGTTTGTAGTATGAAAGAGAAGTGTGCATGGACGATGGTCAGTTACTGCGCACTGGCCCATCTGTGTGCGTGTGCGCAGCTTGAGATGATTCGGGAACAAAATAATAATACTGCGGTGACCAAACAGTTTTATTTAATTAAAATCGGTCTGAGTTGGTTTGGCACTCACGAAAATCGATGTGTAAACATGTGAGCTCGCATCAGTTTGGTTCACGCGCTCACATAGACACGGGTCTTACGCTGACGTCATCTGACGCTCGAAGTCTTACGCTTACGCGTCTGACGCTCGAAGTCCCAGCTAGCCCCTACCGTAGACCGAGCGCTAAGATGTTTACACATCAAAATACATGATATGTCGCAGTAACTCCCGTGGCGAACCCAGTAGGTACTACGTGTGAGAACCAACAACATATTAAACATATCTGCATCCTTATAGCGTAACACACTATCAATAACAATCTGCTATTGCTATAGCTAATCCATTGCTTCATATGGTCGAAAAATTTGTCTGCTCAACAACGTAAATAACGCAATGAATGTTGTTGAACTGTCAAAATTAATGCTATTCCTACTGTTAGTGTGTTACGCAATAACCCGCTGTACTGAAAAAAAAAATTTGCATTAAATTAAAGCTCGCTTGCATTAAATCGAGTCCTACTTTTCCATTTTTTCCCAACTGCTATGGACTCTTCGAGTAATAATGAGTTCGAAGAATGGTAGGTACTACGCACCTTGCCTATTTCCGTATATCAGCATTGCTTTTAGTCTATATATGTGGCTATGAAACACGCCCAGAAGACTTTTTTTATCCTATATTACCAGGTTGTTAATAATTAATTACAATCTAGTCTATGAGACTAATAAGCAATTTTATTGTAACTTAATTTTTTAAGTGAGAATTATTTTAAAATTTAGAATAGTGTTGATTGTACTTTAAATGATAAATGATTTTATTTCTGTAAGTAGGTTTATACAAACACTTTTACACGTCAATCATATTTTTAAAACTAGATGAGGTCGGCGTTTCCTATCTGACTACTCTGAGAAGAAAGGCCGAAACAAACTCAGAGGTCACAGTCTCTTTTAAAGTCTAGACATAATCTTGGTCAGATCATGTGAAGACCATGTAGATTTATGTCTGAAATGATCTTTTGAGGAAAAACCACACAGAATGAGTGGACCTGTCCAGTCAGTGCACGCATTTGTCACTAATCGTGGAGCTCAACTCAGAACTTAAGGAGCTCAACCACTCGACGAACAATACCAAAGAAAGGACATTTGGGTAGGCCGCATAAAGCGCTCAAACGGCCAGATTATCATTGAAACTACCTGAGAAAGTGAAAAAATAAAATAAAAAAAGAAAGTTACCTACATAGTCCTACATACCCAAATAATAATACTATACTTCACAAAGTAAATTGTCATGAAATTGTATATATAATAATTATCAAAATGTAAAAATTTATGTAAAATAAAAAAATATTGCAAAAATAAAAAAATATCAAAAAATAAAAAACAACATTCAGTATGCCAAAAATTGGAGCAACTCAATCCCAAGCCTTTTTGTCCTCAATATAATCCTTAACGGTATAAAAAGCTTTCTGGCACAACTTACGTTTAATTAATGATTTGAATTTATTAAGGCTTAGATCTTGAACGTGGCTTGGAAGTTTATTATAAAAGCGTATACATTGACACCTGAACGAGCCGCCTATTTTTTTGAGCCTTGTTGTAGGTACAACAAATTTGTGTTTATTTCTAGTATTTATATTATGGATATCACTGTATTTTTTTTACAATTTTATATTTTTATGTGCTTAAGAAAGATTTTCATAAATATATTGAGAAGGCACAGTCATTACATTAATCTCCTTAAATTTCTCTCTGAGAGATTTTCTCGGACTTAATTTATAAATTGATCGAACAGCTCTTTTCTGCAAAATAAAAATAGTCTGAATGTCGGCGGCATTTCCCCATAACAGAATACCGTACGACATAACACTATGAAAATAGCTAAAGTACACTAAACGGGCTGTCTCTGTGACGGTTAAATTACGATTTTTTCTAACAGCGTATGCTGCGGAGCTTAGCTTTTTTACAATTCCGTTCCACTTTCTTAGAGTCTGATATAATGATATAAACACTTTGTTCATTTATTATTATGTGTGTCATTGTCACTATTATTTCTACACTTTTTACACTACACTGGTGCCGATTCTCTTGTCACAAAATTCTCTAAACTAGACTAAAAATCACAAAAATTTAGTTTATTCCTGTCAAACGACGATTTCTCATTCTGAAATTGACGAAAGTGACATAACTTAAATATATTTTAGTTTAACAGCACTAAGATGGCACTGAATTGAATCGTTGAGCTCCTTAAGTTCTGAGTTGAGCTGCACGGTTACTGACAAATGCGTGCACTGACTGGACAGGTCCACTTAATCTGTGTGGTTCTTTCCTCAAAAGACCATTTCAGACACCAATCTACATGGTTCTCAAACATTATGTCCGATTTTTTTATATACACATTGACATTGTTGAATTTTATATACACAATGACATGAGTATTTACTTGTAAAGTAGTATGTTATTTTAATTATTGTGAATGTGAGGATTATGTGGGTCATTGCTTTTTTTTTCGCAGTTAATTTTGATCATGATCTGGCAGATTGAGTAATTTAAGTGGCCTACCCAAATGTCCTTTCTTTGGTATTGTTCGTCGAATCGTTGAGCTCCTTAAGTTCTGACTTCCTGAGTTGAGCTGCACGATTACTGACAAATGCGTGCACTGACTGGACAGGTCCACTCAATCTGTGTGGTTCTTTCCTCAAAAGACCATTTCAGATACCAATCTACATGGTCTTCACATGATCTGACCAAGATTATGTCTGGACTTTAAAAGAGACTGTGACCTCTGAGTTTGTTTCGGCCTTTCTTCTCAGAGTAGTCAGATAGGAAACGCCGACCTCATCTAGTTTAAAAATATGATTGACGTGTAAAAGTGTTTGTACAAACCTACTTACAGAAATAAAATCATTTATCATTTATCATTTATCAATTATTAGTTTAGTGAAAATGCCAATTTTGCTATTCTGAATTTGACGTATTTCACCTAAAATTTTGGTTGTCTAACTAAATCTGGCTATTTTTAATCGCGATAAAAAAGGTGTGGAATAAAATTAGTTGTCATGAACTAAAATTCACGAGTAGACCTCGACTTCAGGTGCAAAAACAGTACTGTATTTTATTTTGCTTATATCTCGAAAACGGTGTGTCCTATCGCAAAAATAATGAAAATTTCGACCCCCTTTATGATACCCTTTAAACCCCTAAAACTATACACGTAGGTAATTTTTTTTTTCATATTTTCCATACAAAACGTAAAATAATCCATAAAAAATACGTCGAGGCTGCCCCCCACTATGCGTGCGTTTAGCTCTAAAAAAGAAACATGGGCGAACAAGTACCTACCACGTGGAGTCGCGATTGTCAAATTAAATTTTAGTTGCGTCAAAATTATTTTTAAATTTAGAAATATTTTTTTGCTTTAAGATTTTCATAGTCAAAAGTAAGGAATTTTAGTGATAGTTTAGTTAGTTTAGTTCGGTGTAAAAGAGAATCGGCACCACAAACTCAAAAGGTTTTGTTCGTTTTAGTCTTCGCATTATATTTGTTTGATCTAACGGCTGAATTGTCTCGATGTTCACATGTAGGTGGAGTCGGTGTTCATGAGCCTGAGCAAATTTTTATATTATGTTGGTGACTGGTTCCATTTTTAGGTCAAGGTTGAGGTCGTCATTTCTTATATACCAGGGCGTATTAACAATAATCCTGGGTACCTTATTCTGGATTGTTTGTATAGTTTTGATGTTGGTCGGTTTAGTACAGCCCCACAGTTGGATGCCATATGTCCATATTGGCATAAGAATATGCTTATATAATAAAATTTAGTTATGTATCGATAGGCAGGAATCCCGTGCAATCAACCAATACATGTTTCTAAAACGCATGTCTGGTTCCTGTCTTTTCTTTTTGACGTGCGCTTTCCAGCGCAGTTTCGCTTCAAGCGTTATGCGGTATTTGGCTGTATTTGCGTATGGCATTTGTAGGCCATTTATGTAGATTGGGTGGTAATCACAATTCCTGTTGGTGAAAACAATATGAAGTGACTTCGATTCATTCAATTTGATTCTCCATTTATGTGCCCCGTCATGAACTTTGTTTACAGCGATTTGTACCTTTTTTATTGCTTCCCTAAGGCATGAACCTGTCGCTATAATGGCTGTGTCGTCGGTAAAGGTTGCAAAAATATTATTTTTCAGCTCTGGTATGTCGTACGTGTACAACAGTTAGAGGATTGGACCCAGCACACTACCTTGAGGCACGCCAGCTTTAATTGTTTTTAATGGACATCCTCGTACCTTACACGAAACATTCTATCTGTAATATATGATTGCAAGATATCGGCAAAATTATTGGGCAGCATTAGTCTTAGCTTGAATATCAAACCCTTATGCCAAACTCTATCAAAAGCTTGTGCCGCATCTAAAAATACAGTGGAGCAAACTTTTTACTCAATAATGTTGGTAATTCTATGTACTTGGTCTATTATTGAGTGTTTCTCTCTGAAACCAAACTGATGGTCGGGGATCAGGTTTCCCTCGTTTATGATGAGTTTTAGCCATTTAAAACTATTTTTCAAATAGCTTTGATAGTATAGGCAACAGGGAAATGGGCCTATATGATGATGCTTCGTGAGGTGGTTATAAATATATGTCCAAGGAGTCTGAAGAAGTGTAAATATTGTTCTTTGTATAACGTATGTAATGGTGGACAGTACACGGCCCCTACTATAACATTAAATTTATTTGTTTTGACCGATATCGCTACAGCTTGCGTGTCTGGCTCCTCGTATTTACCCTGTTCGTAATATTTTCTCTAATAATAACCGCGCTACCTCCTCGGGCCGTGTTGTTAGGGTGTAGCGAGTGATAAATCTTATAGCCTCTAAACTTTACAAAAGACTGTTTAGTGAAGTGCATTTCGGAGATCAAACACACATCAATATTTTCTTTGTCTAAGACTACTTGCAACTCATGTACGAGTATGTGTTGCAGCAGTTCTTTGGAATGCCACGCCATTATTTTTAGTGTGTTATTCATGATTTATTTTTATAGTGCTTGATTCTAATTTCTCTAGTCTCTTGTTGAATGAGGATATGCACTTCAAGATCTGGTTGACTTTGTCCTCAAGACTTGATGGTCGTGTGCTTGGTTTTACCGCTTGTGCATATGAGGCACTTTTAGATGTATGTGCTGTTATCGCGGCTGTCTGTGCAAACTGTGCACTTTGCTGTTGTCTGTTTGTCGATGTTTCTAACAATTTGGCTTTACGGCAGGGTTGTTTTATGGATTATTGTTAGATTTTTTGTTCTTTATCATTTGCATCTTCTTGGCAACTAAATACCCTCTGTAGTTGGCTGGGTGAGGTAAGCCACAGTAGAGACACTTAGGTTTTTCTTGTGCAGGTTTTTTGCAATCTGCTGTGAGGTGTTTACCTGTACATTTAACACACCTAGGCTCTTTTGAGCAATACTTTTGGGTATGGCCATAGGCCTGGCATCTCTTACACTGCGGTATTATTTTTGACGTTTTAAGCGGGTTTATTTCAACCTTATACCCTAGGATATGTTTAATGCCGTATATTTTACTGACACCTTCGTTTTTTTTTTTCGGTGGCAAATCATCAAATGACCTCTCCCGCTCTGAGCGGAGCGGAAGGGCGTGTCAGACTCTTACTGACTAAAACCCACCCGTGTTGCTTCAGTTGCCTGTGCGGCAGGGCCACGGTAACTCTTTCGAACAATCCGCGACTCCGGCAGGCATCGGCCCTATCGGACCGCTTCAATGATACTGACATCTCTTTGAGGCGCGCGTGGAACACGACGCGCCGTCGACCCGGGCCTGGTCCTTACCGGACCGCGAGCTGCCTATTGCTCGCCGTCCGCAAGCCCGCGCCTACGGTGGCCGGGAGTCGGCAATTGACTCCTGACGCCCAGGGTGTCTCCTCCTGCGGAGACTAGGGGCGTGAGGGCGCAACGATTGCCGCACCCTCACGCGCTCCGCCTCCTCCTTCGCGAGCATTACTGCTTCACAGAAGGAGGTGACGGCTTCCCATTCCCTCTCGCTCCGTACCATGGCCTGTACCAGTGCCGGACGTGAGAGATCGCCGCCGCCGATCGCCGCCACGAGGACACGGCGGTGCTGCACCCAAGCTGACATCTTCGTCATTCTTGAACGATAATAATTATAAACATGTTCAGCGGTTCTTTTGTTCTCCAACTTAACTTGTTAATTGCATTTTCTATCTGCAATCGGATCCCTTTTTAAGTTTGAAACACATTGAGTATTGAGCTTGAGCTTGAGTCAGGTGTTTAAATGTATTTTTAGTATTACTGAAAATGGCAGATATACTCGTACATAATATGACTAAGCAACAAGCGATAGAAGTATGATAAAAAGGTTGATAGCATGTGGGGTCTCGTACGTTTTAATTCAAAGGATCAAGACGCGGCAAACTATACTCGTAGTTTTGCCGCTTCTTGATCCTTTGAACACTTTGAAAAAAGACGTGTGGCACTCGGGGACTGCCGCGGTAAAGCTATTGCATAGCATTTTGTATCAACTTTTGCAATTATAATTATTTATTTATTTTATTTATGCAGTATTTCTTTTTCTTTGATATAAAAACAAAAATCGTAAAAATAAAAATTTAAAAACTAATAATACTGGGTCCCGGACCCTTAGTCTGAATACTCTAATTATCTTTTTAATCTTTTTTAATTATTTAAAAATAAGAATTAAATTTTTTTAAATCTAAAATAAATTTAAAATGGGGCGCTTTACCCTAACTTTATAGGGGCCAAAAGATAGGCCCTTCACTGCCGATTCCAAAGACCCCAAACTCGATACCTCTACGACCTCCGGTTCAAAAGTTAAGACCCGGGGGGGTGAAGTAGCCCTGGACGGGTGGAGGGGTTGGTCAAAAGGGGTGTCGCGGGGGGGTCCCGGGATCATATATAAGTGGGATTGATTTAAATATAAATAAATATAATACAACTTAATATTGGGGTCGAAAAAGAGGGGGTCAAAAAAGGGGGGTCAAAGGGGCTCGTCTGTATGTATGTACTATTTGAGGGGGGGGGAATTTGGTCAGAATTTTGATATTCCCAGCCGTTTCCGAGATATTGGGATATTGAGTTTTAAGATAGTGGTGATTATAATAAATGTATGGTGTCCGACTGGTAAATGATAAATGGTACGAATGGAAATAAATAAATATTAATTCAAGTTACACTGTCTGATAAATACCTATACACCTATATACTTTCTCATAAACAGCTGCTTATGTATTCGTCCGATTTCGGAGCAGCTCGTCTCGATTCGTGCGAGCTTCGTAGAGTCGTACAATACGTCTAGTTGCACGCACACAAACACCGTGTCGAAGACTGCCGAAAAGAAACGACGTTAGACAATGCACGGGCTTCAAGCCACACCTCCGTGCCCGTCGGAGTGGGGAGCGTGAGGTTTTTTTTCGTTACTGTATTTCTGGATTCGGTCCCCGCGCTCAAGGCCCGCGATAGAAGCTATGCAATAGCTTAAAAAGCCGTGTAACAGTCAGTGTCAGTGTGTGTGTGTCAGTGTGTAGCAGTCATATTTTATATTGCTTATATCTCAGCTCAGTTAACGTAAATTACTATAATAATACAAACCGAGTGGTGTACAAGAATGTAAAATAAAGTAACAAAAAACATAGTTTTTTTTTTTAAACAACTTTTTCTATTTGTTTCTTTTTCTGAATGGCGATTACTTCTGCCATGACCCATTTCAAGGCGATTCATTAATTATCGGACACCCTGTATATTTAAAGCTGTGTGCGGCATTCTTTACGACAAATTAAATTGTTTATAGTATGGCAAAATTCTACTTAAGACCCCATTTGGTACATATTAATAACAGATAGCTTTCGTTAGCACATCATAACACAGTAACACCTAGGACGACCCGACCACAACCTGACCAATTAGGCATAATGGCTACGCTTCCGGTGCTCAATATATACAATATCAGACCATTATTACATCACTGTCATATTAATATGTCATTGTTTATAACTACATATAACCATACAATAGCTTACAATTGAACGGATCATGTAATCAGAGCTAAAACTATCGGTTATCAGATGAATCGGTAAAGTTACAACTAGGTCGATTCGAATCAGGCCGAGCGAATATCGAAATGATTGAATTTCGGTATTAATAAACTTCGATTCACCTATTAAGATAGGTATCGATACCGGGATCGGAATCGATTTCAATCGGACAGCTTTATCGATAGAATTTTAAATGTGTATGCAAATGTTCCGGGCCGTTCGAACGTGGAATTTCGAAGTTAATTTAAAATAATGTTGTACATTTAATTATAAGTTCTGTGCTGACGTGATGAGTAGCGTTGTTCTTTTCTGCAATTTCATAATTGTTAAAGTATTATAAAAGTAACCTCTTCTTTTTTAATATTTTTGATGTTACTTTTATGTATGAAGCTTGTTATAATTATCAATGTCAATGTCTATCACAGAATTTATTTACCACGTTTTCAGGTTTGGTACACCTGAATGGTCGCCAATGTTCATCAGTATGGCAAATACTGGCTACATATGACTTTAAAGCCTGATTTACACGGTGCAATTTACTTGTATGTGGCATACCATAAGTTGAAGCAACATTAAAAGATGCACCGTCTAAACAGTGTTAAAACGATGCAAGTCATTTGTTGCTTCAATTTTATTTTATGACACAGGCAACAAACTTGCGTCGTATAAATGGGGGTTTATATTTAAAGATTCAATGTTCCTTATTTATTTTAGGTATGTTAGAACACAATAGGCTAAGGGTTAGGAGGGATCTTGCACTCACCTCTTATAGGTATATTTATGTTACTGAGAGAAAAGGTGCATAATACAGGTATTTTAGGGCAGGTGTGTCTGCGGTGTCTGTGTGTGTCTGTGTGTGTGTGTGGTGTGTGCACCTGTTTTTGTGGGTGTTTTTGTGGCTTTTAAGGGAGGCGCTGCTGCACTTATGCGTGCATTCCACATGATCAACCTCATAGCGAGTGCGATAGACTTATTCTGTTATTCTCTGAGCGAATCCACATTGTTTATAATTAGTTATAGATGTTAGTATAGATTGAGTTCGTATAAGCGCTCTTATCGCATTGGGTTATCCTGTAACGGTAGATGTAACGGTAGGGTAGATAGAAGTAGATACATGTATTAATGTTACTAGTGATTTTAACATGTTACTCATTATCAGAATTTTATCAAAACAAAGTATCTTTACACTCCTTCTGGGACAGTTGAGTAAACACGACGATCATGTCACTAAAGTTTCCTTGATTTGAGTTGGTATCATTAAATCAGTGGCGAGCTCAGTTTTACGTCACAGGCCTTCATTCTGTTTGTGGACCTATTTCAGAAGTTTGAGGGACGAGGTATCAAAGAGTAATTATCTCTTTAATCTTTAGTACGGGTCGGGGTTACGAGAAGGGTAAATATTTAACTGATCCTCTAAAAACTTATCGATCTTCTACTGATGGAAACTCTTTTTTAATAATTGAGCCTCTTTTTCACTTTTTGGCTTACACTGACCATTGGCTTTCTGGTCGCAGTAACTAAGCTAGGCACTCCGACCAAATGGGTTAGACTAGGTTACAGTTCCAGAAGTGTGTTCAGTTCCCAGGTGGACACCAGCAGGCAACGGGTGCGGGGGCGCCCTTGCCTGTATTGCACAGGCCTCCACCAGTGTCGGACGGGAATGGCCAGGTGTTCCCGGCCATTTCCGTAGCACCCCAGCTTGGGGGGCATGCGGGGCCCACTACCTAGGTGGCCACGCGCCGGGAGGGTTGTGGATGCAAAGGCTGAGCCGGATTCCCATGGCCCTCCCATCACGGCGATGTGGGAACACCGCTGAGTTTTAGTGGGTATACTGTCATTCCGACAGGAGTCCCACATATCCCGTCTCGTCCCCCCACGAGCGGGAATGCATAAAGCATTTCTCAGCGACAAAAAAAAAAGGTTACAGTTCTGTACCAGAAGGGGCCCGCGGATGCGGGCCGGCACCAGTCGGGGGCTGCGTCGAAGAGTGCTTAAGTGCCCCCGTAGCCCCAGGTGCAAGTGTGCGAGGGAACACGGGGTGGTTTTAGTCAGTAGAAGTCTGACAGACCCCTCCGCCCGCCCCAGGGCGGAGGGCATCCATGAAGATTTCCACCCCGTTAACAAAAAAAGGTGACAGTTCTGTGACCGTTGTTTTTATAAAATTATACTTCAATGTATCAAAGTTGAGGCCAGCTTGGCTCAATGCTCAATAAGTAAAAGCCATTTGAAGACGCCGTCTGTCAGAGTCTATGAATTAATAATTATGGATTCTGATAAGCTCTTCTCCATAATGTTATTATATTTTCTAAAAGCGTTCGTAGGTGAATATTCCACTTATTAACCGACTTCACAAAAAGGAGGAGGGTGCCAATTCGTCTGTATGTTTTTTTTTTTTCTTTTTTTGTGTGTTAGCTCAGAACTTTTTTCTGTGTGAACCGATTTGGATGATTCCTTTTTTATTTAATAGGTGGTGCTTCACATGTGGTCCCATTTAAATTTGATCAAGGTCTGACCAGTAGTTTTTGAGTTATCCTTAATACTGCATATTTTTTCTACTTAGTTTATATGGATGATGTGTTAATAATTTCCTGTCACTGTTATTTACACACCAAGTAGTGGTATACGAATTTGTGTGGGGTAGGTACCGTAACTAAAAAGCGAAAAATAAAATCATCACCACTGCTCTCAAAACGGTGAGGGGAAACATCGTGCGGAAACCGGCATATCCTAGAAACAAAATCCATGTAAAATCTACCACCCAATCCATGCATGTGAAATCTAACAACCCGCAATGGGCCCGGGTGGTGGATTTAGGTCCACTCCCTGACCGAGAGGACGCCCGTGTCCCAGCAGTGGAAACATTAAACGCTGATTTTATGTAAGCTAAATTAATGTCATGATACATTTTATGCCAAAATTAGCGCCGTCACCTTCATAATAGCTGCCAAATTGTTAATTTAATCAATTAAAACTTACTTTGTCAATTATAAGAGAATTTAATATTCCAATCAAGAATATTAATATTAATTTGATTAAATTCAGTGATGTGCCACACGATGGCCGGGAATCGAATAATCGGATTTATTTTATTGCTCGCTTTGGTATTTAAGGTGGTTCGCAGCCCGGGATTGATCCCGGGAATATATTATGCGGGATGAACAGATTAAATCGTGTGATATAGTGATATTATTGGAGCATTTAGACTACGGGTTTGTGTATTGTGAATTGAGTTGTAAATAATCATCCTCGACAATATTTTAAATCCTCGGGCATGTGAATAAACTCGTATTTTTATGTTGCAACGCAGACAGGTAGTTTTTTTATTGTCTTTGAACAATGAACATAGTTTGGATTCAGCAAACTGAAATATCTGCGTTAATTTTTACACTTTCATGTGATATTTTGCTACACCAAAACCACATCTTTTATTTAACATCAAAAGAGCTGTTGTGCCCATAAATTCTTGTTATAACTCAGTACCAAAATCTATTTTTTAAGTATGAAGTCGTATTAAACTTTAACTCTCGTTTTAAATGTTTTTGAAAACTTTTACCGCTGAAAAGCTTTAGTTACTTTTGACTGTTTTTACATCTAAATCTGTATTTCATAATATTAATAACTCGGGGCTGGCTGGATGGCTCCAACGCGAATGTACAAGTACACCCGTGGTGGGGCGATCCAGACCGCCAGGCACTTCTTCTCCTGCAACCGAGCGGGTGGGCAGGTTGCGGATAGCCCAACTTCGGCTGCGGGACCGACTGTCAGAGGTCGGTTTCGCGGTCGGAGCATCTTGACAGAGATCCCGGACAAGAGAAGTTCCCGCAAGCTAAATCCCCGGCTCAGGGTAACCTATACACCCCTCTTCCTGTGTACCAATCACCTAAACAGTCCATCCCTCCATTACCCACATATCCCCTCGGTCCCAAACCCCTAGGCCAAAATCCCAGACCTAGGGTGACCCCAATGAACCCTTACCCATTACCAAATGCCTTCCCTCCTATCCCCATATCCCGTCGGTCCTAGAGGAGGGGTAACCTCGATTCCAAAAAAGCCCACCCCCAACCACAAAATAAATATGCAGAAGGACAAAGTTTATACCCAGGTGGATCCCGGCCAAGCCGGGGAATCCCACACCGCCACGGCGGTCAGCCCCCAACGTAATCTGGGGGGGGCACCCATCTGTGATTTGTTGCCGCGCTTTTTAGCGCGCCCGGCAGCTGATTTAGCGCCAACCACCCAGGCAGCGACAATAGACTTAACACCGGCTGCGATCAACGCGCCTAGCTCTACCACTCCGGCTGCGACTCACGCGCCAACACCGACCACGACGGGTATGCCTCCCACGAGTCTCTGGCAACAGAGCATCGTGCGGAACAGCATCACCAACCCCGACAATGACCAAGACCGACACGGACAGAGAGGGACGGGGACGATGGACGGGCCCGGCAGCTCTGCCAGTCTCCCGGCCGATGGAGTACGACTGCTGAAGAAAAAGCGCGGAAAAATCATGGCCCGGAAGAGGAAAGTAGGCGACCGAACGCACGACACCCGCGAAGGCACTAGCCAGCGCGAAGTGCAATCGGACGCCGAAAAGGTAGTACGCGACCAGTCGCAAGTACGCGACCAGTCGCAAGTACGCGAAGGGGAAACCCAGCGCGAAAAGCGGCCGGACGCGGAACCAAGCGACCAGCCGCAAGTACGCGAAGGGGAGACCCAGCGCGAAAAGCGGCTGGATGCGGAACCAAGCGGGCGGAGGCAAGTACGCGAAGGGGAAACCCAGCGCGAAAAGCCTCTGAACGCGGCAGGGTCTGCCGGGGCCGCCAGTCGACCCCGAAACTCCGACAATATCCACGACCGACCTCGACCTAGGAGGAACAGGGGAAAGCGGGCTGGAGCCCCACGCGAGCAGGCGCCGCTGGCAACCACCATCCTGCCAGGCACCTCCCAACCGCAGCCTGGACCAAGCGGTACAGGGCCGGTGAAGAGGGTGCGCCCCGACGACTCGGCTTCACCGAGCACGCTCCAGGGGGACGCCAAACGCGTGAGGGTCCACTCCGCTCAGGGGGAGCAGCGAACTTACGCGAGGGCCACAAAGGACATTCCTGCGCGGCTGGCGTTAGCTATCTGCTTCCCTCCCCCGTCCAGAGACCTGACCAAGGAAGAGGCAGAGCACATCAAGACTGACCTTGAGAACATGTTAATGGACACAGACCCGACGACACTACTCCCTGCCTTCCGCGGATACCCACGGGTAGCGGAGGGCACCGTGCAGAAGTGGTGCGAGGATGACTACGCCCTGACCTGGCTGACCCAGAACGTGCCCCTCATAAAACTCCCTAACACAGACCTTACACTGACAGTACTAAGACAGACCGACGTGCCCACCCGTGTTCGAGCCTCGCTGTTTGTCCCTCGTTACAGAGGTGACGTAGGCCGGCTCCAAAGTGTTCTGATTCGTCAGAACACTTGGTACGACATCGCCAGGTGGTCACTGTACAGGGCAACTACCGTCGGTGGCGACAACTACGGGACTTATTTGACCCTAGGTGTGCCACCGGAGGAAGCGGAAAGGGTCCTGGCCCGGGAGCGACGGATATCGTACCTCCTTGGGTCGATATACGTACGCTTCTGGCCCACGACCCGACCCTCTGACACCAAGACTGACAGCACGGACACGGAAAACGCGCCACCGACATCGATACAGACAACTGACCCGGACATTGAGCAGCTTGAGGCGGTCATGGCCCGAGCGGCAATGGCCGACGACGAAAACACCAGACCGCCCGCATCACCCGGCTGGAACGAGCAGCTTTTAGCCTCGTCGCCGGGCGACCAACACGACGACCAGCGGGTAGGGGAAGCGGAGGAGCTGTCCGATGGACCCATCTCCGACTAACCCAACTCCCCCGTCATCAACGTCCCTCAACATCGTCCAAACCAACCTCCAACATAGCCAGACTGCCACGGCTTGCTTACGCAGGGCCCTGGAGGTTAAGCCCCGTACCATCGCACTGATCCAAGAGCCGTGGATCAGGAATAACAAAATATGCTGCCTTAGCAACATCGGAGGTAAGCTAATTCTAAACACACACAGTCCAGACAAACCAAGAACCTGCGCCTACATACCCAAAGAAATCCCTACCACACCACTCACCCAATTCTGTTCCAGAGACCTGACAGCTGTCAGGCTCCAGACTGAAGGTGACGTCCCGGATGTAGTACTGGCCTCGGTTTATATGCCAGGCGAGGACACAAACTGCCCGCCAAAAGAGATGGCCGATCTAGTGCAACACTGCGAGCGCGCCAAAATGGACCTCATCATCTGCACCGACTCAAACGCACACCACCCGCTCTGGGGCAGCGACGCGCCGAACTCCAGAGGAGAAGTACTATCCACCTATTTATTCTCTACTAACCTTAACATTGTAAACCGAGGCTCTGAACCCACTTGGGTCACAGTCCGAGGACAAACAATCATAGACTTGACGCTTGCTACAGAGAACGCGACTAACCTTATCACAAACTGGCACGTGTCGGACGAGCCTTCTTGTTCAGACCATAGAAGAATCCGCTTCACACTAAATACTACCACAAAAAACCCCGCACCTAGACGAAACCCGCGACGCACTGATATACCCGGCTTCAAATGTCTCTTAGCTTCTCTACTAGCCAGGCACCTATCACAGGTGACTATAAGAGACACTGCACAACTGGAATACACCGTGATAAAACTATCAGAATACTTAACCGAAGCATACCATGCATGCTGCAAACTAAGGGCGCCAAAAACCAACAGGGACAGGAACCCCTGGTGGAACGCAGAACTTAGTAAACTCAGAGATGCACTTCGAAAACAATTCAACAGAGCCAAGAACACTAGACTCTCGGATGACTGGGAGATTTACAAAGAGACCCAATACACATACAAAAAGCATATCAGAACTGCCAGAAGAACAGCGTGGCGGAAATTCTGTGAATCCGTCGAGACCAACAACGAAGCCGCAAGGATAAGGAAGATCCTATCAACGGATCAGGACCGAACCCTTGGCGCGCTGAAAAAACCCGATAACTCCTACACACTAACTGACCTTGAAACCAGCAAGGTCCTTCTCGAGACTCACTTCCCAGACTGTATAGTCCTAGAGGACAGGCAGTGGGAGGCTGAGCCAGTATGGACTCCAACGGGTCAAGACTGGTCAAGAGCCCAAAGTATTGTAACAAAGGATCGGCTAAAATGGGCTATTAACACATTCCAGCCTTACAAATCCGCAGGGCTGGATGGCATCTTCCCAGCCCTATTACAGTGGGGCATTGACTCCTTGACGCCATGCATGGTGGAGATCTATCGAGCCTGCATAGCACTCAGATACGTACCCCTAGCATGGCGTGAAGTGAAAGTCATTTTCATACCCAAACTCGGAAAAACCGACTATACACAACCCAAGGCCTATAGGCCTATAAGCCTCACATCCTTTCTACTGAAAACCCTAGAGAGACTCTGTGACAGACACATTCGTGACGGTCCTCTTCAGGTAAAACCACTTCACAAACAACAGCATGCATACTCCACAGGCAGATCAACGGAATCCACGCTACATAGCGTGGTATCCAAAATTGAATGCGCAGTGGACCATAAATGCTCGGCACTGGCCGCCTTCATTGACATCGAGGGCGCCTTTGACAAAACCATGTTTAATAGTATCAACATGGCCCTCGACAGACACAGCATAGACTCGACTCTAAGCGGATGGATCACTAATATGCTCAAACTGAGAGCTGTACAAGTCATCGTGAACGACACTACAAGGGCCATTGTGGCGAAGGGCTGTCCGCAAGGGGGAGTTCTGTCGCCACTTCTATGGAACCTGGTCGTAGACAGCCTCATCAAAACACTCAATGACAAAGGCTACTTCACAGTAGGTTACGCCGATGACATAACTATAATAATAAATGGTACCCACGAAAACACCTTATGCAACCTCATGCGCCAAGCCT
This sequence comes from Griposia aprilina, assembly GCA_916610205.1. Classification (NCBI taxonomy): domain Eukaryota; kingdom Metazoa; phylum Arthropoda; class Insecta; order Lepidoptera; family Noctuidae; genus Griposia; species Griposia aprilina. The sequence continues at coordinate 20,062,868 of OU744285.1, read as the reverse complement.
TGAAAATAGTAGAGGTCTGGTGCAATAAACACCAGCTATCAGTGAACCCTACAAAGACCGAACTGATTCTCTTTACAAAAAAGAGGAAGTTGATGACACTCCAATTACCACGTTTGTTTGGTACTACCCTAAGCCTTTAAAACGAAACCAAATACCTGGGCATCTATTTGGACAAACAGCTGAACTGGGCAAAACATACTAATTACATCACCACAAAAGCCAGCATACCCCTGTGGCAGTGCAAGCGAATGCTTGGCAGGAATTGGGGAATTAGCCCCAAGGTCACTTACTGGCTGTACACCACAATCATCCGACCAATCATAACATATGGCTCACTAGTCTGGTGGCCCAGGACAGATTTGAGCACAGCCCAGAGAGACCTCGAAAAACTACAACGGTTTGCTTGTGTAGCTATCACTGGCTGCATGAGAACCACACCCACTGCTGCCCTACAGGCGATGCTCGGACTGCCACCTCTACACCTCATTGTGCGAGAGGAGGCAGCCCTGGCTGCCTTCAGGCTGTACATAGCAGGGACCCTAAGCAAGGACTCTAGAGTCAAACACATACGCATTAAGGAAGATGCGATCAAACGACAACCTTTGATGGCATCGCCCTGCGACAAAGCCCCGAAACTGCACTACTTTCAAAGGCATTATAACATAATACTTACAGAAGAACGTTGTGACTACTCAGGCCCGAAAGAGCTGAGAGTATATACCGACGGATCAAAGACCGATGCCGGAACCGGAGTCGGAGTTTTCTCGCACGACCTTAACATAAATATATCCAGCCCGCTGGGAATGTTCAACACCGTCTACCAGGCGGAGTGTGTGGGCATTATACAAGCGGTGTACGCAATAGAGGCCAGAAGAGTTATGGACTCCCATATACGCATACTCTCCGACAGTGCCTCAGTCCTCCAATCACTGGGGAGAAAGTATATTACCTCAAGTCTAATACTGGAATGTCACAATGCTCTAGAACGTGTGGCGGTGTCCAACCGTAACACAATGACACTGCAATGGATTAAGGGGCACAGTGGATCACTGGGTAACGATGCAGCTGACGAACTGGCTAGAAGAGCATCCAGCGCGTCAGTCTGTGGACCCGAACCCATCGTGCCCATCCCCTTTAACCAGCTACGCAGATGGTTACAGGAGTACACCCATACACAAGCGGACAGGTGGTGGACATCGACACCCGGCTGCAGGCAGTCCAGGGAAGCCATGCCATCCTTAGATGGCAAGCTTACCAAACGTTTATTACGTCTGGACAGAAACGGTCTGCGCCTGGTGACGGGGACCATCACGGGTCACTGCTCGCTAAACAAACACTTTCACACAATAGGCATAACGGACAGTCCTCTGTGCAGGGCCTGCATGGAGGCTGAGGAAACCGTTGCGCATGTGCTCTTTGAATGCACAGGCGTCACCCAAATTAGGTCACAAACTCTCGGGGCACCCATATCCTACACAGATGGTCTCAGCAGACCGGGAGATATCATCGACTTCTGGAGGGAGGTGGGCTGGTTGGAATAACCACCGACGGCCGCCATGGCCCACGCACAATGGTCCACATGAAAGACTAAGTGCGGAAACCATAACCCTAAAGAAGGAGAAGAAGATATTAATTTCCTCCTTTTATAAAATTTTAGAATATTTTTATATTTTTCATCATAAACATTCACCATAAATTGTGATCATCATCATTGACATTTTCATCATAGACTGTCATCTGTCAGTTTCTTTTTCTATGCTTTACGGCTTACATGATAAGGCCAGCTAGTATTATAAGGTCAGATTCTCTCTGAAAGCCGTTCTTATTGTTTCTGGCCGACAATCAAATATGAAGTAATTTGAATTATGTTTGAAACGATGGACACATACTTCCAGAACGTCTGACAGGGATTATAAAAGTGGCCGCCAGTCCTTGCAAAAGTCATTCTTTAATAAGTCTTTAGTTCAGTCAGTTCTTAGCTTAATCTCCGCTATAATAGTATTGTCTGACCGACTATAAACAGTCATTCACATAAGAAACTAGTTTCGTTGATAAAAAAATCTCTATACATATTGTGTGTATGTGACTCATTCCCTCCGCTGCCTCCGGCCCTCTCGCCTACGTCAGTGGGAGGCCTCGTTGAGGGCATCCTAGCTGCGTGGCATAGAACACCGCAACTAACCATGCCTGAACGGGGAGGTCTCCGCAGCTGGGGCGCTTCTCCCGCGTGCCATAAAAGGCCGGGATGCCCCTTCGGCCGAGCGTGAGTCGCTGCGTTGACGTAGGACACTACAGCTGGCCACTACTGAGCGAGGAGGTTTCCAACGCTTAGGCGCTCCTCCCGTGTGCCGTAGGAGGTCGAGAAAGAGTTATTTACAAATTCTCCTAAGAACTTATCCTCCTCTGACAAGGTTAATGACAACACGAGGCTCCTCCTGATCCTGTTTGGCGTAAGACACCGCAGCCCCATCCTCATCCAGCTCCACTACTCTCTGCCGATCTTGCAAAATCTTGTTGAAACCGTTCCTGTCTCCGGGCGTCCCGAGTTACGCGAAACTGAAGTCAACCCGAAGCTCCTACACCCTCACACTTTTTTATCCCTTGTATTACATATTTTTCCTTTTTTATACATGTAACTTACGATTTGCCTTCCGGTTAATCGTAACGTTACAATCAGCTTATAATAATTTATTCATATCCCTATCATATTTATTTAACTTTCTCCATTTATTGATTGCCATAGGACAAATTTCCATATTCATCAAACTTAGCAATTGGAATACTAGATTTTAATTTGAATAGCTTGTTAGATAATTTTGTGTAAAGGAATGTCGATAATTTTATAAAGTAGTATTTTAAGGCATCGACTAGTATAAGAGGCGTAGTTTATTCTTCGCTAGGAATCATACTGAGCTTATTCTAAAATAGGTCGAGTATTAAAGCGTGAAAGTGAAAAATGATCCATTTTTAGGTAGACTCAGACGTGACCTAATAACCTAATTTCTAACGAATACGGCCTGAGGCTGACTTTTAAATGAAATTAAAAAGCAATTCTTGACATAATTATTGTCTCAGGTGTTTCTACTCGGAATAAATAAATGAGATGTTTCTAGAACAAAGGATATAATCATTTTTCAAAGAATTTAATTTACACTCTTGAATCCGTGTCAAACGAAATTAGGTTCAAAGTCAAATATTTTAGCTCCTATCACGAAAAAGCATAAAAAACACGAGTTTTTATCATCATTATTATACAATGTGGATTAATTTTATTTATATAATTTCTCAAGTTCTATAAAGTAAAACGAAATTACGTCGTATCGCACATAGTTATAATGACATAACACCCTTGATCTGTCAACCTAAATACCTACGTAATGGAATCATCATATTATTATCTGCATGAAATGGGAGAAAATCATGCGACATAACTCCTGCAGCATGTTAATACGGCCACCTTATAAGTTTGCGTCACTCACACATTCCCCGGGGCTCACTTGTGTAATTGCTTTGAGTTAACGTCGGCAAACTGGCTTACTCGTATTTCAGTCCCGGGATTAAGCCGGGATTTAAAAATGTGTCCCAGCACATTTATTTTATTTTGAGAATTTAATTCTATATTTTTTATTTTGTCGTTCGGTTCACTCAGAAAAATTGACTTTTAACGATTAAAAACAATATTCTCAAAGAGGTTTGATGTTTAAGGTTTGGTAGAAATCCTGTCAAAATCAATACTTTAATAAACAAAATTCCGTCAACGTTACACGTGTTTTGGTAACAAAACCACACCTTAGAATCTCATTATAGCAAAATCGAGGGATTTTTTTATTTTGATGACCGCTTGATCTAATTTGAATATTAAAGGCGTTATCATTATGCCAGAAACCTCAAAAACGAGCGGTTTATTAATATAGCCTTTAATATTTTATGTTTGTTGAACCTTTTGAACCACTTTGCTTTAATCAGGAATGGATAGCTTTCTCTTACATGTACGTAAAAACATTGCCACAGAATATATAGATAGTACAGAAATTCAGTTTGATGCAACCAGCGAAAACGCACGCACACATAGACACGATTCACGTATAGTGAGTGCAAGCTCACTCGTGACTACCATTAATTTGACATGGATACTTGTTTCGAGGCGAGACTTTGCAAGTCAGTTCAGTTGACAGTTCAGTCACTGGCCTTTTACGGGCCTCGTGTACGAATAATTTGAAAGCAATTCAGTGAGTGATACAGTAACAAGTCTTTGTAACTTGGGTAGGAGATTCACGATCGACGTAAAACCATTAGGACGTGATTGCAATGTAAATCTTATATAATTGTGATCGCCGTACGTTCGTGTCTATGTGTGCCTGCGCCTGTTTTCGCTCGTTGTATGAAGTCGAACTACTGTACCCATCGATTCTGTGGCTGGCGGCGGTGAAGCTAAATTTGTTAACGAGCTTTATCGATCTCCGAAGGCCCCTGCGTTGTTTACCAGATTTATTAGATGCGGTGCATATTAAATTTCCTGTATAATGCGAGTTTATCTCCCTGTTCTGGTAATATGGGAACATTGGCGGTATTAGCTTCTTAGGTAAGGAGTTTGAAAGCAGCTGGTAATTTAAATTTTAGCATGGAAAATGTTAAACTTATATATCGAACGAGGTGTCACAGAATCATGCGCAGCCGAGCGTTTCATGAGCTAGTTTCGACAAAAGGTCGTGACAAGGTGATCGAACGACCGCTACTCGCTCTTCCACCACGGCGGTGCTTGCCGGCTACGTCACAATGACGTAGATCGGCGTGCGCGAGTCAAGTGTTTACCGGTGGCCCGACATCAACCGAATGCCGGTGAATATGTATGAGGATATAACTAAATGTAAATAAATATTATGATGACTTTTGTGTTGTGTAAGTTTATAATAGAAATAAATACATAAATGGTATGGTAGGTATGTACCCCACACCACCCTCCTCCAGAGACCGTCAAGAGCGATATAAATCGGGGAATTTGACATGACGATCGGATCAAGTTTTATACTATTTTTTGTCATCAGGTGGAGTATCTTCTTCCGGGTTAGCTTTTTCGGTAAATATATAAGCTGGCGTTAGGTGGTCTATTGAGACCGTGGCCTCTGTACCCTTAAACAAATTTTTAAAAGTTTTATCACTCCTCTGCAGAACTTTGTGAGGACCTGTGTAGGCTCGTTACGATAGCAACCATTGCAACCAACCATTGAGATGACGAGAGGACTTGACTTTTGCTACTGCTATTTTAATGACTTCTTGATCTTCAGGACAAAAGCAGAGCACGAGGAGCATCTCCGTACCATTTTCAGCAGGATGAAGATTTGCGGCACACGTCCAAGTATATTTGCGGTGTCCTGGAAGTAACTTTCTTAGGTTACAATATCTCCGAAAAGGGCACCAAACCGCTTTAAACTAAGGTCGAAGGCATTAAAAAGTTCCCTCAGCCTAAAGACCTTCGTCAGTTGCACCGATTTTTGCCCATGAATATTTTTTACAGGCGTATCTTGCCCCACGCAGCTCAAATCCAGGCGCCACTTCACAATCTCTTGATCGGCACCGTAAAGGGCTCGCATCTTATGTCTTGCCGAGAATACTTTGCAAGCATTCGAGGACTGCAAGGAAAGCCTGGCTAATGCGGCTTTATTAGCTCACCACGATTGCAATGCCAAACCCGCATTGATTATCAATGCGTCGGATACTGCAATCGGTGCGGGGTTAAATATCACCAGCTGAGTACCTTCTATATAAATTCAATCTTTTAGTATTGTATAATTGCATAGCACATGTGTGAGTACTATGTACCTACTATAAAGCTACCATTTAGAGGTTTTTCTTTCATTGACTTGAATGTGCCCTGGCGGCTGAGAGTATGTCATGCTCACTCAAATGTCTTGCTGGTGGTGGCGTGTGTGTTGGATCATTAGGTTCACTTCAAAATGGTTGAGCTGAATGGTGCTGATCCATGCGTCATGTTCGTGAACGGGCGCCGTCAGTAAGGACTGGTCATTTCTTAGCTGCCACGGCTTATTTTAATTTAATTCAATATTTGAATAATTTTTGTCTTTTTATTACGGACGCTTTTAACGTTCTGCATCGTTTTCACATGCATAATTTTAACATGAACGATGTAACCAATATTTTGATTTAAAAGAGTGTCCATGGAGTTTCTTGCCCGTTCTTCTCCATAGGTACCCCTACTACGCTTTGGAATGGGCAACTAGCTTCATCTTTCTGACTGACCGACTCCTTGACAATTCAAAAGTGCCTGTAATTGGTTTATTTGAAATAAATGCTTTGAGTTTGAGTTTGAGTTCTACAGCTTAACTGCAACGTTGTTTCATAAACACAAAGTAAAACATGACGCCCGTATCTCCAAACTCCGTGTATCATTTCCATCATAATCCGTTGCAGGCTTGCAGGCTAACAGTCTGCTATCACAACACACGATAATCCTTGTAGTCACGAAGCTAGTGTGCGGGAAATAATTTTCATCTGGTTCTCAAGGTCTAATTAAAAAAAAAAATGCGAATTGCGATTTGCTGCTTGCATTTTTGGGTACGAGGCTTTTGGCTACATTCTATGTTTGTATTTTTATTAATGTATTTTTTTTTTTGTAATGTGCGTTTTGTTTGTGCAGAATAAACTATTTTTCTTTCTTTCTTTTCTTTCTTTAATTGATAAATGTAAAAAAAAAACAGAGTGAAATAAAATATCACAAGGCCCATTCCCGTAATCAAAAACGTTCTAAATCTAGACGCAATTTCACATCAGAGATGTCAAGAACTTGTCGAAAATTTAGGGTATTTAGACGTATTTTTGACATATTGCGACTGAGAATGCGACCTCTCTTATAAATATGGGAATTGCCCTCTGAGCATGGTTTGTGATTCTATACCTTCCTGTACTCTAATATATATTATTTATTAGTATAAGGCTGGAGTTACCGACATAGCTTGCAAAGTAAGTAAGCTGAAGTGGAAGTTGGCTGGCCGTGTTTGTCGGAGGACTGATGGCCGGTGGAGCAGACGAGTCCTGGAGTGGCGACCGCGTATCGGCAAGCGTATTGTGGGACGCCCCCCAGCTAGTTGGACCGACAACCTCAAAAAAGTGGCTGGGACAGACTGGATGCGGAAGGCGGTGGACAGGGTGTTGTGGCGCAGCATGGGAGAGGCCTATGTCCAGCAGTGGACTGCGATCGGCTGAGTTGAGATTATAAGGCTGTGTTATCCCACTGAAAGGCAAAGGCCTCCATACCCTCTTTCTACGTTTCCCGGTCTACTGCGATTGCGGGCTAAATGTTTTAGTAATGATTGTTTTCTTTCCGATTGTGGCTAAGTCCAAAAAACTTTTTTACAAAAAAACAACCGACTTCCAAAATAAACACTAAAAGACGTGAAAAATAACTTTAATTTCGGAATTCGGTGTCTTTGGTTTTGTATTTTCGTTTTTGGCCACCGACTTCCGAAATTAAAGTTATTTTTCACGTCTTTTAGTGTTTATTTTGGAAGTCGGTTGTATTTTTGTAAAAAAGTTTTTATTTTTCACTTTTTAGTTACGGTACCTACCTCACACAAATCGTATACCAATACTTGGTATGTAAATAACAGTGACAGGAAATTATTAACACATCATCCATATAAACTAAGTGGAAAAGTATGCAGTATTAAGGATAACTCAAAAACTACTGGTCAGACCTTGATCAAATTTAAATGGGACCACATGTGAAGCACCACCTATCAAATAAAAAAGAATCATCCAAATCGGTTCACCCAGAAAAAAGTTATGAACTAACACACATATAAAAAAAAAAAAAACATACAGTCGAATTGAGAATCTCCTCCTTTTTGTGAAGTCGGTTAAAAAATGGGTAATGTTTTTAATCTGTCAAATCAATTAAAACTACGACCACCTACTAAAGTATGCTATATTTCTGAGGCCCTATAACGTGTTCAAAAAATAATGGTTTAGGTCGATCAAAATACAGATGCTAACTTCTCTTGCATAATTACTTTATTTTCAGCCCCATCAAAATATTTCCGTAGTTTCCGTAAGAACAAAAAAAATGGTGTAATTTCTGCCAACCTCTCTAGCTCGCAAACTATAACTGCACCGTTCCACCGACAATATGCAGATAACCCTACAAAGTTTAGAAGTACATGAAACTAAAGAGTGCCTCGTTGTGCAAGATAACGTTCTATTTACATTAAATTATAACCCAGCCAGGGTTATAATGTCTTCGTAGATGAAGATAATAAGGATTAATCTTTTTGTTTTGTTGTGTGTCGAATAAAGATGCGATTACACCTGACTTGGTCTCCGTACGTCCTTTTTGGGTAACCACTGAAAACCAGCGCCGTGCTGTGGGTCCCCTATAGCACAGCATCATGTTGAGTGGAAGCCTTCTTGTCACAGTCATGACGTGCAGCTGTCGACTATTTCTGTTTTGTGCTCGTGATTAAAGATCTAGTTTGTTTGTTTCTTTTTATTAAATTGTTACCTGAGCAAATTTTTTTTTTTTGTATGCACGTGTTTCTGTGACAAATAAACCTATTTTTCTTTCTTTTTTTCTTTTCTTCTTTTCAGTGAGAAAATGACGACGAACGACAATGTAAAGACGTTGACGCTACTGATTTGTAACAAAATGTTGGAACATTTTCTTAACAAAAATAAATAAAATAGAACATAGATCTATACATACATAGTTATAAGATAATGAACTGCAATATGTTTATGTATGTTAATGTAAGCCCATATATCTACAGGAAAGAAAAAAAATTGTGGGAAATGGCTATGGAAACCCAGAATGAAAAATCAAAAAAAAGATCTTGAGTTAATATTACGGTTCCTACGCATACAAGTTATATCATTATGATGACGGAAGAGATAAGAGAAAAAATTATCGGTTATTGTGATAAGACCTCGGTTGACTAAAGTATTCCTCTAACAAATCTCAGAATTTGTTATTTTTCTTTATATCTGTTACTTGATGCAGTATCCTATGATGTATTATTTGTCTAGTCTTCTAAGTCATGTTAGTTTCGGATTGAAGTCTAATAATTATTATTATTCAGATAAGGCCCGATTGCTCAATTCGGCTCGCATTGTGAAGAGATTCCTTTTTCGGGAGTCCTATCCACCGGTAGCTTGGAGCCTGCTTCCGCCATTTGCGAATCCATGGATTTATAAGATTGTTTAGACCCATCTATACTACATTTAAAACAAGATTAGAAATATAAATAAACCTTTTTTACAGTCCGTTCAACCGATTTTGACTTCTATTGCGTTTGTGGTATGACAAATGGCACTTGCAGTGAACAGTTGGTACTGTAACCACGTTTTTGCTTTTAATGTCATCCTTATACCTACGGAATAGAAGTCAAAATCGGTTCAACGGACTGTAAAAACGTTTTATTAAAATTTCTAATCTTATTTCAAATGGAGTATACACGCTCATGGGTTATCCTAAATAACTCGGAGTTAACAGCTTATTCAGGGTTAATCAAATAATTCATCTTACGCCCCCAAGAGTTAGGGGTTAAACTTCTAAATATTTAACCCACCTATGTGGATTAAGTGGCTAAAGTCTGCGTTAGTGTTTTTTTTTTGTTAGCCTATAGTGTCCTACTGCTGGGCAAAGACCTCCCCTTTTTCCTGCCAAACCTCCTTGTCTTGTGCGATCTCTGGCCATGTTGGCCCTGCAAACGTTACCAGATCATCTCATCACCTTCGCCATGGTCTGCCTCGACGACGATGTCCTCCTTCAGGCGTCCAGTGAGTGACTTGGTAGGTTAGTGTTAATAATGTCAAAATAATTTGAGGTTATGAGATACCGCTAATAACTTAGAGCGTATTTTATATTATTCGACGTCATAGTTAGTAAAAATTCGGTATAATATCAGCAGGTAATATGTTCAGGATCTCAAATCAAATCAAATCAAAATATTTTATGTCACATAAACCAACATGGGCACTTATGAAACGTCAGAAGCTAGTTGCACGGTTCCAATTGGTTGTTTCCTATGGAGAAGAGCCGGCAAGAAACTCCACGGTTACTCTTTTAAAAATAAGGGGCTTATAAAATATTTAAAATTACTGTGTTGATAGATATGGGAGGACAGTGTAGGCCTGTCAACAGGTACAACTCACATACTATCAATTTTTTTATTATTATTAAAAACCTGAAGCATATTTTTCCTTATCTGACGTTTACGTCAATCAATAAACTAAATCTCCATGAAAATCACAAATACAATACGCTTAAAATGAAATGTCATGTTAGAAAATTCAAAGAAAAGCAATTTGTATTAGGCTAGGCCCACACTGCGAAATCTCACCGCGCGAATTTCGAATCACTAGTGCGTGTAGATGCACTGGAATGGAATGGTAATAAAAAAAATCACGCGTTTTTTTATGGCATTGCAAGCTTAGCCTTACGTAACGTAATGTAATGTAATAAAAGAGATGGGTTTACAAGTTCCGTTAAATGTTCGTTCATGAATTTTTGGTCGGATTACATAGCACCGACATTGGAATTCTATTTATGTTTCGTCGATTGAACTGCCACTGTATCCAACTCAAAAACACAGACGTCAGATTTACTAACTCGGCGTTACTTATTAGTGGCGCAACGCGTACTAAGAGTTAAAATGTTAATTACTTAACTCCGAGTGTACTAACTCCACTTTTATTTAATTAACCCGACTAAACGTGCGTAAAGTGGGTCTAAATGATTTCTTTATATTTTTAGAAATATTAAAAAGATTATTGTTTTTTTTTTTTTAAGTGTTAAAGGGTTTTTCCATCTGGAATTTCTCAGTAGCAGCCCGGAGTTTGGATTTGTGCCCGGTTGATGGCAATAGGCTCGCCCCCTATTACATGGTACTTAAACATAACTGGCGGAATGTGGGTATACTATAGGTACACCTCTGCCTAACCCTTCGGGGAATACAGGCGTGATGTTATGTTATGTGTGTAAATATTGAAAAATGTAAAATAATATGTCATACAATGAGTAAAGCAAAAACATTTATATGCGTAAATAAATTAGAGTACTATGAAAAAGTACGATCTAATCAAAAGTAATTCGACTTCTCTATCACCATTCCTATTTTCGAAACATGTTTCCCTAACCGAGTTACCGTGATTGGAAAGATCCGGTATATCTCAGTAAAACTACCTATAAAACAGCTCCCTAATGAAATTGCCCAGGACATCTCTCACTTGAGCAATTTGTGTCGATATTGCTCTTGTTGGAGACCCCTAATAGGAGTAGTTTCGGCTTATGGGTCACGGGTTTTTTGTTATAAGTCAGGTCAGGTGGTACTTTGGTTTATTTAGGATTATATTGAAGTGATCGATTAAGTACTTAATAAATAATTAGAAAGCAGTTGGTGCAGTAACTTAAATTAAGTAAAACTTATGAAATTGACGTTTAAATAGGAACGTTTGATAGGATTTTGATCGACAATTTTTTTTAATATGAAATACTGCTTATTACTGGGAACAGAAAAATAATTAAAATCAACGTTCTGCCATTCAAGATGAACAGTATTTTTCCTTACAAAACTGTTTTGAAACACAGCATTCAATCTGCTTTTAAACATGTCTGCGTTAATTAAAGGAAACTTGAAACTTGAGGATATTGTAACCGTAAGCAACGATTACTCTTACAAGTACCATTAAACAACTTTCGGTATGGGTATTAACTTATTAGGTACTACTTTCAACTAAGAAAAGGAACTACGTGATTGCTACGACGTAGCTGGCGTAACCTCTACGTCATAAGCTACGCCGTAGCAGGCATGTGATTACTTTAGAGAAGATACTCGACTCTCTTATAAGTGCCTGCTACACTATATATACTGCAACGATAATGTAAACAGACTATTCGTTCATGAATAACAGGGGGGCTAGTGGTTAAATAAAAACAGCCGCACGGGTCAATAAGAGGTTAAGCTATGCTTGCCGCGGTCGGTTCGTGGATGGGTGACCATACATTACATACCAAGACCCCTCCATGCCTCGGAAAGCCGTTGTTCCCGGCTGCCATTCGTAGATCTTTGACAGTCGTTACGAGTAGTCAGAAGCCCAAATGCCGACAACCAGTGGGTATCGTGTTACCCAGTAATTGGGTTGTGGAGGTCAGATATGCAGTGGCTCCTTGTAAAATACTGGTATTCAGGTCCATCCATCGGTCCGTTAGACTGGAAGCTTTCCATTGTTGGGAAAAGGCAGACAGATTGATACTATTAGTTAATGTATATGACAGTACAGTTACAATGTTCATAATTGTTACAACATAGTCCCTATCTTTGATTTTGTCATTCCGGTGAGCGTAGAGTTTGACGTCGAAATCTATATGACAGTATATTTACAATGTTCATAATTGTTACAACATAGTTAAGTCCCTATCTTAGATTTTGTCATTCTGGTGAGCGTAGAGTTTGAGGTGGAAATCTATATGACAGTACATTTACAATGTTCATAATTGTAACAACATAGTTAAGTCCCTATCTTAGATTTTGTCATTCCGGTGAGCGTAGAGTTTGAGGTGGAAATCTATATGACAGTACATTTACAATGTTCATAATTGTTACAACATAGTTAAGTCCCTATCTTCGGTTTTGTCATTCCGGTGTGCGTAGAGTTTGACGTGGAAATCTATATGACAGTACATTTACAATGTTCATAATTGTTACAACATAGTTAAGTCCCTATCTTTGGTTTTGTCATTCCGGTGAGCTTAGAGTTTGACGTGGAAATCCGTAGGAAACACCTTCTATCATACAATTGTTGATTAAAACATACAGAAACATCTTGTATGTTCTGTTATTTATATCTTTTTCAGGAAACGTCTTTCAAGTGCTTTATGGAGAGTAAATAAGACGTAGGGTGTCACTTTCCTGCTAAGTGCTTGTATAGTTGATGTTGACAAAGAAAAATAAATTACTTAATACTTTTCCTCTTTCGTAATTTTCTGTTCCTGTGACTTTGCAAACAAATTGTTTTCTTAGAATGTAAATGTTGTACTTAAATATGTTGAGTTTCTTGTCATTTGTGTTATTTTCTACTTTACATGTATTTGATGGACTACATATTATTCCAGATAGATTCACTGCAGGCGAAATTCAAGCAGTTTGTTTTTAATAAGGTCAGTTGTTTATTATCCTGGGAGTAAAATTTATGATTTAAAGTTTTCATACGGAAAAACTGGCAAAAAAGGTTCCTGGAAAAAGCGAACGGGCTATTGTATTATTTAAAGTACTTTCTCTTCATGTGTCATGGCGCTGGGATGCTGTTTGTACAGATAAAAGAGAAGAAGCCATGTAAGTACTTACTTTTATCTTCGATCCTGCACAGAACTCTCTTAACAAGACAACAGTCTTTCAAAGGTGCATTTCAAAGCTTCTTTTGAGGAAATAATCCAAGCGTATTAAAAGTATTCTATATAGATAAAGGTGCTTTATAAAGGCAACTTCGTGTTTTACCGGGTTTCTAAGCTAAAGTGGATGTGAGAAATATTGTGTTGGCTTTCAGGGGACCATTGGCTGTGGGACGCTTACCATATATGAGCTTTTTGTATGTAGTTACGATGTGTTCGTACATAATTTTACGAGGAAATAGGGAGTGATTTTTAATTTGGTTTTAAGGAATAGTGTAGTTGGTTAAAACTGACCTATTTGCTTTGAATTAAAGGTCCACTCCAGCTATGATTTTTATTTTAAGTTTATGTCAAATGGAAAAGTAACGCTGTGTTGAATCCTATTTGTTGCCGCGATGCGCTATTGTTCTCTATTTATTAAATTGTCTTCTTACCGCACCTTAATGTATGTTGTAACATATAGTTGAAAAATATGTTCTCTCATACATCGCTATACGTCACGGTCAATTCTCCAACTGCAAATGTAAGTTTGTAATCGCATTTTGTTTTTGTGGTAAACCTACAAACAACGATTTTTAGACTTTGTCCTTTACTTTAAAACTCAAACTCAAACTCGAAGCATTTATTTCAAATAAACCAATTACAGGCACTTTTGAATTGTCAAGGGGTCGGTCAGTCAGAAAGATGAAGCTAGTTGCCCATTCCAAAGCGTAGTAGATACCTATGGAGAAGAACGGGCAAGAAACTCCATGGACACACTTTTAGATCAAAATATGGTTACAAAATATTGGTTACATCGTTCATGATAAAACTATGCATGTGAGAACGATGCAGAACGTTAAAAGCGTCCGTAATAAAAAGACAAAAACAATTCAAATATTAAATTAAATTGAAACACGAATGTTGTTGTGTTGTTGTTCACGAACTCTCTTATGCTATGAGACCTTGCTTCTGCCAAATTTCATGATTCTGGGTCAACGGGAACCCTATAGGTTTTAATTTAGTGGCGAGTATCAAAATAAGTTGCGTAAATGGCCACATTTTTTTATTGCTTAGAAGCTTGAGTTTTTTGAGCTCCAAGAGACCGTATGGTAGACTGCGTATTTGATATTAAATTCAACTTGATACCTCCACGCGTTCCTGAGAAAAAGGGTCATGACAGACTGACATACCCGGATCATAGATAGGATCCCGTTTTTTCTTTTTGACGTACGGAACCCTAAAAATATAAGAACAGATACTAAAAACCTTATCAAAAGCCATACAAAATACAGTAATAAGAATTATATAATTATGAAATTAGTATTATATCAACCAACCTAAAAAAGAAAGAAGAAATTACATTTTGCACTATGAAAACAAAAAAGTGCTTGAAGATTCAAAATACTCAGCCTTCCAATATTAGATTAATCCAAGCACGCTTTTAAATTAAAAATAACTTACCATCGCACTCCAAGTAACTTATGCGTTATGAAATACGGTTGAAATAAAACATTTATTAGATACCGTCGCGCCGCGCGGTCACAGTTGAATTTAAAATAAATTGACCAGATATTGCTGTAATATTTTTGAGAAATTCTTTTCTGGAATACGTCTTATTCGGTTCAGAGAAGAGGTTTTAATACTTTGATGTATGGTTTTATTCAACTTCTACATTTCAATTCTTTTTCTTGATTTTATATGATAGAAAATAAAGCCTAACGTCACGCTTATATGTTCAGAAGTATTGGGCTCTTAGGGATATGGTAGTACCTACCTTCCATTGCCATTTATTTTTAAATGGCATGTATTGAATCGAAACTCTAATAATTCCCATTTGGGCTCTTAAATATATTATTGAATGCTATAATGATTGCGCGGGCTTCTTATTGTGAACCTCAAATAATTAACATTTTTATAGGAGGCTGTCATTTTTTTTTTTTTTTCCTATTGGGCAACTCGTAGTTTTGACCACTGAGGTCTTGGCTACTTAACCGGTCAATCCTGTGGGTGCCTCAAGCTACTAACTTAAAGCCTCCAGCCAGGGGCGAAATTCTTAAATACTAGGTGACCGCACGCTAAGGGCACCCCCTGTGGGGTACGAACCTTGGCTTAGGGCGTCACTGAGGGGAGGGCAGCAAGGTGGGACAGGCTGGTTCAAAATTATATCATTATTATTATTGTAAGGGGAATTTAAAGCTACAGGCTCAGCTACGGCGCGGGCTGGCGCGTCGTCGAGCAAGGGTCGGGGGGGTGAGGCTGTCATCTGTTGGACACTCCTTTTATAGGCGTGATGCTACTCGCTACTGTTCATTCCCGTTCACTCCCAACAATATTATAGAACCAAGTAATTGCGACCAACTTGAATGTAGCGCTGGCCGCTCCCGCGGCACTGCTCGTACGCAGTTGGTCACAGTTCCAACTTTTTTATTTTTTTGACGGGGTGGAAATTCTCATGGATGTCCTCCGCCCTGGGGCGGGCGGAGGGGTCTGTCAGACTTCTACTGACTAAAACCACCCCGTGTTCCCTCGCACACTTGCACCGGGGGCTACGGGGGCACTTAAGCACTCTTCAACGCAGCCTCCGACTGGTGCCGGCCCGCCTCTGCGGGCCCCGTCTAGTCAAACGAGGGGAGTGAGGTGTTTGACTCCCCCCGCGACGTCTAAGAGAGGCGCGCGTGGAGCATTACGCACCACCACCTCGGGTCTTATATGATAGGGGGCGGCGGACGTCCCCGAGTCCGCCGTCCCTGGACCCATTGAGGGGGGCCGGAAGAGGGCATTATCTGCCCTCTGCCAACGCCCGGTGCGCCTGCTACGGGCCGGGAGAGCACTCGACATCTCCCTCTCCCTTTCCGCTGCCTCCTTCTGCGACATGACATTTTCGCAGAAGGAGATCACCGCTTCCCACGACGCTGCGCTGCCGACCATAGAATTAATAACAGTCGGCAGCGACAAGTCACTACCCACTTCCGATACAAGGTCACAGCGTGGTTCCTCCCAAGCTGCACACTCTGCAAGCGTATGCCACGCCGTGTCCTCCCGGCAATGGACGCAGTGATGACACCGAGCGTCTGGCTCCCTGCCTATGCGATGCAGGTACCTGCCGAAGCAGCCGTGCCCGGTAAGCACCTGCGTCGCCCTAAATGACAGAGAGCCGTGCCTCCTCCCGAGCCAGTCGTCGAGCATTGGCCGGACCGCCCCGATAGTGACGAGGCCAGCGGTAGGGCGCAGAAGCCTGTCCCGCCATTCCGCCACCAAGACCTCACGGAGCTCGGACCGGCGCAGCGTGATCTGCTGCTGCACTAGTACCACGCCCCTCGTCCGCGCCTCCTCGCGCCACCGATGTAGTGACGCGAGGGCTCTCGCTTCCAGGTCCCACGGCGGGGATCCGGCCAGTGCGCAAGCCGCCTCGTAGGAGATCGTGCGATACCCTCTGATGACTCTGACGGCCATCGCCCTTTGCGGTACTCACAACACTGCGATACTGCGGGCCGTCAGGTCAGCTGCCTACACCGGGGACCCATATAGGGCCATGGATCGCACGATCCCCACGTACAACCGCCTACAGGCGGTGCTCGGGCCCCCCAAATTGGGAAGCAGCGTTGACAGCGCGCCTGCAGCGCCCATCAACTTAGGCGCCAGCCGCCTAAAAGTGGGGGCCGAAGTCCCAGCGGCTGTCGAGCACCAATCCTAGGTACTTCATGGTAGACTCGACAGCTATTCGGGCCCCCCCGACCACGATGTGTGATCCCGTTGGTGGCGTCCGTCGGGGGCCATGGAAAGTGATGGCCTCCGACTGGCTGAGGGCTACCTCCAGGCCTGTGAGACCGCCGCCGTAGCCAACAACGCTGCCTCCCTGTGCGAGCTCCCCCGAGCCGTGACCAGCGTGTCATCCGCGTAACACGTCAAGTTCACCCCCGGCTGGAGCTCGCCCCTCAATACCCAGTCGTATCCGATGTTCCACAGGAGCGGTCCCAGAACCGAACCCTGTGGAACACCGCACGACATCTTGCGCCGGCCTCTGCCGTCGCGTCCCCTGTAGGTGACAGACCTTTCTGCTAAGTAGGCCCCGACTACGTGGCGGAGGTAGGGAGGCACCTTATGATAACGCAGCGCCTCCCTAATACAACTCCAGGGCAGGGTGTTGAAGGCGTTCGATATGTCCAAGGACACCGCCAGCATCACCCCGCCCCGAGATACAACTTCTTCCGCCAGGACTCTTATTCGCATAATTGCGTCTATTGTGGAACGCCCATGCCGAAAACCAAATTGGTTGTCGTCCAGGTCCGGCCCATCTCTGCACAAGTGGCTGACGAGGTGGTCCGCAATTATCCGTTCGAATAACTTGCCCACCTCGTCAAGCAGCACTATGGGCCGGTACGCAGACGGGGAGTCCGCAGGGCGCCCCACTTTCCTGAGCAGGACCAACGAACCTGTCTTCCACTGAATGGGAAACTGGCCCTGCTCGAGGCACGCTGAATACAGTCCTATCAGTCGGGGCTCTAGGGCCTTTAAAGCGTGTACGAGGGCGCAGCCGGGTACTCCGTCGGGCCCCGGGGCAGTGTTTTTCGCCCGGAGCCGCATCACGGCCGCCCTCATCTCCGCTTCTGTCACCTCAGGGACGCTAGCACCATCTTCTGATTCCGCAGCTGCAGGCGGAGCCATCGACGGTGGCACATGTTCTGCTCTTGCAGGGAAGAGTGCCGCAACTACCTCCTCCAGCAGCTGAGGTTGGAGACCCTCCGTAAGTGGGGGGGCCCAGGGACGGAGTTTTCCTCGAACCATACGGTAAGGGCGCCCCCACGGATCTCTGTCTAGGGTCTCTAGCAACTCTTCGTGTCTTGGCCTCGCCGATGGCCAGCTGCAGAGTCATCTTAGCCGCGTGGTACACCTCATACCGCGCAGCTTCCTCTTCGGGATCCCGTCGACGTCTCCTTCGGTAGCGAGTGTACCGACGCCTCACCGCCGCGCATGTTATGCGCAGTTGCGCGATCTCGGCAGACCACCAGTACACTTGGCGCCTTGCGGACTGTTTGTGGACCCGGGGCATGGACGCATCGCATATAAGCGTCATCGCCCCGTGGAACCACAGCGCCTCCGCTTCGACGTCAACGGGTCCGTTCGTCACCGACTCCCTGTTCCAGGCCTGCACAATAGCGGCCTCTTCGAGAGCCTCCCTGTCAATGCGCTTCAGCGCCCAGCGTGGACCGTCCCTTTGTGGGGCCGATGGACTGCGGCCGACCGTGATCTGGGTGGAGACGTCGAAACGAATATATCGGTGGTCCGATAACGTCTCCACCTCCACCGCGACACGCCAGTCCCGGACACGGCGCGCGACCACGGAGCTAGCGAATGAGACGTCCACTATGGACCCACCCCACTGCCGCACGCACGTGTAGGTAGAACCCCTATTGAGGACGGCCAGACCCGTCGTGATTGCCCACTCTTCCAGCACCACGCCCCTAGCATCAGTGACTGGCGATCCCCAAGCCGCGGATATGGCGTTGAGGTCGCCGAGTAGTAACGCGGGGTGAGGGTGATACCGGCCCACGACGGCTCCTTCCTAGCTCGACAAGGAAACTCTCGAAGTCGGCGAGACTCTTGTTAGGCGAGAAGTATGCCCCAATGACGACCACGCCATCTACAATGGCGGCAACCCAGCCATGACCTCGGGATGGGTTGACAAGAGTCCCGCCTATGATGACCACTAAACCGTTGAGGTCCCCCATCCAGTTATCACGGGGAGGGACAAAATATGGCTCAGCGACCACCGCCACGTCTATCGACCACTCCGCCATGCTCTGGAGCAAAAGATCCTGAGCTCTGGCAGAGTGATTGATATTGCCCTGGAGGAAATGGTAGTTTGCCATTATTGGCACTCCATTTCCTCGGCAATCCTTTCCTGGGGTCGGGAGTCCACCGAAGGGCAACTAGGCTGCGGGGGGGGTGCGGACCCCCCGGCAGCCATGACAAATCTCTTTTTAGCCCGCTTGGCGGGAGGCGCGGTGCAGGCATTGCCACCTGCTTTGTGCTCCGCGGGCTTTCCTACAGCCGCACAAAGACTGCAGTTTGGTGCCGCAGAGCACTGGGCCGCTTTATGGCCGGGCTGACCGCAGCGATAGCACTGATCGCTGCGATGAACTTCGGCGATACACTGTGCCCGGATATGCCCAATGGCCAGGCATCGGTAGCACCGCATGGCCCTGGGATGCAGCAGCCTAACCCTCGCTGCAACGTCGTCGGCGACCTTCTTCGCCACCGCTACCGGGCACCGCACCCAGATCGTGCCCAGCCCGCCAAAGTCTTGGCGAATTTCCCCTGCCCGCAGATTTTCGATAGGGCACTCGCCGATTCGGGCAATAGCCGCTAACACTTCCTCTTGGGTCACTGAGTCGTCCAGCCCATCAACGCGCACTTCAGCCGTTTTCATGGGCCTGGAAACCAGGATGTCTTCCGAACTGAGGACTTCCCTCAGTTTAGCGGCAAGGGCGTCCGCCTTTTCACCATTTGAAGCACCCGCCACCTCGATTAGCCGTGCTCCCGTGGCGGCTATTTTGTAGCGGATGGACGGTATGCCAAGTTCAGATAAGTTGAACTTGGTTCTCGCCTCCGCTAGGACCGCCTTGTAGGTTACGCCCCTTTCCGCGGCTCCAGGCTGCAGCGTGACCGCTACAGCCGCAGAGCGTGGGATTCGAATCTTAGGCGGCCCCATGCTTTTTGAGGCGGCCCGAGCCTTTGGGTCCGACACCTTCTTGTTCTGGCGGCCCTTTTTCCTTTTTATGACCTTTGACCAGGCTCAGGTGTTTGGCCCGGCTGCTGTCGCGAGTTCCGCGGCTCCCTCTAGACAGGAAGTCCCCTCAGCGGACTTTTTGGACACCTCCGCGGGCTTTTTGGCCTCAGCCACAGGTTTATTGGTCCCAGCCAAAGGGTTTTTGCCCTGAACCACAGGCTTTTGGCCGCCTCCGCTGGCTTTTTGGCCCCAGTCGTGGATGTTTTGGCCACCTGCGGGAGCCTCACCATTGAGGTCTACTCATTCCTCCGATTGTCCGCTACGAGTGGTGGCCGGAGGGTCTGGGCCGGGAGGAGTCTTGACTCCAACCCCTCAAAGCGCGCATTCATCATGTCCCCTACCTGAAGCATGACAGTCCAGGCTATTTCCGCAACCAGCTCGGCTTGCAAAGAAACTGGTGCTGGAGGGGGCGCAGAAGGTGCAGGAGTCGCACGCTCTTGCTGCCGACAAAGGTCGGCTCTTAGAGCGGCAAGTTTCCACCGGATGACCTCCATCTCGGATTGGAGACGGCTGTTTTCCTCCTGTAGTTTTGCCGTCTCCTCTGAGGTCGTGCGATTAAGGAGGACTCCCACTGCCTCTTTGATATCTTCCGCCGCCTCTTTTAGAGCACGCGTGAACGTGCCCTTCAAGTTGCCAGACATAGTAGCAACCTTGAGGACCACGTCCAGGCTGTCCATTACTTGGCGGTTTAGAGCCGCCGCCGACAGATCCTCAGCAGTGGCCAAGCGAAAAACCCGCCGCTCTCTGGCCTGACTAGCCATTTCAGCCACCTCATCCAGAGCCAGTGCCCGTCTCTCCTCTCTCCTAGCCGAGTTGATCTCCCCTTTTGTGCTGACCAAAGAGGTGGCGTTTTGGGTAAAAGCGTTCTCCACTTGGTTGGTCCCCGAGACGCTTCCTCCGCTGGGTGCCGGCATGTCAGGGCGCTTGAGAAAGCGCCCCAGAGAGTCGCGTGACGTCGAAGGAGCAGATGCTCCACCAATTGCGCGACCTCGCCCTCTCCTGCCCGTCGGCACTTTAGCGGCTGGTAGGTTCTCCTCGCTAGAAGAGAGGCCTGTCAACCCCACGCGTTCTCTCTCATCTTCTTTACGTGAGCGTTTCCTCCAAAATTTGGAAGGACGCCCAACCATCTCCTCTTCAGTCCGCGAGCGCTTTGAGCTTACGCTCGCCACGCTCGCCACACTCATCCTATCAGATGCGATGTCAGAATCTGACACCGCACCCACACTTATCTGCTCGACCATCAAGATCGGCAATTCATTTTCTGTTGTATTATTTTTTTCGGTATCCATATAAATCTCACGAGTAGATATAGGTTAAAAATGTCCACCGGGCAGAGCCTAGATGCCCGGTAAGCCTACATACTGCAGAGTGCGGCAGGTGCTCTACAGGGGAAGCGCTAACGACTGGACTCCCTCCAGCCATTCATCCTCTCACCGCGCTTCAAAGCTTAGGATTGGGTGGTTTTTTATCTTAGAAGTAGCCTTCGTCTGGGCCAGGCAATTAAGCCAAGCCCCCGACGGCGGCATTAAACATGCCTCCGTTCGCTGTCCGGCCAAACCGACTCAGCGAACCCGCCGAAAGTTCTCTCCTCGAAGACTACTCCTCAAGGAGAGAAATACACGCCGCTTTGGTGCGCCTACACTGCAGCGGCATGGTCGCGTCATCCGTCGATCGACTATCGTCGATCAATCAGGAGCGACCCCGTCCCGGTGTCTCTCTTGGTCTGGTCTCTCACTTGGACCTTTCCGGCATGAGTAACTCTACCGGCAGAGCCCCAAGATCATTGAGACGCGCAAGCCCCACCACGACGACAACGTGGAGACACCCTCGGTGGGGTCACAGTTCCAACCTAACCTAACCTGTTTGGTCGGAATACCCTAGCTCAGTTACTGCGAGCAACTGTGAGAAAAGGCCAGTAAGTTAAAAACAGGCTCAATTATTTAAAAAAAAAAAAGTGTACATCATAAGAAGCGCAAAAAGTTTTAAGAGATTCATTAATTTTAAAAAAGTGTCCGCCATTGGAAGGACAATAGCTTTTTAAAGGACCAATTAAATATTTCAATATTTAAAGGACCAATTAAATATTTCAATATTTAAATCCCAGCTTATTCACATAATTATCAATCAAAAATCGTAACTCCAGCCTGCTTCATAGAATTTAGTAACGATGATTCTGGAAGATGATTAACGATGACTGCCTCGTTGGTTTAATGGTCGCAAGCGCTACTGCTGAGCATGAGGTCTCTTCGATTCCCGGGTCGGGCAAAGTGTTATTGGGTTTTTCCATCTGAAATTTCTTAGTAGCAGCCCGGAGTCTGGTTTTGTGCCCGGTTGATGGCAATAGGCTCGCCCCCTATTACCTGGGACTTAAACATAACTGGCGAAATGTGGGTGTACTATAGGTACACCTCTGCCTAACCCTTCGGAGAATACAGGCGTGATGTTATGTTATGTTATGATTCTGGAATTTCACTAGTATCTGGAACTTGCAAACTGGAACACAGCATGCCGCTTGAGGAAAGATTATGCAAGTTTAGTTTATAATGAAAACAGTTCCTTCCTTCAAGCAGTAGATACGATTCCCACGATGTTACCAAGCTACAGCATCAACTTAACCCTACAATATCTTGAACGTTGAATATTAGCGTTTTTGTTAGTCCTAAATTATACAGAAGTCTTCTTAGATAATATTATTCTAAAACACAGGCTACCTACAAAATATGTACGTAGACAACAACTTTGTTGGGACATTTTGCGTAAGATTTATGTCCCAAATGGTTACGACACTATTACAATATTTTATCTCTCAGTTTATCTTGAAAAAAAAAGGGAACTTAATTTAAATTTATGTAGGTAGGTGCTTCTTCTTTACTCATATTAAATCTATAATGTTTCCACTGCTGGGACACAGGTCTCCTCTCTGTGAGAGGGAGTGGGCTGTAATCCACCACGCGGGCCCAGTGCGGGTTGGTGGATGTCACATTTCTACGAATTTTTGCTTTCAAGACATGCCGTTTCTCTCACGATTTTTTTCCTTTAACGTTTTGAGAGCAGTGCTGATGCAATAATTTACACAAAGTAAAGTACCCGACCTACATCTCGTAAGTTGCAGCCCCGTTTCCATTGGGCCACCACTGTTCTCACTCTTCTTTACTCGTACCGAACGAACTATAATGAGAATAGTTCACGGTATGGTAATTTTAGCCAGTCAGCAGGGGTGGTAGCGGGGCGGACTGCCTAGAGGAGGGATTGCCAAACTATTTTGGGCAAGAGACCCCTTTTCCAAAATGAACTGATACCTCAGACCCCCATAGCCAAATTACATTAAAAATCCTCTAAATATCTCTATTTGTTTTCCTAATGATACAAAATACTTATCAATTTAAAAACTTTCAGTTGGTTAAGTGAGTAGTAACTTGTCATCATTTTCTCATCAAATTTTAACAAAATATATTTAATAGTCTATTGACATTAAATTCAGTAAATGTCAAGTGTAATTAATAATTATTAATATAAAAATTACATAAAAATACTTAAATAGGTAAGAATTTTTTGAAAAAAAAAAAAAATTACAATCGCAAATAAAAAAATAAAAAAAAACATTGTGATGGGTGTAACACGTAACACAACTTATATAATACAGTATCTTGATAGTTGTAAATAAGAACTTGTGTTAATTAATAGGGGTCGATTTTTAGACCTCGTTAACCCCCAAAACCAGTTTTCGTTTATGTCGAGCCCTGAGAAACCGATGTCAACCCCAGGGGGTTGATATCGAACACTTTGGGAATCCCTGGCCTAGAGTATGCTGGACGTACATTAAGTATCTTGCAATAGCGTGGAGGCTATTTAAATACAGGCTGGCAGGGACATAGACGCACAAAGTTTAACCATGAACTCAGCACATGATTCTAAACCCCAAGCGTAGAAATTGTCGCCAGTAATTAAAAAAAAACAGCTATGTCATAGAAAATTGCAATACCTACGCGCAGCAATTATTTTTTAATTAACTGACAAAAATATTCAACGGTTCATAATCATGTTCTGAATCCATGGTAACTGAAAGAAAGAAAGAAAGAAAAAGTACCTATTTATTGAGACTCGCACAGGATTATTAGAAACTAAACACACTCATAAAAACAAAAAATATAAAAATAAAAACAAAAGTAAAATGAAAATAACAACAGAAAGTCCTTTAACTGGTTGCGTGTTGGTGTCCCTGCCAGCATGTGTACTGAGTTTGACCCTTGTCTTTGAAGGTAGGGCCACCGTGAAGTGTCTGAATATAGTGGTTAAGATATGAGAGCAGGGTGAACGGTTCAGGGATCGAGGTTAATGTACAGATAGTGATCATTTTACGACTACATGTAGAATGATGTATGGTTCTGACTTTTAATTAAAATAGAGTCGTAACGTATAAAACAACTGACTTCCAATAAAAACACAAAAAAACGTGAAAAATTACATAAATTTCGGAAGTCGGTATCTTTGGTTTTGTATTTTCGGTTTTGGACACCGACTTCCGAAATTAAAGTTATTTTTCACGTTTTTTTTGTTTTTTTTGAAAGTTGGTTCTTTTTTTGTAAAAAACGTTTTTATTTTTAGTTGCGGTACCTACCTCACACAAATTCGTATACCTCTGATTGATGTGTAAATAACAGTGACAGGAAAATATTAAAACATCATCAATATAAACAAGGTGGAAAAAATATGCAGTATTAAAGATAACTCACAAACTACTGGTCAGAACTTGATCAAATTTAAAAGGGACCACATGGGAAGCGCCAGCTATCAAATAAAGAATGAAATGAAAGAATTATCGAAATTCACCCAGAAAAAAGTTCTGAGGTAACACACATAAAAAAATAAAAACATACAGTCGAATTGAGAACCTCCTCCTTATTTTGAAGTCGGTTGAAAAGACAAAGATGTTTCTATGTATAGATAATATTTTAAATAATGAAAATAACTGTATTTGATCATAAGCATTGTAATTTAAACACATTTATAAAAGCGTAAAAATACAACCGTGTATTTGGGTTGGTTATCAATATCTAGGAAGTATCTAGGTAGGTACAAAATTAGGTTACTACCTTGGAAATAGTATGTACTTTATAAGTTCCTATCTTTTGGAGAAAGATGAATAATGTGTCAAATATTAAAAAAAAAAAAACGAAGGCTGTAGTGGCCCAGTGGTATTGGCCCCGACTTACGATTTGTAGGTCGGGCGTTCGAACCCAGGCAAACACTTTACTTCGTGTATTTAATTTCATCACCACTGCTCTCGAAACGGTGAAGAAAAACATCGTCTGGAAACCGGCATGTTCTAAAACCAAAAATTCTAAGACATGTGACATCCAACAACCCACACTGGTCCCGCGTAGTAGATGATGGCCCTCTCCCCGAACCTTGCCTGTGTCAGGCCTGGAGGCCTGCGTCCCAACAGTGCGAACATTAGGGTTCCCGCAAACAGGCGCAACGCGACAGCACGGCGCGACACTAGTAGAACAATTTCTATAAAAACTTCATGGACATTGTTCTACAAGAATCACGTCGCGCCTGTCTGCGGGAGCCTGTAGAGGCTGATTATGTACAAAAAAAATAGATTACACTTATATATCTCTCCACACACACAAATAATCAAACATGGTGCCGTCGCTGCGCACGAATTAATGAATAAATCTATCCATCTATTGTTTAGCATTTTAGCTGAATAACTAAACTAAACTGCCTTCAAGTGCCTTGCCAACTTTTGTGGACATTTTCCGACTCATTACCCATACTTCGAGTCCATTACATATACAGGGTGTTAGGTTAAACGAGGGACATACTTTTTGTAGTGTTATGTAGTACAGTATTTTTATCTCACAAAGCGACGCGAGCTTTACTTGTGGTAATCAAGTCTACAAACAGGGTAAGTAATAGATGATATAACGACAAAATCTCTAATATTAACAACATATAACAACGGAACCTATAATTTTATTTAATATAGCGATTAGTTAATATAATGAACGATTGATATAATTTTGAAATAACTAATTTTATAAGCATAACATACATTAAATATAAGATCTTTTGACATAACATACATTAAATATAAAATCGTTTGACCACCTGCGCTAAGATAGGTCGACGGAGCCCCGCTCGGCGGGGCTCCTATTTCTGGGTGGTTTAAAAAATATAACCACGAAGGTTAAGGCGGGAGCTCCGCTCCGCTTCGTTCCCGCCTTAGCCTTCTAACCTAACCTATCCGAGTCGGGGTACTCTGCATCGGGGTGTTAACCATAATGACGTTTTTTATATGTATTAAACGTTAGACCTAATGATTTTCGATTAGATAAACAATATACATATTAAACGTTAGACCTAATGATTTTCGATTAGATAAACAATATACATATTAAACGTTAGACCAAATGATTTTCGATTACATAAACGTTATATCAAACAACGTTATACTAATTAAGTTTTAGAATAAATAAATATTATATGTAAAGAAATTATATCAACAGTTGGTATATCTCACGTTGATTATATCTTATGAACGATAATAAAATGAAACTAGACCAAATGAGTTTATACGTTATGAGACGCACCCGTACTAACAAAATGTGAATGTGTGCGTGAAGACGAGTAGCGTCACACACACACACAATTCCAACTTTGCCCGTGTCTCGGACGGTACCGAGAGCTCCTGCGCTTACAAACACATTCATAGCGTGTTTGTACACTCGGTAACCACAAGTAAAGCACGCATCGCTTCGTGAGATAAAAGTACTGTAGGTTCTCATGGAAATGAACAACTATTACCATGGAACCAACTCTGAAATATGAAAAAAGAACATGCGGCTTTTAAAGATTTCATTTTGACGAGCTATGCTCGGTTTTTTTCATGATTCCAGGTTTGGTTCGATAGTGCCTAAAGGTTGGTATCGTACTACACTTAACAGCCTGTACGTACTACGAAATAAGCTGACAATTTCAAAAGGCCACTTTTTCTGGTAATAAATCTTGTGTTTGGTTACTTTTGTTTCTATTTCGATCAACGTCAAGATGACGGGCGCTTGCTTACATAATGCGTCGTATTGTACGATGTATGGCTTTATTAGTTCGTTGGAAAAGAAGAATTCAGTATACATTATTTAGTTATACTGACTGGTTTTTTTTTCACAAGTTATAAAACCAAATATATACTTTCTAAGTTTATCTTGGACATTAATGACATCGGTGAAGAAAAATATCGTAAGGAAAGCTGGACTTATAGTCAATAGTATATGGCGGTATCTACACCGCCACATGCGAGCTACACGTCATACTGACGTCACGCAAATCCTGCATCACGCAAGCAGAGTTTACCGCGCGACTAGCATATATACAACGTCCCGACATCAACCGTGGGGCAGTTGCCCACCAGACACAAAACCCGTCTGGTCGGACGATCCTTCCTTTTCCATAGAGTATGAGTGAGCTTTACACCCTTTTCCTCATACCTCTATAAGTACAAGTCTGCAATCGCCAACCTGTCTTGCGCAGGCGTGGTGCACAATGCCGGTACAATCTCTGTATGCAAAGAGGCCTTTGCTCTGCAATGGGACAATAATAAGCCGGTTGAATAAGAGCTGACAACTCATGGAAATATTAACTGTGGTAGAATCATGTTATAAAGAACGACTTGTTGACCGATTTTATGATATACACATACCTACCCAGCAGTGAATAAGTGATGAATAGTGCTATAATGCATTGAGTCGGCTCCTGGCGAAAACCGGGGTATAACGTCAGGCAGTAGATAATCCCTGCCAGGGTTGCGGATTGTTCGAAAGAGTTACCGTGGCCCTGGCGCACAGGCAACTAAAGGAACACGGGCGGGTTTTAGTCAGTAAAAGTCTTGATATGATGATTTACCACCCAAAAGAAAAGGCCGTAGATAATGCATGGATTTACTAATAACATGAGGTATACAATTAACAAAGGCCTTTTGCAGTGGCTTTTACAAATTTCTGCACTATGAAATGATTTCGTAAATCAATTTTGTACATTAACATACTTATTTAAAAATAATTGCGCATGCTGCACCTACGTGATAGTAGTAAAACTTCTTCTAAAATAAAGAGTAAGAGAGATTTAGTGTGAGAGACAAAGAGAGAGTTACTTATATATTTATTTTCACTCATGTAACGTAATGTGTCCAAACGTGACGCGTCCTTGAAATCAATAATCGCATCGCCGCCTAAGAAGTTTCACTTTAAAAATTATAATTAAATTCAGTTGTGAAATGCCGGAAATATGGCGTAAGTAACATACTTTTAAAAATACATAGATACTGTTCGAATATTGAGAACCTCATTCTTTTTTCATAAATGATGAATCATAAATACTGCAGATTCTGTTTTCTTGACACTGTCATTTTGATGTAAAATGCTATAAGCATCTTTTGGCGCCTGAATCACATTGACAGGGGGGCGTTGTTGGTAAACATTTGTGAAATTGTCACAGAAATTGTATTGACAAAACAAGATGGCAGTTTTAGTTCCGATTTTGGGCACGCGCCAAAATAACTCTGTAGTTGTATTTTACGCACAATTCTACGGCAGACCAGCAGCAGTTTTTGTCTGCTCATTGTACGGAATCCTAATTGCTGCGCACATAGAAAACTAAAAGTAGCTTTGGTTGTTGTAGTTGGTCGTGATTTGTTTGTCGCTGTTGGTGTTGTTGATGATATTGTATTGTTGTTAGAAAAATAGTTGCTTGTTTGATGGTAACATTTTGTTATCTTTCTACGCCATGGAATTTGAAAATTTGGTTATAAATGGTGTAGAAACACCGCATAACGTCATTACAATAGTTGGTGATGGAGCTTGTCTGTTCAGGGCTATCTCTTATCTGTTGTATGGCGATGAATTTTTCGCTCAAGAGATACGAGAGCAAATTGTGGAACATGTTGTGAGCAACTGGGACGAATTTTCAATACAGTCACACGACAGATTTGGAAATAATTATGGTAGTGCGGATGATTACTTTGCAGAAATGTCGCTGCAAGATACGTATGGCAGTGCGTGTGAATTAACCGCAGCGGGACAAATCTATCCGTACTTGTTTGAGGTATATCGTAATGGCGAATTATTTGCAAAGTTTGGAAATGATAGCAATCCCGTTGCGAGACTACGTTTTAGTCAAGATCTGTCTAAAGGTCATTTTGACGTTTATATACCGATTCTTGAACGTTCAACAAGAAAATGATATTTCTATTTCGAAACTTTCTCGCAAATTGGGTACGTCGTGCTCTAAAACGCCACGGTCGAAAAACAACGTAAATGTGAATTTTTCGTCTCATTCAAAACCCAAAGAAGAGTTACCTACTTGAACAGTCGAACACAAAGGAGAAAGTGGATCAGAAAGAAGAGGTTTATCTCCGAAAGTCAAGCCTTTATACGGAATGATGTATGAGCCAAAGATTGCACACGCAACTGACAAAATTATAGCTATTGGCACTATGAGGAAACAATATATCCATTGTAATGCCTGATATATGAATGAGGAACAGAATTCTCCGACCAGACGGGTGTTGTCGGGACGTTGTATACATTTAAACTAA
Organism: Griposia aprilina; assembly: GCA_916610205.1. Lineage (NCBI taxonomy): Eukaryota > Metazoa > Arthropoda > Insecta > Lepidoptera > Noctuidae > Griposia > Griposia aprilina. Next base: position 20,033,099 of record OU744285.1, on the reverse strand, counting down.
ACGCGCGGGTAACTCTGCTTGCGCGATGGTGGATTTTTCGTGACGATGATACGTAGTTCGCATGCGGCATTATAAATGCTGCCACATGCCCTTAAGTGGAAAGAAGAAACTCCTGGCATGTGCTGTAATTCCGGTAAAGTGCAGCTTCCGCCTATAATGACTTTACCTGAACCGTTTTACAAGTTATCATGGACCTGCACCCTAATCGTATGCATTTAAAGGACTATATTATGAAATACAACAGCTGCTGTTAAATGACGTCATTTTTGGCAAATAAAATTGTAGAGCAGGGTTTTATGCCTACTTTGAAAGTTTAAGTTCAGCTGTATCATTTGATTGGCAGTCTTTTATCGTTGTCTGAATAAGACCGCAAAATTTTGCAAATATATTTTGTTGGTGAAGATTAAAGAGAAGCATATTTAAGATGTAGTAGCGAACCTGGCGTAAAAAAGGGGTTTCCTCTGCACTTCTGAGGACCTAAAAAACGCCACTGATGCCCTGATTGGCGTGGCCACCTACTAGGCCTTATTTAATAAATTACCATCGACTCAAAAATATGAAGAAGACTAACCCCTTTTTTACACCTTCTGCAAGCCACATTACAACCACCCATACATAAGGGACATAAAATTTTCAACGGAGAAAGCGCTCCATAAAAACTAATTTTTCAAGTGGTTTTTCATGCTAATTACAAACCGATCCAAGTTCATGATGGATGTTTTAATGCATTGACAGTAAACGAGGTAGTTCTGGTGATAGTTGGGCACCAATTTAAAATACGTGACATTGTTGTACAAGGGCGTGAAACCAAGCTAGATATATCATTTATTTGATGCACACATATAAATATCACAACACCCAAAAGCATAATTGAATGATAACTACACACATCAGAAGTATCTCGGATCAAGCACATTTTAGCTTGTTACTAAATATCAGGTTTTTTAAATATATTTTATTTGTAACTCTTAAGGATACTTTTTTAGTAAATTTCGTCGTTTGAAAAGAGAACTGTTTTTGAATTTCGGTCAGAAGATGATAATCTTCTGTCAAGTCGTATTCCAATGTAATCCTGCAACGGGTTTGAAGCCAAATCAGTAAAATTTCTGCCATATTATGGAGACAAGACGTCATTTGAGCCGAGAAGAAATGATCAGAGCCGTGGGAATGTTGGAAGCTGGTTCTCGGCAACTTGCTGTGGCAATCGCTCTGGGCACTACGCACAGTGTTATAAGTCGACTTTGGACTCGTTACCGCATCACTGGCAGCGTAACAAAGTGACATGGAGCACGAGCTACCACATATAGACGAGATTCTTATATACAAATTACTGCTCGACAAAATCGTACAATGACCGCGATGATGCTGGTTACGAGGCTTCATAGCTCTTCAGGGATGTTAAAAAGCGATCAAACCATAAGAAATCGGTTGCATGAAGATAATCTCCATTCCCGAAGGCCGCTACGTGTAGCACCTATTGAGCCCCGCAATCGTAGAGCTCGTTTACAATGGGATTATCAACACAGAAATTGGGCAAAAAAAGAACGCGTTTTGTATGTTTTTCTGACGAACCTGGCTTTCGTATGAGGCCAGACACTAGACGTACATGGTATTGGAAGAGCCCTGGACGCCGAGCACGTTTTAAATCATGCCAGGAAGTCCATGCATATAGTGGTGGAACAATCATGATACGGGCGGGTATTTGGATTGGTGGAAGAACCGAACTGATTTGGATCAGAGGCAATCTCAATGCACAGATGTACACTGAAACGACTGTATCAAATGTTGTCATTTCTTTGCGGACCCAATTTGGTGCTCTTCCGAGTAAAGATACGAGTATAGTAGATAATATGTACGCAAAAATTGAGACAGAAAGGCTAAAAAACATAAGATACAACCGGGCACAAATCAGAGCAGACAGTTTTATGCATCTCAAAGATGCTATAGGAAGATGAGATACGGACATTGCTCAGCTGGTTCAGATGATCATCCTTTCGTCGACTTTCAGTTGATCACCGAGGTATATGCACGCAAAGATTCAAGACGCCATGATGTACATTCGTCATCAAGGCCGCCCACACACACACACACACACACATCACATCACACACACACACACATCACATCACACACACACATCACATCACACACACACACACACACACCACACCCACACACCACACACCACACACCCCAAATGATCAATGATCGACCTAAAACAACTCTTAGTATTTTTTGACTTATGCAATTCCGACTTTGTTATAATAATACCTTTACGTAGAAGTACCATCCTTCTGTTTAGATCTTTGGTGTGGATTAATAATGGACTTGTCTAGAAGGAAACGAGTTGAAGACGTCACTGGTTGGCGAGAATTAAATACCAAGCCAGGCAGGGTATACACCATTCACCCTAATAACAAGTAATGATAACATCTTCACCTTTTACTTCACGAAGTTCGAGGCCCCTTATTCTTTCATTGCATTTAAAACGGTAAATGGTAAGGTTCATCCACAATAGAGAGGCTATGCGAAAAAATGTCATAGAAAAACTGTGATCCCATGTTTCAGTGACGCCATCTGAAGTGAAACACGATCTTGCTAGATAATGACTGATTTATTTATTTGTAAGGTGTACGCATAAAACATTATTATGTGGTTACCCTCAATATATAATTATTATTATTATTCATTTCTTTCTTAAGTTACATGACTCATTTACAACAACAACAATTAATACATTATACACATAACAGATAATACATAAACATTACAATACAATACAACAACAAGACAACACAATCAACCATCACACTATGAAACATTACCGACGACTGTAGGTGACGTGCAAGGCACTGCAGTGTCCAATGTATGAACAGTCGAGCCTCTCCGCTATCATCATCAGTACGCTGTTGTAATACTAATATACTACACCATCTAGCTTAATATAGCAAAATTAGAGTGGCATGCAGGAGTACCACTATATAGACACAGCGACTTTTGCCTACTAGGAAAAATGTATCGGATAACAATATTGTTCGCTATGTCCCGTCTATTGTTAACTTAAAAAAAATATGTATTTGGGTTCATCCGACATTCTTGTCAGCCTGCAAAGAGTTAGGCTCACTCGAAGATGACATGCACCGGGAAGAAGCTTTCATTACTGGAAAAGAGTTTTAATTTGTTTTCGGGAACTCATTTAAACCTTGTATTCATATTTCAAGTAAAGCACATTCCAATACACTCAAGTATCGATTCGTCACTCCATGAAATCACAATTTAATAGGTTAGTCGGTGATTAGCATTGTTATCCAATTTGGCAATGCTGCCAATTCGGAATTGGGCCATCTGACGAAGTTACCGAGTATCCGAAATGTATAGGAATGGGAAGTGGTCAAGGCTTAATATATTGGAACTGTCAATATAGATATTGGATTTCATATTTTTGTTTCAATCGTTATTTAATATATTTGTTCTTTGATTAGAGAGGAAAATGTTTGAAAAAACCTTGGTTGGATAGACCCACATGAAAGAGAACCAGAATTAAAGAGCAATTTTATCAACCATCGGAATGCAATGACATTAGTAAGTTTTATTGAAACATGTATGAAGGAACGTAGAGAATTGGTAGTAACTTTCTAATATTTGTTACAAGCTTGGTGTTTATGACAATCCATTTACATTAATGAGCGTTCACTGGAGAGGGCAATAATCTACTTATTAAAAGTGTTAAATTCACTGACAGACAACAATTTTTTTTTGTTTGCGAATTCATTAAATATCTTCTCCTGCTCCGGGCGGAGCGGGAGGGCGTGTCAGACTTTTACTGACTAAAACCCACTCGTGTTCCTTCAGTTGCCTGTGTGTCAGGGCCACGGTAACCCTTTTGGACAAACCTGCGACCAAACACTAACAATAGGAATGGGTTTCATTTTGACAGTTCAACAACATTCATTGCTTTATTTAAGTATGTTGAGCAGACAATATTTTCGTACATATGAAGCAATGGATTAGCAATACTTATCCTTTAAAATGATTCAGATTGTGACTCATAGTGTGTTACGTAATTAGTGTGCTGATTTGAAGCACATATAAAGTGAATAACTAACTTAATTTTTAAAGGAACAAAAATAAACTACGAACAAAACGTGTGTTTTTTAATTTTCTTCAAAGAGATCTAATGTATTGTAAATATGTCTAAGCCTTCCTTGGAAGTATTTTGCAGTTTTGCTTCATACTTTATTCTATTCGAAAATAATGTTCGATTATTAGTTTTATTAATTGGTGTCTATACTTAGATAATGCTAGCGAATCAAACAATGTGAATGTCAAGCATGTACATTTTTTTACATGCTTTTATTTAACTTGCATTTTTTTTTTACAGGACCTGAGACATTAGTTTAGCAATTATCGAAAATATTCGAATCTTATTGGGAGTTTTTTTTTATTTTTTTTATTATATGTTCGAGCCGTTTGGAGTTGAAACACTAGGGCCGTGGGGTCCGAGTGCCCACTTGGTTTTAGGGACATCGCCAAGCGATTGGTCGACTCTTCACGTGACCAGAGGGCTGGCCTATTTTTTGGCCAAAGAATCAGGCATCGCCATACAACGTGGCAATGCTACCACTACCAGCCTTTTGGGCACTTTTCCTGTCGACAGCGATGCGGGTGATTTTTTTGATGCCCTATGATTCTTTTTATTCTTTCTTTTTTATTTTATTTATTTTTATTTAGATGTACATACTATTAATATTTAGTTTAATTGTATAATCCAAATTTGATTGAAGTAGAATCAATTAAAGAAAAATTATCGAAACATATTTTCGTTTTTAAATATATTGACTATATATATATCCCCTTTTATTCGGAAAACTTGTTCAGAATGTATACTTATCTCATAAACATCTTGAAAATGATAAATAAGGCCACCTACGTCCTTCATACGAATATAGAAATAATAAGAAAGGAAGAAAAACATGATGAAAAGCGATCGCATTTTTAAGTATAAATAAGGAGGAAATTAGTAGTAGATCTTATTTACGGTATAAAATTGCCAAGCCTGAATAATAAAATGATCGAAAAATATCTAGCTGTGTAATAATTTTTTGTAATAAAAATAATCTTAATTGCTAAGCACTTAAGGCGGAACCTTCAGGGTAGCCCGCGAAATTAAAATTTTCTTACGTTTTTTTGCAATTTGCAGGTCACTGTCAGGTTCTATTTTGATTAAAATATGATTCGCGACGGTAACAAATATGGCTTTACATAATTTATTTATTTATTTTTAATCACAATTATACCACCTTTACAGACTAATCCAATGCGATGTTATAAGTAACAATGTCTACAGCGAAACACAAAAAATAAAATGACCTACAAGCAGCATTAAGTACAAAGGATTAATAAGATTATGTTTGTTATGAATCTAATAGACATAATACATTAAGAACTAAAAATAAAGTGCTCTCACTTCTACTAATAATTACATAGTACTTAGGTATGAAAAACCTAGAACACACATATTTACACATTTACATAACTTACTACATTTAACACGATTTTTGCGAATTCGCTTAAATTGCACGAAATTATATCTATTCTTTCATGGACTTTGTTGACTATGCAGATTGTTCGGGTGAGGGGGGTTTTTGCCAGTAGATTGGTTCTGCATACCGGCATGGCCAGCAGTTGTGGCTAGAGATGGGTAGTGGGTTAAAACCCATTCTTCCCATTTGGGTTAAAACTGGGTGATTTGGGTATTAACCCGGTTTTAGCCCATTTTCACCCATTTTACTGGGTGAAAATGAGTATTGTTAATTATTTAATAGTGGGAAGTAGAATTCACTATTAACTTGTCAAAAACAAAAGCCTGAGCACAAAATCAGATACATTTATTATTTATTTGAAAAAATACAACAATTTAGTAGGCAATTTAATCATCATCATCATCACTTGTATTAGAAACACGGTCACAATCAAAAAATTGAAAATTGTTAATCAATCAATCAATCAATCAATCATTTTATTTCAGGCAGCTGAGGGCCCATACATAAAATACACACATTTACGACGGACGTAGGTGGTTTAGGGCTATTTGTACGTAGCGGCGTGGTTTGCATATTATATCTCGAAGATTCCATATGTATTGGTAGTGAATCAGGCACGCAGTCCTCAGTGTTATCACTTAAATCATCCACGTGCTTGTGCAACAAATTCCAATTGTATGTTATATAAGTTTAGTTTTGCTGCCCTTTCCGTAGTGAGTCTATTTCTTTTTTTACGGCACTAAAGGACCGCTCTACAGCAGCAGAAGTGCGTGGTGCTGTAAGTATACGGACAGCGACTTTGCTTAATGCAGTAGATCCACATATTCCCTTCCACCAGATTGACTCAGACTCCGACAGAAATCTCCGACTCCAAAATCCATCCATATGAACTCCATAGCGTCGACTTCTTGACTTTCGTCAAGTTCAGATCCTTGGTCTGTGGGGTCTAATAAGTACGCTGCAAAGTGAATCGGTTTCAAACACATACTGATTCTTTCGTCGACAATGATAAATATCTTATCTTTTTTGTCGTTTTCTATTATTGCGACATCCGGTAAACTAAAGAGTAATTTCGATTTCATATTTTTTTATGTCAAAAATACCTTATTTTTTTTTTCAGATCCTTCTAACTGAAATATTGCATCAGAAATAGGTTCCATAATAAGTTTGCATTGTCGATTCATTTCCCAAAAAAAAACATCCAACAGCGCTGATTTTTCTTCTGCAGGTAAAAGTGTTGCTATTTCATGTACAGCTGTCTGCAAGTCTACTTTAGTGTTTTCGATACTTTTAAAGCTGGTGTACAATGTATGTGTAATAATACCGACTGATTCCGACTAATGGGCGACAAAATATGGGAGAAAACAGATCTTCGCTAGGTGCCCTAGTTTTTGAGATATAAATGTGGCCTATAAACCCTTATATATTTTGAACCAGTGACCGATTTTTTTTAATATTTGGCGACAAATTTCGACTAATTAGCGACAAAAAAAAAATTGTTATCAAAATTAAAATCATTGATGGTGGCCCTGCAAGAGTCAGTGAAACAACTGTTCCGGGTCGTAAGTAAAAACACAAAATTAACTCAAAACGCGCGCAGTCTATCCAGCGAGGTAAACTAGAAGGAGAATCTGAGCGGGGAAGAGGCGCGCGGATCGCTGCGTGCGGGCCACCCCCCCTCCCGGCCTGCCACCGGCTGTCTGCAGCGTGTTACATGTTTGAATATAAAAATCTGAAATATTTTGTTTTCACCCGGCCAAACCACCCAGTGGGTGGAATGAAACGGGTGATAACTGGGTTTTAACCCACTAGTAGGTTTTAACCCGGGTGATTACCCATCTCTAGTTGTGGCCGCCGCCGCCTCCACACGTATCTGTCCGGCATGCATAGCTGCAGGTGACGCAGCACTCCAGGGTTATACGCTACACCACGCAGTAGCTTTACTACATAAGCAGCGAGAGCAAATTCCCGGCGCACCCTGAGCTCATTATACCCCACCATACCCAGTACAAATAGTGTAGGGTACATCAATGGGTAAAACGGATATACCCCGTATATTTTTAAATACAAGTATCTTGTAAATTTATTTTGGACCCGCTCCAACATGACACTGTATTTCGCTTCATGTGGAGCCCAAATTACTGCACTATGTTCTAAATGACTCCTGACTAGAGCGTCATAAAGTACCTTGGGTGTGGCCATATTAGTGAACCCCTGTGACTGCCTCAGTACAAATCCTAAGTTTCTGTAGGCTTTCTTGCATATCTTAATTATATGTTCACGAAAAGTAAGATCTGAAGTGAGAATCACCGCTGCATCGGCGCTGCTTCTACCTTGTACTCGTAGCACACCGGGCTCCGCGCGCGAGTGAACGTTATTACTGAACATTTGGCTAAATTGAAGTAGAGTTTGTTATTATGACTCCACTCAACCACTCGGTTAATATCCTCCTGTAGGCGTTGACAAATTGCAAAAAACGTAAGAAAATTTGAATTTCGCGGGCTACCCTGGCGCTATCCCGCGAAATTCAATTATTAGGTTCTATGGTGATCTAAATATGATTCGCGACCGTATCAAATATGGCTTTACAGAATTATAATCATTAGAATCAGCAATCCATCCATATAATCCCATTGAATGACTATTTGGAACCAAGCAAGGACTTTTCAAAATTCACCCTTATTAAAATATTTACTATCCAATTTAACTCAACCTTCTGCATTGAACTTCATCACTCCCTAGTAAATTCAGTATATCGTGTTGATCAAAATATACAGCGGTAAGTACCACTCACCTTCCAGAACAAACAACTATATGGTTTAATGTTTATTTTTGTTTTGTTTATACGTGTTTATCTGATTTTATGTTTCTTTTCTACGGAAACAAGTTGCAGTTTATCCGGTGTGTTTGTTTTGATATGTTTCTTTGTTCCGTTGCTCGTTAATTTGTATCCATTTGCGTAATTTTATGTTTGTAGTTTTTTTGATTCTCTTGAGAATATACTTTGAGTAATTATTAGCTTCGAGTTGGACGGTCAGTTTTTTGTTTCGTATTGCGTTGTGTTCTTTTTGATGTTTCTGCTTCTGATATATATGAAATTAATATGGCATGATAATTACTGTCTATAGATTCTATTTAATTTTAGTGATCACAATTTTATTAAGCGTTTGAAAAAAAGGAATGACGGGGAGGAGGCCTTTGCTGTGCAGTTGGACATACTAAGCTAATAATAATGCTTTTTTTAATAGATTTAGTACCTTAGATAAAGTTCTTTAACAGGTTTCCTCGTTGCAATACTTTAGAAATACTGAAAACTCTCATAAATCGTACATGTCAGTTTCACACTGCACGTTTCTGGTATTTTAATTATTTTTCAGCGATAACTTACTAGACCTGCCAACAGAGGTGCATTACGGCCGTAAATTAAAAAGTTAAGTGGCCCATAAAGACGAGGCAAAGGAAATGGCTATTAAATCATTTTGCTGCCAAAGTTACCCCATTACTTTCAAGGTGAGACCAAAAAATGTTTACTTAGCCTTACTTAGAAAGCATTTTTATTGAACGACCAGTGTATTTTGAAACTAGTACTTTTATTTCTATGATTTCTACCCCGCCCCCCATGTCCGTATTATTACTATTTAAAGACTATGATTTTATAAATTATGTGTATATGTTTCGCTGTAAATAAAGAAAGAAAATACGTTTATTTGCGGTAAACATGACGCAGAGAAAAACACACAAACAAAAAAAAGAACAAGTTGTGGGAAACATTCGTCACATCCACGCAAAAAGGCAATCGCTCAGCATAATGCTACGATCCTATGCGAGACAGAGCCCAGCGCTGGTTTTAGCGACAACGGTCGTTGATGTAGGCGTTGGCGTTGAAAGGACTTTATTTCACCCCTTAAATTACACCCCCAAACCCTTAAATAGTCTTTATGGCCAGATGTTAGGGGCGGTATGTAACCTGGGAACTGTGCTTGGAAATTACCTGCCAATGTGTCATTTTTAGTTTCTTAATCAATCTTTAGGTAATCTAGACCTAAACAAGTAACATTGAAAGAAACTTATAAAACCTGTACCTACAATTTTTTCTATCTTATCTTATCATTTTTTTGTTTTTGTAAAAATTTTTTTCTTCTATTTTTTGCTTGTTCCTTCTCTTTATGAGAAGTGGCATTTTCCATTCAGTGGGACCACTCCAGCCTGTGGGCTACTTGCCTAACACTCTTACAATGACAATGTCAGCTGGGAGATTTTCATTTCACTCCACCTTGGAGAGTAAATGTGGTGCTGTTCCACAAAAGATGAGACTCTTAATATCGTGTCCTGCGTGTTCTGTGATCTGCATGTTTCAGGAACTAATGGCACCAAACACGAATTCTGAGCTGAGTTCATTTAGATTGCCATCGACACTAAGAAGAAGATGGCAAAGCCTTTCACTTTTGACAGTTCAACAACATTTATTACGTTACTTACGTTGTTGAGCAAACAAATCTTTCTAACCTATGAAGCAATGGATTAGTATTTTTTTTCAAAATCTTTCGTATTTTGATTGTGTGTTACCCAATAAAGGTTCTGGTATTAATATAATTTCGGCTGCCAAGATAAACTGGCCATGTTATAACCACACATTGTAAAGTTATTGACATTGCTGAATTTTATGACGGTAGTCAGAAACTTTATGACTGACATTGTTGCCAGGAGCAAATATTGGACCTAATTATTGAAGCAATTGGTCTAAGTTGGATATATTTATGGTGATAAGCTTGAGTTACTGTTTCTAGTATTTGTATTTCAGCTTAATAGAATGGGCTCAGTGAATATTTATTTGGTTTGCATTGCTGATTAATGTTGTGGAGGTTAGAAAGGCAGTAGGTCCTTGTAAAATACTGGTATCTAGTTTCATCCAGTTAGACTGGAAGCCGGCCCCAACATTTTTGGGGAAAGGTTAGACTGGAAGCTGACCCCAACATTTTTGGGGAAGGTTAGACTGGAAGCTAAACCCAAAATTTTTGGGGAAAAGTTAGACTGCAAGCTAACCCCAATATTTTTGGGGAAAGGTTAGACTGGAAGCTGACCCCAACAATTTTGGGGGAAGGTTAGACTGGAAGCTGACCTCAAAATTTTTGGGGAAAGACTAGGCAGATTGATTGCTAATTATTGTTTGGTTTTTTATTTTCTGTTTGAGGAAGATGCTTCGGGTTTTTCACTTGGTTTATTGTAGGCCTTACGTCATTGCTAAAAGACTGTTTGTTGTAATAGTTTACCTTCATTAGCTTAGCTAAGCTTAATTTGTTTTTTTTTACCTAATAGTCATTACATACTAGGAATTTCAAACAAAATTGTTTTTACATTGTGTAAATGTTTTAGAAGCAAATCATCAGTGAGTAAATACCCTGTGTAAAATGTTCAAAATTGTATTTTTTTACATCACTCCTGTTGACCTGCCTTTTGGGGAATAAAAAAGGTTTAAGATAAGATAAGATATATTTTATTTGCATAAAACATGGTATACAAGGTGTTATTGGAAAATATAGATCAAACATGTTTTGCTTAAAACTAAAGCGTGCAAACTTACTTACTAAAAGTACATTATGAAATTGAAATACATTACATAGATTTCATATTAAAAAATTCATTAATACCATAGAAATTACTATTATTAAGCCATTTATATAATTGGGTTTTAAATAACGTACAATTTAAGAGAGTTTTTATTATAATATTTCGCTGATCGAGGCAGTACATCCAGCACAAGTCTGTATTGGTCTCGCCTACTTCGAGAGCTTATTTCCTACGCTGTTTTAAATAGTTCTTTGTGTTTTTGAACGAACATGCATGCTTTATATATATGAAGCATGCATGATATATAATGAAGGTAACGGTAGCAAACCAAGCTCTTTAAATATAGGTTGACATGATTCGCCAGATGGAATCTCGTATAGAGCTCATAAACATTTTTTCTGGGTGACAAATGCTCTATTGTGGTCAGTACTATTTCCCCACATCATAAGTCCATACCGTAGTGAGGACTCAACATATGCGCGGTATGACATCAGAGCCGTTCTTATATTAGTGACTTTTTTTATTTGTCTCAGAGCATAGACAAATTTATTTATTTTATTGCGTACAGCATCAATCTGTGCTTTCCAGTCTAAATATTCGTCAATTATTACTCCTAAAAACTTAGTTTGTGTCTCTTGTATAATTTTCGGTATGTCCATTTTAAAATTAAATGTATTATTATAAGCTTGATTAAATTGTATATATAAGTAAACTGATTTATTAAGAATAATAGATAAATTATTATTATTTAACCAGTTAATTATATTGTCTATTGTATTATTTACGTCCGCTTCATGATCCGCAATGGATTTATATTTTTTATCGCCAGTGACAATTATGGAAATGTCATCGGCAAAAGGGAAGCATTTATGATTGGTTACATTAACTAAATCGTTTATATAGAGTAGAAATAAGATAGGGCTACCCTGGGGGACGCCGCGTTTTGCACTTATATATTCAGACGAATATTCTGTCATGTCCCTACTTTCATTAAGTTTAGTGACAGTGACTCTCTGTTGGCTGTTAGTTAAGTACGACGATATCCAATGGAGTGGCAGACCTCTAATACCGATAGCGTCTAGTTTTTTAATAACATTTCATGTGTAACCAGATCAAATGCCTTTGACAGATCACAGAATAGCCCTGTCGTTAGCTGTTTGTTGTTAATATTGTTCAATACTACTTTCAAAAGTGAAAAGATGGCTAGGGATGTGCACTTATGTTTCTGAAAGCCGTATTGTTCTTTTTTTATAATGTTAAATATCTCACAGTAGTTTACTATTCTCTGATACATGCATTTCTCATAGATTTTTGACATGATGGGTATCAGTGTTATGGGTGATAATTATTCATGTCACATTTTTCACCCTTTTTAAATATTGGTTTGACAACAGATATTTTTAAAGCATTAGGGAACAAACCTTGTGAGAAGGACAGGTTAATAAGATACGTCAATACCCCACTTAAATCATTAACACATGTCTTAATAATTCGGGTGGTCAGTTCATCATAGCTTTCAGAGTTGGTATTTTTCAACAATAGTATCTGTTTCCTTATCTCATTTTCGGATATAGGTGTGAGGAACATCGAGTTAGCAGTTAGGGTATCACTGCGGCAGCTATTTGTACAATTATGAGTAGGAATATAATTTCTAAAATGACTGTTGAAGGCAGCGGCTATTTCTGCTGGTTTGGTAAGTATGGTTTTGTCAATTTTATTGTGTTCAATGTTGTTTTTGGGATCCGTGTGTATTTCGTTTCTTATGACCGTCCATGCGGCTTTACATTTGTTGTCATTATTATTCATAAACTTTATACTAGCATTTCGTTTAGCATTGTGGATACACTTTTGTAGTAGTTTTCAATATGAGTTATATCTACTCTTATTTATTACATTTTTATTCTTGTAATATTGATATCGTAAAAAACGCTTCGTTTTAGAACTCTATTTAGGACCATTACTTATCCACGTTCGCTTTATTTTATTGTTTAAATTAATCTTTATCCTAACTTTCGGAAAACAGAGATTATAAAATAAACATATTAATTCATGGAAAGCGCTGAATGCTGTATTTGCATCGCTTTCAATGTAAATATCTGCCCAGGTTAGATTTTGTAAGAATTCACGGAATTTACGCGTATTATCTAGACTGTAGTCTCTTTTGTAGATATGGTATACTGTGGCTGTTGTTGTTTGAAGCCTTAAAGGGAAGCTTAATATTTGTGCTGTGTCGTGATCAGAGAGATGAAGTGGTAGCACTGCTGGGATTGCATTAGGTACGTTACTCAAAATATGGTCTATACAAGAAAATTTTCGAGTAGCTATCTCAATATGAATTTTTTAATTGTGAAGAATTTGAATTTAGGCAGAGGTGTACCTACAGTACACCCACATTTCGCCAGTTATGTGTTCAAGTCCCATTTCAACAAGAGGACGAACCTATTGCCATCAATCGAGCACAAATCCAGCCACCGTTTTTCTATTGAGAAATTACAGATCGAAAAACCAAATAACACTTTGCCCGACATGGGAATCGCGCTCGCGATTAGGGCAACGAGACTAATTTTGCAATTACAATATTCGCAATTTTCAAATGATTGCAGAAATTAACCCAAAATATGTTCTCACAAACCGTTTCTGAAAATAAAAACAATTAGTAAACAAATAAAACGGAATAACTTTAACGGGTCATCACAATAATTAAACGTGAATGAAAACACAGTAAAGTCGATCGTCCACTGCTACGTAGGATGTGCGCGGAGAGTTCTCCACGTTTGGCATCTATCCCATCGCTGGCGACCAACGAGAAGCAACTACTCGCTACGCGGCTACTTATTTGACACTCTTTTGAATCCAATTATGAGAACGTTACAAGCGTCCATAATAAAAAGACAAAAACAATTAAAATATTAAATTAAAATAAGCCGTGGCAGTTATACATATAAGACGTATGAATAGAATAGAATAGACAACTCTTTAACTCTTCTCTTCTTCTTTTCTTCTCTTTTCTCGATCTCTCTTTTTTCTTTCTTTTCTTTCTTTCTCTTTTGATTTTTCTTTCTTTTCTTTTTGTTCTTATTTTATCAATTTTCTCTTTTTTCTTTTTTTCCTTCTTTTCTCCTTCTCTCTTTTTTTTCTATTTCTCGTATAAGACTAGTGGAAGACAAACAAACGATGTATGGACTGTATGAAAGATGATATGGCTGGAAGGAAAAGTCATCATCTCGGTAGTCACCCTGACTACTGAGATGACCGCCGACCACAAATAAATTGGGAGAAGGGCAGGAGAATGATGAGTAAACTTAGTAAATAAAAAAGAGTTTGCAAGCAACGAGCAGTGAGTGCGCGACGGCGACGAGTGATTACTCGCTGGTATGCTACCAAGTCTGAGAGCCTAGACAAATGGCATTCGCTTCGGAGCGATTCTATTTCTACAATCGCTATCGCTTTCGTTAATGTTTCCATCATACGAATAGAAAACTAGCGATAACGCTTGTCAAAAATTGCCACTTGGATACGCATCTCTAAGGAAGTAATCGTTTGACGCTGTCAATTCGTTTCATAGAATCGAATAATAATAACATTGTCTAGCTGATTTCTATTCGTTGATCTATGATCACGTGACATTTCGATAGCTTATGTCAACCCGTACATTTTTTGGATTTTCTACTAGCGTCATCGCTAATCGAATGTTACTTTGTCTAGGCCCTCTGAGTCTCTCAGCGAGTGTTCTGCCCACCAAACGAACGGTGATGAGCGACTAAATGATAAATGATTTTATTTCTGTAAGTAGGTTTGTACAAACACATTTACACGTCAATCATTTTTTTTAAACTAGATGAGGTCGGAGTTTCCTATCTGACTACTCTGAGAAGAAAGGCCGAAACAAATTCAGAGGTCACAGTCTCTTTTAAAGTCTACACATAAACTTGGTCAGATCATGTGACTATTCTCTTTGATAGCTCTTATGGCTACGACAAACGAGTACTCTCCAGCGGGTGGTGTGAATAGTCAGCGATCAACTAAATATGTATCTCTTTTATGTACTTACACGGGACCTCTATCTATTGTACGTTTCTTGAGCAAGAAAATCGTTGATAGCTAATCGCTTCGTCCTCAGCGGTGGGACAGGCCTTTATCTGCACGGTTCATTTAATTGAACCGTGCAGCCAATGTCAGTCCGTGAATCAATGCCAAGTACATTGAAACTTCACTGAGGTTGAAACTATCTGTCACATAGATAAATAGACCTTTTCGTTTCATGACTTATAAGTGACATTCGGCCTTAGGGCGGTTGACTATATACTCTCATGTCAGCACAAGCGACAACTGAATAAATGAAATCAACCTTAACAGGGCCCTTCCCGGTACATCTATCGTGTACGCAAGCATGATTCAAAAGCTTGTTGTTTCATCTAACGCAATGTTTGAAAAAGAAGCAAGAGTGAGAACGCGATAACATCGAATGAAAATTGGCGCGCGGAGATT